>OY728143.1:1848846526-1851815648 GCA_963277665.1 Viscum album | reverse complement strand
ACAACATAATGTATAATCCATGTAGAAACACACAAAGAGCTAATGGAACATGTTTCTCTTGGAGTTCAGACATTGAACCTTCTATCAATAAGTTAATGGTGACACAAATCATCACCCAAATTACTTTCAAAAAGCCTCATTGGTGACAGACAGACCCACTAGCTAGAACGGGGTCTGGGGGGGGGGATGGCTGCACAGGGGGGGGGGGGGCTGGGGGCTAGACCGGGGTCTGGTGGGGGGGGGGGCTGGGTCTGGGTGGGGGATGGACAGGGGTCTGGGGGGGAGGGGCTGGGTCTGGGGGGCTCGGGTGGGGGGCTGGGTCTGGGGGGCTGGCTGACTACACAGGGGGGGCTGGCTAGCTACACAGGGGGGGTTGGCTGGGTCTGGTGGGGGGCTGGCTGCATAGGGAGGGCTGGCTGGGTCTGGTGGGGGGCTGGCTGCACGGGGGGGGGGGGGGGGGGGGTCTAGCTACACATGGTGGGGGGGGGGGGGTCTAGCTAGCTGCACACAGGGGGGAGGGAGGGGTCGGGTCTGGGTAGTACAGGGGTCAGGTATGGGAGGAGGGAGGGTCTGGGGCGCTGGACAGGGGTCTGGGGGGGGGGGGGCTGGGTCTGGGGGGCTAGGTGCAGGTGGGGGGGGGGGGTTGGGTCTGGTGGGCTGGCTGCACAGGGGGGGGGGGGCTGGCTGGGTCTGGTGGGGGGATGGCTACACAGGGGGGGGGGGGGGTCTAAACATACATTGAGATACTAGGTGTTTACAGAGATCTACAGTAGATTGAGAATCACAATGTAAAATAATAATAGAATTAATTAAATTGAGTTCAAAAATAAAACCATAAGTCATATGGATTATTTAATACCCATTGTTAATGTAATTTATTCAGCCTTAGTGGTTGATAGGGACATCACTGATTTCATATAGTGCTTCTTGGATAAACATCATCCACATGTAGTAAAATCATAACAAGTCTGTGATTTCCTTGTATCAAAATTTCTAGTATAATCAAATTCCAGAACATTAGTAAATAAATCTCTATATTTAACATTTCTACCATATTAAATTGAAAGAGGGTATATAAAATCTATGTACCTCAATAACCACTTAAGGGAATACCAATGTGGCTTATCTATATTTTCTATAAACCTGCTCAAGGTCCAAATAAAAAAAGTAACATATGAATGGGTATATATCATAGCAAACATAATACTACACACTACATTAGCATATGGGATTCTACTCAGGTATTTAATTCTAGAAATAGTGGGTGGTGATTATTATAATAGAAATTTAAAATGATGGGAAAAAGGAACACTAACAGTCTTTACAACATTAAAAAAATTATCTTAAGAACTTCAAGGATATAAGAACATTGAGAAAAATGATGATGTAAACCATTAATTTTATCCCTAATGATTTCCATACCTAGAATCTTATTAGAAAATCCTAAATATTTCATTTCAAAAAATAAATTCAATTTCATTATTACATGGGTGATTAAGGATAAATCACTAGAAATGAGGAATGTATCATCACCACAATGAAGCAACAGGCAATAGGATGAGGCACCACCGCAAAGCACACCCAAAATCCAATCCAGACCGCACGCACACGCACGCAGCAACAGGCAGTAGGAGGAGGCACCGCCGCAAATCACACCCAAAATGCAACTTTGTCAATACTATTTTAATCAACCTTCAAAATCAAGATAAATATTCAAAAATCAAAAATCCAATTAAATTCAAACCCCGCCACCACTAATAAGGGGTTAGAGTACTAGTTAAAACTGCTTACTGTTAGTGGTTGAGAAGCAGGCTGCTGGCAGTGGTCGCCACGAGGGAAGGTCGGGGTCGGTCGGTTGGCGGGAGAGAGAGGAGGAGCAGGCCGGAAGTGGTTGAGGCCTGGCGAGGTGAGAGCGCGAGCGAGCGACGAGGGAGGGAGGACTGTTGTGTTGCCGTCGATCATGATGGAATAGGAAGAACGAGGTAGGGTTTCTTCGGGAGCAGAGGAGAGGAGGGAGAGAGCGCGAGAGGGAGAGGAAGGAAGGAAATGTTGGGGGCCCCTGCCTACCCGCGACTGAGAGAGAGCTGGATTTTTTTGGGTTGGGTCACGGGTCGGGTCGGGTCTAAATGACCCCAACCCGAGACCCGACCCGACCCATACAAAAGTGACTCGATATGAACTTGACCCGTGTTTTTCCCCTGCAACCCGACCTAACCCGACCCAACCCGGTCGGGTCGGGTCGAACCTGTCGGGTCGGGTCGGGTCTGGACATCCCTAGATAAGATGAGATGTTATGGTGACTCCACTGTTGGCAGCGGACTACAGGCGATGTCTTATTTTAAATCTTCCGCAAAAAAAAATTAAATAGTTAACAAAAAATGAAAAACAAATTAAAAAATTAAATTGATAATAATTTTAAATAGTTTAAATATTAATCACTTCAAAAATATATTTTTAAAAATAAAAAACTATTATTTAAATTAAAAATTAACTAAAATTTAAAAGTAGTGCAGTTAGTTAATTTGAACATTAAATTACTAAATTAAAATAAAACATTAAATTTAAATAATTTAAATTAATAATTGAATGGAAATTAATTACTAAAATTGATAAGAAAATTTAATTTCTAACAAGAATAAAAAATTTATGATTAAATATTAAATTAACGAAATAATGAACTAAATGTAAATACCCTGATTAATTGATTAATTAATATAAATAAACAAGCTAAAATTATTAAGAATAAAAAATTATAAAGATTAATTAGGAAAATGAAATAACCTAAAAACTATGAAAGAAAAACTTAATTATTTTAATGTTTATAAATAAAAAAGTAATTGTAAATAGTGATTAATTAACAAATTATACTATAAAATTATTAAAGTGAAATTAATTAATAAAAATAGGAAAATTAGTTAAATAAATGAATAAAAACAAAATGAATTGATGTGGAAAAATCATGAAATTTAAGTCCACATCAACATTAAGGTATTTATCCTGCATAGTGATTCACCATGGGGAGCCCTTATCCTCTTTGTTAAGTAAAAGGATGGATCCATGCGGTTGTCCATTGATTATATGGAAATAGTTTCTATTAAAATAAATAAAAAGTATATTGTACCTCACACTGACAACCTGTTTCATCCAATCCATGGTGACCAATATTTTCCATAGATCGATCTTCATTCTGGGTATCACGAATTATTAGTGAAAAAGGATGTCATTCCAAAGACAACTTTTCGTATGAGGTATATACATTATGTGTTTATAGTAATGTCATTTGGATTAACTAATTCACCCTCTATTTTTATGGACCTAATTAACTAATGAACCCTCTATAGTAGCACTTTAGCAGATATTGTTCGGCACCGTAGCGACCGAAACTATTCATCCATTTTGGCTTTCAGGCCACCGATTTGGGCCTCAGGTCCTTTAAGGCCTTCGGCCACCCAAGGCCTTCGGCCCAGCTAAGGCCGTCGGGCCACCTGAAATTGTGCTTAAATGATCAGACCGACTCTACAAGGACCAAACTCTAGATGAGGATTGAGAGCATGCATATTCACTAGAGTAGAAGCTAAGAATATTTTTCAGAAAAAGAGGGTATGACATTGCCATCGGGACTGGCTTTTGCTTGCAAGGGAAGAATGGCTGAATAAACCATGCAAAGGTGGAGAGCTGATATCATGATGAAGAAGCTGAGGATGAGCAGTTCTAATTATAGTCTGTATATTTCCTAATACCTACGATTCATGTAATATATAATCCTAAGGACTTTGTAAGGGTTCCCCCCTCATCCCTTAAAAGGGGGGTTGTCTAAAATCAATAAAAAGAAGGATTTCGAGCAATTCGAGCGATTTATGGCTTCAAAATGATGGGACCACATTGTGTTTGAAGAATGTATTTGTTTTCAACAGTTGTCAATGCTGGTCAAAATGAAGAAGGACATGCAAGAAGAACTCGAAAGTTAATGGAGATCAGCTGAAGTGAGGTTGCCTGGAGAATTGTTATGGAATCATAGCATTGGATTTCATACCTGAACAATTCTCTAATAAGATCAATTCAGACAATTGTTGAGCTAATCCTAAGTTCAAAGAACATGTGGCAATGGTGACACATTGTTTACAACAATGAAGAATGGAGAAGTATCATCCATTTGAGGATGATTGGAGCAGAATGGTGAAGTATCATCTATCTAAGGATGGTCAAAGAAGAATGAGGATTTGAAGAAGACAATGCAATGATTTATGATTGCATGTGAACCATGCAAGATCTTACTTGAAGAATATAATCATATGATTTACAGAATCATGGTTATGAAGAAGAGAAAATTTGGAAGGGCTTGACATTCTGAGGTAGCCAGGAATTTCACATTGTATCTAAACCAGACCATGCTTTGATGATATGTATTTCTCAAATATCATAAGTCATGAGAACTTGTGATGAAAGACTTATGATGTAAAGGGGGAGAAATGATGATGCCAGTCATATACAGTTTTGATTAGAAGGAGTGATGCTGCTGGAAGATAGGGAAGTTTCTGTACTTCCAATTGTAACTTTGATGATGCTAAAGATGATCTATCAAAGGATAAATATCACGATAGTGAGATTCATGATAAGTGAAGAAGAATGGTTATGGGAAGTGGTGATGAGAGAAAATGAAAAAGAAATGGAGAATCTGGGGACGGCAGAAAAGCACAGTTTAAGGTGGCGTTGTTTTCCAGTGTTTGCCAAATTTTAGGGCCTGAAAATCGGGAGATGAAGAAATGTGTTTGTCAATGGATGGACCATGCAAGATTGAAGATGGTTTAGATTTTTGCATGCAAGGCATGATTCAAGGTCAGAACATCGAAAAATGACAAAGGCGTGGAGTGCGCTGAAATTTAGGCAGGTTGCGCGAAAAAATAAAGTTGTTCCCGAAATAGTAGCGGGTTGCGCGAAATATCTGTGGGATGCGCGAAATAGAGGAATGACGTTTTTCGCGCAAAATGTGTTTCGAGATCAGAAGCTCAAAAATTGGCAAAGCCATGAAATGCGCGAAAGATTAGAGCAGTGCACGAAATATGATGTCGCAGGAAATATTGGGTTTTCACGCAATATGGAATGCAGTGTGGAATTTTGCGCGCAATTGGTGCATTGTGATTAGAAAGTCGAAAAATGAAAAAGGTAAGAGGTGCGCGAAAAATTGGAGATGTTTGTGCTAGGTGCGTGGAACATTAGACTTGTGCGCGGGAAAATTGGTTGTGCGTAAAATTTTGGTTTGATGTTTTACGCACAAGAGTGTCTTCATGATTATAATGATGAAAAATGGTAAAGTCATGAGGTGCGTGAAAAATCAAAGAAGGTGCGCGTAATCTGAAGAAGTGAGAGACAGTTTTACGTGCATGAAGGGGTTTTACACGCAAGGTCAAAAATGCCTATTAATATGAGGTGAACCCCTCTCATTAGTAGAGACTCGACACATAGACAAATCCTGAGCTCTGACGTGCGAAAAAAGTGAAGTATAGAGTATTGCGCGAACAGACGAAGTTTTGCGCGAAAAAAAAAGTGTTGCATGAAAAAGGGAAGATCTGCGCGAAATAGAAGGGTTGTGCGAAAAGGGTATTTCGCGCCAAAATATGTTTTTACGCGCAAGGCTAGAATTATACACGCAAGACACCAAGAAGGATTCGCGAAAAATTTGAGGTTCTCGTAGGCCTTAGATAGGTGCATAGCACTCTCGAAGCAGATTTGCGAAGAAGAAAGAACTGTGAACCATTCGGTTTCACAAAGAGAAGTTGAACCACACTCACACGACAGGTGTTTAACACTATCGTTGTGAATTGTGAAGCGAGGAAGAACAAGATTTGAAACTGAATTCATATCTGTACCAAGGAAGAAGGTAGTATACCAATGCACTTTGTGTTGGTATTGAGAATTGAAGAAATAGATTAGAACACTGTAATTATACTACGTCAAAGAGAAAGAATAGAAGAAGAAGAACAGAGTATGCCCAACTAAAGGCTGGCAATTATTTAGGGCAGTTTAATTCTGATGATGCTAAGATGAGCTGGTCTTCATTGTTCTGATAATCACAATGGGAGTTTGTGATTCCAGCAGATTGAAGCAGAAGCGATCTCAGTGTAGCTGGTTTTTCACTGAAGAAGAAGGGGAAGAAGATTGTGCAGCTTTCAGGTTTTCTGTAGAGAAAGAAGTGGTCGTTTACCTGCATGCTGCTAGGCAGGTAATAATTAAATAGAGGAAGAACAAATTAGCACTGTGACATCCAATAGGTCTCAATAGGTGAAAGATTCTTTTGGTGTTGCAAACTCTTTTTACAGAGGGAAGACTGTCTTCATAGGCAGTATAAAGAACCAGCTAGAGGCTGTAAGAGACTGTCTCCATAGGCAGTATAAAGAACCAGCTAGAGGCTACAAGTTGGACTATGTCATCACCAGTCCAGGGAAGAGGATTGTTTCCCACCCCCTCCAAAGTTTATGGACTCACACTAGCTAGAGGATTGTTTTCCTAGCCACTCCATTATAACAACATTTTACATTATAGTGGAGAATCCATGCACTAGTCATTCCCATGCATGGCAAGTACGTAGCTACTCTTATTGAGTGGTGAACCTTGTAAAAATATCGTGTGCATATTTTTACTTCTTTCTATTATTGCATGCGATAGGGAAAATAGAGTAAGAGAATCACGATCCTAACAGGTCAAGAGGTACATGGATAGAAGTTTGAATTGGTATTAAAAAAATCCCCCAACACTGATTCACCCCCCTCTCAGTGTTAGGTATATCCCAAACTGGTCCTCTCAATTGGTATCAGAGGGAGGTTCACCTCTGTTGGATTCGCTAAAGTGAAGTTATTCTCTTTTGAAGATTTGAGTTCCTTTTCCGAGTCAACAATGAAGAGCAGTGTTGGTGAAGATTCAGTTATCTCTGACCAGAAGGCTATATCTACCAAGACCATGATGGACATGAAAAATAAAGAGAAGAGAAATTTGAATAAGAATTCCCTCTTATCTAAAGAAGAGGAAGCATCTGGTTCTCCATATCTGGCCGACATTGAAGACACACGAGATTTGGAAAGTAATGAGAAGGTGGCTCAAGTACCCACCAAGAAGATGAAAAATGTTCCTACCTCAACTGATCAAGAGGTATGTGTTAGTACATTTGGAAATTACCCTCATGATGAAAATTCTAGCCGAAGTGGTGATGGACAATCTACAACATCTCAAGAAATATCAGTTGATAGATTAAGAATGATTCTGCATGGTATTTTTGAAGAGATGCATCCCTGGTTTGTGGAGTATTTCAATGCACGAAGGAAAATATCACTCAGCTGGAAGAAGAAACTGATGCTTTGGAGAAAGACTTACAAGCAAATATTGTTGAATATCTAAAGCTCTCCAGACAGGTTAGTGCCTTTGAAGCAACAAAGAGGGCGTTTGAAGAAAGTTCTTCAAAGTGGCTCAAAGATGTTGATGAAAAGGAGGGAGTCAACAAGACTCTGGAAGAGAAGATCCATGCACATGAAGATGAGATGGAAAGGGGTAATAAATTCAAGAAGTTATATTTGGAAGAAAAATCCAAGAAGATAAAAGAACTTGACTCTTTGTTACAATGCAAAGTAATGATGCATGAAGATGAAGTTGAAAGATTAAAGACGTCTTGTGAAGAGAAGATAACAATGATTGAAGACCCGGAATTCATCCTCAATATGAGATGTCTAGAATTTGAAGCTCGTTTGGCCAATCATGAGAAGACACATATTGAGTCTCCATAAAAGAAGGAAACAATTGCTGCTAGTACTCAATCCTCACTGGAGGATTCTATTGTCAAAAGACCTCAAAAGTGTGATAAGAAGATCATGGATTCACTCATTGATCTATCAAAAGTAGCTGAGAAAGTAAAGGTATCATCCATACCAACTTGTACTAATGTTTCTAAAATTGTTTCTATAAAAACTGCAGGTTGGAAGAAAAATTCTAAAAAGGTATGGATAAAGAAATGTGAGATGAAACTGACCGCCATGGCTAGGGTGGATAGGAGAAATAGTGTCGAAGGTATATCTCCATAGAAAGCACAACATACCAAGAAGAAGATTCAGAAACCTTATAAAGAAGATGGCAAAAAGGAAAGGTTTGTTGGTCAATGTTGGTGCTGTAATAGATTTGGTCATTGTGCACTATATTTCTAGTACAATCCCTTAAATGAAAAAGCATAGAGAAAGCCCATTTTAAGGGGTAGAAAGCCAGAAATGATGAAGCAACATCCACAGATCCAGAAGCATCTGTATACTGCAAATAGATTTGGAATGTTAGATAACATCTGTGATGTATGCAATAGGAGTGGTCACATGAGTGGTACATGTTCATTTAAAAAGGTACCCAAATATTATAAGAAAAGAAGATCACAAGAGCTGGCCAAGAATTAAGAAGCATCCTTGGGAAGAAATCAGACGAATAATGTGAAAACAAATTCTCCCAAGAAGATTTCATGAAGGATGGATGAGAAGTCCTTGGATTCTAAATCCAAAAAGGTGAAGGTTGGTGCATCCAAAAGAACTACAAAGTAAGAATCCACTCAGAAGAATCCATGTAGAATATTCAATCTTAATGCCTCAATCCCTAATGATATATTGGTGGTTTGTCCAGAAGACTTGGAAAAAATGAGGAAAATGGATGATGCACAAGCTAAGTCTAGTTTTGAATGGAAAAAGAAGATTCTACATGAAGACAATGATGTTCTGTGTGTGAGGTGCAACAAGGGTGGTCATACTATGAGAAAGTGTCTTGAATTTATTCCAGCACAACAGGAATGCATGAAGAGGATGAAAGTTGCACCGGGAGATTCTAGTGCTTGGAAATATCTTGAAGAAAGGAGTTTCACACACAAAGAAATGGAAGAAGTATTGAGATCCACACAGCCACCTTCAAAATTAATGATCGAATGTCAAAGTGTGAGGAGTGGAGAAAATGGAGCATCTTGGTTGAGAAAATCATCTCAGCCATCAAGCTCACATTGAAGAAGCATGGAGGATCAACCTTATTCCCTTAAATATTTTTGTATTGTATTTGTTTTTATTATACATGGAATTGAAGGTGAATCAGGATCTCAGGGGGAGAACCTGAGATTCAGTGACGAGAAGTTTTCCCTTGAGGGGGAGACACATGAATAAGTTTCCAGAGTCATTATCTCAATAAGTATCAACTTCAGTTGGTACTAAATTCTATTACTCTGAAGATTGTCTGAAGATCACGTCATTGGAAATGGTATGTTATTTCTGAATCTCTCATCCTTGGTTACTCAAAATAAAGATCATTATACAAAGGGGGAGTAATGAAAATAATCAATGACATATGAACAGTGAAAGTGCCCCAAGGCCACTTATCCTGCCAATTGCACTTGAATGTTTTTGATCTGTTTGTTGTAGTGAGTGCAGGAATTTCAGGTTGATTATATCTTTTAACATTCAATATATTCAGCCTGGAATGAAAGTGGAGAACCCTTTAAGACAAGTGTATAAGTTCTCATTTCATGAGATGTCATATTCAGTGGGTAATAGACAACTTTGTTGTCTAAATCACAACCTCTTGTTTTCTGCACCCAGAATTTCTCAAGTAGACTTAGAGTGAAATGATTGATGGCACTTTTCTTATGTATTGAATGATACCCTCTCTACCATGAAGTTTGTATTTCTTGTCAATAAGGGGGAGAGAAATGAAATGAATGTCTAGGGGAGATAAAGAAGTATAAGGGAGAGATAAGATTCTCATTTTGACATTGAAACATTCATTTGAAGAGACTTTAAGGTATTGACAACAAAATACAAAGGGGGAGATTGTTGGGACAACATTGTGTTTGAATATTGTATTTGTTGTCAACAGTTATCAATGCTAGTCAAAATGAAGAAGGACATGCAAGAAGAACTCCAAAGTTAATGGAGATCAGCTGAAGTGAGGTTGCCTGGAGAATTGTTATGGAATCATATCATTGGATTTAATAATTGAGAAATTATCTAATAAGATCAATTCAGACGATTTTTGAGCTAATCCTAAGTTCAAAGAACATGTGTTAATGGTGACACATTGTTTACAACAATGAATAATGGAGAAGTATAATCCATTTGAGGATGATTGGAGCAGAATGGTGAAGTATCATCTATCTAAGGATGGTTGAAGAAGAATGAGGATTTGAAGAAGACAATGCAATGATTTATGATTGCATGTGAACCATGCAAGAGCTTACTTGAAGAATATAATCATATGATTTTCAGAATTATGGTTATGAAGAAGAGAAAATGTGTAAGGTCTTGATATTCTGAGGTAGCCAGGCATTTCACATTGTATCTAAACCAGGCCATGCTTTGCTTATATGTCTTTTTCAAATATCATAAGTCATGAGAACTTGTGATGCAATCCTTATGATGTAAAGGGGGAGACATGATGATGCCAGTCATATACAGTTTTGATTGGAAGGAGGGATGTTGCTGGAAGATAAGGAAGTTTCTGTACTTCCCATTGTAACTTTGACGATGCTAAAGCTGATCTATCAAAGGATAAATATCACGATAGTGAGATTCATGATAAGTGTAGAAGAATGGTTATGGGAAGTGGTGATGAGAGAAAATGACAAAGCAATGGACAATCTGGGGATGGCAGAAAAGCACATTTTAAGGTGGCACCATTTTCCTGTGTTTGCCAAATTTTAGGGCCTGAAAATCGGGAGATGAAGAAATGTGTTTGGCAATGTATGGACCATGCAAGATTGAAGATGGTTTAGATTTTTGCATGCAAGGCATGATTCAAGGTCAAAACATCGAAAAATGACAAAGGCATGGAGTGCGCGGAAATTTAGGCAGGTTGCGTGAAAAAATAAAGTGGTGTGCGAAATAGTAGCGGGTTGCGCGAAATATCTGCGGGATGCACAAAATAGAGGAATGATGTTTTTTGCGCAAAAGGTGTTTCGAGATCAGAATCTCAAAAATTGGCAAAGGCATGAAATGTGTGAAAGATTGGAGCAGTGCGCAAAATATGATGTCGCAGGAAATATTGGGTTTGCTCGCAATATGGAACGCGGTGTGGAATTTTGCGCGCAATTGGTGCATTGTGATTAGAAAGTTGAAAAATGACAAAGGTAAGAGGTGCACGAAAAATTGGAGATGTTTGCGCTAGGTGTGCGGAACATTAGACTTGTGCGCGGGAAAATTGGTAGTGTGTAAAATTTTGGGTTGATGTTTTACGCACAAGAGTGTCTTCCTGATTATAATGATGAAAAATGGTAAAGTCATGAGGTGCGCGAAAAATCAAGGAAGGTGCGCATAATATGATGAAGTGAGAGGTAGTTTTACGCACATGAAGGGTTTTTACGCGCAAGGTCAAAAATGCCTCTAAATATGAGGTGAACCCCTCTCATTAGTAGAGACTCGACACATAGACAAATCCTGAGCTCTGACGCGCGGAAAAAGTGAAGTATAAAGTATTGCGCGAAAAAAAGAAGTGTTGCGCGAAAAAAAAGTGTTGCGCGAAAAAGGGAAGTTCTGCACGAAATAGAAGGGTTGTGTGAAAAGGGTTTTTCGTTCCAAAATATTTTTTTACGCGCAAGGCTAGAATTTTACATGCAAGCCACCTAAAAGGTTGCGCAAAAAATTTGAGGTTCTCGTAGGCCTTCAATAGGTGCATAGCACTCTCAAAGAAGCTTTGCGAAGAAGAAAGAACTGTGAACCATTCGGTTTCACAAAGAGAAGTTGAACCACACTCACACGACTGGTGTTTAACACTATCGTTGTGAATTGTGAAGTGAGGAAGAACAAGATGTTCAAATGAATTCATATATGCACCAAGGAAGAAGGTAGTATACCAATGTACTCTTGTGTTGGTATTGAGAATTGAAGAAAGATATTAGAACATTGTAATTATACCGTGTCAAAGAGAAAAGAATAGAAGAAGAAGAACAGAGTATGCCCAACTAAAGGCTGACAATTATTTAGGGAAGTTTAATTCTGATGATGCTAAGATGAGCTAGTGTTCATTGTTCTGATAATCACAATGGGAGTTTGTAATTCCAGCAGATTGAAGTAGAAGTGATCTCAGTGCAGCTGGTTTTGCACTGAAGAAGAATGGGAAGAAGATTGTGCATCTTTTAGGTTTTCTATAGAGAAAGAAGTGGACATTTACCTGCATGCTGCTAGGAAGGTAATAATTGAATAGAGGAAGAAAAAAGTAGCACTGTGACATCCAATAGATCTCAACAGGTGAAAGAATCTTTTGGTGTTGCAAACTCTTTTTACAGAGAGAAGACTGTCTTCAGAGGCAGTATAAAGAACCAGCTAGAGGCTGCAAGAGACTGTCTCCATAGGTAGTATAAAGAACCAACTAGAGGCTGCAAGTTAGACTAAGTCATCACCATTCTATAGAAGATGATTGTTTCCCACCCCCCTCCAAAGTGTAGGGACTCACACTAGCTAGAGGATTGTTTTCTTAGCCACTCCATTATAATAGCATTTTACATTATAGTGCAGAATCCATGCACTAGTCATTCCCATGCATGGCAAGGACGTAACTACTCTTATTGAGTGGTGAACCTTGTAAAAATATCATGTGCATATTTTTACTTATTTCTATTATTGCATGCGATAGGGAAAAGAGAGTAAGAGAATCATGATCCTAACAGGTCAAGAGGTACATGGATAAACGTTTGAATTGGTTTAAAAAAAGTCCCCAACATTGATTCACCCCCTCTCATTGTTAGGTATATCCCAAACTGGTCTTCTCACAAGAAGTTTCTTTTAATTGGAATATTATCTCCAAAGATGGAATATTATTTGATCCTATAAAGAGAAAGGTAGTAAGACAATGGATAACACCAAAAAATATAAATGAGGTATATATTTTTATTTTTTTGGATGGTTACTATCAGAGATTCATTCAGATTTTTTCCAGACTAGCTAACCCATTAACCAAGAATAGATGTATAGGGGTAATGTTTTATTGGAAAAAGGAATGTGAATAATGATTTTATGAACTAAATAGGGGACTGAGAAATGGTTTGATTTTGACACTATTGTTTAGAAGTTATTGGTTTATAATATATAATGATTCATCGAAGAAGGGACTTGGCTGTGTCCTAATACAAAATGATAAATTTATTGCATATACATTAAAAAAATTATAGTCATGAATAGAACTATGAACCCCTTAATCGGAAGATAGTATATATTATATTCTCTTTGAAAATATGGATACATTATATCTATTAAAAAATATGTGAGATATACACGGATCAAAAAAACTAGAAATACATCTTCTCACATAAAGAGCTCAACATGAGACAAAGGCAGTGGCTCGAGCTACTCAAGGTTTATGATTTCTCAAAACACAACCACCCATGGAAAGTAAATACGGTAGTATATTCATTGATCAAGAAGGATCATAGAGATTAATCCCAAATGAGGATTGAGAAGGATCCTATGTCAATGGATCAAGAAAATATTGATATGAGAATTAATAAGGAAGCGGAGACATAAATCATTTTTCAAATGATTAGTAGACTCTGTCTATGAAGACAATGTTTTAAAATTTAGAAAAAGAATATGTGTTCCATCTATACCTGGTCTAAAAATGGAATTGTTGGATAATGATCATAGATCAAACTTCTCAATAAACCATGGTAGAAAAAATATTTATAGGGAATTGAAGGAACATTTTTGGTGGGATAACATGAAGTGGAAAATTGAAGATTATGTGTCCAGATGTTTGGTTTTTCCACAAGTGAATGATGTGAGGAAACATCCTAAATGATTCATGAATCCTCTTCTTATTCTGATGTGGAAAATGGATGAAATTATTATGGACTTGTTTAGGGGACTACCAAAGGCTCCTAGAAAGAGTGATCCAATATGGGTTATTATTGATTGCCTAACCATATATACAAATTTTTTTACTATAAGACAGGACCCACCTATTGAGAACACCACAAGGCTCTATATTAATGAAGTTGTAAGACTTCATGGTGCACCAATATTAATTATTTCTGATTGGGATCCCCTCTTTGTAGCATTATTCTGGAAAATTATTTCGATGGCTATGGACATTGATCTTCATTTGAGAACTTCCTACCATCCTCAAACCGATGAATATTATGAACGAATAATTCAAAAAATGGAAGAGGTTTTGAGGTAATTCTCACTTTACTTTGAAGTTTTTTGGGACCAGTAATTACTTTTGGTAGACTTTTCCTATAATAATAACTTGCATTCAAATATTAAATGGTGTCGTATGAAGAATTATATGAAAGAGATGTTCCACTCTTACTTATTGGGATGAATTTTGGGAAAGGTAACTCATAGGCCCAAAAAATTTCTAAGAGATGACAAAAATAGAAAAGGCTATTCAAGATCCTATCATGGAATCACAATGTTGGAAAAAGCGATATGGTGATAATCAAAGGAACGATTTAGAGTTCCAAGTGGGTGATCATGTTTTTTTAAATTATACCCATGGAAGGTTGTTATAAGGTTCAGTAGGAAAGGGAAAATTATTTCCATGTACATCACACCCTTAAATATTATTGAAAGGGTTGGATTTTTTTATTATCATTTACAAATGCATCCAAATCTCTCAAACATACATAATGTGTTCCTTATATCTATGTTGAGGAAGTAAATTCTAGACCCAATGAATTTGATCATCTTTAATGAGATATAGTTGGAACCAAAACATTCATAATATAATGAATCCATCAAGATACTCAATACAAGAGAGGAAGTACAGAGGAATTAGAAAACTTTTCTGGTAAAACTACTCTGGAAAAATCACAATATAAAAGAATAAATATAGAAATAAAGAAGATTCTATGATTGGTAACTAACCAAAAAATATTATAAGGAAATTCCACTAAAATTTCAAGCGATAAATTTTTATAGGAGGGAAGAATGTGGTACCGAAACAAAATACCATATTTTTTTTGTAGAATTAATTAAATTTTACAATGCATGCAACACCTAGTTTAAAGAATACAAGATTTAGTCATGTTTTGAAAAGTTGAAACAATTAAAACACTTGTAGGGAATTTATCTAGTAAATATATATTAAATATTCAATAAAATATTTTTGATATTTATCTAATAAATTTTATATGCATAAGATAAGAACAAAACCAATATAACACCTAAACCCCTATATTTTCTATAGATGAAATTTTATAGACTTTTAAAGGAGAACCTATTTTAAATTTAAATTTTTGAACTTTTATAAATTTTATATGTCAATATAAAATTAATTTTTGAAATATAAACATCAAAATTAGGTTAGGTTAAATTTTTGGTATTTTTCTGCGAAGTTTCATATTTTGATGAACAGTGAAAAACAGTGAATTTTAATTCAAAACTTATTTTTAGTCTAATTTATTTATAAGGTTAAATTGTATTTTAACAAGTGACTAAACCATAAAATTAAGAGAAAAAATAACCTAATTTTTTGTTCCAAAAGTCTTTTTATGGCCATATTTCGACCCTATCATCCCTTTTGTCTACTTGTTTTTATTTTTTGAGACACTTTACATAGGAAAAACATTGGAGGAATTCCCTTTTCAAAATTTTACAATACTTGCACTCCTACTCCATTATAAATTAAAATCAAGCATCCGACTTCCTCACACCTCTCAGGACACATTGGATAGAACAATATATGCACAAATATATCCTCAAAATACCTCCTCTAAAATTAGAAACCTCATTTTTTGAAGAAATACAACCATAGAATCATTTTGGTGGAAACCAAAACGAGTTACCCGAATAAGAGGTAACTTCCTTCATCAATCTCTTTCGTTTTATTTTCATTCTCCATCCTATAAAATCCTCTTATTACATGATTATATAATAACCTTAATATCCCCAATAAACTAATATGTTTCTATTCTAAGGTTTCTACCACCACACACACATCCATCTAATGGGTGATGAACTAATCATTTGTGCATGGTGAACTACCGCCTCATGAAATGACGATTGTTATTTTTTTTCCTTTAAAACCATTAATCAAATGGAATTATGATGTAAAATATAATTATATATGATATATATATGATATTTATAAATTATTTATTCTTTTTAATTATTATATAACACATAAATTTATGATTTACATTTTTTTGGAATGCGATAACATCATTTATGGAAGTGTGGACTTTTGAATCCTCAAAGCGAGGCAATGGGTTCATACTATACAAGTAATGTATAAAGAATGTATTTAATAAAACTATGAAAAATTAATTATATAAATATGATAATGGAATTATAATATACATATATATCATTAAATTTTCATTCTAGTAATAATATAAATAAATAAAAGTAGCACTCATGCGTACATATGAACAACTGTCTCCATGAACGGTGTATTTCATTTCTTAAATCAAAATATTATTTATTATTATAAATTCATATATAATGAATATATATGATTGTTACATCATTTGATAAACAATATATACCATTAAATAATAATCTAATTAATAGTAACAAAACCTAACATGTCAAAACATATTTAAAAAACAAGAAACATTAACACCCAAAATAATGGAAATAATGAAAGGTTGATAAAAAATAAGTAATAAGTTAGTATAAGCAGTTAAAATGATATATTATAAAAATTAGTTTTATTATGGTAAAAGATAGTGAAAATTTTAAAACCCTTACATAGTATTTTATTGGTTGTTCACTAAAATGGATACACAAGGTTAGTAATTTCATCTCAACGTACATTCCATTGAGACTTATTTGTTATTATGCACTAATTCACTTTTATATGGTGTATATTGGGACCTTTAAAATTTTATATCATTAATATCATTATTCTCATGATATTCTATTTTTTATTTAATGTTATTCCATCATGGGAATTATGATTAAATTGTTTCATGTTGTATGAGACACATTGGAATGTTTAAATATTATTTTCCTCAAGAATATTCTCAATGATTATCTTTGCAATCTTACCTCCTTTTGTGATCGTTAAATTTCTACTGAAACAAACACTTTAATGTAATCATTTTTCATTGTAAATTTCATTGAATATCCATATGCTCATATAATAGATATTATTATTTCCTAAACCATATACTATTTTTACATATGGTGTATACTTTCACAGTCATTGGATTATCTAAGGAAATATTGATAAAAATGTAGTTATTATTCAATATCGATATTTGATAAGGTATATTATTTATTTTGATTATTTGATATGAGAAATTATTTTTACTGGAAATTAAGGGTGGACCCATACTATATATATTTCTTTGATGCATCGAATGATTCTCATGAGACAAATAAATTGGCCAAATTATATGGGTTTCCATTCATAGTTTTGAATCATCTTTTGAATGGTATTGAAGATATAGGTTTTAATGTGTATAAAAAATGATTTTCAATAAATAAGAATTATTTTAATAGATATTTCGGTTATCATTGTTATTATTCATGAGGTTTTTATATGATAAAATCTATAGATTAATTTCATTATATATTTATTGATTAAATGCCAGGTGTTTTCAGTTTCTTTCCTTTCCGTATTTATTATGCCATATCCAGTTATTTGAATGTAATATATTATTTGTTATTCACCTTCACATTTATATTTTTTTATATTGAGTAATTTTTTCTTCATCTTAAGTTTCCCTTACTATTAATTTGAGATCACCCTTATTATTTTTTCTTTCCCCAATCTATGAAGATGGATTATTTTAATGAGTTTCAAGGATGTCGAGTTTTTAAATGTGTTAGATTTATTTTCTTCTTCCAATATATTATGTTTATCAAGTATGTAATATGGATTTGTAAAACTACTAAACTATTTGGTCCTTTGGGAATTGATTCCTTGTAATAATGCCAATGTAATAAAATAATAAACCGATTTCAGGCTTTTGGGGTTGAGGGGTTACAATTTTAACATGTAATAATTCATTTAATATTTTAGTTATGTTCTTTTATATAGATTAAGGATCATTTATCAAGATGGTAGGTAAGTGAGATTTCACAACCTTATTTTCTCTTCCAGATGATTTTATTTATAACTATTATTTCAAAAACCCTGTTCAAATAATTTTTACAGATTACAAAGTATTCAAAATACCTATAAAAAACTATTTGAGATTTCTAACACCTCTTATTTTCAGCACAAATTTTATGAGACATTGTATATTTTTCATTTTATTTAAAAGTCACAACTTTAACATCTCTCTTTACAAGTGAAAATCCAAAAAGGACATGACCATTTATGTTCTAGTAGATTCCCATCATGACTGAAGATAAAGGGGATATCAAAGAAATACTAACGTCTAGATTTAATATTTAATTAATTTCCATATGTTCTAAGTATGAAATAATTTTGGATGATGTTATTGAATCACAATGATATAATTCATATAATTAAATATAGGAATAAATTAATATATAATAAGATGATGAATCATGATTAACATATTAATAAAGAAGATGAATGAAGGGTGTTGTTAAGTATTAAGTATTAAAATTTATGATATAGTGGTATTTTATAAATAGAACTAGAATCATGGAACACCTAAGGATTATTCAATTGTATGTTTTTTATTAATAAATTTTGAAACATATGATAGATGGAATCGATACCTTTGAAAACTGGTGAACATATGATAATTTTTTGGAGATATTTATTGAGTTTTAATAACCATTTAAGTACATGTAACCCTTAAGTTTGTGATATTAAAAAGTATATTTGAGTAAAAATGACTTTAATTCTTGTTGAAAAAAGCTTAAAGAAATTGGAATTATTTTTGGTTAATGTGATCTCTAAATTTGGTGTATTTATGCATTCTTACCTTTTGGGGTTAAAAAAATGAACTATATGTGATAAACTTTGAGGTTAAATACATTAATGTTATTTTTGAGCATGTTTTTGATATTTATAAAATTTTTTAAGGATCATATTAACATGATTTTGAAAAAATGGAATCCCGTAGGATGGGCAAAGACCTGTCGAATCTGGTACGGTCATAGGGATCAACGCCATAACCGATGGGTGAAAAGGGTGCATCACAAACCATTGGCCCACGTGATGTCCTGGTTAGTATGAATTTTTTTTATTTATTAATGTCTACGATGTATAAAGGATAATTTCATTTTGGGAACACATGTTTATTTTATTGATAACTATGTTATTAGAAAATGATTTGGTGATTATGTGATTAATTGTATTTCCTAAGATGTTCATTGTGTTGGGAACCTTATATTATTATGGTAAACATAATACTATCGTATTTTATTCCAAAATTAAAGGATTAATTACCTTTTTTAAACAAATAATAATTATGATGATTCATGTTATGTATGAAAATGACTAATATATCTCTAATATTATTTGATTGGGGAAATTAAATTTTTGTATTAGAATTTATGAGAAATTAATATTATTTGAAGATAAATAATAAATTTTTCTTGGAAGATGATGTAATCAAATCCTTCATATTATTTGATTTCAATTTTAGTCTATAATATTTTGAGGAATTTTAAGGATAGTTATTTTCAGAATTATTTATGTTGAACTTTAGGTATTTTTGTTGAATTTTGGAGACTAAAGTGGTATTTTTTCATATAAAGGATAATTATTTTTTTTAATATTATATATTTTACTAACCATTTTGGTTTATGTTAATTCATAAATATGGGAGGAATACATAGTTATGATTTTGTGGATTTTCTTATTCCCAGAAGTTGATTCTGATGCTTTAGGTATAAAAATAAATCTTGAATACTCATTATTAAGAGAAAAGATGAGATTATGGTGGAAATTTATTTAATTATAAATTTATACGTGTCAAGTAAGTATCATTACCCATGTTCTTATTATAAGTAATAAAATTATTCTTCAATTTTATGATAATTATTTTTAAACAAATACATTACATGTTAGCCTATCTTATTGAGAAATCAATAACCTTTTATCCCAATACAAATTTATAGTCTTATGATGGTTAAATTTATAATGATCATTTTTAATATCACTCTCCATAAGAAAATGATAGTTTGTTTTATCTTCTAGGTCAATGTTTTTTACATGGAATCCAAATATGGATTATCTCAGTTGAAGTTCGTACTTCCCATTCTCTCTTTTGAAATGGATGTTTTATTGACCCTTGTAGCAATGTGGGATTTCACAATGATATTTAGATAATTAAAACCCCTAGTTTCTCTATCCTGAGTTCAAATTTCAAGGATGTAATTTATTAAATGTGGAGGAATGTAACATCCCAATATTTTTAAAAGGGGAAACAATGTTCAATATCATAAAAGATATGACACATTGAGATTTATTAAATGACTAAATATTATTATTTTAAGTGATAATTATAACCTAGCCATTGTAATGTAAGGAATGAATGAAATGGAACAGGTTATGAAAATATAGTTTATAAATATGTACAAAAAGAATTCGTTGGTTAATAATTAATTAGAAATGAAAATTAAAACCAAATGAATATAAAGGATATGTTTTATAAGAAAACTTTTTTTTATAACCACAATATCTTTTTCTGATTAGAAATTAAGTTAAATTTTTTATTGAATAATGTTAATGAAATTTATATGTTATATATTCAAATTTTTTTTTTAAATTCATCCAATATGTTTGATAGGATATGTTAATAATTAACCCAATTTTAAGCATAAAATATATATTTTTCTAATAAATGTTTAGCCATTATTTTAGGGATTACTTGTTTTAAAAATTCATTTTTGACAATATTATAAATTATTTTTGAAAAAATAAAGAAATTTTTTAAAATATAACTATCTATATTATCTTAGGGTAAAAGTTTGGTATTTTTCTGATAAGTTTCATTTTTTTAGGAATAGTGAAAATACTGAATTTTAATTGAGAAATGCATTTTCATCTAATTTATTTACATAGTTAAAAAATATTTTAAAATATTTTAAAATTATAATTTATTTCAATTATACATAAATAAATCCAATATAGGTTATTGTAATCAAATTCACATTTAAATTGGATATAAAAACTTTGTAAACATTTGAACGTTTTCACATTCAAAACACTCTTTTCTATTGCATCTATATGAGTAATTTTAAATAACATTTTGATAATCATGTGATTTTAATTTGATAAAATGGATTAAATATTTAGAATAATAACTTTAAAATTAGGTATTATGGTCATTTTTTTCATAAAATAGTTACAATGGTAAAACTAAAGATTTACAGTGATAGAGGTTAAATAATGAAACATGTTAAAGTTAAAAGGTAATGGTCTAAAAAACCTATAAACTATAGCCATTGAAGGGTTTTTTGAGGTGTTTATAAACCCTAAACATCCTTTAAAACATTTATCATCATCAAAAGTGATGGAAATTAATTATTCCTTGTTGTGGTTGGATTTAATTATTAAATAATTATTATTTAATCACTTAAAACCACCACTCATGTATAAATACCATGCCTCATGAACCCATTTATCCAAAAAATACTTTAAGCCCCTAAAATATCTTACAAAACCACTCATACAGACTCTCACCATGTCCAAGTTTTACTTATCTCACTCAAATACCAAATCCAAGGTCCTCAAGGGGTCCTCAAGAAAGAGATATTCAAGATGTAATTTTCAAAAAAGAACCTCTCTTATTTTCTTTTCATCTTATATTTTATCCTCAGCTCATTAATCCATCAAGGATTTATAACTCTATAATAATTTATATAATTTAAATTCATTTATATAATTTAATATCTCATGTTCATTTCATTTTTCATCTTATCTTACAAAGAGAAACGAAACCACTATCCAAATTATAGTGGTTTACTATCTCTGTGAATAATAATTTTTCATTTTCCATTAACGCCTTCATGAAATGTCATAAAATTTTTATTATTTTTAAATAAAATTTTAATAGGTATATCATAACCTATTACATGTTTTGGAACTAACCTATAAGCATAATATTAAATAAAAAAACTAGTTCATGATTTTCAGAAAAACTCCCAAAATAAAGAAAACATTTATCATTAACTTTTTATCAAATGAATCATCCTCATACAAGAAATGAAAATTATATATTGGTCTATTTATTCTTATGGAAGTACAAAAATACAATTTAATTCTAATTATTTAATTTTAATCACTTTTGAGAAGAACATCTATAATTATACACAAATGAATCGATCAGAAAACCATGAAATGAACTCACCTAAAACCATGAAAATAATGAAATATTATCAATGAATGGGAATTAATAAGTTTTAAAAGCATCATATAAAGTATTTTAAATATGAGTATAGTTTTTAAATGGATTAATTACATTCATTAAACCTTTATAAATGAAGTTAATGTATGCGCAACTAAAGGGAAGTGTGAGGTAAGGGTTTCTCATCTCAGTTTTACTTCTGTGAGATATATGACTTATTCATAACTTATTTATTTTGTTTGATGGATTTATAATTACCTTTGATATATCATATCATGATTCTAATTATACTCTTGGTATTAAATTTTTCATTTGATAATTATTATTCAATGTATCGGATTTTATGGGTATTATTTTTGGATATTATGGGGATTATTTTTGAGACCAGGTGAAGAGGAGACATAAAATTATTAGGCCCAATTTGTATGTTATAAATTCATGAATTATATTAAATATATTAAATATAATTCATACACAATTTTCTTAAAAAAGTTGAATACCTTTAAGTTGTGGCTCAGGTGAGAAATCAGATGGCACCCTTATGTTCAAAACACGAGGTTTACCATAAGTGTGACTTAACCTTAGTCAGCATGGGTTGTTTTTGGAAAATCCATCACGAGTATAAAATGAATAAAATAAAATAAATAAATTGTTTTAATTGTTTTTTTTACAAAAATGAAACAGTAACCTAGACATTCTTCTTTAAATAAACTACTTTGGAAATAATCCATAGGTCAGCCACATAACCCTAGAGCCATTAGGGAGCCACAAGAGTGAACATTATAGGATTTATCTCAGGAGAATGATGACCATATCATGGATCAACGATCAACACAAAATATATTCAAAGGAACTTGCGAATGATCATAGTTCTTCCCTATTCTTCATTAATGATCGATCCAAATTGAGGGAGGATATGTGTTTTCATTTTATTCTTCCCCATTATTTATTTCAGTTGAAATGAAAATGAATCAATGAACAGATTGATCCGTAGTTTGATCGTTATGTGGGATGGGTTTATTTTTTAGAGGATTTATGTGTGATAATTTCTTTTTTATTATAAATTTCTTAATTTTTATTCTCCTTTGAACTAATTGAGATCAGCATGAAAATCTATTGAGGTTATATCCGCTCATATTCTATTGTTCTTTTCTCCCCCAGTTCCTCCTTTATCATGGTAATTCTTCATTTTTCCCATGGTTCAACATATCCCAATCAATCTATCATTTCACACATGTTTCATAGTGAAATGATCGAAAACCATAGATCATGCATTGACAAAACACAAACATGGGGAAAAATATGAATAAGGGATTGACCAGAAAAATTTTGATACATGATTTTTTGTTATTTGGCATGCAGTGAAGAACGACTAAGGAACATTTTTATAAAAATATTTGATGGATGGAACATTTTTCTCATCGACAGAGATCGTTGTATGAGTTGATATATTCTATATTGCGGTGAAACAATTGTAGTATCAGATGATGGAGGTGACAAAAAAATGTATAATCCAATCTGATATTCTAGAAAATACCACACTACACGATGTGCAATACTGATCTACACACCGTGTGGGGACACCTGAGTAGAAGATAGGGTTTTAGAAGAACATAAGTATTAAATGGTGAGTGCCCCTATAACACAAATTGTGGTCCATCCTTGGATACTTAGCACATACATTGTAAGTACACATACATGAGTTGGAGTTCATGGGTTAGAGAATTCCATTTACTCCCCTACACAAACACGACTTAGACAAAGTACATGGGCTAAGTCATATATTGTTACACAAGAACATGTACATGGGATGAATCCATGTCGTGGAACATGGGTAATGTACATGGTTAAATTACATGCCATGTACTGCAACATGAATATGACTTGATGACATGATACGTTTATACGGAAAGTACCCCGGGTTAGGGGACATGATGTGTGACCCCTAATAAACAATATGTAATCGTTTATACATGTATTGGATCCCTTAGACCCTATATATTAAAAAAGTTCTATTACATTGGATTCCAATTATCCTTTCCCAGAGGGTTAGTATGGTATCATCTCCTACTCAAAAAACAATGATCCCCTTACTTGGACTTCTTGGATAGATTCGTTGTAATTCCTCTGAGAGGACTAGAGATAAATCCTCTATTTATATTCATGAATTATTTAGAGATATTAAAATATTAATGTCGAATATTATGAGAAAATCGATCCTCTACTAGAAGGTTAATCATGTCTGGATTGTTGGTATCACCCTAGGACTTTGGACGTGTTCCTCATATGTGTATCATTTTCTATTCAAACTATTAGTGTGTACTTTTAATGATGATACCTAATGATCAACACCTCTCGATGGATGTTATCCATGCTATCAGACATAAGATTGTGCTCTATGAGATGAGTTCTATGTGGAATCTTTGATCTAGAATCCTAAGATGATATACTATTGTTGTAAATTACTTCTACACCATGTTTCATTGTTGATTATATCTTGATATTCATGTTATATATTCTGTAGACATATACCTATGTAGAGGTGACTTTATTTTCTTTTGTTGTGTGCTTTTTGGTTTCATGGTTTATGAGTAAGTATTGTTATACTCACTCATGATTGTGATTTTACTACACATGTTGTGTATTGTTTAGTTGATCGGCCTTTTGATATAGTCCTAGACAGACTAGGACCAGATGGTGCTAAGTGATATTGGACTGGGTATGGTGTGTCCCTATGAATTCTGATAATAGTCCCATTCATACTTTCAGGTTGGACTTATGTTTCACACTCTTTGTGGTGGGCTTGTATTTAGATTTTTTTACATTATTTTACTACCTATTATAATTTAGTTACGATAATAGATGTATGCATGCATGGTTGTTCAATTGTTTTTATATTTCATCATTATATAGGTTTGGAGATGTTTGTGTGTGTGTGTGCACATGTACATATGCTAAGGACTCCCATTTTAGAGAGATGAATTCTCAATGATAGTCGCCATCCCATGTCCTATTGTAGATGGGATTGGAGATGTGCAACATGGTCCCAACTAGGACATGTCATGACATAGTAGTATCAAAGCAGTCAATTCTACTTTATAACCGAGAGTCTATCAGATTGATTTTGGGAAATAGCGGTAAGTGTTTTGAGTTCAGATATTAGTCTAGAGACATCAGTGTTCATCCCGTGATCAAATTATCCATAAACCAAGACTCTTATCACCTATTTTTCAACTCGGTACATGAGAAATTTGGTTGTAAGAAAAACAATGTTACATTCATCATAAAGTAATGGGTTGTGGTTTCCACGTCTTTCTAGATTCATCTCTATAGACATACTCTCTGACCATGGTACATCATGTTTATTTTAGAATTCATTAACAACATATGTGAGATAGGATTCAACATGATAATGAAGATGATACCCTCAGTGATGAGGTGTTGATACATGGACCAGTTCCTAAGATGTTACCAATGGGTGGTGCACTTTCCATAAAACCCATTTAGAAGCACATGGTACCTAAATTACTAGATAATGAAGTGTATAGGTTGAGCACACTTCATGAGTTTCAATGGAAAATACCCCTTAGGTACTAAGGTGATCCCAATCCACATGTGGATGAGGAATGACTTGAGTTGATAAAACAATTTTTCTATCTGTTCTGGACACCAGCAAATTAGATGGTGGTTTGAGAAGTGAGCCTTTTTCAAAGCTCAATAGAAAGATGGTGGGGTTTGGTTACCTAGTCTTATAACGAGGTGACTCTTGCATGTATAGAGTTTGAGTTACTTTTCATAGAGGTGTTCTCTCCATATTTGTAGAGAGATTCACATATCTAGGTGGTTATTTTTCTCCAGTAGGGAAGCACAACATTAACTGAGTATTCATTGAGGTTTACCAACCTCTCTAGGTAATATATGGATATGGTTCAAGATCTATTTTTCAGGGATTAGAAATTTGAGTGAGGTATGTGTAGAGGTATCTCAGACACTGTTACACCTCTATACATTCCTACCTATGATGGTGTGATAAGGAGAGATTTGGGGGTTGATATTTTCATAACTGAGAAGTAACAACCAGTGTTTGCTAGTGGAGGTCATTAAAAAGTATAGACCTCTATAGTAGGGAGCCGACGTCAGTCTTAATAATAATAAATATAAATAATAAATAATAAATAATAAATAATAAATAATAAATAATAAATAATAAATAATAAATAATAAATAATAAATAATAAATAATAAATAATAAATAATAAATAATAAATAATAAATAATAAATAAATATAAATAATAAATAATAAATAACTAGTTACAAATAATAGATAATAAATAAAATAAATTATATTATAAATAAGAAATAAGAAATAAGAAATAAGAAATAAGAAATAAGAAATAAGAAATAATAAATAATAAATAACAAATGAAACGCATAAAAAAGTATGAAAAGGCATGATAAGGGATGAAAAATCATGAAAACACATGAAAACAGATGGAGAAGCATGAAGAATGAAGCATTAGAAAGCATGAGAACACCTTAAAACTCATGACAACTCTGGAAACCCCCTTAAGAATTCAACATAATCATCATAATAACCCACAAAAAACCATTGATAAAGATAAAAATCCATGGAAACCCAAATAAATAGTAATAAATGGAGCTACTGTTAAAATCCATCAAAACGGTCATAAAGTGACAAAAACATTGGACTCACATTAATAGGATAAATTATGATCCGAGAGTCCGTTCCAGATCCGCGACCAGTAAAATCAAAGATCCTAAAATGATCTTCGACCTGATAGGTGAAAGTGACCGAATAGACCAGCGGATCAGAAGTTATGACCATTTGAAAAAAAGCTAGCGGGAAAGACTGATAGAAACAAGGCATCGAAAAATATAACAAACCCGATACCCACTAAAAAGGCCATAACTTATGATCCAGGAGTCCATGTGGGCACTACGACCAGTCAAACTGAATCCCATGGAACGAACTACGATCTGTTAGTTGGAGGAGTCTGAACTAACATGCGGATCGAATGTTAGGTTCATTTGAAGACAAGTTCGACGGGACACCGGGGACAGAAACATGGTTCAGAGGCTTTCAGAGGGGTTTTTGGGGTCAAAAAACGTGACAGAAGCTTTCTTCTGTTAAGATGGTGCGTATCTCTCTTCGTTGGCTTCGATTTGATATGTGGTAGATCCCAAACGGACACCCGGAACGAAAGTTATGGCCGTCTGAAGTTGGATAACTTTTTTCAACTTTCTTTTAACTCCCTTATCTTTTGTACTTTAGACCGTCTCACAGTTTTGATTACACGTTCCTCTAGATCTCTTCATGAGTTTCGATTTTACTGGTCGTGGTGCTCCAACGGACACCCGAATCAAATGTTATGGTCATTTTAGTGATTTCGGGGTTTCTCATGTTTTTTTATTATTTTCTTTTCATTTCGCGGAGATTTTTTAAAAACCACTGCTAATCCTCGAATAAATAAATAAATAATAATAATAATAATAAATTCACAAATTTCGCGGTGGTTTTAAAAACAGCCATGAAAAAACTCATCGCGAAATGCCCGTTATCCTGTAGTGTCACTTGAGGACAGTTCTAGATGTAATCTGAGAGCACAGCTTTATGGAAAGATCTCAAAGTAACAGTTCTAGATTCAAGTATTCCACATTTTAAGACACATTATCTTAGTGGATGGAGTGGAAGTGTACCCGACCAAGGTAAAGGAAGTGTTATCTTGGGAGCCACCTAAAGAGTGATGGTGGTGCAGAGATTACTTGAGTTGGAAGGCTATTTGTAGAGTTTTTTATTTGATTTCTCTAGGATATTAGTACCCATGAAAACATTAACACAAAATAGGTAGTATTTCATGTTTACATAGAAGTGTCAGTAGGTTTTTCATCCATTAAGGAAGATCTTGAAGAGTGATCCCATATTTAGATTTCTAGATGTGGGTGTCAAGTACATAGTGTTCTGTTATATATTCATAACTGGGATTGGCTATGTTCTAATGTAGAGGCATTGGATGATTTCTTATGGTAAATGTCACTTGACACCACATTAGAAAAACTATGTGACCCATGATCTTGAGTTACAAGTGGAAGTCTTCACAATAAAGATGCGAGGACACTACCTAATGGGAAAGAGGACTATCATCTACTATGATAACAAGAGTCTCAATTATATCTTCCCTCATAAGGATCTCAACTAAATACACATGTGGTAGATAGAGGTCCTCCAATACTACAACTTTGAGATTGTATATACTCATGGAAAGTATAACGTGGTAGTATATGCTCTTAGTAAGAGATCTTGTTCATAGTTATTGAACATGGCATAAAAGGAGTTAGGATCATTGTTGTTTTCCTTTGTGGATGAAGATGGTCTAGCTAACCTCCAGTCGATGGGTTTCACCCCTCTATTTTTGTAGCGAGTAAGGGAGGCATGTGCTGGGGTTACCAACTCTGAGACCCAAAATACTTATATATCCATAGGGAATGCCCATGATGGATTTTATAAAGGTGTGGTCACAACTTTCTTTTCTGATGATGCATGATAGTACCAGTGATGTTTCGAGAGGAGGTTCTAATAGAGTTTCATAAATCTCCTCTAGTTGTACATCCAGGTGTGGAAAATATGTACTAGGACCACAAACATTAGTTTTGGTGTCCATGGAAAAATAAAAGAGTTTTAGAATTTTTCTATCAATTCCTTACATGTCATAAATTGTAGTTTGATCACCTAGATCCATCATGTTTAAATCAACCCCTTGAGGTGCCATCATGGATGTGGGATGCGATATCTATAAACTTTGTGATGTGCTTACCATGTATATCCAAGGGATACAATACCTTATGGGTGATCATAGACTGAATCACCAAGTTAACCCACTTTTTAATGATTTGAGGGAGGTGTTTAGTAGAGATATTATGATACCTCTACATGAAAGTGACTATATCAAGCTTGATGTACATGGAAATTACATTAATTTTAAGTAATAATTAATAAATCATAAATATATACAAATAAATACCATATTAGTTTAGTGCATTTAGAAACATGGAACACATTTTTATAAAATAGATAATTATATTAAACATCTCCCATATAGATCATCCCTTTAGTTTTCCTACCTAAAACATTTCTTTATATCCTAGGAAAAGAAAACAAGTGAAAAGGGTATGCTGAGATTTTCAGTAACATATGCATAGAAAATCATTTCCATATTATCCAAGGATCATTTTTAAGACCACCATAATGGAAATGTCCTGTACTGAACCAAGTTTAATTCTCATTCTAGCCGTGTATTACTGAACCGAGCCTATTTACTGTTCTAGCCATGTATTACTCATCCGATATTACTTACCATTCCAACCCCGTATTACTATACTGATACCATTTCCTCTTCCTGAACTATTTTATTAAACGAAGATCATTTACCATTCTAATCCTGTCTATCTCACGAGATATAAATCTTTACCCAATACATTGGAGGGAGATATATGTTCCCCACATATCATAATGAAATCATTATTATGTGGGCTACAAAAACCACAAATCATTCTTTACATCATAATCCAAGGACTAAAATGGGTTTCTTAAACATCATTCCATCATACCATAATCCATGTAAAAAAATGGATTTCATAAATATTATTTCATCATTAACATAATAAAACCATATGAATAATTGTGATAGTATACTTGAAACAAAAACCTATTAAATAATTCCATCATAGATGGAATATAATTATTATAAAACACTTGAAATTAATTCTTGGGGAAAATATCCTTTATTCTTCAAAAACATTTTCTTTTCTAAAAACTCAACACAATTTTATAAGAAAGAAATTAATTTTATAATTACCTTGGATTATTATAAAGGAAGATTCATGTAAATAAGACATTATGAAAACAAAAAAAAATCTATTAATGTTGTATAAGCTAAAAGAAAACATTCTTCCCATACATTATTTGTATAAGTCAAAAGGTACCTCGTATTGAAAATGACATAAGAGTATGTTTATAACATTTAAAAAAAATTCACCAATGAGTATGATTTAATTTAACATATTTTATAATTATGGAAATAATATTTTTAAATACATATTTTGGAAACATGGACATGGGCGATAAATATATCCCAGTAAATACTTTTATATAAAAAATCTTGAATAATAATGAAATTGAGAAATTATCCCTTACAACATCATAATCGTTTGAATAATATGCATCATAAAATAAAGAATATTATATGGATATCTATATACCATAACACCTATAGTAGGAATCATAAAACCATTCATGGTAAGAATAAACACCACACAAAAGAAACATGATGTGTATAAGGCATATGTCCCACAAAAATAAAATCGAAATAAAATAATCCCTTACCTTAGGCCGGGGTTCCTTCATATATATCAGAAAATACTTTATAAAAGATTAAATTTTGTTATAAACATGATCCAGTACCATATTTAATTTTATGACATCATATGTGATCATGTTATCATATGTTTAATAATATTTCCTTATTACTCTTCTTTTGTGCATTATTTGTTGCATGTTTTGTCCAATAAATCCCAATTATTCTTCATGGGTTTCCATTATATAATTTCTAGAATGATAATAATGTAATATATATATATATATATTAATTAGATACATTTATATAATCATACTTCAAACAAAATAATGTTGATTGAATAACATCGTGTCGTTAAGATGGAAGGCCATACAAATGCATGAGCAATGATATCATTCCTATAATTATGAAATGATATGGAAGTGGATGGTATATATATTGTCCTAGAATAAATAAAATTTAATTATAATCATATATAGTTATTATATTCACCATTATACCCATCCATGTAATGTGGTGGTGAAAAAAATATTACACCATGATGTGGATATGGTAAGTCATGCATACTAATGTGTGGTGATTTAATTTTTCCTATGATGGATAAAGGTGGAATATGGATGTTCCATAATCATAATAATAACTCAGAATATTGGTGACAATGGAGTTATTACTTTATAATTGAAACAACTTTGGAAGAGGAAGTAGAAGAAGAAATAAATTTGAAAGAATCAGTAAGGGATATTACCTATTCTTCAATGGGATCCCTCTAGATATCCTCTTAAAGGCACTAGAGTTAGTATTTTGAAAATATCAACACATCTAGAGTGTATCTGGGTAATATTAGAATATAAATGGGAAGGGTATAACTATTAGGTTCACTAGGTAAAATACCCTGAGAGGGGGTGAGATAAGGGTATGACAAATTAAAACTACTACCACATTTGATCTAGTTTTTTCCCTAAACAAAACACACTTATCTCTTTCTCACATATAAATATATGATTATAAATTAAATCATCCACATGACACATTGATTTTACTTGGTTCACCCTCATTGGGCTACATCCAAGGAGTATACAAAGGTATTGTGATGATGTACCAAATCCACTAAAAGTGCACTGCTATTTACAAGGTTTAGGCTAGATGAAATATATGCCCAGTCTCACTACCATTACATGGTTTAGGGTCTACTCACTACATTACCATGGATCACTCCCTACATCTCATTTTCGGTCTCACGTTTGGTGGAAAGGATCATCGTCTTCATATTACTTCACTCACTGCTCTTGGAAGGGATCCACACACAGTTTATAGACTTGTAGGTCCCTTAATTTTGATGAATTTCACATATTATACTATAGATAGATGATCTATTGAATTTCTACTTTCATCAACTAATGAATACTACTTTAACACAAATATATAGGTAAAAATATAACTTTCACGCAACCTTAGGGTGACTTGCGCGCTACTTTCAGCACGATGCAATAATGTTACCATGCTCAAGGAAAAACCAACATGTGCAATACTCCAAAAATCCCAACACAACCATCTTATGCTCCCAACTTTCTGTACAGACACCCTTTTATTCACAACTCACTATTGGTTCATTACTACTATGTGGAGCATAAATTTTGAATAACTCAATGCTTGTGTGCCCTCACCACATGAACCACCAGAGATATGATTTTCTCTATGTTTTGAGGTTATATAGAATGAGGGGTGTATTCTATTATTTATTTTAATTTTGACGACCTTTCATTCAAGAAATGAAACTTATTACAAATCCCACTAGTCTCACGTTCATGAAACTTCATCTTTCGTGAAGCTGCAAAACACATGTGTCACTTTTTTTCCTTTTCCATTTCTTGATGTTATGATTTTGAAACATACCAGGCATGAAACTTTACAAGGATACTTGACACTAGCATGCGACTCCCACTTCCAAAAACACTTTTCTCCATTCTCCAATTTTTGGAGCAAAAAATTTGGCCAACACTAGAAAATAATGCCACTTTGTATAGGTTGTTTTTGTACCACCTCTAGATCGTCCATTCCTTTTTAATGGTTCTTAATCAACATAGATTGTTAAAAATATATTTGGAACTAGACAACTAGCCAAAAAATTCAACAAACACAATCAACCCAAAAATGCTTCAATGTTTACATGAGGGATTTTTATCCAATAATATAACTCTTTGGATTTGTTGAAAACTCTTAAAAATACAACTCTTAAAATTTAGATACATCATTACATAATCTTTCATCTTCTACCACCATTCACCTCTTGGAATTTAGATAGCGATCAAAGGATAAATCAATACACACTCTCAGCCAACATGAGTAATGCTCGGCATGATAAACAAGAGTATAATACAATGTTCATCAATGAATCACATAATTTCATTTCAAAATCATTCTTTTGATTTCATCATGAACCTCAGTTTTCGTGATATATATCCTTTTACCAATCACTTCTAGCATCATCAGATTTAATACTCCCCCTATCTCACTACTCCCCCAAACAGCTTTAACTTCACGTGTCCTGACTAAGTCATTTTCTCCCTTCTACCTCAATTCTTTCTCCCCTTATATCAATGAACCCTAAGGCCATTATTTTTAGGTCTAAAATAGGGTAAAGAAAATATATTTGCACATTAGGGAAAGAAACACCATTCCTCAGGGAGAGGTGTCCCCACATCCGAACTTTTTCATGATAAATTATATAAAATTTAGAAGAATACTTATAGTAGAATATATCTTCTTGAAAATCCTATATTAAAAATGTTATATTTATTAAAACACGAATATGAAAAATTTAAAATCACTTTGGATAAAGTATTATATGTTTAGAAATATTTTTCATAATGATACAAATGGTCAATAACTCAAAACATGGATGAATATAGTCTAGATATACTAGAACAATATGATTTGGTCATCTGTTTGGGTATTTTAATGGTTATTATCATTCTAATAAAAATTATTTTATTGAATTTTCATCAATTAAATAATTTGTACATCATCCATGTTTATTAATTTAAGGACATTATTCATTTAATAAAAATTAAAAATAAATCACCGTGATAAATAAAAATAGTTAGCTTTCTAATGAGTATTATAATTTATATTCTATATAACCTTATACTAAAAATAATATAGTCATTAAAATTTTAGTAAGAAATATTTAACTCTTTTGTAAATAAAATATAATAAAAGGAATCAACTAACACAAGTGGCTTAAAAAGCATCATAATTTTAGCCTAAGGTTGATTTGGATTCAAATGAGTATTCTATTTTTAAAAGATAAAATATGGAATTGATTAAGATGGTTTTACACCTAAATTCATTGTAAAATTAATGACAATAACAAAATTATATTAAATGATAAAAATAATGTTTATTTATATTTTTAAACCATTAGATAATATAACCTAACTATATAAATTATTTTTAATGAAAAAAAGTTATCTGAAATTAAAATTTAATATATTTTTATTATTAATGAAAACTTGAAAATTAACATAAAAATATAAACAATTAATCACAAGTATAATTTTATATCCCTTACATAAATTATAATTTTATTTTGTGAAATAAAATATAAAAATTTGTTAAGAACTACAATTTAAATGGGTGCTCCATCAAAAGGTGGAAAGAGTGCATTTTTTTTGAAAAATACAGCTTTTATAAAAAAATGAATTTTTTATTATATCATGTATTGAAAACATAGAAATTAATTTTAAACATTATATTGAGTATATTAGAAATATATTTCATTAATAAAATCTATAAAGAGTGATTTTATTATATTAAAATCTCACTTATTCTCATTTAAATAGTTTTCTTCAGAAAAAACATGTCCTTTTATTTAAAAAGAGTTTTATTTTTATTTATAATTAAATTTTCACCAAATAATTAATTATATACATACATGTGTAATGAATATTTTCATAATTCAGTTCATACTGATCATATATGCCATTATAATGGATGGGTTTTATGGTAACATAATAATATTCAGTTGTTCACATAAATTCGATATTGTATGAATTGAAATCTATAAAAAGAACAAGATTTTGTGTACAATATAATCTAATTATAGTGTTGCATATATCTCTTGATAATATGGTGTTTCATATAGTATAATATTATCTTAGTGTATCACACAACGCGATAAATCGAATAATTTAAAAAAAACATAATAAATATATCTAATAAAAATCTCGGGGTGTTATATTCTACCCCGCATAAAATGAATTTCTCACTTGAAATTTGTTTGGGTAATAATAGGATTAATTCTTGATATATTATTTTATATAAACCCATTTCAAAGACTAAAACTTCCTTTTAAAAAATAAATTTAGAAATATAATGGTTACCCAAATTAACTCATCATTGGGTTTCCACACAGGAGAACATAGCTGGAAATTGAAAACATGGATATAAGAGAGAAATATAACTATCAAGTTATGATAGAGAGTGATAGAGAAAAATGTGTGGATAAATATAATAATAAAAAGATATAAATTTTTAATGATTAAGTGGCTGTTTGATTTATGAGAAGATATGGGACTGTGATTTTTTTTTTGCTTTCAAGATCCTTTCTCTAGAGTTGAAGAATGTGAAAAAATACTTACTTGATTATGTACAATCTCATAATTTCTTTATGCCATGATAAATTTCCACTTCATCAATTACTCAAATAAATTCAGGTGAATTTATCATTTTTTAAGAATTAGAAGATGATGAGACCCATAAATAGAATGAAAAGTCATTTCATCTGTAGTTTTCATAACAAAAAGGATAGAAAAAGTTATCAAATATGTATAAGTCCACCTTTAGTGAGATAATACATTAATTAAAAAACCTCATATTAAATTTAACATATACATTACATAAATTTATAACCTTACAATCCTTCTAAAAACTATAAATTTAAAACTTTATATAGAGGTGAACTAAATCAGATTAACATTTATCAATAAAAAATCGTAAGGTATCCATTGGTTTTCACCTTCCAAACATGTGAATACCTTAAACATATATACCTTTAAAACATAGAAATACCCTAAATTACCACTCATACTTATTTAAAACATTCATGTTTCCATATTCTTAAGTCTATAAATCTTTAAACTTCTTCCGTGATAGCTTAAAACATTTTTAAATAAACCCCTAACCAGTTCTAAGGAAATCATTACCATCAAATTTACTTATCCATACCCAACATATATTTATGTAATATAAACAAACCTTTATCTACACAAGGAACACAGTAAAGGGTTCATTCCCATAACCATTCAACATATCCTTTTCAAACTATAATAAAAAACTTATACATAAAAAACATATACATAATCCTTGAATTCACAAACAAATACACTTCAATCATGAAACTTTTTTCCAAACCCATTACCCATGATTTATTATTTTATTCATAAAAATAATTTGAAATAAGTATCATGTATTAAGATTCCTAAACCTTAATATAATAACTATTATTATATTTATGGTAAAGAAATATGGTTAGATAATCCCATACCTTTCAGATATTGTTTATAGTCTCTTTGTCCTCAATTTGATAACCAATTCAATTACCTCTATCCTAATTCATGTCATGATATTTCCACTTAGGGAAAATAATTCCCATGATTTCCTTATCTGAAACATTCAGTGTTAAATATGTTCAATCTAGCTTTCAGCTATTGACTAAGACGAAAAAGAATGGTGCGAGAAATAATTATCATAGATGAACAAAATAATTAAGCGAAATTTATCATAATATTCCAATATATAATATCTTATGATTGATACTAGGTTATTCATTATCATTACTAAAATTATTGGATTTTAATATATGGGTTGACTTATCATCTGTGAAATCACTATACATATCCTTAGAAATATCTTTAGGGTTTTCCCTAAAGTTTTCACATCCTAGTTTCGAATTATTGACTAAAACTTCATTCAGATACCATTTATAAATAAAAAATAATTATATACATTTAAATTGCATTTATTTTGTGTAATACTTAATAAAATACCTAAATAGACACCCCAAGACCTTATTAGTTTAGTGACTTTGTAAATTTGGAACACATTCTTGTAATTCAGTGAAATATCTTCAACATATCCCATAAATACCATCGCAATTAGTTTTCATACCTAAAACCGTTTTTTATATCCTGGGGAAAGAAAACATTTTAAAATGGTGAGCTCAAATTCTAAATAAGGGTAAACAAGGAAAATATCAAACAAAACATGAATATAAGAATTTGAAAACATGATCATAAGTATTTATAACCATACCATGTATAAAATATATCCAAATCATGATTCATGAAATAAATCATGGAAGTTCATAAGGAATAAATCATAAAGGAACATGATATATGAGAAAATATCATTTGAAGAAAACAAGAAATTGTGGAAAACACATAAGAATAAACCATAATTTCTATATTAACTAAGGTTCATTTCCAATACCATTATAGTGGGAAAATTCCATTATTGAACTAAGTCCCCAAATTATACCATCCTTATATTACTAAAATAATTTTACTTACCATTCCTGCTCTATATTACTGTATTGAGTTTACTTACTGTTCCATCCCTATATTATTGAACTGAGATAATTATCCATTCCATCCCAATATTACTAAACCAAGATCATTTACTATTCCAATACAGTCTATATCATGAGATAAAAGTCATTACCAAATTCATTGGATGGAGATATAGGTCCCACCCATCTCATAATAATATAATTCTTACTTGTGCCACAAAACCCTAAATCATTCATCGTAGCATAACCTTAGGAATTAAATTGGTTTCTTTAACACAATTCTATCATAACATAATTTTTGTAAATCACATGGATTTTATAAATATAATTCCATAATAAACATAATAAAACCATAGGAATAATAGGTAAATTACACTTGAAACATAACCCTATTAATGAATTTCATCTTAGATAGAAAATAATTTTGATATAACTATAAAAGTTAATATTTGAGGAAAATATACTTTCTTCATCAAAAAAGTTTTCTTCTCTAAAAATTCCATGAAATTTTAAAAGAAATAATATTTTTTGAAAATAAACTATAAATATTTTAAAGTAATCTTCATAGTAATAATGAATAATGAAAATGTAAATTTTTTTCATGTTTTATAAGTTAAAAAATATATTCATATCATACATTTTTTAGATAAGTTAAGAAGTACCTCGTATAAAAAATATATTCATTTCATACCATTTAATAAAAAGTAACCAATGGGTAATATTGACATTAAAAACATAATAATAATGTATATAATATTTTAAAATACATATTTATGAGACATGGACATAGTTGATAAATACACCCTAGTAAATACTTATGTATAGACTATCTCAGATAATAATGAAATTGTGAAATTATCCCTCAAAAAATTATAATCATTAAAATATTATTCCTCATAAAATAAATAATATTATATTACTATTTATATATAATATCTTTCAAAATAAAAATCATAAAAAAAATTTCTGGCAGCCTAAACACCACAAAAAAGAAACAGGTGTTGTATAAGGCTTATGTCCCACAGAAATATAAGTGATGTAAAATAATCCCTTAACATAGGTATGGGTTCCATTTTAAGTATAAGAAACTCATATATAATGGATTAAATAGTGTTATAATCTTTATAAAGTACCATATATATATATTAATGAGATCATATGTGAACATATTATCACCCATTCAATAATATTTCATTATTACTCTTCTTTTGGGAGATATTTGATGCATGTTTTGTTGTATAAATCCCATTTATTGATCATGGGTTTCCATTATATGATTTATAGAATGATAATAATGAAATATATATATCATATTTTTTCATTATATAGATTTATATAATCACTATTTAAATGATATCATGGAAAAGGAATCACATCGTGTCGTAGAGATGATAGGTCGTGCATACACATAAGAGATGATATCATTCCTATAATTATGAAATGGTGATGGTATATAAATCTTTATAGAATTAATATATTTTTATAATAATCATATAATGTTTTTTTATCATTATTATACCCATCCAAGTAATGTGGTGGGAGAAACATATTACACCACGATGTGGAGACAATAAACCGTTTGTACACATGCGTGGTGATTTTGTTTATCGTAAGATTGATAGAAGGTAGAATATGGTTTTTTACATAATAATAATAACAAATAAAAATATAGGTGATTTTTTAGTTATTAATTTATAATGGAAACTTCTATAGAAGATGTTGTAGAAGAAGAAATAAGTTTGAATGAATTGGTAGAAGAGATTACTGCTTCTTCAATGAGCTTCCTCTAGATATCCTCTTAAAGGATCTAGAGTTGGTATTTTTAGAATACTACCACCTATAGAATATTACTAGGTATGTTGATAAGGAAAATGGTTAGAGGATATACGATCTTTAAGGCTCAAAGTGTTGTGAATAAGTGTGGGAGGAGGTTCCCTTTTATAATTGAGGTGAAGGGAACATTTAGAATTTCCAAATATATTAATTTATAATAAAATCTAAACACATATAAAATCCTCAAAAATGTAATATTTTAGAATATGTTATGATATAAGGTTTTAATATCATCAAAAAATAAATTCTATACATGTTTTAATATCAATCTAAACCTTATTAGTTTAATTAACACTTAATAATTCTATTTAATTTTTAACTAAGGTAACAATTGTTTCGACATTAAACGGGTGAAATATTTACCTATTTTATTTTAATTAGAAAATAAACAAATTATTTATAAAATTTTATACCATATTATTATTAATATATTTTTTAAATTTTTTTTATGATTTATAAATAATTGAATAAAACATTATTTTGATAAATAATGAATAGTCTAAGTTTTGACACTATTCTATAAATCGATTTTAAAAAATATTATCATAACAAGTTAACTTCTAAAAAAACATTTTATTATATTAATAAAAGGAAAATATCATCTATAAAATTATTTTGATATATTATTTATCCCAAATTATATTTATTTTAATATTTTTTATTAACATTTATTTGTTATCTCCATTAATAATTTAATTACTACATCAGTTTTGTGTAATTATTTAATATAATTATATTTTGAATAAAAATTAAAAATAAAATAATATGAAGAATATAAATCCTTTGGATATTATAAAAATACTTAGTAGAATATATCTTCTTGAAAATCCTACACTAAAAATGTTATATTTATTAAAACATGACTGTGACAACTTCAACATAACATTAAATAAAATATTCAAGCCGTCATGATATTTTCAATATGGATCCAAATAGAAAATAACTCAACCATTAGATGATTATGTTCTATATATACTTGAAAAATAATATTTTTTCAAGTGTCTAGGTCTTTTAATGGTTATAATTATTTTAGTTAAATCATTTTATTGACTTTTCATCAATTAAATAATTTCAACATCATCAATATATAAGTCTTTAATGTAATTATTTATTTCATAAAAATTAAAAATAAATTACCATGATAATGAAAAAATGTTTATATTTGAAATGAGTTTTTATAGTCTAATTTATTTTCTGCATAAACTTTTATTAAGAATGATACAGTTATTAAAATCTATGTATGACATCCTTAACTCTTCTTTAAATAAAATATAATAAATGACATCATCTAAAACAAGTGGATTAAATGGGATCATAATTTTATAATAAGGTTGATTTTGGTCGAAATAAACTCATATAATGAATTTATGAAAAGTTTTTGGGTAGTTTTATAATATTATAATATTATTTTTAACTTTAATTACTCGATTAAACCATAACTCTGGTTAATAAATATTTATAACATTACAATTCATATGCCAAAAATTAATATGAACCTATTTACATAATATTCACACACTGATTTTAATTATGGAATCTATTTTTCAAAATTGAAAACATATAAGTTGCAGTAATTAATTTCAATTTAATTTCATTGTCGGAATAATTAAACGGGTTTTAAAAGTAAAAACATGCGAAAGATTGGAATTTTTTTACATCTAAATTCAATGTAAAATAAATTAAAATGAAATAAATTATATTAAATTATAAAACTATAATATATTTATATTTAAAAACAATTAAATTATATAACATAACCTTATAAATTATTTTGATGAAAAAGTTTTTTTAATTAAATTTTGTATATTTTTACTATTTATCAAAACAAGAAACTTATCAGAAAAATATAAAAAATTCATCCAAAGTAAATTTTTATATCCTACTTACAAAAAAGTTTCTTATGTTTTATAATATAGTAAAAAAAGAATTAAATAAAAAATTTTAAATGGGTGCGCCATCAAATGGAGGAAAATTGCGTTTTTTAAAATACTTCTTTTATTAGAAAAATTGAATTTGTTCTTATATAATGTCTAGAAAAGATATAAGTTGAATTTTAAAAAATAGATTGAATATATCACATATATATTTCATTAATAAAATCCATAAATAAGGATTTTATTATTTTATAATCTCACTTATTTTCATTCAAATAGTTTTAAAGAAAAAAGTACATTTTATTTAAAAAGTGTTTCATTTTTATTTATATTCAGTTGACCACCAATGAATTAATTGTATATTTACATGTGTAAAGAATAATTTAATAATTTATTTCATACTATTCATGTACTCTATTATAATTTCTAGATTATAAGTTAACATAATAACATTTAGCTGTTCATTTAAACTCAATATTGTGTGAAATTAATTCTATCAAAAGAAAACAAAATTGTGTGTAACACAATACCAAAATCTTGTTAAGTATACCACAACATGTTGTGAAATCTTATCTCAGTGTATTATATAACATAATACATAAAATAATTTATAAAAAAAATTAAAAAAACTATGTCACAAAAACATCAGGGTGTTAGTGAGATTGTCCGACTCCATATAGTTTGATCGATAATCATTTATGACCATGAAGTTAACCTTGAATAAAGGTTGTGGAAGGTATTAGGAGAGTAATTTGGGACTCATTTATTCTTGATATTAGCATTTCACCCCAAAACTGATGGCCAGACTGAGGGGACCATTCTGGTTCTGGAAGATATGATGTGATCTATCATGTGGTCTTTAGATATAATTGGGAGGATCACCAACCACTAGTGGATATTGTGTACAACAATAAATAACATTCGACCATTGGTATGGAACCATTTGAGTCTTTTCACGGGAGAAACTATAGGTCACCACATTTATGGACTCACTTAGGAGAGATAGAACTCATGGGCCCAGTGTTAGTGCGAGAAACTATCGAGAAGATGCAAACCATCCAGGGTTTGATGAAGACTACAAAGAGATGTCAAAATTATTATGTTGATAGTCTACAGAGACCTTCAGAGTTCAAGGAAGGAGACCATGTGTTTCTAATAGTTTCACCAAGATGTGGATTATAGAGATTTTTCTAGGGTAGAAACCTATATCTGAGGTTCATCAAACCATTATAGATACTATGTATATTTTATGAGGTGGAATACTGCTTATCTCTACCTCTGAAGTTAGACTGTGTACACAACGTCTTCCATGTGTCGAATTTGTAAAGGTATATTCATGATAGAGCACATGTTATTAACTTGGGAGAGATGGACATCAATGATAAAGATACTATTTTTGAGTACCCGATATATATCTTATATTGGCATAAATGTATCCTCAGTTGCAAACCGATTCATTTATTGTGTGTCGAGTGGGAGCACGAGAATATTCAAGAGAGAAAATCGGAGTGAGAGACCATATTCTTGCTCATTCCCTATATCTTTTTGAGTAGCCCTTGTTTCAGATTTTTAGGGATTTAAAGACCAAATGTTGGGAGAATATAGTGTCTTGTATTTTTCATGTATTGTTTTTGGATATTATATAGATTATTTTCCAAACCAGGTGTTGAGACGACATGCTATTATGAGGCCTTGTGTGCCTAAAATAAATGTTTGAAATATATCAGATATATTAAGTTGCACAGGTGTATAGATTTCTTGGAAAAGTGGAATAACATGTAAATGGTGGCTTGGACCAGAAATATAAAGGAACCATTGATTTCAAAACATGAGTATTTACCATAGGAGTGACTTAACCTTAGTCCTCATAAGTTTCCTGTAGAAAAGTCATCATATGCATAAAATGAATAATATAATTCAATTAAATTATTTAAATTATTTTATTTAAGGAATGAAACAAATACCTAAACAGCCCTATTTAAATAGGAATCTATGGAAAAATACCACTGTTAGTAGCATAACCCTAGAACCATTAAAGAGCCTCTAGAGAGAACACTGGAAGATTTCTCATAGGAAACCAAAGACTATATTATGTATCAATAGTTAGTGTGAAATGATGTCAAAGGATCTCTCGAAAGATCATGGAATAAAAACATTATTTTTTAAATAATGATTTGAATTGAGGTAGGAAATATGTTTTTATTTGATTCTTCCCTATTCTTGATTTCTAAGATGAATCTAAATTAATCAATGAATAGAATGATCTGGGGATTGATCATTATGTAGGATGAGTTTATTTTTGTGGGGTTTATTCCAGAGAACTACTTTATGATTTTTGATTTCTTAATTTTTATTTTCAAAAAAATGAATTCATATCGACACAAACATCGATAGAGGTTCTTTTGGATCTTATGTTCATGTACTTTTCTCCCTCAGTTATTCGTTCATCAGGTGCATTCTTTTTTTGGCCGACAGTTCAAAATATCCCGATTAATAGATCATTGCAATCCCATTTATTGGTATAATGATCGGATATCATAGATCTAGGGTCGGCATGACACGATGGTGGTGCGATAGTTGAAGGGGTGATGAATCAGAAGCATTTGATACCATATTTCATGGTCTTTGTCACAAAATTAAGAACAATTAATGATCCATTTTACAAATGGATTTAATGACTGGAACACATTTTTCATCGACAAAGAGGCCTATATGATTTGGGATCTTCAATATTGTGGTGAAATGATCACCAGATCAGAGATTTGGGTGCTAGAACAAATGTTGAAGTAGATCTAGGATTCTGGAAAATCCCATACTACATGACATTTAATCCGGATCTACATTCTATGTGGGCACCCTGAGTAGTGTCTTGGGTTTCAAATGAAGTTATGTATCACACGGTGTGTGAACCCTGTCACACAACATGTTTTCCCTCCACATATAATCAACATGTACCTTAGAGGTACACATACACGGGTTAGAGCACATTGTGTACTCCTATACAAATACACTACATGGACCAAGTACAACTTCTGGGCTATGTATTGGTACATGTGAAAATATACATGGGATGAATCCATTTACTAGAACATGAGTAGAGTACACAGGAGGCCTACACGCCATGTACTACCACACATACATGACTAGATGACATGGGCCATTTACATGGGACATACCTGGGGTCATGGGAAATGGCTTGTTACCCCTACTACATGCCATGTAATCATTTATTAATTTCCTAGATCCCTTTACCTATATATTTTAGAACTTTTTCAATAATGTGTGTTCCCCTTATCCTTTCCCTAAGGGTTAGTATGGTATTTTCTCATAATCCTAGGACAATTATTCCTTTAGCATGACTTCTGGGATAGAGTCATTGGAATCACTCTGAGAGGCCCAAAGTGAGATTCTCAATATATCATTCTACCCTATGTAGAGGACTTGTTATAATCGTTACTAGTATTACATGGGCATGAATCCTTTACTTATAGGGTTAATCCATATTTATTTGTAGGTATCGCCCCATAGACATTGTAGTGATCCTAATCTATGTAACGTATTCTCTTCAGACTATCAAGATTCAGTTCTAATTATGAGAATTCTCAAGCAGCACCTCTCAGATAGACACCATGAGTGCTCTCGGACTTAAGAGTGTGTTTTATCGGACGATTGTTATGTGTAATCATTGATCTAAAATCCTAGGATGGTATAAAATGGTTGTGACTTACCTCTATACTATGTTTCTTTGTTGATTATATCTAGATATTCTTGTTATATGTGGTGTAGAAAAATACCTATATAGAGAAGACTATATTTTCATTGTTGTATGCTTTGTGTTTTTAGGGGTTCCTACTAAAAATTGTTTATTCCCCTCTACACATGAATTTCTAATACATGTTGTGTCTTTTTAGGATGATAATCCTTTTGATAAAGTTTAATAAGGACCATAACCAGATAGTGCTTAGTGATAATGGACATCCCATGGTGTGTCCCTATGGATTTCTAATAGCAGTCCCAGTATTTTTTTCAGGTTGGACTTGTGTTTCAGAATCTTTGTGTTGGGATATTATTTGGGTTTGTTTACTTTATTTTACTTCCTGACATAATCTAGTTATAAGATTATATATATTCAGGATTTTTTGTTTAGTTGTTTTTTCATTTCAGTATAGTATAGGCTCGAAGATGCGTGTGTGTGTGTGTATAGGTACTTAGGCTAAGGCCTCCCATGATTGTGATATTCCTTCTCGATTCTAGTCTCCAATCACTAGCCTATTGGAGGTGGGCATGGGGAGTCACAGAACGGTCCCCAATGGGAATGGTTATGACATATTACATTTATGGTGCATAAAATTCGACTAATTAAAATTTTTTATGGGATTTCTTACCCACTATCCATTATTTAGGTTTAAATTTCATTTTTTGATTGGGTCATGCTAATATTATGTGTAAAATGACTTTTGAATAGATTATATTGAATTTCTACTTGTTTTATGTCGATTTAAATTGAATATAAATAATTGATTCATTTTATTAATGATCACTTCATTTATATGATACTTGTAAGTGAGTCTTTAACTAAAATTACTATATTTTATTTTTTTAACAATCTATTCTTCTAAGTCGCACTCTTTTATGTCCATTTTTTCAGATTATTTTTTATGAATTTATTTATATAGACATGATTTTTTTTAAATTACCATTTTTTAATCTCTATAAAATGTTTTCAGAAAGGTATCATTTTCAGGTTTTATGTAAGGAAATTTCATTTTAAAAAACCCTCTATAATGTCACACGTTAAACTATTCTTAAAAAAATCAAAAGGAATATTTTTTACTCATGAAAGAATTTTCTTTATTTCACTACTACTTAACATTTTGAATCTTCTTTCACAATTTTGAATTTTTTAAAGAATTTTTTTCATTTATGAGTGTGTGTTATTCCAAAAAATTGGAAATTAATTTCAAAATGAACATTTATTTTCCTCAACAATGTTTCTTTTATACCATATTTATGTGTTATTCTTATGTTATCATTCTTGGGCATGATTTATGAGTATGGGTGGTTATGTGATAAAATGTGGGTAGGTGAGACCATTATTTATCTTCAATGAATTGTGTAATGGGGCAGATTTATCTAATTAGGTTTCTCCTAAGATATTATAAGAATAATATTATGGTGATTATTCCAAATGTAACTATGATGGTTACTCCCTATTTAGCTGAGACATCTACAATATTTGTATGATTGAAATGGGAATTATTTCCCAAGGAACTTACATGATTTTGTATGCTTTTAATGAGTTTTTATGTAAATTATTTTAATTGGTTTTCATGTTTTTCAAATTACATAAGGTTTTTTGTACCTTATTGATCTTTATATTATCACCCAATATTTTAAAATGATTTCCATAGGGTGAAAGATGAGTTTGGATGATGATGAAGAAAATATGTAAATTGTGAAGATATGTCATGAAAAGAAATTTTTTTTATATTAATAGGGTTCCCTTTTGTTGGAAAAAATAGATATTGAGTATTATCATCCACTTTTATTATATGAGGTTACTTTGTAAGAGTTTTTCCTAATTCTAAAAAACTCTAAACCTAAAAGATATTTGGTAAAATAATGTGACTTATAGTTTTAAAATAAGTATAATATGTAATTTTTAATGTCGCGTCATTAATGTTAAGACTTATAAGAAATATAAACCGAAAAATAAGATGTTATTAAGATAAAAAAACATTGGTTGAAAAATATTTCCATGGTTTATGGTCAAAAATATTATAAAATTTTAGTGAACAGTCCTAGATAGCTTGTTAGTTATAGAGGATAATATGATTTTAATGGATACTACTACTATTGTGGAGGAATTTGGGGTATGTTGAAAATGTAAATGGTTAATCATCACTAATTAAATGAATCTAAGAGAAGTTGGATGTGGATATTGATTGGGAGTAAACCCAGTAAACAGATTAAAAATGGAAAATCCATTTTGAAAACTAAAAATATATTTTTAGCTCTAGAAACTATTTTTTAATGATTTGATTTACTTATAAATATTGTTACAGTATGTCCTATTATGATACCATATGAACAAATTTTGTATAAAAAATATCAAAATACTCCTGTTATGGAAGGAAAATTAAAATGGAAGTCCTTTTTGGTTGAGACTGATCTCAAATATTAGAATGTAGAACAACCCTAGATATTTTTTAGTGGGTTCTCCTCACATATAACTAGTTATTTGAAATTTTTTAATAATGAGGAATACCATAAAGAAGAGAAATTTTTTTTTTGGAAATTATGAGTCCTTTATAATCAAATTTATTAGACCTACTATCATTATAAAAGAAAAGTTAAACTTACAAAAATTCATATTTCTTGATGGGATGAAACACAACTTGTTTTGTGATTCATTGATATATGACGAAGGAAATGTTTTTTTATTAATATATGGATATTTTGATAAAATTATTGAATTTTTTTGAAAGAAAGAAAAAAACAAGGGAAAATTATTTCAAGTTGGACATTTATAGGGTTCACGATATCTGAGCATGATGATGGAAAATTAATTTTGGAATAAGAGACTTAGACATATATTCCAGATGAATATGTGAAATATGAAAAAGGTTGAAATAATACATGATATTCCTAAAATGATAAGAATATGATAGTTTCATCATGTTAGAAAAAAATATTATTATCTTCGTACATAATACTATTGATGAAAATTGAAGTCAACCATTGGATCTTATATATATTCTGATATATAATTTTTTATGAGAAAGTAATAAAACAATATATATATATAAGTAAATTATTTTCTTTATTGATAATTTTACTTTTATTTCATGTATTATGTTTTAGAAACACAAATTAGAGGCTCTCAAAATGTTTAAGAGCATCAAGAGAAGTAAAAAAATGGAATATGGATATTCGATAAAGAGGATTTTTATAGAAAACAGTGAAAAAAAACAATTCAAAATATTAAATACAATATTGGAAAGCATGTAAATCAGTATTAATTTAGTTCACCACACGCACTAAATTTATAAAGGCCAATTGAACCACTGGGAGTTGAATTAGTTTTGGTATTTTTATAAATTTACAAATTTATGAAATTTATCCCCAACAACATGTTAGAAATATTTTCCTTATATAAATATTTAAAAAACTCAGAAGAATGTATATATGGGAATGTAAACAAGGAAAAAAAGTTTCATAATGTTTAACCTTATTATGGTAATATAAATCCTTATTATGGCCACTCCCATGGGTCAATGGAAATTCACTATTTAGAAAAAGAGAATGGAACTTTTAGACAACTCCCATTAGAATTCTTCTATCTCATAAAAAGTGTGATTGTAAAAACTATTATCGGTTTACAAATTCATTATTAAGAAACTATATCATAACAAAAGGTACAAATATTTATTAATACTTCTCCCCCAATGGTGTGCCAAGAAACTATATCTATTTTTCCTCTATCCCTTTGTTTTGGTCTAGTATGTGTCCATATGGGGTCCTTGGAAATGGTATTCTCTATCTACATCAAATCACTAAAACTATTCCAAATTTAAAACATATGTTTTTTAATTAACAAAAAACTATACACCTCACAACTGCAACTCAGAAACTATTTCAATTTCTATCCATTAGGAAACCTTGAACTGAAACACTATCAGATTCTTGGATAAAAACCCGTCTGATTCCTCTATCTAAAAACACTTTATGTAAATCCTCTTCAAAATGAAACTGGACAATAGTTTGAAACTAATTTTTGATATAAAATATCCAATACTTATTTTTTCAACTAGCATACAGTCAGACATACATTGTATATTTCATCATTTATATAGGTTTACTAAAAGGAGAAAATATAGGAAACACATGTGACATTCTCACTCACTAATACTCAAATTTTTGGATTTACCACTCATTTTAAATTTGATGGAATACTCACCATACATCTATAATATTCACAAAGCATCATAAAATTCCAAAAAATTTAAAAAATCTCAGACTTTTTATAATTTAGCTTAATTTATATTTTTTAAGAGTCTATTTCAAAACATTCCATCAGAAGAATATTTATCTATTAATTTACAAAAAATCACTCTTGGATTTCATTCATCCAGCCAAATTTAGTTTATGATTAATATTACATAGGTTTATTTAACTAATTAATTTTACCAACATTATTTTTCTATAGATTAAAGAATTTTGTTTCCAAAAGATCAATGTTTCTATGTTTAGTCACTTCTCCTCTACGAAGACATTATATTCCACTTGGATCAATCTTCTCAGAGTCATTTATCCTATGGAATTTATTATATATGTTTTTATGACATATTTTCTTATGATTGTTCATCTAATGGAACTTCTTACCAAATTTCATATAATTTAATTCTTTATAAATATTAATCCAAATGAAATTAATTTAATATAATCCTTTATGATAGGCTTCATTTTTATGTCCACTTCCCAAATTTACAAACATTGAACTTTAGCCAATAACAGAACTCTGATCTTCAAACATAATATAAGAATTATATCCATTGAACATCTTATCATATTTATGTCTTTCTAGACCTAATAATTATGATTGACTACATTGTGGTAACATATAAATACTTTTATAATAAAAAAATTCTTTTACAGGTGCACTTTTATTAATTTTTATTTCTCCATTTTAATTTAAACTACTATACATTATCTTCTTTTTATCATTTTTTTTGTAGAAGTGTGTAAAATTGTATAACACTAAAGGATATCATTTATTTCTATCTAGGATCTCTATAGATTGTTTTTGGAGGATCATGAAAAATATTTTCATATTTTACCTATCTTATATTTTGTGTCTAGTTAAAATGTTGAGATTCACTATTTTATCCAATCATCTTATTTCTACTAATGTATATTCAAAATTATTCACATGTTTTTATAGAAACATTTTGGATAGATAACACCAAATTGAGAATTATTTTTCTAAAAAACCACATCCTCCCTTTTATAACTTCGACAAATTAATTTTTCTTGATTGTTTTTTTTCCAATAATCTATATTTTTTATGTTTGGAAAAGTTTGTATGAATCAAAAAACATCAGTTTCACTTTTCTCCTCTTCAATGAACATCAGATTGTCTCAAGATTTTTTCATGATGATGGAAAATTTGAATGAACAACATAACATCACTTAACTCACTTATAAATTTTATCACCAAAATTAATGAAACATTCCATCTTTAATATTTTCTAACTTTGTTTTTCTCCAACAACATTATAGAAATTATTTAAAAAAAACCATCATCTTTCTCACCATTCATTATTAAAAAGGATTTTTAATAGAATTTCCTCTTCTTGTTAAACAAAAACATTCTCTAAAAACATTTATTTAACTAATCATATATTTTTTAGAAAACCATCAAAAAGGATATTCAATAATCATTTTTAATTCTTAGAAACATTCATTAAATTTTTTCTACAACTCACCATTTTCCACTATAAATTTTTTTCGAAACTCATATATTTTGAAAAAAAATATTTTTTAACTTTTATCCATCCATAAAATGTTCCATATAGAATATATTGACACCACATACTATATAAAGTAAAATTTTGGAGGAATTGTATCCATAGATGTTGTTTTATTGCTGTGTTAAAATAAATTCTTGCTCAATTTTATTTATATACTTTTATTACACGTTTTTAAATATACCTTTTTTTCTCTCCCCCATTTTGTAATAAACATACCTTGAGATTCATATTTTTAAAAAAAAATTAATTTATATCCCACTTTAATGAAACATTTATACACATTATCCCCCTTTTTCATCATAATAAAAAGCATGGTGGGTGATTTACTTATATATTATTATTAACTCTTTGGTGAAGGGAGAAAACAAAGTTATAGCCTCAATTAAAATAAATAATTCCTTGGACATATCTTTTTTGAAAACACTAGTAATTTCATACTTCATTGAGATATATTCCAATTTAAAATATCTAATAGTATGTTTCACTTCTATATAGTGATAATTTATATTAGTGTGTTTTGATCATGAATGTGGGAAATGATTTTTTGAAAGATCCATATGACTTTGATTATCACAAATAATAATCAATAGTTTAGAAAATTTCACATTCAAATATTCCATTGGATAGTCCTTCCAAATCATTTTTGTAAAAGCATGGGTGGTGGAAACATTTTCTGATTTACCTATAGTCAATGTTAATGGGATCTATTTTTTACTATGATCGCTAACAAAAAATTATCCCAAGAAAAATTTTCCACCTAAAGTTTATTTTATATTCTTGAAATATATACCCTAATCTGCATTTATATACCCATTAATGGTTGTATCACTAAGTATTTTATACAACAACACATAACAAGAATTTCCATTCACATATCTCAAAATTATTCTTGCTTAAAGAATATGTGATTATTTCATATTTTTTTGATATCATGCATAATAAGTAATAATATAGTTGATATCAAGGCCTAATAATATAAGACATAAGAGAATTTATATCATATTTTGCGAATAATTTTTATTTAAACATTTGTTGGCTTCATCGTTACTCATCACCATGTGACCTTAAATATGAGTAATTTTTTTTTCGAATCCTCCATGCCAAAATTTTAAAATAACTCCCTGTAATAATTTTATTTAGAGAGGAAGGTGATTCTATCCTTTTGTTGAAATTATAAAACTTGAAAAAATTTCAGCTCCATATGAATTGTCAATTTATAATATTTCTTCATTTATTTGGTAAATTCTTTACAATAATTGTATCTATCACTTAAAGAAAATATTTCATTATAAAAAAAATTAAAAATTAGGGTACCGAAGTTTATCTCATTCACATATAAATTGGTTTCAAAATTCCCTTTAAAAAAATTCAATTTTTTCATGAGATTACCAAGTATGTTGTAATAGGATTATAGAGCTTTTTTCAACCCCTATAATTATTTCTTCAACTTACACACCCTAGTTTCATATTTTTTATGTGAGAACGCACATGGTTCCCTAGTATATGCTTCTTCCTCAATCTCTTCATTTAAGAAGGATAAATTTAAATCCATATAATAAACATTACGATAATGAAATGAAACCATTTATCATAACATTCTAATAGTTTTTAATTTCACATCAGAGCAAAATTTTTATTCAAAATCCATACAATGAAAATTTGAATAAGCATTGAAAAAAGTCCGTATTTATGTAGTAATACTTTCCCATGTTTAATTATATTTTTTTTTCTAAACACCCATTTTGTTCCAACAATATTCGTCTCTACTGGTTCATGAATTATCTTCCATGTTTCATTTTCTATATCTTTTCAAACTCCTCATTGATAGAATATACCAATTATTTGTGTGCAATTGATTTTGAAACATATTATTGTCCATCCTATGTGATTAGTGATGATTGATTTTATTCTCTCATCATTTATCTAGTTTGAACTAAGATTTTTTATTTCTAATAATATTTTCTTTTTAGACGTTTTTCTATAGAGTATAAAATATTTGGGGCTTTCATCTAATTTCACTTTACCCACCACAAGATTATTTTGAAACATAATTCTCCTATATTGGATCACTTTCATATTAATTTTTTTTTATTCTCATTATAAGTATTAAATTTTTCTTCAAAAAATTTTCATCATCCTTTTTAAAGAAGGTTTATTTTAAATATTTTTAACATTATGTGAATACACTATCTTTTATTAGGGTTTATTCAAACATCTATGAATTCTTATATTTGGTGAATACCCCTTCAAAATTATATCCTCATCTTTTTCATCAAAATATAAAATGATCCATATTTTTGATAATTAATAGTAAAGGAATTCGAAAAACAATTAAATATTTCTATAATTTTTTTATATCAAAATATATAGGAATTAATTTGGGATTCCAACATTAAAACCATATATTTTTTACATGTATAGTAGTACTTAAAAATTAACTCCTAAAAAACAAAGGAAGTATATACTCTTCTAACATACTTCTTCACAATTATACTAAACATCTTTTTCCCTCTATGAAACTCCATTTTATTGAAGAGTATATAAAGCACTATAATATTATTTAATTCCACTCTCTTTTATGTAGGATTAAAAATATTTTCATGCATACTCTTTAACATTTTCAGATCACAGTTTTAGAATATAAACTCCCAACTATCGTTCTATATATGTTCTAAAAAATATAATCATTTACATAGTCTCTAATTTATGTTTCATAAACATAATGTTGGTTATCAGAGTGATATCATCAATATAAGTGATAAAGTAAAAGTACAATTTCATTGATTTATGTCCCGTAAGAACACAAAAAATGGAGTGAAAAAGCTCAAGAGGTCTTATAAAAAGAATATTAACATTCTTAATAATTCATCGAATGAAATTCCTTTTTTATACACTGTAAAAACATCATATGTTTTCTTATTCAATGTTGGAATTTTTCATAAAAAATCTACTTTATTAAATTTTTTATATTTTTTTGTACAAGATGACCTAGACTAAGATTACACAACTTGTTCTTTTCTTAAATACTCAAATATCATGAGATTCCATGTTCCCTAATTTGAAAGAGATATCTATAGGTTCTTTATCCCATGGTAACTACTCAACCATACGAAGAAAGTCCAGGATCTAGTCAAAACCGATCCCAAGAAAAATTTTATTAAGCAAAAGAAAAAGAGAGTCAGGAAAAAAAGGGAGTATTACAAGACTGAGAGTACAAAACACCACGCATATCTGCCTCCACCTGTGAAGAGCATTAATCAGGGACCATAAATGACCATACCATATCTATTGCCATGATTCCTTCTTGGAAAAAGCATCTACCACCTGATTTACCTCTCATAAAGCATGCAAGACAATCAGGTTGATGCGACTAAGCTGATTGAGACATTCAACCCACTTTGTAAGTATCCGCCAAGGAACATTCCGCATTCTTGTTTGTAAGGCTTGAATCGAAAGTTGAGAATATAATTAAATCCATAGGATCTTCCAATTATATAAAACAACATACCTGATTTCATGAAAAATCACCCATAGCCCAGCTTCAAACGCAACACCAATGCCGGTGAAATGATAGAAACATCCTTTCACAAAGACACAATACGTACGAAAAACACCACTGCACCCCGATGGGCTGGGTGCACCGCAAGAATCTCCATCCACATTATCATGGAGCCATGGACTGATCGGAGGAATCCAGTAAATGTTCCAACCCGGATGGGAACCTGCCTTTCCTCAAAGGTTGTTGCATTCCGAGTAGCCCAGATTACTGTAATCACAGCCACAACAGCCACCAGAAAAAAATTCTACACCTGTTCGCTGCAGTAGAAACCATACATCCTTGCAAGCTGATCCAGCATCGGGAGTTGGTGTACTGGTAGGCCAAACAGAGTTCCAACGTAGTACCACATCTCCCTGGCATATTGATAGTCAACAAACAGGAACTGGACATCTTCTTCAACTCGCATACATAAGTATCATGCTGATGCAAACATAGAACCATAACTCTTAAGCTGGTCAGGAGTGGGAACATTGTACTTCCAAATTCACCATATAAGAAAGAAGTGAGTGGGATGAATGAATGAGGACCTATATTTCTTCAGCCATGAAGGTGAACTACAAGAGACCCCACATGCTAACTGATAGTGATCCCTACTATTAAATTGACCATTCCTGTTATGCATCCATATTAGTGTGTCACAATCCATAAAAACATAAGATTGAAATTATAGCTCCACCTGAGGGGGTATCATGCTGTAAAAAAGAAGCTTATATGATACAAATTCAGAAATGGAGAAATTCCCAACACCGGAGGGAATGTCCATACTATCCTGAAGCAGCCGATCAAGCCAAATCATGTTCCAACAGTTGAGGTTAGAGTCATGACAAACAAACCAATTTGTGTCATTCATCATCTTCATAAAGGAAAATATAATATCAGCCCATACAGATGATTCAAGGTAGTACTTATAGCCATTAATTGACCTGCCTTTGAATCGGTTAACTAAAAAAGCACCAGAAGTATCCTTAGAGATTATAACCCAAGTGAACATCCCAATTATCCCATAATTAAAATGCCTGAGATCCTTGACCCCAAGACCCCCAAATTCAACAGGCTTGACACACTCCTCCCAAGAAACAGTGATGTGCTTGCACTCATGAATTGACCCTGTCCAGATAAAGTTACGGATCATACATTGTAGTTCCTTGATAAGTCCCCAGGGACACTGATAAAGAGAGAAGGAGTAAAGAAATTTAGATGTTATCACTGAATTTACAAGGCATACCCTTCCAGTCATAGACATCACCTTCCCTTTCAAGTTGGTATGTTGATTGAGAATACCAGAATAAATCCCCTCCAAATATTGCCTCTTTACCTTTCCCCAAAATAAGGGAACACCAAGGTATTAAAAGGGAAAAACCCCTTTTTAACCCCAAGGACTCTAATTATCCTGTTCTGCATCCCAGTAATGAAACCATTTCCAAGAACAATGAAGGATTTATCCCAACTTATCACTTGACCATCCACTTCCTCATAATGTTGAAAAATGTCCTTAATAGAGGAAATAGTTTTCCAATAAGCTTGCCCAAACAGAAGAATGTCATCCTGATACATCAATGAGATAGAGAAAAGTCATTCACACTGGCCAAAATTCTCTTATACATACCCATGTGTGAAAGGTCATTAATACATCTTCTAATATAGTCCTCAACAATTGAAAAAAGAAGATCAGAAAGTGGATCCCCTTGTTGCACACCTCTGGTACACGGGAAAAAACCCCTAGGTGTACCATTAATCAGAATGGACAGCTTTGATGAACGATGGATGGTGCTGATCAATTTGATAAACTCATTGGAGAAACCATATCTTTTAAGGACCTCCAAAATAAAGCTCCATTTAAGTGTGTCAAAGGCCTTTGAGATATCAATTTTCAATGAAAAATTTCCTTCTTTCGCCTTCTTTCTCATGAGATTGACACCGTTCAAGGTAGTGAAAAGGCACTCTGGAATATTCCTTCCAGGAACAAAACCAAATTGATTTGGAGTAATCATCTCACCAACCACCCGACCCAGCCTGTTCATAAGGATCTTACTAATCAGCTTTGGGAGGTTATTGGCCAGAGCCACTGGCCTAAAGTCCTTTATGTCAAGAGCATTACCTTTCATAGATAATATGGAAATAAATAAGGAGTTCATCCCATAGGTAAAGTAGTAATGATTAAAAAAATCATTGATGTCCAGGGTAAGATCATCCTGTACGACATCCCAGTAAGAAACAAAAAGCTTATTAGTGAACCCATCTGGTCTAGGAGCACTCCTTACATTTAATGAGAAAAGATATGTTCGAATTTCCTCCTTGAGAGGGGGGGGGGGTGACAAGAAAATGGTTGTCATAATCACCAATTCATGAGTTGATGTTCCCCACCATTCTATGTTTATTAACCTGTCCATCATCTAAATACAATCCCTTTAAGTGATCCACAACCGCCACAACAATCTCATTTTCAGAAGTAAATAAATGACCATTAATGCTGATTGCTTTATCCCTTATTCATGCTCGTTTCTCCCGATGCAGCCTATTGAAAAACTTAGAGTTCCTATATCCATCTCTTAACCATCTAACATTCAATTGATTTATAATCAATCTCTCCTTGATACTTAAATGATCATCCAATTTTTTATGGGCCATGATTTCCTCTCAGGAAAGGCTATCCTGATGCTAGTTGCGGTTCTGAGCACATGAGAGCTCCTCCTCAACAGCCTTGATATCAGAGTCAATTTTAGAAAAATACTTTCTGCTCCATTCTTTAAGACTAGCCATGAGATATTTCAATTTCGCATCAAACCTTTGAAGAGGACTTCCAATCGGTTCAGTCCTCCTAGCTTCAACCACCCTTTCCCTGCATCCAGACTCCATGATCCACCCATTATTAAACATAAAAGGCAGAGGACCTGATCTTTCAAACTATGTGCTAAATTCCACCACAATAGGGTTATGATCTGAGTGATGTTTATGGAGTGTAAATCTAGAAATCCCATTAGAAGCATCCTGATCACTCATCTGAACAAAAAATCTATCAAGTTTGCTAGCTTGCCTCCCACTCCAGGTGTATCTACTCCAAGTAAACTCAGCTCTAGAAATCGGGACCTCAACAAAATTACACTGATCAATGTATATGGATAAATCATAAGCAACAATCCGATTGAAATTATAGCATCCCGACTTTTTTTCACATAAACATTCATTACATTATACAAAACTGAGGATCTTTAAGGTTTAGTGTCTTGGAAACCAGGAACTTAATACATGAAACAAAAAAAACATTCTTCTTAAACACATGAAAGGCTTCTCCTTATGTTCATACTAGGTTCATTACTGCATCTCATAACCTGGGTACATATATCAAAAGAAAGGGTGAGCAGAAGGCCCAGTAAGGGAAACAAGGGAAACATTTAACATGTGAACTTGAGATACATCAATAAAGTCATGAAAAGAACTTTAAGGCATGAGAATGAAATAATGAGGAATATCATAATAAAAATAAATTATTTCATAACGTGAATATGTGTCTAAAACATTTAACAAAGACAATCATTTCTATTTCACCAAGATCCATCCCTAAGGTGTCAATAAAAATTACCAAAGTTATTCACCAAGGTATCTGTCTAAATGGTCATCTCTAGAGATTAAGTCTTTACCCAATGCATTGGAGTGCTATCAGGGAAGACCCTTAAATTTACCTTTATTATCATGTGATCCACATATATCATCATAAAAAATTTCATAAATAACCCATATAGCATAAAATAAATGGGTTTCATTTCATAATCATAACGTTTTTAAAAACTACTTTAAAACATGATCTTTATGTCACTTTAAACCCATGGAAAAGGAAAGCGGGTCTCATGTATGTAAATCCCAAAATTTAAAATAGAACATTTTGGTATATATGTGAATACCCCTTTAGAAGAAATATCTTTGAGTATTCACTTAATAAACTAAAAGAATTTGAGAAAAAGAGTGAGACATTTTGAGATGGAAATTCTGCAGCATAATGGCTATGTTTTGGGGTTTTAGAAAACATTGAAAAGAGAGGGGACATGGGTCACCCACTAAAAAATGATCCATATAATAGTATAGGGAAGTAATATAAAGGATATATAAACATGGTAATGAAATTTTAAAGATATACCATATGAAATGAAAAACATGGAGGGAAGACAAAAATAAGATTTCTCTTATGAAAATTTGGCACCCTAACGACGTCACTTAAACATCAACAAAATGAATTGAAGAGATCAAATAGGGTCTCTCATCATATGAACATAGAAGATCAGGATGATAGATATAGAGATCATACCCCAACATAATAAAAAAGAACTTGAAATACTTGACATGAAAGTAGAACTTTGAAAAATGAGAAAGGTGAAAGAATCCCTTAAAAATTCGGCAGCCTAACAGCGCCACTTAAACATCAACAAAAATGAATTGAAGAGATAAAATAGGGTCTCTAATAATATGAACATAGAATATCAGTATGATAGATATAGAGATCATACCCCAACATAATAAAAAGGAACTTGAAGGACTTGACATGAAAATAGATCTTGAAAATGAGAAGGGTGAAAGAACCACTTAAAAATTCGGCAGGCAAACAGCGTCACTTAAACTTCAAAAAAATCAATTGAAGAGATAAAATAGGGTCTCTAATCATATGAACATAAAATATCAGTATGATAGATATAGATATCATACCATAACATAAAAAATAACTTCAAAGTCTTGAAAAGAAAATAGAACTTGAAAATGAGAAGGGTGAAAGAATCCGTTACAAATATTTCGACAGCCTAACAGCGCCACTTAAACATTCATAAAACGAAATGATGAGAGTAAGAGGGGAGCTCTCATAATATGAACATAATAAGTCCAGTATGATGAATATAAAATAACATCCTCCAACATAAGAACATGGATCATTAAAGAAATGACATAAAAGAGAGTACTTAGAAAGAAAGAGAGAGGTATGATCCCTTACCTTAAAACGTAACTCTTAAAACACAATGGATGGGACCTTGAGGGCTTGGGGGAACCTTGGAATGACTCCTTGGGATTTAATGAGACCAGAGCTTCGTTGGGGGAGAGTTGGGAGTCAAATGGATTAGAGGATGTCTTGGTATTTATAGGGAAAATGAGGGGACAAGGCATTAATGGCCAAGGGACATCTCATTAGTGGTTTTGGAAAAACCATGGGCCTGCCCATGGTATTTTCCCATGGTATTGGCCACTTTGGACACCTAATAACTTATATTACTATTAATAAGTCGACCATATTGATTACATACTTAATACATCATTTAATGATGTCATTAAACACCCGTAACTTAAAAACTGTATTTTCACTATTCATCGAAAATTCAACTTTCTCAGAAAAATACCAAAATCTCACATTAACCAAATATCGATGCACTGATTTCAAAAATGAACTCCATTTTATAAAAATAATTTTCTAAATATTTTTAATTTAATTTTTAAATAAATACACTATTCACCGAAAATTCATTTTTTCAGAAAAATCCCCAAAAATTACCTTAACATAATATCGATGCTCTGAGTTCAAAAATGAAATCCATTTTATAAAAATAATTTTCTAAATATTTTTAATTAAATTTTTAATTAAAAAACACTATTCACCCAAAAAAACTAATACTTGACTAATAATTTATGAAACTGTTATTTGACCATTTTATTGAATCACATTACTTAATCAAGGTGCCTAGATTATATTAATGCTTTATTTAAGGTAGATTACTAATCAATTTGGTCACATTACTAATCCTAAGAATAAAATAACTATTCATAATTTACTATTGATCAAAAATTATGTTGATCTTATTAGACTCTAAATTTTTTACTGAACATAATTGTAGAAGACCATTTTTTGAAAATAATTACACATTTTTAATTATTTAAGGATTACATAAACATTTTTTAAAATATCATTTCTCTAAAATTCACCAAAAATATGCATACTATATTTATCCGGACATTTGAAAATTCATAAACTTCATCATAAGAAGAAATCAAAATTTTTATTTAAAACAAAGGATTACACAAGGTAGTTACAATCTCCTTACATAAACCCTTATCACACCAGCATAGTACCTAAGTGTAAGGTGTGCTAAGGTGAGAGAATCTGAGGGAGGCTCGGCTAACATCGCACAAGTAGTAATTTCTATCAGTTTGAACTTCTCGCGAAGGCGATTCCGTTCTAGCTTCACACGATGAAGTTCGGCTTTGGTTTGGTCCAGAGTAAAGCCCAGTGGTGCTACTTCCTTCACAAGTTCCGTTAGATGGGCTTCGATTGGACCGAGACTACTAGATGAGGTCATCAAATCTATATTAATTAACCAAGGTCACATGATACATTCAGTTTTCAATGGTCATACTGACTAACGGTCATATAATAGTCAAAACCCAACAGTCTCATTTTAATTATACTCATGTTATCAAATGAAACAGTTTTGTTGAGTATGAAAAAAATAAAATAACACACAAAATTAGGAAACACGATTTATTCAAAATTTCGGGTCGTTACAATCTTCCCCCCTTAAGAAATTGCATCCTCACAATTTTTAAAATTGAGTTTTGAAATTTCATTGAAAGACCCACATCTGAAAAAGAGTCTGTAACACTATTACTTTAAAAGAAAGAAAAGGAAGTACAAAGGCCACCCGAGTTAACCCATACTAGGGTTCCATGTAGGAAAACATTCATATGGAAGAAAAAACAAAGGGTCAAGTTCTGAGGGAGAGTGATAGAAAACATGATTAGGAGAAAGTTAACCACAAGAAAATCACAAACTTATGATGTGTGTAAACGGTCATTGATTACCCAGTAGGAAGCTTAAACCAACAACGTTTTTTACGTTCCTTTTAATAATTTTGAGGAATTCATTTACTACATAGAATAAAAACAAAAGGAAATATACCTACCTTCAAGTAGAGTTTAATCCTTTAATAATTTTCTACAAAAACTAATCTTTTCTCCAAACAATGAGCATTCAAAAACACTTGGTCTCATAAAAATCACAAGAATAGTCTTCTAGAGAATCACGTATTCCACAAAAGAAAAACTATTTATCTATAAAAATTTATCCCAAAAACAGAAAGGGTAAGATAAAACAACTCTTCAAAAAGAAAGAATCCCATAGGAATGGAATCTAATTTTAAATATTCAAAGTTCCACGGTACTACCCAGAGTTCATCATAGACCATTTCGTAAATAACTATTCTTAACATTCCTCAAAATAAACCAAACTAAGATTTAAACCCAAATACAAGAAGGATTTGATAACATATCCTTCCAAAATAAACTTCATTGTTCATATCCAAAGAACATCAACCAATCCTAACATCTTATAACAAAAGTAGCTAACCTAAACATATTTTACCCAAGATAGGTTAATTATCTCCATAGGTAACCTAAATTACTATAAGTCCACCTTAAATTCATCGATTCTTCAAAATATAAGTCAACCTTTACTCCTCAAAAAATACTATAGTAATCTATTTACCATGATCATATAGGGTCCCCAAAATAGTGAACGTCTTCCAAAATAATAATCATCTTTTAATCCCCTAATCATCTCTGTCATATTAATACGGCAATCGTCGCATTTCCTATCACATTGGTTGTTGGGACATGTTCTTCCATTTACCACCATTAACTAAGAAAAGAAAGTATAATTAGGGGCTTAAATACTTAGCCAATAATCATGAAAAGGAACTTAAAGCATATAAGGATAACTTGTAGAAGAAAATTATACCCTAACTTGTGATCCCCTAGGTTTCAAACTAGGTTATCCATGATCATATATTCTTATGTGAATATTTATTTTATTTTTTGTTTGTTCCTTTAATAATGGTTTTACTAAGCTTATGAATTTACCAAAGCATATACCCCAGGAGTGTCGTAACCAAGAGTGTAGCAAGGCCCGTTGTTGTGTACCAGGTCCCGTTTGAGTATAGCTCAAAGCGGTGTTTTCGGGTTTTACCCCTATGTACATCTGTGCCAGAGCCACCTCTACCTGCTCGTATCCAGACAAGGATGTATTTGCATGGAAACCCCTTACTCAATACTCACCAAAATACCATGAAGGTTTCCAATATTTAAAATTTTATATAGGGTTATTCCTAATGTTTTCATATCCTAATTTCCACAAATAACTAAACCATCCTTTGATAACAACTATAGCATCCAGACTTTTTGTCACATAAACATTCATTACATTATACAAAACTGGAGGATATTTAAGGTTTAGTGTATTGGAAACCAGGAAATTAAATCATGAAACAAAAAAACATTCTTCTTAAAAACTTGAAAGGATTATCCTTATGTTCATCCTAGGTTCATTACTGCTTCTCATAACCTTGGTACATACATCAAAAGAAAGGGCGACCAGAAGGCCCAGTAAGGGAAACAAGGGAAACATTTAACATGTGAACTTGAGACAAATCAATAAAGTCATGAAAAGAACTTTAAGGCATGAGAATGAAATCATGAGTCATATCATAATAAAAATAACGTATTTCTTAACTTTAAGATGTTGCTACAACATTTAACAAAGACAATCATTTCTGTTTCACCAAGGTCCATCCTCAAGGTGTCAATAAAAATTACCAAAGTTATTCACCAAGGTATTAGTCTAAATGGTCATCTCTAGAGATTAAGTCTTTACCCAATGCATTGGAGTGCTATCAGGGCGCACCCTTAAATTTACCTTTATTATCATGTGAGACACATATATCATCATAAAAAATTTCATAAATAACCCATATAGCATAAAATAAATGGGTTTCATTTCATAATAATAACGTTTTTAAAAACTGCTTTAAAGACATGATCTTTATGTCACTTTAAACCCACAAAAAAGGAAAGCGGGTATCATGTATGTAAATCCCAGAATTTAAAATATAAGATTTTGGTATATATGTGAATACCACTTTAGAAGAAAGATATTTGAGTATTCACTTAATAAAATAAAAGAATTTGAGAAAAAGAGAGAGACATTTTGAGATGGAAATTCTGCACCATAATGGCTATGTTTTGGGGTTTTAGAAAACATTGAAAAGAGAGGGGACATGGGTCACCCACTCATAAATGATCCATATAACAGTATAGGGACAGAATATAAAGGAGATATGAACATTGTAATGAAATTTTAAAGACATACCATATGAAATGAAAAACATGGAGGGAAGACAAAAATAAGATTTCTCTTATGAAAATTCGGCAGCCTAACAGCGTCACTTAAACTTCAACAAAATGAATTGAAGAGATCAAATAGGGTCTCTAATAATATGAAAATAGAATTTCAGTATGATATATAGAGAGATCATACCCCATCATAATAGAAAAGAACTTGAAAGACTTGACATGAAAGTAGAACTTTGAAAAATGAGAAAGGTGAAAGAATCCCTTAAAAATTTGGCAGCCTAACGGTGCCACTTAAACATCAAAGAAAATGAATTGAAGAGATAAAATAGGGTCTCTCATCATATTAACATAGAAGATAAGTATTATAGATATAGATATCATACCCCAACATAATAAAAAGGAACTTGAAAGACTTGACATGAAAATAGATCTTGAAAATGAGAAGGGTGAAAGAACCACTTAAAAACTTGGCAGCCTAACGGCGTCACATAAACTTCAAAAAAATCAATTGAAGAGATCAAATAGGGTCTCTCATCATATGAAAATAAAAGATCAGTATGATAGATATAGATATCATACCCCAACATAAAAAGGAACTTGAATGTCTTGACAAGAAAATAGAACTTTAAAATGAGAAGGGTGAAAAAATCCGTTACAAACATTTCGGCAGCCTAACGGTGCCACTTAAACATTCATAAAACGAAATGATGAGAGTAAGAGGGGATCTATCATCATATTAACATATAAATGTAATTAAGAGGAATATAAAATAAAATCCTCAAATATAATAACAAGGAGCATTAAAGAAATGACATAAAATAGAGTACTTGGAAAGAAAGAGAGAGGTAGGATCCCTTACCTTAAAACGTAACACTTAAAACTCAAAGGTTGGGACCTTGAGGGCTTGGGGGCACCTTGGATGGACTCCTTGGGAGGTAATGAGACCTGATTTTAGTTGGGGGAGAGTTTGGAGTCGAATTTATGAGAGGATGGCTTGGTATTTATAGGGAAAGTGAGGGGACAAGGCATTAATGGCCAAGGGACACCTCATTAGTGGGTTTGGAAAAACCATGGGCTTGCCCATGGTATTTGACCATGGTATTTTCCCATGGTATTTTCCACTTGGGACACCTCATACCTTTTCTTACTATTCATAAGTTGACCATATTGATTACATACTTAATACATCATTTAATGATGTCATTAAACACCCGTAACTTAAAAACTGTATTTTCACTATTAATCGAAAATTCAACTTTCTCAGAAAAATACAAAAATTTCACCATAACCAAATATCGATGCTCTGATTTCAAAAATGAACTCCATTTTATAAAAATAATTTTCCAAATATTTTTAATTTAATTTTTAAATAAATACACTATTCATCGAAAATTCATTTTTTTTAGAAAAATCCCCAAAAATTACCTTAACATAATATCGATGCTTTGAGTTCAAAAATGAAATCCATTTTATAAAAATAATTTTATAAATAATTTTAATTAAATTTTTAATTAAAAAACAGTATTCACAAGAAAAAACTAATACTTGACTAATAATTTATGAAACCGTTATTTAACCATTTTATTGAATCACATCACTTAATAGAGGTGCCTGGATTATATTAATGCTTTATTTAAGTGAGATTACTAATCCATTTGGTCACATTACTAATTCTAGGCATAAAATCACTATTCAGAATGTACTATTCATCAAAAATTAAGTTGATCTTATTAGACTCTAAATTGTGTACTGAACATAATTGTAGAAGACCATTTTTTGAAAATCATTACATATTTTTAATTATTTAAGGTTTACATAAACATTTTTTTAAAATATCATTTCTCTAAAATTCACCAAAAATATGCATACTATATTTATCCGGACATTTAAAAATTCATAAACTTCATCATAAGAAGAAATCAAAATTTTTATTTAAAACAAAGGATTACACAAGGTAGTTACGGTCTCCTTACATAGACCCTTATCACACCAGCATAGGACCTAAGTGTATGGTGTGCTAAGGTGAGAGAATCCAAGGGAGGCTCATCCAACATCGCATGAGTAGTAATTTCTATCAGTTTGAACTTCTCGCGAAGGCGATTCCATTCTAGATTCACACGATGGAGTTCGGCTTTGGTTTGGTCCAGAGAAAATCCCAGTGGTGCTACCTCCTTCCCATGTTCCGTTAGATGGGATTTTATTGGCCCGAGACTACTGGATGAGGTCATCAAATCTATATTAATTAACCATGGTCACTTGCAACATTCAGTTTTCAATGGTCATACTAACTAACGATCATATAATAGTCAAAACCCAACAATCTCATTTTAATTATACACATGTTATCAAATGAAACAGTTTTGTTGAGTATTAAAAAAATAAAATAAAACACAAAATTAGGAAACACGATTTATTCAAAATTTCGGGTCATTACAGAAATTCCCACTGGTTTTTTCCTCAGGCCTCAACACCATGTTAAAATCTCCCACAGAAAGCCACGAATGATCCATTCGCCCAGAGGTCACTTTGAGCTCCTCCCATAGTTCCCTTCTCATGATATAAGAATTAGAGTCATACACAAATGAGACAGAAAAAACATAATCGTCAACACTGCAAGATAGAAGAATACTCTGAGACTTGTCCATGCAGGAGTTAATACAGATGAAATCATGCCGAAATACCCACAAATGATCCATCCCAATTTCATGCATGTCATGTTCCACAAACTTGTACCCCATGGAATCCCATTTAAAACCTTTACAATTGTCAAAGATCAACTTTGGTTCAGCAATTCTAACCAGCATAGGATTATGGTCCATAATGTAATGTCTAAGGGCTCTGGCCATTTGGGAGTTTCCCAGTCCTTGACAATTCCAGAAAAAAACATTCATTGAGGATGGATCTTTCCCGTTGTTTGGGGGCTACCCTGTATCACCAAAGGCATTCTGCCTTTCCCTTTCCCCCCTTTTCCTTATTCCCTGGACCCTGTGGGTTAGGAGCAGCTCCAGGTTTGCTGGTCTGAGGATCCTGGACAAAGGTTGCCACCCCTGTGCTGGAAGGTGCTTGCATAGTGACCTCGGCTTGTTGAGGTGCTTGAGCAGTGGCATCCCCTGTGATAGAAGTCACAACTTGCACAGGTGGTCTAGTCACAAGAGATTCTACTATACTACCAGGAGTGGAAACAACTAGATCAAAGTGTTGAGGTTCATCAACATCATCAGACCAGAATATACCATTCAAGGGTGTGAACTTATTATGCTCTTTCAGGTGAGAAGGGTCACTACACATTTGTGGTTTCCTCCTGGAAGCTTTGTATGGAAAAGTTTGAATGAAATTCCCCCCGGATCAGAGGCAGCAAAGGCCTCATCATGCCCAACACTATTGCCAATATGAGATGACAAATATGTGACAGCCTCAACTACCTGAGGTGTGCCATGCTCCATAGAAACATCCTGTGCAACAGCCGCAGCACTGGGAACCCCAGCTTCCATCATAGGCCTATACACATTAGAAATCACGACACCTTCCCCTGACTGAGGTGTGTCTTGCACCACAGAAACATCATATGCAATATTCTCACCAGGGAAAACATCACTGGGAACCCCACCTACCATCACAGGACCTTCTATCAAACCTTTATCCCCGACCGACCCCGGTTCCTGCCCTTCATGAGGCTCAAATGGTTGTCCAGAAGCAGCCCCTTCCTTCAAAATCTGGTCTGAGTGCACAGCTAAGGCAGTCCCCACCATCACCCTCAGATTGATAGCTTCCTCCGCCTGGGATTTATGTGAAGACTTATCCTTTCCTTTCCTCCTTCTACATGTGGAATCATCATACCCCTTAAATTTACACACACTTCATTCCTTATTCCTTTTGCATTCAACCATTAGATGACCAAAAAGAAAGCAACCCAAAAAAAATTTAGGCCTCTGTTCATAGTCAATGTCAATATTCATGCTATCATCCTGCATTGTGAGAATAACCTCCTCCACAAGAGTGTCCAATATATCCACTTCCACCAATACCCGAGAAAAATTCCCAAACCTTAGGTTGATTGTCTGCCGATCCAGTTGAATTGGATTACCAACAGTAGAGGCAATTCCCATAAGATCCTTGGGTGCCAATATAAAAAATTCAACCTACAGATCCGAACCCATATTTGAGCGTATGTATTCCAGACAGTCATGAGATCAAAGTTACGATCCCACTCCTGAATATTCAAAAAAGAAAGCTTCTGCAGGATGGTACCCTTGCACCACACCCTTTATTTGCACTCATCCGAAGAGAAAACCACATGATAATACCACATTCCCATTACGGTCGTGCTCCAACCTCAAAAACCCACACCTCCACAATCCTTTTAGTCAGATCATTGAATTTCAAGAGGCTCTCACCCTAAGGAATTAGGACACGGACAATTATTGAGTACTGACATAGGTTAGCCCTCTATTCAACCACCTCCTGATTGGCTGACACATTAGAAAACCTCCCCTTCTTAATCACCCGACCAATTGGAGGTGCATCAAAGGAGAATGCTAGCCTAGAATCTTCCCTCACGACGTCTGCAAACTTTTTCCCCGGGTCAACGACCATAGGAGGAGTAGAACCTATCACCTTCTTCGCAAATGAAAAAATCTCCTTATGGATGATTCATTCTAAAGAGGATCCTGAGTGAAGATCCACATTTTAAATTACACTCGAAACAACCACAAGATATTCCCTAGATCCCCAGGTTTGGGGTTTTAACCCACCTCTCCCATTGTTTCCATCAACACTACTCAACCATATTTCACACTTATGATAATGCATGTATTTTTTCAGAGAATCAATTCTTTTCCACCATAAAATTGATTCCCCACACTATATATGTTGTTTATAAGGACATAATCATATAAATAATTCCATATATTTCAATTTCCCATCATTAATATCATCTCTCCCGATTCCTATAATTTTTTAGGAACCATAAATTAAAAAATTAACTAACAATACTTTCATATTTTCATCTTCTCTCAAGATTTTTATATCAATTTTCATGTGTGAAAAAATAATAATCATAAATCCATGGTTTGTTACTTTTTATTATTTTCAAAGATATACAAACAAAAAAGTCTATTTCATCAACCTTTTTCATTTAAATTTTTTTCTCTACTTACATATGATCTTTGTCTTAGAAGAGTAGTCATATATTTTTAATTAATGTGTCCTAGTTAGTAGCATATTCAAAAAAAATATCCCAAGAATCTAAAATTATTTTCCATTAGAATATTTCTAACATACTTTGGTTTTACCTTTTTTTCCAGACCTGGACCAAAAAGGCCCGAACCGTGACCCCCTAATCACACGTCCAATAGAACATGGGATGCAAACAAGCACCAGGTAGGAATATCACTCACATGGTAGGCTTTAGTATAATGTAATTACAAACACACAAACATATAACCCATAAAATTTTAAAATTTAAAACAAATGATAAAAAAGAATGCATACATCTACAATCACACTATCAGAGTATGACCATAAGAACTGGAAATAAAAATGGACAAAAACAATCCTACCCCAAAAAAACTGAAAAAATGTACTACCTTTGAAGTGGTTGAGGGAATCTATTAATGAAAATGTAGGTTCAAACCTTGGTCTATCTGGAACACTATGCTCTGACTAGTCATGGTCCCTCTAGGGCTCTGTTAAAAGGTTGACCATTTTCATAAGAAATGACAAATGTGGGAAAAGACAATTCATGGGTGAGTGTATTAATGCATAGAAATAAACCCCAAAATAACTAATCATATAACATTAATAATAATAGTCACCTTATTATAGGTATCTTTCAATATCACATATAATATTAGTATTTAGATATACTCAATATAGACACATAGTCTAAAGGTAATGCACACCCATAATTCTATTTTAGGATTCTTTATCAAAGGTTCGACATAACACTTATCAAGGAGAACACACTCTGTGAATCAGATAAAATTTAGGGAGTCTATTCTTTATGTCATGCTCATCAGGACTCTCCATAAGAATAAAATTTTGGAAGTCTAAAGAGAATGATTCATAGATGGGGATCACACCTAAGGCTATGTGGTATTTTAACTACCCAATCCTGATTAACAATCCATGTAGCTGGTCGGTTCCCACATATTGTTGGTCACGATGATACCAAGAACCCCACTTAGGGGTATGATGATATAGGATCTCACTACGAGCCTCATAGAAGTATTGCAACAACTCTATTCATGAATGATGTTCCTTAGAGGGGATCACCATCTTATGCAAAGAATGTGACTCCATACTAAACCCTGTTGGAAAGTATCAAGGTAAGAGACCTCAATAAAAAAATTCCAAGATGAAGTGAAAAAGGTTTCTAAGACATCATTGATGGAGTATATAGTTTATATTGGTAGTACATGGAATTTACCTTTAGCACATGGTACTACCCATGTATCACAATTGGTGCCTGTGTCCATGTATGTGTCTAAGTACACAACATGTCTGAGCCAGTGGAGTTCCAATCGTGTCTGTATATAGGTAGTAGTGTATGTGTCTGTGTACCTCCTTAGGTTTATATAGATCCACCATGAAAGGTTCACATAAAGTGTGACACATTTCACATGGAATGTAATACTTTTCTTCTTTGTGGAAACCCTAAGGCCACACTGGGTTCCCACACAACTAGTGATCCAGAATGACATGATGTGTAACCCATAATTTCTAAAAACCTAAAGGTTTTCTTCTTGAATCATGTTCCTTTAGTATGGAATCCTATAAAGACACGAATCATGATGGAGAGTTTGGATCTAATATGATAAATCCATGTTATCACCACTCATCAGAAACTATCCACCAAAATGAGATAAATCCCTCTGTCATATCTCCAAGTAGTTGCATATCAAAACCTACATGAAGAACTATGATTCAATCTAGATCCATCATTGTAGCTTGATCTTGTCATAGTTTCAAATATAGATCTTTGATATCAATCTCTTTCACTATGAAACAGGTGAAAAATGATTGATTACTTGGTATTTTTTCAAATAAAACAACGAATACTAGTGATGATAAAATAATGAATGATGAGAGAAAACCATGAAACATGAAAATGTGGAAAGAACCTCAAGTGAGTTCGGGTTGGGATCGGTCCCTTACTTTTATAATAATGAATGAATATCCATAATAAATAATCAATTCTCCCAAATTAACTACAAATAAACCATCACTTATAGTTTTATTTAATCGTTAATCAATCTGTTGGTTGGTTGATTTTCATTTTTATAGGATAATAATCGTGATAAATCAAAAAAAATGTTCTACATCAAGGATGACTGATCAATCATGATGAATCTATATGTGTCATTTTCATTTGTGATATCCTTGAGTTATGTCACACAATGATTGAAGATCCATGATCTGGTCATTGTTCATCCATGGAATTTCCTCCAACACTCTCTGCAATGAACCAAGGGTTATGAGACTAACACTTAGATTCCATAATAACCATATACATATGGGAAAAATTAGGTAATGGAATTTTAATTATGAAAATTGATTTTATCAGTTAGTTTATTTGGATGTTCTCCCATGACCATGCCTAACCCGAAAATCTGACACGCTATATGGTTTTATCACACCAGGTCTAAAACCCACACCCTAAACTCAATAGTGGCCTTATATTTTGGATCCTAGACACTATTTTATTTTTATTCCTATTTTTAAGAAAACATAACATTAATGTATTATAATATATTTCTAAAATTAATTTAGAAAAAACCGGGCCTTAGAATCTTATTACATTATAGTTCCTAACTCTGTAAATAATCCATATAATATTCCAAAATATAAAAATAAAAAATCAAATTTGTTACATTTATCCCACATTGGGGATTCAAGTTATGGAAAAAGAAAATTAAATTATACATAGAGATATGGGGGTAATGCACATATATTTGGTTCTCTTGCTCCCAAATGCTCTTCCAAAGTTCCTATGCTGCCTCTCCACAAATACTAGGGGAATCGATCTCCCACAAAGGGTCCTATTATGATAACACTCGATATCTACCATGAACTAATAAAAGATATCTCTATCCATTATGTACACCTTTCCCCATTCGATAACATGTGACACGTCAAGCATGTACATCATCAACATTGATAAATGGATTAAATTGAGTACATGGTCTAACTATATTGATAAAACAAAGTTGTATTACACCTTTTCAACTCTACACAGAATCATGAAAGGGATAATGAATCTCAGAGATAGCTTTCCACACAAACCAAATATCTAAAATCCATGTTGAGTTGATACCCTAAAGAACACATGGTATCCCTCTTCTAACTCCTAATGCCTTCTTATTTGGGCAATATATGACATATGAAGGCTCAGTGAATTCCTCTTATGGACCTGGATGATCTACAATTTCTCTAAAGAGGCCAACACCAACTATAGGACCATATGTTCTAACTCTACCAGGTCAGTCTAATGTAGTGGAGACCAACTAGGTTTGCCTATACATAGCCTCATATGCTCCTATACAGATGGTATAATGTTAGTTTTTTTGTAAAAAAACACCACTAATGGTATATGTGATGGTTCTGGGAGTAGCACAAGTGTGTGGTGGTAGGATGTATGTATATATATAAATATATATATGCATATATTAAAATTTAATTTCATAATAATTTTCTAAAACTAAGATAGAAGATCTTTCATATTAAAATCATAATTAATTTATTTAGTATCTGAAGAAATAAATACCTACAATTAGGGACTTTCCTCATTGATGAATTTTGATCATCTGAAAAGAAACATTTGTATTTCCTTCATAACTCCATGAGGATCCAAGGATATAATCCCTCTAGAGGTTATTTACACATGCTCCTATGATATCCTAGAAACACCACTCAATCTCTGGGTAGTACTATTGCGAGTCAAATTCCATGTGTTTTTCAATATTGATCGCTCGTTTTTAGTCTTGTAGAAATCCCTGTTGCACTTTTCATTATTGGGAAATAAAGGGAAATAGGAGTTGAGAGAGAATTTTTGTATGGAACAATTATATATTCTCATTTTTTCTATACTTTACAAAATAGGCATAGCCGTTTATTTATAGATTTGGGATTTGAGGTGAAGTATTATTTAATATAATACTATCCATTAAATCACATTTTTTAACTTCAATAAATCACATTACACATATTAATAATTATATAATTATTATTTTATGAAACACACAACCTTTCACAATAAAAAATATTTTATGATGGTCTTGTTAATTAATACTTGTCACTGGACTCATTCAGGGTCCATTTTAATTCTGGTAGAATTTATTGAATAACTACATAAATAGTTTATTCATAAATAAATATTTTATTCACAATATAGTGAATCAATATTTATTAAAATTTTTAATAAATAAAAAATATTTTATTCAGAAGCTAAAGAATAAATATGTATTTAATTTATGTGATCAATATAATTGGAATAAAATTATTACACAAACCTGAAAGTAATATTTATTCCATTAATTAAACTCATATAAAATTAAATTGAGATCAATGGAAACACTTATTGTGTGACCCTCTTTGATTTTTTTCTCATTGGAATAAGGCGGTCTTACAAAAATTCAATGATTACTGTCTCGAAATGGGACAAGACACCCAAGAGAAATAACTTAATTTCCCAACATTGACAATAATATAATAATTCTCACTATGTAATATAATACCTTTATCACAATATCTCATCATGTAGATCACACATCCATGTCACCAACCTATACACTCGATATGTATTTGTTTTAATATTTGAAAAAAAACTTGTCATTACACCGTGTCCATAGAACATAATATGACAGTTATATTCCAATAAAATAGTTTAGATATCAACATTCATAATGATGGAAGGGAAAAACCCTTCCTTTAATTATTATTTAATTACATGTCACTCTTGATGCACCCAATGTATCCAACTTCACCATAAACTATTATGATCATGGTTTAAAAAAGACATCTAAGTACTCGTGTTTTAGAATGAATTAATAATAATATTAACATAAAAGGACCATCACACACACTTTTAGATAAGAATATCCAATGACACCAAGATGTGCAGAATTTCTACTAGTGGGTCTACTCTCATAATCTCCCATAATAGAGATTACCAAGTGATAACTTCATGAGATGAATCCTCATCTACATACGAGTACTAAAACCTAAAAGTATATGTGCTATATGTACCTTTATAGTATGTTATCCAACAGAAAAAAATTATTTGATAATATCATCATAGAACATCAAGGTTATCATCATAGTATGGAAATTTCATGACCTTGTTAATGAGACATATACTCTAAGACATTATTACATTAGAGTCATGCATAAAAAATAATATGTGTTAAGAAATATTAATATTTAATAAATTGAATATTCATGTAATCAAAGTATAAATAGTTGCACCTAGGACACCAAATCCAACAAACACCCACTTGGATTAGAGAACAATTCCTACAACCTTCTGTCCTCTAGACCTCACATGATAGTCATGTTTCTACTAAGTCGAGGATTTAGTCAAGGGGTTCACCACATTTTTTTCTGTGGAAAATAATTCTCATGACAACATAACCTCTCAAAAAAATATCTAAATAGATGATTCTTCTTATGTATGTTCTTCATCCACTGATGTAACCTTGGCTCTTTTTCAGGAGCCACTGTTATAGTATTATCATAGTAGATTGTTATATAATCTTTACTATTGGGTACCACATCAGGCTCTTGGATGAAGTTTCACATCCATACTAATTCTTTAGCAACCTCAAAAGCTACAATATATTGAGACTCTACCGAAGAATCTAAAACCATATACCACAATGAGCTCTTCCAGCTCACATCACCTCAATTAAAAGTGAAGATGTATCCTGTTTTGACTTCATTTTATCTTGATCAGTTTGGAAACTAGAATATGAATTTTCTATGATGACTAGTTCATCATATCCAACATAAACAAGGAACATTTCCATTGTATACCTCAGTCACATTTTTATAAACTTGACTTCCATTCAATATAGGTCACCAAGAACATCTTGATATTTTCATACCACATATAATGCATATGAGACATCATTCATAGTACGTAAAATAACATACATGACTATCCAAACCAATGATGCATATGAAATCCTTGTCATTCTATTTCTTTCCTCCTATTTATGAGGACACATTTCCTAGAAAGATGAATTCAATGTGATACTACAAACAATCCCCTATTGTATTGTTCAGTACTGAATATCTTCTGTATCTTTTCAATGTATGTACTTTGACATAGGCCGAGTAACCTCTTGGATCTATTACGATGGATCATGATCTAAAAATTATATGTTTCTTCACCCATGTTTTTTTATAGAGAATCATTTATTCAACCATGCCTTAATAGACTATAATATTGATATTTTATTTTCAATAAGTAATATTTTATCAACCTATAATATTAATAAAAATAATTCACTCTCACTAAACCTTTTATAGATAGATACCTCCCATTCATTCATTTTGATTCCAAATTCCATTATGGCCACATCAAAATGAATGTTCCATGATGTGGATACTTTTTTATTACCTAAATAAATATTTCCAACTTTAATACCTTTTTGGCATGCTTTGGAGTCACAAACCCTTCGAGATGTTCCATATAGATACCTTTAGGAAGTTTCTCATTAATGAAGGATTTTTTAACATCCATTTTCCAAATCATATAATCATGGAAAGCCACAATTTCAAGTAGAATCCTGATGGATTTCAACATTGAAACTAGTGATAACAATTTTTCATAGTCAATGCCGTGACATTGTTTAAAACCTTTCACAAACAGTCATGAATTATAGGAACAAAATTGTCTTTCCATTTCTAGTTTCATCTTTTATACCCATTTACATCAAATGGGAACTACATCTACTTGAGGTCCTACTAAAATCCAGGCTTTTCTTGATACATGGAATCCATTTCGTAATTCATGGCTTCTTTCCACATGGAAACATTGGTGGAACTTACTAATTCCTTATAGGTTAGAGGGTCATTATTATCAACTAATATTGATTCCCCATTCTTGGTGATAATAAAACCATACCGATTTGGTTCTCTACACTCTACAGCACATCTACACAATAATTGGGTCTATTGAACAATTTATTCTTCCATTGGGATTTGTAAAATTAGATCGTGAACCAAATCTTGTGTATCTTGATGCAAGAATTGATATAAGTATATCTATCTCCAAGTATCTCTTTAATAGATAAGGTCCTCCTCATGAAACGTGGGACATATTTCAACCAAAACCTTCTCGTATGATAAACATTAGAAGTATTGTACCTTTTTTTGGGATATCCTATAAATACACACTACGTGACTCATGGTTCAATATTGTTACCTAAAGAGGACTTAACAAATTCTTCTCAACCCCACACATGTAAGTAAGACAACATGTGTTTATTTCCAATCTATAATTGTTATGATATACCATATGTTACATTATTTGGAACTCAATTTAGTATGTATGCTGCTGTTTGTAACACATATCCCCAAAAGCTTAATGGAATAATCACCTGACCCATCATTGATATCACCATGTCCAATAAGGTGTTGTTCCACTATCCACATAGACCATTCCACTGAAGTGTATAAGGAGAATTGAGTTGAGATGAAATCCCAAACATCCATAGATAATAAATGATGTCTTGATTATGATATTATCCACCATAATATAAGATATTCTTATTAATGATCTTACCATACGGGGTCTCAAATTTATTATTATATTACTTCAATTTTACAAATGAATCCATCTTATACCTCATTAGGTAGAAATATCCATATTTACTAAAATCATCCATAAATATATGAAGCATGAGTACCCACCCCATGATTAAATAAGAAATGGTTAACACACATTTGTAATAACTAATTCAAGAAGGTATTTAGTCCTTTCACCTTTCCCACTAAATGGGGATTTGGTCATTTTTCCTTGAAAACATGCATGAAATACACCAGGTTTTTTTGGGTCAAAATAATCAAAATATCCATATTGATTTATTTTTGTAAAAAAAATTCATTCAAAAGACCTAGCTGGTGATACCAAAGTTGGGTGTGGTATGATTAATGTGATGTAACTTTGTTATCAATTACCATTATTTGGTTAATGTAATCGAACATATAAATACCATTATTTAAATGTTCCTTACCATAATAGATGCTATCTATATAAAAGAAGCAATATTTATTCAAAAATTTGATAATAAATCCTTTTGTATCAAGTATGAAAATAGAAGTAATGTGTTTAGTAACTAAAGAAACATAATAAGAACCCTTTAAAAACAAGATCATTCTAGATGGAAACATGAGTCGGTAGTCCCCAATAGCTAAAACAATAGGTTTAGATCCATTGGCTTCTCAAAGATATACCTCTTCTCAATCAATCATTTTGAATCTACTTGGTTCTTATATTTTAATATATATTTGACAACCACAAGTAGTTTCTAATACCCAATGTTTAGTAATAGATAAATTTAAAACAATAAAAAACTCACTTGAATATTCTCCTAGCTTCTTTGGCTGGGTGTAGTTTTTATCCCAGTGGTCCTTCTTTCAACATGCGAAATATACAACATCTTATTCCATTGCTTTCCCCTTGATCATCATCTTATTGGAATGGTGTGAAGAATATTTGGTACTAATGATTTTCTATTTCCCTTTCCATTTGTTTAATATAAGAATATAATATTTTTTATGCTTCAAATCCTTATCTACTTGGAAAATAAGAGTAAAAAATTCTGGAAGATACTTCTCAAGGTCTTTCATATTAATTTTCACAAAAAGTTGTATAAGATCTAAGGAAGTGATTCTAAAATGAGGTTGGTTACTGATTCTTCAAGGAGTTTAAACCCTAGAACCTTTAATCAATAAATATATCAAATTATATGGAGTACATGAGGCACAATTGGAACACCCTCTCTAATCATGCTCTGAATGAGCACCTTTTAATTCTCAAAAAGAATCTATCTAGACATCTCTTATAAAATTCCACAAATGTGCTCCAACATCTTATACACACCCATGTTTTCATGAGAATTAATTATCTCACTAGACATATATTAAATAATAAAACACTGAACATAGACTATGTCACTCTTTTTTTATAGATAGAGAACTCTTTACCACTCACCTCTTTAGCAGGTGGATATGACATTTAGGATTTAGCACATAAGATTTCTATTTAAGAAATAACACAACCTGGAGGCTTCTAAACCAATCATGAAAGTTACTACCAATTAAGTGTTTATCTTTTTCCAATATTTATCATAGGGAGTGTGGATGATGAGCATGTCATTTTATTCAACAATTTTAAAAAAGATGATTTTTAGAAATTTTCTTCATTACAAAATAATTGAGATATAAATAATTAAATGTTTTATTTCTTTATTTATTATATCACCCAATATTTTAAATGTTCCAAGTTGTCCCAGTCTACATGAGGTGTCCTATAAAGGAACCGTGTATAATTGGTTCCTCACCCCATCGAGATACAATTCACATGGGTATACATTGTATGCTTCGACCACATGCCATGTGACATAGTTTTACATTCCAATGATATGACACTTCCCAATGACATGAAATATAGAAATAACATGATTAATATGTCAATAACATGTTAATTAAAATTTAATTAAATAGCGCATAACATGAAATGAAAACATGACCATAATTTCGCATAGATAAACAATAAAATAAATAATTATAAATTTAAACACGAACAATATAATACCACTTGATGGTTCCAGGCATAGTGTAAGTATACAGTTGTGGGATATATAAGTTAAAATTTCTTTTAATAATTGTTTCTCAAAACCAAGAGTGGAGATCTTTCATGTAAAATTCATAATTAATTTATTTAATATTTGATGAAATAAATTATTGGTCTTAGGCGCTTTCTTCTCTGGTGAATGTTGATCATTTGAAAAGATACTTTTGAATTACCTTCATTGCACTGTGAGGATCCAATGATAGAATCCCTCTTGTAGTGATCCATATGTGCTCCTAGTATCTTCGAGAAACACCTCTTGATCATCGAGTGCTCGCACGACGAGTCGAATGTCTTACACTGTTTGTTCTTGATCGCTCCTTTTTCAGTCTTGATGAAATCACTATTGCACTTCTCGTTCCTGAGAGAGAGATAGAATTAGGAGTTGAGAGATAATTATTTGTGCACAAAAATTCTCTATTCTCAATTTTTTGATGCTCTATACAATAGAAATACTAGTCTATTTATAGAGTTAGGATTTGATTTAAAATATTATTTAATTTAATATTGGCCATTAAATAACATTTATCCCCATTAATAAATCCCATACTAGATAATAATAACTATATAATTTTTATTTTCAGGCTTTGGACAAATTGTGAAATAAAAAAAAATTATGTAATGGTATTTTTAATTAACATTTATCCTAGGACTCGGTCTTGGTCCACTCAAACTCCTCTATAATTTATTGAATAATCGAATAAATACTTAATTCATAAATAAATATTGTATACCTTCCATATTTATTTAAAATATTAAATAAATTATATAAATATTTTGTTAACAAGATGGAGAATAAATTTTTATTTAATTCATTGGATCAATATAACATTAATAAAATTATTCCTTGAACATGAAAATTATATTTATTCCATTAATTAAACTCAAATAGAATTTAATTGAGATCAACAGAAACACATATTGTGTGATCCTATATGAATATATATTATTGTCATTAGGCGGGCATGCCTAATGTTCATGATTATTGTCTAGAAATGGGCCGAGACTCCCAAAATAATGAATTTAATGTTGCAACATTGACAACCACATACGAACAATCACTGTAAAATATAATCCCTTTGTCACAATATCTCATCATGTTTATTTCCAATATGTGTCACCAACCTATATGTTCGATATGTATTTCTTTGACTATCTAAAATAAACATGACATTACACCCTGGCCATGTATTTTAATACGATATTTCTATTCCAATAAAATAAATGAGATATTAGGTTCCATTAATATTTAAGGGTCAAATCCTTCGTCATCATACTCATTAATGACATGTCACTCATATACACCCAATGTATCCAACTTCTCCATAAATCTTTAACACCATGGTTCACAAAATACATATAAGTATGCAATTTGTAACATGCATTCATAGTATTCATAAATTCTAAGAACCATCCCACATTATCATAGATTGGAATATGACAGGACACCAAAACATGGAGAATTCAAACTGGTGAGTCTATTCCCATAATCTTCTATCTTGGAGATTCCAAAGTATGAACATCAAGAGAAGAAGCCTCATTTTCTTTTGAGTACTCTCACCAAAAAGTGTATATACTATATGCCCCATCACAACAAGTTATTAACCATATATCAATTTTTGACAATATTTTTATTGTAAAGAAAGGTTCTCATTGTAGCAGGGAACTGTTATAACCTTATCAATTTGATGTATACTCTAGGGCATTATCACATTTGAGTCATGCAGAATATAACACATTATGTAACGATGGGTTTAATTAATATTCAATACATAGAATATTCATGTAATAAAATTAAAAACATTTGTTCCTAGTATACCAAATACAACAACATGATCCTTTCAACTATGGAATAAGTAAAACATTCAAACCTACTTCATGTCTACCAAGACCTGAATGGTACACTTAGTCCAATCGTCAGTCTGGGTGCGAAATGTTGTTATCCAACACAACTAATTCACAAAGGCCTCATATAATACCTTCCATTACATATATGGTAATTGATCTTTATGATCATAAATGATTATCGAGGGAACTCAATAGAGCTAGAATATCTCATGCACATAGAGGCGTCCCAATATATTTAATGAGCTCTTCTCCCAAATAGTTAGGAAGTTGTCCAAATTAGTGATTCGGTCTACAATAACCCATATTTAATCAAATATCATGGAAATATGTGGTAACCCCGTAACAATTCCCATTGGTATCCAATCCCACTTCCACTATGTCACCACACGAGGTTGAGTTAATCCCACTAGAACATGGTGCTCGACCTTAACTTGTTGAAAATTAATGCATCGAGAGACAAACTCAAAAACTCCCTTCTTTATCACTAGGGACCAAAACTGATGTCATAGGTCCTGGTATATCATTTCCACACATTTATTCACTTCGATGGTAGATATATGAAACTCCCTCAGAACATTCTCCTGAAACATCAATAGTACCATTTTAAATAATCCAAAGAAAAAACATGCTCCCCACCTCTAAAAACTACATAATGAGAATGTCCATGAGTTATCTAAGTACATATATTCTCATAATAGAAATACCCAAGTTGTGCCTCCCTAAATAGATGTAAATGATGTGGTGTAACAACCATGGAATGAAATATAGATGCTGCATATCCATCTATAAAGGATAACCGTAATAAGGCTAACTGCTCAAACTCCTCACTCAAAAATTGTGAACAAAATATCTTATAGAGGGCTTCTGCTACCACATTCCCATACACAGAAATATAGAAAATATTAAAGGAATATTCCCAGTGGGACTCTAGACAAGACATGTATCAAAATTTTATATCCATCTAACAGAAGATATTCTTGAGAATATTATGGTAATAACAGATGATAAAATGCTCTACCATCAGGCAGTGTCACCACTTATTTAGTTTGAAGACTACCATTTCCATCTCAATATTGTGGGTCATATAGCTCTACTCATGGGATATCAAATGATGTAAACCATAGGTAATTAAAACCATCCCTTACATCAGAACACAACTAAGCTCAGTCCCCGATGCCTTGTAGAATACAATATACTCTATACCTTCATATGGAAACCTGAAGATGAGAGTACTCATCAATATCTACCTCAACTCCTGGAAAGAATTTTGGGAACCTTTATATCATCATAAATGGATTACCCTTTTTAGTTTAAAGCTACCAAGAAATCTAAAATCCTGGTGAAATCATGTATGAACCTCTAGTTGAATACTTCAATCCCAATAAATCTCTACACCTCCATCACACTCTTGGATGGATACAATGATGACACTTCCTTGGAATTCACTGATTAAACTTCTACAACATCTGTTGAGATAACATTCCCAAGATAATTTCTCTCTTTAATTAAGATCTAGCACATTAAAAGATTCCCATAGTGCTAGTGATCTCAGAGTACATCCAGAACCATCCTCATGTTTCTCGTGTGGTCCTCCTAAGACACTGAGTACACTAGGATATTTTCAATAAGACTATAAAAAATCTATCTATGAAGGACTGAAATATTTATTTTACAAGTCCCATGAAAACATTTGGGGTTTTCTTCATGAAAAAAGAATCACCAAGTGCTCATAGTTGACCGTAATGAAATATGAATTCCATCTTTAGTAAATCCTCATCCCATACTTGCAACTAGTGGTAACTAGATCTGAGATTTATTTTTTAGAACTATAGTTCCCATCTCAACTGATCGAATGGGTCATAAATCATTGATAGTGTATACATTTTTTTATAGTCCCATGTTTTGGTTATAATAATCTACGTAAAACCACAATCACCCATCACTTTCTTTGAGAACAACATAGGGGATACCCAGGATAAAAAATTGGAGCTATCAAATCCCTTACTATATAAGTCCTCTAACTGCACCCATAAATTGAAAAGCTTTGCGATAGATAACTGATATTTTGTCCCATATATCATTTATTTCCTATGGTGTAGATATTGTAGAATTCTATCATCTAGTGGAGTGGTAAACCTATAAGTTCATCAGGGAATAATTACCCATAATCTAACACCATATTTGGAAACAATAAACCCAAGGAATCCACTAAAAAGGGTTATGCTAGAAAAATCATAAGTAATTAGGTATACCCTCCTGTATATGATTTAACACCACTCTTTATTGGTTTCTATTTCACCCACAATGGAAAACCTAGTCCCATGACGGAGACACACAACATCTTATGACTAAAACAATCTAACTTGGAATGAACTAAATATTACCTATCTGTACCTAAGATGATTTTATAAGGCCTCATCACTATTACAATTAGATACCAAATGAAACTCTTACCTCCAATAGTTAGGTTACACTGTCAGAGTAATTTTGTGATCACTGAGTCACCTCCAATAGGAGTCTCCAAGAACATCTATCTAGCTAAAGGCTCAATCAAAATGCATAAATATATTAACAGATAAGTATAAGAAATTTAATGACTTTCACTTGTTCATATCAATACTACATGTATGGTAGAGAATAAATAGATCATACCGAATATCATCTATGGAGCCTTTGGGTCAAAATCCTTGACCACATGAAACTTCCCTTACCCCTATCCCCAAGCACCCTGGACCGAGCACCAACCATCAAGGGGGTAGTGGTGGTGACTGGTCATAACATATTCCACCTCTAGATACTCCCAAAACTCCTTTTCCATGTAATACACCATGTGGACATACCTTCTTATGCCACTACATCTACTCTGACAGACCATCTATTGACTTTATGTCATCCACATGCTTGGTCGTAGAATCTCAGGAAAGATGTCATTGGGAGTTACAAGGGTAACACCTTGTATATCTAGGAAGAATAAATCCATCTTATGAACAATTAACCATAGAACCTATATCTTGATATCACCTCCTAAAATGTATCGCGTGTCATGGTCTATGAGGTAGACATCAATTACCTACTACTGAAGACTCAACTCTTGTGTGCCCACTATCAGCACAAACTATTTGGGTCATCTCACTAAGGAAACTATCAAACCTCAATGCACTCTCTATCACCCCAACATGTGTAGGAATGAAAATAGGTATCAAAATGTATTGGTTATCTCTCTGTATTCCTTCCTTGAAGGTTTGATCCCAAAATAACTAATCACCTACCATGTCCATCGAGTACTAAAAGAGGTTGGTGAACCTTGATGAATACTCATTGACATTTTTACTGCCTTGCAGAAGATGTTGAATCTACTTATTGTGAAAAATCCTCAATGAATATGGAGAAAAATAATTTACAAAAGGGTCCTCCAACTCTAACCATGAAAGGGTCACCAAATCATACGATTAGGTCACTAAGCCCAACCATCATTCTGCAGAGCCATAATGCATGGTCACATCCTAATCCACCATCTGGTCTGAAGGAAACATGAAAAGTTGAAATATTTTTGTCACTACCACAAGTTAGTCCCTAGATGCTTAGGGATTATTATCACATAGGTACCTAAGGGTCCCCTATTACTGAAACTCATAATGTATGCTCATTCTACACACCTCATCAGCTGGTACTTCTAGTAAAATATGCTTCTTGATAGTTATCGAAGACACATGTATCGAAGACGCATAAATTAGGATACCATTCTCATGATTGTGATGTAGAATCAAAGATTGAAAATTATGTGGAGGCATCCTGAAATAGATATGATATACCACAACCAATGAGTGTATCGGGTGAGGTGACTCGGGATGGACCTGGAAACCACATCTTATTTTTATATGATGAATGTACCAATTTTTTTATCTACAAGTAGTTCATACATGTACCAAGTTAATAACTGGGTTATCAGAGTCTTAGTGTATGAGTATATCAAATTCCACACCAATAATAGACTCTATATCATTAGAGCCAAAATCAAAACATTGAACTTTATTTCTGAAAAAACAATCACACATATTTCGATCTTATGGTATAGTTGACTGCTCTAATACCACTATGTCATGACTTAGACCAATGTGGCATGAAAAATGACTACAACATGCCTTCCTATAATTGTCCAAGGACTGGTGATCCACACCAATTAGGTGTATCACTAACATTAGAGTCCTTATACTTATTTACTTGCACACACACACACACATCTCGAAGACCATAAAATGATTAAATATAAAACAAGTGATATCCAAGAATGAATATAAATAAAATCCAACCATTAGTGTATAAAAAAATATTTGAAAGAAAAAGTTCCAAATATACGACCACTAAAAATAAGCTAAAAATGAAAACCTATAAAGTGGGTGAGGACAAATGTCAATGAAACTGTCATAACACACCATGGTCTATTCGGATCTTTAAGCACTGCTAGGTCCTGGTCCCTCTAGCACTCTATCAAAAGGTCGATCATCTACATAAGACATGAATCATATGGGAAAATCCCTTGAATGGGTGAGTATAACAATAACCAGTTGGACACCCCAAAATCACAAAGAATATAACATCAACAATAATAGTCATCTCTAATAGGTATATGAAAATAACACATGTAACAAGAATATCTAGATATACATAACATAGATACAAAATCTAAATGTAATGTCACAATTGCAATACCAGCCTAGGATTCCTACTTGAAGGTTCCATATATCCCTCGCTCATGAGAACACACTCCATGTGTAAGAGAACATTGTTGGTGTCTATATGAGATATCATTCTCATCGGGTATCTACATAAGAAGTGCATGCTAGAAATACGAAGACAACGATACATTGATGGGGATCACACCCACTTCCATGGGGTATACCAAAAACCAAATCCATAATATCCTGCTAAATAGGGGATCAATGCCCACATATTGTTGGTCACATCGATTCCATGAAACCCACCTAGGGAGATAATGATATAGAATCTCAATTTGGTGCTCACTGAAGGATTTCAACCACTCTATCCAAGAATAATGTTCCTTAGATGGGATAATTATTCTATACATAGGATGTGAATCCATACAAGAACCTCTATGAATGGAAGAAGGGAACACACTTAAATGAAACTTTACCAAGATGAAGAAGAAAAGGGATCTAGGCCATAATTGAAAGAGTAAAAGACATGAAATGGTAGTACATGACATATCCCTTTAGTATAGGGTCATTCCCGAGTATCATGGATTGTGCTAGTGTCTATGTCCATGTCTGTGTCTGAGTTCATGGTGCACTTGAACTCATGAAATACTGGTTTGGTATGTGTCTTTATATCCATGTTAGTGTATGTGTACCTAAATGGGTATATGCCAAGACACCATGTAAGGTCCACATGGTGTGTGACATGTTTCCCACAACCTATGAAACTGTTATTCTCCACAGAAACCCTAGAACCATGATTGTATCCCAAATGGCATGTGATCCTGGTTGCATGCCATGTAACCTGAAATTTCCAATAACCCATGGATCTTTCTCATCTGTCATAATATTCTCCTATGACCTCTAACCCAATTGTGAATCCCACTAAATAGTATATATATAGTTAGTCTGATCCTTTTCATATCTTCTTAATGGAATCTGACAACCAAATTGCATGGTAAATCCATCTCTCACATCTCTGGGTACCCATATATCAAAACCCACATGAAGAAATGTGATCTATTACAAATACATCATTGTAGCCCAATCCCATCATAGTTGTGAACCTAGATCGGGGTTATCTATTTACTGCACCAAGAAATGGGTGGGAAACAATTTATTGTCTAGTATTGTGTCGAACCACTGGAAAAACTGAATACCATAGATAAAAAAACAAAGAACAGTGGGAGAAAACTATGAAACACATTAAAGAGTAAAAATACTCACTTTCATTTGGGTTGGTATTGTTTGATTTTCATTATAATAACAAATTTAGATCAATAAAAATGAACAATTCTCCAAAATGTCTCACACAAAAAAAAAATAACAGTCGTAGTATGAGCAAACTGCGAATTAATCCATTTGTGGATTAATTTGCATTCATCATAGGATAAGAAAATTGGGAAAATTCAAAAAATTAAAAATGTCTTACATTGATGTGGATTGATCAGTTATGATTAACAAACATGTGTCATTGTTATTTGAGAGAACCTTCAGTTTCATCACAAACTGATCAAAGATCCACTATTTAGTCATTGTAGGCCCATGGAAGCTCATCCAACACTCTCTCCATTGGATACAATGTTACAGGGATGACCATGAGATTCCATCATAACCATATTACTATAGGGAAAATGAAGTCATATTATTTTAAATAAATAAAGAAATTTAATAAATTAATTAATTTATATGATCACCCATGATCGTTCCCAACCCAAAAGTCTGATTTACTCTATGGCTAGGTAAAATGTAGTGTAAAACCCATGCACTAAACGTAAATGAGAATTCATATTTATGACCCATGTAAATTTTATCAGTTATTTCATATTTTGAAGAAAACTATTCACACAATATATATAAGACTTGGATCAAACCCTCCAGGTTCACCCTTATTTGGCGTATTGATCACAATAGATTGCCCACTGAAAATCGACTTCAAGCCTTTGGCATTCAACTTTGCTCAAAATTTCATTTATGTAATCCGCACAGAGAGGATTCTAATCATCTTTTCTCATCTTGTGCTACGAACACGACTTTATGGAACTACATTTTTGAGCTTTTTAATTGTTCATGGTCCTTATCTGACCCAATTTGTTTACTTTTGAAGAAATGTACTAAATACGAAGCCTCTCATCAAGTCAAAAACATTTTTTATGCGGCAGTGGCTGAAATCCTACATGAAATCTGGTATGTAAGAAACGATATTATCCATAATAATCACTCTTTCAGTCTCAATGCAGGAAAAGATTGAATTCTCATTGCGATACATGAAGCTGCATTAATTCAAAAAGATTGTTGCAGCAATCATATTGGAGACTTTGAGATCCTCAGACGTATCCATGTCCTGGGTATTTTCCCGACGATCAAGCAACCCTTTGAAGTATTCTGGAAACCTCCGATACCGGGTTGGATTAAAGTGAATGTCGACGGCGCCTCAAAAGGAAATCCTGGACCTACCATTTGTGGGGCCATTTTTAGAGATTCTGATGACCATTGCCATGGTTTCTTTTATGGTGGGTGTGGGATTTCCTCTTCGGTTGATGCGAATATGCTTGGAGTCATACATGCGGTTGATTTTGCGATGCAAAGAGGTTGGTGTAAACTGTGGATTGAAAGTGATTATACCACCATTGTTCAAGCCATTTGGAACAGAGTTATTCATCTCGCCTAGCCTCTTACTACGCGTTGGATGAACTGCTTGAATTCACTTCAGGAGATCGACTACATTGCTACACATGTCTTCCGTGAAGCAAATGCTGTTGTTGATGCCCTTACCAACAAAGGTATCCACCAGAACATGACCTGGCTCGATGCGCTGCCAGCTGATTTTATTCACCTCTTTGAAATAGATTGTAATAAAATCCCATCCTTTCTCCTCATGTAAACTTTTTTTCTTTAATTAATAAATGGTGTTTCGGTCTTAAAAAAAATTCACACAATATATATATTATATTTAAAAAATTAATTTTTGGCAGACTGTGCCTTGGAATCTCATGCTGTATTAGTGCACAGCTTTGAAAATAATCCTCTTAAAATGGAAAAACAATACATAGAAAAATATGAGTCATTACACCTTTATTTCTTCCTATATATTTGTAATGATCCATACTTTTCTTCTACTATTTATCTCCCTCATTTCAGACCCAATTAAAAGAAGAGAAATGTTATTCCAACAATTATAATTTTTGTTTAGAAAAACAATATTACAGAACAAACAATATCCACTGAATCTCAATCTTCCATAGAAATATGTTTTTACATGTAATTTTTATTTTGTGGTTCATATCATCTTTCTGTTTTCATGCCCTCCTATAAAGGTGAAAAGTTATGTTTGTGGTTGTTCTGAAATTTTAATGATGTGATATTTTTATTACATCCCTTATCTATCCAAGATTTCCTAAATTTTTTTTCCAACACATTCATTATCAGTAAAATCAGATGAAATTTTACATATGGTAGGTGATGATTTCATCTGATTTTTAGAGTGATATTTCAATGTATCTTGAGATGATATAGCATTTACTTTAATAGTAATGCTAAGAATTCTATTCATATTTCTTAATTTACTTTCAACAATAATAAGTTTTGATCTTGTTTTTGAAACCTCATATTCATTGAATAAAAGTTTATTACTAAGATATTCCACTATATTTACTCATTCAAAACTCTCAATTTATGGTTTAAAATATACAGGATGTAATCATCTTTATATTTGAGAACATGTTTCATTCTTTTATTTTCTTCTATTTATTTATTCTTCATCATTATCATTTCTTTCGTGATGTTTTTTTAATTTTTCTCAAGACAAGCTTCAATTTCATATCTATGTTGATATTCTCTATAATATTATTCACAAAATTATTTTTTATTTGTATGAATCACACAATTTTCTCAACATTTTCAATGAATTTTATGAATTCTTATAAACATTCATCTTCATATTATTTTTTCTCTATAGAGTCAGATACATCTTTCTTCTATAACATGATTATACTAATTCCTATAACCCCTTTCTTACTAGTATAGTACTTTCTATCTTCCATAGGATTTTTTTTAAAATTATTTACTAGATATGATTTTAAGAAAGATCTTTATATTTTACAATTTTATTCATTATAAATTCATAGGAAAATTCCCAGTTCTTTTGGACTCAAAACATTTGACTGGATTTTGTCCACCATACATTCCTCTACCTCCCCGATAGTTTTGCAGACTTGAGATATGATATTTTAATTCATTTTATCATCTAATGTTTCTTACATATCACCAATCCATGATTTATTGAATCTTTTATTTTTAGATCTCTCATAGCTTCAAAATTCACTTGATCCATGACATTTGTTTAAATTCGATACATTTCCTTATTGTATATAAAAAATTAATCTTATGTAGTTCATTAATAAATAATTCATCATTTTCTTCTAAATAATTTTTTGTAGTAAATCCTTTAAATTAATTTTCTTCTGAGTTTCTAAATAATGGTTGAATGTTCCAAATCATATCTAAATTCTTTGTTGTTTCAAAGAAGTTCATTAAAGCTAGTTAAATAGTCCAAAATATCGTCTTTATCTCTAATTATAATATCTTAAAACATTATTTTTCATATTTTTAACTTTTCCTCTTTTACTTTGGTATTTTACTTGAAGATATTTCAAATATTGTCCTAAATTTCATTAGCTATTTTGAGACCCATCACCTTAATAATTTTTTTTCTTCTGAAAAAACATAAGAATGAAATTTTTATCATTTCCATAAACCTCAATGTTTCTATTTTTATAAAATTTCATGGGAAAAATTGTATCAATTAGTATAAACCCAATATTTTTTACAGCAATTACATCTATGGTAAGTGACTGAAGATAATGTTCCATTCTATTTTTGGAGACAAGATAATATTTTCCATCTATTATTGGAACCCTCAAACTATTAGCTAAATTTTTATTTTCCCTATTAAGTATTTAATAGGGTTAAACTTGGCTCTAATACCACATGATGTTCATAATGATATTTGAACCATTAAAAAGGGGTTTTAGAATCAGCGATAGTGTTTTTTCAAATTCACAACTTTTGGAAATTTGATCCCTATTTCTTGTTAGAGGTATTTGGCTTATTAAATTTTATAAAAAACACAAAATAACATAAATTTGGGAATTTATACCTAGAACACAAGATTTACATGTTTTTGGATTAGTGTGAGAACCTAAATCTTAACAATGTCCACTCCCATGAGTCCCTGAAAATTTAAAATTAGAATGATGAAAATAGAAATTTGATCCATATCGTATTAGACTAATTATATCTATCATTATGTATGATTATACTAAATACCATCAGTTTTAAAAAAATATTACAAAAATTATCAATAAAAATGGTAAACAAAATTGTTAAATAATCTCCCTAAAAGGTGTTTTCAGAATATTTATCCATTTTTTCTCTATCCATTTTTATATATCCAATAGGTGTCTGTATGGTGTGCCTGTATATGATATTCTCTATCTATTTCACCTTAAAAAATCTTTTTGAGCATTATGACCTGTATTGTGTCTACTAAAATAAAATATACATCACAATACTCAACTAAAATACCTTTTCCATTCCTCCCTATATAGAAATCCTAAACTGAATCTCAGTCCGATTCCTCTATCTGATTTTTTATTCTAAAAATTTTATTCATCATGAAATAGAATTTTTTCTGAAAACTAACTTACAAAAATGAATATTATACACTATATATTTATATCAATATATAGTAACACATATGTTGAATTTACACCCCTTTATATTGGTGGTCTCGTAGTAGTGAATAAGAGAAACACATTTCACATTCTCGCTCAATGAAACATGAATTTTAAATCTACCAATCCTCTATAATTCATTGGATGATTCTCTGTACATATAAAATATTCAAGAATATTTAGTAATTAAATATCAAATAAAACCTTTATAAAATATCATTGAATTTATATCAGTTCATAAAATTTTTATCCTATGATTATTTAATAACTCTCTATCTGATAGAGCCTTCATAATTTGATGAAAAAAAATTAACTTCAACAGTTTCTATGTCCACACAAATTTATTGTCCAATGACTCTTCATTATATTTCTTAAATTTATGATTTTTAAAAATATTACATGAATGATAGTTTCAGGAAATGTTTGTCTGATAAAATACTATTTCATTGTCTGGTCACATTTCTCTTTACCCTAATTTGTACACCACATGGATAAATGTTTTTAGAAACATTCACCAGATGTAATTTCTTATAGATATTTCTATGATATAATTTTTTATTAATATTAGTTTTATAGAAATGTTTCTCACTATTAATTCACTATACATCCTTATAATTGTTCATTTAATGTAATTTCATCTGTTAGACTATCGTCTAATAGACCTCCTCCATTGTCACACATCCTAACTTTAAAAACCATGAACATACACCTATAATAAAAAACCTCTCTTCAGAATTCATGAAAAATATCTGTTCAGTAAACAAATTTTTCTCTATTTATTTTCATTGACCCACTTAAGATTTTGAATACATTTTTGAAAACTCTAAATACTTTTTCACAACAAATATTCATCATCTTGTATACTACTTATAATTTTGATATATCCATTTTAATTTTTAGAACTACTTTAAAGAATCAAATTTATCCATTTTATTCATATTGAATCATATATTGTGCAAGTGTGTATAAATTATACACATTGAAACATCCTAACATGTTCTATATTGGATCTCTATCCTCTTTTTTGTGTCCACTGTCTTATGAAAATTGACATATAATTTTATTTGTCCATTTTTTTGTTTCTAGTTACAATGTTAAAATTATATATTTTAGAAACTTCTTCGTCCAATCAGCTTGTATCTGATAATTCATCTTCAAACATATTCATATGTTTATTTTTTCAATAGGATAAACTTGATAACTGAACATTTGGAAATTTTTATCTTGAAAACATCATATCCATATTTTTAAAAACTTTAAATGTATTAGTTTTTTTTATAAAGGTTCATATATTGATCAGTATTTTTGATGCCCGGAAAGGTTTCCCAGGATGAAAAAATTGTAGTGGCACTTTTCCTCTCATCAATTAATTTCATCTTGTATAATGACTTCTTAACGATGTTGTAAATGAATAAAAAGAAATATAACATCATCTGAATTAGTTATAAATATCTCTAACATTCTTAAATAATGATTCCAAATTTCAAACATTTAAAATTTCTCCTCATGCAACAACTTTATAATAAAAATTTCTCTAAAAAATTTCTGCATCAATCTCACCATTTTTTTAACAATGTTTCTTAACAAAATTTTGGAATCATGTTAAATAAAAAATGTTGTAAATAAATTTTAATCCTTTTTAAAATACATAAAAAAGGATCCTTACATACAATAGTAAAATGGTGTTTTTGAAATAAAACATAAATATTTGTTTAAGATGTGATGAAATTTGTTGTTTGAACATTAAACATATCATTTCATTTAGAAAAAATTTATTAGATTAGTTTTTCACATTCATAGTCTACATTTCTATAGGAAAAACTCTAATATCACTACTAAAAAACTAGGTTTATCCAGCGCTAGGGTTTTAATAGCGTCTGCTAAAATTGCTGATAAAAACCTCTTCCTCAGCGTTAGAAAAATCATTGTTAAAGGGGGACTTAACAACGCTAAAAAAAGTGTCGTTAAAAGAGTAAATTTATTCAGTCTTGTAAAAAAGCACTGATAAAGGCCCCCATTTATCAATGTTAGTAAAAAGGTGTTGATAAGGGATGTATTTATCAGTGCTTCTAAAAAATCACTGATAAAAGGGTGGTCTTTATCAACAGTTTTTAGAAGCACTGGTAAAGTCCCCCCTTTATTAGTGATTTTTTACTAGTGCTGATAAATTCGATATTTCATAAAAAAATATATTTCATTAACATACACCCATAGAAGAAGTTATCGTCATTTAGAGGCATTATAGGCCTTTTAGCCTCAATAGAGGTGATTGAGGGTTCCTGTGGGTCATCGAGTCATATATATCTTCCCAATATTAGATTTTATATATGGTAGAGGAAAATAGAAACCCATTTCACAACTTATGTCCATTTTAAGGGTCATCAAATAAGAAAAACCCTCAAAACCCCTAAAAACCAAAAAAAACCCTAAAAATATCAATACATTCGACCTGGGAGTCTATTTTAGCATCACAAATAGTCAAATCAAAGATTATGAAATGATCTAAAACTAAATGTGATTTAGATCACGTGATAATAAAATGAATAAAATATAATATAGTTTTAAAAAAGTCAAAAATCCAAATTGAACTAGAAATGACCATAACTTTTGACTTTGATGTCCGTTTATGCTCTACATGATATCAAATCAAAGCTTGTGACATGATCTCTACCTGAGATAGTCTCAAACCGTGTTTAAAAATATCTATCTAGTTTTCCAATCCTATAAAGGCCCATAAGGCCTAAAAAACTAAGTTTTTTCACTGATACTGATTTCATAAAATTAAAACACCTATAACTTATGATCAGTGTGTCCATTAGAATGTACCACATATCATATCAAATATTGTGTCGTGATCTAATATTTGACTTTTTTTGAGATGAAATGCACTCACATAATATATGTTATAGTTATTTATTGGTTTTTAGGGGTTTAGGGTTTTTAGAGTTTCTTAATGATTTTATGTGTTTTAAGTACTCTAAAATTAAATATTCATTTTTATAAATAAATAAATAAATAAATATGTATTTAAAAAATAAAAATAAATATTTATTTATTTATAAATATATATATATATAACTATATATATGAATATATTTAACTATATATATAAAAATATATAAATATATATAAATAAATATATAAATATAAGAAAATAAATATATAAAAAATATATATTAATATATGGATATATGATAAAATGTAAAACAAAAGAGTATAGTGGAGTGAAAAGGAGCTAGTGTATAAGGTCTAGGTCTCATGTTAGAAACTTTCTGGAGGTAGGTGCTTGTGCTGGGGGTGGGATAATGTAAAGAACTATAAAATGGATGAGAGAAGCATTGATAGGGGGTACTTATAAATGTGGGGGTCCATGAAAAAATATATTCTCTTTATTAGTGGGGCCTTTATCAGTAATTTTTTAGCACTGTTAATGGAGGATTTTAACATTGCTAAAAAAGCGCTAATATAGATGGCCATTAACAATTCTAAAATAGCATTGATAAAGGACCCATTTATCAGTACATTATTATAGTGTTGTTAAAGGTGGCCTTAATCAGTGATTTTTTATGAGCACTTTTAAAGATAACCCTTTAACATCACTTGAATCATCAGTGCTACTATAGTACTGATAAATCCCTTTTACTAGCACTCTTAAATGCTTAATTTTTAGTAGTGTATGGATCCATAAAAGATGTATTATAAAGAATAAAAAGTTTTCAATATATATGGGTGTTTTTGAAGACATTTTTGTATCAAAGTGAAGGGTGAAAATGACGGGATTTTTTATCAAAGAGGATTTGATGTTATCTTTCTTAGAGACCATCATAATTTATTACGATACATATGCTATAATTGATAAATAGAAAATATTTTTACTTTGTAGGTGTAAAATATCTAGAACATTCAAATATAAATGTTTAATTTTTAGTTTAAAATATGGTAGAAATTGTAGATGGAGTGGAAGTAGTTAAATATCCTGACAATGTTTATAAAATAATTAATAATTTAGAATATGTAAATAATGATAATTATGAATGATCTATTTCATATAATGAGGAACAATCTCATTTATCTCATCATCTGTTGAGAAAAACTATGAAAGTAAAACATATCAATATTAAAAAAGGATAATTGGTTAAAACAAGAATAATATTGATGATAGTTTCATAGAACACATTATATAAACTTATTGATTCAAGAGATGTTGAAGAAGGTTTAAAACATCATGAATGGATTGATTCAATGAATGATGAATTGAATTTTATTGAGAAGAATGTGATATGTAAAATTTTATCTAAATGATAAAATCATAATGTGATTGTTACAAAATGGTCTTTCCAAAACATGTTGAATAAAACATTTTAAGTGATAATAAAAAAGGCCCAATTTATACTCATAAGATGAATGAAATTATTTTTATGAGACCTTTTTCCTAGTATAAAGTATTGATACCATCATAATCATTCTTACTATTTATTTACAATGAAGATATAAGATATTACTGATGGATTTTAAGTTGTATTATTTATGGAGACCTCAATGAAGAAGTTTTTATTGAGAAAATATGTGGTTTCAAGCATGGTAAAGATGAAATATATGTGTTCAAGTTTAAGAAGGATTTGTATGGGTTGAAGAAAGATCTTAGAACTTATTATTCTAAATTTGATATATTCTTAGAAAAATTTATTTTCAATAAAGGGTGTGTTGATAAAATCATATACATAAAATAAAATCAAAAGGTTTTCATTATAATGATTTTTTATAAAGATTATTTCATATTCACATAGAATGGGGATGAAATATGTTGAATTTTTATAGAGTACATGAATATGTTATTTAAAATTTCCATTATATGAGAAATTAAATAATTTCGTGGTTAAAAAATATACCAAATGAAAATAAAAAATTTACAGTATAAAGAGATGTATTCTTAGTAACAATTAATTAAATTTAGCATGGAGGATTCAAAGCATATTTCCACACCAAATTAATTGGGGAAAATTTAAAAAATATATTAAAGGAAAGGGGGTTTATCCTAATGTTTTAACAATGTTGAGTGAATGAATTTTATATTAAATAGATTAAATGACAAATATAGTATTTGATGTTACACATTGTGTGATGTATTATAGTGCACAAAAACCACCACATCCCATTTATGAAAAAATTATCATATATATAACATGTATAATGGATTTTGTAATGAAATATTAAAACATAGGACTGAATGATCTTTTGGTTTACCATTTTGTAGATGGTTGAAGTCAAGTTAATGATATAAGATCCACATCTAGTTGCATTTTCTACTAGGGAGAAAGATGTGTGTGTTGAAATATAAAAATTAAACTTTTAATGAATCTCAACATGACTGAAGATGATTATATAGATTCCAATTAAGATAAAACATAGTATATGTAGTTGAGGACACTTTTGAAAACATGTTATTGGATGTAGAGTTTCCCTTCTATTGGGTTTCGATAATAAAGCACTATAAATATTACTGAGAATCCAGTTCAAGATTCTTGATCTAATCATATAGATATTAAATATCACTTCATGAAAGAGAATGTGGAATGTAATTAACCAAATTTATAGTTTATTCCTTTAATATAGAATGATGCCAATATATTCACTAAAATTATTTGAATGAAATTTTTCAAAGGATGAGGTTGATCATGGGCGTTCAAACCCACTCTATTTTAAGGATAAGGTACATGATATCCACCCCTCCCTCATCTTATCTCTGGATAGTGTTTTCATGTGGGGAAAATATGTAACATAAATCTATACATTGTTATTTGATTTACCTATTTTTGGGGATAATTTATTTATGGAGAGTTTTAAAATGGATAATATAAAATTTTTGCATGTTTGAACTAGTTTAAGATTTTCTTGAGGTCGATGCATGATTTTGTTTGATACCGGTTGATGTTTTTGACCCTATTGTTTCTTTTATAAATATGTGTGAATAAAAGAAGATGTAAAATTTTCTAAATCATTATTTTATGGATAATAATGTATTATTATTCAATTTTTCTTGTTTATTACACTGAGTTTTTTATGTAATCTTTGAATTATTATATTTTTCATCCTTTCAAAAGTATCATTGTTTTAGTGATTTGTGTTGCTTGGTCGAAAACCAAATCAAAATGGGGAGATTGTTGTGGACATGTGGTATTGTGGTTCTATGAATGAGATATTTGAGAAAAAATAAGGATTTATCAAGTGTTTTATTTTATTTCCAAACAATAATCACTTAAAAATGATAAGCATTCCTTACATAGGTGAAAGGATATAGTGTAAAAAACTGATGTGATCGAGCAGAGTGTGGATTAAAATTCTTATCCAATTGAGGTGATAATTATATAGGATAGAGATTTTTTTATAAAGTGAATCTTATAATGGTTTTTTGATCTTGAATTCAATAAAAAATGATGTTTATATAATGGAATTCATGATTATAGATAAATTTGTTTAAAAAAGGAATTTTTTTTGACAAATGGTCAAAAGAGCTATGGAAGGTTTGGAAAAAGTTGGATCTGATAAGGAGAACAAATTTTATAATGAAGAACTTTGTATGACCCGAAGAAAGAGTTTTTCAAAGTCCGTTAGATAGAGAAACGCAAGGCTACTAGACACATTTTCACAAAGTCTACCAGACAATGAAACCGAAAGACATTTGATAGAATTTTATAAAGTCCAATGAACAAATAATTTTTATAAGATCATTATGAAGGGAAGTGATGCTGTAGTTCTAGTTATAAGAAATATGTATGAAAACTCATGACTTCATTAGATAAAATAATTTTTTCACAATAATGAGGAATTGGTTTAAATATGATACAATTGATATATATTTTTGAGATAAGACATCAGAAATTGATATCATAATGAATCCATTAGATTTAGGCTTTTGGACTCATTCCACTAGTAAAAAAATATGGGTGGAGGCATCCCATGAAGTTCTATTAGAAGACCCTTTTAATAAAGATACTAAAATATATCTAATAAGGAGAATAAATAAGGATTTCCAGATATATGAACATGATGTCTATTAAACTTATAAATCATACAAATAATAATATTATAAATTTTTCAAATAAAGAAGACTCTATAAAGCTGATACATATAATGTTTTTCAATACTCTTCAATTTTTTGTAATGTCATTAATCATGATGATGCTAAGTTGGATGTTAAATATTTTTCTAATAAAAAATGAAGGTCATGATTCAAATTATATTTTAGAAGGTTTTAAGTCTTTATTTACACTACGTGTTAAAAAAATTTCATATTTTTTTGATAGAACGAATGTGTTAAATTTAAGAATATTTTTAGTGAGTTGTTGAAACTTTTATTTGGAAGTTTAAATTTTATGTTTTTGCATAAAATTAAATTCTCATAGAAAGTATTACTATATAAATATTGGTAGTTCCATCATGTATACATGTGAGTTGTTACTACTAGATGATGTTCTGATGATTTTAGGCTTCTGCAGGAGATCTTGTGAATAATATTATATTATAGAATATTGAGAATTATAAATAAATAAAGGATAATAGATAGATTTTACTTACCAATTATTATTACATTAAAAGTGTGAATAAATGATCATAATAATATAATATCTATTGGTATCATCATTCCATGGGTATTAAGAAAATGGAATCATATTAAGGACACTAGACATAAAACAAAAAATTTATAGGTCCATATGAAGAATTCGATACTAAAGTTATTTCTTGATTCTGTTAAATAAATTAAAGAGGAATAAGAAGAGCTTGGATCTATTAAAATGCTAATAATGTTCAAAAATTAATGTTGAAATGTTAAATCTTGTTAATGAAGGATAATTTATTATTGAAAAATTTATTATATCATATCATCTATTTTAGGAGAACATAAAATATCAAAGGAATATTTTAATATGAATGTGATAGATATTCTCTTATTTTTAAAACCACTAAAAAATTTAAATCTAGTGGTCATGAAGTCTTAGATTAAATTCAAACCATGTGATGGACATACTATTTTTATTGAGTAGTGAACCTTGTAAATGACTATGTTTCTATAGGTGCGATTGTTTTCTATTTTCTAGTATATTCATTTATTTATATGTAGAGGGAAATATTATTTATAATGTTATAAAGTATAAGAAAATAATATCATAGATTCAATCCTCCCTCTCTAAGTGATCACATAGATCATGATTGATCCTTTTACCTTACACAATATAACTTTATTTCCTTGGGATATCCTATATAAATATAATTTGTTCCATAAATTTATTTCTTATAACTATTTATGGGATTAAAATTTGTATCAAATCCCCATAAAAATGTATGAAAAATATTTATTTTATTACATATATCAATTTTTATGGAATTCCATGGGTTGTATTAGTTTAGAATCTACATCAAATGTTTTCTATAGACTATAATCCCTAGCCCCAAAAAAATGGATGATATCTTGAATTTTACTAGGAAATAAATGTCATGAATGGTGTGGTTCCTACTTTCTGTGAAACCATTCCTCTATTATTTATTAGGAGGAGTGAGTTGAGATAGAATCCCAAAACCCTATAAATAATCATAGAACTATTGGTTAAGATACTCAATACCCCAATCTGATTAAGACTTCATTATCATCTTACCAAGTTGATTCTCAACTTCATTCATAAACCCTTTTAATTTCTCCAAGTATTCATCCATATTACTCATTTTTAAACACCACCACATCTACATAATTAATCAGTAAAAGAAATGATGTTAGAAAAACCTAATTTAGTTTCTATTGAAAATGGTAAACACACAATATTATGTTCAATTCATGAAGCTCTATGGCTTTTAAAAGTTGAAAAATAATATGTAGCTTGGTCATATATCTTTGTAATGAAGTGAGACATCATTCATATTGGTTTAGATCAAAATAATCTAGAAATATATGATAATATACGGTGTTAAACTGCTTCTCGCTAACATCACAAATTTAGGTAAGCCAAATTTATGTGCAAAATGAGTCAATTGAATTTGATTTTGTTATAAATTTTCAATAATTGGTTATAAAAATCTAATACATCAAAAACATTATTTAAATGATACATACGACAACATATGATTTCAATTTAAAATAAAATAATTTTATTTGAAAATTTGAAAATAAATCCATCTGTATCTAGAAAGGATATTAGGTTTTTGATAAAAATTGTAATATTATATTTTTCTTTAAACATATATCAACACTATTGGAAGTTTAAGGTGGTAGTCTCCTACAACCAAAAGTAGAAGTTATACATCATTGTTTACTTGAAGATCCGCCTATCCTCTTAAAATATTATGAAATTCACAATGTTCCTACATTTGGATACAGACGTGAGTACCCTATTCAGTATATAATTCCCAACTTTTATATATGGAATGATCGTACTTGACAATAAGCACACATTATGGTTATACATTATTACTTAACACAGTTACATTCTTCAACATGTCTCCTAACATTACACATGAAAAACATAATGCATCTTATTCCTTCATCTTACTTTAGTTCCTATTCTATATAGGCGGATAGTCCTTTGAAGCATTAGAGGGGGATTTAGTCTTGGGGACCTTTTCCTTGTTCTTCCTTTTATTAAATATAAGGGCTATATGTTTTTCATTCACCATGTTTTTATGAATTTAGTAAACTGAGGTGATGAGTTCCAAGGAAGTCTTCTCACTATTGATCATTTTAGAATTCACAACGAAATGTGATAATCTCTAAAGCAGTGAGGGTAAGATGAGATATATGTTCCAAAAATCTAGAAATATAATTCACTATATTTCCATGTTCCCCATGTATCCAATAATTTAGACAACACATGGCCTACATGGAAATGAAACTTCATGAAATCACATGAATAGTGCATTATAGATCTCATATCTATCTTATCTCTCCTTATTTTGTTAATGATCATATTGGTTCTCCAAAATTCTACATGATTATAATTCCATAGGTTTCTAAAAGATTTTATTTGATATATTTGATTGCATGAAACACTGAACATCTACATAATCATACATGTGTTTCAGGTAGAGAGGGTTCCTTCTCACTAGACTAATTACCTAGTTCCTTAATAAAAATTGATTTCAACTTGTATAATTTATTATCATCGAATAATATACTATTAAAGATCATTTACCATTCCTAGAAATTCATGTTTGTGATAAGGTTCTAAATTTATAAAATATATCTCAATTGATAATGTAAAAGTAGTATGAAATACTATTTCTTCAAAAAAAATTAATTTTTAGTACATTATTTGGATTAAAAATAAGATCATAAAATTTATTTTATTAATAAATAAATATTTTATAAAAAAATAATGTCCTAAACCATGTGTTTTGGAATATTGTATCACATAGATATTCTATTGTAAAAGATCCATTTATGCCATATAAAAACCTAGAAAGAGGACTGAAAATCTATTTAAAGGTATTTAGATAGATAAAATGTATAACTACAATAACTCGTAACACATGATGCATTGAGTAGTCACCCCAATACTGAAATCATAAACATGGTATTCCTATAAACATTCTTAATAGTTTCACTATGTATCATAGAAGATATAAATCTTGAATTAAAACATGATTAAGTCGATCAATAAATCATGTTAGAAATTACCTAATAATTGAAAACACCCCAATAGAGTTTGGTCAAGAACTTTGATCAATGGTTTGATTTAAAACTATATTATGGATGAATTTTCTTAAAAAATATTTCATTCTTTTTTATTTTATCTATATATATATGTTTTTTTATTTTATCATATTACATGACTGTTAATATTATCAATATTTTACTTATGTGATTAACCATGTCTATATAAAATTCTATGCATAATCTTAAATTATTATAACAACATATTTCATGATTTTTAATTACATTATTTAATAATAATGAATAAATAAGTAATTAACCGTGCAACTGATAGAAATAAAATATTTAAATGGCATGATCATGAGATTTGATAATCGTTGGTTTAACTAGAAGACAATAAACCAACCCTTGAACTATGATAAATAACTCATGTAATGCCTAGTTTGAGTTGCAACAATCCACCTATATTATAATGTATCACTTTGGTTGTTTTTACCTTGGATCCATAATTAGATCACCTTATCTAACCCGGGATCTCAATCCTTAAATATTATTTTACTCACACATAGGTGAGAATAAAAAATAAAATTGGTAATTGGTTTCACATAAAATAAATTGGTGAGTTACCGGTATTACATAGTATAGAGGGGGGGGGGGTTGACACACAAACCACCATTTTAATTTAATTATAATAAATTAATAGAAACTAATCGCATATACATGTTTTTGAATGATAATGATCATTGAATAATGAATTGAATATGAAAATGTAAACACACTATAATTACTTCAAGCTTAAATTTAATATTTAGATAAACACTAATAATTAATAAAATTAATTAATTAATTAATTTTTTTTTTCATAATTTCTATAAAAACTGTATTATAGATTCTCATTATCTATATTAATATGGAATGTAAACACCTTTAGAAATTTTTTAATATAAATAGATGGAACTAATTGGGAATCAATTAATTATAAAACCTTTTTTCATTGTATATAGAACATATCCATGCCATATTACATGTTTTAATGATGAAATTAATTATTTTCATCTAATTGTTTATTTATTTACTTGGTGACTATACAGGGTGTACTATCAAGATATAAAATCATATGTTTAATATATATGCCTAGGGACATAGTGTTCATAGCGACTGGGAAGCATGATGTGAACTAACTATGTAATCACTATGTATTCTTGTTTTCATATTTGTGAAATATGACTAGTGACATGGTGTGTAGTTCAGAAGTGCATAGTTATAAGGTACATTGTAATGGAACAAACCCTCCTGGTCCGTTACTTTTCCAATTTATGGTGTTTGGGGTGTCATAGGGACCATTGGCGACACATTAAAGAGTTTTCCAAATTTCAGGATGGGACAAACAATGGCACCGAAGGTCAACAGTGGCACTGATGGGTTATCTATAACACCAATAGACATCGGTGCCAGGGTGACGGTGCTAGGGTGATAGTGCCGGGGAGATAGTTCCATGGCGACAATGCTAGGGTGACTGTTCTTGGGCGACAGTGCCAGGGCAGTGGTGCCAGGGTGGCGGTGACTCACCTTACGGTGAGTCCTTCCCTGTTTTTCATGGACCATCTAGTTTTTACCTAGTTATGTATATTTTGACATAAAAGTGTTTTAATACCCTTTTAAAATCCATTTAAAGAGTAAAAGATGTTTTAATCCCCCAATAATAAAGAGACCCTTGAGTTACCAAAATGTGTGGTCTTTTTCCTCGGTGTCACATCTTTATCGCATTTAAAGTTTCTCCGTTGTTACACGTTGTTATATTTTTAATGGAAATATAGTATCTCTCTGTCGTTATCTCTACCATCTACAAGGATAATTATTAAATCTCAATTAATTCCAATGTGTGAAACCACTCAACTGCGTGGTCGAGCTGCTGTCCAAATTTTATGTTCATCAAAATCGTCTCCCTAATTTTAGTATTTGGTATTTTATTAAGCTGAGATGCTCTCCTCATAATTCCTTTCAATTATCTAAAGTATTACTTAACGAATTACTATAGAAAAAAATAGTGCGCTCATGCTGGAGCCATTCCCGATCAGCCTTGAAGCCCCTCGAGTTCTTCCTCTCCAAGTCGCGCATCCCCAGTTTTTGGCGCGAGGAGAAAACTTCGATCATTGATCATCCAAGAAGGGTTTCCTTCGTCTCTTTTTATTGTGTATCATGCGAGGCAGGTAAGACAATGTTTCCCTCGAGATGCGGATGAACAAACCTTAATGATGATAATAAAAAAACATTAAAGAATGAAGGGGTGTGATTGATGGTGATGCTCTTGTACTATTTTATCTTCGCTTATATGTTGTGAATAGTATGGGATTATGCCCACTAAAAATAGTGGTCCTTTCTTACGCACCAATGAACCATTGTTTTTCTGAATAAACTTATGATTGAATGGATTTAACATGTAAAATAGTTAATAATGTAATGTTGGTTGATAAAATGGATTCCCAATGAATAAGAATCCTTGTGTGATCACCCTAGTTAACCATACGGTAGGAAGGAAATTAATGAATGGTGTGGAAAAATCTAGAATCTTTCTTGCTCTCTTCTGGTAATATGTGTGGTTACTCTCATGATGCTTCTAGGGTGATGTGGATGAGGATAGGATCTCCTGTTTTTTAGTTGTTGGTTTGTGGATGTGTTCCCGTATGTTTGGGATTGGTTTGTTTCCAGTACTTTGAGGGATCTCACAGATCACTTTTATTATTGTAACTTTACAAGTGATCCGGGTGTGAATGCTTAAATTGTTGCTTGGATATTTTACATCAGTTGTTGTCTTGGTTTGGGGTTATGTCTATTAGTTTTCTGGTAGTGAATGAATATTTAAATGGAATCACTTGAACATGATAACGTGATTGGTTATAATGGGGGATTTTTTTCCATAAATGGGTTGTGCTCTGGTTGTGGCTATTGTGTGTGTGTGCATGTAGGGATAATAATGAGTGTGGTTGTGCTTCTAAAACCCTATGTTAGAATTAGTGTTTGATTACCTATATGTAAAATGGTTAGTTTTTTGTTTCTTATATGCACCCTATCCATATTGATCACTTCATGCCGAACACCTCCATTTCACGGGGGAGGGTGTTTTCCCCAACATTCCTATGAATGGATGGTTATTAGCTCCATTTATTCCCCCTATCTCAAGTAGCCCAAGACTCTTCAGGCATGCTGTGATGGCTTGAGGTCCATTATGGACCAAGACTATTCAGGCATGGTATGTTATTGTGGTTAGCCCAGGTGTGTGTGGGAAGGTTTATTTCTCATGTGACATTGGGACAAGGACCATGTTTCTTCGGGCATGGTGGTAGTTATTTTTCCCTAGGTGTCTATGGGCATGGTAACATATAGTTGTGGTGGAAAAGGGGTATGTGGGAAGTATGCGTGGTTGTGGTGGCCTAGGTGTCTGCGGGTGGGATGCGAGGGAGGTCTGACGCATAGGATGTCCTTAATAACCAGTGGGAGAGTAGTTCGGGGTACCCAAATATCAATGTGATGTTACTATTATTTTAACTGACTTTCGTTATTTGGGGAGTGTTCCTTGGGGAGGCTAAGTGGATAGTTTCCTTTTTAGGTGTTTTTGTTACCTATACTTTCTCACAGGGTATTAGAATGCATCCCCACTTGTGCACGAGAGCTTTTGGTTTTCCATACGGAGTATACCTATATACCCACCCTACGTATATAAAACTGCTTTCCGGTTTCTAGGATGACTTTGAGGACCGTACCAGACCTTACTAGCTTGGACTTTGGGAAATTTTTTGTTTTTTTGTTTTTATTAATCTGGCACTTTTCATTTGAGTTTTCTTGTACTTTGTATCAGTTTATTTTGAACATGTATATGGGAATGGATTTTTGGAATTACTCTCAATTTTAGTTTTTGAGTTTTTTGGGATATACAATCTTATATCCTGATCATAATAAATAAAAGGGTAATTACTTCTATTTTACATGAGATTCAATCCCCTTGGTGATATTCTCTACTCTGGGGACTATTGAAGGAAGGAATCGTGGGTCATTATCTCTTTATGAATATAAAGAAAGAAGGGTCTTTAATTTTTCTAACCCTTTCCACATCTCAGTGAAGGCGGGTCGTGACATAAATTATATTATTTATAGATATAACTATGTAACCTCTATGTTTCCATACTATCTGTCCCATTCATTTTGTATTAATAAACAACACACATTTGACCATGTAGATTCCTAAAAATTCACTATGAAAATGTGTATACTAAAAGGCGTTTAGCCCATCTACACATCGGGTAATCCAACTATCATTATGTCAATCTATCCCAATAAAGACATGATTAATTTAATTTACACCATGTATTATTCACCACTGATAAATAGTTTATCCTATTTCATGACTATGTGTGGTGAACCATGGTATATGGTGTGTACATTTTTGTTACACACCGTGTAACTATGTATAACTAAAAAAATCTCAGACCCCACTTTATTGAACCTCCAATAATTCGACACATATTCAAAAATTATTCAAAATAATATGAAACTGAATGAATATTTTTTAACTAAAGAAACTTATTTATTGAAATTTGTATTAAAAAAATTTATATATGATAATTTAAAAACTAAAAAATGAATATAATTTATTAATGAATTATACATAATTATAAATATTTAATTGGACAACATTATACCCTTGTAAGGTTTTAGGGTGTATAAAAACCTATTGGGCTCATTAGAAACATTGAAAATTCATCAACTTCATTGGGTTTCTCTTTAGAACTATATGAATTGAAACCTCATAACACATAATATAGTAACATCACATATAACTTTTAATTACATTATGTAACATAAGAGAAACCTCATGTTGGAATTCATTCTTCATTGAAAAATTTATTGCTAGATTCAAGGCATACGTATGATGTGTCAAAGGATTCTTGTGTATAAATCCTATAGTTGTGATCCACACGTGTACTATAAAACTTCAATAATTACCATATAAATCCTCATGTATTAACATTGAATATTATACTACATGTGTAACTCATCGTTGTTCATCACCAGAGTAACTTCAAGGGGGAAATATTTCTATTATTCTCTCGATATTCAATAGGGTGGATAAGGAGAATTTCTCTATATTATTGAGATAATTCTATAGGAAGATCTCTCTTTGGAATCATATGACTATCATGAAATCATTATGTATAATGATGATCATTAGGGTTGACAATTTTATAATCAGTTTGATAAAGTGGTAGGTTTAGTGAATAATATTTTCACATACATGCTTATTATTCTCTAAATTTCTAGTGATCACTATGTCCAAATAATAATAATAATAACCACTTGACATGTGATAACCATTCATATAAATAAATCTCATTTCATGAATAAATAATTAGTTTTTGTTCAAATAAAATTTAATATATAATTTCTAATATAATATTGATTCTTTATTCCTCCTATATATTTATCAAACACAGAATAATGATTATTTATTTAAATAAATAAATATCAGCACATTATTCAAGGAAAAATAATATAAAATTATATTATCCAAAATGGAGAATACATACTTATTAAGTATTCAACACACAAATATTCTCTCAAATAATAAATGAATAAAAAATTTAAATTAACTATTAATTAATAATTATTAAACCATGTTCATGAATAATATTTATTCTGCATGTTAAATGCATATATAATTTTAAAATGCTTATGGATACACATAGTGAGTGACCCTCTTGGCCCTTTTATCGGTTGCAATTGAAAAAACTTAGTAAAGTCCAAAGATATCACATAACAACACCTCATGAAACCCATAATGAAAGGAGTTAATTTGATAATGACATACAACCACCGATGAACATACACTATATAATATAACAAATTAATCACGATATTTATAATCATGAAGTTTCTGTACTAGTTTCATCAATCTATGTGATTAGTTTCTATTACATTGATTTTCTATAAGTTATATTATTGAACGAATTTTATAGTAATCGACCTAATTGGGTAGGTCCATTCCCATCAAATAGAATAAGATATCAACTTACATTATAGAATAGAAAATAAATGCATCCTTGAAATATTAATTAATGTAACATCACTTATTCTACAATCAACGTTTGATACATCTCCAAAATTATATGTTATCTACGTTTCGAGGAACGTCGTTCACGTATATCGATCAGGGGCGATCAAGGTAGGTGGTCTGTTGTTTAATTTACAACTTCTATCTGTGTTTTTGTGTACCATTGTGCTATGAGCCCACGTTGGGGTATCGTGTGGCTGAGGCCTTGGCTGTTTAAATACCTATAATTGAATATGTAATTTAATGTAAGTGTAAAACGGCTGTTTGGGATCACTGCTTGGATCCAGGACCACCCGGGGGTGCATTCCTCTGTTTAGCCATTTGGCCCGGATACCCGAGGGTATTCCATGTTTATATTGAGAATTACTTTTTCCTTAAAAGAAATTGTATATAAAATTTCTTGCTATGCTTTGGGCTCGACCCGGTTACATGCGCATGAGGGCAATGATTTAATTTAGTCTGAGGGTGTTGTTTTCTAAGCCTGAGGGCAGTATTTATTTAGACTAAGAGAAACGTGCATTATGCATAAGGGAATTAGATTCCATGGATGAGGGAAATATTTGGTATCACTGAGGGCGAGATTCCATATGCCTGAGGGCACTATTCATTATGCCTGAGGGCAAGCCTAATGGCGTGGTTATATTACCCTAAGGGAAAGGTTCTGATTAGCCTGAGGGATTAGTTCTGAGGAACATTGAATGTTATTAAATTGAACTATTAAATGAATATTTAAATGGAAATGAAACTAGTAATGATAGATAATTTTGAGTACTTACTAGTTTACTGCATTTGTTGCACACTATTGTTGCACATTTTTCACTCATAGTTGGGCATATGGATTTGGTGGGTGCATTCTAGGATTTATTTCTCACACCCTGTTTGGGTCATGTATTCGGCCCAAACACAATATATTGGTGTAGGTGTGGATAAGCGAAAGGGTCCCTATACAGGTACTTGAGTGTTTCTGAGGTGTAGGAGAGCATGGGACCGAGCTCAGGCTCGTGTTGCTGCCAGCTATTCTGTTTTGTTCTACTGTACCTGTAATTTCCATTGTATCATACTGTACTGCTATATAACATGTTCTGGATGTTTTTGTAGGACTAGGGACATGTTTCATTATTATCTATATATCAGTTGGTTATCTTTCACTACAGTTGTTCATATCAGTTGTGTATGATTTATTTCTTTTTCTATTGCCGTATACTATTTTTATTTTCCACTACACTACACTTTAACACACGAGGGTATAGTTTCCCCACTATCAGACATGGGCCCTCGCTACTAGTCGGCCGCCTTTGGCATTTGGGGAAATGCGTTTGAGGTCACGTGACCAACCAGGTTCGGGGCACCCGTGGTGTGGCTTCTGGATCCGAGACATTACAAAGTGGTATCAGAGTGGGTTATTTTCTTTAACATACTGTGTGGAGCATTAGTCAGGGATAGGAAAAGAATGGTAGTTGGTAATAAGTTGTACCCGGGAGTAGCTAACCCGTGTACAGGGAAAAGCCAATTTACCACGTGTTGTAATTTTATTGATCTTGCAATTTACAGTTGATCTGATTTTCACCATTGGGTGACGCACTTATGGTGTACTATTTATATGTTATATTTGGGTTCTATTTAGTTACAACCCGATGAGATGAGGGTATCCCATCTCATGCATCATATAAGCACATTCTAGAAATCCATGCCATGCATAGTTTGATGCCATGTAGGTGCCTTATAAATTTTCAGGTTTTGTGATAGATGTTGTGTTTGAAGGTCATGCTATTGTGATAGCTGCTTTGATAAATACCTACTATGTGATATGGTATTTTTTTTGTGTGATCTTGTTTATAAAAATGAACACCAAACTTTGGTTCTTGAGGAGTATGGGCCCTCAATGACCAGAATTTGGTGGATCATTGACTTGTTTATTTGTCTATAACATGGGTAAGATGCCAATCATTGATTCACGGGGAGTATGTGCCCTCGCGGATTAGAATTTGGCACTTAGGTGTTGTTTTTCAGTTTTTTCTGGGTTCCTGAGTAGTATCTAAGGTTTACTATCTGAAAAACCCAGGATACATGCCATGTAGTTCTATGGACACATGCCATGTGTTTTTTTTGTTTGGGATGAAATTATTTTTTTAAGTACACACAGTGTACCCCTAATACACGACGTGTAGTATCTTCCCATGTCATAGACCATGTGGGCGGGGACACGAGGTAGGGAATGGTTTTGGGACAAACACATCGTGTACCGGTTGTACACGCCGTGTAGTAGTGACCCAGTGTCCTACTGTGTAGAAAACAACATGAAGGGAGGAAACTGTAAGACATACATGCCGTGTCTTTCTTGCACACACCATGTAGTCTGACCCCGGAACCCAGCCGTGTAACTAACAACATGGGTCAGTGTTATCTTTCCTAGTACACGCCGTGTCCGCCTGGAGCGCACCGTGTAGTGTCAGACGTGTAGCCGGCCATTTAGCGAGAAACACAGGTCGGTCTGGGGCTTCTTTGTCCATGAAATGTCTTTTTGGAAACACACTGTGTAGTGTGGCTTGGGTATCCAGGATGTGTCACGAACGACATAGACATTTTGAAATTAAACCATGCATGTCGTGTAGATGTTATACACACCGTGTAGTCTTTTTCAAAGTGAGCTGTGTGGAATAGCCATGTAGAAGGACTCGGACAAGGAAGAAGGAATCAAAAACATGCCGTGTAGTATTTATGCACGCCGTGTAGTCAAGTTATGTAAATCATGAAGAATTTCTTTCTCTTGTCCCCTTGTTTGGATTTTTGATAATATTGATCTAAGGTGTGTGTTTGACCTTGTAGAGCCATGCCACCGAGATGACCACACGTTCTTCTTCAAGAGAGCAGCAACGATTATACTCCAGAGACGGTAGGATATGGGCTACCGATGGATCCCCTAGGAGATCCAGATATGGTGCCAACCGTTATACCAGACACAGACACAGATGCGCAGTTCCATGAAGGATTTATGCAGTTCAAGCAGACCATTCAGGGAGCACCGCCAGCTACCACCTCTATGGCCGAGTTGACTCGTAGATTCTAGCAGTAGCATCCACCTACGTTTTCAAGGGATGGCGGTCCATAGGCTGCAGAGTCTTGGATGGATTCATTGCAGACTATTTTTGAGCACCTTGAGACGCCTCCAGGGCAGAGGGTCAAGCTCACTACATACATGTTGTGTGATTCCGCCAAGCGGTGGTGGGATGTTACCACTCTTTCTTAACATCAAAGAGACATGGAGTGGGAAGATTTTCAGACTGATTTCTATGAATTCCTCTTCCCAGAGACACTAAGGGAAGATCAAGCTTGAGGGTTCATGAATCTGCAGTAGGGTACTATGTCGGTGATGGATTATTATGATCGCTTTACCAAGCCTCAGCATTTTTCACCCATTCTGGTGGGTGTGAGATGTTGAGGGACAGACAATTTGAGGATGGTGTTCGATAAGACATCTGAGCATTGGTGAATGTTTTCAGGCTGCCTACTGTACATGCTATTGTGAACCAATAACGGATTACCGAGAGGAACCTGCGGGAAGCTAGTGGTGTGGGATGGGGTGGTTCGACACCAGCATTTGGTACCATTTCTACTGGTAAGAGGAAGAGATAAATGGATTTCTCTCACTGTGGCCGTACCATCCAGAGGAACGCTTTTTGTGGTCCGATCATGTCCTACCGGTGTGGTAGAGAGGGGAACAAGAGACCGCAGTGTCCACGTGGCGCATTGGAGTGCCGAGCTTGTGGCAAGATGGGTCATCTCCAGCGTTATTGCAAGGCGTTTCCACTAGTGGCTAGTGAGAGGGGTTCTGAGCAGACTCCGCGTGCGGGAGTAGGACCAACAACTTCTTACCAGTCGGAAAACTGGAATACGTCAGGGCGTGCAGGCCAAGATGGTGGTCGTGGCCATGGTAGCCAGACACCAAGATCTCAGAGGCAGTAGGGTGGGACAAATCAGGGTATCCAGGCTGTGTCGCAGGGCCGTGGCACTGGGCAGGCATATGCAGTGCAACATACCCAACAGAAGCAGGATCCCAGACCTTCTACTATCAGAGGTACTATTCTGGTAGCTTCTGTTTTATCTTCAGTACTTTTCAATATGGGTGACACACATAGATTTATATCTGTTTATGTTGTGGAGAGCCTTGGGCTATGTGTTTCTTCTTCTTCTTCTAATATTACGATGCTAGACACTCCGTTGGGGGCTTGAATGGATGGTGTGCGTCAGTGTAAGGAGTGCCCCTTGAGTTTGGTGGGTGTCACATTATTTAGGACCTCTATGTCTTGGGGATGATGAGCTATGATTTCATTATTGAGATGAACTATTTGGTACCCTTTCGAGCCTTTGTAGACATCTATCATCACAGGTTGCGTTTCACGTCACTAGAGGGTAGAGAGTTTCTATACAAGGGTGAGTAGGATGTTCAGGCGAGTCGAGCTGGTCCAGATCATCATGGGCGAGGTAGAGTCACAGCCCAGATTGAGAACATATATATGGATGACCAAGGAACTTTCCAGAAGGATTTCCCTACTGTAGTTGATCATTTCAGGGATGTCTTCCCTGACAACTTTTCAGGTCTACCTCCGGAGCGTGAGGTGGATTTCTCTATTAAACTTGTGCCAGGAGTGGCACCGTTGCCGATTCCTCCTTATAGGATGGCTAAACCTGAGTTTCAGGAGATCATAAGGTAGTTGGAGGAATTACAAGAAAAAGGTTTCATCCGACCCAGTACTTCTCCTTGGGGTTCTCCGATCCTTTTTGCGAAGAAGGCGGATGATGCCCTCAGACTCTATGTTGATTATCGAAAGTTGAACTAGTTGACGGTCAAGAACTGATATCCCTTGCCTAGGATTTATGTTCTTTTTGATAAAATTCAAGGTTAACGAGTGTTATCGAAGATTGAATTGAGATTCATATATCATCAGTGGCACGTTAGACAATCTGATATACCTCTCACAGCCTTCAGGAGTAGGTATGGTCTATGTGAGTAATTGGGTATGCCGTTTGGACTCACAAATGCGCCAATTGTTTTCATGGATCTGATGAATCGTGTGTTCCATCCTTATCTGGATTCTTTTGTGGTAGTCTTCGTGGGTGATATCTTGGTGTACTCTCACACTCGACATGACCATGCTACCCATCTTGAGATTGTATTGAGTACATTGAGAGAGCATAAGGTATATGCTAATATCTCAAAGTGCCTCTTTTGGATGGACCAGATTCACTTCCTGGGTCATATTATCTTAGAGGAAGGAGTAGCAGTAGACCTAGAGAAGGTGAGAGTGGTAGTTTCCAAGGAGTATCCTAAGAACGTGTTTGAGATACGGAGTTTCTTAGGGGTAGCTGGTTACTGCAGGTGCTTCATCCATGACTTCTCCAACTTAGCAGCACCGTTGATGGGTTTGACTAAGAAGAGTGTGAAGTTCGTTTGGACCGAATCTTGCGAGACAGCCATTCAGGAGCTGGAGGGAAGGTTGACGTCATCACACATTCTGATACTCCCAGAGCAGGGGAAGAGCTATACAGTTTACTGTGATGCATCAGGTACTCGGCTGGGAGCTATGTTGATATAGGGCAATCGAGTAGTTGCATACGAGTCTTGAAATTTGAGGACACATGAGAGGAATTAACTGATGCATGATCTCTAGTTGGCTATAGTTGTTCATGCGTTACGCTGTTGGAGACATTATCTCATGGGAGAGTATTTTGTGGTTTTCACTAAACACAAAAGTCTCATGTACATATTTACTCCGCATGACCTGAACCTGAGGTAGTGAAGGTGGGTTGAATACCTTCAGTCCTTTGACTTTGAGCTTGCCTATACACCTGGTAAGGGTAATGCAGTAGGTGATGCACTGAGCAGGAAGACTCAGATACAGGCAGTGCAAGAGGCCAGTGGTGAGTGGAAGCTTACGGCTTTGTTCTCTGAGATGCATTTGGATGTGCACGACAGTCAGGGGAAGATTTATATTTCATCTTTATCTGTGACTTCTACCCTCCTGGAAAGAGTGAGGATGTGACAAATATCTGATTCAGAAGGCCTAGTTCTCTAGGAGTCGGTGGAAAGTGAGGACCCTCCTCTTGGTTGGACGATAGGTGATGATGAGGTACTGCGTTTCCATCGACGAGTGCGGGTTCCAGGGGAAATATACGAGGAGATGATGTGGGAGTTTCATGCTTCAACTTGGGATGTGTATCCCGGTGTGACCAAGATGTACCGTGACTTAAGATGTCAGTATTGGTGGTCGGGTATGAAGAGTGAAGTAGGTTGTTTTGTTACTAGATGTTCCACCTGTCAGCAGGTGAAGGCGGAGCATCAGAGGCCAGCCAGACTGTTACAAAAGTTACCCATTCCAGAGTGGAAATGGAATGATGTCGTGATGGACTTCATGACTGGGTTTCCGAGGTCACCTCGAGGCAATGATGTAGTGTGGGTTGTTGTGGACCGACTCATGAAGGTAGCTCACTTTTTATCGATCAAGAAGACCTTCGGTGTTGACGAACTCATGAATTGTATATCCGAGAGATAGTGAATCCTCATGGGGTCCCTCGTTCAATAATTTCAGATAGGGACACCCACTTTACGTCTGGTTTTTGGCAATGTTTTTAGTGGGCACTGGGTACACAGGTGCTCCACAGCATAGCTTACCACCCTCAGACCGATGTCCAGTTAGAGCGTATGATACATGTGCTTGAGGACATGCTGCGCGCATGCATCCTAGACTTTGGGGGATCTTGGGAGAATCATATACCTCTGGTTGGGTTTTCCTATAATAATAGTTTCTAGGTAACTATGCAGATTTCACCTTATGAGTATTTATATGGTAGGCCATGCTGATCACCCTTGTATTGGATGGAGGAAGGTGAGGCAGCTTTATGGGGACCACGTCTCGTGTAGGAGAATTCAGAGCAGGTCCAGTTGATTCAAAAGCGGATGGCTAACACACAGTCTCATCAGAATTCTTATGCTGATCGCTGCAGGTGACTAGTAGAGTTCATGGTTGGGGATCAGGTTTTCTTGTGTGTTTCACCGAGGTTGGGACACATGCAGAGTAGGAGACAGGGTAAACTTTCACTAAGGTATGTGGGGCTGTTTGAGAATCTGGAGATAGTTGGGCGGGTTGCCTATCGGTTGCAGTTTCCACATAGGTACCGGGAAATGCACAACATCTTCCCTGTATCTCAGCTGCACCGTTATCATTCAGACCCATGTCACTTCTTTCAGCATGAGGAGGGTGAGCTTCAGATCGATGCGTTCTTTGAATATAATCTGATTCATATCGTTGATAGGAGTACGAAGGTTCTCTGAGGCCGGTCAGTTCCTCTCGTACAGGTGCTATGGCAGCATGGCCGAGTGCAGGATGAAACATGGGACTGGTAGTCTGACGTACGTGCTCAGTGGCTAGAGTTGTTCTAAGGGTTATCTTTACCACCCTTGGAAGGGAAATTCAAGGACGAATTAGTTTAAGGTGGGAAGTTTGTAAGAACCCAGTTCTTGCCTTTGAGGTACGAGTTTCTTATTTCCCTTTTTCCTTAAGCTTTTTTTGAGAAAATAAGGAAAACGGGGAAAAATTCCCAAACTTTGTGGGTACATGCCATCTACTTGTCCACATGGCGTGTACTTTGGTTGTGTGGGATGAGTACACAAGGCGTGTAGCCATGCTAGTGATTAAAGGTGTAAAAACTAACTACACGCCGTGTAGTGGGTATTTACACGCCGTGTAGTCAGTCGACAGGAAAATAGTAAGGTTGTGGCCATCTGAGCAACAATACATGCGATGAAATCAGGTATTACACACCGTTTACTCATGTCGACAGATGAACAGTGCCACACTGGTGAGAAGCTGCCAGCGGAACAGTTAAAAAATGAAAAGTACACACTATGTACCCAAAATTACACGCCGTGTAGTCTATTTTTTTTGCTTAAAATCGGTAGTAGACTCCTCTGTTCACAGAGGACTCTTAGAACCATATGATAGCTTGGGGGAGATGGCCAAAGCTTAGAGGACCTCCCGACCATACACCGGGAACCCGTTTTTTGCACCGTCAATCTCTTTGGAACCGCATGGGCGAGTTCTTCCTTTTCCTTTCATATCTCTTTCCAATTATTCCTCTAAAGGAAGTTATTTGATTTTGAACGAGGTTATGTTCACCTCAGATCTAAGCCATTCTCGGGCATTTCGAGGAGCTTCATTCACATATATCGATCAGGGGCGATCGAGGTAGGTGGTCTGGTGTTTAATTTCAAACTTCTGTGTGTGTTTTTGTGTACCATTGTGCTACAAACCCAAATTGGGGTATTGTGTGGCTGATTCCATGGCTGTTTAAATAACTAGAATTGCATAGGTAATTTAATGTAAGTGTAAAACTGCTCTTTGGGATAACTGCTTTGATGCAGGACCACCTGAGGTTGTGTTCCTCTGTTTAGTCGGTTGGCCTGGATACCTGAGGATATGACTTGTTTTTATTGAGCATTACTTTTTCCTTGAAATGAATTGTATAAAAAATTTCTTGTTATGCTTTGGTCTCGGCCCGGTTACTTGCACCTGAGGGAAATGTTTTACTTTAGCCTGAGGGTGTTATTTTCTTAACTCTAGGGAAGTAGTTGTTTAGCCTGAGGGAAACATGTGTTATGCTTAAGGGCAGTAGCTTCCGTGCCTGAGGGAAATATTCGGTATGCCTGAGGGCGAGATTCCATATGCTTGAGGGAACTATTCGTTATGCTTGAGGGAAAGCCTGAGGGTGTGGTTATATTAGCCTGAGGGAAAGGTTTTGATTAGCCTGAGGGCTTAGTTCTGAGGAACATGGAATGTTATTAAATTGAACTATTAAACAAATATTTAAATGGAAATGAAACTATTAATGATAGTTACTTTTGAGTGCTTACTAGTTTACAGCATTTGTTGCACACCGTTGTTGCACATTTTTCACTGACAGTTGGGCACGGGCCTTTGGCGGGTGCCTACTGGGATTTATTTCCCACACCCTATTTGGGTTATGTCTTCGGCCCAAACAGACTATATTGCTGCACGTGTGGATAATGGAAAGGGTCCCTATACAGGTACTTGAGTGTTGCTGAGGTGTAGGGGAGCATGGGACCGAGCTCAGGCTCGCGATGCTGCCGGCTGTTCTGTTTTGTTCTACTGTACCTATACTTTCCATTGTATCTTACTATACTATTGTGTAACATGTTATGGCTATTTTCTTAGTACTAGAGACATGTTTCATCATTATCTATATAGCAGCGGGTTATCTTTTACTGTAGTTGTTCATATTAGTTGTGTATGATTTATTACTTTCGCTGTTTCCGTAAGCTATTTTTATTTTTCCGCTGCGCAACACTTTCACAAATGAGGGAATAGTATCCCCATTATCAGACATGGGCCCTCGATGCTAGTCGAAAGCATCTGGCATTTGGGGAAATGCGCTTGAGGTCATGTGACCAACCGGGTTCAGGGCACCAGTGGTGTGGCTTCTGGATCCGGGATGTTACACTTCACACATCAAAACAAAGTGTAAAGACCAATCTGGGGTTTAGATTATCGAGGAAGATGTAAGAGAATTTTGTAGTTCAACAAAGGCCCTCTTTCAAACCTCATCCAAATGGAAAGTGACATCATTTTGGACCAACGGAATGAGTGGGAGGAAAATCCTATAGATTTTATAGATAAATCTTCAACAGAAACAGACATGACCGAGGAATGAATGGATGTCTCGAGCAGAAGTTAGTTCAGGAAGTGATTGTATAACTTCATTTTGGTAAGATTGAATTCAATACCATTTTTTGAAACTATGTGTCCTAGAACAACCCCATTTACAACCAGTAAGTTACATTTTTCAAAATTTAACACAAGGTTACACTTGAAACACTTTTAAAGGACTAGAGAGAGTGAATTCAAGAAAGATTCAAATGGATCACCATAACTGGTAAAGTCATCAATGAAGACTTCCATGAAGTGTTCAATGAATTCAGAAAAGACACTCATCATACACCTCTAAAATGTTGTATGATCATTTTAGAGGCTAAATGGTATTCTCTTATATGAATTTGTTCCAAAGGGTCAAGTGAAAGTTTTCTTTTCTTGGTCCTGAGGTGCGATTGGGATTTGGAAATAGCTGGTGTATCCATTAAGAAATCAATAATGTAACTTTCTAGTTAATATTTATATAATTTGATCAAATAATGGAAGATGTTAGTGATATTTTATTGTTTAAACATTAAATTTCCTATATTCGATGTGCACATGCCATTTTTTCTTCACTCGATTTGTGACTACCTCCCCATGTTCATTTGTGACAAAAGTTATCCCACCATTCTTAGGTAAAAGTTGAATCAAACTGATCCATTCACTATCAGAAATTGGGTAGATAATACCAGCTTGAAGAAGCTTAGTGATCTCTTCCCAAACTACCTCATGTAAGAGTCGATTGAGTCTTGTTTGAGGTTTCCAAATTAGTTTGGATGATTCCTGAAGATAGATGTGATGAATGAAAAGGGATGGGATGATTACTGGTATGTAATCTAGGCTCCAACATAATTACTTTTGTGTTTTCCTATAACACCTAAATAAGTTTGGACTCCTTAGTTTCAGTAAGTGAATAAGAGATAATGAAACGATATGACTGATAATGGAAAAGAAATGCATATTTCAGGTGTTCAGGAAGTGGTTTTAGATCAGTATCATCTCTCGTTTGTGGATAAGATAACTCAGGAATAGAGGAAAGGGTTTCAGTTTCTTCTGATTCATTTTCCATAATATTTTCCAAGGCGGAGTAGTAGAAATTAGAGTTAATGTGGGATTCAAGAGAGTTTTCGTGTTCCTCTATAATGATAGACTCTATGAATGAGAGGTCTACATCAACTTCCCCATTTATGACTTTTTTAATAATTGTGCATATTTCACCAAATCATTTGTCAATAGAACATGAGGAAAATAATGGATTGGGGTTCAAATGAATCACATAAGTATCCTCGGAATCTTGGATTGAGAATGTAGAGTGATCCACAGATGGGTATCACATGGCTAGGAAAATGTCGAACTTGACCAGTTAGTCACCAAATTCTATGGACAAGATGCCTGAATGGACATCAATATTGGTTCTCCCTATCATTAGGAATGGTATTCCTAGAATTAAGGGAGACCAGGAAGAGTTCAACTTAATTTTCAGGTCAAGAACATAGTAATCAGCAGGGAAGATAATATCATTCACATGAATAAGGACATCCTCGATAATACCATTAGGACTATCATTGCTTCGATTGGACAATTTAATAACAACACCCATTGGATGTAACAGACATAGACAAAGTTTAGAGAAGATGGATTTGGGAATGACATTAATTGAGGCTCCAAGGTTAATGAGTCCATCATCGAAGTTGTAAATCCCAATTTGGTATGGAACAGTAAAGGTCCCAAGATCTTTTCACACTATGGGAATATATAGCTGGGTGGAAACATTTTTAAGGTCCTAAATTACCTCTTGTGGGTGAAAAATTCCTTAAAAAAAATAGCATACTTAGGGATTTGTTCTATGGAATATAATATGGGAATGTTAAGCATTTCAAGATTTGGTTCAAAGGACTTCTTTGGCTTAGAAATAGCTTGAGGAAAAGAAATTGGGTTCTTAAGTGGAATGAAAGAAGGTGGGGGAATGGAATCCGATTTCTTTTTCATGTTTATTTTTCTCTTCATTTTCTAGGTCAACATTTAAAGGGGAGTTGGACGACTCATCACGAGGCATTGAAATTTGATTTCCTGATCTAAGTGAAACTTCACTTACATTACCCTAGGGATGTGTAATTATTGAGCTAGGAGTTGGGAAGAATTTTATAATTTCTTCTAGATCAGGTGAGATGCAAGTTGACCAATTTAGGTTTCAATATTTTTAAGGCTGGAATAAGTGATGGAGGAAAGATATTCCACTGGAATTTCCCATAGTATCTTGGAAGAAGAGGCTTGTCCTAGATTAGGATTTCCTTGATTTTGGTTCTTGGGAAATAGATTGTATTGGTTTTATAATTGGGAAGGATCATTAGGATAGTGGAATCCAGGAGGAGGATGGAGAGGGTTGATAATTTTATGTTGAGAAACAAGAGTATAAGGTTGATGGAAGTTACCCCCTCCTTAACCATATTGGAATTGGTTTGGATTTTGATGAGGGAATTAAGTGAGATGAGAAATGGAATTCCCATATCCCAAGTTAGGGTTATAGGGAGAGGAGAAGGTCTCAGAGTGGGGTTTGTTGAAGATTATAACAAACTAACCTAATTATTGAGTGTTGGGGTTTTGCTGAGAATATGATGCATTGTGCTCCATTGGTCCAAATGAATCAGATGTATCCTCTTGATGTTGTCGACATGTGTTAGTGGGATGATATGAGGAGCTTCAAATTCTATAGTTATATGTAGGTCCAGGGAACAAAGATTGTGAAGAAGACGGGGTTGGGGATTTGGAAGCCATAGCTAGTTGTTGCACAAGACCTGTTAGTTCACTAATCCACTATGTAATATTGTTCGGCTCTATCGATTGAATATCTTGGGATTGTTTGACTAGAGAATGTGCTCATGTATGTAATTATTGTGTGTTTTCGGCCATGTTTCTTATGATATCTCTTGCACCTGCATGAGTTTTATTAACAAGAGCACCGCCACTTGCGGAATCAATGAGAGTTCTCTCCATATACAATAACCCCTAATAGATGTATTGGATCATGAGTTTTTCAGGGATTTGGTGATGTGGATAGGATGCCACAAGCTTTTTGAACCTCTCCTAATACTAATGGAGAGATTCATTTGGGAATTGATGGATACTGCTTATTTTTTTCGGATTGAAGCAGTATGAGTAGTAGGAAGAAATTTCTCTATGAAGATTCTCTTCATGTCATTCCATGTGGTTATGGAAACAGGAATAAGGTAGTAGAGCCATGACTTGGTGGAGTCAGCTATGGAAAAAGGGAATGCTCTACGTTTGACTTTTTCCTTAGAAACCCATTGAGAATATATGGTAGAGAACACCACTTAGACCTCCTTAAGGTGGATATGTGGACCCTCACCAGCTAGTCCATGGAAATGAGGTAGAAGACAAATCAAACCTGATTTGAGTTTAAAGTTAGCCTCTATGTTTGGATATTTAATACCAAGTGGTTGGTAATTTATATAAGTGGAATCATGTTTTTTAAGGATTTGTTCTCTAGGATTAGCCATATCTAATTTAATTGGTTGGACAAGGTTTTGATTATCCCTAATGGTCCTCATAAGTTGGAAAAGTGTTAGATCAATTTAAGGGACAAAAAAATCTGAGGTACTATTTGGGAGGCTACGTGGTATTAAGAGAGACTATTGAATAAAGATAAAGAAGAGTTTTTTCTTTGTGTTTTTTTTCATTTATGATTTTTATGATAAGGAAAGATTTTTTTTGTGTTTTTTTCAATTTTGTTTTTTAGTTTTTTTACAATAACAAAAAACTAATGACTACTTAATGCACCATCCCCAGAAAAGTCACCATTTGAATGCATGTAATATTATCGGCTATCAACTATTCAAGGTTTCTAAGCTCTTCTAATGTGTAAATCAGCACTCAGGTCGAATCCTCAGCGATGATTCTTTTTAATAGTTGAGTGTTTTTAGTTGACTGTATTTTGATTGTGGGATTTGATTGCAGAGATTATGAAATAATTTATGGATGATGTTTGATTTAACAATTTGATAAATATTTTGGGGAGTTCATTATTATGGAGTTAGTCTTGTGATATCCTTGAGCTTTAATTTATATTGCATTAAATTAGCACCCACCTCACAAGATGAAGTTGACGGGAATGCCTAAGTGTTAAGGATTTAATCCAAGCCTTAACAGACCATAGGGTTCTAATATCAATCAGTACATGTTGATGGAAGTGTATTTATGGTTCCAATAATCTATGGAAACCACATGTTAAACAAAACAAGTCATTAATCCATGACATGTTATGTCCAACATACACAGTGCTAATTTGAATAATTTTCATCTAGAAACTACTCTCAATCACTTAACAACCCAAAATTTTGACTCACCCCAATGAGAGTTTTATTCAAGAAATTAAGACGATTAGTAATCTAGTTTATTATTTTTATTATAATAAATTAATAAGTGAATAAAAATAAAGTGATAGGAAAAGAGTTGTGCACCGAACACACACACACAAATAGTGAAGGGAATTAAATACCGACTTTAAATTGAATGAGAAAAAAAGAAGGGAATGGTATTAAAATGTATTTAAAATATTTTAAGACCATTATTATTTTTTAACATAAGGTTTATGAGAATAATATATGAAGAATAATAAACATTCATTAAAATAGAATTACAAAAAACAAACACTTACATGATTATAAATGAAGAACAACAAAAAAGTAAATGAAAGGAATAATAGAGAAATAGTTTCTCAAGTGAAAAAATGAGTATGGAAGATCCTCAAAAGCCTTTGTAAGAGCCTTGTTAAATCCAAACTATCCTCCTTTTCTCTAAAATTCCAACCACATGCAAGGAGAAGAGGGGGTCGTATTTATTGCCCAAGGAGGTGGACTGTTTGCATTCCAAATATACCCCTCCACTTGAATCACCAATTTGTCCATCCAGACAGCTCAATCACAAGATAATAACTTATCCCATGTTTAATATATTAATTTTTACTATCATTATTCAAAATGTGGTGTCCATTGGACTTTTGGAGCAAAATATATCACTATTTTACTAAACTGTTTTCACCTGTCCATTTTTATCAACACTTTTTCAAAAGATGAAATGTTAATGCATTTTTGAATAGGAAGGTTCCCTCTAATCTGAATGATTTCTTCAAGAATGTCGGCTGCCTATATCATCTATTTCACATTAAAAAACCTCAGCTCAAATGGAGGTTTCTTTCTGGATAAATATCTAATTATTTGTGTTGATTTTAATTCCCGGATAGAGTTGTGGGCTGGACTTCAAAGAATTAATTGGACCCTTTGTTCATGGATTTGGACCTTGAAATTTTTATCCATGATTATTTGGGATAATAAAGAACATATGGTGTATCTTCATAAAATTTGGGCTTGAATACTTTTTCCAATAACTCCATCATCATGGTCGATCCAGTTTCATCACAAATTCTTTAGGTCTTCTTGTGTGGACCATATGACCCTCCAAATGGAAGATTTGGCCCAAGGTCCCTTCTAATGAAATGTTTTAATTTGAGTAGGGAACCCAAAATATAATAATAATTAAATTTGGATAAGTAGGGTGAGAGTTATAATTAAATTAGTAAACTTCATTGATTTAATTAATTCAAATAATACTCAAGAATTATATTTAATATTATAACATGAGTATTTCACCCCAATTATGAACTTTTAATTTAAAATTAGAAAATAGAGAAAATAAAAAGTTACGAATATGTGAATAAAATTAGTAATACCTAGATGTTTTAGTGAAATATTTAATTTTAATAATTTTAACTATTAAATTGCTTGCATTTCATGCAACTGTGAGTATAATAAAACCATGAGATTACATTGGAATAAAATGGCCAATTTATCCTAGCATTTAGGTTTTCGGGAATAAATATAACTAACATATGAAAATGTATGGTGAATTCTTTGACTACCAGTTATTTATGAAAAAATGTAAATCAATTATGTATTTATATTTTTGTATTAACAAAATCGGTGAAATATTATTATGAAATGAAATTAATAAAATATATATGTTATAGGATTAATAAAATATTTTTAATATTCATCCAACATATATTCTTTTCATAAGGTATGAATAAACCATATTTGATGTATCAAAACCTATATTTTTCAAAAGGGTAATTTTATGCCTTTTAAAGAAGAACCCCTTTTAAATTATGTTTTTTATACATTAATAATTTTTACACGACATCATAAACATGTTATTTGGAAGGGGATATAAAAAATTACTTTGGATTATTTTCGATATTTTTATGATAACATTCACGTTTTGTTGAATATTACAAATTCAATAAATTTTAATTGAATTTTTTTTCATCGAAATAATTTATATGATTAAAATATATTATAGAACGAGTTTAATGTATAAATATAATATATTTTTATAATTCAATATAATGTGTTTCATTATAATTTATTTTACATTGAATTCAAATATAAAATCATTTCAGTCTTTTACAATGTCTTAACTTTAAAAACCTATTCTCTCTTTCCAATTACATGATTATTTTTAAAGTAATTACTAAAACTTCTATGCATCGAGTTTGGAAAAATTGATTCCCTATTTGGAATTAGTGTATCTCAATTATGTAAATAGATTACTTTTATTTTTGTTCATTAGAAATAGTAACCTCAATAACTTTTATTAATACTATAAAAGGGCAAATATGGAAATTAAGGGTAAAAATAATATTATGAAATTACCATTGCAATTTTCCAAATATCATTGGATGGATTTTTTTTGACCTATATCATCCTTGGGTCGAAGTGGTGTCCTTTAGAAACCACATAAATTATATTAGGACATTTACTTTATTTTATTTCATTAAAAGGTAAATATTCCTTACTCAAATTTTAGTTACAATATCATTTATAATATAAAGTTATATTGAAGAGAAATTTTATTATAAATAATAATTTGAAATTTGGAATGTTTTTATTTATCATGATAGTTTATTTTTAATTTTTACAAAATGAATAATTACCTTAAACAATTATATTATAATGATCTACAAATTATTTAATTGATGGTAAATAAATAAAATAATAATTATTAAATTCATAATAACCATTAAAAGACCATAAAACAAGACTAAATCTTATCAGTCAAGTATATATCGACCACAACCATCCAATGATCGTGTTATTGACCATTTGGATCCTTATAAATGTGATTATTACACTTATATTATTTAATTTAAAGTGATGAAAATCTTGTCACATTCATATTTTAGTAAGTATAACATTTTTAATGATGGATTATATGAAGTTATAATCTATCGCAAGTATTATTATGAAATATACATGATTTATCCTTGTCATATAATTCTATTATTTTCATTTTTATTCAACAAATAAGCATATTATATAATTACATAAAAATGCGTTAGTAATAATTTTATTAAGGGAAATATCAAATAAATATTATTAAAAATATTAAAATAAATATAATTTGGGATAATTAATATGTCTGAGGAATTATATAGATTACCCTGACTTCTTATAAATATAATAAAATAATTGGATCTAAATTAAAATATTATCGTATTATTTTTAAAAATCAATTAATTGAATAGTGTCAAAATTTACCCTATTGATTATTTATCAAAATAATGTTTTATTAAATTATTTTAAAATCATAAATAATTTTTTTGAAATATATAATAATAATTATTTGGTTTAAAATGATCTAAGGTATTTAATTCTGGTCTAATTGACATCAAATATGTGAATATTTTACCCTTTTAATATTGAAATATTTGTTACCCTGGTTAAAAATTAAATAGAAAAGGTGAGTGTTAATGAAGATTATAATGTTTAAATTGATAGAAAAAATTTTGTAAAATTTATTTTTTGATGATATTAAAATCGTATATCATCTTATATTCTAAATTGGTATATTTTGAAGTTTTTTTAATGTGGTTTTATTTTTTTATTAATTAATATTTGTAGATATCCTAAAAGTTCCCCTCAACTTAATTATAAAACGGAACATCCTCCCTTACCTCTTGACTTCACTTTGAGACTTAAATATCAGATATCACCTACCCATTTCCTCTCTCCACATCCCTAGTTACATTCTAGAAGTTCTAGAATTCATTAAAGACTAAATATAGTGCTTTAAATGAATATTTAGAGGGAGCACTTCAATGAAGTGGTAATCTACTCTACTGATTCTTTCAAACTTCTTTATTAATATACTTCTACTTCATGAGTTGTTTCATTATAATGTAATAATTATAGTATCAATTATATAATGAAATTTTATTATTATTATGAAATAACCATATTTCATCTTGAATCCATCCAATGAAAAATGAAATCACCGCTCATGCGTAAGTATAGTTTACCATCACTACGCCATGGTGTAATATTCTTTTCACCACCAAATTACATGGATATGTATAATGATGTAAATAATAAATATATATTATTATTATAACATTATATAAATTCTAAAATATTTTATATCATCCACTTTAATACCATTCAATAATTAAGGGAATGATATTGTTTCTTGTTCGTACATACGGCCTACCGTCTCCGTGATGTGATGCGATTCATTATACATGATCTTAAATAAAAATTGATTATGAATGGAATGAATAAATATGATATATATTATACTAATATAATCCTATAAATGATATAACTATAACCTAAGAATATGAGACTGAACATTTCTGACAAAACATGCGTAAGAAAATAAAGAATTTAACACCCGATGGACGAGTAATAATGTTAATAACAAACAGATGATAATATGATCATAAATGATATTATAAAAATGACTATGATTCTAAAATATTTAAATGACATTAGTTAAATCAAAATACAAGAGGTTAGTATACATAGAAAGTAAATTAGACCTAATGTGAGAAATAATTTTGTAACCTCATTATTTTCTGAGATTGATTATACCTACGAATTTTCTATGACATATTTATCATAAATGTACATGTTTTTTAATTATGAATTCGAAAATATTATCTATATTCTTCTATAATTGTTTAGAGTAAATTTTACCAACTGGTAAATTTTTATTAAATAGTATGAAAAGAATATGTTTTCATTTTTGATAGGAGGTACTTATTTACTTTTCCAAAAAAGTATGGGGAGAATGTTTTTTAACATATACAACATGAATGTATTTTAAATACTATTGGTATAGTGTATTTATATTATATATCAAACCATATTCTAAATTTACTCACTTTGGATCCAGTTTCCGATTTGAGTTACTCATTATATTTTAATATTCATAATAATTACAAAAGTTCCACCCATCACTTATAAAAGGGAACACCATATCATCTCTTCATCGAAACAATTCATCCATTAATCATGAAAAAAACCTGAATAAATATCCTATAAATTTTTCTTTCTATATCTTAGGGATTCCCCAATTATTAAAAGACCAAACCATGGGTTTTCAAGATGAGATTCTAAAAAGGCCTCCCAAAGAAGAGTTATATGTTATTACTAATTATTTTCAAGTTTATTTATTATTACACCATATTTAAATCGTATATGATAATCTTAAAAAGATTAAATAAGTATCATTACTATAATAAAAATGATTTTTTTTAAATTTTCATCCATTTTTATCTCAAATAAAACCAATGGGAAATAAAAAAACTCTCATGTGTAAGTACATACAAGCATCTCTATGATGAAATATCATTAATTTGCCCTCACTGTTCTGTTATATGTCTATATATATAAATTTTATTTATATTTATGATTTTATATAAAAATAAATCTTCCTTAATTATAATATATTACATACCTTAATACCTACCCAAATAGTTGGGAAATGATAACGTCAGTCATGCGTAGCTGTGGACTGCCATCTTCACAAAGCGATGCAATTCATTTTCATTTCTATTTTAAATTGAAGGTAACATATAATTATTATAAGAATATATATGATATTTATAATTTAATAATTATTCTATAATGGTCATATTTTCATCCACTGAAATTTTGAAACATCACTCGTGATTATGTACGGACTATAGTATCCACAAAGTGATGTAATTAATTTCTCAATACCCCACTATATAAATGAATATAAAAGTGTATATAATTGATAAATATTATTTGTATTAAAATATTTATATTATTTATATGATGAATCTGTGGACAAGGTAGAAGGACCACGGCTGCCAGATATTAACATGCATGGAAAATGGACATGTTTTCACCTTGAAAATGATTTTTATGAAGATTTATTAATAATGGGATAAATTGAATTTATAATGGAATGATATATAATAATATATATTATTATGGTTTTGGTATATTTTTATTATTAAATCTATATTTTTTATATAATATGTTTGAACATATACGACTCAATTCAATACTTGAGATAATGGAAATTTTATCCCATTTTCACTCTAATAAGACATACTTTACATTATGCACCTAATTTCTTTTACGTGGTGTATATAATTCCAATTATAGAATAATATAATGTATTAATAATTAATTATATTATTCAATGTTTTTATTCCCTTTTATCTTTTAAGGGTGTTGGATTGGAAAATTACCAAAGTAGTAAGATATTTATGTTACAATATCATTTCTTTTTTTATGAATTTCTATGTTAAAATTCTATTGAGGTATATTATATTATACTTATACTTTAATACTATTATATTTTATTCCTATTTTTTTTATAGTTTTCTCATGATTTCATTTTATTCTCTTCTCTATGGTACTTAAAATGGCTGAGAATTTGTTTTTACGAAAAAATGACCTTATTTGTCTTATTGGTTAAAAATTTTTATCATCCATATCCATCTTCTCTAAATTGTTTTCAAGGAATTTTTTTACTATGATAATTTTTTAGTAAATTCTTTATTATTTTTAGCATTCATTAACATTTCAAAAATTGTATCTACTAATAGATTTTGAAAATTTAGTAATTTTGGATTTTTACCAAAAAATTAGAAGGAATGTTTTTATAACATTTAAAACATGTAAAATATTTATCAATATGATGAAATTTAAGATTAATTTTCCAGTTTCAATGGTAATTTTGAAATTAAATAATTTCCACAATATCATGTGAATTTTGGTTTTAATGTCACAAAAAGAAAAAAGGATTGTTTTATTCATTTTTAAAGTCTATTATGAATGATTTTATAATAAATATTATTTATTTATGTGAACATGTTTCACTAGAGTGATGTTCTTATTACCCTATCCACTTTTATAGATGACATATAAAGAATAAATGAGTCTATTTTCTTTCTAACATGTTTATTTATGATGATATAATGAATTATCTTATGATAATATTCACTTAATTTCTTTGGATATACTATGATTATGTGAAATTTTGATTTCTAAAAAACCTAAGTATTTTTCATGGATTATTCTATGATGATATGATTAATGTTTTATGATCTCATTGGACTTATATGTATAGTTTTCATAATGTGACATGTGGGCTCAAAATTATATATACTTCTAATGAATTAGATAAATATTGATATCTCACGAGATAATTTTTATTATAATGGGTAGATAACCCATTTAAGAATGGTAATTTTTCTATTATGATAGTATTTGGAGTGAACCATGACTAATGATATAGTGGAATAAGATTTATATTGAATCAATTATGTTAGACTTTGATATGATCCTTGACTAATGAAATTATTATCTATGCATATTATTATACAAGAAAACATTTGTCACACATTCATATTCTTATGATATTATCTCATTAATCATGATTGAATAATATTGATTCCTAAATCATATGAAGGATTCTTTTTGAAATGATAACAATTTTTTCCACGACTCAAGATTTCAGATATATGATTGCTTATGTTGGAAATTTGTTTGGTATGACTATTATCTCATACCCTTATTATCATATTATTCTTGAATATGATCATCAATTAATATCTCCCATGATTACTCTTACTGATCATATCAGTTCACCCTTTGTTGAGTTTCAATTTTCTGTAGGTTATGAAGAAATGAATTAAATAATAAATTTCTACGTGGGACACTATGAGAGAATAAATTTGTCAGATATGTTGAAGAACATTGATGAATAATGTTTTTAGGTATTTGGTCACCAAATTCACATAACATTTACAGTTATATGGAGTGTATTATTGTGAAATATACCTAATATTACTATAAAATGATGTAAAATTAATATATGTTGTATTTTTGATTCATCGGTTTTTGATGATGTGGAAGGGTATAACTCCAAATAAATGAATCGTATGTGTTAACCACAATCTCATTTTTATCAGAATTCATATGGTTACAAGGAGATATAGAAAAGGATATATCATAATAGAATATTGAAAAAATGGGATATCAATGAGGACCTTGATCCTCCATGGAATAAAATATATAAATTTTCAATATCAAAGGAGAATAAATCCATCGATTATAGAATTTATATTTAAATATTCTATCCAAGATAATTAGGGCATAAATAGGACTACTACTAGTTGTAACTAATAATGCTTATAATATCTTGAGGTCCTTTCAATTATAATTCATATTTGGTTGAGGTCATTTGAGGTTAATATTTTATATAGGTATATATCTAAAATAACGGTTGATTGATTTTTTTTGTAATGAGGGAATTTTTTTTTCAGGTTTTATCACATCCCCTCCTCATATCTTTTTACTTTTTCATTAATATATATTAATGGAATATTAGGATTTTATTGTCAAATTATTTCAATAATTATCAAAAAATTAAAAATATCAATATCAATACAGTATTTATTTTTGTTTAGGGAACTAAAATCTAAAATTAGATACATTCCCAAGATAAATATATGTGTCACTAATCTATCCCAACTAGGATTAACAAGAACCATTAAGTACCATTACAAATAAAAAAATGTCCCACCAAAACAACGGCTCAAAAAACCTTTTTTGTCCATATTTCTGAAGTGAGATGACTATAATATGTAAAGGAATAAATTATAATAAATTATACCCATAATAAATTGTGAATAATATTTATCAACTACCACTTTCTTTGTCTCAACTAATATAACCCTGATTCCATATCCCCATGTGAACTTATCATTTTTTACAACTATCCCTATACATATCAACCACAACCCATGCTTATCACACCACCCTCATGCATCAACCATGTCCCTATATATCATTTCATATCCTACCAACCTCATGTTACAACCCTAACTACCCACACCTTCTGTACACACCCATATGTGTGCGTTGTAAGAAATACCAAGTGTAATTCCCCGAACCTAGATTTCCAGAGCCAGTGCATTATTTTACTACATTGGCATGATTATAAGGAATGAAATACTGATGGAATGATTAGTTTAGTAGTATTTACGAAATAGATACATAAACAGTTCCCTTATTACCTTGGTAAAACATAAAAAAATTAATGTAAAAAATGTTATAAATATTATATATAAAAAACTATATACTATTTTTATTGTATTTTTTGAATTGGTTAAATAATTCCTTCTCCACGAAGGACATATGAGGAGAATTGTAAATTCATAGGATCAAGATCCATTATGACAGATCTAACAGGAAGTTTAGACTATGTCAACATATAACCATTGAGAAGGCATATCTTTTTATTTAGGGAACAGTCTAAGAGTTTATTTTTGACAAGGTTAAATGTAATAAATATTTATAAGAAAATGTTTCCTCAGTCACATTAGTATAAGAAAATGGTGGAAAGGATTCCATATGAATCAAATAATGGATTAGTAATATATTTTATCCTACATATTATGGTATATTTACCATATTAATTAATCATGGAAGGAAGATATAAATATGAACCACTTATTCAGATATGAATTGAGGGTCTCTACAGACAACTAAGACACACTTTGGAGGTGTTCTAGTAATCCCCATTACCCAGATGGATCAAGATAAATGTTTATGGATCCTCTAAAGGGAATCTAGGTCCTGTTGGATGTGGTTCCATCTTCAGATACTGGCTTGGGAATGGTCATGGATGCTTCTACGACGGCTGCAGGATTTCTTCTTGTGTTGAAGCTGAGATGGAGGCTGTGATTCATGCTATTGATTTTGCTAAAAAAAATATCTAGAACAATATCTTGATTGAAAGTGATTAGAACACCATTTTCCAAGCTATATGGAGTGGTTCGGTTCACTTTGCTTGGTCTCTCACTACCCATTGGCTGAATTGCCTATCTTTGCTCTTGGAAATTAGATACATCGCCGCATATGCCTACCGAGAAGCAAACATGGTTGCCGATGGTCTGGCCAACAAGGGGATCAACCAAAGCATTACATGGAGGGATGAGTTTCCGGTTGATCGATTTCACATTTATGAAAAAGATTGTAACAATATCCCCTCCTTCAGACTTTTGTAGCTTTTTCTCTATTTAATAATTATTTGGGTCTTTTAAAAAAATATCAAAATGAACAAGTTTATCAATATTGAATATAATTCAAGAATGTTCTTCAATATTAGAGGGAAATATGTGTATGTTTATTATATGTGTAGTAGATGAGGAACTAGTCATTTGGGGTATTAAATATTATCAGTTTGAAAAATATCTAGATGATTTGAAATTGAAGTCCAGATACAACTTCACACTCCATTGAGGTGTTGTGAATAAGAGGAGAATAAATAAATCCATGGTTTCTGAGTCTATAATGACGTTCATGTAAATTGAAAATTCCATTGAATCCAATAAAGTTATTTTTATTTGAAAAATTTTCAATGATAATAATGTGGTTCATAGACTTAAAGACCTTATCAAACTACATTGTGATGATACTAATATAGTGGTTTGGGAGAAGTAGTGAATTTCACATTAGTATATAAAGAACATAATCTAAAATGACCATATATTAGTGGATTTCTCTTAGAGTGGGGACATTGTAGTGAGATAAGTTTATATGAACGATAATGTGGTAGAACCATTAATTAAATACCTAAATTATCAGAAAAATGATAATCATATGTGTGCTAATGGACTAAATGTTATTAAAAGTTTACTATAGTCCAAATGATATTCTGTTAGATTTGGAAACCTACAACCAACTATTTGTACTCTATGTTACATGTATATTCAAAATTTTTAATATTTATAAAATAAATTCTCACATAATATTTTTTTCTATGTTAATTTTTTGCATTAATCTCATGAAATATCTATCACATGTAAAGGTCATAAAAGTTCAAAAACATTTTTGAGAACCTTGACATACAATGATGATATTTTTAAATATTGTTTTATGGTTGGAAAACCATTTATTATGGGATATATAATATGTTGGATATTATTTGAGAGTAATCATATGTGATTGATATTTTATCCGACGATGTTTACCCATAGTAATCCCCAAGATGGGATATTATGGGAATAAACCCTCCTATAGGAAATCTGCATGTTTTTTTGTAACTAGATTTTCATGTTATCTAGAATGTGTAATGATCCATAGATTTGTTAAATTAAAACATAAAATTATTTTTTATGATGATTATGAGTATATTCCATGCATAACGATTGATATTATAGTTTAATAAGTAGATGAATGATTTACCCCTTTCATTTATGTGAAACTTGATATCTTACACTATTGGTTGAAATAAAACCATCAGATTAAATTTTTTCACCATGGTGTATTGACGAGTTCATTTCAAATTGTTAATAAAAGTCATATAATGTATTTGTTTGATGAAACAACATTGTAACCTCGTAGGCGAGATATATAGACAAAGGGATTATATAACATAATGACTGTACATATGTGGGTGTCATCGTCAGGATATCAAATTCATTCTATATGGGTTCCTTGACCCATTTCTATATTATATTATTGTAATTTAGGAAAGACCATATAATTTAAATAGGAATGAGACCTAGAGAGTCACACAATAATTGAATATTTTAATGTCAAGTAAATTCTATGTGAATCTAATAACACGAATAAATAGTATTCTCCAGACCGATGAATAATATTTATTCATGATATTTTATTTGATCACAAATATTAATTAAATATTTAGTCTCCATGTAATTAATTATTATATGTATATATAATATTTATTTATTACATTTTATTCGCAATGCAGTATTTATTTATTTATTTAATAAATAATTTATTTAGTTACATGAATATTTAATTAATATTTTTCCTCTAGACTCCTAATAGACTATGTATTATTTATTTATTTATTTACTAAATAATATTTATATAATTGTTTTTATAATTTATTCTATGATTAGGAGGATGAATTATCCATTTTCTGGTCCAGTGAGAAATATTTATTTACTAGACTGTAAAATAATAATTACCATTGTTTGAGTTCATGAACAATATTCCCTAGCAAAGAAATTATCTATCAATGATGAAATTCCATAGGGTTTTCTCTAAAACACAAGGGAGACACTACCTTATGCTACCTTCCACTCAGGGCCAGGAATAACATAAATATTCATTAAAATCCAAAGGAACATATTGTTTCTAAGGAAAATGATACAAGATAATCAATCAATTGCACTAGAAATCAATGTTTCATTGATATTGTTTGAAGATTAGATGCGTATGTGTGGATTACCACTATATGGACTATAATTTGGGTCCTCGTAACAATATTATGATACATAAAAAATTTTCAAATGATCAACACCTTCAGCATAGAATGTACTCAATTCCAAGATAATATTTTCATTCCTCCTTAGTAGTTAATTATTAATTAAATGTAAAAAGATCATCTTGGTTTAGATACCTTTTTTTAATTTCATCATAAAAACTTCATTGGCCATGTCATTATACATTATTTACTTTTCTATATTATCTATTGAATATAAAAAACTCCCATTTGGGTATTTCCAAATAGACACATTGGTTGCATCCATAACATTCATAAATTAGTTCTAGGTAGAAGGTATTGATATCTTTTAAACCCAAATATTGTTGAAATTTTAATATTTTTCTCATATTGAATATAGAAAAAATCCATGAATCCTATATAAATAATATCCTTAGAGACATAGATATGAGGTGAAGAGGAAGGAAAAAGAGAATATTTAATGAAAATATACCTTAAATTTGTAGTTTCATTTCTAGTTTCAGTAACTATAATGGACAAAGAAGCAAGTGAAAACCATTTGGAGTCACCAATTATAAAAAATGGAAGTGATTTTATTCCCTCATTGAGGCAAGATAACATTTTTTATAGTTAATTACAAACCATGAAATGATGGTCAATAATAATGAACCAAAAAAATAGCCTAATTTATATTTCCACCATCTTCCCATTCATCATTAAACTTACCCCACAAACTATTTGATGACAATTAACTATCTCTGATGCCTCATCACTATCCATAGTTCCCTATATATCGTTCCATATACTATAAACCACCTATAACTATCCATCCTTCACACCCAACTACTTCATGATGGAATTGCCACCCCTTAGACCCCTCACCAGATTCTATAGATCCACTATAACATGATAACTCAAGGTTAGTTTGAACCCTCCTTAAAACCTCGAAGGAACCCATATAAAAACCAACTTTTTTCAAACATTAATATTACATCAATTTTCTGGAATACTTACTACATTTCACAAATATAATACCAAACATCATACTAGTATAGTGCATTTGGAAACATGGAAACATAAGCACAAGAACATAAGTGATCTATATTATCTACCACTTGGTTCTTCTCGACTAGCACCCCACTTAAAAACATCAAACATATTATATATCATTATAACCTTTGGGAAAAGAAACATAAAAGAGGTGTGCTTAGATGCTCAGTAAGGGTAAACAAGGGAGACATGTAAACATAATCATGAGAATAAAGGTATGAGGATATTATCATGAACATAGATGATAATACCCTACATATCAATGATCATAAATATTATTCATGGTCTTTATAGTGGCAGTTCATAATACACGAATAATAAGTAGATAAAAAAGTCAATCCATTAAATCATAACATTGGTACTAGACATGAAATCAATGATGGACACATAAGAATATAAAAATAATTTCCATAATAGTCAAGGAATATCTTCCAAGGCCTTCAAATTAGTATGGGTTAACTCCCTATAAATTTTTGGTAGTCATGGTTCACTCGCATAACAATCTTGGTAGTCATGGTTTATGCCCATAACGAAATTGGAGGGCATGGTCCTATATGTATATCTCATGAGATATAAATATATAACTAATGTATTGGATAGAGATATATCCACCACCCATATCATAATTAAATTATATATATGTGTTCCACATGATCATAAATAATTTATCATATCATAAACCAGAGATTTAAATGGGCTTCATAAACATCATTCAATGATAACATAACCCACGAAAATAAACGGGTTTTAAAAATTTCATTCCATCATAAAAATAAATCATTAATAAAAAGAATATGATTTGTAATATTAGAGAATATCACAATTAAAACATAAGTAACATCAAATAATTTTATCTTATTTTAAAAATAATATTGAGATATTACTTGAAAACATATCTTGAGGAAAATATCCTTTCTTCATAGAAATAGTTTTCTTTTCATAATCTGCTTGAAATTTAAAATAAAATTATTTTATTTGAAAATTATATTTTAATATTGTCAGCGTATCTTCAAGTTATTAAGGAATCATGAAAGTGTAAAATTTCATTCATACTGTATAAGTTAATAGAAACATTCTACCCCTACTTTTTCAAAAAAATATAAAAAGTACCTCGTTTGGAAAACAACAAAATATTCCTTTAAAAATGTTTAATAAAAATTCATACATGTGTAAAATTAAATTAATTTTTTTTACCATAATATTAAAAATATTTGGGAAATAATTTTTAAGAAACATGGATGTGGAAGATAAATATACCCTAGAAAATTCTTATTTATAAAAAATCTTAGATAATAATGATATTGTGAAATTACCCTCTATCTTAGGTCTGGATTCCTCATTATGTATCCAAAACTCCAGTAAAATGGTTTAAATAATGTTATTAACTTATTGAAAAATACATATTCATAATTATGATACCATATATGATCACCTTATCACCCATTTCTTTATAATATTTCATTACTACTCTTCTTTTGTGTGTCAACTGTTAAATTATCTTATGCATGTTTTGTCATATAAGTAAAAAATCATGTGAATAGGATACAGTTATATAATTTAAATAATAATATTAAGTTAATATATGTCATATATTTTATATAAAATCATATAATCAATCTTGAATGGTGAATAGTTAAAATGAATCACATTGTGTCATGGTGGCGATAGACCGTACGTACACATGAGAAACAATATCATTCCCTTAATTATTAAAAGGTAAGGAATTAGATGGTATATATTTAATTTCAGAATAAATATCATGTAATAATTATAAAATATATTTATTATTTCCATAATTATACCCATCCATGTATTGTGGTGATGAGAAATAGTTTGCAACACAGCGTGGAGACGATAGGTTGTAAATACACACATGTGGGGATTTAATTTTCATAAGATGGATAAAAGGTGGAATATAGTTTTCCAATATTAATAATAAAATATCAGAATATATTATACCTAGTATTTATTACATTATAATGTAATCAATATACGAATATGAAGTGGAAGAATAAAGAATCTTTAATGAGTCGGTAAAGGAGAATACCTCTTCTTCAGCAAATTCCCTCTAGATCACCTCTTAGGGACACTAGAAGTGTAATTTTGAGAATAACATCACCTATATAATGTTATTATATATTTTTATAATAGAAATATATAGGTATTGGTTGATCTATAAGGCTCAATGTGGCATTCAGAAATGAGGAAGGAGGTTCCCTTTTATAAATGAGGTGAGGTTCACTTTTGTAATTTTTAAATATATAAATTTATAATAAATTCAATAGTATTTAAAATACCTAAAAAAGTACTTTTATTAAAATATAAGATGATATAAATTTGTAAAATCATAAAACAATATATTTGTTATTGGTTTTAATGTTATGTTATACCTTATTTGTTTGATTAACACATAATTAACATATTTTATTTTTATGTAAAGTAACAAATTTCTCAGTATCAAAAGATTATAAATTTTACTTATGTGGTATCAATTTGACAATAAATGAACGATATATAACATATTAGAGTATATTATAATTTTTTTTATTTTATAAACATGTTTTATGATTTTTAAATAATTTAATAAAAAATTATTTTAATAAAACATCAATAGTGTCAATTTTGACATTATTCAATACATGAATTCATAGAAATATCGAGATAACAACCTAATTTTGAACAAAATATTTTATTATATCCACAAGGGTTAAATTTAATCTTCAAAATTATTTTTTTATGTTTATTATCTTAAATTATAATTATTTTAATACTTTTAATAACACTTCTTTGATATTGCCATTAATTAAACAACTACTACATGATCATTGTATATGATTTTAAGGTAATTATTTCTTTCTCAAAAATATAAAACAAATTATTTTGATAAGTATTAACATTTTATATTTAAAATTACTATTTATATTTGAATATTTTTTCTTCATAACCCTATTTTAAAAATTATAATTTATTAAAAATGTGAGTATAACATCTTTAAATTTTCTTTAAATAAAATATAATAAATGTCTTACTCTCATCCAAGTGGAATAAAAATGATATAATTGAGGACCAGATATGGTTTTGGTATAAATACACTCATAAAATGAAATTATTAAAAGTTTTAGTGTAATTTTATATTATTTATAATATTATTTTTACCCTTAATTATCTTATTTACCTTTTTACCATGTTGATAAAAATTTACTAAAGTTACTATTCATAATGCCCATAAATAAATAAAACCAATTTAAATAATTTTTAACATATGATTCCAAAAATTTAATCCATTTTTTTCAGAATTCAAAGCATAGTAGTTTTCAATAATTAAATTCATATTAATCCTATTGATGGGGTGAGAAAACGGGTTACTGAATTTTAAAATGAAAAACACTCAAACGTTTTTGTAACTAAATTCAATGTAAAATTGATTAAAATGAAATAAATTAGATTAAATGATAATTATTTAAGCTAATTATAGTGTATAATTAATTAAATATATTATTTAACAATATTAATTATATCAATGAAAAGGTTGTTTTAAATTAAAATTTATTATTTTTTTACTATTAATAAATTCATGAATCTTATCAGAAAAATACCAAAAATTCATTCATAGTAAATTTTTATATCCCTATTTCAAAAAAGAATATTATTTTTTAAAATTGATGAATATATATGTGTTAAAATTTTAAATTAAAATGGGTTCTCCACTAGAAGGTTATTAAATCACCTTTTTTTTGAAAAATATTGGTTTTTATGATTAAAATTGGATTGGTTCATATCATATGATTATAAAATCTATTTTTTGAATATGAAAAATATTTTATTGAATATATAACATTTATATTTCATTAATTTCATTCACTAATTATAATTAATCTAATTAACTAGTACAAATTGACTTATGGAGAATAAAAATATTTTTTTTATATTCAATTGGTATCTATTTATTTTTCTAATTAATTTGTAACCAATTAATTCAAATTTTCATAAGCTAGTTAATACTATTTGTACCTGATAATTTATTAGCTGGGTTATTATATTATTTAAATTATAAAATTTTGATATTTCAGGTAATCGTAGTGTTTTGTGAAAAGAAAGCTGATATGATGATTCATATATCTCAAACCTAACTCTATGTAGTGTATAACACCAAACATAAAAGAAATTTAATTTATTTAGAAACAAATTTATAAAGACACGGGGTGTTACAATCTACCCCATTTAAATAAATTTCACCCCCAAAATTTTCAATTCATATATAAAAAAATGAGGATACTTTTACCTTATCATATCATCAAGTTCCCAAATAGCTTCTTCTAACTGGTGGGTTTTTCACAAAACATTGACTAGGTGAGTTGTCTTATTTTGTAGAAATTTCTTGGTATGATCCATAATTTCAAATGGTTTCTCCTCGTAAGAATGATCCAACTATAGGGGTATGACCTATGAGTTTAGTATAGGTGAAGCACCAAGTATTTACCTCCTCTAGTTATATACATGGATCACAACATAGAATTGAGGGAGATTTAGAAGATATTCCAATAGATAAGCTACCATCCCAATATGATCTATAATATCAAAGGGAATGATATACCTAGGGCTTAGTTTCCATTTCTTCCTCAGACTCTTAACCTTTTTCCATGGATAAATTTGTAGAAAAACATTCTCACTAACATCAAATTCAATATCACACCATCAGTTATCCACATAACATTTCTAACCACATTATGGTACCTTGATATGTTGTTGAATGGTTCTAAACTTCTCATCCATATCTTCAATAATCTTAGGTCCCAATATATTCCTTTATACAACATCATCCCAACATATGGAATCTCTACATTTCTTCCCATACAGGGATTCATAAGGATCCATCAAAATGCTTGAGTGAAGTCTATTATTGTAAGAAAACTCACATACAAGAAGTTGTTGATACCAACCACCTTTGTAATACAAACAAGATCCTGATATATCCTCTTGGGGTTGAATTTTTATTTCTGATTGACCATCCATATGAGGATTATAAATAGTCCTTAAACTCTATTATGCATCATGTTTTTTCTATGTACATCACCCATATTTCGAGGGAAACCATAGGCCTCGATAAAATACAATAGAATTTTGTACTCCATGCAACCTTACCACTTACGTAATGTATATCAGGGAAATTTTATCTAGATATAATTCTTCTCTAATAAAAATAAAGTGTGATGAATTAGATTGGTGATCAAATACCACCCATATAACATTAATCCCTTTAGAGATTTTTGGAATTCCAACCACAAAATCCGTATTTATTTTCTCCCATTTCCATTCTGGTATTTCTAATTGATGAAACACCCCCATAGTTTTTTTATCTTTAAGAATTAACTTTCTATAATAAAATGCACCATGATACAAACTTTGTGATATATCTATTCATTACATCGCACCAAAAGTAATCATTTAAATATCTATACCTATAATTGCTTCCAAGATGAATAGAGAATGAAGAAATATGAGATTCATCTAATAGATCATTCATTAGGTCTATAAAATATGGAAAAGATAAATGGTTATTGAACCTTATCATTCCATCCTAATCTAGGATAATTTCAAGAACATTTATAACCTTATTTTTAGATAAAAATATACTTTATGCACCTATTTAATCATCACTTGGATAGAGGGTTGATATTGAATTGAGAATGATGTGATTTTTCCCCTTCCATCAAGATTTATAGATCCATCCTTTGAAAATTTATAAATATTATATCCTTTAGGATCCTCATCATGGATAAGCTAGAATGATACATTGGACTCAAAGAATCAACCACCTTGTTCACTTTCCCAAGGTGTGCAAATTCAACTCCTTCTATGTGAATATATATTGAAAACCTTTATGGTCAGTATATATATCACAATTTTATCCATAGAGATAATACCTACATATATTTATTGAAAAAATTCTCATGGCGAACTCAAATTCATGAGTTGGGTAATTTTTATTAGGATTCGACAACATTTTGGAGGTGCAAGCAAAAACCATGTTGTTTTGCATAATGAAACATGAGAATCCATTCTTGGATACATCACTTATTATAAAAAAGTTACCTATTACAAGGTAATGTTTTCATAGGTACTCTTAACAATATCCTCTTTAGTTCCTTATAATTTTCTCATGTTTATCTGTCGAGAGGAACTTGTCTCCCTTATGAGTTAACTCGGATAGATGATTATATAGTCATGAGAAATTCTACACAAACCGTCGATAATATCCAACTAAACCATGAAAACTATGGATATCAATCATCGTGGTACACCTAGAACAACATTCAATAGCCAAAAACTTTTATGGATATACTGTTTTACCAGTTTTTAAGATTATGTAACCCAAAATAAAACATTTTACAATCAAATTCCACACTTTGTAAAATTTTCATACAGTTTCTCCTTAATTTGGGTATTTATCACAACTGTAATGTTGTCTTCATTATCTTACTTTCTCTTTGAATATATAAGAATATCATTTATAAATAAAACCAAAAATTTGTCTAGGTAATCTTTAATGACTCTATTCATAAAATCCATGAGGATAATAGGTGCATTAGTAAGAACAAAAGTAATTACTATATATTCATAGTGACAATGCGTTGTAAGAAATTCCATCTTGGGTATATCCTCCTCATTGAACAATAATTTATGATATATATAATTATGTTCAACCATGTAAATGTTTTGATCTCTGCATAGTACATCAACCAAATCATCAATATGGGGAAGAGGATACATGTTCATGATTATGATCTTGTTAAACCCTTGATAATCAATGTGGATTCAAGTTGATCAATATTTCTTCTTAAAAAAAGAACTGGTGCACCCCAAGGTCATACACTTTTTTGAATTAATCCCTTGTGATGTTTTCTTGATGTTATTTTATCAATTTATCCAACTCAATTAGGGTCATCCTATAGGGTTTCATTGAAATTTATGTAGAACTATGTTTGAGTTCTATCGAGAACTCAAATTCACATTTTTTTTAGGAAGAATAGTAATGTATTATAAATATACACCCACAAATTCATGAATAATAGTAATATAATTGATGTTCATTTTTCCCCAACAATTTGAGATAAATAGACCTTATGAATTAGAATTAATTCCCCATACAGTATATGTACTCTCTATAGTAAGTTCATACTTATCATCACATTGATATATGATCATAGGTTTCCTTGAAATATAAAATGTAACTTACCTTCCTTGAAAATTAATATGGGATTTATACATCAAAGAAAAATCCATTCCTTAGATGATATCAAATTCAACAAGAGGATGAATGAAAATATTTACGGGAAACACATTCCCACAAACAACAACCAAAGATGAATCATAGACTTGAGATGAAATCCTTACGCACTTAGTGGTTTTAACTACTAATTCCATATCTAATAGTTTCGTTGGAACCTTACCACCCTTATAAAATTTATTATATATGAAATATTTTTTGGATCAAGAATAAAATAAGACATTAAGATTTCTAGAATGGATGGTTAATGTACCTTTCACCATGTCGTTATATCATCCCTCATTAGAAATAGTGATCAAATGATATTTCCACCTATCCCTAGGCTTAAGAGGTTGCTGACGTCAATCATCATCACCAAAACGTTATTTTGGGCATTTTTTAGCATAATTACCATTCACTATATAGTTGTAGCACTGAAGTAGGGGATATTCCTTTATTGTATCTTTCTCCCCATTCCCATTATTAGCTAACTTCTTCCCATCACATCATAAATAGAATTCTAGGTGAAATTAATTTCCACACATAAAACATTTATTAGACCCATTAATAAAATTTACTCCATTCTATTTCCCACACTTAGAGCACAAAAGAAATCTCATTATCTTTTCTCAATGGTCTTGAGACTTGTTTTTGAACTCCAACATACTCTTCTTGTCAAAACCATGATATTGATACATAATTATAACCTTCATTAAGTATTGATTGAACAAATCAAAATATCTTCATAGATATTTAATTCTATTATGGATAATGCTATTGTAAGAATTAAATTTAATCCACTAAAGAATCTATCATCTTTAATTTCAGGCTGAATGATAATTCCATAAGAATAACTTGCAAGTATTGTAAAAGTTTCTTCATTAGTACCAATAGATTCATCAACCCTTTGATTAACAGATGAATATCCCTATCCATTTTCATATATAAATTACAAGGAATGTTTGTGTTGAAGATTAACTTCTTTAACTCTTCCTAATCCATGGAATTAGTTTCGTCCTTTCACCTCATATTCTTGATTAGAGTCTTCCAGTGGTCTTCTTTGACTCCTAACCAATAAACAACCAGAATGAGATTCTGACATTATAAACACTAGAGAACAAATAATATTTTTTCTGTGCTACTAATATATTGATTGGAAATAAGTGGATCAAAAGACATGCTGAAATAATGTGGATGTTGCCTCATGAATGACTAAAATGTTTGTTGATACCTCAATTTATCATTTGTAATTCTAGTATGATTCATATATTAAGAAAGATAGGTGATCATAGTGATGTTATATTTCATTCCAGCTCCCAGAGTATTCAGTTTATCTAGGGGAAAATTGTTACACTATCCATAAATTTTTTTATTAACACAGTTTCTTTGGGTTCCATTCATTGACTAAAACAAAATAGCATAGAGTAAAAAACAATCTTCAGAGTGAGGAAACACATAATCATTGGAAACACTTATTAGATATCTTAATTATGAAAAATTATTTAATCTATGACACCTTAGGTTCATCATAGGTTATTCATAGGCAACATATATTTAAATACATCATGATAGTCAGGAAGTGTTTTTCAATTCTCAATGCATACCCCCCAGGACCGTCAAAACAGGTGTGCAAGAAGACCCATCTTCATATACTATGTTACACTCAAGTCTGTAACGAAAAACCTTTTCATAGTTGTTACCACTAGGTACATATGTGCTATATACACAAAAAATTATAGTATCTAGAAAAGGACTTATTTCAAGGAAATCACTCACCAAATCATTTAAAAAAATTCCAGAACATTTTCAATATCCTTAGAGTTATCCATAAACCTTTACATATGGTTTTCATTAAGGTTTTATCATAATAGTTTCTAAAGTATAACTAAACTTATTATACGATACCAATTATAAAAACCAATTTTTTTCATAAATTAACATTACATTAATTTTTTAAAATACTTAATACATTTCACAGAAAGACACCCAATGACTTTACTGGTCTAATGCCTTCGAAAAAATGGAAACATAAACACTAGTACATAAGTGATTTAAATTATATACCACTAGGTTATTCTCAAACAGATTAATTTCTAGAAAAATCAAACATTATAAATATAGTCATAACCTATGAGATATGAAACAAAAAAATGGGTGAGCTTAGATTCTCAGTCAGGGTAAACAAGGGATACATGTAAACCTAATCAAGAGCCCAAATATATATGGAAATAATCATGAATATATAAGATATTACCATGAATATCAATGATAATATACATGAATCATGGTATAAATATTGGCTGTTCATAATACATGAATCCCAAGAAAATAAATAACTTAGTCCATGAAATGATAATATAGGAATATGACAAGAAATTTGTGCGAGACACATATGTATATAAAAATGTTTTTCATAGTAATCAGGGAATCCCTAACAAGGCCATAATAGTATTATGGTTTAAATCCCAACACCATATTCACAATCATGGTTCACTCCCATAACCATCTTGGCATTCATGGTTCACCCATATAGCCATCTTAGTAGTCATGATTCACTCGAATAACCTTCTTGGTATACATGGTCCTCTACGTCTATCTTATAAGATATAAATCACTACACAATGCATTTGAGGGAGATATAGGACCCACCCATATCATAATTAAATAATATGTATGTTTTACATAATATCATAAATCATTTATAAAACAATAACACATTGAATAAAATGGGGTTCATAAACATTATTCAATAATAACATGACCAACAAAAAAGAAGAGGGTTTCATAAATATCATTCCACCATAAACATAAAACATTCATAGAAAAAATAATAATTGTAACATTAGATATTATCCAAATTAATACATAAGTAACATCAATTAATGTTATATTAGATGGAAAATAATTTTGAAAGATTAGTTGGAAACAACTCTTGAGGAAAATATCATTTCTTCATTGAAATCATATTATATTATTAAAATATCATGAAATTTTAAAAGAAAACATTTAACTTGAAAATAATCTTGTAATATTGGATGTGGAGATTTAAGGAATTAAGAAATCATGAAATCATAAAAATTCATTCATTTGGTATAAGTTAAAAAATGCTTCTCATACTTTTACAGAAAAAGTCAAAAAGTACCTCAATAAGAAAAAAGATAACATATTCCACTCAAACCATTTAATAAAAAATAATACATGTGTAAAAATGGATTTGATTTTTTTAACAATAAAATTATGAATATTTTGGAATACATTTTTAAGAAACTTGGATGTGTAGGGTAGATATACCCCCAATGAATACTGATGTATAAACAATCTCGGATAAAAATGATTATATGAAATTAACACTTACCTTAGGTCTGGTTACCTTTTTTACATATCTAAAACCCTTGTATAATGGTTTTAATAATTTTATTAACCTATTAAAGAATAATATTAATACTTATTATGTCATATATGATCACTTTATCACCCATTTGTTAATAATATTTCATTACTCCTCTTTTTTCGGGTGTTAACTGATGTATTTTCTAATGAATGTTTTGTCATATAAGTACCAATTTTTTTGAATATTATATATTTATTTCATTTAAATAATTATAATAAGGAAATATATATCATATATTTTATATAAATTTATGTAATCATTCTTTAATGGTGAATAGGTAAAATTAATCTCATTATATCGTGGAGATGATATGTCCTATGTTCCAACCAGTGGCGATATCATTCGCTTAATTGCGAATAGGTAAGGAAGTGAATGATATTTTTTATAGAATTATTATCATGTATTACTTATAAAATATATTTTTGATTTCTATCTTTATACCCATCAAATTAATGTTGTGATGAGAAACAGATTACACCATGACGTGGAGATGGTAGGCCGTACGTACACACATTTGGTGATTTCATTAATCGTAGGATGGATAAAATCTGGAATATGGTTGTTAAATAATCCTAATAACATATAATAATATAGGTTATACTTTTTTATTACTTTATTATGTATCAATACATGCAAATTAAGTATAAATAGGAATAATATTGAATGAGTTTGTAAGGGAGATTACGTATTCTTCTACAATATCCCTATATGTCTCCTCTTATGGATACTTGAGTTGGTCATTTGAGAAGAAAAGAATCTCTATATTGTGACTAAATTTTATAAGGTAAATTGGAATGGTTAAGTTGAGATAGAAGGTTCAATGTGGTGTGTAGATGTGAGGAAATATGTTCCATATTATAATTGACGTTAGGGGCACTTTTGGTTTTCTTAAATATATTAATTTTTTATAAATTCAATCTTAGTCCAAATACCACTAGAATTCCATGGATTAAACTATTAGATGAGATAATGTTTTAATACCATCATCAGATATATTTTTATTTTTTTTATATTGTTTTAATCATTATCATTTTGATTAACCCTTAGTTAACCTATTTTAATTTTAACAAAAGTTACAAAATTATCAATATTAAAAGGTTGTAATTTTTAATTATGTGGTGTCCATTTGACCATAAATGGAACATTTATATCATATTGGAAAATATTATAATTATTTTTTTATTTTTTAAACGTTTTTTATTATTTTTAAATAATTTATTAATACATTATTCTGATAAAATATAATTAGTGTCAATTTTTACACTATTCAATACACTATTTTTTAGAAATATCAAGTTAAGAAGTCAACTTCAAAAAAATATATTTAATTAGGTTCATAAATTTTTATGTTCAATTATAATTTTTTTTGGTTATATTAATTATCTGAATTTTTTTTTATTTTTATATTTTTAATAACACTTCTTTCATATTTCTATTAATTAAAAAATTACTCCCTCATCATTATATAATATTTTAAGCTAATTATCTATTTCCTAAAAAATTAAAATAAATTACCATGGTAAATAAAACAAATTAAAATTAAAATGGATATTTATAGTAGAAAATAACCAGTTTCTAACCTAATATTAAAAAAGATATATTTATTAAAAATGTGATTTAGTTATCTTTAACTTTTGTTTATATAAAATATAATAAATGTATTACTCTCATAAAAGTCTCATAGAAATTTTATAATTCTACCCCAAGGATGGTTTTGGTCCAAATAAACTTATCTAATTAAATTAGATCAAGTGATATGGAAATTTTATATTCTTTATAATATTATTTTTACCCTTTATTACCTGATGCACGTTTTTACTATGATAATAAACATTTACTAAAGTTACTATTCATAATTCCAAAAAACTAAAAAAGACCTATTTACATAATATGGAAAAAGTGATTCAAAATATTGAATCCATTTTTAAAATTTTTTAAAAAATGAGTTACAATAATTAATTTAATATTAATCATGCTGACAAGGTGAGAAAACAATTTATTATAGTTAAAAAAATTAAAAGATTGAAATATTTTTAAATCTAGATTCATTGTAAAATTAATGAAAATGACCTAAAATATACTAAATAATAATAATTTAATCCTACTATACATTAAACCCAATAAAAAATATAATTTATCAGTATAAATAATATATATTAAAAAATATTTTTTAATTAAAATTCAGTATTTTTTTACTATTCATCAAAACATAAAAATTATCATAAAATACCAAAAAATTCAATAAAAGTATATTTTATGTCACTAATTAAAATTATAAGTTTATCACTTCAAAAACAATTCATAAAAAAAGTAATTTTTTCTATTTAAATTGTGTTCTCAATTAAAAGGGGATAAAAATACCTTTTTTTTCAAATCTAGATTTTTATGCATAAAATTGGGTTGGTTCTTATATTATGCCTGTAAAATATATTTGATGAATATAAAAAATATAGGATTGAATATATAAAATATATATTACATTAATGTAATTCACTAATTGTAAATAATTTAATTTTCTAATTAAAAATGAAATTATGATCATAAAAATAAGAATATTTTCCTTATATTCAATTGATATATATTTTTGTTTCAAATTAATTTGGTGACCACTGAATTCACAATTTCATAATTTAACTAATAATATTAATGCCTTATAATTTAAGATTGATGTAATTTTTAATTTAACTAATAATAAAATTATGTAATGTGGAAACTTATTGTTGCCTATAAATCAAGCTATGCGGGTGTTTTGTGTAGTGCATGATTATTTTTGTATAGCATATAACACAAGAAATCCAAGAAATTTAATTTATTTGAAAAAAAATCATAAAAAACATGTTGTTACGACCAATGTCCCCCACATCTTCTATGACTAATGACTCCAAAAATAATGTGTTTTCTATGGGTGAATTTAAAAAAATCTATAGGATGGTCGCTAAAGGTGTTGCAACCATTTAAATGCGGTAGTTTTTTAGTGGTTTCTAGGAATCCACTAAATGAGTCTATAAAATACTATTGGAGATCTCTAAATATAGTGACCAATAATTATCCACATATTCATACATTTTTTTAAAATATTAATAAACACATACTAAAGATAATGAGGCCTAGGTTCTTTTGAAAACTAGGTTCATAACACATCGAAAAGAAACTAAAACCAAAAATCCTTATTTTATTCTACATAATGAGATATTAAATCCATTTTATCTCCAATATATATCTAGGATAAAAAAGTAAGGATTTGTAAGAAATAGGATCGCTATAATGCTTGGTAAGGGAATAAACATGATAGTTAAGAAAACACTATGTGTCAAAAAAAACATAGTATGATATCCTTAAATAGACGTATCCTGAATAATAACATGGAAGAATAACATAAAAAATGTGGTATCAAAATATAATGGAAACAAAGGAATGATTAATAGACATTTAGAAACAGAAAATCATAAGTGAAGTCTATCTTACAAGAAAACATCAAATGTTGGACATGGTCCAATCATGGATTAGGTTTACACCCAAATACCATACATAACATCTAATGAAGAAAAAATTACCCAATGAATTTGAGTGATATATAGGTTCACCCATCACAACTTTGAGAAAAAAATTACCCATTTAATTTCAATTTTATATAGGTTCACCCATCACAACTTTAACAGGACTATGTTTTTAACAATAGGATATAAATCATGAGGCATAAACATAGGAATTACCCATGGAAATAAATGGATTCTATAATCGCTCCTCAAATCATTATCAAAGGTTTTTTCTTATATATTTTAAAGAATGGAAGGAGTTAAATATTTTTAATGTTGATATAGGAGTTCCTAACAACAGGTCCAAAAATATTCTATTCATTTGAAAATACATCATCTCAAATGGTGGATATTTGGGTACATAAATGAACATTCAAAATAGTGTTTTATAGAATCGGTTAAAGAATTGTGGATAAAGAATATGTGTGAAATTTTATTTTTAAAGAATATATAATACATAATTTAAATACCAAAAATATTTAATTATTTTATTAAATATTTCATGGTAATAAATACATTAAATGAGCATGACATAATTGGATTAAGGGATAAAAAATTTCCCATTAATCATGTTTTATTTTGAAGAAGGAATTTTCTAAATGAACTTATGGAATGTATTAACCACTCTAGTGATGGGAGGATAATTAATGAATATTTATATTTAAAATATATACATAATTTTTACGCATTCAATACAATTATAAATTGAATCACAACTGAATAGATAAATTTCACAACCTATAGAAAAAGGGTAGTCCAAAGATATCACTTACTTTATGATCTGGAATCATTATGCACTTTCAATTAATATCCCGAATATTAAAATTATACTGCTAAATTACCTAATTATGTACCTTTTACATATATATTTAGTTTAACACAATTTTATTGTTTTTATTTACAACTTTTACAATTTTATATAATGACTGATTTCACTATTCAGAGAGTGTTTGTTTCATGGTTGCAAGGTTATATATTTTGTGGATAACTATTCATGTTATTTTAAAACAAGAATATAACTATAGATTTCAAATTAAATGGTATTCATTTCCTTCAAAAAATATAAATGGTCCTGAATATTTATATGCGTCCTAACATCGAGATGATTCATTTATTAAAATGTTAATGTTATACAATTAGATCCCATATGCAGTTTTACTGAGCATCATGAACTATCCTAATTTTATTTAATATTATTTATTTTTAATCATTAATTAAAATGGAGTGATATAAAATATAAATACTATCATTGTATTTTAACATAATAATATTTTTATTACTAGCCTTAAAGGCGATATAGAAGAAGAAAGTATGTTGTTCATAGAGGCACTAAACCAACCACAGTGTAAACACTGTTTTAATTCCAGGAATTAAAGAAGAGAGTGTATTAGATAGATATTACACCATTATTATAACATATTAGTTTATTTCGGATACATTTTTTACTGTTTTTAGGTTTTTTGGGATCATATGGGGTTTATTAAGAAGAAAAATATTATAAGATTTATAGTTTAGTCCTTACTTCTCCCTTTGGTTGTATCCCTTTAAGTTACCCCTTAAGGATCATTGAAATTATTTTTAGATGATACCAGAAGCTATTGGATATGGTAGGTTGTAGTATTGATAATTAAATTGGTAGAAATTTTCGATGATCCAAGTCTTATAATTTGTAAGTATAATGGACTCTAAGAGGTGGTATTTATAAGGAGAGCAGGGTGTTTTTGAATATTAGAATAATTAGTTTTATATATTAGCTCCAGGATAGCAATATTATTGTTTCCTATGATAATATGTAGTAAATGAAGAACTTGGATTCAGATTAATATGTTCTTACATCATCCACGACTCAAACATTAATGTATTTAACTTCTAATGTTAAATACCATATTGTACTGTATTTCACTATTCACAAAAAGTTCATCAGTTTTAGAAAAATATCAAAAATTCAACCAAAACATTATTTGATGATTATATTACAAAAAATTACTCTTTCTTAAAAAATAATTTTTCATGAATGAGGAATTTAAATTTTAATTAAACACTTATTTATATAAATAATGAAAATTTTAGTATGGTGATAAATTTTTGGCCATTCAAAAAAGTACTTATGGTATTATAAAATTATTTGTTAATTATAATATGAGATGACATTAATTTATAAACCTAGTTTATGAAAAAATATTAATTTTACATCATAATATTTAAAAAAAAATGAAAAATTAGATATGTTTTAGAAAAATACAAACACATATTTTATCATTTTCAATACATTTATTTACTTTTATCATTATTTAAATTTACCATTTGGTCAGTATATAAGCTACCTAAATTTTATTTTACACTTATATAGGATTTTATGCTATTCTAATATTCATGTTACTATTCATAATAGTAATATTACTTTTCAAAAATTCATTTTACTATTCAAAAACTAAGTTTATTATTCCAATAGTCGGATTTTTAACCGCTATTTGGGCTCCCTACAATATATTAATATATAATATTTATCTTATTCTTTATTATATTCTATTTTATATAAATGTTATATATCCTCATTTCAAAAACTTATTTTTCATTACTAATTTTTTTCTTTATTTCAATAGTGCTCTTTGTGAGTGCGATTATTCCAGGGGAATGTGAAGATCCAAATTTTTCTATTATGACTCTTATCCTATTTTAGGTTTTTTGTACCATTATATTAATTTCAATTATTTTGGATTTTTTAATAAATAAATGTAATATATAAATTAACATAATTAAATATAGTTTTTCATAACATGTGGTGTGTGCGATTTACTAAATAAGACACATTTATAAAAAAATAAAGGAAATTCCGTTGATAAAATTCTAGGTCGTTAATTATTCCCCCTAACAAATTATGGACTAAAAATTTCATTATACATAAAAATGTGATAAAAATTTAGGTTACTTATTCTTCGTCTCTTTCACTATCTTTCATTTCCCATATGCATACTTATGATTTCTGTATAGTAATTTGACTATGTGAGTTTTCTTGTTGCATAGAACATTATCTCTATGGTCCAAGATCTTCACAATATTCTCCTCATAAGGGATATACATTTATTTTTGTACCATGTTTTAATTTAGTTCATGTGATGTATCTTGTATGTATATCCTCAATAAAGATATATGGAATAAATCATGTACTAGAGATAGGGTTATTAGAAGTGCTAATCGAAAATCAATAGCTCAAATGCGAACAAGAATCTTATAGGGGATGATGAATTGGGGAATTAACTTTAAATTATTTCTAAATCTCATGATTATATTCAATAAATACATGTAGACAAACACTTTATATATATTCTTTTATTATAGTTCTGATTATTGATTTTCAGAATATCTCTTCTATCGATTTGAGAAACCCTGATCCGCATCAGAATGGTCTTGACCTTTTCGACCATTTCCTTAACCATTTCATCACCTAGTAGCTTACATTCACCAATATTTCTCAGAAAACATGTTTTGTTCATCTATTCTCATAATGGTATTTATGTGAATCCATTTTAATAATTGACTGAAAGCTATTATTGTATGAGAACACAATGAAATGATGATTTTTATATCAACCTCCATTGAAGTTCATATAGATTTCTCCCCAAATTTCTTCCAGTGTTTAGATAGTCAACATAGATTGGATATTGGATTATGGGAAATAATTTCTACTAGTTTTAAATTATGTATTTAGATAATTTTTTATAATATTTCATAACATGGATCTAAATCATTAATCTCAATTAGATACAATCATTAGTGGTGTTCTATGTATACTCACCACTTCATTTATGTATAACCTTAAGAGTTGGTTGAGTGAAAATTCCTCTAAAATTGTAATGCATTGAGGGTTATTTGGTAGATTATAAACCAAAATCCACCTAATATTACTTCCACTTGATGTCTTCAGAATACCTATAAAAAAGTCTATGGTGATGATTTCCTATTTCTATATAGGTATGGGTAATTTTTGTATCATCCCCTTATAATTTTGTATTTCATCCTTCACCTATAGACATACCATGAACATTTACATCTATTATGTGATCTCTTTTTTTATATTTTCTCACCATTTTTGATCTTGGATATCTCAATAAAAATTTGTGCTCCATTGGTGGATTGAAAATTTCAATCTATGTGAATTATTCAACAACTAATTGATTACCACCTGATGTGATGGGACACATAGTCATGACCCGAATATTATAAATCCTTCATATTCAATTTTTCTCTCTGAGGAGTTACCTTTTATTAAAAATAATTCTATTTTATACATTTCCCCAATATCTATTTTAACATCATATGTATTCTTTAGAAGGTATGGATAAGTAATCATTTGATAAATGAATAATTATGTTCCATACTTAATGATTTCCATGTCTATATTTTGAAAGTATAAGAGGATTGGATCCTCTCAATTATAATAATTGATAAGGATTTCATATCCTTTCAACTTAGTGCATCTATCACATTGTTTTCTTTCTTAGGATGTCAGTGGATTGTGTAGTTGTAGTCCTTGATATTATTTAACAATATTCACTATAAAATTTCAAAATCATTATATGAGAATATATATTTGACGAACTTATGCTCTATTTATTCTCACATATCTCTACATAGAGATATTATTGTATATTGTCAACACAATGATCACTATATTAAACTCAAGATTTTTCATTGTATTGTTATTCTTATAATCATTCAACTTCCTTGAGAAATATTCTATCACATTATAATTCATTATTAATTTAAAACCAAATAACTTAATTTAAGAATCACTATATACTTTGAACGTCTTTGGTAAGATGAATTCATATAAAAAATTTAGATACATTTATTTAATGATTAGTGAAGAATTATTTGATATTTCACTAAAATTTGATGTGTTTACATTGGAATTAGGAACTAAAGACTCAAAGGAGGATATGCTAAAAAATAGTAATTTTTTCATTACACATATTTAATCTAAAGTTCATGATGTATACTCCTCTATTAGAAACCTTATAGTATAAGGCCAATATATGAATCCAAATTACAAGGCATGAACCACATACATGACTTGAATCCAGCTTACATGTTGGGGAAAATTCAAATTTAAAACCCTGACGATATACATGATGTAAACCATGAACACGCCATGTAAACACTGAGAACCTAATTAACACTAAAGATATAAGAGATAAAATCAAAAGATCCGAGATTTCTAGGGAAATTTTTAGAATTGATGTATATATCACGAAAGATAATAACACACAATAAATGAATCAATAAGGTAATCATTTAAATATTGGTCATGATGTGAATATGTTACATGTTGTGAACTGGTTAGGGTCTATATATATTTTTTGACACCAATGTTCACCACAAGACTCTAATTCCCAAACTATTTTCTTCTATTTTTTATGTATCTTTCCTATTTTCATTCCTTTCTATTTCTCATACATTGCTTTAATTTTTAAAGCATTCAATTTTTACCGATTTATATTCGAAGACTTATCAATTTCTTTTATTATATCCTGACACCTAATTCCATGTTCTATTTCCACTCAATGTTAATTTATACTATTCTCTTCCTTTATTCATTGTTCATGTTATTATTTATTTTATTTTTCATATTTTCAATTGTATATTAAATCAATTTATGTTATCTATTTTTCATTTCAAGAATGTTGTGATCTTTTTCTTGGCTTTCTCTTAATTTTCTAATGCCTAAAGAATCTATTTAGGGTTAGGGATCGAGAGTAGTGGTGGATTGAACCTAATAAATAACTAAATCCAAACTTATTATCCCTATGGATAGAAATTAGGTTAAAATTATATTCAATCACATATTTTTTTTAAACTACCCTAAACAAAGGAGGTTAATTTGAAAGAGTCTTTGACCTAATTAATGTTTAGGAGGCTAAGACCAATAACACATGATTCAATCGTCCAAAAAATCCAAGCATCCTACAATTATTTTTAAACTATATCTGGACTAAATAGAGGTTTATAACATTGGTAGATATAATTTGTTGGACCATGATCAGTTGGTGAATTTTTAACTTCTTTGAATTCTAAGAAATAATTTTATCCCATGATATTTTTAGGATTATCTCCTGCATCTTCCATAAAGTTTATTCTAAAACTTTATCCCTAAACTATTTTAAATCCCAAGATACTTGGTTTTAAAAAATGAAGACCATAGAGTGGTCATGAGGAATCACCCCCAAAAGGTTCTTACTATTAGGTTTCTAGTTAACAAGCTGTTTTTATGGTTTCAACCCCAAACTACCACTTTATTATGTATTAGTAGCTATGTATAATTTTATAAATTTAAATTTAATCTAATCATTAACCACACATAATAAATAACCTTATGTGTTCTGATAAAATTTTGGCATCATTTTCGGGGATTATTGTTCTTAGTCACAGTGACCATTAGTATAAACCTAGGATTACATCACCCCCATTTCTTATTTTCCTTCCTCTTTTTAATTTTTTTTTCTTGTGCACTCTAAAAACTACATCTTCTCTTTTATTTTCTTATGTATGAGTTAGGGCCCGATGACTCACTGAAAGAGCCTTCATGATCATGAACTACTTCCTTTCTATCCCGAGGTCGATAGATCTATTTCTTCATGATAACGCTTAACAACGGTTGGATTCAACAATATTACACCACCAAACTCACATAACCATAAATATGTTCCACTTGAACATAAAAGAGAGTGACCAAAACATCACCATAATGTATTACGACCTGCATTCTATAAATGGTTCTATGAACTATATTGTGTTCCCTCTTATTCTGGTGAACTATTTCATGACTAAACCTATAATAATTCATAAGATCTAAAACATGGGGCAGTTTAGCAGACATTAATGTAATGACCCCCTTCAAAACATACCGAATTGCATTGAGGATTGAGAGACATTTTGAAAGCAAGGTGTATCATCAAGAAGCCATGATAATGAGAGTATTCTCATTCTCCATGTGCAGAAGAGGTAAGGATTAACATAAGATTCATGCTCTAGAGTCCATCAGTACTGGTTACAATTTAGCAAAGAAATTTCATTATAATTATTTCCCACTGATCTGAACCGGGACGATAATAAATGAGATTTAAAATCTGAATCAGGGAGATGGAAAATCCACATGGGAAGAATTTTCAATCTTAATGAACTAACTATGAAGTTCACACATCATGGACATGATGTGTGGATACAAAATCCTACTTTCTATCAAGGACTCCATCTTGTTTCCCACATTGTTATGGCCTCCGATGCCAAATTCATGGTCATTATAAAGACACTTGATGTTGGAATAGTGATGTTAGATTAGATTTGACATAATTTCGGTATGTGTAGGAGTGATACAGGACCTCCCTAGAATTAAATCCAATAGGTGGAAGAGAATACATGTTTGGAGGCCCAAGTTGACACTCTCACTAAGAAGGTTGACTCTTTTTAGAACCCTATTGTACCACCTATAACACCCCAATAATTTGTTTTTTAATTTTAAATACATTATGTTATGAAAAATAATAATTTTAAAATAGGTGTTTTAATTAATAATAATACTTATAAATAATTATAATTTATAGCTTTCAAATTAAATAATTAATATTATAAATAAAATCACATTTTAATGTATTCTTTTTGTGTAAAATAATATTTAAATATGAATATATGTATTTGATTCATTTTTATCAATAGATTATTTAATTAAATGTTGTAATAACTAATATATATATATATGTATTGAATATTATAATTATTTTGATAAACACTAAATTATGTTATGAATACAATCAATATTAATATGACACCCCAATATTATAAGGAAAATTTCTTCGTAAATAATTTGAATTCATTAGATAGATTATAAGCAGACAACACCAAGTCTCTATGAAAAAACATTTTGTTATAGTTATAACCTAGATGTTAAACATAATTTTTCAGCTTTCGGGATTTGAATTTTGATAAATGGGCATACACCATTGTGATAAGCATGTTTTCTAGAGTCTAATAGTATCAACATAATTTTTAGTGAATAGTAACAAGACACTTATGAATAGTAATGTAACTTTATGAATAGTAACATTACACTTAGAAATAGTAATATGACCATACCCAGGAAGGTATAAATAAAATTTAAGCACCTTATAAATGAGAGTAAATATTTGAAAAATTAATCTTTTATTGTTGGTATTTTTGTGAGTAATAAATTTTTAAATAAAATTATAAAATTGAAAAAATTAAATTTCATAAAATGTACTCATAACTAAATATTTATTTGTTTTATTTTTTTTGGATAATTTAAAGATACCTCATTTAATTTTTGAAAGTATTATAAAATCAGTTTTTAATATAAAATTTCTATTTTTCATGTAAATAATTATATTAATTTAAAATTAAATATCATATAGTTAGAAGATTATTCTGATAAAATGTATTCTATTTCAAAATTTTACACATCAAAAAATTAATAGTTGGAATTTTTGGGATTTTTGTGAAATACATAAATTATTTGTGAATAGTGAAATTCAATAATTTACAAAAAAAAGATAAATAAATGAATTTATGTATCCCTATTTAGTAATTGATGATGTAAATGAAATTTTGTTCGAACTAACATGCACTTATTATTATTTTATTCAAATTAGTCAAGACTATTCAGACTCATCCTCCAAAATAATAAAACAATAACTAAAATAATGGAAAACCTCATCTCCTTAACTATAAAAACCTCCCCTCACTCTCTCTTCACTTCAATCCTATAATCCTTGAAGCTTCTCAAAGTTCTGAAAAAAATAATCTTCCCTAGTTCCTTCCCATATCCTAGAGCCCTTGGTCTTTCAAAAAGACACAACCAATTTCCGTTAAGGAGGTTCTCAAGGAGGTTATTTCGAGAGGTAAATCTTCTCACTTTTTCATTTATTTTCAACTCAATTTATGTTCCTTTCTTATTATATGCTTACATAATCTATCCAATTGATCATGATAACTATAGTACATTCTATAAACTATAATTATATCATGTTAATTTAATAACTACTATTAATCTCTTTACTCTCTCTCTTTTATTCTATAAACGAAATCATCATATGGGAGGTTCCAATTTACAACCTTTGTGGACCACGATGTTTCAATCTTCAAATTATTTTTCAAATATGTTCATTAAAGCATTTGAATAGTTGATAAAAATTGTAAAATTTATAATATAACCCTTTTTATGATTTTTATGTAACATATTTAGAAAATACTAAATGATAAAATAAAATGAGTTCATTATGAACAATAACCGCCTTAATAATCAAAATTATTATCAATAAATGACTTATATAATAACTCATCCTCATACCATATAAAAAATTATATTTATAACCATTTACACATTTGGATGTTCATTAATAATATATAAATTCAATTTTGGATAATTATATCCACTCCAAATGATCTTCTATACTCATATACAAGTATAACGACCGTGAAAAACAAGGAAACAAACACTCCCGAGCGATAATTTTGTATCTTATTACTTATGAAAAAGGCCATAAATGAACATAATAAAATTAAAATAAACAAATTAAATGTATATATGGTTATGATATAATTAATTAATTTATTTAATTTGATTATTCAGATGTTAAGGTAATGTACAGAACACGTTCAGACATAAGCTAAGAGATTTCTCATATCCCTTTTATATCCATGAAATTTCCATTATTCACCACATAATTCTTGTATATAGTGTATGTATACTGAAATATTATATAAAATATCATTAATCTATTAATATTCATGGTATTTGATGTTTCATTTTTTGATTATTAATTTAGGTGCATATGAATCGATTGATTACAAATTGGTAATGGATTCTACCTGAACCCTCGTTTTTCCACCTGGTTAATCTTTCTCTAACTTTAATCAAATTTAATGCTTCTTTGTTTTTGAATATTTATAATAAATTATATTAATATTTTCCAAAACCATAGATCCAAATCATATCATATTTTTTTTTGATATGGACAAACATGTTCTAAAATGGTTTCCTTCTCAATTATTCTGGATAAACAAGCTCGATTAAAGAGAACTTCATGAATTCTTACCCCTTTTCAAGTGCACCATATAATTTGTTTTAATATTTAATTTATTTTATAAAATTAAAAAATTTATGACAAGAAACTATATTTGTTCATTTCTGGTTTTATGAAAACAAGCATCCTTTTCACTTTAAAATGTATTTACTATTCTCTTTGAACCACATAGAAATGTTTTATTTATAATGATTATTAAAAACACTTTTTACATGATTTAATTTTAGATGAACATAATTTATGCCTAAAATATAATTTTAATGTCCTTTAATTTTCTTTTATAGAATATACATGTTTAAAATAAAATTTTTTAAAAAATAAAAATGGTTTTCCAAATAAAATCTTATTTCCAAAGTGAAAATGATTTTTCTCATATCACTTTAACCTTTATGAGTTATATGTCATGTTCACCACTTATTCATTGAATGTGGTGTATGCACATACCTTTGATATATCATACCAAGAGTCTCCTTATTCTGGTACATGACCATGATCCTTAATGCACACTTGGTTTGACACTCCTGGGGGACATGATTTAGATAATTCACATTTTTCTTACATACCATTATGAAGTATTTATACTTACAAAGTAACAAAATTATATTGTTCTAGGATTGAAAATTCCTAAATTTGTGTTATGTGATATACCAGGTTTAGAGTTATATTATTTTCAAAATTTTATAAGCTAATCTTGTATAAGGAGTTGCTTAGAAAGGGAACCCATCACATGAAATGAGAAACTCACCAATGCACATGACGAAAATATTAAGAAGGATCAAGTCATTCTGGTCCTAAGCTAAAATTTTAAAGGGAAATAGTCTCCAAGGTATCCTTATCATATGAGGAAATAGAATCATTTGATAATAAGATATGTAATGAATTCTCCAAGTCCTTTGGATTTGAAGGGACGAAAGGGAAAAAAGGATGGAAGAGAAAAATATGGATAAAGGGAAGAAGTGAATGAAGGGGTTTACCACATGTGATAACTGTGGAAAGAATCAACATGATAAATTATAGAAAGGAATGGGAATTAGTTAATAGTGTGGAGGAAAAGGAAACCATGTTAGTGATTCCAATAGTAAGAAAAAGGTTTTCAATGTATAATGATTCAACTATGATGACATGAGACACTATAAAAATAAATGTCTCAAGCATCAAATAAATATCCCCAAATAATGATACTGGATAACAATCAAGTAATTATTCTACCACATTTAAAGTGGAATAATTAATTTTTTTGGAATTATTTCATTTCAATATTTTAGCAGTAATGTAATGGTTATAAGATTTATGGAATATATGAAGATTGTACGTGAGTAATTGTTCATTAAGGATATGAGACCATATGTTTAATGGTCCCAAGAAAATATATTCTATAAAAAGTATGAATTTATGTAAAACACACGATAAAGGTAAATAAAACCCTTAATATATTTATGATGTTGAGATAATGATGAAGAACTGATTGATTTGGATAAGTACTGACTACATTGGAACTGATCATTGATTGGTCGAAATGTTTTCTATGCTATCATCAATAGAGTTTACAACACTTTTGGATTTAGTGAATATATCGAATAACATGTATCTTAGTTAAGGAATATGGAATAACTCTTGTTTCTAATAATGTTTTACTGTAAATGGAGTTATTACCATATTTCAAGAGGATACATGATGAATTTATTCACATGTTTGGAATGAAAAAATTTATAGTTCCTTCATGTTGATTAAGGGATAATAATAATTTCATGTGGTAAATTTAGTGACCTTCTTTATAAACTATTAGATCATTATATTTTTGAAAGTTTAACAATTTATGAATGCTTTTAGTTGATATTTTAGGTGGTTTTAGTGGTTAATGTATTACATCACCACATAATATAATCTATGATAAGAAATGAAGTATAAGTAATTCAAGGTGAAATCAAAGGATAAGATTGTGATTATTAAAAAAAAACTTTTATTTATACTCTTATAGAGTGGAATAATTCAATAACTCATGGAAAAGAGTCTTAAATACTTTTTTTCCAATTATCATTATATTTTATAGGATCACATATGTTTTTTTCATTACAGTAGTTTATATTTAGTTTTAATCAACTTTCAACTGAAAATGTTATTTATCACTTTCTATCAGAATGCTATAGTTTGATTTTTCATCCATATCCAAGTTTTTACTTCCAAATAATGTCACCCCATTCGAAAGAACATTTTTTTTGGTGAACAACTCATTTCCCTTAATGTATTTTATGTTCATATTTTTGTTAATTCTATTTCATATGTGGGCTTCCCATAAGAGAATTTTCAAGTACCAACCTTCAACTCTCGAAGGGAATTTTCAAATTGCAAGGACCCAATTCTGTTGAGGGGTGAATAAGGTATCACGCTAGTAATTTTTTTTAATTTTAAATTGATTATGTTCTAAAAAATAATAATTTATAATTAATTGTTTTGATTAATAATACTAAATATAAATAATTATAATTTATAGTCAAAAAATTAATTAATTAATGTTCTTAAAAAAATACTATTTTGTAGTATTATTTTGTGTAAAAGAATATTTTAATACGAATATATTTATTTGACTCATTTTTTAAATAGACTATATAATTAAATATTTTATAGAATAATATATATATTTAGTATTACAATTATTTTTATAAATAATAAATTATGTTACGAATATATTCACTATTAATATAACACACCATGATTTTATGGTAAATTTATTAATAAATAGTTTCAATTCATTATATATCTTATATGCACACAACACTAAGTATATGTGAAACCAAACTTTGTTATAGTTACAACCTAGTTGTTAAACATAATTTTTCCACTTTTGTGATTTGAATTTAGAAAAACGAACATACACCATTGCGATATGTATGTTTTTTAAAGTCTAACTGAATCAACATAATTTTTCAGGAATAGTACATGATCCATATGAATAGTAACATACCCTTATGAATAGTAATGTTACCCTTATTAATAGTAATATTACACTTATGAATTTTAACTTTTCCTATTAATGTATAAATAAAATTTAGGCACCTTATAAATGAGAGTGAATGTTTTAAAAATAAAAAATTAAGTGTTGGTATTTTTGTGAGTAATACATATTTAATTAAAATTAATAAATTGAAAAAATTCGTATTCATAAAATTTATTCCTAAATAAATATTTTTTTCCTATGATTTTATGATAATTTTATGAGACCTCATTTAATTTTTGAAAGTATTATCAAATCAGTTTTATGTTTAAAATATGTATTTTTCAAATAAATAATAATTTTATTTAATAATTAAATTTCATATATCTAGAAAATTATTTTGATAAAAGGAGTCCATTTTTTAATTCTGCACATTGAAATATGGTTACGGTAAATATATGGTATTTTTCTTAAATATAAGAATTTTTTGTGAAGAGTGAAATTTGATAATTTAAGAAATATGATAATTAATGAATTTATGCATCATGCTTGAGACATGGACGATTTAAATGGGAATTGGATCGAACATAAATATATTTATTACTATTTTTGGTCACATGAATCAATATTATTCACATTATTGAGCCTAAATCATAAAATAATAATTAAAATAATCCAAGACCCTCCTCTCCTCCACTATAAAACCACCCCTCACTCGTTTTCTTTTCACTTATATAATATTTGAATAATGTCAATGTTATACCCAAATAATATTACCTATTCACTACCTACATCCAGGAGCCCTTGGTATTACCAAAATACTAAGACCCTTTCCCTTAAGGAGGTTGATAAGGGGGTAATTTGAAGAGGTAAATCCTCTTCCTTTTTCATTTAATTTCATTTCAATTTATCTTTGTTTCTGATTCTATACTAACATAATCTATAAAATTAATCCTGAAAAATCTTTTTTCATCTATATACTAGAATTATATCATATTAATTCAATAACCATTATCAATCTCTTTACTCTCCATGTTCTATTTTATAATCAAAATCATCATCTGGGAGGTGCCAATTTACAACCTTCATGGACGACACCGTTTTTTTTCTTCAAATTATTCTTCAGATATATTTGTGAAACAATTTTAATGGTTGGGAAAGTTTTTAAAATATAGTATATAAACCTTATTATGTTATGGAACTAACATAATTACATAATACTAAATGATAAAACAAAATGAGTTCGTTATGATCAATAAACGCCGTACAATTCTAACTGATTATCACTAAATGAATTATCTAATGATTCCTGCACAAAACATGTAACCAAATTATATATATCACCATTTAAACATAATAATGTTCATTATTAATATATAAATTTCATTATAGATAATTATTTTTATTCCACACGAACATCTATACTAATATACAAGTATGTCGATCGTGAAAACCCTAGAAACAAACACACCTAAGTGATAAATTTTAATTTTATAACTCATCCAAAAGGACACAAATAAACTTAATAAAATCATAATAAAACAAATAAATGTGGATAATGTTCTGAATTAATTTAAAAATGGATTTAATTTTATTATCCTTAATGTTAAGGTCAAGTGCAGAACACGTTCACACATAAGGTTGGGGATTTCTCATCTCACTTTTATTTCCATGAGATTTCCATTATTCAAAAAATATTTATTATATGTGATGTATGTATACCAAAAGTTGATATATAATATATTGAATATATATATCTTAAAGTTATTAAATTATTCATTGAATTATTGTTAATTTTTGGACATACAATTCAATTGATTAAAAAGTAGTAAGAATTTTCTCATCTTACTTCCATTTTTGTGTGATATTCTTTATTAACAATAGTTTCATGTGTATGGTATATTTATACTACCCATTAACTTATCATATCAAAAATATATCTATTTTCTTGGAATTCAATTTTTCATTTTTTGTTTATTAATTTTGGGGAATTTGATTCGATTGATTAAAAACCCGTAAGGGATTCAACCTGAACCCTTGTTTTTTTCATTCAAGTTGCTTTTTTTATACCATTAATAAAATGTAATACTTCTATATTTTTTTATATTTCTAATAAAATATTTTTACCTGTTCCGAGAACATATATCCATATAATTTTATCCTTATTTTATGGGGACGTACGTGTTTTAATATGGTCCCATTCTCAATTCTTCTCGGTAAACAAGCTCGATTAAAGAGAACTTCTTGATTTCATACACATTTTTTGTGAACTATATAATTTGTTTAAAGAAATAATATTTTTTATAAAATAAAAAAATTTATCTTGAAAAAATATCTTGGTTAATTTTTGGTTTTATAAAAACAAACATGTCTTTCCTCTTTAAAATCTCATTAATATTTTCCTTAAACTATACTAAAATGTTTTATTGCTAAAGTTTCTTAAAAACTATTTTTACCTGATTTTAATTAATTGGGACATCATTTAGGCCTCAAATATAATTTCAATGTGCTTAGTTTTTATTTTCATGTGATATACACGTTTTTAATATATTTTATGACAAATACAAATGATTTTCCAAAATAACTCTTCTTTCGAATGTAAAAAATATTTTTCTTGTCTCACTTTATCTTTTATGACCTATATGCCATGTTCACCACTTATTCCTTGCATGTGGTGTATTTAATTCCTTATGGTATATCATACCAAGAGTCTCTTTATTCTTTGGATATTCTAATGAAATGTTATTTGAATGTTTCACAATGGTATGAGACACTTTGGAATGCTTAAAGCTTATTTACTCATTGATCTTTCAATGGTCTCATTTAAAATAATATTCATCTGTATCAACATCCATTATTTTATATTGTACAACATTTAGGTTTATCTCTTAAGATATCATATACCATGTTTTGTTGAAGGTTTGATGATATGATTGATTGTCTATGTGCTAATCTGATACAATTCATGGGTTATAGATAATATTTTCACCTTTTATATACAGGTATTTCAATATGAATATATATGTTGTCTATATATCACCCTTTTCATTTGTTGAATGTATTGGACCTAGTAAGTGACGGGTAGGGGATAGTATATCACCTCGATGCATCAGTAAGACTCAAGAGAGAAACTAGTTTTGGTTTCTACCTGTTTATGTAGGTTCTTGGGACGATTCCTTGACAGAATTATTATGATGTACAGAATTACGCATTCCATCATTATGAAATTATTAATTTATTTTCAATATGGTTATTTGACTAGTTGAATATACATGGTGTCAATTTATGGTATTAGTTAATAATTTTTTTATTCCAATCATATTATGCTCATGTTTATTTTTAACAGAATGTGTTTTCAGTTATTCATAATTATATGTATTTATGTTTATGATTACATCCCATATATTATTTACCTTTACTAAGAATCTGAGCTCACCCCTTCCTTATGTTTCTTTTCTCCATTTTATTAATAAGAAATCATTATATAAGACTTCAAGGATGTAGTTTATTTCATTTAATATTGTAACATGTTTTATTTTGTTTTACCGATGTATTATGGGTATCATGTATGTAATCTGGTTTTCTATTACTTCTAAACTAAACGGTCCTTAAGGATTTGATTATTTGTAATCATGAAAATGTAATAAAATAATGCACCAACTACAGGATTCTTGAGTTAGGGTGTTACACCATCACCCCTTCCATGTCCTATTATGGATATACAATATTGTTAAATGTGTGGAGGCACGCAACCCTATAATAATTTTTTGTTAGGTTTATGTTTACCAAAAATCCAGGAATATAATTATGTTAATTACAATCAACATAATCAGTACTACCAATAAGCAAAAATTTAATAGAATGAAATTATATGTAAAATTGCTGGCTCAATAGCTAGAACAACCCAATCATGGTTACTTTCAATAGAGGAGTGGATAGGTGTCACCAAGGAATCAGGTACGACCATGGTACCCATATCAAGGTATTACTCCTTGACCAAAATATAAATTGTAAAAACATATTAACATTGAGCTCAACAGTTTCCACCAGTTAAGAAACAATTATATCAACAAACACTGCTAATGACACCACCAAAAACCCAAGATCATTAGTTTAATCTTGAAAACCTTATAACCACCTTTTTGTAACAAGTATATCAATAGATGAAATCCAAAGAGACCGAAATGTAAAACCAATGAGATTCTCTAAAGAACCATGAACATCACAGGGTGAAAATATCAAATAATTTATAAGTTCAATTACCAAGTATATTTATCAATACTACCAATACTCCTCTAAGAGAAGAGGATGAGTATATAGTTCATTGTAGTGGAAACATTTTTTAATATTAGAATCCATGACTTGGTGAGAAAAATCAATTAAAGAAATTTGATAAAGCTACTATCGAGAAAACGGAAGTGGTAAAATCAAATGAAAAAAGATACACTTAAAAATATCCCTAAAATGAAAAATGTCCATGTGTAACTACCACTATATGAGCCCCATCTCCCTATTTCATAAAGGATGATACACTATACATGAGGTGGATGTCAAATAAATTTTTAGATATGATTAAATAATTTCACATCAATATTCTTTTTGAAGAATTGATTGCGTAAATGACAACTTAAGAAATATTATTGAAATACTTGTTTTCCAGTAAGATGAAAATAGAAGACCATGTATTTATATCATTAAATGAGTTGTGCTCTATAATTATTTAGTGGAAGTTCCCTCCCAAAATGTGACACCCTAAAAGTTTCTCAATTCCATGAACTATTAGAACATGAAATTTTTAAATACACATTTGTAATCTCGATGAAAGTATCAAACTCATGCCTATGAGAGTTTTAAAAAATTTTGGGCTTAGAAAATTAAAACCAACAAGAGTGTCACTCTAATCAATGACCAGTCAGTCAAGAACCCTCATGGGATACTTAATAAATTCTTAATAAAGGTTAGAAATTTTTCTTTACCACTGGTTTCCATGTAATGGATATTGAGGAAGGAGGAGATGTTCCCAGGATTATAGGCTAACAATTTCTCTCTATTAGGAATGCACTGATTAATATGAATCAGGACTGGTTGATATTTAGAGATGGAAAATAAGAAGTTGTGTTCAATTTTGCAAAGGTGGATAATACAAATGGAGAGTTATAATATTGTAAATCCATATTTCCTACTGATTATAAAGAATATAATACGACTATTAATGATGGAAATAAGAACCTAAATTCTAATAAATGTGGATACAATTCTTACAGTGACATCAATTACACTGCACCTGTGAAAGTTGATTCAATTTCACCATTCATACCCTCTACTTTAGAGATACATTCCACAAGGGGTTATTACTTATATAAAAAATCATATAAATGTAAGGGTGTCTAGGTCTAGAAAATAAAATAAGAAGCAATTTAGAGGAAAACCATTACATGTAAGAATAATTCTTATATAAGTTCAATAGTTCTAGATATGGTTTAGAGGTGTTCTTTTAATTTTTTTAAATAAAATTTATCATCATGAAAACTAAATACACCATGTGAATATTTGGGATCATAAAAATAAAAAACATGAGCATTATAGATCATGTATTGAATAATCAAAGTGTAATGCTCTTGTTGGAATTGAAATCCATGTACTCTAGGTTTGCGGAACATCCACCTCACTTTTTCCACTCCCACGGACCGCTCCCCTCTTCCAGACCACTGGGATCCCTTACTGCTCATGTGACCGCCAAACTCCCACATTCTCATTTCCTCCGACTGAAAATCCCCTACCAAAACTTCCAATATAACCTCATTTCTCTTGGCCTCCATTATCAACTTCTCAAAAAAATATCATGTTCTCTAGAAGGGAGATGATCACCCTCCACCTATGTGACCGGTCTTTACACCTATGCTACCACCCGCAACTCTGTTCAGATAGTTCACCTAATACTACGAGCCCCATGTTTAGAGGGATCATGGTACTCTCATTGGGGGGGGATTTCATCATAAGATTTGGCCCACCATCTTGGTTCCTTTAATGCAGCTCATCCCTTTTCCATGCATGGGGAAATGAATCCCATTGACCTCTTCATGATCCATGAGTTTAGGATCTTGTGAAAGGATGATGAGAGATCATAGTGGGACTAAGATTACAGTGAGTATCCATCCACTACCCTAGCCACACCCATGATCATAATCAACCTATTCCTACTGACCCTACTGTTGTTCTTGATTCCACCTTATCCCTCATTTCCACCTTTTCTCCCATTGCACCATACACTATGAAATCCACACAACAACTCTAAAATGCATCCATTCTATCTAACATCTATCATGTTCAATAGTGTATTCTAGAGAACCATCACCATTATTTATTTTATCTCGACATTGGATCCATTGAACCAACCCATTTAACCACATACCACACAAAACAAACCCCTTCATATTCAAATTAACCACCAATTACAAACCCCACCACTACCTCAAATATAAACCCTATTGATCTCCCTCCTGATATCATCAACAATTCTGCCTAGAAAGTGTATCTAAAGGAGTAGTACTGATGGGGAAATGGACATGACCTCCCATATTCTTATGTGGTAACACTATTTGTCGTACATACTAGATGTTTGAACACTGAATGCATCAACACCACATGACCACCCACCTTAATCGAGCCTACTAAAACCACCACATAAACTTTTACAATGGTTTATCCTCTAGCCCCTTCATCCATATATGAGATTGATTTGGAAGATCTAATCCAGAGACCTTCTATTTGAGAGAGATCTTATATTGTGGATAGTTTCGATTGCAACTATATTATTTATTAATGTCCTTGTACCCCTCCCTATAGGAATTATGGGAAACCAATTTATGAAGTGGTTAATCCTATCCAATTCTTCTATCCACTTGGTGATACAACAACAAGTTTCCTTAGTACGAATAAGACTTTTGAGCCTATGGATGGAACCAAGAGATCTTTATGACCACATATCTATATAAAAATTTCATAGTTAGTGATTTATGGGTGTAAATTCATATTTTATATTTTCATTATTTTTATTGAGTTCTTAAGAAATTTGACTTTAGTTTTATATCATTTTTTGTTCATCGGTCCACACAAAATTTTTTATAATCTAGTCATGCCTCAATTTGAGATGCTTTCTCTTTCTATTGACTATGTGTACCTACCATATTTCTTCTTACTTATTATTTAACACCATCATGTAAATGTTTTATCTAGTGCAGGTATTTTTCTTCTAACAAATTTTTTCAGGTAGCATAATTTCAAATCCACATCCGGTATGTTTCCCCATAAAAATAATTTCACTATAAGGAGCCCTCAATTCTATAATTTTAAATAATAAATTCACATTTATGTTTTTCATCTATACTATATTTTCTAACTCTCCCACAAATCATTTCAACATAGTGTGAACACTATATAATTTTAAGCGTGGGGAGTCATTATAGAGAATTATTGTTAATACACTTTGATTTATTGGTTGTTTTCATCTTTCTAGGATAAATTTTAATTAAAAGTATTTGTTAAAAAGAAACCCAAATGAACCAATTTAAATAAAATTCAATGTTTTTTGGAGAGTATTAAAATCTATTTTTATTCATATTATTTTTTTTATTATTATTGATGAGTTGAGTAATTTAATTCTAATTATATATTATTTAAATTTATTTAAATTGAGATATTACTAGATACTATGAACTGAGTGATTTCTTGTTATTCTATAGTATCATTCTCGAGAGGATTCCAAACCTACAATATCATATTATTTTATGAGAATATTTCTTGAGAGATAATTGGGATATTTAAAGCTATTATAACATGAATTGAGATATTATTGAGGATATGATTGAACAAATAAATTATTAAAATGATTTTAGGAAATATTTATTGACCCATTTTTTTAGACCCATATATACATCAATACTTATTTAGACCATAGTTTCCATGAATATCCTTGTTAAAATGGAGTTGTTTAAAGGTTATTATCCCTTACAAACCTACTCTTTGTAGTATGAATGATTTTAATTATTGAGGAGATGTGAAGATGTATTTTCATAATATTGATTTGATATGATTTATGATTGATTTTGTAATTTTATATGATTTTATATTCCTTTTCAAAAAATAAATATATAAAATTTTTAGTCAATAAGGTTTTCCTTATGACTTTTACATTCCTTCATATTTTGGAGAGATTGTTGAGTCACTAAGGTTTTCTTATGACTTGATTATCCCTTCTAGTTTTGAAAATCACAAACACCTTATCTTAAGACAAATCTCGTTTTACCCTGTGTTTTAGTTCTATGAGGAAAAATTTCATTTCCTAAGGAAATTTATCCTTACCATGTTTTACTTTGTTCATTGTCTTGTTAAAGTATAAAATTCGGTGTCATACCTAAATTCTCAGAATTGTATAATACTTAAATATGATGTATTCTGTTTTAGAATCAGAATTCTCATTACGAATTCCAGTGTAGAATTCTCATTCCGAATTCCAATGCAGAATTCTCATTGTGAATTCTAATGTAGAATTCTCAGTCCAAATTCCAGTGCAGAATTATCATTCCGAATTCTAATGCAGAATTCTCATTCCGAATTCAAATGAAGAATTCTCATTCCGAATTCGAGTGAAGAATTCTTATTCTAAATTCCACTGTAGAATTCTCATTCTGAATTCCAGTGCAGAATTCTCATTCTAAATTCCAGTGAATAATTATCATTACAAATTCTAGTGAAGAATTCTCATTATGAATTGTAGTGTAGAATTCTCATTCCGAATTCTGGTGCAGAATTCTCATTACGAATTCTGGTGCAGAATTCTCATTACAAATTCTGGTTACGAATTCTCGTGCAGAATTCTCATTACGAATTCTGGTGCAGAATTCTCATTACGAATTCTGGTGCAGAATTCTCATTATGAATTCTGGTGCAGAATTCTCATTACGAATTCTCATGAAGAATTCTCATTATGAATTGTGGTGTAGAATTCTCATTACGAATTCTGGTGCAGAATTCTCATTACGAATTCTGGTGAAGAATTCTCATTACGAATTCTGGTGCAGAATTCTCATTATGAATTCTGATAATGAATTATGAATATGAATTCCCTATTAAACAGAATCTGAATATCCTTGTATAATATACTCCAAATATATTTTGGCATTATACTCCGAACTTTTTTACTCACACTCTGATTTGTTATGTTTGTTATAAAATGATACCGTTCTTTTAGTTACACATGTTTTGTTATAAAACGATGTCATCCATTCTGTTTTTAACTCACTGTTGGTTGAGTGACACGTGTACAGGTCCCTCCAAAATTTAAGGAAAATATGACCATTGGAGGAATGAGCCAACCGTTGCTACCGAACCTATAAATAGGAGCTCATTTTAAAGATCTTAATAACGAAAACGAATGAAGAAGTTGATCACTCTAGAGACCACACACTTTTAATGTGATTTCTAGAGAGAGAATATTTTCATTCCTTGTGCGTACTGAACTGCTCGTTCATATTTCATCATGCGACACTGAATGTCGGTGATTACATTCGAGGGCTTCTGGGGAGAGGAAGATAGAGGTGCCGACTACCATGAATTTCGAGGGCTTCCTTGCTGAGGAAGACAAAGGTTCCAACCACCTTGAAGCTGAGGGCTTACAGGGATAGCGAGATAGAGACTCTGATCTTCGTATCGAGGGCTTACCCAGGTGTGGGTAAGATATAATTTCTTGAAAGTATAAATCAAGGGACCTTTATCCAGGGATGTTGGATACCCTTCTCTTTGGGATAAAAGATTTATATCTTGTTACCTATTTTTGTTACAGGTTTTTCCGCTGCATTTTTGTATTGTAAGGAAAGTATAAACTTCTTATATTTCTTTACACTTCTACTCTGATTCAGTTATATTCTATATTCATTAAGGTAGAATCTTATATTGTAAACTTTGGTTAAGTTTCATTTTCCGGATCCATATTTCTAGAACCGATTTTTCGGAATCACTTTCCAGATTTAAGCAAGTGTATAGAACTAGAAGTTTGTAACTTAATACATTGTCCTAATCTTTCAATTGGTGTTAGAGATGTTGTAAATTTTCTTAGTTTAACTTTGTTAAACTTAGATCTTTCCTTGTTTAAGGAAATTTTTAAAGTGTACAATTCACCCCCTCTTGTATATTGAGCATCTACATCATTATTTCGATCCTAAAATTAGTATGAGAGGAGGTCTCTGAAATACTTATACTCACATATAACTTTTTCTTACTTAGTTTTTCATTGTTATATATTTTCCTTGCTTAAGAATATTCTCCTGGAATCTGAACTTTTGTTATTAACAAGTTTTTTTGTAGAAATATTTTTAAGGTATTAGGAATCAATGTTGGTTCCATCGACAACCTAAATCCTACAAAACCACCAATTTTTTATGGTAATGACTATGAGTATTGGAGAGATCAAATGATGACTTTTTTTTCTAAATACTATAGTAGAAATTTTGTTTATGCTTACTGGAGTTTATCAAATTCCTGATAAGGAAGTTACTACTTTCACCAATAAAGAGAAGCATTATTATCTATTAAACTATAAGGTATGCAATACTTTACTATGTTCAATGACTATAAATATATATAACCAAATTTCATCTTGTGAAGAAACTAATTGTATATGGAAGAAACTCAAAATTACAAATTTTGGTACATCCAAAGTGATTGAGACTAGAAGAGCTATGCATAGAGATGAGTATCATAGTTTTAAGTTTCCTTATGTAGAACCCATTTGTAAGGTGCAACAAAGATTTATGACAATCATGAATAGCTTACAATATATGGGAGAGAAATTTCTTGATTATGAAGCTCTTGTTGACAAGATCATTGATATTATACCAAATGAGTGGGAATCAAAGAGAACATCAATTGATGAGAACAGTAAGGTCACTCAAATTTCTGTGGATGAGTTATTTGGAACTCTTCTCTAACATGAAACAAGGATGAAGAGAGATGCTGACAACATCAAAAAAGAAGAATGGGAATGGTACTGTTGATTTTACTACAACATAAAATCACATGAAAGCTAAGACTCCTGAGAGAGTAATTGGATCCAAATCTAAGAAGGTTGTTATCCAATCTGAATCTAGTGAGAGTGAAGTCCAGAGAATGAGTTATAAAATCTTGCTCGAAGGATGAACAAGATAGCTGGAAAAATAAATTTCCAATCCAAGTATAATAAGAAGGAAAGGAAATATATGAAAGATTCATAATTCACATGCTATGAATGAAAGAGAGATGGACACATAAGACCTGATTGTCCTTTGTTCAAGAAGAAAGAAAGAAAAGAGATTCATTCTAAAAGGAATAAGAAGAAGTATTATAAAGCTAAAGCTAAGAATGTTCTGAAAGCTAATGATACTTGGAGTGCCAGTGGTGGTGACTCTTCAGATGACTCTTCGGATTATGAATCTTTTGGACAGAAGAATATTGATCTTATAGCCAGGTTACCTATTGACAATCAATGCTTTATGGCTAAGGTACACAATGCTGAATCATTGACAAATGTTTCTTTAAATTCTAATGATAGTAAATATTATAACTCTTCTGATGAAGAATCCTCTTCGGATAAAGAAAATACTTTACCTACATATGAAGAAGTTTCTAGGTTTTCTGAACTTCTTGAGATTGATAATTCAAAACTCAATAAAAAATGTGATAATGAAAATTCTAGGAATACTATTCTTACTATGTAAATATCAGATATTTCTAAAGATCTTGATAAGAAAAATGCTAATTTTATAAGTATTTCAAAAAGTCATGAGGAAGTAAATTCTTAGAAGAATGAACTTTCTAAAGATCAAGAAAAAGTAATTTCTAAGAAAAGTGTTTTCGAGCCTAGCTCTAGTTCTAAATATAATTACTTTGAAGATAAAAACTTTGTTATAAAACTCAAGTATGAAATATTTTCCTTAAAGAAGTGTTTTTTGAACTTTACCTTAGGTAAAGAAAATTTTGATAAGATGTATTCCCAAATAGGACCTTTAAGAAACAAATTCGGATTTGGTTATACCCATGAAAAACCAACTTTTAGTAACAATTATTTTCTTCCTCAAAGTGCCCCATTTTGTACCAAGTGTTAATGTGGTGGTCACTGGGCAAAGAATTGTTTTTTAAACAAAACCAAATCTTTAGGTTTTCATAAGGCTTATTTCTCTAAGAAGATGTGGGTGCCCAAAATTTTTTTATCTGAAAATCTCGGATCCAAACAAGTTTAGATTTCGAAAGTCTAATTCTTTTCATATTTTTAGAAAGAAAAAGGAAGTACCAAGAGAAATACATTGTACATGGATAGTGGATGTTCTCAGCATATGACTAGTAACAAAAACTATTTTGAAAAGATTATTAAGATGAAAAGAGGAAAAGTAATTTTCGGAGACAACGCTCAGGGAGAAATTGTTGGTATATGTAATATAATTCTTCTTGGTAAAACTTTGATTTAAAATGTTTTTTTTGTTAAGGGTCTTAAGAACAACCTCATTAGCATAAGTCAATTATGTGATGAAGGTTACCTTGTGAATTTTAGGAATGATAAATGCTTAGTTCACAATTCCAAGGAAGCGTTTATTCTCTCTGCCCATAGGAAAGAGGATGTTTACACTTTGAACTTAGAAGACCTAAGGAGCCATGATTTACCATGTCTAAGTGAAATGTAAGAACTTTCCACTGCCGAAGCTGAATTTGTATCAGCTGGAAGTTGTTGTTCTCAAGTGTTGTGGATGCAACACACACTCACAGACTATGGCTTGAGTTTTAGTAAGACTCAAAATTTTTGTGATAACACAAGTGCCATTTCCCTTAGTAAAAACCATGCACATCACTCCCATGCAAAGCACATAGATATTAGAAATCACTTTCTTAGGGATCACACACAAAAAGGAGATATATTTCTTCAGTTTATTGGAACGCAGGATCAAATTGCTGATATTTTCACAAAATCTTTACCTTCCAATAGATTTGAATACATTAAAAATAAGTTAGGAATGATAACTATAAGGTAATTATCCTTCATTAACTTCTTGTTGAAACAACCTCCTTACAGTAATAAAATCCTTCTCATAGGGGGAGTACATTTGTTTGTTACCTTTTAAATTTTTTTTCGTAATGAGATTTTCAAATTTTTCGTAATGAAATTTTCGTACTGGAACTTCTCGTAATGAAATTTTCATACTGGAACTTTGGTAATGATATTTGCGTACTGGATCTTTCGTAATGAAATTTTCGTACTGGAACATTCGTAATGAAATTTTAGTACTGGAACTTTCGTAATGAAATTTTAGTACTGAAACATTCGTAATGAAATTTTCATAATGGAACTTTCATAATGAAATTTTCGTACTGGAGCTTTTGTAATGAAATTTTCATACTGAGTTTTTTTTTCGTACTAAAATTTTTCGTACTCATGTTTTTTTGTACTGAGTTTTTTGTAGTAAGATTTTCGTAGTCAAAATTTCTTCAAGAAGATTGTCACCTATTACAAACAATATTTCTAGCCAATATGAAAGGTATGATTTCCTTACTTAAGTCTTTGTAATCATATTTTACTTGCTAGTGTCTTCTTATGTGTTTTTAATTTTTTTTCAGATTCTATTTTTCTTAAATCCGAATGTTTTTCTTAAAACCTCAAAAGATCAGAGTCAAATTTTCCTTGCGAATTGTTCCTGAACAGTCAGATCAAATCTCAATGTTTCTCAACCGTTCGATCAACCATGGAAGTTGAACCTACTCCTAAACGCCTATATAAAGGGGACCCTGAGGGTTTTTCCACATCGAATATCAATCTTTTGCGTCTTGAAGCTCTGTCCGCATTACTTAAGGTCGTTCTTATCTTTCCGAAGTTTGTTCTGATTTCTTGAAAAGCGTTCAATTACGGATGTCTGTAGAAGCCACTTCTCAAGATATGTCAACTGGGAAGCCCATTTCTAAGTGGTTAGTTTATAGGGAGAGGCTGGTGCATCCGAATTTCTATAAGTATGATTCTCTTATATCTTTGAACATAAATCTCAATGGCTGGGAAGATGTATGCTTATCAAAGCCTGTGAATCAGGATCCAGTTTATTCAGAATTTCATGTAGATTTTTACGGGTCTGTTTCCTTCCTTGAGGAAGTTGTTAGAGAGAAGTTTTCTTTCAAGTCTTATGGGAAGACTTAAAAATTATCTTACACCAAGGCTACAAGCTTAGTGGGTCTATCATATGAAGGTGAAGACGAATTTTGCTCACAGAAGCTGCTAGATGAGCAAGGAAGTTTCAATAAAGTGAAGGCCAAGGAATACCTAAGACTTAAAGATGTTAAGACTGCTAAGATTTATCATCTCTCTTAGAATAATCGGATTCTACAGTTATGGGTACATGGTTTTTTTATACAATGAAGAGGTGATAAGGATAATCTCAAGAAGAGTGATATTTACATCATAGATTTTTTGGTAAATCTAAGGAATTTAAATTTGATCAGGAATGTTTTTATTACAGTTAAGAATATTAACAAAGGGAATCTGAAAGCTCAGATTATAATGTTTCCGACCTTGCATTCCAAGCTTATTATCAGGTGTCTTGACTCGTTTAATGTTGCTTGCACTTCCATGCCAAGGAATTGCTAGGTGATGCTGGTTTTTGATGATATGTTGAAGAGGATGAAGATGGATTTTTCTGTTGAATCTGGAGAATTATATTCTTTACCAGAGGAAGAGGTTGAGGAAGATCAGGAAGATCAAAAAAATCTGGAACCATTAAATAAATATGGAAAGAAAAGGAAATTGATGGAAGTGGAAGTTATTGAGAAAACCCCTAAGTCTAAAGAAACTCAATCAGAACCTCCAAAACCCAAGAAACGAAAGGCTTATCCAGATGAGGTGGTTTCCAAGTGGAGGAAAGATAAAGAAAAGAGAAAATAATGGGAGACTCAATTTAGATTGGACCCTGCTGAGGTTAAGGCCTTGAAAGAAAAAGCGGCTGATGAATTAGAAAAGTAAGCCAAGGAGAAGAAGATGACGAAAAAGACGTCCGATGTAGAGATTGTTCAATCTCTTCTAAAATCCACTAAAATAGAATCTGAAAATTTACCCATTCTGAAATAGTTTTTAGTAGAGGGTTTGCCTGAAACTCTTGGTGAGAAGACTCCGGAAAATTCTAAAAAGAAGAAATATGATAAGGATTTGATGCTGAGAGTTCCACAAGTTATGGAAGAAATCCAGCAAGAAGAGAGGAGTGGTGGCTCTGGTGATGTAATCAAACAAGTTGAAGACTATCATGAGAAGGATAGTGCTTCTGATAAATTTCAACTCTGGACTTCTCAAGCCGGATCCTAAAAAATTGCTACAGCTAGAGTTAATGAGAAAGGTGAAGAGGAAGTGAACAAACCGTCTGAGGAAGAAAGTCACAATCATGATTTTATACAGCTTGAGGATGTTGAAGCTGGAGTAGAGAAGGAGAAAGTTAATGAAGATGAGATTGTTCAACTATTTGAGAGTGAGAAAGAATCTCATGATGAATAGACCATTCCAAAATTTGATAAGGGAAAGCAAGTTGTTGTTGACACTCCAACAAATGATATTATAAGAAGGAACGATGTTGGAGGATCATCCAAAAGGAACTTGATACAGTCAGAGGAAGAACCATCTCCAACCAGAATTTCAGATTTGAAGTCATCTTTCTTTGGACATGACATTTTTGAACAGTCCCTAAAGAAGGTGGTGGACATCATTCTGATTTTTCCAGCAATAGAATAGAGATGTCAGATAATTCAGCATAGCATAAATCAAAAATCGGACTCTATATCCTTGGTGATGGATAGGTGTACTAATCTTGAGGGTGATCATAAAAACATTCTTATCAATGTCGATGCTCATAGATTTTCTTGCAAGAAGATAACCAAGTGTTCTAGGAAAGTTATTCAAGATATGGGAGAGCTTGATCAATTCCAAGTAGATGTTAAAGATTCTTTTGATGCCAAAGACTCTAAAATCAAGGATCTTAAAAATTATTTTGATAAGAAGTTAAATCTTGAGAAGGATGTTCGGATGCAGGAGGTCAATGATCTGAATGGGAAGCTAAGTTCTCTTGTCAAGTACTACAGGGAAGAAAAGGATCTTCAGACTCATTTGGAAGAAATGGTTGTAAAGAAAGATGAAACACTTAACGCTTAGGCAGTGGAAATGGAGGCTCAAGATGCAAGAATCATCAATTTAGAGAAGCAAGTGGAGGAGGACCACAAATTAATGAAGAATATGAAGACAATTGTGAAAATTCTTATGCCCAAGGAAAAAGAAACCAAATAAACCACTTCGATCTTTTCTTATACTATTTTTCCTAGAACTAATTCTTTCCAATAGTAATGAAATTTTGGTTATTTGTCTTTTGGTTGGTTGCATGTACTAATATTTTTGGTACTTTATTATCTTTTCAATTCCATCAATTCTTTTGGAAAATCACAAAGGGAGAGAATGAAAAATAATTACTCAAAAGGGGGAGAAGGAAGAATCTAAAAGGGAGAAGAAAAATTTCTAAGTAAAGAAGAACTATCCTTAAGTAAGGGGAGCTTATCTAAGGGGGAGTTTCTCAATACAAAGTTTTTCATTCTTATGATAATGAAAATCCCATTCAGGAAATCCAGAATACAATCGTTAGAGTTCCAAAGCCTAAGGGGGAGTTAGTTGTTTCACTATCATCCATAAACAAAGGGAGATAAGCTTTAATTTCAATGTCTAGAAATTTATTCTAAATCCTTATATTCTTTTTCGTAAGGTTGTTTGTGCTTTCCAAAAATGGGGAGATTGTTGAGTTAATAAGGTTTTCCTTATGAATTTTTCATTACTTCATATTTTGGAGAGATTTTTGAGTCACTAAGGTTTCCTTATGACTTGACTATCCATTCTTGTTTTGAAAATCACAAACACCTTATCTTAAAATAGATCTTGTTTTACCCTGTGTTTTATTTCTATAAGGAAAAATTTCCTTTCCTAAGAAAAATTTATCCTTACCATATTTTAATTTGTTCATTGTCTTATTAAAGTATAAAATTCGGTGTCATACCTAAATTATTGGAATTGTATAATACTTAGATATGACGTATTCTGTTTTAGGATCAGAATTCTCATTACGAATTCTAGTGCAGAATTCTCATTCTGAATTCCAGTGCAGAATTCTAATGCAGAATTATTATTCTGAATTCCTGTGCAGAATTCTCATTCTGAATTCTAATGCAGAATTCTCATTCCAAATTCTAATGCAGAATTCTCATTACGAATTCTAATGCAGAATTCTCATTTTAAATTCTAGTGCATAATTCTCATTCTGAATTCTAGTACAGAATTCTCATTCTGAATTCCAGTGCATAATTCTCATTAAGAATTATAGTGAAGAACTCTCATTAAGGATTCTAATGCAGAATTCTCATTCCGAATTCTGGTGCAGAATTCTCATTACGAATTATAGTGCAGAATTCTCACTACGAATTCTGGTTACGAATTCTGGTGCAGAATTCTCCTTACGAATTTTGGTGTAGAATTCTCATTATGAATTCTGGTGTAGAATTATCCTTACGAATTCTGATTATGAATTCTGAATAAAAATTCATTAATAAATAGAATCTGAATATCCTTGTATTATAGACTCCAAATATATTTTTTCATTAGACTCTGAACTTTTTACTTACACTCCGATTTGTTAAGTTTATTATAAAACGATGTCATGCTTTCAATTACACATGTTTTTTATAAAAAGATGTCATCCATTCTATTTTTAACTAACCGTTGGTTGAGTGACATATGTACAGGTCCCTCAGAAATTTAAGGAAAATATGACTGTTGGAGGAGGGAGCCGACTGTTGCTACCGAGCCTATATATAGGAGCTCATTTGAAAGAGCTCAAAAATGAAAACGAATGAAGAAGTTGATCACTCTAAAGACCACACGCTGTTAAGGTGATTTATAGAGAGAGATTCTTTTCATGCCTTTGGGTACTGAACTGCTCGTTTAGATTGCTTCTTGTGACACCGAATGTTGGTGATTACATTCTAGGGCCTTCGGGGATAGGAAGACAGAGGTGCCGACTACCTTGAAGTTCGAGGGCTTCCTTGCTGAGGAAGACAAAGGTTCCAACTCCCTTGAATTTGAGGGTTTACGAGGATAGAAAGACAGAGAATCTGATCTTTGTATCGAGGGCTTACCCGAGTGTGGGTAAGAAAGACTTTCTTGAAATTATAAATCAAGGGACCTTTATTCAAGGTTATTGTATACCCTTCTCTTTGGGTTAAAATATTTATATCTTGTTACTTGGTTTTGTTACAAGTTTTTTCTACTGAATTTTTGTATTGTAAGGAAATTATAACTTTATTATATTTCCTTACACTTGTACTCTGATTCAGTTAGATTCTATACGTTTTAAGGTATAATCTTATATTGTAAACTTTGGTTAAGTTTCATTTTCTGGATCCATATTTCTGGAATCGGTTTTTCGGAATCACTTTCTAGATTTAAGAAAGTCTATAGAAAAAGAAGTTTGTAAATTCATACTTTGTCCCAATCTTTCAATTGGTGTTAGAGGTGTTGTGAATTTTCTTAGTCTAACTTTGTTAAACTTAGATCTTTCCTTTTTTAAGGAAATGTTTAAAGTGTACAATTCACCCCCCCTCTTGTATATTGAGAATCTACATCATTATTTCAAACCTACATAAAAAAGTGGTGTCTATTTGGAAGTAAAATATCACAATTATCAGACCGTTGAATCTTATGATATATCATATTTGGTTAGGTTATGGATGTGAGATCTTTCCCAGACATGAATTTTAAAAAATAAATTAAAGAAAAAGAAAGGAATGTGAAATATTATTTATGCTATATTGACACATTCATGGGCTAACTTTGAACAGTTTGAAGAATGCATACTTTTATTCTTAGAGGAGTTACTTTATTTTAGTATTCAGGATTGTAATGCAATTTACATTAGTGCTTACCCTCATTGTTGACATTTATTTTTATCACCAACCCACCTACCCTCGTACATAGAGACATTTTAAACATTTTGGTTAACCCCCCATGATTAATATTTATATTTTTCTTTATGAAGTGTAGATATTAGAACCAATAAAATCTTATGGATAAGGGCATATATTTAGGGTATGAGTATAACTCCTTTTTAATTTCACCTAGAATAATGAGAGAAAATTTATTTTGAGGTAAATTGATGTGGAGTTATGCACATGATGTGTACTACTTATTGAAATGAATGTTTTCGGTTTAAAAATTGCTTGAGTTGAAATCCTTCTAATGATTCTTTTTTCTTGATCACAAGAAATTTTACATGTGTGGGAGAATTCAATAAGACATGTTCCTATAAATCATTTTGATACATTTAATTAATATTTCTTCATGCGTTATTTGACATTAAAGTGGGTTTTGATGTGTTTTAATAGGAATTAGGAACTCCATACTTAAAGGATGAGATGTTGTAAAACTAATAAATTCACCATTACACATCATGAATATGAAGTAAATGACGTGTTCTCCTAGAGCAGATCACCTATCAGTTGAAGTCCAAGACGTGAGTCCCAAATAAATGGGTTGATCGATATACATGATAAGAATCAAGCTTAAAATTCATGAAATTATTGAATTTGAAACCATTATAGATACCAAAAGTGATCCTTATACATGATGTTTAATGTTTGAAAATATAATTTCCACCGAATATTCAAGACATGAAATCTTCAGATGAAATATATTCTAATAATTTTCTGGATATGAAGTACATGATGTCATATAATGTTAAATGCTATGAAGCTATGATTCATGAATCATTTTATTATTTTTCAAAATGTTAATCAATTACACATGTTGGGCTGATCTGGCGATGTATATATGTATATATATATATAGTGACACTGGTGTAAAAAAAGGCTTTGATTCGTAAACTCTATTTTTGTTCTATTCTACTTCATTCATATTTTCATTCATTACTATTTCTACTAAATTCTATTATATTTTATTTTATTCCTTTTTCACCTCTTTCCATTCTAAGACTTTTCCATTTCTTGTTTTCAAATATGAATTTTGAAAAAAATAAAAATTTATATTCTGCATAAATTTACACTATGTTATTTATTGTTTCTATGTTCTAGTAATTATTTAATTTATTTTTCATGATTTCAATTGTGTATTTAATTGAATTATGTTTTCAAATTTACATGTCTATCATGTTATGATATGTTTTCCTCCTTTCATTAAATTCTATCATGCATTACTAATCCTCATAGTGTGAGGCTTTGATTGAAGGGGTGGATTGAACCTAATTAATATCTAAATAAAAATTTGGAAACCCTATAGCTAGTAATTTGGATAAAAATAATTGTTAGTCAAATTTCTTTTGCGACTACCATGACCATTATAGTTTCATTTGAAAATATCCTTGATCGAATTTTAGTTGAGCATGGGAGGACTAACATCCAACAATTCTTTCTTCCTTGAATCCTGGATTCCTTCACAAAGGTTGTCAAATATCTATATAACAAGGAGTAATGACAAGATAAAAAGATTCAATTTATTATATAAAGATCAATTGGAGACCTTTAGACCTATTTTTATCCTAAACCATAAGTCTATCCCATGAAAGATTAAAAATTATCTACTTAATCTACCCAGAAATTGACAACCAACATTTCTCCTTGATTGGTTTTAAATAACATGACAATTAGTTTTAGAATACAAAAAAGAATCATTGTCCATGAGGAATCCATCCATAAATAATCTTACCACTGATTTTCTTTTCAATATATTTTCCCTTTGTGTTTTACAACATAAATATACTTCACTACACCTTAATAATGGTATGTAGTTTGGGAAATTGAAATTTAATCTAATAAAATATTGTGTGTAATTAAATATGAAGCATAAGATGGGGAGGTTTTACACTCATGTAAAGTGTAAGGACTTGTGAAGTGATAAACCTCTTTTTCAATTTCATGAAGTGATATTCTCTTTCATCAGAATATACAATAATTATTACACTTTGATTTAGTTTGGTTAGTGGGTTTGAAAATCCTAAGGATCTTCACACAAATCATTGGTATTACCCATATAATCCAATGAAACTATAGATATGCATTATAGATATTGGTCTACCACTCCTCAATTTCATGTGTCTTAGAAGGCCCCATAGAAATCCTTATTCTATTGATAATATACATCAAGAATGAATTTTATTCTATCCAGAATAGACATTTAATATAATTTTCATACATATTTTATTTTCAAAATGTATTTTCCATAATATTAAAACACATTTTATTCTCCTCATTACTTTTCCAGTATATCATAATATCATCTATATATAACACCAAAAACTTTCTGTGGTAATATCTAAAGACTCTATTAATTTTGTTGATAAATAATACTAGATAATTAGTCACTTTGAAGGGAATCATTGTGAATTCATAGTGTACATACCCTGTTCAAAAGATAGTATTTGGAATATCTTAGCCTTTCACTATTACTTGGAGATATCCCGACTGAAGGTCTAGCATAAATAAATACTAGGCCCCACATAGTTTGCTGATAAGGTAACAAATCCATGGAAGTAGATTCCTTTCCTTATAATTATTTTTTGAGTACATGGTAATGAAAACATAAGTTCATTAGCTCTTTATTCTTCTTGATGAAGAGGACCAACAAACCCTTTCATAATATACATAAGAATATAAACCCCCTTTCTAGATTCTCTTGTAAATAATATTTAATTTACCTAACTCTATGATGGAAATTCTATAGGGAGTATTGGATATGAGAATATATCCTAGTATAGGTTTAATTAAGATATCATTTTCTCAAACAAGAAGAAGATCAGACAATTCCTCAATGAATACATCAGTATTATCCTACATAAAGTTCATGCCTTCATGTATGTTTTAATCATTGGTCTCAATAATTTGAGCTAGACATTCATGATAATAATGAAAAAGTATATAGGCATGAGATCAAGTTTTCCAAATGAGATTCATCCTCTTACATACACCTGTAAAAAATAGGAGGTCGAATTTGGATGTGAAGACTGATCTTTGTCTCCAGAAAATTCATATTTTATTTATATAAGGACAGTCAATCTGTACTGGCCTTGTGAAATATGCCAAAAAGGACTGTTGTGAATGTGGGAAGGTCGGTCATCTCAAGTTTTTCTGCAGGACACCTTCTAATATATTCAAAATTCAGGGACCATGACAGACTCTGGAATATGAGGTCGGATCAGGATCAGTACCAGGTGAGGGTAGTGTAGGTTTAATAGCACGTGGGGGAAATGGCAGAGATAGTGGGACCCAGGTGTGGGGTCAGTGTCCTATGACTAGTGCATCACCATAGAGATGTCAGCCTTCAGGTATCCATGTGTAAAGCTAGGTGTACACTATGGAGCATACTGGGGATGGTCATGCTGGTGAGTCAATGAAGGTCATAGGTTTGTTTCAGGAAATGACATGGTTATCTTTTTCTTATTTTGTCATATCATGTTGAGGCATGTCCATTTTTAGTGCCTGAGGTGTATAAGATATATATGGACTGACCATACATAGGTCAGTAGGTTGGCACCATCATAGGGGAATGATTATATTTGTATGTGATTCTTGGCATTAACTGCATCATTGGATTTAGTTTACTTGAGGTCATTAGGCATCAGGGAATCCATGGGTTATGGGTTACATGAAGTGCCTTAGTCATCGGGGCAACGATGATGCAGGTTGTGATTAAGGTGTGAGGCACCAGATTGTTTTTAGTATCTATGGGATTTAGGACCTCGTTGTGCCATGGATTCCATAGGCAAGAGTCAGATGCCAATATGGTGTGGAATATTTTTTGGTGTTGGAAGGGACATGATAGAACCTGATGAGTTGAAGGTTTGATGAAGCATCATGGGAGGTATGAGGGTCGACCAAATCTGTCGATGAACATTTGATTGATTTTAGATTTTGGCTAGAGTTGTTCTGCTGTGTTCTTTCACCATGCTTGGAAGGGAAATTTGGGGATAAATGGCTTTAAGGGGTAATTGTTTAATAACAATGTTCTTCCTTTGAGGTTGGAGTTTCTTTCTTTTGGGTTTTTTGAGAAAACAAGGTAAAACTAGGCATGTACTAGAAATAAACTGTCACACGACCTACTATAGGGTGACACACCCTTTAATCCCATGTAAACCCCATGTAATCTCTTTCCATTTAAGGATTATACATGGTATTTAGGGATATTGGAAAATTATTAGATTACCAAATAATGCACACACTGTGTATTGCCTAGAATACACAATGTATTCCTATCAGCAAGACCTGGAATGTGGGTTCAAAAAATTTAGTTGTCTTTGGAATTGTAAAAAAACCAACACGGTGTGTATTCCTATGTAAATGTCAGGTACTTTTGAAATTTTGATTAAAATGGGAACTAGCATCATTTTTTATCACTGGACAGAACCTCCTTAATCGGGTTCACAAATTAGTCGGTTGAGACTCATTTTTGCACTTGAATCGTCATTTTATGTCTGAACAAAATATCGTTGGATCCATTAAAACCCCACTAGTAAGCTCTTGATTCCCCTTGAGCCATTTTTCATGATTTTTTTCTCTAAAATGTAATATGAGTTTTAGTGTTTATTCTATTTATGTAGAACTACCTTGTTATAGACTGAAATTATAAGGCCCCAGCCTTAAACCATACTTAATCTTGAGTTATTACAAGATTACACATTGATGATCTTTTCAGGTTTAGAGTTTTAGAGAATTAGATCATAAAACATGCATTACATTCCTCATTTAAACAAAGTGGTTACATAAAAGACAGTATTCATTTTTCCCCTCAATGGAAACCTATTTAAAATAAAACATGGATTCTTTCTTGACACTTCATTGACACTATCATCCCATCATGTAACATTCCCTTGACCTGTGAAAAACATTCAAAAACTTGGGATGAGCATAAAAAGCTCAGTAAGGGATATAAAAATATGTAAAGTAAACATGAGTACATATATACATAATAATGAAATCATACATTACCCATAAAACATAAGCACGTTAACATACCTCATCAAATCATGAATAAATCATTGAAATCTTAAGACATAAAGGTAACTTGAGGCATTCATAACATTCTTACGTAGAGAATAACCCTCTTGGTTATGTTTGGAATACCCATCACAGTATATTCCCCAAATCTCTTTTGAGAAACCTCAACTTTTAACCCCTTCGCGTTACCCAATGCATTGGAGAGCCATATCAGGCTCACCCACCCTTATTTTATCACGGAACCACCCGTCTTCCTAATAATGCCCAAGAGCCATAACATAATCGTATCACATAAAACATGCATAAAGTAAACATAACATTTCCACTTTTCAATCACAAGAAATCAATACAACACATTGATATAAAAACGTTATGAAAACCATTTTCAATATCGAAATAAAATAAAAGTAAAACATGGTATTTATTTTTCATTTTAAAAAAGGTATGGCTTGTAGAGTAAGACGATACTCAAATAATGGTCACGGCGGCGGAGAATTCGTTGTCGCCGTATAAGTACGACAAAAACATTCCCTTTTGTCATTTAGTAAAACGCTTCGTATAAAATATATTCCTTTTGGATAAACATAAAAGTCAAAGGGGTTTATACACCGTATAAAAGAAATTTGTGTATAAAACATAATATGCCTTAATGAAAGGAGATTGAGATGAAGTCCCATACCTTGGGTTCGACTTGACTTGATTGTTCTTTAATGTCCTGAATAATAAACTTGAGTTAATTTATACTTTCATAAGAACCTTTTTAATGTTCATTATTCCTTTTATATCACTTATTACCATTTCATGAACAGTATGTAATTATTTAAGTTAATAACGGTCGTTTTAACGATCATTGGTACTTGAGTCAAAAATATTCTCTTTATAATTACAAGTTGTTCATCTATCCATTATATACAGAGTTATACTCATGATGTATATATCATATATATCATATATATCCAGTATATATATTCATTTACAATATTACATAACATTTAGAGGTAATAAATGAAATGCACCATTCATGGAGACGGTAAGCCGTACGTACGCATGAACGCTACTTCCATTTCTATTTCATATTTAATGGAATTAAAACATAATGATACATAATAGTATTATAATTCCAGTATTTTTTCATATATAATATCATTCAATCTATCCTTTATACATACCACATATGGTATTAACGAATCAAATCACTTTGAGGGGGCGGTAGTCCGCACTTCCTAAAATGAAGATATCGCGTTTACCCATAATGGAAACCATAAAGGTATTCCATAAATGAAAAATAAAGAAGCTTATGTAAAAGATAAACATATTATATATAATATATAAATGTAGTGGAATCTTAATGTCCACCTTTTAAGGTGTTAGAAGAATATTGAACAATCATCGTTTCGTGAGGAAGAAATTCACCATCCACAGAAACAATATGTTCTTTAACCATTAGATATAGGTGTGTGTAAGTGTAGCTCGAATAATTCATATAAAAACATACTAGTATATTGAGTATACTGGTTTTGTTAGAAATTAAATGAATAAAAATAGTTTAGGGGGTTGGAGAAGAAAAATAAAACATAAGAACACAAGAGTAGACACTACCTTTAAAACATGTAACTCTTTTTGATTTGAGCTCAAAGGCTTACTTGGGAAGACTTATGCAAAAAAGTGAGGTTTCAAGGAGTAAGAGAGGGATGTGGAGAGACAAAATAGGCAGGGGTTGGCCGAGCCAAAGGCTTGAGAGGTGTGGGTAAGGTGGTAGATGTGGGGGCCTTTTATAAGAGGAGAGGAGGGGCACTCATGGAAAGCTATAAAAGGTTACTTTATTTTCAAATGAGTTTCGTATTTTAAAGGTCCCACAATGATTTATTTTGAGGATAAGGTGATAAGGGTTTGAAATATACTTATCCAATAGGTCTTTGACAAGTTTAGGTCTTAGATTTTACATTATCTTTTTATTTTATTTAAATCGTTAAATAATGAGGTAATCGCTGCATCACCATGATGTCATAGATAATATAATTTATTTAATGTATAAAAATTATGAAAAAAATACTATGATGTAGGAAATATTTTTATATTTCCAATGAAAATTTACAGTCCAAAATTTCATTTATCTAGAAAAAATTAAAAATGTTTTACTCAGGTGATACATTCTTTGTTATATTTAACATTCATTAAAAATAAAAAGATAAAAAGTCATCATCACACAAAAGTGATTCCATGGGGTGACCAAGTTTGGCACAAGGCATTCCATGGTCTTCCATGAGACAACCCGTAGCATTAGGACACATTTTGGTGTCATTTTTTATTATTATGATATTATTTTATTATCCTTAACTACCTGATTACTCATTAATCAAGATAATTAATGATAATTACCATCGTTACTATTCATAATGTCCAAAAAAAAGGGTCTTGATTACATAATTTGAACCTCCTGATTCCAAATATGTAATCCATTTTACCAAATTACAAACACAGAAATTGCAATAATTAATTTAAAAATAATTCCTGTTGTCAAAACAAATAGCGGGTTTTTTTGAAAAAATATCTATGAAAAGTTTGGCATTAGTTTATGCCCAATTCCAAAGTGAAATCAATCCTAATGATAACCATTGGATTAAATGGTAAAGATATTGAAATTAAAATTTAATACCAATTAAAATGATAATCTAACCATATAATTTAATTAGATGAAAAAGTGGTTTTGATGTAAAATGCACTATTTTCACTATTCATTAAAAAATGAACATTGTCAGAAAAATACCAAAAATTTATCCAATATAAATTTGAATGTCCCAATCATAAATAATTTTGTTATTTTGAAAAATAATGCTTATAAAATTTTCAAATGTCTGATTTAAAAAAGGTTTTCCACCAAAAGGCAGTAAAACAATCTTTTAAAAATATTAGTGTATTCCATGCTTAAGATTGGATTTATTCTCATTTTAAGCCTCTAAAACACTATCTAATTAATAAATAGACATATATAACTATATATATTATTCATTACTTAATTGGGATGTTACATCCTCCCCCCCTTTAGAAAATTGCGTCCCCGCAATTTATTTACTTATTGAATAAGTAGGGGTATTTATCCCTCATAGCATTTTTAGATTCCCATGTTGCCTCTTGAATCATGTGGTTTTTTCAAAAAACCTTTACCTGATGAATCACCTTATTCCGTAACACTTTCTCCCTGTGGTCACGAATCTGGACCTGTTGTTCCTCATAAGATAGGTTCTCTTCCTGCTGAACTACCTCTGGACTCAAAACATGAGATGGATCTAGCATAAACTTTCTCAACATCGAAACATGAAAAACATTGTGTACCTGAGATAAACTCGGAGGTAAATCCAATCAGTAAGAAAATGATCCAACTCTCTCCAGAATTTTATATGGTCCAATGAACCTTGGACCCATCTTTCCTTTTTTTCCAAATCACATCACACTTTTCCACGGTGAAACTTTGAGAAAATCATGATCACCTACCTCGAAAGATAGATCCTTCCTCCGGTTATCTGCATAACTCTTCTGCCTGCACTGAGCTGTTCTCATCTGTTTCTGAATCAATTGAACTTTTTCTGCCATCTCTTCTACCAATTCTGGTCCCATCATCTTCCTTTCACCCACTTCATCCCAAAAAGCTGGAGTTCGACACCGCTTTCCATATAACGCCTCAAATGGTGCCATCTGTATACTAGAATGAAAACTGTTATTATATGAAAATTCAACCAAAGAAAGATGTTGGTCCCAACTTCCCTGATTATCCGTAGAACAAGCACGTAGTATATCCTTCAATGTCTGAATTTTTTGTTCAGATTGCCCATTTGATTGCGGATGAAAAGCTGTAGTAAAATTTAATTCAGTACCCAATGACTTTTGAAGGTCTTTCCAAAAGTTATAAGTAAACTTGGGATCATGATAAGATACAATGGAGAGGGGAACTCCATGAAACCTGACTATATATTTAAGGTACAATCAAGAAAGTTGATCTAGAGATAACGTATCTCGAATAGGAAGGAAATGAGCAGATTTAGTTAATCGATCAACAATAACCCAGATTGCATTATTACCTCAAGATGTCCTCGGTAATCCCACAACAAAGTCCATGGATACATTTTCCCATTTCTGCTCTGGCACTAGTAAAGGCTGAATCATCCCTTTCAGTAACTGCCGCTCTGCTTTAACCTGCTGACAAGTCAAACACTTTACAGTAAAATCAGCAATATCTCTTTTCATTCCATCCCACCAGTAATACTCCCACATATCTCTGTACATCTTAGTACTGTCAGGATGAACTGAAAATGGAGAACTATGAGATTCACATAACAACTCATTCTTCAACTGTGAATCACCAGGCACACATAATCTCTTCCCAAATCTCACAACACAATCACTATCAATGTTGAATTCATTCAAATTACCCTTCTGAACCAGCTCTACCTTTTTCTGCAACTCACTGTCTTGCTTCTGTGATTTCTTGATTCTGTCTGATAGAGAAGATTTCACTGATACCTGAATCAAAATAGAAGAACATCCTGCACAAAAAATTTCTATTCCAAATTTCATCAAATCCTTAACCAAAGGATCACGTTCCAAACACAACATTGTAAATGAATCATTACTTTTTCGACTCAAATCATTAGCCAATTTATTTTCTTTTACCGGATGGTAATGAATTGTACAATCATAATCCTTGATTAATTCTAGCCATATCCTTTGTCTCATGTTCAATTCTTTCTGAGTGAATATACACTTTAAACTTTTGTGATCGGTATATATTTCACACTTTACTCCATACAAATGATGCCTCTAAATTTTTAAAGTGAAAACAATAGTAGCTAATTCCAAATCATGTGTAGGGTAATTTACCTCATGAGTTTTTAACTGATGTGAAGCATATAAAATTACCTGATCATTCTGCATTAGGATACAACCAAGTCCTTTCAATGAAGCATCACTGTAGATAACAAACTCACCATTCCTGGAAGGTAGTGCAAAAACTTGAGCATTCACCAATCTTCTTTTCAGTTCTTGAAATCCATCATCACATTCTTTTGTCTAGATAAACTTAACACCCTTTCAAGTTAGATTAGTCATTGGACTAGATAACCGGGAAAAATTTATAGCAAACCTTCGGTAATAGCCTACCAAACCAAGGAAGCTACGAATCTCAGTTACATTTGTGGGTCTTGGCCATTATTAAACAACCTTTGTTTTTTTCAAGATCAACAGTTATTCCATATTTAGAAACAATGTGACCAAGGAAAGAAATTTGTTGCAACCAAAACTCACACGTTCTAAATTTCCCATACAATTTCGTTTCTTTTAAGGTTTGCAAAATAACCCTTAAATGACTTTAATTCTCCTCTTTACATTTAGAAAACACCAAAATGTTGTCAATAAAAACAACCAACATTTTTCACCTGAGTCAACTGAGCCATCACTGCAACAAACTGTTTAGTTCTGATTCTGACCATCTCAGGATACTGTTTTGAAAGGTCATTTCCCTCTGTATTCCTTCCTAGAAAAGTTGTTCTGTTTCCTCTATGAAAAAACATTCTTAACACAGAAATATCTTAGGTGAAGCAACATGGTAATCTTAAAATGGCATATCATTTCAATTTGACCATTAAAAAAAATATTTTGGGATAATCATTTAATAGAATTCTAACTCCTAAATTTATCTAAACCGACCTCTCATACCAACTATAAGGCCCCAGCCTTAAACCATACTTAATCTTGATTTACTTAAAGATTACACATTGAGGATCTTTTCAAGTTTAGAGTTTTAGATAATTAGATCATAAAACATGTATTACATTCCACATTTAAACAAAGTGGTTACATAAAAGCCAATATTCATTTTTCCCATCAATGGAAACCTATTTAAAATGAAACATGGATTCTTTCTTGACACTTCATTGACCCTATAATCACATCATGTACCTTTCCCCTGACCTATGAAAAACATTTCAAAAACATGGGATGAGTATAAAAAGCTCAGTAAGGGATATAAAAATATGGAAAGGAAAAATGATTACATATATACATAAGAATGAAATCATACTTTACCCATCAAGCATAAGCACTTTAACATACCTCATCAAATCATGAATAAATCAAATAAATTATAAGACATAAAGGTAACTTGAGGCATTCATAACATTCTTACATACGGAGTAACCCTCTTGGTTACGTTTGGAATACCCATCACAGTATATTCCCTAAATCTCTTCGGAGAAATCTCAACGTTTAACCCCTTCCCATTACCCAATGATTTGGAGAGCTATATCGGGCTCAACCGCCCTTAGTTTATCACGGAACCACCCTTCTTCATAATAATTCCCAAGAACCATAACATAATCGTATCACATAAAACATGCATGAAGGAAACATAACATTTGCACTTTTCAATAACAAGATATCAATATAATACATTGATATAAAAACATTATGAAAACCATTTTCAATAGCAAAATAAAATAATAGTAAAACATGGTATTTATTTTTCATTTAAAAAAAAGGTATGGCTTGTAGAGGAAGCCGAAACTCAAATAATGGTCATGGCGGCAGAGAAGTCGTTGTCACCGCATACGTATGACAAAAACATTCCCTTTTGTCGTTTAGTAAAATGATTCGTATAAAATATATTCCTTTAGGATAAACATAAAAGTCAAATGGGTTTATACACCGTAAAAATAAATTTGTGTATAAAACAAAATATGCCTCAATGAAAGGAGATTGAGACAAAGTCCCATACCTCGAGTCTGACTTGACTCGATCATTCTTTAATGTCCTGAATAATAAACTTGAGTTAATTTCTACTTGCTTAGGAAACTTTTTCGAGTTCATTATTCCTTTTATATCACTTATTACCATGTCATTAACACTATGTAATTATGTAAGTTAATAACGGTCGTTTTAACGATCATTGGTACTCGAGTAAAAAATATGCTCTTTATAATTACAAGTTGTTCATGTATCCGTTATATCCAAAGTCATACTCATGATGTATATATCATATATATCATATATATCCAGTATATATATGCATTTACAATATTACATAACATTTAGAGGTAAGAAATGAAATGCACCGTTCATGGAGATGGTAAGCCGTACGTACACATGAACGCTACTTCCATTTATATTTCATATTTAATGGAATTAAAACATAATGATTCATTATAGTATTATAATTCCATTATTGTATCATATATAATATCATTCAATCTATCCTTTATACGTACCACATATGTTATTAATGAATCAAATCACTTTGAGGGGGCGGTAGTCCGCACTTCCTAAAATGAAGATATCGCGTTTACCCATAATGGAAACCACAAAGGTATGCCATAAATGAAAAATACCGAAGATTAAGTAAAAAATAAAAATATTATATATCATATATAAATGTCGCGACATCCTAATGGACACCTTTGAAGGTGTTAGAAGAATATTGAACAATCATCGTTTCGTGAGGCAGAAATTCTCCATCCACAGAAACAATATGTTCTTTAACAATTAGATGTAGGTGTGTGTAAGTGTAGCTCGAATATTTCTTATAAAAAATCGTAGTATATTGAGGATACTGGTGTTGTTACAAAATAAATGAATAAAAAGAGTTTAGGGGGTCGGAGAAGAAAAATAAAACATAAGAACACAAGAGAAGACACTACCTTTAAAACAGGTAACTCTTTTTGATTTCAGCTCAAAGGCTTCTTTGGGAAGTCTTCTGCCAAAAGTGAGGCTTCTAGGAGTAAGAGAGGGATGTGGAGAGACAAAATGAGAAGGGTTTGGACGATCCAATGGCTTGAGAGGTGTGGGTAAGGTGGTAGAGGTGGGGGCCTTTTATAAGAGGAGAGGAGGGGCACTCTTGGAAAGTTATAAAAGGTTACTTTATTTTCAAATGAGTTTCTGATTTTAAAGGTCCCAAAATGATTTATTTCGAGGATAAGGTGATAAGGGTTCGTAATATACTTATCCAATACGTCTTTGACAAGTTTAGTTCTTAGATTTTACATTATATTTTTATTTTATTTAAATCGTTAAATAATGTGGTAATCGCTGCATCATCATGATGTCATAAATAATATAATTTATTTAATGTATAAAAATTATGAAAAAAAATTCTATGATGTAGGAAATATTTTTCTATTTCCAATTAATATTTACAGTCCAAAATATAATTAATGTAGAAAAAAATTAAAAATGGTTTACTCAGGTGATACATTCTTTGTTATATTTTTCTTTCTTTAAATATGAAAAGATAAAAAGTCATTATCACACAAAAGTGATTCCATGGGGTCCTCAAGTTTGGAAAAAGGCATCCCATGGTCGGCCATGAGACAACTAGTAGCATTAGAACACATTTTGGTGTCATTTTTTATTATTATGGTATTATTTTATTATCCTTAACTACCAGATTACTCATTAATCAAGATAATTAAAGATAATTACCGTCGTTACTATTCATAATGTCCAAAAACAAAAGAGTCTTGATTACATAATTTGGACCGTCTGATTCCAAATATTTAATCCATTTTACCAAATTACAAACACATAAATTGAAATAATTAATTTAAAAATAATTCCCGTTGTCAAAACAAATAGAAGGTTTTTTTGAAACAATATCTATGAAAAGTTTGGCATTAGTTTATGCCCAATTCCAATGTGAAATTAATCCCAATTAAAACCATTTGATTTAATGGTAAAAATATATTCAAAATAAACTTTAATACCAATTTAAAAGATAATCTAACCATATAGTTAAATTATATGAAAAAGCAGTTTTGATGTAAAATGCAGTATTTTTCACTATTCATTAAAAAATGAACATTGTCAGAAAAATACCAAAAATTTATCCAATATAAATTTGAATGTCTCAATCATAAATAATATGTTTATTTTGTCAAATAAACGTTATAAATGTTTCAAAAGTTTTATTTTAAAAAAGGTTTGCCACCAAAAGGCTGTAAAACGATCTTTTAAAAATATTATTGTATTCCTTGCTTAAGATTGGATTTATTCTCGTTTTAAGCCTCTAAAACACTATCTAATTCATAAATAGACATATATAACATCTATTATTCATTACTTACTTGGGATGTTTCAGAAATAGAGGCAGATACTGGATGAGGATTATTGCATGAGTACATGGTAGGTGGTTCCTACATCATTTTGGGTATTCACAGAAATTTGAGGGTTTAATAATTTATCACAGCGGTGGGTTTTTTAGAAGAACCCTATTCTTTCATTTTAATTTAATTGTTATATCGTATGTGATGTTGTTGGTTATTACATTACCTTTTATTCTTGAGCGCGGTCGGGTGGGAGGTCATTTCTCATTGGGTTATTTTGATTGGGGTGATAAAATGTTTTTAAATGAATTATCTTGATTTATACTAGTATTTTTAAATTTTTAAAATTTATTAATCATGATAGAAGCATTCAAACCTCAGTGTTTCTATTTGATGGCTGGTAGTTATTGGAACCCGATTATTTAAAATAAATTGCATGTTTACAATTATTTTAATGTGATTATATATATGTAATTGTTGGAAATACATATGTCGATTCCCTTGATATTTTGGTGGGATTGTCCTGAGGTTGGATGGCATGACCATCAGAATTGGGTGATTTTGATCACATTTTGTGAGTGTCCAGAATTTTCATGGGTGATTTAGACCGCAGTATTGGGTGTCATGAACATCGGTTTGAGGTATTGAGACTATTAGGATGGGAATGGCCCAGGATACATGGATCGAGGCTATCTAAATTGAGAGACATGGTTTTAGGGACATGAGGTGTCAGATATAGTGTTCCTGGGTTCTTATTTTGGTGATTTCCACTCACCCGTGATGGCCAAAATCCACATGAGTCTTGTTCTGACAGGTTTAATCCATGATGCAGTGGTTTTGACGAATCATGTGGGTAAACTCCGACTTATAGTTTCTATTTACATAATATTATTTTGTAAGAACTGGTCATAGGATGCCACGTTGAAGGTGAAGAGCCATCAGTTGGAAATGAAGAGGCAATTGGGTTGGGGGCTGAGGCTCGCTGTGATTGAGGGAAGTCATCGCTCTTCCTATAGTTATTTATTTTTGTACACACATTACTGTTACACTAGTTATTATTTTAGGACAAGCCTTGATGTTCCTCTGGGTGTCGTTCCATGGGAAGATATTAGTTTTAGAGAAGGGGTCCATGGTACTGGGTTGCATCTATTTGGGTGTGCATTCAGGACGTCAGTACTTGAGACACACGGTGTGAGTAGGCACAGGGTGTCGTGTTATATGATTGAGGCGATACCTGAGGGTTCACATTGGCATTGTGACTATAGGGGTTCCCTGGGCCATGGGGCATAAACTTTTTTTTCTTTTGAGATATTTTCTTTGGCGAAAGTAGGTGACACTCCCTGGCGGATGAAAATCACCATTTGAGGTTATTTTTTTTATTTCATCATACTATTTACATTACATGATATGTATGTATTCTTAAACAATTATAATAGGTAAACCATTCAATAGTATCATTCTGAGATTTATCTCTCTACACGGGCCCTTGAAGATGCGTGTAGATTTTATGGTTTTATGTACATATAATGGATTATCTTCCAGAGCGGGATCATAGTATTGTTTGGAATAGAGATTGGTATGGACCTTATGTTATCACCTAGCGATAGTTTTACTTTTTTTAGATTTCATTCTTGTATCATCAGGCATATTATTATCTGTAGGTACTGTGGTTATCCATGGGATCCCATTTTATTTAGACATGTATGACCTATTATGGATGCATGCCTTGTTGTTTTAGTTGTGTTTAAAAGTGTTTTTTACCATGTTGTTCTATTTAATTTATGCTACAATTTTTTATATATCTCTTCTACTATTTTATTTATATTGTACTGTTGTACTTAATCTATGTGGGTCTGGTTGGAGTCTACTGAGTCATTTATTTTTGATGCATGTTTTATGATTATACACGGACTAGTATATTATATATTCCTTGATGGTATTCCTTATAATTATACATGTTTACAACCTCTATTATAGTTAGAAGCCTTTGGAATTTGGGGAGGTGTGCTTAAGGTCAGTGACACTCGCCCCAATAGAACTATTCTGGAGGCTTTTCAGGTCTTGGACGTTACAACCCATGTATTAATCATGACCAAATTTAAAAAAGTCAAAAAAACCTATAACTCTATCCATGAAATTCCATAATATGAGTAAAATATTTTCTCACTAAATAATAGATAATTTTGTATGTTAATATGCCCTATGATATGAGCCATGGAAATTTGTATTTGGAATCTAGGCATTGATCAAGGAATAGTATAAAAAGTAATAATGGTGTGTCCACCTCAAACCTGATTTTTTTATCAAGTTCTTCTTATAGAGAGTTTCCTCAATCCCCGAGAATATCTCAATCATAACAGTGGAACACCATGTCATATATAGAACACCTTGTACAAAAATTACAGTTATTGTTATAATAATTTTGTTCAAACTATGATCCCTTCCATGTAATTTTTAATCAGGAATCCATGTATCACTAATGGTGTAATAATCAGGATTCCAGGAATCACCACTAGGAATCTCTATCATAGCACTACATCACATCTTCCCCGATGGGATGACTTCTAAGAAGAACATCTCAAATCAAAGCTACAACAATAGTAACCTAGATAAAAACTAAAAATATCATCAGGGTATATGGATTCCTAAAACATTAACTACTATAATTTTCCATTAGGATTACATGATAATTAGGGGATATAGGATCCACACACTATAATCGATACCCAAAATCATAATTCACATGATTAGGGTTGGTCAAACTCCATGGAACACAATGGTTCCGCTAAATCAAACAATGAAGTGGGATCTAACATGGGATCCTCATGGTCCACACATAAGAAAAGGTATACTTATTAAGACACTTTAAGGTTAGTATGTTAAAAAATTTATTTCTCTTGGGATCATCAAAAGGAATAAGATATCATAAGAATCATAGCTAGGATTCTTGAATGTAGTTTTATAGAAGACTAATCTTACAAAGGATCCATGTGAGGAGTTAGTAAATAGAGGAATCCAACATGGAATCCTCTATGATGGAAACTAATCTCATGTGTAATCAAATCCCACAACCATTCTATATTTTTTATCAACGTCCTAGGTCCAATGAGGAAGACCTTATAAGGTTCTTTTCCATAGGGAAAACTTTTATACGAATCAGTCAAAAGAGAAATATCATGAACCATTTTAGTATATGATATCACCCATGTTTTTTCTAAACAATTGACTTATAATTTACAAAGCTCATGTCATAATCCCACTAACTAGGGACTATATCTATAAATGTCACTAATTTAGGATTTTTAGATCAATATACATAACCTCATGTCATTATCATGACCCTTTGGAGGGTCTCACCCTAGGTCTCATTCATAAGAGATATAATAAATTACTAGATGAAGAACCATTACATAATTTATCACTCACACCAAAAAACCTATTAGAAAACTTGAAATCACATAAATGGTTTTACCATCATGATATACATGAAAGAAAATATAAAAATGGAATAATTTTATGTCCAATTACGACTCTGACGCTTTAAAACATGAAAAATCAACTATTAGGTTGCAAGGAAGTGCACACAATGTGTATACCCAAGTACATGACATGACCACTCAAATACCCACATGGAAGTGTACTTCATCGGGACATGAAATTTAAAAATAAAGTATGTTATGTATAAAACATGTACGTGGTGTGTACTATATACAAGGTACCGGCTCATGAACATCACATGGGCTGGCTATGCATCTTAGCCTCGCCATGTAATTCTACACGGCTTGTAACCAACACGAGTTTTTTCCATGCACCCTATATGGACAAGTTCCATTGTATGAGAATATAACCATAAAAAAGGAAACATATATAGGAATTATCATTATGACATGTGCTATACGTCCTGTATGTTTACCCTAAAAAACTAAAGTTTAAATTTTGATAAGCTACATGGTTGAGAACTGCTACATGACATGTGTAAATAGTTCATGAAATATAATTTAAAAAATCAATCATTATTGAATAGGAAGAACACATGTTGTGTGTTTATAAACTACATGTCATCTAATCTGGATTTCTAAATTAGAAACCCATAAAAATGGATGAAAACACAGATTTCCCACATTTGAGCATAGTTCAACCCCATTGTGGTCCCTATTAGTAAAAATTGAGTTAAATAACTAGAAAGAAGTAAATCATAGAGTATTTTTATCAAAACAGAAAATAATTCTTCCTATGGTAGGAATCAACCATTTCGTTTACCGTACCTACATTCCACCATTGATTCATGATAGTCTAACTCTTCCTTGAACATCATGTAGACAAGACTCTTATCAACCATCTATCTCTCAACACCTATCCCTTTTCTCTCAAATTCAAACATTGAGATTGTTAAAGTGATTGTAAGTGATAATACAATGGGAGGATAATAAATAAAATAAGAAAAAAATATTACTAAAAAGAAGAAAAAAGATGAAAAGGAAATGTGGGATTAAGCTCGGTCCCACTGCCCGATATAAATTTATACATCATCTTGGAAAAGCCCGATGTTACAAAATTAAGGATAATAAATAATTTCAATACGATTATGCTAAAAAATATTATATAAACACATTAAAAAAATTAATATTTGGTCAATTAAGTATTAATTTATTCACAGTGTAACACCCATGGAAAAGTGAGAGTTAATAGACTAATGTTACTACCCATGTCTACAAGGTTCACCTTTCATTTTTTGAGAGACTACATGAATATAAATATGTATTAAAGAGTTCATTAGCATGAGTATAGTTAGGATGGGTGTCGTCTTTGGATGTTTCCCAAGGTGTGTGTGTGAGAGGATAATGAATACAGGAAAACATGTATTGGACTATAGAGATAATGATTAGTATGATAAGTTACACTGATGTGTAATAGACTATGGTATACTGGGAAGTAATGGGGAAAACATGTTAAAGAATCATGTGTTTACATTTAGAGTTAATAATTATTCTGACAGGTGAACCATGTGGCTAATAGACTATGGTGTGATGGGTTGGAAATTATGACAAATCGTAACAATAAAACAAGTTTTGGCCTATGGTGATAGTAATTTCTCTAATAAGTGACCCTGATGGGTTATAACTTATAGTTTCATGGAAAGGAAACCTATGTATGAGGTTAGATGACCAGGGTCATGGCCTAAGAAATTTCGAGTCATGAAAAATGGTATCATTGATAATACGATACTTGAAGTCTAGAGTCATTACCTGAGTTTGATGATTAGGATCTATAATATGGGTGTTGTTCCAAAAAAATGAGTGGAGTGTGTGAAACCCCTGGAAAAGTGAGACCTAGTATATTAATGTTGCTACCATGTCAAAAAGCTGAACATTTCAATCAAAATACTACTTGATTAGAACTGAATAGTTAATCTTGCTTGACCTAGAGCAGCGTCATGATGGATGAACTCCTGGGATGATTTCCAAGGTGTGTGAGTGAGGAAAAATTGAATTGAAATAAAATTTGTTGGCTGATTGGTATATCATTAGTATGATTATTAAAAACTATGGGTAATAGACTACTGTTTTTGGGATGGAACCAACAATATGGGGTCAGATGTCCAACATTGTAGCACATGGGAGGTCAGGTCATTACAATTTTCCTTTGTTCCTTAACATTCATATTGTTAATCTTCATTGTTTATAGGTACAAATATTAAATTTTTAGAAGTTATTATATTCCTTTAATATTTAACTCTATTTGAAATATATTATATTATTTTTCCATGGTTTATGAAGGTTTTAAACTGTTCCGTATTTTCCTCTACGGATAAATTGTTCTCAGTAGATTCAAACTCTTCCATTTTACTCAATATACTTTTTTGGTTCCATTCGATGTACCTTTTCTTACTCTCGGTGGATTTCATAACATCCTTTTGAGTTTTTACCAGATTTTTATTCTTTAGAGTCAACATAACCAAATGTTCCATCTTTGTTATTTTGATAAGTAACTATAGAATATCTGATATCTACACACACAAAGAATTTATATCATACCCCATCCCTTGACTGCCCTGGAGCTAGTGTATAGATGAAATAAAACATTGTGTGTATGTTATTTTTATAATAAGGAAAGATGAAAACACACACACACATGTTCCACTAGAGAGGATCATTTTGGTTTAAGTCATGGATAACCAGATACAATTATTACATTTCTTTCAAAACTAGAAGAAAAAGAAACTCTAAAAAGATAACACTGAACAAAGTGACTTAAAACTACTAAACCTGTAAAAGAAAACAGACTAAAAACATAGGGTGAGCATAAGAATGCCCAGTAAGGGGTTATAAAATAACATTATATTCCAATTATAACTTTTGAAAACATTCCATTAAATTTATCCATATAACATTTTCTTAAGGAATGTCCTAACACATGTATCATAACATAACACTTTGACTAAGAATTATAAGATCACAATTCAAGGAATATTAACAGAGTTACAAGGAAACTTGATTCAATTATAAGAATGCTCATTTAATTATAATAAGGAAAATAAATTCTAACATTAATATATATGACATGAAAATATGAAAGTACAAAATTTATAACTAAGAGTAATACATTATCAGAGTTTCACAAAAATATGATAACTACAATTTCATCCTTTACTACTGTGAATCATAAAATGGATTATAAATCTATGAGTGATGAATAATTAATAATACATAAGCTTTTTTTAATTCTAATTCTGAGAAACATATGCTCTTTAACCATGAATATTCTACCAGTCGAATATTCTTTTGGTTAATTAAATTGCATGGCCATAATGAGGAAAGTCCATTTTCTGGACTGTATCAAGGCATCGACCAAGATGTATAATGACGAATGCCTCATCCGAAATCCAAAAATCATAAATTTGTCAAGGCCTTGTGCCAAGATCATAGTTTGTCTCATGAGACCTACAGATGCATCGAGGGGCCATAGTAGTCCCCACCCGACAATACATAATTTCAATGCATTCTTCATTTCTCAAAATCAATGTCCTCATACCAATTTGATTTATTAATTTAATTATCACTTATAATTCAAAGTGTCACACAATACTTAGTTTCAAATTTCATATTATACAATGTGTCCCATACCACCTTGAATAATTTAATTTTTCATTTCATATTATTCAAAGGGTCCCATAACACCTTGAATAATTTAATTTCTCATTTCATATTATTCAAGGTGTCCCATACCAATTTGAATAATAAAATTTCGTTATTCCAAAAAGTCCATTTGAGTGTATAATTTACATATATAAAGTAATTCTTGCTTATAAATATTATCAACAATACTATCAACTACATTTCTATGGCAATAAATGGAAATCATGACAAGCAGATTATAACATATGTAATGACAACTAAGGTATTACATGTTTATCACTTAAAATGAAAATCTATAAAACACTTATTATGAATGTAAACATTTTATATTTCAGAATTCACAAATCTAAAATTAGGATAAAGGTCATTCATATTTAAAACACATTCCTATAAATGGAAAAACCAAACTTAATGATTGTAAAACAATTATTATGACAGATTCATGTTCTTAGATTATTTCATTCCTTTAAATAATATTAGGAGGGCTTACACTATGGTGACTATTATTCCTAATTAAATAGGGGTTAAAAAATATATGTACTATAACCCATGGTAAAATAAATCACTGAACATCTCACAAATATATTTGAATCAACAAAAAAGGTTTTTATAAAAACTAAAATAGTTTTAGATTAAGACCTAAATGTATATATATACATATATAACTGAATATAAAAGTATATAACTTGGTTTTTCATAAGGAAGAAAATGTTTATTAAAAACATAGATGTTTTTAGTTAATGAGGAACATTAGTGAAACATTTGTTCATTAACTTCAAAATGTGACATTTGATGTAAAAGGATTCGGTTATGAAACATATAAATATATAATTTATGTGTATAACCGAATATATAATATATATAAGTGTCTTTCCCCAAGATCAAATGGAACCTACATGATTTAAATATATTAGTGGCATTAGTTTAATCATAGTTTCTTTAATTTCAAAACGTGCAATTAAATATACAATGTTTAGTTAATGAAATATGTACATATTTATATATATATATATTCTTATGTATATTAAAAATTATACAGAATATCAAAACAACACACATTCCTTTGTAAGATAAAAAATTATGAACTTCATATATGATTAGGGAATCACTACCATAGAATGACTCGGCATGTCTTATTCTCAACAATATATATACATATATATATACAAGTGTATAAATCTATATGTATATATATATATATATATGAACCCAAACTGAATCAAAGAAAGGAAACATAGAACCCTTACCTGATTTGAATGGGGAGGAGAGGCTCGGGAAGGCTCGTAGAAGGATTCAGAGGAGGAAGAACCGAGAGGTTAGGGGTGCGACACGATTTGTATATATACTATGTTATATAATTATCTTTAATAACACTTTCTAGATAACCTAGAAATTTTTGGTTTAAAATAATACTAAGGGTGAGTATTTTTGGAAGATGAGGGAAAGGGGGACCAATAATGTTAAGGGTGGAGAAAACAAATGGAGAATGTTGGAAAACCCACTGGTCCAGTGCATGCGGATGAATAAGAAGACATCATGGGGAAGAAAATCCAGAATGTTAACAGACGACCGAATTAGATATCACCCAGATCAGACGGATAGAGTGCATATTTGAATTTTATAAAAGATGAACTGTTGTAATCTGAGGGGGATATGATCGAATGGATATGGGAGATGTGGTGATTTTAAAATAACATGGAAGGATGTGATTAGATCATGATCAGATCAGACGGTGAAAAAAACTGTGGAGGATACACATGACCGTACGGGTTCTAAAGCAAAACTGATCAGGCGGCTCAGATCGCACGTGGCATGATTGAATGGCCCAGACCCCTGCCGACTGATTTTCACCATACCACATGACAACAGAGGGGTTTTAGTGGATTCTTTATATGCCTGGAGCTCCGAGAAAACACTCAAATTACTCCTTCCCCCTGGTATCACCCCGTATCGTGTTCTGCTGTGGGTGCGCTCCTACGCCCTCCCATGACACGATGCCATCCCATACGGTAGAGCACTATGGTCCTTGCAAATGCACCCATGCGCACCGAGGGAAATCTATTCTTTTTTTCGGGCGACTTATCACACACCCTGTGTGCGCACCACCCGTGGGCCATTGCTAGGGGGTTGTGAGAGAAACTCATAAAGGCTTTGAGGGATTCCACAAGGATGGACCTCAACTAGGTGAGAAACTCACCTATATTTTAGGTAAGTAAATATTTATATTTAGTTAAATATATCAAGGTATCTTCAAAATATGAATTCCCTACTATAACATTAATATATTACTTAGTTTTATAAATTATAATGTTTTAAAATCATAAAGTGATTAATCAAGGTTTATAAAATCATTAATAAAATCTTATATTAGTATTACATAAATCAAAAATATAGTTTTAGTTAAAACCTTTAAACATCATGAATGAAAAAATGTACAAAAGCTTTTCAAAACATTTTAAATAATTGAAAATTATTTGAAATACATATCTAATTTTCAAATCATACTATGTGTAGAAAAAATATTAAGTCATTATCTTTGTAATGTGTATAGAAATGAGTTTAAGTATTTAGTATTATAATATCAATACATATTATATTTATTTTGGAGAAATAATTTTTCCTGAACATTTTAATTCAAACCACCAAAATACCCAACAACTATAAGGTCTTTTAGCCGTTGGAGACTCAACGATCACCTAAATGAAAATGGTTGAATTGAGGACTTATAAAAACATGTATTAGGGTGTGCTATATTCAATACAGCTTGGTGGAAAATGGTTCTCATTATACCCATGACGCTCAGTACGGTTATCTTTGTTCTAGCCGTGCTGTTCTTTGATCTGTCTGACCTAAAAGATCTGCACTATTTTCTGGGTCTCATTATTGTGTTAGGTTGCCTCCCAAGGGCACTTATTAGGCTTTTATTAGTACTTTTGGTTAGTTGAATTTCCTTAGTTGTGAAGCAATGTAATCAATTCAGTGTTTAATAATAATGCCTTGGGTTTATTTACATGTACTGTTTGTCCAAAATGGAAATTAAAAAAATATTATCCGACAATATTGTTGGGAGATATGTTTGGGGCATTAAATAATCCCACTTCAAATAATTAAATCCTCACAATTCTAAAATGCTCATACAAAACACACTAGAAAAACAATACTAACATCACCTCCCAAAGCCCCTCACAAAGTCATCCAACGAGGTCAATCTTATGAATACCCTCAATTGGATCCCTAGATTGGTTTGATTCTCTCGACTTATTTGACAAAAATACACTAAGAGAATTGAGAGTCGATAGGATCGTCCCTATGAATAAATTATTCATGTTTCTAGAGGAAGGAGTTTGCAGTGTGGAGATTAGAGATCTGAGAGTGGACCAGATCATTATAAATCCCTTGAACAATATCATGCATGAAAATTTGGATATCATGGGGCATCCCAAACATATAAAAACATAGGATTTGGTTAATATAGTCTGCTATGTGGTCACCCTATAACGCGACTTCTTGAAATTTCATAAAAGTTGGATACTTCTCAAATAGGGGGAAACATAAGAAAAGTCCCTCGTAGTACATTCCCATTTGACTAAATTCTGCAAATTGAGTAGTTGCAATACCTTGGTAAATGTAGCTTTCCTCGTTGTAGGAACAAAGAATATTCCAGCCGAGGGATACTTTATAAAATCATTTTCATGTCAGGTATAGGTTTGCAAAATTTTCATAGTCTTCTGAACATGCCTCAACAATTATGCATTCTAGTGACTCAGTATGGATAAATAAGATGTTTGTAGGTAAATTCTTGTCTTATATATGAAAATTTCAAGATATATGTTTTATTTAGAAAGGAATAAACATATCAAAATAGACAATTTATTTAAAATATCATGTTAAAACGTCAAAAAATATAACATTATTTAGTAATAAAAAGTTCATAAACCCACGGTTTTACATGACAACCTGCTCACTCTCACAACACTATTATCGATTTTCTAACATGTTCCTTTACTCAGTCCACCATCTTCAGAGACTTTCTTGGTAGGTTATTCTAGTTATATTAATCCAAAAATTATCCCGAAACTCCTCAATTTAATTCATCCAGATACACTTTTGATAGCTCGAGTGAAACTCATGCGGGAAATAGTAGGTCCTCGAAGGGGTGGAACACGAGGTGTGGTGTTCAGAGATATCAGAATGAACATGGTTTCGGTAGGCCAATAAGACAACTTGATTTTATAAAAACCAAATGTTGTAAAGCCTCACATCACTAAAAAAACTCATGACATTGAACATATAGGATGCGGAGGGGTCGCCCGCCTCTACAGCTTCTCAGAACCTCTCTAGGGCCAGACAACCCTCAGATAGAGTGAAACACACGAAGATGCCTCTATAGTAACTTCCTTTTTGGGACTAAAAAGAGTATTGTGATTGCATCATGAGGTAGTAAACATGAATCGGTCCTTGACAATGTTGAAGGATATTTGGGTTTCCAGACACTTGATAAAGGCATTTATATATTATACACTGGTTCACAAATGGCAGGTACGTCTATGAACATGACTGGACAATTATATGTTCTAGTAACTCAGTGGGGAGTGAAAAAAGTCTTGTTTCATCTTCCCTCTATTTTTTTAAAAGAAACTATACTTGTTGAGACAAAAAAATATTTTTAGAAGTGTTCTAATTTTCTAGGGTTATCCATTCCAATCCTCTCATATCAACTTTCATGCCCCTAACTCGGACTACCCCAAAGCCGGTGCAAAGATGAAATAAAACATGGTGTGCAATTTTTTTTAAAAACGAATTATGAAAACACACACACATGTTCCACTAGAGAGGATCATTTTGGTTTAGGTCATATAGAATCAAATATAATTATTACATTTCTTTCAAAACTGGAAGAGAAAGAAACCCCACAAAGCTAACACTGAACAAAGTGGAATAAATCTACTAAACCTGTAAAAGAAAACAGATTAAAAACGTAGGGTGAGCATACAAATGCCAAGTAAGAGGTTTTAAAATATCATAATATACCAATTATAACTTTTGAAAATATTCCATTAAATTTATCTATAAAATATTTTCTTAAGGAATGTAGTAAATCAGTTATAATAACTTAACACTTTGTCTAACAATTATAAGACCATAATTCAAGGATTACTAACAGAGTTACAATGGAACACGATTCAAATATAAACATAATCATTTCAATATATCAAGTAAAATATATTATATCATTAATAGGTATGACATGAAAATATGAATGTAAAAAATTTATAACTAAGAGTAATACATGATCAGAGTTTCATATAAAAATAATAACCACAATTTAATACATTACTACTATGAATCATAAATTAACAGATAAATATCTAAGTGAAGAATAATTAGTAATCCATAAAATTTTACATCATTCTAATTCCAATAAACATAATCTCTTTAACCAAGAATATTCTACTAGTCGAATATTCTTTTGGTTAATTAAATTACTTGGTCATAATGAGGAATGCGCATATGTAGGACATTTTCAAGGCCTCGGACAATATTTTAAATGATAAAAGCCTTGGAAAAAATCCATAAATAATAAATTTGTTAGGATCTTGTTTCAAGACCACAATTTTCCTCATGAGACCTACTGATGCATCGAGGGGCTACAGTGGGCCCTACCTGACAATACATAAGTCCAATGCATTCCTCATTTCTATAAATCAAAGTTCTCATACCACATTTATTTATTAATTTACTTATCACTTACCATTCCAAGTGTCACACATTAATTGGTTTTTTATATTTTATTATACAAAGTGTCACATACAACCTTGAATAATTTAATTTTTCATTTCATATTTTTCAAAGTGTCCCATACCACCTTGAATAATTTAACTTCTCATTTCATATTATTCAAAGTGTCCCACACCATTTTGGATAATTTAATTTCTTTATTTCTAAAGGAAATTTAATATTATCACTAACATATACAATGTAATTCATTCTTAAAAATGTTATTGACTATACTATCAATTGTATGATGGTGACAATAAATGGTATGTATGAAAAGAATATTATAGAATATGTGATGACAACTAAAGAATTAGAAGTTTATCACATGGAATGACAATACCTAAAACCCTTATTATGAATGTAAACTTTTTATATTTCAGAATGCACACTTATAAAATTATGAAAATTTTCATTCATATTTAAAACACATGCTGATATTTGGGAAAACAGAATATAATGGTTGAAAAACATTTATTGAGGATGAATCAAGTTCTTAGATTATTTAATTCATCTAAAAAAATATTAATAGGGAATACACTAAGGATACTATTATTCTTGTTTAAATATGGGATAAAATTTATATGTACTATAATCCATTGTTTAATAAATCATTGAACATCTCACAAAAATATCTGAATCAACAAAACATGTTTTTATAAAATGTAAATCGGTTTAATATTAAAACCTATGGGTATATATATACATATATAACTGAATATACAAAGTATATAATGTTTTTCACAAGGATGATAATGTTTGGGAAACCCTTACATGTTTTGAGTTTATGAGGAACATTAGTTAAACATGGGTTCATTAACTTCAAAATGTTCCATTTGATATAAAAGCGTTCAGTTATGAAACATATAAATATATTATTTATTTGTATAACCAAATATACAATATATATAAGGGTATTTCCCCATGATCAAATAACACCTACAAGTTTTAAATATATTAGGAGCATTAGTTAAAACAAGGGTTCTTTTATTTCAAAACATGCAATTAAATATACTATATTTTGCTTATGAAATATGTACATATATATATATATATGCTTATGTATATTTCAAATTATATATAATATCAAAACAATACACATTCCTTGCATGATAAATGATTATGAACTTCATGTAGGATTACAGACTCACCGCCTTATAAGGACTCGGTAGGTATTATGATCAACCACATATATATATATACAAAAGTGTATTCATCTATATGTGTGTATGTATATATATATATAAACTAAAACCGAATCAAATAAATTCAACCTAGAACCCTTACCTGATTTGAATGAGGAGGAGAGGCTCAAAAAGGCTCGAATGAGGCATGAGAGGAGGAATAAACGATAGGTTAGGGGTGAAACAACATGTATATATACACTATATTATATAATTATCTTTAATACCACTTGATGGAAACTGAGAGACTCTTGGTTTAATATAAGACTGAGGGTGATTATTTGTGGAAGATAAGGGCAAGGAGGGACCACTAGTGTCACAGGTGGATAAAACAAATAGAGAAAGTGAAAAAACCCACTGGTGTAGTGCATGAGGAGGAACAACAAGACACCGTGGGAAAAAAATCCAAAAAATAAACTAATAGCTGGGATTAGATCTCACCCAGATCTGACAGTTGGGGTGCCTCTTTGAATTTTATTATAGATGAACGGTTGTGATCCGAGGGAGAGATGATCAAACATCTACAGGAAAAATAATTATTTTAAAATAACTTGGATGGTTGTGATTAGATTTTGATTAGATTAGATGGCACAGAAAAATGTAGAGGATGCTTGAGGCCGTGATGGTTTGAAATCCGAACTGATCGGGCGGCTCTGATCACACACAGTGTGATCTAACGGCCTAGATCCGCTCTTGGCTTATTTTTGTCATCCCACATTGAAATAGAGGGGCTTTAGCTGCTCATTTATAAGCATGGAGCTCTGAGAAAATGCTGAGATTACTCCACCCCCCCTCCTTGTACCACCCCGTACCAGGTTCTTCTACAGGCACACTCTTACACCCACCCACATCAGTGTGCCACCCCACATGGTGGTGCGCTCTGGTCATCGCACATGCACACTTGTGGGCTGAGGAAAAGCTATGATTTTCATGTACGCGACTTAGCACGCACCCTGCATGCACACTGCCCATGGGCCATTTCTCGAGGGATGTGTGAGAAGTCCATCAAGTCATTGAGGGCTTCTACAAGGGTGACCCTCGGCTAGGTGGGGTTCTGACCTATATTTTAGCTATGAAAATATATAATTTTGTTAAATATGTATAGGTATCTTCAAAATATGAATTTCTACTATAACTTTAATATTATCCTTAGTTTTATAAATGACAATGTTAAAAAAACATAAAGTGATAAATTATGGTTTAAGACATCATTAGTAAAATCATATATTAGTATTACATAAATAAAAAACATAGTTTTAGTTAAAACTTTTAAACATCAAGAATGAAAACATTTAAAAAATATTTTCATGATATTCTAAATATTTGAAAAGTATTTGGCATACATACCTTATTTTGAAATCATACACTGTGTAGCTAAAATATGAAGTCATTATCCTTTTTAAAGTTGTTAAAAAAGTGTTTATATATTTAATGTTATAATTTCAATGCATACATTAATTTTTATGGAAAAATAATTTTACCTGAACATTATAATTTAAACCACCAACATACTCAACATCTATAAGGTCTTATAGAGATTGGATTCTCAACAGTTACCTGAACGGTTACAGTTGAATTTATGCCTTATAAAAACATGTATGAGGGTGTTACATATGCATTAAAACATGGTGAAAATGATGCTCGTTATACCATGGATGCTTAGAACGGGTATTGTGGTTCTTGTCGTGATGTTCATTGTTATGTCTGACCCAATGTATCTTCACTATATGCTAGGTCCTATTGCTGTGTTAGGTGGCCTCCTAGTGGCACTGATAGGTCTTTTCAGTAGGTATTTTTGGTTAGACGAATTTTCTTAGTTTTGATGCAATGTAATAAATTCACTGTATAATAAGAATTCCTTGTCTTTATTTAAAAGTATTGTTTTTTCAAAATGGAAATTAAATAAAATATCATCTTGCAATATTTTTATTACATGGGATATATGTTTGGGGCGTTACAATTTAAGTGGGTGTTTTCCATTTTATTTACCATTTTCTTTTTGGTAATTTATAAAGATAAAAGACATAATTCTATTATTACAATGAGTATCAAATTCTTTATATTATATTTTATTGATGTACATTACATCAATTTTATGTTTATATTTTGTTAGCTTCCACATAAATTAAAAAGGTATATATTACATACTATTATTTTTGAATTCAAGAGACTTATCTCCTTTCAAATATAACAAAAAAATTATATAAATCATGAAGGTATAAATCAATATTATCACCTAAAGTATATAATTTATAATCAAACCTATCTGAAATGATAATTATAATTTTTTTTAATAATTGTTAAATATATCAATGAATTCCTAAATCCATTAATACTGTTGATAATTTAAATTACTCTAGTGATGTATTAATTTGTAGTTTTATCATCTATTATCTGTATATCTCTGATCCATTTTCTCTGGACTATAAGATTTTCTCCTCTTAATTTTATACATACCTTGATGACACTTTAAAGTGTTTGAAAGGATTAATTCACAACTTGAAGGCCAATCAAACCAATATATTTGTTTTTTTTGGTAAGGATATAAGAAATACATTCAATGAATTTCAAACAACCTTACGATTCCTTTTGTCAAAAAATAAAATTGGATATTCATTATGTATTGAATAATATTTTAATGTAGCTACATAGATCACCTCTATTACAAGAGAGATATTATAGGGTATGATTTTTTCCTTCAGTGATATTTAATTCCATCAAATATAGGAATACATCAGATATTGAGTGAGTTGATATTATCCAGGATAATGAATTTTGGGATCTCATATATGGAACTCTCCATTGATTCCAATTTAAAATAAAATTATCATGTATACCACTAAGTTGGGGGGGTTTAGTGGAATTGATTTCGATATATCATGCATATATTTTATGGTATTTTGATCAATTGATTTCTTTATTTAAATTATTAATATTTGTAACTAGTAAAAATGTGGTGTAATTTGTGTTTTATATAGGGAACAATAGCTATATAAAAATTAATTAAAAGAGGATAATATTATAGAAAAATACACTCCATGCTATGAGCTTTGATCACAGCACAACACCAAATGTTTTGAGGGTACAGTGGTGTTACAGAACTGGAGAAAAGAATTTACACATCAGGTAAACAAAATAAACAATGTAAATATTGAAGAGATGAAAGTTTTAGAACAGATACCCTAAAATTTGTGACACCTTCTCCTATAGTGAAAATTTTATGACTACACATCATGTTATATCCTGACAAACCCAATTACGAGCCTTCGATGGAATTTTTAATGAAAATCATAAATATTCGACCACATGACCCACACTGAATATTTTAGAACACCATTATTATTACATTTAATCTACACTATCCCTTGAGAAGTATATTAACAATAGGTTAGGATACAAATGAATGGATCATTAAAAGAGATTTCACTACTATGATCAAGGACTACAGTTGTCGTGATGCATCAAATAGGTTCTTTATATTCCCAACCCCACATGGATAGAATGAATGGTGAGGAATTATGAAATGTAATTTTAATTACTAGATATTGATTGTAATAAGGTTTTTTAAATTTTAATTCAATTCATCTGGGTCTTCTATTGCAACCCTGGTTTCTCAAAATCACTTCTTCACTCTATCATTCATTACCATTATATTATTTACAAGGGTGTGATAATTTCAACTCTTTGATTAGAGAATGATTTAGACCAATATAGTTGGATATATAATTTTCAATGATTAAATATGGTTCTAATTTACTAGGTAAATTAATACATAAAGTATTATTATAAATTTCACAAAGGGGGTGTAAGTGATTTTGGGGTTGTCTACCATGACCATTGGATTAGACTAAAATTGATTCTAACACAAGATAATTGTTATTTTATTTTATTATACCCTAATAAATCAAGATCCTATTTTTATAATTTACAAGAATATTTTTATACTTTGGTAAAACCAATCCATTCATCATCTCTCCCTTAAATTAATTAGTTTAGGATTATTTCATAAAATATTTTAGGATTATTTTGTTAAATTGATAACTTCTCCAAAACTGTATATGTGGATTTGATCTCAGTCATGAAATTCTTATACAACCATGTAGTTTAGTGCTTTCATTTTTTCAGGTAAAATTTTTTCTAATTTCAGTAACTCTGTAGAAATTTACGATGCCCTATGGGCTATCATGAATCAATGGTGATATTATACAAATTTGTTTTTCTAAAAAACATAACCTCTGAATTTTTTAAAATTTTGATTATATCGACATTAAAACATAACATAATTTGTATAAATAGATAAGTAAAATATGAAAGGAACACTAGTTTTCTCAGGTTTTAGTACTAATGTGGTTACCTAGTTCTTTCCTCACAAACATTAGTTAATCTATATATATCCACTATATAAGGAATTGAATAAAATGAGAATTATTCCATTATGATCATTTTATATCTAGATAAGAAATTACACTATTTCCCACCAGTTCAAACATATTCTTATGCATCATATCAAATACAATTAAAAAACATAATACACTCTCAAAAAAATATGTGACCAAAAATTACTAATATTTTTAATCTCTTTCAAGTTTCTATCCTTCTGGTTCACATCCATCTGTTGAACCTCAATTCAGTATATGTCTATTTTTACATCAATTACCTATTTTTTGTTTTCTGATGCACGAGTTTCTGGTACACCCTTATTTGATGCTTCTTTTTTATCCACGTTATTTTTTGTCAGATACTCATTTTTTTAAAACATTAGTAATTTCAATCTCCTTGAATAGTATCAAATACTACGCATAATGATCCTACGCTCTTTCTATATAAATAAATCAAAAAAAAACAAGATGGTGCTGCAAGACCCAATTTATGTTTTCCTACTAAAATCAATTTTGGTATGACCTCCATAAAATATTTTGAGATTTAAGAATAAAAAATAAAATTAATGAAATTATTAAAATATCATAAATATTTATGACCATTGATAGAGAATCTTAGTATCATCACATTGTGTAATTTTATAATGATGATGTAATGTTCTTTAGAACACTATATAGTGTACAAACTATCATATTTATCAATTTGGTAGTATTGAAAATATTTCATTTATATTGAACTTATACAACACATATTTGTCAAATTCTCTTTGTCTAATCTTGAAATTTTGTAAACACTTGCTTCCTCTATCTGGTTCTAGTCATATGATTCATTTTCCCAGTGGACTTTGTAAATTTCTATCCGATTGTAGATATCTGTCTAATGATAATTTATAAATACCAATATGACGGACATTGTAGTAGTCTATCCTTTTAAAATAAATATATATTTTTTGTGAGGTTCAAAATTTTTTCCAATAGAAAATGATAACCCAATCAAGTAAATTTTTTGATCTTTCTCAATCTACTCATCTTTTTCGGATCAGTTGTATTTTCCATAGTGATATCTTTAGGAAAATTTCCCTATCATATTATTATGGGTTGATAATGTAAAGTGAACTACAAAACTCTCCTTCAACTATAATTAAAACATTTCAGTATAATCCCTACTTATGTGATCAATATTTGAAATGTAGAAAATCCAAATTGATAACTTCAATTTATGTATAGTGTATATCTTTATCATTTTATAACTTGAACTATGTACAAAATTACTCTATCCTTAATATTTGTGAGTACATGTCCTCTTAATCTATGAAAAACATTTGGTAATCATGATGTTAGAAACATTGGGGTCCAGATACTCATCTTTAGGATTGGAATGAGTTGTAACTCATGCTTTTATTAATAATTAAACCATTTTTATGACATGATATATAATCAATTGGAATTACGTTTTATTAGGCGTTTTGAAATATTTCATTTTTGTCTTGAAAAGTAAAACTAAGAGGTTGTGAATTTAATAATTTGATACTTTAATTCATTCAAAGTTAGAATTTTGTTCGTTAATAAGGAAATTAAATTTCAAGGTTATAATGATGATGAATTTCTAATGATTGAGACACCCATAAGATCAAAATTGGGTGTATGATCACTTAGGAACAAATGATAAACATATGGATATCATAACTATAATAGTTGATACTTTGTTTTCAATTGAAGATGACTATATAGATATAATGGGTGAAGAGAAGAAATTGGTATTTTTAATGTTCTTATTAAAGGTTCTTAGAATGACATTGATGGGTTGATTATTATTATATGATAACCAAGGTTCTTAAAATTTGGCTCAAAATTTATTATTTCAGTTATGAATGAAATATGTTAACCTGAAATTATATTTTATCTGGAACATACTAAAATAAAGAGCATTAAAATAGTAAAGGTTATCTGTAAAAAATATTTTATTGGACATGTTCACTAGGTTGCACATCTAGGAAAATGTAAGGGAAAATTGTGACCTAGAGGGGCATGGTTAAATTAAAAAAGATGGAGATCATTGATTTTGGTTGTTGTGGAAGTGGAAGAGTTGTTTGGAAAAATGTGGTGAAGGATTTAGAAGGCTACATTGAAGAAATTTTAGTGTAGGTTATTTTTGGTATTTTTATGCCTTATCATGTGATCATTAAATAAACATAAAGGAGACAAAATTAATGATAACTCAGTCTAGATGGTTTAAATAGCGTATGAAAAATCTCAAGAAGATGATAGGTTGATTAGATGAGTATTTCATCTAACGGGAACATGCATTGGTAAATTTTAGTGAACGTTTTTCAAAAATAATTACAAGGTTAGTTATCATGGTTTTTAAGGAAAATTGTTTGAAAAAATTCACCATTAACTAGCTGAATCATTCTAGTGTTGATTATAAATAATACATAACTAGTAACCAATTTAAATTTTGGTTAATCCAAGAAAATCAAATTATATTTAAATATGAGGTTTATATGGTAATATACTTATATAATTTTGATGATCGGTACATGTGTGATGTATGTGATTGAGAGATTATAGTTAATTAAAGATGAAATTTTTGGTCATGTACAAAATTATTTTAATTTATTTATCTTCTGATAATATAAAGGATACCAGTTTTCCCCATGGTTGTAGGACTCATGTCCAGACTTTGTATTTAGGACTCATGTCCAAACTATTTAAAGTAATGTGTTATTTATTTTATTATTTTCAATTAAAATTTTCAATACTTTTAATTATTTTTTCTTTAATTTTGGAGTTTTTTACTTCATGTGGTGATTTGGGGTAATTGTCATCATATTTCCTAGTTCACAAATCAGGATATTTCCCTTTCAGATGAACTATTTATTCTAATTTTAGCATATAATGGATAACTTTAGATGATCAGACCTTTTCAAATACCCAACATATTACTCACCCATTATTTTGTATATCTGTCATGGTTATCCTATACAGTAATAAAAGTATGATTTTTTCTAGGAGAGAATCATATATATGAGCATAAAATATTACACATTTGTTTTAAAATCATATTATATTTTAATTTTTTAATATAATACATAATCACAGGATTTATGTTCATGTTTTACTTGATTATTATGGGAAAAATTATATAATACTATATGTATTGGATATGGATGATTATATTTCCTATTAGAGTAAGGTCTGGTTGTTTTTTGAAATATTTTAGAGAAAATAACATGAAATATACTCTAAATAATACCTATCAAAACTTAGGATTTCATAATATAAATTTATTATTTATTTATCAGTTTTCAGTATATGATCATACTTAATCTCATAAATCGTCGTTATTTTAAATATTATCATATTTAACTCTTATTTTCTTTAGTAAATGGTTAAAAAGGAGGAATAATTTCAAAAATCAATGTATTGGGAAATAACATGATTCTTAAAATGACATACCTAATATGATTAAAGTTTTAATTGAAATCCTCATGGAGGTACTTTCATAATTGTATCCAGATAAAAATAATAACCTAAACCATATGGTGTAAGAAATACACTAAATAAAGATTAGGTTATTGTTGAGTCTATTATATAATAATGACCACCCTCTTTTTGTAGATCCATGAATCATTTGATAAAAAATGAATCATAGTCTCCCTTGAGAAAACATTTTACATGCTAAAAAGTTTAGAGTAATAAAAATTAATCATAGGTATTTACATATTAAAGGGTGAATATAACCAGTGATGGGACCGATTAACAATATAGAGGATAATTAATATATTAAATCAATGGAATTTGATGAATTCTATTAAATATTTTTCATTAAATTATTTCCTTGCATAGTAATTATAATAATTAACAGGGAATTTTATATAACCATTAATAATGAGGTTAAATAAATTGGATAGTTTAATTTTTTTCCATGATTGAAATATATTTTATTGTATTTTTTATTGAACCTAAAAGTATTTTTGGAAACTTATATAGTTATTTAAAACAAAATCATTATAAATAATTACAAATGCGATACTTTATTACTATGAATAAATAGTCAGATTCTCCCTTATAGTGGATTTAGAGATTAGTGAAACTCAAAGGGTTTATGGGCCTGATAATTAAAAACTATTAATATTATTTAAAACATGGAGTCTCTAGTGATGAAACTCATAGATATAATAGGACTCAACAACCATCATATAAAATTTACGAGAATATGCATCTAAGAAAACCACTCAAGGGAAGGATGAGAAGTAAAAATTATGAATAATATGGTTATCTAGATTAATAATATCAATGGGATATAAATAATTTTATTTATATGAATTGATAAAAGTATTAACCACTCAAACCTACAAATAATTTAGAATGTTTTATCTATAAATAACCTAGAATCTTTCCAAATAATAAAACTATGATAAGGTAAATCTATGATATTCTATGACCCCAAAATCAAATACTAGAGGAATGAAGTAGTATGTATGAAATCAATACCACTGTGGTGGGGCATGAAAATAAAGTGGTAAAAATTACACTTGTTATTCATTCAAGGAGGTTGAATGTACATTTTCATTCTAGTTAAAAAAGTAATTTATATTATGAATGTTCTATAGAAATATTCAATCCGTAGCTTGATACATCGATGATGAGAATTTGATGAAAAATCTAATTAGTTAAATAATTGAACCTGATGCTTATAACTCGTCCTCAATTAAATTATTTTTTAAGAATCTTTCTATGAATCTTCTTGTGCTACATTTTTTTGAATTTGAAAATATATTGGAAATGGATTGGTTTTATTTTTATAGAGTTAATACCAATTATTTGAATAGGGGAATAACATTCCATATTAAACTATATTTTAATATTACACATGTGTAAGGATGTTTAATAATGTCACTTGGAAAGTCATTATGAACCATAGATCTTATTTTATCACATGGATGAATATCTTTCTCAATTGAATGAGTAATATTTAGGGATTATACATAAAGTAATTACATTGTTAATAGAATTTTATTATCAATTCTATTAAGGGATTCTTTTTTCCCTTTTTATTTATAGGTTCATATACATCGGGAACAAATTTTTTGAGCTCATCTAATATCAAATAGCACAAATAATTCTCTTTTAACTATATGTTCTAAGAAGAAACTAAATGAAATCTATTAATAGACACACACAAAGCCTAGTGATTCTTCATAAGGTTACCCATTCCTCATTATCAAGAATAAACATGGTTTAAAGAATTTATGTATTAGTTATCATTAATATAACATGATCATGATAGAGAAAAAGTATCCACTTTCATGGATTGGAGACTTGTTTAATTGACTAAATGGAAAAAAAATAAATCTATACAATGGTTATTGTACTAGGATATCATCAATTGAAGTTGTAAATGAGGGTATTCTAAAGAATACATTTTATACATGATATGGACACTATGAGTTTATAAAAATACCATTATATCTCACTAATTATTCGGAAATCATTATGGATATGTTAAATAAATAAATTAGATATTACCCTAAATTTTTGTTGGAACAAGAGAAAATAATCACATATATTCTGATAATAAGTAATAATAGGAAAAAAACTAGATGTTTGTTTTAAATAATTTTCTAAAATGTGATTTTTATGTAATATATATAATTTTTTTTCTATAAAGTGAAAATCACAATATTTTGGTATGTTTTTCCAGGTGAATGGACATGTTTATACCCTCAAAATAATATATTGATTGATGAATGGGCAAGACTAAAAATATTTGAGGAGATTTATTATTTCCTATTATTTTTTCAATTACCGCAAGTGGATTAGGAGAGATACCACTTGATTTTAAATATCAATGACAAAGAAAATAAATAACGGATAAAAAGGTTTCTAGATGGATAAAAATGAATTGGTATTTAATGAGTAAATAAAAATAATAGTCAAAAAATTTAATATATTAACATTATGTGGGGAATGATATATGATATAGAACAATGCTTCAAAATAGGCATGGGTTGTGCATTCAAGAAATATTATAATGATATTTCCCGTGTTAGTGTAAAATTGATGGTAAATGGGAAAAATTACCTAGGAGAGGATATATAGTTGCAATCATTATTCATTCCCTAATGGATTTTGTATCGATTATTTCCATATAGAATATACCCACATTAATACATATAATAATAATCCAAATTATATAATAACCCTGAATAAGAAAACAAGAACCAATAATTATTTATAGGGACGATCAAATATGTATACTACTCAATGAATTAACATCATGACAAATGAAATAATTTAGAAAATTATAAAAGGATAAATGACCATGAAACCGTATATATGATGGGGATTAAAATACAACCTATCTTATTATAAATGAAAAATAGGGACACTGGAATTATAATGTTGGCAACAATATCCTACTGTGCTTTAATAATTATCAATTATCAATATTTGAGATGATTAAGAAGAAATAATAGAATTCTTCTAAGACACAAAAATGAGACTGTGGAAATGAAGGGGAAAATAAATTTGTTCAATATATATAAAGGATTATTTTTATTTTTTAAGATAGGATTACATGAACCATATGAGACTAAGATAAATAACTATCGATTATAATACTCTCATAACTCAATATTTTGTATCCACCATGGAGGTACAATGTCATATAAATATATTTTAAATTACACCTTTTAGAATAATATGAATAAGTAGTTTTCTGAATATACATTCATGTTTATAGTATTTAAACATGATAAGGGCTAATGATATAAGTCTAAGGGATTATGTTTCCATAACCCATAATATCATTAAAATGTATGAATTTAAATACAGATTATTTAAAATGTAGAGTTACCAATACAGTTATCCTCTATCATGACTATACTAGGTTCTATGTATATCATAAATGCTTCACTGTACACTATTGGTGGCTTACTATTAAAGAGAGTCAACATATATAGAAGGGTTAACAATAAACCCATGGATAAATAACCATAAAAAAAATGAAAGTAATAATATGGAAAATGTTGTCACAAAATAAAAGTATCCAGAAAAAAATAAATCATAACTAAATATTATCCAATAGTAAATTCAATTATTTAACAAGTTATTTGATTCATGATACTATAATTTTGTTCTCCCATGATTATAATATATACAATGCCATCCAAAATAAAAAAAATTAATGTATCACAAGAACAGTTATGATCTCTTCCCCAATCCTTTCTCCCAACTAAACTTCAAGGTTTAGTGATATGCAACACCTCCAATTGATGTTTAATGAATGATAAGTCACTATTCAGTTAGGCTTGGTGAAAAATATTTCACCATCATATGTACTCTAGGTGAATGATATATCACTAAACATGTTTCAATGGAAACTGATTTAGCACCCATCTGAATAAGGCATTAATAGACCATGGAGGATTATATAACACATCTATCAATGTTGTAATGGATGATTTAACACAATGTGGAAAATTAGATTCATCAAAGTGTACCAAAATATCCCTAATATGTGGATAATATTCTATGAATATCATTTCCTGTGTTTCAAACATACCAATATCATTATTATACATGAGAATAATGAAGCATCAATTATATATCTATATTTGGATGATATCTCGCTGATACCATTCTCTATATTAATGGGTTTCTATTGGTATCACATTATGAGTGGTCATTAGACCACCAACATCGAGATATAGGTGAATGGTAAACCACTATGAGAGGATGTTGAGTGGATGATGCACCACAAAAAAACACTCATAATAATATTATTACCCCCAAATTCAGAATATAATCTGTAAAAAATACCACTAACATAATATTCCAATGTGATAAAGGTTTCAAAATTACATTTTCTTTATAGTGAAGAAAGGATAATAATATTTTTTTCACGATTTTGAGATGACACCATTTATTTTATTTACGAGTAAAATGTATGACCACATACCATGTAGTAAAAAAATAATGGTATATCATTTATAATAAAATAAATATTTATATTTATTAAAAACATTACAGGGTTTGTCTTAATCTATTAACCCATGTTAATGTCCCATACCTAGGCTCAATCATCCATATCCAATCAAATCTCTATACATTCCTAAATAAGGAATCATCTAGGATAGAGCACATGGTTCATAGATTCATTTATTCTCTCTAAATATCTATTTCTAGGCCAAATGTGTCGGGTCACATTTCATGTCACATAGAAAATGTTCATCAGGGAATAATTATGTCAACACACACATCAAATAAAATATTTATGATCAATTATGTTAAAATATAACCATATAAAAGTTATAAAACCAATTAAAAATGTTTAATAAGAATAAAAACATATATATATTTCATATATTTCAGAGGATGCATGAAAAATGGCTGATAACCATCATGAAATAAAGATACCACAAACCTGTGTCCTTCTCATTGGAAACCACTAGATGATGCATCAAAAATGAATGAAATGTATAGATGTAGAAAATTATTTAGATTTCTAAAACATAAATTATTCATGGTGAAAAAATGGTTTTATAAAATAATATATGGATGAGTATTTATAACATTTATATTAACATCATACTGTGATGAATGAGATCCATAATTGATGCAAAATGGGAAGGATCTATATTAGAGGAAGAATAAATAATGATGTGGGGTAGAGGGAGATTTGGCTTTAATTGTTTAAAAAATGATAAGAATTTCATTTTATATAAGTAAACACATTTTATTAAATAATTTTCCAAAACCATGCATGAACCCATAATGTGTTCATTTTTAATAATCAATTTACCGATGGTCACATGAGACCCCCAGAGGTCACTAACCACCCATTGAATAAGATGATATCACCACCTTTGCTACCTCAACCACTAGGTACCTAAACATAGTGAACTGCAAAAATGGCGTCCTCTCTCAAAGGAAAAATTTATAGAGCGTGACTAGTATCTAGAAACAAAGCTCTCGAGCCACCACCAACTATTGTATTAGTTTGTTCACAAAACCGAACTAAGAAGTACTTTTCGATTACTATTTCATGTATACAATGAGTTATACATGATTTACACATACCATTATATTACTGATATTTTGGCATACACTATTTCAAAGGTAATTTCCATAGATTATTTGTCATATCAAAAGGTTATAAGTGTTCCAATGCTAGATTGGTAACCTCAATATTCTATGAAACTAATATTAATTTTTTTTTTCTGTGGTCTCAATACATTACAAAGATGGGAAAAAGTTTATCTCTGACTATTAGGTGTTGAGGGATCAGAACTATTATGACATATTCTCAACAAGTTCTCACTTGGTGAGGTGTAGTAGGTGATATCATGAGGATAGAACCACCAATAGGAACACCATATGTTTTGGGTGTCATTTTATGTTCTTATCTATATACATGTGTATTTATATCCAACCATGAGATCATTAACAATGTGTTCTATTTTATCATGCACTTTTATGCAAAGAATAATCTATTGAAATGAATTCATGGCTAAGTATCATGTTTTGTGTGTGTCATTAGTGGTATAAAATAGGTTGAATGATCAAGATAGAAATTTTTCCATCCAATTTGAGGAAGGGATGTATCGTTCTTTATAGATTGGGATGATAGTAACTTTATAAAACTATGCTTTGGTAGTTGAAGGTATGTCAATATAGTTACACAAACAATTAATAAAGAAAGGACTGTGACACAAGTGTGCATCCATCATTATGAGATATCATATGAAAAAATATATTATATTAAATTGTGTGTGTTTGTAAGATGGTTTTCGATACTATGGCTATTCCATATATCTTTATGGGCCTTGATAGGTTGTAAAATTCACTATTAGTCTGTTAAAACTATTCATTTCTATCAAGATAAGGGACTTGAGGGTCACATACATTATCTCATTAAATAACATTCCATATTTGAGGGAATAAGAATAAAGGGTGTGCTGGTTCACATCATAGGGGCCGAGCGTTGACTATGTTTTATCAATAACTGACGAATAAAATAATTCATTAATTTTAAATTGTTGAATTATTGATATGAATTTTTTTATTAAAATTATTTACAATGGTTAAAGTAAATATAAATAATACTACTATAAAAATGAATATTATTTTAATATTCAATGTTTATTTAATATTAGAAATAATTAAGAGTTATTCAGTGATTTAGGTTGAAAGCAAAATATATTTAAATATTTTAAATGAATGTGACAAAATATAAATAATATTTATGGTAGAGTGTGTTAATCTCAATTATTTAATTATTATTTTTTTAGTTTATGTTAAATATAAAGGGGATGAGGAACCCTAATCGGGTATTTTGGACATCTACTATATAAGTTAAGGAGAACCACATTCCATGTACAATTCATGAGTCAAAATTGAGAGTTTCTATCTCCTACTAAATCATCGAGAGTGAATCATGAAAAACTAGTGAGGAATTCATGAACACCTTCTTGGATCGAAGGTACATGACCATGGTGATCATGAAAACATCATAAATATCATCAGAGTTCTGTGATAGCACCATGAATTCGATAAATGGAGTACTCATAAATTCTTGAAGGGTGTTTGAATGGTCTAAAGGGGGTTTCCCTAAAATCCATCATGCAATGGTCATCAGAGATGTGATATACGTGACCACACTTCAATATGAATTATGTAACACCCCAATCTTCCGTAATACGTTTCCCTTCGATTAATGTAGTATCTTGTGTTGTATGTAACTTGGAGTTTTAACACACCACGACCAATCAAACTACACGTTATGAATAGTAATACCCACTTTTTAAAATTTTATAAATTTTATTTTTCTAAATGTACTTCATTTTTTAATTCGATATATAAAAATTAGTTTAGGTTGAATTTTTTGTATTTTTCTGAAATCTTTCAATTTTTGACGAATAGTAGAAAATACTACATTATTTTTTAATACCTAATTTTTATTAAAATACTTAGTTTTTTATTTCAATTTATTTTAGTTTATAATAGATACAAAATACCTATATATGTTCAATGTAATTCAATGGAGGCATTTTTAATAAGAATATATATATATAAATTTATTGAACTTTTTACTGTCTTTTACCCACCTTCTAGGCGCATTTGAAAATTTGCATAAAACATAATTTTACTGCATAAGTGAGTTTAATTTAAAAAATCCAAGATATATGGTTGAAATCAGTAAGTAAAATTTGGTTCAATAATATGAAAATATGTTTTGGTGACCAGTAACTTTTGAGTTTTATTTACTACGGTTAAAAGTCAATATGGTAATTAAGGGTGAAAATGATATTATAATTACCCTAAAAATGTTCCTAATTCTATTGGATAAGTGTCATTTAACCAAATAAAACATTAGTAATAAAATATGATCCTCATTGGTCCACTTGGATTATATTATGACATTTATTATTATTTTATTTAAAGAAGAGTTAAAAGTGTTAAATTCAATCATTAATAACTAATGCATTTTTAATATAGAGTTAAAAATAATATAAATTCGGCTATAAATATTCATTAGAAATATAATAATATTTCATACATAATGGTATTTTATTTATAATTTTTATACATTAAATAATTTAATTTATTTATGACAAAATGATGATGCAGTAATTACCTTATAAATGAAATATTAAAATATTTGATATTATAAATATTCAAATAAATGTAAATTGAGACTTAAGATGAATTAAAATAATTTTATAGGTTAATAAGACATGTTAGGGTTGATTAAATAAATTTTATTCTAAGTGATAATGTTTTTATGGCTTTCAAAAAAATTAAATACTAAATAGTGTCAAAATTGATATAATTGAGTATTTAAAACAAATATTATATTATTAATTGATATACTATTCCAAAAAATATAATGTTCAGACAAACGACATAGATATGGTTATATTTATCAATAATTAACAACTTGGGTTTCGTTTTGTAGTTTATAGAATTTTTATTGATCATATAATATAAAAATATATAGAGACACGGTAAATGTCAAACTATTTAACTAAGAGTTAAATCTAAAAGATAAGATTAATATGGTAACCTAAACATGTCTAAAACCTATTGGTTGAGATATTGTCGAACCATCCCCACCATATAATTTAAATAAATCGTTTCGGATCCATTAGAAACCGAAAATAATTTTATTGTAAAATAATATTTCAAGCTTTTCCTAAAGTGACCCTAGTCTCTCTTATAAAAGGATACTTCCCCTTCTCATAATTTCACACCTCCAAAGCCATTTGGATCATCCAAACCCTGCCCAAATATCCTCCCAACTTTCCTCAAATCAACTTAGAGTCCTCAATTTGATATTAAAGACAACCTATGGATCCCTTATGATCAACACAAAAGGAAACACCCGAAGAAGAGGTAATAATTTCACAACCCTTTTTCAAGTTCTTTTCATTTCCACTTCTTCTTTAATTGTTTTTTCAATAACAAAATAATAAATATAGTACCTTGTATATAATGTAATGTTATTATAAATATTGTACAACCATATTCCTTATTCTATCCATTCTATAAATGACAATGTCACCGTACGTGCGTGCGTACGTCTTACCGTCTCCATGTCATGTTGTAGTTTGTTATTCAAAAACATAATTATTTGGATTGTCATAATACTAAGTATAACTGATTTAAATAATACATATGACATGTTAATGATTATTTATATATGACATAACATCCAATTAAATATTATTTCACCATCTATATAATGATATTGTCAGTCGTGCGTACGTATGGATTACTGTCTCCACAAACGCGATGAGATTCATTCCCCGTCATAATCATTCTTGAATAATTATCATTTTATAATTAAAAATAATGTTTAAGAACTTATTATCATTCTGGATATGAATCAAATACATATTATTCATAACAAACATGGCTTACATAACAAATTATGTAAAGGAAAATGAATCAGTTAATCACCCGAAACGATGATACTACTAAAATATGATTAACAAAGAAATATTAAAAGATCATATATGATATCATATTAATGTATATTATTATTTTATAATTTAATAACAATGATAAAACTATTATACAGGAGGTTAACATACCCTTGACCAAGGACAATTACAATGTAAGGGTTAAATTCAAAATCTCTTTATTATCCGAGGATGTTATATATGAGTATCTTCTGGGACTTCTTTATCATCCACATCTGTGTTTCTTAAAATTTCATTTCAAAACATTTTTACTATTTAATATACTATGGGTTAAATTCATTTATACCCTTATTTTACCTTCCATGTTTGGAAAGTAATCTTTTATCCGTTTTCTAAACAATGTACTTTATGAGCTTTTCAACAAAATTAAGGTAAGAATGTTTTTTAACTTATATAGCGGGTGCAGCTATTTTCCATCATTATAACATCATCAAAGATTAACATACAAAATTATAAGAATATTTTCAAAATGAATGTTTTCTTTTATATTTAAATGAATTCTAAATGATTTCAAAATAGAAAGAGATATCTCTGTCAATTTTTTTTCGATTTCATCTATTTCAACCTCCTTTGATGGATTTTTAACTTGTTTGAAGTTGATTTATTATGAAACAAATCTTCCAAATTTTATTGAAGGTTTTGTTATATATTAGACTATAAATGTTTTATTTTTATATAATTCATGGTTTATGGTTAAACTATTGACATTTCATATGCTAGTTTTAATACAACGGTTTATATTATATCTCAACCTTTTCATATGAAGAATGTATTGGACTTAGTCAGTGACATGTGGAGCCCAAAATAGCTACTCGGTGCATTGGTAGGTCACATGATACAATTAGTTGTTGAATTGGCTAAGGCCTTTCCCAATTTTATATATGGTTTTGGCCGAGGCCTTAATCATTTTTAGACATCTTGGCCAAGGCCTTGACAAAATGTCTCAGAATGTCCTGCATTATACATTCCCTCAATATAAAAATATTATTGATGGTTAATGTGGTTATACTACTAGTATAATACCCTTTAATACGTTTTATTAGGGAATTATTTACTCAGCTCATATTCCTGCGATAAAATGTCCATGTTTATTATTTGTAAAGTCATGTGTTTTCAATTAATCACCAGGCCTAATGTTTATGTTTTCTTCCACGGTACTACTTACCCTTACTGAGTGTCTAAGCTCACCCCTTTCTTATTTTTCATTTTCCCAGGATTTGAAGAAGTTAGTTATGAGAGACCTGCAGTCATAATTTAATAGTCTTGGATGTTTGAAATGGAATAAATTAGTGTTTTATTTCTTTTCAAGTTGTAATATTGACCTTATGTATGAATCTTGTTTCAAATAATACTAAAATGATCGGTCTTTCGGGACATGATTCCTTGTATTATGAAAATGTTATGTAATAAAGCACCAACTATAGGTAACTGGGGTCGGGACGTTACAATTGGTATCAGAATATGTTTAGTACAAACAATGGAAACTAGATTTATATAAACTCTGATTAGAGCAGATTACCCTAAGATAGACTTTGAGGATTAGTTTGGAAGAACTTCCTAGAATTTGGGTAATGTAGATATTTTGTGAGTTTTCCTATTAATACATCACTATATAGATATGATAATTTAGAGGCAGCTCTGGAACAGATATACCTAGGAGTGAAAAATACAACAAGGAGATTCGAGCTTGACCTGGGGTATCTTGGTACACAACAACAGGTCTTGCTGCACTCTTGGTTACGACTCTCTCCGGGGATATTCTTAGGATAATTCACATTTTTTATTAAAAACCATTATGAAGGATTTTTGAGTATATACCTTCTCAAAGAAAACATTTTTTTGATTATAGATTACATCTATAAACTGTTCAATTTATGATAAGTATTTTACATGTTTGGAATTATGTATTGTGACTCATTTACTAATCTAGCGTATGCCATTTTTTAGAAATGGCACCTAGTGGAAGGAATGGAAACTGTATCAATGCATGTAATCCATGTAGGGATTTCCCTCTAACTAAAGATAATTATTGTGGAGATAGTGATACAATTGGTGCTGATTAGATTATCACCATACTGGGAAAACATACTTAGTTTATGAATAATAACGTTACCATTTTGGAGCACCCTGATCCAAAACACGGAGGATCAATGATAGAACACTTCATGATGCAAAAACCAAAAAAAATCTTGGGGAGTACAAATCTTTTGGAAGATGAGCAATTGATAAGTTCTTTAGAAAAAATATTTCATGCTTTGGGGAGTAGAGAACGAGAAAAAATTTTCATGGCAGTTTATCGCCTCATGAGATATGCAGATCAATGATGGTCATTAATCAAAAACAAAATTGAAGATGAAGAAGTATCAAACATAGAATAGAGATAGTTTAAAGATATTTTCATAGAAAAATACATTCATTGTGACCATCGAACAGATACGACATGTCAATTTCTGAGTCTGAGGAAAAAGAAAGTTGAGTATATCACAAAGTATGAGGCTAACTTTACAATGTTAGCAAGTCATGCAACAGATTATATACGTAACCCAATGTGTAAGATTGATCAACACTTTGATGGGTTAAAACTGTCTCTCCATCAAGCATTAGTCTCACAATCCTTCTCATCGTATGATGATACTATCTCATGTGCTATCAAGATAGAAAAGGAATTCTCTAGTTCATATGACTTTAAAGCAAAGAAAGAGAAGAAGAGAGATACTGAACACTTTGGGAAAGGAAATATGGAAACATGGATGAAGGGAAGAGTTTAATTTCTACCCTGTGATAATTTTGTAAGGAAGCACCCCAGTGCTTGTCTAAAAGGATAAGGAGTATGCTACAAATGCAGATTATCATGTTTGGTTTTCTTACTTTGAATTGTTTAATTAGGTAGATTAATTAATTACAAAATTTGTGAAATTATTGATATTGAGTTGATTAATATAGGATAATTAATTTTTGGATTAATTTTTGAGGTATTATGATTATGAAATTAAATAATTAATTTTTTAATTAATTATGAGATATTGAAATTGTCGAATTGATGTAATTAATTATTGAATTATTGTGGAGGTATTGTGATTTTAAAAATGTATAATTAATTATTGAATTAATTATGGGATTTTGGAATTTATGATTGATCGATTAATTATTTAATTAATTAATGGCGATTTTTTTGTTTATACAATCATCAATGTGATTAATTAATTAATTAATTAATTTATGAAACTGTGGTTATTAATTAATTATTGATTTATGTAATGTTTATTTTTGTGTTCATACAATCGTTGATGAGATTAATTAATTGTTGAATTAATTAATTAAATTAATGTAGTTAATTAAGTGTTGAATAAATAAATTGAATTGAAGTGGAAAATTAATTATTGAATCAATTAATGGATTTATGGGAATATAAAATTGCTGAATTTGATTATTTAATTGATGAATTAATTAATGTGATATCGTGGCACATTTGAAATAATGATATTATTATCTATTTGTTAGATGTGTGTAGGACATGAACCTCATTATTATGTAATTACTACATCATGATTGCAATGTATCCCCCACCCACTCTTCCTCCACTGTTCTCTCTATCGTCAGCTCATCTAGATGGCTCATCAAACTGGCTATCACCACTAGGTAGGAATGTTTATGGTTCCACATGCCCCATCATTAATGAATCCAGGCTTATAAGAAATGCATAATTCAAGGATGTTCTAACTAGATACTCATTATTTTATCACCTTCCCTCTTCCTCTAGCATCATCACCATCCTCTTGGCTCATAATTGTAAAGATCACATCAACGAAAGCTTGATAGTGTATATTTTATTGTTGGATTTGGAGGTTGCAATAGACTTACATCGGTTGACCCTAGTATGTGCTTTTGGCCGTGAAAATCCACCAATTACTTATTTTTCATTAACTCATGGGGGAATCATCACCAACCATATATTTTGGACAATTCTGGGTTTTCCATCTGTATTCATTTCTTCTCTAATGAAGATTTCGTGAAGTCTTGGTCTATGGGGGAACAACATTGTAGGAGATGGAGACTCTACCTCAATAGGTGGTCCTAGAAGGTTCAACCATAGAAGGATTCTTTCCCAGCAATGTTGTGGGTCATGATTCGAGGCCTCCCCTATCATTACCCAACCAGTCGATTTTATAGGCTATCGGTGAACCACTGGAATCCTACTAGTGTTTAGACGATGATACTCAAAACATACTCTTGGCCTACTCGATATGAATTTTTGTGGATATGGATCTGGTTTGCCAATTCCTTCATAGGTTTTGATTTGTGATACTGAGGGCTTTTCATGGGAGAAACAACTCTTCTTCCAATCTATTCCCAGAAACAATTCAGTGTGTGACGCCAAGGGACCCTCATATGAAGTATGCAGGTGCAACCAACTAATTTATGGGAAAGGGACAACGATGATGACGATAAATCCTTCCAGTTCTCTTATAGAGGGACTCTCTCTTTTCAAATAGGATTATTTACCATATCATATTTATATTCCTATTGGACCAACAATTATTAGAAATCATATAATTGTGCCTCATTCACTATTCCTACACTAGATCAATTACCTTTATTTTCAAAAATATGTTCTATTTTTTCCCTCAAATTTAGTGGAGGTTGTGGAAAAATTAGCTTGAATATATGATTGGGATCTTCATCCTATGGTGTCATCTTCATCTCAGGATTCACTTATCAAAGGGGTAAATCTCCATCCATATCATCCTTGGGAAGATACACCAGACATTTAAAAGAATCATTTAATGGTCAAAAAAGGCATACAGATGTTCTTCCGATGCAGATGAGAGCATCGATCCAATACATCGGCCTTCACCCAGGAAATAGGTTTCATTAAAGTAGGTAGTGGAATGTGTCCTTCTACCTCTTCCCCCCAATACATGGGTGGAATGTTTGGTATCACTGGTTCAGCTCTCATCATCTACTGACGTCTTGGCCAAATGTTTTGGTGTGCATGATGAGAGAAGGAATCTCCCATAGAAAAAAGAAGATATAGGCACCCCATAATTATCTTTTTCATTTGATTTGGATCGTCCCACTTTAGAAAAAAATAGAAGATCATGATTCAGAATCAACACCTAAGTTGAACAAATCTAGTGGTCGTAGGGCCTCATTGAAATTTTTATAGATATACCCCATCACCATATGGATTGCCTCAGGAATGAGATCTCTTGTGAAATGTGATTTTATATTAATCAAAACTCGTATACATCATCTGTCACTAGTCATTGGTCTAGAATCAATGAATTATGAGGATCACATTATGTCTATCACCCATAGTATTATATTTCATTTTATCATGAATAGATCCCCAGGAAACAAACATGTGTGGATATTATGAAAAAATAACTCAATCATGGAACTGATGGATGCTTATACTCGACACAATACAATAATGGTAACATCAGGTAACATTTAATACTTCTTATAGTTTGTCTACGTGAAGTGAGATATTAAATAATGAGAAGAAATCTAGCCGCACTTATCAAATTTTCAGGTAGGAAACTTGGTTTGGTCTGTTTGTGGATATTTCCACACTATTTATAAGGATATGGATAAGAAACGAGTCTCATTATTTTATTGTAGGGAGATGTATAATTTTAGAGGCATAATGTTTTTGATAATTTTATCATTGAATTGAGTTTTTTTGTGACACAAATTTACATGGTTCAATAATCACAATGCCATGAACTATATTTAGAGAAGACTTGGTCGATACCTCTTAAATCTCTTTGATGTGGATCTATTTCTTCATGCTAATTTTGAGAAAATTACTTGCTATATTTTTAATTATTTCTCTTTACATTTGAATCTGAATAAAGTATGTTTTAGTTCAAAATGTTTTTTTAGTATTATAGAAACTATAATAGGTTGGTGGGGTTCCATCCAATGACCACGAGATCTAGGGATCAGCTAGTCCGAGGTTCTTCTTGGGATAGCCATGTGAATGGCCTACAATTTATCAAATGTGATTTTCAAAATTGTACATAAAATATATCATCTTCTTCGTAACTGTTTAAATTAATGGAGTAAATAACTAACTAGGAAGAGGGCCTCTATATAAGGACCCGACATTAAACATTACATTATATTAAGTTTTATTCAAGAAATTACATTCATTCACATTGAGGATCTTTTGAGGCTCAGAGTTTTAGATAATTATTCCATCATTAATATATAACATCCCATATTAAATATTGATTATACTAAAAAACTATTGACATTTTCCTAAATAAAAATGATTTAAATAAAACGTGATATTTTTTCAAGGTAAAATTTTCTTAACATCAAAATTGACATCCTATTTTCACTTATTCATCCATATAAACTATAAAAAACATATTAACACATCGGACAAGAAATAAAATCTCAATAAGGGACATAAAATAAAGAAATTAACTATTATTCTAATTCATGAAAAAAATTTAAAAAAATTATACATTTCACACATAAATCATGATCTCTTTTTTCTGACCCCCTAAAATATTAAATATCCTATAAAACACTATAGAAAATATAAATCATAGATGTATGTTTTGGAATAGATACCACTCTTAATTTATTTTATTTCATGTCTATATATAGATTAACCTTCATGGTTACATTTTGAATACCCACCACAATATATTTCTTTAATCTCTTAACAGAAACCCAACCAGTTAACTCTGCCTCATTACCCAATGCATTGGAGAGCTATCACAGGGTCAAGCACCAAAATTTTATCATAGAACCACCAAAAAAATAAAAAATTCACAATACCAATAATATAATCATAACACATAATAAAATCATAAAGAAACAAATAACATTTCCAATTTTAAATAACATTTTACTTTTACAAAGCCGCACACTCATAAATGAAACTACATTATTTAAAATAAAATTGTAAAAATGTAATGGAATAACCAAAATATTAATGTGAAATGAAATTGAGAAAATATTTTCCTTCCGTATATGTACAAAAAAACACTCTTTTTGTATTCTTTTTAAAATAGTTGACTAAATTTAAAAGACTATCTTAACAGAAAGCCACGTACCTTGAGTCAGAATCATCACATAAATTCATTATATTCCAAAATAATAAACATTGTTTAATTATTTACAAACTTTATAACCTTTTTAGTGTTTATTATTTAATTTTGTACTACTAATTATAATGTTTTAACAATTACATAATTATTTATGTTAACATTAGTCATTTTATTGATTTCGGAACTCGAGTCCAAGATGACATTGAAATGATATATATAGTCAAATTGGCCATAATTCCACCATCTTCAAAATAATATTCATGAAATAATAATATCTTTTATACATAAAATATAATTTTAAATCAAAACATTTGTGTATGGTTATTAAAAATGAACAACGTTATAATCATAGAGATGGTAGGCTGGACGTACACATGAGTAATATTTCTATTCTTCAATGATCATTATGGAATGAAGTTAATTAATATTTTATTATTAAATGAATATAAAAAATAATTAATATAATATTAATATTTTAAATATATTTATATATATCATCTATGTGATGTGGTGAAAAAAAATGAATCGCATCGTTTCGTGGAGGTTATAGTTCACAAATACCCATGAACGACGTTATCATTTTTATTTACAGAGAAATAAAAAAAATGATATATTATTATTTCATAATGATAAATATTTCATTAATATCAAATAAAATAATTAATTTCATAATTATGACCATTCTTGAGAGATGGTGATGGAAAATAAATTATATTAGTTCCCGAGATTATAGTCCACCAAACACATGAATGAATAACTAATTTCCAATTTGGTGGAATTTGAGATGTATTTCAGTGATTATATTAAAATATTACCATATTTGTATACTTAGGATAATGGAGTTATTATTTTATCATGGGTAAAGAATATTTTATGTAATTGGATGAAGAAAAAAACACTTATAAAATGATACATTTCCTTCAGACAATCTCCATTGATTACCACCTTAACACCTATAAGGTGACTGATATTCCTAATATAATATCTATAGAATGTGGGGAGAGATTATAAGAAGGTATTTGGCATGCTATTGGCTAAAAGAATTTGGGTTTTATGTGTAAGGAAAAGATAATAATGGGATCCATTTTATCGGAGAGGGGTGGAGCACTCTCGAATTCTTAAAATTATTAAATTAATATAAATTACTTTTCTAATATAAATGGTTCATATCATCTGTATTTCATATATTTCATTATTATGGGTTGAAATAAATTCATTAAACAAAAATTATACATGTTGGACTAGTTTTTTAATCGTTATCTTTTTATTTTAGCCGTTATTAATTCTTACCGTGGTATCATGTAATTTACAATTTGAGATTAAATATAATTAAAATACATTTTTTAAAAGACTCATTAATGAGGAATTAGATAAATTTTTATACATATTAAAATTAGTAGAATAAATTTTTAATTTTTATGAATTTTATATCATCTACTAAACTAGTATTTATTTTAAAATATAAATAATACCAATTTTGACACTATTCATTATTTGACTTTTAACAAATATCATGACAACATGATATTATAACAACCCATACTTTACATACATTGTTAATACTTCAAAATTGAAGCATACTTATTACAACATATAACAAAACCAAGAAAGGACCGTATAGGTATAGTGTCTTTAGAAACTGGGAAACGTAAACAACTGGTTCATAAAGCATCTACTTTGCCTCCCATTTATTTCATCATATCTAGAGTCCCTTTTTGGAATAGTCTACTTAATAGCCTTCTTCCTGACCTGGGGAAATAAAACATACAAAAGGGTGAGCTCAAATGCTCAATAAGGGTAAACAAAAGAAATATCAATCACATTGTATACATAAGCACATAACTTTTGGAAATCTTAACCTGCAAAAGAGATCATACTTTCATAACATGGGATAAATCATGACAGTGAAATGTAATCACAATAATCATAACTTAAAACATGAAACTTTGTGGCATACACACATAATCGTAGAGAATCATTTCTTGTTAGTCAAGACTCATTTCCAAGACTATCTTAGTGGACAAAGTCCCTTTCTAAACCGAGTCACCCTCGTTTCAGTCATGTTTCACTGAACCGGTATAACCTACCATACCAGCCATGTCTATCTCATGAGATACAAAATCTTTACCCAATCCATTGGAGGGAGATATAGGTCCCACCCATCTCATAATGATACCATTCTTATGTGTGCCACAAAATCATAAATCATACATCATTACATAACCCATGTAGTAAAAATGGGATTCTTAAACAACATGGCATCATAAAACAATTCATATAAGATAAAGGAATTCATAAAAATATTTCCATCACAACATAATCAAATCCATGTAATAATAGGGATAGAAACAGAACCCTATATTATCTTAGATGGAAAATAATTTTGATAAAACACATGAACTCCATTCTTGAGGAAAATATCATTTCTGCTTCAAAAACACTTTTCCTTTCATAACTTGTCGTACAATTCTAAACTAAAAGAAGTTAATTGAAAATAAACATGAAAACTTGTAAAGGAAGCTTCTTGGAAATAATGTTTTAAAAATCCATTCATGCCGTATAAGTTAAAAAAACATTCTTCTCGTACTTTTGTCGGAAAAGTCAAAAAAGTACCTCGTACGAAAAATGACAAAAGATTCCTTTCATATCTTTTACTAAAAACTCGCCGAAGGGTAAAATTGGATTTAAACAATTGTACATGGATGGAAATAATATTACATATTTATGAAACTTGGATGTGGATGATAAATTCACCCTAGTAAATTCCAAAGTATAAACAATCTCGGATAAAAATGAGATTGTGATATTTCCCTTACCATAGGTCCGACTTGCTTTGTAAGTGTCCGAACCTCCTGTATAATGATTTAAATAATGTTATTGACTTATTCCAGAATCATACTTATTTTTATGATATCATATATGGTCATATTCTTAGCTTCTTAGTAATAATATTTCATTGCTACTTGTTATTCGGGTGTTTATAACTTTTTGTTCTTATGCGTGTTTTGTCGAATAAATTCTTATTCTTTTCCATTGGTTATAGATACCTCATTTCCAGAATGGTATTAGTGTAATATATGTCATATTCATTTATTCAATTCATTTATATAATCATTATGAAATTAAGATCATGTAGATTGAGTCGCATCACATCGTGGAGACGGTATTCCGTACGTATGCACGAGTGATGATATCGTTACTATGATCGTGAAATTGTATTGGAGTATATGTATAATATTTCAGAATCAATATCACTTTATAATATACATATATAGTCATTATTTACACCATTATACCCATACAAGTTAGGTGGTGGTGGAAAATAGATTACACCACGGCGTGGAGACGGTATTCCGTACGTACGCACGCGCGGTGATTTATTTTTCCGTAGGATGGATAGATGGTGAAATAGGGTTGTTAAATACTTATAATAACATATCATTATATGAGTGATACTGATGTTATTACTTCATAATGAAACAACTAAATAAGAAGAAGTGGAAGAAGAAATAAAGATGAAAGAATCGGTAACAGACATTACCTCTTCTTTGAAGTGCTTCTTTGAGACCTCCTTTTAGGGCACTAAAATCGGTATTTGAAGAAGACCAGAACCTCTAGTATGTTTCTAGGGAAGTGGAGAGGAGGAATTGGCAGGGGTTGGACGAGATAGAAGGCTCAAAGTGGTGTGAGGAAAAGGGGGAGGAGGTGTCCTTTTATAAGGGAGGAGAGGGGAACCTTTGGAATAACTAAAAATATTATTTTATTATAAAGTCAAGTTCGGTTTTAAATAGCTCCAAATTGATATATTTATAATATAAGGTGGGGATGGGTCGAAAGCCTCTCATAAAATAGAATTTAGACAAGTTTAGGTTCCTATTTTAACCTTATCATTTAGATTTAACATTAAGTTAAATAATTTTACTTTTACCATGTCTTCTTGTGTTCTTATAATATAAGGTTAATAAACTTACTATAAGAATCCAAACGAACCCCAAGTTGTTTATTATTAATATATATAACCTTATCTAAGTCATTTGGCCGAACCTTAGATTTTTAGGAATAAAATAACAATTACCAATATAATATTTGTTTTAAAAACTATTTTATGCCAATTTTGACACTATTTAGTAATTGATTTTTGTGAAAATCATAACAGAATTATTAGTTCGATCAAAGTGAATTAAATCAATACTAACATTTCATAATAAAAACTAAAATTAGTGGGATTCATAAAAAGTCTCAAATTACATTTATTTTGGTGTTTATAAAATCAATTATGTCAATATTTCATTAACATGATAATTACTACGTCATCATTGTGTCATAAATAAATTAAATTATTTAATGTCTAAAAATTACAAATAAAATATCATCATGTAGGAAATATTTTTATCTTTCTAATGAATATTTATAGTCGAATTTATCTTATGTATAACCCCATATTAAAAATTATTTACTTATTAAACATTGATTTTAACTATTTTAACCCTTCTTTAAATAAATTAATAATAAACGTCCTAATCTAATCCAAGTGGGCCTAAATGGTCATATTTTATTCCTAAGTTTGTTTTTGGTCGAATTACACTTATCCAATAGAATTAGGAAATGTGTTAGGGTAATAATAATATCATCTTTACCCTTAATTACCCTATTTACTTTTTACCGTGGTAAAAAAAGTAAAAAGTTACTATTCACCAAAAAATTATTTTCATCTCATTGAACCACATTTTAGTCCTTGATATTAACCGTGTCTCTCGGATTTTCGAAATTACACTCACAGAAGCGGTAAAATTAAGTTTTATGAAAAATTCAGTTTTTTAACTACCACTTAGTGGTTTCACTATTCATCAAAAATTGAAAGTTTTCAGAAAAATACCAAAATTTCTCCGTAGGCTAATTTCGATATTCCGAATCCAAAAATGCAGTCCATTTTGAAAAATAAAATTTATAAAATTTCAAAATGTGGTTATTACTATTCATAACGGCCAGTTTTAATAATATTATAATACCATATCGTTGTTTAGTGAAACTCGGTATTGCGTACGACGCAAGCTAACGAGGAAGGTCGCGATTTCGTGTAAAGAAAGCCAAGAAAGTGTTGTGTAGAAAAAGATTCCTTTGATGATTTATATAACATAAAAGTCTCGGGTGTTACATTCTACCCCCCTTAAAATGAATTTCGCCCTCGAAATTCGTCACTTTGTAACAAACAGATTAGGATACCTCTCCCTCATCACATCCTCAAGCTCCCATGTAGCTTCTTCTAATTGTTGGTTCCTCCATAAAAGTTTCACCAATCGAGTGGTCTGGTTTCGTAGGACTTTTTCGCTATGATCCAGAATCTCTATTGATTGTTCTTCATAAGAAAGATCTTGCTCCAGCGGTACAACTTCTGAGCTGAGTACATGTGAAGGATCAGGTATGTACTTTCCCAGGAGAGATACATAGAACACATCGTGAACTTGAGAGAGATTCGGTGGATGTGCCAATCGGTAAGCTACCTTCCCAACACGATCCAGTATTTCGAAAGGATCGATATATCTTGGGTTCAACTTCCCCTTCTTTCGAAATCTCATAACCCTCTTCCAGGGAGATATTCATAAGAACACTTTATCACCCACTTCAAACTCAAGGTCTTTTCTTCGATTGTCGGCATAACTTTTCTGTCGACTCTGAGATACTCTTATGTGTTGTTGAATAGATCTGACCTTTTCTGCCATTTCATCAACGAGATCAGGTCTTAATAGCTTTCTTTCCCCAACTTCATCCCAGCAAGTTGGAGTCCTTCATTTATTTCCATAGAGAGCTTCATAAGGAGCCATCTGAATACTGGAGTGAAAGCTATTATTATAAGAAAATTCCACCAAAGGTAGGTGTTGATCCCAACCTCCTTTGAAATCCATAGAGCAAGCTCTCAACATATCTTCTAGGGTTTGAATTGTTCCCTCAGACTGACCGTCTGTCTGAGGATGATAAGCAGTGGTGAAACTCAACTCTGTATCCAGAGTATGCTGAAGACTTCGCCAGAACTTTGAGGTAAATCTCGGATCCCGATCAGATATAATAGAAAGTGGTACTCCATGCAATCTTACCACTTCCTTTACATATATCCTGGCAAGCTGATCCAGAGAGAAATCCTCTCTAATAGCAATGAAGTGTGCAGACTTTGTAAGACGATCAACTATGACCCAGAGAGCATTATTGCCTTTGTATGTTTTAGGAAGTCATGTGACAAAGTCCATAGTGATGTTTTCCCATTTCCATTCGGGTATGGGTAATGGTTGTAACATCCCCTTAGACTTCTGTCTCTCAGCTTTAACTTGTTGACAAACCAAGCATCGAGAGACATATTCAGCAACATCTATTTTCATGCCATCCCACCAGAAGTACTCTTTCAGGTCCCTATACATCTTCGTGCTTCTAGGATGAATAGAGAATGAAGAACTATGAGCCTCATCTAGTAGCTCCTTCTTTAATTCGGGGATGGGAGGAACACAAACCCGATTCCTGAACATTATTATCCCATCACAATCAAGGTTGAACTCAGGAACATTTCTCACCTTCTTTTGTAACTTGACATCTTCTTTCTGTGCATCTTTAATCTTCACATGTATAGATGGTTGAACATTCATTTGAGAAAGATAAGATTTTTCCCCTTCCATTATAATTCCAAGATCCATCCTTTGTAAATCCATAAATATTGGATCTTTTGTGATCCTTATCATGGATAAACTAGCATGGTCTTGTCGACTTAATGCATCTGCCACCTTGTTTGCTTTACCAGGGTGGTAATGGATTGAGCAGTCGTAATCCTTAATCAGCTCCAACCATCTTCTTTGATGCATATTCATCTCCTTTTGTGTGAAAATATACATTAAGCTTTTATGATCAGTATAAATATCACACCTTTCACCATAAAGGTAATGCCTCCAAATCTTTAATGCAAAGATTACCGCAGCTAACTCCAAATCATGTGTTGGGTAATTTTGCTCATGGATTTTCAACTGTCGTGAGGCATAAGCTATCATCATATCATTTTGCATAAGTACACACCCCAATCCCTTCTTGGATGCATCACTGTATATCACAAACCTTTCTCCACTATAAGGCAGTGTGAGCACAGGTGCACTGGATAACCTTCTTTTCAACTCCTTGAAATTCTCTTCACATTCTTCCGTCCAGACAAACTTAACTCCTTTCCGAGTCAACTTGTTGAGTGGATTAGATAATCGTGAAAAATCTTTCACAAAACGTCGATAATATCTAGCCAAACCAAGAAAACTTCGAATCTCTGTTACTGTTTTTGGTCTCAACCATCTTTCGATAACCTCTGTTTTTGCTGGATCCACATATATCCCCTCATTTGAGATTATGTGACCCAAAAATGAAACTTTTTGAATCCAAAATTCACACTTGGTAAATTTGGCATAAAGCTTCTCCTTTCTCAGGGTCTTCAATATAATTCTCAAGTGATCTTCATGTTCTTCCTTGCTCTTTGAATAGACAAGAATATCATCTATAAAGACTACAACTAATTGATCAAGATAGTCTCTAAAGACTCCATTCATCAGATCCATGAACATAGCAGGGGCATTAGTAAGACCAAATGGCATCACTATAAATTCATAGTGTCCATACCTTGTAAGGAAAGACGACTTTGGTATATCCTTCCTTTTGACCCTTAATTGATGATACCCTGAACGAAGATCGATCTTGGAAAATTATTGAGCTCCTCGTAGTTGGTCAAATAAGTCATCAATGCGTGGGAGAGTGTAACACCCCGAGCTTCCATGATAGGCTTCTTATTCAATAATGCAATAGCTTGCATTGTACGCAACTTCGAGTTCTAAAACACCACGACTAATCAAAGTAGCCATTATGAATAGTAATAACCACTTTTTAAAATTATAGAAACTTTATATTTCAAAATGGACTTCATTTTTGTATTAATAATATCGAAATTATCCAAAGTTGAATTTTTTGTAATTTTCTGAGAACTTCCAATTTTTTTATGAATAGTGAAAATTACTTAAAAACAACTTTTTAAATCAAAATAATTTATAGTGATAAATTATACTATTTAGTGGTTTTAAAGTATAATTAGAATATATTTTTACCATTTTATCCAATGGTGGTCATTAAAATTAATTTAACATTGAAAATGGACATAAACAATTGCCAATATTTTGATATAAATTGTTTCTTAAAAACACGCTATTTGTTGTGACAGCGGGAATTAATTATAAAATTAATTAATGAAACTTATATGTTTGGAATTTTGTAAAATATACATCATTTTTGAATTTGGAATATCAATTATAGCTTAGGGTGAAATTTTGGCATTGTTCTGAAAAACTTCAATTTTTGATGAATAGTGAAACCACTAAGTGGTAGTTAAATAACTGATTTTTCGTTTAAATGAAATATTACCACTTCTGTGATTTGATTTTCAAAAATCCGACATACATGGTTGTCATTAAGAAGTAAAATGTGGTTCAATGAGATTAAAATAATTTTTTGGTGAATAGTAACTTTTAAGTTCTTAATCGCGATTAGAGGTAATTAGTGTAGTTTAAGGTAAAAATAATGTTTTAATAATATGAGATGAGCTTGACACTTGTCCTAATCCTATTGGATGAGTCATGGACGACCAAGAAAACCCATGGGTCAACTTGGGGACCCCATGAAGCCACTTTAGTTGGAAAATGACATTAATATATATTTATTTAATATTAAAGTAAAAAATGACACAAACATGAAATGTTTTACTAAAACAATTTTTACATGGGGTTATACAAGTCATATATTTGACTATAAATAGTCATTGGAAAGATAAAAAGATTTCCTACATCATAGTATTTTTTTTATAATTTTTAGACATTAAATAAATTAAATTATTTATGACATCATGATGATGCAGCGATGACCTCATTATTTAACGATTTAAATAAAATGAGAATATAATGTAAAATCCAAGGATTACACTTGTCCAAATCCTATTGGATGGGTATATTTAGAACCCTTATCACATTATCCTCGAATTATATAATTGTGGGACCTTTAGAATCCGAAAAGCATTGTATAATAATGTAACATTTCCTTACTTTCCAAGAGTGCCCCTCCTCTCCACTTATAAAAGGCCCCCACTTCTACCACCTCATTCACACTTTCAAGCCATTTGGATCGGCCAAACTCTGCCCAAATACTCTCCCAAAATCCCCCTCTTACTCCTAGAAGTCTCACTTTGGGCAGAACTCTTCCCAAGGAAGCCTCTGTCTCAAATCAAAAGAGTTACCCGATTTAAAGGTAATGTATTCTCTTATGTTATTTTGTTTTATTTTTCTTCTCCAACCCCTTAAACTCTTTTTATTCATTTCTTTTGTAACAAAACCAGTATCATCAATATACTAGAATGTTGTTATAAGAAGGATTCGAGATACACTTACACAAACCTACATCTAATGGTTAAAGAACATACGGTTTCTGTGGATGTCGAATTTCTGCCTCACGAAACGATGATTGTTCAACACTCATATAACACCTTCAAAGGTGGCCATTAAGATTTCACTATATTTATATATGATATATAATATGTTTATGTTTAACTTATTCTTCTGTATTTCTCATTTATGGCATACTTTATGATTTCCATTATGGGTAAACGCGATAATTTCATTTTAGGAAGTGCGGACTACCGCCCGTCAAAGTGATTTGAATCGTTAATGCCATATGTGGGATGTATAAAGGATGGAGTAAATGGTATTATACACTATATTATACTGGAATTATATTATACATTTATATCATTATGATTTAATTCCATTAAATACGAAATAGAAATGAAAGTACCGTTCATGCGTACGTACGTCTTACCGTCTCCATGAACGGTGCATTTCATTTCTTACCTCTAAATGTTACATAATATTATAAATGAATGTATATAATGGATATATATGATATATATGGCATCTAAATCATGAATATAATACTGGAGATAATGGATATTCTACCACATAAACAACTTCTAATTGTAAGAAGTTTATTGTTGACTCAAGTACCAAAGATCGAAAAAACGACCGTTATTAACTTAAATAATTACATAATGTTCATATCATTGTAATAAGTGATATAATAAGGATAATGAAATTGAAAATGGTTCTTAATAAGGTATATATTAACTCTATTTTATTATTCAGGAGGTTAAAGAACGGTTGAGTCAAGTCAGACATGAGGTAAGGGAATTTCTTAACCCAATTTCCATTCTTTGGGTTAATCTCCTATTTTCAAATTATGTCATGATATTATTATGTGATGTCTTGTATTTGTACTTTATTTATGTGTACTTATAGTAAATACACATAATAGATCTATTTTATTTAAAAAATTATCTTTGTAAGGGAATTTCTTAACCCAATTTCCATTCTTTGGGTTAATCTCCTATTTTCAAATTATGTCATGATATTATTCTGTGATGTCTTGTATTTGTACTTTATTTATGTGTACTTATAGTAAATACACATAATAGATCTATTTTATTTAAAAAATTATCTTTGTAAGGGAACTTCTTAACCCAATTTCTATTCTTTGGGTTAATCTCCTACTTTCAAATTATGTCATGATATTATTATGTCCTATCTTGTATTTTTACATTATTTATGTGTACTTATAGTGAATACACATTATAGATGTACTTTATTTAAAAAATGATCTTTTTAAGGACTTCCTCTCAATCCCCTTTCATTGAGACATATTTGGTTTTATACACAACTTTCTTTTATACGGTGTATAAACCCATTTGACTTTTACGTTTATTCAAAAGGAATCTTTTTTTTATACGAAGCATTTTGCTAAAAGACAAAAGGGAATGTTTTTCTTTCCATACTTAAGTGGCGACAACAACTTCTCCACCGCCGTGACCATTATTTGAGTTTCGGCTTCCTTTACAAGCCATCATTTTTTTAATGAAAAATAAATACAAAGTTTTAACTTTCTTTTATTTTGGTATTGAAAATGGTTTTGAAAGCTTTTTTATTATATCAATGTGTTGTATTGTATCTTGTGATTGAAATGTGGAAATGTTATGTTTCCTTTATGCATGTTTTATGTGATACGATTATGTTATGGTTTATGATATGTTTAAACCTATTCATATGAGGAATGTATTGGACTTAATAAGTGACGGGTGGAGCCCGCTATAGCTCCTCGATGCATCGGTAGGTCTCATGAGACAACTAGACGTGGAATTGGCCGAGGCCCTTTCACAATTTGATTTATGGTTTTGGCCGAGGCCTTAATCATTTTAGACGTCTTGGCCGAGGCCTTGACAAAATGTTTCAGAATGTCTGGCATTATACATTCCCTCATTATGAAAGTGGTTATTGATATTGCATGTGATTATTCAACCAGTAGAATATCCATGTGAAGAAGTGAATGGAATTATCTCATTTTACTTTTGCCATATTATGTTGATGTTCAAGTTTAAAATGCTTTTGTTTTAGTTATACATTGCCTTAAATTCTTTATGTTTATTTATGAAAGTTTCTGCAATATTGTTATCCTTACCGAGCATCTGAGCTCACCCCTTTAAATGTTTTAATATTTTCCAAGATGTGAAGAAGTATTTTATGAATGACCTGCAGGTGTAGTCAGAAAGGGATATGAGTGTGGACTATGAAGACCATGTTATTGTAGTTTGTTTACTTTTTGATGTAATGAAAGACTTATGAATGTATCTAGTGTTTCCAAGGCTACTAAACTAATCGGTCTTTCGAGACTTGATATTTTGTGATCATGCCAATGTTACGAAGTAATGCACCGACTCTGGGTAGCTGGGGTCGGGGCGTTGCAGTTGGTATCAGAGGCAGTTTAGTACTAACCTTGGAAGCTAGATTTAGATAAACTCTGATTAGAGCACATAGCCCGAAGATAGATTTTGAGGATTAGTATAGAACAACTTCCTAGAATTTTGGTATTGTAGAGATATTGTGAGTTTTCCGAGCAATACATCCCTGTCTGGATACGAGCAGGTAGAGGCGGCTCTGGCACAGATGTACCTCGGGGTAAAACCCGAAAACACCACTTTGAGCTAGACTCGAACGGGAACTGGTGCACGACAACGGGCCTTGCTGCACTCTTGGTTAGGACACTCCCGGGGGATATGCTTAGGATAATTCTCATTTTCTTTACAAACCACTATGAACGGTTATGAGTATATAGTTCCTAAAATAAAACCTTTTTATGATTATGGATTATATCCATAAATAGTTCAATTTATGTTAAGTATTTTACAAGTATGGAATTATGTATTTTGATTCATAAACAAATATAGTTTATGCCATTGTTTAGTAATGGCGCCTAGTGGAAGTAATGGAAACCGTATCAATGCACGCACTCCGTGTAGGGATTTCCCTCCTGCTCAAGATAATTATTGTGGATCTGGAGATACAACTGGTGTTGATCAACTTTTTACCATACTGGGACAACTCACTCAGGTTATGAATAAAAACCTTACTCATATAGAGCACCCTGATCCGCAACGTGGAGGATCAATGTTAGACCGCTTCATGAGGCAACAACCACCAACATTTAATGGGGGTACAAATCCGTTAGTAGCTGAGCAATGGATAAACTCTTTAGAGAAAATATTCCATGCCTTGGGGAGTATCGAAAGGGAGAAGGTTGTCATGGCAGTTTACCGCCTCACTGGAGATGCCGATCAATGGTGGTCATTGATTCAAAACACAAAGGAAGATGATGACGTATCGAATATGGAATGGAGGGAGTTCAAAGAGCTTTTATTAGAAAAATACTTTCCTCGTGACCATCGAGCAGATATGGAAAGACAATTTTTTGAGTCTAAGGCAGAAGGAGGATGAGAATGTCGCAAAGTATGAGGCTAACTTTACAAGGTTAGCGAGGCATGCTGCCAATTATATACGTAAATCAAGGAGTAATATTGATCGTTTCTTTGATGGGTTAAAACCATTTCTCCGTCATGCTTTAGTATCACAATCCTTCTCATCATACGAAGATATTGTCTCGTGTGCTATCAAGACAGAAAAGGAATTCTCTAAGTCTTATGACAACAAAGTAAAGAAAGAGAAGAAGAGAATGGTGGAATAAGAGACAGATAAAGGGAAAAAGTGAAAGAAGGATTTTCCATTATGTGATAATTGTGGGAAGAATCACCCTGGTACTTGCCTAAAAGGAATGGGAGTTTGTTATAAATGTGGAGAAAAGGGTCACCAGGCTCGTGATTGCAAGGGAAAGAAAGAGGCTATCAAAGTTGAATGCTACAATTGTAGAGAAATGGGTCATTATGAAAATGATTGTCCTAAGCGTCAGGGAAACTTACCTCAGAAAAGGCTAAGGGATCAAGGACAATCTTATGCTGTTACTACAGTTGAAGCAGAATAACTAATGTATTGGTGCTTTTGGACTCATGGATTATATTCTGGTTATTAGAATAATGTGATATATATATATATAAGGATTGTACTGCAGTACTTGTTGATTTCAGTAAGGTTTTAATATGATGAAGGTAATCATATTTTTTGTATGTTACAAAAAGAGAAACTTTAATTTGTTTGGGGAATCTGATAAATTGATTTTTGAATTAAGAGACCTTCTTGAGAAAGTCTGGACAGAGGTATTTTGGATAACTATAAAGGTTGGAGTGGATTAAGTTGATCATTGGATTGTATTGTTTAAGGTTAAAAAATTTATGAAGATTATTTTTGGAATATTATAATACTATAGTTTTAGGAAAAGGACAACCTGCAGGGTGGGGCATAACCCATCACGTCGGACAAAGTTGCAGGAATCGAACCCACAACCATAGTGCGACAAGCCTTTATTTCCTACCACTAGCCTACAGGATGTCCCTGGTTATTACAAAATAATTTAACTAATCTAAATGGTATGTGTTAACATTTGGAACCTTATACAATTAGGATAAGTATAACATTTTTGAGTTCTATTATATTTTTGAGTGAAAGATGAGTTGAAGGTTGAAACTCTAATTGTCAAGCATAAATATATATATACCTATCTGTTATTCAATGAATAAATTAATTCTTAAACTTTAGTAAAGGGATATTAAAACAAAAAAATGTGTTATCCTAATACCTTATGTCTTGTTGAACTGATGATATTTTAAATCAACATAGATTGAAGGATTTGAGGCCCTCAATTTGACAGTTGATTGTGATTGATGACCTCAATCACTCCCTAAAAATATTTACGTTTTCCCTCCAATTATATGTCTCTAATTTCCACCAATGTTCTCCTAATCGAGATCATAATTGGGTGGTGACTTTTTCATTTCCCTTTCCCTCTTATTAAGGCTAAATTTATTAATCTTATTTCCGATGTGGGTCTTCCTCAAAGGTATTTTCTCTTTTAAACTTTTTATTTTCAAAGAAAAATTTCAAATTGCGAGGATGCAATTTATTGAAGGAGGGGAGAATGTAACACCCTGAGCTTCCACGATACGCTTCTCATTCAATAATGCAATAGCTTGCATTGTACGCAACTTCGAGTTCTAAAACACCGCGACTAATCAAAGTAGCCGTTATGAATAGTAATAACCACTTTTTAAAATTATAGAAATTTCATATTTCAAAATGGACTTCATTTTTGTATTCATAATATCGAAATTATCCAAAGTTGAATTTTTTGTAATTTTCTGAGAACTTCAAATTTTTTTATGAATAGTGAAAATTACTTAAAAAAAACTTTTTAAATCAAAATAATTTATAGTGATAAATTATACTATTTAGTGGTTTTAAAGTATAATTAGAATATATTTTTACCATTTTATCCAATGGTGGTCATTAAAATTAATTTAACATTGAAAATGGACATAAACAATTGCCAATATTTTGATATAAATTGTTTCTTAAAAACATGCTATTTGTTGTGATAGCGGGAATTAATTATAAAATTAATTAATGAAACTTATATGTTTGGAATTTTTTAAAATAGACATCATTTTTGAATTCGGAATATCAATTATAGCTTAGGGTGAAATTTTTGCATTGTTCTGAAAAACTTCAATTTTTGATGAATAGTGAAACCACTAAGTGGTAGTTAAATAACTGATTTTTCGTTTAAATGAAATATTACCACTTCTGTGATTTGATTTTCAAAAATCCGACATACATGGTTGTCATTAATAAGTAAAATGTGGTTTAATGAGATTAAAATAATTTTTTGTTGAATAGTAACTTTTAAGTTCTTAATCGCGATTAGAGATAATTAGTGTAGTTTAAGGTAAAAATAATGTTTTAATAATATGAGATGAGCTTGACACTTGTCCTACTCCTATTGTATGAGTCATGGACGACCAAGACAACCCATGGGTAAACTTGGGGACCCCATGAAGCCACTTTAGTTGGAAAATGACATTAATATATATTTATTTAATGTTAAAGTAAAAAATGACACAAACATGAAATGTTTTACTAAAACAATTTTTACATGGGGTTATACAAGTCATATATTTGACTATAAATAGTAATTGGAAAGATAAAAAGATTTTCTACATCATAGTATTTTTTTTATAATTTTTAGACCTTAAATAAATTAAATTATTTATGACATCATGATGATGCAGCGATGACCTCATTATTTAACGATTTAAATAAAATGAGAAGATAATGTAAAATACAAGGCCTACACTTGTCCAATTCCTATTGGATGGGTATAGTTCGAACCCTTATCACCTTATCCTAGAATTATATAATTGTGGGACCTTTAGAATCCGAAAAGAATTGTATAATAATGTAGCGTTTCCTTACTTTCCAAGAGTGCCCCTCCTCTCCACTTATAAAAGGCCCCCACTTCTACCACCTCATTCACACATTCAAGCCATTTGGCTCGGCCAAACTCTGCCCAAATACTCTCCCAACATCCCCCTATTACTCCTAGAAGCCTCAATTTGGGCAGAACTCTTCCCAAGGAAGCCTCTGTCTCAAATCAATAGAGTTACCCGATTTAAAGGTAATGTCTTCTCTTATGTTATTTTGTTTTATTTTTCTTCTCCAACCCATTAAACTCTTTTTATCCATTTATTTTGTAACAAAACCAGTATCCTAAATATACTAGGATGTTGTTATAATAATGATTCTAGATACACTTACACACACCTACATCTAATGGTTAAAGAACATACGGTTTCTGTGGATGGCGAATTTCTGCCTCACGAAATGATGATTGTTCAACACTCATATAACACCTTCAAAGGTGGCCATTAAGATGTCACTATATTTATATATGATATATAATATGTTTATGTTTTACTTATGCTTATGTATTTCTCATTTATGGCATACTTTATGATTTCCATTATGGGTAAACGCGATAATTTCATTTTAAGAAGTGCGGACTACCTCCCCTCAAAGTGATTTGAATCGTTAATGAAATATGTGGGATGTATAAAGGATGGAGTAAATGGTATTATACACTATATTATACTATAATTATATTATACATTTATATCATTATGATTTAATTCCATTAAATACAAAATAGAAATGAAAGTAGCGTTCATGCGTACGTACGGCTTACCGTCTCCATGAACGGTGCATTTCATTTCTTACCTCTAAATGTTACGTAATATTATAAATGAATGTATATACTGGATATATATGATATATATGACATCTAAATCATGAATATAATTCTGGAGATAATGGATATTCTACCACATAAACAACTTGTAATTGTAAGAAGTTTATTGTTGACTCAAGTACCAAAGATCGAAAAAACGACCGTTATTAACTTAAATAATTACATAATGTTCATATCATTGTAATAAGTGATATAATAAGGATAATGAAATTAAAAATGGTTCTTAATAAGGTATATATTAACTCTAGTTTATTATTCAGGAGGTTAAAGAACGGTTGAGTCATGTCAGACACGAGGTAAGGGAATTTCTTAACACAATTTCCATTCTTTGGGTTAATCTCCTATTTTCAAATTATGTCATGATATTATTCTGTGATGTCTTGTATTTGTACTTTATTTATGTGTACTTATAGTAAATACACATAATAGATCTATTTTATTTAAAAAATTATCTTTGTAAGGGAATTTATTAACCCAATTTCCATTCTTTGGGTTAATCTCCTATTTTCAAATTATGTCATGATATTATTCTGTGATGTCTTGTATTTGTAATTTATTTATGTGTACTTATAGTAAATACACATAATAGATCTATTTTATTTAAAAAATAATCTTTGTAAGGGAACTTCTTAACCCAATTTCTATTCTTTGGGTTAATCTCCTACTTTCAAATTATGTCATGATATTATTATGTCCTATCTTGCATTTTTACATTATTTATGTGTACTTATAGTGAATACAAATTATATATGTACTTTATTTTAAAAAAATGATCTTTTTAAGGACTTCGTCTCAATCCCCTTTCATTGAGGCATATTTGGTTTTATACACAACTTTCTTTTATACGGTGTATAAACCCATTTGACTTTTACGTTTATTCAAAAGGAATCTTTTTTTTATACGAAGCGTTTTTTCTAAACGACAAAAGGGAATGTTTTTCTTTTCGTACTTATGTGGCGACAACAACTTCTCCGCCGCCGTGACCATTATTTGAGTTTCGGCTTCCTCTACAAGCCATCATTTTTTTAATTAAAAATAAATACAAAGTTTTAACTTTCGTTTTTTTTGGTATTGAAAATGGTTTTGAAAGCGTTTTTATTATATCAATGTGTTGTATTGATATCTTGTGATTGAAATGTGGAAATGTTATGTTTCCATTATGCATGTTTTATGTGATACGATTATGTTATGGTTTATGATATGTTTAAACCTATTCATATGAGGAATGTATTGGACTTAATAAGTGACGGGTAGAGCCCGCTATAGCTCCTCGATGCATCGGTAGGTCTCATGAGACAACTAGACGTGGAATTGGCCCAGGCCCTTTCCCAATTTGATTTATGGTTTTGGCCGAGGCCTTAATCATTTTATACATATTGGCCGAGGCCTTAGCAAAATGTTTCAGATTGTCTGGCATTATACATTCCCTCATTATGAAAGTGGTTATTGATATTTCATGTGATTATTCGACCAGTAGAATATCCATGTGAAGAAGTGAATGGAATTATCTCATTTTACTTTTTCCATATTATGTTGATGTTCAAGTTTAAAAGGCTTTTGTTTTAGTTATACATTGCCTTAAATTTTTTATGTTTATTTATGAAAGCTTCCGCAATATTTTTATCCTTACTGAGCATCTGAGCTCACCCCTTTCAATGTTTTAATATTTTCCAGGATGTGAAGAAGTATTTTATGAATGACTTGCAGGGGTAGTCAGAAAGGGATATGAGTGTGGACTATGAAGACCATGTTATTGTAGTTTGTTTAATTTTTGATGTAATGAAAGACTTATGAATGTATCTAGTGTTTCTGAGGCTACTAAACTAATTGGTCTTTCGAGACTTGATCTTTTGTGATCATGCCAATGTTACGAAGTAATGCACTGACTCTGGGTAGCTGGGGTCGGGGCGTTGCAGAGAGGATTTTTGTTCTTGATAGTGATCTTGTTAAGTTCTCGATAATCAATGCAGAGTCTCATTGATCCATCTTTCTTCATAACAAATAGAACAGGTGCTCCCCAAGGTGACGCACTAGGGAATATGAATCCCTTATCAAGATTCTCTTGGAGTTGCTTCTTCAATTCCTTAAACTCAATTGGGGCCATTCTATAAGGTGTCTTTGAAATAGGCAAAGCACCCGGTATGAGTTCTATTGAAAACTCAACTTCACGATTTGGTGGAAGACCTGGTAATTCCTCTAGAAAGACATCATCAAACTCCCATACAATGGGAATATTCTTAATCATGAGTTTCTCACCAACCATTTGAGATAAATAACCTTCATTTAGTGGAATCAATACCCATAAGATGGAAGAAATTTCCACTGGAAGGTTATGTTCATCCTTGCATTGATAGACGATCATAGATTGATCTGGAATATGAAATGTGACTTCCCTTCTTTGGAAATTGATATGAGATACATATAAAGAAATCCAATCCATGCCATGAATCACATCAAATTCCACTATAGGAAGGATCACAAGATTTGCAGGAAGCACTTTCCCACAAACTTCGATCGAAGAAGAATTATAAACTTTTGATGCGACTGTTGTGCCATTAGGTGTTGTCACAGCTAACTCAACATCTAATTGTTGAGGTAATACGGTGATACCCTTAGAAAATTCTTCAGAAATAAAAGAGTGGGTGGATATAGAATCAAATAAAACATTTGCTACTTTAGAGTGGATGGTAAGTGTACCTTTCACCACATCGTTATTGTACTCCACATCGCTGATAGAAATTGCACGTGACTTTCCTTTGTCTTTAGCCTTAAGAGTTTGTTGACGTCGACTATCATCATCAACCCTTGTATTAGGGAATTTATTGGCATAATGTCCCATCTCCTTGCACTTGAAACATTGAAGTGTAGTAGGTTCATTCTGTGTATCCCTTCTTTTTTTTGCATCATTAGACATCTTCTTCCCATCATCACGGCATTCAAATGCCCGATGACCTTCCTTTCCACATTTGAAACATTTACTTGTCCCTTTAAGACAACTCCCTCCTTGTTTCTTTCCACACTTTGAGCATAACGGAAATCTCATCTTCTTTTCAGTGTGCTCTTTAGATTTTCCTTTTAATTCCATTTTCCTCTTCTTATCAAACCCATATGACTGATGGGTTACTCCAATATCCATATCAACTTTTAGAGCACATCAAACAATTTCCTCATAGCTATTGAAGTCCCTTATGGCTAATTCCCTTCGAAGACTTGGTTTTAAGCCACTAAATAATCGATCGATCTTACTCTCAGGTTGGATAATAATACCAGAAGCGTACCTTGTAAGTCTTGTAAAATTTGCTTCATAGGTACCAACAGATTCATCATCCTTTTACTTCAGTTCAAGAAACTCTTTCTCCATCATTGTTCGGAGAATACGAGGGAAGTACTTATTGAAAAATAAGTTCTTGAACTCATCTCATTCCATGGACTCAATTTCATCCCTTTTCCTCGTATTGTTAATAAGATTCCACCATTGATCAGCATCTCCTTCCAAACGATACACTACTAGTATGACTTTATCATGTTCAGAACATTGAAGAACTAAAAATATCTTTTCAGTAGTACTAATCCATTGTTCAGCAACTAATGGATCAGTAGACCCGCTGAAAGAAGGTGGACGCTGCCTCATGAAGGATTCAACAGAATGTTGCTCCTTCTTTTGCTCGTTTGGAAGTCCTGCATGATTCATAGCTTGAGAAAGTTGTGTGAGCATGGCTACAAGATTTTTCATTCCAGCTCCCATAACATTTGGTTTCTCAGGGGGAAAATCATTTCATTGCCCGTCGCATTCCGCATTAACACAGTTCCTTCGGGTTCCATCCATTGACTAAAACCAAGAAGAATAGTGTGAGAAACACTAATTATAATAGGAAAACCACATAATCAAGAATAAAATTTCACACTTAAGGTCTTATCCTAGGTTATTCATGGCCATTTCTAAAACACTAAGATTGTTTTATATGCTTAGACTTATCCTTAGGAATCTTACTAAGGCTTTCACATCCTAGTTTCCAAACGTTGACTATACCTTTCCTCTGATACCAAATATAACAACCCATACTTTACATACATTTTTAATACTTCAAAATTGAAGCATACCTATTACAACATATAGCAAAACCAGGAAAGTACCGTATAGGTATCGTGTCTTTAGAAACTGGGAAACATAAACAACTGGTTCATAAAGCATCTACTTTGCCTCCCATTTATTTCATCATATCTAGAGTCCCTTTTTGGCATAGTCTACTTAATAACCTTCTTCCTAACCTGGGGAAATAAAACATACAAAAGGGTGATATCAAATGCTTTGTAAGGGTAAACAAAAGAAATATCAATCACATCGTATACATAAGCACATAACTTTTGGAAATCTTAACCTGCAAAAGAGATCATAATTTCATAACATGGGATAAATCATGGCAGTGAAATGTAATCACAATAATCATAACTTAAAACATGAAACTTTGTGGCATACACACATAATCATATAGTATCATTTCTTGTTAGTCAAGACTCATTTCCAAGACTATCTTAGCGGAAAAAGTCCCTTTCTGAACCGAGTCACCCTCATTTCAGTCCTATTTCACTGAACCGGTATAACCTACCGTACCAGCCATGTCTATCTAATGAGATACAAAATCTTTACCAAATGCATTGGAGGGAGATATAGGTCCCAACCATCTCATAATGATACCATTATTATGTGTGCCACAAAATCATAAATCATACATCATTACATAACCCATGTAGTAAAAATGGTATTCTTAAACAACATGACATTATAAAACAATTCATATAAGATAAAGGAATTCATAAAAATATTTCCATCACAACATAATAAAATAAATGTAATAATAGGGATAGAAACAGAACCCTATATTATCTTAGATAGAAAATAATTTTGATAAAACACTTGAACTCCATTCCTGGGGAAAATATCCTTTCTGCTTCAAAAACACTTTTCTTTTCTTAACATGTCGTACAATTATAAACTAAAAGAAGTTGATTGAAAATAAACTTGAAAACTTGTAAAGGAAGCTTCTTGGAAATAATGTTTTAAAAATCCATTCATTCCGTATAAGTTAAAAAAACATTCTTCTCGTACTTTTGTCGGAAAAGTCAAAAAAGTACCTCCTACGAAAAACGACAAAAGATTCCTTTTATATATTTTACTAAAAACTCACCGAAGGGTAAAATTGGATTTCAAAAATTGTACATGGATTGAAATAATATTACATATTGAGGAAACATGGATTTGGATGATAAATTCACCCCAGTAAATTCCAACTTATAAACAATCTCGGATAAAAATGAGATTGTGATATTTCCCTTACCTTAGGTCCGACTTTCTTTGTAAGTGTCCGAACCTCCTGTATAATGATTTAAATAATGTTATTTACTTATTCCAGAATCATACTTATTTTTATGATATCATATATGGTCATATTCTTAGCTTCATAGTAATAATATTTCATTGCTACTTGTTATTCTGGTGTTTATAAATTTTTGTTCTTATGCATGTTTTGTCGAATAAATTCTCATTCATTTCTTTAGGTTATAGATACCCCATTTCCAGAATGGTATTAGTGTAATATATATCATATTAATTCATTCAATTCATTTATATAATCTTTATGAAATGAAGATCATGTAGAACGAGTCGCATCACATTGTGGAGACGGTATTCCGTACGTACGCACGAGTGATGATATCGTTCCTATGATCGTGAAATTGTATTGGAGTATATGTATAATATTTCAGAATCAATATCACTTTATAATAGTCATATATAGTCATTATTTACACCATTATACCCATCCAAGTAAGGTGGTGGTGGAAAATAGATTACACCACGACGTGGAGACGGTATTCCGTACGTACGCACGCGCGGTGATTTCTTTTTCCGTAGGATGGATAGATGGTGAAATAGGGTTGTTTCATACTTATAATAACATATCAATATATGAGTGATACTGATGTTATTACTTCATAATGAAACAACTAACGAAGAAGAACAGGAAGAAGAAATAAAGATGAAATAATCGGTAACGGACATTACCTCTTCTTTGAAGTGCTTCTTTGAGACCTCCTTTTAGGGCACTAAAACTGGGTCTTTGAAGAAGACCAGAACCTCTAGGATGTTTCTAGGGAAGAGGATATGAGGAATTGGCAGGGGTTGGCCGAGCTAGAAGGCTCAAAGTGGTGTGAGGAAAAGGGGGAGGAGGTGTCCTTTTATAAGGGAGGAGAGGGGCACCTTTGGAATAACTAAAAATATTATTTTATTATAAAGTCAAGTTCGGTTTTAAATAGATCCAAATTGATATATTTCAAAGCTAAGGTGGGGATGGGTCGAAATTCTCTCATAAAATAGAATTTAGTCAAGTATAGGTTCCTATTTTAACCTTATCATTTAGATTTAACATTAAGTTAAATAATTTTACTTTTACCATGGCTTCTTGTGTTCTTATACTATAAGGTTAATAAACTTACTATAAGCAGACAAACGAACCCCAAGTTGTTTATTATTAATATATATAACCTTATCTAAGTCATTTGGCCGAACATTAGATTTTTAGGAATAAAATAACAATTACCAATATAATATTTGTTTAAAAAACTATTTTATGCCAATTTTGACACTATTTAGTAATTTATTTTTGTGAAAATCATTACAGAATAATTAGTTCGAACCAAGTTAATTAAATTAATACTAACATTTCATATTAACCTAGAAAATTAGTGGGATTCATAAAAAGTCTCAAATTACATTTATTTTGGTGTTTATAACAACAATTATGTCAATTTTTCATTAACAAGATAATTACTGCATCATCATTGTGTCATAAATAAATTAAATTATTTAATGTCTAAAAATTACAAATAAAATACCATAATGTAGGAAATCCTTTTATCTTTCTAATGAATATTTATAGTCGAATTTATCTTATGTATAACCCCATATTAAAAAAATTTTACTTATTAAACATTGATTTTAACTATTTTAACCCTTCTTTAAATAAATTAATAATAAATGTCCTAATATAATCCAAGTGGGCCTAAATGGTCATATTTTATTCCTAAGATTGTTTTTGGTCGAATTAAAGTTATCCAATAGAATTAGGAAATGTGTTAGGGTAATAATAATATCATCTTTACCCTTAATTACCCTATTTACTTTTTACCGTGGTAAAAAAAGTAAAAAGTTACTATTCACCAAAAAATTATTTTCATATCATTGAACCACATTTTAGTCCTTGATATTAACCGTGTCTCTCGGATTTTTGAAATTCCACTCACAGAAACGGTAAAATTAAGTTTTATGAAAAATTCAGTTTTTTAACTACCACTTAGTGGTTTCACTATTCATCAAAAATTGAAAGTTTTCAGAAAAATACCAAAATATCACCGTAGGCTAATTTCGATATTCCGAATCCAAAAATGAAGTCCATTTTGAAAAATAAAATTTATAAAATTTCAAAAAGTGGTTATTACTATTCATAACGGCTAGTTTTAATAATATTTTAATAGCATATCGTTGTTTAGTGAAACTCGGTATTGCGTACGGCGCAAGCTATCGGGGAAGGTCGTGATTTCGTGTAAAGCAAGCCAAGCAAGTGTTGTGTAGAAAAAGATTCCTTTGATGATTTATATAACATAAAAGTCTCGGGTGTTACAGATATCTTAAGAAAACTATATTAACTCATCCATAACTGATAAATGGAATCCATAAAATTATTTTATGAAATTAATCATATCCAATTATATTTATTTAAATATTAATAATATGATTAATTAGATTCATTCAGTAATTTTTAAATTATTGCATCTTTATTGTGTCACCATTTAAATTAATTATTTATTTCCTCAAATTTAAAAATAAATAAACCTAATTTTGGTAAAAATTTGATCTTAAAAAAGGATTTATCTACTAATATACCTTCTAACTAATTTTATAATAAAATAGTTGTAGTTAGAAATACATGAGTATTTCATCTTTTTTCCTTTCATTAAAATAAAATACACTAAAGGGAATTAAGTCATCTAAGGGAAACTGAGTGGTCATAAAAGCGGGCCACCAATTATTTTGGTCAAAAATAACTCATAAAATAAAATTAAGACAAGTTTTTTCTTAATTTAATATTATTTCTAATATTATTTTTACTTTTAATTACCTGATATCAATTTTATCATGGTAATAAAAAATTTAATAAATTTACTATTCAAAATTTACAAAAATATAAGGGACATATTTTAATTACATAGAGACTATGATTTCAAATATTTAATCCATTTTTCCAAGTCCAAAACAAATAATTTTCATAAAATAATTGAAAATTAACCCTTCTGATGAAATGAGAAGCCATGTATTCACAGTACAAAAGTTCATAAATTCACAATGTTTTTATATCCAATTTTAATGTAAAATTGATTCCCAAGTCCTAAATTTAATTATGTGATACAAAAATGATCTAATTATTCAATAAAAAAAAATCTAAAATCAAAGTATAGCATTATATTATAATTTGATGAAAATATTGTTTTCAATTAAAATACAATATTTTATCACTTTTCTTCAAAACATGAAACTTATCAGAAAAATATCAAAAATTCAAAATAATAAAATACTAGATTTAAACTACATTTATCCATGAAACATGATTTATTGTATAAACTATTAAAAATATTATTTCTTCTAATTACTATCTAAGGCATAAATATTGACGAATATAAAAAATACTTAATCTATCATTACCTGGGTTGTTAAATTCTTCACCCATTTGAAAATTACATCCTCAAATTTTTTATTCACCTATTTAATAATTGGGGATATCATTCCTTCATATAATTTTTAGATTCCCATGTTTCCTCTTCAACCATATGGGTTTTCCACAAAACAATAACCTGATGAATCATCTTATTCCACAATGATTTCTATTTTCTGTTAAGAGCCCGAACTGGATGTTTCTCATTAGAAATATTATCTTCCCACTAAACTAATTCTGGACATTAAATGTGAGATGAATCTAGAATTTAATTTCATAACATTGAGACATGAAAAAATTTGTGTACCTCGGATAAACTAAGAGGAAAGTCTAGTTGGTGGGAAACTGATCCAAATTTATATAGTATTTGATAGGGTTGAATGAACTGTTTACTCTCCTTCCATTTATTATCAAAATTTATCACATTTTGTCCTAGAGAATTTGTTATAAGTACATCACTAACAACCTCAAAATGAATATCCTTACTCTGATTATCCGCATAACATTTCGACCTACTTTGAGTTGTTCTCATGTGTCAATTAATAAACAGATCTTTCTATATTGTTTCCTCTTCCATCTATGGTCCCATCAACCTCCTTTCCATGAAATCATCCCAAAAAGACGTATTTCAACACCTTTTTACATATAATGATTCAAATGGTTCCATCTATATACTGGAATAAACACTATTATTTTAAGAAACTTTAACTAATGAAATATGATGATCCCAACTTCCCTATTAATCAATTGATCATGAATGTCGCATGTCCTCCAAGGTTTGAATTTTTCTTTCATACTAACAATATAATTGAGGATGAAAAGAAATACTGAAATTTAATTCTATATCCAATGACATCTAAAAGACATTCCAAAATATAGAATTAAACATAGGATCTTGATATGATACAATAGAGAAGGAGATCCTTGTAATCTGACTACCTCTGTATGATATAACTATTGAAGATGATATTGAGATAGAGTGTCTTGAATAGGAAGACAGTGAGTGGATTCAGTTAATCCAAAAAAATAACAGAATCATGTTATTACCTTGAGAGTCTTCATTAATCCCACTATGAATTTCACATATATATTTATACATTTCCACTATGGCACCGGTAAATGCTGAATCATCATCTTCAGTAATTGCTTCTCTACATTAACCTATTGAAAAGTCAAACACTTCACAATAAAGTCAGATTTTTTTTATTCCATCCAACTAGTTTTAATCCTAAAAAACTCCATAAATATTAGGTCTATAAGGATGAACATAAAATTGAGAACTATGAGCTTTACCAAACAAATCATTTTTTGAATATGAATCATAAGTCACATATAATCTTTTCCCAAACATAAACACACAATTTTTATCGACGTGAGATTCCAGAAACATATACTTTTGAACTGATTTTACCTTTTTATGAAAATCACTCTCTTAATTATACAAATTCTTAACTCTCTCTATTAGATATGATTTCATTGAAATTTGAATCAAAATAATGGAATTTACTACACCATCAACTTCCAAGACAAAACTCATCAAATCATTAAACAAATGGTTATGTTCCAAATGTATCATGGTTAATAAAGAATTACTTTTTCAACTCAATTAATCAACCACTCTAATAAATTTTCTAGGACGATAATGAATCATGAAATCATAATCATTCAATAGTTCAATCCATATTCTCTATCCCTTGTTCAGTTTTTATTGAGTAGACATATAATTTAAAAATTTATATTTGCTATTTATTTTAAATATTACTTTATACAAATGATGCCTCTTGATTTTTAATGCAAAAAAATAGTTAATATGAAATTATGTGTAGGATAATTCAACTGATGAGGTTTAAACTAACATAAAGCATAAGAAATTATCTGTTCAGTATTCATTAGTACACAACCATGTGCTTTACAAAAAGCATCACTATAGATGTCAAATTCACAATTTATGGAAGGAGGTCCAATACTATAGTTTTCACAAATCCTTTTTTCAATTACTAAATACAATTATTACATTATTTTTCCTAGGAAAACTTAACACCTTTTCAAATTAACTTAGTCAGTGGGCTAGGTACCAATTATAATCTTTCAAAAATACTATTATAATAGAATGAAAATATAATAAATCTATGAATATCGATTATATTTATGGGTATTTTCCATTATTTAACAAATTTTATTTTACTAGGATCACCAGTATTTCCATAATTAAAAATAATGAGACCATGGAATCAAATTTGTTTCAACCAATATGAAAACTTCCTAAATTTATCTTATAGTTTATTTTCGTCTATGGTTTTCCAAATAACCATTATATGTTTTCAGGATCATTTATAAATTTATATTATACCAAAATTTCACCAATAAAAACAAACAAAAACATATCCAAGAACTCATGAAATATTTTATTAATAAGATCCATTAATATTGTATGTGCATTATTTAACCTAAATGACATAAATAAATTACTAATGCCCATATATAGTCTAAAATGTAGTCTTAGAAATGTGTCTTTCTTTTATATTCAACTGATGGTATCCTGAACTCATGTCAACCACAAAAAAAATATTATACTCTTTGGAGTTGAAAACAAATCATCAATACGAGGGGAATGATACTTTTTCTTAAAAGTGATGTTATTCAAGGCTCTATCATCAACTCAAATCCTCATTGAACCAAATTTATTTCAATTAAACAAGACAAGAGCACACCATGGTGAAGTTCTAGGTTGAATGAATCCTTTATATAATAACTCGTGTAATTAAATTTTCAACTCTAAAAGTTTCATTTGAGCAATTCGATAAGGGGGTTTAGAAATTGTCTTAGAAAGCCTAACTATTTCAATAGTAAATCCAACTTCTCGGTCTAGTATAATACAAGAAAACTGATCAGAAAAAACATTCCGAGACTTGTTCACCACAAACACATCATTAATATAAATATTTCATTTGTTTTTAAGCCAACATGTGAAAAAAAGATTCATTTCTATTTTTAACAGTTTCTCATCATCCAGATATGTTATCAATTGCACTGCTTCATTCTTGTATAAAAATTAAAACTCTTTCTGAAAAGAACCTTCTTTATCTGTATATTTTATCTCAGTATGGTAAACATAAATCTAACTCAAACCTAGAATAACATAAAACTATACATTATGAAAAAAAATATGGGTTTTAGGTAAAATAATTCAATAGACTAAGACCAAGAATATTCTTATAATTTCATTTTTCGTTTTTGTTTTCCCAATGTATTTTTACCATATGTTATGAATTAATTTATTATGGTGGAATTTCTAAATATCCAAAAAAATATAAAAAATGAAAGAACATGTAGACCCCAAATGAAACAACACCTTATAATAATATTAATAAACATATAATATACCTAATACAACTACAATTAATGGATCAACATTGTATGAAGTAGTTATATAGGATTTCACCAAATATTTCTTCTTATAGTATGGATACTTCTCATCATTCGGGTTCCTTTTCAGACCCTTGTTTACCTAATAACCCATATAATCACATAGAAAACATTTTAACAATTATATTTAAAAAAAATTATACCACTAAAATTATATTTTTCATTTCATTTACAAACCTTTTTCCCCATTTTACCATATCAAAAATACTTACTAAAATTCAAATAATAATACCTCATTTTTTTACCACGATTCTCTGAAATAGTAAACAAAATTTTATTAACATTAGACATATTTGAGGAAATCATTTCTTTCTCAGACCACCTCAGCCTCTTTTTCTATTTTTTATAAGAACTATTTATAATTGGAAATCTCCATTTTCACCTTCCCCACACATCGATCATGTTTTTTGTAACTGTTTAAATCACGAGAAGCCAATGACTTTGATATTTTCTATTTAATTCTAATTAAAAATGATTGATTTTACTATCATGATCCCAAATGGAATTTGGAGCATACCTTTCCAATGAAGTTATTTTTTATTCATATGAATCCAAATAATACTCCTAAATCAAATACAAGATTTTTTACATCCAAATTTAAACTCCTTAGGAAACTATTTTTGAATCTATCCCACTCCAAACTATCAGAATCCTCACTGTCCCTGATATTATTACCCATTGACAACCACTGATCAGATTAAAATGCAAAATTGAAAACAAAAAGACTATCGTTTGGATAATATGAACACCCCATGACATTGAAAATATTTTATAGGTTATTAATCCACCCATCAGCTACCACTGGGTCAGAATATCCAATAAAAGGTGGAGGGTGTTTCCTTATAAAATTCTAAATTACTGACATATACACATGTAGTTGATCTGGATGATATCATTCATGTATTACACCACTATTTATATCCTTTTTCGAGTAATCAAATAATGTAAAAACTATTTAGTTCTAATTCCTACCATCTTAGGATGCTAATTTGGAAGAATGTTTTCCTCTTGATAACTTCCCACTATATCTTACATGTTTCCCCTATAGAATGCAATTCTGAATAGATATATATTAGATGAATCAAGATGGTAATATTTATATGATATATCATTTCAAATTAACAATAAATTTAAAATAATTTATGGATATTCGATTAAAAATATCATAACCCCTAAAGATATCTAGATAGAGCATTTATAACAACTATATGGACTTGACATTAAACATTATATAACCATGACATCTAGACATGAAATTAAATTCGTTGACATTTAAGATATTTTCCTGGTTTTAGTTTCATATAATTAGGCCATATTTAATACATAACATCCAACATAAAAATTTCAAACATATAAAATAACATCCACTTTTTCCAAAAAATAAAACTCTTAAAATAAAACATGATTTCTTTTTTAGTTAAAATATTTGTAACTACTTACATGACATCCTCTTTTCATTTAGCCATATTTATAACATGTGAAAAAAATTAGAATATGGGATGAGAAAAAAATATTCAGTAGGGGACGTAAATGAATGAAATCAACTGTTAGTTCATGAATATTTTAAATCCATGAAATCTTTTTCATAAAGCTATACTTTTCACCCATAAATAATAAGATCAATTTACTACATCATGAAATCCCAAATTTCTTATAAAACAAATTAGAAAACATAAATCATAGAGTTATATTGTGGAATCCATATCACACAAACATTTATTGTAGCTTTTATGGCTATATAAGGAGTAATACTCGTGGTTACATTTGGAATACCCACTGTAGTATATTCCGTTAACCTCTTTGGAGAAACCCAACCGGTTAACTCCATCTCATTACCAAATCCATTGGATATCTATCAAATGAACACCCTCTATAAGTTTATTATATAACCACCTAAACACATAAACAATTCTCAAGAACCCTAAAATAACCATAACACAAAAAACATGGATAAAGTAAAAACAACATTTCCACTTTGAAATCACATTTCATTTTTACAAAGCCACATAATTATAAATTAAAAAAAATGAATAAAAAATTAAATTTTAAAGAAATAATAAAAATATTAAACTGGAATGAAATTGAGAAATTCTATTCAAGGCAATGGTTTACCAAAAATAATTTTCTTTTGGATTCAGTTTATATAGTTGAGAAAGATACATTAAAAGATTTTTTAAACAAAAAGTCTCATACCTTGAGTCCGACTCACCACATAAAATCTTTATATTAATGAATAACAAAATTTGGGTAATTATTTAAATTATGTAGAATTTTTTATTGGTTATTATTCCTTTTATAATACTTATTATTAGGTTATGTTAACTACTTAATTATTTTTGTTCACGTCGGGCATTTTGTCGATATTCGAAACACAAATCCAAATGACTTTGAAACGATGATTATAGTCAAAATGGTCATAATTACATCATATAAAAAATTATAATCATGACATAATATTAAATTTATACATAAATTAGAATTTTAAATCAATCCATTTATGTATATTTATGAAAAATGATCACCGTTATAATCATGGAGATGGTATGTCGTACATATGTATGAGTAACATTTTCTTTTTTCAATGATAATTATTAAAAGAAGGTAATTTTAATTTTATCATTAATTAATGTTTATAATATCCTTTAAAACATATTAATCATTTAAATATACTTATATATATAATCCATGTGATGTGGTGAATAAAAATGGATCACATCACTTCATGGAGTTGATAGTTCACACATATGCATGAATGATGTTATAATATTTATGTGATTGGAAAGCTAATAACATAAATGATAATAATTATTTCATAATGATTAATATTTCAATAATTACATATATAAACATTAATTCTACCATTATTTCTAGTAATTAGAGACTGTGATGGAATGAAAATTATATCAGTTCGTGAGGTGGTTGTCCATTGTACACAAAAATGAATACTTCAAATCCAATTTGATGGAATTGGAGATTGGTTTAGGTGATGAAATTAACTTAATAAAATATAATGATAATTAGGATACTATTTTTTTTATTTCATAATGTTTTGAGAATATTTTAAGGAAGTGAAGAAAAATCTAAACAAAAACAATTAAATACAATACCATTCATTTAGACAATCTCCTTTAATTGACACCTTAACAACTCTACTGTGCATTTTTTTTTGTCTAAAATAAGAGATCTAGAAAGTGTGTATTGACTATAGGATGGTATATGGACATATATTGGTAAAACAATGGTTTTTGAGGTGTGAATAAAAGATAAAAATGTGTTCCTTTTTGTAGGAGAGGGGATGGGCACTCTTGAAATTCAATAAATTATAAAATAAATATAATTAATTTTATAATAAAAATGATTTAAAACTAATTTATGTCCATGAAATGATGATTATTTGTTGAAATAAATTCATCAAATTAGAATTATACATGTTTTATTATTTTTTAATCCTTTTTTTGGGTTTAACCCTTATTAAATATTACCATTATATCAGGTAATTTACAATTTGAACGTGAATGTAATTACTACAATATGAAAAACAACTCGTAAATACGTTATTGGTGAAATTTTGAGTCTCATCCAAATAATTTTGTCAATTTTTTTTTATGATTTTAATGTCATTTATTGAAATAATTTTTTAAATATCAGTAATGTCAATTTAGAGACTATTCATTTTTTGTATATTTATAAATATCATAAAAACATTAAATATTCATAAAAACTATTTTAAATAATCTTTTAAATGTTATATTAATAAATAAAAATATTTGATGACATTAATTATATCAAATTAGATTTTTTTAATATCTATAATATCATTTATATGATTCTATCCTTAATTTAGCATTTAATTCTTCATCATTATGTCACCATTTAAATTAATTAATTATTTCATAAAAATTATAAATAAATTACCATCATGTAGGTAATAATTGAATCTTTATAAATAATATTTATAGTTTAATATATGTTATAAATAACTATATATTAAAAAAATTATAGTTATTAATACATGATTTTGTCGTCTTTGTCTTTTCATTAAAATAAAATACTATAAATGTAATAATGTCATCCATGTGCAACCAACTGGTCATAAAATTTTCCCAATGATGTTTTGGATTGAATATGTCACATATAGTAATATGAGGACTTGTTTTATGGAAATTTTATATTGTTTATAATATTATTTTCACCTTTAGTTACATCATTTACCCTTAACTCTAGAAAAAAATATTACTAAATTGGATATCTATAATGGTTAAAAATAAAATAGAAATATTTAAATAATTTGGACCATTATATACCAAATATGAAATCAATAATTTTCAGATTAAAAAAATATAATTGAAAGAAATTAGTTGAAAATTAACCCCATTGACGAAATGAGAAAACATGTTTTTAAAGTAAAAATGTTCTAAATTTCACGAAGTTTTTAAATCCAATTTCAATGTGAAATTGATTAAAATGACCTACATTGGATTTAATGAAAAATATGTATCTAATTATTCTATAAACCATTTAAAAATTATAATATAACATTATAATTTATTTTGATGAAAGATTATTTTTCTATTCAAATAGATTATTTTCTCACTATTCATCAAAATATGAAACTTATCAGAAAAATATAAAAAATTCACCTAAAGAAAAATTTTATATTATGACTACAAATAAGAATTTAATTTTTTTCAAATAAAATTTATCAATGTGAAAAAATGGATTTAAAACTAGCAAGCTATCAAAAGGTGGTAAAATTGCTTTTTAGAAAAATAATGTGGTTCACAATAAATGTAGATTTATCTTCTATAATATTAAACATATTTTCAGTTTTTATTATTATATAATTCATATATATTACTAAATATGAAAAATACTTTTTCTATCTTTACCTGGGTTGTTGGAATCAAAGTCTCTTGGGATGATCATGCCTTTGCTCTCCATGGAGATAAGATAATGTTGATGGGCATATAGCGACCAAGGATTAACATAGAGGATATTACATAATACTAGATGATTATCTAGTACATATAAAAAATACAATCATGGGGACCATAAAAATACTGCGGATTTTGAAGCCTGAAAAAAAATCTTCTATCAATGAGAATGATCTTCAAAATCTCCCATAAAAACTACAGTTTAGTACATCTATGTAAAACCATTCTTCATACCATGTGGTAAGGAATCATAAGAAAGGTGTGATATTATATGCACAATAAGGTTAAATAAATAAATTTAATAGACATAAAATAAAACAATGTGTATATAACTTGATCTAAACATTAAAATAACATGCCCTTCATAATAAAGATCATAATAATGAATGGATGTTTATAGGACATGAATCATTAGAAAATAAAGAACACAGACCAAGGAATAATAACATAGGAAAAGATATATAATTTTTTTCATGAATTTAGGTTTATAATGTGGGGAAAATTTATAAGTAGAAATAGTTTCACTCATTTATTTATAGACAGTAGATTTGGCCCCAGTATCAACATGTGTACATGCAACTAGGTCCAGGAATAACATAGTCAACATGTAATCAGGTTCACACTTAACCTTATGGACATGAATCCAAGTCCATGCATAACATTGTGAACATATAATCAAGTTCATGAATTACCAAATGGCCATGAATCCACATTCATGAACAACATTGTGAATGTGTCATCAATTTCACCCATTATCCAATGGACATGAAACGAGGTCCAAGCATAATATTGTGAGTGTGTAATCAGGTTCACACATTACCAAATAGAAATGATACATGATCCATGCATATCATTATCAACATGAAATATAGTTCACTCATAAAATTTTTTAATATGTAATTAGGTTTACACATAAACTTATTGAAATGAAATCAAGTCCATGCACAACATTGGGAACATGTAATAAGGTTCATTCATTACATTGTGAAAATGTAATCAGGTTTACACATGAACATTTAGACATGAAACTAGGTCCATGCATAAAATTTTGAACTTTTAATTAGGTTCAAAAAATAAATTTATATACATTAATATTCCATCATTACCCCATTAATGAGAGGGATATATAGGTCTTATCCATCTCATAATAAAATCATGCATACATGTGGCATATGATACTAAAGCATTCATCATATCATGACCTATAATTTTTTTTATAAACAAAAAATCATTACTCATTAAATTCAATGGTTATAATTAACATTTTTTCACATCAGAACCTTTGGAAAATAGATAGATTTCATAACCATTTCATCAAAGAAAAACATGCGAAAAGAAGAGGATTTCATAAAGACCATGAAATTAAGCACAACTCATTCATAGAAAGGATATGAATGGAACATTTATATTATTTCATAGGAATGCATGAGTAACATCAATAGATGTCAACTTATATGAAAAATAGTAATGAAATAAAATTCAAAAATATTTGTTGGAGAAAATATACATTCTTCATCTAAATAGGATTTTTAGTAAATAAAACAATTTAAAAATCATTTTCTTAGAAAATACCATGAAAAATTATAATGTATTATGATATAATATTAATAAATTTTTCCTCAAAAGTTAATTTTTTTAAAAAATTCTTAAATATTATCATTTTAAAAATGAAAAGGAATCATTAACAGAATGACGGTGGGTAAATCTATCGATGTCGTACGAAGTAAAAAAAGAAACATCCTATTGTATGGTAAAAATATAGAATACATGTTTAGAAAGTGATAATAAGACTCCCTTTAATATATTGGTAAAATAGAAAATGGGTAAAATATTTTTTCAATCTTATACGATATTGTTATAATATTTATCTAAACCCTATTTAGAAAACATAGACTTTGGACCGAAGGGAGGGTAATGTCAAGATTTATTTTAAACACTTTCAAAAATCTCATTTGGAATAAAGAGTAGATAATTGTAAAGAATACATGAGAATATCATGGATAACTAGAGGATATTAAAATTCAAGAATATCCTTGATATAGGGATCTTAATTTTTAATCAAATGTACCACAAACACAAACAATCATGAAAAGTTGTGAGATTATCTCAATAATCACTTATAACATGGTAACATGGGATCATACTCCCCATATATGAAATGAACTTAAATGAATCATAACATATCATGAAAATATTTATATTAATGATATATCATGAAAAATTGAGGTATATACACCTTGAACAAAGAGTTTAGGTGCATAATAATATCTGAATATCAAAGAAAGAAAAAATGAGGCCAAACTATTTTAACGATTTGGTATCTTTTGAATCTTAAAACCCATGAAATAAGGATCCTAAAATGAACATGTTAATTCCCATAAATTAAATTATAAGATACATATAATAAAATCATGTGCATTACATACACCACTCAAAATGAAAGATTTGCGAACATAACATGCTTCTCATTGAAATAAAAACTGAGGTGAAATCCCCTTAACATGTGTCTTGACTCTCTATGTACATGTTCAAAAAACGTATATAATAAATATAAATTTTTTATAAATATTTTAAAGAAACATATTTTTATATATAATACCATATATGGTTTTATTATGACTTTTTATTTCCCACCTTTTAATGATATGATGTTAAGGTTTCACATCGGGTAATATTTTCTTTGTTCATTACATGTGTTTTAATTTGTTATATCATTGGTTATTATAATTATATCATGAATCTAAAATTTAAATAAATATATAAATATAATTTATATTTAGTATGTTTATATTATAATAATTTATAGAATAATGATGTATGAAATGGAATTCACCGTTCATGGAGACGATAAGTGGTTTGTACATATGAACATTGTTTCCATTTTATTATCGTATTGAATGGGAGTATGTAAATGAATATCTCTCTTTGTGTGTGCTTTTATGTATATTAATATATATATTTATTATAATATCATTAATATATCATATATATCATATAATTTTACTACACACATCCTTAATAAGTTCCATGTGGTGTGTGAACCAATCAAATCACATTAAGGGGGTGGTGGTCAACACCTCCTAAAAGGATATTATCATATTAACACCAAATGGGATGTAAAAAGGTATGTGTTGTAACAAATAAAATATAATATTTTTGAAATAATAAATATTGTAAATAAATATAATATAAATACAACATCCATAATAATGGCCACCATGATTGATGGTAAAGGAGAAATGGACAATCATTGTTTCGTTAGGCAGTAGTTCACCGTACACAATAACAGTATGTTCGGTATCCAATAGTGGAAGGTGTGTGTAATTTTAGGTCAAAATATTGGAATTTTTTTTTTATTTTTAGGATACTGGTTTTTTTCACAAATGAAAGCAATAAAGAGAGTGGAGGGAGTGAAAATAGAAAATAAAGGAATAGAGGTTGTGAGAAGACATTAACTCTAAATAGGGTAAGTCCTTTTGGTTTGTGCCAAAAGGATTCCTTCAGATGATATATTCCAAATATGATACATCAACATCAAAGGGATGTTATTTATGAAATTATTCGGTAGGTATGGTCTGATCTGAAGAGGTTTTAGAGGTGAGAGGAATTGGTATAATATGTGGCCTTTTATAGGGAATGAAAATGACCCACATGGAATTTCTAGAAACAAGTTAGGTGTGAACAAGTTCTTAACTAAAAGAAGTCATAAAATACAAAAAAAGCCATAATTTAACATTTATGACCAAAATATGTATATAAAATGGGTGTTTTACATGTTTTAATGTTTTTTTCACTCATAATGTTAATGTTTAGTCTATACTTAAGCCTAATTTGTTCTTAACTACTATGATTAATTTTAATAACTTCTGATAATCATTTTCATCAAAAATTAACTATCTCTTACTAAAATCTAAATTATACATTAAATAAAATGGTTTATGTTATATTTTTTAAATTAAATTCATAGAATAGGAAAAATTATGGTTTTTGGTAATCCCAAAGATGGGATGAAATAACGGGGTTTTAATGTAGGGAAATGATAAAATGTTTGTTATGATTTTGTATTCATATTTAGAGTGAAATTGATTCTAATGAATTTCATTTTATTAAAGAGATTAATATTTTTCTAATGTTATATTAAAATAAATTTATAATATCATTCATAATTAATAATTAATTAGACAAAAATGATTTTTAACTAAGAGGAGTATTTTTTAGCTATTCAACAAAAAAATGACCTTTCTTAGAAAAACACAAAAACTCGCCCTAGGATATTTCAGTGATCTGAAATCAAAAATAATTTTATTAATCAATTTCAATTTATAAATGTGTATAAAATTAATTTTATTATTATAGGTGGTTCAATCAAGAAAACAATATTTCTAACTTAAAAATACATTACAAAAAATATTATCCTTCATTATAAATATTTTTTATTAGTATAAATATGCAATAAAAAATATTTTAAAAGTCTATATTTCTATTAAAATAAATAATTTTTAATTTTAAGTTATAATTATATCATTTAAATAATTATATATATGTATATGAAAAGATGTTCAATGTAATCTTAGTGTTGTGTGAATTATACACCAAGTCAGTGTTGGATGTAATATAATCCAAGTAATACACCAAGACAGGGCTGCTTGTATCATACTCCAAATCAGTTATGTGAGTAACACAAGACAAGTCAGTATTTTGTGTATCAAATGAAAAGTTAGTATTGCATGTTGTGCATTCCAAGTTGGTATTTCATGTGATAGGAAATTTTTTCTTACTGTTTTAATATAAATATTTATATATATATATATAAAGAACTCTTTCCAGTGTCATGTGAAATGAAAAATATTGAAAAGATGATTTAATTTAAAAAAAATCCCAAAATCACTGGGTGTTACATTTTACCCTGTTAAAATGAATTTATCCATTGAATTATGTCTGGGTTATGAAAGGTTTAATACGTGGATGTTTTATCCAGAGAAACCCACATTGTAAAAATGGATACAAAAACATACCATATGAATGGAAATTTATTACCCAAATAGTTACCCAAAGTAACATATAATTGGATTTCCACATAGGAGAACATAGTTTGGGATTGAATATTTGACATGGAGGAAAATCATAAATATTTATATGTTGGGATTTATGTCATCAATAATGAACAATTGATTGTTCAATGGAAAGATGAAGGCCTTAAATTCATTAATATTTGATGATTCTAGAAGCCATTAGTTCGAAAAAAGTAAGGTATTTAGAAAAAAATGTTTTTTTTATAATTACCATATCATTGAGTAATTTTTTTAATTACCAAGAATATAAGGAAATATACATACATGGTGTTATCCCATTCCTTAAACACAATATCAACATTGGGTTCTGACATGATAGATTTCCACTTTGTCTCTTACCCTAAGAAATAAACACGAATTATTATTTTCTATTCCCAAAGTACTAATAGACCATGAGATACATGATATTCCATCACATACATCATTGGTTATCATCAACACAATTGTTTTATAATAGTATATCCAATATCCATAAATAATCAGGGGGTAAGGTAATACTTTAATCATATAAACTTTATTCAATGTTTAATTTAATTTTTCCATAAATAGATAACCATATAACCCATCTGAAAGATGAAAATAAAAAAAACATTATAGATAAGTAACAAAATATTGTTATCATTGATCCCCTATATATAAAAAAGTAGGTCTTGTTTTTCTAATTCCAAACATGTGGATACCCTTATTATATATTCTATTAAAACATGGTAGTAAAAATAACAACCATAAATCCTTTTAGGAAACATAAATGATTCCTCATTACAAAAGTTAATAGAAATATTCATTAAATCTAAGAAGTTTAAAAATTCATCCATGATGAAATAGACCACTCTATTAATAATCTATTATAAGATAATCAGAAATATCTAATTTACAATATCAAAATATATCATCTCTTTTTCCAAGAAAAACAAAATGTCTTGAACATCTTGATCACATTTAGGGTTACCTTCCCATAATCAAAATATCACATTTATATCTCTTCATCAACATGAAATATTTTTTTTACATACCTAAAAAACATATAATTAAAATTATTATATATTACATGATTCATATAACATAATCATTGAATTCCAAGAAAAAAATTGTACAAAAATCCAACCTTATTCATAAACCACCGTTCATGTTTCATAAAATTATCCATTAAAACCTATTTTATAGAATATGAAACTATGAATCATTTCTTAATGTTCCTCAACCTCAATATAATAATAAATCTTATGATCTATGTAAATAATACTTTAATAACATCACATACCTTTCATATGTCATTTGTGTTCTATTTAAAATAAAAATTATAACCAATACTCATACCACCTTTGTGAATCTCTTTATGAGATTTAAAATTTTGAAATTGATTATCATAATGCCTATACTTTCCACATCCGAAGAATTTAATTTTAACCATGTTTCCTTTAGTTCACTCCATTGTGTAAAACCATAAATAATGGGGTGAGAAACCCATATCATATAAGAAAGCCAAATAATCATGAAAATTTACTTATATAATGTCTAAATCATGAAGGCTTTGTGAATCCTAGAAACCCATGGTCATCATAGGTTATTCATGTACAACATATATTTACATCCTTCATGATGGTTCATGAAGAGTTTGTGAATTCATAATATATATCCCTCAAGAGTGTAAAACCATATATGCAGAAAGTACCATTGTAGTGTACTAGATAACCACGAGTCCGGTACAAAAAAGCTTGTCATGTTACTACCCCTAGGAATATCTATGGCAGAGCTACATCCAATTGTAGTATCTAGTCATAGATGTATTTTTAGGAAACCACTTACGATACCCTTTACCAAAATTCCTGGTCATTTTCCTAAACATTAACTCATATTTATACTTATCCTTAGATGCATCCCAAGACATATTCTTAGAAATATACCTAGGGATCTCACAAATGTTCTATTATCCTTGTTTCCAAAGGTTTACTAATCATTTCATTTCATAACAAATATATAAAAACATGATTATATTACCTGGATATTACATCATTTTAGATGAATATGTAGTACAATGAAAAAATTCATGTCTGATGACTATAATGGTTTAGTTTCTATAGAAACATGGAAACAAAATCTTTTATCTTGTTGAGAGATCTTAAAAATCTCCCATAAATATCTCCACCTTTATTAATTCTACACAAAAAACTTTTTCCATGCCCTAGCGAAAAAAAAATATAATAAAGGGGTGAGCTCAGATGCTTAGTGAGGGTAAATAGAGAGAATATATAAGCATAGCATATAAAAGAATATTTAACTTGAGAATAACATTTGATGATATTTCCCAACATATTAAAGAATAAAATAATGGATGGAAGTTCATACGAAATAAATCATAAGAAAATAAATAACATTTCCAAGGAATAATATCATAGGAAAACACATGAAACTTTTGGCGTGCATGTAGGTTTATAAAATTTTCAACATTTATAAGTAGAAAGAAGCTCTCTCATTAAGTTAAGGACATGAAATAATTCCCAATATCAAATTTTTAACATGAAATAGGGTCCATGAATAAAAATGTGAACATGTAATAATATTCACTCATAACCTTATGGATGTGAAATTAAGAATATGCATAACATTGTGAACATGTTACTAGGTTCACACATTACTTATGGACATTAAACCACATCCAATCGTAACATTGTGAATGTGTAATCAGTTCACACATTACCTAATGGAACTAAAATGAGGACCTTGCATAATATTGTGAACAAGTAATAAGGTTCACTCATTACTTCGTGAACATGTAATCTGGTTCACGCATAAACATATGGACATGAAACCTGTTCACTGAAAAACTTTTTGAATATGTAATCTGGTTCACACATAACATTTATACTAGTGAGTTATCCATACTTACCCAATTATTTGGATGAAGATATAGGTACCACCCGTCTCATAATAAAATCATTCATACATGTGGAACAAGATAATAAAAAATTCATCATATCATGACCCATAAAAATACCTAGGATTTATAATCATAAAATTATTACCCATTAAATGAAATGGGTATCATTAACATTTCATTACATCAACCCTATGTAAAATAGATAGGTTTCGTAACCATTTCATCAAATAATAACCTGTAAAAAGAAGCAGGTTTCATAAAGACCATGAAGTCAAGAATAAATAATTCATAGAAAGAATATGAATGGAACTGATAGATTATTTGCTAGAAAAGAATGAGTAACACAATCAGATGTCATCTTAAATTAAATATAATTATGAAATATATTTCAAAAAAATTTCTGAAGGAAAATATCCTTTCAACTTCAAAAAAGGATTTTTAATGCATAAAACCATTTCAAAATAATTTTCTTAGAAAATAAAGAGAAAAATTATAAATTTATATGAAATCATTTTTAAAAAAAATTTCCATGAAAATTTATTTATGAAAAAGTTTATTAAATATCAAACTTTTAAAAATTAAATGGAATCATCAATGGAATGACAACTAGTAAATACATTCATTTTGTACGAAGTAAAAAAGAGCATTCATTTTACATGGTAAAAAGATGGAATTCCTTGTTCGGAAAGTTATAAGAATATTCATTTTAAAATTTTTGTAAAATAAATAATTGGGTAAAAATGTTTCTTAAATCGTATATGATAATGATATAATATTTTTGGTAATAGTTTTCATAAAATAATGATTTTTGATCGAAGGGAGGGTAATGTAGGGATTTCTTTTAAACACTTTGATAACTATATTTTTGACCAAAGAGTATAAAAAAGATTCCTATATATTACTATATAATGGATATCTATTTAATAATAAAATTATTTAATTTTCTTGACATATTGATCATAAGGGTTCATCAAGTGAAGCATAAACAATATAAATCGCAAAAAGTAGTGGGATTGTCTCGATAAACAATTATAAATTGGTAACATGGGATCATACTATCCATGTATGAAATGAAATTTGATGAATTTTAACATATCATGATAATATTTGTATTCAAGATATATCATTTTAAATGTAATTATATATACCTCAAGGAAATAGTTTTGGTGCAGAACAACACATGAGTCCCGAAAAAAGAAAAATTGAGACAATACTATTTAAAAAATTTGGAAACTTTTGAGACATAAACCCCATGAAAGAAATATCATGAAATAAACATTGGAATAACCATTAATTTTATTATAATATACAATGAATAAAATCGTGGGTGGTACACACACCATAAAAATGGAAAGAGTGGTGGATATAACATGTACCTCACAGAAATAAAAAGTGAGATGAAATACTCATACCATTTGTCTTGAATCTCTCTATAATTTTTCAAAATTCTTGAATAATAAATATAATTTTATTATAAATATTTTTACGAAACATATTATTATATATAATAACATATATGGTTTTATTATGGCCTTTTATTACCCTTTTTAACGATCCAATGTTATGGTTTCACATCAGGTAATATTTTCTGTTCTTTTCATATGTCTTAATTTGTTATATAGTTGGTTATTATACATATATCATGATTATAGATTTTAAATCATGATATAAATATTATTTATATCTATTATATGTATATCATAATAATTAACCTCATAAATAAGTATGAAATGGAACACACCATTGATGGAGATGGTAAGCTGTACATACGCTTGAGCGTTGTTTCCATTTTTATTGTCATATTGAAATAAAGTAGGAAAATGAATTATATATATATTCACATATAATTACTACATCATAAATATCATATAATTTAACTAAACACACCATTAATACACTCTATTAGGCGTGTGAACGAATCACATCACTTTGAGGGGGCGGTAGTCTACACTCCATCAAATGAGATTATTATATTAAAATCTAATATGTAGCTAAAATGTATGTGTTATAAAAAAATTAATATAGAATCTTAAATAAATAATAAATATTATATATAAAATTTATAAATATATTATTCATCATTATGGCCACCATGATTGTGGGTAATGGATTATTGAAGAAACATCATTTTGTGATGTAGTAGTTCATCATATATAAAAACATTATATTCCATATCCATTATATATAGGTGTGTATGTGTATGAAGAAATATTTGAATAAATTATTTTAGTAAATATAGGATACTTGTGTTTTTACATTAGAATTTGATGATAATAGTGGAGTAATTGAAGATAGAAAATAAGGAAAATGAAGTTGAGAGAAGACATTACCTCTAAATCAGGTAACATGTTTTGATTTGTGCCAAAATGGATCCCTGATAGGATATATGGGAAAAGGGAGGCTTCATGGTTGATGAGAGTATTTTTGGGAAGTGTATTGGGCAGTTATTGGATGATCTTAAGTGGTTTGAGAGGTGTGAGGAATGCATAGAGGTGGTGGCCTTTTATAGGCAAGGAAAAGGACTCACATAAAATTTTTAGAAACAAGTTTGGTGTCCACATGTTATTACATAAAAAAAGCCATAAAAATCAAAAAAAACTCAATAATATAAGGTTTATGGCCGAAATATGGACATGAAATGAGTGTTGGACATTTTTCTACATTGTTCGGGCCCTTAATTTTATATTTTAGTCCCGATTTACGTTTAATTTTGCCTAAACTACTGTTATTAATTTTAATCAGTTTTACTAATAATTTTGGTCATTAGACTATAAATATTAGAATAAAAACAATATTGTATGTTATATTATCAAAATTAAATTCATATAAGAATAAAAATTATGATTAGTCATAATCTCATAGAAGAGACGAAATAAGAGGGTTTTTAAGTAGGAAAAAAAATATTTGTTAAGATTTTAAATTAATTTTCAAAGTAAAATTTACTATAATTAAATAAATTGAATTAATAGATGTAATATATATCTAATGTGACCTTAAATGAAATTTATTATAACAACCCATCATTGTTTCAAGAAATCATAAACCCACTTGTTTTAAATTATTAATATCTTTTGTGTGGTAAAATGATTTATCTATGAATTGTTGATATTTGAGTTAAAGACAATAGATGATAGTTAACATCTTTAAATATTTAATTAATTTTTTTGGAGTTTGACATTAAGTTATTTTGATGTTCTGAGGCCCACAAATCCTAGACAAATATTGAATAAAAATATAAATTATATAATATTAAGTGCATACTTTTTTATTTAAAATAATTTAATAACTCAAAAATGGTTCATTGTAACAGAAATATGAGCATAATTTGATGTTAAAAATGTGGTGTTTAGCCTAGAAGGGGTGTAACATTTGAATGTGACTTACATTTGAGAACATCACTCGTGATATGAAGTTATTAAATAATAGGTAATATATTTTTCTATTAAAAATAATTATGTATCTTCAACACAATGCATCATCTGTGAAGTCTAAGACCCCAGATAGATCTGGAATATAGTGTTTACCCTAGGCGGTCTATAAAATTTGTAAGCATTGGATGTCTGAACGCCTCACTCAAAAAAATTACCGCTTTTTATTTTAATTAATTAATTACTGTACTTTTTAAATAATAAGTCATTAATATATCACAAACAGTGCATCATATGAGAAACATCAGACCACCATTTGTTCCAAAATGAGATGTTTACCCGAGAAGGGGTATAAATTTAGAGTGCAAGGGATGTTTGGTGACTTGTAATTTTTATGTTAAATAATTGAAATATTAATTATAAAAAACTACATGCACTGTTTATTCATCTTTTACATCAAGTAAAACCCATTTTTGAACAGAGGAGGTTTCATATAACTTCATTTTACATCCGTTTTGATCATTTCAATCCCCAATGCCTTAATGGGATAAAATTATGCAATTCTCAATTATGTTTTAACTAAATCAATGGTTAAAATGGGTTTTTTCGGATTTCGGGTTTGATATATGCATTGTAATACTCTCCTCCCTATCATGAATTATGCCTAGAAAAAAGGTTGGGTATGTTTAATTAATTAAATAATTATTTATTTTTATTATTTCTTCCATTTTCATCTCTTCTGAAATAAAAAAATGGTTTAAATTAAATTAAACAACAAAAACTAAATCACTAAAGTATAATTTTTAAACAAATTTATCAATGTTTTTTTATACGAATTATAATATGATTGTTAAAGAATTATCAATGATAGTTATATCAATAATAAATGATAAAATATAAAGAATCATTATAAAGATAAATATTGTCAATTTATCAATATATATATATATGTATGTATGTATATATACATTAATGAAATTATATTTAAAATATAAAATGTTATTTTTTTTGGATGATCAAAATGTATTTATGGGAAATATAATAAAGGATAAATTAATAAATTAATTATCGAATGGTAATTATTTAAATAAGAATTATAAAGAAGCAAGATTATCACAAAAAACAATAATTTCGGAATCATATACAGATAAATTGTAAATGATTATCTGGAAATAATTATAGTGGGATAATAATTAGAATTTTTGATGTGATAAATAATATAAAAATTGTCAAAATATTATTATAAAACTTATCAGAGATAATTATTAATGACAATTGTGGAAACCAATTATCATAAAAAAATAGTAAAATGAATTTTCTTTAAATAAATAATCAGTAGAAAATAGTTATAAAATTATTAAAGGGGAATTTTTAGGAATTTATCCCATGATGTAGATATTCTAATTATCATGGGAATATTATTTATTTTATCAAAGGATAATTATGATAATTTTCAAAAGATAATATCATCAAATTATGAATGATAATCCCATAAAAAATTAAAATGAAATTTTTTAAATAAATTTATAAATTTTTTTCATATTATCATTTGTAATATTTTAATTAATAATTTGAAAGTATCAATGAGAGATAAAATATTATCACATGTAATATTTTAATTGATAACAATAAAATTATACTGGATAGAGAACGTATCAACACATGTGATATTCTATTTCTTTTTGAAATAAAATAAAATAATTTGGTTTTAGGAACCATTTACGAAAAACGAGCTTTGATATGTCGATGATTGTAATGATAAGGTCGTGAGGATGTGTACTAAACTAAAAATGATGGATTATTATTTTCGTTATCATCGATGAGATTGAGGTAAGTGGTTCCATTCTGGTTTGATAAATTGATTAACTTTTAACTTCTTGGTTTATTTAAATTATTTATTTTAATTTAGTTGGTTATACTAACTATCAATTGATGTAATAGAACCTAATTCCATTGAGTAGGGAGATTTGAAATGGTTTCTGTATGATAATTTGGCAACCTTATCATTCCTTTGTTTTGGTGTCTTGTTATGGAATTGATATAATTTATAAATTTTAAGTTAAATTATGGATTTGAATGAAATTTTTTGAATTAAATTGTTGAATTTAATTATGAAGTTGATTTGGGAAATTATTTAATTAGTTTTGAATTTATTTAAAACATGTGAAAATAGGTTAAAATGTTTTGATAAAATTTCAGTTGTTTGATCTTGTTAGAGAGGCATGTTTCTTAATAAAACATTTTTTGGTTATAAATGGAAAATTTTATTTTAAATGGATGTGTGGGATTTATTTTAATTTTAACCAGTATTAAACATAATTTCAATCATTGATTGTGTATTAACACATGCAGGTTTTAGTTAGATTGTATGTTATTTGGACACAATCTATGAACTGTAAAACGTTCAAAAACATTCATGAAAAAAGTCACATCCCTTAGGCGATGGTGATGAGTATTATATGACCAATGCACATATGTTGTAAGTGTACACATATTGTCGTGATCAGTTGGAGAGTGTGGAGAACTATAGATAGAAATACAATTGTAATTATTTGGAAGATGACCATGATGCTCTCTTATTATTTATATTTGAGATATAAATGTTTTATAATGTTTTAAACTCCTTTAAATGCATGCTGAATTGACATAAAATATTTTCCATTATTGTTTTATTTATGAAGTTATTTTAGATACACTGCATCATTTGTAAAGCCATTTTTTAAATATTTATTTCCATCATTTGAACTGTATAGCATGTTTTTTTAAATATTATTTAAAACACCAAACATGATTATCGATAAAAATTTAAATCATTCTTTTGGTTAATCAATTGATGGGATCTGTTAAAGAATACTTAGTGGTATCCTACTAGGATAAGACTCACACCCTACTTCTACCTTTTCGTGTTTGTAGTCTTTCTTCTTCCAGGTTCAAGCAAAGGGAATGGATCTCTTGGATGTGGATCCATCTATTGAGCTTTGGACTTATTGAGTTGTGTCTATAGGGACCTTGGAGCTATTTTTCCCATTTGAGTACTTGGAATGTAGTCCTTTAGGCGGGTTTATGCTTTCTTGGCTTCTGGTACATTACTCCTAGAGGAGTTTGTTTTGATATGTATACTGTTTATTTTCTTTTCTTCCATATTATTAGTGGTAAAATCATTCCCACTTGCATGTTGTGTGATGCTAGGTGCAATTCTATGACCCATTGGGATTGGGAATACCCTTCGAGATATGTCAGGGTTGACTTGGTTATCATACTTCCATGGTACCTGGGTTGGTTTGTGACATTTATAATATCGTTTATAATTACTAAATAATTAGAAAAAAAGGTCATTTTAACCAATAGTAGTATTTTTTCACCATTATTCAAAAAAATGATGTATCGTAGAAAAATCCCAAAAGTTTACCCAAATCTAATTTTGACCTTATAAATTAAAAAACGATATTTATTATATCGAATTAAATTTATAAATCTATCTATAGTTAATTTTATTATTTAAAGTAGTTCATTCAAGAAAACAAAATTTTAATCATAAAAGGACTTTACAAACAAAATTATATTTAATTATCAATATGTTTTGTTCATATAAATAAATTATAGAAAATATTTGAAAAGTAGTTATTACTATTCCTATAACTAAGAATAATGTTTAAGTTATAATAATATCATTTAAAAAAAATTATATATGTATATGAAATGATGTTCAATAGAAACATAGTGTTGTGTGCATTATATGGCAAGTTAGGGTTGCACGTAATATGCACCAAGTCATACAAAAAGCTAGTATTACATGTAACATAACCCAGTTCAGTGTTGTGAGTAATTCACACCATGTCAGTATTGTGTGTAGAACAATCCAAGTTGGTATTATGTGTAGTGAAATCCAGGAGGGTATTGTGTGTGAAAGGAAAGTCTGACTTAGTGTTTTAATGTATATATAAAGAACAATTTCTAGTGTCACGGGAAAAGAAAAAATATTTAAAAGGTAAAATAATTAGAAAAATATATTTCAAAAAATCATGGGGTGTTACAAGACAATAAGAAGATAAAGGTCTAATTGTGCTTAAGGGAAAAATCCTTAGCCACATGGCATAAATAAGGGGATAGAATTTTTTTCAAGGCTAACTTAAAGTAAATAAAGGACGTCCAGTTTAATCAATATCAATCTCAGAAATAGTTCATAGACAAATGATCTTGAAATAGAGGGAAATATCATGGAGGAATTATTTAAAGACCCTTTATCATGCCAAACCACTTCAGATGATGGAAGGTGATCTTGGTTAGCCATAAGATGTTTCATTTAACATTATTCGGTGTTTATTGTATGGTAGGGAGAATGATTGTCTATGTGTCATCCTGGAGAAGTAGAAAATAAAGGATCAAATGATTTATTTAAAACAGAAAAGTACTTTGGGTAGATAAGGATTACAAGGTTCCTTTTATATCTTTTATTGGGAGATCATGAAGGCAAAAGTGGTCAAATCATTGCATGACTAGTTCATAAGAGGGGATCTTTTTAGGGATGGATGTTCTGATATAGTTTTTATCATTCCAAAGGTTAGAGACCCTTCTTCTCCCAGTCAGTATAAGACTAAATGATTTTTTAATTTTAGTTACATAATTTTTGACTATCTTATTAACAATCGGCTGTGAATCCTCCTTCCATGACTTATTTTTGATGACCAACACATGTTTTTCAAAGGATGAAGCATCAAAGGGGAAATATGAATAATGAAAGGGACGGTTGTAGATATCAATAAAAAGACTAATGGATTCAATATCATAATTTATATTGATATGGATAAGGGGTATGTTTGAATTGGGGGGAGTTTTATCAGCTAGGTCATGACATAGTTTGGCTTCTTAGAGTGGGATTCTGGGCTATTTTTTAGTTGTTATACATCACCATGGATTTTTATTTCTATTGTGGGAAATATTTTTGGCATTTTCATGTCTTCTCAATGTGTGAGGAAAGGAAATATAGTCTCTACTATCCTATTAATTATGTCTTAGGAATCTATATCTCCGAATAGTCATCCATCCATGCTAGATTGTTCCATCCAACCATTTAGGGGTGGGAACGTATTAATGTATCACATATATTTTTTTGAAAACACTTTTGTTTTTCTCAATGAAGGGCTTTGGTATTTTGAAACATTTAACATTCATATGGAATCATATGGATTATAGAGATGAAACCACATCAATAAGGCTAGGAGAAACATCTATTTGGAAAATAAATGCATTATTTGGTGTAGAAATTCCCTTAAGGAGATGATTTTCTTTGTGAAGTGTTTCTATATGATAGGCTACCTAAGAGATCCCATAAATGATGGTAGGATTCATATAATGATGCTAAAAAATGTCATCAATAGAATTATAGGATGAATCCTATACTTGAATAACCAATTTTAATCATTTTGAGGGAGGATAACTCTGGAAAACAATGTTCTATCCTTTATTCCCTTGAATGCCTTATCAATTATCATTTCATTAAAAGGAACGATAGATATGATGAAAAATATTATAAAAAAATCATTTGGGATTAAAATAAAGATAGTTGTTTTCACTAAGACTCATGAAGTATGTTCGTGAAGCCAATTTATGTAGGGGTATTAACTTATGTAGTGTCACGGTATCCATGCAGGCCATGGAATCCAAATTTGAATGAGAAATTCTAGATGGAACTTCCTTCTAGGATATATTTATGTGGGGTAAACATGGTACATATTGTAGAGAATGTCTGGATCGTCCTACAAGTATTTTGTACATGTATAAAGGTAAACATTACTATTTTTAAATTCTCACCGAGAAGGTACATTGTGTGGTGGGCCGTAGATATGTGAGGTAACATAAGGATAATTTGGCAGAAGGGGGATTGCTTTTATTATTTCATTATCCCCTTCCTAATATCTCATTCTCAGGGTAGAGCATATACCCTATCTTCATAGATTTAATACGTAATGGAGAATATGTAGCCTTGCACATAAATATCCTACTATTGAATGAAATGGACATGTGTGTGTTTTTAGACTCCTATTTCATCGATTTTCGTATCAAGAATATCTTCTCATGGATTCATATGAATCAAAATAATGAATAAGTTGATTCTATAATTTTGTGTAAATTTATTCGGATTATATTCAACTAACTATTTTGAAGAGTTATAAAACTAGTGAATCCCGCTCATGATAAAATTGGAAAGAATGTATTCTATCTTTCTTTGTGCTTCTAGTCTTGTGTGACTCACTGTTTGAAAATAGTTTGGACCCTTTTTAGTGTGGAGTGGGAGGAAGCTTTTTGGGAATATGTAGGGAACTAAATCCGAATCATGATCAATGGGAAAACGTTTAGTATTTCATTAGTTCTTGGTTTTAGTGTTTCTTTCATGCGTGATAAGATTTTGGTGGGTAGAAATTGGTTTTTTCATTGGTATCCAAGACCATTTGGGAGGAGATAAACTATATAATATAGAATAAAGACCTATCTTATGGGGATGCTGGACTGTCTCATGTATCTGGTGGGGGAAATTGAATCTATCATTCATATAGGAGGTTATTTGGCTTCCCATAGATGAATTGTGTTGATGTACTCTCTTCCATTGTTATATAGGGGTATCCCCATGTGTGTTAAATGGGTCCATTGGGATATTCTTAGACCACACATCAAAATAAACATCGATGAGTCCTATAACCGTGGTATCACATGTGGGAGTGTTTTGGATCATTATGAAATGGTTTACTTTCTATTTGATATAGTCTTATTCTACTGCTACAATATGTACATTGGAGGATATTTGGGAGCCATTCATGGTGGCCATATTTTATGAGATCTATCCAACCTCAATATTTTTATTGATTAAATTGATTCCCGAGTGTTGGTTATGTTCTGTTGAAATAGGAATGTCGATCCTTATAATCTCTCTAATCTTCTTAGGGGTTGTAGAATGATTCTAAATCAAGTCATCAAAATTATACATACACTGAGATATGGGACTTTTAATACATATTATTTAGCTAGTTAAGTGAGTTAAAATGAAGGAGTTTCAATTTACCATCATCTAGGACCCTTATCACAAGTGTGTAAGAACATTGTTTAGGGTAACGTTCTGAGGTGACACCAATTACACCCCCTGAATGTGGTTCCTCTATTCCTTTAGCATTAATAATAATGTGATGTTTCAATCAATTGATTTTTGTGGGGCATGGACTGAGGATCCATATACCCATATGTGTTAAATGTGTTTGGGAAAGCCACTAAGTTACCAAATACAAATTTGTGTGATAAACATGTGTGGGATAAGAACTAATGCTCTAAATTACCATATGATATAGTGAATATGAGACATTGAAAAAGGATCCAAATACCTATGTGATATTGATTTTTGATATAGGTAATGTGGATCCAAATATCCACGGTGTGTTAGACACGACGTTCTACTCCCCTGAGATGGAATTGGAATATGGTTCCAATTTTTCTTGATCTTAATGGAGATAACGAATGATGAAAAATTCATTTTTTATATGATATACCTTGAAGATAGTTCATAATCCGACATGGGAAAAGAAGGTATTGAGGTTCAAGTTTCCTCAAGAACATGGGTATTTATGTTGTTAAATTTTGAGTAATTAAATAAATGTATATTATTTAATTTTTTGCTGGTATTTATTCTTTATATAGCTGCATACACTATTTTACTGTATGTTTTTTTCTATGATGTTGGTGGTGGCCTACTAATTTGTACTCAAACCCTACTCGGTCTGCATGATCGGTACCTAAATATTTTTCCTCATTGCAAGCCTAGTTTAGGGAAAAATTCATGTTTCCGATGGATGAATGGGATGGATCATGGATTATGGAATCCAAATTCCGGCCCTTACCTACAAGGAGGATTTGTCAATGTCTTTATTTATTTTCGATTTTGAATATTTACACATGGAATATACTATATCATAGAATATCTACTATTTTAGTTTTGACATTGCATTCGATGTTTTGGTTATCTAGTGATACTTGTATTCTTATGGTCATTAGATATATCATTTGGAAATTGATTATGTACATCCACTAGTGTATTACTCTGGTAAAAAAGGTTCAATCTCCCAATAATTGATATTATACCCTCACTTCTATTCGAATGCCTCTAGAATATAGGTAGGTATTTCTGAGGTCATGTATTAAATAAACACATTGCACACGTGTTTGGAACTAGTTTCCGGATGTTATAGTACACATTTTGTTTTAATATCTATGCTATGATTAAGTGATGTGAGATAATAATACCATACTGGGAAATTAATTATCAAAGATGATGTAGGTTTGTCACACTGTGATGAAACATTTTAAATTCTTGAACCATTGGCTTCATCTGCACTTCGTAATACCATCAATAACAACTCATGATCCCATAAATAACAAAAATATTTGATGTTTCTTGAAACTTTTATTAAAATCACACCTCATTAAAATTGAAGGAGTTATACCACAAGTCTTTTAAGTAAATCTAAATGAAAATTTTCTATATATTTTATAGTGGAACATCATAAAAATATATTAAAAAGATTTTCTATTTTAGAGGGCATATTAATAAATTAAATTTTCATGATATATTTCATTGAATAATTTAGGCTATATAGAACACCACAATTAAGTATATTAGATAATAATATGATGGTTACTACTGTGCATGATAAATGTCTTTAAAAATAATTGGTCCTATAGTTAAACATCACCATGAAATATCATCCTCAAAAATATGTTCAATCTAATATAAATATTCTAATTCTATAAGAAATGATCCTAGAATTCTCTGTGGACATTAAATGTGGGCAGGATCAGTATCATACTTTGGTCAAGCTCTAAAATATTAATAAGTTCCACTAATTAATATTTATTTATCCATATGAATACCATTACAGGAGAAAAGTTAAAACTCTAATATGATTAGATGATGTTAGGGGAAGGAATATTTTAAGGCTAGAACTGGTTAAAGAACTTATCAGAAATATCTCATCCATTTAAAATCCCATATTAGAAGATCAAAGAAAATGTAAGTTATTTGATGAAAATATTTGATTTGATTTTTATTATTAATTTAGTGATAATGTATTAATTATAGTATATATTTACTATATATTAATTCATTTAATAAAAAATTGAAGTAAATATATTAGGGATTTTGGCCATTTTTAGATTACAAATCATACTAGATTTAGGGATTATTGATTGTAAATTCCACAAATATTTTATCAAGTACATGATTTTTTCAATATTAATCTTTTCAGGAAGTACATACCAATTTTATCACACTCACCGAATACCAAGTTTTTATAGTAGGAATATGATATCTTTTGTGTGGATTAGTTACTAAAATTTCTGGTCCATAGAGATAAATTTCAATGAAATAAGTCCAATCATGTTATTATAGTACTATATAAAAATAATATTTTTGAAGATTAGACATGTGAAACTGTGTATGTAAGGAAAATAATTACCCTCAAATAACATAATTTTCTTCATTCAATGGAAATTTCGTTGATGACATTTTAGAAGGGTTAAGAATTTAAGGACCCTTAATTTTTCGATAAATGATAAATTTCTCTCTAAAAATAATTCTATGGTATAATGTGTTTTTAAAATATACACAACACATAATAAGAAAACATTATTTTATTATATTTATATTTAAAATTACATTTCAATTACATAAATATTCCATGAAATCAAAAAGTGTTTATTTAAGAAATAAACACATTTAAATAATATTATTGTAATTTTAAAGACTTGTTCATATAGTCCCCAGGAATTATCATACGCATAGAGTACACTATAAATAATATAAAAATTATTAGAAATAATTTTGGAATTATAATTGTGATACAATTATGATTGATCAAAATTTTGTAGATGAGTTATGGATAAAATATGGTATTCTTATAGGAATTATAATAATAATATGACTGTTAAAATTGTTCTTGTGGGTTAAAAATAATAACTGGCTACTGAAATGGTATCCCAACAGAGGAAAATAAAAAAAATTCCAAAAGTGGTTATTTATAATGAGTAATATATATATATTTATATATATGTGTGTGTATTCTAATTATGTAAAATTATTTTTCCAATCATATTAATTTAGTAAAAAATAAGTATAAATTCTAATATGGTATACTTTAATTTTTTTACTAAAATATTAATTTCTATTTAAAAATTTATTTATATAAATTGAAAATAGATTTCTTATAAAATATATATAAAATATAACTATTTATAATATAATAATTATGAATTGTAAAAAATGAAAATTTAATCTCTCCTTGAAAAAGAAATAATATTTTTCAATATATTTTTTTCTATGATTCATATGATTCGATTTAAAAATAAAATATTAAATATTAAAAAATTCAATTTCATATAATGTAAATAATATTTTGATTTATCATATTGAAATTTATAAATGAAGAATTTATTTTCAGTGAAATTTAAATTTTTTGTTATGATTAAAAAATATTCTATAAATTCTATAAATTCTTTGAAATCATCATTATATAAATATGACAAAACTACATATTTTTTAAAATTAAAATATATTTAATGATTAAAATAATATACCTAATTTATAAACTTATAAATAATATTTAAGGAACTAATTTTTATGTTATTTTAATAAAAACCAATTTTTTAGTTTTTATAATTATTGGTAAAATATTTCAATGATGCATTTCAATTGTTAGGTGTGTTAAATTTTCAAATAAACATACATTTTTTAATAATTAACAAATAAAATTTCTATTATTGAAAGGTATTTTATGTCTTTGGACTAAAACATAAAATAACTAATACATTATTGTAATATACGTTCTCCCTTGGATTTAAAAACCTATCCTCCACCACATTCTGCCAGCTTCTAAAATTCATTCCCTATAATATTATCCTTTATAATAAATTTATAAACTATCTTATCATGCCTATATGCCGATAATTTTTTAAATAATGCATCCTCCAACGGATTTAGGCTCAATCCCAATGAGGTGACTCAAGGGTAAATGTAATGGTATGAAAACCCATATTGTGTTTTTAGTTTTCATCTTGCACTTTTTATAATAAAATTAATAAATTATTATTAATTTTGAAATATAATATTTGATATAGCTTTGTATTTTTCTAAAACATAAATATACACTAATTCAACACATTTTTTAGAAAAAATCTCCAAAAATCATTCCTTTCACCCATGGTAGTATTACACTACTAAAGTGAATGATAATGTTTTATTTTTTCAGTTATACCATTAATTCAAATTCACATATATTTATTTCATGACTAAATATATCCTAATAAAAAAATATAATTTAATATATTTTTTAATGATAAATCAGAATGGTAATATTGATAATAATAATAAATAATAATGGTCAATTTTAACATTAAAAACTATCACATCAAGGATGATTCATGTAAGTTTTTTCTATTTATTAATCAATTTAACCACGTCACTTTTTTTGATAGAAAATATGTACCTTTTCAATTTCAGATCTTATTAAACCATTTTAATGTTTATTCTCACTTTTATATATATATCAATGTGTGTTTTGAACTAATGACATAACAATTTTGAAAAAGGAAACATGATAAATATTAAGGTAAAATGTAAATAAAACATTATAAAAATTATTACAAGAGATGAAATAAATATTTAAAATCTCTTAAAAATGTAAATTATGAATTTAAATTTACTGTTCATGATGTTATATAAGTGTATGAGGAAATATGCGAGTTTACGTAAGGGTTCCATCCCACTCATTTATGTTTTTACAATATTGTTATTTGTCACACACACAACCCCCCCCCCCCCACTCTTTCTCTCTCACCCTGTATCTATATCTTGTCTTTTTAATATTTCAATTATACTTTTTTTATCTCACATATGATTCCCCTTCTATTATTTTTTTGGGATAATCATGATTTTATTAGTCCCTCTTTATTGTTTCTTTATATCAAAAACTAAAAAGTTTACAATGATATATTTTCTAGTCTATTTCTAATTTACCCATATTTTCCTTATATTTTTCTACAAAATTTATTCATTATTTGAATTCCAAAAACCATTTATTATATATTTATTTATACATTTAAAATTACAAAATGATATACTTCCTTACCAAAAATTTCAAACTATTTTTTTCTCCATTAGACTAATCCGTTTAATAAACATTATATTAAATTATTTTCAATTTTTTTTCTATATTATAATTTATGGATGATTATTTTATTTTTGGAACACATATTCTTGAAATTTTGGGAATATTAGTGGCCAAAATGTTATTCACCCCCTAATCAATTTTTAAATGCATTATATCTCATTATATCACTATGAATGGGAATTATTGTCTAATTTTTCCACTACATTAAAATAACATGATAATGATCCTTCACCTATTTTTATGATCTATTGGTGGTGATCCATGATCTACAATTATGATGTGTTATGGCCTTTGTAATTTATTAAATTCCATATGTTTATTCCATGTCATTGTGTTTGTCATGGTTACATTGATCATATAACATATTTTCAATTTTTCAATGTAAATATAATTTATTCCATGTCATTATTATCAACTATTATGATATATAACCCACTCATTTTTCTATTTACATCATCATTAGGATTTATCGATCAATCTATATTTTATGCTGTCACTAGTTTTTCATATAAATTGAATTTGGAAAGATGTTGGATAGAAGTGAATTATGAATATGGAAATAACATTTTTCATAGTTTTATTATAAATTTATTATGATATACTTTATATAACATGGGTAGTCTACCTTTAGTTTTTTGGGAATTATTAACGTGGATTAATTTTTTAAATTAGGTAATATTTGTTTATGGTGGGTACATGTCATTAAAGTGAGTGTTTCTCAACATAGTGGGGAAACCCCTCTAATTCATCAAAAAATTTCTTATGGATAATTTATTACTAATATATCATCTATAAAAAAGAAATACTAATGGATACATAATAATAATAATTCAAACATATTTCCTTATCATTATATCATTTTTAAGTGATATTTTTTAAACTATTTATTGGAACTATTGATTCAGTTCTTTATGATTTTTTATAATAATTTTAAGGGAATGGATGCGAGTTAATTTATTTTTAGAATGTGTATAACATAAATGGACTCTATTTTCATGGATTTTATAATTTTTTGTGGTTAGTACTGTTTAGTTATTATTTGATGTCTTTTATATGTGATTGAAATTTCTTGATGTCTTTGTAATAGTTTATTAGGAATCATATATTTATAAGAAAATTTAAAAAATTTGTTTCTTTAAATAATTTAAATGAACCCAAAGGAAATTATAAAATTGATTAATGGGTTCATAGTGTGTAAATCAAATCACTTTTTGGTTAATAGTCAAATTTACTTATTAAAATGATAATTATAATAATGGTTTTATTATAATTCTATAAAAATAAATTTATATCTTAAATTAATGATGTAAACCAAGGAATCGGACGTGATATTGACTGATTGTGATGAAATAAATTAATTTAAAGGGTGGTGATATTTTTTTGGAAACATGTTTTTTATGTATAAAAATTGAATTTATTATTCATTAAGAAGATCTCACTAATGTAAATATGGAATTTATTTTGAAAAATAATTTAAAATTACAAATAAATTGGATTGGTTGTATTAAATATGTTATGTGAGTTTAAACTACAAAAATAAGGGATTCTAGGATGTTTTGAAAATAAATATTTTTTTAAATAAAATATCGTTTTTATTAATTTTGAAAAAAATATAAATGGATCAACTAATTTAAAGATATTATTTTCCATTATTTATATGTTTTTTTAATATCTTATTTATAAAGTAAGTTTATGTATTCTAATATTAGAATAATTACTTTTTTGTACTTTTTATATAGTGGAATGGAGATGCATTTTATGTGGGGTCTCTTATGATATTATTTTCATTAGATTGGATCTGGTTTTCTTTTTTTCATTGAGTTATTTTAATTTGACACCTTTGGGTTTAAAACATGAATGGATTTCAAAAAACCTTTTAAATCATAGAATGACTTATAGAATATATAATTGATTTTAGATTGATTAAATCTTGGTTTATTATATTTTATCTTTAATAATAGGGTGAGATTTTGGACTTTTATTGGTTGGCCAATTATATTAGAAAAAATTTTCTTCGATTTCATAAAATTGACTCTTATGTGATTGATTATTATATAATAAGTATATAAATTTTGTTTTTATGAAAATAATTATTATTTATCTTGTATATTTATATATCGGAGGGTTATGAGGATTATTTTTCAGTATTGAGGTTAATTAATGAAACAGATTATGACTGACTGGTTTTTAGTGGGTGTGTGGTTATAATATTGTTTTTATAGGTTATGTTTTTCATGAATTTTGAGATATTTATCATGGCATGATTACTGATAAAAAAAATAAACCCCATAGAAAATATTTAAATCATTTTTATAAATCTATGTGTAACATCCTAGGTAAATAAATAACATGAAAGTTATTCATATTTATTAATATTTGTGAACTAAATATTAATTCTACTTTAAATGGGACACTATGTTCGATGGCGTACCCGATACACAACAATGGGTTTCTTTAGAAATGTTACATTTCACACTAATAATATAATAATATTATTTAAAATTGTATTTAACACTTATCCGTTATAATGGTGGGAATAAACATAAATAACTACAAAATAATTATATATGTTTGTTATTTTTATACATTTATCCAATAAAGGCTAGAGGCTTAAAATGTGAATGAATCTAATTTTAAACATAATTTACTTCAAAAGGTTGATTTACTGCCTTTTAACGGTGAACCAACTTTAAATATTTTTTTGGTCACTTTATATGTTAAATTTGACAAAATAAAATTCTTCTTTATAATCGGGACATCAAAATTTACTTTGTGTAATTTTTTGGTATTTTTCTAATAAAATTCATTTTTATAAATAGTGAAAAATACTGTATTTTAATTCAAAAGTTCCTTTTAATATAATTTATTTATATGGTTATATTAACTTATTAATTGGTTTTAAAGTGCAATTATATTATGTTTTTATCATTTAATCCAATGTTGGTCATTAAAATTAAATTGACTTTGAAATTGGACATAAACAGGTACCAATATTTTGATAGTTATTGTTTCTTAAAAAGACGCTATTTTTTCGATAACGGGAATTAATTTTAAATTAATTAATCCAACTTTTATATTTTTAATTTGGTAAAATAGATTTCTTTTTTGAATTCAAAATATCAAATATTTCTTAGGCTGATTTTTTGGTATTTTTCTGAAAAACATCAATTTTTGATGAATAATGAAACGACTATGTAGTAGTTAAAAATTAACATTTTCATTTAAATGAAATTTTACCACTTTTTGGATTGAATTTAAAAAATACTACATAAATATTTGTTATTATTAAGTAAAATGTGGTTCAATAAGATGAAAATATTTTTTGGTAAATAGTAACCTTTGACTTTTATTTACCGCGGTTAAAGGTAAATAGGGTAATTCAAGTTAAAATTAATATTATAATAATTCAAAATTACCTTAAAACTTATCCTAACCTTATTGGATGAGTAATGGAGGACCTTGAGAATCCTTGTGTCAATTTTGGGACCCCATGGAGCCACTTATGAATGATAATGACACTTTATTTTAATTAACTTAAAGTAAAGGTATAAATGACAAAAACGAATTTCTCTTTGTAAATTAATTTTTAAATGGTGCTATATAAGTTTTATTTTTTACTATAAATATTAATTGAAAATAAAAAAATATTTCCTATATCTTGGTATTTTTTTTATAATTTTTATACATTTAATAAGTTAAATTATTTATGACACAATAATGATGCAGTGTTTACCTCATTAATAAATGATTTAAATAAATAAGATTATAAATATTAAAATAACATCCAAAAACTATCCAATTATTATTGTATGATTTTATTTCTACCATTAGTCATCTTATATTCTACATTAATGAGTTTTGGACATTTAGAAACTGAATAAAATTATATAATAAAATAATATTACACACTTTCCTAAAGAGCCCCTCCTCCCCCTTATACAAAGCTCTCACTTATATCCAATTACTCACACCTATCAAGCCTTTTGGATCATCCCAAATCTGCCCAATTAATCTCCCTACATCCCTATCCTCATCCTAGAAGTCTTACCTTAGGCATAAGACACTTCAAGAATCCCTTTTGGTTTATACCAAAGGGAGTTACCTAAATTAAAGGCAACAATTTCTCTCTAATTATTATGTTATAATTTTTTTTATTTTACTTATACAACCCCTAATCTATTTTAAATACTTTATTTAAAAAAAAAACAGTATCATAAATATACTAGTATGTTTTTATGAGACGTATTCCAACTACACTTACACACACCACAATCTAATGGGTAAAGAAGATACTGTTTCTGTGGGTGGAAAACTAACACCTCATGAAATGATGATTGTTCAATTATCTCCTACTGCCTATTATGGTGGAAATTATGATGGAACTGTATTTATATATAATATATATTATGTTTATGTTTTTTTTATGTTTATATATTTTTAATTTATAACATACCTTTATGGTTTCCATTATAAGTAAACTTAATAATTTCATTTGAGGAAGTGTGGACTACCGCCCCCTCAAAGTGATATGACACGTTCATACCATACGTGAGACATATAAAGGATTTAAATATTGAAATTATATATTATATTATACTATAATTATAATATAACTATGTATCATTATGTTTTCATTCAATTAAAATATAGAATAGAAATGAAAGTAGCGATCATGCGTACGTACGGCTTACCATCTCCATGAACAGTGCATTTGATTTCTTATCTCCAAATGCTTTGTACTCTTATAAAAACATATATATTCTGGATATATATTATATATAAGATATCAAAATCATAAATTTCAATCTGGAGATAATATAATCTTGACCGCATGGACAACGTGTAATTATAAGGTGTTCATTTTTTTACTCAAGTACAAAATATCGACAAAACAACCATTATTAACTTAAATGATTACATATTATTTATAACATGGTAATAAGTGATATAATAAGAATAATAAACATGATAAAGGGTTCTTAATCAAGTATAAGTTAACTTATGTTTATTATTCAGGAAGAAAAAGGAACAAACAAGTCAAGTCGGACACAAGGTAAGGGATTTCTTATCTCACTTTTAATTCCGTGAGATTTCTATTGTTCACCACTTATTTATTGCACGTGGTGTGTTTTGTATTGAAATTTGATATATATTATCATGATTCTCTTTATATTAATTTTATTCTATGATTCATTGGTGGTTATTAACTTTTTTTCATACAACTCGATTGATTACAACAAGGAAAGGGTTTTCTTATCTCACTTTTAATTCCATGAGATTTCCATTGTTCACCACTTGTATATTGCATGTGGTGTATTATGTAATTCCATTTTGTATATATTATCATGATTATCTTTATATTCATGGTATTATATGATTCATTTTATGGTTATTAACTTTTTTTATATGACTCGATTGATTACAACGTGGTAAGGGATTTCTTATCTCACTTTCAATTCCATGAGATTTCCATTGTTCACCACTTATTTATTTCATGTGGTGTATTGGGTACTACCATCTGATATATATTATCACGATTATTTTTATATTCTTGGTATTTTATGATTAACTTGGTGGTTATTATATTTTGGTCATGCGAATTGATTGATTACAACAATGTAAGGGGTTTTCATCTCACTTTTTATTCCCGTGAGATTTATGATATATTTGCAACTATTTCCTTTTGTGTGGTGTATTTAATACCCATGAGTGTATTAATTTTTTAATGTACCTAAATTTATGGGTATTTACATATTCATTTTATGATCGTACTTTAATGGGTTGTATGTTTCAAAAGTTACCCAAATTGGTAAGGGAACCTTTCACCCTCCTCTTTTTAAAAGACTGATTTTTGTTATGTCTTTTAATTTACATCTTCTTATGTTGGGATATGTTATTATATATCCTTATTGACGTAAATTTTATTTCAAAGTGACGAGATACCCTTTTATCTCTCATCAACTCATTTTCATAATTTTTAATGTGACGCCTTTAGGCTGTCGAATTTCTGTAGGGGAACTTCTTTACCCAATTTCAATTATTTGGGTTAAACCTATACTTATTTATTATGTCATTCTATGAATATGTGTGAATGAAATATGATTGTTTTAAACATAATATCCACATATATTGGGTGTATTTATATTTGGATAACATAATTACGTAATAGATTTATCCTTAATCTACGGATACCGTCCTTATAAGAGATTTTATCTAAAGTTACATTCCATTGAGAATTCATTTTTTTATGTGCCAATTCACTTTTATGTGGTGTATATACTATCCTTTGGAATATTATATCATGAATTCCATTATTATGATGATATTATAAATTTTTTATTAAATATTATTCCTCAATTATTTGTCTTCAAACATCTCTTATTTGGTTAAGAACTCCTTAACTAAAATATCGTTTTAAAGATTTATACATATAAATATTTCTCATTAATATCCATTTTTTAAAAATGGTTTTTAGGATTTATTTATAAGGAAATAAATTTTTTCAAATGATAATTCATTTAAATGTTTGAAAGTGGTATGGTACACTTTGATTCAAAATTATCTTTATTAAATATTTTAAATGGTTTTATAAAGCATTGTTTATTTCAATATATTGATTTGATATATTTTGATTCGAATGTGGAAATTTTATATTTCCTTTGTGATTGTGTCATATGTTATGAATATGTTATGTTTATTGAGAATTGTTTATGTATATGGGTGTTTCTGTGATAAACCTAGGGCAGGTGAGCCCGATATAGCTCTCCAATGCATTTGGTAATGTAACCGAGGTAAACGTTAATGTTTCCCCTAAAAGATTTATGGAATATACTATGATGGGTATTACAAAGTTACTCTCTATGTATATGTGATAGCTACAGTGTAAGTATGTTATTTATGCCACAAGTTACCTTTATGATTTATGATTTCATTGTGTTATTCATAAATCTTATGATTTCATGAGGTGAGTAAAAGAGCTTAGGTTTTTTATGTATTTCTGAAATAAAGTTTTCGTTCTTTGTTTTATATTCCTTACTGATATTTTTATGATCATCCCATGTTTTGGAATGATTTTCAAATGACATAAAGATGAATATGGTCAAGAATGGGATCAAGGAAAAGTCATGCTGTCTATGACATGGAACTAGAGGTGTTTCTTTTTAAGAGTTATTATTTTATGGAAAAAATGGAAACTGGGTAGAAGTGTCTACTTTGTAATCTTTTGAGATGTAATAGTTATTACCTAATTATAAAAAACTCTAGTCCTGAAAATATCCTCAATTATTTATTGTTTGTTTAATTCAATATTATGTAGTCTTTTAAGGTCGAGTCATTATAGTTGGTATCAGAGGTCGCTTTAGACAAATTTAAGGATTAGGAGTTTTCGTTAGACACATGGTTAGTACCTAGGTCTATTAATTTCGTTTAGTCCTTGTTTTATAACTTTTTTAGATCAGGTAAAGTCAGTTACAAATGGAAGGAGTAGGATATCAAATTACATTCCTATCTCTTGCTGATGACTTGCTTGAAATAATTATTGCAAAGTCATATTCAGATGGTTGTGAGACCATCTCTAGCATACAACTCACCTGTAAGAAGTTGATTGAGATATCAAACACCTCTACTATACCTCGTTATCATCATGGATCATGGGTTGTATTTAAACAAATATTATTTTCACAATATTATCATGTTTTCAAGAAAGGTAAATATTATCAAGTAATTTTCAAATATTTTACCTTATGACAAGATTTTGAAGCATATTTTGATTTTTTAAAAGGTGATGAAGGGGGAGACCCTTGAGAAACCTATTTATATTATCATTTACAATATAGCCCCTCAGCGCATACCTATGGTATTTTAAAAGGACCATTAATTGAAGGTTTCAACTCAAATTTGGTCATACTGTTTTAAAGAAATCATGTTTTATCAAATATTTTGAAATTACATGTCATACATGATTATTTCCCAAAACTGTTTTTCTATGAACACAAATATGACCCATGTTATACAAGGTGTATTTGGATGAAGGAAAAAAATTATTTTAAAGGATCTCTAAATCATTGTTGCAATGCATGAACCCTCTACCGATGTGAACAAGATGACGAGAAAACCAAGTGGACACTATGATCAAGGTATGGTGTTATTCATTTTGGGGATCATTTTATTTTATCATATGGTGGTGAAATAATAAAAATGACAATATATATAAGACTTCAATAATTAAGATGTTGAGATCATAATTAATTGTAATGAAAATGAGAGGTATAAGGAAACCATTTAGGTTAAAACATGATAGGGTTATTTTTTAGTTTTATAAAAATGATAACCCGTAGGATGTGTGACAACCCATCGCATCCGGCAAGGCAGCAGGAATAAAACCCACAACTGAAGGGTGACAAGGGCACATTTCCTACCACTGGCCTAATTGTAGTCCTTAGTTAAAAAGACTTATTATTTGTGTAAAATGATTTTATGTAATAAGAATAAGTTGATTTTGTGTACTTATGTTTTATGAAATGGATATAATTAGTATAAGAAAATGATTTGGTGATTAAGAGATAAAGTTTGTTGTGGAAGACATTCTCTCTTTTGGGGAAACACAATATGCCTAAAAAAGATTGAATACTATGGGATTTCAATTGTGGAATAATGGTTGAAATTTTTGTTTGGATGAATATATGTTTTTATGGTGGACACATGAAGATTTGGTTTATTTATTAAAATGATTAACCTATCATGGAGAATATGTGATTAGTTTAATTACTTTTCAATATGAGATTTTAAAAGTAACTGATGTTATTTGGAGTTAAATGTTAATATTTATCTTGGAAGACTCTGTAATTAAATCCTTATGGGATTTGGGTTTCAATATTATTTTGGATTACATTTGAAGAATTTTTGGGATGGTTGTTTATTGAATGGTCTTTGTTGAACTTTGGGTTTTGTTTGAAAAAAATTTGATATTAAGAGTAGTTTTTTTTTGTAAATGTTTATCCTTTTTGGGGATTATCTGATCTTATACTAACCATTTTGGTTCTGATTGATGTCTAAAGATATGGGAAATATATAGTTCATATTTTGTGGATTATGTGATACTATAGAAGTGTATTCTAGTGCTTTTAATGTGACCAAGTCCATTTGAATACTCATTGTTTGGAGAGATGATGCATTTGTGGTAGAATTTAGTAAAGGATGAATGTATACATGGAAAGTAGGTATGTTTTTCTTATGTTTTTAGTTAGGCTTATAAATAAATTCCTCAAATTTATGAAAAGTAACTTAAAACCAAAATCTTTGTCTGTTAAATTTTCCTACTGGGGAATCAATGACCGTTGAACCCATCACTTGTTTGTGATTTTCTAGTGGTTAACATTATCTTAGTCATGTTTTCTATCACTCTCCATCAGAACTTGACCATTTTTTCTCCCTTCAATATCCATTTTTTCTTACATGGAATGCTAGTATGGGTTATATCGGGTGACCGTTGTACTTCTCTTTCTTTATTTTAAAGTGATTGTTTTACTGACTCTTTTTCGATGTGGGACTTTTAATGAAGTTTCAAAGCCCAGTTTTAAAACTGCGAGGACACAATTTCCAAAATGGGGGAAGGATGTAATATCCTAGGTAAATAAAGAACATGACATTTTTTCATATTTATTAATATTTGTGAACTAAATATTAATTCTACTTTAAAGGGGACACTATGTTCGATGGCTTACCGGATAAGCAACAATGGGTTTTCTTGAAATCTTAAGTTACACACTAATAATATAATATTATTATTTTAAATGGTATTTAACACCTAGAAATTATAATGGCGTGAATAAATAGAACTAACTACAATATGATTATATATGTTTGTTAACTGTTTTTACAGTTATCCAATAAAAGTGAGAGGCTTAAAATGTGAATGAATCTAATTTTGAACATAATTTACTTTAAAAGGTTGATTCACTGCCTTTTAATGGGGAAAACACTATAAATATTGTTTTGGTCATTTTATATGTTCCATTTGACAAAATAAAATTATACTTTACAATCGGGACATCAAAATTTACTTTGGGTAAATTTTTGGTATTTTTCTAATAAAATTCATTTTTTTATGAATAGTGAAAAATACTATATTTTAATTCAAAAGTGCAGTTTAATCTAATTTATTTATATGGGTAGATTACTTTTTTAAATGTTTTTAATGTGTAATTATATTATTTTTTTACCATTTAATAAAATTTTGGTCGTTGGAATTATTTTCACTTTGAAATTAGACCTAAACAATATCAATCTTTTGATAGTTATTGTTTCTTAAAAACACACTATTTGTTTTCATAATGGGAATTAATTTTAAATTAATTAATGAAACTTATAGGTTTTCAATTTTATAAAATATAAATCAATTTAGAATTCTGAATATCAGATATAGATTAGGCTGAATTTTTTGTATTTTTCTGAAAAACTCTAAATTTTGATGAATTGTGAAACAACTATGTAGTAGTTAAAAACCAACATTTTCATTTAAGTGAAATTTTACCCCTTCTGTAGATTTAATTTAGGATATAAAACATATATGGTTGTTATTATTAAGTAAAATGTGGTTCAATAATATGAAAATAATTATTGGTAAATACTAACTTTTGAGTTTTATTTACCGCGATTAAAGCTAAATAGGGTAATTCAAGGTAAAAAGAATATTATAATAATTAAAAATTACCTTAACACTTGTCCAAACCTTTATGGAATAGTAATGGAAGACCATGGTAATCCTTGTGTCGATTTTGGGACCCCATGGAGCCACTTATAAATGATAATGAAACTTTATTTTAATTTACTTAAAGTAAAGGTAAAAATGATATAAGGAAATATCTCTTTGTAAATTAATTTTTACATGGTGCTATATAAGTTATATTTTAAACTATAAATATTCAATTTAAATATAAAACTATTTATTACATCATGGTATTTATTTTATAATTTTTAGACATCGAATAAATTAAATTATTTATGACACAATAATGATGCTGCGTTTACCTCATTAATAAATGATTTAAATAAATAAGATTATAAATTTTAAAATAACATCCAAAACCTGTAAAATTATTATGGGATGAATTTATTTAGACCATGAGTCATTATATATTCTACCTTAATGTGTTTTGGCCTTTAAAAACCAAATATCATTATATAAAAGAAAAGATATTATCACACTTTCTTAGAGAGCCCCTCCCCCCCTTATAAAAAGCCATCACTTATAACCAATTACACACATCTCTAAAGCCATTTGGATCGTCCAAAATCTTCCCAATTAATCTCCCTACATCCCTCTTCATCTTCTAGAAGCCTTAACTTAGGTATTAGGCACTTCAAAAAACCCTTTTGGTTCATACCAATGGGAGTTTCCCAAATTAAAGGTAACAATTTCTCTTAAATTCTTTTGTTTTATTTTGTTATATTTTACTTATACAACCCCTAAAATCTTTTTATTCCTTTATTTTATAACCAAACCAGTATCATAAATATACTAGGATATTTTTATGATACTTATTCAATCTAAACTTACACACACCTCCATCTAATGGGTAAAGAACATACTGTTTCTGTGGGTGGAAAACTAACACCTCACGAAATAATGATTGTTCAATTATCTCCTACCACCTCTTATGGTGGCCATTATGGTGGAACTGTATTTATATATTATATATATTATGTTTAGGTTTACTTTATGTTTCTGTATTTTTAATTTATATCATACCTTTATGGTTTCCATTATGAGTAAACATGATAATTTCATTTGAGGAAGTGCGGACTACCGCCCCCTCAATGTGATATGACGTGTTCATACCATACAGGGGACATATAAAAGATTGAGTTTTTCAAATTATATATTATATTATACTATAATTATAATATAACTATTTATAAAAAAGTTTTCATTCTATTAATATTATAAATATAAATGAAAGTAGCATTCATGCGTACGTACGACTTACCGTCTCAATGAACGGTGCATTTCATTTCTTATCTCCAAATGTTATGTACTATTATAAATACACATATATATATATACTGGATATATATGATATATAAGATATCTAAATCATGAATATCATTCTCGATATAATGGACTCTTGACCACATGGAAAACTTCTAATAAAAAGTTGTTAATTGTTTTTACTCAAGTAACAAATATGGACAAAATGACCATTATTAACATAATTGACTAAAAATTGTTTATAACATGGTAATAAGTGATATAAAAGGAATAATAAATTTTATAATGTGTTCTTAATCAAGTATAAATTAACTTATGTTTATTATTCAGGAATAACGGGGAACAAACAAGTCAAGTAAGACATGAGGTAAGGGATTTCTTATCTCACTTTTAATTCCGTGAGATTTCTATTATTCACCACTTATTTATTGGAAGTGGTGTATTGTGTACTTCAATTAGATATATATTATCATGATTATCTTTATATTAATGGTATTCTATGATTCATTTTATGGTTATTAATTTTTGGTCATATGACTCGATTGATTACAATGGGGTAAGGTGTTTCTTATCTCACTTTTAATTCCGTGATATTTCCATTGTTCGCAACTTGTTTATGGAATATGGTGTATTATGTACTGAAATTTGATATATATTATCATGATTATATTTATATTTATGGTATTCTGTGATTCATTTGATGGTTATTAATTTTTGGTCATACGACTCGATTGATTACAACGTGGTAAGGGATTTCTTATCTCACCTTTAATTCCATGAGATTTCCATTGTTTGCCACTTATTTATTGCATGTGGTGTATTGGGTACTGAAATTTGATGTGTATAATCATTATTCTCTATATATTCTTGGTATTTTATGATTAAATTTGTGGTTATTATTTATTGGTCATACAACTCGATTGATTACAATGAGGTAAGGGGTTTTCATCTAACTTTTTATTCACGTGCGATTCATGCTATATTTTCCACTATTTCCTTTTATTTGATGTATGTACTGCCCATGAGTGTATTCATTTTGTAATATACCTCAATTTATGGGTTTTCTCATCTTCATTTTATTTTCCTTCTTTCATGGGTTGTATGTCTCGAAAGTTACCCAAATCGGTAAGGGAACCTTTCGCCCTCCTCTTTTTAAAAGACTCCTTTTTGTTATGTCTTTTAATTTACATCTTCTTATGTTGGGATATGTTCTTCTATATCATTATTTATGTGAATTTTATGTCCAAGTGACGAGATAACCTTTTATATCTCATCAAATCATTTTCATAATTTTTTAAGTGACATCGTTAGGCTGTCGAATTTCTATTGGGGAACTTCTTTACCCAATTTCAATTCTTTGGGTTAAACCTATACTTCTTGATTGTGTCATAAAATGAATATGTGTGAATTAACTAAGGTTGTTTTAAACTTATCCACTTATATTTGGTGTATTTATATTTTTCACACATACTTACATAATTGATTTAACCTTGATCTAAGTATACCGTCCTCATAAGGGATTTCATCTCAATTTACATTCCATTGATACTTCATTGTTGTTATGTGCCAATTCACATTTATATGTTGTATATACTTTACTTTGGAATATTATATCATAAATACCTTTATTATCATAATATTATAAAATTTTGATGAAATGTTATTCCTCAATTATTTGTCTTCAAGCATCTCCTATTTGGTTAAGAACTCCTTAACTAAAATACCATTTTAAAGATTTATTCTTCAAAAAAATTTCTCATTTATATCCATGTTTTCAAAATGGTTTTAGGATTTATTTATATAAACATAATTTTTTTCATATGATAATTAATTTAAAAGCTTCAAAGTGGTATGGGACACTTTGATTCAAAAATCACTTTATTAAATGTTTTAAATGGTTTTATAAAGCATTGTTTATTTCAATATATTGATTTGATATATTGTTATTGGAATTTGGAAATGTTATCTTTCCATTATGCTTGAGTTATATGTAATTAATATGTTATGGTTACTGGGCATTGTTTATTTATACATTTGGTTCCTTGATAAAACTGGGGTGGGTGAGCCCGAGATAGCTTTCCAATGCATTGAGTAACATGACATAGGTAAACATTAATATTTCTCACAAGATATTTAGGTAATATACTGTGATGGGTATTAAAAAGTAACTCCCTTTGTAGTTATGATAACTTCAAGGTAAGTATGTTATGTATGCCACAAGTTACCTTTATTATTTATGATTTTATTGTGTTATTCATAAATCTTATGATTTTATTAGTTAGTTAAAAGAGATTATGTTTTGTGTGTATTTCTGAACTAATGTATTCTTTCTTTGTTTTATAACCCTTACTGAGATTTTTATGCTTATCCAATGTTTTAAACTATTTTTCATAGGTCTTAAAGATGAATAGGGTCAAGGATGGGATCAAGGAAAAGTCATGCTGTCTAAAACATGGAACTAGACATGTTTCTTTTTAAGATTTTTTATTTTATGATAAAAATGGAAATTGAGTAGAAGTGTCCACATTGTAATATTTTGAGATGTAATAGTTATGTCTGGATTCTCTTAAACACTAAACATGAAAAGATCCTCAAAGTAAATTATTCATTTAATTCAATATTATTTTATGTTTTAATGCCAGGGCCTTATACCATGTGATTTTAAATATTATGGAAAATTTCAACGTAATTTTATGGAAGGAGAATGAGATATTCAAGAAGTTATTTAGTCATTGGTAATAGTCATTGTATTTGACTATGGATATGAATGTATAGATCTGTTACATATGGAATGTGAGTTGTTCTTTAACTATTAATTAATTTTGGGTTTCATTATGAAACATTTTTCTAGATAATATTATTTGATATGACCTTTTCTATGATTATATCAGGAAGAGATTTTTTATTTTTCCTTATATATTGATAGAGAATGTTGTGTAAAAATTATCTATTATAGTTATTTTAGAGAATAAAAATTATATTAATATGTTATACATTTCATAAAATATAACTTTTCCCACATTTAATTTATTCTCATTTTGGACTTTTTGTAATTTTTCTCATAGATGAAATAGTTTTGATAGTAAGATATACATGGATTGAAGGTTATTTCACTCGTAGTATACATTGTTTTTTGTTGTACATTAATTATACATGATTTTTTATTCAAAATTAGGTCCCATCAATGAACATTTATATGGTAATTTTTTTATTTTTTATTGGGAGATCATACCATGATCTAATGGGATTTATCCCCAGGTTCTAACATTTTTGGACACTGAGTTATATTCATGAGATGAAAATGAATGGTGATGAGTATAATTAGTAAAAAAATATACATAATGATGTATACAAATACCAATTATTCATATTATTATTACTATTATTATATTTTTAGTACAAAATGTGGTCAATATTCAAGATTATTATTATTTATTTGTGTGCCTGCATTTGAGTTTTCCATTCATTTATGAAAATATTTATGTACTTCTTTCACATTTGAACTAAATGTGTAGCCTCATTAACATTGTTTATTTGTTTATTATTATAAGGTTATTAAAATTATTTTCATATATGATTTGATCAAAAGATTGGATATTATTATATTTCAAATATTTAGTAATGTATAACCCATAGATATCGAACATACATTATCATTTTTCACATACAATTAAGCTATGAAGAACAATGATAGAAATTGAACAAGTTAATTAACTCCCCAAAAACAGTAAACATTTTTTTCTTATGATGTATATGGGTACAACATTTGTATTTTTTTAGTTTAGGGGATTTAAATTGATAGATTTATTTATTGTGTCATGTATTGTTATGTTATCCTATGATCAATAAGAGGTTGTTTCATGATGGATATTAGGATATATTTAAATGTTATATTATTGAAAATAACGTAATAATATAAGTTTCCAATTTCATTTTATATATATTCTTATTGTAAAACCATCCACATGTATAATGTTATATATTGTTAGTTATTAATTTCATTTATCATTATGAAGAGTTAAGTGAATACTCTCACTAAGTTGATGGTTTATCCATCACCACATGTTTGTAGACTATATCTTATATAGATGCTTTCATAAGGTCTATTGGAACATTAACATAGGTCCAAAATTGGGTATTCAATTCTGTATATTACAATTACATTGAATCTCCCTTCAAAATATGAATAATGATTTTAAATCCCAATTTAGTTTTATGTTAATTGTCAATAGTGGATACATTAGTTTTAAAACATCATAACAACCCATTGTGCAATATTATGTGTTAGAAAATAATTATATTATGGAATAAAATATAAAATTGATTTCTTTTCAGACTAATAATATATTTATTGAATTAGGGGTACTGTATAAAATATTAGAACAGATTGAGATATTTTGTGATCAAAATAGAAATTTTAATGAGGATACAGAAATTGAGTATCACCAAATGATCAAAAATATTATTCATGGGTATGATATCCAAATATAAATTGGTTATTTGGGAAATTTAAAAAAAATAGCTGTGAAAGAGATAAATGTGGTGAATTCTATTAAAAACAATTAGTGTAACTAATACATAGTATGAAAATTTGTTACCTATGAATTTCTTAATTTTTAATTGATCAATTTTTTTTCAATTTGATAAATATGAAATATTTTTCATGAAACCTAATGTTTATTATTATAATCTACACAATGATTTTTTATTCAAAAAAAACATTATCTTTTGTTATTTTTTGTATCATTTTAATGTGAATTTATAGAAAATATCCATCTAAAGGAAACACTAGTTGGCCCCTAATTAAACATTGTTTTGGAATGTAATGGATTTTGAGGAAATATTTATGGGATTAAATTGAGATACATTCTTCACCCACATGAAAAGTGTGAATTATTGTCTATATATTACTTTTAATGTACATACGATGTAACATCATACATAATATTATTTATGTACATAGGATAATATAATTTATATTAATCACTATTAAATGGTGTTAAGAAAATGTGGTATATTAAATCCTCTCTCTTTTCAACTTTCTTCTAATTTCCGTGAGGATGAGATAACTAATGTTTTTTGGATATGATTTTATCATAGTGGGATTTTGTTATCCTTTTTTGTCTTTATTTTATTTTAATATGAAAATGATAATGTTTCAATGACTTAATAATACTAATTAAATATATGGTATTTCATTTCAATGTAACCTGTGGTTTTATTATATACAAGGATGAATGACATGTGATATATTTTTCAATATTTGTACATATTTTTTAGATAATCGAGAATGTGTGAATTTTTCAATAGAAGACTGACATGTTACATATCCAATGGTTATAATAGATATCTTGGAAATAATAATTATATATATATATGTATGATGTATGAATATAAATTTTTTTGAATGTTTATATATATATATATATATATATATATTTGATGGTGTTCATTAATGATCCCCTTATATATTCAGTAAAAATGATTTTGGGATTATCTTTACTTATAGAAATGAATTAGTAATTAATAATCATTTTTAATATCATAATGAACCATAGGGTGTCACAACAGGTTGTTGAATGAGGATTAATTTATGCTGAAAATATATTCTTAAAAATGATGGTTTATGATAGTTTACCAAAATTATATTGTCTATTATTATAAAATATGATATTAAATTTGTATAGAGATAATTGGAATTTATTATAAGTGGTTTATTTAATGTTAATATGTACATTATCAAATAACAAGACATGTGATATGTGATATTTGAACTTTCATGATATTTATGAGTTATGGAATGAGAATCAGGATGCAGGATATTGTGTGAGTGTGTGTGTGCTTGTGTTATATTTCATTATTTTTTATAACCTATCATTTTATTCAAAATATATATATTATAAATTTTTTTTTTATTAAACTGAAATAGATTTATCTAATAATTTAATAGTTCAATGATCATTGGATTAATGAAGATGAATTCACAAATTGAAATATTCACCAGTTAAATGTCTAATCACTTATAAAGTTATCACACATGCAAAGAATTATACTTAATAAATTTTTTATATAAAATATTAATAATTTCTTTATATTTTAAAATTAAATATATTATATATAACTTCTCTGAATTTCCTTTTATATTTTTATAATTTATATAGAATTATTTGTAGACTACGAAGTTCAAGGGCATGTGATTCTGAGGTTTGGAGTGACAGAACTGAATTATAAACATTTTTAAGGTACATTCAGTAATCGTGCAAGTAAGATTTTCTATATTTTTAACAGTTTCTAATATTGAAAATATAAGGGCACCGTTTAATTCTGAATGTCGTGATTCACTAAGAAGTTATTTAACTTCGACTGGCAAGGGCCGAGCGGAAACGTTATTTTTCATAATTTTTTGAGAAAAAAAGAAAATAATTTAAAAAAATAATTTAATTTTATTTTTCACTTTTGAGTGGCGGACGATGACGCTGCGGGGTAGAGACATGGCCACAATTTTGCACATTAATGGGGATCATTAATGTCTCATTACTCGTAGTGTAAAAACGACTTAATGATATGTAACAACGAAGTAGTTTCTTCAACAGAACAGTGTAATGACGCGACGTCGCATCATAATATTAATGCTACAATGTGATCCTATTTATAGGTCGACACACTGAAATATTATGGATTAAAAATTATAAAGATATCCTAGAGAACCTCTAACGGACATCTACCCTAGCGAATAACGATGAACATTAGTAGAACTTCATCATCTTTGACGCCATTTGAAGATCAGATCCTGGATGCGACATAGGTATCTTAATCAATCGAGGAAAAACGTCACAATATCAGACATCATAAGAGGTAGGGGTTGTTTGATTTTAATGTTTCCTCATACTTCATTCAAATAAAAGAACGCAGATTAACCAACAAATAGGTTAATCTGATGACGTCCCATTCTTACAGAAGGCTGAATTCTTTGGGGTATCATAATTCTTATTTAATAATCATTATTGTTTGAATTAAAATCCTCAGACCTCCCTTCTTTGTAAACTTCTATCCCAGAGGGTGCAGGTTGACACAAACCAAGCCTGAGCCCCTCTTCCATGGGTGTTCTTCATGGAATAACTATTTAATCGATGTCAAAAAATAATTGAGATATTCTAGGTGGAGATAATGTTACCCGGAGAATGTAGGCGTGAGCGAAATGAAGAATGGACCATCAGTGCAGACCCGGTGGTCCGTAGATGTGCCCTCTGATGTGATGGCGTTGGCGGCGTGTCGGCGATTGCCAGTGGTGGCCCGCGGTGGTGGCCTTGGGTGGGATATGGGGAACCATGAAAGAGCACCGGAGGATGTGTGTGGCTCACCGGGCCATGGCGTAGCATAAGAAGTCGTCGGCTGGAGATGGTGGAGGCGGTCGGTCAACCGTGCCGAAGGGTCACAGACGCAACACCAATCTATGTCCTACACGACACACCACAGTCACTAGAATGCAAAAGAGGAGGTGCTATGCATTGACTCATAGGGATATGGAAGCGAACTGACGTGACATCTGGCCTAATCCAACAAGGAAGACCGGTCCGCCTCTTTTAGACCAGGTGAGGCACAAAAGGCCAAGTGGGCTGCACTCGCACCGCAGGCCGAACCTCACGACTCATCGGGACTTCTCCACGCAAGTGTATTGGACATGTACCCAGTAGTTAGGATCCGCACCTTTCATGTTAGACCCGTACTAGCATGCCAAAACTGCACCCTTGTCGGGTCAGGCTAGACTAGATTGGGTTGTCGGGCGACTCGGTGAGCTGGACACTCAGCTAGCCGGGCTAGCTCTAGGAATTTTTTTCAGCCCTGGCCCAATGGCCAGGCCAGATGAGACCAACGTCAACCTGCATCTAGTCATAATGAGTCTGTCTTAATAAACCAGGGTATATGGTCCCCCATGCAAGGTGGGTCAGGACGGTTTGACCGGGTCCGACCTGGCCCCGTCAAAACTAGATCCCTGGTCACTAAAATTCCGGGATCTTGAAAATCATGCATCTGATTGATGAGCTGTTTGTGGCATTGGGACTCTCGTGATGAGGAAGATATTTTGGAACTCTCTATGGTGACTTTCGTGGAAGTTGGGATGCAATAAAATGCTTGAGTAGTGGTTCTCCAAAGTGCACTACGTACAGAACACAACAAATGGATGAGACATGAAAACTAATGACTTTTTCCCCAGGAGAAACACCTCTCTATGACATTGGAGGCCAATGGTGCGTTATTAGGATGTGTACATCAGTTATCCATGACTAATGGGATAAACATCCATGTGACATTGCAGGCCCACAGTACGCGATGGGGAAGGACTACCTAAGCAGTCCAAGGATAGTGGGAAGCACCTCTTTGGGACATGGAAGGCCCACTATACTCTATAGAGTAGGGGATCTCCAGATACTGACGTGTTCGATGATGTGACTGATGACGCTACTGTTACTACCCTATGATATACCTCTTGTTATCTGTCTTTAGTTTCATACTTTTTATTTAGAATTGTTGTGTGGTCTTTCATTTTTGTTTTGGGGTCCCTACTATGTACTGTGTTACTCACCCTTGCACATGCATCACCTGCACGTGTTGAGTCTGGTGAAGACGACAGACATTTTGATAAGGGTACTCAAGGATATGGGACTGACATATGATTCGACACTGGACATGGTTGCCTAGGACCAGGAGGTGCCCGGTATGACTGGGCGGACATGTTATACTACTTCGGCTTCCTATAAATTCACTACTATCACGATCAGGTGGGGTTTCTCTATAAATGTCCATCAGAGATTCAATTTTGTAGTTTATGTTTATATTTCATTGTTGGGTTTGTACTCCGTCCAACTTACTTTAGGTTGTACTTGCACTCATCCTTGTTTTTGTGGTATGGGTTTCCCCCTTTAAATGTGTTAGGATGTGTATGGGTTTGTGTGTGCATACAGGTACTCAAAAAAAATTCATTCCACTTAAATTTTGATGCCTTTGGTGCTAGTTGTTATCCCCTAGCATTCTAGATGAGGGCTTGGGGTAGTCACAACATGTGCCCCGGGGGACAGGTCATGAAAAAGTGGTATCAGAGGTCTGTTGGTCCCCCCTCAATGATAGAAAGCATGTGTTTTATTTTGGGGAAACAGTGTTATGTGTGGGAGTCCAACATTCAGATTTGGGGAGTCCAATGTTGGTGTGGTGACCGACGTATCCATACACCAGGACCTTGAATTCTGCTTTCGACTTAATACATGAAAATATTAGTTGTATAAGTGTCTCCTTTTTTTGAAAAAGATTTATATTCCCAGGTTTAACCTTCTATGTGTGGTACATCTTGATCATTCTCAGGATTCCTCTATATGGATGATGAACCAGGATTCTGAGACAAGGTCATGAGGAAAAACCGCCAAGCGGCGAGGTGTCCATTCATGGACCGGTTCTGGAGATGGCCACATTAGGTGGTTCACTTTCTCTACCACTACCTGAATGATAGAATCTGCTACTGATGGTTCCAATAGAGGATGTTCATAAGCCTAGTTCCCTGCATTATTTTCAGAGATAGAGGCCTCCCATGTCCAGGGGAGAGATAGATCCTCAGGTCGCTGAGGACTGGCTGGAGGTTGTGACACGGGTCTTCTACTTAGTGAGGACACTACCTGACTAGATAGATATCTTAGCACAGATCCTTCTATAGGGATTAGCAGTTTTATGGTTGAGTTTGACCATCTAGACTAACGATGAGGAGAACCTCAGATGGGTTGACTTAGAGAGGCTTTTTTCAGGATGAGTTTTCCCCCTGAACTTGTGCTCTGTGCACATTCCGGAGCTGCTCTACCTATAACTGGATAATAAGGAGATGTCCAAGTACTTAATAGGTTCAAAGATATTTTCCATTACTCCAAAAATATGGTTCAAGACCCATTCTTCAACCCTCAAGCATTTGATTAGGGACTCAAGTTGGAGATTAGGGCTTTAGTGTTATCTCTCAACACCCCTACCTAGGCCATGGTTCCAGAGTGAGCCTTTTTGATGGAGAGATTCTCGAAAGATAAGGTGTCCACAACTAGAGATACAAGAAGACCACATGTGGGGGAGTATTCAGCAGGTAGAATACATCATCCCCGAGGGCCCAAGCATGTTGGGTCCTTCTGAGGTCGACCCCTGCACTCGGTGTCGGCAGTGCGAGGCTCACAGGACAGAGGGAGTCAGACGACCCCCCCCCCCCCGAATTATTTACTCATGAGAAAGGTAAGGAGACATGGAACATGACTACCAGACCTGATGTATATTTTAACAATATACATTCGATGGAATACCATGGTAGCATCATCTATTCGAGCGAGGAGGCCCATAGGGCGACTCACATTATAGGGGAGTTGTCCGAGTGATAGATAGTTGGTGATGGATTGAGGTGTTACCACAACCACACATAGGTGGTCCACCCTGACCTCAAAAATTATTCAGATAGGGGTGAGATCAGCTTCATGTAGAATAGGCTTATGACCCCAGTTTTCTAGAGATGATCCAAGTTATGATTTGTGTGTTCTCCACCCTATCTACAGTACTTAGAGACAGAGGTTCCAGTCACTCCATTCTATCCACATCTCTCCTTCGGAGCTTTGAGATTTAAGTGGAGCCATTTTCCTCTATTCTTATGGCTATAGAATCTTATATGAGGGGATTCAATGATTACAAACTAGTTCCAATAGTGTGAGATTACTCTAAGATATGAGAGCTTTGGCTGGGTTCTTCTAGTAGTGGCATAGAGGCCTTACAAAGTCGTATTGGGTATGGAATAGTTATCCATAGTTTGTACTCAGATCGACTACTATAGACATACAGTGCAGTGTGTCCTTGAATATGGGACCTATATCTCCTTCACAAGCAGGACAGATACGCTTTTAGGGTAATAAAAACTCACTTGGAGGAGGGGGCATCCGATCACTCTCCAAATTGCTAGCCTTAACCTGGGTTCAGAGGAGGAGAGGATTCCATGTTTCCATGTAGTTGGGGACAAGTGTGATTATGTTTTTATTGATGAGGTTCTAGGGATACCTCCTCATAGAGAGGTAGACTTCGGAATCGACATATACCCCAGGATGACATTGATATCTACCCTGGCATATTGAATGGCACCTGTAGAGCATCGCGAGTTGAGGGTACATCCGGATGACTTGTAGGAGAAGGGGTTCATAAGGACCACCGTATAACCATGGGAATCCCCATGATTTATTTCAAGAAGGAATATGGGGTTTTGAGGTTGTGTATGGACTTCTAGTGCCAGAATCAGGCAACCATGAAGAACAAGTACCCACTAATGATAATTGATGACCTCATCACCCAACAGAGGGGAGAAAAGTGGTTCTCAAATATAAATCTTAGATCAGTTTATCACCTTCTCTGGGTATGAGATGAGGATGAACGGAAGATAGACTTCACGTGCTGGTATGGCCACTAGGATTACTTGTTTATTCTTTTTGGTGTGAAAAACTCCACAATAGTGTTCATGGGCCTCATGAATAGGATGTTCCTACCCTACCTCGACCTGTTCATCGTGGTATTCATTGATGTCATCTTGGAGTACTCAGAGTTAGAGGAGGAATACATTGTACACCTGCAGATAGACATGAATACACTCCAATAACACAAATATTATGGTAATCTTTCAATGTGTCAGTTTGGGATTCATTAGGTTAGTTTCCTAGGACACATCGGACCAGAGGCTAGTGTTGAAGTAGATCTAGTGAAGATAGTGGCAGTTATTTCTTGGGAGCCACTGAGGAGCATGAATGAGGTGCAGAGCTTCTTGGGGTTGGATGGTTACTAAAGGAGGGCCATTCTCGACTTTTCCATGTTAGAAACCCCACTATCGGCATGCAAACAGAAGGGAAAAACTTTCATGTAGACATAGAAATGCCTGTAGAGTTTCTAGGAGGTGAGGCAGAGACTACCTAGTGCCCCATCCTGCGACTACCAGAGGAGGGTGTTGGGTATGTATTTTATTTCGATGCATCAGGGACCTGGCTCAATTGTGTCGTGATGCGGGAGAAAGCGGTGAATGTCTATAGATCATAGAAGCTGAGGCATCATGAGCAGAACTACGTTACCCATGACCTAGAGTTTGCAAAAATGGTTTATCCTTGAAGATGTGGTGGCACTAATTGATGGGAGAATGATTTGCAGTTTACTACGACCACAAGAGTCTCAGGTATATCTTATCCAAGAAGGACTTGAACCTAAGACATCAGCATTGGATATAGTTTCTATAGGACTATGATTTTGAGATATTCTATACTCTTGGAAAGGGGAACGTGGTGGTAGAATTTTTCAATAGGAGGACTGGGTTATAGTTGCTGAGTGAGGTGATATATCAGTTATACATGATGTAGATATCCTTCATGGGTGATGGTGAAGGTGATTACCTATAGTAAATGACTATTACTCCCCCACTCTTACCGTGAGTCAAGGAGGTAAAGCTAGTGGATGTTGACTGCGAGGCCCCACGTACTCAATTATCCTCAAGATGGCCAACTGATGTATTTTCTATAGGTGGGGATAACATCATCCTTTTCAAAGGGCACACCATAATACCAGTGGTGTTGTAGGAGTAGGTTTTTAGGGATTTTCATACATCTCCCTAGGTAGTACATCATTGAGTGGAGAAGATGTACCCGGACATTCGACATTTCTACTAGTGGATACAGATAAAGAAAACATTGGCCGAGTTTTTTTCATGATGCCTCACTTTTCAGAAAATAAATGTCGAGCCACGTGTTCTAGAAGTCTTGACTAATCCTCTCGTGTTACTATAGTGGATATGGGATGGTATCTCGATGGAATTCATGACGGGGTTATCACATATGTCTAGAGTTCATGAATATATTTGGGTGATCTTTGACCAACTCACCAAGTCGGCTCACTTCCTACCCATCCGGTAGCTGGGACCAGTATAGGTATTAGGATGCCACTATGTCCAGGAGATAGTGCAACGTCATGGGGTTCCTTCAACGATTGTCTCGGGTCACATTACCCACTTTACATCCCGGATTTGGAAGGGATTATAGGAGGCGTTCGGGACACAACTATGTTTGAGCACATCTTTTCATCCCTAGAAAGATGGTCAGAGAGATCGGGACATATAGACCTTGGAGGACATGATTCATGATTGCATCCTAGACATTGGTCATAGTTTGGAGGACCACCTAAGACTTATTGATTTTTCATATGACAACAACTATGAATCCACCACTATAATGGAACCCTTTGAGGCCATGTACGGGTGGCCTTACAGATCACCCATATGCTAGACAGACCCAGAGGATTCAACACTCATGGGTACAGAGTTTGTACGGGATACCTCCAAGAAGTTGTAGACCATCCAGAAGCACATGTGGATTGCATAGAGCAGGAAGATGTCTTATGTTGATAAGAGATGGAGGCCCTTGGAGTTCGAAGAGGGAGAATATGTGTTCTTTAGGTTCTCACCCTGATGAGGATTGAAGATATTTGGCTGGGGCGACAAGATATCTCTGAGGGTCATCAGGTAGTTTCAGATATTGAGTAGCATTGGCGAGACGACATACCCCCTAGGTCATCCCCCATATATGTACTGGATGAATAATGTTTTTCATGTGTCACATCTGAGAAGGTACATGCATGATCCATCACAATTCATCAACTGTAGTGAGATATAACTTGATGATGGGATGACGTTTGTGGAGTTCCCAGTGGAGGTAGAGGATCAACAGGAGTATATCTTACATGGGTGGTCGATTCCCCAAGTCGGCGTCCGATGGAAGCACAAGAATCTCCAAGAGAGCACATGGGAGATGGAGGTTCATATTAGTGTTCAATACCCCCCATCATTTTATTTAGTTGTTGTTTTGGATTTCAGGGGCATAAATATCTTACATGGGGAGAATGTAACATCTCATAATTTTTGAGTATTGTTTTTATTTATATAAAATTATTTCAAGGCTGCATAATTCGATGACACGTGATTCAATGGTCCGAAGAGCCCGGAACGAAATTTAGGTCCTTTTTAATGTACATTTAGTAAACATATGAGAATGATTTTCAATATTTTTAATCATTTATCATATTGAAAATAAGATGGCATAGTTGAATTTAAAACCTCGGGATTCACATAGAAATGAATTAACATTGTCCAGCATGCACCGATTCGAGAAGTTATTTTCAGAAATTTTGAGAAAAATAAAAAAATTATTTAGAAAAATTATTTTATTTTCATTATCACATTTGAGTTGAGGATAGTGACACTGTAAAGAAGTGACAGGGTAGTGACAATGCACATTAATGAGCCTCATTAATGTCTCATTTACTAGCTGTTTAATGACACATTAATGACGTGTAATAGCGACAATGTTTCTTAGATTAAACAGAATAACGACGCAACATTGCATCATAATGGGAACACCGTGATGCGCTATTATTTATTGTTTTATGTGCTGGGGAAACATAGGTTAAAAATTTGAAGGACTCTTTGAAAAATCTTGGATGGACATCCACACCAGCATAGAATAATGAACGCTGGCAGAACATCAAAATCTTCGATGACTTTCGATGATCAGAGCCAGGAAGCGACATCAGTGTCTTAATCACTCGAGAAAAAATGTCATGACATCAGACATCGTATGAGGTAGGGGTTGTTTGATTTTAATGTTTCCCAATTCATATTTTAAAATAAAAAATTTGGATTAACCCATGAATACAATAATCTACGAACCGTGCATTGTTGCGGGAGGGTGAATTCTTTTCAGTTTCATTATCCGATATTTAAGTATCGTTGTTGTTCGAATTAAAATACTCATACATACCTTATTTATAAACTTGTAATGTAAATGATGAAGTCCAAAAAAAATATCAGGCCCCTTTTATATGGGTTTTCTTGATGGCCAAACTCTCCAATCGACGTCAAGAAAGATTTGAGACCTTCATGGTAGAGAAAATATTTATCAGACAACGAAGGTGTGAGCTACACGAAGAATGAACCACCTGTGTAGACCTGATGGTCCGCGGAAGAGTCTGTCGATGCATCGTCGTTGGAGGCGATGGCCCGCAAGGGCAGACATGGGTCGTAGGTGGCATGCCACGATGGCACGCCATAGGAAGGGCTGTGGCTCACTGAGCCGTGATGCAGTAGAAGTAGATGACAGCTGGGCTGGTGGCCGGAGGTAGAAGAGATGACACCGAGCTGTGTCCCATGTGACAGACCACAGTCCCTTGAATGTGGAAGAAGAGGAAACTCTCGGGGACCTATAGTGAGATGGCGGTAAGCAGACGTGGAATCTAGCCACATCTGACAGGGCTGACCGGTCCGCCTCTTGCAGACCGAGCGGGGCACGAATCGGCCAACGGGCCGAACCTGTGGCTCACCAGGCCAGATCTACGATAGCAGGCTGGACCCGCACCTAGCGAACTGGACCTGCATTGGCAGGTCAGACATGCACCCTCTTCCAACTGGGCTATACTAGACCGATTCACCGGGATAGTCGGCTGGATGGACCCTTGACCAACTGGGTCGGGTCTAGCAAGGCCTATTGGTCCTGGCGCACGTGTCAGGTCAGACCAGACTGAACTCGACTCACACTAGTTGAAGTTGAGTCCTTATTAATTAACGAGGTAATGTGGGACCCCTTGGTCTAGGTTTTCTAGGTCGGTCTAATAAGGTTCGACTTGGCCCTATCACAATTGTCCCTTGGTCACTAAAAAACCCTTATCATGCAAACCACGCGTCTGATTGACGATATGTTTGCAGAGTTGAGACCCTCCCAATGAGGTGGATCATTTGATATGATATATGGTGACTTTTGTAGATGTTGAGAGGAAATTAAAGGTCTGAAAAGCGGTTCTACGAAGTGCACTACTTACAGAACCCTGCGACTAAAGGTCACCGGAATACTGCTGACCTTTGAACCAGTGGGGAGCACCTCTCTGTGACTCCGTAGGCCATGGTGGGAAGCACCACTCTGTGACTCTACTGGATCATGGTACACAATTAGGATGAGTAACTTAGTTTGCCATTACTAGTGGGATGCACCTCTCTGTGAATCTGTAGTCCCATGGTAAGAATTGGTCAGGGAGTACCAATGATGTCCTGGGATATTGGAAAGAATCTCTTCATGACTTGGCATTCCCACTATAGTCTCTAGAGGGGGATTTCGCATTAGCAGAGGTTTTTGACAATTTTACTGATGATTCTACTATTACTACCCTAGAATATACCTGGTCTGAGTTGTCTTGAGTTTTGTGCATTACTTTAAAAAAAATTATGTGCTATTTTCTTTTTGTTTTGGGTCCCAAATGATTACTGTGTTACTCACACATGCACGAACATCAAATGTACGTGTTGTGACTAGTGCAGATGACCAACATTTCGATAGGGTTGCTTAGGGATACGAGACCAATGGACACTTCGATGGTTGAATTAGTGGAATATGACCAGGTAGGACCGACCAGACCTGACATACTACATCGTTTTCCAGTAGCTTCACTACTATCACAATCAGGTGGGGTTTTTCTGTGGATGGCCATTAGAGTTTCTTAATTGTAGTTTTTATTTAGAGTTATTTTTTGGCATTGTATTCTGGCCCACATACATTCAATTACACCAGCACTTAGTCTAGTTTTAGTGGTATATTCTTCCCCCTTTTAGTCTGTTGGGATGTGGTTGGGTGTGTGTGTGTGCGTACAAGTACTCTAGAAAATGGCTACCACTTACAGGTTGACACCTTCAGTGCTAGTTTCTATCCCTTGGCCTTCAGGTGGCGACCTTGGCTTAGTCATGGTACAGGCCCTGGGGGATGGTTCGAGACATTATAGATCAAGTTAAACAATTTCATGTAACTTTCTTCTCTTAATATTTAATTATAATTGAACAAATATTTGAATATTATATGAATGAGGATAGGTTCTTCAAAAGATGTTAGATTTTTCAAATATGATGAATAACCTTTGGTGGAATCATAATTTTTTAATTCTATGTGATCATGATTTACTTTGATGGTTTTTGATATAATGGAAATGATGTATTTTTTTCAATATATTTATTCATTTTTTTTCTATTTTATTCTAGATAATATTGGAATTGTATTTTTTGTTCGTAATTTTAATATTTATATTATAATAGAATTCATCAAAAAGTATTATTATCATTATTTTGGACATATATTTGAGAAAATAATCCAAACACTTCAATCAAATGGAGTTATTTGAACATTTTATTAAATATATTTTGACACATGTTAACAATTTTTATTAGGAAATATATCCAAATAACCTTTTTTGTTAAATGTATTGTGAGTAAATCATTTATTATTGTTAATATATATTTATATATATTGACTAGTGATCACACATACTGATTTTGGTTATCATTACCTTGAAACTTTTAGTAATGAATTATTTTCATATGAATACGTGTCTTATATGAAAATATGAAATCATTAAAAAAAATTATGTCAATAAGAAAAGTACATAATAAACATCGTAAATGAATTAATAAAATTGATTAGATCATGGAGGACAATTTTTAAATAAATAGTTAATTGATTAAAAGAGATACTATATAACTCTTTCATATGCCACCTATACATGTACTCAATAGTATAATAGTGTATATGAGAATAAAGATCATAGATTTTTATAAATAGTTCAAATGAAAATTAGTTAGTATGAATATCCTAAATATTTACTGGGTTACTCTCCTGAGATTTGCATTTTTAGGTAATACCATAAAAAAATATATCTATTGATTAAAATAAATTTTAGATATTTACTAGGAAACATACCAACCTATATTCCCTATAGGCATATAGTTTTAAGGTATATGAATGAAATTTTACAATTTTAAAAATATAGATTTTATCAAATAAATGAATACTAATAGGATATCCAAAGGAATATGTGGGTTATTAAAAAATAATAATTTATATAATAATGTTCATATTCCCCTTAGTATTGTGGTTATTCATATTATATACATTTATTGAAAAAACTAGTATAGGAGAATAAAAAATTATAAAGTTTACGAGCATTAAAAATGGCTATTCAGAATGAATTTAATATGATTAAACAAGTAATAGTGGATTCTAAATTGAATAAAATATCCCATAAATATCACAAATGTAGAAAGACAAAGTTTTATTAATAGAGATGTGGACATTCTATGAGAAACACCGATGGATTATAAATATATTTACAATAAAAAGACTTCTATTTAGAAGTAATTATGTTTTTATTCAAATAGAAGGTTACTGACCATGGAATATAAAATCCTATCCACATACACAAATCAAATTTTCAACTTGATTTATCATCCTTAAAAGTGTAAGTCCCAGTGGATGTATGTGGGTTTCTAATATAAAAATAACTTTGGTATTAAATTATGTATCTATAAAGATCACATTATGGTTAAAATCATATACATCAATGTATTGTGGATGATAAAACATTCTCATATATATGAATGATTATATTTTCCCTTACCATATCATGTTATTATGATTTTAATATATCTAAATTGAATACAGAGAATAATTTGTGAATAAAATTATATTTACAGATTTTTATAACATACATTTTAATGATTTTATGTATCCACATTCTGCTACAATAGTATGAATGTTTAAATTACTCAACTGGTGTTTGAAACGTGATCCATGGTGTTGGAATATACATTTTGTTGTTGAAACCATTGATTTTGGTTTCATAAAAAATAGATATGAGTCACTATAATATATTTAGGCTACTGGGAGTGTAATAACCAATATAGTTATGGGCTGGTGATATTCATGATTTTTTTTATCATTACTGTATAAGGTTTTTGATATCAGGGTATCATATTAGTATTCATAATGTTGTGATGCCTATATAGGTAATTTGATCTCATTTTTAAAATGTTTCAAGTATCTTCAATATGTTCCGAGAATGGTAATCAGTTAAACCATACAAAAAAAGTTTCAGAGGTGTACTAAGAACCTTGTAAAATGTTATTTGGTATTATGTTTCATAGGTAATTATTTTTAGTTCCAAAATCCTCACAAGTTAAATGGAGTGGGTATACTAAGTGGTTGGAAGACCACCAAGCACCTATAGGGGTTGGGCTAGTATATTTTTTTAAATTGAAGGAAAGAATGTCAATCTTACCTCTTCATATTGAACCTCTCAGTACAATCTTTATCTTATATCATGACAAATAAAATGAGAGGTTACCATATCCCTTTCTTTCTCTATCACTGTGTGCTCTATGGATCCGATGTCTGTTTGGATCATTTCATCATCTAAAATTAAGGTATGTCTCACCCTTTTATTTTTATAACTTTTTTTATTTCAATAAATTATTCCACTTGTCTAGACTAGTTATAAATTCATATATCACAAAAGAATTGGTAAATATGAGTTATAAAATAGTAATTCATATTTTGGCATCCAAAATGCATTGAATAGGATATATTTAGGCAATTTCATTCCTTTTTGATCATTGTGTGTCCCACGATGAAATTTAATACGTATTTTGGTAAATTGAAAAATAATGTTTCTATTTACTAGATATCGTATAATTAAAAATGTGTTTATTGATGTGTTGAGAAAATTCCAGTGGTCATTTCCATGTTTTTGATTTGGGATTTGGTGATAGGAGGATTATCAATAAGGTTTCGGTAATTATGTACCACTGAATTAACTTGTATAATTAATTACTAATATAGATAATCTTTTGATTAATCTATATGATGTGATATTGTGGATCTAGAGTATGTTCATGATCATTTCTTGCATATTTCAATAATTTGTTAGTGTATATTTTTATGGTAACATAATTTTAGTGGTAGGAAGAAAAATTTATACCTAACCAAATGCATGTCTACATGTGTGTTGTTTGAATATGCCTTGGGTTTGTGTTTAAAAATCATATAAGGGGGTGGTTGAGTTTGGTATTGTGAAATAGGATTAATCCAATAATTTTTATTGTGTTGTGACTCTATCATGCATGAGTTGTAAATATGAGATTCATTAGGTGGTTTTGTTACCAAGGGGAATAATGTTCGGAATTTCATAAGGGACAAAAAATTTGGTTTTTCTTGTTTTGTAAATGATGTATATAATTAGATAAGGATATATGGGTTGGTTTATATCCTATTGATTATCTAGACCAAGGGTGTATTTTCTAGTAAATGATGTTCATGGAAATTGTATATAAAGGGATTCATACACATACGTAGGACCATGGGACTCCTTAAGTGAGAGTTTTGAAATAATGGGGTTGAGTATAATATTAATCTAGTGATATTAGGATTGGTATTAATAGGTTTTTGAATCATAGGAGATGAAAAATCCTATATTTTTGAATTTCATAAAACAGTTTAAGAATGTAAATTGGGTACATGAGATAACATTTACTTAGGGCTTCAAAGGGAGTGAAATGAGAATGTGAGATGGTTATGAATTACTAGTGAAGAGTAATGAAAATATTTCCTAGTGTGGAATGTTGCATTACTATGTCTACATTTAGTGGGTATTGGGTTGGTCATGAGTAGAATTAGTTTAATATATGTTTGGAGATGGTAAATGATGATCTAGTACACAATTTATAGTGTTCCTGGGTAATATAAATGTAATATACTTAGTTTTTTATGTTGAAATGTTTATTTGAGATCCCCTGTATGGTAGATTTTGTGATTAATAGAGTTAATGTTTAGTGTGTACATGTATTACATATTAGTTTGGATGACTAGTATTACTGTTTAGTATTTTTAAGAAGATTATAAGTGATATATTTCTATGTTTTGAGTGATGGGTGTGGATGATGAGGGTTGAAAGAGAAATTAATGATGACATATATGTGTGCTACTATCTAGTGATTTGAAATCTATAAATGTGTTTTTGACTAGCCGTGTTATAGTATATGATAAATATCGATCATGTATTTTGTAACAAACCAAACATTCATTAAAGAAAATCCCTCTTGAACTAATTAAATGTCTATTTTTTTTAAAATGTTTATATAAAATTTCATCTTATTTGGTTTTATGTTAATAATTGTGACCATTTCTAATATAGTTTTTGAACAATGATCACATGATTAGTATAAATACAAGGCTTTAACAAATCTAATTTACATAGAAAAAGGAAGTGATGGCCTCATCCAGTGGACGTGACCCATACAAAGCCCATTTTTTCAGACCTCAGAAAGGGCTTCACTCTTGACCAAGCCCAAGCTAAGCTTGAATATGTTAAGCTCGAGTGGGACCACCTAAGAGAGAAATGTATGTTGAAAGAGATTACCACCTAAGCAATGTTATCTGAGCCACCCCAAGAGTCTGTCACCATCGAATACCTTACTCTTCAGTCTTCTACGGGTGTTATAAGGGGTTATGTAACAAGACCTTAGAACTATGGTTATATACATTAATTTTGTATATAATAATGAATATACTTTCATTTTATTATTTTTACCTTGTAAATAGTTTTTTTAAAAGCACAAATACTATTTTTAGTTAATGTTTGACTATGAAATATAGTTTGATGAATTAATATATTTTTGAATTAAATAATATGTTAATAAATTATTATTACTATTATTAAATTAATTTTTATTAAATATAAATGAACGTATAATTTTATGAATGCAATCGTAATTTTTATTAATGATTGAAATCCATTTTTGTCAAAACCCGTGAATTTTCGATAAATGTAGGTTTTTATTTTATAAGTAAAAATTAACATATTTAGAAAATTATTTAGATAAAATAAATATTATTTCTAGAATTAGGATGTTGAAAATATCCAACGGTGAATTTTTCATAATTTCCTGTGACATTCAAATTTTTGGGTAAAAATTAAATACCGTTTAAATATATAATGTGTTTTATGACATAATAATAACCCAATAGTGATATAATAAAATACTATAAGCTTTATGTTCAGCCAATATATGTTTTAACATTAAAATAATATTGTTTTTGGTTTGTTTGACTTATTTTACAAAGCATTAATGGACTCTTCAAGACTTATTAAACATCTTGTATTTGTAAATTGTTTTCTTTGGAAGCGTGACTCGCCTACACATAAGCAACCCCATTATCTTAAAAATTTCAGACTTTGGCGTTATAAAATATTTTTTCCCACTTCCCTTTTCCAAAAAACATGGGAAAAAACCGTGGTCTAGTTTGTGTTTTGGATTAGTTTAATGTGAGGTGTCCCAAACCTAAATAATAAAGAATTCTCTCACCTTTCCTATATAAATCCACCCATGATCCAACTTCCTCCTCAGTCAAAGCCTTTTGTGTTCTTCCAACCTCTTCCCTCATCTCTCTATAATCCTCTCATGGTGCCCCAAGCTTTCAATAAGCCTCTCTCAAGCCTCTTTCAAGCCTTTGGAAGCACATTTCCAAGTAAGGGTTTTTTCTTCCTTTCTCATTTTTGTCCAATATTATTTAAATTGTTATGCCATTTTTATTTCAATTATAAATGTTGAGGTATGGTTTTTCACCTCCCCCAAAATTCCCTATTTATTTTTTAATGATGGGAGACCTCTTTCTCTATCATTAAATTCTTCCTACGTACACCCATTACTATGCCGAAATTCCGAAAGGAATTTCTCTCTCCTCAATTACATTAAAGAAATTCTTTTGTATCATGAAATAAATTACATTAAATTTGTTGGAAAATTTATATATATGACCCCTTACTGTCCATGTCATTAAATATTATGATACACCCCTTTGTCTCTCACAAAATTCTCCCATGTACACCCGTTACTATGCAGAAATTCCAAAAGGAATTTCTATCTCTTCATTTACATTCAAGCAATTCTTTTGTATCATGAATCCAAATTCCATTACATTTGTTGGGACATGTGTCTATATAACCCCATTACTGTATATGTCATTTAAATATTATGATACACCCTTTTATCTCCCATCAATCAATTTTATGAGTTATTATGGTACGCCGTTATACTGCCAAAATTGCCCTGCGCTTTTCCAAGACAAAGTCATTATGTAGTGAATACCATACCCATTTATTTATCAATGGTATTAAACATTATGCACATTTACTTATTGTATTAATAGTTTCATTTATGTATTCCACATTCATTTACCGTGTAAAAAATTATTATGTTGAATGATTCAATGTTTTATGATCCATGTGGCACACTTATGCATGAAATGAAATGTTTAAGAAGGGTGCACCCTAATAGTCCTCCAATGCATTCGGTAAAGTATAGTATCATGATACGTCATGTGAAATGGCTGTTTACTCATGATAATTCATGTTCAACAAGGTTTTACTCATGCTTGGTATGCAATGAGGATTTACTCATACTCCTTGTGCAATGAGACCTGGCTCATGCTAATTCCATGTTAAGTGTTGTTGCCACATTTCAATGTTATGATTATCATTATTTATCATGCCTTTATTTTTATTATTTTCTTGTGATCTATTGATATGCCTATTGTCTAACATTTATTTTATTCCTATATTTCTTCCATGATTATTCCCTTACTGGGATTTATAGCTCACCCTTTTCTTATGCATATCCCCAGGTTGTCCCATGCAATGCTAAGTATGAGGGAATGTAATGGTAATGTAAAAGAAGTTTTCAATAAAGATGTTGAATTTCATGTTTTAAGTTGTTATGTCATGATCCTAAGACCGAAAGACACTTTAACTATTGATCTTCTATGTTGTATCAAGTGAAGTTTATGTAATAAATTATGTTTAATTGTGTAATTAAAGACCAGGGTTGTCATAGTTGGTATCAGAGGATAGGTTTATTTATTTTTGTGATTAGGATTAGAAAACACTAGTGAATCCTTAGAGACAAGAAAATGTGTAATAAAAACATCCCTAATTTTTTGTGAGTATTGAGTAATTGGTTTATCAAGAAAATACATCCATGTCGGGAAACGTTCATGTAGAGGCAGCTCTGGCACAAATGTATCCTAGGGGTAAAACCTGAAAACACCACTTTGGGCTAGACTTGAACAAGAACATGTGAAAGACAATGTGCCTTTCTTCAGTCTTGGTTATGACACTCTTGAGTGATATTCTTTGGTAAATTCAAAATAGTAGTATGAACCATTATTAAAGGACAAAAAAATTCCCTAAGAATATATTTTAGAAAGTAGATCATGGATAACATAGACTCAAGCCAATAGATTCATATGACAAGGAAATAAAATTTATTTATAAGTCATTAGTTTTTTCCGTGGATTAACCTTTATTTTTTACCCTAAACATTCCTTTTATTCACGAAAATGGCCGATAATAGGAGGACTCAGGCTAACAACCGATGTGAAGAAAAATGTGATGACTGTACAAATGAGATGCCCAATCCAATGGGAGCGAGAATCATAAACATTGTCACTCTTTTCTCATAGTTAACTGAATATTTGAAATGAAACATGGGTCAAGAGGAACTTTCAATCCCCCTTAAGAATGAACAAGTCACTATCGAGAGCTTCATGAGACAAAGAACTCCTACTTTTAATGGATCATCTGATCCCTCAATCGCTGAACAATGGATCAACTCCATTGAAAATATTTTCTCCATCCTTCAATATTATGAACAAGAGAAGGTTCTCCAGGCTGATTATCATATGGTGGTTGAATCTGATCAATGGTGGACATTGATAAAAAATACGAAGCCTGAGGAGGATATCAAGGCATTAGAATGAAATGATATCTGGAAGATGTTTTTCGATAAATATTTTCCATGCACCCTCTAGCTTAAGATAGAAAGGGGCTTCCTTTCCCTCAATAAATAAGATGAGGAATCTGTTAGAGCGTACAAGGGAAACTACATAATGATTTCACAATACACTTCTAGGTTTCTCATTACCCTCGAATGCAAGGATGACCGCTTATTTGGTGGGCTGAAACCTAGCCTGCAGAAAGCGCATGAGATCCATGACTTCGACAGCTATGAGGTAATTGTTTGATGTGACATTAAGGTCAAAATGAAGATCAGAGAATCTCAAGGGTATCATGGGGATAAGAATCATAAGGTGGAATTCAATGTTGGTAGTCTAATGGATAAATCCATCTATGCTAAGAATATACAACCCCCCACTTTCCAAAGGTACGGAAATAAGCACCCCAGAAATTTCCTGAAGGGGACGAGGAAATGATTTAAGTGTGGAAGAGAAGGGAAGCAATATGTTAACTGCTGACAAGAAAAAAATGTGGCCAAAACATTTGATAGGAATGCTCCATTCAAACCTCAACGCGTTGTTTATTTCTACAGCTGCAAAGAACCTGGGCATCTTGAAAATCAGTTCCCTAATCAAGGGTTTTCGGAGGCAACCAATAACCTCCAAGGCAGCAAGGGTGAGATTTTTCCATAACTACTACTGAAGTGAACCCCGACAACGAAGTGGTGATAGGTCTGCTAGTTATTCATTCAATAATAGAGAACGTACTTTTTAATTCATGTTCTACACATTCTCTTATATCTCAAATGTTTACTAGAATAATCCCAGAACCACCACAAATCATGGAAGTGAAGATGTCGGTGAGTACGGAAAATGGAGAAATCATTGCATCCCATGAATATAACTCCTCCCCTGTCATAATATGTGGATTAAACTTCCCAGAAAATCTTTTCATACTCCCTCTGGTGGAATTTTATGCAATTCTTGGTATGGATTAAATTTACTTATATAGAGCCAACATAAATTTTTGTGAGAGGGAAATCACTGTCCATGTGGGGAATCTACCCTCGATTCTTTACAAGTGCAAGGAGGAAGATTAATGTTATTTAGATCAATAATATCAAGTGTAGATATTACTGCCCTATGAGCACAGGTATCCAGATTAGAAGATTGAGTCCAAGGAGGCAACCATCCTAGAGGACATGCCTATTGTGAGGGAATTCGCTGAAGTGCTTCCCAAGGAATTTCTTGGTCTTCCTCCTAGAAGAGATATTGAATTCTCAATTGATCTTATACCCGGGGCATTGCTAATATCCAAGACTCTGTATAGAATGTCTATTTTGGAGCTTAAGGATATGAAGAAAAAACTACAAGAGAATCTGGATAAAGGGTTTATACGCCCAAGTGCTTCACCACGGGGTGCACCAGTCCTCTTCATCAAGAAGAAATATGGGTCAATGCACCTTTGCACTGATTATCATGAGCATAAAAAAATCACGATAAAGAAAATTTATCCTCTCCCATGAATGGATGACTTTTTCGATCAGCTGTGTGGAGCACAATACTTTTCCAAGGTGGATTTGCGGCTGAGATATTATCAAGTAAGGGTGAAGAAGGCAGAAATCTCCAAGACTATGTTTTTTACAACATACTAGCACTATGAATTCATTGTAATTCCTTTCAAACTCAACAACGCTCCAGTAATCTTCATGGACTTGATGAATAGTCTCTTTAGAGATTACGTCGACAAATTTATGGTAGTATTTATAGATGATATTCCGATATACTCCAAAAGCAAGGAGGATCATGGGGAGAATCTAAGAACTGTACTAGAGATCTTGTGGAAGGCGAATCTCTATGCAAAGTACAAAAAGTGTGATTTCTGGTTGAAGATGGTCTCATTCTTGGGCCATATCATCACATGAAATGAGATATCTATGGATCCCTTCAAAATTGATGCAATTGAGGGATGGAAGAGGCCATCATCAGTAACAGATATTCATATCTTCTTGGGGTTAGTAGGATATTATCGACGATTTGTGAGAAATTTCTCATGATTGTCCAACCCTCTTACAAAGATAACTCAGAAGGGAGTAATGTTTTCGTGGAGTGATGAATGCGAAGAAAGCTTCATGGAGTTGAAAAGGAGGCATATCACTATGCCCGTTCTCACTTTACCCACAATTGGATAACTTTTTCTGGTATTTAGTGATGCTTAGAAGAAGGACCTGGGATGTGTGTTGATGAAAAATGAGAAATTCATTGCCTATGCTTCAAGAAAATTGAAATTTCATGAATAGAACTATCATACACATGACCTCGAGTTGGCTGCAATGATCTTCGCTTTGAAAATTTCATGGAATTATCTCTTTGGGGAGAAGTGTGAAATATATATGGACCTCAAAACCCTCAAGTATATATTCACAGAAAAAGAGTTTAACATGCACAAACGAAGAGGGTTAGAGTTGATCAAAGACTATGATTTCTCTATCCATTAGCACCCTGGGAAAGCGAACATGGTAGCAGATTCCCTAAGTAAAAAGGACCCCACAATTATATCATTAATGAGAATTGAAGCGGTTCCAATCTTCTTAGATTTGATGAAGATGGACATGGGAATTATAAAGAAGGGAACATCATCAATCCTTTCACAGATGATTTCTCAACCATCACTTTTGGATAGGTTAAAGGATGCTCAAAAGGATGATGTGGGAATTTATGAAAAAGTGGAAGCTATCGAAAAAGGGAAATACTCAGAGTTTAATGTTAATGAAGAAGGAATTGTGAGATTTTGGAAAAGACTATGTGTTCCATCAAGTATAGAGCTAAAGAAGGAACCTTTGGATGATTAACATATTTCAAATTTCTCTATTCACCCAGGAAACACAAAGATGTATCAAGATCTCCGAGAGCATTATTGGTGGGATAATATGAAGAAGGAGATTTCTGAATAAACATCAAAGTGCCTGGTGTGTCAGCACGTGAAAGCGGATAGGAAGAAGTCTAAGGGGATGATACAAACATTTCCCATACCAGAATGGAAATGGGAGAACATCATATTAGACTTTGTCACGGGACTTCTGAAGACATCCAAAGGCAACAATGCAATCTGTGTTGGTGTGGATCATCTTATAAAGGATGCGCAATTCATTTCTATTTGAGAGGATTTATCCTTGGATCAAATTGCACAGATATATATCAAGGAAGTGGAAAGGTTGCATGGAGTACCACTATCTATTGTGTTCGATCGAGATCCAAAATTCAACTCTACGTTTTGGAAGAGTCTTCAACATGCTCTGAATACTGAACTGAACTGAACTTTAGTATGACCTGTTTTCCTCAAACTGATGGCCAATCCAAGTGGCCTATTCAGACACTTGAAGACATGTTGAGTGCTTTCTCAATGGACTATAAAGGAGGATGGGATCAACATCTTCCTAACACTTTCCACTCGAGCATCCAAATGGAACTATATGAATACCTTTATGGGAAAAGGTGCAGAACACCTGTGTGTTGGGATGAGGTCGGTGGGCGTAAGCTGCTTGGAATAGAAATGGTCGAAGAAATAGTGGATAAGGTGAAAACCATTCTGTAGCATATCAAGGCAGCCCAGAGTCAACAGAAGAGTTATGCAGATAACTGTCGATGAGACATTCAGTTTAAAGTTAGAGACATGGTATTTATACAGATATATCTGTGGAAGAAGGTCATTAGTTTTGGAAATAAAGGGAATTTAAGTCCAAGGTACATCATCCCCTTCAAGATTCTTGATCGTGTCGGGGTTGTGGCCTATCGAATAGAACTTCCAACTACCATAGCCAATGTACATGATGTATTTCATGTATCACTCTTATGGAAGTACATACTAGACCCTTCACATGTACTCTCTTTAGAGGTGGTACAGTTCAAGGATGATCATTCTTATGAGGAGAAACCAGTGAAGATATGAAATCACAGAGAAAAAGTTCTACGAAATAAGACAATGCACCTCGTAAAGGTGTTGTGGTGAAACCACATGTTTGAAGAAGCGATGTGGGAATCAAAGGAGATGATGAAGCACATTTACCCACATCTGTTTTAGTGTGGGAAAAATAATTTCGAGGGAGAAATTTTTTAAGGGGGTAAGATTGTAACGACCCAAAATTTCATTAATAGAAATCGCTCATGATCTAATTAAATGTATATTTATATAAAATGTTTATATAAAATGTCAACTTCTTCGATTTTATGTCAATAATTGTGACAGTTTCTAATATAGCCGTTGAACAGTGATCCCATGATTTGTATAAATATAAGTCTTTAACAAATCCAATTTACTCAGACAAAAGAAGCGATGACCTCATTCAGTAGATGTGCCCCATACGAAGCCCATTTGTTAGAGATCAGAAAAGAGGTGGCATCATTAGGATTTTCGATTGGCCAAGACCAAGATGATTTTGAATATGTTAAGCTCGAGCGGGACCACCTACAAGAGAAATGGAAGGTGATATAGATTACCACCCAATCAATGTTATCCGAGCCACCCCAAGAGTCTGTCACTATCACACACCTTACTCTTCGATCTTATGTGGGTGTTGTGAGGGATTATGTAACAAGACATTAGAACTATGGTTATGTACATTTTTTTTGTTTATAAAAATGAATATACATTAATTTTAATATTGTTACATTGTAAATAGTTTTTTTAGAGCACAAATATTATTTTTAGTTAATGTTCAACTAAGAAATATATTTTGATGAATTAATGTACTTTTGAATTAAATAATATTTTAATAAATTATTTTTATTTTTAATAAATTATTTTTTATTTAATATAAATGATCGTATAATTTTATGAATGCAATCGTATTTTTTTATGAAGGTTTGAAAGCCATTTTTGTCAAAACCCGTGAATTTTCCATAAATGTTGGCTCTTATTTTAAAAGTAAAAATTAACATATTTAGAAAATTATTTACATAAAATAAATATTATTTTTGGAATCATTATGTCTAAATTATCCAATGGTGAATTTTTCATAATTTTCTGAGATAGTCAAATTTTTGGGTAAAAATTAAACACCATTTAAATATATAATGTGTTTTTTGACATCATAATGACCCAGTTGTGATGTAATAAAATACTATAAGCTTTATTTTCGCCCAATATATGTTTTAAAATTAAAATAATGTGGTTTTTGATTTGTTTGACTTATTTTACAAAGCATTAATGGACCCTTCGAGGCTTATTAATCATCTAATCTTTTTAAATTGTTTTCCTTGGGAGTGTGACTCACCTCCACATAAGCAATCCCATTATTTTAAGATGTTCGGAATTTGGCCTTTTAAAATATTTTTCTTCACTTCCCTTTTCCAAAAACCATCAGAAAAAATTATTGTATGGTTTGTGGTTTGGATTAGTTTAATATGAGGTGTCCCAAACCTAAATAATAAAGAATTCCCCCACATTTCCTATATAAACCCACCCATTCTCCCACTTTCTCCTCACTAAAATCCTTTGGAGTTCGTCCAAACTCTTCCCTACTCTCTCTAAAATCCTCCCATTGTTTCCTGAGCACCCAAGATGCCTCTCTCAATCCTCTCTCAAGCCTTTGGAAGCACACTTCCAAATAAGGGTGTTTTCTTCCTTTTTCATTTTTTTCCAATATTCGTTAAATTGTTATTCCATTTTTATTTAAATTATAAATGTTAGGGTATAGTTTTTCACCTCCCCCATTATTCCCTCCTTATGTTTGAATGATGGGATACCTCTTTCTCTCTCATTAAATGCCTCTCATTTACACCCGTTACTATGTTGAAATTCTGAAATGAATTTCTCTCTCCTCATTTACATTCGATCAATTATTTTGTATCATGAATCTAAATTCCATTACATTTGTTGGTACATGTATCTATATTTCCAACTTAAAGTAAATTTCATGTAAATATGATGAGACACCTCTTTATATCTAATTAAATGACTCCCATGTACACCTGTTACTATGCTGAAATTCTAAAGGAATTTCTCTCTCCTCATTTACATTCAAGAAACTATTTTGTATCATGAATTTAAATTCAATTAAATTCGTTGGGACATGTATCTATATGAACCCCTTTCTCTCCATTTCATGTAAATATGATGAGACACACCGTTATCTCTCATCAACCATTTTTATGAGATCTTATATCACACCGTTATGCTGCCGAAATTTCACTGCCCTTTTTGAAGCCAAAGTCATTGTGTAGTGAATACCATGCCCATTTATCTATCAAAGATATTGACCTTTATGAAAATTTACTAATTGTTTAAATAGTTTCATGTCTGTATTCCACTCTTTTTTATCATGGATTAAATGATTAAGTTGAATGATTCAATGTTTTATGATCCATGCGGCACACTTTTTCATGAAATCAAATTTTTAGAAGGGTGAGCCCTGATTGCGCTCTAATGCATTGGGTAAAGTATAGTATCATTATAAATCATGTGAAATGGGTGTTTACTCAAGATAATTCAAGTGCAACTAGGTTTTACTTGTGCTTCATGTGCAATGAGGATTTACTCAAGCTCCATGTGCAATGAGCCTTGGCTCATGATAATTCCATGTTAAGTGTGGTTTCCACATTTCCATGTTATCATTATCATGATTGATAATGAATTTATGTTTATTATTCTCTTGTGCACTATATATATGCCTACTGTTTAACATGTATTGTATTCCTCATGTTATTTTATGATTATTCCCTTAATGAGATTTATAGCTCACCCTTTTTTTATGTATATCCCCAGTTTATCCCATGCAATGCTATGTACGAGGGAATTTAGTGGTAATGTAAAGGAATTTTTTAATAATGATGTTTTATTTCTTGTTTTAAGTTGTTATGTAATTATCCTCAGCCCAAAAGACACTAGACCTATCGATCTTCTATGTTGTATCAAGTGAAGTTTATATAATAAATTATGTTTAATTGTGTAATAAAAGATAAGGGATGCCATATATTTCATTCCATGTTATTATATACATATCGTATTGTGATTTAGTGATATGATTTTAAATGAGGCAAATTATAATACCACATCCTATTTGAGTAGTGGTGGTATATAATTTTATATATGATGACTGTTAAACCCACTTAGTGTTGAATGGTAGTTGTTATCAATAACTATAATGAAATTAAGATTTTTTTAAATATATCATTAATTAAAATTGTTTGTATGTACTTTGGTATTCCCATTAATTTTGATGAGATTAATGATTTACTTACAATGAGTGGTATAAAATATATATTATGATTTAAATAATGAATGAACAAATGAGAAAACACCATGATGCATGATGTTTTAGGTGTTTATATATTTTTATTATCATTAATAGAGGACTGTCACCAATATAAAGAGATTAAGTAATGATTTTCAAATAACCATTAAAATAATAATGTTTTATATTTTTTGAATTTTTATAATGATTATTAATACTTGTGATATACCGTTGAATAATCTTAGAAATTAATCAGGACAAGAAAAAGATTTTTAAAAGTTACATGGAGTATGGTGATTACTAGATATTATATCCTAATGTATAATTTGAGAATTAATTTTTGATATATAATCATATATATTATCATATGTTTAAGACTATTGTTTCATGATGATGATAGAAAGATAATTCTAAATGAAGAGTTTATGTTTGTTGAGGTAGTAATGATCTACAGAAATAATCTATTAATTATTTGTATATTGATTAAGAATTGGAATTATTTTATGAATGATTGATGGTTATTTGATGTTATTAAAAATATATTTGATGAGTTTTAGATGTTATAAAGAAATCAAGATAAGTTTTTTGAAATTATGGATATAGTTTATTTTATATTTAATTAGATAATCAATACATCAACATATAAATGTGAAACATTTATTTAAGAAAATGTTAACAGACATTATAAATATGAATCACATTCACATTTTATTCTAGAATTTGGATAATTACAAGAGAAGGATCCCTAAGATAGCTAATATTATAATATTCTAAAAAATTATTAATGTACCATAACTGAAGGTGACATGTAAGGCTCTAATGATGTGTTTAATTTTTCAAAATTTTAGGTATATAATGATTATAAATAATATATATTAGAGACACACTATGAAAAATAAATAAGAAACTATGTGATACCTAAGTGATCTACAATGCATAGGTATCGATACACTAAAAAATCACAAGGTTTCATTAGGATAGAATTTCATAATGTATTGAATCACACTTTGATATGTAAGGGTTTATTAACACACATAAAGGTACTCAAAGTTTTTTTCTCATACATAAAGCTTGGAAATATAATAGTTTCCAAAGAATATATAATATCTTACAATCACTCTGATAGAAAATTATGAATATTTTTTAATTGAGTTATGATGCGAAAGTGTTCCATGAATATTTCAATGAATACATAAGGATTTTCAACCTGATAAGAAAAGGTTCGTTCATCTTGGAAAATTTGAAAATTTTACAGGATTTAATTTAGAATATGAATTCCATATTCATCACTGAATTAATTATCATAGTTCATCAAGGGATTAGATGTATTTTTAGAGGATGTTTTTTTCAGATATAAAGAAGGTGATTATGTTATGAGAATATCATCACACAACAGTAGTTTCTACATGAAGTAATGAAAATGTTAAAATAAAGTGTTATGGTTATTATTTTGTAATGATATAGAGAAATTGTGTTAATAGGATTTCAATGATGTATAATTTGTTAAAAATTATGTATTATTAAATAGCCATAATAAAATATTTTATAACAATAAATTGGAGAGATATTCGAGATTCATATTTTTAATGTATCCATAAATTTAATATAAATATTTTTAGTGGATAAACATAACCAAGGGTCATGTATGATTAAAGTCATGAGATTTAACGGTTTTCATTTTATAAAATATGAAAATAAATATAAAAAATATTTGATGATAATATAATAATAGAAAATCAAGAAGAAGATATAATCAATAGAGAGAGACCTGACAATGATATCAAAGTAATATTATGTGTTAATTTAATGTGAGAACTAATCATATTTTCATATGGAAAAATACATTGAATTAATGAATAATAACAAGAAAATATATAATGGGAGAGGATTGAGATATAAAATGATGTTGTTCCTACTAAATATCTCTCACATCAAAGATTAAGAGCAAGACCAACCTATGAAATCCCTATATTATAAGGATAAAATAATAAATAGACGATAACATTATTAGTTTATTTTAGAAGTGGTATCCTTATGATTTATTCATAACATATAAGAAGATCAAATCCTATTATTCTATGATAGAATTTGGATTATTTTTTATCTCACTTCAAGGAATATAAAACCAAATCATATATATTATTGATGTATAGAAGGTTTGTTCTCGATTGTGAAATAATATGACAGTCCTATCATTTTACCTAGTTTATTATATGAGTATAATTCCAAAGGAATAACCTTAAATAGGATTCACCTTAATAATAAATGGGAAGCTTGGTATCATAGGGATGTTACCAAACATACACCCATGATATTTTCATCATCATTGATGGGAATAAACACTATCAAATACTTTCATTCCTTGTTTAGTTTCATTAATGATTATTATACCTCTATACAAATTGTAGGTGAGAAAGGAAAGAGTTGAATAGAAGTAGATGTAAAGGGGGAAAATTGTTTTAAATGGTCTTAAGTAATTCACATTAATTCACCCCTATCGGCGTTGTTTTATTTTTTGAAGTTGTGAAAAAATAGATATCTGATATATTATTTCAATTGTAATTGGATTCTTGAAAAATAATATATATGATAAAATTTGATGATTTGGAGTTTATATTTAGAAACTAAGTATAATTATTAGACATATAGAAGAATTATCTATTGTATTTAAAGATTATATCTCTTTAAAGAGTTTGAATAATAGATTAATGAACGAGATGAACAAGATGAATAAAGAATCCATATTATGTAAATATAATGACAAATTTGTTTTAACATATAATAATCCTAATGATATCTGATCTTTAATGGAGAAAGAAACATCAGTGGGTAATTCAAAATTTATAAAATGGAAAATAATCAAAATATAATTGATCTAATGACGTCATATGGATGATTAGGTAACTAAACATTATTTTCAAAATTATACTAAAGATGAATAAAAAACAACGTGAAAGATCACATTATTAAATAATCATCGGATAAAGAATATGATGATATTTATTCTTACTTAATGAATTCCATATTGAAATTCTGAAATGATATACTCACATTAATTTTTTTATATTAATAAATATAAAAATAGAGATGTCAAAACTTGAAACAGATATAGAGAATATTGAGGAAGAACTATATCTGAGGGCATTGTCTAGTATCAATTATACAAATAATTTTACTACAAAAAGTGAGTCAAATTCAATGAATAAAAATATATACATCAAAAATATAAAAAATTTAAAAAATTATATTCATGGAGAATATGAAACCTTTAAAAGGTTTTAGTAAAAGTAAAATGTTTTAGAAGAAAATGAGAATAATTGCATTGATACAACAAATTTTCAGGTAAATGTCAATGTTATAATGAATAAGGACAATAAAAAAATGATGTTAGAGAAAAATATATATCTATATTTATGAAAGAAGATGATAAGTTATTTTGGAGAAGTATTTACTTCATTAGAGGATTAGAAAAATGTCTTCAATATCAGGAGTCCTAAACTGGACGTTAAAAATGAAAATCTAGAAGTTAAACAAGTTGAGACTTCATAAATATATAAATTATATGATGATACCATATATACATACAAAGGGTGATCTTTTTGAATGAAATCTAATATTATATATAAATATGATCCTATTACCATATAATGATCAATATATTAGAATGTTGATGGAAAATCTAAAAATTGGTCCAAAAAATCGAATGTTTTCTAAAGAAAATTTCATGAAAAGTGAATGGAAGAATATAAAATCAAGATATAAGTCAGTTGAGAAAAAATTTTATAAATAAAATCATAATATTGTTGTGTATGTTAGTATAATTAACATAATATATTCTATAAATGAATCCCAATTTGAGAAAAAACTATCACAAAGATAGAATGGAAACAAAATCCGAACACATTGATTCTCAATGGAGAAGAAAAATGTCTATTATATACTGTTGGTGTTGTAACTGATTTAACAACAATGAACATGAGTGTGAGAATAAAATATAAAATCATGTATGATAGAATCATCATAAATAAAGTTAAATCAAATCTATTTTAATTTTATGTCATAATGGAAGGACATAAAACACATTATCAAAAATAGGTTTAGAAACTAGGGGATTCAGTGTAAAAAGTTTAATAAAGATCTATCATAGTAGAGAATTATTCTTTTTCTAGTAAGGGAAGAAAATGAATAAATAAATTTACCAATGATTACCAAAATTACCATAATGATTCATGCTAATAAAGGAGGTGAATTACACATGGGATTGATATAAAAGAAAACTATTAAGTTAAGTGTAACCATGATTTTTTAAAATAATTCATTATCTTAAAGAAGAATATTATATTATTTTTGAAGAAGTGGATATATAATGTATAATTCGCTTTGAAAATAATGATTATAGTTTTTAATGAAGTAATATTTGTGAAAATATAAAAATTATTACAACAACAATATAAATAGACTCATTTTGATAAAATCATTTCTGAGGGAACAATTGGATTTTCATGAATGTTTTACGAGAATCAATAAAATGTATGATAATTTTCACAATTAAAATAGAAATCATAGTAAATATGAATAAAATATTAGTATTTTAATTTTTTTAAGGAATAAAAGAAATTAAAAATTAAGATATACAATTTCATTGGAAGTTTCCTAAAACTTATAACCCAAGAACATATGAGTAGTTAAGTGGAAGGTGTATGAAAACTTATTAGAATTCCAAGAATTATTAGATTATTTTACCAAAACAATATTATATGTTAAATAACAAAATATTAACACAGAACTATTAATTTTCATTTACAGATTTTGAGAAAAATATTTTACACAATGATATAGCTAAACAATACATGATTCTATGGAGAGTAAGAAGAATTATTCCTAAAAATTTAGAGAAGCAAGTATTATGTATTAAAAAAAATCAGTTAAAAGGGAAGTTTATTATTATTCAGAATAAAATCTTAAACATGTTTCTCTCACAATGAAGTAGTAGGAAACTACATTATTCAATATCCAATTTTTTCTGTTTCTTATATTCGAATTGAAGGTGACGCCTATTGACAAGGGATTACTCAAAGGTTCCGGGGTGGATCTTAAGTGATCATTATCTTTCCCAATGAATATATTAAATCAATTGTATGAATTAAATCCTTATACATGGAAAATTAAAACCCTTGAATATTAATAGAAGGGATATTTTCACATATATGTTTTATTTAATATATAAACAAATTCTTAGGCCTGACAAAACATTCATTGATGAAGAATTTGATTAATGTTTTTTAATAAATAATTATTGTAAAGAGGAAAAATAAAAATTAGTATATTAGTATCTATAGGTTCCCCAGGAATCATGAAATTTTAACATTTGAAATATGGGATCTATCATTGATTAATCAACATCCTTGCTTCATTCATTATTTTTCAAAAGAAATATGCATTCAATCTTGAATGATTCCCTCGTGTAATTGAACTCATGAGAGGGACGGTAATGATTATCATATCCCATTAATGAGATAAATATTGTTAATATATACATAGGTATTAAAGATAACTCTACATTTAAATAATAAAAATAATCATTATAATATTTGGGTGGACCAGTCATGATATGTGTGATCACTATAGAGGGTGTAACACACGAATATTTTTAAATATAGACAAAATTTTGGATAGAATATAAGACAAAAAAACTATAATATAATATAATTTAACTCCTTGATACCTTAAGAAATATATTTTCTAAAATAAATTCAATATATTTGTTAGCTTTTGATCCACGTGAAATTAGATGTAAAGGAAATGGTATATTCTTATTTGAATATAACTATTAGAACTTGGCCATTATAACCTAGAAATGATGTCGGTAGGTATGACAAGACATACCATATTTTATATATTATATCATTTGTGCATGTATAAAATAATTTCAATGATTATCTATAGATTGAAAATTAAAAAAATAATCATTTAGGGGATTTTTTTTGAAAAGCTGTATTTTCCTAAAAGGAATTTCTGTCGTGGTTTTGAAACATAATTTAAAAATAATGATGTGAAAATTTATAAATTATATTTCAGAAAAAAATATTTTTAAATCATAATATCAATATTAAATTATAATTAATGTTTGTTATATTTTTTGGAAAATAAATAATTTTCAGTGAATAATGAAATGTATCGATTTTTTAAAAATTATGATTATGTTTTAATAAATTAAGTCCCTCTATTAATAAAATTTTATTTAAAATTAATATAATAATTATTTATTTATATTAATTAAAATTAATTACAATTAAATAATCTTTATACAGAATTTAAGTTTAAGTTTATTTTTATTCTTTAAAACACATTTTTCAAAAAACTTTCTTTATGTGAATAATGTTCATCCCATTTAAAAAATTAAAATAACCCATAATTACGGAATATTTAATTTAATTTTATATATAATTTATCATTATATATGAATATAAATTTATATATTTATAAATAATTTTCATATAGTTAATATAAAACCATCTTCTCATAAAAAAAATGCTTTTTATGAAAAATAGTTATTTCAACACATCTTCAGATTTGACATTAAATTAAATTCAAATACTTATATGAGTTGAATTTAGTAAAATATATTCAATAATTTAAATGATTACAATTTATATTATCTAATATTTTTAATGATATTATTTCCATAATGATGTTTTAAAAACATTAACAACTATTTATCATGCTTATGTTAAAAACGGGTTTACCGAGGGTTAAAATAAAAATATATTTGAAAAAAAACATTACTGTTACTATTTTCTGCTAATATTTACAATTTATATCTTATAAATTTTAAAATGAGCCATTTTATAGCCTTTTTCCTAATAAAAACGTGGGTGTAGTACTTTCTTTTAAAAAATAACCGGTTTGTCCTCTCCCCCAGTTATTAAAGGTCACCACTCCCCTCTGTTTTAAAAACATTTACAACAATTAGATTTTGAAAAAAAATTCCCAAATATCATAATGTTTTCACTCCCATCATCCTATAATACATTATTTGTCTATAAATCCTACATTTAAAGGATATGGATGCAAACCAAAAGATGTTTTTGAAGATAACATAAAATCCTTTACTATGAATTTTATTTTATTTATTCTTACACCTAATGAAAATAAAATTGATAACTTAATATATAATAAAAATTTAATATTAAATATACTGATGTGTTTTTTCTCATGTTCATGACGAACAATAATTAACTCCTCCCTAAAATGGGAAACAATACTTTTGACAGTGTGTATGACAAACTACCTCCTTGTGAACCAACATAATTCATTGTACATCTCTACTTCGAATGGATTTATAAAATGATGTATTTAATTTTTTGATATGTATTTAAGGATAATACTTTACATATTCAATTATAATATCTCATATACCTTCTTACTGTCCATTGTTTTTGGAAATACGATAATGATGCTCGTGTGTATGATATACTACAACATCGAGAAGCAATGTCATTCAATTTTCCATTATGATTTACATAGAATATAATACGGAATTATTGGCATTGATATAATATATTCACTAGAAATTATTTATTATATAAAAAATGTATCATATACTTTCTTACATTACCATCCATTGAATAAATGAAAAAGTTGTTCATATGTACAACAGACTAGTGCCTTGAAATGGGATGTGAATTGTTTTTTACTTACACTTTACATGTAATGAAATAATGATTAATTTTATATTTATATATTATATTAATGACTTATTAATAATTATAGAAAATAAATATATCATATAATTACTTACCTTACCATACATTGAATAAATTATAATGTCGTTCATGTGTAAGGTGGACTATCGCCTCACGAAGCAGTGTGATTCATTTTTCAATGAATCGTTACATGGAAATAAAAATCGGTTAATTTAATTAATATATGTTATATATATAAAATTATTTAAATTATTTAAATTTATTATTCAATCCAATTACATACACTTTCACAATGCTCATCCGCATGTACAACAGATCATCTCTGCAAGGTAGTGTGATTAATTCTCTATGTTCCAAATTTAAAAATTATATTAAAGATGTTTATAATGAAAAAATGATATTCGTAACTTAAATATAATTTTGGACTTATACTTTAATATATCCTGTATTCTGGATCCTAAACATTCATGAGAGAATATGAATGATAAAACAAGGTAATTTTCACCAAAAACTGTGATAATGAATGATTATTAACAAAAAGTTTTTATGATGTATAAAAGTGTCATGTATGACATTAATAATGTTAATATGATTATTTCATATGTTAATAACTCATTTAAAACCCCTATATAAGAGTTTTATCAACTCTCAACTAATGAGGTGTGTGAGGTAAGGGGGTTTTTAAAACAATTTTCATTCATTGAGTTATATGAGTACTTTGTTGATTATAGTTTCCCCAAATTATGATTGTAATAACATATTATTTATTGATGGTTAATTTAAATATTTACTTTATGATATTTAAATTATTTATAAATATTTACCACATTTATTAAATCTCACCCTAATGATAATAAATTTGTAGGGGTGTCATCTCTTACATACTTCACTTAGGCACATATTCTTTTATGCACCTAATTTATTTTGAATAGTGTATATACTGACCCTTTACATACTATATCACGAATCCTTCCTAAATCATGTGGTTTTAAAGTTATAATTATTTTAATTCATTCATGGTAAGTTATAATTTAAATTTTACCAAAATTGTATGTGTCTAAGTTTCAATCTTATATTATTCAGGACGTCATATGCTTGAATTTAGATTGATGGAAATTATTTGGTCATTATGTAATAAATTACAATAATATTATTCTCCCTTGGTTACTCAATATTTTTTCATGTTATATAATCATTTTCATCTCTTGGTAAAAAATATTTTTTAATTTGTTTTAATAATATCTAATTTCATTACACTATTCGGTCAAAAATACATTTCATTCGAAAACCATGTTTTCTAAACATACATTAAAAAATATTTTTACCATAATATATTAAATTAATTTGAACCTATAATTAGTTTTTCTAAAAGTAATATTCATTTAATTAATGATCAAGTTACTTTTAGAAAATTTTTATAAAAATTTAAATTCCATGCTTGTCTGTTTTAACTTATTCCGCACGAATAGAACTCTTTCATTTTCATGACCACTCAATGTTTTAATGAATGATATTTAATTTGAAAATGACATTTTAAAAAATGTTATTGGCTGAGACATATTTATATTTTAAATATGTTTTTTCAAAATACAATGGATATTTCATTCAGTAAATTATAAAAGTAATATTAACAAATAATTTTCCATCTATAATTATACCCTTTTATGTTACTAAAAGTGAAAAGGTTATTTTCTTCATGTTTTTTTAATATTTTAAAAATAATTTTCATCAATAATAAGAACCTATATGTTATATATTTATTCCAAATTATGTACAAATATTACTCATATACATACGTACTTATTCACACAATCTTTTATTTGGTAATATATACCTTATAAACATTTCCCAAATTCATTCATTAGGAAATTTGCATAGAATATGATACATAAAAATATTATACAACTCGTATTATTTCCATTTGTAACTGTTATGTTATGCATTATGATTTTGTCCTTTAATTTGAACACAATGATCAAAAACATGTTATGAAAAGTGCACCCAAATAGTGATCCAACGCATTGGGTAAAGCATTAGTCTCATGAGACATCATTTATGGGATTGAGGAGTAAAACTAATCAACTATTGGAATCAATCCTTCAATTTATGTTGTCTTGGTAGATAGCCTTGTATAATGATCATGTCACATCAATTATTGTGGAAACATTTACTATATATTTATGATGAAATGATCCCATGTTATTTATTTAATTATTCCATGTATTTAAAAAAGAGATTTATATTCATGATATCATATTATTATTTTTACTCATAATTTTGGTTTCTTTATCAGGATTATTCCAATAATGGGATTTTTATCCCACACAATTTCTATAGGTATTCCCCATGATATCCAATACAATTTAAAAGATCTAAAATATTTTGGAGATTGTTATAGAAAGAAAATAATTGTTTTTAGTCTCAATTTGTTGTATTATAAACCTATTCATTCAATGAAATGAGAACTTTATGATCCTCATGTTTTATAAATGGTTATTATTGTTTATAAATAATTTTACAATATGTGTAAATGTTCGAAGTAATCATATTTTGTATAATAGGAAATTATTAGTTAGCCTTTAAAACTAGAATTTTATATACACAGTGAGAACCTTAATTATACATCTAATGAAACATATAAGGATAACTATAAATATAACTCTATGTATTGAAAAAACCCATGAATAATAATGAATTTTAGAGTGAGTGGTTTTGTAAAAATGAAATCCCCGTCTGGATACTACAAATGGGTGTGGTTTTTTGATAGATATAGATAAGGGTAATAATATTGAAAAAGGAATAGCAAGATGGACTTAAGATTTAACTACTACATGGAAGCATTATTTACAACACCCCTTGTTTGATACTCCTAGGGGATATTATATTAATATTTATGAACATGTTATAAACAATCATGAGTGGTGTGAAATAATGATAACCATTAATTAACTATTATAAACATAAGGTATCATTGATTTAAAATAATTTTCCATGATTTACACATACTATAAATGTTTTTTCATGATTATTTAGTTTCCCACTATGATTATTATTTCTAATACAATGATTTTGGTTTTACCTAATGGATGAAACTAGGTGGTATCTTGTTAACAATGAATTTTATGGATGCTTCTCTGACTACTAGAAACTAAAATAGGTGATTATAATAGAAAAAAATATTGTGATTATGTATGATCAACTATAACGATATATGATTAACAACATGAAAATTGATGACATTCCTAACCAGACAACTAAGAGTAAGATATTATTTTATGAAAATTTGTGTTGTAATAAAAATTGATGAATGGATATTCAGCTTCCTACATTTCAGGAATTTTGGAATAATCAAATATAAGAAATTATAAAAATAGTGGGGAAGATGTCTCCAATGTAGAAATAGAGGTCATAGAGAAAAGAACATCCAATGAATTCGATGTATTATATAGAGGGAAATTGAACATTATCCACATTAATTTCTTAAACCATGTGGTATCCTCTAGAAAAAAGAAGGAACAATGTTATAATAACTCATTAATGTAAAATGGTTGAATAATGTCTATATTGGGATTCAAAAATGATGTTATAGATGTATTTTTTCTAATTGTATTTTGACTATAAGAATCCTAAAACCTCTAAGTATTGTTGTAATTTTGGATGAATATATGTCTCCATATTAAATTTAGAGTTATGTATAACCCCATTGATTTATTATTTTAAATATTACCAAAATTTCAAGGTCATAGACACCCCATTTTAGGTTTTATGTAATTGGATTTTAAGGTGAAATGATATTTGGGGATATATTTCATTTGGTTGAAGTGTGCATAAACATTTTCTTTCAGAAATTAATATTTTGGAACAAATCTATTAGGTTTTTGAAGATGTAAGATGATGGGGTTTAGGGACATACACCTTGAGAATGGATTATGTTGAATTTTGGGAGTTACTACTAAGGTATTGGAGATAAAAGTGATATATATATATATATATATATATTATCAAAAAATTTGGTTTTTATAATGTTATTAACAATAAATTGATATGATTTTATAGATATTAAAAATCATTAAAAGTAAATTTTAGTGCTTTCCGAATAAAAAACTATTTTTTTGTTATTTATTTTTTTGGAGTAATATATTATGTAGAAATTGAGTCAAACACAATGGATGAAATGTTTCTTATGAAATTGAAAGATATCTGATAGAGATAATATTTACATAATTATTAATAGGTTTCTAAATGATTTTATGCCTAAAAATTAATCAATGTGTCCTTATTTGTATCAATTTTATTTTTTGTGAATTTTGAGCTTAAATGAAAAAATTTGTTAATTCTAGACATTTAAAAGATTTCTATTCCCTCTATATTTTTAAAATAACACATGAAATTGTGATCAAATTCATATCATTACTTCTCATTATTTCATTAATAATGGGACACAAATTAATGTTCACAAACATGATCCCATTCGAACACCCACATGCTCAAATAATTAGACCAATGTGAAAACTTATTCTGGTTAGCAGAATGGACACTACCACTTTCAAAGAATCAAATATTGAGATACCGACCACCAAATAAAATTATTATAGCTGGGTTAAAAATCCAACTGGATTAAAATGTTCCAAAATAAATTTCAGGAGTAAAGGATTTCATCAAGGCTGCCCTTGAACAAGGCAATGTTGGGGTTGTGGAATAGTGATTGGCGGCAAGAAAAAGTCAGCTCTACTAATTCAGACATAAATCATTTAATGTGTCACCAAATGACTTACCATTTTGAGGTTAGGGGGCTATATCAATTTTTCACATCGTATAAGAACATATGATGACATAATTCTAAGATATGTGGCCATAACTGAATACATCCTCTAGAAGATAGATTATGGAGGATAATTTTTCTCTTCTTTCATTTCATTGTTTTTTCCTTGTTAATATTAAAATGCTTTATTATTCCCCCTTTTCCTCAATTACCCTTACCATGATGGGGAAATTTTTTTTAGTGATTTGTAAAGGTTAGGTTTTTATCTTTTTTATGTTTGAGTTTATTTATTTTATTAAATAAACACTCTCTCCCTTCGATGTTGTTGGTTTCAAATTCTAATAAATAGTTTTATTATCTTATGCGGTCATATTTGATTTAATATTTCATTGGTAAATATTCATAATCTCCCTCCACTAGGTTCTTGTCTATATATGATGGAATATATCAGGGTTAAGTGGTGATGTACTCGATGATCATCAGTACGTGTTGTAGGGGTATTGAATATTCTTAATTGTTTAGGATAAACATGACCTGATCAGAAATCTCCAAACTCAATTGAGGGTATTCTATAAATCAGTTATTCACATATGAAAGAAAGTTGACCACTATAATATATTGGAAAGTTTTACTCTCACTATCACAATTTACCAATGGAGTTATTTTAAGAGATCAGGAAATAACACTTAAACCGACATAAGAGAAGATGATTTAATTAAATTGGATCTATGGTAAAAGTGCAACTGAAAACTCAACACCAACCTGATCACCCAATTATTCTCACTATTTTTTATCACATTATTTTTAAAATAAATTCAATATATTTATTAATTTTTTTATTTTATTTCGTTTCATTGTTTTCAAATACAAAGAATTTCAAAAATAACCACTTATTTCTCATATTTAATGCGACAAACAAGATTATTGTGTGCTCCTCTCTGAAGACAACCTAGGTCAAACACTATACTATAGTTTGACATTGTAAATAATTGTATTTTTCACATCCCATGATAGGAATGTGTCAAAAAATTTCATTGTTTCTAGGGAGTTAATGAGAAATATAATTATTAATATTTATCATTTTTCAAAAATAAATTAATTTTCTCCCATGATATTTTTAATTGATCATTTCATTAATTAATAGAATATTTAACCAAATGATAAATAAAAATTTAATATATCACCGTTGTCCAATGAGTATAGTATTTATCTAATTGTAGGACATGTGAGTTTATTTTTGAAATCAGATAACGGGGAGTATACATTCAAAGAATTCATAGCTGGCCAGAGGGAGGACATGAACTAGAAATGTTTTGAAGAGATGGCCTAGACGTTAACTGAGTTCTCTAATTACATTCCATAATTTCATAATTTCTCCATGTTCTAAGAAGAATCAACCTTATTCTTTCCTTATTTTTCTAAGGACAAACAAGAATTGGAGGATCTATACTACCTTTCTCAATCTCATACTACTCACATCCATGAAGAAAAATTCAATTGAAGAAGAAATTTATACCAGACAAACACCAGGAGTTGATATTTTTTTAAACACATTTTCTTATAACTCTGGTAAAAATGAGTTGATTATCACCTCCCCTTGGTTTAAAATTTAATATTTCGAAAACACTAGCATTACTTTGGTGTAAGATGAAGAAAAAGTATATGCACATGAAGAGGAACATCTGAAGCTCTCAAAACATTTTAAACATTTATTGAACGTATTTCAAGAGGATACCAATGTGGGCTTGCCAAATAAAAATAAAAAACATGATTATTATTTTGAATGGTATGAATTATTTATTTATTCATCATGTTTTAATTTTATTCAAATAGAATTACACTCATACTTTTCCATTGATTATTCTTTTGGTATACCATATTGTGGGAACCACTAGTGGATGAAGAAGAGGTTATGCAAGTATAAACCATGAAAGGGGAGGACTTATTATTCTTCCCAACCCCAACATTCAATATCTGTCTTATTTTAATGGTTATGGATTCTGAATACTATATCCATGAAGTGTTCAATAAAAAATAATACGTTCATGATGCAAGGAAGAAGTATTTTTGTTCTTACTAAAGAAACATCACCCACCATCAAATTGGGGACAACCCACTGGAATTTCCCATCTAGGCAGTCAAAACCTAGGGATGATATATCCTTATTTTTTCATTCTATTTATATTTTCATTTTATATTAATAAATTTATTATGTTATTTTGTCTACTCTTGGTTGTAGTTTTTCCTGTGTGCATCACATAGGAACTTAACTCAATGATGCACTGCTAATAAGTTAGATTTTACCTCTTCTTACCACCTTCTTGATAGATGATATTAAATTTAAAATATATTTACCTATTAAATAAATTTTAAAGAATTTTAGACACTATATGATATATGTGTGGGGGAGGGAACCTAAAGGGAACCTTTGTAGTTTTGTATTTTCAATTGTTTATTTTTCTGTTTTTTTAAATAAGTGTTTTTTAATATTGTGTGTTTTTTAAAAATTTGAGATGAAATGATTATCATTGTCATGTTAGAAAACAATTTCAAATAGTTAAAATATTTTCCCATGAAACTAAGCTTAAATAAATACTGAAAATGACTTTGTATCATGTTCAAATGATTAGTAATTTCATGAAATGTAATTTGATTTTTGAATCTCAGGCCACATCTCACTGTCTTTATATTTAAAATCACATTACCCTAGGGATTCTAAAAATAATTTTAGATTTATGTTCATTAACCTCACATATTGAGAGAACCAAATCAATCATGATTTAAGCATAATTTGATTTATTTTGGAAAAAACATGAGTGTTTTAGGTACATGTGTTTTAAATGATTGATGCACTTATTTGGGTTTAAATCCCTTCTTTCATAATAATAATTTTTATAATGACTTAAATTGAAACGTTAATCCTTTTAGACCACACAATTCATTATCATCTTGACAGTTTATCCACATTACAAGCCAATTTTCCATATCCAGCCTTTTCTTGAAGTGAAATTGCATAATCTTATTAACCTTAAGTGTGGGGTAAGTTGTCCTTTATTGGGATACCTAATTTGGTGATACTTTGGTTAAAAATGAAATGCTGAAGAGATTAATATGCTACTGAAAAAATCATTTTTGTGAAATATGTTATTTTCATGTAACTTTCATATGTGAGAAGTTGTGCCTTTCTCGAGCTTCTAAATGAATAAAAGTTGTACCAATATGGTGTTATCAAGAACAATCATGTTTGAGATGATTGTCATTTTTGCTACTAAAATGGTGAATCATGTGAGAATTCTTGGAGTATTCATAATTATGGATCTATATTTCTACTACGAGGAGTGAGGAGGAGACCATAAATGTGTTAAATTTAGAATAAGGAAATTTGCTTTCAAAAAGTTCCTAACCCTCCTAATTCATCTTTTGAATTTTTAACATCAAAATCATACCAACCAAAAGCCACATAATAACCCTAATAAGTAATCATCATAATCATATGTGCTTTTCAGACATAGGGTGGTGATGTAGAAATTTATCAAGCCTATGCTGACATCTGTATTAGTTTGTATGAGAAAGACATTACTGAAAAATTGACTTTTGTGTGATAATAGAAAATTGATGTGAGGTGAGTGTTTTGTGTGCCTAAGAGGATAAATAATGTGGGAATATATTGAATGACACAATTGGAGTAAAAGAATTTTTTTAATGAGGCCTGATATCTTATCTTTCTTGGTATTAAATTGTTGGATCTCAAGTCTATGTGTGTTAAAATTTTCTTTGATTTGATTTTGTTGTTTACCTATCAAGGAGTCCAAGTTCTAAGTGTGGAAGAATTGATAGAGGTAATATTTTCATAATTATTAATTTGTTTTTAAATGATTTAATCCATAGATAATAATCATTGTGTGATTATTTATATCATTTTATGATTTTTGGTAAGTTTTGAGCTTAAATGTCAATATTTGTTAATACTAGACATTAACAGTTTTCTATTGCTCTGTATTTTGAGAATAACCCCTATAATTGTGATCCATTTCACATGATTCATTTTTTAGGATTTATTTGTTTTTTGGATAAAAATTATTCTTCATGAACAAGATTCAATTCGAACTCTCACAAGCTCAAATAATTAGACCAATGTGGAAACAAATTATGGTCAGCTGACCGGACTCTAACTCATAAATAGAGTCATAAAATGGGATACCAACAAACCAATGAAATTATTAAAGTTGGGTTAATAATCTAACACAACATGGAATATCCACGTTAAATTTCATGAATAAATGAATTCATTAAGACCTCCCTTGAAATAGTCAAATTTGGGTTAGTGGAATGGTGATTTGTGGAAAACAAAAGTCTATTCTAAAAATTCTGAAATAACTCATTAAACATGGATTCAAATGAGTAGAAAATTTTAGGGTATGTGGGAAAATCTACTACTCAAATCTTATAAGAAGTTACCTTGGAATGATTCAAAGATATGTGGTTATAACTGAATCCATCCTTTGGATGACAGATTCTAGATGATTTTTTATGATCTTTCTTTTCATTCATTTCTTATTCTCAATATTGTAATGAATTTTCTTCCCACATATTCTAAATAACCCTTAACATGATGGGGTTAAATATTTTATTTATTGAAAAATGATATATTTTCTCTTCTGTAACATTTTAGTTCTAGTATATGATAGAATGAATCCTTTCTCTCTTATGCGATTTTGGTTTTAAATTTTAATAAATGATTTTATTATCTTATGTGATCATATTTTTTTTAAAAGGTTGGGGCCGAAGCCTCATTTTTTTAATTAAATCAAGGAAATGTCCCCTTTTAACAGGGTATAGGGAAACCCATTACATAGCCTGAAGGCCTAGTGGGCTTGTAGCCCATTACATAGCCCGTAGGCCCAAATTTTTAGCCCAATTCACATTCTGTGAATAGTAACCCGCCTGCTACAGTACCCGCACAGTACCGCCGCCGCAACAGTGCCCTGCCGTCACTAATGTACCCGCTGATGAACAGTGCCGTCGCTGCTACAGTACCTCTACAATACTGCTACAGTATCTGCGCCCAATGGGTTTTGAACCCCAATTTTTTATGTAGCATTATGGGGTGCTTACCACTAATCCAAACCCCAACTACTTATGTAATCATATTTGATTAAATATTACATTTTAATTATTTATTTGGTAAATATCTATAATCTTCTTCCACTAGGTTCTGGTATATATATAATGGAATATATCAGGGCTCAGTGGTGAAGTACTCGACGATTATCGGTATGTGTGGTTGGGGTATTGAATATTCTTAATTGTTATGGATAATCAAGACCCAATCGGGAATTTCCTAACTCAATTGATGATATTTGATACATTTTTTATACACATAGAAAGGAAATTATACCATGATGAGATATTTTTAATGTTTACTCTCACTATCACCATTTACATGGGACTGATTGAAAGTGATCGTGAAATATAACTCAAACAGAATTAGTAGAAGAGGATTGAATTAACATGGAACTATAAAAACATTGCACTTGAATAATAAACCCCAACCGGATCACCCAATTATTTTCAATATTATCAAACACATACACTATTAAATTGATTTCAGTAATTTTATTTCTTGTTTTTTTGTTTCATTGTTTTCAAAACAAAATAATTTAAAAAACAACCCATATATTTCTCATATTTAAAGGGACCAACACGATTTTTGTGAGCTCCTCTCTAGAGACATCATAGATTGAACACTCTATTATATTTTAACATTGTAAATAATTATTTTACAATGCCCCATGATTGGAAAATGTCAATATCCTATAACTATGTTTCCTTATATTTTTATATAGTAAAATAACTCCTCATCTTTAAGAAAAGAACCTTGAAACCAGAATGTTATCATGTTAGCTTCATATTAAATGAATACAATGGACTTATAAATCAAAATAGATATATGGTTTAATGTTATTTATCTTTACCATCATCACTAATTTTCTTTTTATCATTTATCTCTATCACTCTCTATAATAATTTTTTATTTTTATCCAAGTCCATATCCTCACCTTATAATAGTGTTCACATACATGGAATCCTAATAATGTATTATTATGGGTGAAAATACTACATAAATTTATATCATTTTTAGAGGATGTTTTATTATCTATTTTTATGATATGGGTTTCCAAAAATGGGTATTTTCAAATGTCATACTATTTATTACTGAGATGAATAATAAATTATTTAATGGGGGTAGAATGTAACACCCTGTGATTTTTAAAGAGTAACATGTTGTTAGATAACATATATGACACTCAAAGACATGATTAGAAGATAATATAACACCATCATATGTTATGATATATTTATTTATAATAAAATTCAATCTATTTTATAGCTTCTAATGCATGTAACATCGAGTTTAAATAAAAAAACATATTCTACTAAAATATTATTATTTAAACATGGATATTTTTTCATTCTATTAAAATTGAGGGTATGAATATGAATAAATAAGTTTTAAAAATAATATGTTTTTTATAAATATAAAATAAATTCAATGAATATAAATTTATTTTAAATAAAATAAGAATCATTTAAATTAATAATAAATGTATTTTGAAAAACCTTTTTATTCTAAAAGGTGGATTAGTCATGCGGTGCGCTCATAATTGAATTTTTTTTACAAATTTATAATATGTTTCTGAAAAAACAAAAAAAAATTAATATATTTGTATTATAATTAACTTATGTTGAAATTTTGTGAATTTCAAAAAATATTAATTTTTAGTGAATAGTTAAAATATTGATGTAAAAAACCATTTATTTTTAATAAATAAATTAACATTAATATAATAAGTTCATAAAAAATTAATATAATAATTATTTAGTTTTATTAAATCCAATTAATTATTATTTAATTATATTTATCCTTGTTTTTTTATAATATTATTTTTAGGTGTCATAACACCTTTTTTTTCTAGAAGCTATTTTAATGTGTACAATGTTAATCCATTTAAAAACAATAACCAAAATTCAGTTATGATTTAAAATAAATGTATATATTATATATCTATAAATAGTAATTTTTCATTATCATACTATTATTACCTATCATATAGTGTAAATTATATTATCTTTTTCTTAAAATTGTATGTCTTGTAGACCCATTTTTTAGACAAGTGTAAGCCTATAATTTTAAATAAAATTCTTCCAATTATTCAAGATGATTTTTGAAGAATGGATTCAATATTTTTTTCAGAATAATTAATACTAGATAATAAGGTATCCTTAATTATTAACCATACTAAATAGTTAAAAAAGAAAAATTAATTTCTGTAGATAAGTTAAAAACAGGTTTACACAAGGATAAAATCTAATGATAATGCTTAAAAATGATAAAAACTTGTACAATTTCTATTCAATAGTCATATTGAGAACATATATATTCCGTGGCTCGAAAGTGGACCATTTTTTAGTGTTTCGGGATGATATAAATGTGGGTATAATTCTTTCTTTTCAAAAATACCAAGTGTTTCCTCTCCCCCCACATATAAATGGACACACCCCTTCTTCTCCTTTCAACACTTCCAAAACTCATTATTTCTAAAAAACCAAACCTAAAAAACATCACTAATCCCATATCGTCCTCCTTTAATTCTGTTTTTTCGTATAAATGAAATCCAAATTAGGAAGGATTTTCAAGTAAACCAAATGAAGTTTCCTAGAGAAGAGGTAATATCCTTAGGCAATTTCTTTATATTATTTATTCCTACACAAAATTTAAATATTATTAAACCATTATTTTATAATAAGTATACTATCTTAAATATAATGAAATTTTTTGTGTTATTGGAATGGCCTAAAACTATAATATCCTCTTTAAAATTTGGAAAAAACCAATTGTCGTGTGTACAACAGACCACCGCCTCAAAAACTTATATCAATCGTAATCCATCATAGCTTCTCACAACTGGATATAATTTTATATATAATGGTCATATATGTTATTAATTATATAATTATACCTATGGAGTTATAAAATCATATATAAAATATCAATTTTCATTCAATGGGGAATATAATAATGTCACTCATGTGTACAACAAATTATCATCTCACAAAGTAATGTGATTCATTTTTCACTGATGCATTAAATAGAAGGTAAAAAAAATTAATTTTTTGTTTATATATTTTATTAATGAAATATTAATCATTAAATAAAATATTTATAACATATAAATTATTACATCACCATCCATTTAATAAATTATAGTGTTGTTCTGGTGTTTGACAGACTACCTCCTCGCAAATCAATGTGAATCATTTTTCACTAGAAATACTTGAAAAGTAAAAAAGGAAACATTTAATTAATATATGTGATATATGTGAAATTAAATTTATTTTGTAAAATAAATATACAATAAAATTCCTTTTCCTTTCACCTATGAAGGAAATGATAACATTGATCATTTATATGTATGACCTTCCATCTAGAAAAAGTGTTGTGAGTAATTATCCATGTTAAAAATTTGATAATTATTATAAATATATATGTAAAGAAAAATGTTATTTATAGCATTAATATAACTCTATATAAAATTTAACTATATAATATGTTTTGGATAGTGAACTTTCCGGATAAAAAATGTATGAGATGAAAAGGCATGTTACACCTGAAACATTATTGATAATGAATAATTATTAACAAATACGTTATTAGATTTTATAAAAGGGTCATATATGTTTTTATAACATGTTTACAACTTCTATAAATGAGGATAAATATTTCTCATATAACGTTAAGCATGATGTAATGGGTGTGTTAACTCAATTTTCATTCATTGTGTCATATTACTACTTTATTTATTATATTATGACAAGAATATGTATAATTTGAATTTTTATTGAATTGTGTTGTATTTACACATATATATGGGTCGATCTAATTTTTATTCTCATATTTACTATATTACATAACTCTCACCTCAATGATATGCACATCAGGAGGTATATGTCTCAAAATACCTTTAAGACACATGGTCTTTACCCACCTATTTTCTTTTGAAATATTTATATTATGACCCTTTAATACTAAATCATTAATCCATCACAGATTATAGTATTATATTGTATAGTTAATAAACCTCATTAATGTGATTTTATGATTCAAAATTTTCAAAAATGGTAATATCCTACATTTTAATGTCATTTTAATTGGGATTACATATGATTGAATTTCCATTGAATACAATTATTTTATTTTTATATAATGATACCATTTAGTTTTATTCTACTTCAATTATTCATGATGTATTAAATTAAAAGAAAAATTTTATGATGATTGTTACATAAAATAATTTAAAAATTCATTTATATATATCATATTATATTTCACTATTCGGTCGAAAATCAATTTTCTAATAAATTGATGTTTTCAAAATATGTTTTCAGATTTTTTTTATATAACTGAAAAAAGTAATTGTTAATCGTAATTGGATATTTTCAAAATATTTTAAAATAAATATTCTAATACTTTTACTAATAAGTTATTATTTTATTTTTCTTATAAAAATATGATATTAATTTATTTATTTTCTAAAATATTCATAATGAACAAAACTCCTCGATCGTCATGGAAACTCAATTTTTTAAAGCTTCCTTTTTATCTTTCATTGTTTATTAGAAAAAGTAATTATTTACTGTTTTAGATTAATTTTTATTTTAAATAATTTATTTAAAAATGGAATGTCTATTATACTCATGAAATGATCAATGAGATTATTCAAAATCATTCTTCATCAGAGATGAATGCATTGGATGCTACACAATGTAAAAATGTTATTTTCATTAAGATTTTTTTTATTATTTTTAAAATTATTTTAACAAATGAGAATTACCATTGATGATAATCATTTCTTCTAAATTATATATATATATATATATTCACATATATAATTATATAATATCCCTTCATATTATGGGGTAATATAACTCTTATGATCATTTCCTAAATTTATTCATTATGAAATTTTATTTTAATTTTTTATCAATAATGGCATGAACCAACCTGGGTCAATGCTGAATTGGTCACCCGAGCCATCCCATGACATGGACCAAGGGACATTCCTCATCTTCCCATTTTTAGAAGTTGTGTTGAGTATAAATAATACATAATTGTAAATAATTTATCCCACGAAAAAAGATAAATAAAAAAATGTTAAGAAAAAATGAACTATTAGAAGAAAATAATAAAATTGGACATAGCTCACCTTGACTCCACTGGACCCCAACAACCTCAGAAAATGAAGCACTCCATGGAGATCGAGTCCAAGATATAAACTACCCATGAATCCAGAAACAGTGATGGAAATATATGTGTGAGTATTAAAACTCAATAGGAGTTTCCAAAAAAACCATTATATATACCTTCCATTAAAAAAGTAAACCAATTCATGCCAATTTTAAAATATAGCATACATAAATAGGTTTTCTCCTTTATTTTCAGAAAAACGTAATGGGCTTCCATTTCATAGAAAAACAATGTACATTACATTTTCAATAGTGTTTCTAAAGGAGATATTTCCAAAAAATAATTTACATAAGGGATAAAGTATTTAATGTAAGAGTCACAATAAGAAAAAAATCATTATGTCCACAAAAAATATGATATGAAATATTCTTTTTATTATCTCAAATGTATAATGGAAACTAATAAATGAGCATCTAAAACAATACCATATGGAAATATGGGTAAATTATATTAAGTAACATTTGAAATACCTATGTTACAACTCTTAGTGGGGTCCTATAAAACTCTTTCCTGAGTGATAAATACATACAAATCCCAGAAGCATCCTTGTGCACAAGATTCTAGAGATGATTCACTCTAAATGGTCTAGAACTATCAAAAAACCATCACCGTTTCTTTAGATAGTGTTGTAACATCAATCTTGATAGGGGAACTGGGACTCAACCCCGCAAATCCTCCTAGTGTTCTAAACATAGTTTGTCCCATAGGCACCTAGGGTTTCTATATTCTCTATTACAATCTCATTATCAAGTGTAAACCCATTATATATCATCCCAACATCAAAAATTATAATAATACAAATATTTCAACCATTCAAGAATGTATAATTTCTTTTTAACACATAAATCATTCTTCTAAATCAATGGGTATGCATCAAGTTGGGTTTACCACATCAATAAATGCTTTTCTTGGTGCCAATATGGCCTCATAATTTTAAAAATAAAACACTCACTTCAGAAAAAACTAATTATAAATGATTTTGATTTCCAAAACATTTTAGAATACAAAATGAACAATTAATGTACCAAAAGATTAATAAAAATATTGAAAAAATGCTTAACCATGGATGTCCCCATTGAATTCATTTGAAAATCATCTAAAATAGATGAAAATAAAATTTTTATGTTCAGAAACAATTTATTATAGAACATATATACAATTTAATATTAAATAATAATTTAAAAACCGGAATTAAATTATGTAATTCAATTAAGGACTCTTACATTGGGAACCTACAACAAAACATGAGTTCTCTTGAAGATGGTAACCCAAAACCACCATTTATTCATTCACACGCATTCATTAAAGAATATTTTTTTTAATACACATAGCTGTAGATATTCAAATTTTAATGATGGAATTTGTTAATATAGGTTATATATATATATGTGCCTTATTCATTAATATTTGTGTAGTTCATCATCACAAACAATGATTCAAACACACAATAGAAAAATAATGGAAACTTCAAAATCAAAAAACCCCTAAATTTAAAAAAAATGAAGGAAAAATTAGTATAGAACCTTACCTATAATCATTGAATCAACAGCTATATTAGATTAAATTAAAAGGAATCAACCCCAACTGAACCCCAGAACCCTCTGCATCATGAATCAATTAGAGGATTTCCCAAAAGAATGTTAGAGTTCAAACTAAAATATGCTCACAAAAAATTGAAAACCAAAAAATAGTGTGCAATGAGAAAGTATGAGGAGAGGAGAAGATATCTAGATGATATCTCACCTAAATTATAATAAGAAAATTACAAAGGATAGGATCATGGTAGACGTATGTTACACATTTGAGGAGCCCATTTGGGAATGAGGTTTTACAAACCATTGGAATTTGAGGGTGGAGGGTGGTTTGAGGGTAAGAGATTGGTGACCCGTTAAGGGTTAAACTACAAAATAGCAGAACATTTTATTATTTTTTATTATTTTCATTAATAATTTCATTTTAATATACTCTAGTTCATTAATTGTTTTTATTTTTCTTAAAAAATCGGGTAGATTGCATAATCTGGACAGATGGACTTCTAGACTATGTTCCAATTGTGTGGATTCATCATTCCTTAGAGGGAGGGACCACATGATAAACTAGGGAGAGGTTCATAACCATGCTCCTAGACTTTTTCCATAGAAAGGGTGACTATTTGGGTTGTAAAAATTTTAAAAAGAGGGCAGACAGTTTCTACAAAGCATTTTCCAACCATGGGCTCTTGTAATCCACCCAAGAAAACCAATATTTTTTTCCGAAAACAAGCCAGAAATCCATAAAACATAGTCAAGAACAAAAATAGATAAAATTATAGAGACGTTTTCGGTTGATGTGTGATAATTATACCCACCATTGAAACCTTCTTCCCCTAGAAAGTCCAAAAATTCATGTCCAATCAAGACCTTAACAAGCCAATAACCAGAGATATACCTAATCCAACAGAATAATGAGAACCAAAAAATAACTTTCTGTAGAAAAAAACTCCAAGACCTCAAGAAATAATTAACACAATCCACTAAGAACCTACTTTATTTAAAAATAATGACAATGAGATCCAATGACTGAAACCATGAAATAGATGAACCAAGAGTAGGGAACACACTTTTTAAAAAAATCTCAAAACAAGGAACATCGTAACCCATAACATAATATTTTCCAACGAACCCATAATGGTTTTCTGGGATCCATACTAAAATTCATTACATGAACCTTCATCAAATACATCTAAAATACACTTTTTTGGGTCAAGTGAGGTATAATCAAAGTGAAACACAAGAAACAAAATTCAACAATCCAAAATAGGACACACAAGAACATGAATACTAGGTTCACCATACTCATTTCCATTTTAGTATTCAAACAATTATAGTTTTCTATAAAAACCTAATTTCCCAAAACACAATAGCACAGAAATACAGAAGAAACATCTAACACTAGTGTGAACTCATTACTTCCCATATCACTCCTGACTATCTTAAGAGAAGACATCCACAAGACATAAAAAAGGTCTCCCGACCATTATGGAATATAATAGATTGTTTTTTAACTAAGAAATAAAATAATAGAAACTGTACCCTAACATGAAAAGGGTTAAACCATTGAGACTCTAACATGGAACTTTCCAAGAATTAATTCATTTGTTCTCAAAATACATTCATCAATAAAATGAATGGGTAAGAAGAATAAAGAACCACATCATGGGAAAACAATATTGGCCACTCCTCTGATGGTAGAGAAAATGTGTTGGATATACACCACATGCACCATAAAATTACTGACTTCCTGAAAATATTTACTATGGGAACTATGGATTGATCCTTAGTATCTAAAAGTATTTATTTCACCATAGTTTGAATTTGAAAACCCATGATCAAAAAATTTTATTTTAGAAACACAACAGACATAACTTTTTTTTAAATGACAAGAGGTTATACCTATGAATAGACATCATAGTAACATGAGAATATGGATTAGATTTCCCAAACTGACTATAGTTGAAGTAAATAAATGATCGGTCTATTGAATGAATGGTAGGAGTTGTGAATGACAAATTTCAAGAATCGGTTACTCTATTTAAGACTTTACAATGGATGAGGAACATCCTTGAGGACCAAAATAAACCATACCATAAATTGATGTTTTTTCCCATATGACATTACCAAATGATTGAAGTTCATCCTTGAACATAGGAAAAACACCCCACTATAAAATATAATCATTTGACTAATATATTAACACTATGTCTGGAGAAAATAAAACTAGTTTATTGAAATGGTAAACACACCCCTTCTCTTTTTGTTGACCTTTTCAAAATGATATGAGCCTTTCCACCTTCTTCTACTTCACATTAACAAGTATATACCCTTGAATGTCGGTGGCATTGAAGATATCCGAATACATTTCATCTCATAATGAATATGTTTCAATCATATTCCACTGTTATATTCCCAAACCTTCAAACATACCCAATACAAATCACACTCTCAAAGAAGAACGTTTTCTAAAAAACTAAAATACACCCTCTACTTCCTCAAAACACTACACAAACTCTAATAGATATGATTAATGACACATAATTAGAACCCATTAATATATGTTTAGATCTACCAATCCAATTGGTCTATGAGAAAGACCAATGAATAGAAGAGAATCCTTATAATCCTTTTGGGGTTCTCTTGGAGACATACTCTAAAAACAAATTACAAAACCAAACAATAATATCATAAAGAAAAATACCACAAAAAAACATATTTCTACTATAAAAAACAATAATTTTATAAATTAAACAATTTCTAAAACCAATTCCACATTTTAAATTTTGAAAGGTTCTGATATATCCATGTTAAAACAAAAATTATACTTGCACTTTTCCTTTTAAAATCAATATTCTATAAGAAATAAACCATTTTCCCCATAAAAACCCATCTTGGTCACTCCTAAAACCATTCTAAAAAATAATTTTTCCTTTTAAAACCCAATAACATTAACCAAATGTAGACTAATTAATCAACCCCACGAGAATAATATAAATCGGGATTTAGAAGTCATGTATAATGAAATAACGATGTTTAGCAGACCATGCATTGAGAATGAACCAACCAATGGCAGCATATTGAACTATGAATATGGGCTCCACTTGGTTCTATATACCATGTAAACTCCCCAGGTAGGACCATCTAACTTACACGACCACCCAATATAATGAATCTTATCGAACTAAATAAATGCTAAAATCATTAACCAAATACATTGACAAGGACTTGATACCCAACTATCTATCATGACTCTGTTCTCATAATGAGTGGCGGTGATCAGGAATCGACCCATAACCTACCTCATAAGCCCCAAAAATCCTAGATCTGATATACCTAACACTCCAAATATTAATGGTCTACTCTGAAACCATTTTTTCAAGAACTTACCTTGGTTAACATGCAATATGTCACCCGATCCGGCCTGTGAAAAGTACCGAGAGATGTTTTTAACCCTCCCATATTGAAAACTAGTGTCAAACAACAAAAATAAAATATTAGGAATTATTTATCCAATAAAAATAGTTGAATGAAATTATTTTAATGAATACTGAACTACAAGACGAATATAAATAAAACCAAACATACATCTAGTTGTCCTCATATGTCACTATAATCAAATGAACAAACGTGTATCTGTTGTGATTGAGTTAAAGCTAGAAACTACCACGTAATAGAAAAATAATGATATAAATCTAGTATTTACTCATAAAACTCAATATGCATTCCTAAATAAACTATTCTATATTTCGTACCATTAAAAATATAACCACGTCATGCAATTTTAAAAATAGGACATATAAAATTAGGTTTTTCTGTTCATTTCAAAACCAACTAACATGATTCAATTTCTATATGAAACCACTTTATATTGAATTTACAAAATAGTTTATAATTCATGAAATATTTCCAATAAATAATTTAAAATTGGGAGAAGTATATAATATACAATTCGTAATAAGAAAACAAAATCATCAGGTGCTGCATAATATAGTAAAGAAAATGTTCTTTTATAGTATTTCAAAATAGTAAAGGAAAATAAGAAATGATATTCTAAAACAACACCATTGTTTAATATGGGGAAACAATAACATAAACTATGTGAAATCCCTATGAATATAGGGTTATTGGGGGTCCTCGGAACCTCATTCCTCAGTGATAAATACATAAAAACCCACTAGCATGCTCGTTCACAAGACAGTGGAAGGGATTCACATAACAATGTCCAATGATCATCCAACACTATCAACATTTATTTATATACCATTGAAATTTCAATACTGATATGGTAATAGATCCTTAACCCTACCAATCATCCAAGAATACTAGACATAGACTTCCCCCAAGTACTTGGGGATCCCATGTGCTCTATGCCCATCTCATCATCAAGAAAAATATCTTTCTATACCATCACAACATATAAAATCATAAAAAACATATAAAACAACCACACAAATAATAAAAATATCTATTTAACAACAACGTAATACTTCTAAATCAACATGTATGCTTCACGATATGTTTTCCACATAAATGAAATATTATCAATTTTCTAGTCAAACCTCATCATTTTATTGTATAAATATTCACTTTAGAAAACACTAATTCCAAATGATTTCGAGTTTCAAAACCATTGAGAAGATATATTGAATAAGTAGGGAACCATACATTTAATAACTTGATTGAAGACAAGTATAAACAAGGAAGACCACATTGAATTACTAGGGAAATCATGTAAAATACTGAAAATACTATTTATAAGAGCAATAATTTTTTTCATAACATTTTGATACAATTTAATATTAATTTATACATTTAAAATATTCAATAAATTAATGAATTCTATTAAAGGATCATACATAGGTATCCAAACTAAAAACAAACTTCCTCTTAAGGATAGAATCTTGTAACAAATATTTATTCTTATATAAACAAACATTTATGAATATATATATAATAACCCCTAGTTATAAGGCATATATTCCCCTCTCCACAAGGGAATATATATTAAGAGGGTATATATATATAATCATTACCCATGTTTATTTGTGCATTCCATCCACATGAATGAAGGTCTAATCAGAGTGTAAAAAAATACAAAAAATAAAAAATAAAAAAACCTCTACATTAAAAATGATAAAAGGTACAATGTTGAAGAAATATTACACAGAACTAAATACATACCCCCTTAATTTTAAAGATATAGAAAGAATAAACCCTATTGAAACCTAATACCATATAAATCATGAATAAAAAACAGGAACACCCAAAATTGGGTTATAGTTCTAACTAAAATGTGTTCACCACAAAACCACGATATATGAAGAAAATTGGGAGGTGGATGAGGATAGAAGCTAACCAGATGAGACCATTTAAGTATTTAATAAAATATAATAATAATAATAATAAATATTATTATTAATAGAAAAATGCTAATTTATTTTATTTTTAGGAATAATTTCATTTTAATTTATTTTATATCATTTAATTTAAATTAATTTTTTTATTTACCCCCTTGGTAGGAGGCAAGGTTTTACAACATGGTCTCCCTAATATTTCACTAACCATGTCTTTTCATAATTCCTAATAGGGAGGTATTTCATGAGATATAGGGAGTGGTACAGGCCCATGCTCCTAGTCATGTGCCCTTGGTAGTTCTACTATCTTGGTCGCACAGTTTCCACTATATTGACACATAGTTTTTCATAATTGTACACCATCTATTCCCTTATGTATTCCAACCAATAAACAATTACTTTTCTGGGAAATGTTTTTGGAAATCCATAGAATACATGGGATACCAAAAAATAGATAAAATAAATGTGTTGTGTCGGGTCTTAGTGGGACATAGATTGATTATTCAATCCATTTTCTATCCATGTGAAATTATTATGTTATTCTATATTATTGATTTAATTTTTGTGGGACATATATATCATGAAAATTTCAAAATAGGTGTACCTAGATAGTTCTCTAATGCATTGGTTAAATAATTATTCTCATGATATTTAACATATATGATCAGGGATAAAACCGAATTCATTACATGACTTTGTTGACCATGTTATATTATATTGGATTTTATAACTTAAAAATTTCTATTTCATGTTTTTTGATGGAACCACATTTCCTATGTTGTCGTGATCTTATAGTACCATGTTATTTTGGTGATAATTCCCTCTGATTTCCCATGAGCTTTTTTTTATGATCTAATATGAAACTTTTGATGTACACATTATATTTATATGTCATTAGTATTCTCTCAAAAAGAAATTTTTATCACCAAAATTGATTATTTATTTCTCATGCCATCCTGTGAAATTTAGAAGGTCAAAATAATTTAAGAGCTCATTATGTGGAATAAAATTGAAATAATTATTTCGGTCCCACATTGATGCATTATGAACATATTGTTTCAAATTAACTATGACATTATGGTCATTGTATTGTATCATTGGATATTTCTTTTTTAGAAATAAAGTAATAGAATTTGTAAATTGCTTGGTTCACCATATGGGGGGTAGATCTGTGATCATATATTTTTATTATTTCTTATTCAGAACAATAGTCATGGACAATTTGATAGAATTGAATCTTCCAAAAGACGACATACAATAAAATTACTAGGAAAACATGAATTTAAAATCATCCCTACCTAATAAGAGTAGCTAGTCTTAATATTATATAAATAATATAACACATCATGTATACTATAAAAAACATTAGTTTGGATTAAAACTAGTAGATAAAATCTATCACTTACATAACACTAAATTAAATTGATAGAGCATGCACTTATTGCATAAATAATATGAAAATTTTATCAAAATTACAAATAGAACCTTCAACAACATTCCAAAAAATGTTTCCAATGTCCTACTGGATTTTTTTTACAATTTCATTCATGTATGTTCAGATTAATATTATAAACAGTTATACATTGTAGTGAGAATTAACTATTATCTAAAAATATTTTTATGGTACCAATAATTACGTTATTTATCAATCCGGGATACATTTTGTGGTATACTCTAATTGGTACGCTATCCTTAAGATAACCTTTTACTAGTACCCTTCTATCCTATGTCACTCTATCTTGTATCATTTTCATGTACCACCCTCTTTAGTATTACTCTATTTGATTCCAATCAATTTGGTATGTCTACTAGATTCCACTCTATCTGGTATCACTCTATTTGGTACAATATTGTCTGGTATCTATGATAGATACCACTCTTTCCTTAATAAATTTTTAATACCTTATATCTCATTTAATATCCTTATATTTATTAGTGTCTGATGATTTGATAAAATGATCTCTGAATCTCTTCGATCAAAACATATATTCTTCATCACCTTGTAGAAAAACATCAACCACTTCATAACACTTTTTATTATAATTATATATGCATCACTTCACAAAAATTTAATGGATGATTTTTAACTAAATATTGAAATTTCATGCTCAAAATTTTTAGCTTTCCTACTCAATCCTTCCACCCTTTTACTAACATAATACCTCTTCACAAAAAAGCTACAACTATATTCAAAGAAAAATTCTTACATCTCAAGGTTAATGAATTCTGTGAAAAGTATTAAAATATAGACAATTTATTTTATAAATATAATGTACAACATATTATTATCATAGAATATTAATTTGTATAAAATTTTTAATCATTCTTAAAAGTTCATGCATATCTTATCTATAGAACTCCACCATCCATTAGTTGCATATCCTATAAAAATTTTATGAAACTTCTCCATCATGTAACATTATTGGGATACCCTTATTTGATAACATGGAATCCTATGTCTAATCACTTAGAAACCTATATCTGATAACTCAAAAATAAGTATCAAAAAATTCAGAAACCAATTTGTGATAACTCAAAAATATCTTCCTAATCAATATGAAATCCACTTTAGACCATTCTAAAACAACTATTTGAAAAATTTTCAAACGTACATCCGGTGGAATTAACACCTTTTATCTATATAGTTAACTTATATTATTTATTTATATAGTATAAAAAATAATTTTCATCAAACCCTTTATTTTAACAAACATAGTTAGAGTATGGAATACCATAAAGTGATCATGATGTTTGCATTCTTGATGAATGGAAAATAATCGACTGATTTTATTTGTCTAGTTATATATATCCAATGTTAATATGCATAAATTCAAAAAAAAACCTTTGGTTATAACATCCATATAGTAACCTCAATATATTTGACTCAACTATCACTATCCTATATACAATATCTAAAAACATCTCAATGAATTTTTTTACACTGTCAATAAAATTTTGAATTGAAAAAAAGGAAATACTAAGAAGACATTATTTCTTTTCTACTAGATTTTTAAAAAATAAAAAAACATCAAAGAATCTAGGTATCAATAGTCTCCCAATTTATATTTTTTTTCAAACAAGGATCTTAGATAATTTACGACTTGAATCTAAAATAATGGACCACTATCCATTAATTATAATCATTTCTGAGTGATATCTGTATATGAAACAATAATCATTGAAAAAATTGATGTGTCTTAAATAAATATGTAATTAAATATCATTTCCAGATTATTTTTTATCTCAAAAAATCGTACTCAAAACCACATACAACCCTAAAAATTAAATGAATATTTTACTAAATACACTTTAAAAAACTTTTAAAACTGTTCACACATATAGACATTATTGCTTACAACCTTTAAAAAGTAGGCCTAAATGTATATTCTTCCTTGATAGTTAAATCACATATCAATGGATGTTGTAATATTTCAAACTTTTTGAAAACAATATAAAGAGAAATGATGAGAGATATAAAAATAATAATGTACCACATACATTAATAGACTGAGGGTGATTGCACATAATCAACCACAGTTTATGAAATGTGTCATTTGGTAGTGGTTTTGTGAAATTATCTTCAACATTTTCCCTTATAGTTAAAAAACTAAGATTTATTTCATATATATCCAAATATTCTTTGATAATGTGATATTTGATATTAATTTTACCAGAATATAAATATTAAACAAGATTATTGGTGATATTGAAAATAGTTAGACTATGAAAACACATCTACACATCAATCAAATAGTCATCCAATTTGTTTGTCATATTCCTTAATTGTTTCTATTTCAATGGAAGCTGAATAATATGACTATGTGGTGTTGAGTGTCCCTAAACTATTTTAATTATATTATGAATCATACATAATTCTCACATAATGAAATCTTGGTATGGTATATATCTTTTCTCATTGACACAACATGCCTAATCAATATCAACAAATACAATAAGATTCAATGTACCATTATTATCATTTTTTATACCATAATCCTCAATTACATTAATATATAATATAATTATTTTTATATATAAAAAACCTATCATAATTTGTGCAATTTGAAATTATTCACATTTTTTTACATCATAAACCAACTCTGGTTTAGAGGTTTTAAAATACGGTTGCCTTACAATAAGTTTTATAAATATTTTATGATAAATATTATTTCTTATTTCATTCATAAAATTATTTTTTACAACTAATATATATGTGTAAAATGATTTTTTATCTTCCATGCAATAATAATTTGAGAAATTACTTTTAATATTTTTCCTATGAAAATAAAAAGTGATCAGTCTCTTGATAAATTATTTTTCCATGAAAGTATGTCATTAATTCCAACATGTGAATTTCAAAAAATATTTTCATTTATTTGTAAAATCATTCACGATATTCTTCATTATTATTTTAATATTGATACAATAAAAATATAAAATCACATTTATAAAAAAATTTATTTTACTTAATGTAGTTGTGTAAGTGATGTCTTATTTTTTAAAATTAATCTTTTCTAAAAAAACTATATAGCTTTTAATAAAAAGACAATATGTAATTTTTAAAAATATATAAACAATTAATAAAATTTTAATCATATTTTTCATCTTTATAAATAATAAATCCATATGTTTTATCAATATAAAATTGTTCTTCATATACTCCATTTATAAAAGCATACTTGAAATCCATGTAAAATATCTTAAATAATATTGGTTACTTATTAGATTGAATGATTCTAATGCTTTAAAGTATTACTAATAGTGAAAAGGTAGAATCAAATTCAATGCCTTTAACTGATTAGTATACCTTACAAACCATTATTTTATTGATTTTTATCACTACAGTTTATTTATTCAACATATTAAACAAATTGTGCTAATAAAATTTTTAGCTTCTAGTTTCGGTTCAACCTTCCATTTATCATTTTTCTCAATATGATCTAATTATTTATTTATGGTTGAAATCCAATATTTATGATAAATGATTCTTTACCTTATTTTAGGTCAACATATGAGAAGAAATAGTTATGGGAATTCTTCTTAAACGTTATTCTTTGATAAATCTATTATCATTGATATTCATTGAAATCATTGACCTCCCCTTGATTCCTCATCCTTGGATGATATTAATGTATTTTTTACCTCATTGTATAAAATGTAACTATATTATCCTTGTATAAATATTATTTCATTTACATCCCTGACTTGGAAAAAAAAATTACAGATTAAATCTTTGATATATGTTAATATTAAATATCACTTTTAAGAAATTTTTGTTAAATTAAAAAATAAAAATTGAGGTATTTATAAAATAAAATGAATTAAAAAATTAGAAGAAATAATATTTTAAGTTTAATTATTATTTTTGGTACCTAATTCTATGAACTCGTAATGGATGCAGCTTCTCTTCCCTTTTCCCTTGGACAAGTTCTAGCTGAACTAAAGAGATTACAGTTTGAGAAAAACTCTATAGGCGATAACATAATGCTTATAGTGGTTTACACAATATCCATACTAGTTGAAAAGCAACCTAAAACTGTAATAATATATTAATTGATGTATAATTATTAATATAATATCATAAGCTGTTATAAAATAATAAATTAAGAATTTATAAAAACTTAATAAAATATTTATAAATATATATTTTTGATGAATTTATATAATTTTCAAAAATGTATTTTTTCTAAATAATTTTTTTTCCTTTGAAATGTATTTTTTAAATATTGTAATATTATTTGAAGGAAAAATTTTTATTTTCAATGAATATTAACTTGATTTAATGACATTTAATTAATTAGTAATTTATAAAAACATATATTTTATAAACTAAAAGTAGTTTTTATATAAAACCTAATTTTCAAGAAATTTTTTGTTTTTAATAAAAATAAAAAAAAAATCTAGTTTTTTAATTTGAAAAAATAAACATAATATTTTTTTATCATTTTCATATTCTTATAATATTAATTTTTTATAATATTCAAAAAATATAGATTTGTAATTGAATATTGCAAACTTCTCTTTTTATAAAAAAACTACTTTATCAAATTATTGTTATTCCATTATGAATATGTATTAAAGATTTTTTTGAGAAAAAATATTTATTTTATGAGTTAATTTATTATTCTACTTTAGATAATTTATAATGAAAATTTTCACTGCTTAGATTATATGTTATATTTTTAAAGAAAATTTATTTCATATACAGTATACATTTCATATATTAATAATAATTTTCCACACATTTAAAAATTGAATAAAAACAAATGAATTATAAATTTGGAATCATTATGTCCGAAGTATATAATAAGTTCCATTTTTAAGGAATAAATAATGAATTATATAAGTAACAACTAATTATCGTGGTGAAAACTAAAATGATAAATGTGACTAACCTAAGAGGTAAATGATTGAACTCATATAAAACAAGTTTCTAATTTAATGTTGGAGTTTTATGTTGAAATTATATTTTATACACTCAATTATATATCAATTTGGGTTCAAATATCATTGAGGGTGGCGTCAGATTACATAAAATATGTGGGTATTTAAAAAATTCCACTCATTTTCACTTATAGAAGGTGTAATCATCTCCTCACAAATACTCATGCCAAAGAATACTAATTTTATAAAAACATATATCCAACCAACTCCCACACACACTATAAAATATTAACAATGTTTTATTCTTCATAAAATATTTACCTTTAGAGGATGAATTCCCTTCACAAAACAGATAATATGGGAAGAAAAGTATCGGTTCGTAAACCTCTCTTTCATTTACTATTTCATTATATATATTTCTTTTTCCTAAAATTTTATATCACTGTATTGGAATCATTACATAAATATTATTAGTATATAGTTATTTAATTAAAATGATTGAAAAAATGTTAACAGCCCACCCCTTTAATTAAGAAGAATTTAAATGTGAATTATTTGTTGTGTAGATAACCACCTCCACAACAAAATATTTTAATTATTCCTTCACATACATACAAGTATGATCTTCATTGTGAATTTAATATATAATTATTTTGTTTATTTTATATTTTATATTCTAAAATGATAAGAAATATTACTCCTATTCACCCATGTTATGGAAAACGCAATCTCCAACTATGAGTATTTACAGACTACCAAATGCATTACACTATTGATTTCGTGTTTTCATTTCATTATAACCTTACAGTGATGGTCAAGATTTTTTTTAAATATATTTTTTTATAATATCATAAAATTATTTTGTATGAAAAATTGGATAATCTTGTAACGATATAATCAACAAAAAATATTTTAATTTAAAAAATTTAATACATGAAAACAATGAATAAAATCATCAATTCAAATAATGTAATATTTTCCTATCCATTAATTCTTCTTTAAAGTAATTTATTTTTTATATATCACTCTAATAAAATATAAATGATACTATATGATATCTTTTTAATTTTATTACCACTAAATCTCCTCATAATGTAAAGACATCATGGTATAAACACCTAATTGAAAAATCATAAAATATATTTCAGGAATGATTTTGAAAAAATATTTATTTTTGTAATATGAAAAAATAATGAAATAAATATTTTTATGACATGTGATATGAATACATAAATACTATACTCATTAATTAAAAAACACCATTCATATGTTGAAAATTCCAAAAACAAATCATTGTTTTTTTCATCCTCTATAATAATTTTGAAGTATGATTGAAATAAAATTTGACGTTAATAAATAAATAAAAGACTCATATTATCGTTAATTTAAATAACACATAATAGTGAAGTGTTAATAATGATTAAATACATACAACACTTAAATGAAACTATAAGAAATGGTCTAAACTACAAACTACTGATGTAGAAAAACATTCCATAACTATATAATTTAAATGATGATCATGATTATAAATGATAATTAGTATATTTATATTTATTAATATGTTTCAAAAATTATTTATTAAGATAATTATTTTTAATACATAATATCTTTTTGTTCATACAACTATGTATAGAAACAAGGTTGGGTGTTTTTCAGAATTTTGAATACCATGAGACATGTTTTAGATATATACAATATTTCATTTTCAATGTGTTAAATAATTATATATTGTAATTTTTTATCAATATACTACTACATATCATGATCATTACATTTTCTATTTAAATTTATACCACTCATATGTTTTTTATTCAAAATATAAAAGGCTATACATGGTTTTTTGTCTCAAATCATTCATGCGGTTCATAATCACTCTCCTTGGAATATTAACATTCATGATGGATCTATTTTAACCTATTATAATATTATGTTAAATATTAAAAATATTTTTAAAGAGACAAGGACCAATCATACATTTATATTACATCATTTTTTATGAATATTCATTACATTACACTAAGATATGTCTAAGGAACAGAATAGCTCGGTGTCTTTGAGAACATGGAAACAAAAACAAATGGTCTATAGGTGAAACAAATAATCTCCCAATAGGATCATTAGAACAACCACCCTTATTTTAAATATCATATGTAATACATTTATTTATAACCTGTGAAAATTAGATATAACAAAGTGTGATATGAGATTCCCAATAAGGGTAAACATGGGTGATACGTAAGTATACCATAAACATAAGGGTATTCCAACATGAGAATAAAATTTGAAAACCAAACCCTACAAATAAAATATCATAATATTTAGTCATTAAATATATATATTAAGTTCATAAGACATAAATAAAAATGGTATCAATGAATGTGATACATGAGAGGAGAATATTGCCATAAGGCATGGATTTGCGGAGTACACATAAGAATAGAAAATATAATTTCAAGGATACACACTAAGTTATTCATAAAATTTTATGCCTGGGTCACCACCCATGCACTTACATTAGGCTTGATATTACCACATGTATACATTATTTTTTAGATTTCAGATAACCACCAATGTACCATTCTGTAATGCTTAAGCTAACAACTATTTGACCCAATTTTTCATTCTTGGATAAAACCCCATGTACAATCTAATGTCATAGAACATTTATCACTAAAAAATTATTTTGAGGGAGATATAGGTCATAACCATAACATAATGAATATCATACACATGTATTCCATAATATCATAAAACATTTATCAGGTAATAATCCATGAAATCAAATGGGCTTTATTAACTTTTTATAATATCATAACCTATATAAATGAGAATGAATTAATAGCAATATCATAATTTGATCATAGAACAACCTTTGACAATATTTAGTATTAATAATAATATCGTCATAACTTAACCCAAGAAAAATATATGGGTTTCACAATAATTCTCTCATGGTATAAACCAGGGAGGAGAAACAGGTTTCATAAACCTCACGTCCTCATAAACATAAAACACTTATAGATTAAATAAAAATAGAATCCATGGATCATATCATCAGTAAATCATAATTAACGTAAAACATATCATCTTTCATAGAGAGGTATTTTAAAATATCACATGAAATATATCATAAGAGAAATAACTAATATTTGAAAATAAATTTTAAAAATATAAAACATTTTCAAAATACTTTTATTTTCATGTAAGATTCAAAATCTGTTAAAGATGATTTTAAAAATAATATAAAACATTTCATAATGAAAATATACCGTTTACATTAAAAAAAAATTAGAACATAATATATTTTGAAAATATTTATTTTCCAAATAAGATTTAAATCATATAAAGGAAGTGACAATGACAAGATTCACTATGATGATAGGATGTTTTGTTCATTATATGAAGTTTGAAACAATTATTCCACTAACTTTAATGGTAAAATAAAAACTAGATTTGATTAAAAACACTATAATATTACTCTCAATAAATTTTTTAAAAGGAAAAAAACTAGTCAAAATAACATTCATAAATCATTTAATAATAGTAAAAAACTTGAAATCATTTTTATAAAACATTGTTTTGGAATAAAAATGGTTTATAACCAAAAAGATAATTTTATTTAAGAATAATTATTTTCCAACTCTGGAGTATATAAGGAAATTAAAAGGATGATAAAACATATAATCTCATGAAAAAACTAGAGGATAAGGAATGTAATGTGTTTTTCGAGAGATTGAACATAAGGTTTTGTCATTTGAATATATAAACACACACCATCCGAATAAATGATGAGATTTTAACATAAAGATATTCCCACATTGTTAAGATTGCACACTAATCCTTCGAAACAACAATAAAAAAGTAAACATAAAATATCATGAGGTTAATAAAATTCATGATTCAAAATGTTAAGGGGACTTATATACAACTTGTAAGAAAATATAGGTGCATAACATAACATATGTCTCAAATAAAGAAAACGGAGAAAATAATATGTTACTACTTTAGAAATATTTTAAATACTAGTCCCCAATAATGTATAACTCTAAAGAATACATTACATATCATTATTTGAATGAGATTCAGGATATAAATATAGGTCCTTTGCATAATGGAAGCATCATATTATTATTTCCCAGCATTTTTTTAAATTATTCTTATTGATGAGTATTATGATATTTAAGTGATGGTAAATTCCATGATCAACAGAATTGAATCAGGGAATATGAAAAATGTGCATACAATAAAACAGAATAACAAAAAAATAACAATCTATTTATGAATAATTTAATAAATTAAAGAATTACCATGCAATATATAATTTTTTTAATTGATGGATTTTTAAGACATATATATGTCATTCCATCGTTACATTGTAGGAATCATGAATAGATTACCTATAGAAGTAATCCACATGTGTTAAAACAATATATGAATCTCATTATAGTAATATCCATGTTCTATAATGGTAGATCCTATCATTTTCATTGTTTTACTTTGATCGCCAATAGATTCACTTCAACAAGATTCCCCCTGATCTCTCCAGACATGAGAGTGGAAGGCTGAAAATGATCTCTCTCCATTCATGGAAGTGTTCTGGTAGAGAGATATCGTTAGGGTTATAAAGGATTATCGTTGGATCAAATTATGATAAAAACATTAATTGGATATTTGAAAAAAATATTTTAATTTGGTTTATATGCCACTATAGATAAAAAATAATAATTGAACATGCACCCTTTATTATTTATTTATTCTATACTAAATGTAATGTGTATAATAAAAATAATATTTTCATATCAAGACACGCACTAAAATAATGATTTAAATTAAATATAATTTTTTCAAATTAAATCAATATATATTATTTGATAGCAGACCATTATACCCGGTTTTCAATTCCACTAAAATATTTAATAGGCCTTGAATAAAGAATATGTGTTTTATAAATAAATATCACTACATTATTCCCCAATATATAAATAGATATTAAATTCAATAAATGGAAATTGAATATTTGTTATGTATTATTTTTCAAGTAATATTATCTCAAATAACAAGGTATTAAATATATGAATTCAAGAAAAAATGGAAAATTATTATACAATGTATGGGAATAATATTTATTCGACTTGATAAATAAAATATAATAATACATTGTTTACCTGAGATTATAGATATGCTTAATTTGTGACCGAGTAAGCCTCTTTTCGTAGAGGCATTATGTGAAGCGACCTAAGGATCAAGGTTAGTGTCTAACAATATTCCATGGAACCCATAAAAATATTTCAATGTCATAATTAAATAATACCTCCTACAGATGATTAATATTTAATACAATCCCTTGATCAATGTATCTATAATAATGAAGGTTTCATGCTAGTGACTTCTGTAACATCCCAGGTAAATAAAGAATAAATTTTTTTCATATTTATTAATATTTTCGAATTAAATATTAATTTTACTTTAAAGGGGTTCCTATTTTCGATAGCGTACCCAATACGCAACAAAGAGATTCATTGAAATCTTACGTTGCATACTAGTAATAAAATAATATGATTCTAAATGGTAGTTAATACGTAGTCATTGTATTGGCGGGAATGAATAAAAATAACTAAAATATGATTATATATGTTTGTTAAGTGTTTTTACATTTATCCAATAAAATATTAAGGCTTAAAATACAAAAAGAATTCAATTTTAGGAATTGATACTCAAATATTCACTAAAAGGTTGAACTATCCCCTTTTGATGGAGAACTGTCATTAAATATAGTTTTTTTCACCCTTATACATTCTATTGGACCAAATAAAATTCTTCTTTAGAATCGGGACATCAAAATTTAATGTGTGTAAATTTTTGGTATTTTTCCGATAAAGTTCAAATTTTTAATGAATAGTGAAAAATGTTGTATTTTAATTCAAAACCTCTTTTTAATATAATTTGTTTATATGATTAGATTATATTTTTAATTGTTTTTAAAGTGAAATTAGAATATATTTTTACCATTTAATCCAATAGTGGTCGTTGGAATTAATTTCACTTTGAAATTGGACTTAAACTAGTGTCAATCTTTTGATATATATTGTTTCATAAAAACACGCTATTTGTTCTGACAGAGGGAATTAATTATTAAATTAATTAATGTAACTTATATGTTTAGAATTTTAAAAAATAGACATAATTTTTTAATTACGAATATCAAATATAGCTTATGGTGAAGTTTTGGTATTTTTCTGAAAAACTTCAATTTTTGATGAATAGTGAAACCACTAAGTGGTACTTAAAAAACTGGTTTCCCATTTAAATAAAAATTTTCCACCTCTATGTTTTGAATTTCAAAAATCCAACATACATGGTTGTCATTATGATGTAAAATGTGGTTCAATGGGATTAAAATAATTTTTTGGTGAATAGTAACTTTTAAGTTTATTAATCACGATTAGAGGTAATTAGTGTAGTTTATGGTAAAAATAATATTTTAATAATATGAAATGACCTAGACACATGTAATACCCTTATTGGATGTGTCGTGGAAGACCTAGAAAATACATGGGTCAACTTTGGGACCCCATGGAGCCACTTTGGTAGGAAAATGATGTTAATAACATTTTATTTTATGTTAAAATAAAAATGTCACAAACATGAAATGTTTTACTAAGACAATTTTTAAGTGGGGTTATACAAGTCATAATTTTGACAATAAATATTCATTGGAAATATAAAAATATTTCCTACATGAAGATAGTTTTTTATAGTTTTTAGACATTATATAAATTAAATTATTTATGACACCGTGATGATGCAACGATTACCTCATTATTTAACGATTTAAATAAAATGAAATGATAATGAAAAATCTAATACCTACAATTTTCAAAAACTTATTTTATGGGTGTATTTAGAACCCTTATCACCTTAGCCTTTAAACTTATAATTGTGGGACCCTTTTTATCTGAAAATCATTTTATAATAAAGTATCTTTTCTTATCTTTCCAAGAGTGCCCCTCCTCTCCTCTTATAAAAGGACACAACCTCTACCTCCTTACCCACACCTCTCAAGACTTTTGAACGTCCAATCTCTTCCCATTTTCTCTCTCCACATCCCTCTACTCATCCTTTAAGCCTTACCTTGGGAAGAAAGCTCTTCAAGGAACCCCTTTGGTTCAAACCAAGAAGAGTTACCCGATTTAAAGGTAGTGTTTTCTCTTTTGTTCTTATGTATTATTTTTCTTATCCAACCCCCTAAAATCTTTTTATTAATTTCTTTTGTAACCACACCAGTATATTAAATATACTAGGATTTTGTTATGAGAAGTATTAGAGCTACACCTACACACACCTTCTCTTAATGGTTAAAGAACATACCGTTTCTGTGGTTGGCGATTTTCTGCCTCACGAAACGATGATTGTTCAATATTCTTTTAAAATCATTCATGGTGGCCATTAATATGTCACTATCTTTATATATGATATATATTATGTTTTTTTTTCCTTATACTTCTGTATTTTTCATTTGTGGCAGACCTTTATGGTTTCCATTGTGGGTAAACACGATAATTTCATTTTAGGAAGTGCGGACTACCGCCCCCTCAAAGTGATTTGATTCGTTACTGCCATATGTGGGACATATAAAGGATTTAGTTAATGTTATTATATATGATGTTATACTGGAATTATAATATACCCTTATATCATTATGATTTCACCCCATTAAATATGAAATAGAAATGAAAGTAGCGTTCATGCGTACGTACGGCTTACCGTCTCCATGAACGGTGCATTTCATTTATTACCTCTAAATGCTATATAAAATTATAAATACATGTATATGCTGGATATATATATTATATATATGATATAAAAATCATGAATATAATTCTGGATATAATTAACCTTTGACCATATTAACAACATGTAATTGTAAGAAGTCCATTTTTGACATAAGTACCAAATATCGACAAAATGAAATTTATTAAATTAAATGATTACATAACGTTTATAACATGAAAATAAGTTATATAAAAGGAAAAATAAACTTGAAAAAAGTTCTTAAGAAATTAGTAATTAACATTATTTTATTATTCAGGAGATTAAAGAGCAATCGAGTCACGTCGGACATGAGGTAAGGGGCTTCGTCTCAATCTCCTTTCATTGTGGCATATTTTGTTTTATACACAACTCTCTTTTATATGGTGTATAAACCCCTTTGACATTTAATTTTATTCAAAAAGAATATTTTTATACGAAGCATTTTACAAAATGACAAAAAGGAATGTTTCTTTTAACGTACGCGGTGACAACAACCTTTTCCGCCACTGTGAGTATTATTTGGTCTTTGGCTTCCTCAAAAAGACATAATGTTTTAAAATGAAATAAATACCATATAATCTTTTATGTATTTTGTTATTGGAAAGGGTTTTTATAATGGATTTTTTTATGTCAATATATTTAAGTGATATATTTTGATTAAAATGTGGAAATGTTTTATTTCCATTATAATTGTTATGATTTTATAATGGTACTTGGACATTTGACGGGTGGTTACATGATAAACCATATGACGGGTGGTGCCGTAAATACCAGGACGGGTGGTTACGTTATAACATCCAATGCATTGGGTATGGAAGTCGGCCGTATGGCTATTTCATTAAGTGATATGTGTGGAAGTTGATCATATGGTTATTCCATTTAAGTATGTTTATGTCCCGAGTTACCTTTATATGTTATGTTTTCTTTATATGGGTTTTATGGTAATATTTTAGTTACAAAAGGGAAAGTGATGATATTCTATTCAGTGAAGAGTTTTTACTACTTCATAATTGTGAAAATTATTAGTTTGATAAAGTATACATGGTTTAATTGTTGTTTTAAAAAACTAACAGATTTCATTCTTTCTGTATCACATCTGGAAATATAGGTTTTCCCAACGGATATATACCAACAGTTTTCTTAAACCGTTGGTGTATATTAGTATACCATGCATATACCAACGGTTTAGCAAAAACTATTGGTAAAGGTATGTGGTGGTGAAGATATACCAACGGTTTTTGCAAAACCGTTGGTAAAGATTGTTTTTGATGAAGATATACCAACAGTTTTGTAAAACCGTTGGTAAAAGTGAGTTTTTGAAGGGCTTTACCAACGGTTTTTTAAAACTGTTGGTAAAAGTTTTCATTCCCAATGGTTTTTACAAACCGTTGGGAATGATTTCCCAGAAATAGACAGATCCTCGGGCTCCCCCATTCCATGCGACTGGAGCCATAAACCGAAGCAGAGAAGTGGGATTCTCTTTACCCTACTGTCCAAATCATCCCATCTTCAAAATTTCTTTGATTCTCATTTGTAATCTGTAAGTTATACATTCATTTTAATGTTATGTATCTTCTGTTTTGATTTTATGTCTTCTATTTTGATTTTTTGTTTTAAATTGGGTGAAGAGGTGAATTGGGATTCTGTTTACCCTACTGCAAAAATCTTTCATTCCGACCCATCTTCAAAATTTCTTAGTTCTACATTTCCTGTAAGTGATATTTTTATTTTAATTATCTACATCTACTGTTTTGATTTTTTCTTTATATTTGGGTGTTTATGAATTTTGTTTTCTCTTTGATTTGGGTGCGTGTGTTGAGATTTGTTAGTGCCACACATATAGTGATTATAGTATGAGTTTGGTCTATTGGGATAAGTAGTAAAGTGAATCAAATTTGATTCAAAATGAATTGTGTGTTAATATCATCCAAAAAATTTTAGTTTCTAGAAGGCTTGGTATTTCTAGGAATTTTGTGCTAATATCATTCATATTACACATGATTCACATCATCGTAAGAATGTTTGATGATGTTGTTGAGATTAGAGAGAAACCTCATACACTCTAGGTTGTTTATAGTGGCATGGTTAGTCATGAGTGATAATTTTCTTAGTTTTTAGTTTCGATTTTGATGTGGGATGAGACCAATTTCTATTCTCATATTCCAACCGAATTTCTGTTCCAGCCCAATTTATGTTTCTGTTCTTTATTTACATTCCATGAATATTCCAGCCCATATAGATTGCATTAGACAGTTGTCTAATTTTTTGATGTGCCTTTCATGTTTCATTACCAAGAAATTTTTATTATATGTTATAAAAGTCAATCACATGTTTAGTTTTAACATTCATTGTTACTTTATTATCGTGTTTTAATAATTTATATTAATATTCATTTCATTTATTCCATCGTTGAGTGTTTTTACTTGTGCAATAGAATTCCAAGCTCATTTTACTTCATAGTGATTATTTAGATTCCAAAGTGTTTTATTTTTCATGTTAAATTTATTAAAAAGTTTTGGGGACTAATTAATCTTATTAGATTCCAATTTCCATGCTTCTATGCTTGTTAAGAATTAAATGAAATATGATGGTTGTAATTAAATGAAAGTCAATGTTCAATTTTTATCATGTATGGGTGATTAATAAATTGGAATGTGATGAACCATATAATTGAACCATTGTTGATGCACATTATATACCAAAAGGTTATTGAATAAAAGTTATTCTTCTGAATTTCGTTACATCATAGATAAAAATGGTTGTGGTTATATGAGAGATACCTCTGATGGTTATTTGATCATTGATTTATGGAGAATGAATGGTTTAGGTCCGGTATTAATAGTAGCTTCTAGTGAGACCATTTTAGTATAAGGGGAAATGAGATTATGATATACAAGGTGGAGATTGAGTTGGTAGAGACCAAACATTATTTGTTCCTTGTGTTCAAGAAAAATAAATAGAGTGTTCCAATTAGGTGGTCATCAGTAAAGACGTAGGTAAGATTTCCAAGTCCCGTTTCATGAATTTGAATATGTGGTTCTATAGTTGTTTTGGATTGTTTGAGGTACTCTTAGTGTATTATAAACCCTCATTTGTTCCATATTCATTTAAATTGATTTAATATCATTTTTTTCACAAACTCCATCATATCCTGTCAAACTATATTTAGAGTGTATATTCATTCGTATGGTGTTAAATATTTTAGTAAATGTCCATACTAGCTTCTTTTATGTGTTCTAGGGGTTTAGACTAATGACAGGGCTTCATGATTATTGTGGGGGTATTCTTTTCATATAAATATACCTATACACCCCGACCCCCTTGGACAACCTGACCAACCCCACGATGAGCATGGGGACGAGGGCGAGGATGGGGCCGAGGGCGAGGATGGGGCTAAGGGTGATGATGTGGCCGAGGGCGAGGATGGGGCCGAGGGCGAGGATGATGCCGAGGATGAGGATGAGGCTGACGATGAGCATGGGGATGATGATGAGGACGACGGCGAGGACAGAGATGGCGGTGAGGATGATGCTGATGATGATAGTGGTGACGGTGATGGTGATCAGATGCAGATTGATCCATTACATTTTTGAATTCTGTATAACTCTTTATTTTTGAACATGGTTTTCCACTTTGGGGTTTTCCTATGCTTCATAGGGACGTTGCATTCAGATTCTGTTTTTTGCACTTGATTCTTATTGTATGATTAGTCTACTACCTAGACCTTTAGTATTCCTTGGTACTGTGATACTCATTTTTCTATTTTTTTTACTTAGCTTTCTTAGTTAGCCAGGTATTTCATGTTTATGCATGTGGAAAATGATATGGAAAATGTGCTTTGAAGTAGTGGCCGACACCACTCAAAGTGTCTAACTTTTATTTGAAATGTGCCGGATTTTAAGTGAAAACAACAACTGGCATACGAAAAATAGACCAAACGCATTCGGATTCTATTTAAACTATAGGACAATGATCCATGGGTCATATGTGACGTGTACAAGTGAACCCCGCCTCAATCTCAGGGCCGGTGTGGCCGGTACCACTCAAAGTGTCTTTCTTTTGTTTAAAATGGATGTGTTTTAAGTAAAAAAACCACATACGGAAAAGGACCAAACAAATTCGGATACTGTTGATACTTTAGGACATGTATCCATGGGTCATATGTGATGGGTACGAGTCAACACCGCCTCAATCCGAGGCGCGGTGTGGCCGGCACCACTCAAAGTGTCTAACTTTTATTTGAAATGGACAGGATTTTAAGTGAAAACAATAACTGGCATACGGAAAACAGACCAAACGCATTCAGATTCTATTGAAACTATAGTACAACGATCCATGGGTCATATGTGATGTGTACGAGTCAACCCCGCCTCAATCCAAGGGCCGGTGTGGCTGGTACCACTAAAAGTGTCTTTTTTTGTTTAAAATGGATGCAGTTTTAAGTAAAAAAACCACATACGGAAAACAGACCAAATGCATTCAGATACTACTGATACTTTAGGACATGTATCCATGTGTCATTTTTGGTGTTTAAGAGTCAACCCCGCCTCAATCCGAGGCACGGTGTGGCCGGAACCACTCAAAGTTTCTAACTTTTATTTGAAATGGACAGGATTTTAAGTGAAAACAACAACTGGCATACGGAAAATAGAACAAACACATTCTGATTCTGTTTAAACTGTAGGAAAACAATCCATGGGTCATATGTGATGTGTACGAGTCAACCCCGCCTCAATCTGAGGGCCGGTGTAGCCAGTACCACTCAAAGTGTCTTTCTTTTGTTTAAAATGGATGCGCTTTTAAGTAAAAAAACCACATACGGAAAACGGACCAAACACATTTAGATACTGTTGATACTTTAGGACATGTATCCATGGGTCATTTTTGGGGTGTAGGAGTCAACCTCGCCTCAATCCGAGGCGCGGTGTGGCCGGCACCACTCAAAGTGTCTAACTTTTATTTGAAATGGACAGGATTTTAAGTGAAAACAACAACTGGCATACGGAAAACTGACCAAAGGCATTCGGATACTATTGATACTTTAGGAAATGTATCCATGGGTCATATGTGACGTGTATGAGTCATCCCCGCCTCAATCCGAGGGCCGGTGTGGCTGGAACCACTCAAAGTGTCTTTCTATTGTTTAAAATGGATGCGCTTTTAAGTAAAAAAAACCACATACGGAAAACTGAGCAAACGCACTCGGATACTATTGATATGTTAGGTAATATATCCATGGGTCATATGTGACTTGTACGAGTCAACCCTGCCTCAATCTGAGGGCCGTTGTGGCCAGGACCACTCAAAGTGTCTTTCTTTTGTTTAAAATGGATGCGCTTTTAAGTAAACAAAATCTCATACGAAAACTGACCAAACGCAGTCGGATACTGTTGATACTTTAGTACATGTTTCCATTGGTCATTTGTGACGTGTACGAGTCAACCATGCCTCAATCCGAGGCGCGGTGTGGCTGAAACCACTCAAAGTGTCTAACTTTTATTTGAAATGAACATGATTTTAAGTGAAAACTTCAACTGGCATACGGAAAACCGAACCAATGCATTTGGATTCTGTTGAAACATTAGGAAAACGATCCATGGGTCATATGTGACGTGTACGAGTCAACCTTGCCTCAATCCAAGAGCCGGTGTGTCCGGAACTACTTAAAGTGTCTTTTTTTGTTTAAAATGGATGCGCTTTTAAGTAAAAAAGGACATACGGAAAACTGACCAAACGCTTTCAGATTCTATTGAAACTTTAGGACAATGATACATGGGTCATTTTTGACGTGTACGAGTCAACCCCGCCTTAATCTGAGGCGCGGTGTGGCCGACACCACTCAAAGTGTGTCACTTTTCTTTGAAATGGACAACAGTTTAAGTTAAAACAAGAACTCACATACGGAAAATAGATCAAAGGCATTAGGATACAATTGATACTTTAGGAAATGTATCTATGGGTCATTTGTGACGTGTACGAGTCAACTCCGCCTCAATCTGAGGCACGGTGTGGCTGGTACCACTCAAAGTGTCTATCTTTTCTTTGAAATGGACAACAGTTTAAGTTAAAACAACAACTGACATACGGAAAACCAACCAAATGCTTTCTGATTCTGTTGAAACTGTAGGAAAACGATCCATGGGTCATATGTGACATGTAGGAGTCAACTCCGCGTCAATACGAGGGCCGGTGTGGCCGGTACCACTCAAAGTGTCTTTCTTTTGTTTAAAATGGATGCGCTTTTAATGAAAAAAAAACGACATATGGAAAATTGACCAAAGACTTTCGGATTCTGTTGAAACTTTAGGAAAATGATTTATGGGTCATTTGTGATGTGTACGAGTCAACCCCACCTCAATCCGAGGCGTGGTGTGGCCGACACCACTCAAAGTGTCTAACTTTTATTTGAAATGGACAGGATTTTAAGTGAAAACAACAACTGGTATACGGAAAACTGACCAAACGCATTCGGATTCTGTTGAAACATTTGGAAAATGATCCATGGGTCATATGTGACGTGTACGAGTCAACCTCGACTCAATCTGAGGGCCGGTGTGGCTGGTACCACTCAAGGTTTGTCACTTTTCTTTGAAATGGACAACTGTTTAAGTTAAAACAACTAGCATACGGAAAATGGACCAAATGTATTCAGATACTATTGATACATTAGTACATATATCCATGGGTCATATGTGACATGTACGAGTCAACCCCGCCTCAATCCGAGAGCCGGTGTGTACGGGACCACTCAAAGTGTCTTTCTTTGGTTTAAAATGGATGCACTTTTAAGTAAAAAAAACCACATACGGAAAGCTGACCAAACGCAGTCGGATACTATTGATACTTTAGGACATTTATTCATTAGTCATTTGTGACGTGTACGAGTCAACCATTCCTCAATTCGAGGTGCGGTGTGGATGACACCACTCAAAGTGTCTAACTTTTATTTGAAATGAACATGATTTTAAGTGAAAACAACAACTGGCATACGGAAAACCGACCCAACACATTCGGATTCTGTTGAAACATTAGGACAACGATCCATGGGTCATATGTGACGTGTACAAGTCAACCTTTCCTCAATCTGAGGGACGGTGTGGCCGGGACCACTCAAAGTGTCTTTCTTTTGTTTAAAATGGATGCGCTTTTAATTAAAAAACCGACATACAGAAAACCAACCAAACACTTTCTGATTCTATTGAAACTTTAGGAAAATGATCCATGGGTCATTTGTGACATGTCCGGGTCAACCCCGCCTCAATCCGAGGCGCGGTGTGGCCGGAACCACTCAAAGTGTGTCACTTTTCTTTGAAATGGACAACAGTTTATGTTAAAAAAACAACTGAAAGATAGAAAATAGACCAATGGAATTCGGATACTGTTGATACTTTAGGACATGTATCCATGGGTCATTTTTGACGAGTACGAGTCAACTCCGCCTCAATCCGAGGCACGGTGTGGCCGGTACCACTCAAAGTGTCTAACTTTTCATTGAAATGGACAACAATTTAAGTTAAAACAACAACTAACATACAGAAAACCAACCAAACGCATTTGGATTCTATTGAAACTGTAGGAAAACGATCCATGGGTCATATGTGACGTGCACGAGTCAACCCCGCCTCAATCCGAGGGCCGGTGTGGCCGGTACCACTCAACGTGTCTTTCTTTTTTTTTAAATGGATGCGCTTTTAAGTAAAACAACGACATACGGAAAATCAACCAAACACTTTCGGATTCTGCTGAAACATTAGTAAAATTATTTATGGGTCATTTTTGACGTGTACGAGTCAACACCACCTCAATCCGAGACGCGGTGTGGCCGACACCACTCAAAATGTCTAACTTTTATTTGAAATGGACAGGATTTTAAGTGAAAACAACAACTGGAATACGGAAAACTGACCAAACGCATTCGGATTCTGTTGAAACATTAGGAAAGTGATCCATGGGTCATATGTGACATGTACGAGTCAACCCCGCCTCAATCCGAGGGCCGGTGTGGCCCAGACCACTCAAAGTTTGTCATTTTTCTTTGAAATGGACAACAGTTTAAGTTAAAACAACTAGCATATGGAAAATGGAACCAAGGTATTCAGATACTATTGATACTTTAGGACATGTATCCATGTGTTATATTTGACATGTACGAGTCAACCCCGCCTCAATCCAAGGGGTTTTGTATCCGAGACCACTCAAAATGTCTTTCTTTTGTTTAAAATGGATGCGCTTTTAAGTAAAAAAACCCACATATGGAAAACTGACCAAACGCAGTCGGATACTATTGATACTTTAGGACATGTATCCATTGGTCCTTTGTGACATGTACGAGTCAACCCCGCCTCAATCCGAGGCGCGGTGTGGCTGACACCACTCAAAGTGTCAAACTTTTATTTGAACTGAACATGATTTTAAGTGAAAACAACAACTGGCATACGGAAAACCGACCAAATGCATTCAAATTCTGTTGAAACTTTAGGAAAACGATACATGGGTCATATGTGACGTGTACGAGTAAACCTCGCCTCAATCCGAGGGCCGGTGTGTCCGGGACCACTCAAATATGTCACTTTTCTTTGAAATGGACAACGGTTTAAGTTAAAACAACTTGCATACGGAAAATGGACCAAAGGTATTCGGATACTATTGATACTTTAGGACATGCATCCATGGGTCATATGTGACGTTTACAAGTCAAACCCGCCTCAATCCGAGGGTCGGTGTGGCCGAGACCACTCAAAGTGTCTTTTTTTTGTTTTAAATGGATGCGCTTTTAAAGAAAAAAAACCACATACGGAAAACTGACCAAACGCAGTCGGATACTGTTTATACATTAGGACATGTATCCGTTGGTCATTTGTGACGTGTACGAGTCAACCCCGCCTCAATCTGAGGAGTGGTGTGGCCGACACCACTCAAAGTGTCTAAATTTTATTTGAAATGAACATGATTTTAAGTGAAAACAACAACTGGCATACAGAAAACCGACCCAACACATTTGGATTCTATCGAAACTTTAGAAAAACGATCCATGGGTCATATGTGACCTATACGAGTCAAACTTACCTCAATCCGAGGGCCGGTATGGCCGGGACCACTCAAAGTGTCTTTCTTTTGTTTAAAATGGATGCGCTATTAAGTAAAAAAATGACATACGAAAAACTGACCAAACGCTTTCGGATTCTATTGAATCTTTAGGACAATGATGAATGGGTCATTTGTGACGTGTATGAGTAAACCTCGCATAAATCCGAGGTGCGGTGTGGCCAGCACCACTCAAAGTGTGTCACTTTTCTTTGAAATGGACAACAGTTTAAGTTAAAACAACAACTGACATACAAAAAATAGAACAAAGGCATTCAGATACTGTTGATACTTTAGGACATGTATCCATGGGTCATTCGTGACGTGTACGAGTCAACTCCGCCTCAATCCAAGGCTCGGTGTGGACGACACCACTCAAAGTCTCTCTTTTATTTCAAAAGGAAATCATTTTAAGTGAATACAACTGAAATTTACACTCATCAACGATAGTCGCAAACTCTTTTTCATGAGTTGGGTCGTTTCACTCATGGGGTCATAAGTGATGAGACTCCTAAGAAAATATCTTTTCACCATATATTATAAACAATACAAGTTCAATGCAAAATTCATCACAAATCATTACATACCCAAACCTAGTATCACAAAAAAATGGGATTTGAGTCAATTTGAATGTCTTATTCAACTCTAATAGTTATTTATCAAACTATTCTGCCTAATATAATTTGATGGGTGAGGTGAATTAACACTGGATGATTGTTGTCATATGTGTTTTTTGGGCTATTTTAGGTGTTTTTTATTCTGTTTGAAGTCTGTATGTGGCTTTTGTGATATTTTTTATGCAGGTGTATAGTGGAGGGTATACTGGAGGGCTGTTGTGCACTGTTTTTTTATGCAGGTGTATGGTAGGGCTTCTGGAGGTCTTCTGGGGGCTGTAGTGCAGCAGCTCTGGGAAAAGCTTTACCAACAGTTCTAAACCGTTGGTAAAGCCTTTTCTTGAATTCTGAAAAAAGATTTACCAACGGTTCCGAACCGTTGGTAAAGATTTTTCCATAATTCTGGAAAAACTTATACCAACGGTTCTAAACCGTTGGTAAAGCTTTTTCAAGAATTCTGAAAAAACATATACCAACGGTTCTGAACCGTTGGTAAAGAGTTTCCCAGAATTCTCAAACACCTATACCAATGGTTTAAATGAAACCGTTGGTATAGGGCTTTCCTCACGGCTAACTGGACAACGGTTTGGAAAACCATCGGTATACTCTTTACCAACGGTTTTCCAGCCTATACCAATGGTTATATACTGTTGGTATAGCCTACTTTTCTAGTAATGTATCCCTTACTTAGATTTTTATTCTTACCAAAAGTTTTTTGAAATGTTTTTCACATGACTTAATGTGGAATAGTATCATGGATGGGATCAAGGTAAAGTCATGATATCTAAAACATGGAACTAGACATGTTCTTTTTAGGAGTTTTTATTTTATGGAAACTCAGTATAAGTGTCTACTTTGTAATATTTTTAGATGTAATAGTTATGTCCTAATTCTCTAAAACTCTAAACCATGAAATGATCATCAATGTGAATTATTCATTCATGTATTTCAATATTAAGTAAGGTTCAAGGTTGGGGCCCTATAGTTGGTATCAGAGGTTGGTTTAGACAACTTTAGGAGTTAGAAAATTGATAAATTATAAGTTAATTTATGGTCTGATTGAAATGATATAGCATTTAAAGATTACCATGTTGGTTCACCTAACATATTTCTATGTTCAGAATGGTTTTCCACAAAGGAAACAAAGCGGCTATATTAGGACGACATTAGGAGGAAGACAACCTTCCAAATCAGCAACTCGAGATGGTCGGAATCAGAACTAAACAGTTTGTTGCAGTAATGGCACAGTTGACTTAGGCTATAAATGGTGGTGGTATCCATGCACGAGATCACCTAGATCAACCACAGAGGAACATGTCAGTGGTGAAACATTTCATGAGGCAACATCCCCCATCATTTAGAGGATGATCTGACCCTGTGCTTGCTGAAGGGTGGATTAAAGCGTTGGAGAAGATTTTTGATGTCATGGGGTGTTCATAACATCAAATGGTTAGTCTTGATGTTTACCGTTTTGAAGGTGAAGCAGATCAGTGGTGGTCGATGATGAAAAATATCAGGGATAGTGATGAGATTGATGATCTTCACTAGGAAGAATTCAAAGTTATGTTTATTGAGAAATATTTTCCTAAGGTGGTTCGTCTTAGGATGGAAACACAATTTCTAGAATTGAGGCAGGAGGATGATTCAGTGGCTGCTTATGAGGAAAATTTCACTCGACTGGCAAGGTATTATCCAAACTTCATACTAGATCTTGATAATAAAATCAACCATTTTTACTCAGGGATAAAGATAAGGTATCGAAGGGCTTTAGCTTCTCGTGTGTTCAAATGTTATGAAAAACTTGTTCGATATGAGGAGAAGGTGGAAATGGAGTTTGCCGATGATCAGGTGATCTTTGACAAACAACAGAATAAGAGGTCCAGTTGGTAGGCGAAGGGGGACAATTCATCAAAGAAACAAGGAGGTAAGAAAACCAAATATCCATCCCGTGAGAAGTGAGGTAAAAGGAATCCTGGAGAATGTTTATCCAAGTCTGGAAAGTGCTTTCAGTGTGGTAAGTCTGGTCATATTGCTCGTAACTGTAAGGAAGATGGACAAGAAGGCAATGAAAATCCAGTGGTAAGATGTTTTAAGTGTAATTAAATGGGTCATTATGCAAATGAGTGTCTATCGAAGAACACAACTGAGGGAAAGCAGCCAGACTACAAGCAGAAAGGGGTGGTGAAATCCTTTGAAACTACTTCAGTAGATGTTGGGCCATCGAATGATGTAGTATTAGGTACACTGTTTGTTTTTTCAGATTATGCCAATGTGTTTTTTGATTCAGGGTCTACACATTCTTTCATTTCTGAGAAGTTTTCTAGTAAATTGGAAATTCCATCTCAAGATATTAATCCTGAACTTATGGTAAAAACACTCAGAGGGAACGTTGAGACAAAAAGAAATTATAAGAACCTTTCTATCCTTCTGTGTGGAAAGAATCTACCAGAAAACCTTATTGTTTTTCATCTAGTAGAGTTTGATGTTGTTTTGGGCATGGATTGGCTTTCTGTTTATCATGCTATGATTGACTGTAGAGCTAAAATGGTTTATTTTTAGAAAGATTTTCAGTTTTTGTACAATAATGAACCCTTTATTTTGATAACATATCAAGAAGTTGAGAAACTAGTAAAATATAGAAATGAATGTTACCTTTCACATGTTGTTGAAAATAAAGGAACTATTCAAATTAAAGATGTACCAGTGGTAAATGAGTATCTTGATGTTTCTTATGATGATTTGCCTGGTATTATTCATGATCGAGAATTTGAATTTACTGTTGACTTAGTTCTTGATTCTAATCCAATTTCAAAACCCCCTTATCGAATGGCTCAAGTTGAAATTTTAGAGTTAAAGAAGCAATTGTAGGAGTTACTAGATAAGGGTTTCATTCGACCTAGCACATTACCATGGGGATCTCATTTCTTGTTTGTTAAAAAGAAATATGGTTCAATGAGACTTTGCATTGATTATAGAGCCTTGAATAACATTATTATTAAGAACAAGTATCCTTTGCCTCATATCGATGATTTGTTTGATCAACTCCATGGAGCTTAGTATTTTTCAAAGATTGACTTGAGGTCGGGGTACCATCAGTTGAAAGTAAAAGAATCAGACGTTCGAAAGACTGTGTTCCATTCTAGATATGGCCATTATGAATTTTTAGTTATGCCTTTTGGGTTAACCAATGCACCTACTGTATTCATGGACCTTATGAATAGAATTTTCCATGAGTTCTTGGATAAGTTTGTTGTTGTTTTCATTGATGATATTTTGGTGTTTTATAAAAGTAAATATGAGAATGAAATTCATTTAAGGGTTATCTTTCAAGCCTCAAAAGAAAATAAACTGTATAGAAAATTTAGAAAGTGTCAGTTTTGGTTACAACAAATTTCGTTCCTTGGTCACATTGTTTAAAAAAATGGCATAACTGTTGATCCCGCTAAAACAAAAGTTGTTGAAGAATGGCCAAGAACCACAAATGTAACCGACATCCATAGTTTTCTTGGTTTGGAAGGTTACTATCGAAGGTCTGTTGAAATGTTTTCACCGTTATCTAGTCCAATGACTAAGTTAACTCGGAAGGGTGTTATGTTTATATGGACAAAAGAATGTGATGATTTTTTTCAGTAGTTGAAAAGAATATTGGTGAATTATCTAGTTTTGGCACTTCCTTCTAGGAATGGTGAGTTTGTTATATACAATGATGCTTTGTTGAAGGGACTTGACTTTTTTTATTATGTATAATGATCAGGTAATTGCATATGCTTCACGTCAGTTGAAAACTCATAAGGTAAATTACCCTACACATGACTTGGAATTAGCTGCTGTTGTTTTTGCTCTAAAAATTTGGAGGCATCATTTTTATGGAGTAAAATGTGATATATATACTGATCACAAAATTTTAAAGTATATATTCACTCATAAAGAATTGAACATGAGACAGACAAGATGGCTGTAATTAATCAAGGATTATGATTGTAAAATTCATTACCATCCGGGAACAGAAAATAAAGTGGCTGATGCTTTGAGTCAAAAAAGTAATGCTTCATTAACCATGATACATTTGGAAAGAGATCCTTTGGTTTTTTATTTGTGGAACATTGGCATAGAAGTTGTCGTTGTAGGAAGTTCTTCTGTTTTGTTTCAGGTATCAGTGAGATCATCCCTATCAGACAGAATTAAGAAAGCGCAGAAGAAAGACAGTGGGTTGCAGAAAAATGTAGAGCTGGTTCATAAAGGTATGTTTCCTGAATTTAACATTGATAATGATTGTGTTTTGAGGTTTGGGAAGAGATTATGTGTGCCTAGTGATTCACAGTTGAAGAATGAGTTGTTATGTGAGGCTCATAGTTCCCCGTTTTCAGTTCATCCTGGCAGTACTAAGATGTACAGATATCTGCGGGAGTATTACTGGTGGGATGGAATGAAAATATATATTGCTGATTTTACTATGAAGTGTTTGACTTGTCATCCGGTTAAAGCAAGGTGGAAGTTACCGAAAGGAATGATTCATCCTTTACCAGTGCTAGAGTGGAAATGGGAAAATATATCCCTTGAATTGGTTGTGGGATTACCGAAGACATCTCGAGGTAATAATGCAATCTGGGTTATTGTTGATCGCTTGACTAAATCTGCTCATTTCCTTCCTATTCGAGATACATTATCTCTAGATCAACTTTCTCGATTGTATCTTAAAGAGATAGTCATGTTTCATGGAGTTCCCCTATCCATTTTATCTGATCGTGATCCCAGGTTTACTTCTAACTTTTGGAAGGGCCTTCAGAAGTCATTGGGTACTAAATTAAATTTTAGTACAGCTTTTCATCCTCAGTCAGATGGTCAGTAATAATGAACAATTATGAATTTGAAGGATAGGTTACGTGCCTGTTCGATGGATTATCAGGGAAGTTGGGACCAACATCTTTCTTTGGTAGAATTTTTATATAATAACAGTTTTCATTCCAGTATACAGATGGCTCCGTTTGGGGTATTATATGGTAAACAGGGTCGAACTCCAGCTTTTTGGGATGAAGTGTGTGAAAGGAAGCTGATGGGACCAGAATTGGTAGAAGACATGGCAGAAAAAGTTTAGTTGATTCAGAAACACATGAGAACAGCTCAGAGTAGACAAAAACGTTATGCAGACAATATGAGGAAGGATCTCTCTTTAGAGATAGGTGATCATGTTTTTCTCAAAGTTTCACCGTGGAAAAGTGTGATGGGATTTGGTAAGAAAGGAAAGATGAGTCCATGGTTCATTGGACTATATGAAATTCTGGAGAAAGTTGGATCAGTTGCTTACCGAGTGGATTTACCTCCAATTTTATCTCAGGTACACAATGTTTTTCATGTTTTGATGTTGAGAAAGTATATGCCAGATGAATCTCATGTTTTGAGCCTAGAGGTAGTTCAGTTGGAAGAGAATCTCTCTTATGGAGAACAACCAGTCCAGATTCTTGACCGAAGAGAACAAGTGTTGCGAAATAATGTAATTCACCAGGTAAAGGTTTTGTGGAAAAACCATATGGTTGAAGAGGCAACGTGGGAATTTGAAAATGCTATGAGGGATAAATACCCCCACTTATTTTTATAAGTGAATAATATTGTGAGGATGCAATTCCCAAAAGGGGGTAAGGATGTAACATCCCAGGTAAATAGAGAATAAAATATTTTCATATTTATTAATATTTGCAGAGTAAATATTAATTTTACTTTAAAGGGGTTTCTATGTTCGATATTGTACCTGATACACAACAAATAGATTCTTTGAAATCTTACATTGCACACCAGTAATAAAATAATATTATTTTAAATGGTAGTTAACATGTAGACGTTGTATTGGCGGGAATGAATAGAAATAACTAAAATATGATTATATATTTTTGTTAAATGTTTTTACATTTATCCAATAAAATATTAAGGCTTAAAATACGAAAAGATTTCAATTTTAGGCATTGATACTCTAATATTCACTAAAAGGTTGAACTATCCCCTTTTTATGGAGAACCGTCATTAATTATAGTTTTGGTCGCCCTTATAAATTCTATTCGACTAAATAAAATTCTTCTTTAGAATCGGGACATCAACATTTACTTTTTTTAAATTTTTGGTATTTTTCTGATAAAGTGCATTTTTTTAATGAATAGAGAAAAATGTTGTATTTTAATTCAAAATATTTTTTTTAATATAATTTTTTTATATGATTAGATTATATTTTTAATTGGTTTTAAAGTATAATTAGAATATATTTTTACCATTTAATCCAATAGTGGTCGTTGGAATTAATTTCACTTTGAAATTGGACTTAAACTAGCGTCAATCTTTTGATATATATTGTTTCTTAAAAACATGCTATTTGTTCTAACAGCGGGAATTAATTATTAAATTAATTAATGTAACTTATATGTTTTGAATTTTTTAAAATAGACAACATTTTTGAATTCGGAATATCAAATATAGATTAGGGTGAAGTTTTGGTATTTTTCTGAAAAACATCAATTTTTGATGAATAGCGAAACCACTAATGGTACTTAAAAAACTGATTTTTCGTTTAAATTAAATTTTACCACCTCTGTGTTTTGAATTTAAAGAATCCGACATGCATGGTTGTCATTAGTATGTAAAATGTGGTTCAATGGGATTAAAATAATTTTTTGGTGAATAGTAACTTTTATGATTATTAATCCCGATTAGAGGTAATTAGTGTTGTTTAAGGTAAACATAATGTTTTAATAATATTAAATGTCCTAGAAACATGTACTACCCTTATTGGATGTGTCATGGCCGACTGAGAAAATCCATGGGTCATCTTGGGGACCCCATGGAGCCACTTTGGTAGGAAAATGACATTAATAACTTTTTATTTAATGTTAAAATAAAAATGTCACATTCATGAGATGTTTTACTAAAACAATTTTTAAACGGGTTTATACAAGTCATAATTTTAACTATAAATATTCATTGGAAATATAAAACTATTTCCTACATCATGATATTTTTTATATAATTTTTAGACATTAAATAAATTAAATTATTTATGACACCATGATGATGCAACGATTACCTCATTATTTAACGATTTAAATAAAATGAAACGATAATGTAAAATATATGACCTAATCATGTCAAAAACCTATTGAATGGGTGGATTTAGAACCCTTATCACCTTATCCTATAAATTTATAATTTTGGGACCCTTTTTATCTGAAATTCATTTTATAATAAAGTATCTTTTCTTAACTTTCCAAGAGTGCCCATCTTCTCCTCTTATAAAAGGCCCCCACCTCTACCTCTTTACCCACACCTCTCAAGCCTTTGGTTCGGCCACGCTCTGCTCATTTTATCTCTCCGCATCCCTCTCCTCATCATTGAATCCTTACCTTTGGCAGAAAGCTCTTCAAGGAACCCTTTTGGTTCAAACCAAGAAGAGTTACCTGATTTAAAGGTAGTGTTGTCTCTTATGTTCTTATGTTTTATTTTGCTTCTCCAACCCCCTAAACCCTTTTTTTCATTCTTTTTTAACAAAACCAGTATTTCCAATATACTAGGATGTTGTTATGAGATGTATTAGAGCTACACCTACACACACCTTCGTCTAATGGTTAAAGAACATACTGTTTCTGTGGTTGGCGATTTTCTGCCTCACGAAACGATGATTGTTCAATCTTATTCTAACACCTTTCATGGTGGCCACTAAGATGTAACTCTATTTATATATGATATATATTATTTTTATGTTTTCCTTATGCTTCTTTATTTTTCATTTGTGGAGTAACTTTATGATTTCTATTGTGGGTAAACACGATAATTTAATTTTAGGAAGTGCGGACTACCGCCCCCTCAAAATGATTTGATTCGTTAATGCCATATGTGGGACGTATAAAGGATGGAGTTAATGTTATTATATATTATGTTATACTAGAATTATAATATACCCTTATATCATTATGATTTCACCCCATTAAATATGAAATAGAAATGAAAGTAGCGTTCATGCGTACGTAAGGTTTACCGTCTCCATGAACGGTGCATTTCATTTCTTACCTATAAATGTTATGTACTATTATAAATACATGTATATTCTGGATATATATATGATATATATGATATCCAAATCATGAATATCATTCTGGATATAATGAATCTTTAACCACATAATCAACATGTAATTGTAAGAAGTCCAATTTTGACTTAAGTACCAAATATCGACAAAATGAACTTTATTAAATTAAATGATTACATAACGTTTATAGCATTGAAATAAGTTATATAAAAGGAATAATAAACTTGAAAAATGTTCTTAATAAATTAGTAATTAACTTTAGTTTATTATCCAGGAGATTAAAGAGCAATCGAGTCACATCGGACACGAGGTGAGGGACTTCGTCTCAATCTCCTTTCATTGAGGAATATTTTGTTTTATACAAAACTTTCTTTTATTCGGTGTATAACCCCCTTTGAGTTTTAATTTTATTAAAAAAGAATCTTTTTATACAAAGAGTTTTGATAAAAGACAAAAAGGAATGTTTCTGTTAACGTACGCGGTGACAACGACCTTTTCCGCCGCCGTGAGTATTATTTGGTCTTTGACTTCCTCAACAAGCCATACTGTTTTTAAAATTAAATAAATACCATATACTATTTTATGAATTTTGGTATTGTAAAGGGTTTTTATAATGTATTTTTTTATGTCAATATATTTAAGTGATATATTGTGATTGAAATATGGAAATGTTTTATTTACATTATAATTGTTATGATTTTATAATGGTACTTGGACATTTGATAGGTGGTTACGTGATAAACCATATGATGGGTGGTGCTGTGAATACCAGGATGGGTGGTTATGTTATAACCTCCAATTCATTGGGTATGGAAGTCGGCCGTATGGATATTCCATTAAGTGATATGTGTGGAAGTCAACCGTATGGTTATTCCATTTAAGTTTGTTTATGTCCCAAGTTACCTTTATATGTTATGTGTTCTTTATATGGGTTTTATGGTAATATTTTGGTTACAAAAGGGTAAGTAATGATATTTTATTCAGTGAAGAGTTTTTACTATTTCATAACGGTGAAAAGTATTACTTTGATAAAGTATACATGGTTTACTTGTTGTTTTGAAAAACTAACAGTTTTCATTCTTTGTGTATCCCGTACTGAGCTTTTTATGCGCACCCCAAGTTTTTTTGAAATGTTTTTCACAGGACTTAATGTGGAATAGGGTCATGGATGGGATAAAGGTAAAGTCATGCTATATAAAACATGGAACTAGAAATGTTTCTTTTTAAGAGTTTTTATTTTTTGGAAACTTAGTAGAAGTGTCTACTTTGTAATCTTTTGAGATGTAATAGTTATGTCCTAATTCTCTAAAACTCTAAACCCTGAAAAGATCCCTAATGTGAATTATTCATGTAATTCAATATTAAGTAAGGTTCAATGCTGGGACCTTATACCTTCAACCTATGTATTATATGTCACTTTATTTGAATTTCAAGAAATCAAATTTAATAATAGAAAAAAAAACCCCTGTATATATTTAGGCTATATAATATTCATGGAATATCCTAAGATATCATCTTATATTAAATAACAGAAGGAAAAATCATTTATCTCATTATTCATTAATCAAATATTACTCGTGGAACACCCAATGTATCTTACCTCACCACAGACATATGTCATCACTGTTTTCATAAATTAATCAAAGTACATGAAATATAACAGTATTTAATAATAAATATTATAGTCCAAGGATCTCTAGAAACCTATGAATTTAAGAACATAAAATAAAAGATATAAATGTAGATATTTTAATTATTGGTCTCGTTCTCATAATATCATACACTTGATATTATTTAGGGTGTACACCATGAAAAGGTTTCTCAATGTCTGATGAGTCTCCACCCATGATAGCTTGTATCATTTGTTTCCCTCAAATTATTTGATCTATCTGTAGAACACATATTTCAGAACAATGTTATTTCAAATCATGGCTTTAATCATGAAGGTAACTATTGTGACCATTCTGTATGACAAATACTCTTTTGGTATCGTCAGATAATTTTTACACCGAATAACTTTTATAATGTGATTAGAATTTTATTAATAAATAATAAAATGAATATATGATATCATAATGTAGAATTTATTTCATATGGAACAAAATATAGTAATAAGATTTCAAATGGGAATTATATACAACACATTAAATAAACGAGTGTTTAATATGTATATGTCTCCTAAAAATAAAATAGAGTCTATAAATCCCTGACTATTGTAGTAAAATTTGAATAACAATCCTCATGAAAGGGGACCCTTAATTGGATATCTAAACCCACATAATTTTTAAGGAATTTATAAATGAAATACATTAATTTTATTTATAGACACCACATAAATGAAATAAGTGGAGAATATTTCATGTGTCTCACAGAAGTAATAAGTGAGATGGAAATCCCAAAAATTAAGACTATAATTCCGTCATCGAGGTTGAAACCTTATCTATAATAAATATAAGTTTATTATAAATCAATTGAATAACCATATATATATATATCACACTATATATTATTTTATTTTGATTTTTTATTAAATGTTTATTAACAAATCGATGCTTGTGTCACATTTTTGGAAATAACTACTTTGTTTTTCATATAAAAAATTGATTTGTTAGTTTTCATCCTGTTACATTGGTCAACGATTCATCATATCCATATCATAAAAAATATTATAAATATAATATATATTCTGTATTTATGTATTTATAATAATCAATAAAATTTAGTTATAGAAATTGAAATAGGCTGTTCATAGAGAGGGTATGTCATATGTACACATGAACACAATTTTAATTTCCATTTAAAATTGAAATAAATAAAGGAAAATAATATATATAATCAATAATTAATAATTTTTACATCATATAAAACACGTATTTTCATTAAAAAATTCCTTAATACATTCTATTTAAATCGTGAATGAATTACATCACTTCATGAGTTAGTAGTCTGCCGTACGGACGAGCGACATTGTCATATTACCAAAATGGAGTGTATAAAGGTATATATGATATAATAATTATATATTAATCATAAATTAATAAGTACATTATAATAAATATAAATCCATAATTAAATATAGCCTTGACAGGTGGTAATGGAAAAATAGATGATATTAGTACACGAGGCAGTAATCCACCACACAGGGAAATGATGAATTTATAACCCATTAAATGGATGTGGATATGTTTTTATTTAATTAAATTTTCCAAAAAACATATATTTATATGTATTATATTGAGGTTATAACATCTTAATTTTATAATATTATCTGATGGAGGTGGAGGATGAAATAAAAAATGCTCATTGATGAACATATCATCTTCTATGGGAATCCTCCATTTGTTTGCACCTAAATCCTTCCTAGGATGGATTTTTATCGAAAATAAAACATATATTATAAGATTAGGGATTTTAGAAAGTTACATGTGTAGTTATTTGATGGTCCAAAGGGTATTTATGGTACACATAAGAGAGGAGAGGGGGTTTCCATTTATAAGTAAGGTGAGTGGCATAGTTATAGTTTTTCAAATGAGGGAATTCACCCATGTTTTATTCATGTAAGAATGATCAAATAATGGACCATTATAGATAATATACGTTAAAAGTTCTATATATGGACATAAAATCGTTTTTCTACAAGTTTTTGGGTTATTTTAAACCCTTATCTTTATATATTAACCCCGAATAAACCCCATTTTTACCTTAGCCGCGTTAAATAAATTTTCTTTTTTAAAAAATTAATTATAATAAAAAATTAAGATAATCATATTATATAATATATAAGTTTATAAATAAAAATATTAAATCCACATTTCCCATATTACATTCAAATATACGCTAAAACGTAATTTAAATTTAAATCCGCACACAGCTTTAGAATGTTGAGTTTTAAAGATAAAATGTTCAAATGTTTCAATGATTCTATATCCTATTTCAATATGAAATCAATTACATATTCCTAAATTGTCTTAAATAGTGTAATATTTTATCATTTTTTACTTTAAATAAAATTTAATATTTATTAAATCTTTCTTAATAATTTAAAGAAAAACACCGTTTTCAATAGAATTCATTATTTTTCACAATTCATCAAAAAACTAAAATCTTATGAAAAAGCCCAGAAATAAAAATAATATTATTATGAAATGGAATATTAAAAAGTGGAGTTTATTGAATCATATAAATTTTATAAATGTGTCAAAAAATTAAATTTTAATACAAAACTGGTAGAATTGATGGAAAATAGGATTTTTAAGAAGTGTATTTTATTCAAGATCAGGATTATTTTATATTAAAAATTAAATAATAATCATGGAATTATTATTAATTTAAATTTATTTATATATATTCTATAAATTTAATTAAAAAAATTCTGATGATGGAATATCTTAAATAATTAAAATTGCAGAACATTACACAATAAAAAATAGTTATTAGAAAAACCCGTTTCCGAAAACAATAATGAAACATTTACAAAAATCCAAAATAAAGCTGATTCAAAAGTTGTTATGTAGATTAAATAATAATAAATTATTATTATTTTTATGTGAAATATAATTTTATATTTAAATTACTTAATTTATTGAAATTAAATGATAGTTTTACATAAATGTGTATTTTTTACCATTCACCAAAGAATTATAATTTTCTGAAAAATCCAACAATTTATAACTATGTTAATTTATATTTGGTTACATTAAAAATGATGTTAATTTTAACAAATAATATTTTCTAAAATTTCTATAAATCAATGATAATATTTTACCATAAATATCAATAAAATTTATTGTATAATGAAACATATTTATGTTGAATATAAATAATTTACTAATAATTGATTTGTTATTTATTAAGAATTTATATGTAAATTTACATTCTGTAAGAAATTTATTTGTATATTTCATAATGTATTTAATACTAATCATAATAGTATAATTAATAATAAGGTTATAATAATAATATTTCATTGTCCACAGAAGCTTGGTGTCTTATGTAAGGCACGCTATCGAATACACATATTGTTTTGTTTAATGCAATATCAACTCAATGTAATGTATAAAAGAAGATATATTTTGTGTTATTAGCTACAAAATATTTTCGAAAAAATAATTTCATTGGAAATAAAATCACAAAATCTCAGGTTGTCACATTATACCACAATTAAGATAGATTTCACCCTTGAAATTCATTTCGATCATCAAAGGTTTAAAATTGGAAAATTATTTCATACAAAACCACATCATACATATAAATAATTAAACATCCCTTAAAATGGAAATTTTGATACATAAAAGTTTGCTAAATTAACTCAAAACATGGTTTCCACATTGGAAGACATATGTAGAAGGTAAATATTAGTCCATATAATAAAAGCATTAGTAATTTAATTGATTAATATAGAATATTGATTAAAAGAAAGTGGGAGATCTATAGAATGTTAAGGACAATAAAACAATAAATTAAAAAGGTTTCAAATAGGTAATAAATATCCTAAAAAATTAAGATAATATGATAAAATTTTATTTCAATATCCTTTTTATAATGTTGGTGTATTTTCATGGGATGATATAATAATTGACTTCATTCCATTACATATGAAAATTATCAAAACTTCCATATTCATTGACAAAATTTTACTTCATCAATTAATCTATGAAATAAATTTGAATCGTAAATTTTTTAAGGACCAATGGATCATAAGATCCATAATTAATGAAAATTAATTCATTCTATATTTATCTGTTGAAAATTTGTTAGAAAAAGTTATACAATATGAATAAATATTTATATGGAAAAAATACACTAATCTCCAAAATATCATTCAATGTTCAACCTAAATGATTTCATAAATAGATAACCATATGACCATTCAGAAATATTAAAAATACAAAACATTAGAAATATTGTCACCATGTTTCAAAAATATGCATACCATTAATCCCCATAAAACATGTAATATGACATAATTCTCACACTCCAACATGTTAATACCTACATCATAAGTTATCTTGAATGAAAAATTAATAAAAATCACTATTCAAAGCAGAAATGATTCTTGTTAAATTACATAAAAAATATTATGTGATAATTCATTAAATCTAGAAATTAAGAAAACTCCAACAATGATCATTCAGACAACCATGTCAACAAAACATTAATTATTTATACCAAAATTCATTCCATCCAATTTACTTTCAAAATCAATCATATCATATCCCAATATCATTATTAAAATATTCAGATCATATTAAGGGTTGTATTAAAAATATAAAATTTCTATTATATCATATTTTAGTTGCTTAAAATCATCAATATAATAATTCAGATACTAATGAAAAAACTTATACTAAACAATATTTATTTATTTCATAATTCATATAAAATAATCATATAATTTAATTCAAAAATATTTAATTATCCCCACTTCATTCTCAAAAAAGTTCCTATGCTTCATCATCTTATTCCGTAACACCTATTTTCTTCAATACATCATTTTTTCTCTCATCATCATCATAATATAATTATTACATGTAAAAACATTCTGATTTTCTATAATATATTTCCACTTAGAAGATAAATTTTTACAATGGACATAATTTCCACATTTGAAGCATTCAACAGTCTATGATATCATAGGGAGTCCCATATTCAAATCCATTGAGTTAACATAAATGTTCATTTTCCCTTTACAGTTACATTATTTATAAAGACCCACCCTTTAAACGTATCTTAATCTTGATTTTTTCACAAGACCATACATTATTATAAATTTAAGATCATTACAGGTTTAGAGTTTTAAATAACTAGGATATCTTACATACCTGACATACCACATTCATACAAGACGATACTACTAAAACAGTATAAAATATTTCAAATTATAAGACATTAAAACAAAAAACATGATTTCATTTACAAAACTCATTATCAGACATCAAAACTCATTTCTTTCTCATACCCATCCATATATCATGTGAATTTTTTTTTAAAAAACTTGGGATGTGTAAACAAATCAGTAAGGGATATATAGAATGAAATTGAAAATCAAGTGATAACATATAAACCAATAAAGCATAATCCTAAAACTCATATGCATAGAAACATCATGAAGTTTCCTTGGGAAATATTTAAAATATCAATCTTACATTCACCATTACTCATGGAATAATATTTTGTACAACTTCTATATGTGGAGTACTTAATGCATTGGAGAGCTATAATGGGGCTCACCTATCATATATTGAGCTATAATGGGCTCAACCCAATATATATTGAGCTATAATGGTCTCATCCAAAAAAAATATTTTCCATGGGATATATCATGGTAATAAAGTATCTTTAAAATATGAAGAAACCAATCATTCCATATAAATATAAAAAATAATTATTTTAAAGTTTATTGAAGAAATTTTTAAAAGGATTTTTAAAATAAAGACCCTTAAAATATAATTTGAGTGAAAATTAATAGAATTCCATGGTTATGTGTATACAATGTAAATAAACATAGTGAAACATAATATATACAAAAAAATCATCACACCAATAGTCATAATTCCATATAATGAATAAAGAATAAGGTTAACCCAAAGATTGAAAATTGGGAAAAAATTCCCTTACCTTTGGTTCTTCTTACTTAAAAAGCATTTAAACCTCATGTATAATGGTTACAAGAGTGTTATTAAAATCTTAATAAAAAAAATTAATGTTTATAACTACTTATATCATTATTATACAACATCTTTCAACAAATTTATTATTAATATTTTGAGATTTACATTGTGTCAGGTGTGTTGTTTACATGGTTTCCATGATCGGTTCATGATTGATATTCTTGTTGATTGGAAGTGAAACTGCAGAAATTGAATGGAATTTCATTTAAATATTTCAATAACTATAAATTTTACCATTTATAATATTAAATTATGAATGGAATATTATTCATATGTTAAAACATTATTGATACTTGTTTAGGTCATTTTGGAAATTCATCGATTGTAATGAACTCGTATTGTTTTATAAATTCATAACATATGTAAAATTTTTTTTCAGAACATTATATAAGAAATAATAAATTAATTTTAATCTGGTTAAACCGAAAAAATGGTTTCATGATCAGTCTTGAATGATGTAAAATAAATTGATATCAAATCGTCCACGATGTTTATAAATCGACACATCACAAACAATGTTTTATTTTATTGAATAATTTTGAGAGGAGAAGAAGTATAATGGTGAATATTATGTAAAAATGATGAAGTAAATAATATGTAAGTTACTGTTTCATTCATGACTCTTGGATATGGGGAGGTGGGGAAAGAAGATGAATAGAAAAGAAAAGGAAAAAAGAAAATAATTAAAACAATAGAGGATGTTTACCTCTTGATCTCTTCTCCTTCTTTGTTTTCGGCCTTATGGTGAGACCAACTGCTCTAGGACATAGGGAAGAGCATTGGGAGGATTATTGGATTGAACATAATTAATTATCAAGGCATGAAAGGTGAGGGAGGAAAACTAGAATGAGGGTGGTATTTATATTGGAGAAAGGAGGTATTTACATTATTTTAATCATAATTATAATATTTTTTCTGAAGACTGTTAATAATATTAATTCATGTGACCCTAAATAGTAATAATAAAATTTTAGTTTGATCCAAATTGTCTTATATCACTTATGAGGTCACAAATATTCTTTTTAACTGATAATTTGAATATACGATATTATACCATATTTCACTATTCATCAAAAATTCAAGAATTTTAGAAAATACCCAAAAATAACCCTAACCATTTTTAACATGTGTAATTAATAAATGAACTCCATTTTATGAAAATATTTTTCTAATTATTATTAATATAATTTTTTTAAAAAATCATAATTAATTCAAAAATTGACAATTTTATTTTTATAAATACTTTTATATCACATTAAAAAACTAACCATGATGTAATTAACCCAAAGCCCTAAGAAAAAAATAGTATAATTTACTATTAATTTGGGCCATATTACTATTAATATTACAATTCATAAAGGTATGTTAATATTCACCAAAAAACAAGTTGATTCCATCAGACTGCAAAATTTTTACTGAACATAAATATAGATGACCGTTTTTTAAAATTCAAAACATTGAAGTAGTAAATTATCATTTAAGGTTAGTTATAAATATCTAATTAAAAAAAAATTTTGTGCATTTAATTTTTTTAGAAATCCTTGGGATGTTACATTATCCCCACCTTCTAAAAATCACATCCTCACAATTTTATTTACCTATTAAAAAAAGTGAGGGTATTTTTCTCTCATAGCATATTCAAACTCCCATGTTGCTTCTTCGACCATGTGGTTTCTCCACAAAACCATTACCTTGTGGATTACCTTATAATACAATACACGTTCCCTTAGATCATGAAATGGAATGGGTTTCTCTTCATAAGAAAGGTTTTCTTCTTGATGCACTACTTCAGGGATCAAGACATGAGATGAATATGGAACATACTTTCTCAACATAAAATCATGAAAAACATTATGTGCCTGGAATAAACTTGGAGGCAATGCTGATTGGTAAAAAACTGATCCAACTATCTCTAGTATTTCAAAAGGGCCGATGAATCATGGACTTAGCTTTACTTTCATACCAAAAAACATCACACTTTTTTAAGGACAGGTTTTAAGGAAAACATATTCACCTACCTTGGAATAAAAGTGTTCCCTTCTATTATATACATAAAATTTATTCCTGATCTGAGATTCAATCATCAACTGATAGATCATCTTCACATTCTTAGAAACTTTATCTATTAATTATAGTCCCATCAACATCCTTTCCCTAACTTCATCCAAAAAAGTTGGTGTTTGACCACATTTCCTATACAATGCCTCAAAAGGTGCCATCTGTATACCAGAATAAAAACTATTATTACTATAAAACTCACCTAAAGAAAAATATTGATCACAAATTCCCCAGTAGTCCATTGAACATGCTTTATGAATATCCTCTAATGACTGAATCATTCGTTCTGATTTCCCATCTGATTGAGGATGAAAAGATGTACTAAAATTTAATTTTTTCCCAACGACTTCTGAATCCCCTTCCAAATGATAGAAGTCAACCTGAGATCCCAATCAGATACAATGGAAGAAGGATTTCTAGGTAACATGAGAATCTTATTGAGGTACAGTCGAGAAAGATGATCCAACAACATTTAATCCTGAATAGAAAGGAAATGCGCTGATTTTTTCAGCCGATCAACAATAACCCAAATCACATTATTACCTCAATAAGTATTAGGTCATACCACCATGAAGTCTGTGGATATATTCTCCCATTTCCACTCTGGAACTGAAAAAGGCTAAATCACACCCCTTTATTAACTTCCTCTCTACATTAACCAATTGACATGTCAACCATTTTACAAAAAATTATGAAATATCGCTTCATTTCATCCCACCAGTAATTCGCCTGAAGTTCTATTTACATGTTAGTACATCCAGGATAAACTGAAAACGGAGATCTATAAACATAAAACAACAAATATTACTTTAACTGGGAATTACAAGGCACAAACATGTTTTTTCAAAATCTTAAAACACAATCTTTATTGGGGTTAAATTCTGGAATCAAAACCATTTTAACCAATTCTACCTATTTCTATAGCTCACAGTCTTCTTTCTGCAATTGCATAATTCTATCAAATAATGTTGACTGCACTGAAACCTGAAACAAAATAGATGTATTTTCTACACTAAAATCTTCTAAGACAAAATTCCTCAAATCATTAATCAAGGGATCATGTTCCAAACATAACATGGTTAATGATGGATGATGTTTTCGACTCAAGCCACCCTCCACTTTGTTTGATTTTATTAACTAGTAATTGATCCTGAAATCATAATCATTTATCAGTTCAATCAATCTTACCGGCCACCTGTTTAATTCTTTCCGATTGAATATATACTTCAGACCTTTATGGTCAATATATATTTGATATTAGGCTCTGTATAAGTGGTGCCTCAAAACTCTCAACCAAGAAACTGCAAATGCCAATCCAAAATCATATGTGTGATAATTAAACTCGTGTGGTTTTAGTTTTAATAAAACACAAGAAATTATCTGAACATTCTTTATCAGAACATTACCATGTCCCTTTCATTGAAATATCACTCTAGATGACCAAATCACCATTACGAGAAGGCAAAGCCAAAACTGGAGCATTCACCAATCTCTTCTTCAGTTTCTAAAAACATTCATCACATTATACTATCAAAAAATATTTAAACCCTTTTCGTGTTAACATAGTTATCTATAATGATAACCATCATAAATGTTTAATAATCGTTGGTAATAACATGATAATCCATGAAAACTATGAATATCTATAACCTTTGTAGGTCTTTTCCACTCATCAAACACTTTTTTCGGAAGGATCAACTATTATTCCATCCCAATTTACAATGTTCCCAACAAAAGAATTTTTTTGCAACAAAAAATCCCACATACTGAATTTTCTATATATTTTATTTTCTTTTATGGTTTGAAAAACTACCATAGATGTTTTTCATGCTCCAATTTACTTTTAGAATATACTAGAATTTCATTAATAATCACAACCACAAACATATATAATATTTCATAAAATATTCTTTTAATAAGATCTATGAATAATGAATGTGGATAAGTTAACCCAAAAAGAATAACAAAAAATTCATAATTACCATATCTAGTATGGAAAGCAATCTTCTAGATGTTTTTATCCTTCACCTTCAACTGATTGTACCCATCCTCAGGTCAACCATCAGAAAATAATGCACTCTCTGGAGCTGATAAAAAATATTATCGATATGATGCAAATGAATCTTGTTTTTAATAGTAATGTTATTCAAGGCTCTATAATCGATGAAAAGACTAATTGAAACATCTTTTTTCTTAAAAAAATATAGGTTCCCTCCATGGTGAAGTGTTACGTTGGATGAGGCCTTTATCTTATCATTCATACAACTGGCTTTTTAATTCCATAAGTTCTATTTGGGTCATTTGATAAAGGGATTTAGAAATAAAGTTAGCATCAGCAACTACATAAATAGTAAAATCAACCTCATGATTAGGAATAACAGTAGACAAATTATCAGTGAAAGAATCTAGGTATTCATTTACCACTGGTATATCATTAATATAGATAGTTCCCTTATAATAAATAATATGATAAAGATGAATTTCATTTACATCCTTTTCCAAATTATTAGCTTCAAGATATGTTATCAATGGTATTGGTTCAATATTGTACACAAACAAAAAATCTTTCAGAAAAAGCACTAACTTTTTCTACAATCTATCTTTGTATGACAAAAAGAAATCCAATCCATACATAGGATAACATCAAACTCTACTAGAGTAAAAAAAGGCTTTTAAGTAAACTCTTTTCAAAGAGAAGGATATAAAGCTTCTATAATTCCTTTTATCCACAATTTTTCCTTTAGGTGTTTTTACAATGAGATCTGGTTTCATTTCATGAGGTTGAATTCTCAATTTTTTTGAAAATTTCTCGGAAATAAGGGAATGTGTAGAACCTGAATCAAAAAACACATTTATAAAATCTATAAAAACAGGAAATGTACTTAATACCACCTCATTTAGAGGATTAACATCTGTTGAAGTCATTGAAATATATTTTACCAAACCCTTCAACATCAAATCGTGATGATTCCCAACATGAGGGATAAGCATCAGACAAACATTAGAAAAATGACCCAATTCCTTACAGTTAATGCATATCACCATTGTCTTCTCACTAAATTTCATATAATATTCCAAGAAATAATGAGACATGTGTGAAAACATTCCACATTAGTAAAATTTCCCAGTATTTATAACAAATTCACTAGGATTCCTTTTACCACAATTTTCACAAGAAGGGTAATTCATTTTTTTACCATAAGACATATTTGATGAGTTATTCCCCATTAACTTCTAGCCCGACCGATTCTTATTCTAGTCATCATGGGGAACATATGTTTCAGAAAACACCATCTTATCCTTTTCTGTTCATCAAACAAGCTTCTCATAGATTTTAAACTTTCATGAATCCAATGCACTTCAAAAAAAACCACTAAAACTAGATTAAATAATATTAATATTACAATCAAAACCCCGAGTAAAACCGGGTACATACCCAACCAAAAATTTAAAATTTACTTCATATGATTCCATAGAATCGTCTTTATTATTATTCAGTTCCAAGAATTTCTTCTCCATTCTGAGTCAAACCGTTTTGGGAAAATATTTTTCCAGGAAAATATTCTTAAAATTATCTCATTTTAGACTGTCAAGAACATATATTTCTCTCATATTATTAACCAAAGGCCACCATTTATCAGCTTCACCTTACAAATGATAAATGGATAGTATTATCTTTTGACGTTCCAAACATCCCATGACATCAAATATATTTTACGAGCATTGATCCCTCATTCGGCTTTAACTGGATCTGTGCTTCCACTGAATGATAGATGGAGTGTTCTCATAAAATGATTTACAAAATACATGTTTCTTCATGGGTGATCATGTTTATCTATATCATGGATACCATCCCCCTTTATTTCTTGAGTCAACTGATCCATTTCGGTCACGAACTGCTCAGTTATAATTCCAACCATTCAGTGCTACAGATTCAGAAATGGATCAGCCTCTTAGTTTCTTCTTACACCAGCTTCCTCGTTTCTTTTAAGAAAAACCATTTTGTTCAAACATAACATAGCTTAAGAAAATTGGTAATCTTTAAATTCTATAACTTTTCAAATTAATCATTGATTAAAAATAATTTATGGTATTATATTAACATCATTTTAACCCGTAATGTTATCTAAACCATCCATTGATACCAACTATATGGACACAACATTAAAAAGTTACTTTTATCTCAAATATTACACAATAACACAGATTTAAATACATTGATGATATTTTCAGGTTGATAAATTTAAATAATTAGGATATATTACATTCATGAGATACCACATTCATACAATAGGATACTACTAAAATTGTATCCATTATTTTTAAAATATAAAACATTAAAACTTAAAATATGATTTCTTTAATAATAATCAATATTAAAAATCAGGACTCCATTCTTTTTCAAACCCATCCTTATATCCTGTGATTTTTTTAAAATCTTGAGATTAGTATAAAACTCAGTATGAGATATAAAGAAAGAAAGCGTTCTCCATGTGATTACATAAAAACCAATAAGGACCATAATCATAAAAACTCATATGCATAGAAACATCATGTAGTTTCCATGGGAAATATTTACCATATCAATATTACATTGACCATTACACATGGAATAACCCTTTGGTCAACTTCCATCTCTGGAGTACCCAATTCATTGGAGAGCTATAATGGGTCTCACCCGTCATATATTGAGCTAAAATTAGATCAACACAACATATCATAAGCTATAATGGTTAAACCTAATATAAATAATTTCCAAGTAACATATCATATTAATAAAGTATATTTATAATCTAAATAAACCACGCATTCCATATACATATAAAAATCAATCCTTTTGAAATTTATTAAAGAGAGTTGTATAAGGGTTTTAAAAAGAATGTACCTGAAAATATAATTGGAGGGGGGATAAATAGAATGGAATGGATATGTGTATAATATGCAAGTAATCATAGTTCAACATAATATAAACAAAAAAAACAACCCACCAATAGTCTTAATTCTACATAATGAATAAAGTAGAAGGATAACCCAAGAACTGGAAATTGGGTTATGAATTCAATTACCAAGTGTTCTTATTATTTAAAAAGTGTTTAAAAATCTAGTATAATGTTTACAATATTGTTATTAATAAATTAATGGAACATATTAATGTTTATAACACCTTATATTATCATTTTAGAACATCATTTGACACATTTATTAGTAATATTTTGTTATTTACATTATGTCTGGTGCGTTCTTTACATTGTTTCTATGATCGATTCTTGATGGAAAATATAGTTGATTGGAAGTGAAACTCTAGAATTGGAATGTAATTTTAATTACATATTTCTAGAACCATAAATTATAACTTATATCATTTTGAATTCAGAAATGAAGATGATTCATAAATTAAAACATTATTGATATTTGTTTAGGTCATTTTGCTGAGTCTTTATTCGTAATGGACTTATTTTGTATTATAAATTAAGAAAATGTTTAAAAAATGATTCCAAACCCTTATATAAAATATAATAACTAAATTATAATCTAGTTCAACCATCACTACTGGAAATTTAGGCTATAGCCACAGATCTATAGCCACGGTTTTATAGATCTTTGGCAATAGTATGTTTATAGCCACAGTTTAATTAACACACCGTGGCTACTCCTTTTTTTCTCATAAACATCGGGCTCCTCCCCCCAATACGAAACTCATCCTTCCTCGACCTCTCCATTCCCTACTCCTCTCTCAAGTTACTCCCCGCTGAACATCATCGCAACCTCCTCACTCGAGCTCCTCCTCGCTGAACGCTGCCGCAACCTCCTCCCTGGAACTCCTCCCCATCGAATGCCGCCGCGACCTCCTCCCTCGATCTATCCGTGACCTCCTCCATTTCGAATGCCTCCACTCCTCCCCTGATCCATGACCCTCTTACTCCATTTACATCTCTGCGCCCTCCTCCTCCTTCGACCTCTCCACGCCCTCCACCTCGCCGAACCCCGCCTCTATCGACAGCGCTTGATTGTTCACTCTGGTAATGTATTGCCTTTTTTATTCCTCGAGATTTGGATTCTTTAGTTTTATCTTCTTTTAAAAAATCCTTCAGTTCTGAAACATTACAGTGAAATTCTTAGATTTTTTTGTGTGCATCAATTAGAAAATGCTTGAAGGGAAACATCCTATTTAGGCTCATTTGTATGCAGTGTTCAACTTATCTAGGAAGTATTCAGAGTTTATTTAGTTCTCTGTAAATGATGAGTTCAAAGTTAAGAAACCTATTTTCTAATAAATTCAAGTGGATTATTGTTCTACATGTTTTATTCAAGACTGTTCTTTACTAAATTAATAGAGGGATTCTTGATCTATGGGTAAACTCAAGTCTTCGGTTATCACTCAAATTGAGGAGGGATGAATGTGTTCTTGTTCTTTTGTTGGGGATACACTAGATATCAAGATACCTATTCCATATACAAGTGAGGTTATCTAGAGCTGGTGAGGATCATACAATCACAAAGATCATGTATCATGGTAACGTAAAATTCCATGATTGTATTGGAGAAATTAATTTGAAATCTGATTCTGAATAGTATTCTCAGGCTTCATCTAACACTTAGCTTGAGGAGGGATGAGTGTGTTCTGCTTATTTTACTAGTGAGGCATTGGTGGTTATAGTATGAATGGCGCATGCAGGGGTGGTCAGCCAAACTCATGAATCATCATAGGTGAAACCTGGAGCTTGTGAGGATAATTCGGCCACAAAGGCCATGGTTCTCTTAAAGGAACCATACTATGACTATTTTGGAGTAGGTAGACTATAATAAGTTAAATTTTACCCATACGTAGTTGCTGAAACCTTCTCCTAATAAATCATCAAAAAATTCAATAACAAATTTATCCTTTATAAATAATATCAGCCACTATAAAAATTCTATTTCATCAGTAGGTGATTGATTCAAGGACAATTTAAAATGTTGTTCAAGAAGGAAATTAACATGACTGAGAGATTCCAATATTTACCTATTTATAATGAATTCTAATGAACTTGTTACCTAGACAAAATGAATCAAAATTTAAGCACCACTTCCATGAGGATTGTTTCAGGCCATAATAATATTTATTTAAATGGCATACTTTCATTGGTTTGATCGTAGCAGGATAATCATCAAGAGGTATCATATAAATCTTTTCATTGAAATCACCAGGCTGGAAATCAGTTTTAACAACTAACTGCTCTATATGAAAGTTGTTATAAGTTGAAAAATCTATCAAAAGATGAAGGAAATAATTCTTAAGAAAAAAGGGAAAATAATTCATCATAATCAATTCCCTCTCTTTAAAGGATTCCCTTGGAAACTAGCCTAGATTTTTATTTGATTCACTGGCCCAAAAATATTTGGAGAGTCTTGAGGATTCATGAATGCTTCTAAATAATTCAAGAATAGTACTATTCAACCTCTCTGCTAGGCTATTATATTGGGGAGTGGGGTTCCCTAAAAGTTATGTCCCTCGTAATCCCATCAGACTCACAAAAATGAATGAACTCTATATAACAATATTCAAGACCATTATCTATTCTTTGGTCATAATAATCTTTACAGTGTGATTTTACATTGAATATTTTTTGGTTTAAATGTTTTGGAATGCATCATTTTCTTTTTATTATCTAAATCCAAACATTCTTAGAGATTTTATTTATGAAGATGATGAAAATGGATCTTCCAACACAATAACTAGTCCTGTCTATCCCCCAAAAATCTGAGTGTATGTTTTCAAGGGGGCTGGCAGTATTGAAATAAGACCTATTGAAACTCACCCTCTTGGATTTTCCAATCACACAATCTGTGGAAAATGAAAGATTTATAGTTGTGATGTTACTCAATAGCCCTTGGTTGTTGTGTTCCTCTAAAACATTGGGGCTGAAATTCCCTATCTTATATGTTATAGTATATTATTGTTAGTGATTGTATTGTAAACATTGCCCAATTTCCATAAATGTGTCTTCCCATTCAAAACATATAACCCACTGTTTAGAGATCATTTTATGATAATTATAGATCCTTTAGAGATCTGGAGATTTGGTCTAGAGGTAAATCTATTTTGATCTTGGTCCACTAAGGAGATTATGTTTCATTAAAGGATGGGGACCCATCATACATTAAGTAAGGTGATGATGGACTGATTATCAAAATCTATAATAATGGATCATGTTCCATCAACCTTTTACCTATTATTTTTTATAGATGTACTAGGATTCATTTTGAATGACAATATACTTTGTTTCTTGTAAATTTTTCCTACAAATGAGGCAATCATGTATAGTTTTTCATGTTTAATCCAAACTCCCTCAGATTGGGGTGTGCTGGGGCAGGGGGAGGGGTGTGTGTAGGTGGGGGGGGGGGTCAGGGGGAGGGGGTGTATAGGGTAGGGGGAAGGGGGGTGTGCAGGTGGGGGACAGGGGGCAGGGAGAGGGGGAAGGGGGTGTGTAGGTGGGGGGGGGAGGGGTGTGTGATGGGGCAGGGGGAGGGGTGTGTGCAGGTGGGGGAAGGGGGGTGTGCAGGTGGGGTGGGGGCAGGGGAGGGGGCAGGGGGGGTGTGCAGTTGGGGGGGGGGGCAGGGGGGTGTGCTGGGGCAGGGGGAGGGGTGTGTGTAGGTGGGGGGGAGGTGGGGGCAGGGGGAGGTGGTGTGCAGGTGGGGGGGTAGGGGTGTGCTGGGGAAGGGGGAGGGGTGTGTGCAGGTGGAGGGGGGGAAGGTGGGGGGGAAGGGGGGGTGTACAGGTGGGGGCAGGGGGTGTGGAGGTGGGGGGCAGGGGGCAGAGGGGTGTACAGGTGGGGGGCAGGGGGCTGTAGTTATGCTTCTTCAAGTCTGGCTCGATCATTTTAGAACTCAATTTTTTGTGATTACTTGTGCTATAGATGTCATATTGGGGTGATCTTCACTGAGTTAGAAAGCTTGTAATATTATCTAAAACAATCATAACTGCATAAAATTCTGACTCGTTCATTTTAGAACTCAATTTTTGGTACAAAGTTGTTGTACTTTTCCTGCTACAGAATTAGCTTTTATTTCTTTTATTGTTTTAACAGTTTTGATTGTGTTTATTTCAGGTTTTTTTATGGATATATAAGGAATAATTTGATCAATCAACTTGATGGATTTGGTGGCCTAAACCACCAGATTCCCCTTAGGATCCTACTGGGGCCCCTCTAGGACATGCTAGGTAGTAGGTTCTTCTGTTCTTCACACCAATAACCTGGAAACTTTCTGTTGGAGGTTAATATCATTCGCTACACGTTCTCTCCAAATCACAAAATACCTGATTTTTTTCATTCTTCCATCCTCAATTCATCCTAATTTGATCATAGATTTCCATCCAGGTTTGCTACCATTACTAAAATCCTAATTTTCTCAACCTTATTTAATCTAGCCTTTATGTTCAATGGTTCTTCCTCTTTTCTAATCGTAATTTTGTGCCCTACTTTTATTCTGCTTCCACTGTTTTAAATGCAGTTTGTGTAGCTTTTATAAACATTATATTCATTAATAATTTTAATTTTAATAGTTGTATCAGTATATTTTTTCACATTAATTTTGTTTTAATAACTTAACTACAGCCGTATGCTTTTTTTTTGAATTACTTATGCACTGTATTTGCAATCTCATTTTATGTACTTTATTATCCACATTAATGTTCCACTACCTTTCTATTTAATAACTACTACACTTTTTTTCATTTTTAGGTGCTTAATGGATTCATTTTAACGATCACATTTCCAAATACATAATGAATACATTTTCAGGTATTCATATTTTTTATGAATTCATTCTCAAGTACACATTGAATGCATTTTTATCTGGTGGTATGTTTATTTCTCAATTCAATGTTGTTTACTGTATGCAACTGAATGAATTCTCATTATGTATACTAAATATTCTTATTTCTCCCCCCATTGAGGTTCATGAAGTGAAAATTTTCACTCTCCTGGGGTCTCTGATTCATTCAGCAACATAGTCCTCTTATTCACCATCATGTGATGTGTTCCCTGAAGTGCATTATAATATTCTAGAGCCTCCGGTTCATGGCTCTTAACCTCCTATTTATTCGAATAATTCCATTGAAGTCATGGCCCTGACTGGAGATGATAATGTCTCATCTTCTCCAATACGAGGTATGCGAAGGAAGATGAAGTCCTCCATCCCCCTCCCAATAGTGTCGTGACATCATAAATGAAAAAGAATATGATTTTTTCCAATAAACCAAAAAAGGAGATGTTATTGTTTTATATGACTAACCCCTTCTACGTCATTATTTACTCCATATAATTGAACTCCAGGGGTTTGGGAAACCCAAACCAAGGTGAATATAATCTCAAATTTATCTGGAGCAAGCTGATTTCCATGTTAGCAGTTTGGGAACCCAAACTCTATGTATTTTCTATCAAATATGTCTCTAGAAAATTACATGTGTCCAATTACATGCATTTTAGTACACTTAATATTAATATATGGATTTTATGGGACAAGAAACATGACTTCATGGGCTTAAAAAATGATACTGTTTCACTTCTATATGCATGACTTCATGGGATTAATTCTATATAATTATATTTTCGATAAACATTGTTAATTTTTAATTAACATTGATATTTACATGTTAATAAATGATGCCTGTGTAAAAATGATATTCATTACAGTTGTTGATTTTGTCAAGTACAGCATCTGGCCAGAAGATGATGTCCTGCGGATGTCGCTGGACCGGGCCAACACGTCGTGGTCACGCCGCGGTCAGGCCGTGGTCACGCCATAGTCACGGCACGGTCACACCGTGATTTGGCCCTGCTCTAGCCACATCCAGCCCACACCAACCCCCCTCCACCTACATTTGTATTCTCCTTGTAAAAATCTTCCATTATGCTATATCCGGCCTCTATTTTCACATACAAGCAAGGCTTGTTGGCATGAATCTATGTTTTTATCCTTCTTCCATGATAGAATAATTGATCCTTTTATATTTAGCACTTGGCATAGACTTCTTAGGTTTATTACCCAAGGATGTATGATCTGCCTTCTTTAAAAACTTCTTGGGAATAGTGTTTCCAACTTCATTTTTTTAAAATTTTCCAAAGGATGTTTTCTTCCATTTTTCATCATCGGTGGTCTTCATTATCCATTTGTTTTTAACACATTCTTAGATGATCATGATCTATTCTAGTGACCACACTCAATTAAAATACAATAGTGATCTTAAATCAAGAAGTCACCCAAGTTGAATCATCACATGTTTTTAGGAAAATAAGAGTAGCTACCACACAAACTAATGATGATAATCTTATTAACAAAAAGACTCATAATTGTGTCAAAATAACTTTAATTGATCCACTATTTTTTCATTGTAAGCTCATGGAGGAATGTGACAGACTATCCTGGTAAATCTGTTGTTAGTCATGTATATTTATCTATTACCCATGCTTTAAAAAAAATTCTATACAAATATGGGTGTGATTAAATAATGAGAATCCATCCATGGTGGTACAGGGGGACTGGTGCTGACTGGGGGGGAGAACTTTGATCCATTTACTATCCAGAACAAACATTCTCGTTTATGGATCCGCATCATTAAACTCAATTGGATATATTGGCATCCTATAATTTTATGGGTACTGCATCCTTAGTTGAAAATCCCATCAAAATTGACATCCAAACCAAAAATACACGGTATGGTCACTTTACAAGAGTCTTGTTGAAGTTGATATGGTAGGTACATTGGTAGAAGAAGTTGTTATTCCACCTGCATTCGAGCCCACACCAGCCCCCAACCACCTACAATCTAGCCTACACCATTTAGGTCATGCCCTTTGGATTAAATAATGATGACACTACATACCAACACTACACACATTATATCATTAATACCTTCTTAGAAAGAATAGACGAATGATTTTGTTAATGACATGGTTATAAAATATCCATAGAGATGTGGTTATTTCCAAGATCTTTAAACAATATTTAACAAGTTGCAGTAGCACATCCTAAGCATGAATCTGGTAAAATGTGTTTTCAGGGTAATGCTAGGGAAATTCGATAGATTTGTGGTGTGATACCATGAAATTGAGTTTGAATATAAAAAAACAAGTTCAGTTTTATAAATTTCACTCCCTCAGATTCTTAAACAGTTCCATGTTTATGTAATCATTTATGAAAGAAATTGATTGGATTTCGACTACTATTTTAGTGTCAAAGACTACTAGTTGATCTTGATGATTTCTTTTATCATTTTCTTTAACTTTTTCTTCAGTAAAAGACATTTTATTATCATTTTCATCATGAATGATAATAAAATCCTCTTTCTATTATCTGTTCTATGGTTGAGTAATTTCGCTATATACTGAAACCACTATGTTTTGTGCAAGAACGGTAGTACCCTAAAATGTAGGTTTGTTCCTATGACTATGCCATATTAAAAGGGCCCAAACTATGTTTACCCCAAATTTTATTCTATATATTGAGGTAATATATTTCAGGTTCTATATTATAGATGTTGTATCTAATTATTTTTCTCTTTTATTGAACTTCGCAATCTATTATTTACATCGAATTATCTTCTTCTGGAATATGCACTAAAGGTGCATATCCTAAAATCCCTCACCCCTCCTATGAAATATGACCCAATATTTGTTGTTATTGTTAACAAAAAGTTAAAAGTTTCATAATCACATAATTCCTACAACAGACCACTCAACTCACCTACAATAATCACCATCAATCAAACCCACCTTCTTGTACCCTTACAAAACCACAAACCATCCACATACCACCCAACCACAACACCGCTCCCTTAAACACCAATAATTGCAGTCATCCCACCCAACACCAAACAAAACCCAACAATCCTAGCCACTCACACCAGAATAGCTACTCCAACCCAAAAGGCTGCTGGAAAGAACCCATCCAATAAAGAAAACCTTCCTCTTAGAACAACAGCACTATTCCATACGCAACTCAAACCACCACCTACTTCATGAACCTTGAATCCAAGGAAACATTTTACAATATCATGGCACTAGACCACCACATTCGACCACTCAAAGACTCAAGAAAACAATATCCTAACATCACCATATGAGAAAGGCCAGCCACCAAAGGAACGCCCAACCAGTCAACCACAAACTCAACCACAAAAATCCACAAAAAATCCCCTACATGTACCCAAGTAGCAGGAAAAACACAACCTAAAAAAAACCAGTCAACCAAAAACTAGAAATCCCCACTTGAATCACCCACACCATGAAATCTATCTTCTACAAATGCACCTAGAATAATAACATGTGACTCTATCCGCACCACACAAGAAACCCCTCTAGAATCATCCCCACACACTAAAATCAGGCATCCTCTGCACAGGATCCTTGCACTATAAAAACATCCCACACCCACCCAACACCATAATAGCAATAAGAACCCCCACAAGAAACGTGTGGAGATGCGCCACTGGCTCAGATTGGGAGTCTAATGTCTTTTTATGGTTCTCAATTGTGGGTTTTCATATTGATTTGCTACAATACAGAGAAACATGGAGTCGTTGATGGATCACTACAATCAGGGGATTGTTCGTTCTGAATCAATGATATGGATTTGTAGATATCGCTGTTGTTTCGTGGATCAATCGAGGACGTCCTTGATGCCACTACAATAATATGCGAGCCCGCTATGATGAGAATCTGGAGGACGATTTGGTTAGGTTCCATGGGGAGAACACTGCTGATGTCTGTAGAGGCTGGCTATTATACCATATGATACTTGTTGTCCGTTGGTGGTTTCATCTGGGAGACGAATTCGGTTGACCTGCTACCAATTATTGGAGGCTCATGCTGATGGGGGTACACTGCTATCGATCACTTCCAAGTTGAGTTTTAAAGGCTGCACACAATCTGTTTGATGCAATTCCAAAGAGGCTGTTCTATTCTGAGGGCCTATTTCATGCTGGAGTCCCCACATTTCCCCCACAATCTATCAAAGGGAGGGATGTTTGGGCCGATGCCAACAGGGCTTGTTTGTTGTGGGCAAAGATACAACTAGAGACCAGGTTTGCTTGAAGTGTTTCCATGAAGGGTCTTTACTATAGAGGAGACTAGCTTTGGTCTGTATTTGGTAGTTGCTTCCATGATGGTTCCCACAACCGTTTGACTGAATTTCACACCAAACCAAACTAGGTTGGAATAGATTTTAAGTACCCCAGCTCATGGCTCAGGCTCTATGTATGTGCAGACCCCTCCCGTTCACATGTTCCAGACAACAAGCACCATATAGCCAATTTTATAGCCCTCTTTACAGCACTCTATTTAGATGCAAGCTACCTCATTTTTTCACCTGAATTGTAGTGCAACAAGGTTTAATACTCTAGTTCCTACCCATCAAACCAGAGATCACACAACCTAGCCTCCCCATCAATGATAATATATTAGATTCAAACATCTTGTAATGCTGTTTTTCATCACTCAAACATGTCGTTTCACTACTACTATTAGGAATAATTTTGATACAAGACACCATTATGGATCCATATGCCCAAATCGTGGAATAACTATTTTTTTAAAACCAGTTTGTGGCCACCCACATCACACCTAGGCCACACAGTGGTTTTGATACCACTTTTCGGGACCATTCTTTCCTAACCCAGACCTTTCAGACCCAATACATAAGCTCTTATGGGATTCCATCATAAAACCAATTGGTAATTAGATAAGTAGTTCATTCAAGCCTATATGTCCCCCATAATTCCTTGAGGAAACCAATTTGGGATTTGGGTTTACACCCAATACCACTTATCAATATCACATGAGAGAGGAACATACTAGAATTTGTTAGAGAAGTAATTACCCGAGCTAAAGGAGATTCCTAGGATGCATCCATGTAGACTAGAAAAGGTAATGAAATTTGAGTCCTCTTTCTTATAAATCCTTTGTAATATATGTTCTTCTCAAAACATGTTTCTGATTTTTGTCTGCTAATATTACTGTAACCAATTTTATTTAGTGTATATGTGTTGTGTCTTTATTTCTTATTTGTTTTAATTTTGTTAAAGTGCAGAAATCATCTCCCCTCGTGTTGTTCATCCATGTTTGTGTTCTATTTTTCTTCTTTTGTTTTTTGTTTTGTTATAATTTCCCCCCTCCTGTACTATAAATCATTTTTTCAATAGTTTTTATGTCGCTTCTCCATTGTTAGTTCCATTTCATGCTTGTGTTGGTGTTGTCTTCTCATCCCCCTTAGTGTTTTGATCTCCCATCTCCTATAATGGAGAACCAACTGCTTCTTCAGTTCAAGGGAGGGATGCTGAAAAAGATGTTGAGTTCTGAATTTTCCTTTATTGTGTTTCATTCAATCTTCCTCTTAGATTTCAGTGGATGGTGTAATGAGTAATATCACTTACTTTAGACCCAATCAGCCCTGCCACTTCAAAAAAACATAAGCAGCCTACATAAAATCCAGTCCAACCTAGTTTTCTTCATGCTAGCCCCTATGAGTCCACAACCTCACCTCAACCAAATTATTAACCACCTGGACACCTAGAAGCCACAAGAGGAAGGAGAAGGTTTATAGATTTTTTTGTAATATTTTATTCCATTGGAAGAGAATTTGTTGGATGTTTCCACTTGTAATGAGGTACTTAATTTCCTCTCCCTCTTTATTCCATTAAATATTATACAGATCCTATGTAAAAAAATCATTCTCCACCTCCGGGGAAGGAACTCTCAGCTACCATTCTTATGTTATTCTTCCTGCTGATGAATAAAATTCCCCAAGTATATTGGGAAAATTTTATTCATTTTTATTCATTTACTTCTTCTTACTTACTGTTTAAGTCTCTTTCTCCATGATACTTTCATATTAGCAAGTGTTAAAGTGACTGTTTCTTCTTTATTCATGTTGTCTTGTCCAAATATTCATGCTTCCATTTTCATTTTAATTCTATTTTCTACTCGTTTTTATTTATGTGTTTGGTCCTTTTTCCCTCTGTTTATATCCCCCCCTCACTTTTTATGTGATTTCTTATTCTCTGTTAATTTCATGTTTCTTATATTCTTCTTACTCTATTATTTCTCCTTTTTTCATCATCAAATCCAGATTCATGTTTTTCTCTTCATGTGTTATTTTGTTTCTTCCATTGTCGTGTCATGACCTCCCACCTCCATTTATAAAGGACTCAAGGGAGTGATATGTACTCAGATTTGAGTTCTTAAAACCATTTAATTTTTTATTTCTTACTTCTCTATGATTTCAGCAGCCGGATTCGGTCTTTTAGTAATATCCCATGACATCCATATGTTGGCTTCTTACTCTTCACTCTAAGTAATTAATTCCCTTCACTAGTAGCCTAGTTCTAGGTATCTACGGAATAAACAGCATTTGTTTATCACAATGAAAGTAATTAGAAACCTTAAACCCAAGATATACTATGTGCGAATACCCAAAACCATAAAAATGTATAAAATGAAGAAACCACTTTGTGTACCTTTCATCGTTGATGTCCACCGCTATAGTCTTCATTCACATGCCTGTTGAAGAACACTTAGAGATTGCCATCATAATCTCTCCTCCATGGTATATCCATGGGGTGAACCCAATCACCCATCATGTGTGTAGGTTTCTCCTGACACCCACAATATGCTAGTATCTTGATTGGGCAAAGGGTGAGGGAGAAAGAGAGCTTCGAGGAAGGGAGAAAATCAACCAAGTCTTGAGAAAGATACGAATGAAAAACATCTTGATGGTTACTGCTTCTTATATAACCCTATGGACACTCCATATATTTCTATGCATTAAGTCATGCATTTCATGTTGGATTGGTGTTTCCCGAACTGGTTGGGCAGAATGCTTGTGGCCGGCAACTATCGCGGGTTGAGCTCTGTGCTGAGCTCGTCGGGGATTTCAGGGGGCAACGCACCCCTGGTCCGGGGGCCGAAGGGCCCAAACCAAATTTTTGTGGCACTATAGCTATAAGGCCCCAGCCTTAAACCTTACTTAATCTTGAGTTATAACAAGATTACACATTGAGGATCATTTAGGTTTAGAGTTTTAGAGAATTAAATCATGAAACTTGCATTACATTCCACATTTAAACAAAGTGGTTACATAAAAGTTAATATTCATTCTTCCCATCAACGGAAACATATTTAAAATAAAACATTGATTCTTTCTTCACACATCATTGACACTATCATCACATCATGTACCTTTCCATTGACCTGTGAAAAACATTTCAAAAACTTGGGATACGCATAAAAAGCTCAGTAAGGGTTGTAAAAATATGGAAAGGAAACATGGGTACATATATACATAAGAATGAGATCATACTTTACCCATAAAACATAAGTCCTTTAACATACCTCATCAAATCATGAATAAATCATATAAATCATAAGACATAAAGGTAACATGAGGCATTCATAACAATCTTATGTAGGGAGTAACCCTCTTGGTTATGTTTGGAATACCCATCACAGTATATTCCCTAAATCTCTTCGGAGAAACCTTAACGTTTCACTCCCACTCCTTCGCGTTACCCAATGCATTGGAGAGCTATATCGGGATCACCTTCCCTTATTTTATCACGAAACCACCTGTTTTCATAACAATGCCCAAGAACCTCAACATAATGGTATCACATAAAACATGCATAAAGGAAACATAACACTTCCACCTTTCAATCACAAGATATCAATACAACACATTGATATAAAGACATAATGAAAACCATTTTCAATACCAAAATAAAAGAAAAGTAAAACATGTTATTTATTTTTCTTTTAAAAAGAATGTATGGATTGTAGAGGAAGCCGAAACCCGAATAACGGTCACGGCGGCGGAGAAGTCTTTGTTACCGCATACGTACGACAAAAACATTCCCTTTTGTCGTTTTGTAAAACGCTTCGTATAAAAAAGATTCCTTTTGGATAAACGTAAATGTCAAAGAGGTTTATACACCATAAAAGAGAAATTTGGGTATAAAATAAAATATGCATCAATGAAAAGAGATTGAGACGAAGTCCCATACAAAGACGGTATCCTTGGTTTAAGGATAAATCAATTACATAATTATGTGTGACAAACGAATACACCAAATATAAGTGAATATTAATTTTAAAATAATCAATGGACATTCACACATATTCAAAGGATGACATATTCAATAACTACATGTTGAACCCAAAGAAATTGAATTTGGGTTAAGAAGTTCCCTTGATAGCCTAACGGCATCACATCAAAATGAGTTGATGAGAGGTAAAAATTAAATCTCATCAATTGGACATAAAATTTACATCAATAATGATATATGAGAACATATCCCAACATAACAAAATGTAAATTAAAAGACCAAACAAAAGAAGTCTTTCAAAAAGAGGAGGGTGAAAGGTTCCCTTACCGACTTGGGTATCTTTCAAAACATACACCCCATGAAAGAAGGACAGTACATCATTGATGTAAATACTCATAAATTAAAGCATATTACACAAAGAGTAGAATAATGGGAAGTACATACACCACTCAAAGGAAATTGTGGAAAATGTAGCATAAATCTCACGGGAATAAAAGTGAGATGAAAAATCCCTTACGAAAACTCGGCAGCCTAACGGCGCCACATAAAACATAAAAAAATGGATTGATGAGATCAAATAGTGTATCTCATCATACTAAAATAAATTTTATATAAAGAGTAATATAAAATAACATCCCCCAACATAACAAATATAAGCTTAAAAGAAGTGACATAAAGGAGAGTACTTAAAAAGAAAGAGAGAGGTTAGATCTCTTACGAAAATTCAGCAGCCTAACGGCGCCACTCAAAACATCCAAAATGGATTTATGAGAGAGAATAGGGTCTCTCATCACATGAATATAAAAACTAACAGTATGATTAATATATAAGAACAACTCAATAACATGAAAGATGAGCTTTAAAAGGAATGACATAAAAGAGTGTACTTAAAAAGAAAGAGAGGAGTATGATCCCTTACCTCGGGTCCCACTTGACTCGATCATTCTTTAATCTGCTGAATAATAAACACGAGTTAATTTATACATCCTTAAGAACCTTTTTCAAGTTCATTATTCCTTTTATATCACTTATTACCATGTCATAAACATTATGTAATCATTTAAGTTAATAATGTTTGTTTCGACTATATTTGGTTCTTAAGTCGAAAGTGGACATCTTACAGTTACATGTTGTTCATGTGGTCAAAGGTTCATTATATCCATAGTTTTATTCATGATTTAGATATCATATATATCATATATATCCAGTATATTCATGCATTTATAATATTACATAACATTTAAAGTTAAGAAATGAAATGCACCGTTCATGGAGACGGTAAGCCGTACGTACGCATGAACGCTGCTTCCATTTCTATTTCATATTTAATGGAAGTAAAACATAATGATACATAATAGTATTTAAATTCCAGTATGGTATCATATATAATATCATTAAATATATCCTTTATACGTACCAAATATGGTATTAACGAATCAAATCACTTTGAGGGGGCGATAGTCCTCACTTCCTTAAATGAAGATATCGCGTTTACCCATAATGGAAACCATAAAGGTATTCCATAAATGAAAAATACAGAAGATTAAGTAAAACATAAACATATTAGATATCATATATAAATATATTTTCATCTTAATGGCCACCTTTTAAGGTGTTAGAAGAATGTTGAACAATTATCGTTTCGGGAGGCAGAAATTCACCATCCACGAAAACAGTATGTTCTTTAACCATTAGATGTAGGTGTGTGTAAGTTTATCTCTAATAATTCTTATAATAACATAATAGAATATTGAATATACTGTATTTGTTACAAAATAAATGAATAAAAATAGTTTATGTGGTTGGAGAATCAAAATAAAACAAAAGTACACAAGTGAAGACATTACCTTTAAATCGGGTAACTTCCTTTGATTTGAGCTCAAAGGCATCCTTGGAAAGGCTTCTGCCCAGATTGAGGCTTCAAGGAGTTATAGAGGGATGTGGAGAGATGAAATGGGAAGTGTTTGTCCGAGCCAAAGGCTTGAGAGGTGTGGGTAAAGAGGTATACGTGGGGGCATTTTATAATAGGAGAGGAGGGGCACTCTAGGAAAGTAAGCAAATATTACTTTATTTGAAAATGATTTTCTTATTTGAAAGGTCCCACGTTGATATATTTCATGTATAAGGTGATAAGGGTTATAAATACACCCATCCAAAAGGATTTGGACATGTTTAGGTCTTAGATATTACATTATCTTTCCATTTTATTTAAATCGTTAAATAATGAGGTCATCGCTTCATAATTATGATGTCATAAATAATTAAGTTTATTTAATGTCTCAAAATTATAAAAAAAATACTATGATGTAGTAAATCTTTTTATCTTTGCAATGAATATTTATAGTCAAATATCTGGATTGTATAACCCCATTTAAAAATTGTTTTCGTAAAACATATTATGTTTGTGTCATTTTTATTTTTCCATTAAATAAAAAGTTATTTATGTCATTTCCCAACCAAAGTGTCTCCATGGGGTCACCAAGTTGACCCATGGATTTTCTTGGTCGGCCATGACACATCCAATGAGGGTAGGACATGTGTCAAGCTCATCTCATACTATTAAAACATTATTTTTACCTTAAACTACACTAATTACCACTAATCGCGATTAAAAACATAAAAGTTACTATTCATCAAAAAATTATTTTAATCTCATTGAACCACATTTTACTTCTTAATGACAACCATGTATGTCGGATTTTTGAAAATCAAATCCCAGAGATTGCAAAATTTCATTTAAATGGAAAAATCAGTTTTTATAAGTACCACTTAGTGGTTTCACTATTCATCAAAAATTGAAGTTTTTCAGAAAAATCCCAAAAATTGACCCTAAGATATATTTAATATTATGAATTAAAAAATTATTTCTATTTTATAAAATTCAAAACATATAAGTCACATTAATTAATTTAATAATTAATTCCCGCTTTCAGAGCAAATAGCGTGTTTTTATGAAACAATAAGTATCAAAAGATTGACACTAGTTTAAGCTTGATTTCAAAGTAAAATTAATTTCAACAGCCACTATTGGATTTAATGGTAAAACTATATTCTAATTTAACTTTAAAACCAATTCATAAGATAATCTAATCATATAAATAAATTAGATTAAAAAGAGGTTTTGAATTGAAATACAACATTTTACACTACTCATTAAAAAAATGAACTTTATCGGAAAGATACCAAAAATTTACACAAAGTAAATTTTGATGTCCTGATTCTTAAGAGGAGTTTTATTTGGTCCAATAGAATGTATAAGAGTGAACAAAACTATATTTAATGATGGTTCACCATCAAAAGAAGATAAGTGAACCTTTAGTGAAAACTAGGGCATATACGCCTAAAATTGAATTCTTTCCGTATTTTAAGCCTTTATCTTTTATTGGATAAATGTAAAAACATTTAAAAACATATATAATCATATTTTAGTTATTTATATCAATCCCTCCAATACAATGGCTACATGTTAACTACCATTCAAAATAATAATATTTTATTATTAGAGTGCAACGTAAGATGACCAAAAAACTTGTTGTTGCGTGTTAGGTACGCCATCGAGCATAGAGTCCCCTTTAAAGTCATATTAATATTTTATTCATAAATATGGATAAATATGAAAATTTCATATTCTTTATTTACCTGGGGTGTTATATCTTTCCCCCATTTTAGGAATTGCGTCCACGCAATTTTTAAAATTGATCTTGGAAACATCCTGGAAAGTCCCACATCGGAACAAGAGATGGTAAAACAATCACTTTAAAATAAAGAAAGATAAATACAAAGGTCACCCAAGTTAACCCATACTAGGATTCCATGTAGAAAAATATGGACATGGAAGAGAAAACATAGGGTCATGTTCTGATGGAGAGTGATAGAAAACATGTTTAGGAGAAAATAAATCACAAGAAAATCACAAACTTGTGATGGGTTAAACGGTATTAGATTCCCCAATAGGAAAATTTAATAGACAACATTTTTGTTTTAAGTTAATTTTTATTAAGGAATTTATTCATAAGGAAATATAATCACTTATCATGTTGAATTTCAAATTTTATTAGATTCCTTAGACAAACTCATATTTTCTCCAAAAGACGAGTATTTAGGAAGACTTGTTCACATTAAGAGTACAATAATCAATTTCTAGAGAATCACCTGATCCATAATAGAGAACTATATACTTACCATGTATTTAGTCTCTAACCCAAACCAAAACCAAAAAGGATAGTACAGGATCAGATAATCCAGAAAAAGATAACCCTTTATAAAAAGAAAATCTATTCTTAATCTCCAAAATTTGTCCAACAAAACCCAAAGTTCAATGAGGACCATTCGATAAACAATTTTTCCATAAAAATTCTTCAAACTAAACCAAACTAAGATTTAAACCCAAATATTTGAAGTATTTAGTCACATAGTCTTCCAAGTTAAATCGTAACATTTATCTCCAAACAACATCAGTTGCTCTTAATGTCTCGTATTGAAAAGTAATTAACCTAATCACATATCCTCCATGATATGTTAATAAATATCCATAGATAACCCAAAATCAACTTACTCTTAATTCATAAAATCATCTAACTAAAAAGAATCAGTCAAACTAACCAGGGACTTCACGTTGTCCAGTGGTAGGTGATAAATACCAGTCGCACTTTGGTTGTGGGTTCGATTCTCGCAGCTTTGTCCGACGCGACGGGTTGTCACATGGTCTGCGTGTTGCCCTTTTTATAAAACTCCAAAAATAACTCAAACATGTTTTAACCTAAATCTTTTTCTTATACCTTTAATTTTCATCCAAATTTGTTACGATCTCAACATCTTAATTCTTGAAGTCTTATTTCACCACCATAAGATAAAATAAAATGATTCCCAAAATGAATAACATCATACCTTGATCATGGCGTCCACTCGGTTGCAACGTCATCTTGCTCACGTAGGTAAAGTCACATGCATTACAACAATGATTTAGAGATCCTTCAAAATCATTTGCTTCCTCCATCCAAATACACCTCGTACAACATGGGTCATATGGGTGTTCACAGAAAAACAATTTTTGGAAAATAATCATGTATGATATATAATTCCAAAACATATGATAAAACATGATTTCTATTTAATAGTCGGACCGAAATTGAGTTAAAACTTTCTATTATTGGTCCTTTTAAAATACCATAAGTATGTGATGTGAGACTATATTTTAAAAGCAAATATAAATTGGATGTGCAAGGGTCTCCTTCCTCAGCACCATTTTTAAAATCATAATATGCTTCAAATTCATGTGATAAGGTAAAATATTTGAAAATACCATGATAATATTTACCTTTCTTGAAAATATGAGAATATTATGAAAATAGTATTTGTCTATAAACAACCCATGATCCACGATGATAACGAGGTATAGTGGAGGTCTTTGATATCTCAAACAACTTCTTGCAAGTGAGTTGTATGCTGGAAAAAGTTTCACAATCATCCAAAGATGACATTGCAATAATTATTGCAAGCATGTCATCAGGAAGAGATAGGAATGTCGTTTGAGATACTTCTCCTTCCATTCGTAACCGACTTTACATGACCTGAAAAAAAAAGTTATAAAACAGGGATTTAACTGAAATAATAGATATAGGGACAAATAATGTGTCTCACAAGAACTCCTAATCCCTAAAGTTGTCTAAACCGACCTTTGATACCAACTATAAGGCCCCAGCCTTAAACCTTACTTAATCTTGAGTTATTACAAGATTACACATTGAGGATCTTTTTAGGATTAGTGTTTTAGAGAATTAGATAATGAAACTTGCATTACATTCCACATTTAAACAAAGTGGTTACATAAAAGTCAATATTCATTCTTCCCATCAACGGAAACATATTTAAAATAAAACATTGATTCTTTCTTGACACATCCTTGACACTATCATCACATCATGTACCTTTCCCTTCACCTGTGAAAAACATTTCAAAAACTTGGGATGAGCATAAAAAGCTCAGTAAGGGTTGTAAAAATATGGAAAGGAAACATGGGTACATATATACATAAGAATGAGATCATACATTACCCATAAAACATAAGTCCTTTAACATACCTCATCAAATAATGAATAAATCATATAAATAATAAGACATAAAGGTAACTTGAGGCATTCATAACAATTTTACGTAGGGAGTAACCCTCTTGGTTAGGTTTGGAATACCCATCACAGTATATTCCCTAAATCTCTTCGGAGAAACCTTAACGTTTCACTCCTTCACGTTACCCAATGCATTGGAGAGCTATATTGGGCTCACCCGCCCTTAGTTTATCAGGGAACCACCCATTTTCATAACAATTCCCAAGAACCTCAACATAATCGTATCACATAAAACATGCATAAAGGAAACATAACATTACCACCTTTCAATGACAAGATATCAATACAACACATTGATATAAAGAAATCATGAAAACCATTTTCAATACCAAAATAAAAGAAAAGTAAAACATGGTATTTATTTTTATTTTAAAAAGAAGGTATGGATTGTAGAGGAATCCGAAACCCAAATAATGGTCACGGCAGCGGAGAAGTCGTTGTCGCCGCATACGTACACATTTTTTCCCCTTTTTATATTGTAAAATTATTCGTATAAAAAATATTCCTTTTGGATAAACGTAAAATTCAAAGGGGTTTATACACTGTATAAGAGAAAGTTGCGTATAAAATAAAATATGCCTCAATGAAAGTAGATTGAGACGAAGTCCCATACAAAGACGGTATCCTTGGTTTAAGATAAATCAATTAAATAATTATGTGTGAAAAATGAATACACAAAATATAAGTGGATATTAAGTGTAAAATAATAAAATTACATTCACACATATTCAAAGGATGACATATTCAATAACTACATGTTGAACCCAAAGAAATTGAAATTGGGTTAAGAAGTTCCCTTGACAGCCTAACGGCGTCACATCAAAATGAGTCGATGAGAGATAAAAATTGTATCTCGTCACTTGGACATAAAATTTACATCAATAAGGATATATGAGAACATATCCCAACATAACAAAATGTAAATTAAAAGACCCAACAAAAGATGTCTTTTAAAAAGAGGAGGGTGAAAGGTTCCCTTACCGACTTGGGTATCTTTCAAAACATACACCCCATGAAAGAAGGACAATACATCATTGATGTAAATACTCATAAACAAAATCATATTACACAAAGAGTAGAATAATGGGCAGTACATACACCACTCTAATGAAATTGTGGAAAATGTAGCATAAATGTCACAGGAATAAAAGTGAGATGAAAATTCCCTTACGAAAACTCAGCAGCCTAACGACGCCACATAAAACATACAAAAATGTATTGATGAGTTTAAATAGGGTATCTCATCATATTAACATAAAGTTTATAGAAATATTAATATAAAAGAACATCCCCCCAACATAACAAAGAGGATCTTAAAAGAAGTGACATAAAGGAGAGTACTTAAAAAGAAAGAGAGAGGTTAGATCTCTTACGAAAATTCGGCAGCCTAATGGCGCCACTAAAAACTTCCAAAATGGATTGATGAGAGAGAATAGGATCTCTCATCACATGAATATAAAAACTTACAGTAATATTAATATAAAATAACATCTCAATAACAATAAAGATGAGCTTTAAAAGGAATGACATAAAAGAGTGTACTTAAAAAGAAAGAGAGGAGTAGGATCCCTTACCTCGGGTCCAACTTGACTCGATCGTTCTTTAATCTCCTGAATAATAAACATGAGTTAATTTATAATTCCTTAAGAACATTTTTCATTTTCATTATTCCTTTTATATCACTTATTACCATGTCATAAACATTATGTAATCATTTAAGTTAATAATGTTTGTTTTGTCGATATTTGGTTCTTAAGTCGAAAGTGGACTTCTTACAGTTACATGTTGTCCGTGTGGTCAAAGGTTCATTATATCCAGAGTTGTATTCAAGATTTAGATATCATATATATCATATATATCCAGTATATTAATGCATTTATAAGATTACATAACATTTAGAGTTAAGAAATGAAATGCACCGTTCATGGAGACGGTAAGCCGTACGTACGCATGACCGCTACTTCCATTTCTATTTCATATTTAATGGAATTAAACCATAATGATACATAATAGTATCTTAATTCCAGTATGGTATCTTATATAATATCATTAAATATATCCTTTATGCGTACCACATATGGTATTAATGAATCAAATCACTTCGAGGGGGTGGTAGTCCGCACTTCCTTAAATGAAGATATCGTGTTTACCCATAATGGTAACCATAAAGGTATTCCATAAATGAAAAATAAAGAAGATTAAGTAAAACATAAACATATTAGATATCATATATAAATATAGTTTCATCTTAATGGCCACCTTTTACAGTGTTAGAAGAATGTTGAACAATCATCGTTTCGGGAGGCAGAAATTCACCATCCACGAAAATAGTATGTTCTTTAACCATTCGATGTAGGTGTGTGTAAGTGTAGCTAGAATCCTTCTTATAAAAATATAATAGTATATTTAAGATACTTTATTTTTTACAAAATAAATTAATAAAAAGAGTTATGTGGTTGGAGAAGCAAAATAAAACAAATGGACACAAGTGAAGACATTACCTTTAAATCGGGTAACTTCCATTGATTTGAGCTCAAAGGCTTCCTTGGAAAGGATTATGCCCAAAGTGAGGCTTCAAGGAGTTATAGAGAGATGTGGAGAGATGAACTTGGTAGAGGTTGGCCGATCCAAAGGCTTGAGAGGTGTGGGTAAAGAGGTAGAGGTGGGGGCCTTTTATAAGAGGAGAGGAGGGGCACTCTAGGAAAGTAAGCAAATGTTACTTTATTGGAAAATGATTTTCAGATTTAAAAGGTCCCACATTGATATATTTCGTGGATAAGGTGATAAGGGTTCTAAATCCACCCATACAATAGGTTTTGGACATGTTTAGGTCTAAGATATTACATTATCTTTCCATTTTATTTAAATCGTTAAATAATGAGGTCATCACTGCATCATTATGATGTCATAAATAATTAAGTTTATATAATGTAAAAAAATTAAAAAAAATACTATGATGTAGGAAATCTTTTTATATTTCCAATGAATATTTATAGTCAAATATCTGACTTCTATAACCCCATTTAAAAATTGTTTTCGTAAAACATATTATGTTTGTGTCATTTTTACTTTTTCATTAAATAAAAAGTTATTTATGACATTTCCCAACCAAAGTGGCTCCATGGGGTCCCCAAGTTGACCAATGGATTTTCTTGGTCGTCCAGGACACATCCAATGAGGGTAGGACATGTGTCAAGCTCATCTCATACTATTAAAACATTATTTTTACCTTAAACTACACTAATTACCACTAACCGCGATTAAAAACATAAAAGTTACTATTCACCAAAAAAATATTTTAATCTCATTGAACAACATTTTACTTCTTAATGACAACCATGTATGTCGGATTTTTGAAAATCAAATCCCAAAGAAGGAAAACTTTCATTTAAATGGAAAAATCAGTGTTTATAAGTACCACTTAGTGGTTTCACTATTCATCAAAAATTGAAGTTTTTCAGAAAAATCCCAAAAATTGACCGTAAGATATATTTGATATTCTGAATTCAAAAATGAATTATATTTTACAAAATTCAAAACATATAAGTCACATTAATTTATTTAATAATTAATTCCCACTGTCAGAGCAAATAGTATGTTTTTATGAAACAATAAGTATTAAAAGATTGACACTAGTTTTAGTCTGATTTCAAAGTGAAATGAATTCCAACAACCACTATTGGATTTAATGGTAAAAATATATTCTAATTTCACTTTAAAACCAATTCAAAATATAATCTAATAATATAAATAAATTATATTAAAAAGTGGTTTTGAATTGAAATACAACATTTTACACTATTCATTAAAAAAATGAACTTTATCGGAATGATACCAAAAATTTACACAAAGTAAATTTTGATGTCCCGATTCTTAAGAGGAGTTTTATTTGGTCTAATAGAATGTATAAGAGTGAATAAAACTATATTTAATGACGGTTCGCCATCAAAAGGCGATAAGTGAACCTTTAGTGAAAACTAGGGCATATACGCCTAAAATTGAATTATTTCCGTATTATAAGCCTTCATCTTTTATTGGATAAATGTAAAAACATTTAAAAACATATATAATCATATTTTAGTTATTTATATCCATTCTCGCCAATACAACGGCTACATGTTAACTACCATTTAAAATAATATTATTTTATTATTCGAGTGCAATGTAAGATTACTAAGAAACTCGTTGTTCCGTGTTGGGTACGCCATCGAGCATAGCATCCCCTTTAAAGTAATATTAATATTTTATTCATAAATATTGATAAATATGAAAATTGCATATTCTTTATTTACCTGGGGTGTTACAGTAGTAATACCATATTATTTCTTTAAGTAATATTTCACCTTTCAAAAATTATAAATACCATATTATTTATACCTCTCCCGCGGATGTAGGGATTATTCCCGAACCACGTAAATAGATGTGTCCTTTGCTTTCTTTCATTTTTTCTCGTTTCTGTCGTTGTGTCTCCCGACGATTCTGCAACAATTTGCAGGGGGAGGGGGGCTGTGGGGGGGTTTTCTACTGCAAGGGGAGTTGGGGGGGGGGGGGCTGTCTAGGGGGCTTTATCTGGGGTGGGGGCTGTAGGGGGGAGGGGGGCTGGAAGGGGGGTGGGGGACTATGCAGTGGGGTTTGGGGGGTATTGTTATGGATTTTTAGACCCTATAGCCACGGTTTTAAACCGTGGCTATTGGTTTATTGCCACATTTTTTAACCGTGGCTATAGGCCTAATGCCACGATTTGAAACCGTGGCTATAAGGTCTGTCTGTGCTCTTGTATAGCCATGGTTCTGAACCATGGCTATAGTGATATTACCATGGTTCAAACCGTGGTTGTATACCTATAGCCAGGGTTCAAACTGTGGCTATAGATCTAGAGCCATGGTTCCAAACCATGGCTATAGGTCTAGGCCTATAGCCACGCCAAACATGGCCACGGTTCCTCAAACTGTGGGTATTACCTATAGCCACAGTTTGAGGACCAATAGCCACATGTTTGAACCGTGGATATATCCTGAATTTCCAGTAGTGAATAAAAATGGTTTTTATTACTTTCCTTGGAATAAGTAAATGAAATTGAAATTTAATCCTCCATGATGTATGTAAATCGACATATCACGGAGGGTGTTTTAATTTCTTAAATAATTGGGAGAGGGGAAGAAGTATAATGGGGAATATTCCATAAACATTATTAAATCATGAATATATATTATAATGGATAATTAAGTCCTATTGTATATGGGGAGGTAATGAAATTATATGAATACAAAAAAATGAAAATGAAGGAAATAAAACAAAATATGAGGTTTGCCTCTTGATCTCTTCACACTGAGATCCTTTTTAAGGCCTTTAGTTTTCACTTTTTGGTGAGACCAGTAGCTCTAGGCCGTGGGGATGATACGTGGGATGTGTATTGGAAAAAACTTAGGTATGAGTCAGGGCATGAGAGATGTGGGAGGAAGAGGAGAATGAGGGTGGTATTTATAGTGGAGGAGAGGAGGTATTTTACATTATGTTAATCATTATTATAATATTTTTGCACCTGAATATGAATAATATTAATTCATGTGACACAAAATAGTAATAATGTAATGTGAGTTCTAAACAAGTGTTCATGAATAAATTATGATTTCATAATTTGTGTATTTTACTGATGATTTGAATAGACGGTATTTTTCCGTATTTCACTATTCATCAAAACACCAAGAATTCCAGAAAAATAACAAAAATTCACCAAAAAAACATTTTGATATGTACAATTCAAAAATGAACTCCATTTTTCGTAAATATTTTTCTAAATATTATTAATTTATTTTTTAAATAAAATCATACTTGATTCAAAAATTAACAATTTTAATTCTATAACTACTTTTATATCACTTTAAAAAATTAACAAATATGGAATTTTCTTAAATCCTTATGAAAATAAAATAATAATAAAATTTAATAATTACTATGGTTATATTACTATTAATATTCCTATTCGTAATGGTATGTTACTATTCAATAAAAGAACATGTTGGTTCAATCAGACTCCAAATAACCTACTAAAAACAATTATAAATGACCATTTTTTGAAATTCAAAACATAGAAGCAGCAAAATTATGTTTAAAGGATTGGTATAAATATACAGAGAAAAAAAATTCATGAATATCAATTTATTTTTTATAAAACCATGGTATTTTACATTATTTGTGTCTTTATTTTCTATTTTTAAAACATGTTCTTATTATTATAATACATTCTCTTGGATGTTTCTTCAAACATTCTCAACTTAAAATAAACTGAATATTCGTTCCCCCAAGGTATTCACTACCCAAACTCTCAGTGAACTCTTTACTTCCTATATTTGGTGAGTATGAGGGTTGGTTATGATACACATATCTAGTCATGTTATTTGGAAAATGTTTACACATAATCATAACAACCTTAAATATTTTCATCATCCCATTCGGATGCCAATCAGAACATTTTCCATCTCACTCAATGATAATCCAATTATTTCTAGTTCCCACTGATGAATTAAACCTAATGGTATAGTTTGAGTATCTCTAAGGTATTGAGAAACAAAAAAAATCATGAAAATCACTAATATGATTTATAATTGTTGAAACAATCTTCTTAATCAATGAAACATTAGGTTTATCTAAGGAAATTCATTGTAATCACCTATTGGAATCGTTCAATATGGTTTGTAATGAGATTGTGAATTTTCAAAGAATATCTCCCAAGAGTGTCATCCCAGGTGTGCAATACGACCCATTTTTGTGCACCGAATGATGATTTAGTCCTTATAATTTTCCCCTTTCGAAGTTATTACCCCAAGGTACCTCTATACCAAAGGCATATCAACATATAGTATCCATATCATGATTAAATTTAATGGAATCTATATATTGATTTACAAAATTTCATGACATTTTCAGAAACATTGAATCATTCATAGATAGGTTCGTAGAGAAATCCATTGAAACATCTTTATAAATATACCTAGGAATCTCACTAACATCTTCAGTCAGTCATTTTTTAAAGGATAACAAAAACATTCCTTTGAATACATCTATAGGGACCTAGGTTTATGATAAATAGATATAAACTAATGTTTTATGAATATTCATCATATTACACAAACATACAGAAGAGGAACATAAAAGATTCATTTCATTGGAAATATAAGAACCCAATCAACTGGTATGAGGGTAAATGAAATCACCTCCCACTATGATCTTCATAACTATCACGATTTTTAAAAATATCATATTTAATACATTTTATATAACATGGGGAAATGGAACATCATAACAGGTGATAAAATATTCCCAATAAAGATAAACAAGGTTTTACCTAAGAAAACATGAAGAAAAGGATATGAAAATACGACCATAACATTTTGAAATCTATACACTGCATATCCAAGATTTAACATTGAGTTATGGAATAAAGGATAGCGGTTACAAAGATATAAACCATAAGGGAATCTAATACCATTAACATAACATAGTAAGAAGACATAAGATTGTTCCATAAACATTATCACTTAAAATATTATGTCAAGGCTACCGACCAAGACATTCATAACATGTAAGCCTAGGGATAACCCCCCATTTACATACATCAGGCTTGGATTAGCCACTTGAGTACCCAATTTTTCATTCTGGGGATAACCATAAGTGTACCACATTTTCTTGATTTGTATAACCACCCATTCACCCTATTTGTAGTCATGGTCTAACCAACATGTTTCCTCTAGGATCATATAACATCTATCGTTACAAATTTATTGGAGGGAGATATAGGTCCCACCCTTTAAACAACGAATATCATACCCATTTGTTCCAAAATATCACAAAACATTCAACATATCACAACCTAGGGAATGCAAATGAGTTCATAAAAATTTCATCACATCATAAAATATATAAAATAGACAAGTTTCAAAATAATTTTATAATTTATTCATAGAATTACCCATTTAAAGAAGTGGGTTATATAATAATTTAGATATTTCATCATAACCTAACACATGTAAAAGATATGAGTTTATTAATAATTCAATCATGGTATAAGTTGTTGAAGAAAAATATGTTTCAAAAACATCACCTAATTATAATCATAATCCATTCATATAATGAATTATAATGGTACCCTTTTACCATATCCCCAATAAATCAGAAGTAACATAAATATATATAATCTTATATGGAGATGGATTTTTAAAGAACAAATGGAACATTTTATAAGGGAAATAAACATCATTCTAATTCAATTTTTAAAGTAAAAAAATATTTCTGAACATTTTTTAAAATACAACATTGAAAACATATAATTGATGATTTTCAAAATCATTTAAACGATTTAATCAAAAAGTGTATTTTTCACTTTTAAAAAAATATTTTAAATATAATTTCTTTTGAAAATAATATTATTTTCAAATATCCTTCAAAAATTATAAATTAATACCCTAATGAATTATTTTATATAATGATGAGATGTTTCTTTCATGTCGTTCATGTTAAAATAATGATTCCATTAACATTCTCAATAAAATAAAAAAATGAATTGATTGAAAATATATATGAATAATCATTTTGATTTTTTTGTAAACATTTAAAAATGGGTTCAAATTTAATTAATATATCATTACATAATATCAATTTTTTTATTTTTTCTAGATACCATAGCTTTTGATAGAAAAGGGTTTTCTAGACAAAAGTTGATTTTTATTAAAAATATTATTTTTTAACTCCTAAGTACATAAAGTATGAAAGTTTAAGATAAAAAATTTATTATCATTACATAAATAGGGAATATAAGAATTCATGATTCAATTTATAGATATATTGTATTATTCCATCAATGGAAGGAATAATCATAGACAATAACAATAAATGATGGGATTGTAATATAAAACTCTTCCAAATTTAGTAACTTTGAATCATAATAACATAAAAGAATAATAATTACATGAAACATAAAATTTCATGAGTAAAAACTAAATTCATCATATTACATGTCATGTTGATGTACATAAACCTAATATAAAAATATAGAAGAATAACATAATGTATATTATAGAGAAATAAAATTGAGAAAAAAACACATGACTTTAGTTATATTTTGAATAATCATACCCAATAAAGAATAAAATTAAATAAAACATTAAATATAATTGAATGATTGGTATTTAGTATATTAAACGTAAAAGGGGAAGTATATTCTACTGAAAAAACTAATTGTGATTTTTCATATGTTTCCCATAAATAAAAGAGATATTAAAACTACATTACTGATTTAGTAATATTTTGAATTGAAATTCTCTTGAAAGAGATATCCTCAAATGAATATTTAAATACAATTAATTTTCAAGGTAATTATAATGAATATAAATTAATTATCATTATATTAATTACATAAATGAAATAGTTTGTGAATATGGCATGCATCTTAACAAAAAATATACATATTATACTCTATATTATTTTCATATGACCATTTATAACCTGTTTATTAACAATTCCATATAAAAGTCACATTTTGAGCAATAAAAATTTGGTTTATTATATATCCTCTTATTGTTTTTCCTCTTAAAAAATTTATGTTTTAATTATACCCTTAACGTTGTTATTTATATAAATATAATATATATTTGGTATATATTTATATTGATTAATCTGTAAATTTTAGTGATTGAAATTAAATACACCATTCATGTAGGGGGTAGGTCGTAAGTACCCGTAGACACTATTTCCATTTACCCATCACATTGAAAAATGAAGTAAATGATATATATTATAATTCCATATTAATTTTTATATTTTATATATCACATATTTTAATTAAACACATCTTTATTATATTTCATGTAAATCAAGAAAGAATCACCTTGGTTTGTAAGGTAATAGTATGTTGTACACACGAGTGATATTATTGTATTACATAAAATGCAGAGTATGATGGTATGTTTGATTTAATAATTTCAAAATCATAATATAATCATAAATATAATATATAAATAATAAATCCTTCATTATATCAATCATTTTAATGTGGTTATGTAGATAAGAATGACATCATTTTGTAAGGCTGTAGTCTTCCATACACATAATTTTGTTACCCATGTGATAGAAGTGGATATGGTTGTAGGTAATCCACTTAAAATGAGACCTCCAATTATATTTATTTTAATTATGATATTAAGTAAACAATATATAATAATATTTTAAGGTTATCTAAGAATTAATGAAATAATTCCCATCGATGAACGAGACCAATTTTTCAGCTATTCTCTTTATGATTGTACCAAAGTACTTCTAAGGATGGATTTATGTATAAAATAATGATTTTATGATGATATTAGGGATATTTGGAGGTTATTTTTTCTGGGATTGGCTGAAACAAATGGGTTTTAAGTTGTGAATAATATATGAGTGTTTGTCGCCTAATATATGTGAGGTTAGTGGCACACATGTAAATTTTCAAAAGAGAGAAGTTCACCAAACATTTTTTTCTAGTCACAAGTACAAACTTAAGAAAACATATCAAGCCTATCACTAATGATGCTGAATATTGGACATATATATATATTTTTTCATTTTTACATTATTTTTAAACCATAGCTTTTTAGTTTAACCTTCTATAACCACATTTTTTCCTTAACCATGGAATATAATTTTCACTCGTTTTACCCTTCATTTTGATGAAAAATTAATTTTACCTTATTAGAAAATATAATTTATTCTAATTATAAATATTTATTTTATTGTCAAAAATTCCATTCACTCAAGAGGAAATAGTTAAGTTACAATTTATCCCGCACATGATATGAGAATTTGATATTGAAAATAAAAATGTTCCAAAATTTTAATGTTTTTATATAAAACATAAATATAAAATTGATTGAAATTAATTATTTTGATTAATCAATGTATAATTTAAATATTATTAATATAAAACCAGTTGAAATATACTTTATCTTTACAAATAATGTAAACAAAATGTTAGTTTTCAATTCACATATAGTATTATTCAATATTCATCAAAAACTTTAACTTTTTAGGAAAACAACAAACAAATTACCCTATGATGATTTTGAAATGGATTTTATTTTAAAAAATAAATATTCTCAAATTGTAAAAAATATATTTTATAAAAACCCATAGATGAGATGAAAAATAGATTTTTCTAGAAGTTTATTTATTTAAAGTACAGTATGATTTTATATTAATAGCCTATCTCATTATAATCATTTTGTGACTATAAATTAAAATATATTTTAATAAATTCATAATTTGGTATTATTATATTTTATTAAAATGGAGATACATTATTCACCTTAAAATAGGTTTTTTTTTAAAAATTATACCAAAAAACAATCATATACTAAAATAAATTATAAATATGACATAAAAGTAATTAAGTGAATTAAATAATACTATATAATTGTTATTCTAAATTAAAACATATATATTAATTTAAATTTCTTAATATATTTAAAGGATTTAAGGGTATTATAGAAAATTAGTATATTCACTATACACCGAAAAATTAATATTTTACAAAAAATCGCAAAATTTAACAATAAAAAAAAATTCATTTGATGAACCCATTAATGGAGTTAATGTTTTAATATAATTGTATTCTGAATATCTATAAACTAAATTCAATACTTTCACATCAAAATAAACCCAAGGAATTATTTATGAAAATATATTTTTAAAGAATATGTTTACTTTAATAATAATTGATTGATTTTTTACTAATAATTTATATGAATTTACAATGAGTTGTAAATTTATATTGTTATTTCATATTTCAAAAATTATTTAACACTATTTAGACACGCTTACATAATTTCTAGTTTATAATAATGTTTTATAGTTCCCTGAATCTTAGTGTAGCGTGTCATGCTAGCTATTGAAGAAACTCGTAGTTGTCTGTAATATGAGATAAAATCATTATTTCATATAACATAATCTCTAATATATGTTATATATAATGTAAAATATTTAACAGATTTAATTATTTTAAAAGAAATTATAAAATATTGGGGTGTTATAATTTTCAAGGATAAATCATGTTCCCCTCCAAAATCTCATTCCATTATGATTTTATTATTTCAAAAGAATCATTTTTGTTAAGAATAATTATCATTTCATTTAATTTATTTCTTCTCTCATATACATTTTTCCATCCCTCGTATTTTATAATTTTTCTAAAAATATAATATTTAATTTTTTCTATAATTATCATTATTAACATTACCCCATTTCAAATGAAACATTTAATGCACTTTTTATTCTTATGGGTTTTCATCCAAATGTATTTTGAAATATGTAAAAGTGGTTTCCATCGTTTCAAAAAATAAATATTTAATCATATAATATATATTATTTGATAATATATTTTTATTTTATAAGATATTTCATTTGGAACTATTTAAAATATTATTTTTCAAAAATATTCTATTTCCCTTATCAGAAAATGTATTTTCTGGATATATTTTACAATTTATCTTTTATATAAATATTTTGATGAATTTGTGAAACCTTTTATATTTCAACATCTCTTTTTTCATCCAAATTTTTTTTCCCTTATGAAGTTGTATTTTTATCATCCATTATATGATATCATGATTTTGTTTAGAAAACTATATTTGGATATCAATGATTACATATATTCATATTATGTTAAAAGACATTTTTTCTCCATGGTTCTATTATTATAGATTTATGATTCATTTTATGTGGAAAAAATATATATGGATGATGATGGTTGGGGTAATATATATCCCCCAAATGAATTGGATTATGCCTACATTTTATGGGATTGTATGAAATGTATATAATGATGTTTTTTACCTACGAATGGGAACTATGGGATTTCTCACATTTCAATCATGTAAATAATCACTTTCTTCAAAATAGGTGTGGGAATAATGGGTCTTCTGATTAATTTTTTTTCATATTCTTATGGGTGTTCCACCTTTTTATGTTTATTATATATTTATAACAATTTTTTTAGATAGATTAAATTCCCATGAAAGAACATTTTTTAATTATTAGAACTTATTTTTAATGAATTACACACTTTTATGTCATCCACACATTTTATTAGATTATTGAGATGTGTTTCGATCCCTGAATTTTTTTTAATCATTTTATAGTGTAATTTTTTATATTAATTTTTTATCAATTTTTTTTATTATCATATAATTTATTATGATATATTAAATTGATTTTTATTTATCTTTCATGTTGTCCTCTATTTTATGATGCGTTTTACCATGTTGAGTATCTTAGCTCACCCCATTCCATTGTTTCCAATACATGTGTTATGATGATGATTATATCATGGGAGATATTTTTAAAATTTTCAGGAGGATAATAATTATGGATAAATATTTGGAAGAGTTATAAAATAATATATTTATGCAGCTAATATCAAAGACGCTAAACTTGTTAGCCAATGGGTTATGAAACAATTTTTTAGATGTTTTATTTAAATTGTGAGATTAACATATTAATTAATCCTGATTATATTTGGTCCCTACAAGAAAACACCATCACCAATAAAATTGATTTTGAGTAGTATATTTTTTCCTAATTAAATTTCTAATATAAACATACACAATATATTATGGTGTTAAAAAGGTGAATGTAATTTAACTTTGCTGGGAGTTATGACCCCACATTGCACAAGCACACAGGAGCACATATAGTCCTAATGTTTCACATAAATGAGATATATTAAAATTGGTAATTCTAGTGGATGTAATTTGATCAATGTTGGAATATTTTTCTAAGGAGGTTCAGGAGGTCTATGTTTGATTCAACCTTATTTTTTATTTCAAAATTTTATTTTTTAGCATGGTGGGTGATCCTTTATGTATGTGTTTATGTAAAACATGGTTCATTTGATATAATATGATGATGTTTATTTATTACTTATCATAATCCATTTACTATAAAACCTTAATCATACAATGTTTATTATTATTATTATATTATTATCTTATTGTATGTGATGATACTTATAATAGACTCTCCACCTTAATTTGTAACACGCCGAGATTTTGTGACTTATTTTTCCACAAATTAATTTAATAATTTTGATATTTTTATTTAACGACATACAAAAAATAGTTTAATTTATCTTAATTAAATATTTTTGGATTGGTTTATAGACAAAACCAATATAATCATTCACTACGCACAACATAAATTTTAGATTTATCCACACAACACACTGAGATTATCTTGTGTTACAAAGAATAATAAATTTTTTTCAATGGCTCGTGTAGCATACAAGAATGTGCTTTAAAAAATAACAAAATATTATTTAATATAAAATAGATTTCATATTAGTAGTAATGAAACAGGTTAACTACCATATGAAATCATATTGTTTACACAAATATAAAATCAATTCATTGGTCACATGTTAATTGTAAATGAATATGAAAATTGAATAAATTTAATAAAAAATATTATTATAACCACAATGTAATTTTATCAAAATAAAACAATTTAAATTAGTGAGTGATATTATTGTCATATATATATATAATATTAAATAAATTTTTTCACTTCATACAATATATTTTATATGCTCAATATTAAAACAAACCCAATTTTATGTATAAAATACTTTATTTCATATTAAGTCCTTTTTACCACCTTTTAATGGGAACCAATTTTATATACAATTTTTTTTCCTTTAATATAATAAAAATAAAATTCAAATTTGAAATTGAAACATAAAAATTATGTAAATTAATTGTTTTTCAAATTTTCAGTAAGGTTTTATTTTTGATTAATAGTTAAAAAAATTGAATTTTAGTGCAACAATGTTTTTTAAACAAATTTATTTATACGGTTAAATTATATTGTAAATTGTTTTTAATGTTTAATTAGATCAAATATTTATCAATTAATCCAATATAGCTGATTGAAATCAATTTCACTTTGATATTGACTATAAAATCATAACGAACTTTTGGATGTTATTACTTTTAAAACCCGTATTCTCATTCTATTAGTTGGGTTGAATTTAAAATAAATTCATCTAATTATGTGATTGGAATTTGGAAAAATGAATTATGTTTTTGGAATCTGAATTATATACAATGGATTATAGAGTCCACACATTTGTTTTTGAGAAAGTGATTGTTGAATGTAATTAAAATCAATTATAGTGATTAATGTAAAATAAATCATAACAATGTAATAATTATTAATGTTAACAGTCCGAATAACCTATCCACTTGAAAAAAACCCATTTTATGAAAATTATTATGAAATTGAACTTCTATTATTGAGTTTTTTTGGATTTGGATGAATATTTTAGCTAAAAACATGGGTACATATATCTTATTTCTAAAAATACCAGGTGAGTCATTTTCCTCAACTAAAAAATTCTAGAACCTATCACACATTCTCACACATATCAAACCATGTAGGTTCTCCAAATATCTATCAAATACAATTCCAAAAATCCATACATTTCTCTTTTAATCCCATCTTTGGGCAGATTGCAATGCAAGGAATCCCTTTATTGCAAACCAAAAGGTGTTACCCGACTAAGATGTAACATTATACCTCATTTCTGTTATATTATTTCCATTATACCACCCATCAAATCTTCTTATTCCATGATTTTATAAAAAAAATTATCCCCAATATACTAGTATATTTTTATGAAAATGGTTCTACTGGAACATATAAATAATTCCATCTAATTGGTAACAAACATACTATTTATGTGTAAGGAAAACTACCACCTCACGAAACATTGATTGTTCATTTTCCATTAATTCCACTCATGGTAAATATTATGATGGAAAATATATTTATATATTTTATTTATTTTATTTATTATTATTTTAATCTTATATAATCATTTTATAGAACCTATATATATATTTTTCATTGGGTGTAAAACGATAATTTTTTTAGGAAGCGTGGACAACTGAACACCCAAACCGATGTGATTCATTCAAAATATACATGTATCATACTAATGATTTTACTAGTTAAATTTTATGATATATGTGACATAACGATATTATACAAATATATTCAAATATATCATTTTATTTTTTTCTTTCAATACCAAAATGAAACAAAAATATTGTTTAGGTGTACGTGTGGCCTACCGTCTCCATGAACATTGTGTTACATTTCATACTTATATATTCTATAGATTATTATCATAAAAATATAATTAATATAATTGATATTTATATAATGATTCAAATTCTATAAATCATGATATGATTATAAGTACTGAATATATTTCATATTAAGACACATGGGAAGAACAAATCAGATATTACCCTAAGTGAAACCTTAACATAACAAGAAAGAAATATAATTTCATAATCAAAACATATATGGTAATATATATAAGAATATGGTTCTTTTATAAATTCATAATAAACTATTATGTATTATACATGATGTTTTTATGAGTATAGTAAGAATCTTAACACAAGGTACGGAATTTCATCTCAATTTTATTTTTGTGAAATATATGATTTATTCACCACACATTCCTTTAGTGCGGTTTATATACTTCCCATGTATGTATTAAATTATTATTAGAAATACATTTCTGGTTACATACAAATTAATTATATGATATTTATTTTATGGGTTTAATTTTTTGAAAGCTACCAAATCGGTAAGATAATTTTGTCTCAATTTTCCTTCATTGAGACACAAGATTTGTTATGAACCTACATTCTTTTTTAGAAGAGTATACACTTCCATTTCACATGTTATATAATGATTATATTTTATTTATTTATATTATATGATTTATGTTACTAACTTTTATTACACGGATAGTATGATCTCATGTTACCATGTGATAAGAGTTTGTTGTAACAATATATTTGTTTTTGAAATTATTTACGTTTTTGCTTCCAAGGATTAACTTTTATTATAGTTCTCTTAATAAATATGATGAATTTTTTTATCCTCTATTTATTCATGATATCTTCATATTTTGGTACTATTTTGAAATCATGGGTGGATAAAATAGTTAAGCATTTGTTTTTAATAAATTCTAACATTACCTCACTCTTTGGTATGAAATATAAGCTCATTCAGAATAAAGGTTTCTTAAAAGATTTTAAAAATGTTTTCACAATTATTTTATATATTTTTAATTTTTTTTCAATGAAAACTATATTGAATGTTTGATTAGTCTTATTTTATGTGTATGGAATAAAATGGTTTTTTAAATGATTTCAAGCCTTCTTTCTATAATTTAAATGTATTTTCATGGAAATGGTTTTCACGAAGTTTTCGAGCTATTTTTATAAGTTTTAATGTAAAATGGTTTTCAGAATTAATTCATTATTTACTTATATTTTTATATTTTTTTCAAAGATATTGTTTTCCAAATGTAAGTTAAGCTTATTTTATACGAAATCATGGAAAATATTTTTATAAACATTTTAAATCATCATTTATTCTATTTCGTGGTATTTTAGAATAAATTATTTTAAAAAAATTCAAGAATATTTATAATATTTTCATGTAAAATGGATTTTAAAACAATTTCAACAATTATTTTTATATTTTTAATGTATTTTGAATTTAATGGTTTTCAAAAACATTTTAAAATTATTTTATAAGTTTCCATGAGAATGATTTTTCCAAAAGTTTTCAAGTTTATTGTATATGATCTCAAGGAAAATGGTTTTCCAAAGGATTTGTGATTAAAAAAAATTATTCATGAATAAAGGATAAATTAACCAAGAAATATTTTCAAAATATCTTTCTAAACTATTTCTATAAAAGATAATATTCATTGTTGTTACTCATGCATTTCGTGGGAAATGATTCATTGTTGATATTATTATTCTTCTCTAAATGGATAATGTTTTGATGATAACATGACTATGAAACCCATTTATCATTCATGGATTATATTATTTTTAATCAATATTCTTTTGATAGGATATTATTTTAATGATATTGTTACGAAACCTGTGTGTTTTTCCATAGGTTATGATATCATTGTATGGCTAAAAACCCAATTTTATTTCGTGGGTTAAGGAATGATTATTTATGATCTTGTTGAAAATGTATGTATTATTTTATTATGAGTTAGATGGGAACTATATCACCCTCCAATTAATTATGTAAATATTTATATATCATGAGATAGACTAAGATGATCCTAGGAGGGAACCTTGAGTACTAATATAGAAATAAGGGATAACCATTAATACAAAGATGGTATGGGGAGTGAACCTATACTAACAAGATAGCATGGTCAGTGATTTCTTGACTACTATGGAAATCATATTATATGATTATGTGTTTTCCACAATTCCATGTTTTATTTATCTGTAATGATTTTATGGATTATGTTTTAAATTTAATTATGTTTCATATCTTATGAAATTTTAATATTTATTCCATTATTCATGTTTAAGATAATTGATATTAGGGGTGTTATATTATAATTTCTTGATCATGTTATCATAACCCTTTGTTCATATTTATTCTTATATGTCGCCCTCGTTTACCCTTACAGAGAATCGAAGAAAACTTGTTTTTTACATCCCCAAGTTATGAAGAAATTTATTATGATTGATGTGTTTATGAAGGGTTCTAGTCATGAAGAACCTAGTGGGAGATATTTTATATCACTTATGTACAAAGGATTATGATTCTTTGATTCCAATTTCACTAAACTAATACGTTTTTTGGGTGTCTATTTTTGTGATTTTTTATGTATTTAATAAATGACATGTGATGTATATGTACGTCAAGACTAGGTGATTATAGTTTTTATTAGAGAAATGTTTTAGCAAAACTTTTGAAAATAAAATGAGAAAGCATTAATGAGACCCCTATGTATATTTCTATAGAAATATAAAGGGTTGTTTCTATGGATACGCATAAGAATCTATTAGTTATAAAGAAAAGTTTCCAAGGATTTTACTAAAGGAATGAGTGAGTGGTTTCCTAGAAATACGTCCCTATCTGGATACTACATGTGGATGTGGATTTCGTATAGATTTACCTAGGTGTGATAAATCTGAAAAGGCATGTTAGGCTTGAATCAATGTAGCATGGTACATGACAACAAGGCTTCCTACACACCCGGTTTGACACTCCCAAGAGATATGAAATACTAATTCACAAACAATTTATGAACCCTCATAAATGACTAAAAAAAGGATGGGTATGAATAACCTTGGATAAACCTAATGTGTAATAGATTAATTAGGGTGTTATCACTTAGACATCAAATTACTGGTTTTTAGGATTATGTGATTCCTCAATATGATAATCATTTGTTACTGAATTCATAATAGTTTTAGTAAATGGAGGGGATAAGAAGGAAATAGATACATATTGAACATTATGGAAGACTTATTTAAGAGAAGTCAAATGGGATGATCACATCAGTGAATTATATTTTGATCTTTCCTACTCAGTTTTCATGAAACAAGATTATTAATTTTCTCCTTAAAAAACTCTCATACTCATTAAGGAAGAGATGGAAAGAGTTAATTTAGTTCTGGGGTGAAGGAGACCAGGGAGTAGTAAATATTTGGTTTCCTTTATTTTATGAACGTGGAAATATTCACCAAAGTGAATGTTTATAGAAACTAAAAGGTGTTTGGATTGTGGAAAATGAGGACATAAATCATGTAACATCAAAGGAAAAATACAGTGTTCGATTAATAAAATGGATTGAAACATTGGACCCTATAAGAAATCACCAATGTTAAAATTCTTTAATTGTGGAATGAATGGTCATTATGAAAATATTTGTCTAGGGGTGGAAGATCAAGAAGAGAATCGACAAAGTGGTACAAGTAATGGTTGTATTGCTGATGATAACGATATTAAAGATGAAATGTGAAAGGACATAGGTATTATATTAATAGATGAGATATTTTTATTACATCTTATGGATGATGTTTAATAATTAGTGATTTTATTTATTTGGATTAAAAAATTATGTTATATGAAAAATAAAATTTACAATGATTGTTTAGTTTATGTTTTTTCACTTGATATTTAAAATTTTATGTTGAATGTTACTCAAGCACTGGTAATGTAATTTAATGAAAAGGTATTATTTTGACTAAGGGAAGGTATCCGATAATATATTTTTTATATTAGTATTATTAGGTTTGGATGACTACATGTGGTATGTGAGTAATTAATTTGGATGATAATGATTACCATGGAACTAAGTAAGGATTTGTTGAAAGGTTGTTTATGATATCATTGATAAAAATTACATACTTTTTAGATTTAAGTAATAGTTTCAATATGATTTGAAATAAAGAAAAAATTCATGTTTTCTATAAGAATTTATAGTAATTTAGTAAATTACCATGTTTCAAAAGTATATACAATGTGGATATTTACATGTTTGGATGTTACAACCAAGAGCTAATTTCTAATAACTAAGGCATAAATATTATGTTGATTTAATGAAATCATTTATACAATTTTTTAATGTAATATTTCGGAAGGGTTATAAGGATAACTCTTTAAGAAACGTTTATGTTAAAATTCAGAGGATGAATTTTTTTTGATATTTTATTAAAAACATTTTTTAAAAATATATTTAATGATTAACATTATTTCATGGATTTCCATCATATTTTGGAAATTATATTAGTGCTGTTTTAGAAATATACATCATGTATGTCATGTGATCAAGTCTAGTAGGGCCAGAAGTCTTGAACACATGATTGAAGAATCATAAGGTTTTAATGACTACCACTTTCTTATGCGATGTTCTAGTAAATGTGTAATTATTTTTGGTGAATAAATAATATTGATTAACAAGTATGGTTACTTTTTTATGTCTAGAGATTAATGTACTAACCATTTGGACTTCTAATAATAGTTAGAGAAAATGATTAATATATTTAATTATTTTATGGGTCTTAAGATTTTCTAAAATTTTATTTCTTTTACTTTATGCATAAAATTTAATTTTTAGAAATCCATTTATTAATGTAATTGATGAATTAGAAATCAAAAAGGCATAATGAAGGAATAATTATTTTATTGAAATATATCAAAAATGTATATTTACATATATTTCTGGTAAATAAAATAATAACTCAATGATACGAAAATGGAAAAAATGTAGTTTCATAATACTTTAATTTGTGTTGAATCGATGACCTTTTAAATCATCACTGATTTATGAAGTTGAGTCCCTCAAATTATCTTTAATCATTAACCTATTTATGATTGATGACCCAAATTACTCATTAAAAATATGTTTCTTTTTCCTCCATGTTCAATATTCACACCAAACATATGTTCACCATTCAGGAAACCGAGTTCAATATTACCTCAGGTAAGTATTTTTGTCAAACATTCCCTATTTAAGAGATGTTTTAGGATTCAGTTTTATGATGTGAGTTTCTATGAAATGAATATTAATGTATTAAACTAGAAATAACTCAGACTAATTTTTAGGGTGAAATTCATTTAAATGAGGGTTGAATGTAACACCTTATGATTTTGTGAAATATTTTTTTCACATTAATTGAATATTTTTGATACTTTTCATTTCACGCAGCCCTAAAAATAGTTTATTTTATGTTAATTAACTTTGTTTTTATTGTGTTAAATGAAAAAAGAAGTTAATAATGCACTGAATGCAACATAAATTTTATATTTCTCTATACGGTACACTAATGTTAACTTTCACTACACACAATAAATATTTTACTTGATAGCCTTCGTACCAAGTTTTACCAGGTTTTGATATATTATTTAATATAACCTATACATTAAATTATTATTTATGAAATAAGTTATCTAAATTAATAATATATATGGTTTATAGAAATGTAAATGAATTCATCAGTTACAAATTTATTGGAAATGAATATGAAAACTGATTGAATATAAATTAAAATATCATTATACCCACGAATATATTTTATACTGATAAATTAAATTTTATTTGGGAGTGATAATAATGTGATATATATATATATATTATAATAAATAAAATGTTATGGATATTAATCCAATATATTTTATAGGGACAAGGTAAAAACAAACCATATTTCATACATAAAATACTATATTTCTTATTAAGGAATTTTTAACTCCTTTTATTGGCGAACCTATTTTAAATTTTTTTTTTGTAAATTATTAAACATTTCAATATAAAATTAATCTATGAAATGGAAATATAGAAAATAGGTTAGGGTAATTTTTTGGTATTCATTTAAGGTTTCGTTATTTATTAACAGTTAAAAAATACTAAATTTTAGTTCAAAATGAAATTTTCATCTATGTTATATATAAGGTAAAATTACATTTCACATCAGAATTGAAGTTTAATTGGATAAAATGTTTATCAATTAAACCAATATAGGTAATTGGAATCAATTTTACTTTTTTTTACAACAAAAACATAGAAAACGTATGGATGTTTTTACATTAAAAACTAGTAATGTTGTCCTGTTAGTGGGATTTAATTTAAATTATTTTTTTCCCACTATTTTCTTATAATTTTGAAAAATGGATTTCTTAATTGGAATCAGAATATTTTATGATGTCTAATATGTTCATCTTAATTTTTTAATAAAAATATTTGTGAATGAAATTAAAATTAATAACAATGACTAAGGTAAAATTAATATTACCAAAAGAATAAACCAAAAAATTAAGGGCCCAAATGACAAAGATAAATTACCAAAACCCATTGGATATACATTTCCCATTCATTAACCTTCCATTATTGAGTTTGGTTTGTTTTAGGTGATTTTGTTTCTCTAAAACATGGGTACATAAAACTTTTTCTAAGAAATACCAAGCGAGTCCTATTCCTCTCCAATAAAAGGTCACCACCTCTCCCACTTCCTCACATTTCTCAAACCAGTTAAGATTTTCCAAGATATGAAAAATAAAATTTAAAAAAATCCTTCTCTGAATTGTTTAAGAAACCCTTTGGGATGAAATAAATACAAGGAAACCATTTGGTGAAAACCATAACTAGTTACCCAAATAAGAGGTTACATTCTTCCTCATGTTACTTCTTATTATTTCCATTGTCCACCCCTTAAACTATCGCCTCACGAAATGATGATTATTTATTTTCCCTTTACCACCACACATGGTAGAAATTATTATGGAAAATATATTTAAATATGTTATATATTATATTAATTGTGTATTTATACTTCCTAAATCATTATACAAAACATATCTTTATACATTCTATTTTTTGTAAATATGATAATTTCATTTGAGGAATTGTGGAATTCTGCCCCCTCTATGAGATGTGATTAATTCACACACTACAAAAATATTTTAAGTATTTTTTTAGTGAAAATATATAATATATATGTAAAATTATATTACATAATTATATAAATATATTTTTTTTATTTGTATCTTTCAATATGTCAATAAAAAAGAAACATCGTTTATGCGTAGGTACAACCTTCCATCTCTAAAATTGATGTATTCCATTTCACAATTATATATTATATACAATATTATAATACACATATTCTGAATATAAATTTTGTTTAAATCACATTATAAATTCTGTAAATCCCAATATAAGTATGAGGACCAATGATATACAAAATTAAGACACATGTGAAGAACAAAAGAGTTATTACATAAAATGAAAACATAATGCAGGATTGTTAACAAGCATGTAATATAATTTCATGAAAAAACATGTATGGTATTATATATATTAATATGGTTTTGTGATAAATTTTTAATAAAATTATTTTTAATATTAATGATTTTTTTATGAGTACGATGAGAGTCAATATACAAGGTAAGTGAATTTCTTCTCACTTTTTATTTTTGTGAGATACATGCATTATTCACCACCCATTTATTTGTTTTTGTTTTTATAAAAACCACGTATGTGTTCTATAATTATTATTATTAAATTTATGGGTATTTAAATATCGATTTTTTATCTTTATTTCATGGGGTTATTGTTTCAAAACCTAACAAAATGGTAAAATAGTTTTGTCTTAATTTTCTTTCTTTGAGACACATGTTTTGTTATGAACCTACTTTATTTTTTCAATGTTTATATAAATCTATTTGAAATTTTTTATCAATTTTTTCAGTATTTTCATTAAATATTAAGCTTCATTTAACTTCTGTCTATTACATGGAGATTATGTTCCCATGTTACTAAGTTATAAGTGTTTAATCAAACAATATCATTGATTTTTTGATATTGCTTATGTTTTTTCACCATTTGACGAAATATTATGATACATCTCTTAATAAATCCCATGACCTTTCTTATACTATGGTTATTCATGATATATTCATATATTGTTACCATTTTTACACTCATTGTTATATAGAATTTTAATGAAGTTTTTTTATGAAAGTTCAACATTACTTCTATCTTCGGTCAAATATTTGTGTTCTTTGAAAACCATGTTTCCTAAAAAGGTTTTGAAAACATTTCCATGCTTAGTTGATAATTTTTAATACAGTTCTCAAAAAAGTTTTATTTTAAAATATTGAATCTTATTTAATATTTTTTGAAGACATTTTTTATTAAAATGATTTCATTCCATCTTTATAGGTTTTCAATGTATTTATAATGTATTTATTTTCAAAAAAAATTCAATATTATTTTATAACCTTTCAAGGAAAATGGTTTTAAAATCATTTTTTATATTTATTTATAGGTTTTCAAATTATTTTCAAAGGAATTGTTTTTCTTACATTTTCAATATTATTATACAACTTTTCAAAAAAATGGTTTTCAAAACCAATTTTTGTATTTAATTTTAGGATTTCAAATTACTTTTAACGAATTGGTTTTAAAAATGTTTCAATCATATTTTATATGTGTTCATGGAAAATGGTTTTCAAAACATTTTCAAGATTTATTTACATGTTTTAAATTTATTCTCATTGAAATGGGTTTCAAAGCGTTTTAAGATTCTTTTATACATTTTCAAGGAAATTGGTTTTCAATTTTTTTCAATATTCATTTATAAGTTTTTGAGAAAAATGGTTTTCAAAAGTTTTTATGTCATAAAAATAATTTTTCAAGAATAATGGATAATTTACTCAACAATTTTTTTAAAATATCACAATAACTATTTTCCATCATAAATGACGTCCGTTTGTTTTACTCATGCCTTCCTTGGGAAATGATTTAATTTTTTCATTCATATTCATTATCTGTCATGTTTATGATTTGATGGGATGAATTTTATGAAACCAATACCTCTTTCTTGGGTTATATGATTTTGAAACCTACTAATTTGAATAAGTTATTCTTTTTCTGAATGTATTATGAAACATGTATCTTATTCCACTTGTTATGACTTGATTATTTTTTTAGGACATCCATTTCATTTCATGGATTATATTATTATTGTTTATAATCTTGGGGAACAAGTATCAGTGATTTAATAATGAGATGGGTGAACCTTGAATACTAAGATGGACATGGGAGCCATGTATGTGACAATGGTAGGAGGAATACAATCATGCTACTGTTAATTCCATGGGAGGGAACCATGACTACCAATATGGTATGGGGGTGAACCCATACAACCAATATATCTTTTCTAGTTATTCCTTGAGTTCAATAGAAATAATTTTATATGCATGTATGTTTTCCACAATTCCATGTTTTATTCCAATGATATGATTTCATGCCTTATTTTATTTATTTCAGTAGGAATCATGTATTATATATGATCATGATATATTCTATTATTATTTGTTATGATATCATATTTGAAGGATATGATCTTTTAATGTTTTTATCGCGTCCTCATACCCCTATACCCATGATTACACTAGAATGTATCCCTTGTTTACCGTTAAAGAGAATTAGAGATTACCCATATTTATGTTTCTTTCTCTAAATTATGAATATATATATTATGTATTATGTGTCTAAAAAGGTACTAGTCATTGAAAACCTAGTGGGTGATAATTTAGATAACTTATGTACGGATGTTTCTATTTTAATGATTCTAAATCCACTAAACTAATAAAGTCATTTTTTGGTTATTTGGGTAAGGTTTTATGTGTTCCATAAAACTTATGTAATGTATTAATATGTCCAAATAGGGTTGTTATACTCTTGATATAAAAAATTTCTGCAAGTCTGTATCATTTTACATATATAGACACCTGCATGAGTTCATCTGTTTCTATGGTTAGTGTAACGTTCAAGAAATTTTATGTAAGGTATAAAAAAAATGGAATAATATAATTGTATTTTTGATGTCAATATTTTTTATTTTTAGTCAAATGTATGATATTTTATTAAATATTGGCTATATATAAGCCTAGTATAATGAATTTATAAGTAACGTGTGGATAGGTTTTTTTATCATTTCATTTTATAGTAATGAATTAGGTTTTTACCCAAGAGTGACAGTATAGATTAGTAGTTATTTTTTCACTCCTACACTTGGATATCAAGAGACTGTGTATTCATTAATCATATTTATCATTATAGTGTTTTCGAAATGTACATGAATTATTTGGATGGGAAATTATTTTCCAAAGATAGAATAGTTTTAAAAAAACTATTAATATTTGAAATGTTTTGAATTAATTTTGGAAAAAGTTGTTCTAATTTTTTATGTAAGGTCCTAGAATTCCTTGGAATTTTTTTCAAATTTAAATGTGATTTTTATGAGACCAGACTCTAAGGAGGCACATAATTCTGAGACTGGGAGTAGACTGTCTATATTTTCAAAAAAAATTTAATGTTTATTAATTAAACATGTGAGTTGGTTTTTCAATCTTATGAACATGCACTTGGATCATATATCTGAGGGAATAATTTAACTCATAATTGGAGGGATTCATCTAAAAAGGACTTAACATTGACTAGAATGGGTCAACTAGAAAAGTTAATTTTCGGACAATTTGATGAAAAATATATATAAAATAAATTATAATTGTTTTATGAATTCAAAATTATTGAATCCTAACGGATTTCCACTAAAGCATAACAAAAATGAATTTTCATTAATGTACCAGTGTAACGATGCCTCATCTCATCGTTAAGGGAAAATTAATTAACACCCCTTAATGTTTTGGCAACGGTCAATCGTTGACAAGGTAGATTGGAAAGCTCTGAGCCTCTGGATGATCAACGCCGACAAACAACATTCACCAACGATGAATTATCAACGAATCAATAAATGGGATTTAGATCAAACTAGGATAAATGAAGACAAATAGGGGATGTTATTCGTTAGTGAAATAATTGAACCATGTTAGGGTTTTTATTTGAATTTATCATTCCCTGCTAATGGTTTTAAACGAAAAAAGAGGATCATTCCATGGGCAAGTTGACCAGCAGATCACCGTTCTTTGGGAGTGTATTTGTTTTGTTTGATTCTTGGAGAATAATTTGTGTTTCCCTCCCTCTAATTATAATGGACTAAAGATAAGAAAACAATAGTTTAATATCCTTCCTTGATTTTTTCCCATGTGGACCTTCTCCCCTTACCGTGTGCGTGGACACGGTAAGATGTTGAGGCGACGACGATGGCGGCGGTTGGACCAATGTGATGTATGAGACACCATCAATAGATCGCTTTACATAGGAAGGGATCACATCATGGATTTGTGAACCTGGAAGTATAGACCACGACATGAGGGTTCCGAACACCCTCCATATCAAATAACGGACCACGAGAGTGCATCCTGTGATCAATGGAATGTTATGTTGGGATGCCGATGTTAGCAACATGACAGATTGTGGGGAAGTGCACAACGATGGAGCTTGTGGTGGTAGCCGGTTGGCTGTGGTGTTGTGGAAGCCACAAAACCTGACTACTGAACAAGCTAGACCCCATAATTTTTCTAGGGGACTTTCCGAATGATATTTTCCTCTACGTGCACTAGTTAGAGTAGTGGCACCAACTAGCCATGCATGAAAAGAAAACAGACCCAACCTTTTCTGTATCCCTGACAATGAAAAAGAGATCCCCATAGAAGGCTAGGCTAGTTTTGGTGGGCCAATCCTCGCCAGGTAGGCTAGGACAGGTTGGACCCATTGTATCGTGCCAGACCTGGGTCTAGTTGAACTTGGGTTAGTCGATTCGGTCCAGACCCTGACCCAATCATCCCAGGTTTCGCTAAAATGCCCGTAACTACGAAACGAAGTATTCATTTGATGAGTCATCTACTAATTAGGGAACCTTGGGAATAAATGGTCCTTTTGAAAAATTATATGTCATTTTTCCAGAATTTTAGAGAACATACTATTTGGTTTTATGAGTAGGCTCCCCCAGTACGAGCAGACATTGGGCAGAATCAGGGTTTATCCTTATAATGCGATGTTAGGATGATTACTCCATTGATGACTCAAGGCGTAGGTACTCATTATCCCTTTGCATTGGTATAGATGATAATCCTTACATTTTCGGGTGCGAGTTAATTTTCCCTTTATTGGTTTCCTACAGTAGTGTTACTACTTTGTAGGATTCAGGCGTGGTTTTTCAGAGAAGATCACGAAGGAAGAGTTGGTACTCTCCTATCACACCAGAGAGCTGGTCCTCTATCCTTGGAGTCAGTACTCCTCTATGGTACTAGGGAATGAGTGCTCCAATTCTAATTCATATAGATTCGGTACTCCTATACTGGGTTTGGAGCGGGACCTCTATTGTGGGAGTTGGTACTCCCCTACCATTCCAGGGAACATGTCCTCCTTACAGAGTGCTATAGTGGAGTCGGTACTCCCCTATCATTATAGGAAGTGGTTCCTCTATCATGGGTTCAGTATGACCCTTATTTACTATGGTGTGGGTCCACCATAGAGAACAAAATGATAGAGTCAATACTCCCCTATGTTACCAAGGTTTGGGTCCTATTGTCACTGAGTGGTACTCCCCTACTGGGTATGGTGCGAGTCCTCAATACAAAAATTCGTACTCCCTATTGATTCAGGGTGCATGTCCAACATTATCAGTACTCTCATGGAGGATCCATTGAAAAAATCCTCACATACGGAGTCATACTTCACCATCTTTAAGTAGCAATGGAGATCAGGCCCTCTATAGGAGTTGGAGCTCCCTCGACTGCAGGACACAGTTACGAGAAGTAATCCCCTCAACTTGATATGATTGATACCTAGATAATCGCTATTTATGAATCAACTAATTAAGTTGGTGAAAAATAATTATAGGACAAATTGAGCTATCAATGTTTAGTCTAGAGTAGTTCTCCCTCAACTAAGCATAGTGACGAGGAGTGGGCCTCATCACATGGGTTTCCATAGTGTTACATCAGGCACAATGCTCTGACAACTACACCTCTAGTGTCGGGCACTAGATTCGTTCCTAGTAGAATGTTGTTGATGGATCACATTCTCCTAGACGTACCATTCAAAATGGTAGAATTGTACCTGATGGAGTGCATCTCTTGGGTGGATGCCATCATGGATGGCTGAGTTTGTGGAGTGTGATATGCTAGATTACGTTTTTAGCTTTGAGCCCCTTTGAGAATCCTCGTAAATGTCATAAGGTTAGAACTTATGGTTATTTGTGTCTAGAATTAGTATATTTGGATGTTCTTGTTTTATGTATGAGCATATACATGGGAATATCTAACTGTGTATTTCTTTGTGGGGTTTCTCTTGTGCTTTACCTTTGTGGATTTTAGCTCCCCAATTGAGTATCATTTTACTCACCCCTACACTGGATTTCCCAATACTTGTCGTATCTTGTGAAGATGAATGAGTCTTTGACGGAGTCTAGAGAGGACCAGGACCGGGTGTTGTTCAGTGAGATCTGAAAAATGAGTTGTACTTCTATAGCTTCAGGCATTTACCCTTCACCTACCCTGTAGGTAGTCTTACCGGTAGATGAGCTTCTGGGACTTGGATTTTTAATTTTGTAATTTTTTTTCTTATGGTGGGATTTTATACTAGACCGGTTTGTTGACTCGTAAATTAAATTCTGCTGTACTTTGGTTGTGTTTTACTTTCTGGATTGCTTGTACGGTTTCTGTGGATTTTACTTTCTAGTACCTTTGCCTTAGAGTTGTGTTTTTGTGTATAGGTACAAGGAAAATGCATCAAATTTAAAAGATAATGCCTTAAAATCTATTCATAATCCCATGTCCTTTGGGAATTTTTCTTGTGGTAGTCGCAGTATTGGCCCTGGGATATGGTTCGTGACAAATCAGAATCAGAGGAATGGTTGGTTCTACCTCAAAAACCAATGGTCAGTTGTTATTTATTTTAGGCAACATTTTCAAGTGTTTCGAGTTCATCATTTAGGTTGGGGGCTCTAGTGTTAGTGTAGTGGCTAACATATCCATACATGAAGACTATGGAAACCTATTTTCTATCTTGGTACAAGGAAACACTAGTTGTAGGGAAATAAAGGGTATATGAATCATGTTGTAATGGTTGTTCTTTCTATGTCCTTCTAGAGTAATCTTTGGAGATATACACTTTAACCGTGGTTCATCTTGATATTTTTTCATATGCCACCATGATGAAATCTAGATAGGATTCTACGGCGTGATCATAATAATGATCCACCTAGAGTGGAGGCTTTAGTGCAGGGAAATGACTATGTGGTGTAACCTCCGGTTGGCGCACCGGGGATGCAACCACCCATCGATCAGCAGTTTCTACCAGCACAAGCAGTGGATTATGAACGCAGAACGATGGAACTAAATGAGTTCTTGTGGTAGATACCTCTCATGTTCTGAGGCAAGATAGATCCCCATGTAGGTGAGGATTGGATTGAGGCAGTTATTCGAGAATTTTTCTTAGTGAGGACATCACCTGACCAGATGGAAGACCTAGATACGAGACTTTTACATGGCTCAGTGGGAGGACAGTGGAGCATGGTGATCCAGACCCATGACATGGTGGACCTTACCTATATTGACATTAATTGAATATTAAGGAGTTATTTCTGGAGTCCTTACGCTCTGTGCGTATACGTGAGCAGGTGCACCTATGGTGGGGTAGCATGACAGTAGAAGAGTACTCAACGAAATCACAGATCTTTCTTGGTACTCGATAGGTATTGTGAGGAGCCCTTACATTAGGTCCCAAATCATTAAGTGAGGGATTACGATGGGAGATCATGATGTCAGTGGTACCCCTTAGAATTTCCACGAATGATGGAGTGCTAGAATGATCCCTGGTTGATGAGAACTACCTGGCATAGGAGCAGATGGATGTCACCTAAAGTATAGCTCATGAGGTATAGGTGTCTTCTAGAGCAAGCAGACGACATGGGACATGATCACAGAGTAAGAGGCAAACCCATACCCAAACATAGACATGTAGTTCTGATGTGCAGAAGCAACACTAAAAAGAAGACCAGCCGCAAGAGATATTGTGTTACACTTAAAATGTCCATTGGAATCTCGATATGTTTTTCCCAACCCACTGTTCAACTGAGAGGGATTCAGAAGACATTCCTCTTTGGTAGTGACAACCATTGGAAAGATGAGTTACATATGATGGAGGGAATGGCCTACGATCTGGATGAGTAGATGTAGGGAGAAAGTAGTTTTCATCTTTTCTACCACCACCCATAGGTGGTCATGTTAGGCTCACAGAGCTGGAAGACGTGGGAGAGGATAGCTTCATGTGATCTTTTCATATGAACAAGAAGATCTATGAGAAATTAATGGTATGATCTATGTATTTTTTTTCCTATTTTTGTTAATAGACGCAGGTTCTAGTCATCACCATTTTTTATGCAATTTCTATTTGAGATTAAGAGGTTCTGGTTGGATCGTGGACTTGACCGTCACACTTAGAGACTCTAGCTGGGGGAGACTTGATGATCACACTATGGTGTTGATAGTGTGACTTGACTCTTGTAGAAGATTGTTGAGGTTGGGATCTCTTAGTCATGGAGTTGAGTCCTTACGACATAATTATGGGTGTGGACAAATATTGTTCTTCCCGTATTGACAATATTATGAAATGGATGAGGTGTGTGTCTGATGATAAACAAGGTCTTTCCTTTGTGGTTAAAGGTGAACCCAGAAATTACATGGTGGACTCTTACAAATAGTACTATTTTGAATCATTATATGGTGGAACAGTTCGACCCCATGATGTTTACGTAGTATAAATTATTTGATTACCATAAATACTCAGGTGAGATGCCACCAGTGAGTGTTGATGTGTTCTACTTTTGGCATGTTGTGTGGATACTAGAGGTTTTATATAAAGATCCAAGTAATACCGCAACATTCTCTCATGGGCATCCCTCTCTCATTGATAAATACCCATACATTTTTATCATCAACCATGAATTCATAACGTTTGTGGAGGCTTTATAACAGTTCATCCAGATGTGGATGGGAACTACAGAGTTATGGTTGTATCTATGTCTTGTTATTGTGGGGGTGAGCCGATACACTAAATGACTACAAATGGATCAGAGTGCTTAGTGATTTTCCCACTTTTCTCAGCAAAAGAGACACGTGTCGGTTTTTACATGACGTTGACCTAGAACAAGCTAGGATTGAAATTGGTCAATATCATTGGTTCCTCAAGTCTCATTTTTGTAAGTAGTGTAGAGACCCTTGATGACCATAATTTTATTCCCTTCACTTCATGATTTTTATTTATGGGGAAGAAAATCCTTCAGTTGGGGAGAATTTAATATCCCATAATTCCGTATATTTTATTTCAAATTTAAATGTAATTTTTACGAGAACAGGCTCTGAGATGACAAGTAATTTCAAGACCCAAAGTGAGAGGAATAGAGTAATGAAATTTTTTAATGGTTTATTAGTTAAATGTGCAAGCATGATTTTCTATCTTTTGAACTGACACTCAAATCAGAAATCTATGGGAACTATTGAACTCATAACGACGAGATTCAACTAAAAAAAGACATAACATTGACCGATGCAGGTTGACCAGAGAAGTTATTTTTTCAGTCTTTTTGAAGAAAAAGTTAAATAAAATCAACAAGATTTATCTTATTTTTGTTTAAATTCAAAATTGTTGCATCATAACGGATTCCACCCAAGAGTAACTGAAACACTATTTCATTAATTAAACAACGTAAGGACATTGTGTCACTTTGGTAATAGAAATGTGATTAACACCCCAAAATGGTTTGACAACGATCAATCATTGATGAGGTAGAGAGGAAAGATATGAGCATATATAGGATGGCTGTTGATGAATGACGAATGAAAATATACAACGATGATAGATCAATGAAATGATTAATGAGATTCAGTACAAATGTGGAGCACAAAGACAATGAAGATACATTTTTCATCAGTGAAAGAACTGAATTGATGTAGTCGGTTTTTATTTAAATTTATCAATCCCAATTTTTTGTTTTGAAATCCAACCCAAGAACAACCCATGAACTAGGTCACCATGGATCGTCGTTCTTATGGGAGGTTATTTATTAAGTTTGATTATAGGAGATTAATTTTTGTTTCAATAAACATAAGGGAAATAGATCAAAGATGAAATAAAAAATAGTTGAATATTGTACCTCTATTCTTTTTCTCTTGTGGTCCTTCTCTCCTCACCCGCATGGGGACGAGACATGATATTGGGGAGATTATCATGACAGTAGTTTGACCAAAGTGGTGTGTGTGACACCTCCAATCAAGAAAATTCTAGCTGAGGGAATTGCAATAGATATTTGAGCCCCCTGCAGTGAAGGACACGTCCTAAGGGTTCCAGAACACCCTCTATATTTAATAATGGACTACGAGAGTGCATTTAGTGGTCTTTAGAATGTTTTGACTGGTCGTTGGTGTCGGGCGCATGCCGAACGGCTGCACGGTGTTACGTGGTGGAACTAGTGGGTGCAGCTAATCTGTTGTCTCATAGAGAAAGAAACATCCCCCGATTACAACATCAGCAGGACCCTGTGGGGTTTCCATGGCTATTTTAGGAAGAACCAGTCTTCTATACAGACCGGTTGAAGTAGTGGCACGAGCAAGAGCCATATGAGGAGAAAATGGAAGCGACCTTTGCCACATATTAGTCAAGGAAACCATCCTACCATATCATGTCGGGCGGGTTATGGAAGGCCGGGTTAGTCCAACCCCAAAAGGTCTGGGTTGGGCCCATTAGGTCGGGTCAGACCTAGGTCGGGTCGGGTCAGACCGCACCTAGACCCAACTTGCTCAATTTTCACTAAAATCGTCATAACTTCTAAATGGAGTGTCCTATTGGTGAGAATTTTATAGAGTTGGGACCCCTAGTATTAGATAGTACTTTGTAGATATTATACGAAAGTTTTTCAGATGGTTATATAAATTCATTTTTGGTTTTAAGAGTAGGCTCTCCTAGTACGAGTAGTGTTGGGGAAGAATCAGGGTGAGTCTTTTGATGAGATGTTAGGTTGGTTACACCCTTGATGACTCAAGGCATAGTTACTCCTTATCATTATACATTGCTTGAGATGGGACTCTCCACATTTTTTGCTATGGGTTCATTTTCCCTCTATTGTTTTCCTCTGTCATTGTTACTTCCCTGTAGGATTAGGACACGAGTTATCAGAGATGTTTGTAATGAATGAGTCAGTACTCCACTACCGTACTAAAGATTTGGTACTCTATCCATGGATTTAGTAGTCCCATAGGTTACTAGGGAATGGTTCCTCCCTATCTAATGCTTATAGAGTCATTACTCTCATATAGAGTAGGGGGATGTTCTTCTATTATAGGATTCGGTACTCCCCTTCCATTCCAGGGTGTGGGTCCTCCTTATGCAGTGATACAAAACAGTCGGTACTCCCTTTCCATGATTGGGAGCAGTTCCTCCAGACCAGGGTCAATATTCCACTAATATAGTAGTGTGTGGGTCCCCCATAATGAACAAGATGACTTCTTCGGTACTCCACTATGTTACGAGGGTGTGAATCGTCAAGCCATTGAGTGGAACTCTCTAACCGGGTTGGGTGCGGGTCCTCGATATACGAAGTTGTAATCCCTTACTGATTTACCTTGGGGTTCCATCATCGGTAGTACTCCCTTGGAAGAACCAGGACACAGGTCCTCATATAAAGAGTCTTTTTACCCCTTCATCGAGTATTGACAGGGCGGTGGCCCTCCATAGGAGTTAGAGCTCCCTCAACTGCATAACATAGTTACAAGGAGCAGGCCCCTCCATAAGATGCGATTGATACCTAGATAGCATATAGTTCTACCTTGATGGATTGAGGCCCAGGCCACTCCTTACAGGAGCAACTGAGGTATCACAGGTTAGTCTGGAGCAATTCTACCTCAACTAAGCATAGTGAAGAAAATAGGGACTCTTCACTTGGGTTTCCTTAGTCTTACATCGGGTGCAAGGTTGTGAAGACTAGACCTCAAGTGTCTAGCACTCTAGTCAGACCTATTATAATTTTCTTGATAGTGAAAGTTCTCTCAGACATACCTGTTATAATGGTAGGATTGTACCTATGAGAGTGCATATCTCGGATGGGTTTCATTAGGGATTGTTGAACTTGTGGAGTGTGATATCCATGTTTACATGTTATGCTTTGAGCCTCTGTGAGAATAATTGTATTGGATATAAGGATGGACATTATTCTTATTAGTTAATAAAACGAGTATATCTAGATGTTCTTTCTATATGTATGAGCATAAAATTTTTAGAGATGATTGTGCATTCATTTGTGGTTTTTCACTTGGACGTTACCTTTCTGGATTTGGGGACCCCAATTGAGTATCGTTTTACTAACCCCTGCATGGGCTTTGCCTGCATGTGTTGTGTCTTATAAATAAGACCGACACTTTGATGGAGTCTAGGGTGGATAAGGACCTAGTGTTGCGCAGTGAGATCAGACGTACAAGGTGTACTTTTCAGCATCAGGCGAATACCCTTCACCTACCCTTTAGGTAGGCTTCCCGATAGACGAGCATTAGGGACACATAGTTTTAGATTGGTTCTGTTTTCACATTTTGGATTTCTTGTATACTAGCCCAGGTTTCCATCTTGTAATTTAAATTTTGGCGCACCCTAGCCGTATTTTTACTTAGAGGATTGTATGCATGGTTTCCTTGGATTTTACTTTCTAGTACCTTTGACTGAGTGTTGTGTAAATGTGTACAAGTACTGGGAAACTTCCTCACATTTTTCTGATAACTCTTTTCGCTCTAGTCGCTATCCCCTAGCCATTGAGTGGTGGGCTTGGGGTAGTCGTGTCACAGGCCTGGAGGATGTGTCATGGAATTTGAAATTATAATAAATAATTGTTTTCCAAAATAATTTATTATTGGAAACTAAACCAAGAGATGATTTTTCTCTGTTATATTGGATTTAAATATCCCTATATTATTATTATTATGTATAAGAACTCTATAGTGGGTAGGTATATGTGTGGTATGTCTTGGATTGGTCCAATGGATGAGTACCCTGATATGGGTTTTCTCCCTGAAAATGGGTCATTTGTTGTGAGACCCTTGATAAAGTTGAAAAATAGTGGTGGTGATAGTTTTTTATAATTATTTAGCTCAATCAATAGTTATTATATGTGAAAAGGAACTATGGGATATTTTTTATAGTTGTGTGAGACAGGTTGATGATTACAATTATATAGTATTGGTTAGTCAGTATTTCGTCACTGGAGGGATTAATTGGAGGCATTTTCTCATAAAATTAGGTTTATAATTAGATGTGTCCTAGTATTGTAAGTTCATAGTCATATTCTTATTTATTGGATAATATTTGAATATATTATTGAATCTTACATTCTAATTTTGTTTCTGGATTCTATTTGAATGTTGGGTAGAAGGAATCCATGGGTCTTCTTAAGGGTTATGTATGAATTGTTATAGGGTGTAGTTTGTTGTTGATATTTTATTTTTGTTTAGAACATATATTTGATTATGGTTTTAAGATGGATATTATAACCATGAAAATGAATTAAAAATATATACAAGGATTGGGTTTTTATGGAGTTGTGAAGGAAATGTTATTGAGGAAGCATGTTATGGAATAGCCATGGGTTTATTTCAAGGTCGGTTGGGGTACCATGGGATCTTAAATGAAGGATTATCTGATGGGAATTGAATTATAATTAGAGTAAGACCATCTGGTAGGTATCATGGAATCAATGACAAATTCCCGATAGAGCATTTCTACCAACACATCATGCATGGTCTGTGTAACATACCCAATGTGTAGTGCCTTGGTGAAACAAACCTACGATCAGGCATGTGGATAATTACATGAACTGTAAGTGTTAGATTAATGAAGGAATATTCGATAGTGTGTGGTTTGGGACCAAATGAGAATCCTTCCATGTTTATATAGGATTATGGGATGACTAAAGTAATCATGGGGACATCCATAATGGGTAATATTGAATTGGTAAAGATAAACTGTCCATGATGAAAGTTAAGAACTAAGAATCATTGTTTTTTATGTGGAGGAGTACCATAGTTTGGTGATATATTACGAAGAATTTGATAGCTACAACTAGGCCAAAGAATGACAGATCCACAAGAGAACTATGTCTGGGAGATTCTTTATAGTTATGAGTGTGTATGGGAAATGTGGAATAGTTTACAAAATATATTGGGATAAATAATAATTGGTCCCATGATTATAGGTTCCATCATGTTATGATAATTTGAAAGTCACTAGATGCTAGTGTTGGTCATCGTTTGGGAGAGTCGTAAGAGAGTTCCTTAGGGAAAATTTGTTGTTTTGGGACCCTAGAGTGTATATAAAACCTGAATATTTATGTTTTTGTTTACCTTAAATAAAATAAATATATTATATCATTTATCATAAATAATTTTGAAATAAAATGAACTATGATATATAATAAATTTCAAGATAAATATTGAGACATGATGAAAATAAAATACCAAATATCATAGAAAAAATATAAAAATAGTGTAACATTATGTAAATAAAATGTCAGTTAAAATATTTTATTTTAATTCCATTCATATTATTATATTATAAAAAACTATTTAGTATTTTATAATTCAAATTTATTGAGTAAATTTAATGGATATATGAAATATAATTATGTTTAATGGTATGTGATCAATTTTTTTTTTTTTTAAATGTTAAATTGTTAATGATTTTATTTTCACCGTTGTTTATTTTAATTTAATTAGAAAATTTTAATGTATTATTCATGTAAAAGAGATTAATGTGATTGAAATATACTAAAAATATTTTAATTGTTAACCAGTATGAAATAATATTAGGATTACTTAAATTTTTAAAATACATTTTTCTTCAAAAATTTATTTTCTATTTATTTTATATTTTATATAAATTTGAAATTTCACAAAATTATAATTTTATTTTTATAAAATAAAATTACTATATTAATACCTAAAATAAAAGGTATATTATATTTAATTTTATGATTTATCTAAAAAAATTTATTTTCGAAGGAATAACTGATTTTTTTTTAATATTAGAATTTTCAGAATATAATATTGATATATTCTTGAAATAAAAATTTGTGAAAAACCTTTTCATTCAAAAAAATTGTATATAAGGAGTAAAATAATTTATTTAAAAATAATATGATTTATTTACAAAACCCGAGTTTGATATTTTTAAATCTATTACATATTTCATTATGATAAACAAATTATTTTTTGTATTTTTTTGTTTAATGATATTTTCAAAAAAATATGTTGCTTGGTTTGAAAATAGAAAAAAAACTTTATTTAATCATAATAAAATAAATAACATCATTTTTAACGTTATTTATAATATTTTCCCAAATAAGCAATTTAATGCTTTGAATGGATTTTTATAAAAACTATTTTCATTGCATTATGTGTGTATATAATTATGTAGAATGTTTCATTATTAGAAATAGAATAAAAAATATATTTTAATATTAGGAAGTAGAAAAAATATTATTTAATAAGGTTAATTTAATTTTATGGGATAAAATAAGTATCATATAAAAACTTAGTAATCATGATAATGATTAAAATAAGATAAAAGTGTTAAATAAAGATGTAAATGATGAAAATATCTTTTAAATCATTACTAAATATGTTTATGTGGTATTTCATGATATTACCTTATAAAATATTCATATATTATGGTTTTCTTATTCATTTTCCTAGAAAATGGATTTCTTTTTAATATTAGGTAACCAATATTTTAAAAAACTCAACATCGATCACTTATAAAAGGACACTTCATTACCCAGACCCCCTCATACATTATGACTCTTATATTTAGCAAGATCAATAAAAATACATATATATAAATTCTAGAAACATAACTGTGGTTTTGGTCTCTTAAAAGTACCACAATCAAAACATTTAATTCAAATGTAAAACATTTTATCATAAGGAGTAATTTAAGAATCCCAAATAACACATGTTTAATTTTATTCATTTTATTTATCTTCCATCTTATGAAAACATATCGTCACCATCATAATTTAATTATAGATGTGTCATTATTATAGTTAAATTTTATTATGTTATCGAAATATCTATTATTTACCATCCTTCCATCCATTCAAAAATTGGAAACGTGTCCAGTACTATGGTCGATTCATCACAACCGTGAACATCTTATTTTATTTTTAATCACCACATTACATGTATGGTTTTAAAATTGTAATTAATGAATGAAGATAATATTTACAACATTATTAATCATATTGGAAGATAAATTTTCCATTGTATTAATCATATTAAAATAAAATATCACATATGTTTTAGCAGCCACAAGTAATCATTCTGAGACGTACTTTTTAATTTAAATATATTTTTTATTATTTAATAATATAGGTTATTATTTTAATAATTAAATTATATAAAATACATAAATAAATATCTTTATAAATTATTAAACTATTCTACATAACTATTTTCCACGTTCAATATGCTGAAGCAATAATGGGGAAATTGTCCAAATTATCCCAAACAGCCAATGAGTTCATAATATTAGAAAAATAAATGAACAAAATTAGAAAATAAATTGAACATATAAAATAAAACTTTTATTACTAAAATTAATAAAAATGATTTAATATTCATTGTTTATTATACATGTGCCAAGAGATGTTTCCTCTAAGAAGAAATCTTAGGTAAGTTTACTTTGTACAAATTTCAAATACATAAGAAATGTTTCCAATTTTTTATCTACCTAATTTAATATAGTTTACATAATACAATATTAAATCATTAAAACTTAAAAAAATATTCTTAGGAGTTTCAATCTCATTTAGTCTCTTCATATTTTATATCATTTGACTCAATGACTATATTTTTAGTAAGGGTTTTCATTAACGTAATTTACATTATTTGAGAAAAAAATATGTTATTTAAGTTTTTCCTTATAAGATTTTTTCATTAACCCAATGAATAAATTATATTTTATTCTTTATTTACATTAAATTACTTTATATTTCATTCTCATAAACCCATTTCAAATAGATTCTTACTTCAAAAATTATGATTTACATAGGTGGTTTCCCATCTTAAATTTCATTTTTTGGATTTTTTTGTACAATTATCCATCTAAATTTATATATAGGTTACATATAAAATATAAAATATTATTTCATGATTATCAATTTATTAATTGTATTTATATTTCCAATTCACATTCTCTTTTTCATTGTCCTTTGATCTCATTGTTATAAAATTTTTAGTGTTTTCATTTAATTCCAAATTTTTATAAATTATTTATATAAAAGTTCTTATTTGAGGTAATTGTACATTTTTTTATTAAATAAAATTTTTTATTTGTTATATGATTATTTTATGATTTTTCATTATTTCATAACATTAATTTTTTTTCAGTTCACAATCTAACCAAAAGGTTTCCTCTAAGTTAAAATAATTGATCCTATTGTATATAGTTGTGTTATTTTCATTTAAATTTCCATATTATTTTTAATATTCCTTTAATTTTTTATATATATAAATTAATTTTTTTTAATTTATTTCTCCACAATCATTTAATTTTGTTAGAAAAATATAAATGGAATATTTTTAGATTTTTCATCATGGTTTTTTTTGAATTAATTTACAAAAGTTTTAAAAGAATATCAAATAAAAAATTATATATTTATTTAAATTTCACTCTTTTATAATTTTTCCTCCTAATCTAGATTACCCTTATTTCTTTTAATGTAATTTACATTTCCTTTTATTTTTTAATTTAACATTTTACGAATAATTTTATTTTTCATTTCGAAAAAATAATTAATTTGTTTTTATTCAACATATGTATATTTTAGTGTTCTAATTAACGTTGCTTATCAATAATATCATTTAATTTTAAGGATTATATTTTTGTATTATTTATCAAAAAAAAATTTCAGTGTCATATATTTTTATAAAACAGGAATAGTTATTTTAGTAACTTCTAATATTATTTTTAAAACGACATAAACAAATTATGAAAATTATTTTTATAATTTATCTAAAATTTTCCTCTCAAAATATAAAATATCTATCATTTTTTGGCATTATATTTAATTTAATAAGCTCAACATTATTTTTAAATTTTTTTATTTGTTGATTGAACTTTTTATATCAAATTATCCAATTCATATGTGATACCTCCTGAATTTGTTATATAACCCATCTTCTTATAGATGTTCATTTCATATATTTCACCATACTATAATAATATTTGGAATTCACAGGGAATATACTCCAATAATACCATATGTCATGTTTTTTTGATGAAAAATAATCATATTTTCTAGAAATCGGCATGAAACACATTTCATTCTCAGGTTAATTATTCTTTGATGTAATTATGATTATTTTCTTATGTGAAACACGTACATGTCTTTTTATTATTATAATAAAGGTTTTACTATAATTATATATCCCTTTAATTCATTGGGTATTATTTTATATCTCATGATTTTATAGGTTTGGGACTAGGGGTTAATCCAAATCTGCTTTGGTACTCTATCAACTATGTTACAATGTCTTGGCACTGAGTGTTGAGTTAATCTCATGAAGTCATTATTTGGGTAGTGGAAACATTTTTATGATTCTGTGATCCCATCATATCTATTTCTTTATTCCAAAATATTAATGATTTTATTTAGGGCTGATGATCTCTAATTTAACATATAAAATTTATTTTTGATGTGTACATTTACATTTATTATGTTCTTCTACACACAGGTTTATCTTTTTCTCACATATCATCATCTGTTATTGTCTCTTTTTTCTATCATTGTTGTGTTGTTCATCTCACCCTTATTTTGTTTCAATATTCAGAGGTATTGAAAACTATTATCATGTATGATATGCCTAAAATTGTTTCCTGTGTTCATAAATTTATGTGCGATGTAAAGTACTTATTCTAAAATGTCTAATCCTTGGTTTAGCTAGAATGTTTTCTTGACATGAATGATAGGGGGTTTTTTAGTTAATGGTTTTTCATAATTCTCTAAAAAATTAAAACATGAATGGTACTGGGTATGTAAGTGACTCTATATTTGTTAGTGATATTGTCATTATATATGTCTATGTTTGGGTAATTTTTTTAGAATCAATTATATTAATAAAAAATATGTTACTATAACTACATCATGGAGTATTATGTTGGGTGATCTTAGGTGAGATCATAGTAGGGTTTAGATAACTTTTGAGGTTATGATGTTATCAGATGATGATAAATTAAGATATGGATTGATCATTGCATAATAATATTATTTCGATCATACATTTAAATCCATATATACATATTCATTTTCTTTTTTATTGTCTTTTAATATGCCTAAGGATATTTTTGGTTATGCTTATTGGGGTCTAAGATAGATACATTACTTAGCTTTAAATAGACCTTTGGGTTGGTTTGTGATCTAATGATAAGGTAATTTTTTATAATTTGAAGAAAATGGTAATTTATTTGTGGAATATTAGTTAGTAAATATATATAAACATAGGTGTTGAAAACTAATTTAGGGATAAGGAAAATCAGGTTATTTTATGTAATGGGTAAATATATTAGTCAGATTACTTATAACTAAGTTAATATTGATTGATAATAAATTTTATGTTGTTAAGAGATAAATATGTATGTTTAATTCAAATAACACAAGTTTCTATATTATTTGGTTTTAGAATATTATAATAAAGTTGTTGATAAATTTGGGTTAATTTTTTTGGGATTATGTTATTGAAAAACATATGGAAATCTTGGTTAAATTGAAAAGTTTATAGTTTGAACCAATTGTTTCATTATTGAACTGGATGTATATTGGGTTGAAATGAAGATTTAAAAGGATAATACATGTATGATTGATTTTTAAGATTAATATGTTCATTGGATATTATCAAAACCATTAGGTTTTCATATTTGTGTGAGTACATGATCATGAAACTGATGTTGGGAAAGGTATGTCTCTAGAAATCCATATGCATTATAAACCATTATATTAGGTAGACATGTTTACGAAAAATGAATAAATAAATAAATAAATATATGTATATTTATATATGACTAATATGAAAGATACTATTATTTTTTTATTATTATGGAAGAAAGGGATGTTGATCACTCTTTTTAAATTTTATCTAGATCAATGCTTTTATTAATAACACATGCATATATTTTCTATAATTTGGGAAATTAAAATTTCAAAGATGAAATTTATAATAGGGGTAGAATATAGCACCTTGATATTTCTGATTGTTTTTTATTCAATAAACACTGTGTTAAATATATTATTCCATTTTTTACACTAATATAAAATTAATATTGTGATATTTTATAATGGATGATAAACAATTATATATAATGAGAAAAAAGTAAAATATAATTTTGAAAATAATTAGATGAGTAAAACCTCATGTAAATAAAATAAATATAAAATGATTTATCTTAATACAATAAATAATATAATTATTTTATAAAAAATAAATTTTTCTGTTATAATACCAATGAATTTTTTATTGTTAAATTTAAGGATGTAAGTTATTAAACATAATGGAATGCGATTAAAATAATTTATCAACAAATTGTATATTTTTCAAATAATTTTTTAAAATTTTCTGTGTATTTATATTAAATTGGATAAATTTAATGTAATATTCAAATAAATATTTTTATAATAAATGAATATATTTTAAAAAATTTAATTTCAAATTGACATGAAATATGTTTAAGGAAACATGGTGTTTGAAAATTATTTTTTTCAATACAAATTATATTCATTTTATTTGATACTATTATTATTAAGTTAATTTACCTAATTATTGACATTTAATTTGACAAAATGACAATAATTCATGAACTAATAAATCCATAATTACATTATGATGATTTTTATTATTTTATTTAAAAAATAATAATATTTGGAAAATAAAACACTATTAAATTTTTATTAAATAATAAATCTTTGACGACATATTATGAAATAAGAATGATAGAGAATTTTATATAATGAATTTAATGAATAAATTTCTAACGATTAAAATAATAAATTTAGAAACAATATATCCAATTCTAAAACCTCTGATTGAAAATTTGGAACCTAATTGATATTTTTTTGTTAATAAATATATTTTTGGACCTTTTCAAATAGTTAAGTATTTAAAATATTATTGTGTCTTTAATATTTTTTTTAAATTATATAAATCCACATTACTTAATAAATAATAAATAAATTTAATTGGTATTCATTTTATTCTTATTCTCTAGTATAAATAGGTATTTGGTGCATAAAATATATTTTTCAAAAAATTAATTTTTATTGTGTTATGTGTAGTTATTTTGTAATTATTTTATTCAGCTATATAAATTGAGTTAAATAAAGAGGATTTAAAAATATTATTCAATATAATTAATATTAGGTAAATTTATTAATATAATTTTAAAAAATAAAATTATTTCACCTGAGGTAAAAATTAGTTACCGTGGTAAACGATAAATTAGATTAGTTTTTTAAATAAATATATATTGTATATAAATTTAACTAAAAATAATTCCTTAATGATATTATTTGAAATTTAATGACCTTAAAATATCCAATAATCAATTATTATCAATTTTGTCTCCAATTTCTTTAGAAATGACATCTTTACAATATTAAGAAATCAATATTTTAAAAATATGCCGCCCTTCTCACATATAAAAACAACCATTTACCAACCCTCATGTATTCACACCCTAAGCCAATTGGAACATCAATGTTCAAAAAATTACCATCCCTAAAACTTGTTTCATTTTTATAGAGATTCTAGTCACATTCCAAGAACTAGATTGAAAGGCTTAATCTAATTAAAAGGCCGTATCTCAACGACTAAAGAAAGGACACCCAATAAATTATATTCATTTATATTACATTACATATTATCATATATACTCTAAAAATATTAAAACAATACTAATTTAATGAAATTATTGTAATTCCTATAATTTTTTTATATTGATATAGTAATAATTATCTACATCCCTTAATCTATTAAAATATATGAAAACGTCTCTCATATGATAGTCGGTCTACTACTGTAATGCCCCTTAGGTTTCTAAAGTGTGATAAATATATTTTTTATAATTTAATAGATTTCTATTGTTAATTATATGATATTTTTTGGTGTTTTTAAATGTGGAGTTCTGGCTAGTTTTTTAATGTATTGTATGAAGTTTAGTGAGTGTATTGTTATATAATTCATAGGGGAAACAATAAAAATTTACCAAGAAACAATGAATCATATGAAATTGTCCATATTGGTGTTCACAGGGTTGATCAAACCACATGACCCAACTATAGAAACTATACTTGGTTTAGACTTTGTATTTGTCATGGTTGGAATATGTTTTGGGAATCAATGTGGCCAAATAGTGCAAAATTGATTAACTAATATGATAATTTTAATTTTAACATAAACCACCAAAAATATACCATTCTTCATCTAATGAATATGGTTCTTAAACCAAGTGATCCCTTTTTGGGATTACACCCAACAAGTCTAGCCATAAGAAAATCTTCGAACTGTTTATTAAAAATAAATAAAAAAGTACAGATAAGAGGTGAATGAGATCAAACAAACAGAAATGACTTCTTCCACCTAACAATAGGTCTAGATATCATAATATGACATATCATTTCCATAATCAGAGCCACTACCAGACTCCCACTTAGATTGAGATTTGTCCTGATCAAAAATCTAAAATATGTCATTATACACCTTCCTGAGCATCTTCAAAGATGCTCTGGCAGACACATTTCTAGGAAGTTTAGTGTAATCCTTGCATGGTCTCTTCTTGGAGGGAAAATAGGTACAACACTCACCATCAGTCATCTTTTCCTTTCTAATCAATATTATCTCCTTGAAAGATGCGCGCCCACCACTTACTAAAGCCTTAATAAGGGTAACATTCTCTATTTCATCATCTGATACATTTCACCATTTCTCAGATAATTAAGAAAATTGAAAGAGATTTTGTATTTACTGATGGCAGTCAACATGTTGTTGTGCATTAGTCTAATCAGCTCTTCCACCTGAGAGTGATAAGATATCATCACTCCCAGAGTAAGGATTTCCCCAGCTGAAGTAACCTTTTTAACCAAATCAACCCGAGTGTCTTCGGGGACACTATGAGATCTCTCTGAAAGAATATCCATTAGCCAAACCTTTCCTTTTAGCTCAGACACATGGGATTCAGATTTCCCAGAAATCATCACATCATCCACAGTGGAAACTAGCTCCTTGATTGCATCCCAATCATGCTCGATGTGATTTGACAAAGTCTAATCTTCCATCCTTGACTTTCGTCAGCAATGTTTTGTTGAATGACCCCTCATTCAACATTTCTCACATGAAATATGTTTTTGATATTTCTCCAATGAGTGTCCAACAACTATGCATTCATTGTGGAAAAGAGGTTTTTTGATATTCAACACAATTTGATTGTTATCTGAGGGAGTAGAAAGTGGTACCTTATAAATCAAGGTGGAGCTTAAGTCCACCTCCACCAACATCCAGGAAAAGTGACCAAACCTGACATTTTCGGTCTCCTTGTCGAGAATAATAGGTGTCCCAATAGCTGTAGCAATATCATATAAAATCATTGGATGCCAAAGAAACCAATTGATCCAATACAGCCGAACCCCAACTAGAGAAAATTCATTTCTTGCACATGAAATATTAAAATCCAATGACCATTAATGTATGTAAAGCTAACCAAGATTCAACATCAGTGTTCTCATGATCCAAGAACGAAGTTTCATTCCATATGAAGAAAATAAGAAATGAGAAACATCCTCGACCAAGAGAGACACATTTCCAATTAGAGAAGCCCCATAAAATCGACGTGCAATGAATAAATCATCAAGTTTCCATGATTTTTCACCCTCTGGTAAAAAAATGAGTGCAATCAAAGAGTTCTTTCCAATCGCATGTCTCTTAGCCTGCGCTGTAGTATTATCTTCAACGTGAGCTGATGAACCCTTACGAAGGATCCTACCAGGACATGAATCCTTGAACACACCCAAAGAACTAATACAATTCAGTATTGTCCCAGAAGTTATATTATTTAAATAATCCACACAATATTAAGAATGAAAGTCCTTACCACCAGAAAGAATTGGATCCACCCGGGTATCCCGTAATGATGCATTCTCCATCACACCTGATGACATCTACAAATCACAATTGTTTATATTCCCAACATCAGAAGATCTTTGTAGCACTTTTTCGGATCTAGTAATAAGATTTATGATTGGGTGAGGGTAGGAAAAACCTTCCAGAACAACATCAGATCTATCATTTATATCTGAAACTGAGTGAAGAAAATATGAATCATGAGCCTTTAGAGCATTTGGAGGGAAGCGAGTATTAACAGAATGATACAGGACTTGCATCGCAACACCAGTTCTGTCGGTTAGATCTACAACCACGCGTGGACCAGCTGAGACATGATTTTCCCGCATGTCCTTAGGGTTGTGAGTCTCAGTGGGATTCCATGGGTCATGCATAGGTAACATCGCCGATGCAGAGCCACTGAGAGGGAAGAGGATGAATCTGAGGAAGTGTGGGATGACCATGACCAGACACTAAATTCTATCGTAGATGGTGGAATTGGAGGAATATCCCTCTATCATCATATATGATATTTGAATTGTAGAAATATCCCTTTATAATTATTATTACCCATGACTATATATTTTTCTCCCAAAAGATCTATATAATGGTTCCATCATCGATAGGTATATGTTATATTTCATCTTATGATTAGTTTACATTCATTTTTTGAAGGATATTTATAATTATCTATCATAATAACCTTTGTTACATTAGTATATTCGAGATATATTCATTATTTACATCTTCATTTAGTATGTATGATACTTTCTTAAACCAAAATGTTTCATCCATGAAGGTTTTTTTTCGATAATCCTCTTTGATTGTTTTTGGACTGATTATATTGGATTCATGTCTTGGGATTAATTCAAGGGGTAGATCATGGAATTTCAAACGGTAACTCATGATGTTAGAAGTCCTTTCCATGTGATTAATTTTATATTAATATTTATTACATGATTACCATGTGTGTGTGCATGTTTCCTTATAATAACCTTGATGTATAATTTGCAATAAATTGAGGCCATGTGTTTGCCCTTGTGAGAACCCTCTCATGTGGTTTTATTACTATGTGTAATGATCATATTATTTATATCAATCTATGTGGTGGATAATTATTGGAATTAATTAATCTTTAGTTAATTATAATATGATGTATATCTATTAATGATATGGTTATGTCATAGAATTAATTATTCTATTAGTATTAATCATAATTGTTTTTATCATTAATTAGAAGGATGAGTATTGGAATATTTTTTGTTACCCTATTCAGATTATTTCACTGGATACAAATGAATTTTGTTTCAATATAGAGATGAATTGGATAAGACCATAGATTGTGGAATATTAGTTAGTTCACAATGACCTACTTTGTTTCTTGTTTATTTTCTTTTATTTATTCATAGTCATTGAATCAACCCTTATATACACATACTACACTTATTCAAAGGAAACATTGGTGGTGTCTCACTCAGATCATAACATACACCATGAACATGAATCTCAATCCTTTGTTATTCCTTTGAGAATGAGGAGTTCGGTGGACCAAGGTGATTATTGTATGGACACTGAGATCATTTTCTATCATGATTCACATATTTTGTAATATTTTTTATTTGGCACATTGATACACCACAAGTTGGGATCCAGTTGAATTTATTTTCACATTGTATAAAATTTTTGAAATAATGATATTATTTTATATTTATTAATTCCAAAAATCAATTTTTGTATTATTAGTTTAGTAATTTTTATATTTATTCCCCCATATTTATGATTATGTTATACATGTTACCAAGGGGATATTCACCCCACATTTCACTCAATGTTCTCTCTACAAGTCAGTGGAATCTTTCATATTGGGAGACATGCATGAGGTCATGTGGACCCAAGACCCAGATCGAGTGTTTTATGAGAGGGTAATACAATGTGGTATCAAAATAGTTTTCTTTTTTTTTAATGTTTTGTGACTTTTTGAAATAAATATTAGAAGATCTGAAATCAGGTAGTGACATTATGGTAGTTCTTTTCCAATAATCATATAGTCGACCTCAAAGTTACCAGGGGAGTGGGATTTATTTTACAAGTTATGGGGATATCAATTCATGTAATTCTATATTATTATTTTTTGGTTATAATTTATGTTATTTTCTGTTAGTTGAATAGATGAAGTGTGTGAGTTTAAGTATCATCGATATGATTACAGTTCCACATATAATAAATTTTTTTCACTTAATTATTAATACCTAAACATGTTATGAATTATTTTGTATATGAAATTATAAAACATTCATGTACCATGGTGGATTTATTCCTTTGGTAGATATAGAATATTATGTTTTGTAATTATGTTTAGAATATTATGTTATAAGTACATTTAGGTGTCTAATACAAATTTATTTATGTATGTATTAATATATTTAAATTATCTAGGATGATTCTAAGTCACTTTTTAAATTTCATAGACTCCACCTAAATAAAATACATTTATGCAACCTAGGAACCCGATTGATTATTTTATTGCAGTGAGAGATAGACTTATTGTGCCATTGGATGGGAATAATTTCACAGCTAGTATGATTATAATAGTTGTAATGTAATTAAATGTATCAAAAATAATTTAGCCTAGGGTTTCTAATTTAGTTTTTTTAAGGTGTAAAAACCCATATTTTTAGAACCAAAGAGGTGAATTTTTAATTTGAGTTCTAGTTAAAACATAATCCATCATTCTTGGGTTTGTGAGATTTTCATGATGTAGTGGATTGGAAAAAACTAATCACTTTAATATCAAATCTAGTAAAGACTCTTAAAGATCAATAGATGAAGATATCCACCTATATACTTCAAGAACCCACTAGAAGGTGGTTGGGAATCTTATTTGTGGAGAAGTGGAATGAGGGACTGATAAATGGGTCCTTTAAGGAAATCATCAACAAGGAATTATTTCAAGAGACACTATTATTAGATGAATTACCTTTTACTTTAGAGTGTCAGTTAAGAGTGTTATTAGTGGGTAATAATTCCACATGTTTCATGTTTTTATTTTTCTTAGAAACTCGATTTCTTGAGAATGTAGTAGAAAAAAGTGGGATATTTAAATTCGGTCATTAACCAATGTGAGGTGGAAGGTAATGAACTTGCTGTCGAAATCATATCTATATGTTATTTAAAAGATTCTAATGATTGAGAAGGTTCTAGAAGAGGGATACGAATCATGACTTCTTCCCATTGCAAGTAAAAATATAAGAGGTTATTCTATGTGAGTTATGAGTGCTTATTCTAGAGGTGGGTAGATAAGATCTATAGAGATGCACGAGGGTAGAGAAACAAAATCAAATGAGAGTATTTTTTCTTCAACTCCCTCCATGGTATGTGGTACTCAATGATGTTTCCATTGTGGGTAGAGAGGGAATCACAACAAAACCTACACAATTCCAGCATGGTAGTTCCATTTTTTTGTAAAATTGGAAAACATAATAATTTATTCCTATTAATATCAGAGAGGGGTTCAGTCTAGAAATTTTGGTAGTTGTAGGAATCGAGGGGTTGGACAGAGGGACATCAGCCACAATGTTGGGCTACCATAGGTTGGTCAGTTAGAAGAGTGGTCCCATATTGATAGCAAGAGCTGCCAGCTATGTAAGAATTTTTGGCCCATTCAAGTAATGAATAGTTAGGAAATATAAAGATATCTATTATAAGATATTTTATAGTGATAGATAAGGAAATGGATAATGAAAGAAGGGGAAATTCAATGTTGATATGTAGGTTTCAGATTATTTATATTCTTTATACTACCATTTTTTATTAGTGATTATCATTTTTTTCCCTGATCATGTCATTTCTAGTTTAGAGTTGATAGAAATGTTTTCCCCATCATTTTTATCACTTGACACTCCCCTTTGAATGTGATTGGATCACATATAGAGTTTCTTAGAGTGTATTATAATAATTTTTTGTCACAAAAATAATGATATTTTCTAGGTATATAAATGAGAATCATTTATCTTATCTTTAGTATAGATTGTATTGTGATTTTTTGATCTCTCCTCTTATCATAAAACATGTATGCGTCATTAACTATAATGAATAGACTCGATTCAACCAAAACCATCACATGATCCGGCATGCCATAATGACTAATGTAAATTCCAAATCATCATAGGATGAATACAGGAACTAGGGAATATTAAATAACATCATGCGACTAATTACACCCCTAGGTAAAATAACATTACCCATCAATGAATTTAGATGGTGACACAACCGTTATCCATGTCTATAAATTTATTTATACAACAAGAGTAACACATCAATGAATAAAATTATATATCATAAAAACATCTATGTATCATATATATCATGTCATATAAGATACATAAACATGATATACAAATTCATAAGAGAAAACCCCAAAATAGGGATCATTACCCGAATGACTATTAAAAAAATCCAAATTGTATATAAAAATTCAAAATAACATCTTATGATATAATCTTATGAGACCACTTCTTCTCCATAAAAATTACCTCAGATGATAGTAATCATGAAGAAGAAATGAAATACATGGTTATGTTTCCTTTAATAGTATCGTCGAAAAAGTCTACATACTCTTGAAGATATTTATAGGATGCGAGTAACAAGTCCTGTTAGAAAAAAACATGACATAATTTAATGATTTTAAACCATGACATGTGATAAAATATATTTGAAACTTGTTTTCAAAAATAAATTCAATTTTTTAATCATTTTAATTTAATTCACCAATTTGAAAACACCTAGGGGTTTTTCCAAATAAAATATGTTTCCAATAAATAATCAATACGAATAATGTAATAAAATCAAATATTTTCTGAATAAAAATTATTAACATACTAAAACAATACACTAAAACAATATGTTAAATCATATAAATATACATTGAATATATAATTTTATCCATGGGAAATAACCATAATGATCTAGTCTGATAAAATCTATAACAAAAGTTGTTAGAAGTTAAAAATTATAAAAAAATTGGAATCACTCACAGTCCTCCCCAAGCCCAACTCTTAGGAGCGGATTCAATACCATGGTTAAAAAGTGGATTCTATCTCAATCTTCCTCACCAAATTATCTCTCAGAACATCAAACAAGAATCCCTTACAACCTATTTATCCCATGTAACAATACATTCCAAAAAATAACGTCACGTGTTCTATACAAGAAATAAATTTGAACTAATAATTTTTTAAAAAAAATATTCCCATTTCAATAAAAACCATTACATAAGGTAAATCCATTTCTAAAACATCTTCAAAAATACATTTAAAAATATAAATCTTATTTTGTCATTTTAAAAATTACATGGGTATAATTAAAACCAACCCCATACAGAATACCAAAGTTTAATAAATAATTGATAACACTAAAATATTCATTAAAAACCCATGGTTAAAAATTCAACCATAAATTATTTTTATGGTAATTTATGAATAACCCACATTATAAAATTTACTTAAATGTTTTTCAGGGAAGACACCCATATGCAGAGACACCTAGAAAAGAATCAGTTCCATCCTCGCCACTATAGATAGAATCCTTTTTATTTAGGAAGGATTATTCCCTACATATTCTCCCCCTTAATGAAATATATATTATAAATTCTAGGTTTGGCCATACCCCCATCAAGTCTTCTTACCTTCTATTGAAATAGTAGAACAAGGCACGTGAATGATAAATGGTGAATAAATCTGGATGAAAAATGCTTACCTCAAGAAAAAAACGTATCCAAGGAGAATATTCCCAAAATTAAAGAGAATGAGATCCTAATATTGTTGAATAATCATTACAAAAGTGGGAGTAGAAATGGGGGAGAAAGAAATTAAATTCAATAAGAGAAATCTTGGACTTTTATAAAATTTTAATGCCCTGGTCTACTGACACTACTTAGTGTCATCATTATACAAACCATCAACCAAACATCTGGGTGCTACTATTTCTCAAAAATAATTCATATGGTTAATATTGAGTATTTTATGATTTTCCAAACCATGATAAAATTATAAAAAATCAAAATGTACCTAAAACATCACCATCACATGGTTAGCTACATAATTAGTTAAATCATGCACTAACAGTTCACCATCATCCGTTTTCCCCAAATACCAAATTTATGATTCCTATATTCAAAAAACTTCTAAAAATAGTAATATAAATTAAAACAAAAGTTAAATTTTACAATGACATAATATGTGTCACAAACATCTCCAATGTGTAACTTTATTCCCCAAAAATGTCCTTAAATATCACAAAAAATAGGTGATCCCACTGAACTCTCAATAAGGATTCCCACTCCCACTTATCTATGATATTTCCATAAAACTACCATGGAATATGGGAAAATGTGATGTATTTTACATTGCATAACCTTTTATGATAATCTGTGATATTAATAGGATTGTACATAATGGTGAAATATGGTGTGATATCAAAATCATCCCACTATATCAAATGAGATTAGACTAGGTAGTATACTTTTAATATGGAAAAAAGAATGAAATAATTAATTAGGGTTAACTATGGTAGAAAATTGAACCAATATGCTACCATTCCAAGACAGTCCATAATAACAAATAACATGATAGAACATCATGATAGCATCTCTTTCATTCCCAAGCAACAATGTCTCATCTGAATTGATACCTAGATAAAAACCTGACCACTAACCACAAATTATTATATGCATCGACACCGATCATTATAATATTTTTAGAGAATATGAGTTATCTCTAACAATTTGTGAATCAAAGAAACAATCCCTATTACCTTCACAATGTGACTCAGTCAAAATAAAGAACTCTCACTCACCTTTTTATAATACAATGATGATTATCATGGCTAACCATATAAAAACTATAATAGGGACATCTTGATCAAGGCTTCATAATTATTTTCGTATAAAAACATGACCAATGATAGTTTCCTTTACCATTAAAACTAGGATTCAAGAACCCACATTATGAGTATATTCTCGAGTGTCTAAGTGGTCCTCTCATTCTATTTATCCATATGTGGGTGATACACAATGCTTAACCTCATTTTTCTTCCCATGTAATTACATATTACATTCTAAAATAATTTTTTAAACCTAGAATCCTTTTATAATATGTCACTGAGGTTACCCCATGAAGCACAAAAAATGATCAGAAATACTGGTTCATGATCCCATATGCCCTCAATGACTCTCTTATGGGATTTAAATTAACTAATTTCATAAAATCGTTTAAAACCACCCATATTGAAACATTACTACCCAATGTATGAGTTTGTATGATAATAAACTAGATAGATATTCCATCCCAGTTAAATAATAGAATGGGGAGAGACTATAACCAACCCACTGGTCTTTGTTTCTTAACATTGAATCATTAGAATTTTAAATATCAAGAAACAAAATCTGAAATTGAACATGTATTCCATCGTGACCAATAACAAGATATTATGGTAAAATACATTTTTGTAGCCTCATGGGTCATGAACCAACTATAATGATGCACCTCATGCATAAATTTTGTCTATAAGACTAATGGAAACACTAAAAACATCCTATAAAAGAGAAACACATTGGTGGAGTGAGACTAATACCCCCATGAGCCCTATTATTTATAACATTGCTAATCAAATAGAAATTGAGGTTAGATGCTTGATCACTCAGAACTAGATCAAGAATAGAGGGTGTCATGTACACATTTCTCAATAGAATTTGATCTCCATCCTTATATATATATATATATATAGATCAACAAACAAACTCATAAGGACCCAAAATATATATATATTCTCAATTGGCAGTGATCGAAACATTCTTCTCATATCACAGATGAAAACAATCCAACTTTCTTGGTTTATAAGCTATATAGAAATAACAATTCTTGTGTTTCTCTACAAATCATCTCTTTCTAAGGTTAATGTCTCTATGTATAAAAATATGCATTAATCTTATTGGATCCCAAAATATTATAAACACATCATGAATCGGTAATGACTGCATATATTCAATCTGTATATCAGAACATCCAACTCTGTGTCATGGGTGGTACAATTCCATATATTTTGAATTAGCTACCAATATACATTAGATTTCACACGAACAACCAAAATCAACACACATATCAACTCCAAAACATTTCCATAAAAACATATTGTATAAAATATCATAGGATCTAAGAGAATAAAAAATACAGTTTCCAAATGATCATGAATCTCTTCAAAATATTATCGAGACTTACCACTCAACACAATCCTTACTCCTTTCTTGGTCAAATAACTAAAAGGATAATCTTTCCTAGAGATGTCCCAATAAAATTATCTATAATATCCATACAATAAAAAAATATTGGAAAATTAAAAACATTTTGGGATACTCCAATAATAGGATTTCCCGAACCTAATTAGGATCAAGTGAAAATAATCCCTCAAAAATCACATGGATAAATAAATTTACCTATTAAATTAAAAAAAAGAAATTTGGGTAACTTGAAATATAAAATACACTCTCTAATTATTTTTAAAATCACATCATGATAGATAGCATTATCATCATCCATATATTAATTCACCAAGATTTCATAAAAAACTATTCCACGATGGAGTATAAAATTTAATGGTATATTTGTTCTATCAAGGCCATACAGAACACAAGATAATAAGTAAGATTGAACAACATAAATAGATATTCAATGTATTCATTCTATCATTGATATATTTTCATAGTGATATCCACATCCAATACACTCATCTAGTGGTATCATAACAATAACATAATCATTTAGAACTAATGAGATCCTCTAGTACGATTGATGAGATCAAAAATTATATAATATATGTATTTATTCTATAAATAATCATGTTTATTATTACGGTAATATGTATTATGTAAGATACATTCTCAATCCTTATTTTGAAATAGAATGTGTAATTCACATTTTGAAATTCGATGATCAATAAACCTCATTCCCTCAAGGTCATATAGTTAATATTTATTCCCTTTAATAATTACCGAATCTATCATGCAATATATTAAGTAAATGGGTATTGTCTTATGGAGTATGTCGATAATAAACGTTATCTTTCACATAGGATACAACCATGAAATAATACCCCATAAAAAACATCAGGATTGTATTCTATGAAAACTGGAAGATAGTCAAAATATACACTAAGTAACTAAATAAAAATATGGACTACTCGTATAAAATTAATCAAATCCCAGAAGAAATGGGTCCTACCATCCCTTATCATTTATCATAACCACTCTAGAAGATGTCAGTGTTCCCATTAGGGGAGTGAAAGAAGACCATGTTGCGTTATCAATAATGATTCACTTTGATGATAATAAACCAATCTATACTAATGAAGAGATCAAAAAATTCATGTTGAACTTGAGGAAATTCTGAAAGAATTGCACATAAATGATCAATACATGACACTATTAGACCATAAAACATTACTCCTTCATCTTACCCATTATGGTAAACAGATTCATCATAAACGAAATAGACTCTTCTTTCATAACCAAATAATCAATAATATTTACAACGATAAATGAATTTATCATTAATATATATGAAAAAATCCATTAATGAAATTGTTAACACTATATCTCTTGCATTAGTTTCCATAAAATTGGGGGCGTCTAGTACCGCATATTCTAAATGAAGGCATCCTGACGTATTCCCACATTGAGACCTCTTCAACCTGTGATAATATCATCTTCTAAAATGTTTATATCCTTTACCCTATGAAACATTTTATCAATATTGTGAGACATTGGTGGAGGTGGGCTAAATTAAAATATCCTTACAGAAGCCTACAAAATTGTTTAATATTTACCAAATTTTTACGGATGTGTCATGTCCTTAGATACATTAGAAATATAGGCCTAATATTACCATATTTTCCATACTGAAAACATTCCACTGACTTATTCCTTGAAGAAAAAATGGTGACGTACTTGATGAATTATGAGAGATCTTCCCACTTACCCAAATAGGTTCATCTCACTTCCTATTAAGACTAGATAATGATCTGTGCACACCACCCATAGAAGGGATACCAATGATTCCTGGTTTACAAGACATATCTTCATATTCTACAAAAAATCTTATCAACCCCCTCAATGTAGGTTGGTAAGAAAATAATAATAAACATAGAAAATATCGTTGCCTTCAAGGACATTTCATAATTTGAAAAATAGAGTTCATAATTTTGGGTGATTCTAGGAGATAGTGGAACAAAACTAGTAAACTTATTAATATGATCTAATAATGAACAATACCCTGGCTCCACCATCTCATGTTCATATGCCTTCAATACCCGTTAGGTATCTCTTATGAACATCCAATTAAAATCTACCTTAAAAGTAGTCCATTTGGGATCCTCAGGCCTTATTGGTAGCATAATTGATCCTCAAGAAACACTTTAAAGACAACCATCTTGGTCACATATGTCTTCCAAAATAGAATGATTCACATGATAAATTTAAGAGAATATTTATGCTAATTGGCTTCTTAGTCTCTAGGTATGTCTTCTAGATTTTTCTTAGTGACATCTTGAGTGTGTTCCTCAATCATTATTTATTTCAAACCACCCTAATCAGCGAGAGTATGGATCAAAAATATCATCGAATCAACCAAATCCCAATAATCTAGAGGGTTATTTCATGCAAAATTCCTTATAAACCATCTCTCATATAATATATGGCCTTGATTGTATTAATTTTCTATAAAACACAAATCAAAATCTCATTTAATACAGAATTGAAACTAAAAATAACAATTTGAACCAATATAAATACTTATAATATGTATCAGAGAAAGAACTAGCATAAATAAAAAATTCAATGAAAAAGGGGTGAAAATTTTAAAACTCTGAAACATTATCACTATTCAACGTTTTGTTTTTTGATGAGGAAAATCATGTGCCCACTATTCTAGTTCCATTGGAAGAAGATAGTTAAGGCCATACGATTACTACTAACTCTAAACAACTTGAACACTTCCTCATTTGACCATAAAACTCAATAGAACATATGAGATCATATCATAACTCAAGAAAAAAAAAAGAAATTTATGAATAATAATAATTTAGGAACCAATAACATGGTTTAAAACATAATAAAAATGAAATACTAACCATTGAAACTCGAAGGTGGACTAAAAGGAGAGCATTACAGGATTTCATAAATTCCTAAATTTAATTATCTAATAGTCCTATATAAATTCAATGAATTACCCAAAAACAATGTGGCCTACGAAATGATTTTGTGCAGAACCTACCCTAGTCATCCTAAAACATCACACTAGTTGGTATGCCACATGGGTTGAATCATGTATCTTAAATCCATTAGATAATGAAAATAACATTGGGAAAACAAGTAACCTCATGGGAATTGGTTCCCCATAATAAACTAGTCGGAATAATCCATAAATTTTAATGGAAACACTAACCTAATAAATTTCAATATATATAATCATACAACTAGAGTAAAAAATGACTAAAATAAAAAATCATAAGTAATATCCCAACATCATAAAAAACATGTTATATATAAGACATAAACATGATAACCGAATTAAAACGACTGAAACCCAATATAGGCATCATTACCCAAACAGATAATACATATGTCTTAATCATAGAATAATAATCAAAACAAATACTCATGAGCTAATCCATTATGACCAAAAGTCATCTATAAATAAAATATAAGATGATCTTAGTCAAGAAGATCCACCAAAATGAATGGATGCTTTGAAATTACTATATCCTTAAACAAAAAGTCTGCATATTCTTGATAGAATATATAGGGTGTGACACAAAATGAATATTAAGATACCACACTAAATATATATGTGGTTTTTAAACATAGAATCAAAATTTATTTAAAAAAACCATTTAATATTGAAAAATTTTCATATTAAATAACCCATTTGAAGTACAATTCATTTTTCTCAAATAAAACATGTTTTAAAAACATAATAATCATATATCAAATAATTTCATAACACCCAAATAATATAAACATGATCTACATACCCAAAAAATTAATAAAAATGGAATAACTCGAAATATAATTATATATATAAATTAATGTTAATGGGTATAACAGATGTTTTTGAAACCCAAAATATCACTAACACTATGCATGGAAGAATAAAAATAAATCAGAAAAATGTAATGTGCACCATGGGATTTATCAACCAGGTTTTAATGAGGGATATTCTAAAACACAATATTCTATCCGACTAAACTTGTATACCAATTTTGAACGCTTTCATGAATTTTACAAGGACTGACTCCCAGGGGAACCCTAGGTCTCTTGGTAAAAAACATGGAAGATCTATTAATTTTACACCATAAAGAATCTCACAATACATTGGAAAAAACACCCTCATACACTAGTTATCAGATGATCTACTCCAGGAAAAACAAATAAGTATTCCATGTTCTATATATAAAATCCATTCCAAAAGATAATTTAACCAACAATCGTGATTATTTCAATTAATTGTATTCCTCAAAGTAAAAACATTTACTAAACCTCTTTTTTAAGACATTAAAAATATAAAACCTCTTTTATTTCTTTTAAAAAATACATGGGTAAAATTAATCCAACACCTTTATGAAACCCCATATTAAAAAAATATCAAACACCAAACAATGGATCATAATAAAAATGTGTTAAATATCAGAAACAAATTAAATGAATGAAAATTTAATTAAAAATGGGACTATATTGAATTTTCTTTACCCATGTAAAACTATTTATAATAATGAAACATTCCACAAATCAATTCTAGCCTCATCGCTATCGAGGAATACCATTAGATTTTGGAAAGTGGTTTCCTCACAAAAATTGTACCCATGAAAAAAAATAACTCATTAGAATCAATATGTTCTACAATCCAATGATATATAAGTTTCACTATATATAGAAATACAATAATATGTAAAATTAAGTGGGAAAATAAAAAATCATGAAAAAATAGGATAAATGCAATCTGAAACACCCTTGATCCAAGGAGAATCAACCAAGAATGAAAAAAATGATTGTATTATTTATAGGGATGAATATATTCTTGAATTATAGGGGAAATGGTATATAAAGGCTTTAAATACTATAATATAACTTTATACATTTCAATAAAAAAAATTGAATAACATAGAAAAATCTCTTGGTTTAGCCCCAGTATTAGACGAACCATACTCAAATCTTGTGGGTGGTATAGTCATAAAATAAAACAAATTTGAAAGTTTATCACTAAACAAGTCATTATTTTAAAAACATATACCAATATATTAAAAATTTATTTTTTTTCAAAAAACTAACCTTTTAAGGTGAGCTTTACAATTTGATAAACCATGCACTAGGGTCTGTTTTACCCAAACCTGTAATTTCCAATCCATGAATTCTAGAAATTACAAAAAAATAAGAAGATATATAAAAAACAAATAACACATTCAGCTGACTTGATGAGCTTCACATTTACCTCTTGTGGGTAATATTAGAATGGCTTTACTGGGGAATATGATTAAGGAATAAGTAGAATAGGACCAGACCTTAGTCAAATTTGGACTATTATGATTAAAGTGGTAGGTATACCACTTTAAGAATATGATGTGACCTTTCCTTCCATTATTCCTTTCATGGTGGAATATTATTGGGGTGTTTTTATAGGATTTCATAGTAATTACTCTTAAAAGTGGAATTTATTTTTTTATTAAAATTTTTCTATGTGAAGAGATATATAGATTCTTCCATATCCTATGAAACCAAATGAGTTAAAGGAGTGAAATTTATATCTTGTGAATTTGTATGTGAATGATGTTATTCATTAGTTCACTTATTAATAGGCTAAACCTATAATATTCTATACTATATATGATAATATGCTCTAATTAAGTGTGTATTATCAGAAATTGAATCAATCCATGGAGCAGAATAGATACAAACTACCTAGGATAGATGATCTATTTTATCTAATGAAAGATTGATGATTGTTCTAAATGATTTAATTACAATATAGACATCATTAACTTCAATTTAAGGTTTAGTATTAACATGAAACAATGTTTTTAAGTGATTATATATTATATAATTTTCTAATACTATCATTCAGGTTGATTAATTCACTAAGGGTGTTTATCGCTCTCATGAACATAATTTTTCAAAATTACCTATTCTAGATATTCATTGTTTTTTCAATGATATTTTTATATACAAAAAAATGGTGTTACATGAAATACATATCAATAAAATTTTTAGTAAACTAAGAGCACATAAACGTTTTTTGATGTTCTCTGTGGGTTAATTTTTGAACAAAGATGTATTTTTTCATAGGGAAGTGATATTTAAATCCAAAATTCCAGTTGAGATGGTTAATATCAATTTAGTGACCCTATGGTAATGAACTAAAAATGTTTTTATGATATATATATCATTAGGGTTGGAAGATATTGTATGAATTTAATTACAGACAAATCTTGTTTTCAATTTCCAATAACAGAGTTGACTGTGAAGGGAGTCAGGTTTCACAAGATGAATCAATGGGAAAATGATTTTAATGAACTAAATAAGAGGTTTAAATATTCGTTAATGATAAATATTTTAAACCCATGGAATGGATATACAATTTATTATTATTCATTAATTGTTTTCATGGAGTAATTAATGATGTTTGAAGATTGGCTACTCTCATATGCGCCTCGTAATCTATAAACCCATGGGCAGAACTATCCCACTCATTATTTAGTGGGAGATTATGTGGTTTATTACATGTATAATTTTCATCATAATATCTTAGTTAATGTGTTTTCATATAAAAATAATATATCATATTATGATATAATACCTCCAAATGAGATTAAAAAGTGAAACATAGGTGTTCGGTTGAGTACTTGTAGGCATTCCACCTTGATGCGACATATGCTCTCCTAAAATGAAATATTTTTGTAGATGCTCATTGTAGGAAGACATGGTAATTTAAGATTCAGACATTGGTTAAGGGTATTTGTCTTAAAATCATTATAATAGATTGAAATCAGGGTTCATTTGAAGATTAGTGGGTTATAAATATTTCAACCATTATTTATCACTTTATCATTGTTGCTTCAAGAAATATAATGATGAAGAAATAGACATTCATTGTTAGTTAATATAAGAATGATTGATGACTGATGATTCTATTCAATGATTTTCAATGGAAGGGAATAATTTTCATCATGTTCATATAACAGTATTAGTTCCAATGTTTATGAGGTAAGAGTTAATGAGAGACTCTCTGTCAATGATGTTGGAGGTACATATGGGATCTATGAAGATGTACCATGGAATGAGATGGATTTTCGGATTACTAGGAATTAAGAAAGATATTTTAGGGTTTGTAAAACTATACATTACATAAAATTAATAATGGTGGAACACCAGTGACCATGTGGTTTATTGAATCCTCATTCAGTTCCTATGTGGGAGTTGAATGAAGTTATGATGTAATTCATCATGTGTTTATATAAGACTATGAAGAGTCAAAATATAATGTGGGTTGTATTTGAATAGCTGATTAAGGTATTAAAATTATTAATTATTTTATTGATCTAGATTATAACTGAGTTATTTAGGATCTATGCACCTAACATTTTGTGAATTCATGTAATTTATACTATAATTTTATATGATTTGGATTTTATTTTCTCCTTTTAGTTTTGTAAAGTCTTAAAAATCCATTGGGATTATAACCAATGGGTTAATAACATGATTTCCAATACAGAATGATGGATAGTATGATAATATGATCTATATTATAGATGATGTTACTGTTTTTTTTTTGAATGATTAAGGTGGGTCATTGGATATCCATTTGGCCATTTTATAGTTTGTATATAACAATACATATTAAGCACTGATTTGATGAAACAGTTTAAGGTGATGTATAGTTGACCATTTCTTTCACTACTATTTTTTCATATGATATGACAGTTGAGAGTGTTTGGTCCATGCCTAGTGAAAACTAATTCGGAAAGAGTGTAGTTAATATAGAACAATTTTGATACAATAAATGTAAAAACAAATCATATTCCAACCATAGATTACGAATATTAGAATTTTTTCTGTGTTGTTGTGTATTTTTCTACGTGTCACGAAATTGTTGTAATTAATTGTTGAGGATGTATGGAACGTTATCATACTATTTTTTGGAATATATGGGATAAAAAAACATTTTGGGATAATGACTTACATGTTGTACCTTCTTATATGTAAACTAGTATTTCATTAAATATTTCATGTTTCGTATATGTATATGTACTTTCTGGGTACTGTGAATATGATTCCTAAGAATGATGTGAAATTGGAGGAATATGCTTCCTATAAAGAGTGTCCTATGTGATTTTTTGATATGAGAGAAATAGTGGAATAGTGGAAGATAGTGCCTCTTGTTCCTGTGTTATGGTATCACAAGATTATCTTACAAGAGACTTGGGAGTGGGTGTTATATGTATGGGATCAGAGGGCTAAGATGTTCAAAAAGAACTCCAATATATTATTCTCATGGATTAAATCCATTTGGTGGGTTATTGTTTTATTCGCATCATTATTCTAGATTGAATTTAATTTTTGGTTCTCTTTTTTCACCTTATCACTTCAGGTTTTGGGTTATTTATTTTTAGATTATGGAAATGGAGTGTTTCTGGGTAATTTTGTTGATATCATGGAGGATGTTCAAAGGGTTCATAGTTAGTTGAACCCATGTGAATTTCCTAGGATAAAATGAAATAATATTCCTTGGAAATGGAATAATTCACATATTTTGCCAAACCATGTTGCATAACCATGCACCCTGGCCTTTAATTTAATAATGGATTACGTACTGTTGAGATATGAATTGGTAAATCATGTATAAAAACAATGCATTTTGGGTTATTTAATATGGAATTAATTATTTTTTCCATAATTACATCATTAATTTCCAAATGATATTGTATTTTTAACAAGGATACTCATTTGGGAGAGTATAGGGATCCCATTCCATTAAAAATGTGTTTAATTTAGATAATGTATCCTAGGATCATAGAATCAATGGAATTCCTCCAACTCATTTTATTCCCCATGATCATCTATTATCTTCTTTAAGGGAACATTATAGTGGTTCTACAATGTATAGATATGATGTCTAGAGAAGGATTATATTATTTTATTTTCCACATTTAAGGTGAGGAACATATATCGACCATAATTTCCTCAATTACATTGATTGAATTGAGATTTTCTCATTACAATAGTATCTTTTCCGTATGTTTTATCTTATTATAACACTATATAATTATTTATTCTTGAAATTTCATCTATAATCATCATGTATTTTTAGCCCTGATTCAAGATATTTTGTGTTTTGTTCTCGATTCAAGTGATCATTACTGTCTTAATGGATCTATTGAACTTGATATTCGTGGTCCTTACCAAGTTACCACTTTCATATAATGTTTTATGGCTTGATTGGAATGTGAGTGCATGTCTAAACATGGGAAAATATTGTTATGTATATTTATACAAAAATTGGATCTTGTAATGTCCTATGTGAACTCTCATGTTTTGTTTGACTACAGTAGGTGATGGTCATGTTTCTATCATACATCGATGATATGAATTAGTAATGGATTTATTTGTTCATTTTTTATAACTATATGGTGGTTATAAATACATGATATTGTTTAGTTATTGAATTAATTGTGGTTTTTTTAATTATATGGTGTCTCTCTATCGATGATATGGTTGAGTCATGGAATTAATTATGCTGATCAAATTTTATAAATCATTCACATGATCGTTGAGTCATGGAAGAATTTATGTGACCAACTTCAGAATATGAGACTATATATAGACAACCTTTCATCCATTATGTTGAAAACAAATGTTGAATCTTGGTTTTTGGTTTCCTAGTTAGTGCATGAAGAACCAATTATAGCATGTTTGTCTTTTAATTTATTTCTACTCACTATATACTACACTATGTGAACCTGATTTACATGTGACAATGATTCATTGGGGGTTTTATATTTGGATTTATATTGAAACTCTACATGAGAATCCCGTTTTTTATTTGTCCTTTATGGCCATGGATCCAATGATATGAAATTAACATGTTTCGGGTATATGTGTAGGAGGATAAGAGATTTTAGAGGTGATGGTGGGAGTGACTCCAGGATATTTTTCTATCATTTCCCATTTTTGTTTTTGTTTCATTTGGTAAAACATGGATATTTTTTACTTTTATTATTAATATATATTATTTGGGGAACTATTCATTCAAAAAATTAGGTATTTTTATGTATTTATGATTTTTTGGTACATGTTAGTGAGGTAATGCCTCCACCATGTTTCCTCCTTGTCTCTAATTTTATAGTTGGATTCCTCTATAATATGGTAAGACACACATGTGGTTATGTGGCACAATGACCCTGACCGAGTGATTCGGTTTGGGGTGTAAACACTTCCACCATGACTGATGCATTTCAGTTTTAAACCATAACCCAGATGAACAGTTCTAAAAAGGTATTTAATTAATAAATAATAAATTTATTAAATTTCTATTGTTTCATTAATATATATTATATATTATATTAATTATATCATAAATAAATGATGATTTTGATTTTAATAGAAAAAATTGATCATAATTATAAAACATTCATAATTTAAATCCATATATAAAAATTTATTAAGATATGAAAATTTTTTATAATATATCATTTTAAATAGTGTAACTATTAAATTTTCATAATTATAGAACTATTTTATAATACCATTAATTATGTTTTACATACTAGATAATGTTTTTCAATATTTAGAAAACATCCCAATGTGGTAGATGAGAGCAAGAAAAAATAAATTAAATGAATGAAATATGATAAAAATGAACATTAAAAAATTAAATATTCATTAATATAGTTTAGATATAAATGATAAATGATTATTATTAAATGATATTTGAGTTTATAAGAAGAAAAAATATGATGAAATGGATTTTAGAGGATATTCTTATTAATTTCATTTCTATGAGACGTATATTTTATTATACGTCAATTTACTTTTATTTGGTGTAAATAATTCCCTATTTTCATATTATATGTCATTTCTTTAATTCAAGGTAGATTAAATTTAATTTAGGACCAAACATTTCCTTTCCCATCAATTCATATATTACCTACTTCATAACGGTTGTTGACAATTTAATTTAATATCACTATGTTATAACCTTTATTATGGAAAATAATACTTCCAATATTGGGGTTTCACCCCATGAATTTTTTATATTGTATTACCTCTTTAATTTATTTTAATTTATATTAATTTTTTTCATAAATTCATTTCCAAATAATTATAACATCAAAAAATACTATTTACATTATGGGTATCCCTTTTTGAATTTCATTCATTGTGACCTATTTTATAATATACACCCATTATTGTTATAGTGTATATGTATAGCATCTTTGACATGTTGTATCATAGTTATATATTTATTCATGGTATAAAATTTTCAATTTATTTTTCCATCATCCACGGGCCTTTTAACAAAATGTTATAAAAGATGTTAGGGTTTATTTAGAAATATAACAAGGATTTTTTAGAGAATATTAATATTATTGTTCCCGTTTGAGTAATTGTATCTTATTTGTGTCAAAAAATCCTTTATTACATTCTTCCATATTATTGGGTTGTTTCAAATTCCATATTACTAGTCAATTTCCTTTCATATCAAAATTCAACCAAATATTTACCATAAAATAAAACCAATTTTATTTTCTTTATAGTCAATAATCTTTCACATCTATGTACATATTGAATATATAATTTCAAAACTATTATTCACATAAAATAAATTATTGTTTAAATTGTCTCTAAACTATTAAAGTATTTCTATATGAATGGTTAAAATGAGTATTTTGTATGTATTTCAGTAATATTATTTATGAAATTCTTATAAAAAGTGTGAAAATAATATCATTTTTATCATTTAAAACATAAAATATTTTTTTTAGTTTTTTATAATTTTCATAATGATAATTACACATCCAGTTTAATCGACTTTCCAAGGAAATTTCGATTCCTATTGGTTTAGATATTCTCTACTTAATAAATTATTGTTCTTCTTTTATGAAATTAGATATTGGGTTTTTATTCTACTTTTATATGTTTTTTAACTATACATGTGTTGTAATTATTTATATGAATTTTTAATTTTTTAAATATTTTGAAATCATTTAATTTTATCAATTTTATCTTTTCTTCTACATGATTTAAATTTATGATGTAGAATTATTTATATTTTAAAAACCATGTTACAAAATCATTATGAAAATTATTTTTATAATTTCACATCAATTTTCATCTAAAAATATAAAATATATACCCCCTTTATATTTATAATTCATTAATCACTATATATATATATATATTATATTTTGAAGTATTTATTTTAGGGTATTGAACTTTTGGTATGAAATGAATTAATTCTTATTTGATACAATTTTAATGTGTTATGTAACCCCTCTTCTTTTTTCCATCTTTTCCACATTTTATAATCATTCTTATATTTCCCATGGTATATGATCTAATTAAACCATATAAATAATTTATTTGAATGGTATATGATCACATATATGTGCAATTATCAGGAAACCATTTTATTAATTATAATAATAAATACTTGACAAAAAAATGAATGTTTTCCTATGTGGAACACATATGAATGATAATATTTTTGTTTGATTATTAGGTATATAATTATATTGACATCCAATACATTGTTAAATTCCTTATATGTCATTAAATGATATATAGATGAATTAGGAGTAGGCCCAATCCTCTATCAGACCCAATCCAATATTTCATGTTGTATTTGAAGTAATACTAGGCTTATACATATCATGTCCTCATTATGTCGTTTCCACATTCATATGGGGTTATAATACTATGATAACTAAATCATTATTTAATTTATTTATTTTTATTACATATAATTCACATTTTATGTATTATTATTTCATTATTTTATTTTATTTTAACTTTATTATGTTATCATACCCACATATTTTTCATGTTCTTATATATGAACTTATATTATAATCTCTTATTATTGACCTTATTGTCTATTTTATCATACCTTTATCATGTTTCCTTTTCCATATATTATGAAGACAATTTTTATTTATGATATATATATAAGGGTATCATATGGGTAGTGTTTTGTGGGAGATATTTTTTGGGACCAATTTTTGTAAAAGGTTAATTTTTTTTTAACATTTACAATTTTGATCAAAATTAAGAAAGAGATGAAGAAGAACTCCAAAGTTATTGAGGGTGGTAATTAAGATGATTTATGAACTGATCTTAAGTTCAATATACATGTATCAAAGGTTATACATCGTCTAAAAAAATGAAAGCAACTCAGAGAGTGTTGAAGGGCTTGAAGTTATAAAGTGAACATGAAACATCTCCCTCTACAAAGATACCATGAAAGAGCCTACATGAAGGGAGAATCATTATTGCATGAGGAGTCATGTGAATATTTAAAAATTAAGAATCATCTTATAATTCTAATAAGGTGATTCCAGTCACATTTAGTATTGACTAGAATGACTAATGTTGCTATAATACATGGAATATGTAGTAATTTCCTTAAAGAATATGATGATGCTGGAACTGATCATTCAAATAGTACATGTCTTGGTGGAAGGAGTTCATGATGAAAGACCCTCACTGTTTAAGAAGCTAGATGATAGTGAAGAAGCATGGGTGTTTGTGCCAAATTCTATATTTAAGGTGGTGTCATTTCCTAGTATTTCCCAAATTTTTGGACCTCCAAATCGGGATTTTGTTTTCATAAGAAATGGAAGGATTTCTGCATAGGAGTGAATGAGAAGAAGAATTGTGAAAGAAATCAAAAAAGGAAGAAAACTATATACATCAGAATATAGACAGTGTACCATGTCTGAGAATAGTTTGCGGCTGTGTACCCTAAAGCAGGAATGGTATGTGGGATGGTTTGCAGAATGGGTCACGGTACCAAAAATGGTTTGTAGTGGAATGATTTTTGGTATGGGGGATGGCTCACCATTAGAAAAAGAGATACATTACGTAGACCGGTAGGCATACAGTATACAGAAGCTTAACGGTATGCGGCTGAAGGTTTGTAGGATTTCTACAGTTTGCAAAAAAAGATCGGTATGTAGTGGAGACATACAGTGCATGGATGGAGTTCAGTATGCGATGATGTTTTTCCTACATTGAATATTTGGGTAAATTTGTTTTTCAAAATTTCTAGAGTTATTTTCCTATATAAGGAGTTGTAATCGCATCATTTAGAGAGAGATAATTTGATAATAAATATCATTGGTGTGAAAGAACTCGGATAATTCTGAAAGTGGTATGCGAAAGCGATTTTGTGTAGGAATAATTGGTATGAAAAAGATGAAGTAGTTCTCCAAATTAGAAGGATTAATCTAAGGAAGGTTATTTTCGTATGAATATATAGTATACAAGGGACGAAATAATTCACATAATTTGATGAATAAGTCAACCAAAGGAAGAAATGTTATGAAAAGGTTGAACATAGAGATGATATGTGAAGGAGGTAAGTGGAGGCTATGCAAGGAGCATGCACCGTACACGGAGCAGGCACGGTACATGGAGCCACCACTGTACGTGGATCCAGTGTTGTACATGGAGCTGACACAATATGCAGAGCAAACATGGTATCGGGAGAAAACATGGTACGAAGAGAAGGAGTGGTATATAGAGGAGGTGCAGTACATGGACCCGGTGGGTTAAGCTGAGTGGGTGTTGTATGCAGAGCACAAACGAAACATGGATTAACCATGGTACACAGACTAGAGATAGTGCATAAAATCTGGGATTGTTCATGGAAGCAGAAACATCATAAAGGGAACATGTGAGTGTACTGAAAATAAGAAGTTGTTTCAGTGTATTTATTAATTCAACTAAAGTGAGAAAACTGAATATAAAATACAATCAATTCATGACTTCGCTACAAGCAGTGTCTTGTGTAGAACATAGAAAATACTTTAATTTCAATCTGTTGAAGTGACCTTCAAGTTGATAAACTTAGTGAGACCTCTCCCAAGACTGTGAGCTAGGGGGTGTTAATGGGCGTGATCCAATAGAAGTAGTGGGAAATCCCTAAACCATTGTAACATCACTATTCCTGTGACAGAGTGATTGTGTGAAAACCATTTTAACCCACATCTAGTGAATATTAATGGAATTTGGTATGACAGAAAACATATGAGTGTATACTCCTTAGATGTTTCCCTTAGTGGTAAACCATATAAAAAGTGTTGTGTTTTCCTTCTTCATATCAATGTTTTAGTTACTTTAAATATCCATCATACTGGTTTAAACAATTTTCTACCAACATAGGAACAAGATCTAGTAAAGAAAAGACAAAGTTGACTCCCTGATTCATGTATGTTGGATACTCATCAGTAATTATATTTAGAGGAGGATTTGATTTTTCCTTCTTGATTTGACAAAGAAGAGAATTCTTGATGAAATTTCATTTATATCTGATCATATTTCTATACCCAAGAGACCATGACAAACAAGAAAATTAAATAGAAGAGATAATTTAATAATTACCTCTTATCGAAATAATAGTTTGTAACTTGATATCCAAGATATTCTGATAATGATGATGTTTCAATCCTGTAATGAAATGTTCATAGAGATTAAGAGGTACTTGTTCTTTCCCTTGATCAGTCTATAACCTTACATGAAATTGATTGAGCATCAAAAGACCTTTATGATATCTAAAAACATAGATTTGTCGATATTTGTTGAATATTTCAATGTATTCAATGGAAATAACCCAGCTAAGAAATGAAGTAGATTTTATGGAGGATATATTGGTAAGAAAATTTTAGAATGTTTTATGCTCTCTATAGAAATTGTATCCTTTGAATAAAAAAGGTGGAAACGTGAAATAAATACATCAAAATGGTTCAATAAAGTTGAAGAAGAAGAGAGAGTAAAAAATGATCCAAAAAAACCATGTTCATGAAGGGAAACTAAAAAATATCCCTGATGTTAAGGGATTATAATTGGAAGCGATATCCAAAAATATCAAGAAACACATCTCTTTGATTCAGAATAAACTGATGTTTCATGAGGATGAATTTTTTAGAATGAAGAAGGAGTGTGGAGAGAAGTTAGCTATGATTGAATATCAGAAGGTTATTCTCAGTAAGAAATTTCTAGAATTGGATGCTCAGTTGATCAATCTTGAGAATACACATAGTTAGACTTTAAAAGTGAATGAAACAGTTCCATCTTGTACTCAATGCTCACTGGAGAATTATAAAGATGAAATAACTCCATCATGTGACAAAAATATTATGAAAAATCATTATTATCTATCTCAAGATATTGTGTCTATTGCTACTAAATTATAACTGTAGGATTCTATGATCAAAATACCTCCAATATGCGATAAGAAAGTCACGGCATCACTCATTGATATATCACAAGTAGCTGGAATGTTTAAGTTACCATCCAAATCACCTTTTACTCATGTTTATTAATATGTCCCCACAGGGAGTGTAGGATGGAAGTGAAACTTAAAACATGTATGGATGCAGAAAGTAGAGGAGATACATATCACCAATTCTATGGTGAGTAGGATGAATAATGTGGATGGTGGTTCTCCACAAAGAGAACAACAAGTTATGAATATGGCCCATCTATATAATATAAATAAATAAATATTTATGGATCAATGTTGGTGTTGCAACAAATTTGGGAACTGTGCAATAAACTGTTGTTACACTCTTTATAATGTAAAAGGCCAAAGGAAGCCTACCTCATGGGGAAGAAAGGAATATAGGAAGAAGAAACATCTGTAGGTCTAGAAGAATATGTTTTCTGAAAAATCATTTCGAATTATTGATAACATCTGTGATGTATGAAATTAAAGTGGTCACAATGTATATACATTCTCATCTCTACATGTATTCATCGTTGATAAGATAAGAAGCCCTACAATGTTGGATAAGTATGAAGAAGCCTCCTTAGTATGAAGAGAGAAAAATATTTTGATTACCAATTTTCACAATGAGATTTTATGTATTGAAGCCGAGAAGAACCAGGATTTTAGATCCATGAAATTTAAGGGCAATTCACCAAAAATAGAAATTAAGAGGGATGACACTCAGATGAACTCATGTTGAAGATCCAAAACTGCTACAACAGTTCAAATGTCATGTTGGTCATTTAACTAGAATTTTTGTAAATAATGAGAAACCATGAAGATGAAAAGGCCAAGGATGGTGTTAAAGGGAAGGAAAATTTTTACATGACAAAGATAAAGTGCATGAGAGAGTTCCAACAAATGGAAACTCACGTGTAAAAGAAGTTTTGTATGATAGATTTATAATGTATAGTTATATTGAAAATGATTTTCTATCATTAATAAAAAATGCTTTTAGAGGTCCCTAAGAGGAGTAAGAATAAATCATTCATGATGGATTTTAAGAAGAAAAATTTTCCAAGAAAAGATAAAGAGAATAGGTAGAGATCCATGTCACATCAGCAGAGTTCAAAAATGATGCTCAGTTGTATAGACATGAAGACCGGCACAAGTGGATCATCATGGTTGAGAAAATCATTTCATCCTTCTTTCTCACATTGAAGAAACAAGGAAGAACCACCTTATTCCCTTAATCATTTTTGTATTTTATTTGTGGTGATAATATTGGGAATTGAAGGTGAAGCATGCTCTCAGGGGGAGATCCATAAAAGTAGAGAATACTTTCAACTCTTGATAGCTAAGATGAAGAAGTTATTATCTTTAGAAGAATGTTACATTAATAATAAAATATTATAATTAATATGGATAACCCTTGATGAAGATGATGAGAAGTTCTTCCCTTTAGGGGGAGAAAAATGAAGAAGCTGTAAGAATTATTATTTCAATTACTATCAACATAATTTTGTATTACATTCAATTACTCATTAAATTTTTCGGAAGAACATGTCATTGTAAAAGGTATGTAATCTATCATTCTCTTATACATGGTTACTAAAAATGAATATCATTTAACAAAGGCAGAGTAACTGAATTAATTACTTACATAAGAATAATGGAATTTCCCCAAGGCTACTTATCCATCAAATTTCACATGACTGTTTTTGATCAATTTGTTGATGTAAGTACATGAGTTTCAGGTTGATTATTCCCTACCACATTCATCTTATTCAACCTATAATGAAAGTGGAAAATCCTTGAAGGCAATTTACATGAGTTCTCATATCTTGTGGCATTATGGCCAACGAATAATGGACATCCTTGTTGTCTAAATAAAACCTTCTTTTTTTCTACACCGATTATTGTTCATGTTTACTTAAAGTGAAATGATTGATGTAATATTTCATAATTATATATTAATACCCTTTTCCCCGGAAAATTGTATTTATTTTTAATAAGTGATAGAGAAGTGAAATAAAAGGAAGAAGATATAAAGGAATCTAATTTTTATACTGACATATTCATTTGATGTGAACAATAATGTATTGAAAAAAAAATACAAAGGAGGAGAATTTTGGGACCACTTTTTGTATAAGGTTGTAATTGTTTTCAATAGTTTTCAATAAAGATATAAATGAATAATGAGATGAATAAGTACTCCAATGTTATTGAGGGTGGTAATTTAAACAATTGATGAGTTGATCATATGTTCAATGGAAATGTATCAAAGGTGATACATTATCTACAACAATGAAACAATCTAAGAGAGTGTTGAAGGGAAAGAAGTTATAATGTGAACAAGAAACATCTCACTATTCAATTTTACAATGAAAGATCATACATAAAGAGAAATTCATTATTACATGAGGGATCATGTGTAGATTTGATAATTTTTGAATCATCTTTCAAATCTGAGAAGGTGATGCCAGCCATATTTAGTGTTGATAATAATGATAGATGTTAATATATGAGTGGGAAGTTGTTGTACTTTCCTTGGAGAATCTAAAAATTCTAGCACTATTTTTTCATATAGTACATATCATGGTGGAAGGAGATTACGATGAAATCCGATGACAGTTGAATAAGAAAAATGACATTGAAGAAGCATGTGTGTTCTTGGTGAAGCCGATATTTAAGGTGGTCACGTTTACTTGCATTTTCCAAAATTTTGGATAACCAAATTAGGATCTTTTGTCTGTGGAAATGGATAGATTTTGACATAAGAGTTAACGAGATTCAGAATGGCGAACGAAATCATAAAATGATGCAAACTACATTACTTGTAAAATGGACAACGTACTATGTCTGGGAACAGCTCCCAGTCGTGTACCATGTAATGGTAATGATAGGTGGGATGGTTCGTGGAACAGGTTGTGGTACTAAAAAAGGTTCACGAATGATGGAGTTATGGTATGCAGGATGGATTTCCATTTGAAGAAGATATATGGTATGTGGATAGGTAGGTTTACATTACGCAGAAGGTTAACATTACGTGGCTGAAGGATCTTAGGAATGCTATGGTTTGCGAAAGAGGAGCTGTACGTGGAGGATTTTAGTATGCAGATAAAGTTCATTATGTAATGATATTTGTACCACATTTAATATTTGGGTCAAATAGATTAGATAAATTTGTGGATATATTTTTCTATATAAGGAGTTCTAATCCCATCATTTAGAGAGAGCGAATTTGATAATAAAATATCATCATTGTGTAAGAACTCATCTACGTCCGAATGTTTTTTGTGAGAGAGATTCCACGTAGGAAGAAGTTTTACACAATCACCAAAATGGTTTTATAAATTTGATGGAGAAGTCCGCGGAAGATATTTTTAATAGGAAAAGTGGTATGCGGGAGATAAAATAATTCATAGAATTTGAAAATGATGACTGTAGAAGGAAGAAATAATTTGCGAAGGTATAATATACATATAGAACGTGAAGGTTATATGAAGAGGTGGTACATAGAGGTGGTATAAGTATGCAATACATGGAGGTGGTTCATGTAGAATGCACAATATGAAGAGCTAGCGCGATACATGGAGCTAGAGAAATACACGAATCATGAGCAGTACACGAAGCTGGAGCGGTACTGGGAGCATTCATTGTATGTGGAACAGGTGCGATATGTGAAGAATGAGCGGTACATGAAGTATGAGTGGTACATGGAGAAAGGCTAGTATGCAGATTATAGACAGTCTGCAGAATCAAGGGTATTTCGCCGAAGTGGAAACATCATAAAGGGCGTTTGTGATTCTAGTGAAAGGAATAAAAAGTTTTAGCGTACTATATAATTGATCTAAAGAGAAAACTAAATATAAATAGAATAAATTTTGGAATTAGATGCAAGAAGTGTTTCGTTTATAATAAATATAATTACTTTCATGTCAATCTGTTGAAGCGACCTTCATGTTATTAAATTGAGTAAGACCTCTACAAAGGCAGTGAGCCATGGGACGTCAACAGAAGTCACCTGAGGTAAGTAGTGGGATATCAATTAACCTTTTTAAATTTAGTGTTCCTAGGATAGAGTGATTATACCTGATCCATTTTAATCCACATCCAGTGATGATTAGTGTAATTTGGTATGGCCGTCAACCTGTTTGCTTATACTCCTTGGAAGTAGCCCTTAGTGGTGAACCATGTAAATGCCGTTGTGTTTTCCTTCTGTATGTGAATGTTTTAATTAATTCACATTTCCATCATACAAGATTAAAAAATTTCCTAACAACTTGGGAACATGATTCATTAAAGAGAATAAGAAATTGACACCCTGATTCACCCCCCTCTCATGGCGGTCTAGGGTCCTTGAATGTTGATGTTATGTGGTAAAATAAGAAATCCTTGGTTTCAGTAAGAAAATTTCCCTTTTATATAAGTGGTATGAATTTATTTGGATAAAATATTTACATAATTATCTAAAACTAAAAACCTAAAATGGGTTTTTTCATGTTAATAACTCATCATTATTATTGATATGATAATGTTAGTTTCATAAGTTTTTGTCTCTTCAGTTGGTATCAAATTATGTTTAAATGAATATTTTTTTAGATCCACATATATGTTAGTGTGTCTTGGGAGTATTATTATAGTCCACGAGTTGAGGTTTTCTAGTCTTGATGAGAAATAGTAATTTAAGAGAGAAATTTTATTAGATTTTATAGCTCGGTTATATTTTTATTACTGATATGAAAATAAAGACAACACTATGAAAGAAAGAATTATATTGATCAGTTTTCAAGTTAAACCAATGACATGTGGGTTGTGAATGATGTATGAATTGTAAATGTTTGTATTTATGGGTAGGATGATGAATTAATTGATGTTTAGTATGGATGAATGATGAATCAAGAATATTCTAATAACAATATCAGATATGATGATTCTTCTTTAGTGGTGGTTATCGTTACCATGTTAGGTGGGTAATGAGGGATTTGTTTTATAGAAATATTAGGGTGGACCATAGGTGTTTAATGATGTCATTTAAATAGTGTCCATTGTTTTGTGTGTCGTCATGAAGGTGGGTGGATTTTTGTTTTAAAGAAATCATTTTAAGGAGAACATTGGTTCACTTGTATGTATTTCCATATATGAAATTGGTTTGGAATTAGATACACCAATCAAATAATAGATTAATCATTTGTATTATTGATATATTTGTTCATATAGACAAGATACAAGGGACTGACCATGCATTAGTGGTGTGAAGAACTGAAAAGTTGGAATAAATCACATGAGATGTCATTAGATTCCTATGGTTAAATCTATTTATATGGATTGTTCTGAAATCTTCAATATAAATAAAATCCTTATCTTGCGGATTTTATATTGAGTTATGTTTTTATATGTTAGTGATTTTGTTGGGAATTTTGAATTTCGGGATCTAGAGAAGGAAGTTCTTTGATATTATGGATTAATATTTGAATTTTTATGTTTGAAACAAAATTCTTGGGAGGTTTTCAACTTCTTCAGAAGGATTCAGGTGTCAGTGGATGATCTAGAGAGTGGTATAATGGTTGACCTTATTAAAAATTCAATAGATGTTTAAAATGTATCTAGTGAATGATTAATTGTCACCTAAAATAATTTTTTTTGGCCGAATTAGTCTTGTGAAGTATCACATATTTCTATAATACATTTTCATAGAAATAAATTTGATTCCAATGATGAATGTTTCTGTAGGAATACTTGATATAAAAAAACCTATAAACATAGTTAAAATATTATTATTCAAACATGGATATTAAAATCAGTGATATAAATATGAATAATAATATTATGATAAATATATCCAAAGGGTTTACATTGTATAAATTTATTTATTAATTCGTAATAATTATGTTAAATTTTTAGGATGTCATCTTATGCTTTAAATATATGTTTTCTTATAAAATATTTTTTATTTTATTTTTCAGTTTAAATAGAATTAATTTATACCAATTTTAAAATTGGTATTATTTTTAATATGATATCATTTATGAAATATTTATTTCTAAAATAACATAGGGTGATTTTACCATTTGTTTTATAAAAGATTTGTTTTTCTGTGATTATTGAAAAATATTGATTTTTTTAGACATTCACTTTATTCATAAAAAATCAATTTCAAGACATATTTTCTTTATTTGTTGTAAATGTTACATTTGATACATTTTATTTATAATAATTTAACTAATTACCTTTTAATCATAAATTTTCATGATTTTGTTATATATCTATTTTAGTTCATAAGAACCAATTTGTATGGAAATTATTTTTTAGTGCATAATGCATTATTTTATATAACATCTAATGAAGAATTATTTAAATTAAATTTATAGATTATATTTATAAAAACTAATATAAATTCTTGTAATCAATATTCTTTGTCATAGAGTTTATAAAAATTCATATTTTCCCAGAAAACTCCTTTTTCCTGATAAATAACAATTCATCGTGCTTGGTTAATATTTTTATAAAACAAATTCCACTTATGTGAATTTAATCTAGAAAAAGGATTCCAAATAGTGAATTAGGAGGTTCGATGTTTTTAAATAGACCAATTTTGTTTTTAGTCATTATGTATTGAAAATACAAAAAATAATTACCACTAGGGAAAAAATATAGATATTAATGTTACAAATAATATGATAAGGTATTAAAATTGACACTAAAATATTAATATAACATAATAGATGATTTTTTTTAGAAATTTCCAGAAATTTATTTAATATATAACCACTTGGTTGAATATTTAATGGATTCTAATGTTTATAATATTTATGTAAAAGACCACAACAAAAATGTTACTATGCTGCATTTAATAAAAATAACATTTTTTGGTTGGGATAAAACTTACATATGTTTACTTATAAATATTCATTTTAAATATAATTTTTTTAAAATAATAATTTATGTCTATTTTTTAATAATGAAATTATGATATTAAATTCTTATGCAATGACGTTATGATATTTATTCAATTATTAAAAAAGATATAAAATGGCATTTTTTAAGTTAATGAAATAGAATTAATCTTTTTGTTTAAATAATTTTGAAGATAAATATACCATGTTAATTGTGTTTTAAAACATAATATTTGAATTAAAATTGTATAATGTTTTTATCAAAGTCAAATTAACTGAAGAGTCCCAAAAATTTTATTAATGACATTTTATATAAAATCGTATATTATTAAATTTTATCAAATTATGAAATTTACTATATTGAGAAATAATTTTGGGATATGATTCAACATATAAACTATTATTTATTTATTGTCCAATTTCCATATATATTACCTATCTTATCCCAAAAATAGAAAAAACATTATTATCATGGTAATTTTAAGAAATGGTTAGGACGGGTTAAAGAAAAATAATTATTGTAAAATATTAATATAAACATGTAATTTTTTATATTATATTATTTAAATCCATACTAATTATGTATTATAATTATATAATTTTGGATAAATTTTCACCCTGAATTTTAATTTATATTAATTTAATATTTTAGGAAATTACAAAAGTTCCCCTTCCCTTAGTTGTAAATGGGCATCCCTATCTTATTTTCCTCATAATTAAAAATACATTTGGATAAAAAAATACATATTAAAATAAATTTCATAATTACCTTACCATTTTATATAATCCATGATTTAATTATACACCAATACTATGATTTCTTTTGGTGTAAACCGAAATAGGTTGTCTAAAAAATAGGAATTGTTGATATCTGAGAATTTTTATATTATTTATTCTTCCACATTATTAATATATTATTAAACTTGGATTATATTGTAACATCAATATATAACAAAAAATGGGATTTTTTATATTATTTTCATACCTTATTTCCATCACCTCTTCCAGAAAATGGGAATAAAAACAAGAATTTCTGTGTATGGTGGACAACTACCTCACCAACCAATGTAATTTTATTATTGGACCACTACTAACATATATTTTTATTGATTGATTTAATGTATATATATATGATATTAATGGCACATTTATAATAATTTAAACAATAAATATCGTATTATTTATTAAATTTCAATTCATCTAAATATGATAATATTTTGTGTGTGTATATGTTGATGACCATTTCCACAAAATGATATGATTAATTTCTCAGAATCATATCACATGAATACTATATATAAGTGTATTTAAATAAATAATAAAATTTTTATATTATAATTACCATTTTTTAACAGTAACTCTTATGTTTTTTCCGATGAGAACATTGAAAATAGAAATATTACACATGTGAATGTACAACATACCATCTAGATGATAGTAACAACATTTATTTTTCATAACAATAATGTATTGTTAGTTTAAAAAGTAAAATATATGTATTGAAGTTATTATTATTTAATTATTATTATTTTAGATAAAATAGAACAATGTCAACATTTACCATTTTCGACAAATATAAATAATTTTGGGCATATGAACTAAATATCATCAATAATTAGAACATGAAATTAAATGATTTATTAAGTTAATATAACATGGTAACAAATAAAATAAAAGAATTTATAAACTAGAATTTTTTATTAATCATGGAAATTATTATAATATTTTTATTGTTAATAATATGAGATCCATTCAAGATGTGCTAGAGTTTTGGTATTGGGCTTCATAACTCAATTTCATTACATTGGGTTAAATCACTTCATTATTATAATTGATATAATATTATTATATAGATAATTTTTTGGTTATTTAATGTCATATTTACACTTATTTTTGGTGGAATTAATTTCATACACATAATTGATTCATTGAAAAATTCTCACTTTAATGGTCAGATATTTGTATTGGATTTTGCATCAATTTAAACTCTTTTAGGAAATAATTTTTATTACACACGTTTTCACCATTACGTTTTGTATATACCATCCAATTGATATATTTTACATTAATTGATATTTATTCATGATGAGTAATAATTGTATTCAAGTTCCTTATTTTATGGGGTTATAATTTTAATGTTACATAATAGGTTAGAATTTATATTACAATATCTAATTCTTTTGGGAACAGTGTTATTTTTAATGAAGTGTTATAATAACTTATCCATTATATTCTATAATATTTTTGTTATATGTATATATTAATGGGGTTTCCATATTTTATTTTAATTTTTTCCATATTTAATACTTTAATTTACAAGTGAATCATTTAAAAGGAAATATTGACTTATTTCTCTTTTTAACATGTTATATTTCGTTTGATGTCCATGTTTTTAATTTTTTTTATAAAAAATCGATTTATTTATTAAAATTATTTAATAATGATATTTTATGTTATACTTTTCTAATTACATGGTTTTATAGAAATATTTCTCTGTTTTTTAAAATGGGGTTTTTACTTTCTTTATAAAACATGCAATTTATTTTTTTAAAAGTATAAAATAATAATGGAATATAATATTATTGAATTTTTTTATAATATTTATATTCTTATACACATGTTAAATGGTTTTAAATATAAAACTATTTATAATAATTATTTAATACTTTTCTTCCATTTCCTCTATTTCTTATGAAGAATATTAATTTATTTAAAAAATATACATATGAAGAATATATGGTGATATCATATCTATAAATAATTTTTAGTCAAGAAAATTCTAAATAAAAAATCAAATTAATGTGATCAATGTAAATTAAATTTCACATAAATATCTATATTAATTATATTAGGGATATGATTACTTTATACATCATATAATATTTCTACATATATTGTTTTCCCTTTAATGTTATTTGATTAATTGGGGACATGTTATTATCCTATATTCATTATAAAGTAATAATATTTAGTGACATTGAATACATTTCATTGATTTAATTGTTAATTCAATACATTAGAGATTTAATTGGACATAAAAAATGATTGAGGCTCGAAAATATATAGCCCCCCAATGCATCGACATGTCTTATGATATAAATCTGTTGGTCAAGTTAAATGGGTTTCTAGTGTGTACATACCCATGAATTAAAATGAATTTGTATCAGGAATTTATGATATAGATATATTGAATTATAAGAACATGATGTCCAAAATTCTCAATTTCCTTCATTGATAATTCTTTTATTATTATCCATGATGTTTTTGATTTTATATTCAACATTCATGTGTTTAATGCCAAAATTATTGATTATATTGAATGATTTTTTACTTAATAACATTTCAATATTTATTATTCTTTATTTAATCATTAATGATTCCACTATACCTAACCCATTGGGAGTATTTAGGATCCCATTTAATTTTATTCCTTTGACTAGGATATGAAGAAACATTATTTGAATGAGTTACAAGGTGCTGAATGTTTTTAAATACTACTTTAAAGATTTTATTACAGATTTTAAAATTGTGAATCATGAATATATCTAGTATGACAAGACTTATAAACTGATCGATCATTTCTGATGTGACACCTTGTATCTTATTGTAATGCAATAAAATATTATCTAGCATTGTGTTAGTTCGATTAGGGTTTCATATATAGTATCATATAATTTTTATTAAAAATCATTAGAACAAGATTTTTGAAAACATAGATATAATAAAATAACCCTATGATAGATTATAAGGACAAGATTATGTATACAATAATATACTAAACATTTGGTAAGATAAATATTAGGTGATTTCACTTATAAAACGTCATTATCTAGATACTACATGTGGAAGAAGTTATGGAATAGATTCATATAGGCATAATAGCTTCAAAAAGAGTTTTTCATGCATATTATGGAAATAATTCTAGAGAACGGTGATTTCAACTTTACTAGGAAATGAGTTTGACAATCCCGAGGATATACATGTGTTAAATCACATTTAATTAAAAACCATTATGAATTATTTGATTAAAATATGATAATTAATGACATTGGTTAAACCTAAGGCATCGAAAGTTAAAAATAATGTTTAAGGATTTTGACATTCTATTAATGATTATGTGGTTTCACAATATGATTATTTATTCTCATACATTAATTTTTTTGTTTCTGTTAATAGATAGAACCATGAGGAATCATATTGACATTGAATTTAAGGGAAAAACCAATCAATATGGGGAATATACTTGATTTATGTATAAAAAAAGAGATATTGTAATTATACCCAATTAGCTATAAGGATATATACCAATGGTTTCCCACATTTTCCGAAAAAGTGTTTGAATAATAAAAAATTAATTTTCAGTCAGTTATAAGAATATATGATAAACAATTATAGCTTAAACAACTCCCAGACAAAACAATGAAGATAAGTATAACATTTTCTGAGAGATCAAATAGTTGAAACCGTAGAGGAATGCATACTCAATTTCCATCATCTTTTAAATGTGGAAGGATAAAATATAGAATTTTTTTAAAAGAAATTGTAATGTGTTTTATATATATAAATAACTGATATATATCAATTAATTATTTAGGATTTCAATGAATTCTATTTGGGGAACATGGGAATTATCCTATAAAATTCTTTAATTGATGGGTTAACTCTTATAACAAAGAAAGACCTATTCAATGAAAATATTTGAAGTCAATGAATTGAAGTGTTTATATATTAGGATTTAATAATTATATTGTAGATGTTATACATAAGTGATATTTTTCCTATAAGAATCATGAAACATTTATTGATTCTTTAGTGGTAGTATTATATAAGGATATAAAACCATATATTGAATGTTAGTGATGATCTACGAATTTTATTCAGATGTATAGTGGTATTTTTTAAAAAACATTCTTGGTGTAATGTACCCACTAATAATTTCCTAATTTTGAAATAAAAAATTATAATTGGGATAATGAAAATATTGAAATTGATTATGTAAATTATATAGTGTTAAAGACATTAAAATTATTAGTGATTTGGAGAAAATTTATTTTACGATAGATTCTAATGAATTTATGTATTTATGTATTGTATAATGTAATATGTGAATTAATAAAAGGAAAAGAGATATAGTAAAATTTGGAAGTAGTTAAAATTTCATTTTGGAGTTATAGTGTTCAAGGTATTCAAAAAGTTTTAATGTAACAATAAGAGTTACATTATAATGATCGGTGAATTGATGTTACGTTTTTTTTGAAATTCATGGACCTTCATTCTATATTTTTTATTTTGAATTTGTTCATATGAAGTTTCAAATGATTTTAGGAATTAATACTTTATGAATGTATTTATATTTATATTGGCTGATTAAATTGTGATTTTAGAGTTTAATGTATTATGTTGAATAAGTTGTGCTAACCATTTGGGATATGGTGAATATTTGGAGACTTACAAAAAGGATTTTTACACCATTATGGATCTTATGATCCCATGAAAGATAATTTATGTTATTTTGGAATAAAAAATGATCATCAATATTTATTTCATGTAGTAATATATAAAGTGTAAATTTATTAAAGCACAACCAATTATTCGAACACATATAATGAAATAAAAATATGTCATGTAAGTATATTTTCTGGTGTTATATATATTGATAGTGAAATAATAACTAATTTTTTTGAAAATTATCATGAAATAAAAATCTTATACATTTAATATCATTTAATATGAATCAATGATAATTTCACCAATCACATTTTTTCATATTTCTCATTACCAAATTTGTCTTTTCCATTTTTTTATCATTCCGTATTAGTCCTTGGGTATTTTTCTCTCACCAATATCCATATTATCACCTCATATTAATGTATTCCGATTTAGAAATATTTATGTTGTGTTATTCGAGATTGAATTCATATTTACTTTTACCACTAAAAATGGTGAGGTTTTGAAAATTCATTTTTTGATGTGGGATTTTAAAAAACGGGCCCAAAAATTTCAAACCCTTGATTACCTAGATATTGTTTTATTTTCTATGATAAATTTTTTTGATGTGGTAGAATGTTGTATTGTATGATTTTATAATATATTTCTCTTGAAATAAATTTTATTCCTTTTATAACTTCTGTCACATGAAATAATGTGTTCAAACCAATCACAAAATTCAAAAAAAAGATAGTATTAAAACATGAACATTAAAATTGATGGAATATTGATTAATTAAAAAATTAAAAAAAAAATATAATTATAAAATTAAAATAATTTTATTTATTAATTTATAATCAATAAATACTCAATTTTTAGCAAAGTCATTTTATGTTTCGAAATTATGTCCCCTTCATAAATGATATTTATTTATTTTTCTAAATTAGTAATATAATTAATTTATGCTAATTTTAGTAAATTTTTCTTCCATAAAGGATAATTTTTTGAATTCATTATATCAATATTATCATAGAGTGAAATTTTATGATTTTTTGGGTTTGATTGATTTTTGTTGAATAGTGAAAATTATCATTTTCAATCGATCATTCCATTTAATTAAATGATGTAATTTCAAGTTTCATATCACTTTTGGTTTTTGTGTTGATTTTAAATATGATCTATGTGGTTTATAATTATCTAATTAATTTCATTTTAATAATAAAATTTCATGATTTTTATATAAATTTATTTAATGCTTAATAACATTTTTTAGAAAATTATTTTAAATGTATAATGTATTCCGTTTAGATTTATTAAAATAAACCCTAATTAATAATGATTTAAATGAAATTTATAGATTTAATATATATATATATATATATGTGTGTGTTAATTTAAATTCAAAAAATGACCATTACTAGTCATAGTGTTAATGTAAACTCTTATTTTCCATGAAAAATACGTTTTCTAAAAAAATCCATTTTCATCATTCTCTGTGACTCTACTTTTAAATTAAATTATTCAACCTATGATAATTGAATATTCATAAGTGGATTTCCAAATAATATTCATGAAATCCAATTATGATATATATATATTCCCATTTTATAATTCATCATTGTGAATAGTAATTATAATAAATAATTATCACCATTGTATGGGTAAATTAGGTAATTTAGGTTAAAAATAATATGATAAAGACTAAATATTAACACTAAAACCTTGAAATTTCCTATTGGATGAGTTGATTTTAGTCATTTATATACAAGTCTCGAATATATGGCCATTTGGGGCCCAATATATTTTATTTTGATAGTTATAATATTTATGCAATAACTAAATGTTGCAACGTGACTTTCTAGCATTTAATAATTAGAGCAGTTGATGAAAGTGATAAAAAAACATATGTTAACAGATGAATGTTAATTTGAATGATAAATTATTTTTTATAATTGTAAAATACTTCTAATTTTAAATATTTAATTAATTAACATAATTGATTATGCTACACTGACATATTATTTATTCAATAAATAGAAAAATAAAATAAATGAGTTTAGAAATAATAAAATTAATATAAATTTAATGAATTATTATTTCCATGAATTTTTTCCGTAAATATAACAAGTTTGGGATTTCTTTATTTATTATATTGTAATTTAATTTTGGTAATGTTGTTTTCAAAATACTATAATTAATTATAATGTTCAAATAATGACATGATAGATATAATATAATATATTTTATTTTATAAAATGATTTAAAATTCATTATATTTCAATATTCACCCAAGTGATTGAGATATGTTTTGAAATATCAACCATGGTTTTAAAACCTAAATATTATATATTAAGTCTCCTTTCAAATTAATAAACACTTACAAATTCCGTTATATAGAACACCATTTTTAAAACCACAATTTACTATTAAATATTGGTATGTAAATGTTACCGTTATTATGTTGTCGTAAATTTAATGGGTATGAATATGAATAAATTATTTATTAAAACTATTTTACACACAACCAATTTCAATTTATCGGTAAATTATTATATAATTATAAAATAATGTTTTGTAAATTAATTTAATTCTTTAAAAATACATTTTCTTTAAAATTGTTCTTTTTTTCTTTTTACGAATAATTAATATAAATAATTTTTAAAAATTATTGAAAAATAAATTTATAAAATGTAAATAATTTTTTAAATAATAATATCAAAATTAGCAGAAGGTAATATTTTGAGAATTTTATGAAAAAGTGGAATATTTAGTGAATAGTAAAAACTATTATTTTAATAAAATACTGAAAATTGTATGATATTATCAAGACATAAATATGATATAAAAATTTATTAAACTTATGGAATTAATAATTTATGATATTATTATATAATCATTGTAAATAAATATCACATAAAATATAAATTATTAATTAATTCATGATGAATATAAAATTCATTGTCTGTAACAACACACCGCTTGCACAACGTTGGAAAAGAAAAATTTTATTCATTATATATTATAATTGTGTTATAAATAGTCCATGATTGAATTTTTTATTACTTATTTTTTATAATTTATATTTTTGAATTATTCTTTAATATTTTACAGTTATATAACATGAAACTTATACAAATGTCTATGAAATGGTTACACTAGATAAAAAATTTCAAATTGAAAAAATAATGATGATTCCTTGAAATGGATAAGATTGAATATATATAATGATGGAATATAAAGAATTATATTTATCCTGATTATTTTTTATGATATTAATTTATATTTCACTTTTATATATGGAATAAATAACAATAATGACTATGCGACACTGATGGAGTTCTTGTGCAAGCAGAAGAAAAATCTATAAATTAAATTAAATTTAAATTATAAGAACCATTAAATGAATAAATGAATTGGTTAAGTTGTTTGGAATAATTATATATCTACAATTTTTACCTAATGGGACACATTAATTACCATTTGAAGATAATTGGATACGATTAATATCCACGTAATATTTTTTTTAAATGAAAGTTAAGTTATTCACTCTATTGTTTTTAATGAGTAATAAATTTTAATATATGGTTTTCTTGAAAAGTGTTCATACCATAAACATTAAATTGAAATCCAAGAAATTTATATTCATCATGGAAATAAAATATAATTTTGAGGGTATTAATAATTACCTTAATGGATTCCACATCAATGCTGCAGTAATTATTTATTTATTTAATAAAGAAAATAAATGATATTAAAAATATTCAAATAAATAAATTTTAATTTTTTTACATTTATACATGAAATTTATGATGATTATGACATATTGGGTGTGTAATCAATATTTTGGTTAAAATTTATCTTTATATATTGTTTTCTTTATGGTTAAAGTAATGAATAGTGTTGGAATTGACATTAATGGTATTTTATCGAAATAATATTTTATTAATTTTTTAACAGATCATTTAAAAAAATTTAAAATAAATATTTATCATTATTTGGTACAAAATTTCATAAATTATTCATTTATGGACAAATTAACATTTTTAGGTAAATAATTTCACCTTTTAATATTAGATAAATTGATACCATAATTAAAAATTCAACAGGACAACTAAAGTCAATTAAATGATAAGGTTTAAAGTAAAACAAAAACACATAAAAAAATTATTATGGGATTAGATTAAATCATTATCTAATTTTATATTCAAATCCTTGTCCATTTGAATATAATTGGACATAAAAATAACTTAATATAATTTAATATTTTGTGGTTTCACAAGGGTTCCCCTCACCTCAATTATAAAAGGTGACCCCTTCCTTCATTTAATTTCACCACATTGTCCCACTTTTATCAGCTGATTCAAACCCAATTTCTGAAAAAAATCATTAACCATTATATAGAGTTTTATAGATTTCTATAATGGCCATCTCTGGACAAATTAAAAAGATATCTAAAGCATTTCCCCCAAAGAAGAAGTAATAATTTTAACCAACTAATTCAGATTCATTTTTTCTTCCTATTGATGTATTTTCTCTATTATGCAATAATTAATATAGTATAATTTATATAATTAGCTATTTTGATGATTATAAACCAATAATTTTCTACCTTTTATAGAGCTTACGATAAACGAAATCACCATACATGCATATGCACGACTTATCATCTCCACATAGCAGGGCTATTTGTTTTCTATATTAAGCATTAAATAATTTTTTAAAATATATATAATAATTAAATATAATATTTATGACATTAATTTTATTCTTGATATATTTTCTCCATACCATATACAAGATAAACATGAATTACATGAGAAAAGTTGTGTAGGAAAATGATGTAGTTGACACTAGAAATAATGGTAATAATAAAATATCATTAACCAATGATTAGTAAAATGTGAAAAGGGGATCTTATATGATCCCAAAAATATTAATACTATTATTTTATAGTATAATAATATTTTTGAAACCATTATACAAGATTTTCAAACATGTATGGTGGAAATCAGACCTAAGGTTGTGATTCTATCATTTCACTTTTATTTATGTGAGATACACTTTATTTCATATATGTGGTGTATTTTTACACCCCTTTAACATATGATACCTTTAATTTATTTATTAAAAAGTTATTTAACATTTCAAAAAAATTTATTCCTTTTTTTGAATTGTGTTTCGAATGATTCAAAGTGTCATCAAACACATTGAAATGTTTAATGATTGTCTTCCTTAATAATGTTCGTAATAATATTTTCATGATATTTTCATTCATTGGGTAAAAATTATAATACATTGATTATTTCATTAAATTATTTTATTTTAAATGAATCTTTATTATCTTATTATGTATTTACACCAAATTTATGTGGATTTACAACTGATCGATTCATTTGGTTCACACTCACATTTTATATTAACAAATCATCATTTACATGTTTCTTTGTTTTCAAAACCTAAAGGAAATATTTTTCATAAACTTATATGGAATGATATGGTTATACGTATTTTATGATACCATAATGTTTTCATAAATATTTTAAAATATTGAAACTATATCATCAAAATCACGTTTTGCTTTTATAATTGCATATATTTTTTAATAAATTCATTCAAAGTAAATTTCTATTTATATCAAGAATTTCTCAATAATTTTGATAGAGTATTTTTATCTGTGAAAAAAATTGGTTTTATCATATCCTTAGTTGATGATGGTCAATGGAGATATGATCAAACAGATTTTATTGAATAGTTTATGATCATTTTGACTGGTGATATACTATCTTTATACAATTCATCATACAACTCTTGATCGATTATGATTATGTTTATTGTTTGGGGAAAGTTACTAATATTTCACATGTTGGTTTCAATATTAAAGTATATATTCATTATGTTCCACCCCATATATATGAATAATGATTTAAAACTAATAAGTGACAGGCATGTCTAACTATATCCACTCAATTAATCAGTAGGTCTCCTAAAGAAATATATGCAAGGTTTTACTAATTAAGTTATGGTGTCTGGGATGAATCCTTAAAGGTTTGCGTATGATGTCTAAGATTATGAATTTCATCATGATGAAATTAGTTATTTATATTCCGGGTGATTAATTCAATAGTGGAATATCAATGTGATTATTTATATGGAATTATTTTATTTTAATTTATTCATCCCATATTGTGATCAATAATGTGTTTAAATGGATTTTTTTAGTTATACACCATGCTATAATGTTTATGATTATTTATTCATAATAGATTCCATTGCACTCTTACCCTTACTGAGCTTCTACGATCAACACATTCTAATGATTTATTTTTCGATGTATTCAATGAGGTATATTATGACTGATATGCATGGCTTGGCTAATAGAATAATGGTGTCATCAAAGGATTCTCTATGTTATATTTTATATTTTTAATTTTAATATATTTATCTTTTATGTATTATAGTTTCCAAAAATACTATATTGGTAAATTATATTGGATTAGAATCTTGTATCTATACTAATGTTATATTGTTAGGCCCCACCTTCGGGAGACTGTGGGTCGGGGTGCTTACAGGTGCTATCAGTGCAAGTTTCGTACAAAACCTGGGAACCAAATTTTGAAAAAACTAGATCATGGAACATAATGATAATATATATATTTAAGATAATTATAGAATAACATCCAAAGAACCCAGGTTTATGAGATTATATATATATATAATTTTCGAAATTTAGGTAAAGTATTTCTCTAGTTTTGGGATTATACATTATGTTTGACAATGATATTATCTAATATAGTGTATGTACCATCATAGAAATTCCACCTCATTGAAGGAATGCGAGCCTCACCAATTCACATTATCCAAAGTGTTAGGATAATGAAATATTTTATGGTCTTATTCTATTCTTTCAAAGTGAAAAATTCTTCCAAACATTATCATCATATAAAGATAAAATATAATGTTCTAATAAAGAAAGTATGGAATTTTATAATATTAATGATTTGATGAGAAGAATGAGAAGAATATTACTATTAGTAAGAAGATGGATAATGGAAATAAGGGAAAGAATTATTTCCTCACATGTGAATATTGTGTAAAGAAACTCCATCGTACTTGTTTAAATTTATTGGGACTTTTTTAAAATTTTGGGGTGAAAGGAAACCATATTTTGATTGTAATACTATGAAAACATTTTCCAATGTGTCATGTTTCCACAGCAATAATATGATACACAATACAGATCAATGTCTCAATAATCGATGGAATATACCCCAAAAAAGGATAATGGATCATGGAAATTCTTATCCTACTACCACAAATGAAAAGGAATGATTAATATTATAGTGCTTGGATTCATGAATTGTGAAATTAATGTATTATAGAAAATATTTAAATGTCATAATAGTAATGGAATAAATGGGGATTTTACTATGGTACTTATTCATTAAGGAATTGGATGTATGTGATGAATAGAACCAGTAACAAGGAGAAGTGATTTTGTTGTATGTTGATCTTGTAGAAAACATGTGATTTGGGAAATAAAACCCAAAATAGGTGACTAATATTGAGATAATAATAAATAGATGTTTTTCAGATATAATTTTGATGAAAAATTTGGATAGTGATTCGACTTTTATGTTTTCTATATAATGTTTACTATATTTTTATATTTAAGGAATATATTTGAAAACCTGAGATTTTATTTTTTGAAAACCCAATGTTTTCATAATGGTTTTATGGTTATAATGTAATTCATATATTTGGTATGCGACATTAAGAGTTACATAATGTTGTTTTTTGAATCTAATGGAATGTTGATTTTGTAAAATTTTGTGACCATCCTTTTACGTTCTTGGTCATTGAATTTGGATAGACATTGTTTGTATGCATCGTAAGATTAAATAGTTATGGAATGGATTAAGGATATTATTGATGAATATTTTTAATTGATTTATCACACTGGATATCATGTCTTAACCATTTTTTATTAATTAAATATTTAATGGACGAAGGAATGACTTTTAGAACATATGATTCATAAAATTGCATTAAGAATACCAAGATTCATTGATTATCCATCACCATATTTAAGAAATGACGTGGAAATGGATCAAATCATAACCTAAAGATGATATTATTCTTATGAAATAAAATGTAGTAATGATTTTTTATCTCATGTGATTATATTAATATTAAACGAATCCCTTAACTATAGTAAAATTATTTTGGAACAAAAACATCATCCAATTACTATTATTTCAAATAACTAATGATCATTTAAGATATCATAGATTTATGATTTTGTGATGGTAAAAATTATAAAGACCTTTTGTTTTATCACTCTAAATTAAAATGTGATGTTTAGATTATCTTATTGGTCCATATTTTCATGAATGTTATCATATTTAGTAATCCTAGATTTATGGTGAGCTCACATTTATGTTTACCTCTTTTTATATAATGTTTAATAAACCCATTTAATGATGTGGGATTTCCACTTAAAAATTTTCAAGTATCTACCTTTAATTTTTGATGTTTAATTTGAAATTGAGAGGACACAATTTATTAAAGTACATGAGAATGTAACACCCCTATATTTTATGGTATGTATATTTTCCAATTTTACTTCTTAGATATATTACATTCAAAAATACAATGAGTTTAAAATAAGGATCAACTAAAAAAATTTCTATTTAAATGTGACCATCATAACCTTGCTATTAAATTAGTGGGTATGTATATGAATATCTTATTCACGAAATAAATATTTATATCATATTCTATTTAAATTTATTGTTAAATCATTAGAAAATAATAACAAAATTTTAAGCAATGTATTTTTAAACATCATAAATAATTTTTCATCAAAAAAATTTTCATGGTTTTTCATGATAAAATATTGTAATTAATTTTTAGAAGTTTTGGAAAATTTCATTTCATAAAATGAACATTATTTTTTAAGTCATCATATTAAAATTATGATATAGTGAAATTTTTTAAATTTTTTTGAAAATATTATTTTTTAGTGAATACAAAAATTGATAGTTTTTTATAAAATACATTATCATTTGTGGTATCGTGAAGTCATAATTATGATATAAAAATATATTAATAATGAGTGCCTACACAGCATAAAAATAATAATAAAAATAATAAATAATATATAAAATGTATAATACTTCTTGATAAATATAAGAATCTTTATCAGTGTCGATGCAGTGCCTACACCGCATTTTAAAAGTCCAATTTGGTTCTATAATTGATTACTAAAAATTATTTTCATGAATTTTTTATTTAATATTTTATATAATTTATTTTTTTGGATTAATTTATTTAATTTTACAGTTATATACATGAATCGTATCCAAATTCCACTTCAATGCTTATATAAAATAACAAATTCCAAATAAAAAAAATTAATGAAGTTATGTTAACACTGATATGTGTAGATATAAATAATAAATGAGTATAAGAGATTATATTAAACCTAATTAATTTATTTTTATGATATTAATATATATTTCATTTTTACATATAAAAGAATTGACCTTAATTTTTGCAATTCTTATGTTGTACTTGGGAATGCAGATGAAAAATCAATAAAATAATTTTAATTAAAATTATAAGTGTCATTAAATGACCGAAAATGGTGGATAAATATTATTGCCTAATTATATCTGGGGAAATGTTTTTAAAATTACTAATTAATGACCATTTGGAGCCACATAGATATGATTGATACCCTTATAATATTTTATATAAAATAAAATCATGTTGTTCACCCAATAGTTTTTAATTAGTATAATATTTTAATATTTGGTTTAACTAAAGTAATATTCGAACATAAATATAAATTTTAAATATAATAAATTTATAATCTTCATGGAAACATATTATTAATTTTTAGGGTATAAAATGTTATCATAATGGCTTGCACAATAATGATACATTAATTCTTTAATTAGTGAATAAATGAAATAAATGATATTAAATATACTAAAATAAATATAATATGAATTAATTAACAATACAACATAATTTTACTGATTCATATAAAATATTGAAGGTGTATTAACTATTTTTTCCAATTTATCTTTCTTTCTAATTTTTTATGGCCAAAGTAATGTATATTGTCAAAATTGACAGTAATAAAATTTTATGAAAATAATATATTACTATTTATTTAAAAATAATAATGTAATATTTAAAAATAAAAAAGGATCATTGTTTCATCAAAAATGTCTACAATTATTTATTTACAATGAAATTGAAATTTTATAAGAAAAAATTACTACCATTTAATATTAAATAATTTTTCCCTTAATTACAAGTGAATCACATTAAATAATGACAATCCATATGAAAATAGTTAACATAAAACCAAAACAAGTGAATATTTGATTGTATAATGGTGTTATAAAATTATCTAAATTATATTTTAATAAATGGAAATTTAAATCTATTTAGAAAGAAATTAATTTAATATAATTTAATACTTATGCAGTTTTCCTAGGTTCCCGCACCTAAATTGTATAAGGGAAATCCTTAATTCATTTAATATAACCACATTTTTTCTTCATGATTAAACAAGACCTTTCAATTTCTCCCCTTAAAATATTTAAAAATTTTATAGAGTTCATGTATTTCTAGAAATATCATCTCTAGATCCCTTAAGAAAAGATCTAAATGAAGTTCTCTAATGAAGAGGTAATTATTTTCTCAAAGACATTCAAATTCATTTACTCCATTAATTCTTTTTGATATGTTTTTTCGTATATAAATAAATAAATATAGAATAATATAAATGTTGGTGTCTGTATCCCACATCGGGCTTGTGGTCCGACGTGGTCTTTATCATTCATTATAAAAGAACGCCTCAACCTCACTTTGAGGTAAGAAGGCAAGAGGGTTTTCCCAATATACATGGTATCAAAGGGAGATTAATCCTGAACCCTCCTCCCTCCCATTTTATTTTTCGCGTCTAGGGTTTCTCTCAACTCTCGCACATGGGGGCGGTGGCCACCCTTAGGTTGGGCTGGGTTTATTCTGCCACCGCCCCTCTGGGAAATTTTTTCCCAGGCGATGGTTCCCTCTATCCGCCCCTCCGGGCTCTTTTTTTGCCCCCTCCTCCCGCTATTCGCTCTCGGTGCACCTCCTCCCGACGGCCCGCCTCTTCCTTGTCGGCTCCCTGCATGTGGCTCTCCGGTGCCCTCTCGAGATCCCAAATCCTAGCTCATCTCTGCGCGCGGAGTCTCCCTCCCAGTGGATCCATCCCGGTGGCTCCATCCCGGTGGAATCCTCCCGCACGCTGGACCTCTCACGGCGGAAAACGGCGGCTTCGCTCCTTCTGTGGCTCCTTGCACGTGACACATGCAGTGCTCTCCTCCGGCCATCCCGGCGACGATGGACCACCCTCGGCCTCCACTTCCCAGCGTGATCAACCCCTTAGTAGTCTTTGGCTTCCCGCAACTGCCATCACCCACTCACGCATCTCTAGGCGAGACGAATGGCCGGCTCCCGCATCTCCCGTCGGCCCGACGCTCTGATTGCTGGCATGTAGAGTGGATTTCCCGACGCTCTAACAACCGACCCACCAGTGTGGATTTATTGGCACTTTGTTGTCTAGCCCTGCACTTTTTCAGCGTTTACCCACCCTTTTTCAGCGACATCATATCAACATCGTCAGGGGGAGCATCAATGTGGAATCATTATCTTTTATTATGTTTTGTCTTGTTTGTGTCATCAATCTAGGCCCCTCAAGCTTGAGGGGGACTGTTAGCGTCTATTTTTTTTCTTTATTTTCATTATGTGTCCATTCTAGGTCCACCTTTCTTTAGGGGGAGTGTTGGGTTCTATATCCCACGTTAGACTTGTTGTCTGATGTGGTCTTTATCCTTCATTATAAAAGAACAACTCAGCCTCACTTTGAGGTAAAAAGGAAAGAGGTTTTTCCCAATATACAATAAATAATGAGACACTATTATGAATATTAAACAACCATATTCTACCTTTTATCCATATTATGAAAAATTAATGAATAACGATGGTGTACGTATTACTTACCTTCCCCACAAAATAGTGTGATTTTTTTACTATGTCAAAAAATCAATAATTAATATAAAAATATATGTAATTATTAAAGAAGATATTTATTATAATAATATTATTCACTAACTGTAGTATTTATACTCTATACCAGATAAATAGGAACTACATGAGAAAACATGCATCGAAAAATGTAGTTAACACCCGAAACAAGGGTAATAAAATAATATCATTGAAGGACTAGTGGTATAATGTTATAATGGGATCATATATGATATCATAAATACTAATAAAATTATTTTCTTAGATAATAATAAATCTAAAATCCTTATAATGGATTTTCGAACACATATGGTGGAAATCAAAAATGTGGTAGGGTTTTTACATCTCAGTTTGTCTCTATGAGATGCAATGTATTTCAATTATATGTTCTATGTATAATACCCTTTGATATATAATATCATGAATTAATGTATTATTATTTTTTTCAATTTTTATTTCTTCATGGGGATTGTGATTCAAATGATCCAAGGTGGTATGGGACACTGGGATTGTTTAAATATTATCTTCCTCAAAGCCGTTCTTTACGATATTTCAATGGCATTTCTATTATTTGGGTTAATCTAATATTTAAATGATTATTTCATGCTACGATTACGGGTGAAATGAATACTTATTATCTATTTAGATATTTACACAAATTTTATTTGTATTTATATTTGATCGATTCATTTTGGTAATACTCATAGATTCTTTTAAAAAACTATAATTTAAATTTTTTTAAAAAAATTTTAATTTTTTTTTTAAAAATACTACATGAGTGAATTTTCCCACATTCATAATTCTGTTATGTTTTATATAATTCCTTAAATATTTAGAAGTTTATCTTCAAATATAATGTTTTCGTTTAATATTGCATGTTTTTTCAAATAAATGATTTCAATGTAATGTGGTATTTTTGTCAATAATGTATCAATGATTTTGTTAAAGTATTTAAATCGCTGCCAAAACCCTTTGTTGAATCTTTTGCTTAGTTGAGGATGATCAATTGTGATAAAATATACCATATTTTATTGAATGGTTTATGATCATTTTGAATGGTGATATACTATCTTCAATGAAATCTCCATGATACTTTGGTTGTTTTATGATTATGTTTATTATTTGGGGATAGTTAATAATATTTCATATGCTAGTTTATAGAAGAATTTATATATTTATTTTGTCCCAACCCTTTCATATGAGGAATGAATTAGACTTATTAAGTGATAGTTGGGGCACAATATATCCCCTTGATGCATCAGTGGGTCTAATGAGACAAAATATACTAGGATATTACCCATTTATGTATGGTGTGTTAAACGAATCTTAGATGATATATTTCTAATATCAATTATTATGAATTCATTCATTGTGGTATTATTTATCAATACTCTATATGATTATTCAATTAGTGAAATTCCAATGTTATTGTATATATATAATTATTTGGATTTAATTTAATCAATCCATATTATGCTGAATATTTTGTTTAAATGGATTATGTTTTAGTTATACACCTTGACTTAATGTTTATAGATATTTATTCAATATAGCTTTCAAACTACGCTTTCCCTTACTGACCATCTAACATCTCCAATTTATTATGTTTTATTTTTCCTTGGATTCCAATATGTATATTATGACTGATATGAATTTTTAATCTAGGATAATAAGTAGTGATCTTAATGTATTCAATATGTTGTATGTTATATTTTAAATAGTAATTTAAGGTTCACGTATGTAATTTGGTATCCAAAATATAAAAACTGATCTGTCCTTTATTATTAAAATCATGTATCTATTCCCACGTAATAAAGTGATGTACCATATCCAGGCTACTGGGGTTGAGGACTTTAAAATGGTCTATTTAATTTTCAATTGTTTTTTAGTAACTATTGTAGACCCTAAATTGTGAAAACATTTTTACCATGATAATTATAAAAAGGGTGAGAACAGGCTAAAACAAATCATTAAGGATAAAACACTAATTTAAAATTTTCCAAATTTTATTGTATTATAGTAATTATAACTATACTCATCCAATATTTTTATAATATAAGTTTGAAATATTTTTTAAATAAAAATTAATTTTTATTAATATAATCTTGTATGAAATTCCAAAAGAGACCCTCCTCTATGTTATAATAGGGAATCTCCTCGCCTCTTTTTTTACATATAAAATTAATTTTTATAGGATAATACTTATTGAAATAACATATTCAATAAATTTAACACATCATATTTGCCATATTTTAATTAGAAAACCCTCTTTGGAAGGATCAAGATATAAACAAAATGAAGTCCTTGAAGGAAGATATATCATTACTAACCGGGAATTTTTGTTTTATTTCCTCTTACTCCTCATTGAAATATTATTAAACCTTGATGATTCATTCGACCTAAGGTAGTCATTTAGGGTGATGACAAAATATCATGACTTGTATCCTCACACATCTCTTATTATATATATTGTTTCCTGTCATGTTCACCATTTTTTGTTTTGACCCATTCAATGTCATTACCCTTTAATTGAGGATTGAATTAAACCCACGAGGACATGGTTGTTTAACCCTTATGTATTGTAAGGGATATTCCATAGTAACATTATCCTAGTGGGTGATTTAATGGGGTCAAGTACTTGTGAAATCAGTCCTCAAACGATACCACTTCCTCAGATGGTCTCCAATGGGTTTATTCGTGGACCGAGAAACAACCGACGACCCTAGTATCCATGATTCATGGACCTACATTCCAATGGAAGGTGCATGTGGAATTATTTTTTATCCAAAAACACTTAAGGACTCCATTGGTCCATAGGATGGGATGTCGGGCTCACAACACCCTTTTTAGGAGGTGGGGGGATTATTGACTATTCCAGGACAGTCTTATATATTTAAGTCATGTTCATATATTCTTGAATCCTTGGAGAATTCTTGAAGTGTTTGTCTATGTACTACCCTTGGTTTGGAGGATCATCATAAGAATATATAGATTTGATGCTACCGAGGTAATTCATACTAAGACCATACAATAAGGAACTCAAGAATTTATTTTCATCCACGGAGGATGGATAGTGACTTGTTATTGGGATTAGATGCATAATATGGGCTTCCTAGGTATCCTTGGGAGAGGAATCAATACCCATGTAGTTTGGGATTTTTGGGGCTTACGCATGGAAGCTTCCCATTATAGGTTTCATGATTGATTTGGACCTTTTGTAAGGGAACCTTTTTGAGCACGGGCATTCAAATAGGCATCCGATGTATCTTGGATTGACCAGGAATCAGAGTTCTCATTATTTATAACCGTTTGGATGTTGTAATACTCATAACTCTATATTCCCACAAGAGTCTTGCTCGGTGTGACAAACTAGAGGATGTGAGAGATCCAACCGACCACACACATCCTCCCTTGCTGATGGGAGAGGGAAGATGTATGGTGGAATAGGTTCGGGAGATGGTGGGCGAGGGTGCAGAGTGATGAACCATTTAATATGGGATTCCATTAGAGCTCACATAGCTCATCCATTAAAAGAGTGAGGAATGAACTCCATGGAAGATCCCTGGAATGCGTTCTGGGAAAGGGGAGGAGTGTTGACTCTTGTCACAAGTAGAAGAAAAAAAACCTCCTTCAATTGATCACTAGTCTTAAGTGAATAGAAAATAAAGTGATCACCCTTAATCCCTAGAATGAGGAGGATCATTTTAGCATCCCAAGGTTAGTATCTGGGTTACCATGGGAATGTAGAGTTTCAAAAATCCATGGAGTCCGAACCATTGTGGGGAGAGCCTTTACGACTCCCCTTACCAAGGGTATGTAGACTCAAAGTAACATGATAATATGCACGAATATCTGATCATATGGGTCCAACGGATTTTGAAGAGTCTTTTTCATGAAGTTGGGAGACTGGTTTGCAGAGCGGCTATGGAGGACCAGACATCAACAAAGGGGAGAGATTAGAGCCAGAGGAAAGAATAATTGAAGACACCCCATTCTTCTTATTGTATTATTATGTGGGTTTAGGGGAGCTTCACATACCACAATGGTATGTGGTTAGGGGGGTTATCCACATACTGAAGTAGTACACCGGAATGGGAATAGACCGCCTCACAACACAATGGTACATGATGTATAATGCATTTTCTCACACCGCTTTGGGTTCCATCTGTGTATTGATGCAATACACATCATTGGGTTATATCTGAATAGTGATACAATACGTGGGACACCATATCATATGAGGTTCTTAGGTACTATTGTTCTTGCGGATTTCAACCAGGAGGAATATGTAGTTCTCAATTTCACCAATTAGGTTCACATTTCTCCCATTATTATTATTTTCCTTCATTTCATGTTTTGCGGCTGGTTATACCTGAAGAAATGTGGTTTGTAATTTGGTCTCGACAGATGATTCTATACTAAATCATGAATCCTCTCTGAATTCTTACGTCAACCCCATGGGGTCTCCTTCAAGAATTATTCATCTATTATTATCAATTCCTACTCTTCTAATTTTATAAAGGATTGGGGAAATATAATCTATTAAAATGCATCACCATTTTCAGAATCCCATAAAGAGATATCTTGACCTGTGAAAGAATCGATCAATTGGGGATTTGCAGAGGTTGTGGTTTGCGAGTCCGGGTTCATGACACCATTTCTATTTTCTTCATCCATGAACTACTGAGTTTTCAATATGGTATGACGATGACCTTCGCATGACTTATTCCCTTGGATATGCGGTTCGTGGGTTCCCTTAACATCGCTCTGCGAGCCATCGCCTCATGGGTTATTCTGTGTACAGGTGGTTTTTGGATTATTCAGTCTATGGACCTATCCCAGTGATAGTACACAAGTCACTTAAAACTCTTTGAGAAATTTAATTCCATTAGGTTTTTATGAAGTTTGAAAAACAATTTGAGTACATTCACTTTGTTATACTAGTAGTAATTCTTTATTTCTTCTGAAATGTGTTTGTGAGAGTGTTTTTTCCCTTGGAAATGTTTTAAATACCCCACAAATGCCACCATCAGAATGGGGTCTACATAGAATGAAGAGGTGAATATTATGATGTATAAGAGGTGCTAAGATGAAATGGTTCGCGATAGAATATATAGGTCCGCTAGGAGGGGACCACACCTATATATAGGGCCCCATGTCATTTTTATGTTTTTGTTTCTCACAACAAAAATTTCTCTTGACTCTCCCTCAACTTTCTATGCTTTCTCATACAATCTATTTTTCAAAAACATAGCTTGTGAACCGCTTCGTATGTGTCGCGAATCAAATATTTCACCATTTATTCTTCCCTAGAACTAAATTTTAGTTTTCATGAATGGCATTGTGGAATTTAAAACCAAAATCCAGATCTCCTCGCAGGAGAAAACTACACAGTTTGTGTGTCTGCATACTGAGCTTGAATCGGAGAATTGAACATTACCACTTAATAATCCGAGCTTAGAGATTTAAAAAATAAACATTGAATATGGTCTTTTGAGGCCTTCGTTCATGGTATCCACCTTCTGCGAACCCTTTTTTTTCTTTCCAACGCTCCACAGGCCAGCAACTCACATGTTTTTCCCATACCATGACTGTAGGAAATACAATTCTTCCATGTACCATATCATTTTAAGGATTTAATACTCACATAATGTAGCACGTGGGGTATGGATACCACATATTGTTATTGGAAATAGTATGTAGAGCCCCATGCATACAAATTTTTATGTCATTTATCCATTTTTTCCTGGCCTTTGTCCAAATTTTTTTATTGTAATAACATTTTGATGGCTTTTGGATCGTCATGTGCAAGCCACAAATGCTCTTTAATAGGTTTTGATAAAATCAACAAAGAAGGGGGTGACCATGGTGGGGGAGAGTGACGACCATCTTCGATCCTACATTGTTCTTCATGAAAGCTTCTTAAAAGTTATCATTATGCCAGATCTCCAAATAATCTAGTTGTCCCTACAGATGCCACATTATGGATTTGGTATTCCTAATGATGTTCCATGCCGTTGAAATACCCAAATACCCATTTCATTATCATAGAAGCACCACAATGACCAGATTGGGCTACTATTTCCCCAGTAGAAGATGTCATAGAAACTTTGATTCTAGAAAATTTGTTTATTTTAGATGGATCAGTGTGGATTCAAGGAGATCGCAGGTGTCACAACAATTCCTTGAGACTAGTCACCCGAGAGTACCCATCTATTATCAAAATTTCTTGAGGAAACCCTAACTATGGGGGTAACACAGAGATGGATCTACAGGTCATATTATGCTTATCCAAAGAATGTTCCTAGTCATTCATGGTACAAAAAAAAATATTTGGAGTCCCTTGACTAGTATGGGGAGGTGAACATATATTAAGAAGCCTCAGTTTCTCAGTTTTCAGCCTTCTCCCCATGGGAAATCCTTCTCGATCAAATGATTCATTAGTGATCAAGAACGAAGTCCTTCCATTTGTCACATGGGGAGGTGGGGATCAGATTATGGGACATCCAACAACTTGTAGGACTCCCCATACTTGGAGAGGTTTATAAAGAGTTTCTCTGGACACCCAAAACATTGGAAAATACTGACCATTTTTCCACATTGACAAGGAGGATACTGGTTATGGAAGTGGGATTACATGATCATCACCTCGAGGATTGGCCTCTTATTATATTTGAGGTTTTGATAGGGTTATTTTTATAGGAAAACTTGCCAAAGACGATAGATCTCCACAGTTAAACTCATCATTACAATAAGTCTTGAAATACTCTAGGGTCATATTGCACTACCCTCAATGTAGGACGATATTCCACATGGGGATATGAGCTTTAACCGAACCTTTCACCATCACTTTGATTTTTAGGGTTACATTCCATGTTTTTTAGTGGATGGATTTTCCCATCCTGTGATGTATATATAGGGATACATGCCTATACATTGATGATGGTGGATGTGCTGGTAATGGGTCTTCCAATTAATTTGGACACACCTACTCTCTCCGTACATTACGAACTTTTTGGAATGATACAAGAAGGTAGGCATTTGCATAATCTTAGAGGGCCATTTCAATTCCTGTATGGGTGGATGGTAGAAAATATCCCTTGTTAAAATATTGACACATTATAATTGTTCCTCATTCGCACTTTCAATCTTCCCCTCTCAGCATTTCCTCTATTCATACTAGGATATTAAGAGTTAGTGATGCAGTTGGGCTGCTGAGAGATGCTTCTAGCTTCTCATTTGCACCACATCCTACTCCTCATGGGTCATTAAGAGGCAAAAAGTGTTGTTATTTGGAGTATCACTCATACATTATAACGCTTAGTGATGGGATACTCACTGCACACATTGATTGAGTCGCTATTTGTGATCCATACCACCTTTAATAGTTTACCCGGAAATTCTGGTCCCTTCAACAAACTGTGCTTATTACTAATTTTCTTTTAAGGGGAGAATATCATACTCCAATTATTTTCCACTTATAACTCAAGATAATGAGGGAAGGTTCCCCCATGAGTTTTATCATCCCCAATATGACGGGATACACTTTTCTGTCACTGGAATATGCCCAAATGTGGTGGGCTATTCCTTGACAGGGTGTTGAAAAAACTTGTTCCATGGGTATGGAATCATTTAATAGTTATATGCCTATTTTCTGAATTATTATTGTGCCACACATTCATTATTTCATTATTATTGTGACAATTACCAATTATATTCCTACCCCTACAATAGTCATGGTGGATATGCTGTCTGTTTTCACCCATGTGGTACGAAAATGCTCGATTCACCATCAGAAGTGTCTGTAAAAAGATTCATTATTACGGCCTATCTCAGTGGGGAGTGATTCAGTCGTCTCCTTTCATGTGGATACTTCCCATGAAACTAATGAGTCTATCCCTTGCAGAGTATAACAGGACACCTCGGAAGTCATAGCTAGTCCCCCCGTGTTTGGCCCCAGCAATCGAACCTTCTGTAAGTAAAGAGAGCCCCCCATCGTGGTTATCTTATATTATGTTTCTATTCAATCCTATAATTACACTAGCTACCAATAGAACCATTTAGGAGGGTTAGTATCAAAGTATTGGTGTCATGGGGAGGCACCATGAATTGCGAAAATAGGCATGCCATCAATTATGTGTTCTTGCTGCAGAAACAAAAATGTCTAACAATACTAATGAGTCTAAAATATTTTGGCGGATATTCACCAACCTGAGTTCTGGTGACATTGATTATTGGCCCTTGATTATAAATATCTACCAGATTGTCATTGCCCGGGAACACCTACCTTCTTGTGAGGACAATCATGCCATGTTCAATTATTCCCATCATCAGGTGACGATTTTCTGAGATGTTTTGGAGGAACTTGATCACCTAACAGTCTAAGATGAAAAGGATCATGATTTGTTGATCAACCAAATGTAATATATGTTGTAGTGAGAGACACGCGTAACAAGGTTTAAGGCATAACAGGGTTTTTCATGTGCTAATTATGAATCTATCCAGATGAAAGGGTGGGACCTTAATGCCATTATAGAACCAGTGCATCCAACATTCCATGATAAATATGATGAGATATTTTCTATAGAAAAAACTATTGACTACCCACAACATTCAATTTCCATATTTCTAGAAAGGTAACTCAAGGCCTTATTGCAACATTCCCCAAATAATTAAGTGTACTCTATTTCTTTTTGATATTTTGGAGGGACTCTAAACTGGGGATGTTCCTCCATTTTTTTTTGAACTCAATGAAACTAATTTTCCTTCAAATACTTATTATTTTCTTTTTATTATCATGTTAATTGATCAAAATCAGTCATATATACATCATTTCGATTAGGTATTAATTTTCAACAAATATTCAAAACTAGTTAACTGAAATAATCGAATTGGGATCTTATTTTTTCCTAAGTCGTTAAACTCAGTGAGGGTACATCGTCTATTGTTGAGGTTTTATGGGAAACCTCATGAACGTTTGAGTCTTTTTCATTATTATCGTAATTATTACCTAGGACTTCTTGACATGAGAAAAGCTAGTATAACATGAATTTTTTTATGCTTCCCTTTGCGGCTTTTCGACCTAAAAATCTTTCCATCTCTTTTGATAGATCAACACACCTTCTTTTTAACTCGACATTGTATATGATTAAAAATATGATAAATTAATTTTATCTAGTGGTTCCATTTATGAATTTTCACTCTAGAGTGTATGGTTACTTTTTTCGCGGGTGGTTCATAGTCATTTCAGCCAAAATTATTACTAATTATATAGTTCGAACACGTTTGACCAAACTTGACAGATCATGCTCCCAAATTCAAAATTCATCTGTCTTGAATGTCCAAATATCATTCATATATAAATCATGGATTTTTCCTTTCCCTAAATTTTTTATTTTTTGACATGCATGAGGCTCGGGAACCTTTCGAGGAATATAGAAGTAGGAGATGAATCTCATGAGGATTTATTTTCCTTTGATTGATGGCTGTTTTGAAGCCTCCATATGTCGATCCACTGACTCATTATGTGCATAATCAAACAAGGGTTTTTTATCTGGAAACTGGACTACCATCTCAGATGGTTTTGGAGGATTTACAACTCTTTGAATTTATTTTGATGTTTGAAGCCCCAATTAGTGTCCAGTCTGAGTGATGATGTTTGAATTTATTAGGGAAATTTATATCAGTGTTGAGTGGTAAACTACTCCCACATCATTATTAGTTTCATAAGGAAGAGCTGTTGAATGGTTAGTTCAATTATAAATATTCATCATGTATGGGAATTGTGGAAAATATATAAGTTGTTATTTAGAGATTTTCAAAATCCTGGAAACTGGAAACTGGAAAGAACTCTCAAAAGGATGTGTTTTCCTTTGATTGATGGTTATATTATATTCATCATATGATGATCCACCAGGGCATGATGTGTATAGTGAAACGAAGGTGTTTATAAGACACTCTCCTTCCATATCAAATGACTATGAAGGATTATGGATATTGTAACTTTTCCAAACACATCAAATGTTCTTTAGAAGGGAATTTTCCTAAGAAAGAAAAGGGACATTTCTTTTAACCGAACACTTCTGAGGAACTCAAAAATAATTGGGGGAATTTTTACCTCTTATATGCGGATCAAATTCTCGCATATAAATGGTGTGTCTTTATTTTACAGAAACATCAAGAGAGATAAGAGATGAAATGGGGATCATGTTCTGATATATCCTAGATGTGGGTTGGAAGGAGAATGTAAACCATGACTTTGAGGTCCCTTGAACTAGGAGGGAGGTTATGATTCTTTGATTCCAATTGGAATACTAAGATAAAAGGGGACTCTTCTAAGGATGAATTAGGCCCTGATTAACGGTCTTATTGTAGGCACCAAATGTACAGCCCCTGGGGAATGATGTGCATAGTCAAAAAAAGGTGTCCATAAGACATTGGGCTTATATATATGATATACATAAAAGGTTGTGGGGATTCAAGATCACTCATAGAATACAGTTTGAGTTAAGGAAGTATTGTTTCCAGATACATTAGAGACATTCGGGATGAGATTAACTAATGGAATCTAGTATCCCATAGTAGATATGACTCATATACTTGGTGAGGAATTTTTTATATCTTTGTGGTACCATGTCTTTTAACATTGTACGACCCGAACATGGGGTAAACTATGGGGAATAGAACCATGACATTCCTTTTAGGGTCATTCTTCTAGGACCAAATTCGTGGATTGTTTTTCCATAATGTCATGGTAGATATGACTCTAAAATCAAATATCTCATGTGAGCTATGCTCAGGGTGAGAAAAAAGTGATTACCAGGATTTTGGATCACCACTTAAGAATAGAAAATTCATTATCCGAGAGATCTTTTAGATTAAACCAATGATATGCAGTTTAATGTCATACAACAAGGCTGATTTTGGCCTTGTAGTTTAATGTCATGTGGTGAAAACATTATGTTGTCACAAATACCGTTAACAGCTTTGAGTAAACTATGGTTAGGATATTTTGGAATTCCATGGACATGTGTGATGAAAGAAGTTTTAAAACATAGTCCTTGGGGAAACATGGAGCCAAGGGAATTACATGGGGCATGAAAGCCATTGGGTGTATGAATGTAGGGCAAAGATCCCATGCGGAAGAATTTTCATTAGATTGATGGTCTTCTTGTAGGCTCTATATGCTAAGCCACCAGGGCATGATGTTCATAGTCAAACAAAGGTGTCTACAAGACATTTTCCTTCCATCTCAGATAGCCATGAATTTTTATGAGGACCCAAGATTTCTCGGAGTATGGAGTTTGACATAAATGAAATATGTTTCTAGGAATGTATGAAATATCCAGATCCTTATTAGTCATGAATTATGGGAGCTTCTACATAGACCTAAATCATATGTAGGGGGAAGTCCAATTTTTGATTCTTTATGATTGACAGAATTAAGACCAGAATTTTTTTCATCCCGATCAATTTTGTGGCGCAAAAAAATGGGGGCACCTTCAGGATCTCATAACATTAATAATTGGGATGAAATTTACTATTAAGAAATCTCACAGTTTCATGTTATGCGGTTTGGAACTTTTAGGGACTCCCAATACAAGTTTGATTTATGCACAAGGGAAGGGGAATTTTTTTCTTTTAAATGGTGGTTGGGCTAGGATGCCAGATCCAGGGGTCACTACATATCCTTTAAGGGAATGAATTAATGAGTATGGAGTTCTAAATGATCCCTACAAATTTTTGGTCCATGTGTAGGAACATGTGAGGCAATTTTTTGTTGGTGGCTGGACCAGGATGCCGAATATGGTCGTCACTATATATCCTAAAATGGTTGGAATCAATCTGTACATAGTATTGAATATTCCATGTACTGATCTGGCTCATGCATAGGAGTATTGGAATTTTTATTTCATCTGCTACAGATTCTAGGTTAACCATATTTCTTGACAGTTTGGTTGTGTAGGGGAATCCTTAGCACTGAACCTAAGCTCTTGTGAGTTACTCTCGGTGTGACAAATAATCGGTGACATGGGTATCCCTTGTAAATATGGGGTGATATAGGACATGATCGGGGAATTTTTCATTATATGATGGATACTGGGATAGATCTATGATTAAGGAATCACTATGTATCCCACTAATGAATAGGAATCAATTCGTACGTAGTTCCATGAGGGATCATGTAACTTCTCAACATGTGATTGGGATGATTAATGCAATGCAGTTTAGAGTCATGTAGTGAGGAAAATAATATCACCGTTTAATGTGATGTTTCAGGGATGACATTGATACAGTTTAACATCTTGTGGGTAGAACTATAATTCATAGTTTTGGGTCAAATAGTTTGGGCCATGAATGGGTGTTGCTGTCATGTGATGTAATTATTCTGAAACATTGCATTTGTGGAAGTCGTGATGAGTTATCCCTCTATTTATATCATTTCACATGATTCATTAGAATTGACCCTATATTTGGAATACGGTCCCTCCCACTTTGGATCATTATTTGGGTCCACTTATAGAGTATAATTAGGGTTCCAATGACTAACACCATCTCTGATTCGATGAATAATCGAAGTATAACCTTTTTATAAAAATCGTGTGCAATTTGATTATGATAGATTTCCAAATGGAGAAATGTTTGCAGTCATTTCTCATCAAGCATATCCAACTCATGAAATCGTCTCAAGGATTTATCGTACATTGAGAGTTGAATGAAAATGGCCACAAAAAGTAATGGAACTAGAATTTGATAGAAAAAACTCCAATACCATGTATGCTAGTGTGTACGAGGTCTCTTTCGTGGAAGTGCAGGTGATGGTCCATTAATCCCATAAATCATGAATGAGCTTTTCTGGACATGATTTCTTATCCTTATCTACTATCATTTGGAGTATGTTGGATATATTCTTGTTGAAAGCCAATATCTTCCCAATGGCCTCTTCTTGGTAGTGGGATGAACATTTGAGTTTGATTCCATACTCAGAGTATAATTTATCCAACTCAGTAGAGAATATGTTGGTTCCATTTTTCATTAGTATTGTATGAGTGACACAAAATATGGTAATGATGTTGGCCTTTACGAAGATAACAATCTGTTTCACCCTGACTTATTTATAGGGTATGGCTTCATCCCATTTTGAAAAGACGTCACTTGCTATGAGTATGAACTTGAACTGTCAGGTTTTAGTAGGCGGATATGGCCCCACAACAGCCATTCCCCATGCAACAAATGGCCATGAGTACTTACCTGTATAGAGTAACTCTGGTGGTTGGTGAAAAAATTGGCATAAAATTGGAAGGAATTTCACTTCATGGAGAATAGGGAAAAATCTTGTATTATATTGGGCGAGTAATATCTAAGCCTCTAGATTTGATTAGAGATCTTGGTTGTGGATTGGTGCACTCCGCAAACACTAACATGAACTTCTTTCATGATGACAATAGTCTCTTCTCCATCGATTCCCCTAATAATGACTCCTTCAAGGACTCATTTGTGGAGAAATTCTTCATTATTTACCCCATTGTAAAATACAATGTTGACTACCCATCTCCAGACCAGTTCCCTTCTAGAACTATTTCGTGGGAGTTCCCCCTTCCATAATTAATTTGAAATCGGAGTCATCCAACCGGTGGTGTGACCATAAGGCTCATAAATGGGGATAATTTCATCGATCTCCTCTGTATTTTTTTTGTATAAAAAATCCATCGAGAAGTGGTGTATGCTAATAACTGTTTCATCATGGTCTGGATCAGCCATATTTGTTGCTGTATTTTCCAAAGCATCATCTTGAGCATTTTGTGACTAAGAAACATAGGTTAGTGATGGCTCTAATGGGAATTACGAAATCAGTTCTTGAACATGATTCATCAAGGGTTCCAATACATATTTTGGAATTACGTTGTCAGAATGTACCTACTTGAGGACTAGATCCGAATCACCACTTATCTTTTAGTTTTTGGATTGTTCATAGATTTCCAGGTCTAGGCCTGCAATAAAGGCCTGGTATTCTGCTTCATTATTTGTTCATCCTTCTGAAAGAAAGAAGGAGTAAGGCATGATTGCCTTTTCTATGGATACATGTATAACTCCTATCCCCACATTATTGAGCATGGGACCCTCTAACCTTTTCCCTGTTAGGCTTCTGGAAGCACCAACAAAGTACTTTCTCCATGTCAATGGGTCCTCTTGGACAAAGAACAATTCTTAGTTAGGTTGTTCAGTATCCAACAGTGTTGTTTCATCCATGGGGTGTAATTCCAGGAAGTATGCTAGTGCACAACCTTTGATGGCCTTCTAGGGTTTATACCGTATGTCAAACTATTATAGGATGACTGCCCATAGTGACATGAATCCAGTTAGTATGGGGCATTTGGTGATATATTTGAGTGGGATGGAATGGGAGACTTGGTCAACCTCATGGTGATGCAGGTAATGCCTATGTTTCTGAACTACAATGATTATGACTAGGATGTTCTTTTAGATCATTGAATATCTTGTTTCAACATCAATCATTGTTTAGATGAGGTAATAGAGGATGTTATCACTGTTAGTATCATTATTTTTCATGTGGAAGGTGCCTAATGATATTTCCAAGGTGGTTAAGTACAAAATGATTGGTCTCCCCTCAACAGGCCATATCAACATCTGTGGGAATAGGATATATAATTTGAGATTTTATAACTCTTCTTGACAATAATTATCCCACCCATACATAACCCATTTATTCATTAACCTAGTGACACATAAAAATTTTCCCACCAGGTTTGCTATGAAGCACCAAATGTAGGCGACGATCCCCTGGATACCTATCAACTCAGTGAGGTTGTGAGGTGGGGAAATACCAATGATGTAATTTCTCCTCTTAGGGTCGACTTTGATGTCGTAATGGTGTATGATGAATCTATGTTATCCCATATAGGTAACACAGAAGGCACATTTTAGGGTATTTATCATTAAACCATGCTATCATAGTTTATTAAAGATAGTTTCAATATTTTCCTAGTGGTTTGGGCACTAACGTGATTTAACCACCAGATATTTGAAATAGCACTGGACGAATTTTCCCATGAAGGGATTGAAAATTAAATTCATGGCATGAAAATTTCCAGCGCCAACATTTTTTAGACCAAAGGAAATCACTTTATAATAGAACACTATCAAATGGGCCATAAAAGAACTAGATTTTCCTTCTACTCATCCCATTGTTATTTGGTTGTATCCATAATAGTCTTCCATCAAATAAAGGGCATCATAACTGGTGGTTTCATCATTAACAACTCTGTTATCGGAACCGTGAAATCATCTTTCAGGCAGTGCTGATTCAGTTCCCCAAAGTCATTATATATTACAATCTATCTATTCTTCTTTTTTATAGGAACAATTATCGCCACCCATATCAGATAATGGACTTCTCGTATGATGTTGGCTTTGATTAGCTTTTCAACATTAGAATCTATTTTGGAAGCATGATTCATGTCAATTAATCAGGATTCCTACTTATAGCCTTGGTGATCTTTTAGAAAACCCAGATGATGAATGGAGACCTTAGGATCGAGGCCTGCAATTTCTGTTTAGTTCTAGGAAAACTCATCTTGATTATTCTTCAAGAAGGATTTATATATATCCTTCACCTCAACATGGATTATCACACTGATCAGAGTGGTCCACAGGTCATCTTCGATGCCTAGATTTATCTATCTAGGTTCATCGATTGTGGTGAAGACAATTTCTTCAAATATAGGAGGGGCATAGTTGAGGTATAATTATTATTATTCTTTTTCATTATAATTCTCTTCATCATATTATTCCTCTACTAATGGATATAATATTATCAAGATGATTTGTCCAATATTAGGATATAAATAGTTATTTTACGTATTGAGTAAGGCGGGTATAGTTTGGGGTCCTGAAGACGGGTCCGGAGCATCTTTAGTAGGGATTTTCCTAACATCATCGGTGTTAACCCTTTCTTCAGTGTCTTTGGACTTAGAAGATATAATATAAATCATGCATACTATTGTGTCTATATTAGGACATGAAATTATGAATTCAACTTGTTTGATAGGTAATACACAATCCTCCCCAAACTGTTAGATGGGGTCAATGAGAGCCATTTCCAATCAATTTGGGGCAGTTATCCAATCAAAATTGTCTGTCAAATAATGTATCTATTCTAGTTTATAGAACCCTACTTCAAGGTAATGTGAATCACATTACTCAAACAAGGAATTATCAGCTTGAAATGTCTTATTTTTTTCTCATTAGCTCAATATTTTATGCACTGATGGTACGATGATGGAATTTCATCATGATGATGAAGCCAGGGCCTCCCTAAGCGGATGTTGAAGGCCGTACATTTCCTCACTATCAGGAACTCAGAATCTGGCATGAGGTCTCAATGAAAAATGTTATTCTTGATTCATTCCACTGTTTTCTACTCGGTTGAGTCATATCCCAATAGAGTCATGGTGTAGGGTGTAAAAAAACCATCATCATAGCCCAGCTGATGAATTTTTTGTAGTAGGAAGAGATTGAGTCCAGGGTCATTGTTGATGAAAATCATCTAGAAATCAATGCCATTTATCATTACAGACACATATAATGGTTTTATTTATCTATCATGAAGGAGTATTCATCACTATTTGTGAAGGAGATGATGGCATGACATTCTTCAGGATTGGTCTCTATCTTATATACATAGGTTGCCGCTACTTAGACCTCGAATTACTGGGGACTTTTTCTTGATTTTATGAGTGCCTCATTAAAGTCTATGGATAGAATAAAAGCATCTATGATCGATAGCATCACCAGTACTCAGCCTAGCTGCTTTAGAATATCATATTTTTTCTCTAACAGTCGATGCTTCTGGACTTGGGGATGCTCTTTCATAAACATTTTATGGGCTTGTGCATTGGATGTAGATGGTCTAGCCTATATGATATGAGTTTCTGGCACTACATTCATTTACAGGTTTGGCTGAACTATTTCACCTACATGTCTTGAGAGATTTTATATTTCTTTATCCTTAGACAGATACTCTTAGACAACTGTGCTCAAATATTATTTGGCCATGGTAGAGGAACATTCTAGTTCTCTTTGTGTCACCTGGAAGGACCTTCTACGAGTTTCTGCAATTTTAACGATTTGAGTTCAGTCATGTAAGGGAATTTATCTACTTCTTGGATTATGACTTCTAGGACTCCCTCGGCCACTGCGTCTTCCTTCCCCAGCTCTCTATTTGGGTGTGGGGATTCGGGTTTGTGGTTGTACTCCCCACTAGAGAATGTTTCCATTATGTAAATGACATTAATGGAGCATAAGATCTATTCATGATCTGATAATGGTTCTGTTTGACTATCTTCTTCCGATGGTGAGATTTGGAGGGGCGATGCCCGTTCTACCATATAAAGTGGAAAAGCCAATTGTACCATATTTTCTTGCATGAAGGCTGAATGTGTATGTACTAGATGTGTCTTTGGTGGAATCCTATCTACATGTTCTTTCATTCTTCTCTTTTGTCCCTTAGAGGAATGTGGGGCTGAGGATGATGACTTGGTTTCATCAAGATCTATTGGGGGAAAGATTGGTTTTTTAAACTACACCTAGAGGATTCCATGAACTTGTTTGAATATTTTATGGGATATCCAATTTTCAAAAAAATTCTCATTTTTTCTGTTGACTATTTTCCATTCCTCATCCTCTCTAGAGTATGAAGTGAAAACATATGCCAATTGTGCTTACAGCATTCCCAACTTGAATTACTTGGAATCCCCTATATTTAGCAGGATATCCTTGAAGAAGAAGCATTCTGGGATGGTTTTTCCTAGTATCTGGTTATATAGATGATATTTGGGATAGTCATTGAGACCCACTTCATCGTATCGCTTTGGATCAGGTAGCCGAAGAAAGTTTCAATTTATGGAGGTTATGTGGTAGTCGCTGACCTAGTCATTTCAAAACAAGTACACATCAATTCTTTATTCATCTAATATATTTTTTCACCCTTTCATTCATCTTACCAGGGAGGGTGGATGTTGGATTCTAGGGAGTCCCACATGGTTTGGTGGCGGCCTCATAACTGGAGCTACTGCTGGGGGTGGCTAAATTATGACAGAATCAGCTTTTTCTTTTCCTAATCATTTTCCTTGGGCTAATGGGGCCACTCCAAACATGGTAATGGTCTATTAAAAGGAGTATTATATACTTTGAGAAACGAAATAAAATCACAGTACCCATATGTATAATTGGTTAGTATCAGTGATTTTTGCAATTCATCATAAATTTTATCGATGCACATGAAGATAATTTCATCTTGGGGAAGCAACCAGTTAAGAGAAAAATCCAGGCCTTTCTATCTTTCAATGAAGTATGTGACACATTTATTCTCTCACTACATGCACTTAATGAGATCACTAATTGTTGTCTTAGGAAATTCCGAACTAAACATTAAGAGAAACTATCATCCCATGTCCTCCTAGAATGTGATTGATTTAGATGGAAATCTAGTATACCAAACGAAGGTTGATCCCTACAGGGTTGACACAAAGAATCCATGTTTTATAGATTTTTGTGGCTTTGGAGTTCCCATCATGGGGTCAAGTAAGAGGTGTAGTGAATTCGATGTTATTTTGGGTATCATGTTCCATTGATCACTTGGAAAACGATGTTTCTTATGTATGGAGGTGGAGGAACATTTCTCACCAAATAAGGGTAGTGTTTTCGCTCTAGTTGTATCGGAGAGCACTGACCCTCCATGGCATCTAGTCATGCTATTAGTTTCTAAACAGTATTCTATATCTCTTGATGAATATCTGGTCGGTCTTGAGCTTGGGTTTGTGTGGCATAGGATAATTCTGGGTGAGCCGATGATGTTGGAATTTTGGGTGGGTACCCAGCTGGGGGTATCCTTTGTGGGCTTACCTGTATATACTCTGGATTCCTTCCCAGTGGTGGGATGACTTGATGTCCTTTCGAGGATGGATTTAAGTAGGTTGACAGTCATCGTGCCGGGTTGGATGTGCCTCTATGATTTAATTCATTCACTTTGATGAGTTCATATGAAAATAGAACCTATTATAGGAATACCTGATGACATTCCGATGGAGACCACATCCGTAAAGATATCTCCCTCGACACAACTTGGAATTAATTCACCTGATCTCATTCATTTCTTCCTCCTATTTGGTGAATCATTCCTCGAGATTGAGGGACACATTCTTAGGTGGAAGAGGAGTTGGGTAATATATTTCCTAGGATTTATTCTTCTCTTTTCAGTGGTTTGATGAGGTAGGTAATGGAATATTAATGGAGGGGGAACCCAAATTTAGAACCGACCTCTACTTCCGAATATGCACACCATCAGGCTTGGTGTGGGATGCCTCTAGGAGGGAACCATCATCCATTGCATCCTTTCTCCCTTTGTATCATTTCCTGTGAGATCCATGGGGTTGACATTTACCACATTCACTAATGCATACTGCATTGGGGGGGGGGTGTACCCGATTTCAAATGGTAGGATGGCTTCGTACGTCCTTTATAGGACATTCTCCATCCATTTTGTGGTATTTCCAGGATTCTTGGAAAATACTAACCTGAAGGGAGCCCTGATCTATCCTTGTAATTGGCCTTCATCTTAGGGGAGTGAACCATGAGATGGGGTGGAACGAGTGACTTATTTGCTCATCAGTCTTCCTAGAAGGGAGAAGATAGATGTTCGTTGTGATGGAATGTGGGGTAAAAATTCCCTTAACCCTATGGGCTAATATTTTTGTGGTTCTTCCACTGAGGCTCTAAAACCTAAATTTATTTGTCTTATGGGTTAATTTTGAGTAAAAAATTCCCCCATCCCTACAGGGTGAGGATTATCTCTCATTGGGGTAGTATCCATCAATATATCCACCTTATTGATTTCACACACTTTTTCATGGGTGTGAGTAGAGAATAGAACCCGACATGTATGGGTTTTATGGGATTTTTATGTCATGAGAATTTCTTTATTTTTGGATTCCCCTAGGTGGGAGTCCTACTGGTTGTTCTTAGATTTTTGGATTAGATGCGTTTTGATGGATTTATTTCATCAATACTAACACTTTTGAGACATACTTCAAGCCGGTTTTAGTTGATTATCCCATCATTCTTGAGCAGGGATTTCATTTTATTTCTTCTTTTGGATGATGTTGTTGGAAAATGTCATTTCCAATGAGGTTTGATGGATGGAACACGAGATGAAGTGTAGAGATCTATGTTCTCCACATCCCCAAATATGAACTCCATTCAGGGTGTCACCATGAGGAAAAACACCCAATAGAGTTCATGGTGGCAAGCCACTTCATGGTTTTTGTTTAACCTTTCTTATCATAGATTTTTTTCGGATGGGTGAGATTTCATGTCAATTATGTGGTGAATCTCCACTAACATGTATACATTTTCCGCATACCTTTTATTGGGGAAAAAACTTTACTTTAGATGGCGGAGATTCATCAATATTTTTAGGCGAATTTCATGAATACATTCCCTATTCAACTCATTCATTATGTCTAATTGAGAAGTAGTCATAGAACAATACATCACTATTTTATTATCCTCAACTAATTGTCTTCTCACGAGCCACATATCCTGCTGTTGTTATTTCAATGACTCCTCTACATGATATTTCAATCTTGATAGCTACTTAATAATTTAATTCCATGAAGCCGAGATGGTTGGAGCCTCATTGATATGTGAATGGTGTTAGGGTGGCTCAGATGATGAGCATGGCCCTGGAATGTCCTCTGGTTGAGAAAGGATATCACTCGTCAAAGACTGAGTGCCGGATATTTCTAACTCTATCCTCCTGAGCGCCTTAGTATATGTGGGATTTATCACATTTTTTCTGACAAGGGGATGACCTTATTGCCCGTATGAATTTTGATTATGGGGATGACCTCCACAATAGGTTCTACAATGGAAAAGGATACCATTGAAACTTGATGCCCGACCACAGAGAGTTCCCCTACGGTGTATAAATTGGGGAATACCTTCGGGGTGGGATATAGGAAGGAAACAAACTTTTCTATGACCACAATGATAGAGAAAAAATCTATCATAGATTGACACCATGCTGTAGAGATAATTTATACAGTTGAAACCCTGAGGATAGCCTTCAAGATATACTTCAATGAGGGGATGACATTCTTGTTGATTGATGTTACTATGGGGAGGGCCTTCACAACAACCACTGTTATGGGGAGGGAAATAAATATTATTCTCATCATAGAAAGGACTATAATCATATCTTGATGTACGAATATAGGGAAAAGCATATCTATAGGGTATAGCACTGGGAGAATCATCAGGAAGAAAGACCGAAAGGGCATGACCATGTTGTTGTCTATTCATTAGGTCATGGGGATGGCTACCTTTACACGCATTAAGAGATAGGCTCTTGTGATCGATAATTCCTAACCAATGGAGTAATCTCATCGTGGGTTCTCTTGGGAGGCCCTTTAGAGTTGATGTTAGGGAAATTATGGGGAGGCCCTTCGTAAATAGTACTTACACTTCCATAATTAGGTAACAGATCGAGGGGATCCTGAGCCTTTATTGATATATGTTCAAGGGCATCAAGTGCCCCAGCTTCCTGGAGAGCCAGATCATGTCTGTGCTCTTCTTTTTCTGGTTTCCTTTGGCGCACTTCATTTTTTATAGATCTCATGCGGTTAACCAGAACACCCTACTATTTGTAGTAACCCTCATATACAGGTCCCTTTATTATTGGGTTTTGTGATGCCCCCAGGATATGCCAACAAAAATCTTGAGTTTTGGTGGGGGATCTGCCTGCCCTGGAGTGGCCACCATGTTGGACAGTCATCCCCCAGTTGTAACTAGTATTTGTACCTGATTCGGTTGTCCTCTATCATGGGATTTTGTCGTTGAACCCCCATGGACTAGAAAAGGGATGCATAACTACTCCGGAGTGAATGACCCATTTTGTGAGTAAGTCATTTCGTTCGAGGAAATGAGGTCATGGGCTTTCATTCTATCCTTTTTCACTATTGAAATAATTTCATGGAATATTTGGATGATATGGTCGGAGATTGACATCCGATCTTCCATAATTTCAAGGATGTGTCGAGATACATCTTTGGCTAGAATAGGTATGAAGTCACATTCCAATGCCGGAGTAGGAGTTTGTGCCTGCTTTAGTCCCCCTTTGGTTTCCAATCGATACTAGCTGTCCACTATTCTACAGAATAGGATTGAGTTAGCTACCGGTTTTCTTCTCTGGATGCCACCGTATTCGACCAACAAGCTTCATATTCACGATAGGAAATTTTATATATTCTATTGTAGTTGTATTTGTCTCACAGACTTTATGTGCATCAATAACAATCTGACTCTTCTTATATTTTCTTGACTCTCTATTTGGATGGAAGGGTTAATATGAGTCATATGGTATTTCTAACTGCGTGCAACTAGTTTCCATCCTATTTGGATTACGGGCTTCATTAGCGTCATCATGTATTTGTTACTGTATTTAGAAGGTTTCAGTCTTATTTGGATGATGAGATTCTTTTGAACCAATAGATAACAACATATTCCGATGGATTTACACTCTTTCAGCATAGAGGGACTAGAGATAACTTGAAGGAAAATGCAATTTATCATATTAGGCACCCTATTTATGTGATGGGATTGAGTGGAGGGGGAAGAGTTTTATGTATTCCCATTGAATGTCACTGTGTTTTTTCAATGCAGTTTCTCCTTAGTAACTAGGGTGATATCGTGATCCTGATTATATATTCCCCTTCTAATGGAGGGCATCCTAGGGGTCCTGGGACACCTAGACTCCATTTGGTGCCCTCAGCATAAGGCCCACATCAGTGTGAGGGGGCATGGTTTCCCGGTGTTAGCAACGACGCTCTCTGGCAAGTGCCTCTAAGTAGGACTATTGTGTATTTGATACAAAGTTGACAACATTGAATATATATAACTCCCTAAGATAAGGGAGGTACTCATTTTCACGTTCCAAGTACATGCTTCGGAAAAGGTTCGAGACGATTAGTTGGGTCGACTTGTGCAGGGGCGCATGTCTCGACTAAGTAGGTGACAACTGAGTCTTTTCAGACTAGATGGATTGTATCATGACCTCTACTATGGGGATAGTATCGTTTTGGAGGTATAATTTGATCAGTGTGTTGGATACACAGCGTTATAGATGCAGGGTAGGCGAGGGATTCCAAATCCTCATCATGTCCCTACCCGCCTGTGATATCACTGAGGCGTGTGTCTGTATTAGTCGTCGAGATGCTATTTGGATTGAAGAATTTTTTAGATAATGTAAAATATACATATATGACATATATAAACCACACACCCCTGTCAAAGTAGAATTCTCTTGAACATATGCATATTTTATGATCCATTTTGGCCTCCCCCCCCCCTCTTTTATGAGGTGAAGGGCTTGAGTGAGGTAAGACTGAAAACATGGTTAATGATTCACAATGGGTAAAAAATTTTGTTTCAACCTGAGGTGTGAGTTTAGGGTGAGAATTGAATGGTCAGATGAGGATCCTTACCCTAATATTAATGTAGAGACACTTTCATGTCATGTTGACCAATTTTTTGACACGTTCTGTATCGTTATCCTTTAAAGGAGGAATCGATTAACCTCGAAGGGACTGAGTAGTTTATCCTTTCTATATTTCATGAGAGATTTCATAGTCATATTATACCAGCATGTGATTTAATGTGGTCAATTACTTATTCAATATATCCTCTCAGGATACCACTTCTTCAGATGGTCTTCAACAGGTTTATTCATGGATCCTGAAATACCAAACAACAATGATATTCATGATTCATGGACCTGATATAGAATGGACGACACACTTCGAATGATTATTTGGACAATGACACTTAAAGACTCCATTGGTTGAGAGTATGGGAATTCATGCTCACCACAACCTTTTGGGGGGATCATTGCCTATTCCAGGATTTCCTTATAGTTTTAAGTCATGTTCATATGTTTTTCAATACATGGTTAATTCCTAAAGAGTGTGTATATAAGCTAACCCTAGTTTTCAAGATCTTCATAGGAATACATGTATTTTATTCTACAGTGGTAATGCTACCATAATCCATACAATAAGGAACTCTAAAGTTTATTGTAATCATGGGAAGACAGAAGGTGACATAATGTTGTGATCAGACTCATAATATGGGATCACTAAATATCCTTAGGATAGTAATAAGCACCCAAATAGTTCATTATTTTTGGGACATATGCCAGAAAGATTCCCATTTGAGGGGTTATTATTGAGTGGGCCCTTTTGTACGGCCACCATTTTGAGCTTGAGAATTCAAGTAGACATCCTATGTTTCTTTGATTGACCAATAACTAGTGTCCTATAGTTCAGAATTGTATGGATGTTGTAATTATAGAAAATATCAAAGCCAACTTGAGACATTCTTCATTTGAAAAACAAGATGATTTGAGAGATTGAACTAACCACACACTTCCTCCCCTGCTGATGGGAGGGGGACGACCAAAAATAAAATTTGTTTGGGTAATGGGGAGAGAGGGTGTGGATCAATGATCCTTTTAATGCGGGGTGTCATTAGAGGTCATGTATCTTAGCACTTAAAATATTTGGGAATTACCTCAATAAGAGTTCCCTAGAACACATTTAGGGAAAGGGAAGGATTTTCTAATCTCACCACAAGGACAGGAGAACATAACTCCTTCAACTGATCACCATTCCGCATTGAATGGAAAATAATGTGACCACCCATTATAGATCGAATGGGTAGGTTCACATTAGTTTCCTAAGGTTTCACTACGAGTTACCATGGGAATGTAGACTTATAGACATCCTTGGAGTCTGAACCATGGTTGGGAGAGCCTTTTCAACTCTGCATACCATGTGTTTGTACACTATAAGGGGCATGCTGAAGTGCCTGATGATCTGATCATACAATTCCCATGGATTTGGAGGTGGATTAAGCTTGATGTCAGGGGATTAGTTCAAGGAGGCGATATGGAGGACCAGGAATTATTGGAGGGGTATAATTGGAGTCGTAGGAAATAATTCTCAAATACTCCCCATTCCACTTATTTTTTTCTTATGCGGGATGGCAGGATCTCTACATACCATAGTGGTATGTGGGTAGAGGTGTCATATACATACTAAAGCAGTACATGGTCTTGGATATGGACCACCACAAAAAACAATGTTATGCGGTCCAGAATGCAATCAATCATGCCATTTTAGGTTCAATCCACATACTGATGCAGTACACGTCACCGGTTTAAATATGCATAACGATACATTATGCGGGAAACTATATAAATGCAGGGTACTGGGGACTATCATTCATGGGGAGTTCATCCACGGTGAATATGTGGTTCTCTATTTCACCAATTAGGTTTTTGGTTCTCCCATTATTATTATGTTACTTCGTTATATGGTTCATGGCTAGTAATAACTGAGGAAACATGGTTTACAATTTGGGCTTCGCTGATGATTTGATACTGAAGTTTTAATCCACTCTAAATTCTTAATAAAAACCTCTTGGGTATACTCCATGATTTTTCTTCCATTCATCACTTTCTGATTCTATTTTACAGGATTGGGTAAATCGTATATATGGTAATGCAACACCATTTTCAGAATCCATTGATGAGATATCTTGACCCATAGAAGAAGTGGTATACTAGGGTTTGTGAAGGATGTGGTTCACGAGTCATGGTTCATGAATCGTGGACTATTTTCTTTATCCAGAAATTGTAGAGTTCACAAGATGGAATGAGGATGGCCTTAGTGCACTTTATTCCCTTATTGATGCGTTTCACGAGCACCTGGGTTCGCTAGCCATCACTCTGTAGGCCAGCGCCTCACATGTTGTTCTCCGTAATGCTGGTTCACGGTTCATTCGGTCCATGAACCCTTCCTAGTGATGGTTCATGAGCCATATAAAATTGATTGAGATATTTAATTCCTTCTTTTTTATTTTGATATTTGAAACTCAATTTGAGTTCATTCTCTTTGTTTGGCTTGTAAGAACGCTCGCCTCATTCTGAAAAGTGTTTGTCAAAGTCTTTTCTTTCCTTGTCAATTTTTTCAGGACCCTATAGTGATATCATAAAATTAGTATATAACATATTCATATATAATTTTATTTTAATTTCACATGCTATAACCATATCCTCTTCCACCGAATGATAAATGAAACTATAATTCGTGTGTACGATGAGTTACAACATTGTGAACCTATGTCATTCATTTTCCACCACCATATCTCACGAATAGTTTTAATGATTGATTATATATATATATAATATTAATTACATATTTATATTTTTTATATAATATATGTCATGTTATTATTTTACCATTTTACTCATTTAAAAATGATAACATCATTTATGCGTACATGTGGATTACCACCTCCACGAAACAATTTGATTATTTTTTCATAACCACATAACATGACTACTATATAAAACTGTATTTAAATAAATAATATGATATTTTTCAATTTTATATAATTATTAAATTATATAATAATACTTATGTTCATTAAATCATGATCATTAAAAATGGAAACATTTCTAATGTGTACGTACAACTTACCATATCTATGATGGTAGCATGGTTCATTATTCATAACCATATTCAATGGAATATTTAAAAGGTATAATTGTTATATGGAAATGATACTTATTTCATGATTATTATTCTGTAAATAATTTAATAATTTCATTTTTTAACACAATCATCCTTTCAATTCATTTTGAATATATGAGCTGAATATTGTCAAAACATCTAACAAGAACTTAATAGACTAAATAATAAAATATAATAGTGTAAAAAAATCTATAAATGGAATAAAAAACATTAAATTGTATGGTAAGTGAGTAAAAAATTATTTCAAGGATCTTAATTATTAATATACAGGTCATACGTGATGATTCATTCATGAGGTAAGGGGATTCATAACTCAATTTCATTTAATTGGTTTATATTAATTTTTTATTATCTTTGATATTATTTGATTATTCATGATTAATTTTGATTATTATATTTATTACTTCCAATTTTTTTATTAGATTTAGATTTTGTCACAAAATCATGTAATTGATTAATTCATACTTCAAGTAAATGATCATTGTAAGGTATTTAAACTCAATTTACACTCAATAGAGATTGATTTGTTATATTTACTAATTAACTTTTATGTGGTGCATATACTACCCCTTTAATATATTTTACATTAATACATATTTATTCCTAGTGATCAATATTTCAATTATTTCAGTTTCTTTAAATTTGATACAATTTAAAAGATACTATTTTGGTATGTTTTTTTAATACAATTACAATTTCTTTTTGAATTAATTTTAATTTCAATGATGAAATTATAAAATATATAAATAATAATATTATAACATTTTGTTATCTTCTATATATTTTGGTATTTTCTATATTTCCTTCCAACTTTTCCCCTCTTTCACAATTGTATCAAAAAATGAAATATTTAAAAGAAAATATAATCATATTTCTTTTTTCATCAGTTAAATTCTACATCCAATTCATTATTTTTTTAAATCAGATTACAAATTTAATATTAATTACCCATTTTTTTCCAGATAATTTATATTATACATGACTTTTAACAGGGTTTGAAGGAAACCTTTCTAATGTTTTTTAAATAGTCATTTTCAACAATCATGTAGAAAATTAAAAGGTATTATATTAATTTATACAATGTTAATGGTCTATCATATCATGGTATCTAGTTTTTGTTATTTATATTTTCAAAAAATAATTAAGGATTTTTTTGAGATAAAAATTAATTGAAATTTTATTTAATTACATTATCCTATTTTATTTAATTATCCATTGTAATAGAATTTATGTTAAAACCCATACTTCTGATGAATATTGGATCATATCTAATCTCTTAAATTTTTTTTTGTTTTTTAACTTTAGCATGAAACATACAGGTTCTTATGATAGTTATAATATATAGTTTTCTTGAACATCCATATTTTTTATCATGTATATGATTATGGAATAACGTTTTTACCATTTCTAAAAACAATGGGTTTCATTGAATGTTTTATAATTCATTTGGTAAACATTAGTATTATGAATTGATTATTGAAAACATATATTTATTAATTAGGAATATAGTTTGTGAATTAAATTAATAACATGTATTTTCAAAAGATTTATGGAATTATAATACACATCATTTCACCAAAAAGTATCATGAAAACAATCAATTGGCCAAATGAAATGATTTACACTTTTTACATACCCATTGATTGATCTAACATGAAATAATGATTTGATTGAATGAGTATCATGATATATAGTATCATGACATCCAATATTATTTATTAACAATATTTATACTTTATTTATTATTATCACTATGATTATTTCCTCGATATTATCCCTGAATGTATTTCATTCTCATGTAAATTATTAAATGGATTGTAATTTAATTTATTTAGATTTTTATATTGATTGTTTCTCATTAAATCATGATAAATTCCATTATACATTACCCATGCTATGTATTTATGTTTTCCTTTAAATTTATTTATTTTTTGATGATATTAAAATGAATTATTTAAATGCATTAATGCATGTTTTTTATTTCTATTAGTATGTTTTATATTTTATTTATATTGAAAAAATTGGAGTCATGTTTATTTATAGTTCATTAATATTCTATAACTAGTCAATCATTTATGATATGTTCCCTAATATCCTATGATTATTTAAAAATATAGCCCCCACCACTAGGTTTTTGTGCATGGGGTTATTGATTTTTGGATCCCCAATGAAAAACATATGGAGGTTGTTTTGTATGTACTGTTGGATGGGATGGTTTTCTTAATCTTCAGAATAATGGTCATTTTCCCATACTTCTAATTAGTACAATCCTTTGGGAAAATGTATCATAGATAATAAAAATGTGATGTTTCCCATTTCCATTTTATTATTTATACCATTATCCTTTATGGGTTATGTAAATTTTATATTCAATTTCTTCATTCCATACGAATGTATTCTCCCCCCTTATCCCTAAAATATTATCCAGATAATTTGATATAATTTTTTGATTAATATAAGAAGGTTTTCATGTTTAATTTCACCCACTAATGATTAAATTCATCCCATGTTACAGTGATACATGGTTTAGTTACTTAAGGAAGTCAAAAGTGGATAAATGATTCTTGTATATCCCTATTTGGATAGTGGTCATGACCTAAAAAGTTTCTATGCGTTTTTCAAAATTTAGTGAGAATGTAGGTGTCAATTATAAATCATATGATGGGGTATTTTTTTTAATAGTTCACGGGTCATTGCCTTAGTAATTAACATGCTATTTCCTTAGGTATCAACCATCAGAAGACACTATATTATATTTTAGTACCTATGCCTCCTTGAATAAAATTGTGTAATTAATTATATACTTTTATAATTACTTTATTATGAATGATAATCTATTAATGAGTATTTGGTGTATGTTGATTCTTAGTTTGGATTTTCCTCGAGGGTTTATGAGCATTTCCTGAGATGGAAACATTTTTTCAGGTAGGTTGTCTTTGCGATACTTAATTTTTTTTTGTGTCTACAAGTGAATTTCTTATGTGTTTCACATGTTTTTTGTTTATAATTTCTATAAATTTTATTTGTGAGGTTTAGAATGGAAAATATTCTTAATTTAATCCACTTATAATTATTTTAGTGTTTCTTTCAATAGTTGTAGATGCGAGATTTATCTTACTAATATTACACTAAGGGGAAAAATATTAGGAATTGATTAAGAAACCCAAAAGTTGTCTTTTATTATTGAGAAAATTCTATCTTAAATTTTTTGTGTCTAAGAGGATTTTCTAAAAAGCATGAATATTTCCCTATGACTATAAAAATATAGACACAATTTTGTGGATTCATGCATGTAGGTTATCCTAATTATATTACTAAATAGAGACCTAGGTTGTATGCCATCTTGAATTAGACTATATGTGGACATTAGCTATAGGCATGAAGATTAAAATAATAATGACTTTCGAAGTGCATATGAATTTATATGTAATTTATGATAGTAAAAATACTCACTAACCATGTCCATATGCCTTCTTTGGACACCAATGAAAATGGATTACATAATCAATGGACATTAATTCCAAGAACCATAATTAAATTAATTTCATAAACATATAATAATTATATTTATATATAATTATACTCATCTCAATATATATACATATTTTCTATCACATCACCATGGTAATGTACTATATGATGTATAAAATAATTCCCCTATTTTTACATGTGTCAAAAGTACCGTTTTATATTAATTTTTCTCACCCATAGATGGTGAAGTCTTTGTGTGGAGGAACCAATTTGTTTTATAAAAGGGAATTTTATGAAAAAATTATATATTGAGAGCCATAAATAATTATATTCATTATGATGGAAGAGTGGAATAATAAATATGATTCTAATAGTCATGGTAAGAAGTAGGTCATGGGAATACATGGTTTTCGGGTCATTTAAAAGGATGGACACTCCATTTGGTTAAGACTAGTGGTACATGGAGTTCATAAAGTTAGGGAAAAGGATCCCATTTTATGGGAAACCCGAATGATTGGATTATAAATATGATATTTTTTTTAAAAAAATAGTAGAAATTTTTGTTATCTATAGTTTGTGTTGAATGTAGAATCTGTAGGAGTATAAATATATGTTTTTTATCACTCATGTGGTTTTAGTGTAAGAGAATTTATAAGATGTGAAATGAGTACAAATTCGACAACATAGAGTGTAGTTAGGGACTACCTATGTTATATTTGTTGGAGTTGATGTTGGTATGCTCGTTTGAGATACTTTCCAATTAAGTTTTCATTTAATTTGGGTGTATTGGTATAAAGTGTATCCAATTATAATATGCATACAAACATATGATTTTTATAGATTTTGGGACTACAATGATTGAACTGTTATTTGTATTCATTTTGTGGAATGGAAACGGATTATGATGAGGAAAAATGACTATAAATCTATGATATGTATGAGATATCCTCCAGTAGAAATATATGTTGGAATGATTGTGGGCCAAGTTTATGAAGAGGATTTTAGGTATATCTATCATGTATTTATTTACAAAAATTTATGTTCTAAAATTATTCTGTAAAATATATGAACTATGATATGATAAAAACTATTATTTCCAACTATTAGTTTGGTTGTGCTGGTATGTAACATGGATGGTGATAAGGGATGTCACCTCACCTTGAGTTAGTGAGTGGTTATATAGGATTGTGTTATGTGATGTGAATGGGTACCTAACCCTTGGTGAGATGGTGGTGGTATAGGTTGTGAAATTTTATATGGGGAGGTAACTCACAATGTTTGAGAGTGTGGTGGTATGAAATTCTATATGTGTTGTGGTATGAGATCTCCCTTTTAGTGAGAGGTTTGTGGTACGATTCATGTTTTAATATGTTGTATTAGACCTCATCCTAAGAGATAGGGTTTCAGTATGATAATGAATATTGGATACAAACATGGTATGAGACCCTACCTTGAGTAAAAGGGTCATAGAAGAGACACAATTATAGGACCCTACCATGAGAGATAATGTAGCTTCCAATATTATATTTTTGGATGAATATGTTCATCAAATTATTTGATGTAGCTATGGTCAAGTTTTGTGATGGAATTTTTAGAAAATGATGACCTGGCATGATTACTTATATTTTTTTATATTTCATAATGATTTATTATCAAATAAAATAATATACTATATATGATATAATAAAAAATTTAATGTGGTAGGAACCTATTGTGTCTTATACTCATACCCAATATTAGAACCCTAGTACTCTGGAAGACCTTATGATATTGATTCAGTTGTTATTCTGTTAGTTAATATTTTGGCTAGAGATGTTGGATGAATGTTGGGATACTTATCAAAGTTTGGACTCTGGTTTTATAGCTTTTTTTCCCCTATTTTATTTTGATTATTATTTTATCACCTCAATGGGTGACCCTTTTTTGTGTGTCTATTCAAAATGGATCAATATACATAGAATATTATTCATTATTTATTATTAATGGTTGAACATTAACTATAAAACCATGGGATACATAGATTTTTTTGTGCTATTTTTGTAGTCGTCCAATTAATTAATATTATGATACAAATTTTATATTTTCTCATTGATGATTGTGTAATTACACTGCAATTTAGAGTCCTATAATATATAAATATGTTTGTATTGTTTCTTGTGGTTATCTACATAGGGTGTTATTCATTTTATTTTATCAATGGTTTCACATGGAGAATTTTCTTACTTAGTTTTTTCAATTTTAATGATGGACATTTTTCTAAAAATAATTCATTTAATTTAATATAGAAAATTTTTTATTTAGGAATGTAATTCTTGATAAAATTTATGGGTTTTTATGAAACATTATTGCTATCAGGATTCGTATGTATTAATCAAATTTGTTCATTGGTTTTACTCATAATTAATATTTTAGAAATATTTTAATGAATTTTATAATAGATAATTACATGAAAGTGTTTATTCCATTGTTACATGGTGTGATTATAATGAATTCATTTTATATATTAACTTATTCATAAAGGAAACATGTGAATGAATTTAATTATGATTCATCAATGTGATCAATAACATAAGACATCCCATGTACACTACCCAATGTATATTTTTCATGGAAAGTTACTATTTAATAATAATAAAATCCCATTAAATTTCATCATGATGATGTTATAAATATCATTATAGACATTAGATTAACTATTTATGTATTATTTATCTTTATAGTTGGATGTGATATTGTTGTATGATGCTACAACTGTTTTATATTACAAAATTACTTGGGTTATATGTATTTAAATAAATATTTTATGTTTATATTAATGATGTATGAATTAATTCAAAAATCAGTAAAAAAATATAATTCATAATTATATGATAATGACTTAACATATCATTAAATAAGATACCATGAGAGAATTTATTAGAAAAATGATGTTTATTACTAAACTAAAGACAATAAATAACATATTGAAACCAATTGATATATAATTTCATATCAATGGTGATGTAATTTAGGTTTTGGAACCATGGTCTTGTGAAATAATAAAAAAGATTCCTCATATGTACTATATCATTTGTGAAATTATTTAGGGGTATTACATAATTTTTTTCTAGAATCTATAAAAGATAATATATTGAAACCATTGAAAAAACTATTGTCATATAAAAATAATATGGGATGTATAATATCATTTTTCACTAGTATTTCATAGTCATGATCAAATATTAATGGGGTTTTAGTGCATTTTTTTTCAAGTGATATAAAATTATTGAATACAAAATAATTTTATATTTTCATTAATAAATAAAAATTCATTTTTATGATTCATTTAGTTTTTAAACAATCATATATGAGATTTTAATAAAAAATAAATCCTGAAGAAATTTGTATATCATAGATAATTTAGGATCTCCATGGAAATTCATTAGTTAAAATTAATTGTTTTTATTCATGTGGGTTTTGTTTTATATAGAGAAATATATTTCAATAATTAGTTATAAGAATTAAATATTGAATGTAACATTTAGGATATGTATGACCACTTAGGTGGGGGTGTGAATCAATAATCTACTATTTTTAAGGAAAACAAAACATCTTCCTCTAGTTAGAAATAATTGAATAAGAAAAAATAACAATCAAGAACACAAATATCAACAAAATAATTTACTAGGTTCACCACTAAATAAAATTTTCCAGTTCTTCGGGCGATATTAAAATTATATGATACTAGAAATCCACTAAAAAATAAAAATTTGCGGTGTAATTCATTTAGGATATATCATAAAACTGCATTTCCAAATTTTCTATTGATCGTGAATGTGTTCCCCATGATGATAATATAATAAAACTTATTTTGAAATACTGATATGAACTATCACAAAAAAATTTATCACATCTTTATTACGATTCTTAATTAATTCATAGTTTCCCTTCTACATGTTACGTCTTTTTCCAACTTGATTTCTTGATCAACAGCAGAAAAAACAAATCCTTTTTTTCTATATCTCTTTTTTATTATAACATTAACAAACCCATGAATTTTTTATTTAAAAAAATTGTAGAATATATATCATACAATTATGGATATATTCTCTTTTCATCCTTTAATATATATTATTTATTACACCATTTAATATATTTTTTAATTCAAATTACTAAAAAATGTGTATCAAGTATTCGTAATTTCTTAAATAACAATCTAGTTCCATAACTATTTAAAAAAATAATCATTACTAAATATCACATCCGGTTTAATCTTATTTAGAATTGAAATTATTCCCCCAAAAATCCATGTGCACAATGAATACATTCACTAGATCATGATGTAATTTCATTATTATAAATTATGGAATTATTCCCCAAAAACCTTCGAAATCATAGAACATTAATTCCATGAATATTTTAAAATACATGTAATAAAATATTTATAGTTTTTCACAAAGACATACTTATTACCCATCATCCATGGTGTGTGGATTTTTTCCATATATGAAATTCCAATGAAACTTATCGAAATTCAAAACTATATAAAAAACCACATGTCAACCATTTACCCACATAGACCATTAATGAAAGCAATCATTTTGACTATGTAAAAAAGTCACATCTTTGAATACATAACATAAGTGATCCATTCACATAAAAAAGAGATTTTGGGTATGTAGATTTAAATACATGACCAATCATGTATCCAAATATGAATAAATGAATGATTATATGTGAAATATTCCATTCAGCTATGACTTTTTAATGCATTAAAAAACAAATATGTGGACATATCTTTATGTGTAATGTGTATAAAATTTTTCATATGTGGTTATGATCCTCTGTAAATTGTTTTTACTCTCCTATTTCTCTAATTTAATAGACTTATTTATTCGGTCTAAAAACATGTAATAAATTAAAATAATAATAATTAAAACCTATATCATGATATTTAGGCATTAGATGGTCATCAATTTTTATCAACTAATTTTATTCATGATAACACCATCTACTGTGTGACTCAAGATCACTCTATTTTATTCATGTTGTATTTCATTACAACATGTGGTTTAAAAACTCATTCATTACGTCAAAAAATATTAATATATATAAATTTATATGTTAAAAGAAAAATATAACAATATAGTCAACTCAAATTATAGTTAGCTATATTATTCACCAACAAGAAGGTAAATCAAAACTTATAAGACTCAAAACGTGTATTGCAGATATTTATCCCAAATTATTTATCACAGATTGTTATAAAATATTTTTGATATACCTTACTATGTATGAATTGTTTTAAGTCACATTACCATTGGTTAATAAGGTATCCTTAAACTGTTAATTTTTTTTATTTTTTATTAGATATTTTTGAGGAATGGATTCAAGTAATTTATTGATATTTGGAATCTATGGGTATTTTTAATATGATATTATAGTTTTTAACCTTAATTAATTGGGTATTTATTAATGTTATGAGTTTGGGGGTTTCATATTTAATTTTATGTGATTTGAATGGAGGGTGTTTTATATTGAAATTGTGACGTGGAATTTATTAATTTCAATTAAGGAAAATAAAATGTTTTCGATTGGATATGTAATTAATTCCCACCATGAAATAGAGAATATAAGAGAATGAATTAATTGGTAAAATGAAAGTTTTTACTCAATTTATAAAAAAATAATCAAAAAATTGAAAAAATATATTTCTAGGGGAGGGTGTGATTTAATATAGGGGAATAGTTCATTCTATTTTGAAAACTATGATATATTCTTCTAATATCATAAAAATAATCACTAAATTTTCTCTTACGGAGGTTGTTTAGTCAAATGTTGATAATATTTTTGAGTATATGTCATATAATTTTGGAATATTACATTAATTTATCGGTATATTGTGTATGAAAAGTTTTATATGTGTTTAGTGACATGTTAAATATTATGAAATCTTATTATTAATGATTTTAAATTGGAGTGAATAATTTATTTTATTATGATGTCTAGTTGGACGTCATGAAAATTTTGATGGCTTTGTAACATAATCTAGACTATCTTCATTTCCCCTCAATCTATATAAACCTATATAATATAAGTTATACATGAGTTATGTGATTTATCATGGGGGTTATTGATATCACATTAGTTAATATAGTTTATATAATGAGTTATAAAGGGGTATAAAAATATTATATGGTTCATTCTAATTATGATAAAAGGCTGTGAAATTTTTTTGTAGGTTATGTAGAACAACAATTAATATATTTTTTTTAATTTTGATTATGAATTTTTATTTACTAATGAATTTGTATTTCATTTATTTATGATTAATCCTATTATAATCATTTTACTGATGTATTTTGATGATACTTTTGAAGAATATCTATTTATGTGGTTCTAATAAGAAATTATTCACATAGTCTATATTTGAAAATCTGTAATATTTTTAAAATAGGAATAATTATCTATTATTTTATATACATGGTTTTATAATATATTTTTTATTCATAATTTGATAAAATTTATGGCCTAACATTAAAACACGGTGACATAAATAATATGTCTCAGACAAAGTTTCCAATGTCCTCAAATGTATCTCCCTATATAAAACATGCAAATGAGTAGTATTGCGGGTAAATAAAAACATTTGGAGACTATACCCTCTCTAATTTTATTCATCACCGAATAATAAGAAAATAAATATAAACAAAATAAAAAAACAACATAAAATAAAAAAAATACATAATAGATATCATGTTCAGTCATGCATTTATAATAGAACTGTCTTATAATGTTGTAGTTTCAAATAGAGTATAAGAAAAAAATGATGATAAATAATTAAATAATAATTGTCTAAAATTTGTAAATTTCTTCAATGTACTACATCCATCTCCAAAATACGTTCCATTTAAAACTACCATTGATCCTTTTCCCATCTCCTGATCCATATTCATGAAGTCTACATGAACATAGTGATGTCCAAGCATGTTGTCATTATAATCTAGTAGAAATATTCGAATAAATACTTTACATAACATCATATGAATATTTACGTGTATGACTTGAGTGGTAAATAAATGAACACAAAGACATACAATAAATCATATACCATGTGAGCATGCTCTAACCAAGAAACCAACAACCTTGACAATACCTTAATTTGTGCAACATTGGAAGAATGTATAACGTTATCAATTAGTTGAATTAGATCATACTATGTAACTCTATTCACCATTATGATATTTGTCATACACAAGATTCATGGATATATACTCGTCAATGGAGCTACACACACTTTCCAAATCTATATAACGTACTCTATCTCATATAAAAGGATATTCCCATTATTGGTCATTCTGGAATATATGGACACTCTACCAATTTAATATGGTGTTTATATGGGTTATCTCATTCCAAAATGATGTGTTAACTATCCCATTTAGAGCCAAAAAAATAGTCTTGTCATCCATGCACCCCCTATATAGAGTCGGCTAGGTCCATCAAGGCCACATTTAAACAAGAAGACTAAATTAATATTCCAATGAAAATGTTCAACTCAAAAATAATTTATAATATAATTTTATGATAATATATCTCAAATTCCATAGTCTATAATATATTACGGAATAAATAAAGAAAACATCGAGGAATTACATTCCATAACCAAGAAAGGTCCCATTGGACACCGTACAATTCCCACACATTCCTATCATTCATTTTTCTAATCAATAATAAAATAAAATGAATCCAAAAATTCAAAAGAAAAATCCAAAATAATAATGAATTATCTACATTTAATGATTCTATCCCGAATACCAATATTCATAGAGTAATATCACTGAGATCATGATTATGTGATGTCATTAACTACAAAAAAACTCAATATATCATCATTAAGATAGTAGATTAAATAATCTTGAAAGAGGAAATTAAATGTGGTGAAACCCACATCAAATTTACAAAATAGAGTAATCATAAAAGATAGATCTGTTATCATCAACAAGGAGTCATCCAAAACATGTAATCCTAAACTGCTCTATCATTCCTATATGAAACCACCTTTATATCTTCCAGGATATTAATAGATCAATATCTGAAATGTTTTATCATTTATTAATTCCATATAATGTGTATAAAATAGGCTTATAATGGATGGATCTAACCCCATTTGATATTCCGCATCAATCATGACTTCGTACATTCCGAAGAATTGGAAGGGGATTCCTTGGGCACTATGAGAAAGCTCTCCAAGATGTTTTAGTCATATTATGGTTGAAAATAGTTAAGGTATTGTTTAGTAATTTCATCATAGAAAAATGTTAAAAAAGTACTAAAAGAGGACCAAATTTGGGTTATAGAAGAACACCAATGTGCTTGGAAGAATACAAGGTATTCTTGGTTGGCCATCAGTGTGATAATGGGATCAGTAAAAATGAATATTCCTCTCCCTACACCATGGCTTTCCAGTGTACCAAAAGGGATACCCAATTTCTTTATTTCTAACACTAGGAAGACCATTAAGGCTCTAAACCATAGTAACTTTATTTTGAGGTAGCTTTACATTAATAAAATTTTGTTAGGGATTGAAATTTTTCAAGAAACAGATCAAAATAAATGTAATAATACCTTAGAAGTAAAATATTTTTATAATATTCAAATTTAATAATTTCACATCTCTATGAACCACTTATAGTTTTTCTGATATATAAAATCAACCCTTTATGTCTGAATATCAGCCTCAAAATCCATTTTATCCTCTTGAAACCAAATAATTGTACCAAAGGACACTCAAAAGTGGAACCCTATCCACTCACAACACTATATGAATCTTGTCAATGTTTTAAATTTGATACTCAACAAAATGACACATCTTTCCACAAATCAACATCCTTGTAGTGAATCACAAGAATTGGACCCCTAATTAACCCCCAAATCTAATAGATATGTAACAGATCGTGCATGCATCAATATCATGGAGGTATATCAAATTGTTTTATCACTATCTTGAAATGTTTTTTAATATTAAATTTTCCAAGAAATATTTTTCTAATCATTCCTTATTTTTCTCTACCATCGATTCCATAATTATGGAGTCACCCAAAAAAATATTTCTTGCAATCAATAAACTCAAGGGGTCACCTCCTCCCATTTAAATGTTATAGCTACCAACACAATGTGAAGAATAACCATATTAAGTTCAAATACACAATCTAAATGATATATTATTTGACACTCATACCCATAATTGCTACTACATCATCTACATTCCTACATAGTAGTAAGAGGCATGACCGACCAAAAATATTATCATAAGGTATCATCTCAATTGAATCCTACAAGATATTCTTTTATACAAACTGAAAGAAGGAATGGTGATCATCAGAAGATATAAAAAATACCCAAACACATGATCATACATATCCTCCAAAATTCAAAGAATTCTATATGATTATTTATTAATGAGTGGATTATATGTTTTACTCATTCATAGATGGGTACACAAATTAATTTTAAATAACTAACAAAACACTTATGTTATGTTCCCTCTGTATATGATATTATTCTCAAAGTAGATCTATATAGGAGTGTAATATCATATATTTTCAACTACCTTAAGTCATCCACTAAAAGGTTCTCTCAAATTGGAAATAAATGAGACACATTAATCAAAAAATTTACTGTCACACCAAGGTATCAAAACTCCATGGGGTTCTATTTAAATCCTATATTATTAAAAATTCAAGTCATCACACATAAACACAGTCACAAATAATGGAAAAGGTAGTCCACTTGGATAGTGCTTCTTGCATATTACCCTATAACATTTAAGGAAGATCAAAAAAATTCGTGACATAGATTTATATACATGGACTACAAAAATAATGTTACATTTCATGTAAAATTTTCACTGACCCTGGATAAATTTTCAAAAGGAAAAAATAAAAAAAAATCATATTAGCTCCACCAACAAAAAAATATTGAACTCAAAAACTCCCATGAATGTGTATTACATCATTATTGTCTAACCAAAATCCCTAGTAGGATCAACCATCATCCCGGAACAACCAATGCAATACACTCAAGGGATTTTTCTTTTGTATGTAAATTAACTGATCTGGTAATGAAGGAATGACTATCAATAGAGAACATGTCACAACTATATGATATTTAAATGCCTCTATTCACTAGTAAACCATCATAATATTCAACCAACATTCATTATGGGAATTACACTATCTATGATCCCATGTATCATCCATTTTATCTCATAAGATATCATAAAAGGCATTAATTGTTTTTGGATAATATTCCACCAAGAAGTAAAAGTTCTATAGATAATCCTACCAATTCTTCTACATTAGATTATGTTCTTAATAAGAGATAATGTTTTTTTGATATTGTGGTCCAACTCTAATACATTAAACATGATGTTCCAGTCATGGGTTCATAGATGGGATGACCCATATGGGGTTACCTTATTCTTTTATATCAAAATATCACCCAACATGACACCTCACGAATCAAAATACACTACCAATAAAATAATAGACTACAGAATAATCAAAACCAGGTATATAATTAATCCCCTCTTTTTCACTTGGAAATCAACATCATTTGGATAATACAACTCAAACATCATGTAAACTTTTATCCTGATACACTATCAATGATACCAAATAGGGGAAGTCTATGATGAAGCATCGATAGTATCCTATAATACAAAATAAATTTCTAATCGAGAAAATATTTTGGGGGTGTTCCCATGACCTTATGACCTATATGTTAATTATGAAATCTATAAACCTACCAAAAAATCAATGGAACCTAAAAATACACATCCTGAATAAAGATGTGGAACTTGAAAATTTTAACATAATGACGATGTGCTTGAAGTGTGATGATTATAATATCATTCTTATTTATATGAATATCTAAAGTCATTGAATATATAATAAAATTTTACAATAATTTAATGACCAAAAATCTAGTATCATAGATTTTGTGGTTTTGTTATTACATTAGAATATGTTATGTGTAATAAAATATTCAATCCCTAAAATATTCATGATAAACTACATACATTAATGAAATTAATATTAAAATTGAAATAAAAAAATACAAAAAATGTTTTCTATGAGAATTCTATAGTTCCCTCTTATCATATCCCTTTAGATCAATCATAAAATACTTTTGAGTATCATTTGGAAAAAAAATAAGAAATTGGTGAGTTTAGATTATTATTAATGGTATATACGTAGTGGAATATATCAAGATTATATTGTCTTATTCAAAATGTAAAATGTAAATAACAAAAACACATGACATTTAAATAATATCTTGAGCATGATATGGTAGAGATAAATTATTATCAAATAATACAATATAAAGTAAATAATAATCAAGAAATTTATCCATGGGTATTCAAAATAAAACAATAATAATATGGAAATTAAAAACTAATCACATAATTAGGGAATACATAATACTGTAAATTTTAAACATACATTCAAGAATATTGACAAGGAAATTTAAAACTATGGTTATAATCCTGTAATGGATCGGACACTCCCGGTCCATTACATTTCCAAAAACAGATGTATGAGGTATATTGGGTGCCATTGGTGACACATTAAAGTGTCTGTCAAATTTCAGGTTGAATGAACATTGGCACTGATCAGCATAAGTGCCACAATGAACGATGCTAGGAAATCAGTTCTAAGGTGTTAGTGACTCTCCCATCGGTCAGTAATTTCCAGCCTCTCCAAGAATTTTTAGTTCCACTCTATTAATATCTCTTTTAACGTAAAAGTGTTTTAATACCCCTTTTCAAATTGATTTTAGTATTATCAATGATATTTTAAATCCCAAAAGAGTCATGCAGCACAAGACAAACCAAAATGTGTGGCCTTTTTATCAGTGTCACACCCTTTTCTGCATTTTTGAGTCTCTCATATTTTCCAACCAGACCCATGTAATGTATTCTTATCCGTTTAAAGGAAACCTATAAAATCATAGTCATATGTTGGTCTTTCTTAACCATGAATGAGGGGAATTATTAAATCTAATTTTATTTCCCAACGTGTTAAACTTTCAAGTGGTGTGGTCGAGTCACAATCTGACTTTTATTTACTATGTAGTGGTCTCCATGATTTTTGGATCTAGACGCTTCTTAAGATAATACCCTCTATTCATTCTTCCTTTTTGTATCTCTTAGTTCACCTCAAGACTTACTCTCAAGAATAATCGTGCACCATTATGGAGCCATTACCACTCAGCCATTGAGTTCTTTATGTAAGTCACTCCATCCTCTGTTCTTGGCACAAGGAAGAACTTCGATCATTGATAATCCATGTTGGGAAATTTTCTTCATTCTCTTTAATTTTTCATTATATGGGGTGGGAGCATTAATTATTTATTTTAATGAATGGCTGAATACACTTATATAAATAATAATTCAACAATAATTTTATATGATCAGACAATAAATTTCCTAAAAAACAATAGGCATGGTGTGTTTGATCATGGTTAATAGCTTTTATTTTTTTATCTTTGTTTCTATTATGGGTGTTGTGGTTGTATGGCTTCTAGAAATCATGACCATTGGTGGTATCCCCTTATTCACACGTGTATTTTTCGTTGAAATTTTGACATAAAGAGATATAATGGAATCTGGTTAATCATGTACACTCAGTTAAATAAATTGATTCTCTAGGATCACATTTGTTCTATGTGCACCCCGGTTATATTAAAGGGGAACGTAAAGAACCCATGTTGATTAAATTTAAATATTCATGGTTGATTATAATGGTTATGTTCTATTTTTTATGGTCTAGGTTCTGTGGTCTTGATATGTGGGTTGGTGTAGGGGGTGTGTTTGTATTTCACTTTGATACATTCATTGATTGTGGAATGGATGAAATTTTAGGAAGCTGAACTACCTTTATGTGGAGTTATGTATCCGAATAGATGTCGAGTAGTGGGAAATTAGTGTGGTTGTGGACCAGTTATGCAGTGGGACTGCATTGGGGGATTGTTTGTGATGTGGGACTAGATGTATAGTTTTGTGTTATTGTTTGGTGTTGTGGTATAGTTGGACATAATGTGGTTTTGTTGGTTTTTTGGTGTGGCTACAATTGTTAGTTTACTAGTAGCATTGTAATAATTTAATCCAATCCACTTATATAAATAAATAAATGGAAATTGAAAAAAAGGGGGTGGTTTTTGCTTTGGCAGTGGTTGTTGTATGGTTGTTCATATAGGTGTAGCAACAAAGGAATTGTTGGTGTGGGCTTGTTCTCTACTATGTAAAACCCATAGGATGGGGATGAGTGTTTGATTATATATATATATATTTTTTTTTTGTTATTTCTATATTCACACCACCCTTGTTGGTCATTATGTGTCCAACCCCTCCATTTTATGATGGAGGTTCTTTTCCCAACATCTTGGTGGGAGGATGGATGGATGGTTACTGATTTTCTTCCTTATACCCTCTTTTAGATCTTTCCACTCCGGCATATCTTGGCATGTTGTAATGGATTTAGGCTTAACATAGTCCAAGATCCTTGAATCAAGATTTTTTTTGAATGAGGGGCCTAGGTGTCTGTGGACCATGTTTCAATTCCCCAAGTATCTTTGGGATAATACCTAGGTGTCTTCAGTCATGTCAGTGGCTGTTCTAGCACACGTGTTTTTGGGTGTGGCAGTGGTTGTTGGGTCCCATGTTTTTGTGAGCATGGTTGTGTGTGGTTGGGTCTTAGGTGTGTATGGGTGGGTTGTGGCAGTGGGACTGCGTGTGGGAAGAGTGGCAGTGTCTGGATGTCATATTGTTAGGAATAAGAAGTTAACCAGGGGGAAAAGTGGTCTACTGGGTGCCGAAATATTGATGCACTTATACTATTACTTTACATGGCATTTATTATATAGTTGAGTGTGTTGTGGTGAGTTTGGGATGTTTATTATTCCTTGGTTGGGGCATGAGGTTCTACTATTTTCTTATAGGCTCTTTAGTATGTTCCCCCGATTGTGAATGATTAGCTTTAGTTTTCCCAAATTGAGTATACTTGTATTCTCACCCTACATATATAAAACTATTTTTAGGTTTCCATGAGGACTCTTAGGACCGTCATAGAGGTTACTAGCTCATGCATTGGGATTAATTTCTATTTTTACTAAGTCTTTTTTCTTGTGTTACCTTACTTTAGAGTTTTTTTGAACCTTTCATTAGCTTTACCTTTGAACAAGTTTGTTAGAAAAGGTTATTGGCTATACTTTTAATTTTGGTATGTGGGAGTGGTTTGGGATTTTTTGACTTATCTCCCAATCTGGTTCTATAAAAAGTTAAATTTCGTTCATATTATGTGATATTTTATACCCATGGTGCTAGTCTCCACTCAGGGGCATATTGAAGGCGGGGCATGGAGGTCATTATATCTCTTTAAACTTGATGAAGGACGGGTCTGGTTGTTTTTTGTCCCTTCTCTCATCGTAGAGAAGGAAGGGTGTTACAAAATGACATCAGGGGTGATGGTTGAGAGTTAGTATGGAGTTCAAGTTTAGGCATAGAGAGGATTGTATGGTATGGTAGTGCAAAAGTTTTAAGAAATATTGGTGCGTGAAATAGGGCAAGTATGACCGGCTTGGAAACAAGATTTTAGGGGCCCTCGTGACCCGATGCAAGGACTCAGGACCTATTGAATGACTAGGTGAGGCTATACTAATTTCAGGGTAGACACCCAAGTAAAGGTACATGCTTCATAATGACTTTTGTTCTTGTGTGTGTTGGGAGTTTTTAAAATTAAATTAAATAATCAATTTAAACAAAATTTGAAAGGAATTTTTCCACACTACTTGAGCATATGAGTTTCTTGTTTTCTTTTTTAGTTTTGGCACCTGGGTGTCATCCATGAGTCATGCACACATTCAAAGCCCAGTAGGTTGATCTGGTTGATTAGTGGAGGGCTGATCGAGAGGAGGGGGATGATCAGTGGTAGAAAACACTTCATGCCTTCCAACAGAATAATTAAGGAAAGTACAATAGAAGCATCTAAGACATAGAGATGAAGAGATAGCTTGATGAGATAGTGATCGCTTTCACCTTGACTCATGAAATGAAAGATTATTGAGTTCCTCTGGCTGTGATCCATATTTAAGGAGTAGTGGATTAGTGGTGGATGGTTTATCTTGGGGAGAAGAAGAAAACTAAGTTTTCATGGACTGACTTTGAAAAAGAGGTCTGGGTAAAATTACATTCTTCTACAATGAAGGATGAAAAGAGTAATGAGTTGTTCTCACTCCACCATGGGAGTTTTATGGATATGGTTATGAGGATAAAGTTAAAGGATCTCTTTGGTTTTTACCCATAACTCTTTTAGGATGAGGAGTCGAGAGAAATACTATTAGTGGAGGCACTCCGACCTTCCCTTAAGTATGCTGCTACTCCCATCACTCTACTGATGTACATGGAGGTTCAGAAAAATTCTCATGTAGTGGATAGGGTACACACACTAGAAGGTGGGCTTTAATAGAGGATTTAGTTTAGTTATTCAAATGGGAAGGTTCATAAGTAGCAGACCTCCAGCATTAGGGCCTTCTATGTTTCAGCCAGTGGGGAGCATGCCTCAACACATCTAGTTATGATCTCCCGGTCATCACCCTTTCTCTAAATAAAGAGGTCTGAGGTGCTTTACATTTTGTATCCATGGGAATCTTGGGTATTAGTTCCCTATCCATGTGTAGTACAATGTGGGTGGGCAGGTTCAACACCCACATCCGCAATAGTAGTTTCCAGCCAGGCCTTTCCAATAGCAGGAGAAACCAGCCCCCACTCCACCAAGGTTGGACAGTGCTGAAGGAGGATGACATCTGTGAGCTCATCAAGGACCTTGACAAGGGTATGCTCAGAGGGGAGACTAAAAACTGAGGGGGAGTGGGGTTGGGCGTGGGAAGTTGCATTCCCCAAAGGCAGCAGTTCCAGCATGGCCAAAATTTGTTTGATGTACGATCAGTCTATTTTGTACTCTTTCATGTGCTTTGTTTGATATAAGAGCTTCACACTCATTTATTGCATGTAGTATAGATCATTCGTTTTGTCTAGATGTAGACAGATGTTCCAAACCCCAGGTTTTGAGTATGCCAGTTTGGGGTCAAACCAGAATGATCGATGTTCGTTGAGGATGTAAACTAATGTTTGGCCCACAAAAGTCCAGTGGGGATCTTCTTCTGCGAAAAATGCTATCGTACAATGTCATCATAGGAATTGAATAGTTCTTTTCGGCATACATTGTTATCGACTAATTCTATATAATTTTCATGTTATTAGATATGGATGACCATCATGTATCCATCATTGGCGAGCGGTATTTGAAGGATGGTCGTCGGCGTGTGCAGCCCTTTCTTTCCTTGTTAGCCTTGATGTCAATGGAATTGGTATACTCAATGATGGTGGATTTTCTAAGTATTTTTAGTGAGTTCTTGGGTGTCTTCCCTTTTTTGGATGTGAATATACCCCCTCGACATGATTTTGAGTTCAGGATATACTTTCAAGTGGGCACCCATTTTATTTTAATGGATTCCTATCAGATTGCTCCTTCAAAATTATGGGAGTTGTAGATTCAGGTAGATGAATTGTTTATGATTGGTTTAATCAGACCAATTTCCTCATTGCGGGGTGCTCTATTATTTTTCTCAAAGAAGTTAGAAGGTGGTCTTAGGGTATGCATAGACTACCAAAGAATAAATAAATAGACTATCAAGAAATATTACCCCCTCTCGAAGTTTGAAGACCATTTTCTCGAGTTTTAGGGGGAAGGTTGATTCTATAAGATTGAGCTATATTCTAGATATCAGTGGTTGAGGATGAAGGATGGTGACATCCTGCAGACTGATTTCAGATGAAGGTATGGGAACTTTGAGTTTGTGGTCATGTCGTTTGGTATTAAGAATGCACAACTCTATTCATGGGGCTTATGAAATCTATTTTCCATGAGTATCTAGACTAGTTCATGGTTGTGTTAATCGATGACATCCTGATCTACTCAAGATTAGAGAAGGATCCTTCTGAGCATCTACGTACAATTTTGTAGGCACTCCAACAACACCACATCTATGAAAAGATTCCCATGTGAAGCTTCTGGACACAAGAGGCGAACTTCATTGTATATGTGATGTCCAAGTAGGGAATAGTGAATGACCTGTAAAAGATTGAAGTGGTTGTTTCATTAGAATCACCCATAAATGTGGAAAAGGTTCGTAGTTTCTTAAGTTTGGAAGGTTAATACCGAAGGTTCGTACATGAATTCTCTCGTGTTATATATCCTTTGATAGCTTTGACCCAAAAAAACCAAACTTCTGTATGGAGTGAGTAGTGCTAAGAAGATATCATTTAGATGAAAGGGAAGATGGTCAGCTCTCTAGTGCCGAGGTTTCTAGAGGAAGGGGTAAGGTTTGAAGTGTTCTATGTTTCATCCAGTCTAGGCTTGGGATGTGTGTTGATGTTGCAACAAAGAGTAATCTATTATGGGTATAGTCAGTTCCTCCCTCGGGAATGTAATTATGCCTCCCACAACCTGAATCATGCAGTGATTGTATTTTCATTGATTTTTTTGCAGTATTACCTCGCTAAGGAACTCTTCGTGGTCTTCACAGATTAGAAAATATTGAGGTAGATCATCTCCCATCGAGACCTGAACATTAAAAAGTTTAAGGGGATGGAGTTTCATCAGGGCTAAGACATAAAAATATCCTACACCATAAAAAAGGACTTTAGTGGTCAATTATTTGAGTATGTAGTCATAGAAGGGTGTAGTTAGGGGGTCCCCAAACACTTGGTAGACGATGGGGGAATTGTCTTTATTTCATATGGGCTTGAGAGTGGGGTACGGTAGAGGCTGTGTGTTTGAAAATACAGTGAAAAAATCCTTGTTGTGGATGGTGGATGACTCTCAGTGGTGATACATAGATGTTGATGTTATGATTGATCATGTTAGGTAGGGAGATGCACTGGAGGGATGATCGAAGAATAGTCAAAATCTGATTCTGTTCTGAGTGAAGTTGTTGGTCCCAGTGGCTATGTGTGAGGGATTTCTCAATGAGCTTCATAACTCACCCTTAATGGTTCATCTCTGAGTCTAAAAGATGTAACATGCATGAGAGGTCATTTATGGTGGCCTGGAGTGAAGAGGGAAATGGTGGAGTTTGTGGCAATGTGCCTCATGTGTCAACAGGTGAAGGGAGAACATCGTGTTCCTGGAAGTCTGTTGTAGCCCTAAGATATTCTTGAGTGGAAGTGGGATAATGTCTCGATGTATTTCATTATAAGAAAACCCATGTATCAAGGATTATGTGATTCCATCTGGGTAGTGGTAAACTGATTGACAAAGTTGACTCACTTCATAGTGGTTAAATAGATGAGCACAGTGGGTGTCGTGGCACAAAGGTATGTGGGTGATGTTGGGCGGCTACATAGAGTTACAAAATTCATCATTTTGGATCAAGATAAATGCTTTAAATCATGATTTTGGAAGGGATAACATCATGATTTTGACACTCAATTATGAAACAGCACTACTTTCCATCCTCAGAAGGAAGGGAACACAAAAAGGACCATCCATACATTGGAGGATATGCTACGAGCATGTGTTATGTACATCAGAGGATCATGGGTAAAACAATTTCCCATGTTGTATTTTTTCTACAATAATATCTTTCAATCCACCATTGGGATGGCTCCGTTCGAAGCCTCATATAGAAGAAAAAGTCATTTTCATGTGTGTTAGAGGTTGGGGGTGTAGGTGTTCTTGGCCAAGAGGTAGTGTAGAGCACAACAGAGATGGTTCAACTTGTATGTGAACGGATCAAGGCGTCTTAGGACCGGTAAAAGGCATATACAGATCAATGGAGGAGACCCTTGGACTTGGAGGTAGTAGACCATGTGTTCTTAAATGTCTCCCCTCGGTGTGGACTGCATAGGTTTGTAAGTGGGAGTATTCATTCACCTAGTTTCATCGGACCATTCGAGGTGTTGGGATGAGTTGGTGTGGTGTTGTATTTGATAAAGTTACCACCATAGTTAGAGATTATCTAAAACATCTTTCATGTATCTCAGCTCTATTGGGATCTACACAATGACTCCCACATCCAGGAATGGGGTGAGTTGGATATCGTGGATGATGCGACATTTGTGGATCAACCGATGAGAGTCATGGATCATTAGGATTATGTGCTTCATGAATGGAACATTCCCTTGGTTTGTGTGTTGTGGAGTTATGGTGACCTTGAGGAGTGTTCCCAGGATTAGGAGGCACAGATACATGTCTAGTACCTAGACCTATTCTTAGTTTTGATATTGAGTTTTTTTTTGTTCCTTATTTTGACAGAATGTATGACCTTTATTTCTATTTGATAATTTATTTCCATGATCTTTGATTTTATGTGAAAATTAAAAAATGTGAGGAGGGGAGAACCTGATCTCTAATTTAGATGCATTAATGTGGATGTGATTAAACCCATGTGGGTGAGTATGTGCTCCCCAAAGAGGAAAATAGTTTGACATGGAGGAAGGATCTCCCTAATCCATGTAGCTCGACAGTGTGACCCTTAGTGTTTGTATGATTTCATGGGATAGTGGATAGTTTGTGTCTCCCTAGTGGTTCAATAAATTTATTTGAGAGAGATGTACATGGATGTTGAGGTTTTATTCCAGCTTTCAACCAACTATAGGGTGGTTTTTCCTGGATAGGTATCTTACGAGGGTGTTGTTCAGACCCCTCTCTTTCCTTTGTGTTTACACTTGAATTTTCAAGGGCTAGAATAGTTTTAGAGGTATATGGTGTAATGGATCAGAATCTCCAGGTCCATTACATTTCCAAATAAACAGGATTGAGGTATGTTGGGGACTATTGGTGACTCATTAAATAGACTTCCAAATATTATGTTTAAGAACAGTGGCACTGATCGGTATCGGTGGCACCCTTCTGGCTCAGGGGCATCGATCGACCAATTGTGGCACTGATCTCCATCGGTGGCATCAGTGGGATTTGATGGAACTGATGTGCATTAGTTGAACCAATGGGAATCAATGTTACCAATTGGCATCGGTTCCACACCGATCGGTGTTAAGGCATCAGTTACAGGGGGTCGGTGACTTGCCCATCTGTGAGTCATTTCCCCCCTCCCCCGGGCTTTTATATTTTTCTATAGTAAAATATATTTTAACGTAAAAGAGTTTTAATACTACTTTTAAATGCAATTTAAGGCCTATGAATGATATTTTAAACCCCTAAAAAGTCAAGAGGCCAATAACATACCAAAAATGTTGCATTTTTATCGGTGCATCACCCTTTTCTGCGTTTTCAAGTATCTTGTATTTTCCAGTTAGACCCATGTTATATGATATTCTCTATCTAAATGAAACCTATCAAATCACAGTCATATGTTGGTCTATCCCCACCATTTATGAGGGGAATTATTAAATATAAATTAATTCCAATGTGTGAAACCTCAGAGCAGCATGGTGGAGCCATGATCAAACTTTTATGTACATCATAATGGTCACCTAAATTATTCGATCTGGACTCTTATTAATTATAGATCCTCTATTACATCTTCCTTTTCATTTTTCATAGTGTGGATAAAGACTTCCTGTTGAGATGAATCATACGCCCTTGTTAGAGCCATTCATACTCAGCCTTTGAGTTCTTCTTGCATGTCATGTCATCCCTTATTCATGGCATGAGGAGGAACATAGATCTTTGATCATCCAAGTAGGGACATGATTTTTATTCTCATTAATTGCACTTCATGTAGGGTGGAAACATTATGGTTTTTTTGTAAGGAATTTCCAAATACTCTTATTGAATCGAGAATTAAACAATAATTCTATATGATCAGAAAATAACTTGTGTAAACAAAATAGTGAGCATGGTGTGGTTGATCATTATCACCTGATTTTATTTATTTATCTTTTTTCTCTTATGGGAGTTGGGGATGTATGGATCATAGAAATCATGAATGTTTGTGGTATTTTCTTATGAACTGAAGGTATATTATTTTTATGTTTTGACATACAGAGATAACATGGAATCTGGTTAATCATTTACACTTGGATAACTAAATTGATTCTCCAAGATAAAACTTGTTCTAGGATAACCCATGTTACATTAATGTGGAAATTAAAGAACCCCTCTTGAATAAATTTGAATATACTTGGTTGATGGTTGTGTTTATGTATTTTGGGTTCTATCCTGGGTTCTGTAGGCTTCGTATGTGTGGTGGTCCAAGGGAGTGTGTTGATATCTCAGTCTGATAGATTGATTGATTATTGAATGGATGAACTTGAAGGTAGTTTAACTGTATTTATGATTTGTTATAGTCATGAAGTGATGTCGATCAGTGGGACTGTAGTGTGGTTGTGGACCAGTTAAGTAGTGGGACTGCATTCGAGGTCTATTTCGGAAGATGGACTGTGAGTGTAGTTTGGTGTCATTGTTTCGTGTTATTGTAATGTGGGGGCATAGTTTAGTTTTGTTGGTTTCTTGGTGTGTCTACAAATATTAGTGTCTGGTAGTGTTGGAATAATTTAAGAGAATCCCCTAAAATAAATAATTAAATCGAAATTGAAAAAAATGGTGATGGGTTATGCTTTGGCAGTGGCTATTGTATGGTTGTTCATATAAGAGTACCAACTAAAAAAGTGATGGTGTGGTCTTGTGGTATGTTGTGTAAAACCCATAGGTTTTTGATGAGTGTTTTATTATATATATATATATATATATTAGTTCCTTGTGATTTCTATACACACCCCACCCTTGTCGAGCACTATGTTCCGAACACCACCATTTCATGGGGGAGGGTTTCTTTACCAACATCCTGGTGGGAGGATGGATGGATGATAATTGATTCTCTTCCTCACACCTTCTTCTTTTTCATGCTTCTTGAGTGTAGCTGGGTAGGCTATAATGGCTTAAGGGTTTCCATTTTCAAGGATTCATTAGGAAGAGGTTTGAATTGGATGAGGGGCTCAGGTGTCGTGGTCCATGATTACTTTTCCAATGTATATTTTTGTTGAGGCCTAGGTTTCTTTGAATGTAGAAGTGGATGTTCTAGATGAGGTTTCATTGGGTTTGGTGGTGTTTGTTGCGGCACAAGTGTGTGCAGGTGTGGTTGTGTGTGGTTGGGGAGATTGTGTGTGCAGGAAAGTTGTGGCAGTTGGATTGCATTGGGGAAGGGTTGCAGCATCAAGACGTTATATGATTTGGAATGAACAACTAACCAGCTAGAAAAGCGGTGTGCGTGGTGCCAAAATATCGATGTTCCTATACTAATACGTTACTTTTCATTCATTACATTGGTGATTGTTCCTTTGTGAGTTTCAGAGGGTTATTATTCATTATTATGTTCTTATGTATGTACTGTTTTATTTTAGAGGATTTATTATGTTCCCCCACTTGTGCACATGTAGATTTATTTTTCCCTAAAAAGTATACTAGTATAATCACCCTACATATATAAAACTATTTTTTTGTTTCATGGAGGACATTGAGGACTATCCTGTACTTTACAATATTGGGCTTCTGGTTTAGTTGTTGTTGTCACTGAGTCTCTTTTCTTTTGGTATTGTACGTTAGAGTTTTGTTGTACCTTGTATTTGCTTCACTTTTGAACATGTATGTGGGAAAATGGTTTTTAGATTCACATTGACATTCAGAATTTGGGATTTGTTTGGGATTTACTATCTTATCTCTACATATTATTCTATAAAAAGATTAATGCCTTCTATATTACATGAGATTCTATACCCTTGTTGTAGGTCGCCACTCCGGGGACGACTGAAGGTGGGACTCGGGGGGCATTATGTCTCCTTTAACATGAATAATGAAGGGTCCGGTAGTTTTTTGTCCCTTCCCTAATCTAGGAGAAGGTGGGTCATGAAAAGAAAAATGTAAAATGTACTTTGAAGACAATTCACATGTCAATTTAAATCTATGGCTATAAACCTATCTAATTTGTTAAAAACAATTTTCTTATAGGAGCTATCGATTCATCAATGGGATATATATAACTGAGCCCAACCGATATATGACTAGGTCTATTGTATTCCTCTTAAGAGAGGTGTGAATCATAATCAACATAAACATTCACTACAAAAAACTACTATAAGAAGTGTTATTAGCTATCCCAACAAAATAAACACAGTCATAAAGCATGAACAATAATATTGTAAATGATAATGAGATTTTATATCCCAAGTCAAAATGACAATAAACCATAAAGAGTAATAATAAGAATGGAATTATTAACAATATCCATAGTTGATAATAATTAGAGTAAGGATTACTGTTACTGATGAATTTAAATTCCATGAAAATATCCTTTTTAATATTATTAATAAAACTAACCAATGAACATTGAAAGTCAACTTTTAAAACAAAATGTTCAAAAGATATTTCTGACAACATTTTCTTTTAAAATAACCTTTGAAACGTATAAAATAATATTTAAAACAACAATTGTTCATCACTTCATGAAATTATGTCTATTCCATGCACATTAATATAATGATTCCACTCGAATTTTTATTAAATTTCACATTAGCCCTATTTTGAAATTAGAATGATGATTACAAAGAAAATTACTTTAAAAGAAAAAATGGGTAAAAAATTATTTAAGGAATCATTTGGAAAAGGATAAAAAAATTTCAAAAAAATTATAGAAAACGTGGATTTTGATGAAAAATGATTTTCCACTTAAGAGATATATAAATTCATATTTCCTTACATATATTGCATTAATGATATTGGGTACCAATGAGTGGAATATGGTAACTTTACATGAAAATGATAATGAATATCCAAATATTAATAAAATTGATTGAGATTAATATATAAATATCAAATAATTCTTGAAAAAGAGACTTAATCAAAAACAATACAGAATAATTATGATATTTTGAAATAAAACCTAAAAACATTAGTGATGTTGGAATAATAAGAACAATGAATGAAATAATAAAATTAAATATTAAATAAATTTAATAGAAATAAAAATAAAATATAACATATCAAAAAGGTTATCTATATATGAAACATATTGGAGTAAATGCTAAATATTAAGTTTGTTTAATGGAACTAAAAGTGAAACAAGAAATAGTTACCTTAGGATCAACTTCGTTCATATGATAAAAACCCAAATTTATAATAAATATTTTTTATTATAAATCTATTAAATAAAAATACTCATATATATAATTCTTTATAATATTTACCTTTTCTTTTATCACCTATCTTTTAATAAACTTTTTTTAAAATTCAAATGTTGTGTGATAATTGTAGATATTTCATGTATGTTTTAGTTTAATATTTTTGTTCCATTAACTCATGTTATGGTTAAATCATATATATAATGTTAAAATGATATAAATAGAATGCATATTATATATATATATATATAATAGTCTATATAAGATAGTGGAATAAAATTTATTAACCCGTTAATGGAGATTATAGGTCATACACACACATAAAGTTTGTTCCAATTTTTCATGATGGATAGAAAAAAGGAAAATAAATATGAATTGACCATTCAATAATAATAAATATTTTATATATATCATTCATATTAAAAAAATCCATCTTTACTATCATCCGTGTAAAAATAAAATGAAAAAGTTTTCATATAACTATGTGAAGGTGGTAGTCCACAATTATTCACATGCGATGTAATTATATTCAAAAAGACTGAAAGACAATTAGTTATATGTGACATTATATTTCTATAACTGTTTTTGTACAATAAATATCACATATAATAATTAACATTATTCATACTACCATCCATGAAAAGCATATGTGAATGATAAATCACACCGCTTTGAAAGGTGATAGTTTACCGTACACACAAGTAATATACCGTATCACCCATGGAATATAATTTAAGTAGGTATAGATTTTATCATATTCAAAATTTAAAAAATCATTATAAATTTCAAATAAATATTATAAATCTATCATTATATCCATTCTATAAAGTGCTCGATGGAAAACGAGTTACATCAGTTTGGGATGAGGTAGTCAACCATACAACTAATTGATAGTTTCATTTAGCTTTTGATGAATGTGGATATAGAAATGGGTTATTAAATTAACATAATAACATATCATTATATAGTGTAACTATTTCTATTGTATCAATATATTTCAGTTATTTATGAATGACGTGGAATTTGAAATAATTCAAATACACACATTTATGAATATTACATCTTCTCTACTGAGCCTTTTCTGGTTTATACCTAAATAATTATTATTATTTATTTCAAATAATAATATATAAAATATAATGTGGTTATTAATGCAAACAACTTATTTTGTTAAGTATTTTCTTAAAAATTATTTTTTTTATTTGTGTAGTGGGATTAAGAGGGGGTTGCCTTTTATAAGTTGGGGGGACAAACATAGATTTTTTGAAAAGATATAGTGATTACTTTTTTCTCATTGTAAAATCCTAAAAAGAATATTATTTTAAAAATTTATGGATTATATTTTATTAAAATTTCAATATTATGGGTGTTGGATGTGTTTTAGGTTAAATTTTACTATTTTCTTTTAAGATTAACAACTTGGTAAACCGATTTTTTCCAAATCTGTAATAATTAACATTTAATAATTTAAAGAATAATTATTGTATAAAATTATTTCTAACTTATTATATAATAAAAATAATTAGTATTATAAATATGAAACCAGTTTTTATTAATTCATTTAATAGTTATCTTATATATCAATTTGACAATTAAAAAGCATATGAGACAAAAGTGTGCCTTTCCAACGACAAACTTATCACTAGTAATGAATTCATTAATATAAAAATTAAATATGAAATTGATTTAAATGAAATAAATTAAATAAACTTTAATATAATTAGAAAAAATTATTTTAAAACTAATTTTAAATATTATTTTACATTTAAAATAAGTTAAACTAAAGGGAAACTTTCAATCAAAATTTGTATTTTTTGTTATTTATTAACAATACAATGTTAATAAAATTCTCATAAATTCACCCCAAGAAAATTTTTACATGAGTATTTCAAAAATAATGATCTTAATATTTTGGAAAAGAAATTTTAAATTATGTTTAGGCTGGTTGACTAATCAACCTTTCAGAAAAATATATTTTTTTAGAAAACATTTAATTTTCATTCAAATGTATATTATTTTATTTATAATAATTATATAGACATGGAATTTATTGTATACATTTTGAAACAATATAATTTTTCATATTCAGTCATATATATTCATACCATCCAAATTAATGGCTATGTTATAATGTTCATGTTTAGATAAAAATATTTTAATAGATTATCACATTACATTTAAAATTTGTGTTGTGTGTAGTGGAATATATTTAATTGAATGAGTTTATTCTAAAAAATTAGATCTTGATGTATTTGGCTGTTACATTATCTTCTAATTATAATGTTTCGTATCATATACATATGTAATATATTTTTTCTACTTTAAAACATCTTCATGTTAAAATCTACCCACCTTATATAAATTGTATCCTCGTAATTTAGAACTAATCATTGAAATAAAGGGATTATATTTTGAAAATATGTTTCCTAAAATACACAATAAATATATTTTTTATATTTTTTTATTAAAGAGAATTTTATGTAAAAACAATTATTCTAGAATAATAAAATAACGAGGTTTTTATATTTGAGAACATATGTGGCATATGAACATATGTAAAATTAATAAAAGAATAAATCAAAAATAATTATGGAGGGTGATTTTGGTTGTTGATCATAAGAAATTGAATGGTCAAGAAAAATTCATCGACCACAAAACCATACATCTATAATCATTCAAAAGGCTATATGATTAAACAAAAATGAATATATTTGGATAAAATTCTTCCTAATATCATTTTATTTGTGTTGGGGAAGCATGTTACCATTATGATCGGGCACACTAGAAAATATTCTTATAATTTCAATCATTTGTTTTGCTTTAATAAATTCCTACTTAATCACTTATTCCACGAAATTAATGTTGAATTTGAATTTTTTTATGTATAAGGTTACTAAATAATCATTTAATACAGAATTAGATCAATAAAATAATTAAATAGAGTTCTTCCAATTTCTAGATAGTTTCCAAATTTTAAAATGTTATAACTAGTTATAAAACATCGATCAATGGTCAACTTAATCAATTTTAAAAATAGTTTGCCTTAGTACTCATATATAAAATGTCTAATGAAATTCATTATCCAAAAATTCAGTCATATTTTTAGTAAAAAATATCATATTCCTTTGATAATATATTTTGGTTCTTAATTTCACATTCTAAATGGGTACATACCTTGATCATCATAAATCCTAAATAATATTATTTGTGATTACAAAAAAAATCTCATATTTTCATAAATATTATATAAATTAAAAATTATATAAAATCTAGAAAAGACGTCATAACCAACAAAATCACTAACCAATTTCAATGTCACTAATATTATCCCATAAGAATATATTTATAATTATTATGTTAACATAGATTACATATTAATGGATATCATCCCATAATCATGTTTTTATATGAATTTCAACTTGATACTGAGTTACTTTTCATGGTCATTGGTACCATTTAACATATAGTCTTAAATATTTAAAGAAATATTGATATATTACAATCCTAATGCATTTTTTATTTCATATATCCATAATATAGTTGATAAAATATCATATAAGATAAATCTAGAATCATAATATGAAGTCACCTTAATCATTCAATTTCATCCATATTAATAAAAGAATCATGACCTTGATCACTTAGCTTATTCTATGGTATTTACATTTATGATTGGGGCCTTAGTTTTCTATGTACCCAATCACCATACAGCTGACACAGTAGACATAAAATGAATCTAACATACCCTTTATATAATTAAAATGGCATCCTTTGTTACACACTTATATGAAACTATCTTTCCCTTTAGGAATTTACTAGTGTGTTTCTTTCTATAATTATCACATGGGAGAAATTGCTTGTTTAACATATTCGCCTTATCAACTTTTTCTCAACCATAATCTTACTGTCTTTCTGACATTATAATCCTTAATATATTGAGAATTATTTCCCTATATTGAAATCACAATATAATATGTTTTCTATGATTATAATTTTTTATACTAGTTTCATTTGATAGATTGGGTTAATCCAAACAAAGAAATGATCATTATTACTCATTGTGTAATATAAATTCAAAATCATCACATTCTTTACACTCAGTTACATTTTTATAAAATGGAATGAATTATATTAGAGAGTAAAATTATTAAACATAATGTATAATCTCAAAACTTTTGAAAAATTAATAGAAATATTTATGCATGTATTATCTCATAATCATAAACTTGGTTTCTTGGGGAATTATATCAAATCATAAATATATTTTCCAACCACTCATAATTTTTATAAATAAAATTTAATTTTTCCCAATCATATCATTTGAGGATGTAAAACTAGTGGAATATAATGGATTATTTTTAGGCAGTAGGTGATGATTGGGTTAAGCCCAATACATATTTATTAGAGTTATTACCTTGAAGTACAAATGTGTTTGAACTGTATTAAGATGTAGTATCATGATGGGGATGCATTGTATGTAAAACAACAAAATATTGACCATATAAGATGAATTATTTTCTTCAATATATATACTAATTGTATATTATAGAGTTTTGTTACGTAAAATATTATTTTTGTAAATCAAGTTTCAATGAATTATACTAAAAATAATATGATACCAATATTAAAGACCCCAAAACATGTATCTCAAATTTAGTGGTTACATTATTATAGTGTGAAAATATACAATGTATAATATTTTTAATGAACAAATTGAAGAATAGACTTATCAATCTAGATACATACTTGAAATAAAAATTACAATTGAAAAAATAAACAATATTTTTTCATTGAGAAGACAATATTTCTTCTTAGAATATCCAAATATATCAATAAAAAATAAAACATCATAGTATCATATAATGGAAAAAATAAGAATATGGTGAGCTCAGATCCTCAATAAGGGCATGCGTATTGTCACACCCCGAATTTAATGTTGATTTTTTATTTCACTATTTCTTGGAACCAAGTTCACTTTTTAAAGCTCATGTTGAGAGAATGTCAATTTTTTTGGAATTTAGTTATTTTATGAGGTTTTAGACCTGTGTGCAGCCACCACGCGGTTCTAAGTAGTCGCATAGATAGCCTAGGATTCATGAAATAGCTCGTTATTCTTCTCATTAATTTTATTTTTATTATTATTCATGTTATTATTATTATTATTTATATTATGATTAATATCATCATTATTATTATTTATATTATTATTAATAATAAAATTATTATTACTATAAAAAATTGAAAAAAAAGATGGGCGAGCCCATGGGGGTATCCCCCTACTATTTTTTAAGACAGGGCCCGAAGGAGGTCGCTCGCCACTCCCACGTCAGTAGGCGATGTCTCACCCTCATAGGTCCCTGCCGCGGTCGCCCCTCCTGGTCCTCTCCCACTGTTGCACTCTTAGCTAGAAGCTCACCCCCCCTCTCTGAGATTCTGCACTCTGGTCAGGCCATCTCTAGCTTCCCTAACTCTGGCTAGGCTGTGTCTAGTGAACCCAACACCATCTCTGGTCATCTCCATCTCTAGTGCGCATACTCCTCCACTGCATGGGTTTGCCTCTCAATTTGTAGGGGGTTTCATTCAATTTAGAAAAACCCAAACACACTTGGTTTTAATTAGTGCATTTATCTCCGTGTTTTAGGACTACGTTGGGTATATGAGGGAGTGTTCTACCTTCCATTGATGTTACCTTGCATTCGTACTAGTTTTGAGGTAGGTGTTTTGATGTTGTTTTTCTTGAAGATATTCCATTGATGCATGATATTTAAAATAAATTTATAAACAAGTTTGGCACCTCTATGGAACCCTTTTTTTAATTATTATAGTAATTTGGAATTTATTTGGTATGTTAAAAAAAGTATTTAAATGCGATTTTGTGTAAATTACCTAGGTTTGGGGATACCTAAGAATATTGTTCAAATTGCCTTTGTTCTTTTATTGAGAAATTGGATTTTTATGAAATATATAGTGATTATTATGTGGCAAAGACATTTTTTGTTAATGATCTTGGTTTGATTCATATGAATTGGTTATTTAATGGCTTGGTTATTGTGTTAGAACACTTTTTTAAGGATTTTATGGCTTCAATATTTTGGTTTGTGTTCTTTTAAAATTATGTGGGTGAGTGAAGATGGTTTTAAAGCAGATGGTGTTTTATTGGAAATGGTTTTTGGGAAACCCATTGGATGTTTGATGGACCATTTGATGTTGAAACTTCCATGGGTTCACTAGGTGCATGCATGGATGTTCCTCCAAATTAAAATGGTGATATAAAATAGTGTTTTTCATAAAAACCTTACTTCCACAACATGACTCTTAATATTATAAAGTATGGGGGTTATTTTTTTTTAAAAAATTCAATGAAAAGGTTTAAATGTATTTTTTATGTTTTTGGTCCATTTGTCCCAGAAAAATTAAATGGTGTGTGAATTTGAAACATTGTTCACATTTGGCTCTTGGTGTTCGTTTTGGTGAATGTTTTCTTAAGGGGTCATTGGGATTTGTAAATTTAAAATTGGATTTGGTATGATTTTTTGTGTAAATGTATTTAGACATGTTGAGTTAAAGGAACATTTGGAACTTTTAACTGATTGGAAATATTAATACTTACATTTAGAGGGGATTGTGTTTTCGTGGAAATGTTTGCCCCGTTGGAAACATTGATCGTTTTATGAAATTTCATAACTGTATAATGGAATGGAGGCCCAATAGGCACCTTCATGTGATATGAAATGTATGTATATAAATATGGGGCACCTTTATAAGTGGTATATCCCTTAGGGGTTATCGTATATTGGTGTCTGAGTTCAGAGTCCGAAAGTGTGGTGAGATGAGTCGTGAGTGCGGGGGATTTCGACTTACATCGTATTGGTATAACTACCATGGGTTCCTAGGTGTATTATAGATTATCGAGTGATGGTTACTCACCAGCCCCGATTTGATGGGTTGGTCCCCCTGGTAGATAGAGAGTCCAGGTGGGATTTTCCGCTGATTTTGTCACGAGGGTGATCAGTGGGTTAGAGACTATGGGGCTTCCCCATACACCGATAGGTAGTTCCCAACTATGTGCATCCAGGGGATGTCTAAGGATTTTCATGATCTCCCATGGTTTTTGGTTTAATTTCTTGTTTATTTTTCTACTACACTAATTTATTTTTAGATTGTATTGTTTCCATGACTCCCTTTTTCACAACCCTATTATTACTTTTTTAGGTTTTTTTATAAAATGGTAAACTTTTTTTGAAAAAATATATCATCTGATCTGGTTATCATAGTAAGAAATAGTATTTATTTTGTTTATATGGGATAATAGTTATTTTTATAATAATATTTATAAAATTGTTTCATCTGAAAACTTTGTGTAAGGAAACAATTGGATTTAGTGGTATATTTTTGGCATTCCTACTGAGAAATTTTATGTTCACGCCTATCCTTTACAATTCCATTTGGAGGTTTAGCTATTATTACAGATTTTCCTTAATGGCTACTCATGTGGGAGTGTTTTAAGTCATGTGGTTGGAAGTGACCAAAGGGTTACATAGAGATCAATGTAGCAGGGTATTGTTTCCAGTTTTCTTCTATTTAATGGTACTTTGAATCAGGATCAGTTATGTTTTTATTTATGATTCAGTTTTCATTTTATTTCTATCTCTATTTATTCTATTTATTTATCTGGTCTTGGTTTTATCTCTTTTGATTAAATTGTTACCTCATGTATACATTGATTCTTAGCACTAGTTTCCAGCCTGTGGTGATCGAGAACGCCCTCCGAGCCAGGACACAGTATGGCTCGTGTGACCGGTTCTGGGTGGACCTCTGTTGGTTCATGAAAAAATGGTATCAAAGGATTTCCTTGTTATTTGGGGTGTTTGGTAGAGGGAGATTAGCTATTAGGACATGAGAGTTAGGTGTGGGAAGGGCGTCATGAACACTTACTCATTCTGAACATTGTGTTGCGAGGGGTAGTCCGGGATTTGGGTCTTGTGTCTTTGTTTTAGATTGAGTGATGATAATTGAGGCATGTCGATGTCCCGTTGTAAACTCAAACGGTGTAGTAAACCATGTAGAGTCTGAGTGCCTGGTTTAAGTTAGTCCTAGTTTTTGACTCTTACTTAGGGAGGGGTCACTACCATGTTGTTGGGTTAAGTGTAATTTCTAGTTCCTTATTCTAGTGGGTTTTTATATGTTATACTCATTATGGTTTTGATTGGTGAATTTTTGATTTTAGAAATGGATGTGGGGGTTTTTAAATGAATGTATTTTCTCAAAAATGATTTTAAAATGGAAAAGGGAGTTTTAAAATTGGATAAGTTTTAGTAAATTCTTGGGTTATGATGATGGAAGGATATGGCCCTTAGTACTCTTTATGGAAGATCAAATGTGTGTGGGTGAGTGCGGTAAGTGTGGGGGTGGGGGGAACATGTTTATGGGTTATGGGATGGAAATGGGTGGACACACATGTGATGATCCATATGATTCTTTGGGATCATTTTAATATATATTGGTTTTGGAAACTGAATTTGGATAGAAATGTCAGTTTGGTATTTGGAAGGTGGCCTTGAAAGAAGGTAGTTTTGAAATCTTAAAGGAAATGGTAATTTTGGGTAGTATTTATATTTTTTTTGTTTTTGAGCTGATCATTTTGGGGTAAGAAGTTACTTTTAATAAAACATTGATTTGATATCAGTTTTGGCTTTGTGTGTTTCATATGTAGTTTAGAAAATGCCACCCAGAAAGGTCCCTAGGGTTTCTGATATGTCATGCCCAGTATTTGGTCCTTCCAGGACATTTCATATCCATCATAATGATCAAGGTCAGTTCAAGGTAGTAGAGTGGCTTGATGGAGGTCAAGCGTGTTTTTAGGGTATTGGGAACTCTAGAAGATTTCAGAGTGTGTGTTGTGTTGGGTCTACTCGAAGGTTCAGTTATTGAGGATTGGGAGTTGTTTGCACTGCCATCAATGCAAGTTGGGATGATGTGGATATCTTTAAATCTATCTTTGTCTAATGAATTATACAGGTAGAGATTAAGACGAAGAATAGAGAATAGGTCATGTGTATTCTACAATGCCAATGGATATTGAAGACATATGTTGACTATTTCAAGTAACTTGTGTCCTTTTCATTGGAGGTAGCGTTGTATGATTTGATGATGTCTTCTCTCTTCATCGGGGGTCTTCCTCCAGTGATCATGGAGCAGGTCCTCCCTTCAAGGGACCTCTGTTTTGATAAGATGGGGTATGAAGAGTTATTATATGAGTTGGTATCCAAAGTGCATATGGGTGAAAATCAAGAGTATATGGTTTCTCATGAAGGTTACCCATCTAGTGGGATGGGTGTACTAGAGTGACAGGTTTTGAAATATTCCTCTGTAGTAGTTTTGGCTTTCTGTTTGTTAGATTGTTCAGTTGTGTGACATTAGTGTGGACATTTAGGGAACATGAAGTCATCATGTTCCACCCCTCCAAAGATGTACCATCATTGCGTGTTTCTATGTCATCTAGTGAAGTTCTGTTTGTATAATTTATTGAAGAATATATTTTGACTATAGGATTCTTGTGCCTGACTATGAGGCATGAGATGCTTCCACCATTAGATCCCCAAACATAGGTCTTACAGTGATGCTCTCTAAAATTCAAGATTTGTAGGGGTGTGAAGCCTCGGTTCGATTATGTGTTCTGTGTTGGTGGTGGAACTTTTAAAGTCTTTCTATTCATGTTTTTCTACTATTGAAATTTTAATGTTGTTGTATGTTTGTTGTATTGTCGTGATGTTATGATGTAATAGTTCAATTTTAATCCAACTAGTTGTGTTTGTGTGGATATAGTTTCTTGAATCGTGCATTTTTTTAAAAGTGTGTTTGGACCATGTCTAGGTTGTTCTTAGTTTATATTTGTTCATTTGGATATATAAGTTCCTATGGTAGAATCTATCTTAAAAGTTGTGCTTTGGTTCACTACTTGCGTTATGTTTTTATCAGATACTTTCCTCTAGTGTTAGAGGTTTTTGGTTTGGGCCGAGAGTTCCAAGTTTCAGCAGAGGTTTTGTTCGCTCATGCTATAGAGGTAATTTTGGATCGGTTGGGAGATCAAGAGTCACCCCCCTTCTCAGGGTGATATGTTTGGGTGTTAATTTCCAGCACTAGTTGAGATCTTTTTGTGGGGATAACTCTATTGTGTTCTCCAATTTTCTAGTGTTGTGGTTTCTTTCTGTTTCAATTAGGCATCGATTCTTGTTTTCTCTACTATTCTGATGGATCACATACTAGGTGCAAAATGTTTTTGTGGTGGGGAGAATTTTCACCCTTCCACTTTTATGTTCATTTTTATTTCACTATTTCTTGGCTTCAGGATCTCTTTTAGAGGATAGAGTTGAGCACAATTTAAAATTTCTTGACATTTAATTATTTTACAAGGTTTGAGTCCCATGCCTGACCACCATGTGGTTGGAAATAGCCCCGCAGACAGCCCATGAGTCGTGAAATTGATCTTTATTTTTCTCATTTTTATTATTGTTATTATTATTATTATTAATATTACTATTATATATATTATTTTTTATACTATTTTTATTATTATAATTATTATTTTGACAAATTGAAGAAAATGGGAGAACCCTATGTTGGATTTTCCCCCATTTTTATCTCTTCTGCAGGTTGAGGCATCCAAGGAGGTCGATCACCCTCCCTGTATAAGCAGGCACCACCTCAACCTCGTAGGTCCCCTCCATTCTTTCCCCTTCCAGTCCTCTCTTCTCATCACACTCCCAGCCAGTGGCACACCCACCCCCTCATGGATCTCCACTGTGCGACCTCTCCCAGGTCACCTGGCCTCTAGACCTGACCCCCCCCCCACCCCCCGCCATCTATGGAATTTCTCACTCATGTCTGGTTGTCTCCGACATCCTGCACTCCATCCAGGCTGTCTCCGGTGAACCTGACACCATCTCCGGCCATCTCCCTCCCCAGTGGGCATACTCCTCCTCCACGTGGGTTTTCCTTTCAATTTTTAGGGGTTTTCCGTCTATTTAAAAAAACCCAAACAACCAGTATTTCAATTTTGGCATTTATCCCATTGTTTTAGGGGTGTGGTTGGTCTGTGATGGAGTGATCTACCTTACTTCAGAGTTTCATCATGCCTACGCTTGGTTTGAGGTAGGTGTTTTCAAGTTGTTATTTTCTAAAGCCTTTCATTTTATGATTGGAATTTTAAATAAATTTATAAAGTAGTTTTCACCTGTATGGAACACTTATTTAATTTATTATAGCTATTCGGAATTTTTTTGGATTGTTAAAAATATGTTCTAAATGTATTTTTGTGAAAATTACCTATGGTTGGGGGTACCTATGATGCTTGTTAAAGTTGACATTGTTCATTTAATGAGAAATTGGGTTTTTTTATGAAATGTATAGTGATTATTATTTTCCAATGATAGTTAATGTTAATTAACATGGTTTTGTGAGTATGAATGGGTAATGTTATGGCTTGGTTAATGTGTTAAAACTCATTGGTAAGGATTTATTGGATTCAATGTTTTGATATTTGTGATTTTAAAATAATTTGGTTGAGTGGTGATGGTTTTAAAGTAGAGGGTGTTTTGTGGAAAATGGGTTTTGGGTAACCCTTTGGATGCGTGGTGAACCATTTGATGTTGACACATCAATGGGTGCACTAGGTTCACATATGGATGTGACTCCAAATGAATATGGTGACATAAAATGGGTTTTTAATAAAAGCCTTGGTTCAACAATATGAATCCTTAGATTCTAAAGGATGGGGTTTTTTTTTATATTTTCATAGGATGGGTTTAAATTTATTCCTCAAGGTTTTGGTCTATTTGGACTTGGAAAATTCTTTGGTGTGTGGGTTTGAAACATATTTTCCATTTGGCTCTTGGTGTGGGTTTTGGGGAATGTTTTGTTAAGGGATCATTGGGATTTGTAAATTTAAAAAGTAGTATTGGAATGATGTTTTGGGAAAATATATTTTTACAAGTTGAGTTAAAGGCCCATTTGGCAGTTTTACACAAAGGGTATTGTTTGTATTAATATTTAAAGGAGATTTTTTTTTGGATAAAGTGTATGCCCAGTTCAAAACATTGAGCGTTTTATGTAATGGTTTAAATTTTTAATGCTATGGCGGGTTGGTTGGAACCTTTGTGGGATATGAAATGTATGTATATAAACAAGGGGCACCATTATTGGAGGGATATCCATTAGAGGTTATTGTATATTGGGGTCTGTGTTTGGGATAGGCATGTGTGGGGAGATGAGTCACGCGTGCGAGGGACTCCTACTTAAATAGTATTACTATAACCACCATGGGTTACTAGGCATCTTATTGATTATCAAGTGACGATTCCTCCCCAGGAACGATAAGAAGGGTTAGTTTCCATAGGTAGATAGAGAGGATGGGTGGTATTTTTTGCAGATTGTTTCGCGAGGGAAATCAGTGGGTTATAGACTATGGGGCTTCACCAGACACCAACTTGTTGTTCCAAACTGAGATCATCCAAGGGTTTTCTAGGGATGTTCCAGATATCATATGGTTACATATTGTATTTCAGATTTATTTTTCTACTGCACTAATTTATTTTCATCTTGTATTGTTTACATGTCTCCCATTTTCAATGCTCTGTTATTACATTTTTGTGTTTTTAAAAATAGTAAGCTGTTTTTGAAAAAAAATATAGTGTGATTTGGTTCTAATAGTGGGAAAGAGGTGTTATTTTTTAAAATGGGAAAATCCATATTTTTTTAATTGTATTTCCAATATTGTGACATTACACAACATTGGGTAAGGAAACATATGAATTCAGTGATTTTCTTTTGGACTCCCAAATGAGAGTCTTCATTCTCATGCATATCCTTTAACATTCCAGTTATAGGTTCAGTTGTTGTTCAGTCTTATCTATAGTGGCTACTCCTATGGGAGTAGTTTTCGGATAGTAATTGTTGGTTACCAAGGGGTCAGATGGAGATCGTTCTAGTGGGGTCTTGTTTCATGTTTTGTTCTTTTTAGTGGTACTTTGTATCTAGATCGGTTCATTGTTACATTAATAATCAGTTGATGTTTTGCTACATGCTCGGATTATTATATTTTTTTATCTATACTGGGTTTTATCTCTTGGTATTAAGTTCTTCCCTCATGTATACTTTAATTCCTGACACTAGTTAACAGCCCGTGGGGATTGGGAACACCCTTCGGGCCTTGCTACAGAGTGGATTCGGTGACCTCTTCAGGGTCGACCATGGTTGGTTCATGACACGTACAAAGGAATCTACAATGAATAAATAATATTAATCAATATGGAATGGTAAAAAAATTAACCACATTCCTTCTAAATAATAACTTGAGACTAATATGGTAGGAATAAATGATGATAAATAAATCCATATAAAAAATCACATAATCCTGAAACATATCTATGTATACTCTAACTAATTGAATAATCCCATGGACATCAATAACAGATCTCATAATTAATGAATTCATAATATCAAACATCAAAAAAATACTTTCAAAACCATTCATAGAACTGCATAAATCTATGGGTAGAAACACATCTAAACTGGCCAACTATATTTTCTGATAAGACTCATCGATTCATTATGCGGTTATCTATAACTTTACACCATCCATATTTTAATTCCAATGAATTCTTCCATTTAAAAAAGATTAATATAATCATGAAATGTATTCACATTAAAAAAAATACTTATAAAGTTTTAATTCTTACCCCTAGAAAATATACATAGTCACAAAACATCCGTAGTAAAATGATGAATGATAAAAAAGATGTATATTACGTTTAAAAATTATCGTAAACCATCAAAATAAATAAAAAAATGGGTTTTTACAATATATATATATAGTGAAACAAAATCTGAATCAGGGGTTTTACATGGATGATTACAAAATCCATGAGAAGATACATTATTTTTTTGGATAAAAATAAACAATTCACTTCTAAAATAACCTTTTAAAAGTCAATATGCAAAAATATAAATTTCCTATATCATTTGAAACAAATAAAATAATATTTAAAAGAATTATCGGTCTTGAAATCAGGAAATTACATTCATGCATTATATTTTAAAATAATGATTCATTTCGAATTCTTGTTTATATAAAAATTAGTTTTTTTTAAATTGATATTATTATAAAATTAAAAAAAATTATAATTAAAAATGCGAAAAAAAATTATTTAACAAATTTGTTGTAAAATGTTAGAAACATTTTAAAAAATCATGGATTTTGAGGAAAATTATTTTTAGAAGAAGAGATAGATAATGTCATATTTTAAATTAAACAAGTTGTCAATCCTTTTATATACCAAAGAGTGTAAAAATTTTAAAATTAAATAAAAAATTTCATTAATAATTATATTATAATCAAATAAATAATTTTTAAGATAGAAATATCTAAAAAATCCCCTATAGAAATCTTGGACAAAAATAATCGCACATAATGATAAGATTATGAAAAACACGCACCAATTTGGTAAATATTGATATCATAAGACACATGAAATTAATGTCATCAAATTAAACATTAAATAACATAAACAGAAATATATTGAAAATATTAAATTTTAAAATGTGATGTATATAAACCACATAAATGTAATAATTAGCAAAGATTGAGTATGTCCCATGAAAGTAAAAGTGAGATGAGAAACCCTTTCCTCATGTTTGAATCCCATCATATATGTCCAAAAAATTGAATAATATATAAAAGATTATTATAAATAAATTAATGGACCATAAATTTATATCTCATTCAATATATGATTTACTTATAGTCATTTATTACATATTTAGTAACAATTATTTGTTAAAATCACTGTTTCGGTTGATAATCACTTCATTTTTTCAGGTATGATTTTGGACGATAATTTAGGTCCTTTTCTTATCATGGTTACATAATCAATATAATGTTAATAATTAGATAAATAACATATCTATTCATTATAATGTTTTTATTAATATGAAGAATTTGATGATAGAAAATGGATTAAAATGTTCATGGAGACAGTAGGTCATGCGTACACAAGAACATAGTTTCAATTTTAAATATAAGAGGGGAAAAAAGAAAATAAATAATATTTCACCTTTAAATAATAACCATTACATGATATATATAAAAAATATATATAAATTATATTATTATTATTATTTTGGTTAAAACATAAAAAAACATTTGACAACGCTACATGAAGGCGGTAGTACACAGGTACACATAAGCGATAATAGTATTTTCTAATGGATTGGAAGTTGTGAAGTTAAATTTGATATTATATTTACAAAATAATTGTTAGATCATAATTATCACATTAATTAATTAAAATTTTGTCATGACCTGTCCTCAGGACCCATTCCGTGACTACCCCAAGCCCACCTTCCATAGGCCAGGGGCTGGCGACTAGCACCAAAGGCATAAATCCCTAAGCTAGGAAGACATTGCCTTTATGAAAGTAAAAAAACACAACAGAGTACGCAACAGGAAGTAACACTAAGTAAAACATAATACAAAAGAGTGTGCTTGAATGTAAATGGGCCAGTATAGAAACCCAACTAAACAACAAGTACAAGTAAAGGGAAAAAATAGTTGAAAGGGCAGCTCCTGGAACGTCTACCGAGAATCTTACAGGAAGGGTATGTACAGATGTCCACCTTAGCACTCCACGTCTATCGGTCTGCTCCGTGTACTGTCTCTCCGTGTGGTCCACCTCTGGGTACCATCCATTCTTGGCTTGCTCTCAGCCTCTGTCAATGCTGTCTGTCGTCTATATCCAACACAATGAAGTGCGGGCATAACCCTTGCATGGGTGAGTATAACAATACTCAGTTGGGACCCCAAGACCCCTGAAGGTCACCCAAAATCCACAAAGGATAAACCATAGAATAAATATATAACCACGAAGTATCAAATAACCCCAATTAGGTATATGCCCATACATATACCTATGTTATCAATCTCAGTTCGGCTCCAACTCTCGAGCTCAGGCACAACCCATTCCACACAGGAAGTAAAGTCAATCACATTGATGATAATGATTGAATGTCAAGACTCAGCTCACATAGGTATACTTCATTCATACAACGATAGAGATGCTCAAATGTAGTCACTGATTCATCTAAGCTGTCGGACCCACACAGGATACAAGACCAGCTAAGTTGTCAGACCCCCACAAGATACAAGACCAGCTACAATGTCGGACCCACATAGGATACAAGTACATAGGTCAAACTGCTGGACCCACACAGGATACAAGAACACTAGTCATCGCTATAAACTGCCAGACCCAGACAGGATACATGAACAATATTCATTGTTGTAAACTATCGGACCCACACAGGATACATGAACAGTATTCATCACTCTAAACATACGGACCCACACAGGATACAAGAACAGTAGTCATAGCTATCGAACCAAAAGAGTATTCCAGTACAGTAGTCATCACGGTCGCAGCCAGCTCCAGGGTTCCCGCACACAGCACGCTTGATTCCAGGAGGGTCCGCTCCTTGAACAAAAGGGTCATTACATCAACTATCACAAAGTCCAAAGTTGATGTACCCCCGAAGTTATGTCTCATCAAAAGGAACCCAATGTGACAGAGGTGCGTCAATCAGACACCTGGTCTGAGAGTTGTTGGATTTTCCGTTCCAGGGGCTCAGTTGGAATTATGTTCATTCCAAACTTGACCATTTTCCAAAGTCATCCAAAACGCACTTAGTTTATCACAAAAGGACCTCCTCGTCCCAAGGGTCCCAGTGCCACTGACAGCGCATCGATCGGACACACGGTTAAGATGTTATTCGTGTTTAAGTGAAACGGGTCTGGCCCGTTAGGCCCGGTTGGCTGGCAGGTTGGCCCATCTTGGCTCAATGTGTCCGACCTGGCTAAGGGGTTGGCTCGGCCTGGTGCAGTGTGGCCTGGCCCGAAAAAGCGCGGCCCAGCCCGGAAGAGAGCGGCCCGGCCCGGCCCGGCGGGGTGCGGCTTGGCCCGTCCCGCACAAGGGCGGCCCAGCCCGCTGCTGTATGCGGCTCGGCCAGTTGGCCGAGCAGTGCCCCCCGGTTTCATGAAATGGCATCGCCGAGCGGCGCCGCCCCTCCTGCCCATCCGGACAAAGCCGCCCGGTCTTCTCTGTTGCAAGCGGGCCACACGAGTGGGCCACTGTTCTCCCACGCGGCCCCTTCGGGTGTCGTGGCCTTCTTCAACCTGGTCGGCATGCAGCCAGCCGGTTCGCCCGCCGAAGCGGCCCAAAAAATGCGGACCGCAGTTTTCCATAGTGTGATGCCAAGAGGCACCGCAATTCTCTAACACGACAGGCATGATCTATCTGGTTCTTCTTTGGGGAGTGGCCTACGGATGCGGGTCGCGGTCATCCTTCTCGCAGCCAGCGTGCAGCTGCCACTGCCTTCGATCATCACCGCCGCCAGTCACCATCACCTTCGATTACCTTCGCCAAAATAGTCAAGAACCATCAGAGGGTCGTCGGACCGTGTTTTTTTGGCCCACTCCCTTCGCGTTAGGTGATAACGTAAGGCTGAAGACAATCCATGGTTTTCAATGAAGAACATACTACAATTTTATTCAATTAAAATTGATCAAAAACCCCAAACTTGATTTAATTTTCATTCATCGATGAGCTATGGAAGATGAACATCGCGGGGGTCGGGTGTCGTGGATGATGATGTTGTTCCATCAACGTCGGAGGAAGAGGAAGGTAGGAAGCATTCTTTGTGGCGTCTCCTCCTTTATCTCCCTGGTTGAAGAAGTGTAGGAAGGTGATCATGTTTCTTGTGTTCTTCGGTGGAGAGGATGAATAAAGTTCCACCAAGAGTTTCTCCCCAAAGCCCTTAGAATATTTCCAAAGGAAAATGAAATAATTTTATTTTCCAAAATTATAAACTTTCCATCAATTTCAATTTAACTCAAAACTAGATTAATTAAGTGACATTAATTAATCTCAAGAGTTGGAACATTAATGAGATGAGGGAGGTGGAGTGGCTCCACCATTAATGAGGGGAGGTATCAAAACTTAAGAGGAGTTAATGGGAGTTGAGGGGAGGTGAATGGGTTTGGGTTCGTGTGGGGCCCACCACACTAAATCCTCTCATTGAAGGTTTGGTAGGGTGTAAGACCCACCCCAACTCCCTTTTTGAGGAAAATAACCACCTATTAATTAAGATTGTACTATACAACAATTTTATTTACTTTGCTACGAAACCCCAAATTATAACTTTCCACCCGCTTAAAAATCAATTGTGGTAAACGCCCCTTTATGCGAATACCAACGCTACGAGTTCATCGATGCCCTACGATTTCTATTCCAAGCACCGGTTCAAAAGATATAAAAATCCGCTCATACGTTTACTGAAGGTACCCGAACAAAACTTCATAAATTGATTCTGGGCACATCGGGCCTCAGAATCAGTCGCCGTCAAGAAACTTCAGGCTCGAAATATTCCAATGAATTTTTGAAAAAAAAATTCCTTGAAATTTACGAGTCTTTACATTACCCCCACCTCAGGGCTTTACATCCGCGTAAATCTACAACACACACTAGGTAAACATATGGGGGTACTGAGCATGCATCTAAGCCTCCCGCTCCCATTAGCTCTCCTCGAGGTTCCCGTGCTTCCAGTGAATGCACACCATAGGAATCGACCATCCACATAGGACCTTCTCCTATCGATCCTTGATATCCATCGGGACCTCCATGAATTTCTCCCCATTATCGATGTCTAGCTCCCCATGATCGATGATGTGGGATGGGTAGTGCACGTATCTCCTCAGCTGAGATACGTGGAAGATGTCGTGCACCCGATGCAAATGGGGTAGAAGTCCTAGGTGGTAAGCCACCTCGCCTACTCTACTGAGGACCTAGAAAGGTCTGATGAAACGCGGAGATAGCTTGTTGCCCCGGCCAAATATTCGTAGAACTCATCTATGTGAGACCCGTAAGAAGATATGGTCGCCATCCTCGAACTCTAGTGGTCTCCATCTCCTATCAACATAGGACTTCTGTCTGCTCTATGAAGTCTTCATCTTCTCCTGGATGATCTGCACCTTCTCCGTCATATCCTGAACCATCTCTGGTCCTAAAAGTGCTGACTCTCCTGCGTCAGTCCAGCATAGAGGTGACCTGCAAGGTCAGTCATACAATGCCTCTTAAGGTTCCATCACGATGGTGGAGTGATGGCTGTTGTGGTATGAAAACTTTACCAAGGGTAAGTGATCCTCCCAGCTGGGACCAAATTCGAGGACACATGCACGGAGCATGTCCTCATGAATCTGAATGGTCCTCTCAGTCTGGCCATCCATTTGAGGATGGAAGGCGGTGCTGAAGCAAAGATTTATCCCAAAAGCCTCATGTAACCCCTTACAAAGACGGGAAGTGAAACAAGCATCTCGATCAGAGACGATAGTCGATGGAACACCATGAAGCCGTTCAATCTCATGTATGTAAAGGTGTCCCAATATCTCTACTGAGCCCTGATCTGTGATCGGTAGGAAGTGGGCCGAGTTGGTGAGTCAGTCGACAATCACCCAGATAGATTTGTGTCCTCTCGATGTACGTGGAAGCCCCATCACGAAATCCATGGATATACCATCCCACTTCCACTTTGGGACCTATAAGGGTTGTACCAAGCCTGCTGGTATATGGTGCTCCGCCTTCACGTGCTGACAAGTGAGGCATCGTGAAAAGAACTCTGCTACAACCTTCTTCATACCCAGCCAGCAGTGCTGTCGTCTGAGGTCCTGATACATCTTCTCCACTCCTGGATGTACCGCTAGAGGGGAAGTGTAAAACTCCCTCAACACTTCCTCCTGTAATTCAACTGGTACCTTGGATCGTCCCGTGAAGAGGATGACATGCTCCCCTCATTCAGAAAATCCATCAGGTGCCTGCCCTATGGATATCTGAGCACGTCGCATCTCATAGTCAACGTCCCCAAGTTGTGCCTCTCTGACTCGCTGAAAAAGTGGAGGAGTGACTATGAGAGACTAAAGAAAGGCTGCTCCATCTCTATCCACAAAGGATATCTGCAACGCGGCTAGCTGCTCCGTCGCCTCTCCCAGTAGCTGAATTCCCAATCTCATGGTGAGAGAATCTTCTACAACGTTCCCCTTCTCAGAAGTATAGACTATCTCGACGTCATAGTTTTGGAGGAACTCAAGCCATCATCGCTATCTCAGGTTCAGTTCCTTCTGCGAGAAGATGTACAGGAGACTCTTGTGGTCAAAAATAGATTGAAAAGCACTCACCCATCCGATAGTGATTCCACATATTCAAGGTGAATACCACTGCTACTAACTCCAGGTCATGGGTAGCATAGTTCTGCTCATGTTGTCTCAACTGCCGTGAACCATATGTGATCACTGCTTGCTCCTGCATCAGGACACACCCAAGTCATGTTCTTCATGTGTCGCGGTAAACTATGCACCCTATGCCTTCCTCTAGTAGCCTCATGATGGGTGCGATGGTAAATTGCTTCATCAGCTCTTGAATGCTCTACTGGCATCTCTATGACCACACGAATGGTTTCCCCTTCTTCGTCAAAGCTGATAGTGGTGCTGCAACTCTGGAGAAGATTGAAACAAAGGTAAGTCTATCTGACTCATGAGCGATCGACCGCACTATCTTATTCATGATTCCATCATGTGATGCATGGGTTTTCCTTTTCACCGACCAAGGAAAACCCATCCCAACGTTGTATATAAACCACAACCTTTTTGCATAATATAGTCAATCTGTTTATGAACTGTGGTTTCCCAGTTCATACCCAAACTAACGTCGTAAATCCTTGACGCAGCCACCAAGAGGTTCGAACCAAAACTATCACCTCAAGGATCAGATCACACCCTCAGCGTAAGTGTGATTATCGAGTCTCCTCCCAAACGTATCACCAGACATGAGGGTCGATTCAACGGCTTCACCGGAAACTCTAGGTATGGGACAAGATTCATGGAAGGAAGGAATTATTGGTACCTATGTCTATAGATACGACGACTAGTAGTAGACACGGACCATACCTCGAATCATTCCTAGTGCCCTTGGGTCACACTCCTTGAGCGCATGCAGCAACTCTCTTCCCCTACCCCCAAGGTCCCTGAGCCTAGTGGGGACTACATAGGCGGGTGGTTGTAACATGTCGAAATTTTCACCACCCCACTCTTCTCTCCTAGCTCTACTTCCACATTTGCTGCCCTGCAGATTCATCTGTCCTTAACACACCTTGCCCTGAGGTTCGTGCTCTAAAGCACTGCACTCATCGTATTCATTGAGTAATAGGAATGGTCAGTACACTTCGATGAATACTCAACTACCGATATTTCGTCCTGCCAAAACTGCATATTCTCCAGAAAACTCTCATCCACCTCCTCAAGACAGTCCTCAACCGCCTGTGGGTCAGGCTCGCCTCAGAACTTGAGGGATATCTGGTGCTGAAACTCATGTAAGGAACTATTACAAAAAGTGTCCTCTACTGGTACCGCCGGTAGTGTCTGCTGACCAACAAGCAGTGATATTGTTGGCACACTACCCGAAAGTGCCATCTCGGAAAATGGTCCAAGTACCAAAACTTCATCACTATACGGACCATCCTCATGGTCACTCACTGAAAAAGATTAGTATCTAAGATCAAACTATGCTCTATTAGTGTCTCAACTAGGCATAAAACTCTAGTAATTGCCTCCATCCAGTCCTCTACTGCCTGGGAGACTGTCTCGCCTTGAAACCTCGGAGGCCACTACCACTGGAACTTGTGAAACGTGCTCAGTCGGTGTGCACAGTCCTCCAATGTGGCAGGTGGAATCTGTTTCCCAACGGGTGGTGGTAATGCTGGTACACCTCCCGAAGGTGCCAACATAGTAAGAGGGACCTAAACTAGACCCTCGTCGCTCGGTGGGCTATCATCGTGTACTCTCTCGGAACCCCTAGTTGGCTGTCTATGAAGCAACATCCTGATAAGGAACAGATGCGTCATAGTCAATAAGTTATACCTGGTGAGCTGACTCAAAGATTTCATCAAGAAGACTCTTGAAAACACACTCAAAGTCAGTGTTTTCATGCACTGAGTCGGAAATCAGATGTCAGGGTCCTTGTGTATGGATACGTCAGCCGCCACACCAATGCTGGACTCCCTGGAATAAAAACCACACTCAATACTCTTAACAATATTTCTTCACAGTAAGACAGATCAGAGTCCTATGTTCTGCGGTAGGAAGGACTCCTCTAATACCAATTTTTTATGACCCGTCCTCGGGGCCTGTGCCGTGACTACCCCAAGCCCGCCTTCCATAGGCCAGGGGCTGGTGACTAGCACTAAAGGCGTAAATCCCTAAGCTGGGAAGGAATTTCCTTTATGAATGTAATAAAAACACAACAAAATTACGCAACATGAAGTAACACTATGTAAAACCGAATTCAAAAGAGTGTGCTGGAATGTAAATGGGCCAGTATACAAACCCAACTGAACAACAAGTACAAGTAAAGGGACAAAACAACTGAAAGGGCATCTCATGGAACATTTGCTGAAAATCCTTCCTGAAGGGTAGGTACAGTTGTCCACCATAGCACTCCACATCTATCGGTCTGCTCCTTGTACCATATCATCATGTTGTCCACCTCCGTGTACCATTCGTTCCTTGATCTCTCTCAACCTCCATCAACGATGTCCATCATCTTCATCCAACACAACGAAGTGCGAGCATAGCCCATGAAGGGGTGAGTATAACGATACTCAGTAGGGACCCCGAGACCCCCGATGGTCTCCCAGAATCCAAAAAGGATAAACCAAAGAAGAAAGATAAAACCAAGAAGTATCAATCAACCCTACTTAGGTACATGGCCATACATATACCTACGTTATCAATCTCAGTTCGGCTCCAACTCTCGAGCCCAAGCGCAATCCAGTCACATAGGAAGTAAAGTCAATCACATCGATGATAATGACTAAAAGTCAAGACTCAGTTCACATAGGTATACATCTTTCGTATAGCGATAGAGATGATCAGATGTAGTCACTAATTCATCTAAGCTATCTGACCCACAAAGGATACAAGACCAGCTAAGATGTCGAACCCACATTGGATACAAGACCAGCTACTCTATCGGACCCACACAGGATACAAGTACAAAGGTCAAACTACCGGACCCACACAAGATACAAGAATAGTAGTCATCACTGTAAACTGCCGGACCCACACAGGATACAATAACAGTATTCATTATTGTAAACTGTCAGACCCACGCATGATACAAGAACAGTAGTCATCACGGTAAACTGTTGGACCCACACAGGATACAAGAACAGTAGTCGTTGTTGTCGAACACACGAAGGATTCTAGTATAGTAGTCTCCGCGGTCGCAGACAGCTCTAGGGTTGTCGCACATACCACGCTTGATTCCAAGAGGGTCTGCTACTTGAGCAAAGGGGTTGTTACATCAACTATTGTCTTTTCCATTCAATCGGATGCCCGGTCTGAGATTTATTGGCTTTTCCATTCAAGGGGCCCAGCTGGAATTATGCTCATTCCAAACCCGGATGTTTTCCAATGTCGTCCAAAACTCACTTAGAGTATCAAAAAAGGACCTCCTCATCGCAAGGGTCCCAGTTCCGTAGACGGCGCATCGATCAGACACACGGTCAAGAAGTTATTCGTATTTAAGAGAAACGGACCCAGCCAGTCAAGCCCGGTTGGCTGGCGAGTTGGCCCATCCTGGCTCAGCGGGTCTGACCCGGCTTAGAGGTTGGCCTGGCCCGGTGCAGCATGGCCCGTCCCGGCGGAGCGTGGCCTATCTCGGGGGAGTGCGGCCCAACCCAGAAGCAGGTGGCCTGGCCCAACCAAGGACGGCCCGGCCCGCGGCTCGGCCAGTTGACCGTGCGGTGCGGGGAGTATGGCCCCACCGTTTTTCTAAAACTACGGCGTCGAGCAGTGCCGCCCCTCTTGACCGGCCAACCGAAGCCGGCCCGTCTTCTCCAGCGTGAGCGGCCCGCACGGGTGGGCCGTTGTTACCCCACATGGTACCTTCGGGTGCCACAACCTTCCTCAACCCGGCAGGCATGAGGTCGGCCGATTCGTTCGCCGAAGCAGCCCACGGAACGCAGGCCGTGTTTCTCCACAGAGCGGCGCCAAGAGGCGCTGTGGTTCTCCAGCCCGGCTAGCATTATTTAGCCAGCTCTTCTTCGACTGAGGGGCCCATGGATGCGGGCCATGGTCTTCCTTCTCACAGCTGGCACGCGTCCACCGCTACCTCAGATCGTCGCCGCCTACGGTCGCCATCTCCTCCGATTTCCATTGCAAAAATAGTCAAGAACCATTGGAGGGTCCTCAGGACATGTTTTTTCGGCCCACTCCCTCCGCGTTAGGCAATAACGTAAGGCCGAAGACAATCCATGGTTTTCATAGAAGAACAAAGTAAAATTTTATTCAATTAAAATTGATCAAAAACCTACCTCTATTTAAGGTTCGTTCGTCGACGTGTCGAGGAAGACGAGCATCACGGAGGTCGGGTGTCGTAGATGACGGTGTCATTCCGTCAACGTTGGAGGAAGAAGAAGGTAGGGAGAGTTATTTGTGGCATTGCCTCCTTTATCTCCCCAGATGAAGAAGTGGAGGAAGGCGATCGTGTTTCTCATGTTCTTCGCAAGAGAGGATGAATAAAGTTCCACCAAGAGTTTCTCCCCAAAGCCCTTAGAATATTTGTAATGGCAAATCAAATAATTGGATTTTCCAAAATTATAAACTTTACATCCATTACAATTTAATTCAAAACAATATTAATTAAGTGGAATTAATTAATCTCAAGAGTTGACACAATAATGAGAGGAGGGAGGTGGAGTGGCTCCACCATTATTGAGGGGAGGTGTCAAAACTTAAGAAGAGTTAAAGGGAGTTGAGGAGAGGTAAAAGGGTTTGGGTTCGTGTGAGCCCCACCACACTAAATACTCTCATGGGAGGTTATGTGGGGTGTGTTCCCCACCCCAACTCCCCTTTGGAGGAAAATAATAACCTCTTAAATAAAATTGTACAATACAGCAATTTTACTTAATTTTCTACGAATCCTCAAATTATAACTTTCAACCCGCTTAAAATGCAACTATGGTAAAGGTCCCTTAAGCGAATACCAATGTTGTAAGTTCATCAGTGCCCTCAGATTTCTATTCCGATCATCGGTTCAAAAGATAGAAAAACTCTCACGTATGAATACTGAGCGTACTTGAAAAAAATGTCAGAAATTGATTCCGGGCACACCGGGCCTCAGAATCAGGTACCGTTAGAAACTGCAGACTCATAATATTCCAAGAATTTATGAAAAATAATTTAATTGAAATTGATGGGTTATTACACGTTTTACTTAAATTATACTATTTAATTAATAAAAAAATTGAATCATATAGCTTTGTGAGGTAGTAGTTTTCAATAAAAACAGACGATTATTTTGCACCCTACATAGAATGGAAAATAATAATGTAAACGTGGTATCATAATTTCTGGATTATTATAATCTCTTAAAAATTATATGAATATATAAAATCCACAATTATATCCAGATATGAATGGTGGTGATGGTAAATGAACTACATTGATTCACTAAATGGCAGTATGCCGTATAGACGATCAATGATCTAATTTCCCTATTGATGGAACTGTTGATGGAAATGGGTTATGAAATAAATATAATTAAATATTAGGTATTGGTTTTGTTATATTTTCATATTTTAAAAAGGTTTTAAAGGCGGTAATAATAAATAAAACAAATATTTAAATTAAACAATTTTACCTCTTCTTTAGAGAGTGTATTTAGATTTATACTGAATGATTATTAGGAGGGATTGAAAATCATAAAAAGAAAATATTGAAATTTTGAAATTTTTATTTAAAAATTAATGATTCTGTTCTAAAATACATTTTTTATAAGTGATTATAATTATTATTTAATTATGGGTACAAATAAGAACTAATATGACTTCCAGAAATATATAGTTTTTAAAAAATAATTTCTTTCCCTTTCAAATGGTTTTTATTTTATTTATAATAAATATAAGACAATTTAATTTTTTAAAATTTTTTGACTGTGTAATATATAAAATATATTTATTTCTAGTCATACCATCCATATTAATATCAAGGTTATAATCGTAATGCTTAAATAATTATATTTTAATAGGGTATTGTTTTATGTTCAAACGTGGTGTTGTGTGCATTGAATGTTATCAAAGAAAATCAAAATATTTGAAAAGAAATATTTTATAAATTTTTAGGGTGTTGAATTATGAATTAATATTTCTTTTTCATGTCATATACCATATTAATTATGATTTTTTTTAAATATCAGGTAGTTTTAATTAAAAAAATATTGGTGTCATGATATGGATTGAAAATTATATTTATGAGATCCAAGAACAAAAATAGAAAATTTTTCAAACCAAAATCCAAGAAAATGTAATCATATATTACATATATATATATATATATATCTAAACAACATATTTGGGATATCTTCCTCTCCAATATATATCTTATAGTATCTAGAATGAATATAAATCATTGAAATCCCCTCAGATTACCATAATAGATCAAATAGATCATAAATACTGTTTAAACGGTTAATGTTATTATCCATTACAAGATTTTGATTTTTTAGTCCACAATGATCATTATAATACTGTCTTTATTCTGTATATACATTATAACAATTATCCACTATAGGAGGATCTAAATATGGGTATAATATCACTTTTTTTGTGATTTAAAAGTATGGTACTTGTGCTATGATATCTCTAATATGGGGAATATGTGGTACCATCAGACCATATTTGAGATTCTACATACCATTAAAAATGAACCTCTATCAACTATGTGAGGTAATTGATAAAAAAATATGACTACAATCAACATGATCATAATGACGGGTCAACCAATTCAACCCCAATATCACATTAAAACCGGTATTATCTAAGATCATGAAGTCCCAAAAATTCCCATAGCTATCAAAATCAATGGTACTTTTAGGACATCCTTTAAGATGTCATATTATCATTGATAAGGGTTAGTCAAGAATGTACATCATAAAATATATATTTATAGGAAAATAATTTCCAACAGAAACATGATACGATATTAATGAATGGGAATACTCGACATTATACAATGTATTACATATATTAACGGCAATCATGGTCAATGCTCAAACTACAGAAGGTACCAATCCAATAGAAACTTGAACCACGTACATAGAATAAATCATAACTATCTTTAAAGCACAACATTTCTTATATGTTATTTGACTCACCTATGTCGCCTAAGATTACCGTGATTCTGTCTATATATAAAATCCCTTTCATATACCTAGACTCGTTCCCCCTGAATTTTGATGTCGAATATTTGAAACAATGTACTTGAGATGAATAATATTTGAACATCAAAGACATTTTATGTGGTTTTAGGAATTAGGGAATAAAATTTTCATTCATCCATAGTTATGTATCCTAGTCAAAACACCTACTAAAAAGGAATTTGAAAAAATATCTTCTCTATTAAACCTAAATCCAAACTAACTATACCGACAAATTATTTGTATTTCTTCTTGGAAAATTGGAATATTCATGAAAAAGAATAAGCATTATAGTATACTCATTTTAAGTTGGAAGGAACTACTATATCCAATAATTATCTATATCTAAATCGATGTTCAAAAGTCTTCATAGAAAATCATCATTTTTCACATGTTAAAAACCCCCAATAATATGTATAAACACTTGATGAAGGAAAATTTTATTCTTCCAAGCTTTATTCTTCTCATTCTAAACCAAAAAGAAATGATAGTTGGTCATTTCTATAAACCATGATGATTTTGTAGAAATAGACCTCATTTTATACAAAATATATATAAATTATTGAGATTAGTCTAGATTTAGTGTGCCTAGAATGAAATTATCTACGAAAAGCTCCTTGAATACCCCCTAGGAAAGATTCTTGTGCTTTTTTACCTGACCATTTATTCCCACCCACCTTCTGGTGGGTACCTAAGTCATGATACCCCCCCCCCATATTTACCTTATTTTCATGAATATTATTTACAAAATAAAAAATCCATCAATAATATCTATTAATTCATCAAAATCCAAAAGGCCACCAATGCCCAAGAAAACTGAAAGAAGCTGGAGGAAAAAATCTGAGGCATAGTTGATCATCATCTTCAACACCCTTCCTCCATGATCCATCACCATATCTATGAATCCATGATGTGGACAGTTAAATTTTTAACCACTTGAGTTGGTGAATGACCATGCAATGATGGTTCCTTCTGTATTTCCTATAATAGGATTGGTGCATCATCCATAGTAGAAACATTCTTGTGTCTCCTGAGCAATATTTCTTCTTTAAAATGCTAAATTAACAATTTAAATTCCTACTATAATATTCAATTCAAATTTTCATATGTTGTTAGAAATAATGAATAATGGACTATTATCATAATAACTGTCCTTGGATATAACCACAAATAAGTAGTAAACCTCTATGTTCTCCCAGATTAACAATCCTAGTCACTAATATATATATATATATATATATATATTTGTTAGTCACTATCATATATATTCCAAACACAATTGTGTTACAATGTTTAGAAAACTAAAACTAATGAAAATATATCACATTAAGATAGAGTAGAAATAAATCACACAATATAGATACATTCAAGAAATTTAAATAATGAACTACCATATATTATATATAACGTATATATACGACATGAAATCATCCGTGTTGATGCATGATACATGAACAATCCCAGATCCCCAAACAATTTAACTAAAAATACATCATCAATAACTATAATCCTTATTACACATGAGATATACCTCATAATTTAATATCCCCTACCAAATTCCTACACAACATATCTATTTTTTATTAGACACCCAAAAGAAGAGAAATGAAACCTCAGACCTCTGATACCATTTTTTAACACTGTGATCTGAATAATTAGGTCGATCTAAGATGAAACATGACCTTAGGCACACCACCTCATATGGATTAGTCTAATGACCTGTGTCATATTTCAATGATTAAATTCTGGAGAATATACCCTGAGTAACCATATCCCTCACCTAATAATAAGAACAATAATACACACCAAATAAAAAACACATCATATGATTATAAAATGAACACTATAACATATGTCATGTTGAATAATATATGTGTAATAAAATTTAACCATAGTGTGGAAGGACATAAATGATTATAAAAAGTAATGAATGGTAATTAATAAAAGAATTATTTCCTCAACAATCATGATTCTATCATGGTACCCTATCCATATCACATCCAAGCTCATCAGAAACCTACCCAGAGTCCCTAGAATTCCTCCAGATCCAAGATCATAATGTTCCTTCATGCTCCATAGCTATATTATATGGTGATAGAATAAACCTGAATGAATCCACAATCACATACTTAACACATCTATAAATGTGTATACAAGTGTATGACATGATGAAAAAAATGTGCACATTAGAAAAAAAATCATTCATTTACCATATGAACGCACACTTACTAATATACAATGAACCATGACCATACATGATTCAGTGTCATAATGGAATAATTTCATATGTTTTCAATCACTTTAAGTAGGATTTTCTATGAAACGTGTTCTACATTTATGGAATATGTCATACACATGAATTATGGTAACATGATCATGAGTGATAGTATGGACAGTTAGAACACTAGGACTGTAGACTCTCTCTCATATAAAATGGTATTACCCACTAGTATGTCATGATAAAATATATATATAGTTACATGTATTGGTGTTTTCTATTCCCATGATCTATCTCATTCCATGAATAGGCGATAACCATCCCATGCAAAGGCACCACCAATTAGTCCTGTACTAAACACATCCCCTTTAATGAGTTGGTTATTTCCATCAGAGCTACTTCTAAAAATAAACATTGAATATAGATTCAAATTAGTATTTATAAAAAACATATATTTAATGGAATATCAAGGAGGTAATAATATATAAGTTCCACTGACTATGATTCATTACACAATTAATAAATGACAAAAAATTAATAACATGCCATAACCCAGATTGGTCTCATAGGATACCACAGACACAAAAAATGACCAAATAATGAATGGTATTTATAATAAGAAAATATAAATAATCCAAAAAATATATTAAAAAAATTACTTGGCCCAAAATGGTAAGTATGTCATACCATTAAATTTAAAAACATGAATTCCAAGACTCAATGAGGAATTCCATTTGGATCATGGTCGTACTCCAACAATAATTTTAACAAGGACCAATCACTCATCATTGAGTCAATAGATTTGGAATTATATGAATAATTATTATTATTTGTTTAATCCCATATCATATATCAAAAAATTATTCATTGTTAATGGTAAATCATAGATCATTCTAGAAGAGGCCAGAAAAACTCATGATCCAAAACTAAACAATCATTAAATCATTAATACATAGCTATATCTTGGTGGAAGTATAGAGTTCCAGAAAATATGTATTAGTTATATGATAAATTAAGGTGGAAACTTAAGTATTATTCTTAGAAAGGATGGATCTAATATCAATTGACACCCCAAATATATATAGACTTCACGTATCTTTGACAAGTGGTGGGGGATTCTTACAAATCTATGCAAGTTAACTCTAAGAGTTTGTAGATACATTTTTCGAAAAATTAGGTGATGGATGAGTTTAGTAATTTTACTAGTGTAAAAATCATAGAAAACACTTAATTACATCTAAATAGGGGATTCCCTAGCTTTTCAAAGGGAGTTTCAAAAATTTTATCCTTTTGTCATCACCCCCAGCTAGCTGATGTACTCCACAAATTAGCCAATAGCCTTGTTTCAATCACATATCAGCATACTAGGTCACTTAACCACAATATCATTGTTTTACATATCTCTTACCCTTATAGAATACAACTAATGAAGAAAAATTAAATATTACATGACACAATTCAATGTCCAACATACCTTGGATTGCCCAAGAAGTTAAAACTATGATATGTGGTATTAATATCAGTTAGGTGTTTTAATATATTGATTGATTTTCATAAATGATATTGATATATTTTGAAATTAAATATTCAATTACAGATTTTTAGTGGTATATTTATTGTTTTATAATTTATTTATTTGTATGTTTTTCAAAAAAAAATTATTTAATTTTATAAAACATGTGAGTAATTATGTTTTTCAGGGGGAAGGGTTTTAATTATTATTCAAAATCATATTATATATATTAAAAATTGATTTATTTTTATTAATAAATATCAGTAATGATTTTATTTTTGTTTGGTATATTTTTCATGAAAATGGTTATATTGTAAGACTACATAAAATTTCCCTAGTTATTGAATCGTCTGAAAGAGTTTTTATTGATTGGTTATGTTTTTCTAATATAATTAGTTTAGTGGGTGATGACTTATTTTATTTGTATTTTAATTACATGAAAGTTTTCTCAGTAATAGATGGAATTTATCTTAATAATAATTCAGTATTATCATATAAGATTAAATGGTCCGATCTACCAAGGAGACTGATTTAAATAATGATAAAAACATAGATTATTATGTATTAGATAGGGAAAATAATATATATTATCATATAAGTGTGTTATTTTATGTATTGAATTATCAAATGGAAGAACTCGTGGTTTTTTATTTGATGGTTTTATATAAAATACATAATTTTGTTGATCTGAAACATTTTTCAATAGTTTGTATCATATTATTTATTAGAAAAGTAATAAAGAGTTTCTTTTAAGAGTGAATTCTTAATTTTCACCTCATAGAATATTTAGATATTTTATATTGATGTTTTTTTTAACAACAATGTATTTGGAATAAATCCATTAGAATTACTGTTTTATTTTCAATTATACGTACTCATGTATTGAATTACATTAGAGTTAATATGAAAATACTTCATATTGTACACTATCGTAGAATATGGATATATTGATGGGAATATATGTGATTCTTTTCATGCAACAAAAAAGGATGTCTCCAGTCATTGTATCATGGAATATTTAATTCACATGAATGATATTAGAAGTGACTTCATGGTTCAGTCTATTCTATGATTATAGAATATTTATTTTATTTTTCTTTTTAGATAACTATTTTACATGTTTTTATTTTTTTAACATTGTCCTATTTTACTAATTGTAATACTATTATTTATTTATTTTCATTTTCCCATATAATTATTTTTTGTATTTATGAATTTTGAGATAATATAATTGTCCAAAATAATTTATTTTATTTTTTTCACTAATTTTAAAAATATGATGACTTGAGATATACCTTCAGGTAATGTTCAAGATGTATTCGTTCAATTATGTTCATTATGATGTGGTACTGTATTGGGTATTTTATATCATATAATTATATTTTCGACATTCATAGTTGTTTCAATTTTACATAAATAAAAAAATATATCTAACCCTTTTAAGGTAAACCTCAATTTACTAAAAAGTATCAGTATAATAAAGGATAATTAATACCTTCAATTTTATTCTATATTAATATTTAATTCTCCCATTAATGTGAAAATATTTGTAACACTTAATAAAACATCATATGCATAATATACTTGTGATACTTGAAAATTACATTGAAAAACGGTTTTCTAAATAAACATTGATTATTGATTTTTAACGTTTTTTAAATCTTCTTGAAAATAAAACATATTTGAAAAACATAGTATTTTATTAATATAAAAATATGATTGAAATATAATAATATTTATCCTATAATAGTTATAAATGAGAATTTATTTTATATAATATTTTTATTTATTTAAGACTCAATTAAACCAATATAGATTTTAATTAGATGGAGATATAGAGCAGGGAAATATATTGATATTGATCTTGAAAAAATATTAATTTTTTGTATGTTGATAATGAATATGGTTGGATTATAATAATTATAAAATGAGTTATATAGATTTGGATATGGTGATTTAGATATAGAATTATCAATCATTAAATATTTTCATTTTAATTGATTTGGTAATGTAGCTTATAGAAAATAATTAATATATATTTTTATTATTACCGACATTATATAAAAATTAGTTTAAATTTTTTATTATTTAAAATAATAAAATACTTGTAAATAGAGGGAGTCTATTAAAAAAGATATATTATATAAGTATCTTGAATAAGAGGCCTTATGAAATATTAATGATGAATACTATCATGTTAAGTAGATAAAACAATATATAATCATTAATGTTTTGAAATTGAATAATGTGATGAGTATGTGACAGAATATGAATTGATGTTTGTTAAGAAAATATGGAATGTTAAAATTTGGGAAAAAATTTAATTGTTAATTGCATTGAGATATTGGTTTTGTCAAATATGCGATGAATGATGATGCTGTTGAAATTATCTTTTTATAAGGATATAGATAGTAAAGAAAAAATATTTAACAAAACATATAAGTAGTGTTGAAAGTTATAGATTATATTTTAAAATTTGATAGAGTAAAGAGATATTTAATTGGGATTAATGGGAATATAATTGATTTATATATAAAATCTAGAGTAATTTTCATAGGTATTTATCCTGGTGAAAATTTATTTATATTATATCAATTTTTAGAAATGGGTTATATAGAGATTAATTTCACAAATTTACCATGAATTTCACATCAAAGTATCATGGTAAGACATGTAATGAATTTTTTTAGTTTTTCACTCATGTTTATATCATGATAAGAATTAAATATTATATGAGGATCATGTATTATAATTGATAACATACTAAAAACTAGGTTTAGAGAACTGTGAATTGTAGAATAGCCGCTGAAAGAACATGGATGACTCTTTACAACCAAGAAATTGGGATGATGGTCTAATGATGATCCATTTTATAACATACTATATTGATTTATTCTATGAAAATAACTATATTATTTGATATCAAATCATCTCATTATTTAGTGACCACATGATTAGTAATCCTTTTGGATCTAAATGCTAAAATTGTGGCTTCCCCTTTCAAAATCTATACTTCATTGGGTAAAATGAGTAAAAAGAACTCAAATGATCATTATATAATATATGTTTTGGGTATTTTTGAATCTAATGATATTTTTTTTGTTTCTAAATGAATACAAATGTCCATTATATTGGAATTTTATATTTTATTAATTAAAATTTTCAATTTCAATTATACTGTTAATGAACTATGTTTATCTCACATGATTTAGATTTATGACTTTTAGATATAAATATAGTTAATATATATCGAACTATATTAATTAGTTAACACTGTGGATTAATTTATTTTCAATTGGATGGTTTAATTTTAGAATCCACAATGGTGGGTATTCTACAAAAATATATAGTAGTAGTTGAAAATTACTCTGATTTATTTCAGAAAAATATCATAGTATTTCCATTTAACAGATAAGTTGAATTTTCTATTTATAAATTTATAAAATCAAATCATATTTCAAAATTATATTTTCATAGAAAAAAAATATTAATGTTGATTAGATATTTATTCGAGTTAATTATAACATAAATTATTATAAACATGATGTATATTATTCTAGTTCAGGTGTAATAAAAGTATTGAAATATCCATGAATAAACATATAAGAGTGAATGTTAAATATGGTAGTAAAGAATAAGGAATTTTGTTGAAGTTAAATAAATCATTGGTGGTGGAATTAGTTTTTGGAGGGACTAATTGAAACATACATATTGTTGACTTCGTTAAATGGATATGGAGATATTTCTCATTTCATTTATTAATATATTAATTCAACAATATATGATCAGTTGTAAATATAGTTTTTATCTTAAAATTTTAGTTATTTCTTGCAAACATGGGACTAATAGAATTTTAGTTAATTATCAAATAAATAAAAATTTTAGAGTATTCTGATTTGAAAATTTTGAAGTGGAAATAATTAATGAAAATTATATGAATTCATCAAATGTTTTACAACCAATGTAAAAATATTTTTCTTGGAAAATTATAATAGTGGGGATAGTTTTATAGTTGGAGATATACAGTTATGCTAAAAAAATATGGAATTTTACATATAAAATTAATAATAATGGGTAATTTATATTATTTTAAATATAGTGATGGTTCAATCTAATTTAACCATACTAGTTTATTCCACTCCCCCCAAATAGATATATCTATGATTATTTATTATAGCATATTTTTTATCTGATGGTAATTAAAGTATGTTGTTTAAGTAAAATAATAATATTTGATGACATGATTTTTAAAAATATTACATTATCTTAATATATTTTGATATTTATAAGTATTTTAACCCATAATTTATATTCTTTTACTATTAAAGTATTAAAAAATTATATTTTGTCCAAGGAGGTCACATAATGTTAAATGTATGTCATTTCAAATACTATGTATTTTTTTATTATCCTCTCTCCGTAAGCACATATTATTGTAACACACAAGGTGTAAAGTATAGAGATTCCCTGGATCTAATATTTTACAGATTTTTTAAGTTTTTTTGGTTTTAGAGGCACATGATGGGAAAACTGTATATTTTACCCTAACTAATTATTTCAGATATTTTTAAGGAGAACTATATTTTGACCATAATAGGTTGTTTACACTAAGGATTTTTTTAAATCATTGTTTTTTGTGTTTTGGAAAAACAATTGATATTTAATTAATTTAATATTAAATTATTCTCCTGAGTTTGGGTGGTGATATCATTTAAATGGAGCTTCTTATTGATACATGTACAATGTGGTTAAATATAAAAATGGGGGGGGGGGGTTCTTATGAATGTTATAAACCCACTTCATCTTCCAAGACTCAGGATAAGTATTAAGAGGATAATTAATTATTTACACAAAATACTGCCCTTACTCTATTAAGATTCCCACACATTGAAGGAAGGAAGAGAGTCGCTCTATAGAATATGATGATTTTACCGAAAGGGAAGTGGTAGAGTTGATGAAAAATTATCCATATCAAAGACCAATACTCCATCACGGTTCATTCACTTCCCAAAATGGTTTTAGACACAATGTTTCATCCTTTATGTCATGTGGTAAGATGTTTTTTAAATTTTATGGCATGTTACCATAAGTTCATTATTTCCTTTTTATAGAACTATTATTACTATTATGGAACCCAAGGTGGTATACTTATTCATAATCGAGAAAAACAACGGTTTTAGGAGGATCATAAGGGTTTCCCATTTTAAAAACCTAATAACACATTGTATACATCAAGAACACACATTGTCTATTCTTCTAATTTGTTGAAGATTGAATTTTAGGGACTACACAAAATATACATGGATAACAAACCATATAGTCATGAAATCCCATGTGGCCAAATGCTTGGAAATATTTAATTTTCAGCCAACGATATGTGTAGTTGAGGAGAATGGTATATAGTGGGATAATGTTTTAAGACCAGGTATTGTGGACTATAACCATTGTATTGGGGACATGGGCAGGTCGGTGTCCATGAACAAAACCTAGTTATTACATGGACATGTATTGGTACATTTATTTTCCCCATTTAGGTTATGGAAATGTTGCATTATATATCCAGACCCCTTCTAACCTTGGCCACATAGAAGTACACGAGAATATAATTGGTTTTGGAGAACCCGCCTTGTGTTGTGGGTAAATTCCATGTACATCCCCATTATTACCATTTAGATATTTTGGAGTTATTATAATACATATAGTCATAATTCCAAAAAAATATGTGTCCATTTTTTTGTTTTTCAATATTGAACAAGTTGATGGAGTCCATGGGGGATTTTCCAGACATCAAAAAGGTCGTTTGAGGGTCAAATGTTATGATAGAGTTGATTTCCTCAAGATTTTTAGTACAACTATATCATTATACTGACACATTGTATGATGCCTATTTGAGGATGATGAGAAAGATAAAATAATGTATTATTAGTTTATTGGAGGCTTCAACTAGTGTTGGAATATGATTGTCCTAGGCTTGTGAGATAGAGTTATCACTCGATGTAACGGATTAGCTTGGGGTACTAGTAGATCTAGGGTGACATGGAATGTGGTTGGGATTGAGGCAATCTTTAAATTGAGGTTTTATACACATTAATCCTTATGAGGCAATGCGATTATAGATATTATGTTTTGGGATGTATTATCTCGAGAGATGAATGATGGCCCAAGAGTTTAGTTGTGACCAAGGTTCCAATAGGAATCCCTTCACTTATGTTTCTTCCCAAATGATCAAAATAGGGATTCTATAATGTGACATAAATTACATATAGATATTACATAAACATTGAAGATTATTAATTATATAACATAACAAAACCACGCCAGAAACGTATATAATGAATGTCTTTAGAAACTAGGAAAATAAACAATTGGTTTGTAAAACATCTACATTGTCTCCCTCTTATTTATTTATCAAGAGACTCCATTTCTACATATTTAAAAAAAATATTAATGACATGGGTAAAATAAACATATGAAATATTGAGCTCAAATTCTCAGTAAGGGTAATCATGGATAATATCAATCATATCACAAACATAAGAACATAACATTTGAAAATACTATCCTACATATAAAATATCATAATATAATATCATCATATAAATCATAAAAGTGAAATGTAATCCCAATATTAATAAAATAAGACATAAAATTTTGAGTAATACATAGATAAACATAGATAGACAATTTATTTTAGTCTAGGATCATTGTTGAGACTATCATTGAGGACAAATTCTATTACTGAACCAAATTCACTCCTCATCCCAGCCCTTTATTACTGAATTGGATTTACTTACCATTACAAAAATGTCTATCATAATTGATATAAATCTTTACCGAATGAATTATAGGGAGATATAGGACCCAACTATATCATATTGTAACCATTCTTAAGTGTTCCACAAAAACAATCACCAAAGTAGAACCCTTGAAATCAAATGGGTTTCTTAAAAATCATTAAATCGTAATTGATATAAAACAACTAGAATTATTAAATAAAATTACATCATAAACAAAATAAATCTATATTAATAAAAGGAAAATAACTATAACCGTATTTAATGTGTGTACTCTTAGATGGAAAATAATATTTGTAAAACACCAGAAATTAATTCCTGAGGAAAATATGCTTCCTTTTTTAAAAATGTTTTCCTTCCATAAAATGCCAGATAATTTTAGTAGAAGTAATTTTACATGAAAATAACCGTATAATATTGTCTGGGATGCTCCAAGGAAATATATAATTATGAAATTATAAAAATTCATTCATTTCATACAAATTGAAATAAATTATTCTCGTAATTTTTCTAGAAAAGTCAAAATGTACCTTCTACTAATAACAACAAAAGATTCCATTCATAAAATTTAGTTAAAAATAAAAAAAAAATTAATTTTAACAATTATATATGGTTATAAAGAATATTTTTCAATAACTATTTTGGAATCATTGTTGAGGATGGTAATTATAACCCACTAAATACTTACTAATAAATGATTTTGGATTAGAATGAGATTTGAAATGTCATCACTTACCTTAGTTACGATATGATTCATATGTATCTGAACCTCATGTAAAATTATTTTAATAATGTTATTTATTTATTCCATAACCATAATTAGTTTTATGATAACATTTATTATCATATTTTCATCTCTTTGTTATTAACATTTCATTGTTATTCATTTTTTTAGGTATTAAATGATTTATGTTCTTATGCATGTTTAATTGGATTAGTTTTTATTACTATTTTGAGGTTATATTTAAATAATTTACATCATGGTATTATTATAATATATATAATATTTTTTCATTCATTTAATTTCTATTATCATGCTCCAATGAAGATTATGTATAACTAATCACATTGCACCGTGGAGACGGTTATGCATACGTACGCACGAGCGGCGATATCGATTCCATAATTGTTGAATGGAATTGAATTGGATGGTGTATAATATCTTAGAATAAACATAATTTTATTTATATAATATATATATTTATTAATTCCATCATTATACCCATCCGTGAAAGGTGGTGTTGAAAAACGGATAATACCATGGCATGGAGACGAAAGACCATACGTACGCAAACATGGTGATTTAATTTTTCATAGGATGGGTAAAATATGAAATATGGTTGTTTCATATTTATAATAACATATCCATATATTATTTATATTTATTTAATTACTTTATAATGAAACAAATAATGAGGATGATGTAGAATAAGAAAGATGTTTGAATGAATCAGTAAATGATATTACCTCTTCTTCGATATGCCTCCTCTATATATCTTCTTACAGAACAAGAGTTGGTCATTAAAGATGACTATAACATCTAGGATTAAAATTGATAAGTTGATAATGAAAATTTTTAGGGGATATCCATTGTTGAAATATGAAAATTAAGTGAATATGTGAGGGAATAGGTGCACATTAGTAATTGAGGTGAGGGGATATTTTGGAAACTCTATAAATAATAATTTATAATAAAATAAAACACTACCCAAAACCCACCACAATGTCCCATTTTCAAATATGAGATGAGAAAGGGTTGTAGTGTCATCGTCCAAAAAACTTTAGACACATTCTTTTTATAATTTTAGACCATGCCTTTTTAATAGACACTTAGTTATTCTATACAATTGTAATTGTGGTATTAACATTCAAAATATTTAATGGTTATTAATAATTTCATATATGGTGTTAATTAAAAATATATGGATATGTAATGAAACTATTTACCATTTAATAATAAATTTTTAATATTAATTTTTTTATTATTGTTAAATAATTTAGTAAAATGTTATTTTTATAAAAAAATCTTTTATGTCAGTTTGAACAATATTCACTTATTTGACATTAAATAAACTCCACAAAAAAGATAAATTAAAACCTAAATATTTAATACAATATTACATGTCATAGTAATCTATGAAATTGGTGAATAATATTAATTACTTCATATGATATTCATTTAAATAATCTTAAAACCATTTTTTGATATTTCTATTAATAAAATAAATTCTACATCACTATTGTGTCATCATTAATGGGAACTATTTATTCTCTTAAAGTTGAAAATTAATATCTAGGATGTAGGTAATTAATTTAGAATTTATTGAGACTATCTATAGTTCATATTATCTTCTAGTTATCACAATATTAAAATTAATATACTTATATAAATTGAGATTGTGACATTTTGTCTCATTGATCAGTTTTCATTATATTCATGTTAGATTCATTGGTAAGTGGCCATTAAGATATTTAATTTTGAAAAATAGATGATAAGGGTCAAATTTTATCATCCAATAGGATTTTTAAAGCTGTTAATGTAATTTTAGAATATCAATTTACCCTTTAATACCCCGATTTACAGTATACCATAGGTATAAAAATAATTACCAAAGTAACTAGTCATACTGCCAAAAAATAAACGTAACCTATTAACATAATTTGGACCTACTGATTCCATATATGGGATCCAGTTTTCAAAATTAAAAATAATGAATATGTAGTAATTAATCTAAAATTAATCTCATTGATGAAATGACAAAACCAATTTTAAAAGATAATACATTTCAAAAGATTGAAATGTTTTTACCTATGATTTCCATGTAAAATTAATTATAATGATATAAATTATATTAAATTTTAAAAATATATTAAATTTATATTTTAAAAACATTCAATATTATAATTTACCCATATATATTACCTTTATGAAAAAATTTGTTTTTAATTAAAATTTAGCGTATTTTTACTATTTATCAAAACATGAATGTTATCAGAAAAATATCATAAATATATCTAATGTAAATGTTTATATCTCCCTTTAAAATGAAATTTTTATGTTGTAATATACAAATTATTAATTTGTCAAATTATTAATTTTAAAGGGTTTCTCCATTCAATGGTGTAAAATTAATCTTTTTCAAAAAAGGTTTTTATACATCAAATAAGATTTTCTTCATACCCTATGACTAAAATTTCCTTTGAGTGAATATATAAAATATTATATTAAGTATATAACACATATATATCTCATTAATTTCATTACCAAAATTAATTCACTCAAAAATAAAAATATCTATTTGATTTATATTTTTGAAAAATAATTGATAACTAATGAATTCACAATACATTTTTAAAAGTTTGTTATCATTATTCCACTAACCGAATTGATAGGCTAGAATGTATATTTTAAAATAACGGCATATTTTGGTTCGTTTAAACTTGCAGTTGTTCCAAGAAAGCTACTAAGGAATAATAATTAGTTAAAGAAAATATTTGTGTGTTACATTATACCCCCTTGAACTAAATTTTTTCCTCGAAATTCACCAGATGGAAGAAAATAATTAAGGATACCTATCCCTTTTCATATCTTCAAGATTCCATGTAGCTTCATCAAATTGGTGGTTCCTCCTTTAAATTTCAACCAAGTGAATGGTATTATTTCGTTGAACAGTTTCTCTACGATCCAAAATCTATATCAGTTGTTCATCATAATAATGATATTGCTCCAACTGTATCACTTTTGATCTTAGTAGATGAGAAGGATCATGAATATATTTTCTCAGAAGATATACATAGAATAACTCATGATCTTTTGGGATATTTGGTGGAAGAAATATTCAGTAATCTACATTCCCAAATTGATCCGGAATTTCAAAGGGACTAATATACCTAGGTATCATCTTTCACTTCTTTCCAAATATAATTACTCTCTTACAGGGAGGTATTATTAAGTAAAACTTTACACCCAATTCAAAATATATAACTTTTCATTGGTTGGAAGCATAATTTTTTTATCGAATATGAGCTTTTTTTGTGTTGTTGAATAGATCTGACTATTTATTCCATCTCATTAACAATATTATGTTGGAATAGCTTTCGTTCCCCAACTTCATCCAATCATGTTGGAGTTCTGAACTTCATTCCATATATGGAATTATAATGATATATTTGAATACTGGAGTGAGAGCTATTATTGAATGAAAATTCCACCTATGGTAGGTGTTTATCCCAACCACCTTTGAAATCAAATGAGAATTCTCTCAACATGTCTTCCTGAGTTTGAATTGTCCTCTTTGACTGAATGTTTGTTTGAGGTTGATAAGTATTGCTGAAACGTAACTCTGTATCTAGATCATGCAAAACAATTCTCTATAAATTCATGGTAAACCTTGTATCCCAATCCGATATAATGGAATTCGATACTCAATGAAATATTAACACATACTTTACATATATCTTGGAATGCTGATCAAGAGAGAAATCGTCTCTAATAGAAATAAAGTGTGCTGAGTTCGTAAGGTGATCAACTATAACCCAGATTGCATTATTGGCTTGGGAAGTTTTGTGATGTCTGATGAAAAATTCCATAGTGATGTTCTCCCATTTCCATTCAGGTATGGGTAATAGTTGTAACATCACATTAGACTTATGTCTCTCAGCCTTAACTTGCTGACAAACCATGCATTAAGACACATATTTTATGACATCTATTTTCATACAATCCAACCAGAAGTAATCTTTCAGGTCCATGTACATCATTGTGCTTCTTTGGTGAATATATAATTAAGAACTATGAGCCTCATCAAATAGTTCCTTCTTTCATTCGGGTATGGGAGAAATAACATCCCGGTTCCTAAACCTTATTATTTCATCTCAATCAATGATGAATTATGGAAAATTTCTCCCTATATTTTGTAGATCTACATATTCCATCTACTCCTCCTAAATGATCACTTATGTTGATGGTTATTCATTCACCTGAGAATGATAAAATTTATCCCATTCTATTAAAATTTCACGATTTCTTCTTTTTAAACCTATTTATATTGAATCTTTCATGATCCTCATCATTGATGAGCTAGAATGGTATTTTTTAAATCAAACTATCTTCCACCTTTTTTCCTTTATAAGGGTGATAATGTATTGGGAATTCGTAATATTTAATCAAATCCAACCATCTTCTTTGGTTCATATTCATCACCTTTTGTATGAAAATATTCCTTAATCTTTTATGATCTGTATAAATATCACACCTTTTATAACGACCTGTCATTTTTTAATAAAACTTACCCTTGATCTAATAAAATATCTTTTTATCTAAAATTTTTATATAAAACAAATGCACATCCTTGGTTTTATGTTTTTGGATTTTAAAATCCTTTTTTAAATTGTTACTGCTGATAGTATAGCTATTGAAAAATGATCACATTATTAGTATAAATATAGTTTTTTATAAAATCCAATTCACCCAGACAAAGAAATAGATTGCCTCATACATTAGTTTTTATCCATACTAAGCTCATTTTTGAAATCCCATAAAGGAGGTAGTGTCACTGGGCTTCTCTCTCGACGAATAATATTCCAATCATCAACACGTTATGTTTGAACAGAATCGACTACTAGATAAGTTGAAGTAAATACAGTTTACCACACATGAAATGAATTCGGAGCTTCCCCAAGATTATGTCACCAGTGTAGACCATACCCATAGGTCTTATGAAGGTGTTATAAGGGGTTATGTAACAAGGTATTAGTTAATTGTTTTGTGTGATATATTTTATAAATAAATTTCTTCTTTCATCAATTGTTCTATGAAATTAGTGTATCATAAAGATATAGTGATTTAGATAAATTAATTTGTTTTGGTAAAATGCGACTTTTGGGAAATATATATATTATTTTATTAAGCTAATGTTTTATAAATATGGTTATATTAATAGTGTTATATGGAAAATTCCTTTATTTATAAGTGGTGATTATATTCCTTACTAATTTACACTATAAATGATTAAGTATTCACCTTGATAAAATTTTTATTTTCATATGATATAACTGAAATTGTATTTAATAATTTATTTTGTAGAATAAATAAATTTTGTGAGTAAATAATATTTTCATAAAATATTAACATTTTATAATTTTTATAAATGATCATATAATTTTTCTGAAGCCAAATGTAATTTAATTATTGTTTGGAAACCATTTTTGTCAAAAACACGTCAATTTTCAATAAATGTGAGTGCTTATTTTTAAAGTGAAAATTCACAAATTTAAAAAATTATTTAGATTAAATAAATATTATTTTTAGAATCATGATGTTGAAATTATGTAATTGTTATTTTTTTTATTATTTTTTGAGATAATCGATTTTTTGGTAAAAATTAAATTCCATATAAATAAATAATGTGTTTTATGACATCATAATGACTCAATAGTGATGTAATAAAATACTATAAAAGTGATATTTAGACAATATATTTTTTAAATTTATAATAACATGATTTTACATTTTTTGGATTAATTTTATGATTCCTTAGTGGACCCTCCATGACTTATAAAATATTTTAACAATTTAAAATGATTTCTTTAAGAGTGTGACTCACCACCATATAAGCTAGCCTAATATGTTAATAAACTCGGCCATTTTCCTTAAAAAAAATTTCCACTCCCCTGTGGAAAGAACCATAGGAAAGAATTGTGGGTTAGTTTGTGGTTTTGGATATTTAATTATATAGATTCCAAAACCTATGTTTGTAAAATATTAAAGAATTCCCCTATCTTTTCCTATATAATCCCACCGAAGCACAAATGCATCTTCACTAAAACCCATTGGATCACGTCCCTACTCTTCCATACAATCTATATAATTTCCCAAGTCACCATAAGTTCTCATGAAGCCCCAATAGAAGCTCTTGAAGTCACACCCTCAATTAAGTGATCCCCACATTCCTTCCTTATTTATGTATAGGTTTTCTTATATGGTTATGCCCTATTATTTTAAATTAAATATTTTGGGGTATGATTTCACACCTCCCCTATACTTCTATCATTACTTTTTAATGATAAGAGACCCCTTTATCTATCATTAATGCCTCCAATGTACACCCATTACCATGCCGAAATTCCGTAATGGATTTAAATCTATTCATTTTCTTTCAAACAAATATTTTATATTATGCATCTAAATTCCACTAAATTTGTTGCTATGTTATTTTTATTGACCCCATTATTGTCCATTTTTATATATAAAGGATTATATACCCATTTCTATCTCATAAAACTATATTACAATTTCTATTTGATGTTATTATGCTACCGAAGTTACACCAAAATTTCCCATGCCAAAATCATCATGTAAGTGAATACCATACCAATTTCTCTGTCAAGGGTATTATTTTTTATGAACATGTACTTTTTGTTTGAGGAATTACATTTATTTATTCCACATATCTTTTTTGAGGAATAAATTATGATTTTCCTTGAATCCATATTGTATGATCTATGTGGAACACTTATGCATGAAAGGAAATGATTAAGAAGGATGCACTCTAATAGAACTCCAGTGCATTGGGTAAAGAATAGTATCATGCTAATTTATATTAAATGAGTGTTTACTCATGCTAATTCATGCGCAATGAGGTTTTACACATTCTAATTCATGTGAAATGGGGCTTTACTTATGCTCTTTGTGAAATGAGCCTTGACTCATTCTAATATCATGTTAAATGTTGTTGCCACATTTCCTTATTATGATGATCATGTTATATCATGCCTTTATTTTCATGTTTCTCTTATACTCAATTCATATTCCTATGGCCTAAAATGTATTTTATTCTTAACTATATTCTATTTTACCCCCTTATTGGGATTTATATCTCACCCTTTTCTTATGTATGCCCTCAGGTTATCCCATACAATGCTAAGTACAAAAGAATGTTTTGGTCATGTAAAAAAATTTCAATAATGATATTGTATTATATAAATTTATTTGACATGTAGTGTTCCTAATTTTCCTAGACACTAGAAATATAAATCCTCATATTTTTCTTAAGTTCCAATTTATATAATAAATCTTGTTTAAGTGTGTAATAAAGATAAGGGATGTTATAGTTTATATCAAAGGATAGGTTTAGTTATTTGTGGGATTAGTATTAGAAAACCCTAGTGAATGCCTTATGGATAAGACTATGTTTTAGAAAAACATATCTAAATTTTATTCAGTATAGAATAAGTGGTTTATCAAGAAAATAGATCCAATCCTGGATAAAAACAGATAGATGTGGATCGGGGAAAAATGTATCTAGGGGTAATACTTGAAAACACCACTTTGAGCTAGACTCGAACGAGAACTATTGCACGGTAAAAGGCCATGATGCAATCTTGGACCGACCCTCCAATGCGATATTCTTTGGTAAATTCATATGTTTAGTATGAACCATTATTAAAGGTATAAAACCCCCCTAATATTATATATTGGGAAGTATATCCAAGATAACATTTATTGAAGACTATAAATTTATAAGATAAGGAAATAAATGTAATTTATAATTTATCTATTATTGTAATTGGATTCCCCTTTATTTGTTACCCCTAACATTCATTGTATTCTAGATAATGGTTGGTAATAGGAGGAAACAGGCTAACAACCGATGGAAATATTAATGTAATGACTGTTCTAATGAAATGCCCAGTCCAATTGGGGCAGGAATTAAAAACATAGTAAAGATACTCTCTCAGATAACTCATTTTTTGAATAGAATAATGGATCAAGAGTAACATTCAACCACCACACCCCCCCATCCTCAAGAAATTATAAGATACAATTGAGAGATCATTCGATAAATGCCTCCTACATTCAATGGATCTTCTGATCCATTAATTGCCAAGCAATGGATCAACTCCATTGAGAATATCTTCTCCATAAATCAAGGTTATGAACAAGAGAATGTTCTTCTAGATGTTAATCGTATATATGGTGAAGTTGATCCATAGTGGACAATGGAAAAAAAATACTAAGCCTAAGGAAGATATCGAGGCATTGGAATTGAAGAATTTCCATTAAATGTTTTTCGAAAAAAACTTTCCTGCACATCCTCTGTCATTAGATGAAAAGGGGCTTTTATGGCTTCATGAAAATAGATGATGAATCTATTGGATCATGGGAGGAAAACATCACAAGGCATGCATGATACGCCTCCATATTTGTCGTTACACCTGAATGCAAGGATGATCTCTTATTTTTTGGGATAAAACCTAGCATACAAAAAGACCTAAATATATGTTACTTTGATAGCTATGGGAAATTGAAATATATGCCCTCAATATCGAAATAGAGACAGACTAATCTCAGGGGTATCAAAGCGATAAGAAAAGGTATTCTGACATAAATTCTAGAGGTCTGATGGATAAATCAAACGGTGATAATAAATTCTTGGACCCCACATGCCAATGGTATAGAAAAAAGAACCCCAAAAAGCTTCGTGATGGGGATGAGAAAATGATTTAGGTGTAAAGGATATGGGAAACTGACCATTAATTGTCGACAAGAAAAACCAACTGGTGCGGTAGAGGTGAGTGATGATCCATTAGACCCTCAACACATTATTCATTGGTTCAACTGCAACGAACTAGGGGATTTTTCAAACTAATTCTCTATGCTAAGGGTTTGTAGAGGCATTAAACAACCTCCAAGGCAGTAAGGGTGAGCTTTTTCCATCACCACTTCCAAAGATAACCCCGAAAAACAATGTGGTGATAGGGAAACTTGTTATTCATTCAATAATAGTGAACATTTTTTTATTACGGTTCAATTCATTCTTTTATATCCAAAATTTTTTGTAAAACAATCTAAACATCACTATAAATTATGGATATAGAGATATCAGTGAGGATAAAATGGGACAATTATTTCATCCCATGAATATAAATCCATCCATGTCATAATTTGTTGATTGAACTTCCTAGTGAACCTTGTCATAATCCCTCTATTGTAATTTGATGAAATTATTGTCATGGATTGGATTTCCCTACATAGAGTCGACAAAAAAATTTCGTTAGAAGGAAATCACTCTATATATGGCGAATAGATCCTAGATTCTGTAAATTTTCAAGGAGGAGGATGAATCTTTATTACCACCATCATCTCTAGCATAGATATTACTGCCCTATGAAAATGTGTTTCTTGATCATATGATTGAGTCTAAAGAAGAAACCATCCTTAAAGACATTCTTATTGTCTAGGAATTCACTGATGTATTTCCAAAGGAATTATCTGGTCTTCCTCCAATAAGAGATGTTCAATTCTTGATTGATCTTATACCTGGGGTGTTTTTGATATCTAAGGGTCTATATTGAATGGATATTATCGAGATTGGGGATCTAAAAAACAACTATCGGGTAATCTTTGAGAAGGGTTTATATTCCCAAGTGCTTCACCATGGGGTGCACCAGTCTTCTTTTTCAAGAAGAATGATGGGTCAATGTGACTTTTAATTTATTATCGTGCTCTCAACAAAATCACGATAAGAAAAAGTATCCACTACCATGAATTGATGACTTGTTTTTCAGCTATGTGGGGAACAATACTTCTCCAAGTAGGATCTGTGGTCGGGATATTACCATGTTATGTAATGAAGGATTATATCCCCAAGACTACTTTCCTACAAGGTAGAAAATCTATGAATTCAAAGTAATTCATTTCGTACTCACTAATGCTCCATAAATATTCATTGACATTACGCATAGAGTATTTAGATATTACCTCGACTAATTTGTGGTAGTCTTTATAGATAATATTCTCATATACTCAAAAACCATGGTGAAGCATCCGAAAAATCTAAGAACTATACTAGAGACCTTGTGAAAGTAGAATATCCTTTCCATGTAAGGAAAATGTGAGTTCTTGTTAAATGAAGTCTCATTCTTGTGTCATATCATCACAAACAATAGGATATCTATGTTTCCCTCGAAGAAAATTGCAATTGAGGTATGATTAAGGAAGACATCTCTTACGGATATCCGTAGCTTCCATTGGTTCGCTGGATATTATTACCAGTGTGTGAGAAATCTCTCACGATTTTTAAACCCTCTTACAAATATATCTCTGAAGGGAGCCATTTTTTTGGAGTTGTGAATTAAAATATATGTTCAAGTAGATGAAAAGGATGCTTATCACTATTCTCGTGCTCACAGTACCTACAAGTGGAGAACTTTTTGTGGTATTCAATAATATTTTGATGAATTTCCTAGGATTTGTGTTGATGAAAAATGACAAAGTCATTTCCTATTCTTCACAGAAATTGAATGTTCCTAAGAAAAACTATCCAATACATGATCTGTAATTGGAATCATTAATCTTCGCTTTAAAAAAATGGCGGCTTTACCTCTTTGGGGAGAAGTTTGAAATATATACAAATCAAAAAATCCTTAAAAATGTATTCACACATAATGATTTGAATATTCCATAATGAATATGGTTAGAGTTGATCAATGAATATTACTTGTCAACCAATTTATTTCATCAGAAAGAGAAAAAGGTGGAAGATTATATCTATAGAAAGGACCCAAGAATTATATCATTGATTATAATTGAAAATGATCCAATCATCTTAGATTTAAAGAAGATGGAAATGAGAATCATAAAGGATGGAATTTCCTAAATCCTTTCAGAAATGATTTCTCAACCGTCTCTTTGGGTAAGCATAAAGGATGCTCAAAATGTTGATTAGAGAATTTATAAGAATGTGGAAACTATAAAAAATGGTAAATACTTGGAGTTTAATATTAACAGAGAAGAAATTGTGAGATTTGGGTCATGACTATGTGTTGCATCAAATCCGGAGTTAGTGAGTGAACTCTTGGATAATGAACATTATTTTAATTTCTCCATTAACCCTTGAAATAGAAAGATTTATCGAGATCTTTGAGAGAATTATTGGTGGGGTAACATGATGAAGGATATCGCTGATTATACCTCAATGTTCCTGGTGTGTCATAATGTGAAGGATGAGATGAAAAATTCTATGGTGATGATGCAACAATTACACATACAAACATGTAAATGGGAGATCATCACCATGGGCTTTGTCACTGGACATACGACGACATCAAAAGGATACAATGATATCTGGGTTGTTGAAGATCGTATTAAAAATACATCACACATCATTATAATTCAATAATATTTTACATTTGATCAACTGTAAAAGATATAAATAAAATAAGTGGTAAGGATGAATGGAGTTCCACTCTCTATTGTATTCGATAACGATCCTAGAGTCACCTCAGGGTTCAAGAAGGGTCAATAACACACTTTGAATACTGATTTGAACTTCAGTATGATTTATCATCCTCAAATCGATGGAAAATATGAGTGGACTACCAAAACACTTGACAAAAAGTTTTGATAATTCTCAATGGACTTCAAAGGAGTATGTGATCTGCACCATCCTCTGGTTGAGTTCACATAGAATAATAATTTCTACTCAAACATCCAAATGGATCCTCTTAAATACCTTTATGAGATGAGGTTCATAACACTGGTATGTTGGGATGAATTTGGGGAGAGAGGACTCCTAGTACCAGAAATGGTCAATGAAATAGTGGAAAAGGTGAAGACCATCTAGTAGCACATTATAGCTACTCAGAAGGGAAAAGGATTCTATGAGGACAATCACTGATGATACCCAGAGTTTTATATTGGCTATATGGTATTCATCTACATATCACCGTGGAAGAAATTTTTGAGAGTTGGGTAGAAGTGAAATATTAGTCCAAGGTACATCATCCATTTTGAGATATTTGATTGCATTGGAGTAGTGGATTATCTACTAGAACTCCCACCCAACCTATCTATGGTGCATGATGTATTCCATGTATCACTCTTGATGATGTACATACCTGGACAATCACATGTACTCAATCCATAGGTGGTACCATTTGAGAATGACCACTCCTAATAAGAGAAGCTGGTTAAGATCCTAGATTGTAGGGAAAATGTTCAACAAAATAATACAATGTTCCTCAACGAAGTGTTTTGGAGAGACCACTTGTTTTATGATGCAACAGGGGAACTGTAGGATGTGATGTGGTAGAGTTACCCACATCTGTTTTAGTGTGGGAATAGAAAATTTTGGAGAAATTTCTTACAGGGGGAAGATTGTAAGGACCTAATCGTTATTACCTAAAATTTATCATGATCTTATTAAAGGAATTATTTTGTAAAATGGTTATATAAAACATATACAATTCCTTGGTTTTAGGTTTTTTGGATGTTATGATATCGTTAAGAATTGATACCTTTACTAATATAGCCATTTAATAGTGATCACATGATAAGTATAATTATAGGGCTTTAACAAATATAATTTACTCAAAAAAATAAGTGATGGCCTCATATAGTAGAATTGCTCCAAATGAAGTTCATTTGTTGGAGCTCAGAAAGGAAGCAGTGTCACTGGGCTTCACACATGACCGTGCCCATGCTAAGCATTAACACATTAAGTTTTAATGGAATCACCAAAGAGAGAAGTGGAACTTAATAGAGATTTCCACCTTAGTAATGTTATCCTAGCCACCCCAAATGTTTCCCGCCATCACACATCATACCAATTGGTCTTATGTAGGTGTTATAAGGGGTTATCTAAGATAACATTAGTTACTTTTTTGTGATCCATTTTTTAAAAATACATCTTATTCCATAAATTTATTTTTTAGAATATTTTTTCTTAGAAATATAATGATTCAGATGAATTTATTTTTTGGGTAAAATGATACATTTTGGAAATATTTAAATTATTTTATTCTATTAAGGTTTTATTAATATTTATATTATAATAGTGTTAAAAGAACACTATTTTTTATTATAAGTGTTGATTATATTCCTTATTATTTTTAATCTATAAATGATTAAGTATTCAATTTGATAAGAATTATATTTTCATAACATAAAACTGAAATTTTATTAAAGAATATATTTTGATGAAATAATTACTTTTTGGAATAAATATATTTTAATAAAATATTATTATTATATAATTTTTATAAAAGTTCATGTAATCTTTATGAATCCAAATGTCATTTTATTATGTTTTGAACCTATTTGTCTCCAAACCCATAAATTTCTAATAAATGACATTTTTTATTTTAAAAGTGAATATTCACATTTTTAGAACATTATTTAGATAAAATGAAAAATATTTTTTTGAATCAAGATGTCAAAAATTATCCAACTGTGAAGTTTTAATAATTTTCCAAGACAATTAAATTTTTGGGTAAAAATTAATTATTCTATAAATATACAATGTGTTTTATGACATCATAATGACCCAATACTGATTTAATAAATACAATAAATTTGATATTTTAGAAAATATATGTTTTATCTTTAAATAATGGAATTTTATATTTGTTTGATTAATTTTATGATGCCATTGTAGACCCTACAAGACTAATAAAATATTTTAACATTTTAAAATTATTTTCTTTTTAAGTGTGACTCAAATACAAATAAGAAAGACAAATATTTTAATAAGTTTGGCCATTTTCCATATAAAATAATGTTTTCCACTCTTATTTTTGAATAAAATAGGAAAACCCATATGTTGGTTTGTGGTTTTGAATATTTAATTATATAGATTCCACAACCTAATTTTGTGAAATATTAGAGAATTCCCCTCTCTTTTCCTATATAAACCAACCCAAGCTCTCACTTAACTTCACTAAAAACAATTGGAGAACGTCCCTACTCTTCCTTGCTCTCTCTAGAATCTTCTTAACTTAAACCAATCTCTCATGAATCCCCTCTGCAAACCCTTGAAGTGACACACTAAAGTTTGGGATCCTAACTTTCCTTACATCCTTATTTATGTCCACGATTCTTATATTGTTATTTCCTTTTTTTCAATGAAATATGTTTTGGTATGACTTCAAACCTCTCCAATACAACCCCACATAGGTTACAATTATTAGATACCCCATTCTCTCTCATTAATGCCTCTCATGTACACCCGTTACCATGCCAAAATTCCGTAATGGATTTCTCTCTCCTCATTTACTTTCAAGAAATTCATTTATATTATGCCTCTAAATTCCATTAAATATATTGGGATATTATGTTCCAATACCACCTTACATTCCATATCATGTATAAATGATGATATACACATTTCCATTCATCAACCCATTTTATGATTCCTATTTGACGTCATTATGCTGATGAAGATACACTAACATATCGCATTCCAAAATCATTGTGTATGTAAATACCAAAACCAATTTACTATTAAGGGTATTCACCATTATGATCATGTATTTGTTGATTTAGGGATTAAATTTATGTTTTCCACATCTATTTTTTGAGGAATTAATTATGAGGTATAATGAATTGATGTTTTTTGATCTCTGTGGCACAATAATGCAAGAAACGATATGATTAAAAAGGGTTCACATTGATAGCACTCGAATGCAATGGTTAAAGAATAATATCATGATAAATCATATGGAATGAGTGTTGAATCATGATAATTCATGTGAAATGAGGGTTTAATCATGATAATTCATGTTCAATGAGGGTTTACTAATTCTCCATGTTCAATGAGCCTTGGCTTATGCTTATATCATGTTAAATTTTGATTCCACATTTCCATGTTATGATAATTATGCTATATCATGCATTTTATGATCATGTTTATTTTAAAATCCATTGATATTCATGTTGAAATCCATGTATTATATTCTTCTTATTAAGCTTTTTTTTAATCCCTTGCTAATATTTATAGCTCACCCTTTTCTTATGTATGTCCTCTAGTTATCCCATGAAATTTTATGTACAAATAAATGTTTTGGTAATGTAAATTATTTTTTCAATAATGATGTTGTATTTTATGTCATAAGTTGTCTTGTAATGTTCATAATTTCCCAAGACATGATACCCATTATCATCAGATTTTTTTTGTGAGTAATTTTAGGTAATAAATCATTTTAATGTGTATAATAAAGATAAGATTTATTATTCCTTTCACCATAATGACTATTCCTTCATATATTTATTGCAATGATTACCACAACTAACTCTAAATCATGTTTTGAGAATATTTATCATGAATTTTCAACTGCTTTGAGGCATAACATTTCACCATATACTTTTTCATGAGAACACATCCCATCCCCTTTGTGGATGAATCACTGTAGACCACTAACCATTATCCACTACAAGGCAGTGTGAGCACAGGTGCACTGGCTAACCATCTTTTTAGATCATTAAATTATCTTCACATTCCTCCATCCAAATAAACATAACTATTTTTGGAGTCAAATTGGTGAGTGGATTAGATAATCCGAAAAAATATTTCACAAAAACATTGATCATATCCATCTATACAAAGAAAACATTGGATCTCAGTTATTGTTGTTTGTCTCGAACATTATTCAATAAACTCTATTTTCTTGGATCCACAGATATCCCATCTATTGAGATTACGTGACCCAAAAAAGAATATTTTTTCAGAAAAAATTCACACTTGGTAAATTTTAAATAAATATTCTCTATTCTCAGGGTCATCAGTATAGTTCTAAAGGGATCTTCAGGTTCTTCCTTTCTCATTGAATTGATAAGAATATTATCAATAAAGTCTTCTAAAATCTGATCAAGATAGTCACTTAAGATTCTATTTATTAGATTCCAGAAGATAGAAAGGGCATTAGTAAGACCAAAAGGCAACAATATAAATTTATAGTGTCCATAACTTGTACATAATTACATCTTTTTTATATAATCTAATTGAACCTTAATTGATCATATCTATAACGATGATAAATCTTGTAAAAGTATTGAGCTCCACATAGTTTCTCAAATAAATCATCAATGCAGAGAAGATGATATTTTTTCTTTATTGTGATCTTGTTATGTTGTCAATAAAAAAAGATTCTCATTGGACCTTCTTTCTTCATATCAAATTGAAAAGATACTCCAAAGGTGACACACAATGTAGTATGAATCCCTTATCAAGATTCTATTTTAGTTCCATCTTCCATTTTTTCTTCTCAATTGGGTGCATTCTATAATGTGTCTTTGATATAGGCATAGCACCAAGTATAAGTTATATTGAATACTAAACATAATGATTTGGTTAAAGACCTTGAAATTGCCCAGGAATGTCATCATAAAACTCCCATACAACGGGAATATTTTGAATCATGAGTTTCTACCATACCCTTTGAGATAAATAACCTTTAATTAATGGAATCAAGACCCATAGTATACAAGAAATTTCTACTAGAAGGTTATATTCATCCTTGCATCAATAGATGATCATATATTGATCTAGAATAAATAATGTTACTTCCATTACTTGTAAGTTGATACATGCTCTATATAAAAAAATCCAATCCATTCCAAAAAATCACAAATAATTTCATTATAATAGGTATCAAAATATTCACCATAAGAACTTTTCTCCAAACATCTACCCGAGAAGAATTAAAAATCATCGATAAAAATATTGTACCATTAAGAGTTTTCACAGCTTAATCAATGTCTAATTATTGAGCTAATATGACAATACCCATATAAAATTATTCATAACTAATAGATTTTGTTGATATAGAATCAAATAAAAAAAATTCAAGTTTAGAGTGGATGATATGTGTACATTTCACCAGGAATTATCGTACTCCACATCACCGATAGGGATTTCATGTGACATTCCTTTTTCTTTTTCCTTGAGAGATTGTTGGCATGGATCATCATCAATAACCCTTTTATTAGGGAATTAATTGATATACCTCCCTATTTCCTTTCACGTGTAACATTTATGTCTAGATGTTGCCTTCTGTGTAGCCTTTTCTTTGTTCACATCATTAGAAATTTTTTCCCTTTACTTTGACATTCAACTACCCAATGAACTTATTTTCCCTACATAAAATATTTACTATTCCAATAAGACAATTACATCTATGTTTCATTCCACATTTTGAGAATAATGTAAACCCCATCATCTTTTTCGTGTGGTCTTTAGATTTCCCTTTGAATTCAGTTTTTCTATTACTATCAATCCCATACAACTGATTGTTTACTCTAATCTCCATATCAACCTTGAGAGAACAAATAAAAATTTCCTCCTAGCTATTTGAGTCACTTATGGATAATTCCCTTCAAAAACATGGTTTGAAGCCACTAAAGAATCAATCAATTTTACTATCAAGTTGGATAATAATTCTAGAAGCATAAATTTCAAGTCTTATAAAATTTTCTTCATAGGTACCAATGGATTCATTATCCATTTTATTATGTTCAAGGAAATACTTCTGCATATTTTTATCTTAGAAAATGAGGAAATTAATTATTAAAAAATATATTCCTCAACTCGTCCCATTCCAGGGACTCAATTTCATCTCTTTTCCCCGTATTCATGATTAGATTCCTCCATTGATCAAATTATCCTTCCAAATGGTAAATATATTAGATTAATTTATCATGTTGAAATAATTATATAACTAAAATATCTTTTTAGTGGTATTTATCAATTGTTCCACCACTAATGGATCAGAATACCCACAAAATGAATGTGGATGTTGTCTCATGAAGGAGTCAACATAATGTTGCTCCCTCCTTTTCTCATTTAGAAGTCATGTGTGACTCATAGCTTTAGATTGTTGATCGAGCATGGATAAAATAATTTTTATTCCATCTCCTGCAACATTTAGTTGCTCAGGGGGATATCCATTACATTTATCATCACATTCATCATTAATGTGGTTTCACCGAGTTCCAGCCATTGACTAAGACCAAGAATCATATTGTGAGAAACACTAATCATAATGGGAAAACCACATAATTCAAGAATAAAAGTTCAATTTAGAACACTAGGTTTTATCCTATGTTATTCATGAACATCTTTAAAACACTAGGATAATATTGTAACCAAAACATATAAATATAGTTAGGGTTCTTATTAAGGTTATCTCATACAAGTTCCCAAAGGTTATCTATAAATTTTCAATGTTACAAACTATAATGGTCCATACATTGCATATATATATTACTTCAACATTGAAGAATATTTATTACATAATATAATAAAACCATTCTAGGACAGTATAGGTTTATTGTCTTTAGAAACTAGGAAACATAAACATCTAGTTCATAAAACATCCACATTATCTCTAGGTCATTTCATCATAACCAGAATATCTTTTGACATATCATACATAATACCCTTCTTAATTACCGTGGTGAAAAAATACATATGAAAAGGTGAGATCCAATTCATAGTAAGGAAAAAAATGGGAAATATCAATCATATCATAATCATATGAATATAACATTTAAATATAATATCATGGATATAAATGATCAAAATATCATGTCATTAGATAAATCATAAAAGTGAATTGTAATCCCAATAGTCATAAAATAAGACATGAAATTTTGTTTCATACACACATAAGAATTGAAAATCATTTTATATTATTCAAGTCTCATTTTTTAAGACCATAATAGTGGAAAAGTCAATTACTGAACTAAGTTCATTCCCCGTTCCATCCTTGTATTAATGAACCTGATTTACTTTCCATTTCGTTCATCTCTATCCAATGAAATATAAATATTACCCAATTAATTTTATGTATATATAGGTCACACCCATCTCATAATTAATCCATTCTTTTTTTTCAAAAAATCTTAAAAACATTCACCATAGCATAACCCATGAAATCAAATGGGTTTTTTTTAAAACATCATTCAATCATAATTGATATAAAACAGATGTATTTACTAAATAATATTCCATCATAAACACAATAATTCCATATAAATAACAGGTTTATAAGTATATCCTTATTTAAATAGTGGCATCTTAGATGGAAAATAATTTTGAGAAAACCCTTGAAATTAATTCATGAGAAAAATATCCTTTCCTCTTCAAAAAAAATTTCCTTCCTAAAAATGCCACACAATTTTATATGAAATAATTTTATATGAAAATAACCTTATAAGATAATAGAGGAATATTCAAGGAAGTACGATATTATGAAATAATAAAAATATGTTCATTTTGTGTAAGTTTAAAAAACATTGTTCTCATACATTTGCTGGAAAAATCATAAAGTACCACATACCAAAAACAAAAAAAGATTACATTCATAACATTTAGTAAAAATTTACCAATGGGTAAAATTGAATTTTAAAAATTATATAAGGATATAAATAATATTTTTAAAATACCTATTTTTGAAAGATGTATGTGTATGATAACTATACCCAAGTAAATACTTACTGATAAACAATATCCAATAAAAATGTGATTTGAACTGTTATCATTTAACATTGGTCTGATATGCTTCATATGTATACAAAACTCCTTTATTAGGATTTAAATAATATTACTGATTTATGACATAATCATAATAATTTTGCTGATAACATTTATTATCAAATTTTTATATGTTTTGTCTATCGTTAATTTTTACTTGTTATTCAGGTATAAACTGCTTTATGTTTTTCTGGATGTTTTGTCAGATAAGTACTTTTTCCTCTTTTAGGTAATAGTTATATCTTTTAGAAAATGGTATTAGTATATTACATATCATATTTATTCCTTCAATTAATTTGTATACTGTTTCTTTAATGATTATTATGTAGAACATATCACCTCACACCGTAGGGACAGTAAGCCATACGTACGCCTGAGCGGTGATATCGTTTCCATAATTGATGAATGGTTTTGAGGTGGATGGTGTACCATATATCAGAATAAAAATAATTTTATATAAATCATATATTTATTTATTTATTCTATCATCATAACCATCCATGTATGTTGGTGGTGAAAAATGCATTACACCATGACGTGGAGATGTTAAGTCGTATGTACGCACATGCAGTGATTTCATTCTTCATAGGATGGTTAAAAGGTGGAATATGGTTGTTTCATATTAATAATAAAATATCACTATATTATTGATAAAAGTATTATTACTTTATAATGAAACAACTAATGAAGAGGATGTCTAAGAAGAAATTAGTTTTAACGAATTGGTAAATGATATTACATCTTCTTTGATGCGCCTCCTCTAAATCTACTCTAAGTGCACTAGAGTTGGTTTTTGAAGATAAAAAGAATATATATAATAAAATTAGGTCAGTTTTTAAGGAATAAAGGGAATAGTATGTCCTAGATTGATGGATCAAAATGATGTTATGTGGTGAGGGAGTATGTGTCCTTTTATAATTGTGGTGAGGGGAACTTTTGGAAACATCATAAATAATAATTTATAATAAAATCAATCCCTATCCAAAAAAACTCCAAAATGTCCCTATTAAGATCCTTAGATGTTATAGTGTTGTAATCCCTCCAACCAATAATGTTTTGACAAGTTAGTTTTTCAATTTAAACCACATCTTTTTGGATGATAGTTTGTTTTTATATTTAATTTTAATTATGGTAATAAAATATTAAACATTTAATAGTTATAAATATTTAATTATATGTTTTTAATAGACTATGAATGGATATTTAATTAAATTATTGAACTTATAATTATCACATTTAAATTTTTAAATATTTTTATAGTTTTTTAATATTTTAATAAAATTTTATTTTCATAAAATATCAATAGTGTCAATTTAGACACTATTCATTTATTTGACATTAAATAAAATACACACAGAATAGAAACTAAAAAAATATTATTACACTCATAAAATTTGATATTCACCATATATATTTGTGGATTAATCTAATTAGATCGTATGATATTTCTTTTAAGAATTTTAAAACAACTTTTTTTGAAATTTCTATTAATAAAATAACTTCTACATCACTATTGTTTCATCATTAATTGTAATTTTTTAATAACTACTAATTATTAATAAATTTAGATTTTATAGGTAATTATGTTTTATTTTCAAATAATATATATATTTTATATTATTCAATAGTTATCAAGATATTCATATTAATATACTCATATAAAATGTGATTGTGACATTTTGTCACATTCATTAGTTTTTATTATATTCATGTCATATTCATTGTTAATTTCCCATTATGTTATTCAATTATGAATAGTAGATGATAAGGGTATTATTTTGTCATCTAATAAGTTATTTACAGGTGTTACGGTAATTTCAAAATATTAATTTTTCCTCTAATTATTTGATTTTCCTTTAACAGTGGTAATAAAAATAATTACCAATGTTACTATTCAAAATTACCAAAAAATAAAGGTAGCCATTAATCCTAATTTGGACCTGATAATTCCCAATATAGAATCCATTTTTCAAAATTCCATACACATAAGTTTCAATAATTTATTTAAAATTAATTACGTCGTTGAAAAGATAAAACAAGTTTAAAAAGTCAAAACATTTCAAAAGTTTGAATTGTTTTTTCATATGAATTCAATGTAAATTAAGTTCTACTAATATAAAAAATATTAAATGATATAAATATATTATAATTATAATTTATAAATATTAAATATTAAAATTTATCCAAATGAATTATCTTGATGAAAAAAGTTGTTTTAATTAAAATTTACCGAATTTTAGATATTCATCAAAACATGAAATTTTTCCAAAAAATATCAGAAATATATCCAAAGTTAAAATTTATATACCACATAAAAATAAAATGTTTATTTTTTCATATAAAAATTATTAATGTGTCAAATTATTAATTTAAAATGGTTACTCCATTCAATTGTGTAAAACTAATCTTTTTTTAAAAAAATAAGTTGTTGTACATTGAATATGGTTTTATTCATGCCCTATGACTAAAATATCCTTTGTAATATTATAAAAATTATTTCATTAAGTATATAACTCATATATATATCATTATTTTCATTACGAATAGTAATTTGCTTAAAAATACTAATAACTAATTGATTTACATTTTTCATAAATAATTTATAACCAATGAATTGACAATGATTTTCCAAATGTTACTTATAATTATTCCCTCTATCCTAATAGATAGTCCATAAAAATAATATTATAATAAGTGCATCTTGAAGTTTTTTTAAAATTACAATTTTGTGCAAAGAAATCTACTGAAAAATAATAATTATTTAAATACGATATTTCACAAAAACATCTAGGTGTTACAGATGTATTTACTTTTGTACATATCAAAAAGGGGTGAACCAATTTACATGTTATTGTAGTGTTATACGTGGTAATTGACTAATAGTATGACACTAATAGAGGGTATGTGTTTGCGTATTTTTGCTAATTATTGTTCCCTTGGGAATCAAATTGACGTCTGAGTTGGTGGGGATGTTATGTTTATGATATGCATTGGCATTCCAATAACCCAATATATTTTTTCAGGATTATTGAGGATTCTATTATTTCTATCTTTTCATGGATATTCTGACATCAATGGTCTGCCATTTGTTTCATCATAGATTGATTATTTGGGCTACCATTATCCAATTTATTGGACTTGATGCTCCAATTGTATGTTTCAATATGTCGGATGTGATAGACCACATCCGATAATGGGTCAATTGGATTGGATTACCTGTGAATGCGTGGTATGAGGTTGGAAACAATGAACTATATAGATAATGATTGTTTATTTATGGGTTGATCCTAGGCAGAGTATCCTGACATGAATGATTTTGATAGGTGGTGAAGATGTCAGACAGACGCTCCCACAAAGGGATACTATATGAAATTAGGTCATACTAAGGCTCTAGAAACAAATAGTATATAATATGTTTTATGTCTTATACTGACACTCTAAGATACAAAAATTATATATCTTTGTTTAAGAAGACTATAACTATGGATATGTGGTTCATGTGGTAGAGTGATGCTCTATGTTATAAATTTTATGGTTCCCATGGTCTTTGATCGGGGCCTAATCATTGAAAATAATGGTATCAAGTGGTTTATATTGGATTCCCTTTAGAAAATTATTATCAAATGAGATTTGTTTTAAGAACACACTCTATGTGACATTACTGTTTTTGGAAGATTAAATTTTTATAATTACGAGCTATATACATGGTGTTCACATCATGTATTGGTCTATGTATATGTGGTCATATACTTGAAAAGATTAAATTTTGGGACAATATGTCATGTAGTTGAGGTACTCGACCAATTGTGGGATATGGTATTATGGCTATGTATATAGGCAGACATTAAATTTATGGAATAAATTGAAATGTTGAAGTATATAACTTGATCTATGGTATGACAAGGATGTATAGTAGTACACACAAAAACCCCATGTAGGCTATGGATATGTAGATTTACATGTCCATACCCCATGCGAGCCCTGCCATGTAGATTCACATGATCATACATGAGGTTTCAGAGCACATGTTGTATACTAGGGGTGCACACTATATATCATCGCTTTGTTTCGATTTTGATATTGTATAGTTATTTTTTGCACCCTGAGTTAGAATTAAACCCAAGTGGAGTCCATTTATAGTGTTCTTTTTCATTGAACATTATGGTGGACCCCTTGTGACGTTAATAGGATTCTAATTAGTGTATTGTGGGAGTAGTTATGATATGGATGTTTTATTAAATAATAGGAGTATATCATTCCCATGGTAGAGATACGTGGGATGAGAACCATGTGAGTATCACAAGAATTATTGTTGGATATATCCTTTGTTCATTTGAGACCTCAAATTGTGTAGAAATTGTATTTTTTTATTTTTAGTGGGACTAAGCAGTTAATTTAGGTAGTGGAAAATTTAGCTGTACTGGATAAACTAATGTGACTTGGGGAGAGTTTGTGCATGATATAATTTCCTTAAAAAGGATTCAATGCCTTTGTATCCCATGAGTCCATGCGATTCTAGATATTGTGTTACGAGATGAATTTCCATGAGAGAAAAACTTTGGATGAAGAGTTTAGTTGTGACTAAGAGTTTCAATAGTAATGAATTCCCATACATTTGACCCAAATGAAGAAATTAAGTATGTCATTTCCTAAAACCACATTTTTAGGATCCCAAAATGGATTAATCTATTACAAGTTGACCCAAAGGGCCATAAGAGTACCAAATTATAGGAAAACCCCATGACGATGTTTGTTTTTTTAGTAGTATTGGTTATGGGTGTTCCCATATGAACAAAATTTATTTATGAGTATGTATGGATGAGATATTTATTATAGGAGTTGGTGTTCAACATGTCCATGAATGGTTTTATACTTATTTAATTTCATGTCTGGGATTATTCTATTGGAACTGTTATGATATGCTTTATATGTCAGGTTTAAGATTCGATTTTGATGATATGGGATTCTGTGGTTGAGAGTATCATATTTGATACTCTACATGTATGGATCCAAATATTTAGTGTGATTCTCTTCATATGAGGTTGGGTAGGATGGATGAGATGTCAAAACCAATACTATATGAGTAAGGACATGATAGACTACATCAATGGGGATAGTTTCATTATGGTTTCGCTACCAGACTGATCCTCTAGGTTTGGACAATATAATATATGGATTGGAATCAGAATGAGAAAATAGGAACTGATATGATACATTATTTATTATGTTTCAAATTGATTCTTTAGGAACCATGTATTTTATCTTTTTGGGATAGAATACCAACTCTTTTCATCTATGGTTAATGTATTTGACTAATTCTCTAGGCCATGATAGTATACTATTTAGAATGGATAGTGGGATGAATCAATGAATCCATGGTTTGTGGGATGAACTGATTTACTAGGTAATAATGGATCCATGTATGGTTTAGATGGAAAATAGATACTCCATTCCTTTTATATGTACTTTTTGGGAGACAGATAGATAAGAAACATTGGTATGATGTTGGACTGATGAACTATGATTTGATAATACTTTTTCATTGTATGAATATTTGAGAGTATGGTGCCTACGTATAAAGTAAGAGACAATTTGAAAATTCCTGAGGCTTATTTGGGGATTCGATAGAGGTGTATTCTACTAATTACATAGGATGAAGGATCACTAGGATTTTCTCATAGGGATTCCAGTGTTTTATTAAGCATGGTTGATTGAGGTCTCATACATGATGATCAATTTTGTGGTTTCCAATGTTTATTCCATTTCTATTATTGGTATTCATTTTATATTACATGAGTATGCACTTATTGATGCGAGTATAGGTTTACCAATGGGGTGGTATAATGAGATATATTTCTAACCACTTATATGTGAACCTCGATGGATTTGAAGACTGTATATCATCTCTAATGTTGATAAAAACTCACATTGGATTAGTAAAAGTCCTAGGGTAACATGATATAGCATAGTTACACAAGGAGAGTATAATGAGAAGGATGGGGTAACTATAAAGGGTACTACGGACTGGTTATTAGGGATGCCTCAAATATTGAAATATGACATAATGTATTTATTTTTCATTTATATTTTTTTATTTGTCAGAATCCAAGTGGGAAATCAATATTGTATATTTGGAATGGATATTAATGCCTTTTTATTATTTTATTTTATTTCATAATTATTCTTCTTCAATTTATTCATTCATTCCACATACATTGATGTGTATGAGTTTAGTTTATTTACCTATTGTTTTGAAATCTAATTTGGGTGTTATTTTTCCCCACAACTCAAAATTATTCGCTTTCTATTAGTCAACAACATCTTGCGTATTAGGAAGTTCAATTGATATCTTGTTGTAAAATGGATCAGGGCACCATTTTAGAGGTATCCATGGAGTAATTATACATAGGATGTCCATGTTAAGAGGTGTGATTGATATTAAATCACTAGAGGATGAGTAATCCAACAACTGAATCTATATGAGAAATTTATCAAATATAATGGACTATTCCACTTACACATAAAGGTGACAACAATTATGAATGGGGTTATTTTTAATTATACATGGGGGTTGTGTTAAATTTACACTATCCTTAAAAATGTAAAATATAATTTAGTTTTCCACAATTTAATATATTTATGGTTATTTTATATGTAATCCTGATGATAGTGATATATGATTCATCCTACTAATATTGTTGAATTGAGAACATGAGGTGACCATGACGAAGCACATCTTGGTTAGTGGTCTGGAAATATTGTTTTCCTAGTTTATAATTAATATATACATTTATGAATTTTAAAATTATGATTGATTTTTATTGATAATTTTATACCATAATATCTGTGTTTTTTAGTCAATATTGTAAAAATTCATGATTTGTAGTAAAATATATATTTGAAATCCTCAAGATATTGATAAAATTATATATTTGAAACAATATATGTTGATATTTTTTATAAATGATATATGTAATTACAGATCAAAAATGAAAAAAAATAGTTTTACATTTCATTAAAATTATTATTTTAAAAATATATTTTTCTTAGATATTATAATAGTTTTAGTTACTATTTTTTTCAAGAGCATTGTTTTATGTTTTCTTCAAAAAAATTAGAATATATTTTATCGAGATGTATTATTATATTGATTAATGTTTTTTGATGTTTTTTTTTGGAGAAAATTGTTTATGTATTTGTCCAAACTTGATGACATTATACTCATTCCTTAGTTATATAATGGTTTTATGGGGACTATATATCTAGTTGAGTGTGTTATGGATATGATTGGATGATCTTTATATTATGAATTTTTGTGGAGAATAAATTTCTAGAAAATTTTTACCAATGTAGGTCTTGTTACTCATGATATGATTTTAGTATAATATAAGATGATTAAATAGGATCTCCTACCTTGGGAACTGATTAGAAAGATGTGTCAATAAAAAATATTTACCAAAATGATATTTATAATTAAATATTTTATTATATTATGGTGTTATTACTGATATTATATTTTCTATGGGTAAATATCAAGATATTTCATACAATGAGTTTATATTTAAAATAGGCCGCTATTGATATTTGTTTTCAATCAATAACATGTCATCAAATTTTATATTTAGAATATAAATGATGGTTTCTCTTAAGGATATATTCTTTGATATTATTTATTGGAATAAGAATACATTTTTATGAAAATTATTTTGATAAAAAACATATTTATATTTTTAAGACTTTGACAAGAATTTATATTTCAATTTATCATTCATTGAATTATATTTGTGTTATTGGTGAAATCATAATACTATTATACTCTCCATTATTGACATATAATTTTTTTTTGTCATGATGTGAAAGAAGAATCCATAATTATTTTTGATTGATGTTCCATAGTTCATATGATAAATACCAAGCATGGATTCATGATCTAATCAATACAGATATCAAATAACCCTTAATTTTATATTTCACATATATAAATAGTAATAAATGTTGTGATCCTTTTTTATTACATAGTAATACTATTTGTAAATTTATTTGAAATTTTTTTCTACTTTTCTATATCATTCATAGATTTGGTTATGTAAGTAGAGGTTCTATTAATCACCAAATATTTATTTGATATCATAGAATAGGTTTCTAGTATATAGATATTGGGGAGATAACTTGTGGTCATATTGTTATTTTCTTTGGGATCCAAATTCTTTTATTCAGGATGGGATATTATAAATCAAGAGTTAATAAGTTTTCTTATACAAGATTTAATGTTTTTATATTGCCTGGATATACTCAATATTCAAGAAAAATTGATTATAAATGTTTTTACATGACATATGGATATATATTTTTATATATAGTATACATTTTTTAAAATAGTTATTCAGGATATTCTTAGATAAGTAGAAATGATTCTTAGTTAGAGGTATCAATTACATCTGTTTTTTAATTAAAGATTCATTATAATTTTAGACGCTTGAAAATCCCATAGGATAATATATATGGCTACGGAATGGATATTTGTTTGGTTCAAATATTATTCTTAATATATAATGTTTAATCTAGTTTCTATAAAATGAAATAGATATGATTTCAGATGTTGTTTTCAAATAAGAATAATGACGTTTAGAATTTATTGAAATTAGGATACTATGATTTAATATGATATAAATCCTATATTAAATCATATGATATATTATATATAATTATCTATGATATTAATTACATAAGGGGATAACAATTATATTTTCACAGTCATCCATGTATTGTTTTTATTTATCCATATATGTAATTAATTCTTTTTCATACATACCAGGTGAAGATAATTAATTATGCAGTACCGTGTGTTTTGAGTTTTTATGAGTATAATTATCATTGCAATAATACATTTAAAATCTATAATATAAGACACACATTATATAAATGGATATGAATATCAAAAAATACTGAAACTGTGAATCTTCTAAATTGATGAAAGAGTTATACAGAAGTGGATTTATATATTCATTTACAAGAAATTTAGGTGATATTTCATCCCAAATAGGATCATCTTGAATACAAAAAATCTAGAGATCTACAACCTATCAGGTGTACCACCCTGTTAAAAAGAGGCTGCAAAATTTTAGAAGGGGTCAACCAATACCATTTAGGGCCAAAATATTTTATAAAATAATCACAAACAACAATGTAAATAATAATAAAACAACACTCAAATTTAACTATAAAATATAATTCATAAAATTATAATATATAACTATGAAATATACATCCTTTATATACCCAAATATGAACCAACTATAATGATATAAAATGCATACATAATGTATTGGAATATATATTTCTTAATTGTATAGAAAACAAGATTCAATTTACTAATAATAATAGAAATAAAAAAATTCAATATTTAAGGCTCCAAATGGTCTTATCTATAAACGAACACATCGATCTCACATAACCATCAATTTAAATTCCGTTTCCTTTAACTATATTCTTAAAAAAACATTTCATGACTGCTAAGATTTATATGCTTGATGTGGTTTAAATTACCTATATGCCACCATGTGTGATGTACCAAAATAAATTCATATATATATATATATCGTTATGTGAGTTTGTGTGTAAATGAATAATGTTTTCCGGAATCAATCATCATCAATACTTGTTTTCAATGAGGGTTCACAGGACCAAACAAGAATGTATCAAACCATATTTTTAATATAAATTTTCTTTAAATATGTCTAATAACATTTACAACAGTTTTTAAAAAAAATATAAAGTTCATTATTTTATAAATCATATAATATAGAATATAAAATTAAAATAAATTAAAAAAGAATATTATTATAAAAATCCCAAGTGGAATAAAACCAAAAGTTAATAAAATTGTTGCAATATATATGTTTAATTATTATAGTATTTCATGATGATAATAACACTGAGAATAACTGTTTAATGAATTTAACCATTCGAAATATTTTAGACATGTTATGTATGGAAATTTGTTAAATTATTCTATAAAAATATGTAAGAAATTATATTAAATTACAAAATGAAATTTAACCATGATGTGGTCATTCAGAATATATGTCTATTAGGAATATACATGTATTGGGCATGTGAGTAATTTATAAAAATATTTTATTATTATAATTTTATTGGAAATAATTTCATATATTTAATTAATTTAATCGTGATAACTATTTGTTATAATATAATATTTCATATTGTCAGTACTAATAAAAGTAATAAAAATTCCAAATATTAATAGATATGGATGATCTATTGAAGTACCATATACCACCTAGAGAGAGGGGGTGAATTTGGGTATAAACTTTTTCTCATCTTTACTGGATCATGTTCCCACATTTGTTGGAACTTTTTTAAACCTAAATGATGGATATGTGCAGTAAAAAAAATATTATCATACTGAAAGGCAACATAACAATTTTATTTGGTTCACTATTCAGTTCTACGTTCATGGATCATAGTCCCATAGGATGTCAGTCGTACCTTATTCCACTAATATTCTATAGATGTGGATTAAAAAGGTTTCGACACATTCACTCTATCTCAGGAACACTGCCTAAATTTTCAAGGATAGCTCACTACTTCTGTTTGATCACATCCATAGACTCCCCCAGGCACACAACCTATGTATATGTCACACTCAGTTTATAGACATGATGTTCTCTTCAATAGTTTGACATGAAAGTCCTAGTATATATTCAATATGATATTCTTCTTGGATCGATGTCCCAAATAGATTCTCTTTTATATTCAGTTTTTCTCTTTTAGTGCAATTAATGTATTCACTAATAATTATTCCAATTTTTACTAGAATCACATACAACCATTATGATGTTCTTGCTTCTACAAACTGTCTCTGATACTGCATACTATCTCAATTCTATGTACCACAACTGCTCCACATATTGTACCTACTCTGCATAACACACCTGCTCTGTTTAACATGCCAACTCCTCACATCATTCCCCCTCTATGCACCATGCCATCTCTGCCAACCATACCAACTTCATGCACCACCTCCACATACCACCTCGTCTTACAGCCTCTGCAAACCAACTCTACATACTGCTTTTATTTAACACCTCTATGAACTACCTCTGCGAACCACCTTTAAATACTGCCTTTGCATCCCGCCTTTCCATACCATTTATTCATTTCGCAGACTTATTCTTCAAATTCATAGTATTATTTCTTCTCCTGCATAACACATTTTATTACGTAAAATATTTTCTAGGGAATCCTCCTTCCAATTTCACAATCTGTTTCATCTTTTTCATACCACTTCTTTCTATATAGAGTCTCTCTTGCGTACCACTTTCAAACATCACCGATTTCTTCCACAAAAATGATATTTTATTATCAAATTAGGAACTTTATTAATGATGGAATTATCATTCCTTATATATGAAAATATCTCATTAAATTTACTTTTTTTGAAATATCCAAATTTCCAATATCGGACAATCTTCACCACGGACTATGATCCTTTCGTGTACAGTGATCCTCCACCGCCTACTGTGAAACTCTTGAGAAGTACGAACCATCACCACATACCATTTTTCTGCTAGTCCATTTGTTTTATCTCTTCCACCAATGAAGAGTCATTCCAAATACCGCAATTGCTTCCATGGTGATCCATTGTCAGTACTGCGAACCCTTCCATAAACCATTCCATGTACCATTTATGATATATGGTACACGTCCGTGAACTATTTCCAAACTTGATATGCGATCCATGCTCTAAGGTACTCAGTTTTCTTCCTTTGACGATTTCTATTACCATTCTGCATCCCATTCACTACTATGAAGAAATCCTTCTATTGCAAAAAATATCCAAATTTGGAGGTCCAATAATTTTGAAAATGCTGGGAAATGGAACCACCATAATTATATACTTTGACAAGAACACCCATGAATTGTCACTATTAACTTGATTCTTCAACATTCCACGAATTTCATCACGAAGTTATTCCATAGTAATATATACTCATTGAATGATCAGTTTTAGCTTCATCAGAATCTCCAAGGAATGTACTACAACATCCCAACATCCTTGTCATCTAGAAAAGTTATACTTTTCAGTCACCACATAATATGAATAGCATCATCTTCTAAGAATTGTATGATCATTCTTAAATAATAAAATCTCCACATGATCCCTCGTGCAATAATCCATGTCTCTTCATGTAGGCTATTGCATGGTCTCTTTGAATAGTGAGATGTTGCCTGATCACTTTATAACTTTAAGCCCTTCAACACTCTATGATATGATTTCATTATTGTAGAAAACATGTAACCTTTGATACATAACCTTTGAACATAAGAACATTTCAACAATCATATAAATTACCACTATAAATAACATGGGAGATCCTCGTCATCCCATACTTCATATTGATATTCATTGACAACTATTAACCACAAATACAACCTTGTACACAAAGTGGTCCCAACAATATCCCCATTTTTATTTTGTGGCCAATACTTTAATGTCCACCTCAAATGAATGTTTCAATATCAAAATGTGAATCATATTTACCCCCATTTTCTTTTTCTCTATCTCCAACTTTCAAACTTTCATTTCACTTCCCCCCCCTATTAACAAGAAATACAATGTTCATGCGAAAAGTCTATCGATCCATTATTAAGCAATGTGCCATCAATCATTTAAATCTATGTTTACTTGTGCAATGCTAGGTCCAAAAAACAAAATGATTTTATTTATACAACATGGTGTCTATTATTCACTGATCATGATACATCATGAGATGATAACTCGTGTAATTTTTTTTCAAGGGTTTTCCACTTTCATTACAGGATGTAGATATTTAATGTGATAGGAAATAATCAACCAGAAACTCATGCACTCACTTCAAAAAACCTATAAAAACATGATGTGCAATTTAAAAGATATGTAGCCTTATAGAACTTACATTCAACATATTTCACTGATTAATTCTATTACTTCCCCTATTAAAAATGAAACTCATTATGAGTAACAAAGGACGAGAGATTGAGAAATGACATACCATTACCAATGAAATGTTATTCAAGCTATATCTAAGGTAATTGAATTTAATACCAACTATAGTTAATATTGATTGAAATAAATACTCTAGAAGCTTCATCATTCTCTCCCCCTTAAGGGAAACATTCCTAATAATCTTCGCCATGGGTTATCCTTTATCATTTTAATCACTGAATATATATTGATGAATATTCCAAGGACAACAAATTCTTCATATATGATATCAAGATATGATAGCATTCACTATATATTAGGTTCTCCCCCTGAGAGCACGCCTCACCTTCAATTCCTAATATTATCATCTTAAATACAACACTCAAATGATTAAGGGAATAGAGTGGTTCCTCCTTTATTTTTACTGTGAGAAGGAAGGATGAGTTTTTTTTCTTAACATAGATGCTCCATTTCCTCTGGTATTCAGGTTCTCACATCTAAATATCGTTTTTGATCAATGTTGATGTGACATGGATCTATTCACAATCTCTTTTTCACTACATGGAGAGTTTGTTTTCTTAACATAAATCATGAATGATACATACTAACTCATTTTAAGGACACCATATTTCTCTGGTATTAAAGACATTCAACCTTTTTCATTGTGCCCATACTTCATACATCTCTCACACAGAACATCATAACACATGTGTTTACTTTGTTTTACACTCTCACAAGAACATTATCTTCGTTATGTGAAAGTTTTCTTTTTTCCTTTAGCACCAGCCTTGGCCTTTTCACCTTCATGTTTCCTCATTCATTCTGAATATTCTTTCCAGATGACCAACATGTCATTATAAACTATTATAGCAGGTTTGGATCTTCGACACAAGTTCATCTGAGTTTCATTCCTCTTAGATTCTCTTTTGGATGAATTTCCTTTCAATTTCATGGATCTAAAAACCAAGTTCCTCTCACCTTCCCTACTAGAAATCATCTTGGGAAAATTTTTGTAAACAATATTCTTCTGATTTTATCCTAAAAGTTTATTTTTCGTTCATTGAAAGCTTCTGTGGTCTTCTATTCTTATCATATTTTGATGATATTTGAGATAATCACATACCAACCATGTGACCACTGCCATTGCATACATCATAGATTTTTTCAATCATTTAAAATCTCTTTGTAGTATATAGATTCTTTTGAATATCTGGATGTAGATTATTCCACTCTGGAATTCACCACCTTGTGACTAGCATCCTGTGTTATTTTTTATTTTGAGGATTATACCAACAATCTAATGAACAATTCCCAAACTTATTTCAGCACCAACATTGGCCCAAAAATCATGACTTCTTGATATCTTCTCGGTAAGGTTTTTGGGTCTTGTTCTTGATTTTTTGTGTGATTTTTGGGGAACCATCTTACATGTTTTTGTTATAACTATCCACCCTAGCCATGGTGGTATGTAAATCCTTTATTTTCTTCATACATACTTGTTTTTAATTTCCCTTCTAGTGTGCACTTCTTGTGGAACCATATTTTGAAACATGAGTACATGATGGTTTGGAGGGTACCTTATTCCACGTAACAGTTTGTGGTATATCACCGAAAGATGTCCTGATCTACTCATCACATGTTGTAGGTCATTAAATGTTAGGTTCCTCTAATGAGCATTGATTAAAAATAGACACTATTTCTTGAGACACATCATCAACATAAGTCATGATCTTTTTGTCACATGTTGATGGTCCTTCAACTTTAGAATCCTCCAGTGGACCCTGAGTAACATTAGAAACTATTTCCTTCCTTTTTTAATGGCATAATATCTGTCTTCTCAAGATTGTTCAACTAAGATTCCAATTTTATATTTTACATATTTGGGATGATCTGATCTTAAATCATGATCATCTTCTCTTCAGAAGTCTTCTTCAATATTTCAACCACATCTTCATGAATCATAACACGGTTTTGAAATGAATATTGGAGTTCATGGATGGTCATTGAAGTTTCTATCATTTACATAAATTTTTAATCATTTCACTTCTTCCACTCATCTTCAAGTGTGTGGATCATTTCTTCCAGTGTATTATTGTGTCCTTCGTTATTTTCAAATGATTCCATCTATTTGGAGAGATTATAACATTATAAAATTTTTCATACTAACACCTTTTCCTTTTTTAGCTCCTCGTTCCAGTCGGGAGATCTTAGCCTGCATGCATTGAAATATTCTAAAAACAACTACAACTATTTATTTATAAATATCATGCAGACATGTTCTTAATTTTTCATGATCACTTGTATGCTCATGTGTTGATAAACATTTATGAACATCACCACTTTTGTTGGAATTCATATGTTTCACTGAAACATGATCCACCTATACTTTACATAGAAAGCCTGATATTTATTCGTAATGGGAATGTCATGGAGAACCAAAACCATAATTTTATTTAGATAAGGGGGGCTTCTAGAACAGTCTGTTCTCTTTCTTTTTTCTTATTCATCATGGTCTTTATGGGTATAGAATTATGATCAAAGATAAATGAGTTTTCATCAATACTAATATTCACTATTGACTCATTAAATAAAACTCAAATGGTCTTCTAAATTAAATTACTAATGATTATCCAACATATGTAATACTTTTCTCTTTGGTACTAATTGAAGGACCCTAGACCACCCTGAGAGAAGGGGGGTGAATCTAGGTGTCAGTTTCCTTTTTTATTTATTATATATTTTCCCACCTTGGTAGGAACTTTTTTAGACCTCAATGATGGATATATCCAATAGTTACACCATTCACATGCAAAAATACACCACCCCACTTTTACAAGGTTCGCCAATAACAGCTACGTTCAAGGATTATACACCGATAGGTTTTTGGTTGTACCAAATTTCACTAATATTCAATACCTGTGGAATACAATGGTTCAGTCATAATCTTCCTATCACATGAAAACTACATTAATGATTAGGGATACCTCACTTATTCCCTTAGATCACTTCCTTAGACTCTCCCAGGCTCACTACCTTGGTAGAGGTCTCACTAAGTTTATCAAATAGAAGGTCTCTTCAGCAGATTGTCAAGAATGCCTTAGTCTCTGTTCATCACAATACACTACCTGTATTGAAGTACCAAATCAATTATCTTTTGTACTCACTTTTCCCCTTTAGTGAAATTACTAAATTCACTAATACATATTCTTCTTTTCTCTAGAATAATATAATCCCTTTATGATGTTATTTAATATTCAAATTTTCCATTATTATGCGTACTGGATCCGATCTGTCTACAACACCTTCTCCTCTTGCTATGCCTGCTCCATGTAACGATCTTACTCTACGTTCCATACCTCCGCCACGCACTGTGTCTGCACTGCCCCTCCTGCACGAACAATGCCTACTCTGCACACCATTGTGTTCTCCATGCACCATGCCTACACCACGCCCCATGCATGTTCCATGCAATACGCATTCTCCACGGACCACCTCCACATACTACCTCCCCGTATAACCTATGTGTACTGCATCTGCATACTGCCTCATCATACAGCCTCCACAAACTTCCTTTGCATACCACCTCTGCATACTGCATTCTTGTACCCCATTTGGGTACAACCATGGATTACCATTTCTTCCTTCCATGGACCACTTCATCAAGTTATGTGAATTATTTTGTCTCCCACATACCACATTCTCTAAATCAAAATATCATTAGTAGACTGCCCCTTCCAATTTTGAGACCAATTTTGACATTTTTATACAACTTCTTCTTACACAGAATCTCTCATGCGTAAAAATTTCAGTATTATCAGAGTTCTTTCATAGCGATGAATTTTTTTTTGAATTCTATCCTTTTTTAAAGATGGTATTATCAGTCCTTATATAGGAAAATAATTTATCAAATTTCACTAATCCAATTTAACCTAATTTTCAACATGGGAAAATCTTCTCTGAAGACTATGATCTTTCCATGTACTGGGAGCCTCCACCGCATATTAAAACCCTCATGCAAACTACAAACCTTCACTGCATATTGTGTTTCTTCTAATGCACATACTGCATCTCTTATGCCAATGACGAGCCATTAGCTGCACCACAACTCCATCTCCACCGAAACATTTTCAGTAATGCAACCCATTCCGGGAACCATTCAGAGTACCTTTCCGGCTTCTTAGTACGTGACTACGAACTGTTCCAAAACATGGAACACTATCCATGATCCTAGGTATTTGGTTTGCATCATTTTTGGACTTCATTCATGATTATGCATCTCATTCACTCTTATTCAGAAATTATTCCATTGCAAAAAAATTCCAAATTTGGAGGTTTGAAAATTTGGAAAACGCTTGAATATGGAACCACCATAAATATCTACTTCAGAAAAAACATCCATGATTCTTCACTATAATCTAACTTCTTCAACAGTCAGTAGATTTCATCGTATACACATTCCACCGTGATATATAGTCTTTGAATGGTCAGTTTCATCCTCACCTTCTTCTCTAGATAATGTACAAAAACTTCCTAACATCCCAATCTTTCAGCAACATTAGTCTTTCCAGTCAACACAGAATATGATTGGGATCATCTTCACTTAATTGTATGATCATTTATAAATATTCAAATTTCCACTTGATCCCTCCTGATATAATTCATTTCTCTTAAAGTAGGCGATTGTGTGGGCTCTTTGAATATTTAGATGTTTCATGATCAATTTATAACATCAATCCCTTCAAAACTCTTTGAGATGGTTTCATTATTGTAGACATTGCATCAACTCTAATACATGTACTTTGACCATAAGATCAGTTCAAAAATTATCTAAATTACCACTCTAAAAAACTTTGGAGTTCTTCGTCATCTACTTATTCATTTTGATCATCATTGAAAACTATTGACAATACATAGAACCTTATACCCAAAGTTGTTCCAACATATATGACATTAGGTAGTAGACATATTCCTTAGGAGTATAATTTTTATGAGCATGATTAAAAAGGTAACATCACTATGTTTGTTTGTAAACTTTCCCAATATAAACGTCAATAAGTACTTTTATTTTTTAGTGTATTTAAATCATGTTAAAGTCCATAAGTGATCCAAGATAGTTCAGTATCCATTAGAGACTATGAAAAGGTTATTGAGTTTTATAAAAAATTATTACAAATAAATATAATTTAAATATATATGGAAATAAATTAATATATACTCAATTATAATTAATTTGAATGTAATAATAGTAAAATTATGTAATGTTTGAAAATCAATTTTTCTTGAAAAAAATCTTTATAAAAAATAGATTTATTAATTTATAAATTATTATTATAACTTTTATATAATTTACATTATTTCATATTATTTAGTATTATTAACGGGGAAGTTAAAATAAATAAACATTATAAAATTTATTTTGAATGTAGTAAATAATTTAACAGGGTAATAATATAGATATAATAGTAAAGGGTAGAATTTGGTGAACTAATAAACTATGGTGTAGTAGAGAAATATATCACTAAACATTTTCACAAAATTGATTAGATGAAGGATTTCAAGACATATAGTCACCTTTTTTTAATTTATTATCATACATACATGAAAACATACATGTTGTATAGTTCATGGAAATATAAATTTCTAATATACCCCATAAATTACATAATGAATGGACACCTATATACTAATTATAAAATGCACGGTGAATTCATTATTATCTAAAATAATTTCACAGTTTTAACTCTAAAAATCACCTTCTATAATTTTTTGGAACTTAGAAAAAATAATAATTCGTAAACCCTTCAATTCAAACACAATTGAGAAGATTATATTCGACTCTTAAACATAATAATATACATTTTGAAAATAATTTTCATTGTCTTCATATTCTTATTATTCTTGAACCAAATAAAAAAAATCGAAACTATTTTATTGATATAATTATTACTCTATAAAATCTATATTACAATAATATAAAAATATTATATTACATATTCCTTCATCATGAAAAATAATTCATCGATTTTGAGTATATAGCTTCATGAAATATGGATTAAATTTTTTTTAATAACTCAATTATGATTATTAAGTATAGGTAACATATGAAATTAATTTTAATTTGATGTTTTTTATAAATAATTACTTTTTATTTAATGAAAGTTATTTTTTATTGGAATTAACCATTTTAGTAGGTAAAATAATAACAATGGATCAAATCACAGATGAATTTTTACAAAACATATTAAAAAAATTAATGAAATTTTTATGGGACATTGAAACTCAATAAATTATTTTTATTTCCTTTTCATAAATACTATAGAATAAATAAAAACGTGATTAATGGGTTCTAAATGAAAACATTATATTAATGAATGTATAAACATGTCCAAAAATTAATCATGGATAATTAATAATAATTTTAATCTTTTCTAAGTTGGTAAAAAAAGAATTTAAATGAATTGTATTAATTAAAAAAAGTATATATTTTTTTAGGTGATTGGGGTGAAATTAAATTGAACACCCACAAACCAAAAACAAACAAGATAAAGGCTGGACATAGCCCCACAATGGATATCCAACCCATCAAGGCTTCTATATTATATACATAACTCATTGGTCCAGTGGGAATGAAAGCCCTTACATGTCCAATAGGCCCACAATTGGATGGCCCAAAGTCCTTGCATGCATCCTTCCTACATCTCCTCATGCCTTTGTCATTCTTGTGTCAATAAATTTTAGATGGACCGATGTCCTAGAAGCCCAAAGGCCCATTCGAGATGAATAGTACTACTGCAATTATGGCCACACCACAACAGTTAATGCTATAGTGCAGCTATAGTAACTATTGAAATTAATTCCCATTTTGTATTATTATATCTTGCACTCTTATTTTAGAATGGGTCACCTTTCTATAACAAAATAATATTGTTTATGTTTCATATAAAAAATATTACTTTTCAAAGGATACTTTTCACCCTCCATTTCAGCATGTCCTTAGAATATCCATTTTCTCAAACACCATTTATAATATTTTACAATTTTTAATATCAAATATATATTTTATTTTTTATTATATTTATTATGTTTTTTATACTAAAAATTATAATTTTTAATCATTTTAATCACTGTGATTTTTTTAAAATATTTTAGATTTTATTAAAATGGATTTTTTTATTTAGTATTATATCTAAAATTTTACATTGTGTTTCTTATGATATATTATTTCTTTTCTTTCAATGATAAACTATTTGAAAAATTATTTTTTAAATAATGTCATCATATTGAGTTTTCAGCTTTGAAAAATAATTATATATTTATCTTATATAATTATTTTAATGATAATATTAACAAAAAAAATTAAAATATCTCCATATGATTTATCATGAAATTTAATTTTTTTGTTTTATTATCCGTAAATTTTTATTTTTCATTTCAGTTTTATATAACAAAATTAAAATATACTTATCATATGTTTCATTTGGGTGAATAAATTCTAGTTATCATCTGATCTAATTATTTGATTAATTTAAATATGAAACCCATTGATTTTTTTAAATTTTATTATTTTCATAGATTAATCATGCTATGATTTTTATTATATTTTAAATTGAATTCATGTGGAAAAATATATATTGTTATATTATTTTGCGATGACTACGATTAAACTATATATTTATAAAATGCATTGGATAATGTTTTTTATCCTACTAATTCACAGTATGCCACAATTAGTAATTCCAAATACACTATGTTATAGGATATGTGTAGTGTTTCTCAGTAAACTATTTAATTGGATTTTTGTAGTGATATCAAATAAACTATATGAATATATTTTGATTGATATCATTATTTTATGTTATGAATTATTATGGTTATACTTTGGGGCCATTAAAAAAATATATATCTACTGTTCATTTTTATTTTATAATTATTCAACATTATTTTCCCAAGGAATATATTATTCAAGAGGGAACATATTTTTAAGGCTATATATCATTATTCTATTGTTTAAAGTTATGTTATCATGCATCATGATCACTTCTAATGGTTCTAGAATATTATTCTACAAATCAAATCAATTATCAAGTGGTTAATTTCTCTCGTGTTTTATAATCTTATAAAATGTTCTCTATACCTTATAGACATGGGTTACCTTTTTGGTGATTTGGGATCACATTTTTCCTATTTTTCCATTCCCAATAAAATGAATAAGAACACTCTAAGTGCCAATTCAGTGTATTGTATCACTGAGAAAGAGAGGGGTGAATCGATGATACTATTTTTATTTTATATTTCTTATCAATTGAAACATACTTTGCCTCCTTCTAAAGATTCTATTACTTTATAGAAAACAAATAAAACACACATCAACAAGAACACATATATTTAGTAGGTTCACTTTTCATTATGAATAGTTACATTCTTAGTTTGGTTTTCAAATGATCCAATAACAAAAAATCCACTAGACAATAATTCATGTATTACAATGAGTAGGATATACCCTTAAACTCATGTAGAACTATGAAACAATCCCACTAGTGCGTGTTCACCATCATAACACAATAGGGAAATAAAACCTCTCTATAACAACTCATGTTCCCTATGCTACATTCAAATTGAAAAAAAATTATTCAATTGAAATGCAATTATGAAATATCTTACCTTGATGAAAAGTAAAAACCCCCTAGAATTTGTTATGAAACACTGAGTCAGATTTTTCTAGGTCCAATTTTCTGATTCATTTTCTTCCATGTATAATTCTTTCAAAACAATTCTTTTAATCTGATATTTTAATAGAATACAGTTTAAATGAATTGGCACTCATTCGATCCTAGAGTATGATTACAACCAATTTGATAATTCCTCAGTCCAGAAATCGTCAATATAGAAATACCTAGTATGAAAATATCTTTGTGATTAATTTATCCCAATACCAATATCAACTGAATACAAATGATAAAATGAATACAATGATTCAGTAAGTACGATTAATCCAAAATATGATGATCATTCTAATTCAATTATTTCAATCTTTTCTTCTTCACCGTCGAAATATGTTCAATAAAAATATTGTTGCCACATTTTCTCACTAAAAACATTGATCTCCTCTCTCTACTACGATGAATAGTACACCATATTTTGTCTAGAACAATGTACATTTCTCATTTTATAGGTCACCCAAGAGTTTTTTGGTGGGAATCCAAAAAATCATTCCCCTCACACAAATTCAATCAAAATGAAATTTCCTCTAAAGTCTCAGAATGAATTTTTACTTCATCAAGAATTATGAATTCATCAGGAATCTTTTACATTCTTCACATATTCTTTTCTAGACTACCATTTCAATTGTCAATCTGATTTCAATCGCTGAGTCTACTTCTCTCATTATTATTTATTCCGAAAAAATATTTGTACCAATTTAATGTGATTGATGAAATAAACTTCTCCACTTCAGATACAATCATTATTTTGAATTAAAGTCTCCCCTTTAAAAATATCCCCCCTTCAGAATTCATTCATCAATATATACATTCTTCAACACCTCATCCAAACAATATAATTCAACCATTTTGAAATAGTTGACTATATTTTCGATTATCATCTTCATATCTTATCTTTAAATAATTGAATACAACACTTCATCATAAACATTTTCATTTATCACGACTACCTTCCCAAATTTAAATACAATTAGGAACAACTTTAGTATCATCTGATTTTAATTGGTAAGTATTGTAACTCTACAATCATTCATGTTTATTTATTTTCATCTGATAACATGTAAGATTGTTTCTGAATATATCTGATCTGGATATGATAATACTGGGTACGATCATTCTGGGTATGATCATTTTGGATATGATTATTCTGATATCAATCATTCTAGTGTTGATCATCCCGATATTAATCTTTTCCTTTCGGAGCATGATACCAATCATTCTGATATTCATCATTATGAGATTGATCATTTTAATATTGATCATACTAAGAATTATTATTTTGATATTGATCTTCCTATATATGAAATAATTATGGATTATTTTATTGTAAAAAAGATTCCATAGTAAATTTGTACATTTTTTTCAATCAGTACCTCCTTTTTATTCAATACCACCTTTTTAATCAATACAGCATCTTCGTTCAATATCACCTTTTCTATCAATATCCCCTTTTTGACTCAATCTGGGTATGATTATCATGATATTGAACTTTAAGTGCTGTGTTAAATTAAAAAAAATCCTACTGTTAATCGGTATCACAATCCATTAGCTCCACTTTTCATATGAAAATGCTTATTTTAAAAAACAATCAGTATCACTCATTTCTCACAACTTCCCAGATACGATAAATATAAACTAGATTCCCTTATGATTGGAAACTTCTCTTATAGTCTCCCTTTCTTCCATCAAGCATGCACCACATGTTCTAAATTCATCTCATGATTTATGTAAAAAAAATTATAAATTCACTGCCACATTTAAAACATCGTAGTCATGCTGACCCCAATTCTCTAACAAGACCAACACTTAATTCATTACTATGGACTATCATAGTGACTCTGATTCTTTACAAAACATGATGAGTATGTTTTTAATAAATCCCAATGTGAGTCTAATTTTTATCAAGCCAACAGTTTGTCCAATATTTATCAATCCCACACTTAGTTTGATTTTTATAAAATCCCACAATGTGCCTAATTTTTTTCATTCGCACAATGAGTCTAATATTTATTAATCCAACAGTGAGTCCATTTTTTGTATATCCCACTGAGAGTCTAATTTTTATCATTTAGAGACCGAAACATCATCTTTCTCAACATATTTTCTCCCTTTTAGGATACTAATCCATTGAAAAAAAATACAACCTGCACAAAATTTCGGCCTAAGAATATCCCCATTGCATTTATTGTTAATACATACATCAAACACTTTAATCTCATAAAACCCATGAGTGGTATTGTTTCATTTCATTCTCCCCCTATTTCATTCATCTCTCCACAATTCTCTTGTTTCCCCTCTTATTGAAAATAAATTTCTAATGGGCCATCAAGATTAGTTTCTCCCTTATTGGATATGATATATAATTCTAGAGGTTGGGACATTCCAGTATCATTGGTATCACATGACTTTCTTAAGAAATAAACTTTATCTAAACAACTCTATGTCTATGTGGGCTAACCTGGTGTAGAAATCAAGAGTGTATAGTCAAGGGGATCGATGTTGTCCATAAAACAACTTTCATGTAATACATTTTCCATACTTCTTCCAACATTTTCATGATTGGGGGAAAACCAAAAAAATAATTTGTTTAGGATAAAAGTAACCTTCATCCATGTCAATAAACACATTAGAATGTTCCTGTGAATAAAAACACAACTTTTGAAAAACAATCTTTTCATATAATCATTATATTTTTTTCAAGTAATGTAATAGGGTCATTAATCACATCATTATTATTTACTCTCTTTTAACTCTATGCATGTCTTAAACACTATACAATGATATTGGGAATAATAAGGAACCTCTTTTGTTCCTTAGAAACTAAAATCAGACCGACATTCCTCTATTAGTCTTGTCTATTTCAACTTATTCTAGGATTTTACATTGGATGCACTTTCATCCTTCTATTCATCCATCTCATATTTTTTAACATATTCTGTGTTATCTATTGAATCTTAGGATGAGGATGTATAATTTTCTTCATCTTTAGATAAATCTTGGCTAAAATTTATTACTATTATTATTTTCATGTCTATATTTTCATCTGGATAGATAGTTGAACATATTCTTGATATCATGCCCAAATTTCTCATATTTGCAATCTGTTGATAATTATTTTTTAATAATTTTCATATCTTCATAAGTCTACGTTTTCCTCTTTTCTTTCACTTTCTTTTGTGCTTCCTCAAATTTCTGAGCCATGTCAATGTTTTCTGGCCACTCAACTCGGAATTACTTCTTTTGAAACATAGTAAATCTGCCTTTATTGACAACCAAAACACATGGCTTCCAATAATTTCTACAAATATTTTGTTTTACAGGTAAAAAAGAAAGACATCCTTTCACTAGGTATCCAAGTTTCTCTTCTATTCACAAATAATTTCTAATTTTGTGAAACTATTTTCAATATTTACATCATTCTTCTATGATTTCTTCAAAAGAACCTTCCTAGACTTTTTATTTGGAGATAATTGACTCCCCTAAAACTGTGTTTTCCAAATTATATTGAATAATAGTAGTGTGGTTGGTTAAACCGACACATATTAAATGTATATCAAAATATACCAAAATACCAAAAAATCTATAAAATGGGTATTTTCCTCTGAATCTTCTATATTGACAACAAATGTGAATACATTTATAAACAATATTCTTATCTTTCTTTTTTGATCCACTGAACTATTTATTATCAATCAGATTCATACATTTTCTTTCTGTATTATACAAATTATATGTATTTTAACCCTTTATAGGTTCATAATGTTTTATAACATAATCACTCTCAAGGTTCTTTGAGGCTTCTGAATTGTCGACCTTATTAGTCTTGGCCACATATATAACATTCAGAGACATCTTATTTTTTAAAACAATTCAATTATTCTTCTCACCATTAAAGGTAACATATGTTGAACCTTTAAAGGGCTCTCATTCCTGGAACATTCACCTATTTATGTGATGGGGTATTGGATAATTTTATTTCTCAATTCATCTCTAGATATGTTTTTTTGGACAAGTCCAAACACTACTTTGTTTTCCTTCAACTTAACTTCTAGATGCTCATTAAAATTAATTATTTTCATTATGATATTTATTGAAATCCGCAATATCATTCTTCATCTTCTCGTTCCCATCGACAAAACATCTTTAATTGCATGTTGAGGAACAATAATCTACCAAATTTTTATTTTTCTTTTGAAACCTTCTAGTCATTCACAAAAATTCATTCAAATCTACTTTCAAATTAATATCCTGTTTAGTTTGTTCAACATCATAATTGTTGCTTATAGTTTTTTCATCATTTATTATTGCAATAAAATTATTTCCCCACTATGCTCAATTTTATTTTTTGATTCAAATTCACTTTTTATTCTTCCTCAGAATGAGTAATTTCATTATAGAAATAACATTCATCATTAACTATTACAATAACCCTATTTTATTCAGCATCATTTGTAACTTCCTCACGATTATATTCCTTACATAAAAAACACAACTGTTTCTATTTAGAGAACTAATTATCTTCCCTAGTGGAATAGAATTTATACTTATCACTCTTTTTCCTTCACAATCTTCTTGGCCTTCTTTATTATTCTTCACTTTCTTCTCCACCACTTGCATTATAATTACCAATTTCTGGAAAATAGGAAAATAAATTCCACATTGCATTGTATAGAATAAATTTTAAAGGATATTTACCTTTATAAATTCCTATAAAGCTTTTCACATTTTTTTGAAAACAAGGATAGAATATTGATAATATTTTTACATACCCCATTTTTAGAAGGAGAATCACAATATCCTTCTTTAGAAATAATATTCTTTAACATTGCAATATTTATAACCTTGAATGACATTCCTATATCAACATTTTTTTATCTTCAAATCATTATTTATTCTCAGTTCATATATAATAATATCATTATTCCAATCATGATGAGGTAATGTTTCAGAATTTATGTCTCCCAATGACGAATCTATTGAATCAAATTTTTCAGGTAGTATTCTCATGATATTTCCATCTACAATAGAATCATCCAAATTTTTACCCAAACATATGATAGTACTAAATATGTCTTTAACCCTATTAAATAATTCCCCAAAAGAATCATGCACATACATATTGAGATCTTCATAGTTCAATCTCCATATTTGTAACTTTTCCTTCATAACTTCTATATTTCCTTCATATGTGTTTTTCAATTTATCCCATATACCATTGGGAATGAAAAATAATTTTACTCATAATAATTCACTTTCAGAAAGTGGTGAAAATATATCATTCTTCTCCCTTCTATCATTCTCATGATGCTTCATATTAATATGTGTAAGTGGAACCTTATCATTAATGGGTGGAAACCCAACATTTTCAGCTTCACGAACATCATAACAGATAGAAATAAGATAATTCATCATTCTATTCTTCCAGATATAATAATTTTTCCCATCAAATATTGGAATTCTGTTACTGTTCACACAACTCATATTATCCATCCCATGTTCTTCTTCAAATACATCAATAATGAATAAGAAAGAGAAACCAATGCTCTGATCCCAAATGTATGATCCAATTCAATATATTGTATCACAAAAATTTGGAGGGGTGAATCGATGGTACTATTGGTATTTTAGGCTTCTTTTCTATTGAAGAAATATTAACCTTCAGTTAAACATTAAATTCTGTACTGAATAAAAAACCAAACACACATCTACAATAACATAGGTATTTACAAGGTTCAATATCAAATAAGAATAGTTATATCATTGGTATTTTTTAGAAATGATACAATATCATATATTCAACTAGAAAACAATACATGGATTATAATAAGTTGGATATACTTTACATGCTTATTGCACTATTAAACAATCCCACTAGTGTGTGTGCACCCTCTTAATACAATAAGGCAATAAAACATATGCGTAACAACTCATGTTACATGTTCATCATTTCAATTCCAAAAAATTGTTGAATTGAAATAAAATTATTGAATTCCTTACCTGGAAGAATGTTAATAACCACCTAGAATTTTTTTATGAAATACTGATTCTGATTTTTCTGTATCTGGTTCTCCGAGTTCAATTCTTCTAAGTATGATTATCTAAATACAATTATTCCAATATGATATTCTAATTGAATTCAATAGAAGTTATTAATAAATACTTCAATACCTTAGTGAAATTATGTAGTACCCCCGGTTTCTAGTATGTAACCCTTACATGATGCTTTTCTTGGTTTTAAAAGTTAAGGGTGACGTATAGGAGAGTCGGGAGATCCTGGACTGAAGTTCAAAGAAAAAGGGAAGGCGCACGGGTGGTGCACGGTTTGTCAAACCGTGCGGCTAAACCGTGCTTGGATGACTGAGGAGGCAGTGGCTTCCACACAGTTAGCACACGGTTAAGAGAAACCGTGCGATGAGGCTGTGCGCGAAGGATGACCGAGGAAAAATCTAACGCACGGTTAGAACACAGTTTGTCAAACCGTGCGGACTAACTGTGCGGTCACTTAAAATTAGATCCTTAAATTGTGGATCTAACTCGTTTTGCCTCTAATTTCTTCATTAAAGCACCTAATCAGCCCTAACTCGGGAATAATCTCCCTTGAGGGTTGGAAGACTTCTCCCAATCGTTCCGGAGGCGATCTGAAGGCTTCTCTTGGAAAATCGAAGCCAGATTCTTAAGGTCTGTGATCGTTCTTGATCGGTTTCTTAGATCTACTTAGATATACTTCTCGTTTTCTCCCAATTTATTAGATATATGCTCATTATGGGTATATCTAGGTGTTTGGATGCCAAATATGATTATATTTGGTCTTGGTTGTGTTAGGAGAATAGATCTAAGGTGGGTTTCTGGAGATTTGACCCGGTGTTCTTGAGCGTTCTTCATCCGTTGCTTGGTTTTGACCTTTTGTTGAGGTAGGTGGATTCACTCTCAACTCCACTCATTAGAATTGGTTTTCTTAGTTTCAAATTATTTATTTGGAAGGTATTTATTGTGAAAATAAAGGAATAAATCTTATTTAATGATGATTTATGGTTTTGATGAAATGGTGAAATCTTGTTGAATTGTTGTGCAATGTGATTTGGCTATTGGAATTTAAAATGTTGATTTTAAATTATGAAATTGCTGAAATTGGAAATGGTTTGATGATAAATGAGTTTTCAATAAAAAGGGTTTTTTATTGAAATGGATTGAATTTGGTTGAACACACTTGGTTTTGATGGAAATGGTTTTCAATAAAGGGTGTTTTATTGAAAGGTTGATTCTGGCATGATTGTTGGAAATGTGTAGTGTGTGTTAATATTTCATTGTACGAGGCATGGTTGAAATAGGACCTTGTGCTCAGTGCCAAACAATTAATTACACGATGGTAACTATATGTATGAGGCTTGGTTTAAATATGACCTTGTGCTCGGTGTCAAAGGTGTAATGGCACATGGGAAATAATTACCTTGTGACGACTTGGTAGATCGACGAGAGACCACTCATGAGTATGGAACTATCATAACGATGCATGGATGGTTGATTTCATGGGTTTGTGAAATTGTTGGGTTGCAAAATGGGATGTTTGTGAAATGTATTAGAAATTTGTTTGGTTATTTTTCTGAAAAAATAACGTGTTGGAAAATTCGGATTAAATTGCACTTTGATGCTTTTTTGCATGGATGATTTTTGAAAACTAGTTTATATTAAGTTATAAACTGCTTTGATGAAAATGTTTTATATAAAATATTTTTATATAAATGTGGATAACTCTTTTATCCTAGTGGTGTGAGTAGCAATGTCATTGGGTGAAAACCCTACTTAGTTTTATACTCACCCATGCTTCGGAACTTTGGTGCTTTTGCAGATGTTTTATTCTGAGACACAGGTAAAGGTAAAGCATCTCATTACTAGTGTCTTGTGGTGATACTTGGGAGATGTTGTGGAGTTTGGAGCATGTGGACCACTAATTCATGGTGCCTTCTGAGATTCTTGTGTTGTTCTTCCGCTGTGTAATTTTGATATTTGGTTTGGTATTCCGCTATTATGTACTCTGATGTGGTTTAACATAAATGAAGTTGTTGATTAGTATTGGATTTTTTCAGGCATCATATAGTGAATGATTAATTTATGGGTTTTTTTCTTAAAGGGTAAATCATCCCCCACATTTCTTGAGACCCTTCGGCATTTATTACCAGCCTTTGGCGTCTTGGGGATATCACTTAAGGCCTAGTAATTACACGTTGCACTCTCAAGCCAATGTAAATTGGCGGGTCATTACAAATGGTATCACATTGTTCGGTCCTTTCCTAACAAGTGGTCATCGATGTTCTTGGTCTTGGAGTTGAAATTCCATATTTTCTATTCCTTGGGTGGTCATCATAGATAGGAGTAGGATTTTTGGAACTTGAAATGTATAGCATAAAAGGACGTAGCTAACCCGTTTATGCTGAACATCATGTTTCCAGGGTGTTGGGTACATAAGTGTTTTGGATACACTTCTAGAATGTTGGAAATCTCATTGTCGCGGGTTTATTTGATGAGAGGACCATGATATGAATGGTAGAGGAATGACTTCCCATAAGGATTTCATATCTCATTGTGAGGAATGAGTAAGGATTTTGTGCATGGTGAAATTTTTTTAAAAATGTAGAAATTGTTTTCAACTGAAAGTCTTTGAAAACATGGTATTTTTTGAATTTTGAAAATGGATTTATTTTCAAAAAAAGGATGTTAAATGTTTTCATAAATGGTTGAACATGGAAATGGTTGTTTGAGAACAATGTTGTGATAGTTTATGCGATAGAATTTGAAATACTAAGACAATAGTTACTAGAGAGTGAGATTGATGGAGTTTGTTGTTGGTTTAGAAAATGGCACCTAGTAGGCATCATTGAAACCAACCCGAAGAAGCTACAAGAAATGTGGTTGCACCTGAACCACATGTGAACCAAGAGCTGGTTCAAAGTATTGTCCAAGCTTTTCATGTTGTGAATACGGGGAACCGGAGGAATGAGAAACGACATGTGGATCATACCATCTAGTTCATGAAGTAGAATCCATTGAACATTAGGGGTGATGCTGAACCCGAGAAGTCGGAGGTGTGGCTAAGAAGGATGAATCATATATTCGATTTCATCGACACACGAGTGGAGATAAAAGTAAAGCTGGCATCGTATATGCTCGAGGATCTTTAATGTCATTGGTGGGATTTAACGGTGCATGCTAAATTGGATGAATGCCTTACAGTAGAGGATTTGGAAGAATTTTTTAACAAACAATTCTATCCTCACACATTCAAGATCCAGGAAACGATGGACTTATTTAGCTTGAAACATGAGAGCCTCTCTGTCACAGAGTATGCAGCTATATTCATGAATTTAGTCTGTTTTGCACCAGAGGTTGCGGCAAGTTCTTCTTTGATGACATGCATATTCGAATCGGTGCTAAGGTAGGAGATTCGATCGAAGATTGTGGTGCTCTGTATTACGGATTATACAGATATGGTGAACAGAGCAACAGTTGCTGAACGGGATATCTCAGGATCGATAGGATGAAGCCTGATGATACCCACGGGAATGGGTGGGAACTCCAATGCTGGGAACAAGTGGAAGAGGGACACCTACATCCAATGTTGGAGTGCGAATCAGAACCATATGGCGGGATCAGTCAACCTTCCTCCACAACCCCAGAGCAAAGAAGGTTTCTTTCAATGTGGTTCGACTGATCACATGAAATGAGGATGTACAACACCACCGAAAGCATGTCACAATTGCAACAAGATGGGGAATCATCAGCGATATTGTCGCATTGCTCCGAGGTCGGGTGCACGTGACACTTCTCAGGCATCACTAGCATCGTTCTTCGACAGGACGAGGACAACAAAGTCAGTCTTGTCAGCATAACAGAGCTAGCAATAGTGATTCTTGAAATACCATGACCCCTCTACCAGGGAAATATCTGCAGGGAAACAAGGAGAACAGTGCAGCGATGAAGCAATTGTATGGATCTGAACAGATGATTGTTGATGATCAGGCATAACCGTCAACATTAAGAGGTACGATACTTTTTGAATTCTACCCTTGTAGTAGTGTTGTTCAATATGGGTGCATCACATTATTTTCTTACATCTAGTATTGATTATTTTCTAAACTTAATAGTTGAAATGATGGATTCTGTGATAAAACATCAAACACCTCTCAGTGAAAGAGAATGTAGAGCCTTCATGTGTAGAGCATGTTCTATAACTGTTGATGGAGCTGAGCTGAAATGGGATTTATCTATGCTGGAGATAGATATCTATGATATAATCCTAGGAATGGATTGGTTGACAGAGTTTAGCGATCACATCAACTGTTATAGCATAACAGTCACTTTTTCCACTGAGTATAGCGTCAAACATCTCTTTAGTGATGAAAGAGTGGTGAAGGTAGGTGAAATGGGCTTGTTGGCACCAGTAGTGGCAACAATCTCTTACTAGTTGGCAGCGTTAAACTTAGAATCAATGGGCGAGATTGTGAAAAATAGTTTTCTAGTAGTCGTGCATCAATTCCCTGATGTGTTTCCCGAAAACTTCTCAGGGTTACCACATGTGAGAGAAGTGGAATTTACAATTTATCTCCTTCTGGGGACAAGTCCTATCTCACGTCTATATTATAGGATGGCACCAACAGAGTTAAAGGAATTGAAAGTGAAGTTGGAAGAACTAGAAAGAAAATGTTTTATTCAGTCAAGCGTGTCTCTGTGGGTAGCACAGGTTTTGTTTGTAAAGAAAGCAGAAGGAACTTTGAGGCTATGTGTGGATTATCGTAAACATAACCAAGTTACAATAAATAATAGATATCTACTTCCACGCATAGATGAATTTTTTGATCAATTGAGGGGAGCTCAATGGTTCTATAAGATTGACTTGCATTCATGATATCACCAGTTGTGAGTTCGGAAGGAGGATATTATGAAGAAAGCCTTCAAAAGTAGATATGGTCACTACGAATATATAGTCATTCCTTTTGGTCTAAAGAATGAAACAACGGTCTTCATGGCTTTGATGAATCAGATATTTTAGCCATATCTGGATTCTTCTGTTGTGGTGTTTGTGGACGACATATTGTTGTATTCAAGAACAAGGGCTGAGCATGAGAAGCACTTAGAGATGGTGTTAGAAATTTTGAGGGACCATCAGCTGTATGCCAAATCATCAAAGTGTGATTTTTGGATACAGGAGGTATGTTTTCTGGGCCATGTCATTTCTGAGAAAGGTGTTTCAGCAGATCCAAAATAGATAGAAAATGTTCTTTCTTGTCAACCGCCAAATAATGTCTTTGAAATAAAATGTTTTCTTGGTCTATATGGTTATTACCGACGCCGTGTGCGTGACTTCTCATGGCTAGCTTCGCCTATGACTGCATTGAGAAAGAAAAACAGTGCATTTCAATGGACTGAGTAATTTCAATAATCTTTTCAAGAGGTGAAACTTTTCCTGGCATCAGCACCCGTCTTGATATTTCTTGAATCATGACAGGGGTATGTGGTGTATTGTGATGCTTCGGGAACAAGGTTGGGATGTGTTCTCGTGTAATGAGACCATGTTGTTGCTTATGCTTCAAGGCAGTTGAGGGTGCATGAGAAGAATTACCCAACACACGATTTGGAGTTATCCGTAGTTGTCCATGCCTTGAAGACTTGGCGTCATTATCAATTTTGTGAGAAGTTCCATGTGTTTACAGATCAAAAAAGCTTGAAACACATTTTCTCAGAGCGAGATTTGAATTTGAGGCAGAGTATATGGATTGAGTATCTTCAAATGATTGATTTTGACTTAATGTATACACCAGGTAAGGGAAATTCGGTGGCTGATGCATTAAGCAGGAAGTCGTATGCTCAGTTGGAAATAGAAGCTTTAGAAAAATGGAAGTTAATGTCTGCCTTAGCCGAAATGCATGTGGAATGTGAAGACCAGGGTGATGTTGCGGTTTTACTTCCAGTTTTGCTTGTTCCTGATTTTGTGGAGATAGTAAAAGAGGCACAAACATCTGATCCATACTATGTTGCAATAAGTTCAAAACACAATGGTTGGGAGACCATTGAGGGATGGAAGCTATATGGGAGTTCAGTTTTTCGGTTTTGAGATTGGATGGTTGTACCTTTAACTACTCAAGAACAACTCCTTCATGCGTACCACCATTATAGATGGGCTGCACATCCGGGTATAGGAATGATATATAAGGCATTTAAGGTGCAGTTTTGGTGGAGCGGTATGAAAAGGAAGATGGCCGAGTACGTCTCACAGTGCATAACTTGTCACCATGTTAAATCAGAGCACTAGAGACCAGTCGGTATGTGAAAATCATTACCTATCCTTATGTAGAAATGGGATCATATAGAAATGTATTTTGTTACAGGTCTTCCAAGAACGGTCCGGAAACACGATTCCATTTGGGTGATAGGGGATCGTGTAACCAAGTCGGCCCATTTTATCCCTATTTTTGAAACTCATACAGTGGAAGATCTTTAAAAAATCTATATCCAAGAAGTGGAAATGAGGCATGTAATACTAGTTTCAATCGTTTCAAATAGAGATTCGAGGTTCACATCTTGTTTCTGGCGATCCTTAAAGAAAGCCCTGGGAACTCAGTTGATGATGAGCACGGCGTATCATCCACAAATGGATGGAAAATCTGAAAGGATGATACACACATTGGAAGACATGTTTCAGGCTTGTGTAATGGACTTTGGTGGCTCATGGGAGGAGTATATACCCTTAGTGGAGTTCTCATACAATAACAATTATCAGTCCTCGATACACATGTCTCCTTTTGAAGCATTGTATGGGTGTCCTTGTCGTTCTCCACTATGTTGGGTGGAAATGGATGAAACTTCACTGGTAGGTCCGAACCACGTCCAAGAAACAACGGAGAAGATTAAATTGATTAGAAAGAGGATGGAGACAGCTCAAAGTCATCAGAAATCTTATGAAGATCACCGTCGCAGACCATTGGCGTTTTTTGTGGGTGATCATGTCTTCTTGAGGATCTCCCCAAGACTTGGACATCACCGTTTTCGAAAGCAGGTCAAGTTATCTACTGGATATATTTTCCCTTTTGAGATACTGGAACAGGTCGGAGAGGTGGAGTATCAGTTGGCATTACCACCACGATTCAGTGTAGTTCATAATTTCTCCCATGTATCTCAGTTGAAGAAGTATTCGTCCGATCCTGACCATGTGATCAGATGGGATCACATTAACCTAGAGCCGGATGCTTCGCTGGTACACATCCCGGTGCATATTATGGATAGGTAGGATAAAGTCTTGCATGGAAAAATCATCAGCCTAGTGCAGGTTTGGTGGAAACATGGTCAGATTTAGGATGAAAATTGGGAACGCGAGAAAGAAATGAGAAAGCAGTGGCCAGAACTCTTTCATACAAGCATTGGTATTCTACTTTCTTGGGAAGGAAAGGCCAATGGAGAGGATAATGTAGTGCCCCCAATTTCTGGTATGTAACCCTTACTTGGTTATTTTCTTGTTTCCAAAAGATAAGTGTGACGAATGAGAGAGTCGGGAGATCCTGGACTGAAGTTTGAAGCAAAAGGGAAGGCGCACGGGCGGCGCACGGTTTGTCAAACAGTGCGGCCAAACCGTTCATGGATGACTGAGGAGGCAGTTGCTTCTGCACGGTTAGCACATAGTTAAGAGAAACCATGTGATGGGGATGTGCACAAAGTATGGGTGAGGTAGAAGCTAAGGCACAGTTAGCGCACAATTTTTCAAACCGTGCAGACTAATTGTGCGGTCACTTAAAATAAGATCCTTAAATTCTGGATCTACATTTTTTTTCCTCAAATTGCCTCATTAAAGCTCCTAAGTGTCACTAACTTGAGATTAATCTACGTTGAAGTTCTGAAGACTTCTCCCAAGAGTTCTAGAGGTGATCTGAAGGCTTCTCTTGGAAAATTGAAGCTAGATTCTTAAGGTATGTGATCGTTATTGATCGGTTTCTTAGATCTACTTAGATCTACTTCTCCTTTTCTATAAATTTCATAGATATACGCCCACTATGGTTAGATATAAGTTTTTTAATTCCAAATATAATGTGATTTGGTCTTTGTTGTGTTTGGAGAAGATATCTAAGGTGGGTTTTTGGAGATTTGACCTGGTGTTCTTGAGCATTCTTCATCCGTTGCTTGGTTTCTCCCTTTTGTTGAGGTAGGTGGCCTCACTCTCAACTCCTCTTGTTAGAATTGGTTGAATTAGTTATAAATTTGTTATTTGAATGGTATTGGTTGTGAAAATCATGGAAAAAAGCTTTTTTAGTGATGATTTATGGTTTTGATGAAATGGTGAAATCTTGTTGAATTGTTGTGCAAAGTGATTTGGCTATTGGAATTTAAAATGTTTTTTTTAAATTATGAAATTTCTGAAATTGGATATTGTTTAATGAGAAAAGATTTTTCAATAAAAAGGTTGTTTTTTTTGAAATGGTTTTAATTGGTTGAACACACTTGGTTTTGATGGAAATGGTTTTCAATAAAGTGTGTTTTATTGAAAGATTGATTTTGGGATGATTGTTGGAAATGTGTAGTGTGTGTTCATATTGCATTGTAAAAGGCTTGGTTTAAATAGGACCTTGTTCTTGATGCCAAAAATTTAATGGCACAATGGTTATGAGGCATGGTTGAAATATGACCTTGTGCTCGGTGCCAAAGGTGTAATGGCACATGGGAAATAATTACCTTATGATGACTTGGTAGATCGATGAGAGACCGCTCATGAGTATGGAATGGTCATAACGATGCATTCATGGTTGATTTCACGGGTTTGTGAAATGGTTAGGTTTCAAAATTGAATGTTTGTGAAATGGTTTGGAAATTTGTTTGGTTATTTTTCTAGAAAAATAACGTGTTGGAAAATTCATCTTAAATTTCACTTTGATGCTTTTGAGCATGGATGGTTTTGGAAAACTAGTTTATATTTAGTTATAAACTGCTTTGGTGAAAATGTTTTATATAAACTATTTTTATATAAATGTGGCTAACTCTTCTATCCTAGTGGCGTGAGTAGGAAAGTCATTGGGGAAAACCTACTGAGTTTTATACTCACCCATGCTTTGGCACTTTGGTGCTTTTGCAGATGTTGTATTCCGAGACACAGGTAAAGGTAAAGCATCTCATTTCTAGTGGCTTGTGGTGATTTTTTTGAGATGTTGTGGAGCTTGAAGCTTGTGGACCACTGATTCGTGGTGTCTTTTCAGAGTCTTGTTTTGTTCTTCCACTGTGTAATTTTGATATTTGGTTTGGTATTTCGTTGTTATGTACTCTAATGTAGTTTAACATAAATGATGTTTTTGATTATTCTTGCATTTGATCATGCATCATATAGTGAATGATTAATGTATGGATTTATTTCTTAAAGGTTAAATCATCTCCCACTTTTCTTGAGACCCTTGGACATTTATTGCCAGCCTTTGGCGTCTTGGGGATGTCGCTTAAGGCCTAGTAATGACTCGTTGCACTCTCAAGCCAATGAGAATTGGCAGGTCATTACAAATTAAACCTTGTAAGATACTTTCTTAGTCCAAAAATATTTAGTACAGAAATACCCATTATGAAAATCATGTACCGATTAAGTCAGCATGATATTAATTTCAGCCGCATACAAAAGAAAAGTTGAATATGATGATACACTGAGTAGGATAAATCTTGAATAATATGATCTACCGAATATAGTCGGTTCAATCTTGTATTCATCCCCATTAAGTTATAATCAATAGAAAACAAAACAATATAGCTTTATCTCACTAAAAGCATGGATCTCCTCTCTCAATTTGAGAAATTGTACATTGTTGTCTATCAAGTAAAACATACATTTTTTTAAAGGTGACCCATGAGTGTTTTGGTGGGAATCCCTAAAATAATTCAATCTCTCAAAAATTCACTCAAAATGAAATTTCCATTGAAATCTCAAGTAGGTATTTTTTAAATTTTCACTATTCTTGATTCTTCTCAAAACTTATTTAATCTTCACCTCTTCTTCTCTATACTCTTGTTTCAATTGTATGTTTGATTTCAACTGCTGATCTTGATTCTCTCATTCTGATTTCTTAAAAACAAAGTGCAGTACCAATTGAATGTGATTGAAAAAATACACTTCTCCATTTGAGATAAAATCATTCTTTTGAATGAAATGAATCCCCCTAGACAAGACCCCATTGAAAATTCATTCATCTATCTCCACATTCTTAAGAACGTCATCCAATCAATTTAATTCAACCATTTTGAAATGGTTAACATCATTGATGATCATCATCATCACATCTTCTCTTGGTACAATTGAAAAAATGACTTCATTTATAAACCTATGTTTATATCATGACTTCATCCATGAATTTGAATTCATTTTCAAAATAGAATTAGCATAATCTAATTTTAATTGGAATGTATTGTATCTTTACATTCATTTATACAAAATTCTTTTAATTTCAAGATAAGTATGATCAATTCAATATAAAAATGGTCAGGATACGATCATCCTGGAAACTATAATTCTGATATCGATCATTCTGGTGTTGATCATCATGATATTGATATTTTCCTTCCATAGTCTGATATGAATCATTATTATATTAATCATTTTAAGATTGATCATTTTGAGATTGATGGTTCTGAGATTTAAAATTCTTGGTAAAAAATGTTTATGGCCTTTCCCTTGGAAAACAAGACGCTACAATAAATCGATAAGACATTTTGAATTAGTACCTCTTTTTTAATCAATACCACCTTTTCTATCCATACAACATTTTCGATCAATCTCACCTTTTCAATAAATATCACCTTTTTGACTCATTCTAGGAATGATTATCCTAATATCAATCTTTATTATATGTTGTATATGGGAGAAAAAAATCTACATTAAATCACCATCACTCTCAATCGAAACCACTTTTCATTTGGATACGATTGTTATAAAAAAAACTATCAATATCAATTATTTCACTATGCTACCCTGATACTGTAAATCATAATACGATTTTCTTCTGATTGGTATCATTTATTTCACTCTACCATTATACCATCAAGAATTCATCACATGTTATGAATTCAAGTCATGATCTATGTGAAATTAAAATCGGCAAAGCATCATAAGATTTAAATCATTGTAGTCATGCTGACCCCGATTCTCCATCAAAACAAAAATTTCATTCATTATGATGGACTATTATAATGTGTATAACTCATTACAAAACATGATGAGTGTAATTTTAGTCATTTCCACCTTGAGATAATTTTTTTATCAATCCCACAGTGAGTCTAATTTTAATCAATCTCTCAGTGAGTAATATTTTTTTGAATCATACAATGAGTACATTTTTTACCAATACCATGGTGTGTATGATTTTCATCAATCCCACAATGTGTCTTATTTTTATCAATCAAAGAGTTGGAACGACTATTATCAATCACATACCCAAAAATCATCTTTCACAACATAATTTCTTCTGTTCAGGATACTAATAAATTGAAAAAAATTACAAACAAATCACAATATGGGCCTAACAATCCCCCCATTTGTTTTGGTTTCCAATGCCAACATCAAAAACACCAATCTAGTAAAAACCCTTATTGGTATTTTTTCCATTATTCTTCCCCCAATTTTTTTTATCTTTCACCATTTCTCTAATCTCTCACTTTCTCTTATCTCTCCCCCTTATTGATAACCAAATTCCAAGGGGTCATCATGATAAGTTTTTCCCTTATCGGAAAATGATTCCCATTTATAGAGGTTAGTAATTTTCTTCAACAGGGGTATCACAGGATTTTATTAACAAATTCCTTTCAACTAAAAACCTATATGAATATGTGGGGTATCATGATGTTGAAAACAAGAGTCTATAATCAAGATATTCAATGTTTTCCATAATAAAACTTTCTTATAATACCTTTTCCATCATTTTTCCAACATTCTCATGACTATTGGAAAACCATGAATTAATTATATTAGGTTAAATATAACATAAATCCATCTTAACAAACACATCAAATTCTTCATGAATAAAAAACACAACATTTCCAAACACACTATTTGAATCCTGATTACATTATTTTTCAAGAAAATTAAGAGACTCATTAATTCTGTCATCCGTATTTACATTCCATTAATACCCTACCATTTGTCACAAGTCAAAAAAGATATTGGGAATAATGAGAAACCTATAACATTCCTTAGAAACAACAATTGGACTGATAGAACTCTCTCATTCTTTAATTTTTCTTCTTCTCCTCTGATTTTTCATTGGACATCTTTTCTTCCTTCAATTCATCTTTACTAGATTTTTTACCATCTTCTTTGTTATCTATAGAATCTTTTTATGATAAAGTTGACTTTTCATATTCTTTAGTAATATTTTTATTACAAACAGTTTTTAATATTTTGTTCGTGTATGTATTTTCTTCGAGAAATATAGTTTAAAAAACTTAATATCATGCCTCACTTGATCATATTCAGAATCCATGGATTCCTTTTTGTTAAAATTTATCATAACATCAGAAATATTCGTATTCCTCTTTTTAACTTTCTAATGTTCTTCCTCAAAAATCCTATCCATGTCTAGGTGTTCTAGTGAGAAAACTAAAAAATCGTTCTTTTGAAAGATAGAAGATATTCCATTATTGACATTGAAAAAATCCTGCTTCTAAGAATGGTTATGAATCATTTGTTATACCAGTAACAAAACAAAAAATAATTTCACATGGTGTCTAGGTTTCTCACACATTTCACAAATAATTTTCAATTGTTTGAACCTATTTTCAATATTAACTGCATTCCTCTCATATTTCATCAACAAAACCTTTTCAGACATCTTGTTTTGAAGGAATTGATTTCCCATTAAACCATTCCTTCCATATCCTCTGGAATAATAGTAGTATTGTTGGTTGAACCGAGAAATATTCTCTATATTCCAAAATTCCCCACAATACCATAAATATCAATAAAATGAGTATTTCCCTCTGAAACATCCATATTGACTAGAACTGTGAATACATTACTAAAAAACATTCTTTTCTTTCACTTTATATCTTCCAAACATTCTGTTATCAATAAGATTATTCATTTTATTTTATTTATTATTTGAAACAGATGTTTTGGAAACATTTCTAGGTAAAGAATGTTTTAAAACATTTTCAGGCTTAGGTTTTTTTGAACCTTCTGAATTCCCTACATTTTTTGTCTTTGAAAAATACATATCTTTCCTAGATTTAATATTTTCAAAAACAATTCCATTCATCTTTTCACTCTCTGAAGGTTAATTTTGTTGACCCTTCACAGGATTCTCATTTGAAGAACATTCACCAATTTCAGTGATGGTGTTTTGGGAACTGTTATTTTTCAATTCAACTTCATATATGTTTTTCCATAAAAGTATCAACTCTTATTATATTTCCCTCATCTTAACTTCTAGATACACATAATGATTCTTTTATTCTTCAATATAGTTCATCAAATAATCAACCTCTTTATCCATCTATTCATTCTCATTGACAAAACACCGATCATTTCTTGTTGAGGAAGATTCATCTTCCAATGTTTTGTTTTTCTTATCATGCATTATGATATTTCTCAAGAATTATTTCAACTCTTCTTTTAAATGCATCTCAATTTCAGATTTTTGTTCATCAGAAATGCTGCTTCCAAATTTTTCATCATTCATTTTTCCAATAATAGTATTTTCCCTATTATGCTCAATTGAATTTTAAGATTCATTTTTTTACTTTATTATTCTTCTTCTTATTTATAAAAACTACTTTAATTTCATGAATAACATCCCTCATTAACTACTAAAATAAATGTGTTGTATTCCCCATCATATATAACATCCTAAAAATTAATTTCCTTAAAAAAAATGCTTCTAATTTGTTATTTGGGGAAATATTTATCTTCCCTCCTGGAATAAATTTTTTTTATCACCATTTTTTATTATAGATCTTCTTCGACATATTTCTTCTTCTTCAAATTATTCTTCATTGTTTTCTTCTTCACTACCTCATTATGGAAAATTTGGAAGAAAATGCTTAATGTCTTTATATAATAAACATTTTAAGGTATGTTTCCATTTAAAACTCCGTATACCTCTTTTCAAATTTGAAGAAAACAAGGGAAAAATAACATTAAAATTTTTTCATACCTCATTTTCATAGTTAGAATATCCATCTTCATGTTAAGAAATATTCTTCTTTGACATCTCATTCTTCATAGCCTTGAAAGACATATCTCTATCAACAGTTGTTTTGATCTTCATAGTGTTATCTCTTCTCATTTAATATGTTATAAGAGTGATATAAAAATCATCAAGAGATATTTTTTCAGGATCTATGTCTTCCAATGAAGAAACATTTGAATCAAATTTTTCAGGTAGGATTAACAAGATCTTTTCAACCAGAGACAAGTCATCCAACAGTTAACCAAGGCATCTGATTGTACTCACTATGTCATTACCCATGTTATAAAAGTCCCCAATAGTTTCATGCTCAACCATATGGAGATATTAAAAAATAAATCACAATATTTGTATCTTTTCATTCATGAATTTTATATTTCCTTCATGTACTTTTTCACTTTATCCCATATACCATTGGATACGGCAACACCCTTCATTATTAAAAATTCGCATTCCGAAAGCGATGAAAATATAGCATTCTTCACTCTTCAATAATTCTCTAGATGCTTTTTATCAATAATTATAAGGGAAGAACTATCATCAATGGGTGGAAACCCCACTATTGCAGCTTCAAAAGAATCCAAAATGATAGACATGAGATAAGGAAGCACTCTATAATTTCAGATATGATAATTCATTCCATAAAATATCAAAATACTTTTAATGTTCACAGAACTCAGATTATCCATCACAACATATTCTCCAACTACTTCAGCAAATAATAAGAGATGGGTACCAACAATCTGATACCAATTTTAAGTAACAAGTCAATGTGTTGTATCACTGATAAGGGGGGGATGAATCATTAATATTATTTTTATTTTATTTTTCTTTTCTATTGAGAAAACCTTCACCTCCTGTTATAGATTAAATTCCCTAAAAAAGATTATTGAACACACATCCATAAGAACACATGTATTTACAAGGTTCACAATTCAATAAGAATAGATAATTCCTTGGTATGGTTTAGCAATGAGCCAATAAAATACAATCCACTAGAAAAAAGTCCTTGGATTAAAACAAGTAGTATATACACTTACACTCATGAAAAACTATGAAACAATACCACTAGTGTGTTTCCACCCTCATAGCCAAATAGGTAAATACAAACTACATGTAAAAACTCATGTTACATATGTTTCATTTCAATTCAAAAAATTTATTAAATTAAAAAAATTCAATCAATTAATTAACCATAATAATGGTAAAAACCACCTTGGATTTTTTATATTACACTATATTGGACTTTCCTAGGTCTGATTCTACCAGTACAATTCTTATGAGTGTGATTATTTGGAAACAATTCTTCCAATTTGATATTCTGATTGAGGTGAATATAAATTAATCAGATATACTTCAATCCCTGATTATTATGAAAACTAGTACAAGAATTTTTCCGTCTGGAAATCGTCAAGACAAAAATATCCAGAACTAAAACACTATTCTGAATAATTTAGCTCGATACCAATATTAGTTCTATAGTAATTACAATTAAAATATGAGGATTCACTGAGTATGATAAATACTGAGTAAAATGACTTTATGAATATAATCATTGAAATCTTTTCTTCTTCCCCATAAAAATTAGTTCAATAAAAAACAAAATGGAAGCAATTGTCCTCATAAAAAAAATCTCATGTATTTACTAAGACGAATAGTACATCATCCTTACTCTAGTATAATGTACTTTTTACATTTTAATGCTGACCCATGAGTGTGTTGGCGGGAATCCCCGAAGTCATTACCACTAATAAAAAATTCACTCAATATGTAATTTCCCGTAAAATCATAAAATGAATTTTGAATTCGTCAATTTTTCTATATTATTCTCTAAACATATTCAATCTTCAACTCTTCTTTTTCAGATTCCCATTTCTATTGTAAGTCTGATTTCAATTCTTGAGTCTGATTATCTCATGTTGATTTCTTGAAAACAGAACTCCATAGAAATTGTATGTGGTAGAATAAGTGCAATTATACACTTGAGATACAATTACTATTTTGAATAATAGGCTCCCCCTTGACAATTCATTCATCCATTCCTAAATTCTCTAGTACCTCATCCAAAAAATGTAATTCAACCCTTTTAAAATGGTTGACTACATTGCTGATCATCCTCTTCACATCTTCTCTTGACACTATTGAAAACATCACTTCATTTATAAACATGTTCTTTTATGATGACTACCTTTATAATTTGAAATCATTGAGGAATAACATTGTCTTCATCTGATTTAAATTAGAAAGTCATAAAACATTCCATTCATTCCCAATAATTTATTTTAATATCATCCCAAATATGTTCTATTCTAAATACAACATTTCTATATACAATCATCCTAGGTACGATCATTCTGGGTATGATCATTTTAGATATGATCATTCTGATATCAATAACTCTGGTGTATATCATTTTGATATTGATATTTTCCTTTCTGATCTTGATATCCATCATTATGATATAAATCATTATGCAATTGATCATTATGATATTGATCATTATAACATTGATCATTCTGGTAATGAAATGTTTATGGCATATTCACTGGAAAGCAATATGTTACTGTAAATATGTACTACATGTTTAATCAATATCGATTTTTCAATAAATAACACCTTTTCAATCAATACCACATTTTCGATCAACATCAATTTTTCAATCAACATATCCCTTTTTAATAAATCTTTGTTCAATTATCCTGATATCAATCATTAAATGCTATGGTAGATGGTAAAAGAATGATACACTAATTCAGCATCAGATTCCATCAGCACCACTTTTCATATGGATATGATTGTTTTAAAACAAAATCAATACCACTTATTTCTCTCTCCCACCTAGATACAATAAATCTAAATACAATTCCCTTTTTATTGGAAACAACTCTTTCACTATCCATTTCATTCATCAATCATGCATCTCATTTTCTCAATTCCAAACATGATCTATACGAAATAAAAAATAGCAATGCATCGTCATATTTAAAAAATCGTAGTCACGATAACCCTAATTATCCAGAAAAACCAACACATAATTCATTATGATTGAATATCATAGTGAGTGTGATTCTTTAAAAAACATGATGAGTCTGATTTTTTTCAATCCCAGAGTGAGTATTATTTTTATCAAACCCACAGTGAGTCTGATTTTTGTAGACCCAAACATCATCTTTCTCAGTAAACTTTCATCCATATAGAATAATAATTGATTGGAAACAAATAAAACAAAAAAAATAATTGGACTAAAAAACACAATTCGTTATATGTTGATAAGTGAATCATGGTTGAAGAATGTTTTTGGAGAAGAACATAATATATCATGATATAATTTGATTTTATAGATATCATTGAAACAAAAAACACCATGGCAGTTTGTCAGATTATCATACTTATGAGAAGTAATATATAACTACAAGGATGTTGTAAAATATATTTACATAATGATGTGTTCATATCAGTTAGTATCTCAACATGATTTATTTCATTATTGGGATTTTTAATGAAGTAAAATAGTAAAAAAACCTCATCCAATGATGGTTTAAATCATTATTTCATTGGATAATACCTATTAGGATTGAATATTTTCCTAATCATATGATTGTTTATGTTGAAATTATAAAGTAAATATTTTTCCATCATTATGTTTACGATTTTTTTAAAACCATTGGCTATAAAAATAACCAATTGGACAATTAATTTGATGGATAATTCCCGGAGTTTCCCAAAAAGTAATCAAATTGAATTTGGGTTGGCATGTAAACATTCATGTATAAGATTCCTTTTTCATTGAGTAATAACTTAAACTATGATGGGTTCACAACTATACCCCTGAATAAAAATATAACTATTATGTATATTAGTAGATGAATAGTAAAATACATTAGTAAATTTTTTATTCCATTATTTTCTGACCATTCAAACAACATCATAAATAATATTTTTTTCGCCAATGCCTGAATCATAAAAATAGAGTTGTAGTTATTAATCATTTTAAATGTGAAGAAGAAAGGTATTGGGATATTATCAAGAACATGAGTAAAAATAAATAATTAGTTCGAAGAAAAAAATTGGTTATTTGGAAAATATTGACTAATAAATATTTTTCACACAATCATTTCCTAAAAATATATTTAGAATTCAATGAGAATAAACAAAATAAGGAATGATTGATTAGTTATTTTATTTTTTGAATCATGAGAAAAATAATTTACCCCTCTAATTTTCTCATTATCTAAGAAATGAAAATTGAAGTATTCATTAGTGGATTGGGATATTATAATTTCCACCCCTAGTCATCGACCACTGACTGATGTCGAAATATGAAAAGCTAAAACATGACCTCAACTACACCTCCTCACATGATAGAGGACGTTGACTAGTATTAATGGTTTTGAGATATATAGTGGAGAGATTACACACCTGTATCAAAGTGTCCAATAATATAGAATAACAAAACATAATCCATGAATCATAATATTCAATTCATATATGTTATAAATAATAAAATTTTTAATAAAAATAAATATATATGTAAATAATCATACAAACTCACTGTCATTCCGGCATAAAATATTTTATTACTCACTTTTCCAATAAAATATACTAATTAAATTTAATAATTGATTACAAGTGGGTATATTATAACCCCAATACATACCTCATTATTTTGTACAATAAATATGTGGCATCATACTTGATAAAAAAACTCAAGGACTCTACTCTACCTGAACCCACAATTAATGAAGATCAGCTCTGGAACTCATTTACTATGGACACCCTTGAATGGTATGAGAGAAAATCAGAATTCACCCACCAACATGTTCATATTAATAACTATAATATATAGTGTAAGCTGGTACAAGCGACATGATAATCAAAATAAATTAGTAAAGTTATTTTGTATAAATATATAAAAATTATTGTCTATTGAATTGTAATATGACACCAAGGATAGAGTATACATTCATTATCTAAGTTCAATGTGTCATTTAGTAAGTCATGTAATATTAACACTAAATACCAATCCCAAATACCATCTAGTACCAAGAAATAATGATAGATCCTTGGAGGTATCCAAAGGCATCCACATAGTATCTGAAATAAATTTCATATCCAAGGATCATTCCCAACGTATCCCATAATAGCAGGCTATAAATTGATACATAAGAAGAAATCATAGGTGATCAATAGTCACTAGCTGTATTCATGGTTCTGTTGAAGGAAACTCTATTAAGTACATAGTAATCATGCTCCTTGATAATTACTAGGAAGTAATCCTAGATTGTCTATAATCATCAAATGTATTCACCAATCACTCTAAGATAATCCAAGGAGAGCCATATTCATTAGTTTATAAGATGATCCCTAGGTAATAACACTATGTAATCCGTAATAACTAAGAATCACCAACAGTACCTATGAGTTAATGATAGGTGATTCATAATATTCAATATTAATGAAAATCAATATAATGTAATCCTAGATGATCAATAATCATAAAAAATCATCATCAATGCATAAGAGTTAATCCTATGCGATCTATATTAATTAAGATTTAATACAATCTCTATGAGTTAATACTAGGATATATTCAATCCTTAGGATTCTTTACTAACCCCGTGGAGGTATTCCTAGTAGATCCCTAGTCATCATGTGTACAATCCAAACCCAAGTTGTCCTATGTATACCTGGTATTGAATAATATACATACATACATACATATATATATATATATATTAGAGGTGTTAAAAATCCATCTATTGATATCTTATTATACAGATCTCAAAATGGTTTTCTATCCACTTTAACACATATCACATGAACAAGATCGTCATATCAAGTATAAGACCAATCATCCCTATCCATTTTTATATGCCCCCATATCAGGGTCAATTTACCTATGGGGCATCCATAGGGGTCCCCCGGTGACATTGAGTATGATCGCCACAAATGGAAACCTTATTCAATGTATCATCTATTTGTTGAACACACATCACTTAGAGTAAAATAAATCCTCGGTTCTCATCATATTCATCACATGACCGCATTAGCCGTTATTTCATTCCAATATAAGTTTCATAAAATGGAGGTTTTCTCAAACCCAACCATTTTTCATCAAATCCTATATAGATCGTCACACCAACTGAGTCTAAAAAATTTTACATGGTCCACCCGCTATGTTAATCATATCTCATTGGTTTCACGCCCCAATCCTAGTTACCCAGATTCGGTGCTTTATTACATAACATTGGCATGAAATAAGGAATCATGTTCTGAAAGACTGATCAGTTTAGTATTATTGGAAAAAATATTCATACATAAGTTTAACATTAAAACTTCAACTTAAATAAAACCCTAATTTATTCAATTAGAAACATCCGAGAATCATAAATTAAGCCTGAAAGTCATTCATTACTAAATTATTCGTATCTTGGGAAAAAGAAATATAAGAAATGGGTGGGATCAGATGCTCAGTAAGGGTAATAAATAAAGTAGAAGATAATATAAACATTAGGCATGGTGAATAATTGAAAACACATGTATTTACAAATAATAAACATGAAAACTTTATGGTAATAATGTGATCTAAGTAGTTAATTCCATAACAAAACATAATCATGGGTATTCGACTAGTTGAATACCCACATGAACCATCAATAATATTTTCATAATGAGGGAATGTATAACGCGGGACATTTTGAAACATTTTGTCAGTACCTAGGCAAAGACATCTAAACATGATTATGGCCTCATCCAAAACTATATATAAATTTGGGAAAGGCCTTGGCAAATTTCACATCTAATTTTCTCAAAGGACTTACTGATGAATCGAGAAGCTATAGTAGGCTCCACCCATCACTTACTATGTCTAATGCATTCATCATATGAAATGGTTGATTGTAACGCCCCGACCCTAGTTACCCAGAGTCGGTTCATTATTACATAACATTGGCATGATCACAAGAAAGATCAAATCCTGAAAGACCGATTGGTTTAGTAGCCTTGGAAACACTAGATATATTCATAAAGTTTTACATTACATCATAAAGTGAAAAACTACTATGACATCATAATGTCTCCATATTCCACACTATTATCCCCTCATAATATCCCTGTACGTCATTCATAACTTACTTCTTCACATCCTGGGAAAAATAAAACATAGAAAAGGGGTGAGCTCAAATTCCCAGTAAGGATAACAATATAACAGAACATTCAAAAATAAGCATAAACATTTAAGGCAATGCATTACTAAAACAAAAGCCTTTTAATCTTGAACTTCAACATAGTATGGCAAAAGTAAAATGAAATAATTCCATTTACATATTCACATGGATATTCTACTAATCGAATAATCACATGAAATATCAATAACCACTTTCATAATGTTGGAATGCAATATGTTGAACTTTAATTTCTTTGTCAAAGCCTCATCCCAAGACCTAGGGGCTAACTGTAACCGGAACCCAACCCGGAGTGCCTCTAATAACCGGACACCAACCCGGAGTGCCTCTAATAACCGAACACCAACCCGGAGTTCCTTTAATAACTGGAGACCAAACCGGAGTTCCTCTAATAACCGGAGACCAAACCGGAGTTACTCTAATAACCGGAGACCAAACCGGAGTTCCTATAATAACCGGAGACCAAATCGGAGGGCTTACATTTACCGGTCCCCAACCCGGAACATACTTGTCTAACACATTCCTCTGAATGAAAGGTTGAAATATAACATAAACATTCGGATTACAAATAACTTATGAAATGTCAATACTCTAAAAAAAACCATGAGTGACATAAGAATAACTTATCCACAATAAAAAATATCACAAAACCTTCAATAAAATATGGATGTTTTGTATCATAAAAAATCAACTTCAAATAAGCTTAAAATCCATCAAAGGATGTTGACATAGATGAAATAAAGACTATTTTAGAAAAATATCTCTTTCTATTTGAAATCATTTAAGAGTCTTATATTTATGAAATAAAACATTTTTTTTTGAAAATATTCTTATTATCTTGTAAGGGAAGCTTCGACAATTTTATAACGGCGGAAAATAGCCACACCCGCTGTATAAGTTAAAAAAAACATTCTTACCTTAATTTTGTCAAAAAGGTTAAAAATCACCTTCTTTGGAAAACGACGGAAAGATTCCTTTATAAACCTCTTATAAAAACTCAAACAAGGGTATAAATGACTTTAACCCATATTCTAGTAAATAGTAAAAATGTTCTGAAATTCATTTTTAAGAAACATGGATGTGGATGATAAAGATATCTCAGTAGATTATTACATATAAACAACCTCAGATAATGAAGAGATTGTGAAATAACCCTTACCAATTTGGTAACTTATGAAACATACAACCCATAAAACAGGTATCATACAATGAATATGTAAATACACATAAATTTGAGTGTATTACACAAAGAATATAATTATGGGCAGTACATACACCACACAAAAGGTGATGGTGGCAATATGGCATGAATCTCACGGGAATAAGGAGTGAGATGAAAACCCCTTACCTTGTACTCTTCCTTGGTTGGGGTAGGTTAACCTCCTGTATAATGGTGAAATAAATGTTAGCAAATTATACAAGAATCATATATATTAATATGATATCATATATGATCTTTTAACATTGATTTGTTAATAATATCTTTGAATTATCGTCGTTTCGGGTGTTAACTTACTCGTTTTCTTTTATATGTTTTGTTAAATAAGTCCTGTTTTTCATGGATAAGTTGTATATTTTTCATATACAGAATGATATCAAGTCCTTAAACATCATTTTTAAATCATCAAATGATAATTATAATTTAATGGATACGATGGAGAATGAATCTCATCGCGTTCGTGGAGACGGTAGTCCGTACGTACGCACAAGCGACAATATCATTCTTTTTATATTAAAATAATATATAAATGGATGTTATATCATATATGAAGAATAATTAACATGTTATATTTATTATTTACATGAGTTACACATTATTATTATACCCATCCAAATAATAATATATTGAATAACAATTACACCACGATGTGGAGACGGTAAGTCGTACGTTCGCACGTATGGTGACATGTTATTCAAAAGGTGGATAGAATACTGAATATGGTTGTACCATATTTATAATAACATCACAGTATATGTGAGATACTGGATTTATTATTTTATAATGGTAATAACAAAGAAAGAATAAGTGGAAGAAGAAAGGAACTTGAAAAGGGGTGGTGAAAACATTACCTCTTCTTCGGGTTCTTCCTTTTGATTTGATCAAAAGGGATCCTTATGTTGGATTTCTAATCAAACTAAGGCCTCTAGGTTGTAGTGAGGGAAGTTGGGAGAGTATTTGGGCAGAGTTTGGCCGAACCAAAAGGCTTTTGAAGGTGTTAATAAAGGAGAAGGAGGAGTGCCCTTTTATAAGAGGGGTGAGGGGAACCTTTGGAAAAGCTAGAAATATTAATTTATAATAAATTCATATTCGGTTTATAATGGATAAAAGTTGATTATTTAAATTTTAAGGTAGGTATAGGTCGAAAAACACTCAACCAATAGAATTTAGACAGGTATGGGTACTTATATTAACCTTATCTTTAAGTATTAACTCTAAGTTAATTAGTTTCACTTTTACAATGTCTCTTTGTATTTTTATATAATATGGTTAATAAACTTACTATATACATACAAGCGACCCCCAAGTGGTCCATTAATGACGAAACTATCATGATATAAGTCTATTGGACGAACCTTAGATTTTGAGGAATTTAATATCAATTAATAATATAATATTTGTTTTAAGAACTCTTTTATGTCAATTTTGACACTATTCAATAGTTGATTTTTTTGAAACTCGTAACAGATTGATTACTTCAAAAAAAGTCCAATACATTAATCCTAATATATAATATTATCTTATAAAATTAGTTTAAATCATTAAAAGTTTCATATTATATTTATTTGGGTATTTATAATATCAATTATTTTAACTTTTCACTATTATAGTAATTAATTCATCATCATTGTGTCATAAATAAATTAAATTATTTAATTTCTAAAAATTATAAATAAAATATAATTATGTAGGAAATCCGTTTATCTTTCTAATGAATATCTATAATCTAAAATCCAACATATATAACCTTATGTAAAAATTGTTTTTCTAAAAGATATATGCTTGTATCATTTTTGTATTCATTTTAACTTAATTAAAATAAAGTGTCCCTATCACCTACAAGTGGCATCATGGGGTCCCAAAATCGACCCAAATATGCCTATGGTCGAACATGTATCAACCAATAAGGCTAGGATACTATTTAGTGTAATTTAGTATTATTATAATATTATTTTTTTAACCCTTATTTACCGGATTTACCCTTAACCATGGTAAATAAAATATTTACCGCAGTAATTATTCTAAATGTCTAAAAATAAAAGTTACCTATTTACACAATTTGAACATAATGATTCTAAATTTGTAATCCATTTTTCTAAATTCAAAACAAATAAGTGGCAGAAATTAATTTAAAATTAATTCCCGCTGTCAAAACAAAAAGCGTGTTTTTAAGAGATAATAACTATCAAAAGATTGACACTTGTTTATGTTCGGTTTAATTGTAAAATTATGTCCAATGACCAAAATTATATTAAATGGTAAAAATATATTCTAAATATACTTTAAAACCACTCAAATTCAAAATTTATCACTATTAATTATTTTGATTAAAAAAGTTGTTTTTAATTAAAATTTTGTAATTTTCACTATTCATCAAAATATGAAAGTTATCCGAAAAGTACCAAAATTTCACCTTAGGCTAAATTCGATACTCAGAATCCAAAAATGATGTCCATTTTGAGAGATAAAATTTCTAAAATTTTAAAAGCTAGGTATTACTATTCATGACGGCTAGTTTGATTGGCTGTGGTGTGTTAGAACTCAAAGTTGCGTACAACACACGCTACTATATTATTCAAAGGAAAGCGTACCGTGGAGGCCTGGGATGTTTCATTTTAAATTTTTTGATGTCCCCATTTAGTCAAAAAGTTTAAAATATTTTATTTAAAAAGGTTTCACTATTAAAAGTTGATAAAAGGGCAATACTGAAAATGAATCTGTTCTTGCATTATGTCTAAGAAACTCATAATATGGATTCTAAAATTATAAGGATTATATAAAGTTTAAAATTTAGTTAATACTATTCATAACCTCTTTTGAATGGATTTTTTTTGGTATGTTATGGTGTGATTGAACTCAATGTTGCGTGTAGTGCAAGTTATTGAATTATTTTGAAGAAATAACACACTATGAAATCTTGGGGTGTTACATTCTCCCCTCCTTCAATAAATTGCGTCCTCGCAATTTGAAATTGTTCTTCGAAAATAAAAGGTTGAAAATAGAAAATATATTTGTGGGAAAACCCACATCGAAAATTGGGTTACTAAAATTTAGTCTTAATTTGAGGAAAAGAGAAATGAAAGGGTCACCACCAAATTATGATCTCGATTAGGAGAACATTGGTGGCAATTAGAGACATATAATTGGAGGAAAAACGTAAATATTTATAGGTAGTGATTGAGGTCATCAATCACAAACAAGTATAAAATTGAGGTCCTTAAACTCATCAATCTATGATGATTTGAAATACCATCGGTTCAACAAAACATCGGGTATTAGGATAACACATTTTTGACGTTTCAAAATATCTTAGTTGAAATCCCACATCGAAAAATGAATTAATGAGGCCTCTATTTAAAATAAAGAGTGGAAAGTATGAATATTACCAAAAATAACACATACTAGGGTTCCATGTAGGAAAATATGGATATGGAAGAAAAATCTAACCATCAATTATCTGATGGAGAGTGGTAGAGAACATGGCTATGAAAAGGCCAACAATCCCAAATCCATAAATTAGTGATGATTTAAGGTATCATCTAGGACAACATTTTTGTTCTATTTTCCTTTTCTTAATGTTGAGGAATTTATTTAGGAGATTGGATAAGATCATAAGGAGATATACTTACTTTATAATTAGAGTTTTATCCATTAATAAATTTCTACCACAAACTCATCTTTCACTCTAAAAGATAATAGATCGTAAAAAATTCTATTTATACTATTCGTACAGTGTTCCAAAATAAAGGAATTTATAATTCATCTACCAGATCTTTTAATAAAAACTACATTATTTAATCTAGGACATCTCATGGGACAGTGGTAGGTGATACACCCTTGTCGCCCTTCGGTTGTGGGTTTATGTCTCGCGGCCTTGCCGGTCGCGACGGGTTGCCGCCCGACCTCTGGGTTGTCCTTTTATGGAAATCCAAAATAATCCAAACTACAACTATCCAAAATAATTCTGTCCAAACTCACAGTCCAACATTTATAAGGAAGGTAAACATAATGTAGATCCTTTTTACCCCGTAATAGCAGATGAATACCTTCATCATGTATTCTTTTAATACACTAAAACATCCTGAGTTACCATATTCCTTATTGATTACATTCATGCTCCCTTATTCCATATAGAATGCTGGATATACTTCATCAATCCAAAAATGTTTTAAACCCCAAAAATGATGGAATATACAAATCATTAATCAGTTCCAAGGTAGTCAAGAATATCCAATATAATTTATCCAAAACAATCATGTATTATTCCAAAATCACTACCTCGGTATCAGAACTATATTATGGTTTATCATTCTCTCAACCATATATTTTCCAAACATTAATCCTGCTATTCAGTCACTTTTCTTTGTTCCACACAATCTCAAGTCCTTAATGAAATAGTACTGCAGTAAAATCCTTATATACTCCATTATTATTATAACAAGTACATTGTTGATACAACACTCAATTGACATAATCAACATAAGAATTCTAATCATTCCTCTTCATCTGTGGTAGTATCATAACTTGATTATTATCCAATAGCATCATTTGCGGCATAGTCTGATGACTGGGACATAGGTTCGCGTAGTGTCCAAACTCCTTGCAAATGAAGCATTGTACATTTGAAACCATTTTCTTACCCTTGCAGTTACGTACTTTGTGCCCTTTTCCTCCACACTTATAACAAACTCCCATTCCTTTCAGGCAAGTTCCAGGGTGTTTCTTTCAACAGTTATCACATATGGAAAAATTCTTCTTTTCCCTCTTCCCTTTATCCATCTTTCTCTCTTCCATCCTTTTCTTCTCTTGCTTCCCTTCGAAGCCATAGGACTCAGTAAACTCTTTACGTATCTTATCAACACATGATATTATTCCTTCATATGATGATAATACATGTGAGACTATTTCTCTTGTAAATTCTTGCTTAAGACCATAAAATATATGATACTTCTTTCTCTTTGTATCATGTGCATTGCTAGAGTTCTCATTCCTTCTACTGGGCGCCATTTCTAAACAATGGCATACATTAGATTAGTTTATGAATAACAATACCTAATCCCAAACTTGTAAAACACATAACATAAATTAAATAGTTTATGGATATAATCCATAATCATAAAAATGTCTCCTTTTAGGATGTATATACTCATAAACCCTTCATAATGATTTGTAAAGAAAATGAGAGTTATCCTAAGCATATCCCCCAGGAGTGTCGTAACCAAGAGTGCAGTAAGGCCCGTTGTCGTGCACCAGTTCCCGTTCGAGTCTAGATCAAAGTGGTGTTTTCGGGTTTTACCCCTAGGTACATCTGTGCCAGAGCCGCCTCTACCTGCTCATATCCAGACAAAGATTTATTGCTCAGAAAACTCACAAAATCTCTACAATACCAAAATTCTAGGAAGTTATTCTATACTAATCCTCAAAGTCCATCTTAAATCTATGTGCTCTAATCAGAGTTTATCTAAATCTAGCTTCCAAGGTTTGTACTAAACTTCCTCTGATACCAACTGTAACGCCCCGACCCTAGTTACCTAGAGTTGGTGCATTATTACATAACATTGTCATGATCACAAGAAAGATCAAATCCCGAAAGACCGATTGGTTTAGTAGCCTTGGAAACACAAGATATATTCATAATGTTTTACATTACATCATAAAGTGAAAAACTACTATGACAACATAATGTCTCCATAGTCCACACTATTATCCCCTCATAATATCCCTGCAGGTCATTCATAACTTACTTCTTCACATCCTGGGAAAAATAAAACATAGAAAATGGGTGAGCTCAAATGCCCAGTAAGGATAACAATATAACAGAACATTCAAAAATAAGCATAAACATTTAAGGCAATGCATTACTAAAACAAAAGCCTTTTAAACTTGAACTTCAACATAGTATGGAAAAAGTAAAATGAAATAATGCCATTTACTTATTCACATGGATATTCTACTAATCGAATAATCGCATGAAATATCAATAACCACTTTCATAATGTCAGAATGCAATATGCTGAACTTTAATTTCTTTGTCAAGGCCACGTCCCAAGACCTAGGGGCTAAGTGTAACCGGAACCCAACCCAGGGTGCCTCTAATAACCGGACACTAACCCGGAGTGCCTCTAATAACCGGACACCAACCCGGAGTTCCTCTAATAACCGGAGACCAAACCGGAGTTCCTCTAATAATCGGAGAACAAACCGGAGTTCCTCTAATAACCGAATACCAAACTGGAGTTCCTCTAATAACCGGAGACCAAACCGGAGGGCTTACTTTTACCGGTCCCCAACCCGGAACATACTTGTCTAACACATTCATCTGAATGAAAGGTTGAAATATAACATAATCATTCGGATTAAAAATAACTTATGAAATGTCAATACTCTAAACAAAAACCATGAGTGACATAAGAATAACTTATCCACAGTCAAAAATATCACAAAACCTTCAATAAAATATGGATGTTTTGTATCATAATAAATCAACTTCAAATAAGCTTAAAATCCATCAAAAGATGTTAACATAGATGAAATAAAGACTATTTTAGAAAAAAATCTCTTTTTATTTGAAATCATTTAAGAGTCTTATATTTATGAAATAAAACATTTTTTTTAAAATATTCTAATTATCTTTTAAGGGTAGCTTTGATGATTTTATAACGGCGGAGAATAGCCACACCAGCCGTATAAGTTAAAAAAACATTCTTACCTTAATTTTGTCGAAAAGGTTAAAAATCACCTTGTTAGGAAAACGACGGAAATATTCATTTATAAACCTCTTATAAAAAGTCAAACAAGGTTATAAATGACTTTAACCCATATTCTAGTAAAAAGTAAAAATGTTTTGAAATTAATTTTTAAGAAACATGGATGTGGATGATAAAGCGATCCCAGTAGATTATTACGTATAAACAACCTCGGATAATGAAGAGATTGTGAAATAACCCTTACCAATTTGGTAACTTATGAAACATACAACCCATAAAAGTGGTATCATACAATTAATATGTAAATACACATAAATTAGAGTGTATTACACAAAGAATATAATTATGGGCAGTACATACACCACACAAAAGGTGATGGTGGCTATATGGCATGAATCTCACGGGAATAAGGAGTGAGATGAAAACCCCTTACCTTGTAATTTTCCTTGGTTGGGGTAGGTTAACCTCCTGTATAATGGTGAAATAATTGTTATTAAATTATAAAAGAATCATATATATTAATATGATATCATATATGATCTTTTCACATTGATTTTTTAATAATATCTTTGAATTATCGTCGTTTCGAATGTTAACTTACTCGTTTTCTTTTATATGTTTTGTTACATAAGTAATGTTTTTCATGGATAGGTTGTCTATTTTTCATATACAGAATTATATCAAGTCCTTAAACATCATTTTTAAATCATCAAATGATAATTATACTTTAATGGATACGATGGAGAATGAATCTCATCGCGTTCGTGGAGACGGTAGTCCGTACGTACGCACGAGCAACAATATCATTCTTTTGTTATTAACATAATATATAAATGGATGGTATATCATATATACAGAATAATTAACATTTTATATTTATTATTTACATGAGTTACACATTATTATTATACCCATCCATATAATAATATATTGAATAACAATTACACAACGACGTGGAGACGGTAAGCCTTACGTTCGCACGTATGGTGACATGTTATTCAAAGGGTGGATAGAATACTGAATATGGTTGTACCATATTTATAATAACATCACATTATAAGTGAGATACTGGATTTATTATTTTAGAATGGTAATAACAAAGAAAGAAGAAGTGGAAGGAGAAAGGAACTTGAAAAGGGGTGGTGAAAACATTACCTCTTCTTCGGGTTCTTACTTTTGATTTGATCAAAAGGGCTCCTTAGGATGGCTTTATGATCAAACTAAGGCCTCTAGGTTGTAGTGAGGGAAGTTATGAGAGTATTTGGGCAGATTTTGGCCGAACCAAAATTCTTTGAAGGTGTGAATAAATGAGAAGGAGGAGTGCCCTTTTATAAGAGGGGTGAGGGGCACCTTTGGAAAAGCTAGAAATATTGATTTATAATAAATTCATATTCGGTTTATAATGGATAGAAAGTTGATTATTTAAATTTTAAGGTGGGGATAGGTCGAAAACCACCCAACCAATATAATTTAGACAGGTTTGGGTACTTATATTAACCTTATCTTTAAGTATTAACTCTAAGTTAATTAGTTTCACTTTTACAATGTCTCCTTGTATTTTTATATAATATGGTTAATAAACTTACTATATACATACAAGAGACCCCCAAGTGGTCCATTAATGATGAAACTATCATTATATAAGTCTCTTGGACGAACCTTAGATTTTTAGGAATTTAATATCAATTAATAATATAATATTTGTTTTAAGAACTCTTTTATGTCAATTTTGACACTATTCAATAGTTGATTTTTGTGAAACTCATAACAGATTTATTACTTCAAACAAAGTCATATAAATCAATCCTAATATATCATATTATCCTATAAAATTAGTTTAATTCATTAAAAGTTTCATATTATATTTATTTGGGTATTTATAATATCAATTATTTTAATTTTTCACTATTATAGTAATTAATTCATCATCATTGTGTCATAAATAAATTATATTATTTGATGTCTAAAAATTATAAATAAAATATCATTATGTATGAAATATTTTTATCTTTCTAATGAATATTTATAATCTAAAATCCAACATATATAACCCTATGTAAAAATTATTTTTCTAAAAGATATATGCTTGTATCATTTTTGTATTCATTTTAACTTAATTAAAATAAAGTGTCCCTATCACCTACAAGTGGCACCATGGGGTCCCAAAATCAACCCAAAGATACCTATGGTCGAACAGGTATCCACAAATAAGGCTAGGACACGTTTTAGGGTAATTTAGTATTATTATAATATTATTTTTTTAACCCTTATTTACCGGATTTACCCTTAACCATGGAAAATAAAATATTTACCGCAGTAATTATTCAAAATGTCTAAAAATAAAAGTTACCTAGTTAAACAATTTGAACATCCTGATTCCAAACATGGAATCCATTTTTCTAAATTCAAAACACATAAGTGGTATAAATTAATTTAAAATTAATTCCCGTTGTCAAAACAAAAAGCGTGTTTTCAAGAGATAATAACTATCAAAAGATTGACACTTGTTTATGTTAGGTTTAATTGTAAAATTATTTCTAATGACCAAAATTATATTAAATGGTAAAAATATATTCTAAATATACTTTAAAACCACTCAAATTCATAATTTATCACTTTTAATTATTTTGATTAAAAAAGTTGTTTTTAATTAAAATTTAGTAATTTTCACTATTCATCAAAATATGAAAGTTATCCGGAAAGTACCAAAATTTCACCTCAGGCTAAATTAGATACTCCAAATCAAAAAATGAAGTCCATTTTGAGAGATAAAATTTCTAAAATTTTAAAATCTAGGTATTACTATTCATAACGGCTAGTTTGATTGGTTTTGGTGTGTTAGAACTCGAAGTTGCGTACAACACACGCTACTGTATTATTCAAAGTAAAGCGTACCGTGGAAGCTTGGGATGTTTCATTTTAAATTTTTTGATGTCCCCATTTAGTCAAAAAGTTTAAAATATTGTATTTAAAAAAGGTTTCACTATTAAAAGTTGATAAAAGTGCAATACTGAAAATAAATCTGTTCTTGCATTATGTCTAAGAAACTCATAATATGGATTCTAAAATTATAAGGATTATATAAAGTTTAAAATTTAGTTAATACTATTCATAACCTCTTTTGAATTGATTTTTTTTTGTAAGTCATGGTGTGATTGAACTCGGTGTTACGTGTAGTGCAAGTTATTGATTTATTTTGAAGAAATAACACACTATGAAATCTTGGGGTGTTACATTGATACATAACAAAAACATTCAAATTAAAACTATCGTACAAAATGTCAATAATATAATCATAAACCATGAATTGTATAAAAATAACACATCCATAGTAAAATATATCACAAAACCTTCAATACAATATTGAATATTTGGTTCATAAAATATCAACTTCAAACAAGTTTAAAATCCATCAAAGGATGTTGACATAGATGAAATCAAATCTTTTTGAGGGAGATTTCATTTTCTATTTTGAAATCATTTAAAAGTCATGTTATTATAAAAGAAAACATATATTTTTAAAATATTTTTATACGATTGTATGGGAAGGTTCTATGATGTTATAATGGCGGAAAATAGCCACACCTTCTGTATAAGTTAAAAAAACATTCTTACCTAAATGTTTTCAAAAAGGCCATAAAAACCCTATTTGGAAAACGACTGAAAGATTCATTTCAAAACATAAAAGGTAAAATAAGGGTATAAATTAATTTAACCCATAGTCTAGGAAATAGTAAAAATCTTTTTAAATACATTTTTAAGAAACATGGATGATGATGATAAAAAAGTCCCAGAAGATACACATGTATAACAACCATGGATAATAAAGATATTGTGAAATTAACCATTACCTTGTCATTTTCCTTGGTAGAGGGTACGTTCACCTCCTTTATAATATTTTAGTCAATGCTATTAAATTATACATGAATCATATACATAAATATGATATCATTTATGATATTCAAATATTTCTTTGTTAATAATATTTTAGTACTATCATCATTTCAGGTGTTAATTGATATGTTTTACTTTATATGCATTGTTACGTAGGCCATGTTTGTTATGAATAGGATGTATATGATTCATATCAATAATGATATTAACTTCTTAAACATTATTTTTTATCATAAAATGAGAATTCTTCCAGAATGATTATGATGGGGAATGAATCTCATCGTGTTCATGGAGATGGTAATCTGTACGTACGCACGAATGACAATATCATTATATTTATGGGGGAATCATAAGTAATAAGATGGTATATCATATATATATAATTAATAAAATGTTATATTTATTATTTAAATCACTTGTACTCATTATTTTTACCATCCAAATAATGAAGTTTTTGAATAAAAAACTACACCAAGACATGGAGACAATAAGTCGTACGTACGCATGTATGGTGACTTTTTCATTTATAGGATTGATAAAATAACGAATATGGTTGTACCATGTTTATAATAACATCAAATTATGTAGAATTTATAATAGTTATTATTTTTTATGGAAATAACAAGGAAAGAGGATGTGGAAGATGAAAATAACTTGAAAGAGGGTGGTGAAATTATTACCACTACTCTGGGTGTATTCTTTTGAGTTGATCCAAAGGGATCTATAGTTTGGCTTTCAGATCAATGTAATGACTCAAGGAATATATGAGCGAAGTTGGAAGGATATTTGGGAAAGGGTTGGCCGAGCCAAATGGATTTGGAGGCGTGAAATTAAGAGAACGGGAAGTACCCTTTTATAAAAGAAGTGACGATCACTTTAGGAAAAGTTTGAAATATTATTTTATAATAATATAATTTTCGGTTTATGATGGATAAAAATGATTTATTTCGAGGTTATGGAGGGTATAGGTCGAAAAAATCTCAAAAAATAGGCTTTATATGGGATTATGTTACCATATTAACCTTATCTTTTTAGATTTAACTCTTAGTTAAACAGTTTGACATTTACCATGTCTCTATGTATTTTTATATTATATGGTTAATAAACTTACTATAAACCACCATGTGAACCCCAAGTAGTTCATTATTGATATATATAACCTTATATATGTCCTTTTTACAATCTTCAAATTTATTGAAATATTATATCAATTAATAATATTGTGTTTGTTTTAAAAACTCAATTAGGTCAATTCTGACACTATTTAGTATTTTATATTTTTGAAAGCCAAAAAACTTTATCACATAGAATAAAATTTATTTAATCAACCCTAACATGTCATATTAACCTTTTAAATTATTTTAATTCATCATAAGTCTCAATTTACATTTATTTGGATATTTATAATTTGAATTATTTTAATATTTCATTAATAAGGTAATTACTGCACCATAATTGAGTCATAAATAAATTAAATTATTTAATGTCTAATAATTATAAATAAAATACCATTATGTATGAAATATTTTTAAATTTCTAATTAATATATAAAGTCTAATTTATCTTTTGTTTAACCCTGTATTAAAAATGGGTTACTTATTAAAAATTCAATTTATCCCTTTTAACACTTCTTTAAATAAAACAATAATAAATGTATCAATCAAATCCAAGTGGACCATAGAGTATCATATTTTATTCCTTTCATTTTTTTTGTCGAATTACACTTATCCAAAATAATTAGGACATTTTATAGGGTAATTAAAATAACTTTTTTACCCCTAATTACCCTATTTACTTTTAACCGTGGTAAATAAAAGTCAAATGTGAGTATTCACCAAAAAATATTTTCATATTTTTGAACCACATTATATATACTAATGTCAACTATTTCTCTTGAATATTTTAATTTCAACTCACAGAAGCAGTAAAATTAATTTTCATGAAAATTTTCAAATGCTTCGAGAAGGTGGGTAAAAGCCAGTAAAAAGTTCAATAAAATTTTATAAATATAAACTTATTATAAAATGCCTCCAATTAATTGAATTTAACATATATATGAACTATGTATCTATTTTGGACTAAAATAAATTAAAATAAAATAACAAATTATTTAAATAAAAAGACGATTTTATACAATAACGTTGCATTTTTCAATAGTCATAAAAAATAGAATGTTTTCATAATAATACAAAAAATTCAACCTAAATTTTTTTGATATTATGAAATAATAAATAAAGTGAATTTTAAAATATAATGTTTATAAAATGTCAAAAATCGGGTTTTACTATTCATAACGACTAGCTTGATTGGTCATGTTGTGTTAAAACTCTAAGTTGTGTACAACGCAAGCTACTGTATTATTCAAAGGGAAACGTACCGTGGAATCTTGGTGTGTTACATTATCCCATCCTTAAAATAATTTTGTCCTCGAAATATCTAGAATAATACTGCATAAAAACATTCGGGTGGCTCTTCATCATAAGTTCCTCAGGTTCCCACATTGCCTTTTCCATCTTATGGTTTCTCTATAGAACATTTACCAGATGAGTCATCTGGGTTTTCAACACTTGTTTTCTTATATCAAAAATATTGATAGGCTCTTCACAATATGACAGATCAGGTTCCAGTTCAATTTCATCTTAGGTGAGTACATGTGTTGGGTCAGGCATGTATTTTCTCAACAGTGATATGTGGAACACATCATGATCATTGTAAAGACTTGGAGGCATTTTCAAACGATTAGCTACAACTCTAATTAATTCTACAAATTCGAAAGTTCCGATGTACCTGAGACTCAATTTACCCTTCTTATCGAATCATATAACTCCCTTCCATGGAGATACCTTCAAGAAAACATGATCTACTACATGAAATTCCAAATCCTTCATCTGATTATTGGCATAGATTTTTTTTCGTACAGTGAGCTGCTTTGATGTGGGTTTGGATAATCTTCACCTTTTCCGTTGTTTCCTAAACAAGTTTTGGGCCTATGAGTTTTCTTTCACCACCATCATCCGAACATGTTGGTGTGTGACATCTTTTTTCATATAACTCTTCATATAGTGCTATATGAATACTTGAATGAAAGAAATTATTATTGAAGATCCTAACAGAGGTAAATTCTGATCCCACATACCTATAAATTTTATTGATCAAGATCTAAACATGTCTTATATGGTTTTAATTATCTATTTTCATTGTCCATCAGTTTGATGGTGGTAGGCAGTGCTCAAATAATGATCATTATTCCAGGAATTCTAAAGATTTTTCTAGATTCTTGATGTAAAATGGGGATCACAATCAGAAACAATCAATAGGGGTACTCCATGAAGTCTTACAACTTATTTAATATATAGTCTTTATATACATTCTAGTGGTAGATTTTCATTATGGGAAGAAAATGTGTAGACTTGGTAAGATGTTCAACAATGAACCATATTGCATGATTACTTCTAAGAGTCTTTGGTAGTCCCATGACAAAATCCATTGTAATATCATCCCATTTCTACTTAGGTATGGTAAGAGGTTTCCTGACTCCTCTATGATGTTTTCGTACATCTTTCGCTTGTTTAAAAACCATACATCTTGACACATAATCAGAAATCTCCCCTTTATGTTGTCCCACATAAAATGTTCCTTCAAATATCTACACATCATAGTTCTACCAGGTTCTATAGAGAAATTAGAGCTATGAGAAAAATCCAATAATTCCCTTTTTAGATCTATTATTCTAGGAACACAATGTCTCTTCTCAAATTTCAAAATCCCATATTCATATACGAAGTCAATCAATCTCCCATCGTTCACAGCTTTAATTTTCTTTTGATACTCCTCATCATCAGTCTGAGAACTTTTTATCCTTTCTAGTAAAGATTTTTTGGTATCCCTTTTAATGAGTATTGATGTTTCACCTTACATGGTAATTCCTATATCCATCTTTACTAGATCCATGAAAATTGGATCCCTTTCAACTCTCATCTTGTTCAAAACTCCATGATATTTTATGCACAAAGCATCTTCCACCTTATTCACCTTCCCCGAGTGGTTGTGTATAGTGAAATCATAATCCTTGAGTAGTTCAATCCATCGCCATTGCCTCATGGTGAGTTATTTCTATGAGAAAATATACTTCAAACTCTTTTGATTAGTATAAATCACACATTTTTCACCATAGAGATTGTGTCTCAATATTATCATAGAAAAGATTACAACTTCTAACTCGTGATCATGAGTGGGACAGTTTTTTTTCATGATTTTTTAGCTATCGTGATGCATAGGCAATAACTCTATCATTCTGCATGAGGACACAACCAAACCCTTTCATTGGTGCATTACTATAATAACAAACCCATCATTCCCTGATGGTAGATTAAAAATAGAAGCATTGACTAATTTTCTCATCCGTTCTTCAAAATAATCTTCGCACACTTTTTTCCAAAAAAATTAACCCTTTTATGTGTGAGCTTGGCTAATGGGTGTGACAATTGGGAAAAATTCGGGACGAAGCACCGATAATAACCTGCTAAACAAATAAAAATGTGCACCTTAGTTATACTCATTGGTGCTGGCCATTCATGTATTGCTCTTGTATAAGAAGGATGAATAGAAATTTCATCCTTAGAAACAATTTGGAAAAGAAAAGAAATCTCCTGAAGCCATAATTCACACTTTCTAAACTTCCCATACAATTCATTTCTTCTATGATTCTTTAGAATATTGCTCAAGTTATTTTAATGATCTTCATAGATTTTATATTATATCAAGATATAAACAATAAATACCACAACAATGTCATCATGATATTACTTAAATACACTGTTCATTAAATCCAATAAAACATAGGGTGCATTAGTCAGTCCAAATGGCATTACAGTAAACACATAATGCCTGTACCTGGTTCAAAATGTTGTCTTTCAAATGTCTTCCTTCTTCACACACAACTGATGATACCAGATCGAAGATCAAACTTTCACAAATATTGAGCTCCATGAAGTTGATCAAATTAATTATCAATGAGATGTAGGGTGTACTTGATCTTTATTGTTATAGCATTGATCTCCATGTAGTCAATGCACAACCTCAAAATTCCATTTTTCTTCTTAACAATAAAAAACTGGGGCTCCCCATGGAGAAACACTAGGGAGAATAAATCACTTGTTACTCAATTATTTAAGTTATTTCTTTAGTTCCTCTAATTCCACAGTGCCCATTATATAAGGGATCGTCGATATGGGTCTTGATGGAGGAATTAAATAAATGGAAAACTCCATTTCTCATTATGAAGGATGTCTAGGTAAATCTTTTGTAAACACATCAACATAATCTTACACAATAGGTATGTCCTAAATTTTGACATTCCATTCCTCATCCATAGTTATTTCCTTCTCTTCCTCACCGATAATTGAATTTAGTAGAGCTACTGTGGGTGGTTCTAGATTAGAATCAGATGGTCATGTTTCTGATCTAAAAATAAGGTATTCCTTATCATCATCAAAAATTTAAACTTTCTTTTTCTTAAAAAATATTTTAGCATCATGGTCTGAAATTCAATTCATACAGAAGATTATATCATATTAAACCATGGATATGATGATGAGATCAGTAGATAAAAAACATTTATATGCCATAATGGGTACTGATTCAAAAAAATTGTTGTGTTGATATATCCCCTAAGAGTTTTGACCAAAACTCCATTGTTAAGTCAAATTGGAAATATCTAATTTTTTTAGAAAACTAGGAATATATGAAACTATGCGATGATCTTGAATAAAATAAATCATTGGATAAACATGAGGAAACCATTAAATTACCTGCCACCATGTCTTTAAGAGCTTCAAACTCAGCTATAGTGATCGCATAAGCTTGGCCTACTCCCTTGGCCTTTTCTGAGATATGTTTCCTTGGTGCTTAAGAAATTAATGTGCATAATGTCCCATCTCCCTGCAATTTTAGCTTTGAACATTGGTAGATTCTTTCTACTCCTAACAATCACCAGTAAGATAGTCTTTTTGTCCCCATTTTAAGCACACCCCTATTCTTCTTAGACAGGAACCAGGGTGATTCCTTCCATAATAATCACAGGGTGGAAATTCAACTCTTCCCTTTTTACATTTTTCTTTATTTCCTTTCCCAGAGTTTTCAATAGAACTTTTCTTCTCTTGTATTGCATTAAAGTCGTAAGACATAGAGAATTTCTTTTCTGTTTTGATAACACATGAGACAATATCTTCATATGATGAGAATGAATTTGAGACTAATTCTCATTGGATAAAGGGTTTTAATCCATCAAATAATCGATAAATATTACTCCTTGTGTTACTTATATTATATGTTGTCTGCCTTGCTAACCTTGTAAATATGGCCTCGTACTTTGTGACATTCTCATCTTCCTTTTTCCATAGACTCAGAAATTGTATTTCAATATCCACTTGATGGTCACGAAGAATGTATTTTTCTTTGAAAATATTTTTCAACTAACTCCATTCCTTATTTGATACTTCTTCATCTTCTTTTGTGTTTTGGATTAATGACTACCATTGATATGTATCTCCCATAAAGAGAAAAACTGGCCAAAAACTTTTTCCCTTTCACTACTCCCCAAATCATGAAATATTTTCACTATGGAACTTATCCAATTCTCAGCTACCAATGGATTTGTACTCCCATTGAATGATGGTGGTTGTTACCACATGAAATGTTCTAACATTGATCCTCCGCGTTGTGGAATAGGGTGCTCCATTCGGGCAGGGTTATTATTCATAACCGGAGTGAGTTGTCCCAGTATGGAGACAAGATGATCATCACTAGTTGCATCATAATCTTCACAATAATTATCTTGAGTAGGAGGAAAATCCTTATATAGATTACCTATGTTGATACAGCTTCCATTCCTTCCACTAGGAACCATTTTTTTTAAAAAATGGCATACCATAGATTAGATTATGAGTCGTAATACATAATTCTTAATTTGTGAAACACTTAACATAAATTGAACAGTTTATGGATATAATTCATAATCATAAATGTTTTTTCTTTCCAGAGATATATACTTATAAATCCTATATAGTGGTATGAAAAAATTTGAATTATCCTAAGCATATCCCTCGGGAGTGTCATAATCAATAGTGCAACAAGGCCCATTGTCGTGTAATATGATACCCCAGTCTAGCCCGAAACTCCTTGTCGATGTTTTCACTTTTGGGTACATATACTCCAGAGCTACCTCTACCAGATCATATCCAGACAAGGATTCATTTCTTGGAAAATAAACAACCTCATTAAATGTCCCAAATTCTAAGAAGTTCTTCCATTCTTATCCTCAAAGTATATCTTAGGGTAATGTACTCTAATCAGACGTTATCTAAATCTAGTTTCCAAGGATTGTACTAAAATTCCTCTAATACCAACTGTAATGCCCTGACCCCAGTTACCCAGAGTCATTGCTTTATTACATAACATTGGAATGTTACAAGGAATCATATCCCGAAAGACCAATCGATTTAGTATTATTGGAAACAATAAACATACATATGTTCAACATGACAATATAAAAAAGAAATTCAACAATAATTTATTCCATTAGAAACATCGAATACTCCTAATTTATGCCTACATGTAACTCATAACTAACTTATTCATGTCATAGGAAAATGAAACATAATAAAGGGGTGAGCTCAGATGCTCATTAAGGGTGAGCAATATAGTGGAAGATAACATAAACAATATGCATGGTGAATAATTGAGAACACATGGTTTTACAAATAATAAACATAGAAACATAATGGCAGGAATATGAGATGAGTAAATAATTATATAATAAAACAAATTCATGGGTTTTCTACTAGTAGAATAACCACATGAACCATCCAAATTATTTTCATAATGAGGGAATGTATAATGCGGGACATTCTGAAACATTTTGTCAAGGCCTTGGACAAGACGTCTAAAAATGATTAAGGCCTCAGCCAAAACCACATATCTAATTGAGAAAGGCCTCAGAAAATTCCATGTATAATTGACTCATGAGACCTTCCAATTCATTGAGGAGCTATAGTGGGCTCCACTAATCACTTACTAAGTCTAATGTATTCCTCATATAAAAAGGATGAGACATAACATAAACATTTATATTAAAACTAGAATACGAAATGTAAATACTTTTACCATAAACTGTGAATGGTATAAAAACAACACATCCACTATCAAATATATCATTAAACCTTCAATACAATATGGATGATTTGTTTTATAATAAATTAACTTCAAACATGTTTGAAATCCACCAAAGTATGTTGACATAGATGAAATCAAAACATTCTGAGAGAGACATCTCTTTCTATTTTGAAATCATTTAGAAGTCATGTAATTATAAAAGAAATCATTTATTTTGAAACTATTCTTTTAATATATTAAGGGAAGCTATGACATTGTTATAATGGCTGAAAATAGCCGCACCCCCTACATAAGTTAAAAAATACATTCATTCCTAAATTTTTTCGAAAAGGTCATAAAGTACCTTCTTTGGAAAATGACTGAAAGATTCCTTTCCAAACATAGAAGGTAAAACATAGGTATAAATGAAATTAACCCATAGTATAGGAAATAGTAATTTTTTTGAAATACATTTTTATGAAAACAATGATGTGAATGATAAAGAAGTCCCAGTAGATACTCACATATAACTCCCTCAGATAATAAATAGATTGTGAAATTAACCCTTACCTTATACTTTTCCTTGGTCAAGGGTCCATTAACATCCTGTATAATAGTTATGTAATTTTTATTAAATTATAAATGGGTCATATACAAAAATATTATGTCATATACAATCTTCTAATATTTATTTTTTAATAATATTTTAGTAGTATCATCGTTTTGGGTGTTAGCTGATTCATTTTCTTCTATATGCTTGGTTAAATCATCCATTTTTGTTTTGAATGGGATGTATATTATTCATATCAAAAATTATATTTAGTTATTAAAAATTATTTTCAATCATAAAATGGAAATTATTCTTCAATGATTACGATGGAGAATGAGTCTCATTGCGTTCATGGAGATGACAATCCGTACGTATACACGATCAAAAATATCATTATATTGATGGTGAAATCGTATATAATTGGATGTTATATAACATATACAGAATCATTAACATGTTATATTTATTATTTACATTAGTTATACTCATTATTATACTCATCAAAATAATGATGTGTTTGAATAAAAAAATACACCACGATGTGGAGATGGTAATTCGTACGTACACACGTATGATGACTATGTCATTTATATGTTGGATAGAGTAATGAATATGGTTGTACAATATTTATAATAACATCACAGTATTTATCCGGTACTGTATTTATTATTTTGGTATGAAAACAACAAAGAAAGAGGATGTGTAAGAAGAAAAGAACTTGAAAGAGGGTGGTGAAATTATTACCTCTTTTTCGGGTGTTTCCATTTGAGTTGAAGAAAAGGGATCCATAGGTTGGATTTCTGATCAAATTAACAACCCTAGGTTGCTTTTAGGGAAGTTTGGATGATATTTTTGATAGGGATGGACGATCCAAATGGCTTTGGAGGTGTGAAATTAGGAGAAGTGGAGACACCCTTTTATAAAAGAGGTGAGTGTCACATTAGGAAATGTCTGAAAGATTATATTATAATAAAATAATTTTTGGTTTATAATGGAAACAAAATTATTTATTACGTGGATAAGGTGGGTATTGGTTGAAAAACTCTTATAAATCGGTTTTATAAAGGTCTAGGTCACCATATTAACATTATTGTTTTGATTTAACTCTTATTAAAACAGTTTGACATTTACCATGTCACTTTGTATTTTTAATTTATATGGTTAATAAACATACTATAAACTACCAAGAGAACCCCAAATTGATTATTATTGATATATATAACCCTATATAAGTCCTTTGTCTGAACCTTATATTTTTAGGAATATTATATCAATTAATAATAAAGTGAATAAAACATATAAAATTATTTTTATAAATAATTGAAAATTAAATTAAAGTAGTATTACTGGCTAAAAACCCATCAGACATGATTTTCATACCAAAATTAGAACCTACATGGTATGGTTGACTCTGAACATGTATCCACAACTATGTCATGAAAAATACAAATTTTTTTACACCTTTTGGTTGATTTGTTTAATTTAATATAACAAAAACAAAATAAAAATAAAATGGTTACATACCTCAATCATAACATTATGAAAAAGTGTGAAACATTCATCTCATGATGTTATGTAACCATGTAATATGATTTCACAATCATTATCGGTCTATTCCAAAATGAACTAGTAGAATTCATGTTAAACTGTATACATAAACCATAAAAATATTAGTGGGAATTATGGGGAACAATACTCGAAATAACGATGAGATAAAAAATACCATCAATTATTGTGAGAATACATAAAAAAACAATCCCAATGATAGGATAATATAGATTGGTTTCATGGAGGGAGAGGCCAGCCAAAATGGACTCCTACAATCACCTATACCTCCCAAAACACAAAACCATAATAACAAAGGATGTTATTTTCAGTATCTAATAAAACTAGCTAGCACACCATTAACGATTTGACTAATATGTTTTTGGAATGAAATCCTCAACACAGAGGGCCAGAACCCTCAACATTCCCCAATCACTATGTGAAATCAACGATTCAAGGGTTGAATGGATTCAATAATTAGGCTATATTTCTCAAGTTCAATCATCCCCTCTTTGATGCTCACCTGAGAAACCATACCAGCAATATGATCTCGAACCATGTCCAAAAATGAAACGTCCTAACATGACCTAACACATAGAAAGTATATTTCAACCTCAATTTTATAAATGAACCTATACCAAGAAAAAATTGAAATTTATTCTTTAATTTACACAACCCATATAGACATAGGTTATTACAACCTCCATAACAATGTAATTATCATTGCTAAGAAGCCTCATGAGTATTTTAACAATTAATCCCATCCCACATCAGCCACTAATTCACACATTTAAACACATTCTATCATGGAATATTGAATGCGAATATAATACATAACTCTAATAATAGGGATATCTATTCCTAAAAACTAATATACCACCTATAACCATACAAAAAAACCAAGACACAACATACCCCCAACCATCTAAATAAAAAAATAGATTTTAATTAACTGAATAAGCTACAAGAATATGGTTCTTCCCGCCATATGAACCTACCCATAAAGAATCAATTCAATGTCCTAATGCTCTCCACCATTATAATATCATATAAAAACATTCATAATGCTCTAAAAAGATGATTGATGTGTTATCCACATCACCATACCGAATCATATTTCAAAACTATAGCTATGAGCCTATATTTAACCTCCTTTAAACATATAATCCAATTTAGATGAGTCACCATATCTCATTCACAATCATGAATACATTAAAACTTCCATGAAAAGCCCCAAATAATTCCCAAATATGGATTTCATACTCAATTTGACATATCTACACTAGTGGAAAAATTGTTTTTAACATCGGTAGTTTAACATTGGTTATAAGAGACCGACGTTAAAAGACCCTTTATGGAATTGGTTTTACAAAACACCAATGCTAAAGATCAAAATAAATGTTTTAAATCATTTACTAAGATTCAATTTGACTAGTCGTGGAGGGAAAATGGACTTACTAATCAAAATTTATGGGCATCAAAAGTTGGAGATTATATGATTCGATTTTTGGCGTCGGTTTTTTTCAATAACCGACGTTAAAAGACCCTTTTTGGCGTTAGTTTTACAAACACTCGATGCCAAATATCAATATAATAGTTTTAGATAATTTCACAAGATTCAATTTGACAGGTCGGGGAGGAAAATGGGCATACAGAGCAAACATTATGGGCATCGGAAGTTGTAGATTATATGACTTGATTTTTAGCGTCGGTTTTTTTCAATAACCGACGTTAAAAGACCCTAGTTTGGTTCATTTGTACAAAAAACCGACGCCAAATATCACAATAAAAGTTATATATAATTTTCCAATCTTCCATTTGACAGGTCGTGGAGTGAAAATGGACTTACGGATAAAATTTTATGGGTGTCAGAAGTTAGATATTATAGGACTTGATTTTTGGCGTCAGTTGTTTTAAAAACTGACGTTAAAAAGCCCTTTTTGGGATCAGTTTTACAAACAACCGATTCCAAAGATCAAAATAAATGTTTTATATAATTACCCAAGCTTCAATTCGATAGGTCGTGGAGAAAAAATGGACTTACGGATCAAAAGTTATGGGCATCGGAATTTGGAAATTATATGACTTGATTTTTGGCATCATTTTTTTTAATAACAGATGTTGAAAGGACCTTTTTGGCGTCGGTTTTACAAAAAAATGAAGCCAAAGATCAAAATAAAGGTTTTAGATAATTTTTCAATCTTTAATTTGACAGTTCTTGGAGTGAAAATGGACTTACAGATCACAAGTTAAGGATGTTGGAAGTTGAAGATTATATGACTTGATTTTTGGTGTCGGTTTTTTTCAATAACCGACGTTAAAAGACCCTTTTTGGCGTCAGTTTTACAAATAACTGATGTTAAAGGTCACTTTTTTTTATCGTTTTTTCAAAAAATGATCTTAATACCCCAACATGAGAATATTTTTAGCATCAGTTATATATTTAACAAACGTTAAAAGTAAAATTTCAAATACGTGGTTTCGATATTTCAATTTTTTCCCAATGCGCGTTCCTATTTTCAAAATCCCGCTCAAATTTTATTGAATCGACACTGTAGAAATTTTCATTTACACTATATAAAATCTCATCCTCTTTCTTTCAACATTTTTTAAATCTTTGATACAATCAATATTTCAAATATTCTTCAATCGACGATTTGTACAAGGTATTTATTTTCATCATTTAATTTCCTTATTATTGTTTTCCTTATCACTAAAAATATTATTATTTTTATAATGATGATGAAGGATTATTCTAATCGAGATACAAAAATAAAACTTCTGCATAAGATTCATTAGTTTTTGGGAATTTTTTTACCACTAACTATTTTCATTACCCCGTCAGTTCTCCCTTAAAACGAAGTGGAATAAGGATAAACAACATATCGATTCAAATGGCCCAATAAAAGAATTAAAGTTAGTTTCAATCATTAATTATATTTTTTTGTTCATTTGGCATATTCATTTTGGTTCTTTTTTTTCATGTATTCTTCAAAGAAAGTTGTATCGATTGACCCATAACGAGGTCCAACTTACGGTGACCATAACTTTTGATCCATAAGTCCATTTTAGCTTCATAACCATTCAAATCAAAGCTTGGGAAATGATATATATTCCAATATTCAGAGTTTCGAGGTAATGACATCGGTTTTTTTGAAAACAGACGTGGAAAATATTTTTTTTATAAAATGTATTTTTCGCGTCGGTTTTTATCAAAAACCAATGTTAAAACTCATGTAGAAGCCAGATTTAGACGTCAGTTTTCTAAAAACCCGACGTCAATGACCCCCGAGGTCTTGAATTTCAGTGTAGGTTTAAAAAAACCGATGTCAAAGACCACCAGGGCCTGATTTTTTGTGTCGGTTTATATAAAAACTGACCCCAAAGATCCCCAAGGCCCTGAAATTTGGCATCAGTTTTTATATAAAATGATGCCAAAGACCCACGTGGCGAAGCTTTTTGACATCGGTTTATAAAAACTGACATTGAAACATATATTTTTTATGTCGCCTTTATTGACGTCGATTTTAAACCGACGTCTAAATGTAAAAAAAACTGACGTTGAAATAAATTTTTCCACTAGTGCTATTGCGTTTTATTACCCATGACACAACATTTCTTTTAAAATCCTTGAAAATCCTCAATAGTCTAACATTTTATAAAATTATTCATTAACACCCACTAAAACACTATATATTAACCATATTTTAATTATTATAATACTAATGTAATATCATGATATTCTAACACATACTTTGAAATTCCAAACTAAAATTTATTGTAATTCAATGTTAATATCCATAAAGAACCAAATTGGTCATCCTAATCTCTTCCATGATATAGTACACCTCTTATCCGAGTCACATGTGAATCAAATATATCAATTCATATTCCAAATGGAAATTAATGGATCCTGGTAATTACATTATCTATATCCCATATTGGTTATCTAACTAAAAACTAGATAAAATTTGATTTATCTACTCATTTGAATCTTATTGTCATCTTGACCATCCAATGACTGGTCTCATCACAATCACAATGCTACCAACATGGGGTCATATAGAAATAACTACTGATCCATCCAGTAAATTAAATAATTACTTGATGTGTCCAACCCACTCACATGTAAGTGATAGTTGAAAACATAAACCACTTCACATTCCCAAATTTCAAGGAAGGTCATCTGTGGAATCCAATGTATATTCCATAAAAAACATGGGATATATCCTTCAACGAATGATGATAGACTTCCCTTCTTATTGCTTTTATTACATCGCTCCATGAGCCTTACCTCAACATGTTACCTTTATAGAGACACACACACACACACAAACACATGTTTCTCCTCTCAAGCCTCTATCGTGACTGTCAAATCATGACACCATGCAATCCACAAGAACATCCTACATTCCATGGAATCATTCCTATCAGGGAACTATCAAATCCATCGATCCTCCACTCCAACACAACCACTCACTGACCTATATTTTAATTTAACTGATTGTAATCCTAAAGTACTATCCAAATCCTTCTCCCAATTCTTCAATGATTCATACACCATTAATCAATGGATCATGGGACTCAATCACTGGACTTGTTAGGAAATTAGTCAATGTATTATATTCTAATGAACACCACCTGACCCTTCTCTATTTATGGTATTTCTCCAATGTAAATAACGTCTCATAACCACCTTTCATCCTATATATCATTCCTAAAATATCCTACACCAACTAATAATATCACTGCACTATCGACCTCATATCCAAAATCTATAGGGTTAGGAACTTGATCATTATTTACCTTAAAAACAAACCATGAATCTAAATAATTATAAATCAATGCGAATACCACATAAAATTCATAGGAATAATCAAACCTTTACCATAAACTGTGAGACACCATATGCACATATCGATGGTGAGGTTCCCACATGTTTCTTTAATTTTCTCTATATCAGAAGAATCACAATGACTATATTCTATATTAGGTATCATATTCTGTGTATAAACCTAAAACATGAAGTATCCACCCTAGATTCAAATCCTAAAGGAAGACATGATCTTTGGCTAACTCCACCCTCTCAGTTTATCCTTGAATATGATAGTTCATTTTATCCATATCATGAAACTAACATATCCTAACTGAAATATAAAATAAAGTGTCTCTCGCACCAAAAAAATAGTTTATAGCTCATAAAAGTCATTGATTTAGAAAAACACCCCTCTATCTATAACTCAAATATGACAGAAAAAGGTGATTTCGTAACCAGTAACCCCTTTTTTTATCATATATAAATATCAAGAGAATCGTTCAATTTTTTTTGCCTATCATGGAAACCATATTTAGTAGGAATGTTCATATATGTCTATACATGAAATCACACCTAGGTACCCACATATATATAACATCATTGTTCCAAGATGATCTGTATTGAGTAAACAATAATCCAAAGGCGTGTTTATGTAGAATTTCACAAAATAGTTATCTCTGAAAACACCATATAGGTTGTTTTTTAACATTAAATAACAAAATAGGTATTCACTTGGTACTAGTATCATGAAAATCCTCTAAGGGTACAAATATAAGAAATATAATGCTTATAATAGACAACTAGGATCACTACACATCCCTTACAAGATGGTATTCATGGTTTTCATCATGAAATATTCCTCCATAAAATATATATGCTATTTTATCAAAAGATGCATATAGTGTGGTCGAAGTAAGAATAATTTGACCACCAATTTGTAATGGAAAATAACATATAAATTTTTATTTATAAATTATATTGTTAAATCACCTATAATTTTTGAAACTAATCATAAGAATGAACACATAAATCATGTAAACCTTACGTTCCTAATATGATGCATGATCATGGACCCCTTTCCAACAAGACAAGATACCAAAATACAAAAATTTGTAAATCCATAAATCCAAGAAATATTTGTTGTGTCGCACAAGGTCCAATCATAAAATGTAAAATCATAAACCATGAATAATAATAAAATATACCTAGAAAGTTAGAATTATGACCAAAAGTGGTGTTTGAAAAGAACCATCAAAATATCCATGATGTTATCCAAGATAATAATATTTAGTCCATATAACATGTCCCTTATTAAAATGAAAAGATAAATATCTTAAAAAATCAATGATATCAGTCACATTAAATCTCTGAATATAGTTTTTATCATCAACCCCCTTTCTACTACCACTGATAAATTAAAAATCCAAATAAGTATCTACTTGACCACAAGTATGACTCATTGAATGATAAAGGATATCGACTATTTTTTAGGATCCACAGAGAGACTGGGGAAAGAATATACCCCTATATCAAAGTGTGAAATAATATACCACTAAAAAACATTATCCATGAATAAGAAAATGAAAGAAATGAAAGAAATAATTAAAGATCATAAAAAATAATGATTAATGTTGAAGAACAAAATTATACAAACTCACATTCAATCATTCAATGATTGAAAAGTCACCCACTATTCCAATCACATATAAAAAATGAAAATAATAAAACACATGAGGAACTATTATATCTGTCATTCATACCTCCACTCATTCTCTGATTTATTATAGGAATCATGTTCAAACATTAAAATCCCTACCTTTACCCATATAGAACCCATTATCAATGATGAAATAATTGAGTACACAACATCTATAGAATACATTGCAATGTGTGAGTATAACATAATAGGTAAAGACTGATTATTCGCATATATTACTAGTAATTTTAGTGTATACCTAATCATGTGAAATATTGATTAAAATAAATATATAAAATATAGAAGGAAAAATCAATAACCCATTTCAATCATTGTGTATTAATGTGACACCAAAAATCAACTATGCCAATGGTGGCGAGTGATATAGTATCTCCATGCATGTTTAGAAATCATACCAACTTACACCAAGGATAGTGACCGTTTATAAGAAGGAATATGTATGAGATCCATTGAAATTTCCAACATAATCTATAAGGTATCAGGAGTAGATGTTAGATATGAGGAGTATATGAAATCCATCACATTATATCATGCTATAAGCTGATCTGTATGGGGAAATCAGAGGAGAACAATGGAAATCAACCCTCATTGCTAATTTATAAGAGATAAACTTGTGAAATAATTTTTAATAAAGCTCAAATATAATCCCAAATAGGTAATTCAAGGTGATCCATAACCATCAGGCATTATTGTTGATCCTCTGGAGTAAATAATATCATATACTTAGTTATTAACCCATTATCCAACCCATATAAGGAAATCCTGAGATATTCATAATCAATACGATTTATTACTATTCCTAAGGAGGTATCCTAGGTAATTCATAGTTATTAGGATTTATGTCGGTCCGTATGAGGTAATAGAAGATGATCCATAGTGATCATGCACTATCTTCGATCGCTATGAATTAATCTAATGTAATCTATAGTAACCATGATTTAAACTGACCCCTTTGAGAAAATTATAAGAAAAACAAAATAATTATGCATTATCTTAGATCCATAGGACGTAATCCTACGTGATCAATATTTATTAATAGTGAAATATACATCCCAATCTTTGTATAAACCCCATAGATATATATAAAATTTAGAGGTGTACCACATATATATTGTGATATTTCATGATTCAGGTTTTATAAGGATTCACCATCCACCCTAACCCATGAATCATATCATTAGTCTATTTCTCAAGTTCACAACCCATAAAAAGTAACCATTCTCCACCCCTTATATGTTAATGTATCACGGGGAAACCCTCTAGGGTCCCTTTGGTTTAATCAATAATGGAATCACACATGTGATCCTCATACATAGTCTCATATACCAGGTCAACACCCACCAATCAGTGGGTATAAAATCTATTCTGCTAACCATAATCATCACATGTCCTCATTAGACTCATTAGTAATTCCATATATGTATTCAACATGGTAGATGACCTTAAACCCATCTTCTTCTCCATTCAATCAAGGAAGTTCCCCAAAATCAACCCACCCATCTATATCCATATGTCGAATCCAACTAGGTAATAACATCTATATGTGGGAGGAATACTTTCTAAATTATTATGTTAACTATCCTGAATGATTTAAGAAATCATATGTTTCTCACAGGGACTACTTGGGTTGTCACTCTTATTCCAACAATCATAAATACAATATAAATTTACAGAAACTTATGGTAAGGGTAATTATAACTCATTTATTAAATTTTTTAAAACATTAAATTTATAACCATAGTTTTACATACCTCTCATGAAATAAAATTAAAATCCATGCCTCGCTATCAATTTTAGAAGATATCAAGATAATAATCAAGGTCCCATAATGTCCATTGGAACATTGTTCAACACATACACTTTCATTAACATTAATTAAAAAAATTAACTATATCTTAATATTTTTATCACCCTAATTGGTGATAATAAATAGGTAAAATATATTAAATATATATATACAAAGGAGAAATACCCAAGGGACCACCTATGCTTCCCTATACCCACAAAATTTTATCTAGTGATAAAAACATATACTTTACATAATATCTATTATAAGAATTTATATTTGCATAAATAACTATCTGATAAATTCAATGACAAAGAAAAATGTAATTACATAAATTCGAAAGTTATTTATTGTTTATAATTTTAGATAATTTGGAACAAACATCAGAAAAAAATCATATCTTTCTCAAAGGATTGATATTTTTTCAAAAATATAAGAGGAAATTTAATATATAGTATATCTTTTACATATACCAAAATTTATCCACAATGGATATCCAATTAGACATATAACTTGTAAAAAATCATATCTTTCTCACTAATAACATGTTTATGTGCAATGAATTCATCAGTTGTGAAAATGTAAAAATAATACTTAACAATATTTCTCAATCATAAAATTTATCTGTATCATAACATATAATAAAAAAATACTTTCCCCCATGTAAATTAAAAGGATAAAATGATTATAACATATCTAGAGAAAGAAGGTGGATATTATAACTATACACTGTAAAATTCACAATTGTCATTCTTATTATAATAACACCACAAGTATATCAAATATATTTTTCAATTTAATTAAAATACATTAAATGATCAAAATCTATCCAGAAATATGGTGATTGTTTGTATGAAACTTATTCATTAAGGAAATAATCATCCATAATAAAAGAACTACATAAAAAATTCTAATAATATTCCCCATGTTAATAAAAGTGAAAATATGATCATAACCAATCTACATAAAGATAGTGGATAGTTAAAAAAATAACCATAGTTAAACAATGTAAACACAATAGGATACTAAAATAGATGAAAATTATCCTCTAAAATGAATTATCCAAATGATATTACAAATAAAGGGGTTGGAAATTGTTGTTTTGTACTTTGAGTTCGTTCCTTTAGATGATAAATTAAAATTTGTATATAAATAGTGATCATATAACAAATAACTAATTTTTTTAAAAAGATTATATAAATGGAATTGGGTTCTTAAAAGAGATTCTAAACAATATTCTTAATACTGAATTAAAATATGAGGTAATGAGTCTCTTACAAAGATATTTTTCAAAAGGATAACTAATTTTTTTTTAAAGAAAATTAAAGTCAAAAATAATATTCAACAATATGGCATTGAAAAGGATGTTTTTATACTTTATAAATATAGAGAGGAATACAAATATATATGAATGTGAATGGGAGACCCATTATTAATATCCATAAGAATACTATTGTATATAAATAACATTAAAAATAGTAAAAAAGTATTTATATTAAAAATTTATTGTCATAATTAGGATTATAAAAAATTGTTAAAAATTTATGTTGGGTGAACCATATATAGAAAAAATAAGTTCATAATGAAATAATATAACTCAATGGAAAGATAAATGAGTTTAAAATATCCCTTACTAGTAACATACTACTAAAAGTATGTAATACATCAAAAACGGATATTATGATGTAGTAGGGTAAATTCATATAAAAATATAATAAAACATAACAAAATAAATTAATAAAATGTACCCCAATTGTGTGAAACCGATTTGATTAAAAGAATATGATTTTTAAAAGTATTTCACAGGATAAAAATTTGATAATGACTCATAATTATCCATAGAATACATTATTCAATGTAATTTATAGTGAATAACATAAACATTTCTCAAAATTGATTAAATTCGATAATGAAACCATCCATCATGAGTAACGTTTAAAAAAATAACCATAAAAGAGTGGGATTTTAATTAGTCATAAATTAAAATTATTAATAGACAATTTATTATATGATACATCAAAGAGGTGTTATATAAAATACATACTTAAAATATGTGCATAGTACCATACATGTCTCAAAGAAATCATTTTTCTTGAACACCCCTACCATATTCTAGATTCATTTTGTGCGTTCTTCTAACATCCCAGACAATCAAATTACGATTATTATATACCTTATTGGGAGACACGTTCATATATAATTGATTTCATATGTTCCATTTATTATCATATTAATTTAATTTATTATATACTATTCTTGCCAATATTTTTTATTAGAGTTTTTGGTGTCAATTATTATGTAACTCCTACTGTATTTTTCCTAAGGTTGAAAGGAAAAAAATATAGATTAATAGTGTATAAAATATTATATTTTCTATTGAAAAAATTTTTATTGATAAAATATAGTTTACAATCCATTCATGATGGGCAGCTATGAAAAAATGAAACACATTTCTCGTAGAGGTGGTAGTCCGCACATACACATGTTTAATGCTTCTATTTCACAGTGAATGCGATAGAAATATTGTATATGATAATTTATCATTTATTAATCATATATAATTTTTTAAATCATATATTTTCACTAACACAATATTTATAACAAAACATGCTAAGAATTTATGGAAAACTGAATACATTGCTTCGCGGAGCCAGTAATACAACCACATGAAATTACAACCCTTTTATTTTTCTAGTGGATGGAGACTAATAAATAATCGATGTTATATTAGTTTAGAAATATGTAATTATAACAATTATGTTTATATAATTTTCTTTTTAATTATATTAGATGTTGTATTATGAAAATCAAGATGAAAATATTTAATAGTAGGTAATACATCCATTTGAGATTCAATAATATCAAAGATATATCACAATAAATAAATGGATTATGATATCTTCTAGAGACTAGGGAAAGAATAATGAGAAAAGTAATTATATTATTTGTATTTTTTTGAATAGATTAAATGGTAATGGAAATGTATTATGCACCCTTTATGGGTTGTTTGTGATACAATTTTATAATTAAAAAAAGAGATCTTTGATGAATACCCATTAATTCTAAGATATATCATTACACTACTAAAGGGTAAAATTATTAGGACCTATGATTAACATACATCAAGATTAAATGAATCTAGATGAATATTCAACACACTAGAAATATACATACTCGATGACTATAATAGTTTAGTGTCAATTGGAACATGGAAACATAATCTTCTAACATGGGGAATGATTTTGAACATCTTTCTCAAGGACATTCCACTTGAAAACTATTACATAAAACCTTTTATTGAATACTGTAGAATGGAAACATAAGAAAGGGATTAGTTGAGATGCTGAGTAAGGGTAAAAAAGAGAGATATATAAGCATAACATGATATGTAAGGTTTAAGAACATGATCATATCTTTATAATATCATAACCTATATATTAAAGGTCATTTACATGTATCATGGAATAAATAATGGAAATTAAGAAGACATGAATCATAAGGAAATCAAATAACACAATTCATGAGATCATAACATTGACATAAGATACTGGCTTGTGGCATACATATCAACTTATAACACTTTGAACATGTATAAAAAAAATAGTCTCACTAATTTGGTTTTGTACATGAAACAAGCCCTCACATAAATTTATGGTCATGAATCTAGGTACACACATAACACTGTGAACATGTTACTAGGTTCAAATTAAAAATTATTAATTTATAATCAGGTTCATGGATAATAGTTTGAACATGTTATCAGGTTCACATATAACAATGAAAACATGTAATCTGGTTCACACATAAATTTATGGACATTCAAATTGGTCTATTCATAACATGGTGAACTTGTAATCAGGTTCACACATAACAATTTTAATACGATGTCGGGTTCATGAATTAAAATATTTACACGCATCCATGTCCATGTATAACAACTTTGAACATATAATTAGGTTCACACATAACATTTTAAACATATAATAATGTTTACTCAAATAATTGTGATCATTTAATCAGGTTCGTTCATAAAATATATATTCAGGATTCATTTATTGTTACACAATTAATTAGAGAGAGATTATGGTCCCACACATCAAATAATGAGATAATACAAGAATGTGACATTGGATAACAAAACATTAATCATATCTTGCCACATTAAAAGGGATGGGTTTCTTAAAAATCATATCAAAACACATGAAAATTAATAGATGTTATAAAAATTCATAATATAATAACATATGAAAAAATTTCAAGTTTCATAATGATTTCATCATATAATAACCCATGAATGAAAGAATATTTCACAGTCATTTTATCATTGTATAACCCATGGAATAGAAAATAGAGTCATAAACAACTTTTCCATTTAAACATTAAAAATTCAATGATATAATAACGTTTGTACACATGTTTTATATCCCATGTAATGAATAAACTATATAAAAGGATGTGAACATAGATGGGGAAGGATTTTGAAAAATCAATTGATTATTTTATTAAAGAAAATAACAATTATTTAAAAATTAATTTTCAAAACCTAAATTATTTTGATAATCATTTTCTTTAAAAACCCAATTGAAAATTTATAAATAAATCTTTTAAAATTAATTTAATACATTTCTTGAGAAAATAAAATTTCTTAATTGAAAAAAATTAAATCATAAAACATTATTGAAAACTTTTTTCCAGGAAAACCACAATAAAAAAACTAATTTTCATAATATTATGGGAAAATTTTCTTTAAAAATATCTTTGTACACCTTGAATTTAATATTGATTTAAATGATGATCCTGATGGCAGATAAATCCTTATATGAAGAACATTACTTTTTCACTATAAAAATTTTAGTAAAACGCCTTGATCTAAAAATGATAAACAAATTCATATTAAAACAATAATTTATTAAAAATGTATAATATTGGTAGAAGTTTATATTAAACATATTATTTAAATATTTTTGTAAACATTTTTAGAAAACATATTTTTTTGAATAAAACAATTTTTGACAAAAATAAGAAATAATATAATATTTTATTAAAAACATTATTAATTATATTAAGTACCAAACAATGGAAAATGTTTCCAATTATTTTATATATCATAAATAATGATATAATAAAATAATTAAATAGTTTTTTGGAGAAATGGATAATAATATTTCATCAACTGATGTATAATCATAAAAAATCTTGATAAACAATGAGATTGCAGAAATAAACTATTACTACATTGGTAATTTTGAATCATATTAATATAGAAATAATAGAAATAAGTGAAGCATAAAATATAATTTAAATGATTATATTCCTGACTTAATTGTTTAAATGGATGTATATACATCGAAAAAATATATGTTCTTAACATTGCATGTATCCTAAAGAATGGAAATTGACCCAAAATTACATTATGGATTTGGTATCATTTGATCAACAAACCAGATGAATGTAAATTTATGAAATGGATATTTAAATACCCAAAATTTTATTATATAAATCATATAATAAATTCATGAGTACAATGTACACCACACAAATAAAATGATCGGTAAATAAGGTATAAGTCTAAGGGAAATAATAGTGAAATGAGAAAATCCATACTACTTGAGTAACATTTTAATAGTTAGATACATAAAAGAATAACATTGATTGAAATTTTTGATATTATTAAATAAAGGAGATTTTTTATATAATATGTAATATGCACGTATATACACCAAACAACAATAATAAATAATGAATATTTCATATATCTGACAAAAATAAAACTGAGACGTGAAAACCCTTATTATATGATTAACTTTTAAAGAATGAGATCTGTTAAAGAATAATATGAACTTAAAATTATTTTTTAATTAAATAAAGGGTATACATGATATAATATTTCATATTAAATTACATACACCACACAATAATAATAAGTGGTGAATATAGAATGTATCTCAATGAAATAAAAGTGAGACAAGAAAACCCTTATCTTAAGTCTCGAAATTTGTCACACATGTTAAAAACTCCTGTATAATAAATATATTTTTATTATAAATCTAACAAAAAACATATTATTATATGTAATAAAATATATTATTTAATTAAGACTTTATATTACCCTTTATTAACAATTTCATGTTACCGTTTTGTTTTGGTTAATAACTGCTTTGTTCTTCATAAATGTTTTCAAATGTTATTCTTGATCCTCTAACATAGATAAATATTTAAACTTAAGATAATGTAAAACATTATATAAATACCGTATATATTCAGTATAAAATTATTTATAATAATATATTAAAAATATAAATATTAAATGGAATACACCACTCAAGGAGGTGGTAGGTCATACATACGAATGAATGATGTTTTTGTTTTTTTTTTGTTGTATTGAATGAAAAAAAGTAAATTAAATATTTTTAGATATATATTTTATTATATATTATAAATATACTTGGATTAATATTTTATATATATTATATAAATTTATTAAATCCACCTTTAATACCTTCTATGTAGAGCTTGAATGAATCATATCTCTTTGCGGAGGCCGTATTCCACAAGTCCACAAACAAAGTGATGATATTGAAACAAAATAAATAGAATGAAAGCATGTGATATATATTAACTAAATAAAAATAAATACCTAATAAAATATATATATATATATATATAATAAATTATTTAAATATTAATTCCCAACCATGAGAGGTGGTAAATGAAAAATGGAAGACATCGCTTCAAAAGGTGGTAGTCCATCGTACACATGACCGATATGTTCGATACCCTTTTGATGGAAGTGTATGTTGGTGTACATAAAACCCCTATAATAAAAACATATTAGTATACTTAAGAAATTTTTTTTATTATAAAATAATGTAATAATAATAAATTAATAGTGGGAAAATTAAAGAAAACAAAGATGCACGTTGAACAACGTTACCTATTTTTCTAGTTACTCTTTATGGTTTTCACCAAAGGGATTCCTTGTTTAATTTCAGAAAAATTTGAGACTTATATAATTAAGGTATGGTACCATGGAAATCATTTTTATATGGTTTTTATGAGATCAATTTCTTGATATTTTTGAATCAATGAGGGGTGAGTGGCCTTTTATGGGAGAGGAGGAGTGACATTCTTGATACATTAAAATGAAAACACTTTTGAGAGGTATCTCTTATATTAGGTGCCTCCAATAATTATAAATATTATATAAAAGAGATTAGTTGGTCTAAATATGGCATAAAATTCATTTTAGACATTTTTCTAAATAATTTTTCCCCTTAAATTATTCTGTATCTACAAAGTAATCTTGTTTTTTTCTTTAACCACTATAAATAATTATTATCTCATTAAATAATATTTTCGGTCAAAATATATGTTGACCAAATTTTAAATTATATTTTATTATGATTCAAAATATTGAATCTATTTTTATATATTATAATAATATAATGTGTAGGAAATTATTTAAAATTATCATTGTTGATGTGTAACCACATCATGTTTTTAAGAGAAAATGTATAGAATTTTGAAATGTTGGTAAATACAATTTCAATGAGTAATTTCATCGAATTGCCTAAATTGAATTAACTGATATAGAATTGATCTAATTAAAATTTAAAAACAAATTCAAATATAATTTAACAATACAAATAAATTATTCAAAAAGGTAGTTTTTAATTAAAATTATCTATTTTTATTATTCATCCTCATAATGTTTTCCTATTAAAATCCTAAAAAACACAATGTAAGATAATTATGAATTAAAAATTGGTGATTATTTTTTAAAATTAAATTTATAATTGTTTATTTAATTATATATTATTGTTAATAGATAAACATAAAAATATTTTAATTTGAGAAGATTGTATTTTCAAATATATAAAATCTTTACCATGACTTATATTTTTTATTTATATAAAATCATTAAAACTAATTTTTAAAAATTATTTATTACTATGAATATTACTAAGTTTAATGAATTTGTTATAACTGCCAATATTAAAATAATTATGATAATAACATTTTGTTTCGTAGAAACACAATGTTTGATGTAACATAACTCAAGTAAGTGCGGTGTGTAATGCATGATTATCTTTGTTTAGAATATAAAAAAATAATAACATGGTGTAACATATAATTAATACAAAAATATGTATTTCATAAAACAAATATTCTATTTTTTTTTGAAATTAAAAATATCAATAATATTAAATTTATATAAAAAATATATTTCACAAAATCTCAAGTTGTTACATTCTACCCCACATAAAATGAATTTCTCCATATAAATACCTATGGATTATATATTTTTTAATAAATAAATGTTATATTATTATAATACCAAATTGAAAAAATGATTACTAACACTCCTTTTAAAAATATATTTTTAACCATAATTGTAACACCCCGAGCTTCCACGATACGCTTCGCTTTCAATAATGCAATAGCTTGCATTGTACGCAAGTTTGAGTTCTAACACACAGTGACTAATCAAAGTAGCCGTTATGAATAGTAATACCCACTTTTTAAAATTATAGAAATTTTATATTTCAAAATGGACTTCATGTTTGTATTCATAATATCGAAATTATCCTATGTTGAATTTTTTGTAATTTTCTGAGAACTTCCAATTTTTTTATGAATAGTGAAAAATACTTAAAACAACTTTTTAAATCAAAATAATTTATAGAGATAAATTATAATATTTAGTGGTTTTAAAGTATAATTAGAATATTTTTTACCATTTTATCCAATGGTGTTCCTTAGAAATTATTTCACTTTGAAATTGGACATAAACAATTGTCAATCTTTTGATATATATTGTTTCATAAAAACATGCTATTTATTGTGACAGTGGGAATTAATTATAAAATTAATTAATGAAACTTATATTTTTGGAATTTTGTAAAATAGTCATCATTTTTGAATTTGGAATATCAATTATAGCTTAGGGTGAAATTTTGGCATTGTTCTGAAAAACATCAATTTTTGATGAATAGTGAAACCACTAATTGGTAGTTAAAAAAATGGTTTTTCGTTTAGATGAAACATTACCACTTCTGTAATTTGATTTTCAAAAATCCGACATACATGGTTGTCATTAGGAAGTAAAATGTGGTTCAATGAAATTAAAATAATTTTTGGTGAATAGTAACTTTTATGTTTAATTACTTACGATTAAAGGTAATTAGTGTAATTTAAGGTAAAGATAATGTTATAATAATATGAAATGACCTTGAAACATGTCCTACCCTTATTGTATGAGTCATGTCCGACCAAGACAATCCATGGGTCTACTTGGGGACCCCATAGAGCCACTTTGGTAGGAAAATGACATTAAAAACGTTTTATTTAATGTTAAAATAAAAATGTCACAAACATAAGTTGTTTTACTAAAACAATTTTTAAATGGGGTAATACAAGTAATATTTTTGACTATAAATATTCATTATAAAGATAAAATGATTTCCTACATCATGATAATTTTTTTATAATTTTTAGACATTAAATAAATTATTTATGACACCATGATGATGCATCGATTACCTCATTAATTAACGATTTAAATAAAATGAAAAGATAATGTAAAATCTAAGACATAAACTTTTAAAAAACATATTGTATGAGTATATTTCAAACCCTTATCACCTTATCATCGAAATATATAATTTTGGGACCTTTAAAATCTGAAACTCGTTATATAATAAAGTAACATTTCATGACTTTCCAAGAGTGCCCCTCCTCTCCTCTTATAAAAGGCCCCCACCAATACCACCTTATTCACACCATCAAAGCCTTTTTGATAGGCCAAACTCTGCCCAAATACTCTCTCAACATCCCTCTATTACTCCTATAAGCCTCACATTGGGCATAATTCTTTCCAAGGAAGCCTTTGGCTCAAATCAAAAAAGAGTTACCTGATTTTGAGGTAATGTCTTCTCTTATGTTATTTTGTGTTATTTTGCTTCTCCAAGCCATTAAGATCTTTTTATTCATTTCTTTTGTAACAACACCAGTATCCTAAATATAATATGATGTTTTTATAAGAAGGATTCGAGCTACACTTAGACACACCTACATCTAATGGTTAAATAACATACTGTTTCTGTGGATGGTGAATTTCTGCCTCACGAAACGATGATTGTTCAACACTCATATAACACCTTCAAAGGTGTCCATTAAGATGTCACTATATTTATATATGATATATAATATTTTTATGTTTTACTTAAGCTTATGTATTTTTCATTTATGGCATACCTTTATGTTTTCCATTATGGGTAAACGTGATATCATCATTTCAGGAAGTGTGGACTACCGCCCCCTCAAAGTGATTTGAATCGTTAATGCCATATGTGGGATGTATAAAGGATGGAGTAAATGATATTATATATGATATTATACTGGAATTATAATATACCTTTATATAATTATTATTTCATTCCATTAAATACGAAATAGAAATGAAAGTAGCATTCATGCGTACGTACGGCTTACCGTCACCATGAATGGTGCATTTCATTTCTTACCTCTAAATGTTACATAATATTGTGAATGAATGTATATACTAGATATATACGATATATATGATCTCTAAATCATGAATATAATGCTGGATATAATTTATATTTCACCAAATGAACAACTTGTAATTATAAGAAGTTTATTTTTGACTCAAGTACCATAGATTGACAAAATGACCGTTATTAACATAAATAATTACATAATGTTCATAACTTGGTAATAAGTGATATAAAAGGAATAATTAACATGAAAAAGGTTCTTAAGAAAATATAAATTGACTCTATTTTATTATTCTGGATATTAAAGAATGGTCAAGTGAAGTCGGACACGAGGTAAGGGAACTTCTTAACCCAATTTATGTTCTTTGGGTAAATCTACTACTTTCAAATTATGTCATGATATTATTATGTCCTATCTTGTATTTGTACTTTATTTATGTTTAATTATAGTGAATACACATAATATATTTATTTTATTTTTTAAAAAATATCTTTTTAAGGGACTTTGTCTCAATCTCCATTCATTGAGGCATATTTTGTTTTATACACAAATCTCTTCTATATGGTGTATAAACACCTTTGACTTTTACGTTTATTTGAAAGGAATATTTTTATAAGAATTGTTTTACTAAACGACAAAAGGGAATTTTTTTTGTCATATGTATGTGGCGAAAACGACTTCTCTTCCGCGATGACCATTATTTGGGTTTCATCTTCCTCTACAAGCCATAACTTTTTTTAAATGAAAAATAATTACAAAGTTTTAATTTTCTTTTATTTTGGTATTGAAAATGGTTTTGAAAGTGTTTTTTAATATAAATGTGTTGTATTGATATATTGTGATTGAAATGTGGAAATTTTATGTTTCCTTTATGAATGTTTTATGTGATATGATTATGTTATGGTTTATGATATGTTTAAACCTGTTCATATGAGGAATGCATTGGACTTAATAAGTGACGGGTGGTGCCCGCTATAGCCCCTCGATGCATCGGCAGGTCTCATGATACAAACTAGTGTCTTTGCATGACGCCTTGACAAAATATTATTTGTAGTCTTGGCATGAGGCCTTGGGCCCGTGGTGATGATAGTCTGGCATTATGCATTCCATCATTATGAAAGTGGTTATTGATATTTCATGTGATTGTTCGACTAGTAGAATATCCATGTTAATAAATAAATGGAATTAATTCATTTTACTTTTGCCATATTATGCTAAAGTTCATGTTTAAAAGGATTTTGTTTTAGTTATACATTTCCTTAAATGTTTATGTTTATTTATGAAAGTTTCCACTATATTTTTATCCTTACTGAGCATCTGAGCTCACCCCTTTCAATGTTTTAATTTTTCTAGGATGTAAAGAATCATTTTAGGAATGACCTGCAGGGATATTCTAAAAGGGATATTAGTGTGGAAAATGGAGACTATGTTATTGTAGTTTTTCACTTTATGATGTAATGTAACATTTATGAATGTATCTAGTGTTTCCAGGTCTACTAAACTAATCGGTCTTTCGAGACTTGATCTTTTTTTATCATACCAATGTTACGCAATAACGCATCGACTCTGGGTAACTTGGGTCGGGGTGTTATAGTTGGTATCAGAGGTAGTTCAGTACTAACCTTGGAAGCTATATTTAGATAAACTCTGATTAGAGCACATAGCCCTAAGATAGACTTTCAGGATTAGTATAGAAGAACTTCCTAGAATTTTGGTATTATAGAGAATTTATGAGTTTTCCGAGCAATACATCTCTGTCTGGATACGAGCAGGTAGAGGCGGCTCTAGCACAGATGTACCTAGGGGTAAAACCCTAAAACACCGCTTTGAGCTAGACTCGAATGGGAACTGGTGCACGACAACGGGCCTTCCTGCACTTTTGGTTATGACACTCCCCGGGGATATGCTAAGGATAATTCTCATTTTCATTAAAAATCATTATGAAGGGTTTATGAGTATATACTTCCTCAAAGAAAACATTTTTATGATTATTGATTATATACCTAAATAGTTCAATTTATGTTAGGTGCTTTGCGAGTATGTCATTTTGTATTTTGATTCATAAACTAATATAGTTTATTACATTGTTTAGAAATGGTGGCTAGTGTAAGTAATGGAAACCATATCAATGTACGCACTCCATGTAGGGATTGCCCTCCTGCTCAAGATAATTATAATGGAGTTGGTGATACAACTGGTTCTGATCTGCTTATCACCATACTGGGACAACTCACTCAGGTTATGAATAATAACCTTACTCGTATGGAGCACCTTGATCCGAAACGTGGAGGATCAATGTTAGACCACTTCATGAGGCAACAACCACCAACATTCAATGGGAGTACAAATCCCTTATTAGAAAAGCAATGGATAAATTCTTTAGAGAAAATATTACATGCCTTGGGGAGTAGTGAAAGGGAAAAGGTTATCATGACAGTTTACCACCTCACTGGAGATGCTGATCAATGGTGGTCATTGATTCAAAACACAAAGGAATATGATAAAGTATAAAATATGGAATGGAGGGAGTTCAAAGAGCTTTTCTAAGAAAAATACTTTCCTCATGACCATCTAGAAGATATGGAAAGACAATTTCTGAGTCTGAGGCAGAAGGAGGATGAGAATGTCTCAAAGTATGAGGCCAACTTTACAAGGTTAGCAAGACATGCTACAGATTATATATGTAACCCAAGAAGTAATATTGATCATTTCTTTGTTGGGTTAAAACCGTTTCTCCGTCAAGCCTTAGTCTCACAATCTTTCTCGTCGTACGAAGATATTGTCTCACGTGCTATCAAGACAAAAAAGGAATTCTCTAAATCTTATGACAATAAAGTAAAGCAAGAGAAGAAGAGAATGGTGGAACAAGAGACAGATAAAGGAAAAAAGGTAAAGAAGGATTTTCCATTATGCGATAATTGTGGGATGAATCACCCCGGTACTTGCCTAAAAGTAATGGGAGTTTGTTATAAATGTGGAGAAAAAGGTCACCAGGCTCGTGATTGCAAGGGAAAGAAAGAGGCTATCAATGTTGAATGCTACAATTGTAGGGAAATGGGGCATTATGAAAATGAATGTCCTAAGAATCAGGGAATCATACCTTAGAAAAGGCCAAGGAATCAAGGACAATCTTATGTTGTTACTACAGTTGAAGTGGAATAATTAATGTATTGGTGCTTTTGGAAACAAGGATTATATTCTGGTTATAAGAATAATGTGATATATGTAAGGATTTTACTGCAGTACTTGTTTTTTTCATTAAGGTTTTAATATGATTAAGGTAATCATATTTTTAGTATGTGACAATAAGAGAAACTTTATTTTGTTTGGGGAATCTAATGTTACAATTGATTTTGGAATTTAAGGACCTTTTAGAGAAAGTCTGGATGGAGGTATGTTGGATAACTATAAAGTTTGGAATGGATTAAGTTGAACTTTGGATAGTATTGTTTAAGGTTAAAACATTTATGAACATTATTTTTGGAATATTATAATACTATAGTATAGGAAAAGGACAACCTGCAGGTTGGGGGATAACCTGTCGCGTCAGACAAAGCTGTAGGAATCGAACCCACAACCATAGTGAAACATGCCTTTATTACCTACCGCTAGCCAACAGGAAGTCCCTGCTTATTACAAAAAAGTTTTCCTAATCTAAATAGTATGTGTTAATATTTGGAACCTTATACAATTAGGATAAATAGAATATTTTTGAGTTCTATTACCTTTTGGAGTGAATAATGGGTTTGTGGTAAAAATTTATTAAAGAATGAAAGTCTACATGACAAGTAAGTATATTTCCTTATGTTCTTAGTAAATCTCCTAAATAAATTCCCCAACTTTATAAAAGGTAACTTAAAACAAAAACGTTGATGGTTAACTTTTCCAACTGGGGATTCAATGAATGTTTAACCAATCACAGGTTTGTAATTTTCTTGTGGTTAACTTTCTCCTAATCCTGTTTTCTACAACTCTCCATCAGACCTTAATGGTTGGTTTTTCTTCCATATCCATATTTTCATAGAATCCTAGTATGGGATATCTCGGGTGACCTTTGTACTTATCATTCTTTCTTTTAAAGTTATATTTTAATTAACCTTATTTATGATGTGGGTTTTCCACCAAGGTATTTTCTATTTTCAACCTTTTATTTTCAAAGAAAAATTTCAAATTGAGAGGACGCAATTTATTGAAGGAGGGGAGAATGTAACACCCTGAGCTTCCATGATACGCTTGTCTTTCAATAATGCAATATCTTGCATTGTACGCAAGTTCAAGTTCTAACACACTGCGACTTATCAAAGCATCCGTTATAAATAGTAATACCCACTTTTTAAAATTATAGAAATTTTATATTTCAAAATGGACTTCATGTTTGTATTCATAATATCGAAATTATCCTAAGTTGAATTTTTGTAATTTTCTGAGAACTTCCAATTTTTTTATGAATAGTGAAAAATACTTAAAACAACTTTTTTAATCAAAATAATTAGTAGTGATAAATTATACTATTTATTGGTTTTAAAGTATAATTATAATATATTTTTACTGTTTTATCCAATGGTGTTCCTTATAAATAATTTCACTTTGAAATTGGACATAAACAATTGTCAGTCTTTTGATATATATTATTTCTTAAAAACACGCTATTTGTTGTGACAACGGGAATTAATTATAAAATTAATTAATGCCACTTATATGTTTATAATTTTTTAAAATAGACATAATTTTTGATTTAGGAATATCAATTATAGCTTAGGGTGAAATTTTGGCATTGTTCTGAAAAACATCAATTTTTTATGAATAGTGAAACCACTAAGTGGTAGTTAAAAAACTGATTTTTCGTTTAAATGAAAAATTACCACTTCTGTAATTTGATTTTCAAAAATCCAACATACATGGTTGTCATTAGGAAGTAAAATTTGGTTCAAGGGGATTAAAATAATTTTTGGTGAATAGTAACTTTTAAGTTTAATTAATCGCGATTAAAGGTAATTAGTGTAATTTAAGGTAAACATAATGTTATAATAATATGAAATGACCTTGAAACATGTCCTACCATTATTGGATGAGTCATGGACGGCCAAGAAAATCCATGGGTCAACTTGGGGACCCCATGGAGCCACTTTGTTTGGAAAATGACATTAAAAACTTTTTATTTAATGTTAAATTAAAAATGTCACAAACATGAGTTGTTTTACTAAAAAAAATTAAATGGGGTTATACAAGTCATATATTTTACTATAAATATTCATTAGAATTACAAAATGATTTCCTAAATCATGATCATTTTTTTATAATTTTTAGACATTATATAAATTATTTATGACACCATGATGATGCAGCGATTACCTCATTAATAAACAGTTTAAATAAAATGAAAAGATAATATAAAATATAAGACTTAAACTTGTCAAAAACATATTGTATGAGTATATTTCAAACCCTTATCCCCTTATACTATAAATATATAAGTGTTGGACCTTTAAAATCCTAAACTCATTATATAATAAAGTAACATTTCAGGACTTTCCAAGAGTGCCCCTCCTATCCTCTTATAAAAGGCCCCCACCACTACCACCTTATTCACACCATCAAAGCCTTTTGTCTTGGCCAAACACTTCCCAAATACTCTCTAAACTTCCCTCTATTACTCCTAGAAGCATCACTTTAGACAGAATGCTTCCCAAGGAAGCCTTTGGCTCAAATAAAAAAAGAGTTACCCGATTTTAAGGTAATGTCTTCTCTTATGTTATTTTGTTTTAATTTGCTTCTCCAACCCCTTAAACTCTTTTTATTCATTTCTTTTGTAACAACACCAGTATAATAAATATACTAGGATGTTTTTATAATAAGTATTCGAGCTACACTTACTAACACCTACATCTAATGGTAAAATAACATACTATTTTTGTGGATGGTGAATTTCTGCATCACGAAACGATGATTGTTCAACACTCATAAAACACTTTCAAAGGTGGCCATTAAGATGTCACTGTATTTATATATGATATATAATATGTTTATGTTTTACTTAAGCTTATTTATTTTTCATTTATGGCATACCTTTATGGTTTCCATTATGTGTAAACGCGATATCTTCATTTTAGGAAGTGTAGACTACTGCCCCCTCAAAGTGATTTGAATCGTTAATTCCATATATGGGATGTATAAAGGATAGAGTAAATGATATTATATATGATATTATACTGGAATTATAATATACCTTTATATAATTATTATTTCATTCCATTAAATATGAAATAGAAATGAAAGTAGCGTTCATGCGTACGTACGGCTTACCATCTCCATGAACGGTGCATTTCATTTCTTACCTATAAATGTTACGTATTATTAAGAATGAATGTATATACTGGATATATATGATATATATGATATATAAATCATGAATATAATTCTGGATATAATGGATATTTCACCACATGAACAAATTGTAATTATAAGAAATTATTCTTGACTCAAGTACCAAAGATCGACAAAATGACCGTTATTAACTTAAATAATTACATAATGTTCATAACATGGTAATAAGTGATATAAAAGAAATAATGAACATGAAAAAGTTTATTAAGAAAATATAAATTAACTCTAGTTTATTATTCATGAGATTAAATAATGGTCGAGTGAAGTTGGACACGATGTAAGGGAACTTCTTAACCCAATTTACGTTCTTTGGGTTAATCTCATACTTTCAAATTATGTCATAACATTATTATGTCATATCTTGTATTTTTACTTTCTTTATGTGTACTTATATTGAATACACATAATATATTTATTTTATTTTAAAAAAAATTATCTTTGTAAGGGACTTCGTCTCAATCGCCATTCATTGAGGCATATTTTGTTTTATACACAAATCTCTTCTATATGGTGTATAAACACCTTTGACTTTTATGTATATTCGAAAGGAATATTTTTATACAAAGCGTTTTACTAAATGACAAAAGGGAAAGTTTTTTTGTCATATGTATGTGGCGACAATGACTTCTCCGCCGCCATGACCATTATCTGGGTTTCGGCTTCTCTACAAGCCACAACTTTTTTTAAAATGAAAAATAATTACAATGTTTTAATTTTCTTTTATTTTGGTATTGAAAATGGTTTTGAATGTGTTTTTTTATATGAATGTATTGTATTGATATATTGTGATTGAAATGTGGAAATTTTATGTTTCCTTTATGCATGTTTTATGTGATATGATTATGTTATGGTTTATGATATGTTTAAACCTGTTCATATGAGGAATGCATTGGACTTAATAATTGACGGGTGGAGCCCTCTATAGCTCCTCAATGCATCGGCAGGTCTCACGAGACAAACTAGTGTCTTGGCATGAGGCCTTGACAAAATATTATTTGTATTCATGGCACGAGGCCTTGGATACATGGTGATGATAGTCTGTCATTATGCATTCCATCATTATGAAAGTTGTTATTGATATTTCATGTGATTATTCGACTAGTAGAATATCCATGTGAATAAGTAAATGGCATTATTTCATTTTACTTTTTCCATATTATTTTGAAGTTCAAGTTTAAAAGGATTTGGTTTTAGTTATACATTGCCTTAAATGTTTATGTTTATTTATTAAAGCTTCTGCTATATTGTTACCCTTACTGAGCATCTGAGATCACCCTTTCAATGTTTTAATTTTTCCAGGATGTGAAGAAGTATTTTAGGAATGACCTACAGGGATAGTCTGAAAGGGATATGAGTGTGGAAAATGGAGACTATGTTATTGTATTTTTTCACTTTATGATTTAATGTAACATTTATGAATGTATCTAGTGTTTCCAAGGCTACTAAACTAATCGGTCTTTCGAGACTTGATCTTTTGTGATCATGCCAATGTTACACAATAATGCACCGACTTTGGGTAACTGGGGTCGGGGTGTTACAATAATGGTTACCCAAAGTAACTCATAACAATGTTTCCTCATAGAATAACATAGGTTCTAAGTGAAAATATAGACTTGAAATAGAAAACTAACAGTAATTTTCTAAAGTAGGGTGATAGGGAATATAGTTATGATAATTTTAACGATCCAAAATTCATAACCCAAATTGTTTTGAAAAAGAATTATTTATATCATTAAAAATGATGATAACATGACAATATTTAATTTCAATATGCTTTTTCCTAAATTTTGTTAATTTTTATGAAAATATCTAGATACATGATTTTTGGAAAACCTAAACATTTTTATTCCTAGATAAATTTCAATGTCTTCCAATACTCCATTAAATGTAGGTGGGTTTTTCATTCAGGAAGTATAAACATATTATGAGGTAGAATGGTATGTCATTACATCAGTCATTAGTTTGAATCACATCAAAAAGATTAGAACATGTTATCCAATATGCCTAAATACTCATAGGGAGAGATAATAATTGCATACATAAAACATCATACAATTTTTTACTTAAACAATTCCAAAGATTGTAATCCTTATAATCCTTCGAAAAGATAAACGTCCAAAACATAAGGCCACTAAATCTCTCAAAAATAGCTTAGCATTAATCCCACGCACATCATAAATTAGATCATGTTTTTCACATAGAAAACATGTCAATACCTTCATAATTTATTCTGTTGAGAAATCTTAATTACCATAAATACTTATTAAAAACATGCTTATTTTCATATTCTAATATTTTTTGTATATATTCCTCGAATAAAAAATATTTTCTAAAATCCATACCCGAAAAAACTAACTACAATTTCAATACACAACTAGAAAAAATAGCTATTTCCACGGTTCAAAACCGTGGCAATAGGCCCCAAAACCGTGGTTGTAGGCTACGACCACAGAATTCGCCAACAGTGGCCACTATCGCCGTGGCAGTAGGTCCCGACCTATTGCCACGATTTTCAAAACTATGGAAATAGGCCTCCAAATATTACACCATGGTGCTTTACCTATATCCACGGTTTAAAAGATGGCTATATGTGGCTATTTCCATTGTTAACACTGTGGAAATAGCCACGGAAAACCATTGCAATAGCATAAATAAAAAATGTCCCCGGCGGGATTTCATCCATGCACCTCCACTTTTCTATCCAGCGCACATACCCCTACACCGTGCCACAATTCGAGTATATATATATATTATGATATATATATATTAATAAAAACCAGTGGAATAGACTAAAAACTGTGGTGGTAGGTCTTCCCGCCAAATTTTTTCCGATAATGTTTGTTCCTGCGAAAGAGCGGAAACCCTATAGCCACGGTTTTAGAAAAACATGGCTATAGGTTGTCGAAAAAATTAACATATCACCAAAAGTTTAAAAATCATGTCCATATTCTACAAAATCATGGCTATAGGACAAATAATCGTGGCTATATCCACCTATAGCCAAGATTTTAGAAGCATGGCTATTGGTCCATGGAAGTAGCTCCATTTTCTAGTTGTGATAACTCCTTTATCTGTTTTCTGGTAATTAGTACCATCCAATTTACATATTCCAATACTATATATTTTTATCCAAACATCATTCTCTCGATATTAGAAACATATTAAGGGTTTCCTCACCGTCATCAATACATAAACATTCAATTAAATCACTTCTCTTGGTCATCATCACCATTCAATATGTTTTTTAAAGTATTTAACTTAAAAAATATACTTCATGATTCATATAATAGAATTATTTATTTCTAATACATATACACTTCAATCATTAAAATTTACTCCTAATACATTACTTTCCTTATGCACAACTCTTGGAATATAAAATATGAATGATGAAATATATTTCCTTAGACACAAATTAATCATTCTTATAAAAGATACTATAATAACAATATTGACTTTCATATGTCATTTGTTGTCTTTTCATTAGAATAAAAAAATTACTCATAGAACTTTTTTTAGTAACATCATCATATCTCCATTAATGCAATTAATTTAAATAATTATTATATATTAAAAATATAAAACATTCAACCATTGATAATACTGTAGGGAGGACAATATTTCCACCCATTGCAGTAGGTGAACTCTTCATTTTCCTGATGAAGTTACATTCGTTTTTTCCTTCTATTCAACCGTCAAAACAAAATCATGTTCCTCTTAGAAATTCACCGGGGCTTTTCTTCCCACATTCCGGACCAAAATGATAGTAAATATTTTTGCCTCATTTGTTTAAATTACCATAATATTAAGTGAAAACGTTTCATATCTTATTTATTGAGTCTAAGAGTTGATTAAAGTACATGTTCTTAATCATGTTCTGCAAAAACTGATTAGGCGTGATCACAACATCTTTTACACTTGTGATAATCCCATTTGAGTATTCATAAAAAAAATCATCACATTCAATGTTTTCCCAATTCATTCTAGTTCAATCCATTGAATGAAACTAGAAATCATAGATTGAAAAACAATTTCATATATGAAGGCCGCATAAATCATGAAAAATCTTGTATATGAGGTCTAAATCAAGAGATATTATTTTAAATTTATGACATAATTTTCTTATCTATAGAGAAAACCATAGAAATTTCCTCAAAAATACCCCTATGGATCTCCCTAATGTTTTCTCATTTGAGTTTACAACGGTTTTCAAATACATTTATTTGGTACCAACTATAGTGACAAAGGATTAATATACATGGATATAACATCATTTAAGAATAATATTCTTCACATTATAAAAATATATTACAACAGACTATAATAGTTTAGTGTCTTTAAAAACATGGAATCACAATGTTCAATATTATTGAATGTTATTCAGCATATACCTTAATGATATAACCCTTTAGTACTCATACTTTAGACCTTCCTTCAAAAACCTAGTGAAAGGAAAAATAAGAAATGGGTGACCATAGATGCTCAGTAATGGTACAAGAGGGATATTTATAAGAATAACATTAGATTAATGGCATGAAAACTAGATTGTATAATTATAGGATTATACCATTCATATTAAAGACCATAACAATGAATCATGGAAAAAATATTGGATGTTCATATACTTGAATTAGAAAGAAATCAAATAATTTGTGTCATAAGATAATAGTAATTGAATTAGGTATAGAATTTTGGAATATACATCATCTTATAAAACTATGAGCATGTGTAAATAGAAACATGTACACTCATTGGGTTTATGACATGAAATCAGGCCCTCATATAAACATATAGACATGAATCCGAGTCATAACATAACATTGTGATCATGTAATTATGTTTGTGCATAACATTGATAACATGTAATTAGGTTCATACATATTATTTTTAATATGTAATCAAGTTCAGGAATAAAATTGTGGACATGTACTTAGGCTCACACATAATATTATGGATATTAAATGAGTTCCATGAATAACGTTGTGAACATGTAATCAAGTTCACACATAATGTTGTGAATATGTAACCAGGTTCACACATAAACATATTTAAATGTAACCATATCCATGCATAACATTGGGAACATGTAATCAGCTTCACACAAAACATTTTGAATATATAATAGGTTCCTTCATAACATTGTGAATATGATACCGGGTTCGCACATAATGTATATACTCATGAGTAATCCATCATTACCCAATTCATTGGTTGGAGAAATAGGTCCCACCAATCACACAGTGATATCATATCTACATGTTCTACAAGATAAAAAAAATATTCATCATTTCATGACCCATAAAAAGATATGGGTTCTATAAACTGCATATCATAAAATATGAAATGAAATATTTGTTATAAACATGTCATCATATCATAAATTGTGAAAGGATGTGGGTTTCATAATCAATGTATCATGGTATAACCACATAAAAAGAAATGGGTTTCTTAAAAAAAATCCTCTAAGACATATACCAGTAAAATAATGACTAAATAAGGTGTCATAGTGTTATATCCCCAGTTAAGAACAAAATATCAGAGGATGTCAACTTACATAGGGAATGATTTTGAAATATCACATAGAGAAATTATTAAAGTAACCATTTTTTGAATACTACTTTTTAAAACATAAAACATTTTAGAAAAAAAATTATTTAAAAAACACATTTAAATGGTTATAAAATAATATTTTAAAAATAATTTAAAACATTTACATAGAAAATATAGTTTTTTCTTTGAAACCCACTTTTTAAATCAAAATTTGTTTAGGAATACTTTTTCATTGGAAGAAACAATAAAACCAAAAAAATTATAATTCAAGGTAAAATATTCTATTATAAAACATCATTATAATCATTCAAAAAAAGATTCATCGAAATTATATTCATGATTTTGGTTAAATCTATAAATTACCTACATTTGTTTCTCATTGTAGAAAGATTAGGAATGTTCGTTGATCGGAAACTGAAAAAGTGAAGGATTTCAAAACACATTTTATTTAAATGGTAGAATTTGGTAAAAAAATTCATTTTTAAATCCTATTACAAAAATTAAAACATTTTTCAACAACATGATCATGTAAATAAAACAAATTTACAACATAAGATAGAAAAAAATTTAGATTCACTCAAAAACACATTATTAAAAATATGAATTACCAAAGAGTTGAAAAATGGTACCAATACATGAATATATCATGTATATAAGGAAGAAAAGAAAATATATAATAGTTCCTGAGATATAGATTATAATATTTCATAAATGGAAGCATAATAATAAACATTCTCAATAAACAATGTGATTATAAAAATAAATCATTACCAATTTGTTAACTTTTACTTATAATCAAATTGAATGAATGAAATTAAATGAAGATTAATATATAATTTAAAAAAAAATTCACAATATAACATATCAAAGTGATTTTTATACATCTCATAGAAAAACGTAGGTGCATAACATGATTCCTTCCACAAAGAATGAAAATTGAGAAAAAAATTACATTACCAATTTGGTATCTTTTGAACCAAAAAGACCATGAATGAAAGATCCTAAAATTTATATTTAAATACCCATTAATTTAATTATAATAATCATATAATATATTCATGGGATGTTCATACACCATAAAAAATTATTGAGCGTTGAATAAGGCCTAAGTCATAGATAAAAAAAATTGAGATAGGAAAACCCTTACTACATAAGTAATATTTGAATTATGAGATCCATGAAAGAATAAAATAAATTTTAACTTTTTAAATAATTATATACATGATATTAATGATATAAAATGTTATATGTAATTTTATCCACCATGAAATATTATTAAGCGGTGAATATAATATATATCTCAGAGAATTAAAAGTTAAAGGTGAAAACCCTCAATACTTGAATAAATTTTGAATCGTGAGGTCCCTCAATAAATAACATAAATTAAAAAATTTGATATCCATAAATAAATTGTAATAATTATATAAAATGTCATAGTCAATTATATAAACCCCAAAATAAAAATAAGTGGTGAATATAGAATTAATCTCAAAGAAATAAATGTGAGACAATAAAAACCTTACATTATGTCTTGAGATTCTTCAAACACGTCAAAAGATATTGTATAACAAATATAATTTTATTATAAATCTATAAAAACACATATTATTATATAATATACCATATATAATTTTATTATGACTTTAAAATAGCCTTTTATTAACAATTCTCTATTAATGTTAGGTTTCAGGTAATAACTGTTTGTTATTGATATAAGTTTGCACTAGTTATTATAGATGATATTAATTAAATATTGATTTACTTATTACCATATTGTATCTCATGATATTAATATTATTTATAGTTTTTACTTATGTATTTAAATGAATCAATAATATTTATAAATATTAAATGGAATACATCGTTTATTGTGATTATAGGTTGTATGTAGGCATGAAAATTGTCTTCATTTTCATGTTGTATTGAAAGAAAGAATGTAAACAAAACATAATTATATATTTTTTACCTTTAATGAAAAATTTTATTATTATATATATAATTTAAATTTAAAAAAAGTATTAATGGATTCCATGTTGGGTGTGAATAAATCACATAACTTTGAGGATACAATAGTCTAGACGTCCACAAACAAAGTTATCATATTTCCCAAAAAATGGAATGAATGAATTTCTATGATTTTTAATAGTTGAAGAAGAATTAATGAATTATAATTATCATATAAATCACATAAAATATTATGTGACTCATAATTCTTAACCGTGATAGATGGTAAATAAAAAACAAACAACATCGTTTATTGAGGTGGTAGTCCGTCTTACTTATGATCAGTAAGTTCGTTACCCATTTTTTGGAAGTTTGTGTAGATGATGGTGAAAATCATAGATTAAAAAATATAATTATATTAACGATAACAATGTTTTTTGTATATAAATTTTAAATGAATAACCGATTGGGTGGTTAAAGAAAGAAAATAGTGATGCACGTTGAAGAACATCAAATCTTTTTAAGGTAACTACGTTTTGTTTGTAGAAAAAAAGGTTTCTTATGATCGATTTATGCCCAATGTATATCTGATATATTTTAATGGGATAACTTTAGGGGCTTTTAAAATGTTTTTGAATGAGGAAAAATGTTTGAAAGTTTTGAATATGTGAGGGGGTTGAGAGCCCTTTCATCACGGATGACAAGTGGCATTCTTATGAATATAAAAAAACACTCTAGAGATGTTTTCCTTATATCATAATTCACAAATAAATGTCAATTTTATATAAAGTTCGTGTCTTTGTTAAATTATTTCCATAAAATATATTTTTTACATGTTTTTAGGTTATATGTACCTTATAATTAATGTTTGACAACTTTGGAATCATGTTTTTACCTTAATAAATATAATTAATTTTCATTGCATTCAATAATAATTTTTTTTAAAAAAGTTTCTTTAAAATATTAATAATTATAAATAATTATGATTAGAAACAATGAATTTATTTTTCAAAATTCTATTAACATAAGTTCCATAAAATTAATTTAATATTAATCACATAGAAGTGTTGCGACAGTTGGTTTTTTAATGAAAACATATTAAATATTTGAAATGCTTTTATAAATAATTTCAATATGATATTGTCTCCAATTAAATACAATAGACTAAGTGATGTAAAATTGCTCAAATTTTTCTTTTAAAAAAATTAAAATATAAATTTACAATATAAAAAATTTATGAAAAGGAAGTATTGAATATAAATTTAGTACTTATCATTATTCATCTAAAAATGTTTTTTTTAAAATAATCCCAAAAAATAGCATGAATATAATTTCTAATTAATAAAATGAGTTTTATTTTATCAAATTAAATTTAAAAATGTTTTTAAATTTAATTTTATTATTTTTCACTGAAGGACTGAAAAATATGTTCATCTGAGAAAATACTATTTTAAGACATATAATGACCACAAAAAAATTTTTGTATTTTTTATCAAAATAATTTATTTATTAAAAATAATTATGAATAATATTTTGAAATTATATATTACTAATTCTAAAGGATATCATATAATAATATCATTTATAAAATTATAATAGGAAAATTTTGTTTCATAGAAACTCAGTGTTTCTTGTACTAAAATCCACGTTTTTGTTTCATGTAAGAAAACATTATCTTGGTGTAGATATAAATACAGATTACCATGCAGTGGAATATAATTAAAGATTAAAATAGTAATTTGATATAAAAAATATATATTAATTGATTTCTAAATTAGAAAATATCATCAAATGATATTAGTTTAAAAAATATATTTCACAAAAACATGTGGTGTTACATTCTACCATCCTTTAAATTGAATTTTACCATCCTAATTCACATATTTAGTCAATGTTTTAATACTTCAGGTTTCCATTATTAATAACCCATATTAAAAAAATTAATTAGAAGGAATCTTTAAAATGTAAAATTTTGGACAATAACAATAGCCCATAGTATCTCATAACATGGTTTCGGTGTGGGAGAACATATATTTCCATTGAAAACCTGGACATTGAACATAAATAAAACTATCATGTTCTGATGTGTAGTGATGGAGAACATGGTCTTTAGAAAATTACTAATAACATATCCATAACACAAATAGGATTGATAAAAGTTCATTTATATCATAAAAAATTATGATAATACGAAAATAATTTTTTTCAAGATCATTTATTCTAATATTGATAACTTTCATGAAATTTTATACAAGCATGATTTTAGGATAACCTCTCCCTTTATAGTACCTTGATCATTTCCAAATTATCTCTTACTCTAAAAAATAATGGTGAAATTTTCATTCCTGGAGGACTAACTGATCATAAGGTAGAATGATAAGTCCCTCCAACTGTCTTGAGTTAGCGTCATAAGAAAAAGTTTATCACATGTTATCCAAGATTCAAAAACCTCAAATGGCCAGATAATATATGAATCAATAAACCCTCATCCAATTAATAATTTAAAATATTACAAATATGGTTAAACTTAAAACCCCTATGAATTATTAATGTCAAAAACAAAAGGTTACTAAATTTTCCAATAATAATTAAGCATTAATCCCCCATATATTACACAATTGGGTTTTATTAATGAATGAAATATATAAGGAATAAATTTTTTTTGAATATCCACAATTAACAATATTAATAATAACTAGGAATAAATTCAAGGGGAATATATATAGAGAATAATAATGTAGTACATTAGAATTTTAGTGTGATAAATCAAGATTTAGAGGGATAAGGCATGAATCAAAATAAATGGGTGTGGTATAAAATTCCCATTACCCATGGTTTTTATTAATTATTCACATTCATTTAAAATCATTAATAAAAAATTCATATATGATAATCACTAAATTTATAACCAAAATAAAATATATTTTCTTTACTATTAAGAATTTGTGTAATTTTATAGTCATTTAATTGAGATACTGTGTCAATAATTGATGTCCCAAGGGAGCCTATTCTAAAGTTCAAATGACGCTTTAGTTTTTGGGTAGTTAATGATGTTTGTTTCAAATGGATTCATAACTAAAAAATTAAATAAAATGATATTCTTATCCTTTAATAAATTTGTACGATCCCAAATATCCATATGTGTTCTCATATAGGGTTGATTCATTTATTATAAACATTATCATTATATGATTTGTTCATTTAGATGGTTTTACCGATGACCATGAAATATATTAATTTTAATTACTTCAATGAATATTAATGAATTAAAGAACATTATTTATGTTATAATATAAATATTATCACCGTATTTACCCAAAAAAGTATTTCTCAAACCAATATTGATCATATTGATGAAACAAATGTATGTTGTTCATGGACGACGTGAACTTCCCAAAAATGAACTATAATTCTCATCATATAATGATATAAAAAGGGTTGATAGTTTATTTTCATCAAAAGAATATTTTATAATTATTAAAATAGTCTCATTATTATACGTTTCATGAAAAAAATTTCAAGGGTAAAGAGGAGAGAGATTAAAAATCAAAATTTAGAGTATTACCGTCTCCTTTGAATATCCCCTATTTGGAAAACCCTTATAGATCAATAGAATATTATTTATGTAAGAATAAAACTACATGGACACAATGAGGAGGTATCAATAGACATATTGGAAGAGTTCTTGATATATCAATGGCATAGAATGTACGAGGATAAGGCTTAGTACTTATAAGGGGAGAAAATTGGTTTTTTCAATATATAATTTATTTGTTTATAAATTTGGATGAAGAAACCCTATATTGGTTATTATTGTAAAAATATATATTAATTAGTGCATCTGAGTTGTATCTAATTGTCACTTGAATCATCCATTACACATTTCATCATATATATATATTTATAATAGAAACGAATATATTTTTCTATAATTTTCTATTTTAAAAAATGAAACTAATTTAAGAAAATATCAAAAAAATTTACAAAAATAAATTTTCAATATCTAGATTCCAAAAATTAAATCTATTTTAGGATTATTTTAATAATATGAAAAAATCAATTTTTAAATAAAATCCATATAAATTTTAAAATTGATAGTTTTAACATTTTTTTCAATTTTCTCATATGTTAAAAAAAATATTATTGTCTCATGAAATTATATTTTAATTATAATACAGTTTAAAAATATTTTATATAATAATTTTATATAAATAATATATTTTTTAAATTTTAAATTTATCATAAAAATTGAAGTAAATCAAATGTATTTTTTAAAAAATATGAACACGAATTTTTTATAAATAGAAACATGAATTTTATCCATTATAAAACAATTATTTATTTTTATCATGATTTTAATTTTATAAATTTCAATTTTATATGATAAATAATTATTATTTTAAAATAACATAGGTGTGGTTACAATTATAATGTTAAAGATACTATTTTTGAGGGGTAGATTACTATTTTTTTGCTTCAGATTAATATTGAGATTTCTAGATTTGTAATTGTCATATTTTTCCAAACATCTTTAAATAAAACAATTTCGTTTATTTTTTAATTAATTATATTTTCATTCAATGTAATATATATTTTCATTTTAAAAATTAATATTTCATTTCTATTATTTTTATTTGTTTTTAATGTGTTGTACATGATTTCAATCATTTTAGGGTATTACCCATTATTTCATTTTATTATTTTCTTATTTTATATATTATATAATATTTTAAAACATTCTATTTTAATGGATATATCTATTTTCTAAATTGAAATCATAAGTCATAATATTAAAATAAATTTGTATATACTATGTGTTTCATGGGTTTTAAATAATTAAACATAACTAAATATGAGAAAATTTATAAATAGGTGAAAAAATATATTGATAAAGTATTATATTATTTGACTAATGTGAAAGAGTGAAAATTAAAAAATGTAGTTGAAATATGTAAATGAGGAGACAATTTTAGTTACATGGGTGAATGGGTACCTAGGTAAGCGATATTAATGGATGAGTGTGTCAAGATAGGTGACTTCGTTTAGTGGGGAACTTATTATTACATTGATTTATTATTATATCTAATTAATTGGTCATGTTTATTACAAAAATTAATGGTTATCGGTCCCTGTATTATGAACATCTCTTATTTTGGTAAATGTATGCATGAATCCATCATGTTACCTTAGGTTTTTATTTGAATACCACCAATTTGATTGCATGGATAATTTGTTGCAAAAACAATGACTGTAGTAACTATAGTGTTGTAGAATATCCAAGAAGATATACATGGATTTTATTGAAACATCATGAAAAAGGAAGTGGTTGGGGGAAACCTTTGTAGTATGACCCTAGACATGGCACCCATATTTGGTTGGTAAGAACTCATATCTATCTAGATCACTGATTTTAATATCCATGGAAAAGAATAACCATAGTTTGGCATGTATGTGAGGCTATACTGGGGGAAAATATAGCATTCAATATGGATTTGTTCGTAGAATGATATTGTAATTCCAAAATATACTTTTAGGCATGCACACAACATCAACTGGGTGTATATATGAGCTTACTCATTGTTAAAAAGGGGGTATTCAACTATATAAGCATAAAAATACATTTATTAGTTCATGTTAATTTGTTTGGGTGTACATATGAAATCATCTTGGTCCATAAGACATCCTCTAGGATGATGTGACTTTGATTTGGTCAACACATCGAATCATATGTTTTATTCAATAATGGTTTTATTTTTATGCCCCTAATTTAGAGGTTGAGTTCCTTGTATAAATAATTTCTAGAGCTCTATCAATACAAATTTGTCCATAAAAATGATCAGGTTTTAACTATAAGATTTTAAGAATATGCTAGATGAAATAATTTAAAAGAGAGTCACACACATTGGTGATTTTCTATGGGGATACCTATTAATCCTATTCCATAATTAATATGGTTTAATTTAGTTATGAAATGATTACTATTAAAATAATGTGATAATGATAGAGAATAAGTATCATCTTTCCTAGATTTTTGACTTATTCAACTGGGAACATGGAAAAAATAATTCTAAATGATGGATATTTTACTATGATAACATCAATTGAAGGTGAAAATGAGGATACTATGAGGATTACCTTTAATTCATGATATCAACACTTTGATTTTATAATAATTCTATAAACACCAAGGTACTAATAGTAATTTTATTCATTCTGGAATAAAATAGTTAAAATCATTATAAATGAATAATGAAATATATATATTTATAGAAATTAAAGAATCTATTAAAATAGAATATTAACCTTATTTGATAAATTATAAAAAATTTAGATATCTCATAATATAAAATATAATATATTTATATAATGTAATATGTAAATAAATGAATTAAAAATCACAAAGTGTTGGTATTTTATGAAATGTATATGGTTATTTATAATTCTATAATTAATATAAAATTTAAAAGAAAATTTATTTTCATAAATTATATTCATATATTAATATATGGTTGTATTGTAATTATTAGATAATTTTATGAGTATTATATTAATTTTTCAATGTTTCATTAAATAGATTATAATTTTACAATATGTATTTTTTACAAAATTGAATAGTTTTAAAGAAAAATTAAATTTCTTATATTTAGAAAATTATTTTCAGAATATGGATTCAATTTTTCAAATATACACATTGAAAAATAGTTATGGTTATTTTTGTTTTTATTTTTATGAAATTGTTGAAATTTTAATAAATAGTGAAATATAGTAATTTATAATATATGTAAATAAATGAATTGTTGAGTGATAGATGATTTATGGATGAGTTAATTTCTCATTATTTAGAACACACATGAAATATTATATATATAGTCAATATAATTAATACTATGGTTATTCTTGAGTTAAATTAATACGAAAATGAATAAAATATCTAAAATAACCATTTCCTCTCCCTGTAAATACACCCCACACCACATATTCTCCTCATACAATCTAATCCCGGATGATTTTAAAAATTATAAATATTTCACTTTTTAATCATATTTATGGTCTTTATGGCCTTCTATTCTACAAAAATAATAAAACCAATTTCTTTATGGAGGTTTTCAAGGATGAAACAATGGAGTGGTAAAATCCTCCGTTGTTTCTCTTTTAAATTCTTCGTTCCTTCTTTCTTTCTACCTTATCCTCACCTCAAATTTCAAATATTAAATCATAAATCCATTATCATAAATGTGTTATAAATTTATTTTGTTAATGGAATATCGATAATAAACACACTTCTCATTTCAACTTATTTTAAAAAAAATGAAAACATTGTATGTGACTTATCGATTCACCATGTTTGTTGATAATGATATATATTTTCTATTACCGCCTACAATCGTGGCCATAAAAAATTATTATGGTTAAATAAAACGTTATTATTCATCTAATATCTTTTATAATCACTAGAATTGTTATATAAAAATGATATTAAATAAAATGATACATGATCATGATTGTCGTAAAAAACCCCAAAACAAATTAAAACAATTTCGTCAACTTTTTTCCAAATGAATTATAAGCATACCCTATCAAAAATTGGTATATGATTATATTTAATATTAATTATTTTCAATGATAATAATTAAATTCACTTCATGACAATTTATTCACATTTTACAATAACTTCCCTAATTATAGTCAAGTGAACCGTCCATAAATCTAGGAAACAAATGCACTAGGAATGACAATTATGATATTTATAATTTATCCAAACTTCAATAAATGAACATAAAAATGATAATAAATGAAATATATTGGTAAATATTTTTGAATTATGTAATCAATGAATATAATTATATTATATGTGTCATTATTTATAGTTTCATAAATCATTCATATACAATGTAACAATATTTTTAACAAAATTTCAGTTCATTGGGTTAACCATCAACTTCGTTGATTATATCATGATAAAATTATCCAAATTATATTTGATTATATTATGTTGTATTATGTGTATTTATATAGAATATAAATATTCAATTAATTTTTCTAATTCATAATTCAATGATATGATATTTAAAAGGGACTTTCCCTTTAAAACTTCTTTAATGTCTCATGTTTGAAAATTTTAAAAAGAATGTATTCTATACATTTATGGAATAAGAATATTTTCCCAAATTAATAAATCATTGTTTATTTTATATATAATTTACATGATTACATGTTTATAATAAAATAAGGTTTTTCATTTATAATTCTATGATATCATAAAAATGAAAAGTGATTTCAAATTGGTTTTTTTCTTTATGAATATTTATTTTATGAATTATTTTGGTGTTATTATTATGATATGGTTCATAGGTATTATTATAATGATAGTTGGTTTATTGATTAAATGAGAAATGTTGAAAACATTATATCTCTCCAATGAATTTGGTAACGAGCTGGTGTTAACCAATTATGTTTATCCAAAGATATTGTAGGAATATACTACGATGGTTCTTCCAAGTGTTCTTATGATGGTTACTCCCTATATAGAAATGATAGATACATTATATGTATGATTTATATGGAAATTATACAACAATTTACTTGTATGTTTTATTTATTCTTTATTTGGAATTATAGGAAAAATATTATTACACAAGGAAAGAAATAGAGTTTATGATTTATGTGTAAAATTTATAACTTTGTGAAAATGTTTTCATTTATAGACTAATAATATATTTTACACATTATGTGTCTCTTAAAATTATTTTTTTCTCATCCCAAGTTTTAATATGTTTTTAACATATTCATTGGATGTTTAATGGAAAAAAATAATTTAGTTTTAATGAAGATATGTTTTTATAGAAAGAAATCGTGTTTAGTTATAATAGTTTCATATTTTGAAAATATTTATATTGGGTAACAATATCTAATTTATAAAATTTGATTTTTTATGTTTGAGGTTTTGACATAATACTCTTAAAATATAAATCTAAAATATCTTTTGTAATTTATGATAGTGAATTCATTTTTAATTAACATGATTATGTAATAAATAATTCTGGTTCTTTATAGATTGAATCAGATCTCGGTTTAGATCTCGTTAGGGGTTAGGTTATTAACTATTACAAAATATGCCATTAATAGTGATTAAAATGTCATTTATCATCTTTATAAATGCAATAACTACATGAGTGAGGTTAAAATCCATGGACATTTATCAAATTTGAATAAGAACTTACAAAAAGGGACTTTTTTAGTGATAAAAAAGGGCAGATAAATGTGACCTTTATCAGTTATATTAAAAGAGACGACAAATAAACCATTTATCATCGCTCTAGTTTAGAAATTGTAATGTTACCATTTATATTCACTTTAAAAAGCAATGATAAAGGGACTTGTATCCATTCATGTAGAAGCAATGATAATGTATACCTTTATCCATGTTTATAAAAGAACAAATAATAAACCTCTTATCAGAAATCATAGAAAAGATCAGGAAGTATTCATTTTATCAATGCTTTTAAACTTGCTGATAATGGGATATACTATAGTGTGATGTAATATCACACCACAGCATCAGAAACACACCATATATATATAAAAACTAGTCCCAAAATAGGAATTAAATTTAATGAAATATAAATAAAAAAAGAAAAAAAAACAAAATTATTGAAATTCCAAACATTGGTGTATACACTTACATAAATACAAATTATTAGGTACATTCGAAAACATAAATGTTCTGTTGTATTTTATTACTGACCTGACCCGTCCAATTGATAAAAACCCACCCCTACTCGAAAAAGATAATTCAAATGTATAAAAAACGATTTTATGTCAGTAATAATATAAAGAAATAAATTTACAAAAAAGGTGTAATTTTACAAAATTTTATGTCAATTATAAATAAAAATATACATTTGGGCCATTCTTGTCAAATTGTTCATTATATTGGGGTTTGGATGATTCCAGAACATCTCAAATGACTTGGGGATTGTAATCCTAAAGTATCAAAAAATGTGAATGTTTTTCTCATATTTGAGTGTGTTAATTGTGTTTTTTACTAAAGTAACATTTTAAACTGAAAACATGCACTTTTGAAACATTCCAGTCCCATACTATATTGGTTTGATGTCAAACAGATTCTACCACATCAAAAATAACATATGAATTATTATACCAAATTATAATAAAAATATGGGGGTGTTTGATCAGTTTTCAGTGAAGGACACTTTTTAACATAAAATGTTGATTTTAAACAGATAGAGAACACATTGATTCAGAACAGACACATAATTTATTAGAATAAGGTGAAATATATTTCCACAAATCAAAAATAACTTATGGATAATTTTCATAAATTATCAAAACAATCCGAATGTTTTTGATTGGTATTGAGTAGGAAAATAGTCCATCTTCCCAAAAATGATGATAATTTTAAATAACAATATGTAATTTGATTCATATCGTTCACACCATGCTTTATATTGAGGTTAAGTTTATTCTTACACGTACCAAATGATATACAGATCATTATCCTAAATGATCAAAAAAATATGAAAGTGTTTTCTCTATTTTGACTACATCACGTGACTTTTTTTTACTAATATGTCATTTCAAAATTGAAAGAGTTACTTTGACTCATATAGATAACATATTTTATAATATTGACATGTAGATGTTTCCTAAATATCAAAAAGGGCTTATGGATCATTTCCATAATGTATTTAAATAATTTTACGTAATTTTCTTAGTTTGGAGTAGGTTAGTTGGACTTTTTACCATAATTATTGTCAATGCTAAATAAAAACATGAACATGGAGTCATACAGGTCACAAATGAAATCAGATTGTGGTTCAGCTGATTCATAGATGTCTCAAATCACTTTTGGGTCATTTTAATAATGTATTTAAAAATATATATGTGTTTTACATTTTTGGAGTAGTTCAATTGGATTTTTTACTATAATTTAATTCATTTTTAAATAAATACACACATAGAGTCATACTGATCACACCATTCATGAGATTGAGGTGTGGATGATTAAAACAAGTCTCAAATGTCTTTGGGATTTTGATCCAAAAGTATCAATACAACATGAATGTGTTTTCTTATTTTTTAGAATATCAGTTTTCTTTTTTAATAATATTTCATTTTAAAATGGAAACACACAATTTTGACTTATTTCGAATACATAATCTGTGATTTTGATGAAAAAATGATTCCTACACATCCAAAATGGATTATGAATCATTTTCCTAAATTATCTTGAAAATCAAAGAATACTTGATCAATTTTCAGTGGTAACACTTTTTGAACAATAATTTATATTTCAAATTCATTATAGACACTTTTAGTCATACCGAGGACATCATCTATTGGATTGAGGTGAAACTAATTCTTACACATCGCAAATAACTTATGTATAATTTTTGTAATATATCAAAACAATCCAAATACGCTAACCTACTTTTGAGTATGACACATTCCTTTTTTACTGAAATTTCATTTTAATCATGGAACACACACTTTGACTGATAAAAATAATATTGTGTTTTATTTTGCTGTGAGACCGATTGCTATATGTCCCAAATGATTTATGAATAGATTCCCTAAATTATCTAGATAATATAACATAATTTTCTCATTTTCTTGTGAGTGACACATTTTAAAGTCATATGTTGATTTTAAATTGATAATAGACACATTGAGTCAGTTTACTTTATTACAAAAATTTATATCAATTTTAAATAAAAAGAAGTATGTGGAGTGAGAATATTCACATAATTTGTCAGATTAAGGTGTGTCTTATTCATACACATCCCAAACTCTCAAATCAATTGAAACTATCAATGTTATCATGATTTCTATTGATGCTATTTGTCGAACTACCAACAATGTATGTATAGCTTCGAACAAACCACATAAACTCAAAAAGAAATAATCTATCTGTATATGAATACAATTATTATGTGTAATACTAATAGAAATAAATTAAATGATAGTATGATATAATACAACAATTCTTCTTACAATTAATTTACTGCGTAAATATAAATATTACGTTTTTAGTGACTAGTGGAGGGAACATGAAGGTATGTGATAGATGTCTACATAGTAGGGGTGAGTGGTCTGGAGAGGGAGGATGTCAGTTGATGGTTTGGTGGTGAAAGTAATGAAATATGGATAAGGAACCCCAACTTCAAGAAAAGAGTACACCTAAACAAAACTAAATTATTATTTGAGGTATACAAAAAATAAATATATTAAACATAAATATGAAATAATTAAATAATCTTATAGAAAATTATTATTTTGTAAAAATATTAAGATTACCTCTGTAATTGAGCAGAGGAAACATCATTTCTCTTCCTGCAAAGGCAGTTGAGGTAACTTGAAAGATAGTGATAAATGAACCACTGTAGGGGTGAATGAGTTTCTAGGGAGGATGAGTTTGTGGATATTTTGGTGTAGAAATTTTTAAATATAGACTAATCATCCAAGATAGATCAGAAGAATCAACCTATATAATAAAACAATTATTATATGAATAATAATAAAAAATATATTATACATATATATAAAAAAATACATTAATTTAATGGAAAATAATTTTACTATGAAAAAAATATTACCTCTATAATTGAGCATAGGTAGCATCGTTTGTCTTCCATCCAAGGCATTAGAGGTAACATGAAATAATTTGATAAATGAACCACTGTATGGGTGAAAATGCTTTGTGGGAGAAGTATTATTAGGATATATTGGCGAAAATATGCATGAAAGATGGAAAAAGCACCCCGACTCAAAAAAAACTCTACAGATGTATAATAAAACAATTATTATGTGAGTAATACTAAATGAAATAAATTAATAATAAATATGAAACATTACATTAATTATATGTATAATGAATTTACAATGAAAACAACATGATGACCTCTCTAATTAAGAAGAGGTAGTGTAATTGCTCTTGTTTTAAAGGCATCACACACAGATAAAAATATTCTATAATAAACTAGATCTTAAAAGAATTATGAAAATTAAATAAATACTTCATTATATAATTTTTTTGGTAAAATAGGGAATGTGTATTATAACATTACCTTTACTTTTTTGGAATGGTTTACTTCATTATAGTATGATATTATTAAGGGTCAATAGCATCATCATGTGTACAATACAATGTCCCCATGAGTAGTTAAACAATTAATTTACATTCTGTTTATGTAGTATATAACCTATAATATTATGTGGAAAAACATTTTTACCTTCTCATTGCACACTATTTATTTTTTAAAACGGTTCTACGGATTTGGTTCCTCTATCGAAATTCCAAATCCTCTCTTATGGTACCATCATATTTACAAAAAACATATATTGGGACAAGCATGAACTAAATTTGTTGTCTTATAGAAAGGGTTATCCTTGATTGAATACCAAATTTAAATGAAAAGAATAATTTATTGGAACATTTTCTTATTTTTGGTGATGTGATTCTTGTTTTATAATAAAATGATACTTATGTATTGAAAACCACAAATGATATCATAACAGTCAAACAATGCATCATTTTGAGGTTTGGGTGACTTCTACACATCCCATATGACTTTTTGATAGTTTTTCTAAAGTATCAAAACAATCCAATTGTTTTCTCTTAGTTTTGAGTTGGTGAGTTTTCATTTTTTCTAAAATTTAGGTAAATTTTAATTAAAAAGATGAAATTAGAGTAAAATTGGTCACAATGGGAATCTAATTAAGTTGAGTATAATTCTTACATGTCCTAAATTTCTTATGGATCATTTTTATAAATTATTAAATCAATCCAAATGCATTTACTCTGTACTGAGTATGCACTAGTCTCTTTTTACTAAAATGTCATTTTAAATTGAAAACACAAAATATGACTTATACCAATAACATCATGTATTATTTTGATGTGACATTGATTCAAAAACATAAAAAATGAACTATAAATAAAATAACTAAATTATCATGAATATATGATTGTGTTTTCTTAGTTTTCAAATACTGACATTTTTTGAACAAAATTGTCGATTTCAAATTCATGGCGGACACATTGAGTCATACTAGGAAGAACATGCATCCAATTTTGGTGAGGTTGATTCCTAGATTATAAATATGATTTATGGATCTTCTTTCTATGTTATTAAAACAATACAAATGCATTTTATCAGTTTTCGGTAGGCAAGTTCTACTTTTTACTAAAATTGGTATCATTTTTAAATAAAAAGACACACTTGGAGTCATACCAGTCACACAGTACATTGGATATAGGTAAATATAATTACTACCCATATCAAATTAATTATGGATAATTTTCAAAATTTATCAAATTAATCCAAAATTTGTTGCTCAGTTTTGAGTACATAACTTGTTTTTTTACTAAAATATCATTTCTATCTAGAATCATGATCTTTGACATATACCGATCACATCATGTTTCAGTGGGATATGAAGCCAATTCATACATGTCACAAATTACATAAGAATTTATTTCTGATATTATCATGAAAATAATAGAATGTTTTCTGAAATTTCAGTCCCTGCCATTTTTTTTCTAAACTGTCATTTTTAAACTGATAACAAACACATTGATTCATAGTGGTCACACCGTGCGTTGAATTTAGATGAGGTTGATTCCTAAATGTCTAAAATTACATATGGAACATTTCCCTAATAGTGAATAAAGTACATGACTCCATTGAACTATTCTTTACAATCATATAAAAACCTATCATTTTTAATAATAAATATTTATTTAAAAACCATGTTTAATCGAAAGAAACAATATAAATAAAAGCATCAACCAATTATTGTATTAATGTTTTATTTAGATCCTAGAGGATAAATTTGTGGTGAAAAATAAAAGTTATAAGTAACTAAATATTCCTCAATTTCAAATCATATAAATTAATATTTGTAACATACACTTGTCAGCTAAAATTATAATGTAGCTACCCGAGTCCCCCAGGATACGGAACACTATAGTTGTGTATTCTAATTCTTCCATCTCTGCACCCTCAATTTATATACTTTCCTTCACTATTTAATTTATCCCGTCATGTTGATATTTTCTCTAGAAGTAGTTAGTGGAAATGGAGGCATCTAGTTAATAACTATTGTCAATGGTTTAATTATTACCAATGGGATTCGTTACCTCTTTTAGAGAACATAATGAAGTTTAAGGGGAAAAGTTTCCCATTTATATCATTATGTTCCCTAAAAGAGTAAATGACTTCCATTTTTATGAATTAAACCATTGACAATAATTATTAACTGGACTCCTCCAGTTCCACCAACTAATTAAATAGAAAAGTGCCACACAACCGGAGAAACAATAATGTGAAAGGAGCGAAAGAAATTAAGAGGGTGGAGATGGAAGAATCAGAAGACAGAACTGCACTGATGTACAACATGGGGGTTTTCGGATGCAATAATGTAATTTTATCTAGCAAGTATATGTTACTAAAAATAATTTATTTGATTTTATGTAGAGGTGGTGTTTATGATGAAATAAATTCATTTTTCTTCTTGAATTTATCAACAAGGATCTGAATAAAAAAGTAAAAAAAAATTGTTTGAGGATTTTTTAAATATTTTTTTGATAGAACATGGATTTTAAATAAATTTTTTATTATTAAAAAAATATAGGGTTTTATGTGATTGGAAAAAGAGGTCGATTGATTTGTGTACCCAGTTCATACACACATCAATAAGAAATAAACATAAACTGGGTTCACTCATTCCCCCATAAAGAAACAATAAAATGGAAGCCAGTCCTCATTTGGAACAAAGATAAATATAGTGAATTTTTAGAAATAATATATATATATATATATATGTTATAAATATGTATGTATTATATTAGAGACATTATTTTAATATAATTTAATATATATAAATATATTATTTATCATATATAAATTTATTTAAATAGAAGTGATATTATTCAATGTATATATAATAAAAAAATTTCTAATGAAACAAAAAAATAATATCTATTATAAAATTTAAATTATATTAATTATGAATAATTATTATTTTCGGTAACTGTGTATAAAATACAATTATTTAAATTTTAGAATGCATAATTATTTAAAAAAATATCTACATATAGTTACCTAATTTTATAATTTTTAAAGTAACATGAGTTTACAATATCTAATTTCTTATTTATGTTTAAATTATATTACTCTTAATTATATTTACATATAAATCTAATATGAAAATATAGTCCTAAAATGAAAAATACTAAAAAATTACTTATAATATTTAGAATTTTATAACATCCAATATTGTTTTTGAAGTAAATAATGTTAGGATTACAGGGAGACTATATAATACTCATTGACCCACCATTGAAATTTTATGGAGGTCCATAAAGAAGTTTTCATAATGAAATACAAAACATAAAAAAGATATATCAGAAACAAAAAAAAACACTAAACCTTGAATCCTTTATCCCATATAAAATTAATCATATATATATATCATAGAATTTATAATACACATTCTTGAAAAAATGGACACTAATGAAAATAAATATAATCCCTTCATAATATGGAAATCCAGAACCATAATTTGTGAATAAATAATTATAAAATTACTATTACATTAGTTTGTTTGAAAACATATGTATATATATATATATTGAATGTAAAATACTTAAACATTTATATACGTATATATATTTATAAAATGAAAATACATTGGTATAAATATATACAACACTTAATATAGAATATAACTACATAATAAAATAAATACAACACCATAATAATTATGAAAATAGAAATCCATTGAATATAAATAAATATTGTATCAAAATAACATGTAATTATTTTAAAATAAGACAACATATTTCAGAGAAAATAAATTTTTAAGGAAATAAACATTCATTGGAATATTAAAACAGAATTTAATTTAATAAATTACTTTACCTTAATTTCTTAAAATCAACATATATTTCTCCTTAAAACTATCACCAAATTGGGAATTAGTTTACGAAATCTATTTCCTTTGAACCTACATAGGAAATTGATTCCAAACTACAAATAATGTTAGTGTATATATGTAGAAAACAAATCAAATTGATTCAAAATAACAACTCAAAAAGAAGAAAAAATGATATCCAAAATAGTTGTCAAGAAAACAAAAGGGCCATATTAAAATCAAAATAGAATACAACAACTAGATCATAAATGTATAAATAAAATGAGAACCTACAATGAAAAATCAGAAAAAAAATGGATCCATATCTCAAAACAAAAAAATACAGAATGAAAATCAGAACATACAAAAGAAAACACAAGCCTAACTCACTAGGATGAAGAAAATATGAGACCCCCAGATATAGATCTCAATGTCCTCTTAAAAAACCTTAAATACAACCACACACAAGATTCCTAATGATATTAAAGAAACTAGATGTAGTTGGTTTGTTTGATTCACGCTCTAATTCATTGGGGATGAGAGACAGTAATGGGTGGATTCTATGTAATCCTTTTTATATCATTATAGGTTCACAACTTCTTAATTTTTTTAATTTTATGTGGAAACTTTTATCTTGGTATATTATTTTAGATCTGATAAAAGGCTTACTTATCTCTTCTTTTTTTAGCACTAGTGAAGGTAAATCTTTATGAACACTTTTTTAGTGACAATAAAGCCTCATCTTTATTATATCTATAGAAAGTGCTGATAAATATTTATTTTTTATGTTATTTTTACTTAACCACAGATTACAAATTTATAATTATAAGTATATATAAAAATATTTGTAAATATTAATATATAATCTTAATAAATATATATAAATATAAATATAGTAAATATATTTCTTATTAAAATATATTTATTATAATATTAAAATTATTTAAATATATAATAATTTATTTATAATTATATAAATATTTATTAATAATAGTTATATCTTTATATATATTTATATAATTATATATATATAAATATTATAGAATTAAAAATAAATACAAATATATTGAATATTATTATTATTTATGTAAATTTACATTTAAGTTTAATAATTTTCTAAATATGTATAATAATTAATTTATAATTATATAAATACTTTTAAAAAATAATTATTTATTATAATTATAATTCTATATTGTTATAAATATAGTACGTACATTTTAAAATATAAATATTTAAGAATTTATATATTTATAAATAATTGTTTTGCAATTGTTTTAACATTATTAATGAATATCTAATATTAAGTGCATTCGTGTTAAAAATGAGTGAAATTGAATAAATTAAAAATAAGTACCCTATAATAATATTTAAAACTTGGATATGTTTTGTGTGTGTACATTATATATAAATATTCATTTATTACGTATATGTGAAATCAATATGAATAACATTTGATATGTGTGAAATTGAAAAAAAACGATATTCAATTATATTTCCATTACTTTGTGAAATTAGTCAGCATTTTTAATTACTAAAAACATTAAGTTATAGACCATCATTAACTAAATATATAACTATTTAACGTATATAGTATAAATATTTTTTAATATATAAATCATATTTATGTACATTAATATAGGTATATATATAGTTATTATATAATATTTATTAACATTATCAATAATAATATAATTAATAAAATGATTACAATTTTTACCAACTTAATTATTTTTAATTTGAATTTATTTACTTTTTGATTTTATATATCTTTATATTTAATATGTACTATTAATTATTATTTATAATTTATATATAGTATAATCAATTTATTCATTTATATCTAGAGTGATTTAATTTATACAATTTGTAATATTTTTTATAAAAACATTATTTGTAATGTTTTAGTTATTTAATTATTTTATTTTATTTATTCAGGAATTTATCAGTACTATAAAGTGCTATTAATAGACTCCTTTATGAGTGATAAAAATTAAATGCATACAAAGGTTTCCCTTTACCTGATATATAAATAAAGCAGCGATAAAGTGTTGCCTTTATCAGTGCTAAAAATAATGTGCTTATAAAGGGGACCATTATTAGTTCTAAAAAACATAGATAAATTCTAAAATTGTTAAATTCCAGTATTGTATTTGTGAATATCAATAGAATACCCATAAATGATTTTTACATTATGGTTAAGTTGTAATGATATAGAATCTAATGATTATCATATTTATTCGTCTTAGATATGTTTGTTCAGAATGATTTCCCGCCAAATAAATAGGGAACATGGTATAAGAAGGCACAAGGAGGAAGATATACATATGAATATGTAAACAATAATTTGGGGAATTAGAACCTAGTTTTTTTTATAGTAATTGATCAATTGATTTATGTTAAAATGGTGGGATCATCAATGCACAAGGATTTCAAGATCATCATTAGAATAATATGTTAGTGGTGGAACATATTATGAGGAAACAACCACCTAAATTTAGTGAATCTTATGACCTAGTGGTAGATCAAGGGTGAATTAATGATACAGAAAATATTTTCAATGTCATGGGGTCTTCAAAATGTCATAATTTTAGTCTTTCTATTTATCGTTTAAAGGTGATGCATACCAGTGGTTGTCAATAGTCATGAATATCAGGGTTTCCAAGAAGATAGATGATTTGGAATTGGATGAATTCATAAATATTTTCTATCAGAATTATTTCCCCATAGACATGTAACTTAGTTTAAGAAACATATAATGGTAATTTAGATAGGGGATGATTTGATGGCATCATATGAAAAAAAATTCACTTGACCGGAAGGGAATGCTCCAAATTTTTTCCGATGGCTCGATAGTAAAATCTATTGTTTTTAATCAATATTGAAGCCAAAAAATCGAAGGTAATTATCTTATAATGAAATTAAAAATACTGAAAACATGATCTATGTTTAGAGATTATGGAAATGGTGTTTTTTTGCATTTTTAGTTCAAAAAACACATGAATAAGTGGTCGAGATGGTAGAAAAAAGGAAACAATAAATTAATGAAGTTTTATGGTAACATAACTGATTTTTGAGTATATTCTAATTGTTGTAAAACATTAATTGAGGAATTCCTTTTGATATCTTCTAAGAGTTTATGATGTGGTATGTTTTGGAATATGTCTTGTAATATAAATGAAAAATATCTCGATAGTGGTAAGAAAATTTCTAATATAGAGAAAGTAATGTTTTTTAAATGTAATTGTATTGGTTATTATAAAAATGAGTTTCCTAATATGAACCTTAATGATTGGAGGCCAATATGATATAAGAAAAAATATGTGGTGAATTCCTCTATAACTTCTTTAGTATACATTTGAACATCCAATTTAGTTTTATCAGGTACATTGTTAGTCTAATCAGATTATTCTAATAACTTATTTGTATTTTGGGTCTACACATTCTTGCATATCTGAGAAATGTTCTTATAAACATGAAATTTAACCTCAATAACTGAAGTCATATCTTTAGGTAAAGAAAACCATGGGAAATATTAAGGAAAATAAAATGTAATAATCATAATATTTATGTATGAGGAATTCATTTACCTAATAATCTTGTTTTCATTCCCATGGTCGAAGTTGATGATATTATGGGTATTAATTAGATTACTTTTTACGATGATAAGATTGATTAAAAATATAAAAAAGTTTTATTTTAGAAGGATAATCAATCTCTATAAAATAATGACCCATAACATTGATAACATATCAAGAAGGTGATAAACTAATAAAAGATGGAAACTAATGTTATCTTGGAAATATTATTGAAAATAAGGGAATTTTTCAGATTAATAATTTTATGGTGGTAAATTAGTATCTGTTTATTTCTCTTGAGGAACTTCATTGTATTATACTAGATTAGGAGGATGATTTTAACCATGATTTAGTCCCTGATGATAAACCTACTTCAAAACTCCATATCTAATGCAATGAGTATAATTTATAGAATTGAAAAAGTTGTTGTAGAAGTTTATAGATAAAGGATTCATCTATCCCAGAACCTCACTTTTTGGTTTTCCTATTTTTTTTAAAGAGATATATTTTTCAATGACGATTTGTATTGATTATAGATAATCGAATAACATTAATGTTAAGAATAAGTATCATCTACCCCATATCGATGACTAGTTTGATCAGAAATAGTGAGCTTAGTATCCTTCCATAATGGACATCAGATATGTATAACATCATCCAAAGGTGGGGGATTTTTTCATTCAGAAAACAGAGTCACAAACTTGATATTGGCATTAGGAGTTTGTTGTTATTCACTTTGGTTTGACAAAATTCTCTTCTGTATTTTTGTAAACTAATCTTCTATAAATATATGTAATAGATTTTCTTTGATTTTATTGACAATATTTTGGTTTCAAAAAGTTTTTATGATCATGAAAAACATAGAAGGATTGTTCTGAAAACCATAATATAAAATAAGTTATATATTAATTATTGATAATGTAATTTTTGGTTATAATATGTTTCATTTCATAGGAAACTTTTAAATAATTATGGATAAAATTTGAACCATCCAAAATAAAATTTGATAATGAATGAAAAAAAAAAGAAATCAAATTCTACTAAGATTCGTAATTTTGTTAAATTAAAAGGCAATACAGATAGTTTTTTAATCAAATCGCGATTATCTAGCATACTATCTATGTTAAAAAAATAGTGTTTGAATTTTTTTGAAAAAATATTATTATGTTCATTTTCAAAAACTGTAAATATTATTGGTGAATGATCAATTTTTTGCATTATCTTCTACAAATGTAGAGTTTTTCATCAATATTGATGTTTCATTAAAGGGACTTTGTTTCTTTATAAAACATTATGATCAGGTAATTTCATATGCTTCATGAAAGATGAATCCCGATGTGTTGAAACATATCATGCAATATTTTGAATTATAAAATATGATATTTAATTTAATATTTTCGACAGTAATTTATATGCATAAAAGTGTGCAATATTTACAGGTCATAAAAAATTGAAGTATATATTTACTATAATGGAATTGAATATAAGTTAGACTATGTGGATAAAACAAATGAAGGATTATGATTGCATGATAAATTACCATCATGGAAATAAAAATTAAGTGGTCTATGTTTTGATTTAGAAAAAAATGTTACATAAACCATGTTACATTTGAAACATAACCCCTTGGTTAATGATTTGATAAATTTTTTCAGTTATATTTTTGGTGTAGGAACATATTTTACATTGTTTCATTATATTAGTGCAATAATATCTATTAAAATATAAATAATAAATAATAAAAGGAAGAACACGTGTTATAGTAAAAAGTATAATTGGTTAAAAATGGTATTTTTCCAGAATTTGGCATTGATAAATATTTTTTAGATAAACTTTGGAAGAGATTATGATTTCTTTTTAATTCATAGTTTAAATAATGAGTTATTATGTGAAGATCATAATTCTCTATATTCAGTTCATCCTAAATGAAATATGATGTATAGAGACCAGTTTTTGTATTACTAGTGCAGTGGAAGGGAAAGAGATATTTCTAGATTTACGATGAGATGTTTGACATGATAACATTTAAAAGAATAATGAACATACCTAAGGGGTTAATTTATCATTTTCTAGTGTTGTAGTGGATATGTAAAAATATATCCATGGAATTCATTGTAGGATTATAAAATATATCTAAAGGTAAAAATGATATTTGGTTTATTAAAGAGATAATGATTAAATATTCACAATTTTTTTCTAATTCAATAAACTATATCTTTAGATTAGTTTTCTCAACTATAACTCGAAGCGATAGCCAAGTTATATGGTGTTCCAATACCTATTATTTTTTACTATGAACGCTAGTTTACTCATTACTTTTCACAATTTATTTATAATTCCCTAAAAACAAAATTAAATTTCACCAATTGTATCCATCCTTAATCTGATAGATATTAAGAGAAAACAATTCACACATTAGAAGATATTTTTCAAGATTTTTCAATGGATTAGTAGGCATGTTTGGATCAGAATCATTATTTGGTTGAGTTTTTATGATAATATTATTCATTCTAGTATATAAATATATAATTTTGTTGTATTGTATGGAAACATGTGTCAAAATCCGGAATAATTTGATGAAGGGAAATAATTTTTTTGGGACCATAATTGTTAGAGTAAACCATAGAGAATGTTTAGATTATTCAAAAAAACTAGTGGAGGTCTCAGTGTATGAAGAAAATTATACAGATAACTCAAGAAAGGATCCTTATTTTGAGGTAGTTGATCATGTGTTTCACAATGTTAATTAATGAAAACAATTACATGCTTTTGTAAGAAGTGGAAAAAGAGTCCAAAGTGCATTAGAACCTTTTAAATACTAGAGAAGATTCGACCAGTTTCCTACTAAGTGTCTTTTCCTCCATTTATTTTCCAAGAGACACAATATTTTTCCTGATTCTACATTAATAATTTATGAGTAATACACTAAGATATTTTTTATTTATTAAAAATAAATTTAATATTAGATATTTTTCATTTCACGTAATAATGAATATAACTTTTTTATTATTAAATCAATAATTAAAACATTCAATTCACATGAAAACAACTTGGAAAATATTATATTTCACCTACTCGGCATATGATACATGGAACATCGACTCAGCGTACGTTACATGCAATATTGATGTTTTCTAAAAAAACATCATTTTTATGTAATAATTATTTAATTAATATAATTATAAACAAGCCATTTAACATTGTAATATGAATATTAGTAAGTAATTTTAAAGATTATATATAATTTTTTTATATAAATAAAAAAATTTAATAATGAACGATATACTTTTTGGAGAAGACCTTATTGGTTTAAAAAATATTATTCCCTCAACTAAAAATATTACATGTACTTCTATGAAACTCAATAAAGATAATTTAATAAATATCTATAAATGTAATTAAATTAAATAATATACATTTTTTAATTTTTAATTTTTAAATTTTATTAGTGTTAATTTTTAGGATTCTTTTGAGAAACATCATGATTTGATGAATAGTGAAAAATACTGTATTCAAGTTGATAACTACATTTTCATTAAATTATTATTAATTTTAAATAATGAATTAAATATTTTTAGGTAAAATTAGATCAATTATAAATATATTAATACCATTTAGTTCATTATAATCAATTTCACTTTCAATTTGATGATAAATCATCACAAACATTTGAAGATTAGTCTACATAAAAATCCATTATTTTTTCCCATCAGTGAAATTAGCAATAATCCGAATTTTTTAACTTATATGAAATGAATTTCAAAAACATTATATAAAACATAGTAATCAGTGTGATATTTATATTCTAATTATTTCAATTTAATGTTTTACTAAAATGTTTATTAAATGTGATTTAAATTAATCATAGCGATTAAAGTAAAATTAAACTCAATTAGGTAATTACCAATTATATTAAGTGATGAAATGTCCTATCAACTTGTCCCAAATCCATATTTAATACATATTTAGGAATTAAAATTTTAATTATTGACTTATCTTGGTTTTCTTTGAATATTTTCTATAATAATATATATAAACATAACATGTTTTCAAAATTCAACATGAGTCATTTTCCATCCCTATAAAAGGCCCCTACCTCTACCAATATTTCACACATATAAAAAAACTATGTTTTTACCAATATATTCTTTATAAAATTTACGAAATCTCACTATTCCATTCATAATATTCCGCTTTTGTAGAATGTAATCTAAAGATGCATTTTCACATAGACAAAAAGGAGTTGCTCGATTAGTTTGTAACATATTCTATTAATCTCTTTTCTTTTATTTTCTTTCTCCAACCCATACAATATCTTTATTTCTTGATTTTATAAAAAAACTAATATCTCTAATATATTAGGATATTTTTATGTTATTTTTTCTACTTACATTTACACACACATCCATCTAATGGGTAACGAATATTCTATTTATGTGTATGGAGAACTACCACCTCACTAAATGAGGATTTTTCATCTTTCCATTACTAACTCTCATAGGGGAAATTATTATTTAAAATATATTTATATATATTATATGTGATATTTATTATTTCCTTAATCTTCTATGTTATTTTATACAACACATATTTTTTTACTTTCAATTTTGTATTAATATGTTAATTATTTTTGAGGAAGTGTAGATTACCTCCCCTCAAAGTGATATGTTTCATCCATCTACTACATGGATTATTTTAATCATGGTTTTAGCCAATATAATATATATATATATATATGGTATAATAATTCTATTTTAATAATGATATATATATGTATATATATATATATATATATTACTTTCAATCATCATGGAAATTAAATGGAAATAACATTCATACATACGTATGACCTACTATCAAAATGAACGGTGTATTTTGTTTCATAATTATATATTCTATAGATATTTATAATAAAACATATCATGTAAATAAATTATATTTATATCATGGGTTAAAATATCTAAATCATTATATAACTATAAGGACTAAATATATATCAAATTAAGACATATTAGAAAAACCATGAAAATATAAACTCAAGCATAAAATTTAAATTAAATTTACTACAATTGGGTAATATAAAGTAATAATAAATCCATATATGATAATATATAGGAATATGGTTCTATAATATATTTATAAAAAATTTATATTTATTATATAGAAGGTTTTAATGATCATGATGAGACTAAAATCACAAGATATGGGGCTTTCATCTCACATTTTATTTTCATGAGAAGCATGCTATATTCGCCACACTTTCCATTTGTGTGGTTTATATGCTGAACATGATTGTATTATTTTTATCATATATTTAAATTTATTGGTATTCACAAATCCATGTTATGATCTTTACTTCAGGGGTTTGATGTTTGAAAAGTTAAAAAATCAGAGAAATATTTTTGTGTCAATTTTTCTTCTTCAAGACTCATGTTTTGTAATGAACTTAAATTTTCTATCAAGGTGTATAAACATCTATTTTACATGATATTTCTTGAATTTAAATATTTTAAAGTTATGTTTAGCTTCATATAATTTCATTATCCAACATTTAGAGTATTATCCATAGATTCACAGATATAAGAATTTATTGAGAACATCACATCGCTTTTCGATATTGTTTATGTGTATGCTTAATTTGATAAATTATTAGGATCCATATCTTATTAAAATTCATTACCATTTTTTTATTAGGTTATTAATGATTTATCTATATATTTGTAACATTTGGTACAATCTTTCGAAAATAAGATTGTTAAGAAAGCATTTTTAAGAATGCCTGACTTTACCCTATCTTCGGTCAAAAATGTTTGTTCTTTTAAAATCATGTTTTTCAATAAGGGTTTCCTAGAATATTATAATAATATACTATGATCATTAAAATTTATTTTTAACCTTTTTTCCTGAAAATTTATTCAATGTAATACTCTTTTCGCTTTCAGAATGACGCATTTTGTTATGCTTTATCCATAAAAAATGAATGTTCTTTTTACCTTGTACAATATATACATATTTACCCACTGTCAATCCTCTAGAGATTTTTTTTTATTATTTAATGGTTAATTTTGTAAGAAAATTTTATTAATAGATATTTTTTAAAAAATGTTTATCAAAATGTATTCATACTCCTTTTATATGTTTTCAAGGAAAATGGTTTTCAAATGGTTTTCAATAATCTATTATAAGTTATCAAGGAAAAGTATCTCAAAATGTTTTCAATCATTATTTATTTCTTTAATGTACTTCAAAATAAAAGCGTTATAAATTTTTTTTTTGGGTTAAAGAGAGTTTTTCTATGAATAAATAATATTTTTCTCATGAAATGATTCCAATATATCCTTCTATGTTATTTTCCATCTAAGATGACATTAGTTGATGTCACTCATGACCTTATAAAAATTGATTCAATGATTTCATTCATATTATTTCTTGAATGTTTTATTTTATTATGGAATTATTCTCATGAAAGATCTTTCTCTTTCAGGGATTATATGCTTTTGAAACTATCATCGTTTCATGGTTGGACATTATGAGACCAATATCTTTTCCATAAGTAATGATCTGCTTAAAGGTTCATGATTCCTATCACATTTTGGGGGTTACGATATGATTATTTTTTATTCTCTTGTAGAACTCTTATGTATGATTTTTTATGTCTTGGATGAGATGTATATATAACTACAATGTATTGCATAAAAAATGGATAACTCATAAGTATAATTGTTATGTGTTAACCCGATTCAACGTTCACAATGTAGTACATGAACCTCATTACATGTTCAAAATATTATGCATAGACCAGGATTCATGTCCATATGTTTATTCATGATTCTGAATAAATGTTCCCAATGTTATTATTGAACCTTATAACAAGTTCACAATGTTATACATGGACCTTGATTCATGTCTATTAGTCTATGCAGGAACATGATTACATGTTCACAATGTTATGCATGAACCTGATTACATGTTTAGAATATAATATGTGGACCTAGTTTTATAACCATAAGGTTCTTCGTGAACCTCATTACACATTCACCAAGTTATAAATAGACTTGGCTTCCAGTACATAAGGTTATGAGTCGACCTTAATACATTTTCACAATGCTTTCATGGACCTAGATTCACGTTTATAAGTTGATGTGGGGTCCTGAATTGATATTCATAACATAATGAGTAAACTTGATTCTACTTATACATGTTAAATAGGTTATAAACCAATGTGTATGCCAATAAATTACACGTCTTATTACTTCGATTTTATTTCATGACTTATTCTCTTAATTACATTATGATATTTGTATCATGAACATCCAATCTTCATTATATTCTCTAAATTGTAGGTTATGATCTTCAAATATCATTCTCATGTCCCATAATCATTTTTTTAGGTTATACATATGAATTTTCATTATTTAATCTTACTAAGAATATGAGATCACCCATTTCTTATGATTATTTTCCCCATGTTATAAATAGTTTTTTGAGGTAGAATTAGTAAAGTTGTTGCAATTTATTGGATTTTTTTAATATATTTCAAGTGGAATGAATATTTGGTTTCAATGTTTCCAAAGAGAGAAAACAATTATAGTCCCCATGCATCTTTTTTCTGTAATGTATTGAATATATTTCTAGAATGATGTAATATACATGAATTCTAATCCTCATTTTCTATAGTATTCTCTAGATTCATCTCATTCTCTCATAAGTGAGATTCTTTAGTTGGAAGATAACATTTTAGATGGGGAAATTTATTAGAGTCTTGAACGTAGTGAGAAATGTAATTCACCAAGTTATGGTTTTGTGAGGAAACCATATTATTGAAGAAGAACCATGGGAATCTTAAAATTATTTATGTTAAAGGAACCCTCAAATTATTAAAAAATGAAAAAATCTACAAGGCCAAAATTTCTACAAGGGGGGTATGTAACAACCCCAGTACATATGGAATAGTTTTTTTCATTCTAGAATTAAAATTTTATATTCATTATAAATGTATAAGAGAATAAGTGGTATTTTATTTAATTAAATAATATAAACTAATAGATTAGTAAAATAACCTATGAATTTATAAATAAAATTAATTTATATCATTATAGAAAATATGATATATTTATATCCTGGAAAAAGTAAATAAACGTTTTAAAAATGATAAATTAAGTGTTTATTATTATGTGAAATGTAAATGTTTATTTAAATTTTAAGGACTAATAAAATGATTTAAAATAACTCTTATTTCATAAAATATATTCCTAAATTAATATTTTCTTTTATTTTAATTATAAGATAATTTTATAGGACCTTAAATAAATTTTCAATGTGTCATAAAATCTTTTATAACATTAAAATGACTTTTCATAAAATAAATGATAATTTTAATTAAAACATATATTTATAATATATAGAATATTATATTCATAAAATTATGCTCATTTTTAAAATCTACTATTGATAAATGGTTATGATGATTTTTTCAGATTTTTATAAAATAGTTGAATTTTTATGAATAGTGAAATATTGTCATTTACAGTATAAGTAAATAAATGAATCATTTAGTCAGGAATGATGTATGGAAGTGGTAATCCCTCATTATATGAAACTCACATGAATATAACAATTTACATAGTTGTAATAGTTATCACTACTAATTGACCTAAGCCTGAATAATTAACAAAATAATAATATAATCAAAACACCCCTCTCATCTCCCTATAAATAACGCATCTCACGACCTCTTATTATCACACCATTTAATAATTTAATATTTTTATAAATTATTCCAAATTACCTTCCAAATCATCTTCCCCATATCCATGACATTTTGGTATCTCCAAAATACAAAAAACCAAGTTCTTCAAGGGGTTTGTAAAGGATACAATATTCAAGAGGTAAAATCTTCCATTCTATATCTTTTAAATTATTTCATTATTTCTTTATTAATTACATTTACACACCTCCCATATCAAATTCCACATGATAGATATATTATAAAATAGTATATATAATTTTATTGGCTTAATGGAATATTGATCATCAATCCTCTTCTTTTCTCCTCGTATTCTAAAAAATAAAAACATTATCCGTGAAGTATAGATTCAACAACTTCATGGACTATGAGTTTTCATTTTCTATTAAAATATTAATGGGTGGTCACAAAACCATTATTATGGTTATATATAATTTTATTGTACATATTCTAAATTTTACCATTAACAATAAATTGCATATAAACATGATATTATATAAGATGATACATGTTCACAACGGTCGTAAAAAATGTCAAAATAAAAAAATAAAATTTCTTCAACATTATATCTAATTAATCATAAATATATGATATAATAGAGTATTATATTAAAAACTTTCATGATATTCTTGTTAATTAATAGTAAATAATATCACATTTGGTTATGTTACTCCCAATTGAAAAGAACTCCCACAATTATATTGAAGGGAACCAACAATAAAGCCATGAAAAGAATGATCCAAGAAAGATGGCTCTAATATTATTAACTAATTTAAATTTCCATAAATAAAATTGTTCTAAAACCATTTTTTCTAATTTTTTTAAAATTAATTAATAAATGAATTTAATTTTATTATACATGACATTAAGTACAAATACAGAACGCTTTGGGAAGCATGGTAAGACCTTTCTGAACACAATTTCCATTTAATAAGTTTACCATCAACCTAAATGACTATGTTGTTCTATAATTATTTTTAAAATCAATATTTATTATATTATATTTAATTTAGAGGGTTTATAGGCAATGTATATATTCAATTAGTATGATTAATTCTCATTTTAGTTATATTTTATTAAAAATTGACATTGCTTTAAAATTCTTTTAAATTTATCCTTTTTTGTAAAAATCAAAAATAATTATTTTAATTATATGACATAAGAGGATTTTACCCCATTACAAAAAACTTATTAATTTTATGTTTCCATTACAGGTTTATATTTATTTATTTGAATATAGATTTGTCGCTTATATTTGTGTGACTTCCTAAAAATAAAAATTGATTTCAAATTTTGAATTTTTTTCATAATAATGTTTTTTTAATCCAATAATTATGTGTTATGATTATTTTATGGTTCATGGGAATGGTAATAATTAATATTGGTTTCATGATAAACAGAGTGTGGTTGAGCATGTTATTGAACTCTGATTCACTAGGTAAAATTTCAGAGAAAAAAAATTTGGTTTCTCATAATATATTATCATAATATAATGTTGTAGTTATTCAAAGTGTAATAATTATAGTTATTCCATGTGTATCCATGAGAGATACTATATATGTTATTGAGAAATGAAATTTTTTTCCTAATTCTACCTTTAGGTATTATTTATACTTTTTATGGATTTACATGAAACATATGATTTCATAATGTAAGATATAGAGCCTATGAACTTTGAGTTAAATTATTAACATTGTAATAATTTTTTCAATCATGGAATAATAATTTCACTCTTTATTTTTATTTTCCTTACTGTTATTTTTGTGCTCATACCATTATAAAAAATTTATTCATAGTGTTTATGTATGGGAAAAGCAAGATAATAATTCATGTTTACATTTGTGATGTTTTTTATTGAATGATGTAATGATTTGTTCAAAATGATTCATATTATGATAAATGGATATTGAGTTGAAGTTTATACTTTGTAATATATTATATTATATATATGTGGTTATGATGCAAACCTATAAAAAACTAATCCCAAATAGTATTTGGGAATGTATAGAAGTGAATTATTGTTTAATTATATGGATTATTTAATTTCTTTGGATGTGTCCATTAAATTTCCATTAAATACCACTAATTAATTGGAAATAATTATAGACATGGTAAATAAATCAATTAGATTTTACATTAAATTTTTTGGAAAAATATCTAAATAGTATTCTAATAAAGTCCAAATGTAATAAATAATATAAAAAACAAAAGTTATTTTTATTAAAAACATTTCAAAAGGATATTTTGTATGTAATTAATAGAAAATTTTATATCTATATAGTGAAAATAAAAGTCATATAGTATGTTATAAAGTAAATATATATCTATGGAGCCTTGAAAGAATACTTTTTGGATAATGGACCTGACTAAAAATAGTGAATATCATTTATTTTTAAAAATAATATATCAATTAATACAGGGTGTTCATGAGAGCTATCTCGGGATAATAAAATTCAATGACCAATCTCAAAAATAAGGATGTAATTTTTTTTATATATGAATGTTAATAGAGCACTAAGGAGTTAAAGAAAATCATAGTTAGAAAACATATACACAAAGTAACATTAGATTGTGAATGATATATGATATAAAAAAATGCTTCAAAATGGGATTGGGGTTCTTATTCTAGAAAAATCATAATGATATTCACCATGTCTCTAGAAAAAACACTGGTAAATGAAAAATATTACCCACCACAAAGATATATACTTGAAAATAATAAAATTTCCATAAAAAATTTTATATCAACTATTCCCATAGTGAAAATTGAAAAATATATACTGATCATAAAAATCGAATGCATATATTTATAGAAACATTCAACAATATAAAACATTAAAGATATCTTGAGTTGATCAATGATTTAGACTACTCAATCCATTTCCATACAAAAAATGATGCAACTTATAAAATGTTTAAAGGATAAATGACCATGGAAATTTTTTATAATGGGGATTAAAATATATCCAATAATTTAAGACAAGAAAAATAGAAACATTGTAATTAAAAAGATAAGAACTGTATCATACCATGAATAAATAATTTTTCAATCATATGTGATGGAGAATATTATGGTGAAATAATATACTTATTTGTAGATAAAAATGAAGGTGAAGGTGGTAAAGAAATAGAAAATAACTAAGTTCAGTATAGATAAAGATATATTTTTATTATTTGAGATAGGATTAAAAAAACTATACAATAATAAGATAATGAATGTTCTATTAAATAAATCACATGGATCAATCTTTTGTATCCACCTCAGATACAAAAAATATGTGTAATAATATTTTAGATTACATCATTCGGGATAATATAGTGAAATATTTTTCTGAATATACTTACATCATCATGATATTTAAACATGTTAAGTTATAATGATAGAATTCAATGTAATTATGTGACCATAATCCATAGTATCCTTAAAATTATAGAACACCAATATGGAATATTTGAAATATTGTTTTACTCAACTAGTTCACCTATAGCTTTCCTGAAACCCATGCAATGTATATCTAAAAATAATTCCTATATGTTATTTGTGGCCTACTATTTAAGTGATATAAAAAAATAGTTGAGAAATCTATAAACTCTTGTATAAATAACCAACAAAACAAAATGCATGGAATAATAATGAAAATGTGATAAAAATTAATATTATCTTGAAAAAAATTAATCCCAATTAAATTTTATCCTATAGTAAAAATAAATATTCTAATGGTTATATGATTAATAAAAATATAATTTTGTTCTACCATTATTATATTATATATAATGTGATCCAAATATAAGAAAAATTAAAGGAAATATATGAAAAGTTTATGATTTATTCATGAATCCTACATGCCAACTCAATCCAATATCCACCATCTCAACTATGTGATGTAGTATTTCCCTTCCCAATATTGGGGTTATGATGCATAATTCCTATTGGGTACCAAGGTTCATCGGAATGATATCATTAAATAATATTAATCCACCCATAATGGTATCTTTCACATTTCTAATTGATATATACTCATTATTGATTTGTAATGAAAATAAATAGTATAATGATATATAAAAAACCAATCACCTAAGGGATTTCTCCCACAAAACCATGTGTTTAATAAATCATATGAAAAATTCAAAAATTTGATAATATACACATATATTGAACACACCTTAGGGTTTAATGACATTTAACTCCACAAATTATAGTTATTATGGATGATATCTCACTATCGAGTAACACAAGGTGAATAATATTTCAAAATCATTACCAATCATGATGAATGATCTATAACTGATCTAGTTTCGTTGGAAAATGATTGACCACCTAGGTGAATAATGCATTAAAAACCAATTAGGATTATGGAAAACGACTATAAATGTCATGGGAGATAATATAAAACAATATAACAAATTAGTTTAATTAAAAATCCCCCACACATAACTACTAAGATTATAATGTTCTATCTACATCATTATCAATGTGTACAACATATGAAAATCTTTAATATCCATGATAACAATGAACCATCATGAATATATGTATACGTGGAATATTTAACACTTATACTAACAACTAGCTGGGTGGTTTTCCATTTAAATCACATTAGAAGTTGTTAAATCAACAACAACATCATGTTATATTTGTACCATAAACCATAGATAGAGGACATTGAGTGGATGTTTCACCAAAAAAATGTGCATAAGTATATTATTACCCTCAAATGAAAAACCTCGTGTAAAAAGTATATTACGAACAAGACATTACAATGAAAAATATATTTACTAGTACATTTTCTATATAATGAAAAAATGGATAATTTTTATTTTTTTTAAAGATTTGGAGATAACAAAATTTATTTTATTTAGGACTAAAAGGAGAAGACACATAAAAAAGTAGTCAAAAACAAATGTATATAATTTAAATTAAAAATAAGCTTTTATATTAATTGAATACATCAAAAGGTTGGGTAATAATCCCATAAATATAGATAATGTACCATACCTAGAATAACTCATCCATAACCAATCTTATCCCTATAAATTCCTCACCATGGAAGTGTATAAGATGTAGTAAATGGTTCCACGAAAATATTTTAATATTTAAACATATATTTCAAGTCCAAATGTGTGCTTTCACATAGAATATCACATATAAAATGATCATAATTCAATTGTTCCATCAAAAAACACATCAAATAAAACATTTGTGTCCATTTTTATTATAACATCAACATTTAAAATTAAGAAAAACAATTGAAAATATTTTATAGAAATACAAAACATATTTCTATTTTCCAAATTTTAAAAGATGAATTAAAAATAAGTGAAAAACATTATGAAATAATGCTACCATATCAATGGGTCATGCTAATTGGAAATTAAATATCTAATTAAATCCATATTAATTAAATAAAGATATCTTTAAAAGTATTTAGATATTTTAATAATTTATGATAAATGGAGAAACAATGATTTAATAAAATAATAGAAGGTTGAGAATTTATTATATTACTTTTAAAAGCCACATTTGATGAATGAGATCCAAAATCGCTGAATATAGGGATGATCCATCTTGGTGGAAGAAGAAATAATGATTTTGGGTTGAGGGATATAAGTTTTTTATTATGTATGAAATGATAGAAATGTCATTTTAAATAAATAGAAAAAAAATGTCAATTAATTTCTAAAAAATAGTGTGAACCATTCATAATTTGTTTTCCAATAACTGTGTAAATTATGAGAACATGGAATACCCCATGGGTCTCTGAACAACACTTGAATATGAATATATCACCACATTTAGTTTCTAAAACACTGGGTTCTTGAAAATATTGTACCATATACATGGTGTCTCCTATCAAAGGAATAATTTATCGAACCTGAATAGTCTCCTTGAAACATGATCTCGATCCCCCACTAACAATTGTAATAGTGGGTTAGTTAAACCAAACTAAGTTGTAATGTTTAATTACCATATAATTTTTATAATGAGAAATATATAATTCACATTTAGAATTATAATATTGATATCTCTACATGAATTATTTAAATGGTATATTGAATAGAACATTTATCTTATGAACATGTTATAAAAGTTCCCATGCTATAACGGGTACGTCAAGATTCTACTAAATTAATTTTAAGGATTTTTTTATTTTCAGTATAATTTACACTAACTAGAAATTGTTTATATTTAACAATTAGGTGTTGGGAGATCATAACCAATGATACATATTCTTGTGAAGTTCACAATTATTTTTCCCTATTAGGTGAGATAGGGTGAAAATACCCACCAATATGAACACCACATGTTTTGGGTTTCATTAAATGTTACTATAAATATACATGTGTTTTAGTATCATGAAATGAGGCCATGAACAATGTGTTCCATTTCATCTCATACTTTTATGAAAATAAACAGCCATGTAAAAGAATTCATGGAAAGGTAGCACTTTTTGGGTGCATTATTGTTGTTATAAAATTGGATTATTTACAATGATAGACTTTATCACCCCCAATTTAAGGAAGTAATGTATTAGTCCTAGTTGATCATGAATTTAGAACATTTATAAATTCATGTCCTTGGTATTTGATGGAATGTCGATCCAGTTATAACAACTAATAAATCAGTAAAGGGTGATAACACAAATATGCTTCCTCTATTATAAGAATCATATGAAAAAGATATTATATTAAACCATGCATGTTCATAGAATGTTTTTAGACGATATGAGTATTAAATATATATTTAGGGTCCTTGATGGGATACTATAATTCATTCTTACCTTATATAGAAACCGTATCCTTTTACATACAACTTTACTTGATTTTAAGCAAATTCATACATTATATTACAAGATAAGGAGCATAATATCTAGTTTCTGGGAAGACTACGTACATAAAACTGAAAACATTGATCAAAATAAATAAAATTCATTATGTAATCATCAAATTGGGCTGTTGACTTTCATTTTTCTCAAACACATGCATAAGGTACCCTGGGGAACACATGAACAAAGGGATAATCTAAATATCCCATTAAGGGAATAACCATAAAAATTAATCATTAACACATGGGGTAGAAGGCATGACATGATGATATAAAATGGAATATAACATATGGAATCATATAATCATAATGTTAAAATAATATGGCAGAAACATAAAACAATACTTTATCATGAGTCAACGCTAACAACCAGGACCACTGAACATAGTATCCCAAGCCAAGACAAACCGCCATGACCGTTACACATCGTAACAAATGCCAAGGCTAACTGCCAAGACCGTCACACATAACATCTCATGGGACTCAACATTACAAAATTAATTTGATCTCCATCTCGGTTCACCCATCATAACATGTTTATGTATAAGTATTCCACATTAATAATATTACATAATCAATAATACATAAACATAAGGGTACCCATAGAATGAAATTGGTATCATAATCAGGTCCTAAGACATAATGAATGTGCGTATCATAAAAGTTTCCATGAAACAATTGAATTAAAACGCACATGGATATTCAATAAGTTGAAATAATAAAATACCATGGTAAGTGATGTCAAATAGTATTGACAACATTAAAGAAGAGTATTTAATATATTCAAGCATTAAAACTTTTTTGTGTGGTTTTAAGGAAAATACTAACGATCATGTAAAATAGAAAATGGAATAAAATTTTATATACAACTAGAAGTGAACCAAAAAGGATTTCATAAGAAAAAAACTAGTTTTATATAAACAATTTTCTCTTAAAACATATGGTTCTATGCACTTGAAATCGAGTATAAATTTGGGATGTTTTCTTAAAACGAGGTTTCTTATTGGGAAGTATTGAGGAGGGAATCACTTGATAGCATATATATCACAAGAATAGAATGGATAATGGATCGTGATATATTAGTTTGAACATATGAACGTATATTATAATATGTATATTATATAATTTATGATTTCATTTGGGTAATAATTAGGGTAACAACAACCTGAATAAATAATGATGTTTTGGGTAGAATCCCTTACAGAATATCGGCATGCTTTTTGGTGTACTTAAGAGTGATTAATGAGGGATAAAGGGGTTTCAAATATTATATAAATCATCAGATAAGTATGGTGAAGGTAAAAAATCATACAACATCATTATTAATTACACATAAAAGGACATAACATAGTGGATATTCTTGAATAAATGTGAGAAATAGATGATCCCTTACCTTAACTCTAAAGGTGTTTTTTGCTTCATATTAATGACCGGAATAAAAAAATTAGGTTAATTAATTAATAATTAGATAACCTAATATATATGTAAAATAATTATTATACACTTTTTAGTTCATTCATATCCCTTTTGATGGGTTAAGTAGTTCAATTTCATTGCTCGGGTCCGTTTGTTTCCTTGGTTTTTACGATCGGTTCACTTATATTCATGTTCATTGAAACATATATGATGATATTTTTTCACCAGAATTGAAGTTATATGAAATTATGGATCACAAAAAATTAAATGGAATTATTTTGGTTATTTGGTGTGACGATGAATCAGTATATAAATAATTAATGATAAATGCTTGGATTAATTTTGTGTTTTCCCATAATTAACATGTTTTGTAATCTAATTTTACTTCATGTGTGAAAATGGATGGCAGAAAAACAAATAAGATAAAATATATATGTAATAGTCTATTTCAATCATAAAAATATTTTCATAACAACAATTGAATATGGTAATAAAAATTGATAAACAATCATCCATAAATGTGATAAATTAAAACATATCGGATGGTGTTTCTGTTTCTTTCGTACTGAATAATGTGGGGAGAGAGATGATAATGAAAAATCTAGTTAGAATAAAAACATTAAAGTATATGTATGGTACTATATTTTTTATACCATTTGTATGATGAGAGGTTAGGAAACAAAATATAACCAAGGATCATGAAAGAAAAATGAAAGAAAAGAAGAGATAAATTTACCTCTTGATTTAATCTTCCATTAGAGCCTCTTAAGAAAATATGATTTGGTCATTTTAGGAGACGAAGGTAATAGGAACATAGATTAGGTTCTTGGGGATTGATTTTTTCAGAATTTATGGATGACACAAGTCTTTAATGGAGTGAAGAGAAAGGGGTAGTGTGTGTGGTATTTATAGTGGAGGGGGGATGGTTTTCTTAATAATTTATTCATTAGTTTATGTTCTTTAAGAAAAGAAATAGTGATTATTATTGTGACAAAAAATAGTAATATTTTCATGTGAGTTCAATGAAATGCCCATTTACAACATCCATCACTCAAGAAGGAAGTAGAAATTTATGTTGTATCATATCTCGCGAATTATTGTATTTTACTATTCATAAAAAATTCAAGTATTTTAAAAAAATCCCAAAACATCACCCTAAATATTTTTTGACATGAAAAAACCAAAATGAAATCCATTTTTCAAAAATAATTTTATAAATATAATTATTTTAGTTTTAATTAAATTCATAATCTACTTGAAAAATGTAGGTTCTAGGAGCAGGGGAAGAGCATGGATGGGTGTACCCATCTTTAATATTACAGTTATTAATGATCAATATGACATCTGCAACAATGATGAAACTCAGGATCTTAATAATAGATCAAAGAATGAAAATAAATGAGGGAAGTCCTAGAACTGTAGGGATGATCATAATATGTTGGTTATAATTATTTCAATTAAAAGATAAGAATTATTTTCACAGAATTCTCTCTTTGTTGATGATATTAGTCATTATCCAATGTGAACTGTCATTTAATCATAAAATCTCATTGTATGATTGTAGTAGTGGGGATCCACACATGCTTCACATATAATTGGACGGCACTAAAGGGATCTCCAAGTGCTAGAACAAAATATCATTCTCCTTTGATGTCCATCTTTGATCTCTTTAATAGATAATTCCAAAGCGCTCTCCTAGATCTAGTGGAGGAGGATCTCTATCATAGCATGATAGTGTTTATGGGAGGAATTAAATTCATGCCTGCTATGATATCTTTCTCCAGATCCTTTTTTAGAACTAAAAATAATGGATACGCTTGATGAAAATAATGTAATTGGGATTTATAATACATTCAATAATATAATAAAATAATTACCCATAGGTATTTATTTATTTCATTTAATTATTATTAATAACCCATGTCTAATAACATCGTTTTACTATTATTATTAATTTACATATACCAAGATAATTAAACCTAATATTATTTATTTTATTAGTATTATTATTTCTGAAAAATTCCCCAGAAAACCCACACACAGTGTATATTAATATACATTGCATGTACTTTTTTTCATTTTCCTTAATTTCATCCACAATATTTATTACAACTTGAATAAAGACTACTTATTTCATAAATAACTATCAATGCATTATTTTCTAATAAATATATTATTTCAACCACAACATATTTCCACAAATAACTAGTGTCAAAAGAAATGTGATCTGAAATCCTTGAATAATTATTAATCCACAATATAGAATAATCATTATTCATTCTATTAAATGAATATTTAACTGAGTAACTTGGATACACTTAGTGTGTGACCATATAGACCTTTTTCTCATTGGCATTAGGTAGATCCTGCCTAATTTCCAAGGTTTGTGACTAGAAACATGCCATGGAATACATAAATAATAAAGTTAACAACAAAATGAAGTTTAACCTCATATAAACACTTACCTTGTAATGTATCATATATTTCTCGATATCTTGAATCAAGCGAGTTGCATGATATTTTCATCAACATATGTGCTTGATTACTCTTTCTTTGACTCTGTGATATTAAATTTTTCCATTCCTCAATATGGGAATTGATTTGTTTAGGATATATCAATTCCATAAAAGGGCCTGAGATATCATATTCTTTTATGGAACGGAAGGGGAAAATACTTTCTCACATTACCTATTAAAACAGAATTACTTGTGACATGCCCAAAAAATACTACCTTGTTGTGAGTAGTGTGTCAGTATCATTTTAAATAATATATCTTAGTGCGCGAGTTCTAATGCCCATTAATAATAATAATCTTAATATCTATGGGAAAATACACAAGTCCATAGATAGGAACATACAATGACACTATGAAATGTGGATTTCCTATTGGTGGGTCAATTTCTCATAAAATCCTATTAGATGCTACTTCTGGAGAATATACATTGTCTATTGATGTGACCTTGGTTCTTTTTCAAGTTTCACTTATGAGTATTATCACAATAAAATGTGTCTACTGTTAGGAACCACATCAGGCTATTATAAAATGTTCCGAATCTAGATGGATTTATTTGTTGCATCAAAATCTACTATATATTCAGACACAGCTATAGAATCAGTTACAACTAGTAGCTATCAACACTTCCAGAAAACATATTATATATTAAGATAGAAAACATATCCTAATTGCAACTTCAAATCTCCATGATCTGTCTGAAAACAAGAATCAATATACCCTATGATGAAAAGATCCTCGTCTCCTCCATACATAAGGAACATATCCATAGTTCTTCTAAAATACTTATGTATTGTCTTAATAGTTGTCTAATGTTGTTCTCCCGGATCATATTGATATCTTTCAACCATTCTCAGTGCATAGGAAAGATCAATTCTGGGACATAACAAGGAATACAAGATAGATCCTATAACTGAATTGTATTGGACATTACATGTCCTATCTTTATCAAATTGTTTCTATAGACATATTCAATTATATAGTTATAGGCCATGTGACACTAGAACCAATCCCTTATTGGGTAGTTCAATAATAAATCTCATTAGTATCTTTTCAATGTATGCACCATGAAATATTACAATCAGCCTCTTAGATCTATCACGAATGATCATGTTACCTATACTTTAGGCTACATCACCTATATTTTTTTTGGAGAAACACTTGTTCAACCAACCCCTAGATTAATGAAATACTGGTATAACATTTCCAATTAGTCATATTTCGTTAACATAAACTACTATGAAAATGACGGTATTTCCATTAATCCACTTATAGAAATATGTCTCACATTCATTCTTAATGAAACAAGATTCCATTATGGCTTCATCAAATCGAATGTTTCATGACGTGGATGCTTGATTCAATCCATTAATGGATATTTGAAACATGAAAACCAATTTGGATTCACCGGGATTCACAAACCCTTTAGGTTGTGTCATATAGACATCATCCTGATTGATTCCATTATGGAATGTTGTTTTGACATCCATTTACCTAATCTCATGGTCTTGATAAGATGATATGGGATGAATTATTATTATGGATTTAAACATGGAAATTGGAGTTAAAAATCCATCTCACTCAATTCCATGACATTGATAGAATCCTTTAGCCCCAACGATTGATTTATAGGTGCTAACATTACCTTCTGAGTCCTACTTCCTCTGGAATACCGATTTGCATCTCACATGATTTACATCAACTGGTTCATTGACCCAAACCCAAACATGGTTCTGATATAAGGAATCCTTTTCAAAATTCATAACTTCTAGACATCTTGCATCTTTTGAGATCTCTACTGATTCCTTGTAGGAGAGATGTTCATTATTGTCTAACAATAATAATTCACCATCCTCAGTGACTAAGAATCCAAATCTCTCCAGTTTCCTTACCTCTAGTGATCTCCTAAGTTGTAATTGTGTTTTTGGATCCTCTTCCATGGGGACCTATGAGACTTGTTCATGTACCAACTCTTGAGTATATTGAGAATCAACTTCTTCAATGTAAATCTTGCTCCAACTATCCATTTTGAGGATATTCTCCATATTAAGAAATATTGATTGTCTAGTGAAAATAACATTCTTGTCTAAAAGGTTATATAGTAAATATAATTTCATTTCCTTGGGATATACTATAAAGATACACCTCATGCCCTTGGGTGCACGTTTGTTTCCTGATAAGACCTTAAGAAAGGCCTCACATCCACATACGCGTATGTGCGAAAAATGTTATTCTTTCAATTCCAAAACAGAGAGGGAATTTAATTCACATTCATAGTTGGTACATAGTTTAATGTGTAGTTTGTAACTTGTAATAAATATCCCCAAAATGTTAATGGATGATTTCCATGAGTCATCATCAACCTCACCATGTACAACAAGGTGTGGTTCCACTTTTATGTAACATCGTTCTACAGTGCTGTATAAGGAGTGCGTTGAGATGGAATCCAAGACTCCAGTAAAATTTCGATGAACACTTAGTTCATATATTTTTCAACTTGATCTGATCAAAGCTTCTTTCTCTTTTTACTAAGCTGGTTCTCTACTCCATTATATAATTCCTCAAATTTCTCCAGGGATGCAGACTTATTCCACACTATTATGATATCTCCATATATAATCAAATCATTAGTAATAGTAATGAAGTATGAATATCCACCATTATATTATACTAGAAATGGTGCACATACTTCCATGTGTACCAATCATGCAATCTTTGTGGCCCTTTCACCATGTGCACTGAAAGGCGACTTGTTCATTATACCTTGTAAACAATCAATACATCTATCAAGTGGTTTTTTCGATATACTATAAATAACCATCTGGGAATAGGTTTGTTAATCACTTCACATTTATATGACCGAGATAGTGATGCTCCTACTAGGTATTGTATGATTCTTTTGAGTTTGTTTCATTATTTATTTCAAGCAGTTGGTGTTTGTAATTTAATATATAAAAACTATTGTTTAAATTCACTATACGATAACATATGTTGTTCTTATAAAAGAAACAAAACTTAATTTAAAACCTAAAAAAATACATCCATATCCAATCATGATAATGAAATTATTTTTTAGGTAGCACTAGGTACATAATAACTGTTATCTAAAACCCAAAGCATCCCAGTTGGAAATAATAGATGATAATCCCCAACGGCCAATGCAGCCAGCCTCGCGCCATTGGAAGCTCAAAAATACACCTCTCATATAGAAATCAATCTTTGTCAACATAGTTAATACATTTGAATGCATATGTGAGCCCCAAAACATGTATATAATACCCAATGTGTAGAAATGAAAAGATTAGACTCGATAATTAATGCACATTTAGAGTCCCCAGGCTTTTGGGTGTAGTTACTCTCCCAGTGGCCTGTTTTTTCACATGAAAATTCTTACTGACTCTCATTCCTTACCGAGCCTCTATATATTCCTTTTATTATAGTGATGGTTCATGTAGGCATAAGACCATTTATAAACCCTTGTCCATTTATCCATGTCCTTCCTCTTATTATTCAAAAAATTTATATTATCAGTTATTTAGTAAATTCTCATGATAAAACTGAGAAAATTAAATAAATTAATACTTATAATTATCCCACTATTTTATCAAAATCCAATAGCCCCCACCATCGACATCATGAAATTATATTGCCTTAATATTATAGTTGCAAGGATGCATACTTCCTGTCACATTACCCCTATTAGGTTTTCTCAAGAAAAATAAATGGTTTTAGTTAGGCATTACAAATACCAACTCCATTAACTAGCATATCCTTGATCAGCTGAGTGGACTCCCCAATTCTGAAATCCTTTATTTTTGGATTTCCTCAAACTTTTCCTCTTGGTCACACCAAGTCAAGCTGTGGTAGTTAATTCTTGATTTGAGCCAAGTTAATTCAACCCATATCTTCAAATTAGAATTCCATGATAATTGAAAGGACCCCACCAGGGTTGGTCAAGCACTTTGAACTATGGTTAAATTCTATCCATGATTATGGAAGGATATAATGACATTATATTTTCTTCTGGTATTTTATCCTTATACAAAAATTTATATTTGAGTATCTTTCTAACATCCTTTTTTATATTACTTGTGATATACTTAATTGAGTAACCCTGTCTATGATAATATTTTTGCATAAGTTTATTATTTTATAGTTCCATGTAGCATGTTTGTTTAATTCATTAATTGTGTGTTCGTGAAAACAGACCCACAATAAATAAACAATTAAAATGATATAAATAAAATAAATGGAATGCTCAAGAGCTCACTCAATTGGTTTGTTTATCTATCGGTTGATAAACTTACCCATGACCTTGGGGAGAAGACACCTTGGACCTTTTGGGGTTTTCTACATCTTTTCACAAGTCAACCTTTGTATCTCCTTGGATTGGTTTTTCCTTGGCATCTAACTTGAGCTGCCTCCAGTAGCATTAGAGCTCTAACCATTACAAATTAATTAATCCCACATGCAGATGAGGGATAAAAATGGGGTTTTAGAAAAAATAAAATTAGGGCACGTAGGCTCTATACATTAATGAGGAGATGGCTCACGTGACAAAAATTTTATTTTTAATTAAAAAATTAAATTTAAACCCTCCACATACAATGGACCAGGTCCAGCTCATGATCATCAATACATTCGATGATATTAACACATAAATAAAACTGGAAGTCAATTATATAATATTTTTAGTTTAATATATATCACCCTAAAATAAATTAATTATTATAATTTTTTAATCAATCCTTTTATCTTAAACCCTTTTTCTATATTTCTTTGATATTATAATTCATCATATTTGTAATCTAATTAGTTAATTTAAAATTATATTTGTATGTAACTTGTACCATGGAGGGAACCTTGTGAATTCCCCATCATAACTACCTAGTGAGTATAAATGAACATTACACATATGTTAAATTAAACACATATGTATAAAACACATATCACGTGTTCTTCCTTAGCTGTACTCCCGCACCATGGAATAGGTCTCAAGAGTTTGTAAAATATAAAAGTAAATTTTAACAAATCTTCATAATATAGATGAATACATGATGTGTAGTTTCTACTAAATGAATTGTAATATCATTCATCGTCCATCTGAAGTACACGCCAGAGGAGAGGTTGTGTAGATATACGTTGGAATTCATCAGAGTAGACAGTGTGTCCACTGGGACACACTCCGTGTAGTATCCTCGTTACAGGTCTCTAGTTGGGCAAGGCATGTATGGGCTACAGGGTCCAATCCTAACCCGGATGGAATACATTCCTTGTCAAGTGGGCTACAAAGCATGTAATCTGAAAACCGTGTGCCACCTATTTTGGTCAACACATAGAATCATTAAGACTTAGGCAGACTCTAATAAAATGGCTTGGTTTGGTAGACTAGTACTTATGCATTGTACATTAACTACACATTGTGGTAGTCTAACTACATTCCATGTGTTCTGGTGTTGTATGGATAAGAACCATTGGAACCTATGGATAATATCATATGTTTTAATTTAATCAAAATTAAAATTAGAACTCGTTTTCATAATGTGAAAATGAAATGAAGGAGGAGGAATGGATCATGAGATTCATATTTACAGAACCATTAACTAGAATTGAAACAAATAAATTATTAAATGTGTAAATAATAAAAAAACACTAAATAATTTTTATCAATGATATGAGTCTTTTGATACCATATATAGGTTCTTGGAACAATAGAATCATGTGGATCTATTTACCCATCATTAATGTTTACCATTAAAAATTAAAATTCCGAGATCCATCATGATAATAAAATTCCATATATTCAGAACAAAAACGAAGAACGAAATTAATGGATAGAATTCTCATAACCATAGAGATGATAACCATATGTTGGTTATTGTTAATTTAATTAAAATATAACAATTATCTTCCTGTAATTCTCTCTCCAATGATGTCTATAGTAATTATATAATGTGACACATCACTGCGTCTTAGATTCCAACTGTAGTCTTCCTCTAGCGGTGATCCGCATGTGCTCCATGTATCTCTGGATGTTTCCAAAGGGATATCCATGTGCAAGAATGGAAACACCTTCACTTGATATGTCTTTCGTAGATCTCCTTGAGAGATTCTTCCAAAGTTCTCTTCTTGATCTGGTGGAGGAGGAGCTCTCTATTAACATTAGATCATTCTTGGAGGAATTGAATTCTCTCTTGGCTTAAGATATTTCTCCATATCCCTTTTAAAAATCCACAAAAATGGCTAGGATTAATTAGAATAACCTAATTGGGATTTATAATATATAGAATAAAAAAATAAAATAATTACACATAGTTTTTTATTTATTTCATTTAATTCATAATAAGACCCCATGTCTAATAATAGTGTTTGAATATTATTATTACATTACATGTTACCATTGAATTACATCGAATATTTTTTAAATAAATAAATAATATTATTTCTACCAAATTCCCAGAAAAACCACACAACAAGTGTATTAGTATACACGACATGTACTATTATTTTTCCATTTTCCTTTATTTCCTCCACCATTTTTATTATAAATCGAATAATGTCTATTTATTTATTAAATAAATATCACTACATTATTTCTAAATAAATTTATTATTTAACCCACAATATATTCTCTCAATTGACTAGTGTCGAAATAAATACTATTAGAAATCCTTGAATAATTATTTATCCATAATCATGAATAATATTTATCAAACTTGTTAAATTAATATTTAACTGAGATACTTGGATACACATAGTGTGTGACCATCTAGGCCTCTTTCTCAATAGAATTAGGTGGAGCCTATATAATGTCCATGGACAGCGTCTTGAAATATGCCAAGTCATCTAGAGAGAAAGAAGATAACACCACACTAACATCTAACCTCATATGAATGCTTACTATGTAATCTAATCCCTTTGTCTTGATATCTCAAATCAAGTGAGTTTCATTCTATTTTCATCAACCCTTGTGCTCGATTACTCATTCATTGACTTCTTAGAATTGAACTTTCCCATTCCTCACCATGGACAAGTATTTATTTATGCTATATAAATTCCATGAAACAACCTGAAGTATGAACTTTTGTTATTGGATTAAAGGGGAAAATACTTTATTTCATTATCTATTAATGTTGTATTTCTCATTATGCAACCAACGTCCCCTACCTCACCGTGAAAAGTGTTTTGTCATAGTTTTTGTCAATATATCTATAGGTGTGAGTTTTAATACCCAGTAAAATAATCTTAAATACTAAATTCCAATACACATGTCTGCATATAAGACCATCTAATGACACAATGAAATTTGGATTTCCTACTGGCGGGTCTCGTTCCCATAATGTCCTCTTGAATATTACCAAGGGTGTACAACATGAGAAGGTGCCTCAATGTTTTATGATTCCTCACCCCTAATGGCCTATATTATTTGTGTCACTCAAATATCATAATAGTTCCATAGAAAATATATTCATGAATAGTTTTATGGAACTTCTCAGTACTCATCATAGCATGGATCCGCTATGACCCTTTAGTGCAACGACTATGATCAGTACATTATCACATGAATTGTCACACAGAAGAACAATCAATTTGTGATAATGTATTTATTAATATTAAAATCCCTAAATACTATCTTATCATAATATTCAATGTAGTTGGTACTCGGCCACCAAATCCATCAAAAGTTGCAGATTTTAAAACTATAATAAATTTTATAATGTTTACAAAAAATAAATATGGTGTTATAAAATTGTCTTCAAACTATAAGACATAAAATTGATAATATATTAACACCTTTTAGAAAAATACATTTTCAGTTCAATTAAATAAACAATTTTAATTATTTATTTATGAATCACAAAAATACAAAAACTATTACTATAGTCATATTATCACTTATAAGATTCCTTGATATTATTTATACATTCATGGGTGAGGTATCTATTATTTTGAAAGATTTACTATTCATAAGTGTTATATTACTATACATAATTGTAACATTACTATTAATAAGTGTCAGTTACTATTCAAAAAATTTTATTATTGTCTTATCGGACACTAAACAGCTTACTGATCGCAACTGTGTATGTTAGATTTTTGAAATTCAAATCACAGAAGTGACAATAATAGGCTTAAAGGTCACATAGTACATTGTAGTTTTTTATGTGGTGATTTCAAATGATTATATGCTATAATTATAAAAAATAATTTCCATTGAAAAAACATTGGGTCATTAAATTATTCCACCCTTACAAAACTTCCCCCTTGAATTATTGTTTTTCATTCTATGCCATTAACATGTGCGGTTACTTTTCCTTTATTGCCTCCTCCTATTCCCATGTGCCATTTTTATACTTATGGTTCCACTTCAGTACATTGACTATGATAGTAGTCATGTTACGTAGAAAATTATCTCTAAAATCCTATATTTTCATAATCTACTCCTATTATGAATGATAATACTCCAAATGTACCACCTTTTATTAGAGTATATACACAGGATCTGGTATTGACTTTCTTAATAGGAATACTTGGAAGACATCGTGTACTTCGGAAATGGTAGTTGGATGTTCCAATAGATATTCCAGAGCATCAAAATGATCACAAATATCAATATGGATGATGTAATTGGGACTTATCATTCCTTTATTCCAAAATATCGTGACCTTCTTCCATGGATGTATGCTTAGAAAAACCTTGTCTCAAACCTTAAACTCAAGGTCTCGTCTACAATTTGTCTGCAAAACAGTTCTATTAAATTTTTGATACCTTGATATGTTATTGATATTTTTTCACCTTCTCCACCATTTCTTAGTCCATTTTAGATCTTAGGATCTTATGTTCACTGACATCATCCCAAAACACTAGTGTTATGCACCTTTTCCCCTAAAGGGCTTCATGTGGTTCCATTCAAATACTCGAGTAAAAACTATTATTGTAGGAGAATTCGGAAAATGGAAGATATTGGTCCCATCCTCATTTGAAGTCCATAGAACATGATCTCAACATATATTCTAGTTTATGAATAGTTTTCTCAGATTGGCCATCAGTTAGAGGATGATAGGTTGTATTGATGTTTAGTATAGTACTTAGAGAATGATAGAGACTTTTCCATAAAGTAAAGTTGAATCTAGGATCTCTATCGGATACAATTGATAGTGGTTCTCATTACAACCTTACCACATCTTTGATATATATCTTTGAATGATGATCCAATGAGAAGTCTTGTCGAATTTCGATAATGTGAGCTTTATTATTAAGGTAATCCACCAGGACCCATATAGAATTCTTACCTCTTGATGTCCTTCGATGTCAAGTGATAAAGTCCATGGTGATGTTCTAACACATCCATATTGTTTTGGGTAGTTGTATCATTTTTCCTTTATACTTCTACCTTTCATCACTCACTTTTTTACATACAAGAAAATTTGAGGAATACTAATCAATCTCATTCTTCATATTTTCCCTCTGAATGTTCTCTCATAGATCACGATATATCTTTGTTCTTCCACGGGGGATAGATAATTTTGGGCTATGTGAATCATTCATAAGATCCTTATTTTTCTCTAGATCAGATTGTAATCATAATAATGACCAAAATCAAAAAACTCTTTCCTCATCACTGTTTAATTCTAAGGATTTCCCATTTCTAAAAACTTCCACCATTTTCATAATTTCTACATTATTTCTTTGAGAATTATTTATTTTCTTCACAAGGTATGGTTGAACAATTTTGAGAAAGGATTTATGATATTTCTCACTTAATTATACACATGAAGATCCCCATAAAATATATGAAGATAAGATCCTTCTAAATTCTCATCAATGTTAATGATTCATGATCCTTTCTACTATGATCATCGCCCACCTTATCTACCTTAGAGGGGATGGAAGTGGATTGAGAACTCAAAATCCTTGATGAGCTCCATCCATATTCTCAGGAACATATTATGCTCTTTTGGGGAATATATATTTGAGACTCTTTTGATCAGTATATAACTCACACTTCTCCCATAGAGATAATTCCACCATATTTTTAACGTAAATATCACAACTGCCAACTCCAGTTCTTGTATAGGATAGTTTTTATCATGGATTTTTATATTCCATGAGACTTAGGATATAAATTTATAATTTTTCATTATCACATAGTCTAAACCCTTATTTGAACCATCATTGTACACCCTATATAGTTCTACACATATTGGGATTGTGAGTATTAGTGCATAGATTATCCTGTTCTTCCAATATTTAATGTATTCTTCACATTCCTGAGTCTATAAAATCTTTACTCCCTTCTCTGTCAGCTTGGTCATTGGTTTTAACAACTGTGAAATGTTCTTCACAAATATTCAGTAATACAAGGCTAGTCCCAGAAAGTAGCGGATCTCTATTACAGATGTTATCCTGGGCCACTCTTCAATCGCCTTTGTCTTGGAAGGGTCTACCGATATCCCTTTGCTGGTGATAGCATGACCCAAGAATGATAATTCCTCTATCCAAAAAAACACATTTACTGTACTTTTCATATATATATTCTCCCTTTACAAATTTGTTAACATTGTATTCAAATTCTCATATTGTTCCTCTATTCTCTTGGTGTATATCAGAATATCGTCAATAAATACTGTGAAAAATATGCCATGGTAATCTATAAAGACTCAATTAGTTAAATCTAGGGAGATTGTTGGGGAATTGTTGATTCTGAAGAGAATCACTATAAAACCATAGTGTCTATACCTTGTTCAAAAGTAAGTATGTGGAATAACATCTTTCCTCACCATTGATTGGTGATATCCCAACCGAAGGACCACCATAGATATATAAATATCTCCATGAATCTGATCAAACAAATCATCTATCCATTGAATGGGATACATATTATTTATAATTATTTTATTAAACTCATGATAATAAATAAATAGGCACATTGAACCACCCTTCTTCTTAACAAATATGACTAGGGAACCCCATAGTGAAGCACTCAAAATCTTAAAACATTTCATCAGATTCTAATGTAACTTCTTATTTAGCACTTCCAGCTCTATGGTGGCCATTCTATAGGGTGTCATTGATATAGGAAGAAATACAGAAATAAGTTCAATTGATAACTACACCTCTCGATCAGGGGGAATACCATGAAACTCTATAGACACCAAGAAATGTGTTGCATTCCCTTCTCCATAATTGGAGATGTACTTCCACGTGTCACATCTCAAAATGACCTCAACCAGGCCCAAAAAGTTTGTCGTGCGACTCTGCATTTTTCATGGGTGTAAGTGATGGTAGGGAAGGCAGTGGTCCGATGGGTCGGGACTACAGGCCTATAGTGAACCAATGTAGGGGTACGGGGGTGCAGCCGTCGTGGTGTGGATAAATTATTTTGTCTATGTCCCCAAAGAGGCGCCCAAGGTACCTGCATGCAAACACTTGTGTGCCGCCATGATGAAGCTAATTGAAATGATGATTTTTTCTATGTCCTAAAGGTATCTCCCTAGTCAGGAAAAAACACTGTCGGCGCGCAAGGTACTTGGACACCCCAATTTGGTGTGCAAGTCACTTGAGCGCCCAACCCATTTCTCCCAAGGGCACTTACTTGCCTATAAATAGACCCTTGGGCCCCCATTTGTATGGACTAATTTCCTTGAAGAGCAATTACTGCTCTAGTTACTCCAGTACCTCGCTCCAGTCCTCTGAAACATTCAAGGTAGTTTTTCAACACCTTGAGCAGAGGATTTAAGGGAGGATAGTTGGAATTTAGTCCTTGTAGTGTTTTAAAACCATAAAACCTGCTTGCCTAAAGTGCCCAACCTCCCTAGGTCATAAATACTTACGCACCTCCCATTTCCCCTCAGAGGAACTTGAGCACCTCACTTCTTTGATCACCTATGAATACTTTTGATGGCTTGAGAATGGTCTATTTTATGTATTACCATACATGTTGTTCGTCACTTAAGTGAACATCAGATCTCCCATGTGTAATTGTGCGACCTTACTTTCACGCCATTCTCTACCTGGGAACCACTCTTTGATTCAGTTATTCTCTTCACTCTCTTCAGTTTACAAGCCATCAAGCATTCCTCAACCATTCAGGGCCATACTTCTTTCTCATTGGATCCCTTGTCTGAAAGGGATTCTGTTGAGACCTCTTCCAAAACCTATTGACTTATAATACCTTTGGGAAAGGCACATTAGCATGTCTCCTATTTGCTTTTGTATTTCCACAGTCTAAGGATTCCCACATTAGATTATCATTAGGGTTAGGATTAATGGAATGTATGTGGGTTTTTATATCCACAATTTTATGAACCTTTCCTCCAGAAAAAGTGTTGGGATGTTCCCGGTTTGGAGGAGGGTTGGGTATTGGCCTCTCCTTTCTCAAAGAGGTGACCTGGAATCTTAGGTCCTTGGTAGGGAAGGTACATTTCATACTTACTTTTTTCCCAAGAATAATAGAAGTCTCTATTTCCTACCCGGATCGATTTTAGGGCAGCCATTCTGCTATAATCCTCTCACCATCACTGATTCTTCCTTCCATTTGTACCCTTGTCCAAAGTGAAGATAACATAGGGAAAACTCATCACCTCACCCTATTCCATGGTCAACACGCCCTCTTCCATTAGTATAGGAGGAAAGGTGTGAAGTTTCATTGTTGAATCTTTCACATCCTCTTGTTTCTCACACATATCATGACTCACGTCGGCTTAGAGATATGTGATGGTTACAACATGTGCCCAAACAATCATTCAAGGAATTACGAGAACACTAATTCCTGTTCAAACTAAGATATGTAGGTAGTAGTCTCAAGGCTCGAGATCACTGGACATCCTCTTTTAGAAATAAGCCCCAAATTCAATTTTTAAATCATCTAGGAATCCTTTTCTAGATGTAATCCCAAATACCACTTTCTCAAAGGACCATACCCTCCATTGAGATTTATCGAAATACGTAGGGATTGATTCCCATTAATATAGGATACGTAGGAAGGCTCCTTGAGGTTCAATCACAACTCTTCAAATAAACCATTTTCTCCTTGGGCCATATTCCCAATAGGGTCTTATCCTACTTGGAAACTCATATCCTTTTCCATGTTCCTCGGGCTTCTTTTTTATAAGTCCCACATTATGTTTTGAACAAGACTCATTCACTTATAGGTCATTATCACATAACCTCAAAAGGTATGATGTGTCATGTTAAGTGACACTGAACTACGAGGGTTCTCATTCCTTTAACAAGGATACATAGGTATCCCAATTTACGGGAACAATCCCATGTTCAAAACAAACCTCCGTCTTCCTGGATGACAAAAAAAATCAGAGTGCCCCACTAAGTGGCATAAAAACCGTTATCATCACAATGATGATTAAAAGAATATCTAATCATTATATTAGAGGTTACCATTGATGTAAAACCTCAAATATATGAATATTTCCACTAATGAAGAACCTCTAATGGATACTGATGATTCTAAATATTACACATGTTAATAAGTGATTATAAATTCCAAGGTATACTTATGATATAATTGGTGAATTAATAAGGATTCATTAAAATATCTTATATTTAAAAAAAGAGTCTTGGAGTGGACAATAATTATACTCAAAAGGGTGTGATGAGTCTGACCTCTCAATTTATCAACCAATGCATGTTCCTAAGTATCGTAATGTTCAAACTTAACGAATGTCTGACTATGGAAAGAAGGTCCCCTTTGGATAAATAACTGTTGTAAGTTTCTGGTTCCATGAATAAATCCAATGGATACCTCCTGGAAATAGTGATTCTTAAAACTAGAACACATGTTTAAAGGAACAATGAAACAAAAAATGTTGAACCTGAGAATCATTAACAAAGTTAATGATGTTACCCACCTGTTAGCCTCCTATCAATTGATAACAGAAGGCCATACGAAGGAATTAATCTGGACTGTATCCATCTAAAAATATTTTTCATTAATAAATCATGTTGTTGTATCATGTGTTTTCACATAATTCCCTTCAATCTAAAGAATTGCTTTCTATATGAAAACATATGTGAACTTACCGACCGCTGCTCAAGCTTGATATCTATCTATGGGAAGGACGTCATCACCATCCTAGCATCTTCAACATTGGGTCTCTATTGTTTTTGTAACAGAATATCACCATAATGGTATAATCTTGACATTGAATACTGGTCGACAGCCCCTCCAGGTCAACAAAAATCCTCGATCATTAGGCCAACGACGCCCAATGATCAAGAAGAAAATGGTGCCAACCACCATCTCAAACCGTTTCAGGTCTTTATCCCTAGAACGCAACCATCAATCCCTACCATACTATAACGAGGTGGATCAAGAGTTCACTCAATGCCTCAATTCTAGAATGCAGTAGTACTTCCTGAGGACCCCCACTAGCAATCACCACCAGAATCATGCAGTAGTATACCCCCAATATGATGGGGTTGTTGCCTATGAACATTTGTCCAAAGTCTCTCAGACACGGGCACGCAAGACGAACCACCAGGGAAAACATAAGATAAAAAGGGATTGGGCTCTCACCTCTACCTCCACTGGAAAAGTCCATCAAAATAACGTGATGGAAAACAACTAGCAGGCACATACACCCACCCATCCTAATTTTGCGGCTCAATAGACTCGTTTGGCTACAACCCGAAAATCCAACCAGATAAACCCAATGGAGTACCATGAATAGAAATATACACCTGTTTACCAGTTATCAGCCAGTCGACAGGCTTATCTAAGTGCATTTAAAGAGGCCTACCAATCTAATATGGTGGAAGCTGGTAAACATGAACATACACCTATTTACACTCACCAATTCTATCTGTAGTCTCGACTTCTAGGGTTGAAGGATGTCTGTCAACCATAATTTATAGAAAACAGCTAGTAGGAACATATAACTTCCAATTTTCATCAATCTTTCCAATGGTATCACTCGGTAGCACTGAGAAAAGTTAGTGGGAATGCTATACCGAAAAATTTGGGGCAGACCCAACTCTCTACCCTCACACATGAGTACTATCAATACCCATTGATAGTAAAAGGAGGACAGGATCAGGCACATACACCTACTCCCAATATGGAATGGTCGTACATTCCCATTTCAGCCACTGAAGTCACCAAACACTTCTTATCAATGGTGAAAGGGCAGACGCATATCCCTCTCCATATTATGGAAGCATGGCATGATATTTTAATAACTACCTCAGCAATATCAGTGGAACAAACCCATAAATATGTCCCCACACATGGGATGACACATTGACATCCCATCCCTAAGAACATACATACCTTTGCTCCATTACAAGAGGGTCATGAGGCATACTACCCCATATCATATGGACAAAAATATCAGGAACATACACCCTTTCCAATTAGAGGTAATCCATTCATTCCAACAACAACTCTATGGAAGGCACATATACCTGACAATGATAACCACTTTTCCCAACATGTGGCCCCAACTATGTACAAGAGTATATACAAGAAGAGGTATCTCCAAGCATTGTCGAAAAATCAAGAGTTAAGCTGCGATGTGGATCCTCCTAATGCTACAGTTCTTGATTCCCTCAGAAATTTATATGTTGATGCCCAAGATCCAATCCACTAATTATAGAACTATGGGAGTGGTAGTTGTAATTATGATGTTCCTTGTCAGACACTTCATCATGAAGGCCTGCTTCAGATAATTTGGTCAACCTAGAGTTCCAATCTCTTGATGAGAGCCACGACAACCCTCTATGTGGCCAAAAGACAAAGGAGAAAGAAGATGAATCCCTTGATGTAATCCATCATGGTGATCCTACCCATGATGGCATTCATTGTGAATATCCTCTCCATTGTAGTATTTTACATTATCCAGACAATTCCATAATTGATAACGTAGCAAAGAAAGAGCCCTCCTATCCTTAGGAACTTTAAAACACAATGTCGGTCTTGTCTGATGCCTTTTCATTTATAGGTGAAACACATTCTCAACCAGAAGATGACTTAAGGGAACAATCATTCTCCAAAACTCCTTTAGTTCATTTTTCTTCTAATACAGAGCTTCCACATTGGTCAGATTAACTGTATAAACCTCTTTTGAAGGATGATGAATATTTTTTAAACATGAGGAAACAATTAGCTAATGGAGAAATCCCAAACCTGTTCTGGCCTTTGGAAAATTCATAGTATAACATTCCAGAATTGATAACAGAATATCTCTTTCATGACCTTCATCTAAACTTATAGAAAATTCCACTTCATTTAAAATACAATGTCTTACCATAGGATGAATATCAAACTCATGTTATGGTAATAGAAGGGTTACATCGAAAAATTGACTTGGAATATATCTCAGTTTCCCTACATCCAATGGTGGAAAAATTGTAGAGAACCCTTCAGTGTGAATGTATCAATGATCTAAAAATTCTACACCAGTTAATTAATGACTCCCCATCTATTGTTCATATTAAAGTATGGGGTGCATGTGGTGAATTGAATTTTAATGCAATATAAAATTAGAAAAGTCTGGAAAAAGTGGTTGCATGCAATGTTATTTCCCACTGCCGACCATAATAAATAGGTTTTTCATGTTATCAAATATACGCTTAAGAACATGAATCAACCGGTTCTCATCAGAATAAGTCCCAGAGAAAATAAGCTGTTGAGATACTTTTACATAAAGCATCTGAGAATGGCGAGCATGCATCCTATTTATAGGTTGTCAGGCATTAGATGATGCAAATGTTTGAAATAGCACAACGATCATCTGAAACAGTTGATTTTGGTGATTGTTAGACGATACACCCGGTTAATGTCTGAACCAAAATTTATAAAATTAGAAGAGGAGTTGAACGAATTTCAGCCATAGCAGTTCAAGAATCACCCCAACTTTTCCAAGATAGGGGCTCATTTAATTCAACCTTCAAATTCATTAAACAATGTTCAATGATTTGAAGAAGAAGAACAGGAAAATCCCCATCCTACAGTGTTAGGGGCTATTTCACATCTTCAATCACCTCCTCAACGGAAGTCAGTTTTCTCCTGATTAGGGAAGAAGCCACAAGAAAGAATACAACTGAACTCTCCATGGATTCCCTTCATGTTTCTGTCCATCAAACAGTTCCAGGGAATTCATTATATAGGACAATGGAGTCCTGTGAATGATACAAAGGGAGATGATCTAGCAGAAACCCTGATAGAATGTCATCAATGTATTATGTGTTAGTGAATGTTATTAACACTATTGCAGAACATCCTCTATAAAATAATTCATGGTCATGGGAATCAGAAGATGATTTTCTTGTCCATAATATAGTACACACTGAGGAAAATGAAGAAGTTGTGCATACCTGAAATCAGAGGCTTACCCAGAATCTAGGAATGCCTTCAACTAACCAACACCCCCTCTACAAAAGGCATCTAACAAGGGGAAAGGAAAACTTCATATTTCATCTCAATTTTTCTCTGGAGAAGGTCATTTTCATTAAATTGAAGAGATATTTTCAAATCAAGAAGAAGAAATTAAGGAATTGAAAAGAATGAACATAGAGTTACTTCGAAACAACATTTCTTCTAAACGTACTCCCCAAAAAAGTCTTCAAAATGAAAATCTTGTTGGATATATTCATAAAAGGGAATTTTTAGTAACTTTAGATGAAGATAATTAATTCCCTCTATTGGGTATGTAAGCAAGGAAGGTATTACCACAACCAAAAGTGGTTTTACTGGTCATTGAAACTGCTTAAGCTCCAGTTTATATACCTACACAGGTTCTAGCTCATTCGGATGTTCCCCAAATGCTGATGATTACAATTGAGTCATTAAAAGCTCGATTGGAAGCTATGGTGCAACGACATGCACCAGTTTTGCTAGAAAAGAGAGCTTACCCTGAATGGGTGGATGTAATCCCTCCCCCCAAAATTTTGTGAATACCACATTCCCAATCATTAATGGTTCAGGAGATTCGGGATAACACTTAACACATTTTTTTTCTCATTGTGATCCTGTGATAGAAAATTCTCAACAACAAGAAGTCGTTAATCTTAGGTGTTTTGTGCAGACATTATAAGGACTATCTTTTGTTTGGTACCCAAGTTTTCAATCTTGGTCAATTACTAGATGGTATGATCTCCATCGAAAATTTCCTCTCTAATTTAGCTCAATGCTACCAAAGAGGACAATTTTATATCTTACAAATTGTAAATAAAAGGAGAATGAATGTGTTCCAGATTTCATTGCACGATGGAATGTATTAAAATATTCATTATGTCTAGAACTCCCTCAATAATAATTACAGCCAATCTGTGTGGAAAATCTGTGTGTTGAATTATGTAGACCATTGATGACTGTGAAATAAAAATGAGGGTTTCGAGACCTTACTTTGATCACTCAACAAATTGAATATTATATTATAGAAACTAAGGCTAAAACTAATGTAATTCCATCAGCTCTATGAAAGAGAATAGGAAAGGTAGAAGCTGTTACAGTCACACTCAAACAAGAACCTGTACCTACTTCTACTTAAAGACCCTAATCATAACGAAGGGCTCCGCCTCATGATAATCAACATCAACTACTGCCTATTCAAGATGATCAAAGAGGTCAAATGCAGACACTATTTAAGGAATTAAAGAATAAGTTTTATTCTTTCGGGAATAAGATTTTTCTTGGCTACTTCATCTCAGATTTAGAAAATAATTGGTTCAGTTGTCAAACCCAAAGAAGCCAAATAAAGAAGGTGATGAAGATCATCCGAATTATAGTCCCTTTAATCAGAAGTTGGGACACCCCATTCTTGAGTGATTTATTTTCAAAGACCATCGGAAAAAGATGGTCGAATCTGGAAAAGTAAAAATGAAATGTTCATCTGCTCAAGTTTCATGTTTTACTACTACCAATCCAGAGGAAGGGGGAGAATAGAAAGAGGTCAAAAGTAAAAATGTGCAAAAATATGATGACTGGATGATCTATAAAATGAACAATGACACTCGTGCTATTTTATGAACATAGTTGAAACAACCAATTATATCTTCTACTACTCCTACCATAACAAATCCATCTTCATCAAAAGGTCATTCATCAAAGAAGCGAAGTGATCACAATGAAATATAGTATTCAAAAGAAGATTAGCTCGTATCAAGGCCAAAGATTTCCTTCACCTTGTAAGAATTTATGCCATCTATTTCAAAATCATAGGCACCACCACACGAAAGAACACAACAAGAACTAACCTGTCAATAACAATCTACGTTAGATGAAGAATTAATCTTTGGTTCTGTTAATGTTATCCATTTAACGGATCCTTATGCCAATAATGATTCTGATTATAATGATCCAGAATTCATTGTACATAATTTGGGAACAAGAGGAAGAGGACAAGGTTAAGGATGCCAGGGAAGATGTGGAAATTCTAAAAACTATCCTTTTAACTCTACCCCTTCTCGAAACATATATGTTGTGGAAACTCATGGAAGGGCCCTTCAATGAGATCAATTGGAACAAGAAGTTTCTTCTATGAAAGACAGGCTCGGTTCTGACAAAATTATTTTGGAAGATAGATTAGAAGCCACACCAACTTCTTCTCAGCAAATAAATAGACTTAGTCAGTCTAATTTACAAAAGTCAGCAGTATTTCTAGCTTCTTCTCTAACATAAAGTATATCTACAATAGAAGCATCAAATTCCAAAGCACCTACAAAACCAAATCTCTAGGTTGGGAAATGTAGAAATTTGGATGAAAAGTATGATGATTTCAAACAGTTATCCTTAGTACCAGCCAAGTTGTCAATTTTGGATGATTTGAATCTGGAAAAGAACTTCGAGATGCACTTATTGAGGCTTGGTTAAGTCCTTAATAATTTGAAATCGAAGTTTCTACTGTTGAGGTTTACCATATAGAGAATGATCTTGTAGAAGGTCATGAAGTCATATCTTTTATGGATGAAGATGAAGATGATGTTGTGAATGGGCATATTAGACCTTTGTAAATTTCTAGAAAGGTCAATGACATAGATATCCTATGAGACTTTGTTTATAATGTCTTCACGGTCAACCTCATTCTTGTTCGTACACATCATCAATTGGGGTTGATATAATCTGACTTATCTCCTTCGACTTTAATGTTGCAAGAATATTATAAGAATAAACAAGATCCTTTGGGTGAGGTTACACTCATAACTCGGTTTGGAGATCTTTGTCTAATTCAGATTTTATGGTTGTTTCTTAGGAAACAACCTTCAATATTCTGTTTGGAAGACATTGGCATCATCAACATGAATCCATACACTCGTCACAACACCATTGTTTGAAATATTGTTTCAATGGCCAAATCGGAATATTGTATGGTGACAAGGCTCTGTTCAAAACATGGTAATCTCAGAACATTGAGGAATATTTTTAACACATAAAAGAAATGAAACCCATGACAATGGAGATAACCAGAGTTAATGCTCCAAATGGACTGGAAAGGATCCCAACAAAACCATTTATGCATTTGAGCACAAATCATGTGTTACCTATCAATCAAATGGAAATGTTAAAACCAAATCTAAAGACATTTCCAGTAACTTCCATAATGTCAATTGCGGCAACTGAGCCTGATAACATGGGAAAAATTATTGATACACCACGCAATGATGGAATCTTGAATTGAGATGTTTTCATTTTATCTGTCGAACTACAACAAGCCTCTACATTATCAATCAGAGTAGAATAAATTGTATCAATTATATGGGAAGACAATGATGTTGATTCTCAATCCATCAATCCCATTTTATTACCACAAGAATACCCTTCATCATTAGTAGGGTCTGATATGTTGGCCTCTTCTTCGGGATGATCAAATACTGACTCCTCCCCTAGATCTGGGATTTTTTTCCTTCTTATCTATGATGAAAATGGAAACATAAGTGGTAACACATAATGAAGAATAAGAGACAGATCTCGGGGCTGCTCCTCCAGCATTTAAAGAAGGTTTACCTACCACTGTGGATGAACTCATAGGAATAAATCTGAGTACATAAGAAGATCTACGACCCACTCTAATTAGTGTAGACATGACCTCTGAAGAGCAATAGGGGTATGATTCCTTTCAATAAAACATTGAGTTATATTTTCTTGGAATTATATAGAAATTAGAAGTCATAATACTAATGTATCCACCTAACATTTCGGTTTTCTAGAAGATCATCTTGGATTTATTCAATCAACAAGGAGAACACACCCATCTCATGCCTCTAAAATTGAAACTGAAGTTGATAAGATTATAAATGCTAACATTTTTAGGGAAGTTTATTATCCCAAACGGTTGGCTGGTATTATCTCAGTGAAAATGAAGAATGCGAAAATTAGAGTCTTCTTCGATTTCAAAGATCTTAACCGACATTGTCCTAAATACAATTTTCTAATACCAATTACATAACTTCTAATTGATGCAACAGCTGGCTATGTTGATCTTTCCTTCTTGGATGGATACTCTCAGTATAATCAAATCCATATGGCCTTAATGGATGAAGAATATATAGCCTTTAGAGCCCCTCAAGGTGTGTTTTTCTATTTGGTAATACCCTTCGGATTAAAGAATGCAGGTGCAACATACCAACGTTCCATGCACCGTATCTTTAAACCCTTCTTATAGAAATTTTTTGAATGTCATGTGGATGATTTAGTGGTAAAATCCATCCAATGTTCCAATAAATTGGCTGGTTTTCAAGCTATATTCAATAAACGTCAGCAACACAATTTAAAGATGAACCCCTTGAAATATGCTCTCAGGGTAATCTCAAGAAAATTGCTTGGATTTATTGTACATCGTTGTGGTATCGAAGTTGATCCTAGGAAACAAATATCAATCCTTTGTATATCACCTATAGAGACCCGACCTTTTCTTACATTACTATTACATCATTTTAATGATAAATAACACAATAGTATTACACATGGAGGATCCAAAGGTTTAGTGTCTTGGGCAAACTAGGACCATACATAACAAATACAACATCAACCATAAACATTTATTTAATTTCTTCTTCACTAGCTTCTTAGTGGAACTTGTCCTCTCCTTAGTACATGTATCCACCTAAGGATATACATCAAAATGGGTGATCTAGAAGCCCAGTAAGAGGGTAGATAATAACATTATAGCATGGGGTGAGCATAATCATGACGTCGGCAAAAGATCATGAACATGAGAGGATCATAAATAAAAGACTTGAAATGTGGCAATGCATAAAAATGACACATCATGTCTTAGTGGTTAACTACCACACATACTTGTGAACAAAGTTAGCATCATGTTCACACATCATTTCACATTTACTCATTAGATTCATCACTTTACCCAATGCATTGGAGCGCTATATAATTCCGGGCGCACCCATCACATCATAACATTATCATTATCATGATTGCCACATAGAACACATATCAAAAATGTACATAAATAACCCATGTAAAGGAATGGTTTTCATCTCATAATAACACATTCATAAGCTTTGGGTTCCCAAAATAAATAGGGAACAACATACTTGATACAAGAACCATCAACCTTGAATGAGAGGTAAAATGTGAGATCTTGAAAGAAGAGTTCTTTTGGAAAACATTTTTATGGACATAAAAACCAGTGAAAAACATGTATATCCCAGAAAAGTAAAGAAAATGATGAACAAATGATCTTTGAGGAGTAACCATATAAAAATGGAGTGAAAGAGGGAGAACCCGAAGGAAGAAAATTGGGCTCGAGATTTCCCCTTACCTTGTACTCGAATGCCTCCTTCTCTTTAATGTCCTGTATAATGACATTATATTCATTAATTAGAAATTCCAAAACCTTTTATACATTAATAGGGTTCATTATGGTTTCATTATTTCATATTATGTTCCTTTGGATGACTTATAGAGTTTAAAAACATTGATCGGGGATGTTCGTTTTCATGGTTTTCTTGAGCGGTCCACTTGTATTATTAATTTGATGTTTGGGTAGATCATGGGTAAACATCCAGAACTGATATTACATGTTATTAATGATATTACAGAATCTTGAATGATTTTCTAATGAGTTATATTAGATCCATGTGGACGAATCATTAGATAAGAATTAAATGAAGATTATTTGGGTTAATTTGAGCGGTTTTTGGATCACAACGAACTCATTTTAACTTTTCACTTAGTAATATGGCCATAGGTTATTTCCAGAACTTAAAATAGAACATAATACATATAAAATATTCTGTTGCAACCATAAAAATGGTTTCATGACCAGATTTAAGGTAGGAATGGAAGAAGAGAACATGTTGTTTTTTAAGGTGATAAATTTAACACCTCATTAACAACGTTCTCTTTAATAAAATTAATGGAAGAGGGAAAGGGTGTGGGGTGATATAATATCAAATTAGAATCAGAATATTATATTATATATATAATACTGGATTTACAGAACAATTTGGATGAAGATAGGTAGAGAGAGATCAAGAAAGGAACTTGAACTTGAAAGGAAATTAAAGGAGAAGAGAGAGAAATTACCTCTAGAACCTTCCTCTTGAGATCCTCTTTAAGGAAGATAGGATTGGTCTTTTGATGAGACCAGAAGATTTTTGACGTGGGTGAGGTTCTAGGGAAGATTTTTGGGTAGAGTTTAGAGAAGGCTTGGATCTTGAGAGGTGTGAGGAAAAGAGGGAGTGAAGGGTGCCTTTTAGAGTGGAGGGGAGAGGGGTTTCCTTAATATAAAATTGATTAGTTTATTAATTTCACCTAAGACAAGGAATAGTGAGTCTTGGATGACCAAGAATAGTAATTTTATAATTTAATCCCGAACCAAGTGGGATTACATCAGCAGAACATCATCAGTGACTCAATTAATACATTATTTAGCATTTATTGTGAATTATCGGATTCCACTATTCATCAAAAATTCAAGTATCTCAGAAAAATCTCAAACATTTACCCCAACCATTTTTTTACGTGTAGAATCCAAAAAATGAAGTCCATTTTTCAAAAATAATTTTCTAAATTTTTTTAATTTAATATTTAATTAAAATCATAATTTACTTTTAAAAAACAGTTTTAAGATTAAAACTGATTTTAGAGTTCTTTCAAAATTTACATAGGGTCTTATAAAATTATATAAAAACTATTAGTAATTGATTCAATAATTTATGAATACATTTTAGGGAATAAATATTCTTTTAAATTAATTAATTATTTATTTATGGCTTATAAAACGCCAAAAACGTTTACTAAGGTCAAATTGTCACTTTCTAAGATGTCTAAATTTTATTTTATTATTCATAGGTAATGTTCCTCTTATTTACTATTCATAAGGGTCATGTTACTATTCATAAGGGTAGGCTAATATTCATAATGGTAGGTTACTATTCACCAAAAATTATTTTTGTTTCATTAGACTCCAAAAACCATCTAGAACCCAACCGTGTATGTCGGATTTTTAAAATTCCAACCATAGGGCTGAAAAAATTATGTTTAAAGGTCACTTATCACTTAGTAGTTCATTATTTTGTGTTTTTATGACATAAATATAAGAAGTAAATTTTCCATTGAAAATATTTGGGTCGTTACATCACCTCCTCTAAATTTAAAATAATTATGAGGACTCCAAGGACACTTGGCCTATATTCTGCACTTTATCACCAATTTGGCAGGAAAGTGTTTACCCTTCACCAGATTAATGAAAAAGGGAGTCACATTCCAATGGAATGAATATTGTCAAGAATCATTAAATACTCTCAAGAAATATCTCTTGAGTCCACCATTATTGATTTCTCCTGTTTAAGGAAGAGCACTTATTTTTTATCTAACAGCTTTAGAGCGATCACTAGGTGCCTTCCTTGCCCAAAAGAATGATGTTGGGAATTAAAACAACCTTTATTATCTCAGTCTCACAATGATTTATGTGGAAACATGATATTAAAATATTGAAAAGTGTTTCCTGACATTAATCATTGCATTTTAAAAATTGTGGTGCTACCTGAAATGTCATGAGGTCCAACTTGTGTCTCTTTATAATCCACTCAAATTGATCCTCAGTCTTCATATGCTTATAGAACTTATGGTATGGTGGGAAGTTATTTTTCCACAATTTGATATCCATTTTGTATATCCAAATGTAATAAATGTCCATGATCTAGCCAAATTCCTTTCTGAACATCCATCTGTGGAAGATACATCGTTTAATATAGATATTTCTAATGAATAGGTCTTCTCTATTCAATATAATTTCTAAACATGGGAAATGTATTTTGATGGTGCTTCAAGAAGTCTAATAGGATAGAGAATGGTAAACTCTAAAATCAAAAATTTTGGATTATGAATTTTCTTTATTTCCATAGAAAAGGCTGTATTTATTTACTCTATCCTATTATCAGAAGGTGGTACCAACAATGATGCAGAATATCAATCTCTCAACAAAGGTTTGGAATTGGCCCGTCAGGTGAAAATGTATCATTAAATGGTAAAAGGGGATTCATAATTGGTTATCGAACAAATTAATGTGGAATATTCTATCAGAAAAGAATAGTTAATATCTTTGTGTGATTACTTCAGAGAGTTAATGGATGAATTTCTTTCACTTATGACATTGTCCTATGTACCGCGATCACAAAATGCTCAAGCGGATGCACGGTTTAACGCCACCACAGCCATGGAAGATCCAAATATGGACAAGATATTTATCAGCATAACCCATCATCATGTGGTCTCACCTTTTTTTCAAACTAGAATGGAGGAAATTAATGAAATTTTCTCTATTTTTGAACCATAAGGTCATACCACAGGATGAAGAACATCCATAATGGAATATATTCAAAATGGGGTACTTCCACCAAATTGGTGTGAGAAGGAACAGATACAGTGACTAGCGGCCAATTTTACTTATTATGATATTCCAGACCACCAAAATATCCTTTACAAGCATGGATTTAATAGAATTCTCTTAAGATGTATTGATGGAGAAGAGACTGTAGCTGTCATGAAAGAAGTACATTCAGGAGCTTGTGGTGCCCACCAATCTGGGAACAAACTCTATGATCAGATCTGACGGATTGAATATTTTTTGGCCTTCAATGAAACAGGATTGTACAAGTTTCACAAAAAACTGTCATCCCTGTCATGTGAATTCCAACATCATTCATCAACCCCTGGAGTTGCTACATACATCTAAATATTCATGGTCATTTCCCACATGGGGAATGTATATAGTAGGGCCTTATCCTCCAGCCATTGTTAATCTGTTCAATTATATTTTCACTGCTACTGACTTCTCCTCAAAATGGGATGCGACAATACGTATCATGGAAGTTGGCGCCAAAGAATTTTTAGTTTTTTCAAAACTAATATCATCACCATATTTGGCATCCCTCATACTATTTTGACAGAAAATGGCACCAATTTTTGTTCCGTTGAAGCGAAAAAAAATTTATCAGAAACAAAATATAAATTCCAGCCATTCATCCTACTATCATTCAGTGGCCAATGGACAGATAGAGGCATTCAATAAGACTCTATAAAATATACTCTCGAAGTTGGTGGATAAAGATAAGAAATATTGTCATGATAAACTTTTGAATGCTTTGTGGGCTTATCGAACAACTACCTGTACTGCTACCCAAGAAACTCCTTAGTCATTTCTATATATAATCGAAGTAGTTTTGCCAATTGAAATACAATTTCCTTCACTTAGAGTAGAAATATGTGATTAGTTTTCTACAGATTAATGATATTAGAAATGGTTCGATGAGTTGGAAAGATTAGATAAGAAAAGATTGCATACATTGCATCATTTAAAAGTCTATCATAATAGAATAATGAAATGTTTTAATATAAAAGTTCTTGTTCATTCGTTACTTTGAGGAGAATTGGAATTGGTCTTTAAGACTCTAATTATACCAAGAATGGAACCTCCAAAACATGAACCAAAATGGGAAGGACCTTATTCCATATGCAAGGTCTATTAAAATGGAGCTTATTACTAAATATCAATGGATGGATAGCTTATTGGAACTCCTACCAATGTGGGATTTTTGAAGAAATACTTTGTGTAATAATACAAATTAGTCCTCACTGCAAGCCTTTAAACTGCATGGTACCATGTCCTTGCTGTAAGAAAAAAAATTGCACAACCCCATGTCTTAGTTACATGACATTAAACTACATAACAACTATCAGTGTTCATGCTACATGACATTAAAATGTGTATCATCTTCATCCTTGTCGCATGACGTTAAACTTCTTGACATCATTTGTACTACTAATGTTTCCTCTATTTGATGGTAGAAGATTCCATATGAAAATATAATTGACATCATCACTACTTCTAATTATTACATGTGTCCCTATGGTTCAAATTTATGAGTCAGATTTTCATAGAGACCATGATTCAAAAACTATGTATGGCATGATTCTCATTTAAAATTAGATACGTAGAGACGCTTGAATCTCCAATTATGGGCCCAACCACAATCTCAAAATCTTATTATTTTATATTCTTCTCTTGTATATGAATCAAGTCTATATATAGTGTTTCGTTAAGATATATTATTTGGTCTTTATTCAATTTTATGTCTTAATATTTACCGTTCTCTCTAAACGTGTAAAAAAGCCACCATTCTTCATGTCAAACTCCATTAGCATGAGGAATGATTGTTTAATGAACTATGTACGTCTTGATTCTCATCTATATTGGGATACAAAAGGACACCTAGATCTCCAATCATGGTCATATTTGTGATAAAAAAACCCCTTTTACTTCTTGTTTAAGTGTTAAATCTACATGGAGAATGTTTTAAGAACTCTGTATGACTTTATTTGTTCCCCAACAAGACATATAGTGAAACTAGGGTTTTATCCCTTAATCCGGTTACAATATGTCATTCCTTTTATATCAGTTCATTGTCTTCCATACCATATTAAATTAAACTATATAGAAATATGATACCCCTATTCATTATCTATGTCTCCATTGTAATATAGAAAAGACCTTACTACTATTTGTTTCTCACACCGAGTATATCTCATGAGAGCTTAAGAATTTTATAAAGTGATTTTTAATATATGTAAGGTGTTTTAATTTTTTATTGGGGTTCGAATGTCCTCATTGCATGACATTAAAATGACCATCATAATATTAATTCATAATAAAAAATGAAAGTATCCATTTAACATATGATTCAGATCTATGTAAAGGATGTCAAACTCATGGCCAATACTAGTTCAAATATTTCTCATATGTATTGAACATAAACCGTTTCCGTATTTCATACTCTTAATCATGAATATTTTCAGATCATCATAGTATTTTTTACGGATTATGGGAACATGGTTTTTAATATCTGAGAGATCTTTTTCTTGACTATGCAGCATGTACCCTTAGGCTTCCATGCATAAGTTGCCTACATAACCGGCCTGTCAGTCAAAAGATGCCACTATTTAGCTATGCAACATATTCCCAAGTCAGATATGCATAATAAAACCCCCATAATAGGTTTTCCATGTAATGGTATTTTGTTCTTGTTTGTAGTACCTTTTTCCCCTTTAATCTTTGATGAAAATATACAAGAATTTGTATTTTAAAACAATCATTCAAGAATACTTGTCCCATTATCTTTCTCACAATATAAAATTCTTCAAGACCATGGTTCACACATTTCACTCACCATGTGTTCAATACAATATAGAATAACATTAAAATCACATAGCCATATATTATATATTATTTCCATTTCTGGTCCTATTGTATGACCTAATACTACATACACCATATCTCTTATGCTTGGGTCAGACCTTCGTAAAAGTCATATTATTCAGATTATTTGGACATCTTGGTTCGAAATACCCTTTCCTTATTCTGGTACCTTTCTCTATAAACCAAACTCAATGATTCAGAAAATCTAAATCTTCATTAACTTACTTCAACATTTTGTAATAGAACGTTAAATTTCTAAGGTCTCTTTGGCCTGACTATGCAGCACGTGCCCTTAGGCGTCCTTGCATAAGTTTCCTACATAACAGGACTGTCAATAAAAGGATGCCAATATTTGACAATGCAGCCTATTCCCTAGTTGGCCCAAAATAAGACATCGCTAATAACGGGTTTTTCAAATAATGAAAACTGTGTTCTTGGAAAATACTTCCTCTAATGCTTTTATCCCATTTCCCATATCATTCCCCAGGTTCAGAAATTCCCAAATCACAATTTACATTATTCCTTTCCATACCAGAATATGATAGTATGTTTCCAATCATTTTTTTCAAGAAATTGGGGGAGTTTATTCATTCCATTGGTAAGAGCTAAATACTTTAAATTAAATCCATCCAATGTCCTCATTGCATGAATTAAAACTAAACAATACAATGTCATCACTGCATGACTTAAAACTGCACAGTACAATGTCCTCACTGCCTAACTTATAACTGCATAGTACAATGTCCTCACTGCATGACATAAAACTGCATAGTACAATGTCCTCACTACATGACTAATCACTGTATAGTACAATTTCCTCTCTTCCTGGCTTAAAACTGCACAATAAAATATCAAAATTTCCCTTTCTGATAAATTTTAACCATTACTCATACATCAAATTTTTAGAAAATGATTTTATTATTCTTGACATATGTCAGTCTAAAATATAATTTGTTTCATTATTCAAATGACTTTCCTTGGAAAAACCACCCAATGTGGTCTGGAGTCACCCGAATCTTATTTTTCCCCAATCGTTCAACAGTAGAATGTTAAAAATCAATGAACTCTTTTTTCCTGACTATGCAGCATGTCCCCTTAGGCAGCCCTACAGATGTTACTGACATAACAGGTATGTCAGTAAAAATATGTCACTATTTAGCTATGCACTATCTTCCCTAGTTGGCCCTGCATAATATAGACTCCATAAAGGGGTTTTCAAGTAATGGTAACTTCGTTCTTGGAAGAGAATCCCCTTATGTTGATACAGGTTTTAGATTTGGTGACCATAAAAATCCTGACTCAAGATTCCCCTTGGAAATATTTAAAGAATATTAAGGTAGTTCTTAGCCACAGATTCTTGTTCGGGATCTAATTTCAATATTTATGGTCAAAGCTATTCAACCCTAAAAATTATCCCATTTTAGTCTAACATGCATGACTATAAACTACTAAACAACAAAAGACTTGGTACTCATTTGATTTAGAACCCGCAAAGGGAACTATGAACAAAAGTCATGTCAAAGGTCACTACAATGTATATATTTTTATGGTTTAGGTAATATTGGGAAATAAAAAATTCAAATGATACATTGTTTTTGGGGTTTCCTGTATAACCCAATCAAAAATCAAACTATGCTCTCGAGGCCCCATGGCTTAGGAAAAAATTGGGGCATCCTTCCAAACATGACGTAGAACCAAATCTAACCAAATGATGTTGGAATACATCAAAGTGACCTACTTTTGCCTTATAATAAAATTATTTCCCTTCTGAACGAATCAAATTCTAAGGGCAGGGGAGCTTTTGTAGACACCATGAAATGTGTTGCATGAACTTCTCTAAAATTGAATATGTATTTACATGTGTTGCGACTCAAAATGACCTCAACCAGGATTGAAAAGTTCATGGTGTGACTCTCTAATATTCATGGGGGTCAGTGAAAGTAGCGAAGGAAGCGGCCAGAAGGGCCGGGATCGCAGCCTGGTACTGAACCGAAGCAGGGGTGCCGGGGTGAAACCCCCGTGGTATGGATCAATTATTTTGGCTAAGTCCATTAAAAGGGGCCCAAGGTACTTGCACGCAAACACTTGCGTTCCACCATGCTGAATATGATTTAAGTGATGATTTTGGCTAAGTCATAAATGTGTCACCTTAGTCTAGCCAAAACACCATCGACACGAAAGGTACTTGAAAAACCCAATGTGGCGCGCATGTCACTTTCACACACAACCTATTTCTCCCAAGGTCACTTACTTGCTTATAAATAGACCCTTGGTACCCCCATTAGTATGGACGAATTTCCATGAATCCCAATTATGCATCTGGTTTCCCTAGTACTTTTCCCCAGTCTTCTGAAACATTTAAGGTAGTTCTTCAAAAACTTGAGCAGATGATTTAAGGGAGCATCGTTGAACTTATGTAATTTTAGTGTTTGAAAACCATAACACTTGCATTCCTAATGTGCCAAACCTCCCTCGGTCAGAAATACTCGGGCACCTCTCATTCTTCTCACAGGAACATGAGTGACCCACTTCTTGGATCACCTATGAATACTATTGAATGGTTGAGTAAGGTATCGCCCAAGTATTACCATACCGATTGTTCATCACATAAGTGTACATCTGGTCACCCAAGTGTACTTTTGTGACCATACTTGGGAGTCGTTCCCTACTTGGGTTCCCCTCTTTGATCCACTTATTCTCTTCACTCTATTTAGTTTACATGCCATCAAGCCTTCCTCAACCATTCATGGAAAGGATTTTTCTTCATTTATTGCCTTGTATAAAACAGATTCAGTTGAGACCTCCACCAAAACCTCCAAAAATATAAAAAAAATTGGGAAAGGCACATTAGTGTGTCTCCCATTTCAGTTTCAATTTCTGCAGTCATAGGTTTTCCACATTCGTTTCACAAAGGGGTTAGGATTGATGGAATGTCTATGGGTTTGTATATCTACAGTCAAATTGACCTTTCTCCCAGAAACAGTGTTGGGTAGTTCCCAGTTTGGATGAGGGTTGGGTCTTGGCCTCTCCTTTCTCAAAGAGGTGACCCAAAACCTGAGGTCTATAGTAGAGAAGGTACAATTCACACATAATTTTCCATGAAAGAAAAGGAAAAGTCTTCCTTTCTACCAGGATCAATTTTAGGGAATCCATCCTAGTATAACCCCCTCACCTTTACCCCTTCTTCCTTCCATTTGGACCATTGTCCAATGTAAAGAGAAAAGAGTGAAATCTTGCCGCCTCGCCCTCTTCCATGGTCAACGCACCCTCTTCCAAATGCATAGGAGGAAAAGTGTGAGGTGTCATTGTTGAATCATTCACATCCTCTTGTTTCTCACAGGGATCATGAATCATGTGATCCTAGAGATATGTGATGGTAACAACATTCACACAAACACTCATTCAAGGAACTACGAGAAATCAGATTGCTATTCAAACAAGGATACATAAGAAGCTGTCTCAAGGTTTGAGATCACTTGGAATCATACATAGGAAGTAATCCCCAAATTCAATCTCCTACTAATCAAATAGTCCTTTTAATGAAGTAAGAAAAAACCCTTCTTTCTCAGAGGACCATACTCTCTAATAAGATTTATCGAACTACATGGGATTTGTTTCCCATTAATATGGGATACGTAGGAATCCTCTTTGATGTTCAAAACCAAAACTTCAAATCAAACCTCTTCTCCTTGGGCCATATTCCCAACAGGGTCTGATCCTACTTTAAAATCATATCCATTTCCAATTTTCTTTGGCTTCTTTAGTAGAAGTACCACATTAAGTATTGGCCAAGAATCTTCCTCTCAGAGGTCCTCATCACATAACCTTAAAAAGTATGATGTGTCCTATTAAGTGAAATCGAAATAAAAGGGTTTGGATTCCATTAATTAGGATACGTAGGTAGCCCATTTGATAGGCATGATCCTAGGATCAAAACAAACCTTTGTCTTTTTGGATGACAACAAATTCTGGAGTGCCCCCCCCCCCTAAGTGGCTTAAAAACCAGTATCATCATAATGATGATTAAAGGAATATCTAATCGGTATATTAGAGGATCCCATTGATGGAAAACCTCAAATATATGAATGTTTTCATTAATAAAGAACCTTGAATGCATACTGATGATTCTAAATTTTACACTTGTTAATAAGTGATTGTAAATTCCAAGGGATACATATGATAAACTCTGTGAATTAATAATGATTCATGAAAATATCTTAAATTTACAAAAAGATTCCTAGTGTAGGAAACAATTCCCCCCAAAACAGTGTGATTAGTTCGACCTTCCATCCTCTAAAGCAATGCATGTTCTTAAGTATCATAAATTTCAACCATAACGAATGCATGCCTTTGGAAAGCAGGCCCCCTTTGGATAACTAATTGTTGGAAGATTCCGATTCTATGAATAAAAAAATGGAAACTTCCTGGAAATAGTGATTCTCAAAACTAGAACACATATTTGAAGAAACTACGTAACAAAATCTTCAGGGAATACATCAGTGTAATGCCTCATGACGGGAATTTCTTCAATCCTGATTTTCTACTTTGTCTCAATCATCTGAGATATACATGATTGCTTATGTGGAATTAATATCTACACATGAGACAATGATTATAATATAGATTCATTGTCCTACTTACACTTATAAATAATTTGAGGATGATTTTGGATGTGAAGAGTGTTCTCCCTTTCCCGACAGTTGATGTTGGATTTGTATAATGACAACCAATCCATGCCCAAGAAAACCTCAAGCTCTTATAAAAGATGAATGAAAATATATTTCTAGAGTTTTAGTCCAAAAAAATTAATCTAGGATGAATTATAAACCATGGAAGAAATAATTGATCCATTTCATGTTCTCACAGATAACATAAAATCCAAATTTTGAGGTTGTTTTTGAATAGTTCTACTAAACATGAATGATATTAATGAATGTGTAGAACCAGGATTAAATAGCATGTTATATATTCTTGAATGAATAACTAGTATATCATTCACTAAATTATTTTATCCCTCCACCTCACTATTAGTGATGGAATAATCGCTTCCCTGTTTTCATAGAGGTTATTTTTTATTTCTTCAAATAAAACTTCTCTTAGTTAAATTGTTGGCATAATTCCCAAGATCCGTGCAGCTGTAACACTACACTACATGATCACTATTGATTTGAAACATTATTTATTATGCCACAATAGCAGGATTTAACATGTCCCATAGAATGTTTATATTTATATGTCCCATCATACAACATTTTAAGAAATTCGTGCTTCCCTTTAAAATGTTCATGTGATGCTTCTTCCCACAATTTTTATAGGCGGGATGATCATGCTTGTTTCCATCAAGAAATTTGATTTCAGGACCACCCACATTAGATTATGTTTCATTTTTCTTATTATTGGTCCAACAATACCACTATGAGTCTTCAATATCCATTTCAACCTTGAGGGTACAACAAATAATCTTCTCATAACTATCAATGCCTGAAATGTCGAACCCTTTTCATAGACTCAACTTTAGTCTAATCAAGAAGTGATCAAACATTCCTTTAGTGATCAAGACAAATCCAAAGGAATACCTTGGAAGACTTATTATTTTTTCCTCATATTCTCTTATGGACATATCTTCCCCCTTCTTGAGTTTGAGGAACTCTCTTTCTGTATTGAGACGGGGGGTTTGGGAAAATATTTATTCAAAAAAATTATCTTGAATTCCTCCCAATCCATGAATTCATTTTACTTTTGGGGATTCATATTCTTGGTCAGTTTCCACCACTGATGATATTCCCCAACAAAATGATTGAACCCCTGTACATCTTTCTCTTCATATGAAAACTAAATGAATGAGAATATCTTTTCAATGGAGTTAATCCACTATTCTCTAAGGAGGTGAATCCAGTGATGGAACTTGGAGACGTCTCCTAGCTACAAGCCTTAGTTCATGATTGCAGATGGATCCCCCCCCCCCTTCAGGGAGGTGGGAGGGGGCGGAGGTTCTCCCTCGACCTTAGACTCCATGAGCAGATTTTGTACCTTTATCTAACCGTAGATTTCATACTGACTCTATTTCGATTTCATTGAGTCCGAAAATTCCATATTTGCATCTTGGGTACCCTAAAGTTACGATCTCATTATTGGTGTTCCCTGAGGCTTCGAGTCTCCTGAATTTGACCCTAGTGGCTCGCTTCAATCACCAAAGACCTTCATTGGACAATTTAGACATATTTTTGTTTAGTAATTAGGACCTGTAGAATCGCGCGGTGGTGGGTTTGATTGATAAGCATCATCTGATAATATGATTTTCCTCAGAGGAAGATTTAATTTGTGCTTGGTCTAGAGCTCCTTGATGTTGTAATGGATGCAGGTTCTTTCTTTTCTGATGGAAATTTGATCATTGCATGAATCGGGACTCACCCTCTGTCGCGACCTGGGTATGCTTTACCCACCTTCCTTTTCCTTCTCATAATCCATCTATTACCCATATGTTAGGGTATTTGTTGGGGTGTTTTATCTGCTATGATGACCACACATCATAGGTAAGTCACCCTTTTAACACGTTACTCTATGTTGAGGTGGGCGCTTCAAATTCGCCAGTTGAATGGATTTGGATTAAGGTTAGTGAGGAGTTTCGCTGGAAGAAAGCAGTGGTCTTTGAATCCTCGGTTGATTAATATATTGGGTGTCATCGTCTGGGTCACCAGGATGATCAATGTGACAGTGGAACCATTTCAGTTCCAGTGAAAAGACATGGTAAAGCTACCACATAGGGACATAAGGTTGTTGATGTTGAAAATACTAGAAATGGTTTCTGTGGCTCGGCCTTGGGAAGCCCATCTGTTGCTGTGGTGTTTGAGAGACTGAAGCTAGACCTCAGGGATGGTGTGAGTCCTGTGGATGCTTCTTCTCTTGGAGGTGGCATTGGGAAAGGTATTGTAGTGTCACATCTCGAAGGTGGGTGTGTTGCTAGTGCGGGTCATGGGGATAGTGGACTCAAGCAATGTGTTACCGGTGCTAGGTATAACTTTGCTGGTCTGAAAAAGGGGGGATGATTTTGAATTCAGATGGTTCTGGGAAAATCATAGATTCCACTACATGTATGACTATTAAGGGGTATAAGATGCAGCCACAAACTTCTACTTTAGGGAGTATTGTTGATACTTTTAATCGGTTCCAAGCATTGGATCTTGAAGAGGTATATCAAGTGGAGGTGGGTGCTACAATGAAAGAAGATAACACTATGAATGTTGTTTTAGTTGATGCAGTGAAGGAGGTGGATTCTAGACAAGAGATTGAAGGGAATCATAAATAGTTATATCAAGTGGAGGTGGGTGATTCAATGAAATAAGGCAACACTATGCATCTTGTTTCTGTAGATGCAGCGAAGGAGGTGGATTCTTGCCATGAGATTGAAGTGAAACCTAAATTTTTGGGTGTGATTGACTGTAAGAGGAGACATGAATAAGCCCATAGGGTGGATAATGGTTTCTATGATTCCCTGGTAACTAGATATTAGGGGGATGTCTCGGACAGTGAAAAGGAAAACCATAGTGTGATGGTTAGGCCTTCCTAATGTGAGGTTCTTAAGGACGGGGAGAGGAAGTCTGGAAAGGAGGTTCCCACCACAACATGCAGAAGGAAAAGGAAAGACTACTCTGATATTTTGAAGCTGTTGTCCACTAGGTCCTATTTCAAACAATCTCCGAATGATTTGATCTCTTTGTAGAAATTGAACCTTAGAAGGAAGTATTTTAAGATCATAAAACATTATGAAAGATCGTAATGGGAGTCGACCACTGGAGAAGGAGGCTCTCATGGTGGTTGTGATGGGTATGATGTTTATGATATGTAATCAGTTTTTTGACTTGTGGTACGTGCTTTCTGTACTTTTCATTTTCTTTAATAAATAGTTAGGGGCCTACCTATGACTGACTTTCCTGGTATTATTCTTAACTTGATCTAGTCGAAAAAGTTTTTTCCTGATGTTTTGAGGACTCTTTATCATCATATTAGGCATATCATTAGGGAATATTCACATTCCCTATCACATTGATTTTTGGAATGAGATCTTCTATTTTCCACCAAAAACATAGTAAAAGAATAAAAAATTATAGGGATTGAATTCTTATCCACTATTAATAAAAAATAATCTTTGAAAACTAGTGGATAAACATGTAAAGGAGAAGTTTATCTCATCTTTTTATTCCCAGTGTTTCTATCGAGATCATACATGATCTATTTTATAACTTTTATTCCTATGATATTTATTTATTCCAATTAAATTTTTTGGACTATGTTCAAAAGTTTACCAAAGAATATCCCATAGGAGTGTCAAACCATGACTTTATTATTTCCCATTTTTATGGACCAGTTCCCCTTATAGCCTCGCTCAAAGTGTGGTTTTCAGGTTTTACCAATAGATACATCTAGCCTAGATCCACCTCTATGTATTTTTGTCCAGAAAGTGATGTAGTTTCTTGATAAACCACATACACAATACTTAACAAAATTTAGGGATGTTTTCTTATACATTTTATCATCTTTAAGGTTCTTAAAAAAGATCCATATTCCTATTATCCCAAAATAACTAGAACATCATATAATACCAACTATAGAATCCCAAACCTATAACACATAACATTACAATACTTTATCTATATTTATACATTAGAGTACAATCCATGGATCATATATTCTAGCTCTTGAATGAGTAGGTACAAAAAAGAGTAAACATTGACCAAAATAAAACAATTCTTTATATAATTTTCAAATTGAGCTCCTAAAATTTATTGTGCAAAAACATTTGTATAGGATACACTGGGGAACACATGAAAATGTTTTGATCTAAAAATCCCAATAATCAAATAAACATAAGAAAAAAGAATTAACACATGGGATAAAAGGCATGACATGATTTTATTAAAAGGCACAAAACATATGGAATATTAACATATAAAAATGATATCATATTAAAATAGAGTCATAATAATTAGGAGGAAACATAAAAGATGATTTAAAAAAAGTAAAGTATAACGTCCATGACCGTTGTACATGGTATCACAAGCCAAGGCTAACAGCCAAGACCATCGCACATGGTTGCACATGCCAAGGCCAACAGGTAAGACCATCGCACATAACATCTCATGGGACCCAACATTATGCAATGTATTAGAGAACCATCTGGTTGCACCCATCTTAATATGACCATGAATATGTTTTCTAGATTAATAATCATAGAATATCAGTCAAACAAAAACATAATGTTACCCAGGGAATGAAATTGGTGTCATATTCCTGTTATAAAGAATAATGAATAGGTGTATCATAAAAGTGTACATGAAAGAAATAAATTAAAACATACAGAAGTTAAAATAATCACATATTGTGGTAAGTGATGTCAATCAGAATTGAAAACATGAAAGAAGAATATTTTTTAAATTTTAGCATTAAAACATTTTAGTTCGGTTTTAAGGAAAATACTGACGTGTATTTAAAATAGAAAAATTGAATTATCTTTTTTAAGAAAAATAGAATTGATCCAAGATTATATTTAAAAATAAAATAAAAATGTTTTCTAAATAAAAATCATAAAATATATGGTTGTGTGCAGTTGAAAATTGGTACAAATTTGGGAATTTCCCTTAAAATGGGATTTCTTATTGAGAAATATTGAGGAGGGGATTGATTAAAAGAAATTATATCCCTAAAATAGAATTTCTAAAGGATCTCGATACACGAGTTTGGACATAATAAATTAAATTAGAATATTTACATAAATAAAATATATAATTATATTTGATGAAAAAGAGGGTAAGAACAACCTGAAGGAATAATAGAGGTTTGGGTAGAATCCCATAGGAAATATCAACATGGTATCATGTGTACTTAGTAGGGATTAGTGGGGCAGAAATGGGTTACTCGCCTTTTATAAATTGTTATGGAAGTATTGGGAATTTGATAAATCACACCCCACAATTAGGAACTAGACATAAAAGGACATAACATTGATGAGATTCTTTAATAAATGTTAGAAAGAGATGATCCCTTACCTTATGTCTGATAGAGTTATTCTCTTGATCATAATGGTCATAATAATAAAAATATTTTCATTAATTAATTATTCAACAGTCTATTCAATATGAAAATGATTTAATACCATATTTATGTTCATTCATGACTTTTTTTGTGGTTTTAGTGGTTCAATATCATTGTTTTGGTCTGTTTGTTTACATGGATTTTACAAAAAGTTCACTTATAATCATGTTCAGATAAGCGTATTTTATGAAATTGATTTTCCATAATTGATGTTATGTTAAAATAGTGAACACTCATAACATTACATGAATTTAATGTTAATTTTTTTTATTTAAAGTGAATTTGAATCATTCTATTAAACATTAATTATACATGCTTGGATTAATTTGGCGATTTGGTGATAATTAATTTGTTTTGTATTATTATTTTACATCATGAGCGAAAAAGGATTTCAAAAAAAAACATATCATACAAAAAATATTTAATATCCTTCAACCATAATTTTTTTTTCATGGCCAGAATTGAATATGGTAATAGAAATTGAGATATACTCATCCTTGAATGTGAAAAATTAACACATATTGGATGGTGTTTTTGTTCCTTTTGGACAAAATAAGGGGAAAGGAGATATGATAATAAATTATCCCATTAACATAAAAAATATTCCATTACATGTATTATACTATATTTTTAATAAAATTTGGATGAGGATAGGTTATAAAATAAAGGCGAACAAAATAACATGAAAAGAAAATGAACGAATAAAAGATAAGAATTTAACTCTTCATTTAGTCTTCCTAGAGAGCCTCTAAAGGGGAAATGATTTTCTATTTTAAGGAGATGGAGGGCTTTTGAATGTGGAGGATGATATTGGGGAGATATTTTATTAGAATTTAGGGATGGAATAAGGCTTGAGTGGATTGAAGTGAAGAGTAGAGTGTGGGTGGTTTTAATAGTGGAGGGGAGGAGGGTTTTCCTAATATTTTAATCATTAGTTTATTATTTTTCAAAAAGTTAAGAAATGGTGATGGTTATTTTAAAAAATTTAATTTGTACCAATGAGTTTGAAGAAAATTCCATTTACATCATCCCTAACACAGTCATGATGCAAAAATTCCAGTTTTTTGCATTTATCGTAATTTATTGTTTTTACTATTCATAAAAAATCATTTATTTTAGAAAAATCTCAAAAATTAAATCTGATTATTTGTTGACATGAAGAATTTAAAAAATAAACTCTTTTTATTGAAAAAATTCAAAATATTCAAAATATAATTTTTAATTATTATCATAATTTTCATGAAAAATAATGTTTTTAAAACTACAATATATTTTATAATGTTTTCAGAACATACATAAGGTCTTATCAAATGAGATTAAAACTAGAAGACAAAAAAATTATAATTTATGAGCTCAATATAGAAAAATACATTTTCATTTAACCAAATAAATTAATTGCAATTAATTATTTATGACATAAAATATAACCAAAAAATTACTATTGTTTTATATTAACTTATAATATGCCTCAACATTATTTATACATTCTTGGGTTAGGTTACTATTCTTTTGGATGATTTACTATTCATAAAGGTCATATTAATACTCATTAGAGTAACATTACTATTCATAAGGGTCAGTTACTATTCACTGAAAATTATGTTTGCATATTGGTCTCCAAACATCTTACTGATCACAACTGTGTATGTCATATTTTCTAAGTTCAAATCACTGAATTGACAATATTATGCTTAAATGTCACATAGAACATAGTACGTATTTGTTTTGTGTTTTCATGTGATTATATTGAATAATTATAATAATATAAATTCCACTGATAAAGCATTGGGTCACTACACACTGTAACTACTATTCAATACTATCAAGATAAAGGAATAATAGGTCCCAAAAAATATCTTATTCAATAATCTACAATATTATAGTTAATAGTTATATTGCACAATTTGGTACCAACTATTGGGTTTTTGAGTTGACCATGTGTTATTGTTCACATAAAAATAAATAAATTCCTTATTATTCTATTATATAATAATTGTGTTGAATTTTTTTAGGAAAATAATTTACAACTATTTTGTTAATATAAGGAATAATAGAACACATATGAATATTATTTTAATATTTATTTTTTATTTAATATTAGTTATAATTAAATGTTTTTTACTTACTTGTGTTTATCAGGTAATATATTTAAAATATATTACATGTATGTGTCTAAATATAAATAATATTAATGGTGAAATTAGTTCAACATAATTATTTAACCATTACTTATTAAGTGTGTGTTAAATATATTGGGGAAGAGGAACCCTAAATGGTAATTTCTGACATCCACTATTTAGGTCAAGGAAAATTACATTTCATTGAGTATTCATCACTAGGAGTTGATAGATTCTCTCTTCCACTAAATCATAGAGGGAGAATAACTCTAACCAATAGAAATGTACAAGAACAACTTTTTGGATCAACGGTATGATACTATAGTCATCATTATGACATCAAATATATCATCTTTTTAATGTGATAACACCATGATGTTGATGGACTATATACTGGAAGATTCAAGATGTTTCTGTGAACTATCCAAATGAGGTTTTTCCTCATATTCTTAGTGCAATAGAAATTGGTGATGTGGGATAGATGACCACCCTTCATTATTGATGTTGTGTCTAGTTTATTTAAATATTTATACTCAAGTTGATTTATGTGTGATCATCAGATCATATCAGGGATTAGTTTGATATAGAAGATGAAGTATCTTCACTCCGATCATAAAAAAATAAAATCCCGAACCCATCGTGTAACAAATTGTTCCCCAGTAGAATAAATTATTATCAAATGAATCAGATGTGTTTTTTGATCCATTAAAAATTATTCAACATTATATATTTTTAGAGGTTATCACTTATGTTTCATTATATCAAATAGACATTCAATCCTATCATGCAGGGAATTGTTACAAAAATTGAAAAAAAATTAATGATCAAAAGCGGGGGTTAGGGATATTAAGATATTATATTTAAAATATGAATATGTGTATGTATGTATATTCATTTTATTTTTTAGGTATCTAAAAATTAAAATTAAGGTCGAAGGATTCTGGTAGCCACCTTTTCCAAGGTTGGTGGAATTGAATTTCACCGATGGTGGATTTTTTGAAATCAAGAACTAAAATTTTTATTAATACTATATTATAATATTTTGGAATAAAAAATTTAATACAAATGAAGAATCTTGGGAGGCGGTTGGTATTAAAAAAACTAAAATGTGTGTATTTCATTACAAATAGACATAAATATTTAATTATAAAAAAATTATTTTCAAAAAAATAGAAAACATGGTAGGGTTCCAATCCACATTTCTCCTCCCATTTATTCAACCCTTCATGGAGCTGGGACCTCCTCCTTCAATCCATTTTCAAGAACCCCATTGATGTGAATCCATTCACTGAACACCACTCTCCATTTTTTCTTGACCATCGTGTAACCACCCTAATTGATTTTATAGAACTTCCCAGTTTGGAAAGATGGATGGAACCGCAATGGCTAATATTAGTGCCTTATCCTCTAATGGATAGAACCACTTCTCATGTTTCCAATATGATTTTCATCCCACCATATTCTCGATCAACCATCAATGAGATGGTCTAACCCATACACAAACATTCATTCCATCCTGGTCTAGACCACATTTTTAACTAGAACCATTATGAACGGATGGACGCCCCCTAGGTTGACCTGAATACTTCCCCCACTAATACATAGAATCTTAGCATCCTCGAGCCACCTCCCTCAACTAATATCCCTCCCTTGTGGTGATAAGAACACACCAAAAAGTATGACATAACCATACATTGGGATCCCATTAGTTCTAGGGGTTAGGATAGACTTAACTCACCCCAAGACGGGTATGGATGGGTTTCTCTCACCTAATACGGGTTAGGGTGATAATTCCGGGAAAACAAAAAATTGCCCACTAGGTATTCTAGGCCTCAAGCATGAATATAGGGTCCCAAATTGATCCAAAAATGGTATTTGGTTAGATTTTGGTTCATTATAAAATTAAATTTAATCCAAAAATTAGATGATTGTTTTTATTATAAAATATTAATATTTTAATATTCAAAGAAAATTTATTTGATTTTTTAATATATAGAATTATCTAAATAATTTTCTCTCTTAAAATTAAATTAATAAAGGGACTATATGAGCATAAATTATTTTAATATATATAGTTTATATTGATTATTATTTATCCATCAAACACTGAATTTATAAAAATTAATATTTGTCTCCCTATTATTTTACTGATTAACTAGTTTTGGTCTCTTAATGAAATTATGAATGTCGAGTTTTTTTATTTTATTATTTATTTTTGATGTGTTTTTTTTGTAATATGTAGGTATTTTTAATAAATCTCTATACATCATCATTTTCATTTGAATATGTACAAGGAATTTCACATCCATTTTATTGGTCTTTATATTGTACTTCTGGAGACCCCATTGCTTGTGTGCAGGTACGGATGTACTATGTATGATGACACTATAAGTCACATACCACATTAATTTGATGAGAAATATCATTTAGATATGGACACATTGTACTGGGGAAAAGATGCACCATTTGTCATGACCTAACATAGGTATGATACCCCTAAGTCACGATGAATCCCTTGAGATTAAATGTATAAACTAATATTAGATTCTCAAGACCATTCATGTAATTTTATTCTCATTTATAATTGTTTATTATTTTATGAATTTTCTTTTTTTTGGGAGACACATAATATAATAAACAAAAAATGAATAAATTAGCACTATTCATATTTTATTAATTAATATTTACTTGTTAGAGATAAAATAGTGTTTGAATATATTAATAAAAATGGATTACACTTTTCATGAAATATATAAGAACCATCATATAAATATTAGGTAAAAACCCATCCATCATTGAATTTGAACAAAACTCGGTGTATAAGGAGCTCGTTAACCATAGTTGAGGGTTCCTCAATGTATATGGGAGTTTTTATGATAATGATCTATATAAATAAATAATGTCAGAGATAAAAGTAAAGACATATAAATATTGATTTAAGCTTAGATAAAAGCACTGATTAAATTATATTTATGCTTTTAGGAGCTCTAAATTTACTAAAAATATCATGGAGCTATGAGATAAAAATTTTTCTAGAAAAATTACTACCTTAAACTACCTGAGTAATGTTAAATCCATTACTTGTAGACTATGATTATTTGTTTCAATGAACCTTGGTAAAATAATGATCATGTAAAAATATATTATGGTTATAGTATATAAGTTTTCAAGAGAATTATAAAATACTAGGAGGCATTTGATAATTATATTAATCATTAATTTCAAATTGTAAATAATGATAAATGTAATAATTTGATAGATGTTTTTATATAATGGAATGTTATATAAGAAGTACACTATTATATTATTGGAAAAAAGAAACTTCAAAAATTCCAAGTCATTATAAAGAGTAGTACATGGGCTTCACAATGTTCAAAAACATTGTAAATTCAATGTCCTCATATCATGAATACTATTTGTGACACCTTAGGAAGTGAGGGTGAGGAAATGTTTATAGGAGACAAAGGTATTATGAATATTATTTTGTTACATAATGTTATCATCAACAACTAATGAACTCAATGGATAATATATCAGTACATGGAAGATATTAGTTGTGGTATCATCTCAATGAATTGTTTTAGAATAAAGATATTAATATATATGAAAATGTGATTATTACACTTGATATATGTAAATTTAATTATGGATAAATATATTTTAATGGATCCCTTTCTCAAATAAATTTTACACATTTACTCTATTTTTCATTAAGAATACATAAAATGAATAGTATCGTGGAAACAATTAACTACATTATATATAAGGACCACTTGTAAATAAAAACATTAAATTATTATTAATATTTAGTTGTTATTGGTGAACAAGTAAAAATATAACGGGAAATACAAATGGAAATCGTGAAATAAATGGAACATTCTTAATTTTATTCAAATAATGTTATAGTAAATAGGTGGTTATATTCATTGCATATCATGAAATGAAAACATATGTAAGACTAAATTCTATAAGTTTAAATAAAGAGTCATGTAATGAATTCTTATTCATGTATATTAATTAATTGAAACTAATGAATCTCTTATATTTTTTCTGTATTAAATAAAATATTCATATTATATGTTTTTACGATAATACACTGACTATGTATGCAGTGAAACATTACTAGGAGTATGGTGTTTTCTAGTTGTTCCATAGAAAGAATTATTTCGATGTTAACAATTAGAATCACACAACATCACATTTCCATTTAAATTTTTGTAATTGAACATTTATTTTATACTAGAAAACATTTCCCTTAAATGTATTTTGAAAAAAGGAGAAATTTTTATAGTTATATAATGAGTGTGTTTTGTGTTTTTTAATACACAACCAATTGTTTAATATTCCTTGAATCATCGGAAAAACCTGATGAATATAATATGTATGTCTTATATACCGTGTTTTTGTAAGGATAATAAATTGTCTTGAAATAACAATAGTTTTTGAGGATACACCTTGTATGATTTTACTATCTTCTGAGTTAAAATCCTTATGTTTTATGGACAAACTTATGTACTTAGTTCTAGTCAATTAATCCTTTAGGTATTATATATATTTTTTAAAAGTGTTCATCTAGAGAGAATTATATTTTCCAAGGGTAAGAAAGTGGTATATATAGTTTATAATTTTTCTCTCTGTTTTTAAAATATATTAATTGAATTATGGTATATATGTTGGGAAAAAATCTCTCAAGGAATCATTGAAGCATTTTTTAGTTGATTGTGTTTTTTGACAAAGTGGGTCTCGATGTATTGTTTGTAGACAAAGCATACCATGGTGTATGAGTGTTTTGAAAAAGGGGGATTAAATGGTGATTTGTCGGGTTCGTGGGATGCTTTCAATAATCCATGATTGATTGAAAAACCTTGACAAAGGGCAGTGCATGAAAATGAAATTGTTGCACGAAATATTAGCGTGTTTCACAGGATAGAGGAATAATATTTTTCTTACAATAGGTGTTTCGAGATCAGAAGCTCAAAATTGGAAAATGCATGAGGTGCGTGAAAAAATGGAGCAGTGCGCGAAAAATGATGTTACGCAGAAGATGTGTTTTTCACGCTCGAAGTGAATTACACGCTCAAGGAGGGTTTTTTTCGTGCAGTGTCGATTTTTCATATAAATATGAAGTGAACCCCTCCAATAGAAGTAGATTAAGACCGAGAGAGTATTTGAGCTCTGGTGTGCAAAATTGGAGTTCCCAAGAGAGTTGGACGAAAAGAATATTGTTCTGCGAAAAGTGAATTTCTCGCAAAAGTGGAGAATTTCGTGCAAGACATTATAGAGGCTGCGCGTAAAAGTTGTTGCACGTAAAATAATTTGTGGCATGTAAAAGGAGTTTTGCGCATTAAAGGGGTGTTGCGCGAAAATTTAATTTCATGAAAAAGTAGGTAATTACGTGCAAGGGCCTGCCAAGGTTGCGTGTAAAAATTGGGGTTGTTCGGTACTCCCGGTGCAACAATAGATTCATTTGCAGGTGAAAGATGAACGTCAACAGAGAATCTATCAGCAGTTAAAGATGCAGATTTCATTAGTAATAATTAAGAGACCTACAGGTCTATAAACTATGAGTGGATCTTCAGAAGAAGTAGTGAGCACACATCAGTTGAGAGAGCAGTGAGCTTTCATATTTTGAGTGGTTGTATTCCAGAAGGGAAAGTGGGTCTGCTTCGATCTTTTAAACAACAGTTCTCTTATAGTGGATTTGGAACATTGGAACATTGCCGGTGTATACTCCTTGGACGTAGCCCAGTGAGGGTGAACCAAGTAAAAATCACTGTGTCCCGTGCATTATTTATTTTCTATCTATACTTTTCTATGGGAAAGAGAGAGAAAATAGTTTTTCATAACAACGAAACAAGATCAATAGGGGTAGTTGTTTTAATCTTACATACCCTGATTCACCCCCCCCCCCCCCCTCTCAGGATATCTTATCTAGTGGACCTAACAATATGCATGGTGAGAAGATATGGAATTATATATTCTAATGTGCCAAAAAAATATCTTGACACAGAATTATTTGAACAATATAATGTTGTGTGGTGTAATTTTGAAAATAACATTACATTATCAACACCAGAGCTATGAAATTGATTGGGAGGGTTGATGTTGAGGCATACATGTCATCATGGATAAATATAATATAGAGTGGAGAAATTAAAAAAGGAATGTTTATTTATATAAATTAGAGATATGATGTCAGTAAAATGTGTTTCAATGTTAAAAATTATTCCTTAACGATACTTCCATTATTTGAGAAATTCATTGTAAATGGTTACTTCATCCCATAACTGTATTCCAACAATAATGAATAATGTATATCTTATGATTGTTAGTTTGATATAAATCCATTTTTATAAGAACATTTATTTAGTTGTAATTATATTTTGATGATATAAATAAAAATTCTTTAATAAAAATCACAATGTGCTTATATAGTAATCATCCTAATGTTTTATATGTATATTATGTCACAACCTATCCTCGGGGACCGTGTCGTGACTACCCCAAGCCCGCCTTCCATAGGATAGGGGCTGGCAACTAGCACCAAAGGCGTAAATCCCAGTAAAAGGGAAGGCATTGCCTTTTTATAAGAAAAAAAACACAACATAGTACTCAAGCTGAAGTAAACACTAAGTAAACTGAGTACAAAAGTAAGTGCTGAAAAGTAAATGGACTAGAATACAAACCCAACTAAAAGTACAGTACAACAGAGAAAAGTGAAGTACAATAGCTGAAAAGTAAAGCAGCATCCACCGAGACGTCCTCCGGGAATCTCACTTGAAGGGTGGGTATAGATGGTCTCCTCAGCTCCTCGAATCCATCCATCTGCTTCGTGTACGTCCTACCAGATAGTACACCTCCGGATACTATACCGCTCCACAATCCTCGACCACGATCAGCGATGTCCGTCATCTGCATCCAACACAACATTGTTCGGGCATAGCCCGTTCAGGGGTGAGTATACGATACTCAGTAGGGACCCCGAGACCCCCGAGTTACTCACAGAATCCTCAAAGGATAAATCACAAAGGGAATATACAAACACGAAGTATCAACCAACTCTACATAGGTATATTCCCATACATATACATAAGACATCAATTATTGTTCAGATCCAACTCACGAGTCCAAGTACAACCCAGTCCACAAAGGAATACAAGTCAATCACATTGATGATAATTATTGAAGTCAATACTCATCTATCACAAGCATAATACTCACGAAGAGGGGTGGAGATGATAGATGTAGCCTCTGAATCATCTTCCCTGTCGAACCAATGTAGGATCCAAGTACAGAAGTCATCGTTGCCGAACCCACGTAGGATCCTAGTACCATAACCATCGCTGTCAAACCCACATAGGATCCATGTATAGTTTTCCTCACTGCCGAACCCACATATGATCCAAGTACAGTCGTCCTCGCTACCGAACCCAAGTAGGATCCATGTACAGTCGTCGTCATCGTCACAGTCGCAGCCAACTCTAGGGTTCCCGCACAAAGCACGCTCGATTCCTGGAGGGTCCGCTCCATGAGTGAAGGGGGCAATACATCAACTATCATGAAGTCTATTGTTGATGTATCACAAAGTTTCGTCTCGTCAATAGGAACTCAACGTGACAGACAACGCGTAAATCGGACGCCCGGTCTGAGAGATATTTACTTTACCGTCCCAGGGGCCCGGTTGGTTTTTAAGCTAAAACCAATCCGACCATACTCCAACTGCATCCAAACCACCAGTGTAGTAAGAAAAAATAATCGTCTCACTAAGAATAATTCAATGCAATTGGCAGCACGTCATTCGGACATCTGTTCCTTAAGTTATAAGCGTTTCCGCTCCAAGGGCCCGATTGGTTTTGAGTTCGAACCAACCCGGCCATACCCAAACTTCGTCAAAACTTCATGTGTAATATACGAAAAGAACCATCTCGATCCAAGGATCCCTACTCAACTGACAGTGTGTTGATCTTAGGTCTTTAGTCCAATATATGGGTGTTTTAACAAACCTGGTTTGAAAATAGGGGGTCAGGGCCCGGTCCCACCCGGCCCAATACCCCCCGGGTCAGCCCGAACTGGGTTGACCTGACCCGGGTCTGGGTCTGGCCTGATTGGGCGTGGCCTGGCCTGGTGGCTGTGGACCGGCTCAGAAGCTGGCCACGGCTCAGCGCTGGTCGAGCGGGGCGCAAGGGTCGCGCCCCTTGCTTCTGGAAACAGTGGACCCTGAGGGTTCTGCCCTAAAAACTGGTCGAGGGTTACGACCGCTCCCCGGTTTTCTGGAAAATTGCCAGCCGGTTCACCTGTCGTGGGACCCTTTAGGGTCCCCCCTCTTGGAGATTCTGGCGGCCTACATAGTCGGCCACCCCCTACTGGACTGCCTCAGCCTATGGTCGCGACTCTCATTCGACCGGCACGACGCAATGACACCGCGTTCCTCCGCTGCGGCCCACTCCGGTCGCGGCCTTCCTCGGATTCTCTGGCGTGGTACGATGGCACCGCGCACCACCGCCGTGTCCCGCTCCGGTCGCGGTCCCTTCGGCCTCACGGCACGGCGCGACAGCACCGTGCACCACCGACATGGCCTGCTCAGGCCACGGTTCTCTTCGTCCACGCGCGGTGCAACGGCACCATGCCGCCGTCGCCTCAAACATCAATGATGATCAATAAAGAAAAGGGGAGGAGGATCATCCATTTTTTCGGTCTGATCTCCTCCCGTTATGATGATAACAAGCGGCCAAAGAAAATGAGAATGATCAACGACAAACCAAAGCACAATTTTAATTCATTAAAATTGAACATAACCCCTACCTCGAAAGAAGTTCATGGTTGCCAGGCACCGCGGGTGATGGCGTCGTTTCCGTAATCGTTGGTGTCTCCTCCCTTGTCATAGAGGAAGAAGAGGATAAAGAAACTGGGGCCGCCGAATCAATGTTCTTCATCGGAGATTTGGCATTCTTCATTGAAGACAAAGTTATTTAAATGAAACTACAGCTATCTCCTCCAATTCTCAATACAACAAGCCAACCAACAAATAAAAAGGCTCCTACTTATTTTATTAAAACATTCCATGCATTCAAAATTAAAAATTCAAATACTTAATTCAATTAATTATATTAATGTGTGTTGGCATGAATTAAATTGGAAGAGTGAGGAGAGGAGGAGTTACCCAATTAAATACATGGGGTTTAATGGGAGGTTTAAGGGGTTTAGGGAATGTGAATGGTTGGGGATCATGTGGGCCCCACCTCACAATTATCCTCACATGGGTAGTTAGGAGTTTGTGGGTCCCATCTTAACTACCCCATGTATGATATAACCACATAAGATAAAGAATAAAAGTTGTTCTACAATTTTTATTGAATTCTTTTTTAAACCACAAAATTAAACTCCTTATCCCAAGTAAATACATCTATGGTAAATGTCCTCTTATGAAATTATCGGCACTGCGGTTCCATCGGTGCCGTCAGATTTCAATTCCAAGCATTGGTTCAAAAGATAGAAAAACATGCTCGTTCGTTCACTGAATGTACCCGATCTAAACTTCGGAAATTCATTCCGGGCACACCGGGCCTCAGAATCAGGTGCCGTCAGAAACTGCGTACTTTTAAAATCCCAAAGAATTTATGAAAAAAGTTTCCTTGAAATTTATGGGTCTTTACGTTACTCTCACCTCAGGGCTTTACGTCCCCATAATGCTGCATCATAAACTAGGGAAACAAATGAGTGTACTGTGCACGCATCTGAGCCTCCCACTCCCATGTGCTCTCCTAGAGGTTCCTATGCTACCACCAGATGCACACTAGAAGAATCGACCATCCATGTAGGACCCGCTCCTGTCTATACTCGATATCCACTAGGACCTCTGCAAAATTTTCCCTATCATCGATGTCCAGGTCCCCATGGTCGATGATATGTGTCGGGTCGTGCATGTATCTCCTCAGCTAAGATATGTGGAAGACGTCTTGCACTCGGTGCAACTGAGGTGGAAGACCAGGCGATAAGCTACCTCGCCTATCCGGCTATGAACCTGGAATGGTCTGATGAAGCACGTAGATAACATTCCACCCCGTCCAAATCTCCATAATCCCGATCGAGGTGAGACCCGTAAGAAAACGTGGTCACCATCCTTGAACTCTAGTGGTCTCCGCCTCCTATCATCATAGGACTTATGTCGGCTCTTTGTAGTCCTCATACACTCCTAGATGATTTGCACCTTCTCTATCGTTGCCTGAACCATCTCTGGTCCTACGAGTGCTGACTCCACAGGATAAGTCCATCATAGAGGTGATCTGCAAGGTCTGTCGTATAATGCCTTGTATTGTGCCATCCCGATGGTGGAGTGGTGGCTGTTGTTGTACGAAAACTACACTAAATGCAGGTGAAACTCCCAGCTGCGACCAAAGTCGAGGACACATGCACGGAGCATTTCCTTGAGAGTCTGAAAGGTCCTTTCCATCTGGCCATTCATCTGAGGGTGAAAGGCGGTGCTCAGGCATAGCTACATCCCAAATTCTTCCTGCAACCCCTTCCAAAGTTGGGAAGTAAAGCGTGTGTCTCGATCGGAGATGATAGAAGATGACACACATTGAATCCGTATGATATCCTCAATATAGAGGCGTCCCAAGCTCTCCACTGAGCCCTGCTCTCTGATAGGTAGGAAGTTGGCTGACATGGTGAGTCGGTCAACGATCACCCAGATGGAGTTGTGTCCTCTGGATGTACGTGTAATTCTCGTCACGAAATCAATAGATATCCTGTCCCACTTCCAATCCAGGACCTTTAAGGGTTGCACCAAGCCTGCTGGTGCCTGGTGCTCTGCCTTCACCTGCTGGAAGATGAGGAATCGTGAAATGAATTCTACCACAGCCTTTATCATAACCAGCCACCAGTGTTGTCGTCTGAGATCCTGGTACATCTTCGCTACACTTAGATGTACCTCCAATGGGGAAGTGTGAAACTCCCTCAGCACCTCCTCCTGTAATGCAACTTGTACCATGGTACTTCCTCTAAAAAGGATGATGTGCTCCCTGCCTTCAGAAAATCCATTTGTTTCTAGCCCTGAGGATTTCTGAGCATGTCGTGCCTCACAGTCAACATCCCCACGCTCTGCCTCCCTGACCCGCAGAAGTAGTGGAGGAGTGGCTGTGAGCGAATGTAGAAAGGCTTCCCCATCTCTATCCATGAAGGATATATGAAAAGCAGCTAATTTCTCTGTCGCATCTCCAAGTATCTTAATGCTCGATCCCATGCTCAGATCATCAGCTACTATGTTCACCTTCCCAGGAGTATAGACTATCTCAAATTCATATTCCTAGAAAAACTAGATCCATCTCCATTGTCTCAGGTTCAGGTCCTTTTGTGAGAAGATGTACCTGAGACTCTGGTGGTTAGAGTAGACTGTAAAGCGCTCACCCATTAGATAGTGTCGCCACATCTTCAAGGCGAAGACCACTGCTGCTAACTCCAAGTCATGGGTAGTGTAGTTCTGATCGTGCTGCCTCAACTGTAGTGAACCGTAAGCGATCACTTCCTGCTCCTGCACCAGGACTCACCTGAGTCCGGTCCCTGATGCATTGCAGTAAACTATGTACCCTACTCCCTCTTCCAGTAGCCTCAAGATGGGTACACTGGTCAATCTATGACTCAGCTCCTGGAAGCTCTGCTGACATCTATCGGACCACACGAAGGGTTTCACCTTATTTGTCAAAGTTGAAAGTGGTGCTGCAACTCTGGAGAAGTCTGCCACAAATCTCCGATTGTACCCAGCCAGACCTAGGAAACTCCTCACCTCCATCATGCTCCTGGGTGGCTCCCAAGCTAGTACTGCCTCGATCTTCGCAGGATCCACCACAACTCCCGCCTCAGAGATGACGTGCCCCAATAAGTGGACCTCCTAAATCCAGAACTGGCACGTTGAGAGCTTACCATAATGCTGGTACTCTCAGATTGTATCCAGTACAACCTGCAAGTGGTAGGTGTTCACCTCCTCAGTAGTCGAGTAAATCAAAATGTCATCGATGAAGACTACGACAAATCGTTCGATGTAAGGCATGGAGATCCTGTTCATGAGACTGATGAACACTATGAGAGCTTTGGTTATGCCGAATGGCATAACCAAGAACTCATAGTGGCCATACCGACACCTGAACGTCGTCTTCTGCACATCCTAGTCTGAAACATTGTGCTAATGATAGCCTGACATGAGGTCTATATTCGTGAACCATCGTGCTCCCTTGAACTGATAGAAGAGGTCGTTAATCCTCGGAAGTGGAAAATTGTTCTTTACTATCACCAGGTTCATGCGACAGTAGTCAACACGTATTCATAAGCTCCCATATACCTTCTTGGCGAATAAAATAGGAGAAACCCAGGGTGAAACACTGGGTCAGACGAATCCCTTGCTCTGCAAGTCCTCTAGCTGTACCCGTAGCTTGCGAAGCTCAGTGGGATCCATCTGATATGATGGAGTAGATATCGGTGTTGTCCCAGGGTACAGGTCAATGTACAAGTATTCCTCTCTGCGAGGAGGTAGTCCTGGACATCATCAGGAAAAACGTCGTCACATTGATCCACCACAATAGGAAAACTCAGACTCTGCACATCAACCGCTCCAAGAATGAGACTATCCAACTGATGTGTGATCGGTTGTCCTCTCCTCCACGTAAGTTCATCCTACGCTGCAAAGGTTCCCTTCTCGCCAGTGAAGGTGAACCAGCTCCCATCTGTACAGACACACCGCACTTTGTGTAACATCCTAGGTAAATAATGAATAAAACATTTTCATATTTATTAATATTTACGAATTAAATATTAATTTTACTTTAAAGGGGTTATTATTTTCGATAGCGTACCTGATACGCAACAAAGAGTTTCTTTGAAATCTTACCTTGCACACTAGTAATAAAATAATTTTATTTTAAATGATAGTTAACACATAGCCGTTTTATTGGCAGGAATGGATAGAAATAACTAAAATATGATTATATATTTTTTTAAAATGTTTTTACTTTTATCTAATAAAAGATAAAGGCTTAAAATACAGAAAGAATTCAATTTTAGGCGTATATGCCCTAGTTTTCACTAAAGGTTCACTTATCGCCTTTTGATGGCGAACCGTAATTTAATATAGTTTTGTTCACTCTTATACATTCTATTGGACCAAATAAAACTCTTCTTTAGAATCGGGACTTCAAAATTTACTTTCTGTAAATTTTTGGTATTTTTCCGATAATGTTCATTTTTTAATGAATAGTGTAAAATGTTGTATTTTAATTCAAAACCTCTTTTTAATCTAATTGATTTATATGATTAGATTATCTTTTGAATTGGTTTTTAAGTGAACTTACAATATATTTTTACCATTAAATCCAATAGTGGTCGTTGTAATTAATTTCACTTTGAAATCAGACTTAAACTAGTGTCAATCATTTGATACTTATTGTTTCATAAAAACACGCTATTTTCTCTGACAGCGGGAATTAATTATTAAATTAATTAATTAAACTTATAGGTTTTGAATTTTGTAAAATGGACTTTATTTTTGAATTCGGAATATCAAATATTGCTCAGGGTGAAGTTTTGGTACTTTTCTGAAAAACATCAATTTTTGATGAATAATGAAACCACTAAGTGGTACTTAAAAAACTGATTTTTCGTTTAAATGAAATTTTACCACCTCTGTGTTTTGAATTTTAAAAATCCGACATACATGGTTGTAATTAAGAAGTAAAATGTGTTTCAATGGGATTAAAATAATTTTTTGGTGAATAGTAACTTATTAAGTTTTTAATCGTGATTAGAGGTAATTAGTGTAATTTAAGGTAAAAATAATGTTTTAATAATATGAAATGAACTTGACACATGTCATAACATCATTGGATGTGTCATGGCCGACCAAGACAATCCATGGGTCAATTTGGGGACCCATGAATCCACTTTGTTTGGAAAATGACATTAATAACTTTTTATTTAAAGTTAAAATAAAAATGTCACAAACATGAGTTGTTTTACTAAAACAATTTTTACATGGGGTTATACAAATAATATTTTTGACTATAAATATTCATTGGAAAGGAAAAATGATTTCCTATATCATAGTATTTGTTTTATAATTTTTAAACTTTAAATAAATTAAATTATTGATGACACCATGATGATGAAGCGATTACCTCATTATTTAAAGATTTAAATAAAATGAAAAGATAATGTCAAATATAAGACCTAAACATGTCAAAAACCTATTGGATGGGTGGATTTAGAACCCTTATCACCTTATCCTTGAAACAGATCAATGTGGGACCATTAAAATCTGTAACTCATTCTAAAATAAAGTAACATTTCCTTACTTTCCAAGAGTGCCTCTCCTCTCCTCTTATAAAAGTCCCCCACCTCTACCACCTTACCCAAACTTACAATTCCTTTGGCTCGACCCAAACCTGCCCATTTTGTCTCTCCACATCCCTATCTTACTCCTTGAAGCCTCACTTTGGGAAGAAGTCTCCTTAAGGAAGCATTTGAGCTCAAATCTAGGAGAGTTACCCGATTTTAAGGTGATGTCTTCACTTGTGTTCTTTTGTTTTATTTTGCTTCTCCAACCCCATAAACTCTTTTTATTCATTTATTTTGTAACAACTATAGTATATTCAATATACTAGGATATTTTTATAAGAATATTTTGAGCTACACTTACACATATCTACATCTAATGGTTAAAGAACATACTGTTTCTGTGGTTGGCGAATTTCTGCCTCACGAAACGATGATTGTTCAATCTTCTTTTAAACACATTTAATGGTGTCCGTTAAGATGTAACTCATTTTATATATGATATATATTATGTTTATGTTTTCCTTATGCTTCTTTATTTCTCATTTGTGGTATACCTTTATGGTTTCCATTGTGGGTAAACACGATAATTTCATTTTAGGAAGTGCGGACTACCGCCCCCTCAAAGTTATGTGATTCGTTAATTCCATATGTGGGACGTATAAAGGATGGATTTAAAGTTATTATATATGATTTTATACTGGAATTATAATATACCTCTATATCATTATTATTTCTTTCCATTTATGTATGAGATAGAAATGAAAGTAGCGTTCATGCGTACGTACGGCTTACCGTCTCCATGAACGGTGCATTTCATTTCTTATCCCCAAATGTAATGTACTATTATAAGTACATATATATAATGGATATATATGATGTATGTTACATCTAAATGATTAATATAATTATGTAATTAAAATATACATACCTCTCATTTAGTTTTAATTCCATTAATATGACATAGAAATGTAAGTAACGTTCATGTGTACGTACGGCTTACCGTCTCCATGAACGGTGCATTTCATTTCTTACCTCTAAATGATTATGTGATATTATAAATACATGTATATACTAGATATATATGATATATATGATATACAAATCAGGAATGTCATTCTGGATATAAAGAATCTTTGACCACACGAACAACATGTAATTGTAAGAAGTCCACATTCGACTAAAGAACCAAATATCGACAAAACAAACATTATTAACATAAATGATTACATAATGTTTATAACATGTAAATAAGTGATATAAAATGAATAATGAACTTTAAAAAGTTTCTTAAGCAAATTGAAATTAACTCAAGTTTATTATTCAGGACGTTAAAGAACGATTGACTCAAGTCGGACCCGAGGTACGGGACTTCGTCTCAATCACCTTTCATTGAGGCATATTTCGTTTTATATACCACTTTATTTTATATGGTGTATAAACCCATTTTACTTTTACTTTTATACAAAAGGAATATTTTTCTATGAAGCTTTTTACAAAATGACAAAAAGGAATGTTTCTTTTAACGTACGCGGTGACAACGACCTTTTCCGTCGTTGTGAGTATTATTTGGTCTTTGGCTTCCTGAAAAAGCCGTAATGTTTTTTTGAAATGAAATAAATACCATATACTCTTTTATGTATTTTGGTATTGAAAATGGTTTTTATAATGGATTTGTTATGTCAATATATTTAAGTGATATAATGTGATCAAAGTGTGGAAATGTTTTCTTTCCATTATATTTGTTTTATGTCTTATGATTTTAATAATGGTACTTGGACATTTGACGGGTGGTTACGTGATAAACCATATGACGGGTGGTGCCGTGAATACCAGGACGGGTGGTTACGTTATAACCTCCAATGCATTGGGTATGGAAGTCAGCCGTATGGCTATTACATTAAGTATGTATGGAAGTTGGCCATATGGCTATTCCATTAAGTGATATGTGTGGAAGTTGGCTGTATGATTATTCCACTTAAGTATGTTTATGTCCCAAGTTACCTTTATATGTTATGTGTTATTTATATGGGTTTTATGGTAATCCTTTGGTTACAAAAGGGTAAGTAATGATATTTTATTCAGCGAAGAGTTTTTACTACTTCTTGAAGGTGAAGGTATTACTTTGATAAAGTATACATGGTTTACATGAAGTTTGAAAAACTAAATGTTTTCATTCTTTGTGTATCCCTTACTGAGCTTTTTATGCTCTCCCCAAGTTTTTTTGAAATTTTTTTCATAGGACTTAATGTGGAATAGGGTCAAGGATGGGATCAAGGGAAAGTCATGCTATATAAAACATGGAACTAGACATGTTTCTGTTTAAGAGTTTTTTATTATATGGATACTTAGTAGAAGTTTCTACTTTGTAATCTTTTGAGATGTAACAGTTATTTCCTAATTATCTAAAACTCTAAACCTGAAAAGATCCCCAATGTGAATTATTCATTTAATTAAATATTAAGTAATGTTTAAGGCAAGGGCCTTATAGTTGGTATCAATGGTCGGTTTAGACAACTTTAGGAGTTAGAAAATTGTTAAATTATAAGTTATTTTATGATATGATTGAAATGATATAGTATTAAAAGATTACCATGTTGCTTTACCTAAGGTATTTCAGTGTTAAGAATGGTTTTTCGTAGAGGAAAAAGAGAAGCTTTTTTGGGAAGGAATACTGAGGGAAATGACCTTCCAAATCATTATCCTGAGATGGTTGGAATCAGAACTACAAAGTTTTTTGAAGTGATGGCTCATTTGACTCAGGTTACTACCGAAGGATTTGAAAGGAAGATTGGTGAATGCTCCAGTTTTGGAACTTCCTTCAAGGAATGGTGAGTTTGTTATATACAGTGATGATTTGTTGAAGGGGCATGGATGTGTACTTATACAGAATGATCAGGTAATTTCTTATGCTTCACGTCAGTTGAAAAATCATGAGGTAAATTACCCTACACATTATTTGGAATTAGCTGCTTTTATTTTTTCTTTTAAAATTTGGAGGCATCATTTGTATGGAGTAAAGTGTGAAATATATACTAATCACAAAATTTTAAATTATATATTCACTCAGAAATAATTGAACATGAGACAGAGGAGATGGCTAGAATTAATCAAGGATTATGACTGTACAATTCATTACCATCTGAGAAAAGCAAATAAAGAGGCCAATCATTGAGTCGAAAAAGTAATGCTTCATTAACCATGCTACGTTTGGAACGAGATCCTTTGGTTAAGGATTTGATGAAATTGGGCATAGAAGTTGTTGGTGCAGGATGTCCTTCTGTTTTGTTTCAGGTATCAGTGAAATATTCTCTATCAGAGAGAATCAAGCAAGCACAGAAGTAAGACAGCGAGTTGTAGAAAAAGGTAGAGCTGGTTCAGAAGGGTAAGTTTTCTGAATTCATCATTCATAATGATTGTGTTTTGAGATTTGGGAAGAGATTGTGTGTGCCTTGTGATTCACAGTTGAAGAGAGAGTTTTTATTTGAAGCTCATAGTTCTCCATTTTCATTTCATCCTGGCAGTACTAATATGTACAGAGATCTGCGGGAGTATTACTGGTGGGATGGAATGAAAAGAGATATTGCTGATTTTACTATGAAGTGTGTGACTTGTTAGCAGGTTAAAGCAGAGGGGAAGTTACCAAAAGGGATGCTTCAGCCTTTACCACTGCCAGAGTGGAAATGGGAAAATATATCCATGGACTTTGTTGTGGGATTACCGAGGACATCTCGAGGTAATAATGCAATCTGGGTTATTGTGTATTGATTGACTAAATCTGCTCATTTCCTTGCCATACGAGATAATTTTTCCCTAGATCAACTTTCCCATTTGTATCTTAAAGAGATAGTTAGGTTACATGGATTTCCTCTCTCCATTGTATCTGAACGTGATCCCAGGTTTACTTATAACTTTTGGAAAGGCCTTCAGAAGTCGTTGGGTACTGAATTAAATATTAGTACTTCTTTTCATCCACAATCAGATGGGCAGTCAGAACCAACAATTCAGACCTTGGAGGATATGCTACGAGCTTGTTCGATGGATTATCCGGGAAGTTGGGACCAACATCTTTCTTTGGTTGAGTTTTCTTATAATAAAAGTTTTCATTCCAGTATATAGATGGCACCATTTGAGGCATTATATGGGAAGCGGTGTCGAACTCCAGCATTTTGGGATGAAGTGGGTGAAAGGAAGCTGATGGGACCAGAATTGGTAGAAGAGATGGCAGAAAAATTTCAGTTGATCCAGAAACACATGAGAACAGCTCAGAGCAGGCAGAAGAGTTATGTGGATAACCAGATGAAGGATCTATCTTTCGAGGTAGGTGATCATGTTTTTCTCAAGGTTTCTCCATGGAAAAGTGTGATGAGATTTGGTAAGAAAAGAAAGTTGAGTCCAAGGTTCATTAGACAATATGAAATTCTGGAGAAAGTTGGATCAGTTTCTTACCGAGTGGCTTTACCTCCGAGTTTATCTCAGGTACACAATGTTTTTCATGTTTCTATGTTGAGGATGTATATGCCAGATCCATCTCATGTTTTGAGTCCAGAGGTAGTTCAGCTGGAGGAGAACCTATCTTATGAAGAACAACCAGTCCAGATTCTTGACCGAAGAGAGCAAGTGTTGCTAAATAATGTAATTCACCAGGTAAAGGTTTTGTGGAAAACCCATATGGTTGAAGAGGCAATGTGGGAATCTGAAAATGCTATGAGGGATAAATACCCCAACTTATTTTGATATGTGAATAAAATTGCGAGGACACAATTCCCAAAAGGGGGGAAGGATGTAACATCCCAGGTAAATAATGAATAAAACATTTTCATATTTATTAATATTTACAAATTAAATATTAATTTTACTTTAAAGGGATTTCTATGTTCGATAGAGTACCCGATACGCAACAAAGAGTTTCTTTGAAATCTTACGTTGCACACTAGTAATAAAATAATATTATTTTAAATGGTAGTTAACACATAGCCATTGTATTGGAGATAATGGATTGAAATAACTAAAATATGATTATATATGTTTTTTAAATGTTTTTACTTTTATCTAATAAAATATAAAGGCTTAAAATACGGAAAGAATTCAATTTTAGGCGTATATGTCCTAGTTTTCACTAAAGGTTCACATATCGCCTTATGATAGAGAACCGTCATTAAATATAGTTTTGTTCACTCTTATACATTCTATTGGACCAAATAAAAATCTTCTTTATAATCGGGACATCAAAATTTACTTTGTGTAAATTTTTGGTATTTTTCCGATAAAGTTCATTTTTTAATGAATAGTGTAAAATGTTGTATTTTAATTCAAAACCTCTTTTTAATATAATTTATTTCTATGATTAGATTATCTTTTGAATTGGTTTTCAATTGAAATTAGAATATATTTTTACCATTAAATCCAATAGTGGTCGTTGGAATTAATTTCACTTTGAAATCGGACTTAAACTAGTGTCAATCTTTTGATACTTATTGTTTCATAAAAACAGGCTATTTGCTCTAATAGCGGGAATTAATTATTAAATTAATTAATGAAAATTATATGTTTTGACTTTTGTAAAATGGACTTCATTTTTGAATTTGGAATATCAAATATATCTTAGGGTCAAGTTTTGGTATTTTTCTGAAAAACTTCAATTTTTGATGAATAGTGAAACCACTAAGTGGTACTTAAAAAACTGCTTTTTCGTTTAAATGAAATTTTACCACCTATGTGTTTTGAATTTCAAAAATCCGAAATACATGGTTGTCATTAAGAAGTAAAATTTTGTTTAATGGGATTAAAATAATTTTTTGGTGAATAGTAACTTGTTAAGTTTTTAATCGCGATTAGAGGTAATTAGTGTAATTTAAGGTAAAAATAATGTTGTAATAATATGAAATGAACTTGAAACATGTCCTAACCTCATTGGATGTGTCCTGTCCGACTAGTACAATCCATGGGTCAACTTGGGGACCCCATTAAACCACTTTGGTTGGAAAATGACATTAATAACTTTTTCTTTATAGTTAAAATAAAAATGTCACAATCATGAGTTGTTTTACTAAAACAATTTTTACATGGGGTTATACAAATCATATTTTTGACTATAAATATTCATTGGAAAGATAAAACGATTTCCTAAATCATAGTAGTTTTTTTATAATTTTTATACATTAAATAAATTAAATTATTTATGACACCATGATGATGCAGCGATTACCTCATTATTTAACAATTTAAATAAAATGGAAAGATAATGTAAAATATAAGACCTAAACATGTAAAAAACCTATTTTATGGGTGGATTTAGAACCCTTATCACCTCCTCCTAGAAAAACATCAATTTGGGACCATTAAAATCCGATATTCATTCTAAAATAAAGTAACATTTCCATACTTTCCAAGAGTGTCCCTCCTCTCCTCTTATAAAAGGCCCCCACCTCTACCACCTTACCCACACTTCCAAAGCCTTTTGCTCGGCCAACCCCTGCCCATTTTGTCTCTCCACATCCCTATATTACTCCCTAAAGCCTCACTTTGTGCATAAGTCTTCCCAAGGAAGCCTTCGAGCTCAAATCTAAGAGAGTTACCCGATTTTAAGGTGATGTCTTTACTTGTGTTATTTTGTTTTATTTTGCTTCTCCAACCCCCTAAACTCTTTTTATTAATTTATTTTGTAACAAATAAATTATCTTCAATATACTAGGATGTTTTTATAAGAAACTTTAGAGATAAACTTACACACATCTACATCTAATGGTTAAAGAACATACTGTTTCTGTGGTTGGCGAATTTCTGCCTCACGAAACAATGATTGTTCAATATTCTTTTAAACACCTTTAATGGTGGCCATTAAGATGTCACTATATTTATATATGATATATATTATGTTTATATTTTCTTTATTCTTCTTTATTTTTCATTTGTGGTATACCTTTAGGGTTTCCATTGTGGGTAAGCACGATAATTTCATTTTAGGAAGTGCGGACTACCGCCCCCTCAAAGTGATGTGATTCGTTAATGCCATATGTGGGACGTATAAAGGATGAATTTAAAGTTATTATATATGATGTAATACTGGAATTATAATATACCTCTATATCATTATTATTTCTTTCCATTAATGTATGAGATAGAAATAAAAGTAGCGTTCATGCGTACGTAAGGCTTACCGTCTCCATGAACGGTGCATTTCATTTCTTATCCCCAAATGTAATGTACTATTATAAGTACATATACATAATGGATATATATTATTTATGTTACATCTATATGATTAATATAATTCTGGAATTAAAAAATACATACCTCTCATTTAGTTTTAATTCCATTAATATGACATAGAAATGGAATTAGCGTTCATGCGTACGTACGGCTTATCGTATCCATGAACGGTGCATTTAATTTATTACCTCTAAATGATTATGTGATATTATAAATACATTTATATACTAGATATATATGATATCCAAATCAGGAATGACATTCCGAATATAAAGAACCATTGACAACACGAACAACATGTAATTGTAAGAAGTCCACTTTCGACTTAAGAACCAAATATCGACAAAACAAACATTATTAACTTAAATGATTACATAATTTTTATATCATGGAAATAAGTGATATAAAAAGAATAATGAACTTGAAAAAGGATCTTAAGAAAATAGATATTAACTCAAGTTTATTATTCAGGACGTTAAAGAACGATCGAGTCAAGTCAGACCCGAGGTAAGGGACTTCGTCTCAATCTCCTTTCATTGAGGCATATTTCGTTTTATATACAACTTTCTTTTATACGGTGTATAAACCCCTTTTACTTTTACTTTTATACAAAAGGAATCTTTTTCTACGAAGCTTTTTATAAAACGACAAAAAGAAATGTTTCTTTTAACGTACGTGGTGACAACGACCTTTTCCGTCACCGCGAGTATTATTTGGTATTTGGCTTCCTGAACAAGCCGTAATGTTTTTCTAAAATGAAATAAATACCATATACTCTTTTATGTATTTTGGTATTGAAAATGGTTTTTATAATGGATTTGTTATGTCAATATATTTAAGTGATATATTGTGATCAAAGTGTAGAAATGTTTTCTTTCCATTATATTTGTTTTATGTCTTATGATTTTTATAATGGTACTTGGACATTTGATGAGTGGTTACTTGATAAACAATATGACTGGTGGTGTCATGAATACTAGGATGGGTGGTTATGTTATAACCTCCAATGCATTGGGTATGGAAGTCGGCTGTATGGATATTCCATTAAGTATGTATGGAAGTTGACCGTATGGCTATTCCATTAAGTGATATGTGTGGAAGTCGACTGTATGGTTATTCCACTTAAGTATGTTTATGTCCCAAGTTACCTTTATATGTTATGTGTTATTTATATGGGTTTTATGGTAATCATTTGGTTACAAAAGGGTAAGTAATGATATTTTATTCAGCGAAGAGTTTTTACTACTTCATGAAGGTGAAGGTCTTACTTTGATAAAGTATACATGGTTTACTTGATGTTTGAAAAACTAACAGTTTTCATTCTTTGTGTATCCCTTAATGAGCTTTTTATGCTCACCCAAAGTTTTTTTGAAATGTTTTTCACAGGAATTAATGTGGAATAGGTTCAGGGATGGGATCAAGGGAAAGTCATGCTATATAAAACATGGAACTATACATGTTTCTTTTTAGGAGTTTTTTATTCTATGGAAACATAGTAGAAGTGTCTACTTTGTAATATTTTGAGATGTAACAGTTATGTTCTAATTCTCTAAAACTCTAAACCTGAAATGATACTCAATGTGAATTATTCATTTAATTAAATATTAAGTAATGTTTAAGGCTGGGGCCTTATACATTGTGCTTAATACAGTCGATCTGAGCATGGACTGTAGATAACCAATCCATGCCCAAGATGATGTCATAAGGCCTCGACGCCACTACAAGAAGATCCCAGCCAAAGCTCTTGCCTCTTATAGTAAGCTCACACTACCAGAAATAGTGCATAGTCGTCGAGTCTGCTCTCGTAGGAGTCTCTAGCCGTAAAGATCGTGCCAACGACTCTGTCGGAATCTCCGAGCTATAAACAATGGCAGTGGCAGTAAAAGTATAACTCGCTCATGTGTCTATAAGAACTGCAAAAATTGTGGAGTAGACACAGATAGTACCTCAAATCTTCTCAGGTGCATCGTGGTCATATGCCTCGACTGCCTGGAGCTGAGCCTGTCCTTGTCTTCCAGCTCCCTGTGGTCGAGGTGGTCCTCCTGGTGGTGGTGGTGGGAGAGCCTTGAAGCATCATCCACCACCTGCTGCTCAGCCATCTCCTCTGCCTCGTCTGCCAGCTCCCTGTGGACCGCCATGATCGAACCTCTGCCTCTGCCTAGGTGGTCCCTCAACCTTCTGATGCTCCTCTGCATAGAGGGTTGGGCAGTCATGAGCCATGTGGGACTACCCGACGCATGCATAGAACTGTCTGCCTCTCGAATGACTGGCTCTGTTGCGTTTTCCACGCACCTCTGAACCAGTATCCTAAGGTCGCCCACCTAATTTCCTAGTCCACTTGGACCTCTACGATGTCTGTCTACTACCAGCTACAGAAGACTCCGCTATGTATCGCCCTGTGGTAGGCCTCGCTGCTAGTGTAGGCTCAACAAGGAAGCTCTCCACAAGTAGGTATTTCTCAATTACTCCTACATGCGTCGGAATGCTGAGGTAGATCATCGAAGCCCTGATCTCATGCCTCAGTCCCTGCTCAAAGGTCCAGGCCCGAAAGAATGGGTCCTGTAACATGTCCGTGGAGTAGCGCGAGAGTTCAGTAAATCTCACCGAGTACTGGGCTATTGTCATGCTGCCCTACCACAGCTGTAGTAACTCCTGGATGCGCACCGCCTGGAGGGTGGCTGGAACGAACTCCAAGAGAAATAGGCTCTCGAAGTCTATCCAAAGTAGAGATGCCTCATCGTGAACCTAGAGCATTAGGCTCCACTATCTACCTGTTTCTATGTGAAGGAGACTCACTGCATGAATCACCATGAGGTCAGCCGGTGTCCCTACTAATCTGAAGACTTTGACGGCAGCCTCCAGCCAATCCTCGGTTGCCTGAGGTTCCGTCTCTCCACATAACCTGGGCGGCCTCTTACGCTAAAACACATGCAGTTCAATCATGAGACGTGCACTCTCAGCTACTGGGGCTGGTGGCATCGGTGGATCGCTAGGTAGAGGTACCGCCGGTGCCTCTGCTGTAATGGGGCCCTGTACCGAGGCCTCGTCGCTCAGTGGGCTTCCATCTCGCACAAAGCTCGGAACTCTAGCTGGCTGCCATCATGGGGTTATCTAGAAAAGTAATAGGTGTGCCATGGTTAATATAGTATACCTAGTGAGCTGAAACAAAGTAATCACAAATGAAACTTTTAAAACACACATGCAATCAATGTTTTCGTGCACTGAGTCGAAAATCAGAAGTCAGGGTCTTGGTGTACGGATACATCGGCCGCCGCATCAATACTGGACTCCCTAGACTGATAACCACACTCAATACTCTAAACATTATTGCTTCACATAGAATAAATTATCAGAGTCCTGAGTTCTACGGTAGAACTGACTCCTCTGATACCAATTTGTCACGACCCGTCTTCGGGGCTCGTGTCGTGACTACCCCAAGCCCGCCTTCCATAGGCCAGGGGCTGGCGACTAGCACAAAAGACATAAATCCCAATAAAATGGAAGGAATTTCCTTTATATAAGAAGACAAACACAACAGATTATGCAAGACTAAGTAAAGACTAAGTAAAATGAGTACAAATGGAAGTGCTGAAAAGTAAATGGGCCAGAATACAAACCCCACTGAAAGTACAGAACAACTAAGAAAAGTGAAGTAAAATAGCTGAAAAGTAAAGCAGCATCCACCAAGACGACCTCCAGGAATCCCACATGAAGGGTGGGTAGAGATGGTCTCCTCAGCTCCTCAAATCTGTCTGTCTGCTCCGTGTACGTCCCGCCTGATAGTCCACCTCCGGATACCGCTCCGCTCCACAAGCCTCAACCACGATCACCAATGTCTGTCATCTTCATCCAACACAATGTAGTGCGGGCATAGCCCATGTTGGGGTGAGTATACGATACTTAGTAGGGACCCTAAGTCCCCCGAAGGCCTCATAGAATCCTCAATGGATAAACCAAAATGGAATTATACAAACACAAAGAATCAACCATCTCTACTTAGGTATATTCCCATACATATGCCTAAGTCATCAATTAATATTCGGCTCTAACTCACGACCCCAAGTATAACCCAGTCCACACAGGAAAGTACAACCCAGTCCACACAGGAAAGCACAAATCAATCCACACAAGAAAGCAAGGCAATCACATCGATGATAATGATTGAAGTCAAGACTCCGCTCTCATAGGCATACTACTCATGAAGAGGGGTGGAGATGATATATGTAGCCTTTGAATCATCTTCCCTGCCGAACCCACGTAGGATTCAAGTACAGAAGTCGTCGATGTCGAACCCACATAGGATCCTAGTACAGTAACCATCGCTGCTGAACCCACGTAGGATCCAAGTACAGTCTTCCTCACTACCGAACCCATGTAGTATCTAAGTACATTCATCCTCGTTGTTGAACCCATGTAGGATCGAAGTACAGTCGTCATCGTCGTCGCAGTCGCATCCAGGTCTTGGTTTCCCGCACACAGCATGCTCGATTCCGGGAGGGTCCACTTCACAAGCCAATGGGGTGATACATCAAATGTCATGAAGTCCAGAGTTGATGTATCACAATGTTCTGTCTCGTCAATAGTAACTCAACGTGACAGACGGCGCGTCAATCGGACGCCCAGTCTGAGAGATATTGGCTTTTCCATCCAAGGGACCCGGTTGGTTTTTAAGTTAAATCCAACCCAATCGTACTCCAAATACATCCAAACCTCTAGTGGATTAATCCAAAAGAACCATCTTACTAACAGTTATTCAACGCAATTGACAGCACGTCATTCGGACGTCCGGTCCTTAAGTTATAAGTGTTTCCGCTCCAAGGGCCAGGTTAGCTTCAGGTTCCATCCAACCTGGCCTTACCCAAACTTCACCAAAACCTCATTTGTAATATATCGAAACGACCGACTCGATCCAAGGATCCCTATGCAATTGACATTGCGTCGATCAAAGGTCCATAGCCCAAGATATGGGCGTTTGAACGAACCTGGTCCGAAAATAGGGGGTCTGGGCCCGGTCCAACCTGGCCCAATACCCCCCCCCCCCCCCCCCAGGTGGGCCCGAACCAGGTCGACCCAACCAGGGTCCGGGTCCGGCCCAGCTGGCGCGGCCCGACCCGGCTGGCGTAGCCCGGCCCGGTGGCCTGCGGCACGGCTCGGAAGCCGACCGCGGCTCGACGCTGGTCGAGCGAGCCGCAAGGGGTGCACCCCTTGCTTCTGGAAATGGCGGACCCTGTGGGGTCGGCCCTAAAAACAAGTCGGGGGGTTACGAACCCCCCCCCCCTATCCCGGTTTTCTGGAAAACGGCTGGCCTTTATGGTTGTCCGGTTGAGCTGCCGCGGGACCCTTTAGGGTCCCGCCTCCGGGAGTCGCAGGCGGCAGGCACAGCCGGACGCCCCTTGGTGGACCTCCGCGACGCTCTTGTTCGACCGGCACGGCACGACGACACCACAATCCTCCGCTACAGCCCGCTCCACCTGTGGCCTTCCTCGGCATCTCCGGAGCGGCACGACGGTGCTGCACACCACCGCGGCCCACTCCAGCCGCAGTCCCTTCGTCATCACCGGCACGGCGCGACGACACGGTGAACCACCATCGCGGCCTGCTCTGGCCACAGTTCTATTTGTTCTCGTGCGGTGCAATGGTACCGCACCGCCATCGCCTCAAATGTCAATAATGATCAATAAAAAAAGGGGGGGAGAATCAGTCATGTTTGTCTGGTCCGATCTCCTCCCGTTAGGATGATAACAAGCAGCCAAAGAAAACAAGAATTCTCAATGACAAAACAAAACACAATTTTAATTCATTAAAATTGAACTTAACTTCTACCTTGAAAGAAGTTCGTGATTTCCAAGAGTAGCAGATGATATCGTCATTTCCGTCATCATCATTGTATCCTCCCTTGTCGCGGAGGAAGAAGAGGATAAAGAATCTGGGGCTGCCGAATCAACGTTCTTTGTCGAAGAGTTGGCGTTCTTCGTTGAAGACAAAGTTCTTTAAATGAAACTAGAGCTTTCTCCTCCAATTCTCCACACAACAAGCCAACCAAAAAATAAAAAAGGCTCCCCCTTATTTTATTAAAACATGCCATGCATTCAAAATTACAAATTCAAATACTTAATTCAATTAATTGATGAAGTTTAATTAATTAAATTAATGTGTGTTGGCATGAATTAAATTAGAAGAGTGGGGAGTGGATGAGTTACCCAATTAAATACATGGGGTTTAATCAGAGGTTTAATGTGTTTAGGGAATGTGAATGGTTGGGGCTCGTGTGGGCCCCACCCCACAATTATCCTCACATGTGTAGTTAAGAGTTTGGGGGTCCCATACTAACTACCCCATGTAGGATATAACCACATAAGATAAAGAATAAAAGTAGTTCTAAAATTTTTATTCAATTATTATTTAAACCACAAAATTAAACTCCTTCTCCCGTGAAAACGCATCTACGGTAAAAGTACTCTTAATAAATTACTGGTGTTGTGGTTCCATTGGTTCCCTCATATTTCATTTCCAAGCACCGGTTCAAAAGATAGAAAAACCCGCTCGTTCATTTACTGAACGTTCCCGAGCTAAAATTCGGAAATGGATTCTGGGCACACCGGGCCTCAGAATCAGGTGCCATCAGATACTGCATACTTGTAAAATCGCAAAGAATTTAAGAAAAAATTTTCCTTGAAATTTACGGGTCTTTACATATTACATTAATCAACTTGATATATAATACATTGTCTTGTTAAAGAATATATTTATATATAAGGGTTAACATATAAATTTGAGATATTGGAAAAAATATTGAATTCAATTTATCTAATGATAGAGATGAAAAAACAGTTGACCTATAAATAAACACCAGAAGACCTTATGGAAAAGGAATTCTCCAAAGAAAGAAACTATAATGTAAGGTTAAAAACATGGTGATGGTTTTATATTCATCATATAAATTCATACATTTTTTTATTGTTAATAATTATTTATACAAGTAGAAAGTATATGTAAATCTGTAAAATTTACATGATCAATTATGATTCAATAAAAAATATATATATATATCATAGTACAAGGGACTTTTAAATTTTAATATTGTATTTGGTATTCGAGTGAGACTATGCATGGATGGTACGTATGTGGTACCAATAATAATTTATTGGTAATAACATTTTTTTTCCTATATCAATTAGAAATTTTCTTGTCATATCTATATTCAGTGTCCATTAAATTTATCACTAGATGTGAAGACAAAAAATCATGAAAGATTTCAATATGAAACAATCATAATGGGATGGTGACGTCATAGGAATCCAATCAGGGTGAATGTTATTAAAATCTAGTTCATGATTAAAATAAGAAACCAAATCATAGAATATTAATTTATAATTAATATATTACATGTTTCTACCTATGGTATGGGGGTGTGACATTTTTTCAAGTAATATGTTTTAGATAACTTTTGGAACCGGCTATTGGTCTTACATTTAGTTAAGAACATGATGAATGTAACTACCCAAGTATTTATAAAAGTTGAAACCAAAGATCACTGGAATTAGATATATTGATGTTTAAATATTGGTTTCTTATAACTATTCAATAGTACATATTCTGACATTGTATTAAAAAATAAAAGTTGATATAATATGAGGGGGAATTATTAAAAATTTCTAATGAATAATTACCTCTATTAAGAAATGTTCCAGAAAAATAAGGTGAATAATGAGGTAATTTTATTCCAGAAAAATTTTCAATGGATCAACCACTTAATCCATAATATGTACAAGATATGATAAATCCAATACATACTTTATAATTTTAAAAAATTATTTTTTTATAGGAGAACATATAGGGAATCATAAATAACTATATAGTATTACTTATGGAAGTAACAAAAATATATATATATGGTCTGTGGAGTGTATGGGGTAATAGTTACAATGGGACACACACTAGTCTTCTTATATATTAATACAATCTCATATCATAGGTAGGTAAGGTAATGAGATAGACCGAATCAATATATCTAGTTATATTTATACTGAAAAATATTGAGTATATTTATTCTTATAATGTAGATAAAAATTATTAAAGATTATATAATGCCTTGTTCCAGTTCTTGGTATCAAACATAATATGTAATGTTTTACCATTATGATAACTAATTTAATAGTACTATCCAACCAATATATGATGTATAAATAGTTAAAATAGAGATATAATATTGGATATGATCTTTTGAGAAGTCATACTCAAAGACGTAATGTTAATGATATAATAATAGTCCCACATTGGAAATGTGACAGACCCATGACTAAATCTATAAAACAGTACAAACATGATCTTATCACATGATAGCTAACAGGGATATTATGAAAGTAGGCTCTGCTGAAAGTTAGTGTGTTTTAATAGTTGCTTCTCATGACCTTAATACAAATAAATTTTTATTTCCATTTCATCTATTCAATGTGATATATATGACGTACACTTGAGATTATAGTGTTGATATTTCTACAGCAACTATTTAAATTATAATTTTTCATATAATATTTAGGTAATAAAAATTTATATATTTCCCATTATATAATGAAAACCTCTAGATACTATGAAATTAATCATAAAAATATTTCATATGGTATATAGACCTCATAATAACTAGAAACAGTTTATGTCAGACTATCTGGTGCTAGGGAACCATGTTCTTTGAGGTTTCTTCTCATGTAGTACACACATTTTTGTCTCTAGTAGGTGTGATCAAGAGGATATATATAGCAACTTGAACACCACATGTTTTGGGTTCTATTAGATTATAATATTTATAGACCATTATATTTGTCTCCAGACCCGAGATCATTAAATATCTATGGTATTTGATCATGTACATCTATTCATGTAAAAAACCATGATAACGAAGTCATTGTGAGGTGGCTCGTGTTGGGTGCACTATTGGTTATATGAAATTGGTTGATTGATTAATATATAATATTTCCCTTTCAAGTTGATGAAATTATGTCTTGGTCCTAGTTGTTTAGGGTGGTAGTACCATCATAAATCAATGTCCTTGTTAGTTGAACGTAAGTCATTCTAAATAGATCAACAAATAATAAAACAAGAAATGACTCTAACAAAAGTGTGCTTCTTACTTTTTGAGATATCTCGTATGAAAAATAGATTATATTGCACAGTGTGTGTTTATATTATTGTTGTAATTTCTATGAATATTTCATATATCTTTATGGCCCTAGATAGGTTATAGGACACCACTCATGTTTTGTAAATACTATTCACTACTATCACAAAAAAGTCCTAAACGATCACACAGAATTGCATATTCAAGAATCATCCATATTCTGGTGAATAGGTATACAAGACATTTTGGACCTACAACATGTTCCAAGTGTTTTACAAGATGTATCGATTAGTAACATATATATAAATTCACTATTATTATTGTATTCAACAATCGGGTTGAATTTATTTATTAAAAGTACTTACATTTTTTCATGTAAATAGAAAGAATAATAATATATGAATGCATATTATTTTAATATGTAAGGTTCATTTAATATTATTATTGATTTTGACCCACAACAATGAGCTGGGTTTATCATATAATATGATTAATATATAGTAAATTTATGAGATAAAATATAAATTATATTTATGAAAAATTTATCTCAGTGTTAGTATATATTTATGACTAATTTAGTGGACATGAAATATATGATGGGTAAGGAACCCTAACATGGTCTTTTGGATACCTAAAATATAAGTCAAGGGGAAAATCATTCCATGTATTATTCATCAGTAAAAATTGAGATATTCTCTCTCATACCAAAACATCAAGATGGAATCACTCTAACTATGAAAAAAAATCAAGAATGCATTCATGGATTGTAGGAACTAGATCGTGGTGATCATAATGATTTCAAAGATATAATTGGATTTCCAAATGATGACCCAACTTTTAATTAAAATTTTAAATAGTGACTCTTGAAGCATTTTTTGGGGACCTATAGGGGTTTGCCCTTATATGTTTTGAGAAATAATTAAAGAAAACATATGACAGGTGATCTGTCTTCAATAGAATAGCGTAATCAAATTGTTTTATTATCTATGTTATGATTAGTTGACATGAGATCCTCAGACCCTATAGGGTATTAGATAGTTAGAAATGACAAAATTTAATCACGCGGGTGATAAAATATTTTTAAATTCCTAGCCCACCGGCTTTTATTGTTCCCCACGGTAACATCACTCACAATTCATGTTCTCATAATTAACCAAAATAAATGATTTTTTGGGAAAAATATGTTGAAATCCCACCTCATTCAAATTTATGAAGTTATACCAACTTTCTTTAAAATAAATTTAAAATAAATGTTTCCATATTTGTTATACTGTATAGTATTGAAAATACACTACACATATTTTCCATTCCATAAGATATATCACTTGATCACATCTCTATGATATATATCACTGAATTGATAAGGATACACGGAATAACACTATCCTATATATTTGATAATGATATTATGTTTACCATTGTGTTCAATAAGATTATTCAAAATTATTTTTTCATAGAGTTAAAAACCAACATTTCATTTCATCCACATACATATGATCAATCTGATATTACTATTCATATAATATAGGATGTTTCCAATTCATTATTTTAGGGTATTAAAGGATGTCAGGATCATCAAATTACTTTGGATTATTCTCAAATAAAACTAACTTCCACTAAGAATCATTCTTTTTCTGTATGAAGACCGTTATGGGTTGAAATATTGTACTCCGGTCAATTTGGATGATGTTAGAGAACGAAATATTTTGGGACTGGAACATTTTAGTGAAATTATTGGAAATATCCAAGCCCTTAAAAATCACATTTTAGAATCATAGATTCAGTGGATGATATTTGATTACAATATATGAATGTGATATGTATTTTCATGTTTTTGTAGTGTGTAAGGACCCCTATCCTAGTTTCCTAGAACTTGTGCTTTATATTAATACATTAGCATGATTACAAGAATTTAGAATCTTAAAGGAATCAATATTTTAATAGTTTTTTAATACAAAATACAAATAGAATTTCAACATTAGAACTTGATATGAATTATAGAATATAAATTCCATTGGAAAAATATATGACACATTGATTATCCCTAAGATTCATTAATTATATTTATCAATAAAACCTGGGTAAAACAAAAAAATGAAAGTGGTCAGCTCATATGATCATTAAAGGAAAGTAATACATTATATGTTATCATAAAAATAAACATTAGTAATGGTAAAAAACAATTAACACATTCCTTTAAAATATATTCTTTAACATAAAATGGGAGAACTAAAATGTCATTATATAAGGCCATATAAATGATCTTATGAGAATGAAACAGAACCATTTATATTATATTAGTTTAAAAATCTCATGGTTTATCAATTAATAATACCATAATTAGGGGTTTTATAAGGTCGGGCATCTGAAACATATTGTCAAGGCATTGACCAAGATGTTTAAAAATTCTGGAGTAATGCATCGGCCAAAACCCGATTATACATTATCTTATGAGACCCACTAATTCATCATGTAGATAAAGAGTTAACCACCTATAACATTATAATTCCAAATAATTATTCATATAAAGGGTTTATACATAAAGAATATGAACATATGAAATAAGATTCTCTAACCTGTACACATAAACAATAACTATTCTTAGTATTTTGGTTAATGGTATCAAGACACAACATCAATAGTAAAACTAATCATAAACAATTTAAAATAATATGTAAGATGATAACCATAATATATTAACCTTAATAAGACATATAATTAAATATAGGTGTTCAAATAGATAAAAATACTATAATAAAACAATTGAGGAATTTTTTAGAGAAATTACATTTACTTCGAAAAGAATATTCCTTTTCAAATATTCCTTGAAAAGAAACTGAAATGAAATAAGAAATTTTTTTAAATTATGAAATTATATGTTTTAAAAATATTATGGTGTCTTAAAATATAAAATAGAGTGCAATTGAAACTAGGTAAGAATATGAGAAGTTACCTACAATCGTGATTGTTTATCGGGAAGAATTGAGATTGATCTTTAAAAAACATTTAACTCACCATAAAAAAAGGATTATAATTGGTACAGATATATATATATCATTAAATATGGATTTATGACGAGTATATAAGAATAAATAATATCTTATTATGGATTAATTGATAAAAAGAGTAAAAAAGATGAAAATGGAGGTTTTGGTAGAAAACCTTGACCTTATGTACGAATGTGTTCTACACTTGAACATAATATCCTTGATAATAAAATTAAATTCATTAGTTAATTATTCAAGAACCTAATATATATTTATTTTCTTATTGTTTTGTTGAGTACATTTATGGAATTTGGGATGAGATAAAAGATACAAATTTATCCCTCGGTAGCTTTTGATTGCTTGGTTTTTGTGATTGGTATAATTGTATATGAGTATTGAAGTTCATGTGGAATTAGTATAATTATCTAGAATTTATAGTAATATGATACTAATTAAAATGCATAATATGAAATGGTGATATAATTCATTTGGTTATATGGTATTAGGATGATTTATTCTTTATAAAATTAGTGATAATCCCTTAGATAATTTTGCCGATATTTCGATTTTTACAAAGTAGTTTTGAAATATTAATTAGTATTATGTATATATATATATATACTGGTTCCAAAAAATATAATATTTTATAATAAATATATTATAGTTTGGTTGAAACAAAATAATGTTTTCATGAACCTCTTTGAGGGATATGTTGATGACCAATGAATCATCATCCACAAAGGTTGTAACTTGACACCTCCTAGAAGATGATTGCATTTAAAAAAAGAGATGGAGAGAGAGATATAGAGAGAGAGAGTAGTTTTAGGAAGTAAAATACATTAAAATGAAATATTTCCATTATATATATTATTCTAGAGTTATCATGATTATTTGGACAATTGAGGAGAGGAGATGATAAGAAATTAAAATAAATTTGAAGTGAAATTAAAATAAAAAGGAAGAGGTTTTACCACTTGTAATATATTCTTTGAGAACCTCTTAAAGGGAAGTGGTTCTGGTGTTTTGAAAAAAAAGATCTCATTGACATGGGTAGATACTAGGTAAGATTATTTGGGTATTAATTTGAGAATATTAAAGGCTGAGAGGAGTAAGGAGAAGAGGGAGTGAGGGGTGGGTTTGTACTGAATAAGAGGGGTAATTTTTTAATGTCTTATTCATTATTTTATTATTTTCATAAATACAACCAATAACGTTGATTCATGTGTCAAAAAATATTAATATCTGTATGTGAATTCTAACTAATTATTGTTACATTAGCTATGACTTGTGGAATACTGTATTTAGCCGCTAATGTATTTTTACCGTAAATTACTGTTTTTTACTATTCACCAAAATTGATGTATTTTAGAAAATTCTGAAATAATTCACCATAACCATTTTCCAATGTGTAGAATTAAAAAATTGACTCAATTATATAAAAAATAAATTTTATAAATATGTGAAATTTATATTACATATAAAATAATTATTTACATAAAAAATAATTATTTTTTAATACATTTTAAATATTTACTAAGGTCTCGTAAAATTATCCTAATATCATAGGAAAAAAATATATTTATTTAGGAATACATTTTTTGAAAATGAATTTTATTTAAAATAAAAAATTTTTATTTAAAATTATAATTAAATATTTATTATTCATTAAAATAATAACTCTTAATTAATAATTTCTAAAATATTCATTCTCATTTATAAGCTGTATAATATTAAATTTATACTTACATGGTGAGGTTAATATTCTTTAGGGTACGTTACTATTTATAATGGCCAAGTTACCGTTCACTAAAAATGTATGTTGATGCTATCAGACTAAAAATATATTACTTATCACAACCATGTATGTCCATTTTTAAAAATTCAAAATATAGAGGTGACAAAATATTGTTTTACGGCTAGGTTATAATAAAAAATTGTTGTTTCACATTGAATCACTGTTTCTTGCATTACATTATATATTAAATTTATTTGTAACACGTTTGGGGTAACATTCTTCCCCCCTTATAAAAATTTTATCCTCAATATTTCCATGATGTTGCCTCATAAAAAGATTTGTGTAGGTCTTCATCATATGTTCCTCTATATCCCACATCGCCTCTTCAATTTTAAAATTTTTCAAAATTACATTTACCAACCTATCATTCTTATTAATCAATACATATACATTAGTGTCTAGAATTTGAATAGGATCTTTGCAGTAAGATATGTAATGTTCTAATTTTATACCTTTAGAAGTGAGAACATGTGTTTGGTCTGGAATGTAATTTCTCAATTATGAGACATGGAACCCATTGTTTATATTAGAAATGTTAGGTGGAATTTTTAATCGGTAAGCCATAATTCCAATTATGACTATAAATTCAAAGGGAACAGTGTACTTGGGGATTGGTTTTCCTTTCATCGGAAATCTTATATCACACTTCCTTAGAGGTAATTTTATGAAAACATGATCTCCCACGTGAAATTAAAAATCCTACCTTATTTTATCATCATATATATATATACTTCATTTTATTCTATATGTGTATAAATAGTCTTTAAATATATTGGTGTTTCCTCCATAATCATTCGTCCCACAAGATTCCTTTCACCAACTTCATCCCTGTATATCGGTGTATGACATCTCTTTCTATACAATTCCCATATGGGGCCATTTGAATAATTGGAGGGAAAATATTATTTTAGGAAAAATTAACCAAAGGTATGAACTAGTCCCACATACCTAGAAAATCATGCGAGAATGATATGAACATGTCTTCTAATGTTTGGATCATCCTTTTAAATTTCCTGTTAGTTTGTGGCTGATAAGAAATACTCAATGGAAGCATAGTATCCAATGTATTCTTAACAACTTTCCATAATTTTGATATAAATTTTTAGATCATGATTAGATTCAATTAAGAGAGTTTCTCTATAATATATCTAAACTTCTTTAATATGGAACATTTCAAGGTGATCTAGTGGAAAACACTCCCTTATTGCGAGGAAATGTGTAGATTTGTTAAGTCGATCAACAATCACCCATATTTCATCACCCTTACTTAATTTTGATTGTAATTGAATGACACAATCCATTATAATGTAATTCCATATCAATTTAGGAATAAGAATATGTTTCATGAATCCTCTACGATGTTTTATTTCACCCATCAATTGTTGATAAACTAAAGATCATGATATATAATCAGTAATTTCCCACTTCATGTTGTCAAAATCGAAATTTTCATTACAATATCAATACATATTAGTGCTACCATATTGTATAGAGAAATTATAACTATGGGAATCATACAATAACTATATTGCAATATCATGAATAGAGGGAACACACATCCCACATAAGAATCCCAACAACTTCCCATCAATCAAAACATAAATTCTCTTTTGAATATTCTCATCACCAGATTGAGAACATTTAATTTTTTTCATTAAAGATGGTGGGAAACAAATTGAAAAAGTAATTATGCTTCACCTTCTTTGATAATTACCATACGTATCCTCAGTAGATCCATTTTTATAAGATCCTTATCAATCATCATTTTTTTCATTACTCATTAATCCTTCATGCTCAATGCATCTGCCACCATAAGTTTTCCAATGTTGGTTGGGTTTGGAAATATCGTAATCCTTGAGTAGATCAAGCAATTAACTTTGCCTCATGTTGAATTATTTATATTTAATGATGTATTTCAAGATATTTTGATCTATATATATCTCAAATCTTTCTCTATATTGATAAAGTCCCCATATCATTAGAGAAAAATTACAACTGGTAACTCAAGACCCTATGTTGGATAGTTCAATTCATTAATTTATATCATCCTTGATACATAAGAAATATGTCTATCATTTTACATAAGGACACAACCATGTCCTTTCATTGATGTGTCACTATAAATCAAAAATCCACTTTTTCTCAATGGTAGATTCAATATTAGAGAATTCACTAACCACTTCTTCAATTATTAAAAAAAATCTTCACGTTATTTTTTTCATACAATATTATCCTCTGTACATGTATGATTGGTCAATGGGATAGATAATAGGAAAACATTCTGATCAAAATGCTGATAATAACCTCATAAACCAATAAAATTATATACCTCAGTTATGTTCATCAGAGAAGGACATTCCAAAACTACCTTTGTCTTTACAGGATCATCTATGATTTCTTCCTTAGAGACAATATAGACATGAAGAGAAAATGTTTGAATCTAGGATTCACACATTCTATAATTCACATATAACTTTCTTCTTATAAGATTCATCTGAATAATGCGAAATTTAGTCTCATGATATTTGAAGCTCATAGAGTATACCATGATATCATTAATAAATACCACAAAAAATTCATCAAAATATTAATTGAAATCCCTATTCATTATATCCATGAAAAAAATGGGTGAATTAGTCAGTCCAAAAGTTATTATTATAAAATCATAATTCCCAAACCCAATTTGAAATTCTCTATATGGACTATTTTTTTCTGCACGTGGAACTGATGATATTCAAATCAATGTTCAATCATTGAAATTTACTAGGCTATATGAATTTGATCAATCAAATCATCAACGTGAGGAATATTATACTTTTTCTTTATCGAAATAGCATTTATCTCCCTGTAGTCAATACAAAACCTCAAAGATTTTTTCTTTATTTCTTAACAAAAACAATATGAGCTCACTATTGAGAAACACTATGGTTGATACAACCTTGTACACTCAATTCCTCTAGTTTTATATTTAGTTATACTAATTCCACTGTGTAAATACTATAAGGGGTCTTGGATATATACCATGTACTATGAAATTTAATAGATTGAATACTCAATTTCCCACTCCGGATGATGTCTACATAAATCCTCTATGGATACATCATTGTATTCCTCCACAATAGGTATATATTAAATTTTAATATTTTATTCCACATCAATAGATATTGTTTTATATTACTCCCATGAATTTCATTCAGTAGAGATACTGGGGTGAAAGATATATTATATTCAAATGATGTGGTTTGTGCTCTAAATATATGGGATTCAACGTCATTATCGAAAATTTTAACATCCTTTTTCTTGCAATATATTTTTTCATAACAACATGAAAGAAAATTCATACAATGAAATATATCAAATTCAATCATGGTTATGATTATATTATCTGGAACTAAATCATTTTTATGATTCATAAGGGGGATAGTCAACATATCTTTTCTTCAATAATACATCTCTTAGGGTTTCTGACTGATATCTCCTTTATTATATGAAATTGGAAATATCTATGTTTCATGAAAATCTGGGAAGATATAAAGGAAAGAAATGATTCAAAATCAAATAAATAATTTAATATGTTTGAATAATTGATTAATGTACCTTCCAAATCATCATTTATAACTTTAACCTCAGTCATTATGATCACATAAGCTTGGAATTTCTCTTCGGGCCTTCTCTTGAAAAAGTTTCCTTGATGCTTAAGATAGTCATTAGAATAATGCCCCATATTTTTAAAATTTTAGAATTTAATATTGGAATATTATTCCTATCTTGTGAAATCATGATATTGTGGTCCTCTTTCTCTACATTTTTTAAAGACTCATATTATTTTTATGCTGGCTCCATTGTGTTTCATTCCACAAGAATCAATTGTTGGAAAACCCCCTTCTTTTCTTCCATTTATCCATTATTTCCTCTTCCACCTTCATCATATATTTATTTCCTTCATTTTAATAAGACATAGAGAATTATTTCTTTGTATTTATATCAAATGAGACAATATATTCATATGATAGAAAAGTTTTGGAAACTAGTTCTTTTAAGAGGAATGGTTTTAAACAATCAAAGAATTGATCAATCATGCTTCTCAGTATACATATGTAGTTCATGACATGCCTTGATAGCTAGGTAAAAATGGATTCATACTTCCCAAGGTTTTCATCATCATTTTGTATCAAACTCATGAGTTTTTTCAGTATATCATCTTATTGTTCTCTAGGAATATATTTTTCTACAAATAATTCCTTCAAGTCCATCAATAAGATTTCTTATACTTCTTTCTCCTCCTTTTTGTTTTTAATTATAAATATACACTGATCTATATCTCTCAATAGATGACAAACTAAAATAATAATATTATCCCTTTAGTTACATTCTATAGTGAGAAATATATTATCTAAGAAACATATACATTGATCCACAGTTAATGGGTTTGTAGTATCATTGAATGACATAGTTTGTTCAAAAATAAAGTGGTATAAAATTTCCCCACTAAAATGTGGATCAGGATTCTCCATAAGGATAAGGTTAATATTCATTACCTTTGTTAGTTGTCTTTGTATAGTTATATTTTTCTCTGTACCCATCACATCTTTAGGGAAAACATCATTATTTTCCATTGGATTTAATTCCCTACACGTGATATGTGAAATCATTCGGTTTCCAGTCCTTCCACTAGGATTTATTTATAATCAATAGAATATAAAAAATTATGTTATGAATCATAATTTATAATGTTGAACTAGAAAAAGTTTTAACCTAAATTGAAATTTCATCTATGTTTAATTTCATTATCATAAGCATGTTTTCTTTGAGGAAGTATTTGAATTTAAATCCTTTATAATGGATTGTAATGAAGATCAGAATTCTCCTAATAATATTACATAATTGTGTCAAACTAGGTGAATAATAAGGCTCATTGTCAAGTACTATGTTACCTGAATTCAATCCCAAAACACCTTGTCAGAGTTGGTATACCTAGGTACATTTTTTCCAAAACCGAATCCACTTGTAGTTTAAAAATAAAGATTCATTTTCTAGGAATATCCTCATAATATATTCCTTACCAAATGTATAGGATGTTATTTTATTCATATACTAAAATTATACCATAGTGATTTATTACCTAATCTAGGTTTTCTATATGTAGTTTTCAAGGTTTCTACTAAACTTCTTCTGATACCAACTGTAAGGACCCAAACCCTAGTTTCTCAGAGCTGATGCCTTATATTAATATATTGAATGATTACAAGAAATTTGTATCTCAAAGGAATGAATAGTTTTGTAGTATTGGAAAATAAGATACAAACATAAGCTCAACATTACAACATGAAATGAAATACATAATAGAAATTCCTTCTTAAATATCTATGAATCCTAGATTATCCCTTCTGTTCATTCATAATATTAATCTTGAAAACCTAGGGAAAATAAAATATCAGAAAGGGGTGATCACAGATGCTATGTATGGGTATGTAATATAGTGGGTGTAATAATAAAAATAATCACTAGGAATTATGAATAACTACAAACACATGTCTTCAAAAACATTCTTGAACATAACATGGGAAGAATGAAAGATGATTAAATAAGTACATATAAATGATCATAAGATAATGAAACATAAACATTGATGTTATACTTCTTAAAAACTCACATGGTTTATAAATTACTAATACCATAATGAGGAAATTCATAATGTCGAACATCTAAAATGTATAATCAAGGCCTAAGCCAAGACACCTGAAAATAATAGTGTAAGTCCTCCACCAAAACCAGATTCTTTTTTGTCTCATGAGACCTACCGATGCATCGAGGGGCTATAGAATGCCCCACCCATCACTGAATAATTCCAATTAATTCCTTATAATAATTTGGATAAACATAAACAACATTAACATATGGAAAAAAATTCAACAATCTATACACTTAAACACTAACCATTTTGATTAGTATGGAGAATGGTTTCTAGATATTATATAGATAGTAAAACTAATCGTAAAAAATTTAATAAATTATGTTAGATTATAAAAAGTAGATATTAACCTAAATAGTATATAAAATACAATAGATGTGTTGAAATATCCAAAAATACATTAATAAAATCATTGAGGAATTTTTTTAGAGAAATACACTATTAATTTGAAAAGAAAAATTCTTTCAGAAAAATAATTTCATAAAAACCTAAATGATATAATATTGTTTTCAAATGACGAAATGAGTGGTTATATAAAAATAATGGTGGGTTAAAATAATTTATAGGGTGCACTCAAAAATATGTTAGAATTTTAGATATTTTCTTGAATGAGGCTTGTTTATCGGGTAGAATAGATAATGATCAGTATATGACATTTAAATCCCCATAAAATAAAGAAGTATTATAATTTGTAAAAAAATATAGAAAACTCACATATAATTTAGGTTGAGTACATAAGAAAAATTAATAATTTAATTTGTTTTAATAGAGTCAAATTGAAACCCGTATGAAAATGGGGGTTCTGGTAGGAAACCCATACATTATATCTGAACATGTTCCAAACATGATCTTAATGTACAAGGAAATAAAAATAAATACATTAATAAATTAAATAGTAACATACTCAATATTTATTTTATTTCTTAATTTTTTATGGAGTTCATTTATGGACATTTGTATGATTTATATAATACAAATTTATCGCTCTGGAGTGTTTGTTGCTTTCATTTTCATGATCGGTATACACGTATATGAGTACGGATGTTCATGTGGAATTGGTATATTTCTATAGAATTCAATTTATATAATATTAATGAAAATAAAGAAGATTAAATTGGGATTTAATTAATTTCCTTATATTTTACGTGGAAAAGATATTAGATAGAACATTACTGATAATAATTTAGATTATTTTGGTTATATTTCAATTGTTACAAACTAGTTTTGTCATATGAACTAGTATTTTTTATATAGGGTTAAAACATTAATTGAATATAATAAATATATTATAATCAATTTATACCATTAAAATTCTTTCATGGCCATACATGATGGTGAAATTGAAGAATGAAGGTTTGTCATCCATGAAGGTTGTAAATCAGCCCCTCTCGGATGATGATTTAATTTAAAAAATAGAGATAGATCGTGATATTCATTTAGGAAGGATAATACCGTTGCATGATATCATTAATAAATATGTATTATATTGTATTTATAATGATCATTTGGATAGAGGATGTGAGGATAATATAAGAGAAGATAATAAACTAAAAATCAAATAAAAGAAAAAGGAAGAGGGTTTCCTATTGAAATATCTTCCATGAGAACCTCCTTAAAAGAGGTAGGTTTGGTATTTTGGTAAGAAAAAGATCAGATAAAAGTTGGTAGATAATAGGTATGTGTATTTAAGAATAGCATTGAGAAGATTCAAGGAATATAGGAGTGAGGAGATAGGGAGTGAGGTGCGGTTTTACAGTAGAGGAGAGGGATGATTTTTTATTATCTTCTTCATTATTTTATTATTTTTCTCATGAAACCAAATAATGTTGATTCTTCTCTAAAAAAAATTTATATGCTCATGTGTTTTTGAAGAATTTTTACATATATAATAAATCAATCAAGGAATAGTTCTTCTAGCATCTATTGTATTTACACCCTGAATTACAGTATTTTAATATTCTCTAAAAATACATGTATTTTAGAAAAATTAAAAATATTTACCATAACCATTTTTTTATTTTTTGAATTAAAAAATGCACTTATTTTTTTTCAAAATATTTTACAGAATATGAGAAATATAACTGTTTAATAAAATCATTATTTTTTGAAAAATATATATTTTAAATTTAAAACTGTTTTTTATAATACTTTTTAAAAATTATCTAAGGTCACATAAAATTATCTTAAAATCATAGGGAAAAAATAATTTTTAGGAATACATTTTATAGATATTAATTATATTTTAAATAATTTTATTACTTTAAATTTATAAATAAATATTAATCACTCACAAAAATACCAACACTTCATTATTAGTTTTTAAAATATTGACTTTCATTTTTATGGTTTGTAAAATTTATTTATACATTCATGGATGTGGTTAATATTCATATGGGTACATTAATATTCTTAAGGGTGAAGTTACTATTCACTAAAAAAGTATGTTGTTGTTATCCGACTCTCCATATCTTACTGATCACAACTATGTATGTCCATTTTTAATAATTCATAACTTAGAGGTGAAAAATTTTGTTTAGTGGATTGGTTATAATAACAATGTTATGTTTTGAAGAGAATAATGGTTTCATGAATTACATAATATATTAAATTTATTTGTTAGACCAAGGGGTGTAACATAGTGTATTACATAGAGTATATCCATAGAAGATAATAATGAGGGATTAAGAAAAATTAAATAAATATCTTAGGTATGTTGGAAACTTTTTGATTAATGATAATGTTAGAGATGTGGCACGTCAACTTTACCTTCCCTGTAATTTTCCTCAAATTCAAAATTTGTTCAACATATCTCTTTTTAGGAAGTGCATATGAGATCCTTTACATTAATGTAATATAGAGGTTTCCTAGTATGAACGAGATATCTTTTTTGAGGAGTAGTTACTAGAAATCTTGTAATGAATATATAAATTTAAATGAAATAATTATAATCATGTCATTATAGTATTATTGAAACAACATACGTAAGAATACTAAACATCTGAAACTATGGATGCAAGGAAAAAAATTCCATCATATAGTTTTATTATGTCGTTTCAATTGAATTGTCAATAATGAAATTTCCGAAGAGTGAATAACGTAAGGACCCCTATTCTTAGATATAATAATAATTTATCTCCCAAAATATAAATATTCTGTAATTAATTTTGTAAAACATACCCACAACATAATAAAATTGATATCATTTTAGTATATCAATGTAAATTGTTACATTTTAATTATAGAAATACTCCATGATGTTGAAAAGACTGCAATGAGGGAATAATAACATTGAAATTATATAATTTGATTTTGAAATTATTTTCAACATAATATTCTTGAATAATCAAATGTAGAAAGAAAAATGTAATAATAATAAAAACCATAAAAACTATTATTACATATTTTAATGGTAATAACATTTTATTTTAAAAAAGTTGTATAGATGAGTTAAAAAAATATGATATTATAATTTGTATGTATAATAATTATATGACTACTAAAATTATAGCTAGGCACCACGAATAATAATTGACAACTAAAATTGTAACCTAGCTATTGAGAATAATAAAGATACCAAATTTGTTATTCAGAATGAGTAAAATATTTAAATATATATATATATCAAACTTTTATAAAATTAATTTTAAAATCATTTTGCATTAATTTAAAATACATATAAATTCAAACATGTTATTTTTTAAATTATTTTGTAAAATATATATTTTAATTATCAAATTTACTTATATAAATTGACAACTATTTATTTTTGAAATATATAATATAGTTATCTATCAATAAAATTACAATTATGAATGATTAAAAATAAAAATGTATTCACTCCAGGAAAATGAAATTATATTTAGTCAAGAAAATTTTTTTATATGAATTATTTTATTTGATTTAATAATTAACTATAAAATATTATGATATTTAATTTGATAAAATGGAAATATTTTTTTAATTAGCATGTTGAAATTAACAAATGGTGATTTTTTGGAAAATTTTATTTTTTAGTTATGAATAAAAAATACAACTGTTGAAAATTATATATGTTTATGACATCGTAAATATTTACATCAAAATTAAAAATCCCTTATTCGTTTTTCGAATTCAAAGGTTTTTATAGAGAAAAATAATATACTTAATTTATGAACTTTTGAATCAACTTATATGAACTAAATTATTATTTTTATAAGTAAAATATACATTTTGAGTTTTTATACATTAGGTAAAATATTACAAAGATGCATTTCATTTTTTGGGTGTGTTAATTTTCGGATGAAAATTCATTTTTTAAATAATAAAAAAATAATATTCATATAACTAATCATTATTTTTAATCATTGTATTAAAAATAAAATAAAAAACATAATTTGCTGACATACCTCCTCCATTGGTTTTAAAAACCAATTTTCCAGCCCTTTCCCCCAACATATAAAATTATTTTCCCTAGAAAATTATCCTTCCAATAAAATTTATAAATTCCCAGAGTAATGTATATATTCCAATTATGTTATAAATAATTCTTCCACTTAAGGCATTATGATCAATCCTAATGAGGTCACTCAAGGAGAAATGTAATATCATCAAAACCCATATTTCAATTTCAGTTATCATAAACTCGTTTTATTATTTACTTCATAAATATATATTAATTTTAAATTATAAGTTTTGATATAAATTTTCATTTAAAAATATAATAAATATATACTAATTCAAAACATTTCTTGACAAAAAGGATTAAAAAAAACATTTTTTCACCCATGTTATCCTTACAATACAAAGGTGATTGATAATGTTTATTATTTACTTATAAATTTAATTCCTATTAATATATATTTATTTTAATTTTAAATATTACAAAATAAATTAATAATATAATTTGAAATTTTATATAATGATAAATATGGATGGTAATAATGATAAACAATCTAACTAACAATTGTCATGTTAACCATAAAAATTATAATAAATGATGATTCCCATAATATTTGACTATATATTGATATATTTAACTCCATCACTTTGTTAATGATAGGAAATATATACCTTGAAATTTCCAAATAATATGGATCCATATGACAGTGTAATTTAATTTTTACTGCTATGTCTTTGTTGTTTTGGTGCTAAGAACTATACAATTTCGAAATTTTCAGTATGAGAAATATTAAGCTAATAACTAAATAAAGAATGATAAAAATTGAATATTAAGGATGAAATAAATATTAACATTTTTCAAGTAAGTTAAAAATTAAATTTAACTTAAATATTCAAGATATTAGGGAAGCATTTGACTATATTTAAAAGTTGAGGTAATGGTTCTATCCCACTCATTAATATTTTTACAGTATTGTTCTCTATCACACACACACACTCACACACACACACTCTCTCAATATATATATATATATATATATATCTATTTATACATATACATATATATATATTTATATTTATATTTATATTTATATTCACTTTCTAATATTTATCATGTACCCCATTTATTTATTAAATTATTCCTCTTTCAATTTTTAGGGATAGTCATGCTTTTATAATTCCATTTTTTATTTTTTATTTTTTTTAAACACTATAAATATTACAGTGTAATATTTTCTAGTTAATTTCTCTTTTCCTATATAGCCCATATATTTTTCTCCAAAATTATTCATTCTATAAATTCCCATAAACAGTAATTATATATTTATTTATAAATTTAGTAGTCCCAAATCATATATTTCTTTACATAAAATCGAGAACTATTTGATTGTCTATTTTGCTAAGCCATTTAATGTTTCCAAATTAATATTCCATTCAATGATTTTTCCCATATATTGATTTATGTATATTTATCATATATTCACAATACATATTCATGAAATATTACGAATATCAGAGGCCTAAAATTATATATCCCCCTAATCTATTTAGTAATGCATTATATATAATGATATCACTATGAATGGAAAATATATTTATATTTTTCCATTATATTATAATTACTTGATTGTGATCCATAATTTATTTTTATTATGTCTTGGTGGTAATCCATGATCTATGATTATGATCTATTTTGACTGTCGTTATTTATTAAATTTATTTTGTTTATGTTAGAACATAATGTTTCTCATGATTTCAATGATCTCATGCCATCTTTTATATTCTTATATATAACTATAAATGATTACATGTTGTGATTATCAACTATCGTGATATCTAAACCAATTTTGTTTTTTATTTTACACCACCACTATGATTTATTGATTGATCTATATTTTATTTACATCAATAGGTTGTCCTATAAATTGATTACAGTACAATGTTTACTAGTTGTGAATGATGAACATGGAAATAAAACATTTCATAGTTTCATTATAAATGACTTTAGATATACCTTATATCCCAAAAACAGTTTACATATATTTTTTTCATTTATTATGTATTTTATTTCATAAATTTATTTAATATTTTGTGTATGGGGGAACATATCATTAATGTGAGTTTTTTAATGGATCATAGGGAACCCCTCTAATTCATTAAATTTTTTATTAAGGATTACAGATGACTACTCTATTCTATATTGACATAAGAATACTGATCAATACATAATAATAATAATAATAAGAACTTAACTCATAATCATTATATCAATTTAAGGTGATCTTTGTAGTGAATTATTTATGTGAATTTCTGATTTTTTCTTTATTAAATCATAAACACATTTTAAGGGCATGGTAGTTAGTTAATGAATTTTTAGAATATTTAGAACATAACTAGAATCTATATTCATGGATTATTTTTTGAAATGTGTTGTGTTAAGGATTTTATAGTGATTAATTTTTTTAAATACGATTGATATTTTAAGGTTTCTCTATAATTTGTCTTTAGGAATATAATATTTACTAGAATATTTTAAAAATAATATGCCATTGTATTTGTTAAAATACCAGAATTGAAATTGTAATATATGTTTAATGGTTCAATGAGTGTAAATAAAATTAAATTTGGGTAGATAATAAAATTTATTTATTAAAATGATATTTATTAAGAAAAATATTATAAATCAAACAAAATATATTTGTATATCTACAATTAATGATGAAAACCGAGGAATGGGTTCAAATATTAATTTATTTTAACGAAATAATGTTATTTTAATAGAAGTGATTTGTTTTTAGTAATATGGAGGTTATTTATAGAAGTTTTAATTTTTTATTCATCAAAAATATTTCATTAATGTTAATGTGGAATTTATTACCAAAAATATTTTGAAATTAATATTAAATTGGTTTAAATGTTATAAATGTATTATTAGAGCACTAATTACTAAATAATGGACATCATGGTTAGTTTTGAAATGAAATATTCTATTTTAATAAAAGGTATTGTATTTTATAAATTATTAATAATTTTTAATTGGATTTCATAACTAAAAAAATGATTTTCAATTAATTATTTTGTTTTATGAACCTTTGATATATAAAGGAAGAGTTTTTTTAAAGACAGATTTATTATTTAACTTTTTTGTTATATAGTGGAAGGAAAATGTATTTTTCTATGAGTTATCTTATGATATTCTTATCATTATTTAAATTTTTTTTTGGTTTTTTATTTGAGTGATTCTAATTAAACATCATTTTTTGTACCTTGACTACCTTTTTCACATCTTTTAAAATTATTGAATGTTTTAGCGGATCTAAATTTTTTTTTGGACTGGGAAATTTAAGGATTATTATATTATTATCTTAAATAGTTTAGTGTGATTTTTGAATTTCTTAGTGGTTATCTGACTAAAATAGACACATATGGATTAGTTTTGGTAACATTAAGACTTACATGAGAAATTTTTAATGAATAAGACTATTAAAATTGTTTTTTATAAAATAATTATGATTTATCTTTTATTTTTTTATATTAATTAGTTATGAAGTTGATTTGTGAGTCTGTAGGATAATTATGTAAAAATAATATGATCAACTAATATTTAGTGGGCTCCAGTTCTAATTTAATTATTTGAAATTATTCTTTTCATCAAATTTTAGAAAATTTGGGTGGCATGTTTACTAATATAATAATTAAACAATAAAGAAATCTATAAATTATATTTTATTCAAATATTTTTTACATTAAATACCATGGAACATTTCATTTTAATATTATTGAAAAAAATTAGATAACCATGTATTTATTTAATCCTTGGGAATAGTAAATGCATTTAATTATGAATATAGATGTTCAGATCTAAAACTTATGAAATCCATGTGTTTCCTTCACTATTTAACATTATGTTGTGTTTAATTTTGAATGAGTTTGTTGGATATAATTCTTTAATAAGAACCGTACTAAGAATATATCTAGGCGATATTTTTAATATTTCCCTGTCTATTGATAGAGAATTTTAGTGACCGATTTATAATTTAATGATTTTATTGATGTTAAATTATTTTACTATATTATACATTTTATGAAAAAATAAATTTTTTCAACAAAAATAATTATTTTCATTTAGGTAGTTTTTTTGTAATTATGTTTATAGATGAACTGGTTTTTATAGATAGATCTTCATTGTGTGAATTTTATTTCACTAATAGTATACATTATTTTTTTTATCTAATCATACAAGAGTTTTTCTTCAACATTGGGTCCCATAAAAGAATGTGAAAATATTATTTATTTGGTGTCCTAGGATATCTCGTCATAATATTTTTTGGATTTATCCCTGGGATATATCTTTTTTTTTAAACAAGTTTATATTCATGATTTTAGATAAATTGTTATGGGTATAATTAGAATAACACTAAACCTCAAGATGTTTGAAACTACTAATTGTTTATATTATTATTGTTATACTTTTAGAACCATATGTTGTCAATACTCAGGATTATTATTTTCTATTTGTGTGTTGGAATTTATGTTTTCAATTCATTTATGAAATTAGGTATATATTTATTTCACATTTGAATTATATGTGTACTCTCATTAATATATGAGATTTAATCATCATTATTAGGTTATTTTTATATTTTATATAAGATTAGGTCAAAATATAAGTAATTATTATTTTTATATTTTTTAGTAAAGTATCACCCATAGATATTGAACATTCATTAACATTTATCACATACACTCAATGTGTGGAGAATAGTGATGGAAATCTACTGGGTTAATTAACTCACCTTACCCATATACATAGTGTGGCTTATGAGTTACATGGGTAATCATTTTTATTGTTTTTTATTTTGGGGTTATCAAATTGAGGGAATGATGTGTTGTTTTTTTTCTAAAGTTATGTAACCCTATGACATATAGGAGGTTATATGAATATGGGTATTTCTATATATTAAAATGTTATTTTTTTTAAAATGATGTATCAATATAAGATTCCAAAATCATTTGTTTTTATATATTATTAATATACATGCTTCTAAGAATATACAGTTACATAAAATTAAATTATATTTTTGGTTTTCATTATGTATATTTAACTATATAGTCACTATATGTGGATGTTTTATCTATCACCGCATGTTTTTATAAACTATCATTTATAGATTATTTCTTGAGACAATGTGGATCTTCACCATATATCATAATTTTTTAATTCAATTATAATTATTACAACTTCATTAAATATCCATTCAAAATAAGGAATAATTATGTTGTATCCCAATTTAGATTTATGTTGTGTGTCAATAGTGGATCCATTAATTTGAAAACATCATAAAACACATAATGTAATATTCTATATTATAAAATAATTATGTTATGGAATAAAATATAAGAGTGAATGTTTTCAACCAATAATTTCATTATTGAATAATTGGTCATACAAAAAAAATCAGAACCAATTGTGATTTTTTTTTATTAAATTGAATTATTATTTTGGGTATTCAAATTTAGAAACAGCATAAGACCGAAGATATTCTTCTTGAGTATGATATCTTTAGAGAAATTAATGTTTATAGAATTTTAAAAAATTATTCGAGTGGTGATAGAGTATAATATAAAGAATTATTTTTAATAACCATTACTTTATGAAATACACTACTAGAATGTATGTTAGGTATAATTTTTTTATTTTTTGGACTGCACAAATTTTATTTTATTTTTTTAATCAGAAATATTCCTCATGAAACATAATGTTTGTGGTTATAAACTACATCAATTTTTTATTCATGAGAATGTTAAAATTATAATTTATTCTAATATATATTGTTTTATGTCAATTTATAGACAATTATATAATGGTAGAAAACTCTAGGTTGTCCCTAATTAATGCTTGTCATAAAATATAATGGATTTAGTGGAAACATATAAGGGAATAAATTAAGATACATTGATCACCCACAAGAAAAAAATGTGTGTTCATGTTTATATTTTATATTTAATATAATTATTTAACATGTAACATTGTAAATAATGTTATTGATGTTCATTGGGGAATATAATGTTTATTTATCCTAATTAAATGAGTCTAAAATGTATGGAATATTAATTCAACTAATGGTTATTTTGAATATGATTTTATCATATATTGGGGTTTTCTTATCATTTTTTATTTATCCTCTTTTATTATAAATATGAAAAATGGTTCAATGATTAAATAATATTAATGAAATATGTGGGTTTTCAGTTTTAATTATCTTGTGAGTTTCTTATATACATGGATTAACGATATGTGATACTTTTGTCTACACTAGTAAATATTATCTTAATGATTGAAGGTGTGTTATTTTTTCCACAAGTGACTGACATGTTACATGTAAAATAGTTATTCTAGATATCGTGGAAATAATAATTACATTTGTATACCTATGATGTAGGAATATATAATTGGAATAATTTTTTATATATAGATATATATTTTTTTAGTGATTGCTAAAGATAACCTTATATATTCCGTAAATGTGATTCTAGGAATATATTTATTCATATAAATGAATTAATAATTAATAATCATTTTTAATATCACAAAAGGACTATAAGGTTTTACAAAAGGTTGGGGAATGAGGATGAGTTTATGCATAAATTATTTTCCTAAAATAACTACAGTTTATGATTGTTTACCAAAAATATATTTTATAAGATTTTAAAATATAATATTGAAATTTCATTGAGACTATAGTAATTTTGTATAATATGGTTATTTAATGATAATATATACATAATAAAATAATGATAGATGTTATATGTGATATTTCACATTTCCTAATATTTATGATGTATAAGAGGATAATTGGGATGTAGGATATCATGTGAGTGTATGTGGATGTTTTACAATTAATTTTTTTATATATTATCCTTTAATTCTTCCTATATAAATTATAATATTTCATTTATTAAAGTGATATAGATATCTCTAATCATAGTATAGTTTAACAATCATTGGAGTAATGAGATAAAGTTTATAAATTATAATATTCACTAAAAAATATCTAATAACATAGAAAGTTATCAAACATGTAGAGAAGTTGTAACGCCCCAACCCCAGTTACCCAGAGTCGGTGCATTATTACATAATATTGGCATGATCACAAAAGATCAAGTCTCGAAAGACCGATAAGTTTAGTATCCTTGGAAACACTATATATATTCATAAGTCTTACATTACATCATAAAGTGAAAAAAACTACAACAACATATTTTCTTCATATCCCCTCATACTATACCTATAGTTCATTCATAAAATACTTCTTCACATCCTGGGAAAATAAAACATTGAAAGGGGTGTGCTCAGATGCTCTGTAAGGATAACAATATAGCTTAAACTTTTGTAAATAAACATAAACTTTTAAGGAAATGTATAACTAAAACAAAATCCTTTTTAAACATTAACTTCAGCATAATATGGAAAAGGTAAAATGAAATACTGCCATTTACTTATTCATAGGGATATTCTACTAGTTGAATAATTACATGCAATATCAATAACCACTTTCATAATAATGGAATGCATAATGCCAGACTATCATAACCACATAGTCATGGAATTGTTCCAAGTCTACAAATAATATTATCTCAAGGCCTTATGCCATGACACTAGTTTGTCTCATGAGACCTACCGATGCATCGAGGAGCTATAGCGGGCTCCACCCATCACTTACTAAGTCCAATGCATTCCTCATATGTATAGGTCTAAACATAACATAAACATTCGTATTAAAACTAGCATACAAAATGTCAATAATTTATCCATAAACAATGAATCGTATAAAAATAACACATCCATGGTTAAACATATCACAAAACCTTCAATACAATATGGAAGTTTTTTATCATAATAAATCAACATCAAATAAGCTTAAAATCTATCAAAGGATGTTGACATAGATGAAATGAAAACTATTTGAGAGAAATATCAATTTTTTTAAATCATTTAAAGGTCATATAATTATAAAATAAAAAATTTACATTGAAAATATTATTATAAGCTTGTAAGGGAAGCTTCGACGATTTTATAATGGTGGAAAATAGCCACACCTGCCGTATAAGTTAAAAAAGACATTCTAACCTTAATTCTTTTGAAAAGGTTAAAAGGACCTTGTTTGGAAAACGACAAAAATATTCCATTATAAATATCTTATAAAAGTCAAACAAGGGTATAAATTACTTTAACCCATATTATTTAAAATAGTAATAATGTTTTGAAATACATTTTTAAGAAACATGTATGTGGATGATAAATGGGTCCCAGTAGATAATTACATATAAACCTTGGATAATGTAAAGATTGTGAAACAAACCCATACCTTTTACTTTTCCTTGGTCGAGGGTAGGTTAACCTCCTGTATAATAGTTGAATCATTCTTATTAAATTATACAAGAATCATATACATAAATATGATATAATATATGATCTTCTAATTTTGCTTTGTTAATAATATTTTAGTATTATCGTGGTTTCGAGTGTTCCCTTACTCGTTTTCTTTTATATGTTTTTTTAAATATGCCATATTTTTTATCCATAGGTTGTATATTATTCATATCCAGAATTATATCAAGTAATTAAACATTATTTTTAATCATCAAATTAAAATTATTCATGAATGGATACGATGGGGAATGAATCCTATCGCATTCGTGGAGACGGTAGTCCGTACGTACGCACGAGCGAGAATGCCATTCGTTTTATTTTAAAATAATATATAATTGGATGTAGTATCTTATATAAAGAATAATAATCATGTTATATTTATTATTTAAATGAATTATACGTCATTATTATACCCATCCAAATAATAATGTATTGAATAAAAATTACATCACAACGTGGGGACGGTAATCCGTACGTACGCACGTATGGTGACATGTCATCCACGAGATTTATAGAATACTGAATATGGTTGTACCATATTTATAATAACATCATATTATATAGAAGATACTAGAGTTATTATTTTATAATTGAAATAACAAAGAAGGAATAAGTGGAAGAAGAAAATAACTTAAAAGAGGGTGGTGAAAACATTAACTCTTCTTCGGGTTCTTTCATTTGATTTGATCAAAAGGGATCCTTAGGTTGGCTTTATGATCAAAATAAGGCCTCAAGGTTGAATTGAGGGAAGTTGAGAGAATATTTGGGTAGGGTTTGGCCGGACCAAAAGGCTTTGAAAGATTTAAATTGAGAGAAGTGGGATTTCCCTTTTTATAAGAGGTGTGAGGGGTGCCTTAGGAAAGGCTAGAAATATTAATTTATAATAAAATCATATTCGGTTTCTAATGGCTCAAAAGTGACTTATTTCTAGTATAATGTGGGTATGGGTTGAAAACAACCCAACCAATTGGTTTTAGATATGTTTGGGTCATTATATAAACCTTATGTTTTAGTTTTAACACTTAGTTAATTAGTTTCACATTTACCATGTCTCTTTGTTTTTTTATATTATATGGCTAATTAACATACTAAAAACTTCCAGGAGATCCCCAAGTGGTTAATTAATGATACACCTATCATTATATAAGTCTCATGGCCAATCCTTATATTTTTAGGACTTGAATATCAATTAATAATATAATATTTGTTTTAAAAACTCTTTTATGTCAATTTTGACACAATTTGGTATTTTGTTTTTTTCTAAATTCATAACAGCATTATTACTTCGAACATAATTCATTTAATCAACCCTAAAAAAGTGATATTGACCTATAAAATTAGTATAATTCATTAAAAGTATCAAAATATATTTATTTGGTTATTTATAATATCAATTATTTTAATATTTCACTAATAAGGTAATTATTGCATCATCATTGTATCATAAATAAATTTAATTATTTAATGTCTAAAAATTGAAAATAAAATACCATTATGTAGGAAATCACTTTATAATTATAATGAATATTTATAATCGAATTTATATTATGTATAGACCTATATTAAAAATGCTTTAGTTATTAAACTTTGATTTTAACTCTTTTAACTCTTCTTTGAATTAAATAATAATAAATGTCCTAATCTAATCCAAGTGGACCAAAGAGGTTAATATTTAATTCCTAAGGTTTTTTTGGTCTAATTATACTTAGCCAATATAATTAGGGCAAGTGTTAGGGTAATAATAATATCATTTTTAACCGTAATTACCCTATTTACATTTAACCGTGGTAAATAAAAGTTAAAAGTTACTATTCACCAGAAATTATTTGTATCTTATTGAACCACATTTTACTCCTTTATATTGACTATGTCTCTCAGATTTTTGAAATTACACTCACAGAAGCTGTAAAATTAAGATTTATGGGAATTTTCAAATTCTCATAGGAGGTGGGTAAAAAATGTTGAAATGTTCAATAAAATTTTTATATATCTAAAATTATAATAAACTGATTCCAATGAATTACATTGAACTTATATAGGTTTTATGTTTCTATTTTAACCTAAAAAAAATTTAAATTAAATAACTAATTATTTAAAAAATATTCGGTTTTAAAGTACAACCAAGTGTTTTCACTATTCATCAAATATTGAATGTTTTCAGAAAAATACCAAAAATTCACCCTAAGATAATTTTGATATTCCGAATCCAAAAAATGAAGTCCATTTTGAAATTTAAAATTTAAAAAAAATCAAAAAATGGGTATTACTATTCATAACATCTAGTTGGATTGGTTGTGGTGTGTGTTAGAACTTGAAGTTGTGTACAACACATGCTACTATATTATTAAAAGAGAGGCATACTATGGAAGCTTGGGGTGTTACCTTCTCCCCTCCTTCAAATATTTTTTTCCTAAAAATTTCTAGAATATTACCACATAAAATGGTTTGGGTGGTTCTTCATCATAAGTTCATCGGGTTCCCATGTTGCCTCTTCCATCTTATGGTTATTCCATAGAACTTTTACCACACAAGTCACCCAGTTTCTCAGTACTTGTTCTCTGGTATCAAGAATCCTGACATGCTCTTTGCAATAAGACATATCGGGTTCTAGTTCTACTTATTCATATGTGAGTCCATGAATTAGGTCAGGCATGTATTTTCACAACAGTGATATGTGGAACACATCGTGAACTTTGGAGAGACTCGGCGGTATTGTCGACTAGTAAGCTACAACCCCAACTCATTCAAAATTTTTAAAGGTCTGATGTACCTAGGACTCAATTTTCCCTTCTTTAAAAAATGTATAACACCCTTCCATGGAGACAACTTCAAGAAAACATGATCTCCTACCTGAAATTCAAAATCCTTCATTTATCAGCATAGCACTTCTACACACTTTGAGCTGCTTTGATGTGGTTTTAGATTACCTTCACCTTTTCAATAATTTCTTCCACCATTTCTAGGCCAACGAGTTTTCTTTCATTGACGTCATCCCAACTGTTTGTTGTGTGACATATTTTTCCGTATAATGCTTCATATGGTGCCATCCGAATACTTGAATGGAAGCGATTGTTATAGGAAAATTCCACCAGAGAAAAATATTGATCCCACATACCCTGAAAGTCAAGTGAGAAAGATCACTACATGTATTCTAAGGTTTGGCTAGTCCATTTTGATTTTCCATCTGTTTGGGGGTGGTAAGCAGTGCTCAAAAAAAGCTCAGTATCCATGGATTTTTGAAAACTTTTCCATAATCTTAATGTAAAATGGGGATCACAATCAGAAACAATCGATAGGGGTACTCCATGAAGTCTCTCAACATCATTAATATATAGTCTTTCTAGAAGTTGATGTGGTAGATCTTCTCTTATAGAAAGAAAATGTGCTAACTTGGTAAGACGATCAACAATGACCCATATTGCATCGTTCTTTCTAGGAGTATTTGGAAGTCCCATGACAAAGCCCATCATTATATTATCCCATATCCACTTAGGTATGGAAAGAGTTTTCATGACTCCTCCAGGCTATTTCCCTCCAGCATTCACTTTTTGACAAACCATACATCTTGACACAAAATCAGAAATCTCCCTCTTCATGTTATCTCACAATAAATTTTCCTTCAAATATCTATACATTTTGGTGCTCCCAGGATGTGTAGTGAGATTGGAACCAGGATCATCGTCCAACAATTCCCTTTTTCGATCAGGTATATCGGGAACACAAAGTCTCTTCCCAAATTTCAAAATTTTAACTTCATACACAAAGTCACTCAATATACCATCATTCACAGCTGTAACCTTCTTTTGAAATTATTCATCATCGGTCCGAGAACGCTTTATCCTTTCTAGTAGTGATGGTTTGGAAACCATTTGAAAAAGTATTGATGTTTCACCTTCCATGGTAATTCCCATATCCATCTTCACAAGATCTATAAAAATAGGATCCCTTTCGACTCTCATCTTGTTCAAAACTCCATGATCCTTTCAACACAAAGCATCTGCCACCTTATTTGCTTTCCCTAGGTTGTAGTGTATCGTGCAATAATAATCCTTGCATAGTTCAAGCCATCGCCTTTGCCTCATTTTGAGTTCTTTCTGTGAGAAAATATACTTCAAACTCTTGTGATCAATATATATCTCACATTTTTCACCATTGTGATAACATCTCCATATCTTCAAAGGAAATATTATAGCAGCTAACTCAAGATCATGAGTAGGATTGTTTTTCTCATGAATTTTCAGTTGTTGTGATGAGTAGGCAATAACCCTATCATTTTGCATCAGGAAACAACCAAGTCCTTTCTTCGATGCATCACTATAAAAAAACAAACCCATCATTCCCTGATGGTAGAATCAATATAGGAGAATTGAATAATGTTTTCTTCAGTTCTTTGAAACATTCTTCACACTCTTTTTTTCAAACAAATTTAACCCCTTTACTTGTGAGCTTTGTTAATGGGTTAGCCAACCAGGAAATATTATGGAGGACACATCGATAATAACCTGCTAAACCAATAAAACCGCGTACCTCAGTTTTACTCGGCGGCGCTGGCCATTCTTGGATTGCTCTTTTCATAGAAGGATCAACAAGGATTCCATCTTTAGAGACAATACGGATACGAAAATAAATCTCCTTTAGCCAGAATTCACACTTGCTAAACTTCCCATATAATTTGTGTCTTCTCAGAGTCTTCAATATAATTCGCAAGGGATTTTTATGATCTTCACCACTTTTGGAGTATACCACAATATTATCAATAAATACCACTAAACATTCATCAAGATATTCCTTGAAAACTCTATTAATTAGATCCATAAAAATAGAGGGTGCATTAGTCAGCCCAAAAAGCGTTATTGTAAACTCGTAATGCATGTACCCGGTTCGAAATGTTGTCTTCATAATGTCTTCCTTCTTCAAACACAACTGATGATATCCATATCGAAGGTCAATCATTGAAAAGTATTGATCTCCATGTAGTTGGTCAAATAAATCATCAATAAGAGGTAGGGGATACTTGTTCTTTATTGTTAAAGAATTGATCTCCCTATTGTCGATACATAACCTCATAGATCCATCTTTCTTCATAAGAAAAAGAATAGGGGATCCTCATTGAGAAACACTAGGTCGAATAAATCCCTTATTACTCAATTACTCTAGTTGTTTCTTTAGTTAAACTAATTCCACAGTGGCCATTCTATAAGGAGTCTTCGATATAGTCATTAAACCAGGAATTAAATCAATGGAAAAATCAATTTCTCGTTCTGGAAGATGTACAGGTAAATCTTCGGGAAACATATCAACATATTCTCCCACAATAGGTACATCCTCTATTTGAACATTCTTTTCCTCACCCATAGTTATTTCATTCTCTTCCTCCCTGATAATTGAATTTAGTTGAGCCACTGGGGGTGGATCTAGATAAGAATCAAGTGGTGACGATTCTTCTCTAAAGAGAAGTTGTTCCTTATCATCATCATCAAAAATCATAACCTCATCTTCTTACAATATATCTTCGCATCATGGTCTAAAAGCCAATCCCTACCAAATATTATATCAATATCAATCGTATGTATGATGATGTGATTAGCAGATAAAGAACATTTATATGCTCTAATGGGAACAGATTCACAAAACTTCGTTGCGATGATACTTCCCTTAAGAGTTTTAACTGAAAACTCCCTTGTTAAATCAAGTTGGAAATATCTAATTTTCTTAGAAAACTGGGAATATATGAAACAATGCGATGATCCAAAATCAAATAATGCATTGGATAAACTTGAGGAAACCATTAAATTACCTGCAACCACATCTTTCAGAGCTTCTACCTCAGCAGTAGTGATAGCATAATCTTGGTCATGATCCCTTGGAATTTTCTGAGGTAAGTTTCCCTGACTCTTAGGACATTCATTTTCATAATGTCCCTTCTCCCTGAAATTGTAGCATTGAACATTGGTAGCTGCTTTCTTCCCCTTAAAATCACGACCTTGGTAACCTTTTTCACCACACTTGTAACAGACTCTCATTCCCTTCAAGCATGTACTGGGGTGTTTCTTCCCACATTTACTACAGGATGGATATTCGAAATTTCCCTTCATCCCCTTATTTCCATTTCCAGAGTGATTAGAAGATCTCTTCTTCTATTGCTTTTCTTCAATGTCATGAGACTTAGAGAATTCTTTTTCTGTCTTGATAGCACATGTGACAATATCATCGTACGACGAGAAGGATTGTGAGACTAATGTTCGACAGAGAAATGGTTTTAACCCATCAAATAAACGATCAATATTACTTCTTGGTTTATGTATATAATCTATAGCATGCCTCGATAACCTTGTAAAGTTAGACTCATACATTGAAACATTCTCGTCCTCCTTTTGCCTCAGACACAGAAATTTCCTTTCCATATCTTCTTGATGGTCACGAGGAAAGTATATTTCTAAGAAATGATCTTTAAATTCACTACATTCCATATTTTATACATCATCATATTCGTTTTTTTTCTGAATCAATGACCACCATTGATCAGCATCTCTAGTGAGGTGGTAAACTCCCATGACAACTTTTTCCCTTTCACTACTCCCCAAGGCGTAGATTATTTTCTCTAAATAACTTATCCATTTCTCAACTACCAATTATTTTTTTACTCCCATTTAATGTTGGTGGTTGTTTTCCTCATGAAGTGATCTATCATTGATCCTCTACATTGTGGACCAGGGTGCTCCATACGGGTAAGGTTATTATTCATACCCTGAGTGAGTTGTCCCAGTATTGTGATAAGTTATTCAGCACCAGTTGTATCACCATCTCCACTATAATTATCATGAGAAGGAGTGAAATCCCTACATAGAGTACATGAATTGATACGGTTTCCATTCCATTCACTAGGTTACATTTCTAAATAATGAAATACAGTAGATTAGTTTATGAATTGCAATACATAAATCCAAACCTATAAAACACTTAACATAAATTGAACAGTTTATGGATATAATCCATAATCATAAAAATGTTTTCTTTGAGGAATTATATACTCATAAACCCTTCATAATGGTTTGTAAAGAAAATTAGGATTATCTTAAGCATATCCCTCAGGAGTTTCATAACCAAGATTGTATCAATGCCCGTTGTCGTGCACCAGTTCTCATTCAAGTCTAGCTCAATGTGGTGTTTTCAGGTTTTACCCCTAGGTACATCTGTGCCAGAGCCGCCTCTACTTGCTCACATCAAAACAGGGATGTATTTCTAGAAAAACTCACAAAATATCTACAATTCCAAAATTCTAGGAAGTTCTCCTATACTAATCCTCAAAGTCTATCTTAGGGATATCTGCTCTAATCAGAGTTATTCTAAATATAGCTTCAGAGTTTGTACTAAACTTCATCTGATAAAAAGTGTAACACTCCGACCCCAGATACCTAGAGTCGGTGAATTATTACATAATATTGGCATGATTAGAAAATATCAAGTCTCAAAAGGCCTATTAGTTTAGTAGCCTTGGAAACATTAGATATATTCATAAGTCTTACATTACATCATAATGTGAAAAAAAATACAACAACACCTTGTCTTCATATCCCCTCATACTATCCCTGAAAGTCATTCATAAAATACTTATTCACATCCTGGAAAAAATAAAACATTGAAAGGGGAGAGATTAGATGCTCAGTAAGGATAACAATATAGCGGAAACTTTCATAAATAAACATAAACATTTAACAAAATGTATAACTAAAACAAAAGCCTTTTTAAACATGAACTTCAGCATAATATAGCAATGTTAAAATGATTTAATTACATTTTATTATTCACATGGATATTCTACTAGTCGAATAATCACATGAAATATCAATAACCACTTTCGTAATAATGGAATTCATAATGCCAGACTATCATAACCACATAATCAAGGCCTTGTGCCAAGACTACAAATAAGATTTTGTTAAGGCCTTGTGTGAATACACTAGTTTTTCTCATGATACCTACCGATGCATCTAGGAGCTATGGCAGTCTCCACCCGTCACTTACTATGTCCAATACATTCCTTATATGAATAGGTTTAAACATAACATAAACAGTCGTATTAAAACTAGCATACGAAATGTCAATTCATTATCCATAAACCATGAATGGTATAAAAATAACACATCCATAGATAAAAATATCACAATGCCTTCAATTAAATATGTATGTTTTTTATTATAATAAATCAACTTCAAATATGCCTAAAATCCATCAATATATGTTGACATAGATGAAATCAAAACTATTTGAGAGAAAAATATCTTTTTTTAAATCATTTAAAAGTCGTATAATTAGAAAATAAAACTTTTACTTTGAAAATATTATTATAAGATTGTAAGGGAAGCTTAGACGATTTTATAATGGTGTAAAATAGCTGCACCCACCGTATAAGTTAAGAAAAGTCATTCTTACCTTATTTATGTCGAAAAGGTTAAAAGGACATTGTTTGAAAGACGATAGAAAGATTCCATTATAAATATCTTATAAAAGTCAAACAAGGGTATAAATGAATTTAACCCATAGTCTATATAATAATACGAATGTTTTGAAATACATTTTTAAGAAACATGGGTGTGGATGATAAATGGGTTCCAGTAGATAATTACATATAAACAACCTCATATAATGTAGAGATTGTGAAGTAAACCCTTAATATGTCCTTTTCCTTGGTAGAGGGTAGCTTAACCTCCTTTTTAATAGTTAAATCATTGTTATTAAATTTTAAAATAATCATATACATAAATATGATATCATATATGATCTTTTAATATTGCTTTGTTAATAATATTTTAATATTATCGTCGTTTCGGGTGTTCACTTAATCACTTTATTTTATATGTTTGGTTAAATAAGCAGTGTTTCTTATCCATATATTGTATATTATTCATATCTATAATGATATCATGTCCTTAAACATTATTTTTAATCATAAAACTTAAATTAATCTTGAATGGATACGATGGGGAATGAATCTAATCGCGTTCGTGGAGACAGTAGTTCGTACGTACGCACGAGCACCAATATCATTTTTTTGATATTAAAATAATATATAATTTGATGGTGTATCATATATACAGAATAATTATAATGTTATATTTATTATTTACATGAATTAAACATCATTATTATACCCATCCAAATAATAATGTATTGAATAACAATTACACCACGACGTGGAGACGGTAAGCCGTACGTACGCACGTATGGTGAAATGTCATCCAAGGGATGGATAGAATACTGAATATGGTTGTAACATATTTATAATAACATCACAGTATATATAATATACTGGAGTTACTATTTTAGAAAGGAAAAAACATAGAAAGATGAAGTGGAAGAAGAAAGGAACTTGAAAGAGGGTGGTGAAAACATTACCACTTCTTCGGGTTCTTCCTTTTGATTAGATGAAAAGGGCTCTATAGGTTGGCTTTATGATGAAAATAAGGACACTAGGTTGAAGTTAGGGGAGTTTGGAGAATATTTTTTCTATGTTGGGCTGATCCAAAAGGCTTCGAAGGTGTGAAATTGAGAGAAGGGGGAGTCCCCTTTTATAAGAGGGGTGAAGGGCACCTTAGGAAAGGCCAGAAATATTATTTTATAATAAATTAATATTCGATTTTTAATGGTTCCAAAGTGTCTTATTTATAAGATAAGGTGGGTATGGGTTGCAAACCACCCAACCAATAGGTTTTAGACTGGTTTGGGTTACTATATTAACCTTATCATTTAGGTTTAACTCTTGGTTAATTAGTTTGACATTTACCATGTCTCTTTGAATTTTTATATTATATAGTTAATAAACATACTATAAAATTCCAAGAGAACCCCAGGTGGTTCATTAATGATACACCTATCATTATATAAGTCTCTTTTCCAAACCTTAGATTTTTAGGAATTGAATATCAATTAATTATATAATATGTTTTTTTTAAAAAAAATATTTTATGTCAATTTTGACACTATTTTGTATTTTGTTATTGATAAATTCATAAAAGCATTATTACTTCCAAAATAATTCATTTAATCAACCCGAACAAGTCATATTAACCTATAAAATTCGTGTAATTCATTAAAAGTCTCAAATTATATTTATTTGGGTATTTATAATATCAATTATTTTAATATTTCAATAATAATTTAATTACTGCATCATCATTGTGTCATAAATAAATTATATTATTTAATGTATAAAAATTATAATTAAAACAGAAGTATGTATTAAATCTTTTTATATGTCTAATTAATATTTATACTCGAATTTATCTTATGTATAACCCTATATTAAAAATGTTTTAGTTATTAAACATTGATTTTAACTCTTTTAACGCTTCATTGAATTAAATAATAATAAATGTCCTAATCTAATCCAAGTAGACCAAAGAGGTTATTATTTTAATTATAAGGTTCTTTTGGGTCGAATTATACATATACAATAGAATTAGGACATGTGTTAGGGTAATAATAATATCATTTTTACCCTTAATTACCTTATTTACATTTAACCGTGGTAAATAAAAGTTAAAATTTATTATTCACCAAAAATTATTTCTATCTTATTGAACCAAATTTTACTCTTTGATATTATCTTTTTCTCTCTGATTTTTAAAATTACACTCACATAAGCGGTAAAATTATGTTTTATGTCAATTAGCAAATTCTCCTTGAAGGTGGATAAAAGATGGTGAAAAGTTCAATAAAATTATTATAAAATGAATCCAATAAATTACATTGAAATTATATAGGTATTATGTATAAATTTTGACCTAAAATATATTTAAATAAAATAAATAATTATTTAAATAAATATTTGATTTTTAACTACAACTCAATGTTTTTCACTATTCATCAAAAATTGAAAGATTTAAAAAAAATACCAAAAATTCACCCTACTCTAATTTCGGTATTCCAAATCCAAAAATGAAGTCAGTTTTGAAATATAAAATTTATTAAATTTCAAAAAGATGGTATTACTAATAATAACTACTAGTTTTATTGGTTGTGGTGTGTGTTAGAAGTCAAAATTTCGTACAACACACGCTACTGTATTATTCAAAGAGAAGCGTACTGTAGAAGCATGGGATGTTACAAAAGTATACTTAAAAATGATTTATAATAAAAGTATATGCTTAACTATATTTCATTAAAGTTAACATATATTACATCATGTTCATAATTTATGTAAATATTGTCTATTAATATTTACATAACATTGATGAATACATGAATTATATTGGAAAGAATATGGGTTCTTGAAAAGTGTTTGGATATTTTTAATATGATGCATCACCTTTGGTGGAAAGATTTAATTTTTTTTATTCTATGTGATCATGATTAACTGTATAAGTTAGTGGTATAATGGAAAATATTCATTTTCTTTTCATGACATGTATTCATTTCTTCCTATTCTTCATCTCATTGATTTTGGAATTGGGATTTTTGTGCGTAATGATTATATTTATATTATAATTTAAATCGTTAAAAACATTTCATTTTCATTTTTTGGGACATATAATTGAGAAACACTTCAAAATAATCCATACTGAATGATCTTAGTAACATTTAATTATATATATATTGATATATGAGAACATTTATTATTAGAAAAAAAATCCAAATAAAATATTTGTTGTAAATTTAAAAAGAGTAAATGAATTACTAAAATAAAAATATATTGATTTATATTGTATAATGATCAGAATAGTCAGTTATGGTTATTATTACATTTAAAAATTTAATAATATTTTTTTCCATATGGATATCTGTCATATGAGAAAATATAAAACCATTGAAACTTTTAAAGTTATAAAAAAACTATATAATCAACATAGTATATGATATCCAAAAGAATACATGGGTTATTACATAATAATAAATCGTATCATAAATATTACATTCACCTTCGTTGTGTATGTATTCATAAAATATACATTTGTTGAACAAATTAGTATTATATATTTTAACACTGTGAAGATTAAAAACAATAAAAAATAGTTATTTAGAATGAATTTATGATGATAATTCTAGTAATAATGGAATTGAAATTGAACAAAATATCTTAAAATTTTCATAACTATAGATTGATTTAGTAATATCCAGATAGATATGAACATGTTATGATAAACTATATTAGTATAAAATATATTGATAATAAATAAATATTATGTTTTGAAGCAATCATGTGTCTTCTTCCAAATAATAGGTTATCTCTCATGGAATAAAAAATGAAATCCATGTACACAAATCGACTTTTCAATTGAATTTATCCACCTTTAAATTGTAAGACCAATTTTATGTATGTGTGTTTCTAATAGAAAAAATTCATTTATATATTATTATGTATCAATAAATATCACATTATGGTAAAACTAATAATAATAATGGTATTGTGTATAATGAATCATTCTCATATATAATAATGGTTAATTTTTTAATACCATATCATGTTATTATTATTTTTAGATCTTATAAATCCAATCCACATAATCTTTTGTGAATAAAAATATATTCAAGTTTGCCTATAAGATACATCATAATCATTTAATGTGTCTATATTATGCTTCTATAGTATGCATGATTGAATGAAAAATTAATTAATTGAACCTAGATCCATGGTTTTGGAATATATATTTTGATGATGAAACCATTTAATTTGGATTCATAAAAAATGTAGATGGGTCCCTTGTGTGTATTTGGGATAGTGGGAGTATATGATCTATTATAGATATGGGTTGGTGATATAAAATTTAATTTTGAATTTTGGACTTTTGAGTAGGGTTTCTTTGATATGAGGGTCTCATATTATAATTAGAAAGGTTCTGAGGCGTAAAAGAGTCACTTAAACTCATATTTTTAAGGTTTTAGTTGTTTTATATTCTTCTAGAGAAGGGTAATATGTTATATCCTAAAACATTTCATAGAAATTCATTATTATCCCAGTAAATTTTTATTTTGTATCGTGTTTCCTAGGAAGTTTCCTTATAGTTCAAAATCCTCCCTCACAAGATGGTTTCGGTATACTAGGAGGCTAGAAGTGAACCGGGCACCCAGAAGAGTGGTGATTGATTTTTTTTTAAAAAAACACAAAATAAATAATTTCATTCATAGCATATCATATTGGATCCCTAAAATGTTATTTCTATCATATTAATCTAAATAAAATATGTTTCCCCTCTCCCTTGTATTCTCTACCACTGTGGGAACTATGGATCTAAGGTGGGTTTAGTTTGTTTTATCATTCCATATGAAGGAATATATCCCCCTTCTCCATTTTTTTATTGGATTGGATATTACCATGTTTCATGTCATATATTAAAAAGTAAATAAGAAATAAGGGTTCACTATAAGAATTCATAGTGTGGTCCATTAAATGCATCTAAATTTGAAAAAATTTAACAGTTTCATCTTATTTTGATCATGGTGTACCACTCGATAAATTTTACTAAAATCCTTCATAAATTGGAATGAAATTGGATACATAATAGATAATTTATGATAGTAATTTTGTCCATAATAATGTTGGAAATTCCACTATTCATTATCATGCTATTGATTAAGGATCGGGGGATTAGAGGATTCACAATGAGGTTTTAGTGATTATGTCCCCTTGAATTCTATTTTTAATAAATTATAATGGCTTATAATTCATTATTCTTCTATATCATGTGGTATTTAGACTATAGAGTATGGTTACTCTTAGTGAATTTATACTTCATAGTTTTGTTAGTGTAAATTTTGTGTGTAAAATAATTTTAGAGGTTTGAAGACATTATGACACCTAACCATATGAATATATACATGTGATTTTTTTAATGTGCCTTATTTTTTTGATAAGAAAGTATTCCAAGGGGGTGGGTGGGATTGATATTGTGAAATTGGACTAGGCCAATACTATTTATAGTTATATGAGTGTGTCACACATGGGTGGGAGATATGGGAGTCAGTAAGTGTTTTTTCTACCAAGAGGAACAATCTAATCAATTTCCAATGGGACCAAAAATGGGTTTTTTATATTTAGTAAATAAGATATAGTCTTATATAAGTCTATTTGTTTTGTTTTATAACCCATGTATTATGGGAAACAAGGTTGGATGTACTACTAAGTTCTTACCTTGGCAACTGTATGTAAAGGGAATCATGGAAAATCATAGGACCCTAGAACTCTTTGAGTGAGAGTAGTGTAATAATGAGTTTGATTTAAATATTAATGATAATATATTAGGATTGGAAAAATATATGTTTATAACATGTGATAGGATAGAAACTCAATTTGTGAATGCCTAGCAGAACTTTGAGGATGTCAATTGGTGACATGAGATATCATTGACAGGGGGCTTCAAATGGAGTGAAATGAGAATATGAGATGGGTATGGATAAATATAAATAGATTTTGTAAATCCTTTTTAGTATCCAGCATGGTATTAATATGTTTATAACGATTGGGTTTTAGGTTTTTCAATGATTGGAATTTTTCTAGTATATGTTTTGTGATAAGAAATGAGTATCTAATAGACAATTTATAGTGTGTATGTGTAATAAAAATGTTATATAATTAGTATTTGATATTGTAATATATGTTCTATAGCCCCAATACATTGAATGGATTTAGTAGTAGGGTTAATATTCAGTGTATAAATGTATTACCTATTGGTTATGACTACGAGTAGTCATCATCTATAGGCCTGGTAATATTATAAGTGCATTATATAAATGTTTTGAGTGATAGTTTGGATTATGAGGTTTAGATTATAATTTAAAGATGACCTATATGTGGGCTCCAAACTTGTTGGGTGAAATCTTTAAATGGATGTGTGTGTGACTAGCTTATTTCTTAGATTTGTGAAATTTCCATCATGTTTAGGATTTTATATTGTTATTCCTTGATCATTTTGTGTTTTAGTCATACTATAATATACGTGACAAATTATGAGACTGAATCCTAAATTAGGGGTGGTATAATGAAATTTGGCATATTATAAGTTTTGAACACCTAATGTTGATTTTGTTTTGTTATCAATAGGCATAAAACAAATAAGAAAAAAATTAAATATAATATGAAATATAATTTTTTGTATGTAATTTGGTGTACCTATCAATATTGATTAGAATGAGGATGATTCTCTAAAGAGTAGTGTAAATATAAGTAATTATTTTAATAATGAATGAACAATTTGAGAAAACATTAATGCATTATGTTTTAGTTATTCTTATCTTTTTATTTTCATTAATGGAGGATTTTAAAAAAGATAATGATATTATGAAATGATTTTACATAATTCAATAATGAGAGATTTGATATATGATATTTCACATTACCTGATATTTATGATGTATAAGAGGATAATTGGGATGTAGGATATCATGTGAGAGTGTGTGCATGTTTTATAATTCATTTTTTATATATTATCCATTACTTATTCCTATATAAAATATAATATTTAATTTATTAAAGTGATATACATATCTCTAATCATAGTGAAGTTTAACAATTATTGGAGTAATGAGATGAAGTATATAAATTATAATATTCACTAGAAAATATCTAATAACATATAATGTTATAAAAAATTTAGAGAAGTTGTAATGCCCCGACCCCAGTTACCCAGAGTCGGTGAATTATTACATAATATTGGCATGATCACAAAAGATCAAGTCTCGAAAGACTGATTAGTTTAGTTTCCTGGGAAAAACTAGATATATTCATAAGTCTTACATTACATCATAAAGTGAAAAAAAATACAACAACATCTTGTCTTCATATCCCCTCATACTATCATTTCATGTCATTCATAAAATACTTCTTCACATCCTAGGAAAAATAAAACATTGAAAGGGGTGTGCTCGGATGCTCAGTAAGGATTACAATATAGCAGAAACTTTCGTAAATAAACATAAACATTTAAGGAGATGTATAACTAAAACAAAATCCTTTTTAAACTTGAACTTTAGCTTAATATTTCAAAGATAAAATCAAATAATTCCATTTAATTATTCACATGGATATTCTACTAGTCTAATAATCATATGCAATATCAATAAACACTTTCATAATAATGGAATGCATAATCCCAGACTATCATAACCACATATTCAAGGCCTTGTGCCATGAATACAAATAAGATTTTGTCAAGGACTTGTTTCAAGACACTAGATTGTCTCACGAGACCTACCGATGAATCGAAGAGCTATAGCGGGCTCCACCCGTCACTTACTAAGTCCAATGGATTCCTCATATAAACAGGTTTAAACATAACAAAAACATTCGTATTAAATCTAGAATACGAAATGTTAATAATTTAACCATAAATAGTGAATGGTATAAAAATAACACATCCATAGTTAAACACATCACAAAACCTTCAATACAATATGGAAGTTTTGTATTATAATAACTCAACGTTAAATAATCCTAAAACCCATCAAAGGATGTTGACATAGATGAAATCAAAACTATTTGAGAGATATATCTCTTTTTTTTTAATCATTTAAAAGTCATATAATTATAAAATAAAACATTTACTTTGAAAATATTATTATATGATTTTAAGGGAAGCTTCGACAATTTTATAATGGTGGAAAATAGCCGCACCCACCGTATATGTTCAAAAAAGACATTCTTACTTTAATTCTGTCGAAAAGGTTAAAAGGGCCTTATTTGGAAAACGACGGAAAGATTAATTTATAAATATCTTATAAAAGTCAAAAAAGGGTATAATTGACTTTAAACCATAGTCTATAAAATATTAAGAATGTTATGAAATACATTTTTAAGAAACATGGATGTGGATGATAAAGGGGTCCCAGTAAATAATTACATATAAACATCCTCGGATAATATAGAGATTGTGAAACAAACCCTTACCTTGTACTTTTTCTTGGTTGAGGGTAGGTTTACCTCATGTATAGTAGTTAAATAAATGTTATTAAATTATACAATAATCATTCTCATAAATATGATATCATATATGATCTTTTAATATTTCTTTGTTAATAATATTTTAGTATTATCGTCATTTCAGTTGTTCCCTTACTCATTTTCTTTTATATGTTTTTTTAAATAAAATATGTTTGTTATCGATAGGTTTTATTTTATATATATACAGAATTATATCAAGTCCTTAAACATTATTTTTAATCATCAAAGGAAAATTAGTCTTCAATAGATATGATGGGGAATGAATCTCATCGCGTTCGTGGAGACGACAGTCCGTATGTACGCAGGAGCGACAATATCATTCTTTTGATATTAAAATAATATATAATTGGTTGTAGTATCATATATATAGAATAATTATCATTTTATATTTATTATTAACATGTATTATACTTCATTATTATACCTATCCAAATAATAATGTATTGAATAACAATTACACCACGACGTGGAGACAGTAAGCCGTACGTATGCACGTATGGTGACATGTCATCCAAGGGATAGATAGAATACTGAATATGGTTGTACCATATTTAAAATAACATAAACGTATATAGAATATACTGGAGTTATTATTTTAGAATGGAAATAACAAATAAAGAAGAAGTGGAAGAATAAAGGAACTTGAAAGAGGGTGGTGAAAACATTACCTCTTCTTCGGGTTCTTCCTTTTGATTTGATCAAAAGGGTTGCTTAGGTTGGTATTCTGATACAACTAAGGCCTCTATTTTTAAGTGAGTAAATTTGAGAGAATATTTGGGCAGAGGTTGGAGAAGCCAAAAGGCTTCAAAGGAGTGAAATTGAGAGAAGCGGGAGTGCCCTTTTATAAGAGGGGTTAGGGGCACCTTAGGAATGGCTAGAAATATTATTTTATAATAAATTCATATTCCGTTTTTAATGGATCCAATGTGAATTATTTCGATTATAAGGTGGGGATGGGTCTAAAACCACCCAAAAAATAGTTTTTAGATAGGTTTGGGTCATTATATTAACCTTATCTTATAGTTTTAACTCTTAGTTAATTAGTTTCACATTTATCATGTCTCTTTGTATTTTTATATTATATGGTTAATAAACATACTATAAACAACCAAGAGAACCCTAAAGTGGTTCATTAATGATACAATTATCATTATATAAGTCTCTTGGCCAATAATTAGATTTTTAGGAATTGAATATCAATTAATAATATAATATTTGTTTTAAAAACTCTTTTTTGTCAATTTTGACACTATTTGCTATTTTGTTTTTTATAAATTCATATATGCATTATTATTTCAATAATAATTCATTTAATAAACTCTAACAAGTCATATTGACCTATAAAATTCTTATAATTCATTGAAAGTCCAAAATTATATTTATTTTGGTATTTATAATGTCAATGATTTTAATATTTCACTAATAAGGTAATTACTGCTTCATCATTGTGTCAAAAATAAATTAAATTATTTAATGTATAAAATTATAAATAAAATACCATTATGTAGGAAATATTCTTATATTTCTAATGTATATTTATAATCGAATTTATCTTCTGTATAACCCTATATTAAAAATGTTTTAGTTATTAAACTTTGATTTTAACTCTTTTAACTCTCTTTGAATTAAATAATAATAAATTTCATAATCTAATCCATGTGGACCAAAGAGGTTCATATTTTATTCCTAAGGTTTTTTTTGGGCGAATAATACTTATCCAATAGAATTATTACATGTTTTAGGGTAGTAATAATATCATTTTTACCGTTAATTACCCTATTTACATTTAACCGTGGAAAAAAAATATAAAAGTTACTATTCACCAAAAATTATCATTGTCTTATTGAACCAGATTTTACTCTTTGATATTAACCGTGTCTCTTGTATGTTTTAAATTCCACTCACAAAAGTGGTAAAATTATGTTTTATGTGAATTTTAAAATTCTCCTAGGAGGTGGGTAAAAGATTGTGAAAAGTTCAATAAAATTTTTATATATCTAAAATTATTTTAAACTGACTCCAATGAATTACATTGAACATATATAGTTATTATGTATCTATTTTGTCCTAAAATAAATTTAAATAAAATAAATAATTATTTTAAAAAAAATCGGTTTTAAACTAAAACTCAGTGATTTTCACTATTGATAAAAAATTGAAAGTTTTCAGAAAAATACCAAAAATCCACCCTAAGATATTTTCGATATTCCAAATCAAAAAATAAATTCCATTTTGATATATAAAATTTATATAATTTCAAAAAGTTTTTATTTGTATTCATTACGGCTAGTTATATTGGTTGTGGTGTGTGTTATAACTCGAAGTTGCGTATAACACGCGCTACTGTATTATTAAAAGAGAAGTGTAGTGTGGAAGCTTGGGGAGTTACATTCTCCCCTCCATCAAATAATTTCGTCCTAAAAATTTCTTGAATATTACAACATAAAAATTCTTGGGTGGTTCTTCCTCATATGTTCCCCAAGTTCCCACATTGCCTCTTCCATCTTGTGGGTTTTAAATAAAACTTTTACCAGACGAGTCGTCCGGTTTCTCAGTACTTGTTCTTTGGTATCAAGAATCTGGACGGGCTCTTCGCAATAAGATAGATCGGGTTCTAGTTCTAATTCTTCATAAGTGAGTGCATGTGTTGGGTTAGGAATTTATTTTCTCAATAGTGGTACGTGGAACACAACGTTAACTTTGGGGAGACTTGGTGGCATTGCCAATCGGTAAGGTACAACCCCAATTCATTCTAAAATTTCAAAAGGATTGATGTACCAAATACTCAATTTTCCCTTCTTACTGAAACGTATAACACCCTTCCATGGAGAAACCTTCAAGAAAACATGATCTCTTACCTGAAATTCCAAATCCTTCCTTCAGTTATCAGCATAGCTCTTCTACCTACTTTGAGATGCTTTGATGTTGTTTTAGATTTCCTTCACCTTTTCCATCATTTCCTCCACCAGTTCTGGGCCTATGAGTTTTCTTTCACCAACGTCATTCCAACTGGTTGGTGTGCGGCATCTCTTTCCGTATAACGCTTCATATGGTGCCATCTGAATACTTGAATGGAAGCGATTGTTTTAGGAAAATTCCACCATAGTTAAATATTGATCCCACAAACCCTGAAAGTCAAGTGAGCAAGATCTCAACATGTCTTCTAAGGTTTGAATAGTCCGTTCTGATTGTCCATCAGTTTGGGGGTGGTAAGGAGTGCCCAAACAAAGCTCAGCATCTAGGGATTTCTGAATACTTTTCCCTAATCTTGAAGTAAAATGGGGATCACGATCAGAAACAATTGATAGGGGTACTCCATGAAGTCTCACAACTTCATTAATATATAGTCTTGCTAGACGTTCAAGTGGAAAATTTTCACTTATAGCAAGAAAATGTGCTGACTTGGTAAGATGATCAATAATTACCCATATTGAATCATTCTTTCTAGGAGTCTTTGGTAGTACCACGACAAAGTCCATCGTAATATTATCCCATTTCCACTCAGGTATGGAATGAGTTTGCATGACTCCTCTGTTGAGTCAATAAGGTTTTCCTTATGAATTTTCCTTTCATTCTTGTTTTGGAAATCACAATCACCTTATACTTAAGCAAATCCATACTTTACTTCTATAGGGAAAATTTCTTTCTTTAAGGAAATTTACCCTTACCTAGATTTTCGTATTCATGTAAAAAGTTTGTCTAAGTATAAAATTCGTATTGAAGTCCAAAACCTCATAATCATACAAATGTAAGGTATTCTGTTTTTCATTATGAATTCTCATTATGAATTCTGATGATGAATTCTCATTACGAATTCTGATTACTAATTCTCATTACGAATTCCAGTGATGAATTCTCATTATGAATTCTGATGACAAATTATCATTACGAATTCTGAATACAAATTCTCATTACGAATTCCAGTGATGAATTCTCATTTCGAATTCTGATGATGAATTCTCATTACGAATTCCGATTAATAATTCTCATTACAAATTCCAGTGATGAATTCTCATTACGAAATCTGATGATGAATCCTCATTAGGAATTCTGATTACGAATTATAATTACGAATTCCAATGATGAATTTTCATTCCGAATTCTGATGATGAATTCTCATTACGAATTCTGATTACAAATTCTCATTACGAATTCTAATTACAAATTCTCATTACGAATTCTGATGAGGAATTCTCATTACAAATTCTGATTATGAATTTTCATTACGAATTCTAGTGATGAATTCTCATTATGAATTCTATTGATGAATTCTCATTACGAATTCTGATTACCAATTCTGATTACGAATTCCTTAGTAAAACAGAATCTGAACATCTCTTTATTATAGACTCTGAATACCTTTTTGGTTAGACTAAGAACTTTTATTTTTCCTACATTATGAACATTAGTTTTTCTTATGCTTACACTTGTTTCATTAAAACACGATGCCGTGTATTCAGTTTTTGACTAAGCGTTGTTTTAGTGACACGAGTACAGGTCCCACCGAAATTCAATTAAAAATATGACCATTGGAGGAGGGAGCCAACCATTGGAGCTTCGCCTATAAATTGAATCTCATTTGAAAGTGTTCAGAACTTTTAGAATTTTGGTGATCAGAACTTCCTGAAGTGATTTCTAGAGAGAGAGGCTCTTATCAACTCTCAAAGCTTTGGGCAGATGGTTTGAACAGCTTGTTCAAACTTTTCCTTGTGCTGACGTGCTTCGTGCGACTCTGATTGTTGCTGATTACAATCGAGGGCTTCCGGGGATATGAAGACAGAGGTGCCGATTACCTTGAAGTTCGAGGGCTTCCTTGCTAAGGAAGACAGAGGTTCCAACTACCTTGAAGATGAGGTCTTGTGGGGATAGAAAAACAGATAATTCGATCTTCGTATCGAGGGCTTACCCGAGTGTGGGTAAGACAAACTTTCTTGAAAGTATAAATCAAGGGACCTTTATCCAAAGTTGTTGGATAACCTTATCTTTAGGTTAAAAAATATATATCTTGTTACTTGTTTTTGTTAGAAGTTTATCTTTTCTGCTGAATTTTGTATGTTTAAGAATGTATAACTATCTTATACTTCCTTACACTTGTATACTCTTATTCAGTTAGATTCTATACGCTTTAAGGTAGAATCTCATATAGTAAACTTTGGTTAAGTTTCATTTTCTGGATCCATATTTCCGGAACTGTTTTTTTCGGAATCACATTCCAGATTTAAGAAAGTGTATAGAACTAGAATTTTTTAACTTCATACTTTGTCCCAATCGTTAAATTGGTGTTAGAGGTGTTATGAATTTTCTTAGTTTAACTTTGTTAAACATAGATATTTCCTTGTTTAATAAAATTTTAAAGTGTACAATTCACCCCCCTCTTGTATATTGAGCATCTGCATCATTATTTCGATCCTACAATTGGTATCAGAGGAGGTCTCTGAAATACTTATATTCACATATAAGTTTTTTTTGCTCAGTTTTTCATTGTTCTATATTTTCTTTACTTAGGAATATTCTTCATGAATCTGAACTTTTTTTATTGACAAGTTTTTGTGTAGAAATATTTTTAAGATGGAAGGAATCAATGTTGCTTCTATCGACAACCTAAATCCTACAAGACAACCAATTTTTTATGGTAATGATTATGAGTATTGGAGAGATCGAATGAAGACTTTTTTTATCAATACTAGAGTAGAAAATTTTGTTATTATTACTGGAGGTTATAAAATTCTTGATATGGAAGTTAGTACTTTCACCAATCAAGAGAAGCATGATTATCAACTAAACTATAAGGTACACAATAATTTACTATGTTCAATGACTAGGAATATATATAGCCAATTTTTTTCTTGTGAAGCAGCTAACTGTATATGGAAGAAACTTGAAGTTACACATTTTGGTACATCCAAAGTGATTGAGACTAGAAGAGCTATGCATAGAGCTGAGTATCATGGTTTTAACTTTCCTTATGGAGAACCCATTTTCAAGGTGAAACAAATATTTATGACTATTTTGAATAGTTTAAAATCTATGGGAGAGAAAGTCTTGATGATGAATCTCTTGTTGACAAGATCATTGATATTATTCCAAATGAGTGGGAATGAAAGAGAACATCAATTTATGAAAATAGGAAGGTCACTCAAATTTCCTTAGATGAGCTATTTGGAACTCTTCTCCAACATGAAACAAGGATGAAGAGAGGTGCTGACAACATCAAAAAGAAAAATGAGAATGGTATTGTTTCTTTTACTACAACATCAAATCACATGAAAGCTAAGACTCATGAGAGAGTAACTAGATCCAAATCTAAGAAGGTTGTTATCCAATCCAAATCTAGTGAGAGTGAAGTCTTAGAAAATTAGTTAACTAACCTTGCTCAAAGGATGAACAAGATAGCTGGTCATAGAAATTTCCAATCCAAGTATAAGAATAAGGAAAGGAATGATAGAAAAGATTCATAAGTCACATGATATGAATGCAAGAGAGCTAGACATATAAGACCTGGTTGTAATTTTCTCAAAAAGAAAGAAATAAAAGAGTGGAATTATGAAAGTAATAGGAAGAAGTATTATAAAGCCAGAGCGAAGAATGTTCTGAAAGCTAATGATACTTTGAGTGCCAGTGGTGGTGACTCTTTAGATGAAACTTTTAATTATGAATCTTTTGGACAGAAGAATCTTGGTCTTATAGCAAGGTTACCTATTGACAATAATTAATTTATGGCTAAGGTACACAATTTTGAATCCTTGACCAATGTTTCTTTAAATTATAATGATAGTAAAAATTATAACTGTTATGATGAAGAATCATCTTCTGATGAAGGAAATACTTTACCTACCTATGAAGAATTTTCTAGGTTTGATGAAATTCTTCAGATTGAAAATCCAAAACTCAATTAATAACTTGATAAGGAAAATTCTCGGAATACTATTCTTTCTAAGGAAATATCAGATCTTTCTAAAGATATTTATAAGAAAAATGATGATTTTATAAGTATTTCAAAAAGTCTTGAGGATGTAAATTCTAAAAAGAATAAACTTTCTGAAGATCTAGAAAACATAATTTCTAAGAAAAATATTTTCGAGCCTAGCTCTAGTTCCATATCTAATGATTTTGATGATAAAAACTTGGTTATTAAACTCAAATCTGAAAATTTTTCCTTGAGGAAGTGTTTGTCAAATATTACCCATGGTAAGGAAAATTTTGATAAACTGTATTCACAAATTTGACCTGGAAGGAATACTTTTGGTTTTTGTTAAACTAGTTATAAACCAATTTTTAGTAACAACTACTTTGTTCCTCAAAGTTCCCCATTTTTCACAAAGTGTCAATGTGGTGGTCACTAGGAAAAGAATTGTTCATTAAACAAAACCCAATCTTTAGGATTTCATAAGGATTTTTTTCTAAGAAGATGTGGGTACCCAAAATCTTACTTTCTAAAATTTTTGGATCCAAGCAAGTCTGGATTCCGAAAACCTATCTTTTTTATTTTCTGGAAAGTAGGGAAAGTACCAAAAACAATATTTGGTACATGGATAGTAGATGTTCCTGGCATATGACTGGTAACAAAAACTATTTTGAAAATGTTATCAAGATGAAAGGAGGAAAAGTAAATTTCAGAGATAATTCTCAGGGAGAAATTATTGGAATAGGTAACATTGTACTTCTTGGAAAAACATTGATTTCAAATGTTTTGTTTTTTAAGGGTCTTAACAACAACCTCATTAGTAGAAGTCAATTATGTGATGAAGGATACCTTGTGAATTTTAGGAATGATAAGTGCCTAGTACACAATTCCAAGGAAGAGTTTATTCTCTCTGCCCATAGGTAAGAGAATGTTTACACTTTGAATATATAAGACCTTAGGAGACAATAATTACCTTGCCTAAGTGAAATGGAATATCATTCTTGGTTATGGCATGAAAGGTTAGGACACTGTAACCTTAGGAACTTATGTAAACTCTCAAAAAAAGTTTTAGTTAAGGATATACTGGAGCTTAGATTTGATTATTCTAAAGTCTGTGATCCTTGTCAATATGTAAAGCAACATAAATCAAGATTTAAATCAGTCAGTGAAGTATCAACAGTTGATGCATTACAGTTGGTGCACATGGATCTTTTTTGTCCAACACAAACTAGAAGCATTGGGGGATGTATTATGTATTTGACTTTGTTGATGATTACACTAGATTTACATCGGTCTATTTTCTAGCAAATAATTCTGAAGATTTTTCTTATTTCAAATGTTTTAGCGCCCAAGTGAAAAATGGAAAAAACCTTCCATTGAAAACTATTCATAGTTATCATGGAGGAGAATTTCAAAATTCTGATTTTAAAACATTTTGTAGTATAAAAGGTATTACTCACAACTTTTCAGCACCTATAACACCTCAACAAAATGGTGTTGTTGAATAAAGAAATATAATTCTTCAAGAGATAACTCGAACCATGTTGAGTGAGTATTCTATAGCTAAACGTTTTTTTGCTGAAGCTGTAAGTACTGCTTGTTATACTATAAATCGAGTTTTGATTAGAAAATTTCTTAATAAAACTCTTTATGAGTTATGGAATGGTATAAAACCTAGTCTTTCCTACTTTAAGGTTTTTGGTTGCAACGTATTCATTCTAAACACCAAAGATAATATACACAAGTTCCATTTCCCTTAGTAAAAACCATGCACATCACTGTCATGCAAAGCACATAAATATTAGGCATCACTTCTTTAGGTATCACGCACAAAAAGGAGATATCATTATTCAGTTTATCGGAATGTAAGATCATCTTGCTTATATTTTCACAAAATCTTTACCTTATGATAGATTTGAATACATTAAACAAACGTTAGGAGTGATAACCTTAAGGTAATCTTCCTTCATTAATATTTTGTTGAACCATTCTCCTTACAGAAATTAACTCCTTTTCATAGGGGGAGTACATTTGGTTATTATCCTTTTAAAAACTTTTCATAAGGATCTTTTCAATAAATTTCATAAGGAGCTTTTCAAATTCATTATAATGAAATTTTTGTAATGAGAATATTCGTAATGAAATTTTCATACTGGAACTTTTGTAATGATGTTTTTGTACTGGAAATTTCATAATAAAATTTTTTGTACTTTATTTTATTTCAAACTCATAATTTTTCATACTCATAATTTTTCGTACTCATAATTTTTCATACTCATAATTTTTCGTACTGGTTTTTTTTCATACTCCTAATTTTTTGTACTCATAATTTTTCGTACTCATAATTTTTCATACTCATAATTTTTCGTACTCACAATTTTTCGTACTCACAATTTTTCATACTCATAATTTTTCATACTCATAATTTTTCATACTAATAATTTTTCGTAATCATAATTTTTCATACTCATAATTTGTTGTATTCGTAATATTTTTTTTATACTCATAATTTTTTGTACTCATAATTTTTCTGTTCTAATAATTTTTCGTACTTATTTTTTTTACTCATAATTTTTTTGTACTCATAATTTTTCATACGCATAATTTTCCGTGATCATAATTTTCGTACTCATACTTTTCATACTATAGTTTTGATACTCAATGTTTTTGTAATAAAATTTTCTACCTTATGTTTTTCATAGTTTTTTTATAAGTTTTTCGTAGTTATATTTTCTTCAAGAAGATTATCACCTATTATGAATAAAACTTCCTAGACAATCCGAAAGGTATGACTTCCTTACGTAAGTTTTAGTAGTCACTTTACCTTTTTGGTAGTTTCTTTCTTTTAAAATATTTCGTATTCAAGTTTCCTTAGTTTTTAATTTTTTTGTTAAAACCTCAAAAGATCGGATTTAATATTTTCGTACAGATATGATTTCAACCGTCAGATCAGATCAAATAATTTTTTCAACCGTTAGATTGGTTTTGGAAGTTCAAAGGTCACCTCCATCGCCTATATAAAGGGAACCCCTTTTTGTATCCCACATCGATTTCAAATCTCTCACATACCGAACCCATACCTCAGTACTTTAAGACCGTTACGAACTTTTTAGTTCTCCTCCATTCTGAATGTCTGTAGAAGCCACCTCTCAGGAAATGTCTTCCATCAAACCAATTTCAGCTTGGCTAGTCTATAGAGAAAGATTGTTTCATCCAAATTTCATTAATAAGTATTATTCTATTATCTATAAGAACATCAAACTCAATGGTTGAGAAGATTTTTTCATATCAAAGACTGGGGATCAGGATGTTTTTTATACCGACTTTCTTATATAATTATGTGAGTCTTTTTCCTTCTACGAAGAATATGTCAGAAAAAGATTTTCTTTCAAGTCTTATGGAAAGACATACAAGCTTTCTTACACCAAGGCTGTGAGCATGGTGTGATTATCATATGATGGAGAGGGTGAATTTTGTTCACACAAACTACCGTATGATCAGGGAAGTTTCAACAAAGTGATGGCATTGAAATGACTTGGCCTCAAAGATGATAGAACATCGAATATTGCTCATCTCTCCACCAACAACTAGATGTTGCAGTTGTGGGTTCATGGATTTTTCGTACCAAGGATAGGTGATAAGGAAAATCTTAAGAAGATTGATATTTACATCTTGGATTTCTTGGTAAATCTAAGAAATATCAACCTAATAAGGCACATTCTTATTACAATTCAGAATATTAAGAATGGAACCCCGAATACCCAAATTATTATGTACCCTTCTCTCCTATCCAAGAAGATTATTCGATGTCTTGATTCTTTCAAGGTTGCTTGCACCTCAAAGATCATGAATTGTAAGGTGATTTTGATAAGTTAAGACACCTTAAAGAGGATGAAAATTGGTTTTTCAAAAGATTCTGGAGAGTTCTACGATCTTCCATAGGATGAGGCAGAACCCGGTACGGAAAATGTAGAGAAAACTGAACCATCTAAGAGGACATGGAAGAAGAGGAATCTAAAGTAAGTGCAAGTTGAAGGAAAAACTCCTAAGTCTAAGGAAACCCAATCTACACCACCCAAGCCAAAGAAACAAAAAGCATACCCGGATGAAGTGGTAGCCAAGTGGAGAGAGCTCAAGGAGAATAGAAAGGAAGGTGAAACTCAGTTCGGATTAGACCCTGCTGAGGCTAAGGCCTTAAAAGGGAAAGCATCTAATGAGTTAGAGAGGCAAGAAAAAGAGAAGAAGATGAAAAAGAATTTTTCTGAAGATGACGTTGTGAAATCCCTTTTGAAAGCTACAGAGTTATCCTCTGAGATGATTCCTATTTTGGAAACTTTCTTTAATGATCCTTTACCAGAAACTCCTAGAAAGAATTACTCCACTCCGAAAAAGTCCAAAGGTAAATAAGTTGCTGAGGGAGTAGAGGAAGAAGATGTAGAAAGAGTAGAAGAAGAAGATGATGTAGAGAAACTAGTAGAATAAGAAGAAGTGGAAGAAGGGAGTGGTGATCTTGATGACTTTATTAAACAAGTAGAAGACCATCAAGATAAAGGAAATCCATCAGAGAAACCTCCACTACCAACTTCTGAGGATGAGTCCTCAATGTTTGTCACTCTGGAAAAGGTAGCTGAGAAAGAAGGAAACCAAGATGATGATAAAGAGGAAGAGAAAGAGAATGAGTTTTCTGGGGAAGGGAGTTATGAGACGCATTTCCTTGAAGAAGGAGCAGAGAAGGAAAAACCAGATGAAGATAACATTGTTCAAGTATCTGAATGTGAGGAAGGATATCATGATGAACTACCCATTATGAAAGTTGATAAGGGGAAGAAAGTTCTTATGGACACCCCAACAAAAGATGTTATAAGAAAGAAGGAGGTTGGAGGTTCTTCTAGAAGGAAGATGGTGAAATTGAAGAAGAACAATCCCCAAGCAAAGTGTCTGATTCGGAATCATCAGCACTAGGTCATGACTTTGTTGTCGAGTCTTTGAAAACATTGTTGGACACCATTCCGATATTTCCCACCATAGACTCAAGATTCCAAATTCTTCAACATAGCATGAATCATAAGTCAGAATCCTTATCTATGGTGATGGATAAGTGTCTGAAGATTAAAGAAGATCATAGAAATTTCCTTATCAATTATGATGTTCATAGAAAATCTTGCAGCAAAATCACATTGTGGTCTAAGAAAGTTGATGATTACTTGGATGAGTTTGATCATTTTCATAATGATGTTAAAGATTCTTTCGACACCTAGGATTCAAATATTAAGAATCTTCAAGATAAGATGACCATTGAGAAAAATTCTCGGAATCAACGGGTCAGAGATTTGAATGGGAAGCTTAACTCGATTGTTCAGAATTGGAAAGGGGAAAGAGAATTCTGTATTGAGTTCCAAGAGAAGATACAAAAGAAAGATGAGTTACTGATGATATAGGAAGAATCCATGAAGGCTCAGGCAGAGGTGATGCCAACTCAACAAGAAAGGATCACAGCTTTGGAGAAGCAAGCTGAGGAGGATCAGATAGATTTGAAGAAGCTGAAAAATCTCTTGAAGAAGTTAATTCCAAAGGATAAGGAAGACAAATTACCTCAATCCGATCTTTTGTTGCATTTTATTTTTCAGGTAAAAATTCATTCAAGACTAATGAAATATCTGGTTGTTTGTATCTGGTGTTATTATGTACTAATTTTTCAGGTACTTTATTACTTTTCCATTCCCTCAATTCCTTTTTAAAATCACAAAGGGGGAGAAGGAAAAAATAACTACTTAAAAGGGGGAGAAGGAAAAATATCTAATTAAGAACTATCCCTATGTAAGGGGGAGATTATCCAAGGGAAACTTTCTCATTATGAAGTTTTTCATTATGATGATAATGAAAACACCATTCCATATATTCAGAATACAATCCTTAGAGTTCCAAAACCTAAGGGGGAGTTAGTTGTATTCATTATCATCTATGAACAAAGGGAGATAAGTTTTAATTTCAAAGTCTAATGAAAATTTTCAAAGTACTTATATTATTTTTTAAAGGGTTGTTTGTGATTTCAAAAAGGGGGAGATTGTTGAGTCAATAAGGTTTTCCTAAAGACTTTTCTATTCTTTCTTGTTCTGAAAATCATAAACACCATATACTTAAGAAAGTCCATACATTACTTCTATAAGGAAAATTTCTTTCTTTAAGGAAATTTACCATTACCTAGATTTTTGTATTCATGTCGAAAATTTGACTAAGTATAAAATTCGAATTGATGTCCAAAACCTCGGAATCATACAAATGTATGGTATTCTGTTTTTCATTATGAATTCTCATTAGGAATTCTGATGATGAATTCTCATTACGAATTCTTATTATGAATTCTCATTACGAATTCCAGTGATGAATTCTAATTATGAATTCTGATGATGAATTCCCATTACGAATTCTGATTATGAATTCTCATTATGAATTCCCGTGATGAATTCTCATTACGAATTCTGATGAATAATTCTCATTAAGAATTATGATTACGAATTCTCATTACAAATTCCAGTGATGAATTCTCATTATGAATTCTGATGATGAATTCTCATTACGAATTCTGATTATGAATTCTCATTACAAATTCTAGTGATGAATTATTATTACGAATTCTGTTGATGAATTCTCATTATGAATTCTGATTAAAATTCTCATTACGAATTCCAGTGATGAATTCTCATTACGAATTCTATTGATGAATTATCATTACGAATTCTGATTAAGAATTCTCATTAAGAATTCCTCAGTAAAACAGAATCCGAACATCTCTTTATTATAGACTCCGAATACATTTTTTGTTAGGCTACAAACTTTTATTTTGCCTACATTTTGAACTTCATTATTTCTTATACTTACACTTGTTTCATTAAAAAATGATTTCATGTATTCAGTTTTTGACTAACCGTTGTTTGAGTGACATGTGTAAAGGTACCTCGGAAATTCAAGGAAAAATATGACCGTTGGAGGAGAGAGCTGACCATTGGAGCCTCACCTATAAATCGGAGATCATTTGAAAGTGTTCAAAACTTTTGGAATTTTGGTGATCAGAACTTCCTGAAGTGATTTCTAGTCATAGAGGCTCTTATCAACTCTCAAAGCTTCATGCAGAATGTTTGAACAGTGTGTTCAAACTTTGCCTTGTGCAGACGTGCTTCGTGCGACTCCAATTGTTTCTGATTACAATCGAGGGCTTCCGGGGATAGGAAGATAGAGGTGCCAACTTCCTTGAAGTTCAAGGGATTCCTTCATGAGGAAGACAGAGGTTCCAACTACCTTGATATTGAGGGATTTCGGGGATAGAAAGAGAGAGACTCTGATCTTCATATAGAGGGCTTACCTGAGTGTGGGTAAGACAGAATTTCTTGAAAGTATAAATCAAAGGACATTTATCCAGGGTTGTTGGATACACTTCTCTTTGGGTTAAGAGATTTATATCTTGTTACTTGTTTTTGTTACAAGTTTATCTTTTCTGGTGTATTTTGTATGTTTATGAAATTATAACTATCTTATACTTCCTTACACTTGTATACTCTGATTCAATTAGATTCTATACGCTTTAAGGTAGAATCTCATATTGTAAACTTTGCTTACGTTTCATTTTCTGGATCCATATTTCTGGAATTGTTTTTTTCGGAATCACTTTCCAGATTTAAGAAAGTGTATAGAACTAAAAGTTTGTAACTTCATACTTTATCCCAATCTTTCAATTGGTGTTAGAGGTGTTGTGAATTTTTTGATTTTACACTTGTTAATCTTAGATCATTCCTTATTTAAGGAAATTTTTAAACTGTACAATTCACCCCCCCCCCCCCCTCTTGTATATTGAGCATCTACATCATTATTTCGATCCTACATCATCGAGTTTGTGGCCTTCCAACATTCACTTATTGACAAACCATACCTATTTACACAAAATCAGCAATCTCCCTCTTCATGTTGTCTCACCAAAAATGTTCCTTCAAATCTCTATATATTTTGGTGCTCCCATGGTGTACAGTGAAATTAGAACTAGGGGCATCGTCCAACAATTCCCTTTTTAGATCAGGTATATCGGGAACACAAATTCTCTTCCCAAATTTCAAAATTTTATCTTCATACACAGAGTCAATCAATCTCCCATCATTCACAACTTTAATATTCTTTTGAAATTATTCATCATCGGTCTGAGAACTATTTATCCTTTCTAGTAGAGATGGTTTGGAAACCATTTGAAAAAGTATTGATGTTTCACCTTCCATGGTAATTCCCATATCCATATTCACTAGATCCATAAAATAGGATCCCTTTCAACTCTCATCTTGTTCAAAACTCCATGATCCTTTCTGCTCAAATCATCTTCCAGCTTATTTTCATTCCTCGGGTGGTTTTGTATCATGAAATCATAATCCTTGAGTAGTTCAAGCCATCGCCTTTGCCTCATGTTGAGTTCTTTATGTGAGAAAATATACTTCAAACTATTGTGATCAATATATATCTCACATTTTTCACCATAGATACAATGTCTCCATATATTCAAATCAAAGATTATAGCAGCTAACTCAAGCTCAGGAGTAAGATAGTTTTACTAATGAATTTTTAGCTGTCATGACGCATAGGCAATAACCCTATCATTTTGCATAAGGACATAACCAAGTTCTTTCTTCAATGCATCACTATAAATAACAAACCCATCATTCCCCGATAGTAGAGTCAATATAGGAGCATTGCCTAATATTTTCTTCAGTTCTTTGAAACATTCTTCCCACACTTTTGTCCAAAAAAAATTAACCCCTTTACATGTGAGCTTTGTTAATGGGTTAGCTAACCAGGAAAAATTCTGGATGATACATCGATTATAACCTGCTAAACCAATAAAATAGCATACCTCAGTTATACTCGTTAGTGTTGGCCATTCGTGGATTGCTCTTGTATTATAAGGATCAACATGGATTCCTTCCTTAGAGACAATATGGCCAAGAAAAGAAATCTCTTGAAGCCATAATTCACACTTTCTAAACATCCCATATAAATCATGTCTTTTCAGAGTCTTCAATATAATGTGCAAGTGATTTTCATGATCTTCGTAGCTTTTGGAGTATACCATGATATCATCAATAAATACCACTAAAAAGTCATCAAGATATTCCTTGAAAAATATGTTCATTAGATCCATAAAAATAGAGGGTACATTAGTCATCCCAAAAGAAATTTTTGTAAACTCGTAAAGCCCGTACCTTGTTCGAAATGCTGTCTTCGGAAAGTTTTCCTTCTTTACAGACAAATGATTATATCCAGATCAAAGGTCAATCTTTGAAAAGTATTAATCTCCATGCAGTTGGTCAAATAAATCATCAATAAGAGGTAGGGGATACTTGTTCTTTATTGTTATAGCATTGATCTCCCTGTAGTCAATACATAACCTCACAGATTCATCTTTCTTCATAACAAAAAGAAGAGGGGCTCCCAATGGAGAAACACTAGGGATAATAAATCCCTTATTACTCAATTCCTTTATTTGTTTATTTAGTTCAACAAATTCCACTGTGACCATTCTATAAGGGTTCTTCGATATAGGCCTTAAACCAGGAATTAAATCAATGGAAAACTCAATTTCTCGTTCTAGAGGATGTCCAGGTAAATATTCTGGAAACACATAAACATATTCTCTCACAATAGGTACATCCTCTATTTGAACATTCCTTTCCTCACCCATAATTATTTCATTCTCTTCCTCCCCCATATTTGAATTTAGTTGAGCTACTGGGGGTGGATCTAGATAAGAATCAAGTGGTGACGATTCTTCTCTAAAGATAAGGTGTTCCTTATCATCAACATAAAAAATCGTAACATCCTTTTTCTTAAAATAAATCCTTGCATCATGGTCCGAAAGACAATCCATACCAAGGATTATATCAAACTCTATCATAGGTATGGTGATGAGATCAGTAGATAAAGAACATTTATATGCTCTAATGGGAACGGATTCACAAAACATTGTTGCGATGATACTTCCCTTAGGAGTTTTAACTGAAAACGCCCTTATTAAATAAAATTTTATATATCTAATTTTCTTTGCAAAATGGGAATATATGAAACAATGTGATGATACATAACAAAATAAATCATTGTCTAAACTTGAGGAAACCATTAAATTACCTGCCACCACGTCTTTCGGAGAATCTACCTCATTAGTAATGATATCATAAGCTTGGCCATTAATCCTTGGCCTTTTCTGAGGTAAGTTTCCCTGAAACTTATGACATTCATTTTAATAATGTCCCATCTCCCTACAATTGTATCATTGAACATCAGTAGCTTCTTTCTTCCCCTTGCAATCACGAGATGGGTGGCCTTTTTCACCACACTTGTAACAGACTTCTATTCCCTTCAAGCATGTACCGGGGTGTTTCTTCCCACATTTACTATAGTATGGATATTCAACTTTTTCCTTCATCCCCTTATTTCCATTTCCTGAGTGATCAGCAGATCTCTTCTTCTCTTGCTTTGCTTTAATTTCATAAGGCATAGAGAATTTTTTTTTATCTTGATAGCACATGAGACAATATCTATGTACGATGAAAAGGATTGTGAGACTAATGCTCGACAGAGAAATGTGGTCAACCCATCAATGAAAGGATAAATCTTACTTATTGGGTTATGTATATATTCTCAATCATGCCATGGTATCCTTGTAATGTTAGACTCATACTTTGCAACATTCTCGTCCTCCTTTTTCCTCAGACTCAGAAATTGCCTTTCCATATCTTCTCACTGGCCACGAAGAAAGTATTTTTCTAATAAATGCTCTTTAAACTCCCTAAATTCCATATTTGATACTTCATCATCTTCTTTTGTGTTTTGAATCAATGACCTCCATTGATCAGCATCTCGAGTGAGGCGGTAAACTTCCAAGACAACTTTTTCCCTTTCGCTACTCCCCAAGGCATAGAATATTTTCTCTAAAGAACTTATCCATTGCTCAGCTACCAATGTTTTTTTACTCCCATTGAATTTTGGTGGTTTTGCCTCATGAATCGATCTAACATTGATCCTCCACATTGTGAATCATGGTGCTCCATATGGGTAAGGTTATTATTCATAACCTGAGTGAGTTGTCCTAGTATTGTGATAAGCTGATCAGCACTAGTTGTATCACAATCTTCACTATAAACATCTTGGGCAGGAGGGAAATCCCTACATTGAGTGCATGCATTGATATAGTTTCCATTCCTTTCACTAGGATCCATTTCTAAACTACGGAATACACTAGATTAGTATATGAATCACAATACATACATCCAAACTTGTAAAACACTTAACATAAATTGAATAGTTTATATATATAAACCATAATCATAAAAATGTTATCTTTGAGGAAGTATATACTCATAAACCCCTCATAATGTTTTGTAATGAAAATGAGAATTATCCTAAGCATATCCCCTGAGAGTGTCGTAACCAAGACTGAATCAAGGCCCGTTTTCGTGCACTAGTTCCCATTCAAGTGTATCTCAAAGCGGTGTTTTCGTGTTTTACTCCTAGGTACATCTGTTCCAGAGCCGCCTCTACCTGCTCGCATCCAGAAAAGGATGCATTGCTTGGAAAACACACAAAATCTCTATAATTTCAAAATTCTAGGATGTTCTTATATACTAATCCTCAAATTCTATCTTAGGGATATGTGCCCTAATCAGAGTTTATCTAAATATAGATTCCATGGTTTGTACTAAACTTCCTCTGATACCAACTATAATGCCCCGACCCTAGTTACCCAGAGTCGAGGCATTATTACATAATATTGGTATGATCCCAAAAGATCAAGTCTCAAAAGACTGATTATTTTAGTAGCCTTGGAAACACTAGATATATTCATAAGTCTTACATTACATCATAAAGTGAAAAAAACTACAACAACATCTTGTATTCATATCCCCTCATACTATCCCTATAGGTCATTCATAAAATACTTATTCACATCCTGGGAAAAATAAAAAATTGAAAGGGGTGAGCTCAGATGCTCAGTAAGGATAACAATATAGCAGAAACATTCATAAATAAACATAAACATTTAAGTCAATGTATCACTAACACAAAATCCATTTAAAAAATGAACTTCAACATAATATGGAAAAGATAAAATGATATAATTCCATTTACTTATTCTCATGGATATTATACTAGTCGAATAATCACATGCAATACCAATAACCACTTTCATAATAATGGAATGCATAATTCCTGATTATCATAACCACATAGTAAAGGCCTTGTGCCATGACTAAAAATAAGATTTTGTCAAGGCCTTGTTCCAAGACAGTATTTTGTCTCATGAGTCCTACCGATGCATCGATAAGCTATAGCGGGCTCCACACATCACATACTAAGTCCAATACATTCCTCATATTAACAGGTTTAAACATAACATAAACATTCATATTAGAACTAGCATATGAAATGTCAATAAATTATCCACAAACCATGAATGGTATAAAAATTACACATCCACAGTTGAACATATCAAAAAAGCTTCAATAAAATATGGAAGTTTTGTATCATAATAAATCAACATTAATTAAGCCTAAAATCCATCAATGGATGTTGACATAGATGAAATCAAAACTATTTGAGAGAAAAATCTATTTTTTTTAAATCATTTAAAAGACATATAATTATAAAATAAAACATTTACTTTGAAAATATTATTATAAGATTGTAATGGAAGCTTAGACTATTTTATAATGGTGTAAAATATCCACACCCGCTGTATAACTTAAAAAATGACATTCTTACCTTAATTCTGTCAAAAAGGATAAAATGATCTTGTGTGGAAAACGACGAAAAGATTCCTTTATAAATATCTTATAAGTCAAATAAGGTTATAAATTACATTAACCCATAGTCTATAAAAGTGTAAGAACGTATTGAAATACATTTTTGAGAAACATGGATGTGGATGATAAAGGGGTCCCAGTAGATAATTACATATAAACAACCTCGGATAATGTAGAGATTGCAAAGTAAACCCTTACCATGTACTTTTCCTTGGTCGAGAGTAGGATAACCTCCTGTATAATAGTTAAATCATTGTTATTAAATTATACAAGAATAATATACATAAATATGATATCATATATGCTTTTTTAATATTGCTTTGTTAGTAATATTTTAGTATTACCGTTGTTTTCGGGTGATCACTTACTCATTTTATTTTATATGTTTTGTTAAATAAGCCATGTTTTTATCCACAGATTTTATATTATTCATATCTAGAATGATATAAAGCCCTTAAACATTATTTTTAATCATAAAAAGAAAATTAGTCTTGAATGGATACGATGGGGAATGAATCTCATCGCATTCGTGGAGACGGTAGTCCGTACATACGCACGAGTGACAATATCATTCTTTTGATATTAAAATAATATATAATTGGATGGTGTATCATATATACAGAATAATTATCATGTTATATTTATTATTTAAATGAATTACACATCATTATTATACCCATCCAAATAATAATATATTGAATAACAATTACACCACGACATGGAGACGGTAAGCCGTACGTACGCACGTATGGTGACATGTCATCTAAATGATGGATAGAATACTGAATATGGTTTTACCATATTTATAATAACATCACAGTATATATAATATTATAGAGTTATTATTTTATAATGTAAATAACAAAGAAAGATTAAGTGGAAGAAGAAAGGAACTTGAAAGAGGGTGGTGAAAACATTACCTCTTCTCCGGGTTCTTACTTTTGATTAGATGAAAAGGGATCCTTAGGATGGCCTTCTGATCAAACTAAGGAATCTAGGTTGAATTGAGGTAAGTTTATAGAATATATGGGTAGGGTTTGGCCTATCCAAAAGGCTTTGAAGGTGTGAAATTGAGAGAAGGGGGAGTTCTCTTTTATAAGAGGGGTGAGGGGCACCTTAGGAAAGGCTAGAAATATTATTTTATAATAAATTCATATTCGGTTTTAATGGCTCCTACATGACTTATTTCGTGACTAATGTGGTTGTGGGTCGAAAACCACCCAACCAATAGGTTTTAGATAGGTTTGGGTCACTATATTAACCATATCTTTTAGTTTTAACTCTTAGTTAATTAGTTTCACATTTACTGTGTCTCTTTGTAGTTTTATATTTTATGGTTAATAAACATGCTATAAACTTCCAACAGAACCCCAAGTAGTTCATTAATGATAAAAATATCATTATATAAGTATCTTGGACAATACTTATATTTTTAGGAATCAAATATTAATTAATTATACAATATTTGTTTTAAAAACTCTTTTATTTCAATTTTGACACTATTTGGTATTTTGTTTTTGATAAATTTATAAAAGAATTATTACTTCTAACAGAATTCATTTAATCAACCCTAACAAGTCATATTAACCTATAATTGTTTTTAATTCATTAAAAGTCTCAAATTATATTTATTTGTGTATTTATGATATCAATTATTTTAATATTTCACTAATAAGGTAATTATTGCATCATCATTGTGCCATAAATAAATTAAATTATTTAATGTATTAAAATTATAAATACAATACCATTATGTAGGAAACCTTTAATAGATTTCTAATTAATATTTATAATCAAATTTATCTTATTTATAACACTATATAAAAATGTATTAGTTTTTAAACATTGATTTTAACTCCTTTAACTCTTCTTTGAATTAAATAATAATAAATGTCCTAATCTAATCCAAGTGGACCAAATAGTTCATATTTTATTCCTAATTTTGTTTTGGGTCGAATTATACTTAGCCAATAGAATCAGGACATGTGTTAGGGTAATAATAATATCATATTTACCCTTAATTTCCCTATTTACATTTAACGTGGTAAATAAAAGATAAAAGTTACTATTCACAAAAATTTATTTTTATCTTATTGAACCACATTTTACTCCTTGATATTAATCTTTTCTCGCATATTTTTAAAATTACACTCATAGATGCAGTAAAATTATGTTTAATTTGAATTTGCAAATTCTCCTAGGAGGTGGGTAAAAGACGGTGAAAAGTTCAATAAAATTTTTATATATCTAAAATTTTTATCAAATGACTCTAATGAATTATATTGAACTTAAATAGGTATTATGTATCTATTTTGACATAAAATATATTTAACTAAAATAAATAATTATTTTAATAAAAATTTGGTTTTAAGATATAACTCAATGTTTTCCACTATTCATCAAAAATTGAATGTTTTCAGAAAAATACCAAAAATTCACCCTAAGATAATTTCAATATTCCAAATCCAAAAATGTATTCCATTTTGAAATATAAAATTTATAAAATTAAAAAAATATGGTATTACTATTCATGAAGACTAGTTTGATTGGTTGTGGTGTGTGTTAGAACTCGAAGTTGCGTATAACAAATGCCACTGTATTATTCAAAGAGAAGTGTACTGTGGAAGTTTGGGGTGTTACAGAAGTAGACACAAAAAATGATTTATAATAAAAGTATATTCTTAACTATATTTCATTAAATTTAATATATATTACATCATGTTCATAATTTATATAAATATTTTCTATTATTATTTACTTAACATTGAAGAATACATGAATTATATTGGAATGAATATGGGCTCATGAAAAGTGTTTGGATATTTTTAATATGATGCATCACCTTTGGTGGAAATAGATAATTTTTTTATTCTATGTGATCATGATTAAGTGTATAGGTTAGTGGTATAATGGAAAAAGATTCATTTTCTTTTTATAACATGTATTCATTTTTATTCCTATTTTTCATCTCATTGATTTTGGAATTGGGATTTTTGTGCATAATGATTATATTTATATTATAATTTAAATCATTAAAAACATTTGATTATCACTTTTTGGGACATATAATTGAGAAACACTTAAAAATAATCCACACTAGATAATCTTAGTAACATTTAATTACATATATATTGATATATGGGAACATTTATTATTATAAAATTAATCCAAATAAAATATTTATTGTAAATTTATAAAGAGTAAATGATTTACCAGAATTAAAATATATTGATTTATATTGTCTAATGATCACACCAGTCAGTTATGGTTATTATTACAATGAAAATTTTAATAATATTTTTTTTCCCATATGGATATCTGTCATATGAAAAAATATGACACCATTGAAACATTTCAATTAATAAAAAAACTATATAATCAACATGGAATATGATATCCAAAGGAATACATGGGTTATTACATAATAATCAATTGTATCATAAATATTACATTCACCATATTTGTCTATGTATTCATAACATATACATTTATTGAAAAATTAGTATTATATATTTTAACACTTTGAAGATTAATAACAATAAAAAATTGTTATTTAGAATGAATTTAAGATAATAATTCAAGTAAAAATGGAATTGAAATTGAATAAAATATTTTAAAATTTTCATAACTATAGATTGATTTAGTAGTATCTAGATAGATATGAACATGTTATGATAAACTATATTGGTATAAAATATATTGATAATAAATAAATATTATATTTTGAAGCAATCATGTGTCTTCTTTGAAATAAGAGGTTATCTCTCATGGAATAAAAAATTCAATCCATGTACTTGAATCACCTTTTCAATTTGATTTATCCACCTTTAAATTGTAAGACCTATTTTATATATGTAGGTTTCTAATAGAAAAATTACATTTATATATGATTATGTATCGATATAGATTACTTTACGGTAAAACTCATAATAATAATGGTATTTTATATAATGAATCATTCTCATATATAAGAATAGTTAATTTTTTTATACCATATCATATTATTATTATCTTTAGATCTTATAAATTCAATCCACATAATCTTTTGTGAATAAAAATATATTTATGGTTGCTTATAAGATACATCATAATGATTTATTGTTTCCATATTATGCTTCTATAGTATGCATGATTTAATGATAAAATAATTAATTGAACCTAGATCTATGGTTTCAGAATATATATTTTGTTGGTGAAACCATTTAATTTGTTTTCATAAAAAATGTAGATGGGTCTCGTGTGTGTATTTGGTCTTGTGGGGGATTAAGATCTCTTATAGATATGGGTTGGTGATATAAAATGTAATTTTTAATTTTGGCCTTTTGAGTAGGGTTTCTTTGATATCAGGGTCTCATATTATAATTAGAAAGGTTCGCAGGCGTAAAGGAGTCACTTAAACTCATATTTTGAAGGTTTTAGTTGTTTTATATTATTCTAGAGAAGGGTAATATGTTATATCCTAAAACATTCTGTATGAATTCATTATGATCCCAGTAAATAGTTATTTTTGTATCGTGTTTCCTAGTAAGTGCCCTTATAATTCAAAATCCTCCCTCGCAAGATGGTGTCAGTATACCAGGAGGATATAAGTGAACCGGGCCCCCAGAAGAGTTGTGATTGATTTTAAAAAAACACGAAGGAAATAATTTCATTCTTAGGATATCATATTGGATCCCCAAAATGTTATTTCTATCATATAAATCTAAATAAAACATGTTTTCCCCTCTCCCTTGTATTCTCTACCGTCGTGGGAACTATGGATCTAAGGTGGGTTTAGTTTGTTTTATCATTCCATATGAAGGAATATACCCCTTCTCTATTTTTTCTTTTCATTAATTGGATATTACCAAGTTTCCTTCCATATATCAAAAAGTAAATAGGAAATAAGGGTTCACTATAGGTATTCATAGTGTGGTCTATTAAATTCATCTAAATTTGAAAAATTCTAACAGTTTCATAGTATTTTGTTTATGGTGTACCACTCAATAAATTTTACTAACATCCTACCTAAATTGGAATGGAAGTGGCTACATAATAGATAATTTATTATAGGAATTTTTTCTATAAAAATGATGGAAATTCCAATATTCATTTTCATGCTATTGATTAGGGATTGGTTGATTAGAGGATTCACAATGAGGTTTTAGTGATTATGTCCCCTTGAATTCTATTTTTTAATAAATTATAATGGCTTATAATTTTTTTATTCTTCTATATGATGTGGTATTGGTACTATAGAGTCTGGTTACTCTTAGTGAATTTATAGTTCATAGTTTTATTAGTATATATTTTGAGGGTAACATAATTTTAGAGGTTGGAAGACATTATGACACCTAACCATATGAATGTATACATGTGATTTTTTTAATGTACATTCTGTTTTTTTTAAGAAAGTCTTCCAAGTGGGTGGGTGAGTTTTATATTGTGAAATTAGACTAGGCCAATACTATTTATAGTTATATGAGTGTGTCACACATGGGTGGGAGATATGGGAGTCAGTAAGTGTTTTTTCTACCAAGTGGAAAAATTTAATAAATTTATTATGGGTCCAAAAATGTTTTTTTAATATTGAGTAAATAAGGTATAGTCTTAGAAAATCCAATGTGTTTTGTTTTATAACCCATGGAATATGGGAAACATGGTTAGATGTACTATTAAGTTCTTACCTTGGCAACTGTATGTAAAGGGAATCATGGAAAATCATAGGACCCTAGAACCCCTTGAGTGAGTTTAGTGTAATAATGGTATGATTTAAATATTAATGATAATATATTAGGATTGGAATCAATATATGTTTAGAACATGTGATAGGATAGAAACTCAATTTTTAAATGCCTAACAGAACATTAAGGATGTAAATTGGTGACATGAGATATCATTGACAGGGGGATTCAAAGAGAGTGAAATGAGAATATGAGATGGGTATGGATAAATATAAATAGATATTGTAAATACTTTTTAGCATCCAACATCGTATTAATATGTTTATAATGATTGGGTCTTTAGTTTTTCCATGTTTGGAATTTTTCTAGTATATGTTTTTTGTTAAGAAATGAGTATCTGATATAAAATTTATAGTGTGTCTATATAATAAAAATTTTATATAGTTAGTATTTGATATTGGAATATGTATTATATATCCCCAATACAGTGAATGTATTTAGTAAGAGGGTTAATATTCAGTGTGTAAATGTATTACCTGTTGGTTAAGATTATGAGTAGTCATCGTCTATAGGCCTGGTAATTTTATAAGTTCATTATGTAAATGTTTTGACTAATGGGTTGGATTATGAGGTTTATATTATAATTTAAATATGACCTATATGTGGGCTTCCATCTTGTTGGGTGAAATCTTTAAATGGATGTGTGTGTGTGACTAGCTTAGTTCTTGGATTTGAGAAATTTCCATCATGTATTAGATTTTATATTGTTATTCCCTGATCATTTTGTGTTTTAGTCATACTATAATATATGTGACAAAGTATGATACTGAAACCCAAATTTGGTGTGGTGGAATGAAATGTGGTATATGAAGAGTTGTGAACACCCTAGTGTTGATTTGTAGTTGTTAACAATAATCTTAAATGAAATAAGAAAAAAAATAAATATATTATGAAATATAATTTTTTGTTTGTAATTTGGTGTACCTATGAATATTGATTAGAATAAGGATGATTCTCTAAAGATTGGTGTCAATATAAATAAATATTTTAATAATGAATGAACAATTTGAGAAAACATTGATGCATTAGTATTTAGGTATTCTTATATTTTGATTTTAATTAATAAAGGATTTTAAAAAAGATAAAGATATTATGCAATGATTATACAATAACAATCCAATAATATTGTTTTATATTTATTGATGGTAGAAAAATATTTTTTAAGCTTTGTGGTCTACTATTGAATAATCTTGGAAATTAATTTGGACAAAAAATGGGTTTAAAATGTTACATGGAGTATGATGATTACTGCATATTATATCTCAATGAATATGTTTGTAATTATTATTTTTTGATATTTCATCAAATGTATTATCATATGGTTGTGACTCATATTTCATGAATAAGAAATAAAAATTACCTTTAATGAAGTGTTTATGTTCATTGAGGCAATAACATATCTATTAAAATTCCCTAAGAACTATTTTTATATTGAATAATAATTGGTATTATTTTATAGATGATTTATGATGATTTAATATTAAATAAAATTAATTTTATATGTTTTATAATTTTTAAAGATGTCTGGTGAAGGTTGGTGAAATTATAGATACTTTTTATTAGAGATTTGGTAAAGTACTTAATATATCATGGTCTAAATGTGTTACATTTTTTTGGAAAAATGATATTGATCATTATAAATTTTTACCAAATTGGACATTACTCTAGAATTTGGAAATTTAAAATATAATAATCCATGAGAAATGTAACATTATAATATTCTTATTTCTTGAAAAGTACAAGAACTCAAGGTGACCAGTAAGGTTAAGATGAAGACAATAAATTTTCGTAATACTAGCTCAAAAATTTTGATACATAATATATTCAAGAGAAATAATATGAGAATTAACTAAGATTCCATGTGACACTTAAGTGACATTCAATACATATGTATGGGTACTCAAAACGATCGTAATGTTTCATTGGGCTAGTATTAGAAAAATTATCAAACAACAATGGGATATGTAAGGTCTATTTAACTCATACATAAACTAATAGTAGTTTTTAGAACATTTATAATTACTGATTATGAAATATATTCAAAATAATATGTAATGGATAACATAAATTACATAAGAGTTACCCCTATTAATAGTTTGTAAAATTATTGAATTTAGTTATGATACAAAATTCTTCTTTGGATGTTTCATGGAATTCATGAGGATTTTAAAAATGTTAAACATGGTTATATCATTTGGAAAAAAATGAGATGTTTATATGAATTAATTTAGAATATTCTGTCCCTGCTAATCAATGAATTAAATATCAAATTTATTTATTTATTATATTTTTTAAGAGGAGATGAATTATCTGATATAAATAATGTGATTTTATTATGATAATATCATCACTCAAAAATAATTTCAATGTGAAGGAATTAAAATGCATAAACATAGTATTATTATTATTATTATTTTGTTTTGATATAGATAAAAATAGATAATTGATTGAGATTTTTAGGATGAAAAGGCTAAGAATATTTCAAATTTAAATCTAAGTAATTAGTTTAAAAAATAATTATTATCGTACAGTTAGGTGTGAATATCATATAGTTATATATTAATGAGATATTTGAGATTCATATTTTTCAAGTTTATATGCATTTAATACTAACAGTTATGGTGGATAAACATCCCCAATAATCTTGTAGGATTAAAGTTGTGATATTTCTGTACTTTCATTTTATCAAATATGAAAAAATATATATAAATACGAGGTGATAATAATTTAAGAACAGAAAGAGGATAAAAAGATATTTTCAATATAGAGAGACCTGACACAACTATTATAAGAGTAACAGAATGGTTTTATGGAGAGTGGGAACAAATCATATTGATAAAGATACAATTCCTATGAAATAAACAAGATTAAGAATATATGAGAGGGGGAGACAGAAAAGATTATTCAGTTCCTACTGAATAGATCATCAACCAATGATTAAAGAGAAGACTCGCCACTTATTTCCCTATATTATTATGATAAAAGTATAAAGAGATAATAATAAGATTATTTAATTTTATAAGAGGTATCCTTATTATTTGTCCACAATGAGGAATGAGATCAGAGACTGTTAGTCTAAGAAATACTTTATATTAATTTTTATCACACTTCAAGGATGAGATAACTGAATCATTTAAATTATTTATGTAGAGAATATTAATTATCATGTCTGAAATAATATGTTATTCTTATAATTTTTCCTATCTGGTGCTATGAGTATATGTTCAATTACATACTATTGAATGAGATTCATTGTGATAATAAATGGGAAACATTTCATCACATGGATATTAACAAACATACAACATGGATATTTTCATCCACGTTGATGGGAATCAACATTATAAATTAGATTCATTCCATTTGAGTTTTATTAATGTTTATTATACTTTAAAAAAATTAGGTGAAAAAATACTTGAATAACTATAGAGGGAATGTGGGGGAAATTTTTAATGGGAATGAAGTAAGTATAACTGATTCACCCCTATAACTATGGTATTATTGTACATAGTTGATAAACAATTGGTATTAGAGATTTTATTTCAACTCTTATTGGATTCTTAAAAGATATTTGAATTTTTTTGATTTTTTATTTCCAAATTCACGATAATTTGAATATATATTAAAATATTTTTGTTTTCATATAATATTTATACCTCTTGAAGTACACTGATGAATAGTTGAATAAAATAAACAATAACTGATTAAGTAAGAAACCCTCTTTTGGAAAAGAAAAAGAAATCAGTTTCAACCTATTAGAAGAATAGAAATATCTCACGAAAAATGGATGATTAAAATATTATAGGTAATTCCAATTTTCATAAAATGGAAAATACATATAGCACAATAGATTTAATTATTTCATATAGATATGAGGTAACTAACATTTATTATCAATATGATCCAAAGGATGAATCAAATACAACATGTAAGATCACATCTTTTGATAATCATTACATAAGAATTATGATCATTTATGTTCTTATTTTACGAATACCTTATAGAAAATTTCCAATGATGTAATCAATTTTATATTTTCTCACATTAAAAAACATGAAAGAGAAGATATCAAATCTTGAAATAGGTATTTACCTAATTGAGGCCGAACTAAATCTACATATAGTGGAATAAATCATAAAAATAATGATAAATCCAAAAAGTAATGAAATTATAAGCATATATATATATACATCAAAACTAATTATTACTAACAAATTAAATACGTGGAAAATAAGAAACCTGAAAAGGGTTAGAGTAAAGGTATAATGTCATGGAAAAAAATGAGATGATTTTAAATGATAACATTAATGGACAGTTAATATTTAATTGAATAAATATTAAAGACTACATAAATATGTTTTTACTGAGAAATAAATGTATATTAAGATAAGAAGTTGATAAATAATTTATATGAATTATTTACTTCATTTGAGTATGTGAATAATATCTTCAACAATAAGGGTCTTGAAATGAAGGTTAAACAAGAAAATCAATATGTGACAAAAAGTTGAGTCTCTATAAAACATTTAGATAAGAGATGATTTCGTATATAAATCCATGGGTGATGATATTGAAAAACACATATATTCTATATAAATATGATATTGAGACTATATTATGTTCAATACATTATATTCTTTATGAAATATCTAACCCATTGTCCATATAACCAATTATTCTCTATATTGGATTTTAGGAAAACTTCATGTTAGAATACAAATTCACAATAAAAATGGGTTCAGAAAAGTTTTGATAAATAAAATAATAAAAATAAGGTGTATTTTAGTATAATTCACCAAATAGTTTCTACAATGGAATCCCAGCAATAGTTTAATGTATCATGAGGAAAGAATGGGAATTTTTTTAACACATTGGTTCATAACTAAGAACAACCCACTTTATTGTCTACTATTGGTGTTTTGAATGATTTAAAAAAATAGACATTGAATGTTAGAATAACATATAAACTCATTTATCAATAAATAATCATAAATTATGGGAGATAGAGGCTCTTGTATTGAAAAGTACATAGTGGAAGGACAAAAATATCTTTATCAAAAATATGTTTGGATGATAGGGGAATGTCTGTAAAAAATATAATAAAGAGCTGTCATAGAGTATAATTATGACATTTTATTTAAGCCAACCATATGACTGAATAATTGTATAAAATATGAGAAAAATTAAAATGAATAATCATTCTAATAAAGGAGTTGAGTTACCCTTGGGATTGATACGAAACAAAAATATTATGTCTTCTGCATCCAAGATATTTAAAAAATTTTAAATATAAACATTGAAAAAGTTTATTGTAATTTATAAGATGTGGATATATCATGGATACTTTTATGAAATGAATGTTTATTTTTTAATGATGAGATATTTGTAAAAAATTAAATATTATTACAATAAAAAAATAAATTTTCTGACTTGGTTGAATTTAGTTTTTAGGTAACTTTTGGTTTTCCCATAAAAGTGTTACAATAATTACTAGAATACATGATCATTTTCAAAATGTAATTGGAAATGGAGGAAAATTTTATAAAAATTTAAGAATGAGAATATTATAAAAAAATATAAGATATTACACCTTATGATTTTTAATTTCATAAAATGTTGCCTAAAAATTATACCCAATAATCTATAAGGATTTGAGTGGAATGTGTATGAAAATTAATTATAATTCCAAGAATTTTTTGGTTAAATTACCATACCAAGATGAGATGTCATATAAATTAACAGAAGAAAATATGTTAATTTTAATTAATGGATGGTGAGAAGAAGATTCACCATAAATATATTTCTGAAAAATAAAATAATATAAGTGGAGTAAGAAGAATTATTCATAGAATTTCAAATAAGAAATTATGAGGAGTTTAATAAAAGATATAGTTAAGAAGGGATGTTTATTTCTATTGATAATAAACTCTTAAAAAATATTTCTCTAAAAAATGAGCAGTATGAAACTACCTTATTCAATATCCATATTTTTTTATTCTATTACTATTATAAATCACCGGCCTTAAACCTTACTTAATATTGAATTAAATGAATAATTAACATTGAGGATCTTTTCAGGTTTAGTGTTTTAGAGAATAAGGACATAACTATTACATCTCAAAAGACTACAAAGTAGACACTTATACTAAGTTTCCATAAAATAAAAACTCTTAAAAAGAAACATGTCTAGTTCCATATTTTAGATAGCATTACTATTCCTCGATCCCATCATTGACCTTATTCCACATTAAGTCCTGTGAACAACATTTCAAAAACTTGGGGTGAGCATTAAAAGCTCAGTAAGGGATACACAAAGAAGGAAAACTGTTAGTTTTTCAAAACAAATAGAAAACCAAGAATACTTTATCAAAGTAATACTTTTCACCTTTATGAAGAAGAAAATACTCTTCATTGAATAAAAGATCATTACTTACCCTTTTGTAACCAAAAGATTACCATAAAACCCATATAAAGAACACATAACATATAAAGGTCACTTGGGACATAAACATACTTAAATTGAATAACCATACAGTCGACTTCCACACATATCACTTAATGGAATAGCCATATGGATGACTTCCATACCCAATGCATTGGAGGTTATAATGTAACCACCCGTCCTGGTATTCACGACACCACTCTTCATATGGTTTATCACGTAACCACCCATCAAAAGTCCAAGTATCATTATAAAATTATAATAATTATAAGAGAAATAAAACATTTCCACATTTCAATCACAATATATCACTTAAATATATTGACATAAAAAAAATCCATTATAAAAACCCTTTCCAATACCAAAATACATAAAAGAGTATATGGTATTTATTACATTTTAAAAACATTATGGCTTGTTGAAGAAGCCAAAGAACAAATAATACTCACGGCGGCGAAAAAGGTCATTGTCACCGCGTATGTTAAAAGAAACATTCCTTTTTTTCATTTATTAAAACGCTTTGTATAAAAAGATTCTTTTTTAATAAAATTAAAAGTCAAAGGGGTTTATACACCGTATAAAATAAAGTTGTGTATAAAACAAAATATGCCTCAATGAAAGGAGATTGAGACGAAGTCCCTTACCTCGTGTCCAACGTGACTCGATTTCTCTTTAATCTCCTGAATAATAAACTAAAGTAAATTACTACTTTCTTAATAACCTTTTTCAAGTTTATTATTCATTTTATATAACTTATTTCCATGTTATAAACATTATTTAACCATTTAATTTAATAAATTTTATTTTGTCGATATTTGGTACTTAAGTCAAAAATGGACTTCTTACAATTATATATTGTTTATGTGGTCAAAGGTTCATTATATCCAGAATGATATTCATTATTTATATATCATATATATAATATATATCCATCATATACATATATTTATAATATTACATAACATTTAGAGGTAAGAAATGAAATGCACCGTTCATGGAGACGGTAAGCCGTACGTACGCATGAACGCTACTTTCATTTATATTTCATATTTAATAGGGTGAAATAATAATGATATAAGAGTATATTATAATTCCAGTATAACATAATATATAATAACATTAACTCCATCCTTTATACGTCCCACATATGGCATTAACGAATCAAATCACTTTGAGGGAGTGGTAGTCTGCACTTCCTAAAATGAAATTATTGTGTTTACCCACAATGGAAACCATAAAGTTATGCCATAAATGAAAAATACAGAAGATTAAGTAAAACATAAACATATTATATATCATATATAAATATATTGACATCTTAATGGAAACCTTTGAAGGTGTTATATGAGTGTTGAACAATCATCGTTTCATGAGGCAGAAATTCACCAATCACAGAAACAATATGTTCTTTAACCATTAGACGAAGGTGACTGTAGGTGCAGCCGTAATAATTCTCATAAAACATCCTAGTATATTTAAGATACTGTTGTTGTTACAAAATAAAGGAATAAAAAGATTATAGGGGGTTGGAGAAGAAAAATAAAACATAAGAACACAAGAGAAAACACTGTCTTTAAATCGGGCAACTCTTCTTGGTTTGAACCAAAAGGGTTCCTTGAAAAGATTTCTGCCCAAGGTAAGGATTCAAGGATGAGTAGAGGTATGTGGAGAGATAAAATGAGAATAGATTGGCTGAACCAAAGGCCTGAGAGGTGAGGGTAAGGAGGTAGAGGTGGGGGCCTTTTATAAGAGGAGAGGAGAGGCACTCTTGGAAAGTTAAGAAAAGATACTTTATTACAAAATGATTTTCAGATAAAAAGGGTCCCAAAATTATAAATTTATAGTATAAGGTGATAAGGGTTCGAAATCCACCCATAAAATAGGTTTTTGACAAGTTTAGGTCCTATATTTTACATTATCGTTTCATTTTATTTAAATCGTTAAATAATGTGGTAATCGTTGCATCATCATGGTTTCATAGACAATTTAATTTATTTAATGTCTAAAAATTATAAAAAAACAATCATTATGTAGGAAATCTTTTTAGATATCCAATGAATATTTATAGTCAAAATTATGACTTGTATAACCCCATTTAAAAATTGTTTTAGTAAAACATTTCATGTTTGTGACATTTTTATTTTAACATTAAATAAAAAGTTATTAATGTCATTTTCCTACCAAAGTGGCTCCATGGGGTCCCCAAGTTGACCCATAGATTTTTTTGGTCGGCCATGCCACATCCAATAAGGGTAGGACATGTGTCAGGGTCATTTCATATTATTAAAACATTATTTTTACCTTAAACTACACTAATTTCCTCTAATCGCGATTAATAAACATAAAAGTTACTATTCACCAAAAAAATTATTTTAATCCAATTGAACCAAATTTTACTGCTTAATTAAAACCATGTATGTTGTATTTTTGAAATTCAAAACACAGAGGTGGTAAATTTTCATTTCAACGAAAAATCAGTTTTTTAAGTACCACTTAGTGGTTTCACTATTCATCAAAAATTGAAGTTTTCATAAAAATATCGAAACTTCACCCTAAGATATATTTGATATTCCAAATTCAAAAATGATTTCTATTTTAAAAAATTCAAAACATATAAGTTACATTAATTAATTTAATAATTAATTCCCTCTATCAGAACAAATAGCGTGCTTTTATGAAACAATATATATCAAAAGATTGACACAAGTTTAAGTCCAATTTCCAAGTGAAATTAATTCCAACGACAACTATTGGATTAAATGGTAAAAATATATTCTAATTTCACTTTAAATCCAATTCAAAATATAATCTAATCATATAAACAAATTAGACTAAAAATAGGTTTTGAATTAAAATAGAACATTTTTCACTATTCATTAAAAAATGAACTTTATGTGGAAAATACCAAACATTTACACAAAGTAAATTTTTATGTCCCGATTATAAAAAAGAATTTTATTTGGTCCAATAGAATGTATAAGGGTGACCAAAACTATATTTAATGACGGTCCGATGTCAAAAGGGTATAGTTCAACCTTTTAGTGAATATTAGAGTATCAATGCCTAAAATTGAATTCTTTTCATATTTTAAGCCTTAATATTTTATTGGATAAATGTAAAAACATTTAACAAACATATATAATCATATTTTAGTTATTTCTATTCATTCATTCCAATACAATGGATATATGTTAACTACCATTTAAAATAATATTATTTTATAACTAGTGTGCAACGTAAGATTTCAAAGAATCTCTTTGTTGCGTATCGGGTACACTATCGAACATAGAAACCCCTTTAAAGTAAAATTAATATTTAATTCTCAAATATTAATAAATATGAAAATTTTTTATTCTTTATTTACTTGGGATGTTACATCCTTTCCCGCTTTTGGGAATGACGTCCTCGCAATTTTATTCACTTATCAAAATAAGTGGGGGTATTTATCCCTCATAGCATTTTCAGATTCCCACGTTGCCTCTTCAACCATATAGTTTTTTCACAAAACCTTTACCTAGTGAATTACCTTATTTCACAACACTTTCTCTCTTCGGTCAAGAATCTGGACAGGTTGTTCTTCATAAGATAGATTCTCTTCCAACTGAACTACCTCTAGGCTCAATACATGAGATGGATCTGGCATATACTTTCTAAACATCAAAACATGAAAAACATTGTGTACCTGAGATAAACTCGGAGGTAAAGCAACTCGGTAAGAAACTGATCCAACATTCTCTAGAATTTCATATGGTCTAATGAACCTTGGACTCAGCTTTCCTTTCTTACCAAATCGCATCACACTTTTCCACGGTGAAACTTCTGGAAAAACATGATCACCTACCTCGAAAGAGAAATCCTTCCTCCTGTTGTCTGCATAACGTTTTTGTCTGCTCTGAGCTGTTCTCATGTGTTTCTGAATCAACTGAACTTTTCCTATCATCTCTTCTACTCATTCCGGTCCCATAAGATTCCTTTCACCCACTTCATCCCAAAAAGATGGAGTTCGACACCGCTTCTCATATAATTCCTCAAATGGATCCATCTGTATACTGGAATGAAAATTGTTATTATAAGAAAACTCAACCAAAGAAATATGTTGGTCCCAACTTCCCTGATAATCCATCGAACAAGTACGTAGCATATCCTCCAAAGTCTGAATTGTTCATTCTGACTGCCCATCTGACTGCGGATGAAAAGCTATACTAAAATTTAATTCAGTACCCAACAACTATTGAAGGCCTTTCCAAAAGATAAGAGTAATCCTGGGATCATGATTAGATACAATGGATAGGGAAACTCCATGAAACCTGACTATCTCTTTAAGATACAATCGAGAAAGTTGATCTAGAGAGAAATTATCTTGAATAGGAAGGAAATGAGCAGATTTAGTCAAGCTATCAATAATAACCCGGATTGCATTATTACATCGAGATGTCTTTGGTAATCAAACCACAAAGTCCATGGATATATTTTCTCATTTCCACTATGGCACTGGTAAAGGCTGAAGCATCCCTTTTGGTAACTGCCGCTCTGATTTAACCTGCTGACAAGTCAAACACTTCACAGTAAAATCAGCAATATCTCTTTTCATTCCATCCCACCAGTAATACATCCGCAAATCTTTGTACATCTTAGTACTTCCAGGATGAACTTAAAACGGGGAACTATGAGCCTCACATAACAACTCATTCTTCAAATTTGAATCACTAGGCACAAATAATCTCTTCCCAAACCTCAAAACACAATCATTATCAATGTTAAATTCAGGAAACTTACCCTTCTGAACATGCTCTACCTTTTTCTGCAACCCACTGTCTTTCTTTTGCGCTTGCTTAATTCTGTCTGATAGGGATGATCTCACTGATACCTGAAACAAAATAGAAGAACTTCCTACACCTACAACTTCTATGCCAAAGTTCATCAAATCAAAAACCAAAGGATCTCGTTCCAAATGTAGCATGGTTAATGAAGCATTACTTTTTCGACTCAAAGCATCATCCACTTCATTTTCTTTTCCCGGGTAATAATGAATTGTACAATCATAATCCTTGATTAATTCTAGCCATCTCCTCTGTCTCCTATTCAATTCTTTCTGAGTGAATATATACTTGAAACTTTTTTGATCAGTATATATTTCACACTTTACTCCATAAAAATGATGCCTCCAAATTTTTAGAGCAAAAACAATAGCAGATAATTCCAAGTCATGTGTAGGGTAATTTAACTCATGAGTTATCTACTGACATGAAGCATATGCAATTACCCGATCATTATGCATAAGGAGACATCCAAGTCCCTTCAATGAAGCATCACCATATATAACAAACTCACCACTCCTGGAAAGAAGTGTCAAAACTAGAGCATTCGCCAATCTTCTTTTCAAATCATGAAAACAATCGTCACATTCTTTTTTCCAGATAAACTTAACACCCTTCCGAGTTATCTTAGTCATTGAACTAGATAACCGTGAAAAAATTTCACCAAAACCTCGGTAGTAACCTACCAAACCGAGAAAACTACGGATCTCAGTTACATTTGAGGGTCTTGGCCATTCTTCAACAAATTTTGTTTTAGCAAGATCAATAGTTATTCCATTTTTTGAAATAATGTGACCAAGGAAAGAAATTTGTTGTAACCAAAACTCACACTTGCTGAATTTTCCATACAGTTTTTTTTCTTTTATGGTTTGCCAGATAACCCTTAAATGACTTTCATGATCATATTTAATTTTAGAAAACACCAAAATATCATCAATTAAAACAACCAAAAACTTATCCAAGAACTCCTGGAAAATTCTATTTATAAGGTCCATGAATACTATAGGTGCATTGGTTAACCCAAAAGGCATAACTACAAATTCATAATGGCCATATCTAGTACAGAACACAGTCTTCGGAACGTCTGCTTCTTTTACTTTCAACTGATGGTATCCCGACCTCAAGTCAATCTTCGAAAAATACTGAGCTCCTTGGAGCTAATCAAACAAATCATCGATATGAGGAAAATGATACTTGTTCTTAGCAGTAATGTTATTCAAGGCTCTATAATCAATGCAAAGACTCATTGAACCATCTTTCTTTTTAACATACAAGGTTGGAGCACACCATGGTGATGTGCTAGGTCGAATGAAACCTTTATATAATAACTCTTGCAATTTGTTCTTTAACTCTGAAAGTTCAACATGAGACATTCGATAAGGGGGTTTTGAAATTGTCTTAGAATCAGGAACTAATTCAACAATAAATTCAACTTCTCAATCATGAATAATACCAGGAAACTCGTCAGGAAAAACATCATGATACTCATTTACCACTGGCACATCATTAATCTGAACAGTTCCTTTATTTTCAACAACATGTGCAAGGTAACATGCATTTCCATCTTTTACTAGTTTCTCAACTTCCTGATATGTTATCAAAATAAAGGGTTCATTCTTGTACACAAACTGAAAATATTTCTAAAACGAAACCATTTTAGCTCTGCGGTCAATCTTAGAATGATAAACAGAAAGCCAATCCATGCCCAAAATAACATCAAAATCTACTAGAGGCAAAACAATATGGTTTTCTGGTAGATTCTTTCCGCACACAAGGATATGAAGGTTCTTATAATTTATTTTTGTCTCAACATTCCCTCTAGGTGTTTTTACCATAAGTTCAGGATTCATATCTTGAGATGGAATTTCCAATTTACTAGAAAACTTCTCAAAAATGAAAGAATGTGTAGACCCAGTATCAAACAACACATTGGCATAATCTGAACAAACAAACAGTGTACCTGATACTACTTCATTCGATGGCCCGACATCTGCTGAAGTAGTTGCAAAGGATTTCACCACCCCTTACTGCTTGTAGTCTAGCTGCTTTCCCTAAATTGACTTCTTCGTTAGACACTCATTTTCATAATGACCCATTTCATTACACTTAAAACATCTTACCGCTGGCTTTTCATTTCCTTCTTTTTCATCTTCCTTACAGTTATGAGCAATATGACCATACTTACCACACCGAAAGCACTTTCCAGACTTGGATAAACATTCTCCATGATTCATTTTACCACACTTCTCATAGGATGGATATTTGGTTTTCTTACCACCTTGTTTCTTTGATGAATTCTTCCCCTTTTCATGCCAACTGGACCTCTTATTATGTTGTTTTTCAAAGATCACATGATCATCGGCAAATTCCATTTCCACTTCTCCTCACATCGAACAAGTTTTTCATAACTTTTGAACTCACGAGAAGCTAAATCCCTTCGATACCTTGGCTTTAACCCTGAGTAAAAATGGTTGATTTTACTATCAAGATCTCGTATAAAGTTTGGAGCATACCTTTCCAGTCGAGTGAACTTTGCTTCATAAGCAGCCACCGAATCATCCTCCTACCTCAATTATAGGAATTGTTTTTACATCCTAAGACGAACCACCTTAGGAAAATATTTCTCAAGAAACATACCTTTGAATTCTTCCCAGTGAAGATCATCAATATCATCTCTATCTCTAATATTTTTCATCATCGACCGCCACTGATCTGTTTCACCTTCAAAACGGTAAACAGCAAGACTAACCTTTTGTTGTTCTGAACACCCCATGACATCAAAAATCTTCTCCAGCGCTTTAATCCACCCTTCAGCTAGAACAGGGTTAGATGGTCCTCTGAATGATGGGGGATGTTGCCTCATGAAATTTTCCACCACTAACATGTTCCTCTGTGGTTGATCTGGCTGATCTCGTGCATGGATACCACCACCATTTATAGCCTGAGTCAACTGTTCCATTACTGTAACAAACTGTTCAGTTCCGATTCCAACCATCTCGGGTTGCTGATTTGGAAGGTCCTCTTCCTCCTGTTGTCGTCCCAACATAGCTTCTTTGTTTCCTCTGCGGAAAACCATTCTGAACACAGAAATATCTTAGGTGAAGCAACATGGTAATCTTTAAATTATATATCATTTCAATCATACCATAAATTAACTTATAATTTAACAATTTTCTAACTCCTAAAGTATTCTAAACCGACCTCTGATAACAACTATAAAGCCCCGGCCTTAAACCTTACTTAATATTGAATTAAATGAATAATTCACATTGAGGATCTTTTCAGGTTTATATTTTTAGAGAATTAGGACATAACTATTACATCTCAAAAGATTACAAAGTATACACTTCTACTAAGTTTCCATAAAATAAAAACTCTTTAAGAGAAACATGTCTAGTTCCAAGTTTTATATAGCATGACTATTCCTTGATCTCATCCTTGACCCTATTCCACATTAAGTCCAGTGAACAACATTTCAAAAACTTGGGGTGAGCATAAAGAGCTCAGTAAGGGATACACAAAGAATGAAAACTGTTAGTTTTTCAAAACAACAAGTAAACCATGTACACTTAATCAAAGTAATATCTTTCACCTTTATGAAGTAGTAAAAACTCTTCACTGAATAAAAGATCATTATTTAACCTTTTGTAACCAAAAGATTACCATAAAACCCATATAAAGAACACATAACATATAAAGGTAACTTGGGACATAAACATACTTAAATGGAATAACCATATGGTCGGCTTCCACACATATCACTTAATGGAATAGCCATACGGACGACTTCCATACCCAATGCATTGGAGGTTATAACGTAACCACCCATCCTGGTATTCACGGCACCACCCGTCATATGGTTTATCACGTAACCACCCATCAAATGTCCAAGTACCATTATAAAATCATAACAATTATTATGTAAATCAAACATTTCCACATTTCAATCACAATATATCACTTAAATATATTGACATAAAAAAATACATTATAAAAACCCTTTCCAATACCAAAATACATAAAAGATTATATGGTATTTATTTCATTTTAAAAACATTATGGCTTGTTGAGGAAGCCAAAGACCAAATAATACTTACAGCGGTGGAAAAGGTTGTTGTCACTGCGTACATTAAAAGAAACATTACTTTTTGTCATTTAGTAAAACGCTTCGTATAAAAAGATTCTTTTTGAATAAAATTAAAAGTCAAAGGGGTTTATACACCATATAAAAGAATTGTGTGTTTAAAACAAAATATGCCTCAATGAAAGGAGATTGAGACGAAGTCCCTTACCTTATGTCCGACGTGACTAGATTTCTCTTTAATCTCCTGAATAATAAACTAAAGTTAATTACTACTTGCTTAAGAACCTTTTTCAAGTTTATTATTCCTTTTATATAACTTATTTCCATGTTATAAACGTTATGTAATCATTTGATTTAATAAATTTCATTTTGTCGATATTTGGTACTTAAGTCAAAAATGGACTTCTTACAATTACATGTTGTTTATGTGGTAAAAGGTTCATTATATCCAGAATTATATTCATGATTTGGATATCATATATATCATATATATCCAGCATATAAATGTTTTTATAATAGTGCATAACATTTATAGGTAAGAAATGAAATGCACCGTTCATGTAGACGGTAAGTCGTACGTACGCATGGACGCTACTTTCATTTTTATTTCATATTTAATGGGGTGAAATCATATTGATATAAGGTTGTATTATAATTCCATTATAACATCATATATAATAACATTAACTCCATCCTTTATACATCCCACATATGGAATTAACGAATCAAATAACTTTGAGGGGGCGGTAGTCCGCACTTCCTAAAATAAAATTATCGTGTTTACCCACAATGGAAACCACAAAGGTATGCCATAAATGAAAAATACAGAAGCTTAAGTAAAACTATAAACATATTATATATCATATATAAATATATTGACTTCTTAATGGATAACATTGAAGGTGTTATATGAGTGTCAAACAATCATCGTTTTGTGAGGCAGAAATTTGCCAAACACAGAAACAATATGTTCTGTAACCATTAGACGAAGGTGTGTGTAGGTGTAGCTCTAATACTTCCCATAAAAACATCCTATTATATTGAATTTACATTTGTTGTTACAAAAGAAAGGAATAAAAAGTGTTTAGGGGGTTGGAGAAGAAAAATAAAACATAAGAACACTAGAGAAAACACTACCTTTAAATCGGGTAAATCTTCTTGGTTTGAACCAAAAGGGTTCCTTGAAGAGCTTTCTGCCCAAGGTAAGGCTTCAAGGATAATGAGAGGGATGTGGAGTGATAAAATGAGGAGATCTTGGCCGAACCAAAGGCTTGAGAGGTGTGGGTAAGGAGGTAGAGGTGGGGGCCTTTTATAAGAGGAGAGGAGGGGCACTCTTGGAAAGTTAAGAAAAGATACTTTATTTTTAAATGATTTTCGGATAAAAAGGGTCCCACAATTATAAATTTAGAGGATAAGGTGATAAGGGTTTTAAATCCACCCATACAATAAGTTTTTGACAAGTTTAGGTCTTAGATTTTACATTATCGTTTCATTTTATTTAAATCGTTAAATAATGAGGTAATCGATGCATCATCATGGTGTCATAAATAATTTAATTTATTTAATGTCTAAAAATTATAAAAAAATACCATGATTTAGTAAATCATTTTATCTTTCAAATGAATATTTATAGTTAAAAATATGACTTTTATAACCAAATTAAAAAATTGTTTTTATAAAACATCTCATGTTTGTGACATTTTTATTTTAACATTAAATAAAAAGTTATTAATTTCATTTTCCAACCAAAGTGGCCCCATGGGGTCCCCAAGTTGACCCATGGATTTTCTTGGTCGTCCATGACACATCCAATAAGGGTATGACATGTTTCTAGGTTATTTCATTTTATTAAAACATCATTTTTACCTTAAACTACAATAATTACCTCTAATCGCGATTAATAAACTTTAAAGTTACTATTCACCAAAAAATTATTTTAATACCATTGAACCACATTTTACTTCCTAATGAAACCCATGTATGTCAGATTTTTTAAATTCAAAACACAGAGGTGGTAAAATTTCATTTAAACGAAAAATTAGTTTTTTAAGTTCCACTTAGTGGTTTCACTATTCATCAAAAATTGAAGTTTTTTAGAAAAATACCAAAACTTCACCCTAAGCTATATTTGATATTCCGAATTCAAAAATGATGTATATTTTAAAAAATTCAAAACATATAAGTTACATTAATTAATTTAATAATTTATTCCCGTTGTCAGAACAAATAGCGTGTATTTATGAAACAATATATCTCAAAAGATTGACACTAGTTTAAGTCCAATTTCAAAGTGAAGTTAATTCCAATGACCAATATTGGATTAAATGGTAAAAATATATTATAAGTTCACTTTAAAACCAATTAAAAATATAATCTAATCATATAAACAAAATAGATTAAAAATAGGTTTTGAATTAAAATACAACATTTTTCACTATTCATTAAAAAAATGAACTTTATCGGAAAAATACCAAAAATTTACATAAAGTAAATTTTGATGTCCTGATTCTAAAAGAAAATTTTATTTGGAACAATATAATCTATAAGGGTGACCAAAACTACATTTAATGACGGTTCTCCATCAAAAGGGGATAGTTCAACCTTTTAGTGATTATTAGAGTATCAATGCCTAAAATTGAATTATTTTCGTATTTTAAGAATTAATATTTTATTGGATAAATGTAAAAACATTTAAAAAACATATTTAATCATATTTTAGTTATTTATATTCATTCCCGCCAATACAATGACTACGTGTTAACTACCATTTAAACTAATATTATTTTATTACTAGTGTGCAATGTAAGATGTCAAAGAATCTCTTTGTTGCGTATCGGGTATGCTATCGAACATAGCAACCATTTTAAAGTAAAATTAATATTTAATTCACAAATATTAATAAATATGAAAATCTTTTATTCTTTATTTACCTGGGATGTTACAACTATAATGGGAATTGATGTTGATTTTTATTTAATGGGGATAACAAAATGGTTATGGGGTGGAGTAGAATCGGTCAAAACCATTACCCAAAAATATTTTCATTAATTTTTATGAATTAAATATATATAAATGGAAAATTGAAATCCATAATATTAACTAAATATATATTTTTACATAATATATTTTTAATTTTTAAAAAAATATAATTTATTTATCTTGATAATACATTCATTGTTGATATATTTGATTAATGTTTATGTTGTTTGATAATTTATGTGAATAATTCGAAGAAAAATTCTCATATAGGTATTTTAAGGTTCTCCAAGAAGCAAGATATATAACCATTGGGCCTTTGGGTTTTTCATTGATGAACTATCTTCCTTGTATCTTTCATCATTTATAGAAAATAATTATGATTTCAATATCGAATGATTCTATCAAATTATTGAATTCATTAGATTGATGAGAAGAATGACAACATCTAATTTTTAGATAAATATTTTGGATATATCTACAAGAAATCATGTTAAATATATTTTCAAATAATAATTTTAATTATAATAATATTTGAGTTGACCGGTTGGGATTTGTGTGATCATTGTGGGGGGGGGGTGTAACACCATAATATATTAAAGCGGGTCATCATTTTGAATAGAATAAATGAAATACAACACCAAACATATAATAGAATGTAACAACATGCAAATTTAAAAAACATGTTTTTAATTAAATTCATCATCATTGATTGATTTTGATCCACCATACACTGGGTGTAAACAAAATTTTCAATTCTTTCAGAATATTACTACCAGAACATGAACATTATGAATTAGCCGTTAAGTTGGGTGGTATGGAAAATACTAAATATATTTTGAAAATTAAATTAGTTACACATGTATAGAATAAATTGAGTTATTTTTTATTGGTTCAGAATAAAATAAGAATCATCTAAAACAAAAGTTTTTTTAGTAAATTGTATTTTTTTAAAGGTTGTTTTGTCATGCTTGTTGGAAAAATATAAATTTATTTTTTTCCCATATTTATAAAATTTATATGAAAGATGTAAAATTCATTTTCATATCATAATATAAATACAAATATATCATTATATTTTGGGATTGTTTTCAAAAATATTAATTTTTCCATGAATAGATAATAAATATATATTTATATAAAATAATAATTTATTTTTAATATATTACTTCCGCTTATTATTTTAAATTTCTTTAAAATTATAATAAAAATTATGTAATTATATTTTATATAATTAAATATAAATAAGTCATCTTAATATATAATATTAGTATAAGTTTATTTTTATTCATTAAAACACATTTTCTATAAAAGCCGTTTTAAAGAGTATAATGTTTATCTTTATAAAATATTTAGAATAATGCATAATCATGAATTTTTTAAATTAATTTTATATATTATGTATCATTAAATATCTATTGGAATTCATATAATTTGGATTATATTCCACATAGTTAATATGATATAATATTTTCGTAAAAAATTCATTTTTGAAAAAAAATTTATTTTGACTCATCCCCCGATTTGACTTTCAATTAAATTCATCGTCTTATATGAGTTTAATTTTGTAAAATGGATTCCATAATTGAAATTAGTATAATTTATAATTTATAATATGTTAAAAATATTTCATTACAATAATTATTAGTAAAAAAAGTAAAAATTATTTACAATGATTATTAAAAAATGAGTTTACATGGGGTTAAACACAAAAATAAAACCATTAAAATAACCCAAAATCTACCTATTAATATTTTATGGGATATTTCTAAAATATTTCTTATAATTTTCTAATATGGCCCATTTTTTTGCCTTTGGGTGTGAGAAAAATGAGGTTGTATTTCTTTAATTACAAAATTACCATGCGTGTACTCCCCCCATTTATAAAAGGTCATTACCTATCCTCTATTTTTCACACTTCCAAAACTAGTCTGTTCGGATATTTTATGCTCAAACTACATCCAAAATTAATTCCCTTAAAATAATTCCAATAATATTAATAATTTCTTATATAATATAATTTTTAAAATAAATATACTGAAATTGTTTAATGTTACTTCCATTATGTAAAACCATATTGTCCTCCATCAAATGGGAAACAAAACAATTGAACATGTGTACGATAGAATACCTCCTTGCGAACAGACATAATTCTTTCTTCATACCATTTCTCATTGATTACTATAATGATGTATTTAATGTTTAAATATGATAATTATAATAAAAATACACCTACATAATTAAAATATCACAAACACCTTCTTACATTCCATTTCATTGGTAATACGAGAAGGTCTCTCCTCTGTATGGGAGACTACAACATCACGAAGCGATGTGATTCATTTTTCAATTAGGCATTACATGGAAGATAATAAGGATTAATATTTAATTTATTTATTATATTCATTATATATTAATATTTTTGGAAAATAAATATATCAAATACTTTCATACCATACCATCAATAGAAAATATGATTACTTTGTTTGTGTGTATGGAGGACTACCTACTGACAAAAACACGTTATTTTTTCACATATGATTTACATGAAAGTTAATAATAATTAATTTGAAATTGATATATGATATAAAAAAATAATTATTATTATAGAAAAAATATACCCTATATTTTCATACCTCAACACCCATTGAATACATGATAACGTCATTTGTGTGTACAACGGACTACCACCTTATGAACCAATGTGGTTCATTTTATAATAACACATTACATAAAAGGTAAAAAATTAAATTAAATTAATATATGTGATATATATGACATGATTCTATTTATTAAAATTAATATTGAATCTAGTTCCTTAACCTTTCATGTTGCTCATGAGTATGTACAATATATCATCTCCACAAATCAGTCTGATTAATTTTCCATAATAAGTATTCAATAATAATTATAAATATGTTTATAATCTAATAAATGATATTTCTAATATTTATATTATAATATAGATGATTTTATTATTTCATATATTTGGGATTCTAAACATTAATGATAAAACATCAATGAGAATACAAGGGAATTGACACCTGAATGAACCGTGATAATGAATGATTATTAACAAACAATTTATAAGATATTATAAAATGCTCATATATGATATTATAAATTTTAATACCTTATGTTATTATTTAATAACAAATTTTAAACCACTATATATGTGTTTTATGAGTGGTTAACTAATGGGACGCCTCAGGTAAGTGTTTCTTAACTCAATTTCTATTCATTGTGTTATATGACAAAATTGTCACTTTTATTTTGAGAAATTTATGTTTACTAAAGAATTTAATTGATTTATGGTTTATCTTACATTTTTTTATTTTATGTAAATATTTTTACACATATTTAGATAATATATTAATTATAAACCAAATGATAAAAAAATATCAAATGTTTTTACCATGGACATCCTTCTCTTAGACACATATTCTTTTATATAATAAATGTATTTTTAATTGTATATATACTACCCCTTTACATACTATATCATGAATCCTTCCTACATCATGAGGTTTTAATTTAAATCCACTATATTATATAATTCAGATGTTATGATTCAAAATTCACTAAAGAGGTATGTTTTTATGATGCAATATCACATTAATTTTGATTTCATGGGATTACATTTCCATTAATGGAAATTATTTCAATATTATTTGATATTTCTATTTTATTTTATTTTCCTCCTATCACTCTTGAATTTTAAGAAAATATTTAAATTTTCATATCTATTTTACTTAATATATGTTGAAAATTTTTATAGAAAAAAATCAACTTCATTGTAGTATTCGATTGAAAATAATTTTCATTCCAAATCTATGTTTTCAAAAAAGGATTTGAAAATATTTTACAATTATTTTTTAATGTAATCTTTACAAGATATTTTACTATTAAAAATTTTAAATGTAGTATTCATTTAATTCTATAAACAAGATAGATTATTAATTATCATATAAATATTTTAAAGCAATGGTTTTATTTTTTATCGTATCCATCATGTACATAACACTTTCACAGGCACAACCACTCAATGTTTTAAGGCTTACTTTTTATGTGAAATGATATTTTCAAAAAAATGTTATTATTTGAGAAGTTGGTAGATTTTAAATATGTGTTTTTTAAATTGGAAGGATATTATCCTTAGTAAAATATCAAAGGGATCATAAAATTTGTTTTACTCTTATGATGACGCCCACTTATGTTACTCATAGTGAAAATCTTACATTCCTATATTTTTTAATCTATTTAAATATATTTTCATACAAAAAACTTTTATGTTATGGATTGAAACTGAATTATGTATATATTTTACTAATATATATACTTATTTATTCTCCCATGGTTTGATAGAGTAATACATACCTTATTGTCATTTCCCAAATTCATTCATTAGGAATATTCCCTAGAATGTGATATGAAGAAGGAATAAAAATCTCATTTTATTTCCATGGGTAAATATTTGGTTAATCCATATTCTTTATTTCATTTTTGTGTTGAAAATATATCATGATCATATTTTTATGAGTTCGCCCATATAGTTCTCTAATGCAATGGGTAATGCTTCAGTCTCATGGGATGTAATGTATGGGATTAAGAAGTAAAAATTGTCAATTATGGGGATCTATCCACCATGTGATGTTTTCATGGTTGTTATCCTTGACTATGGATTATGTTGGGTTTTGTGTTGTGGCCACATTTACTGTATCTTTTTTATCACATGATACCATGTTCATTCTGTTATTTTTTATTTTATTTAATCATGATAATTCTATTAATGATATTAAATTATTATTTTGACTCACAAGTTATGTTTGTTTATCATGATTGTTCCCTTAATGAGTTTTTTACTTCACCCCATTTCTCTATGTATTACAATTGTTATCCCATATCATTTATGAGAGTTAAATAATTTATGACTTTATTATGGATAAAAAATAAGAAGATACATTTTTAGTGTCACATTTTTATATTATAAACCTAGTATTTTAATGAAATGATGAATTTACGATAATTATATTGTATCAATTAATATTTAGGTTTATAAATAATTTAATTATATGTTTAACGGTTATGGGAAATACTAGCTTGTCGCATAGGAATTCTTAGTTAATATTTGGAATCTATGATGAGAATAATATAGTGAGAACCATAAGGATAATTCTAATGTTAATTATAAGGATAAGTATTTAGAGAACTCTATGTATATTAAAATATCATATAATTGTGGTCATGTTTAAAGTGAGTGGTTATAGGTAAATGAGATTCTCTTATAGATACTACATGTAGACATGGTTTTGACATAGATGTATAGAGGTTAATAATTTTGAAAAAGGTTTATTAACAAGGAATAAAGAATTAATTGGTACATAAAAATAGGTCATAATGTGGTGTGATTTTAACACTCCCATGGGATATTATTTCGAAATTTACGTACACTTTATGAATGATCATTAAGGTTTTGAAAATTAGATAACCATTAATAACCAATAGTAAACCTAAGGTGAAATAAAGTTACAAAAATTGTGTCATGATTTCGATATACTAAAAATTATATTTCATCAATATTTGATTCCCTAATATAATTATTATTTTTCATACAATGATATGTTGTGTTAGTAAATGGGCATAATGAGGTGGAATAATGTTAGAACTGAATGATATGGACACTTCATTGATAAGTAGTATCCAAAATACATGATTTTAATAGAAAATGATTCCATGATTTTGATTGATCCACTATAATGATATATGATTAACAAAATCAACATCAAAGTGATTCATAAAAAGTAAAATAAAAGGATGATGAAATTTTGTAAATGATCATGCAGTAATGAAAATAGATGACTGAATATTCATATTATAACATGTCATGAATGTTAGAATAAGTGACTAAATGAATATCTAAAATGTATGGGAAGAAGTTTTATATGATTAAATAGAGGTCCTAGAGAAAAAAATTTCTATGTAATTCGATGTATTATATGTGGAGAACTTGGTCATTATTCATGTAAATTCACTAAATTAAGGGTTTCCCCATATAATATCGAATTAAATATGTTATATCAAATAATTAAATTAAAAATTTTGAAAAAGTTATGTATTGGGATTCAAGAACAATGTTTTAGGTCAATTTTTAACCATGGTATTTTGGTTACAAGAATCCAAATAACTCTATGTATTGTCTTAATTTTGGTATAATATATGTATTGATGTAAAATTAAGTGTTATGGAATCCCCCATGGGTTAAATAACTTATTTTTATAAGAAGTTCAAATTATTATACACCCCTTTTATTTTTTATGTATTTGTATTTTAAGTGAATAATGATATTTTGGGATATTTTTTATTGGGATTAAGATTGAATAAATTTTTTTAGTGTAAAGTATTAATTGTAAAAAAATATAGTATGTTTCTAAAGATTTAAGATAAAATATTTAAATGATAGAAACATTTATAGTGGATTATGTTGAACATTTGGAGTTACTATTGAGGTATTATATAATTTTTTTATATCTATTTTTCCTTTTATAAAAAATAAAAAGAATAATTATTACAATTTTATAGATATAACAATCCATTAAAAGTAAAATTTACTTCTAAAGGCATAAAAATTGTTTTTTATATTCATTTCATATAGTAGGAGGTTATGTTGAAATTTATTGAAGAAAAATAAAAGGATGAAATTTTTATTAGGAAGTAAAATGATATCATGTAAGTATATTTCCTTATATTATTGGATAGTAAAATAACTCCTCATCTTTTGAAAAAGGATCTTTCAATTTTTATCATATAAATGTCAATTTTGATGAAAAAACATTTCTTCTATATAATTATTTATTTTTGGTTTTAGGGACCTAATATTCCATTGATATTTTATTTTATTATGATTAATGATCTCTATAACTCTCTATACTAATTTACATTTTTCTTCATTGTCTATAAAAACAACATCAACTAATGTTATATTACATAAAAACGTAATATTTTATAGTTATGGATAAACTCAATACATACCTTAATATCTTATCAGGATGATGTTTTATTGACCCTTTTTCTTTTTTGGGTTTCCAGTAATAGTATTTTCAAAATTCGACTCTTGATTATTGAGGTCAAGATTAAATTATGTGGACATAATTTATTTAAGGGGTATAATTTAAAACCCCATGATTTTAAGTGAGTAAATTCATGTTAGATAGAATATATGACACTCATCAACATTCATTTAATGGAATGAAGAACTGTGATACGTTATTGTATTTTTATTTATAAATAAATTCAATCACTTCTATAACTTGTGATTCATGCAAAACAAAGTTTAAATAAAACACAATACTTTATTTAAATATTAATATTTAAATATGAAAATTGTTCAAATCCTTTATTTTGGAGGGAATGAATAAGTTTAATTAAATTATAAATTCATTTTGGTTTAAAGATGTATATAATAGATTCAATTAATATCTTTTCATTATAAATAAAATAAGAATCATTTAAAAGAAAATGAAATGTATTCTAAAAAAATTCATTCTAAAAGAAAACCTAGTTGAATGATGCACACACAACATGAAAGTATTTTTTTATAAAATTATGATGATTTCTTTAAAAACATTCATTTTGAATACGCTATATCAAAACTAACCAATATTGAAATTTTCTATTTTTTAGAAAATATTAATTTATGAGGGAATAGATAAAACACTAGTTTTTATGAAATAAACATTTTTTATAGAAATTAATTATAATTATAATTATAATATGATTTAAAATAAATGTAATATTTCATTTTTTAATAAATCCAATATATTATATTTAAATTATATTTATACTATATTTTTTTATACATTTATTTTTATACATTAAAACCCCTTGTTTCAGAAAATAATTTTAATGTTTACAATGTTAATACATTTTATTTAATTAAAATAATCATTTTTAAGGTATTTTTTAATTGATATTAATATGTTATATATCTACAAATATTAATTTTAATTCATCTAAATATTTTTAACTTTCATATTGTTTTTATGATATTAACTTTTAAATAAAAATGCCTTTCTTGGAATCCCATTTCATCGACAAGTTAAAGGGCTCAATTTTAAGTTAAATATTCCAATTATAAATTATTTTTTTAGAAATATGAACTTAATTGTTTTTTCAGATTAATTTATACTATCTAACAAGTTCAATTTATTTGTTTCAAAAATACCAAGTGTTTTATCTTCGCCACTTATAAATGGAAGCCTCGTCTACTCTTTTTTACACTTACCATACCCTTTTTCAGTCCATAAATACCCAAATAACATCAACATATCAAAACCATTATCCTATAACAAATATTTATATAAAAATACCACTTGGTATGGATTCTGATTTAATCTAAAACATTTTTTCAGAAGAATGGGTAACATCCTTAACCATGTTATTTATTTAGTTTCTTGGTATGATTAATAAAAATATAATTAAAACATTATTATATAATATGTACACTATAATAACTATATATAAATCTTTTTTATGTTAAATTATTAAATACATATCATTCTCCCTAAAATGGGGAACAATATTGTTGGTCATGAGTACAACAACTGCCTCGTGAACTAACATAATTCATTTACAATCATCGCTTCTTACATATAGATATAATGATTTATTTAATGTCTAAATATGTTATTAATGATATAACTATACCTATGTAATTATAATATCATATAAAACTTCTAACCTTCCATTCCAGGGAGATTATGATAACATCTCTCATGTGTACGACATATTATCTCCTCAACAAAAGTGATGTGAATTGTTTCTCTCTAAAGTATTAAATGGAAGTTAATAAGTGATAATTTTATGTTGATAAATGATATTTTGGAAATATTAATCAATATGGAAACTAAATATATAAAATAAATTATTACTTTACAATTCATTAAATAACTGTTAACATCATTCATTTAAAGGACAGATTATCACCTCATGAAGCAATGTCATTTATTTTTTACTAACACATTACATGGAAGGTAAAAGAAGAAATAAATTAATTAAATGATGTAATATATTTTAAATGAAAATTATTATTTAAAATTTTTATATAATCCACATTATTTTCCTTTCATGTGTGAATGAAATGATGATGTTTATCGATCATACGTACAACCTACCATCTCCAAAAAGTGATGTGATTAATTATCTATGATGAAAATACAAAAATGATTATAAATATTTATTAAATGAGAAAAATGACATTTATACCATTAGAACCATTATGTATATTATTTCAATACATCATATATTTTATATGAAGAACATTCCAGATAAAAATGTTTAAGAAAACAATACATGTAAAACACAAAACAATAGTGATAATTATTTTATTCTTAATTATTGTATTATAAGATGTTATAAAAGGATCATATATGATATCATAAAAAATTTAAATCATCTATATTGTAGGTTAAATTGTGATTTAATAAAGGAATCATGAGGTTAGTGTATTCTTAACTTTATTTCCATTCATTGGGTAATATAACTATTTTGTTGAATATATTATGCCGAAATTATGTGTCAAAATGACTTTTTATTGAATTATTTGGTATTTACACTTGTATATATATGGATATAAATTTTGGTGACATATTCAATGAATTGATTAGATTTCATGTCCAGGATTTGAACATTATAACACCCTAAGATTCTTCTGAATAATATTTTTCGAAATAATTTATCTTTTCGATATTTTTCATTTCCCATGACACTGGAAATAGTTATATATATATATATATATAATATATATAAAATATTCCTTTCACGCGCAATACCTACATGTCATGCACTGCATGCAATATCGACTTGGATTTTTTGACAAAAAATACTGACTTGGATTTCACTACTCGCAACACTGACTTGGAGTACATTACGCATAACACTGTCTTGATCTACGACTTGGCATACAATACCCACAACACCGACTTGGAGTACAATGCACACAATACTAAGTTTTTGTTGAAGATATATTTATATACATATATATAAATATTTAATTGAGATATTTATAACATAACTATTAAGAATAGTTATATGAATAATAAAAACTACATTTCAAATAATTTATATAATATATTTATATAAATAAATAATATTGGTAATGAAAGATAATATTTTTCGTAAAGTGTAACGACCCAAAGAGTCATTAATGGAAATCCCTCTTGATCTAATTAAATGTCTCTTTATGTTTATATAAAATGTCAACTTCTTTGGTTTTATGATAATTATTTTGACCATTGCTAATATAGCCATTGAATAGTGATCACATGATTAGTATAAATAAATGACTTTAACAAATCCAATTTACTCAGACAAAGGAAGCGATGGTCTCATCCAGTAGAATTTCCCCATACGAATCCCATTTGTCAGAGCTTAGAAAAGAGGTGGAATCTTTGGGCTTCACTCTTGACCAAGCCCAATCTAAGCTTCATCATGTCAAGCTCGAACAGGACCGTCTACGGGAGAAGTGGAAGTTGATAGAAATTACCAGTCGAGCGATGTTATTCGAGCCACCCCAAGAGTTTTTCACCATCGCACACCTTACCCTTAGGTCTTATGCGGCTGTTTTAAGGGGTTATGTAACAAACAAGTAGTACTATGTTCATGTACATTACTTTTGTATATAATTATGAAGATAATTTCCTGTCATTATTGATACACTGTAAATAATTTTTAAAGTATAAATAAGGTTTTTAGTTATTATTTAAATAAGAATTCTAATTTTTTTAAAAAAAATTAATGAATTTTTTAATTAAATAATATTTTAATAAAATATTATTATTATTAAATTATTTTTTATTAGATATAAATGATTTTATAATTTTATGAATGCAATTATAATTTTTATTAAGGTTTGAAAGCCATTTCTGTTAAAACCTGTGAATTTTCAATAAATGTCGGTTTTTATTTTAAAAGTGAAAATTAAAATATTTATAAAATTATTTAGATAAAATAAATGTTATTTCTGGAATCACGACGTCGAAATTATCCAATGGAGAATTTTTCATAATTTTCTGAGACAGTCAAATTTTTGGGTAAAAATTAAATACCATTTAAATATATAATGTGTTTTATGACATCATAATGACCCAATAGTGATGTAATAAAATAAAATAAGCTTTAGTTTCGGCCAATATATGTTTTAACAATAAAATAATGTGATTTTGGGTTTGTTTTAATTACTTTTGAAGGCATTAATGGACCCCTCAAGACTTATTAAACACCTTGTATTTTTAAACTAATTTCCATGGGAGTGTGACTCACCTCCACCTAAGAAACCTTATTATTTTAAGAATTTCTGACTTTGGCCTTATAAAATATTGTTTTCATCTTCCCTTTTCCAAAAACCAAGGGCAAAAACCAAGGGATGGTTTGTGGTTTGGATTAATTTAATATAAGGGGTCCCAAACCTAAATAATAATGAATTCCCTCACCTTTCCTATATAAACCCACCCAATCTCCCACTTCCTCCTCACTCAAAGCCTTTTAAGTTCTTACAAACTCTTCCCTAATCTCTCTATAATCCTCCCAAGGTTCCCCAAGATCCCCAGAAGCCTCTCACAATCCTCTCTCTAGCCTTTGGAAGCACACTTCCAAGTAAGGGTTTTTTCTTCCTTTCTCATTTTTGTCCAATATTCTTTAAGTTTTTTTCCCATTTAATTTCAATTATGAATGTTAGGGTATGGTTTCTAACCTCCCTCATAGTTCCCACTTTATGTTTGAATGAGGGGATACCCCTTTCTCTCTAATTATATGCCTCCCATGTACACCCATTACTATGTCGAAATTCCAAAAGGAACTTCTCTCTCCTCATTTACATTCAAGAAATACTTTTGTTTCATGAATCTAAATTCCATTAAAATTGTTGGGACATGTATCTATATGACCTCCTTACATTAAATTACATGTAAAAATGATTAGGAACCCCTTTCTTTCTCATCAACCATTTTTATGAATTCTTATGTCACATCGTTACACTGCCAAAATCGCACTGATTTTCTAATCCAATGCCATTGTGTAGTGGATACCATTCCCATTTCTCCATCAAGGGTATCCACCTTTATGCACCTTTACTTATGTATTAAAAAGTTTCATGTATGAATTCCACAATCCTTTATCGTGGAATAAATGATTATGTCTTATGAATCCATGTTTTATGATCCATGTGTCACACTTATGCATGAAATGAAATGTTTAAGAAGGGTGCACCCTTATAGCGCTCCAATGCATTGGGTAAAGTATAGTATCATGATACGCCATGTGCGATGAGTTTTGACTCATTCTAATTCAAGTGCAAGGATGGTTTACTCGTGATTTATGTGCAATGAGGATTTACTCACGCTCTATGTGCAATGAGCCTTGGCTTATGCTAATTCCATGTTAAGTGTTGTTTCCACATTTCCAAGTTATGATTATCATGCTTTATCATGCCTTTATGTTCATATTTATTTTATGCTCTATTGATATTCTTATTGTCTAACACGTATTGTACTCCTCGTGTTATTCCATTTGTACTCCCTTACTGGGCTTTATAACTCACCCTTTTCTTATGCATGTCCTTAGGTTATCCCATTCAATGCTAAGTACGAGGGAATGTAGTGGTCATGTAAAGGATGTTTTCAATAAAGATGTTGTATTTCATGTTTTAAAGTTTTTATGTAATGATCCTAAGTCCCAAAGACACTAAACCTCTCGATCTTCTTTGTTGTATCAAGTGAATTTTTAAGTAATAAATCATGTTTATGTTTGTAATAAAAGCAGGGTTGTCACAGTTGGTATCAGATGACAGGTTTAGTTATTTTTGGGATTAAGAAACCCTAGTAAAGCCTTAAATACATGACTAAGTATAATAAAAACATCCCTAAGTTTTGGTAAGTACTTAGTATGTGGTTTATCAAACAAATACATCCCAGTCTGGATACGAGTAGGTAGAGGTGGCTCTGGCACAGATGTATCCTAGGGGTAAAACCCGAAAACACCACTTTGAGCTAGACTCGAACGGGAACTAGTTCACGACAATGGGCCTTTCTACACTCTTGGTTACGAAACTCCCAGGGGATATGTTTTGATAAATTCATAAGCTTATTATGAACCCTTATTAAGGGAATTAAAAAAAATCCCCAAAGAATATATGTTAGAAAGTAGATCATGAAAAGCCTAGATTGAAGCCTATAGACTCATGGGTAGGAAAATAAAAGTTTATTTATTAGTCATAAACTTTTGACTTTTGATTACCCTTTATGTGTTACCCCTAACTTTCCTTTTATTCCAGCCAATGGCCGGTAATAGGAGGACTCGGGCTAACAACCATTGTGAAGATTGGTGTGATGACTATACTAATGAGATGCCAAATCCAACGGGAGCGGGAATCGTGAACTTTGTCATGCTTATCTCTTAGCTAACTCAAGTTTTGAATAGAAACACGGGTCAAGAGGAATTTTCAGCCCCCCCTAAGAAAGAACAAGTCATTATCGAGAGCTTCATGAGACAAAGGCCTCCTACTTTTAGTGGATCATCTGATCCCACGATCGCTGAACAATGGATCAACTCCATTGAAAATATCTTCTCCATCCTTCAATGTTATGAACAAGAGAAGGTTCTCCTGACGGCTTATCGTATGGAGGGTGAAGCTGATCAATGGTGGACGTTGATCAAAAATATGAAGCCTTAGGAGGTGATCGAGGCATTGGAATGGAAGGATTTCCGGAAGATGTTTTTTGATAAATGTTTTCTGTGCACCCTCCGACTTAAGATGGAAAGGGACTTCCTTTCCCTCAAGAAAAAAAGATGAAGAATCTGTTGGATCGTACGAGGAAAACTTCACAAGGCTTGCACGATGCGCTTCCGGATTTGTCGTCACCCCCGAATGCAAAGTTGACCGCTTCTTTGGTGGTCTGAATCCTAGCTTGCGGAAAGCCTTAGCGATTCGTGACTTCGACAGCTATGAGGAAATTGTCTGATGTGCCCTCAAGGTCGAAATGGAGATCAGAGAATCACATGGGTATCATGGGGACAAGAATAATAAGGTGGACATCAATGTTGTCGGTCCGATGGATAAATCCAACGGTGCTAAGAAGATACATCACCCCACTTGCCAAATGTGAAAAAAAGAAGCACCATGTAAATTGCCTTAAGGGGATGAGAAAATGCTTTCGGTGTGGAAGAGAAGGGAACCTAGCTGTTAATTGTAGGGAAGAAAGACCCGCAGCTACGACAGAGGAGAGAAACGATACGTTCGAACCTCAATGCATTGTTCAATGCTAAAAATGCAAAGAACCGGGTCATTTTGAAAACCAGTGCCCTAATCCAAGGGTTTTCGGAGACAACAAACAACCTCCAAGGAATCAAGGAAGAGCTTTTGCCATCACTTCTGCCGAAGTGAACCCCGAAAAAAAAGTGGGGACAGGTAAGCTAGTTATTCATTCAAGAATAGAGAATGTACTTTTTGATTCAGGTTCTATACATTCTTTTATATCTTGAATGTTTAGTAGAACAATCTCAGCACCACCACAAATCATGGAAGTGAAGATGTCGGTGAGTATGGAAAATGGGGCAATCATTGCATCCCATGAATATAAGTCCTACCCTGTTATAATCTGTCGATTGAATTTACTGGCGAACCTGGTCATACTCCCTCTGGTGGAATTTTATGCAATTCTTGGCATGGATTGGATTTCCTTATATAGAGCCAATATAAATTGTCGGGAGAGGGAAATCACACTCCATATGGAGAATCGACCCCCAATTCTTTACAAGTGTCAGGAAGAAGATGAATATCCTTTAGTTCCATCCTCTCAAGCATGGATAATACTACCCTATGAGCACGCGTATCTGGCTTAGATGATTGAGTCCAAGGAAGAAACCATCCTTGAAGAAATGCCTATTGTGAGGGAATTCGTGGAAGTGTTTCCCGAGGAACTGACTGGTCTTCCTCCTGGAAGAGATGTTGAGTTCTCAATTGAACTTATACCCGGGGAATTACCAATATTCATGACTCCATATAGAATGGTTGTTGTTGAACTTGAAGAGCTGAAGAAACAACTATAGGAGAATCTGGATAAAGGGTTTATACACCCAAGTGCTTCACCATGGGGTGCACCAGTCCTCTTCGTCCAGAAGAAGGATGGGTCAATGCGACTTTTCATCGACTATCGTGAACTTAAAAAATCACGATAAAGAACAAGTATCCTCTCCCATGAGTTGATGACTTGTTTTATCAGCTGCGTGGAGCAGAATACTTCTCCAAGGTGGACTTGCGGTCGGGATATTATCAAGTAAGGGTGAAGAAGGAAGATATCCCCAAGACTGCTTTTCGTACAAGATACGGGCACTATGAATTCATAGTATTGTCTTTCGGACTCACCAATACTCCAGAAATATTCATGGACTTGATGAATAGAGTCTTTAGAGATTACCTTGAAAAAAATTTGGTAGTCTTTATAGATGATATTCTAATATACTCCAAAACCAAGGAGGATCATGAGGAGCATTTAAAAACTGTACTAGAGACTTTGTTCTAGGATAAGCTCTATGCAAAGTACAGCTAGTGTGAGTTCTAGATGAAGGAGGTCTCATTCATGGGACATATCATCACAAGCAATGGGATATCTATGGACCCCTCTAAAATAGATTCAATTGAGGGATGGATGAGGCCAACATCGGTAACGGATATCTGTAGCTTCTTGGGGTTAGCTGGATATTATCGACGTTTTGTGAGAGATTTCTCACGATTGTCCAACCCTATTACCAAGCTAACTCGGAAGGGAGTAAAGTTTTCTCGGAGTGATGAATGCGAAGAAATATTCAAGGAGTTGAAAAGGAGGCTTATCACTGTACCCGTCCTCACTTTACCCACATGTGGGGAACTATTTGTGGTATTCAATAATGCTTAAAAGAAGGGATTAGGCTATGTGCTGATGCAGAATGATAAAGTGATATCCTATGCCTCAATGTAGTTGAAAATACATGAGCAAAACTATCCAACGCATGATTTGGAGTTGGTGGCAGTGATATTTGCCTTGAAAATCTGGCGGCATTGTCTCTATGGAGAGAAATGTGAGATATATACTGAACACAAGAGTCTTAAATATAAATTCACATAGAAAGAGATTAATATGCGCCAAAGAAGATGGATTGAGATCATCAAGGATTATGACTGTTCAATACATTACTACCCTGGGAAAGCGAACAAGGTGGAAGATGCCCTATGTAGAAAGGACCCAGCAATTCTATTAATGATTAGAATTGAGAAGGATCCAATCTTCTTAGACTTACTGAAGATGGACATGGGAATCATAAAGAAGGGAACATCATCAATATTTTCACAAATGATTGCTCAACCATCCCTTTTGGAAAGGTTAAAGGATGCTCAAAAGGATAATGTGGTAATTCAAGAAAAAGTGGAAGCTATAAAAACGGGGAAATCCTCGGATTTTAATGTTAATGAAGAAGGAATTGTGCGGTTTGGGAAAAGACTATGTGTTCCATCAAGTACAGAGCTGAAGAAGGAACTTTTGGATGATGCACATAGTTAAAATTTATCTATTCACCCAGGGAGCACAAAGATGTATTGATATCTCTGGGAAAACGTTTGGTGGGATAATATGATGAAGGAGATCGCTGAATATACATCAAAGTGTCTGGTGTGTCAGCAAGTGAAGGCAGAGAGGCAGAAGTCTAAGGGGATGATGCAACCATTGCCCATACCAGAATGGAAATGAGAGAACATCACCATGGACTTTCTCACCGGACTTCCAAGGACATCCAAAGGCAACAATGCAATCTGGGTTATTGTGGATCGTCTTACAAAGACTGCACACTTCATTGCTATTCGGGAGGATTTCTCTTTGGATCAACTGGCACGGATATATATCAGGAAAGTGGTAAGGTTTCATGGAGTACCACTATCTATTGTATCGGACCGAGATCCAAGATTCACCTATAAGTTTTGGAAGAGTCTTCAACATGCTCTAAATACTGAACAGAACTTAAGTACTGCCTATCATCCTCAAACTGATGGCCAATCCGAGCGGACTATCCAAACACTTGAGGACATGTTGAGAGCATGCTCAATGGACTTTAAAAAAAGATGGGATCAACATCTTTCTCTGGTTGAGTTCTCTTATAATAACATTTTCCACTAGAGCATCCAAATAGAACCATATGAAGCCCTATATGGGAAAAGGTGCAGAACACTGTCATGTTGGGATGAGGTCGGTGAATGTAAGCTACTTGGACCAGAAATGGCTGAGGAAATGGCGGAGAAGGTGAAAACCATTCAGCAGCATATCAAGGTAGCTCAGAGTCGACAGAAGAGTTATGCAGATAACCGTCGACAAGACCTTGAGTTTAATGTTGGAGACATTGTTTTTCTACGCATATCTCCATGGAAGAAGGTCATAAGGTTTGGAAATAAAGGGAAGCTAAGTCCAAGGTACATCGGCCCCTTAGAGATTCTTGATCATGTCGGGGATGTGGCCTATCGACTAGCACTTCCACCTAATATGGCCAAAGTACATGATGTCTTTCGTGTATCCATTTTAAAAAAGTACATACTAGACCCTTCACATGTACTCTCTTCTGAGGTGGTACAATTGGAAGATGATCTTTATTATGAGGAGCAACCAGTGAAGATCTTAGATCGTAGAGATAAAGTTCTACAAAATAAGACAATGCCCCTCCTCAAGGTGTTGTGGAGAAACCACAAGTTTGAAGAAGCAACTGGGGAATCGGAGGAAGTTATGAAGCTGAATTACCCACATATTTTTAAGTGTGGGAAAAGGAAAATTTCAAGGGCGAAATTTCTTAAGGGGGGAATATTGTAATGACCCAAAGTTTCATTAATGGAAATCCCCCATGATCTAATTAAATGTCTCTTTATGTTTATATAAAATGTCAACTTCTTTGGTTTTATGATAAGTATTTTGACCTCTGCTAATATAGTTGTTGAACAGTGATCCCAAGATTAGTATAAATATAGGACTTTACCAAATCAAATTTACTCAGACAAAGGAAGCGATGGCCTCATCCAGTAGAATTGCCCCATACAAAGCCCATTTGTCCGAGCTCGGAAAAGATGTGGCATCTTTGGGCTTTCCTCTTGACCAAGCCCAAGCTGAGCTTCATCATTTCAAGCTCAAACGGTACCGTCTATGGGAGAAGTGGAAGTTGATTGAAATTACCACTCGAGCGATGTTATCCGAGCCACCCCAAGAGTCTGTCACCATCGCACACCTTACCCTTAGGTCTTATGCGGTTGTTTTAAGGGGTTATGTAACAAATAAGTAGTACTATGTTCATGTACATTATTTTTGTATATAATAATGAATATAATTTCTAATCATTATTGATACATTGTAAATAATTTTTAAAGTACAAATAGTGTTTGTAGTTATTATTTAAATAAGAATTCTATTTTTTAAAAAATTAAGGTATTTTTGAATTAAATAATATTTTAATAAAATATTATTATTATTAAATTAATTTTTATTAGATATAAATGATTTTATAATTTTATGAATACAATTATAATTTTTATTAATGTTTGAAAGCCATTTATGTCAAAACCCGTGAATTTTCGATAAATATCAGTTTTTATTTTAAAAGTGAAAATTAACATATTTAGAAAATTATTTAGATAAAATAAATGTTATTTCTTGAATCAGGATGTCAAAATTATCCAACGGTGAATTTTTCATAATTTTCTGAGACAGTCAAATTTTTGGGTAAAAATTAAATACCATTTAAATATATAATGTGTTTTATGACATCATAATGACCCAATATTGATGTAATAAAATACTATAAGAATTTTTTTCGGCAAATATATGTTTTAACATTAAAATAATGTGATTTTGGGTTTTTTTGACTTAATTTTCAAAGCATTAATGGACCCCTCAAGACTTATTAAACACCTTGTCATTTTAAATTAATTTCCATGGGAGTGTGACTCACCTCCACATAAGCGACCTTATTATTTTAAGAAGTTCGGACTTTGGCCTTATAAAATATTTTTTTCCTCTTCCCTTTTCCAAAAACCATGGTCAAAAACCATGGGATGGTTTGTGGTTTCGATTAATTTAATATAAGGGGTCCCAAACCTAAATAATAAAGAATTCCCTCACCTTTCCTATATAAACCCACCCAAGCTCCCACTTACTACTCCCTCAAAGCCTTTTAAGTTTGTACAAACTCTACCCTACTCCCTCTATAATCCTCCCAAGGTTCCCCAACCTCCCAATAAGCCTCTCACAAGCCTCTATCTAGCCTTTGGAAGCACACTTCCAAGTAAGGGTTTTTTCTTCCTTTCTCATTTTTGTCCAATTTTTTTTAAGTTATTTTTCCCATGTAATTTCAATTATGAATGTTGGGGTATGGTTTAGAACCTCCATTATACTGCCCTATTTATGTTTGAATGATGGGATACCCCTTTCTCTCTCATTATATGCCTCCCATGTACACCTGTTACTATGCCGAAATTCCGAAAGGAACTTCTCTCTCCTCATTTACATTCAAGCAATACTTTTGTATCATGAATCTAAATTCCATTACAATTATTGGAAAATGTATCTATATGACCTCCTTACTGTCCATTACATTTAAATATTATGAGGAACCCCTTTCTCTCTCATCAACCATTTTTTTGAATTCTTATGTCACGCTGTTACGCTGCCGAAATCGCACTGATTTTCTAAGCCAATGCCATTGTGTAGTTGATACCATGCCCATTTCTCCATCAAGGGTATCCACATTTATTCACCTTTAATTATTGATTACAATGTTTCATGTATGAATTCCACATTCCTTTATCATGGAATAAATGATTATGTCTTATGAATCCATGTTTTATGATCCATGTGGCACACTTATGCATGAAATGAAATGTTTAAGAAGGGTGCGGCCTTATAGAGCTCCAATGCATTGGGTAAAATATAGTATCATGATACGTCATGTGCGATGAGTTTTTACTCATGCTAATTCAAGTGAAACTAGGTTTTACTCATGCTTTATGTTCAATGAGGATTTACTCATGCTCTATGTGCAATGAGCCTTGGATCATGCTAATTCCATGTTAAGTGTTGTTGCCACATTTCCATGTTATGATTATCATGCTTTATCATGCCTTTATGTTCATATTTCTTTTATGCTCTGTTGATATTCCTATTGTCGAACATGTATTGTACTCCACGTGTTATTACATGTGTACTCCCTTACTGGGCTTTATAGCTCACCCTTTTCTTAGGCATGTCTTCAGGTTATCCCATGCAATGCTAAGTATGAGGGAATGTAGTGGTCATGTAAAGGATGCTTTCAATAAAAATGTTTTATTTCATTTTTTATGTAATGATCCTAATCCCCAAAGAAACTAAACCTCTCGATCTTCTTTGTTTTATCAAGTAAAGTTTTATGTAATAAATCATGTTTAAGTTTGTAATAAAAGCAGGGTTGGCATTTTTATATATATATATATAATTATTTAATTGATATATTTATAACATAACTACTAAAAATAGTTATATAAATAATAAAAACTACATTTAAAATAATTTGTATAATATATTTATATAAATAAATAATATTGGTAATGAAGGGAATATTCTTCGTAATGTCCATTGATGATAAAATGTAGTTGTCATGTAAAGGATATTTTCAATAAAGATGTTTTATTTCATGTTTTAAAGTTTTTATGTAATTATCCTAAGACCCAAAGACACTAAACCTCTCTATCTTCTTTGTTGTATTAAGTGAAGTTTTATGTAATAAATCATGTTTAAGTTTGTAATAAAAGTAAGGTTGTCATATTTATATATATATATATATATATATTTAATTGAGATATTTATAACATAACTATTAAGAATAGTTATTTGAATAATAAAAACTACATTTCAAATAATTTGTATTATATATTTGTATAAATAAATAATATTGGTAATGAAAGATAATATTTTTCATAAATTCCATTGATGATAAAATTTTTGGTTTCTTGAATGAACCGCTTCAAATAATAAAATTAATTTTAGACACATTTAGAAATTTAATTTGATTAAATAGAAATTATTGTTGAATTTTTAACTTTTAAATTACCCTAGGCTGAAAATTTGGGATTTTAATAAGAAAAATCATTTTTTTAATGAATGGTGAAAAAAATACTACATTTAGTTAAAAACATCCTTTTAATATAATTAATTATAAATTATAAATGACATTATAAATTTCAAAACACCAAATTAGATAAAAATTACATCTATTTATACAATTTAATTCATTAAAATAAATTTTACATTGAATCTAAATATAAAATCTTAACAAACGTTTAGGCTTTTTCCTACTTTAAAACCCTTTTAATTTGTCCCATCTATGGGGTTAGCACTACTCATAATTTTTCCACTTCTGTGAATTTAATTCGGATTATTTGAAAAATACCATTGTATTAAGTGCAATATTAATAGTCTAATAATGCCAAGTTAATTTTTTTTACAAAAATTATTATTAAAAGTGATTAAAATTAATCATAGTAGTTGATACCAAATTAAGATTAAATATATACAAAACCACAAAAGTAAGGGATCAAATGTCGTATACACATGTCCAACACAAATATTAATTCCATAGTTCATCCATAATACATATATTATTTATTTTTTATGATTTGGTAATAATTTTTTCTATATGAAAATGTGATCCCCTAACTTGTTTGAAAACATTCCAAGTGATTACTTTCCCTTCCCTATAAAAGGACATCGCCTCTACCTATTCATCACTCCAATAAATAATATTATGTTCAGCCATGACCTGACCAATACACTTCCAAAAAATCTTCTTTTTGATATTTAATCCTCCCATTTGACATAAATCCTATCATGGAAGTCTTTTGGGAAAAACCAAAAGGAGTTACAAGATTTATAAGTAACATCTTCTCTCAGGATTATTTTCTTTATTTTCCCTCATCACTCACTCCACACAATTTATTAAATTATTGTGTGAAACAAAATAGTATCCTGAATATACTTGCATGTTTTTATGCAAATATTTAGAAATAAAATTACACACACATCCATTTAGTGGATATTGAACATATAGTTTCATAGCACGGCGAACTACTCACTACTGAGACGATGATTGTTAATTTCTCTTTGACCACCAATCACGGGGGTCATAATGATGGACACTATATTTTTATATGTTATACATAATATTTCTTATGTATATAATATTTTCTATTAATTTTTACTAGAAAAAATTTTTAACCTCCTATTCGATGTTAATATGATTACCTTGGTAAAATATTTTTTTTCAAAATTTTTCTTCTTTGAGACTCCAGGGTTGTTAGGCACCTAAAATCATTTTCTGAAGTGCATATTCCTCCATTTTACCTAATATATAATAATTCTATATATTTTTATTATATTTTATGCTTCATGTTATTTCATTTCCTACATGGAGAGTATGATCCCATCTAACCAAGATATAAGAGTTTATTAATACAATTTTAATAATTTTCATGATTGTTTTTGTTTATGATTAATATGATGAAATATTATGATACATATCTCAATGAAATTCATGAATTTTTTTCTCCTTCAGTTATCCATTATATACGCATTTATTAGTACTATTTTTTCAATCATTGGTCAAAAATATACTTATGAATGTGTTCAAAATAAATATTCACTCTACCCACTCTTCCTTCGGAACTCCTTGTTTTCTAAAAAGGGTTTCCAAGAATATAATACCATTATGTTATAATTTTAAAATATTTACTTATATTTTCATTTTCCAATATCTTTATGTGAATATTTTTATCACTTTTTAAACAACTCATTACTTCATTTTCATGTGCTAAATGAATGTTCATTTTACCTCATATGACATGTATGAATTTACCCATCACAATTACTTTGAAGATTACTTCGCAATTTTAAAAGGATAAACATAATGAAACTGCATTTAAAAATAATTTCAAGGAAAAAAATTTCAAAAATTATTTCAACTCACATTATAATTTTTCATGTTACATTATAATAAAATTATTTTTAAATGGTTTTATGAATTAAAAATATTTTTTCAAAGAAGAACGAATATTTTCCTCAAGATACATTTTTAAAATATATCTTAAACTTATTTTCCATTATAATGACATTTGTTGATGTTACTCATTCCTTTATAGTATATTATGATATGGTTCTATTAAAATCCTTCATATGAATTAATTATTGATAATTTCATGCTCTTTATGAACCCAACATATTTTCACGAGATTTTATTTGATGAAATGGTTTTGAAACCTATCTATTTTCCATGGGTAATGATGATGAAGTATTAATGAAACCAATTTCATTTCATGGGTGGTTATATGATGTTTATAAAACTTTTTCCTGTTTATGGTCCATGATATTATTAATGTTTTATTATATTATGACATATTTATAAATGATTAAATTAATAAATGGGTCAGACTTATATCTCCATAAAATGTATTACGTAATGATGGATTACTCTTGAGTGTAAATATTTTTCATGAACCTGATTACATGTTCACAATGTTATTAATGGACTCAGTTTCATGTCCATAGGTTTATGTGTTAACCTTATAACATATTTAAAATTTTATGAGTGAATTTGATAATGTGTTCACAATCTAATGCATGGACCTGGTTTCATGTCCATAAGTTTATTGTTGAACCTGATTACATTTTCCCAATGTTATGTGTGACCCTTATTACATGTTCAAACAAATTTCATAGACCTTGTTGCATGTACATAAGTTTATGCAGGAACCAGATTACATGTTCACAATGTTATGAGTGAAAATTATTACATGTTCTTAATGTTATTCAAGTACATGGTTTCATGTCCATTATGTAATGCGTAAACATGATTAAATTTTCACAATGTTATGCATGGAACTGGTTTCATTTCCATTAGGGAATGCATGAACCCAATTACACATTCATAATTTTATAAATGAAATTTTCTTATTCATGTCCATTTGGTAATGCATGACCCCGAGTAAATTTTTGTAATGTTATTCATGGACTTGGTTTTACATCCATAATATTAGGCATGAACCTAATTACATGTTAAAAATGTTATTCAAAGACATAGTTGCATGTCCATAAGTTGATATTAGGGTTTGATTTCAAGTCCTTACCTTAATGAGTGAACCTATTTCTATGTAAAAATGTTCACAACATTAAAAGCCTACGTGCATGTCAAAATATTCATGTATTTTCTTATGTTATGATTCCTTGTACTATGTTGTTTATTTCAATATGACTGATGTCTTATGAACTTTGATTCGTTATTACGATCTCTAATATGCATGGAATGATCTTCAAATGTTATGCCCATGTTCAATACCCTATGGTTTATGTTATGCATATGAATTTACTTTATATTCCCATATTTAGAATTTTAACTCACCCCTTTATTATTCTTCTTTTCCCTAGAGTATTAAGAATGTTTTTTGGTATAAGTACAAAAGGTGACGATTTTTATGGGTGATGTTGAAGATTTGTCACTAGGATAATGATTTTTTTGATGTTTCCAAATACACTGAACTATTAATGTCCCCAGGCTTGTATTTTTTCATTGTACAAAATATTCATCTAAACTTATATAATATCCATGTATGTTAATCATAAGTTTCTATAATAATCATGAGGGTTTTGACTCAAAGATATTTCTTTGAAACACATGTTCTTTGTTAACCTATTTCTTATTGAATGGTGTCTATAGACCACTCTAAATATTTTATGATGTATCTATCATAGATAATTATATTATATTATATAATTCATTTACATCATTAATGGGAAGTTATGTTTCAAAATTTTCCACAGTGGTATGTTTTTATGTTTTAATCTTCATTTAATTGGGATATTTTATTTTTGAATTTTCATTGAAGAAAATAATTTTATTTTTATATAATAATTTCCATTAATTTTAATCTCCATTGGTTATTTATTATTTCATCCTGTAGTAGTAAAATTATACCCTCTTTATTATTTAAAACAATTGATTAATTGTTTTTAAAATATCATTCTGCATTTCACTATTAAATTGAAATATTACTTTCATACAAATTCAATTTTCCAAAAAAAAATTATTATAATTGTTTAGTATAATTTATAACATTAATTATATTTAAAAAATAAATTTAATCTTTCAATCTTTTTCATATAAATGAAATAATTTATTTTACAAAATTATGAACGGAATGTTTGTATTTTTTAACATATCCATCATCCCTGAAATTCCGGGGTACTATTGCAGTATTGTTGCATCCAAAAGACCCATGATCAAATCCGAATAGTGAAAAATTATGGGAGTATTGTAGCAATACTGTAGGAGTGGCAGAACTGTAGCATCAGTATCACTGTAGAGGCAGAGGCACTGTTGTAGGTACTATAGCAGCGGTGTAATGTAACAGATACTGTAGAAACACATAAATTATTGTAGTAATGTTCACTGAGGGGTCCTTTGGGCCAAAAATGGGATTTCAAGCCTTGTATTCAGGCCACATGGCCTTTGGCCTTCAGGCTATGTGATGGGTTTCTATCTACCCACAATAAAGAGGCCTTTTCTTTAAATAATAAATTGAGGCTTCGGCCCTAACCTTTTAAAATACTTTTCAACCATTATAATTATTAAATGTTATGTAGCATCCTTTTTATGTTTTAGTGGTTATTATAAAAATTATTTCATTAAATATTTATAATGTGTTAGATTCTAAATAAGTGTATTCAAAATGTAAAAGTTGTACTCCTCCAGAGATGATCTAAATTTTCTTTCAAAATCATTTTCCATGTTAGATGATATATATTGATCCTACTAAAATTCAAAACATTATTATCCTTAATATTGTTTTTAAAATTTTTAAAAGTATTTTATCAGTTTAATTATCCTTCTATGACATGAATTTCATGAAAATTACTTATAAATGTTTTTCACATATATAAATAGTTAATTTCCCTTACATTTATGGGTTAATATATTTTATACGACCATTTATCAAAAGCATTCATTAAGAAATTTATTTTCAATATGATATGAAGAATATCAGAAGCAACATGGGTAAACCATGAACCAATCACCAAATATAGATAGTGACTTCTTTATAGGAGTTCACGATCCTCTCAGACTATCAACTAGTGTTGAGTTTCATGAATAAGTAGTTGGGAATGTTTTATCCAATTATAAATAAATTAATTAAAAACCATAATAATAAACAAACTGAAAGATGAAAAGAAGTTAAGAATGACATATATCCATGTAATATCTCTCTTGTATTCAATGTATGTATCTATATGAGTTATTTTTAATCCTTGGTGGATGAGTCTTATTAATATATGGATAGAAATTTTTGAAAAAATGACCTAAATTTCATCGATGTATTCTTGTTTGAGTTAATGGATTTTGAGTATAAATGTGATAAATGTTTGATTGGTTATTGGAGAGATGAGAAACTTTTCAACATGTTAAACTTGTTTAATTGGGGAATGTGTTGAATAATAAACTATAGAACATTAAAACATCATGTAAAGTGTTCACTTTTTTGGTAATTTTTCATGAATTTTAATAGAAAAAATCTATGGAGATGGGTTATTTAGAGAATTCAATAAAAATAATTGACATAGTGAGTAATCATGTTACATGATGGGTAAATTCGTAATATTATGCTTCAAAAATCATTTGAAGAATAATTATAATATTTTTCTCCTACATCCCCTCTCCAATAAACCCTACGGTATTCTATATGTGATTTTTTGGTTCCATCATCACTTATGGACATCCCATTTGTGTGAGAAATATATAGTAAATTATTTTTGTCTATTTATTCATTATATTATTTCATCACAATCAGGTGTGGTAATATCCCTTGATAGAATGTGTTTTTAGTTTTTAAACCTGGTCAATTTTTATATATTCACCTCTTTTCAATCATCTACACCTTCTTACTTATGGATGTCTTCCATTAAAAAAACTTTTGGATCATCAGTAAAATTTATGTTGTCTAAATTAGAAACTTGTGGTTTAATAATTATAGAGGTTTTATGAAATAATGGGGTTACACAACTATTAATTTCATTGTAATAAGTTAAATTAATTAATTTAATTATACCTATAATCCATTTGTTGGGAATTGGATTGTGAATTGGATTATGGTTACCCAATGGTTGAGAGAACCATACATATAATTGAATTGAATAATGGATTAATGTATGTTTGGAATGACATGTTTCCAATGCTGATTTCATGTCATATAATCCATATATTATTCCTAATTACATATTAGTATAATTTTAAACAAATGTGAAATGGATTTCAAGTGGAATATGTAATTGAATTGGTAATTTTCATAATTAACCATTGATAATTGGGATGTGATATTTTGATATCCATGATATATGATAGGAATTGTGTTCAATGTCATAATGATTATATATCTATATCAACACAAGAAACTGCACACTTATATATGATATATTGATGAAATTGGGTGGGATCGACACAGTCATATACTGTAGCATTTGTAGAGAGTAGGATATGTTCAGTCCCATATTGTAATTCATATTAGACTTTGACTCGAAATGATGTAATTCTTATAGGGTTCTATCCCAGATTTATTGTTATAACTATACAATAGTCATATGGTTGTGGTTGTTATGGGCTTAATTTATGCTTTGAGATATTTTGGTATGGCACTGAAGCAAGTTATTTTACCTTGATTTTATAGTGGTGGTTGGGATTGTAATAATACATACTAATAGATATTCCAGAATGACACTGAAGCATGATATTTTAACTTGGTTATATGGGTGTGGTTGGCATAGTTGGAATACATACATAGACACATTGATGCATCGATCCAATGTATGTTAGGGTTTTATTTTATTCATTTTTAAATTAATTAATACACATGTTTATTAATTTATTGCATAAACTTCTTATCATACTAGTTATGTTTATACATTGTGGTGTCTAGCTAATTAGTTATACCCACACCCTATTCGGACATTCATTTGGAACTTGAGAAGATCTCATGGATTCAGGTTTAGAGAAGGAAAAATGAATTTCATATTGATTACTTTTTTCATCTTCGATGGATTTGGGTGACGGGACAGACATGGAGATTATGATCATGGACTTTATGACTTTTATTTGTGTTAGTTAGTCTTTTCTTATATTTTTATACAAGTAAATCTTGTTATATTCCATCATGTACTTAAATTATTTGTTTATTATTGTTAGATTATCCAGTTTGATTCTTTTGTTGTCTATAGCCATGTATTTAGTTTGGTTATTTACATTATATTATGAATTTTTATAATTATATGAAACATTATACAAGGGGTCATATTCTCCCCACTATACACATTACATCTCCGTTTCTAGTCGACGACCTATGGTGTATGGGGAGGTGTTCTTGACGTCTCATGAATAACCCATTCAGGCCACATGAAAGAGTGTCTAATTTGGGGATGATACAAAGTCATTTCATAACTAGATTGTTTTTATTTAATTCTATTAATATTTGAGAAAATATTAAATTGAGATTAGTATATTCCAAGACATCATAATGTACTTTTGTATGGGAGTTTTGAACCTAAGTTTGGGGAAACATCCCGGTGCCAAGGGATGATTTTTTTGTTAATGTGGTGTTCTTTTTTCAGTTGATGTTATTTTACATTAGGTGATAAAATTTTTTTGTGGGGTAGTTATTTTATGGTCTTAACAATTCATTATTTTTTTACACATGGAACAATATGGTGTGATAATAGAATACATGAATCATATAAGGAATATAGGGATATATTGACATCCACTGCTCATTATAAGGGTATATTTAGTTTTTCATGTAATATATAATTTCTTATTGATCTACTATATGAGATATCTATTTCATTATATAAATAAAATGATAGTTTGTTTCCTAGAAAAATAAATATAAGTCATGTCTAGGGTGACCAATAGATAAAGGTTATTTGTTGTAGACACCTATTGAATTGGCCTTGTTGTTATCCAGTTCTCTTAGGTGTACATTTCTCTTGAAGAGAAAATACCTCCACATCATCTTCAACATGAGCATCAATAGAGTGGAAATCATAATTCCACTAACAAAACTGAACCAGATCATCCTATCATTTCTAAGGATCATATGTATTTTTAGCATCATATAATCTTGATGAGGATCATGCAATCCTTGAATGGGAGACTTTCGATAACATTCCTTCAATGTCTATAGAGAAAAAAGAGTTTCAGAGGTAGAATCCACGTGTATTTACTAGGGAAGATGATCCCTAGGAACCCGAGATATGGATCGAGTAATTCTTAACAATCATAAATAATATTAATATGCCAATATATACGAGGCTAAAGATTCCTACATTTATGCTTCATAGACCTAACAAGAATTGGGCAGATATTCCGAAGTAAGATGGGCTTCATGTTGTTTTATATTAGAATGAAATTTATTCCTTGTTCTTGATCCATTTATATCCCAAAACAATGAGGTAGGAAAAATAATATGACTTCATTTTTCTAAAAAGTGATTGTTTTTTTTTCTGGACTATGATTGATGTTTTCCGACCTAAAATGCTTTTCACCAACACTGGAAGAAGATGCAACCATAAATGTGATATATTTATTATAAGGTATTACTTATGAGATCCAATAACATGTGAACATTTTTTGTTTATGTATCTTAGAATATGCGATGGATCAATCTATTATAAAAAAAGGGAGTCAAATATAGGCTTGGAGCAGCAACCATTGTGTTTCTACCAAGAAATCTGAGAGTTCTTTTTTCAGTGGTATAAAGAATCATTATGATAGTTTATTCCAGTGAAATTTTTGGAAGAGTAGTCAGGGATATGGAATACCTTATCATGATCATTTTCAGTGCATGTTCAATCAATGTGAAATGTTTTTCCATAAGAACCTTGTAATGGACTACCAATTCCCATTGGATTGATAGTACAATGAGTCTTTACTAGGCCTTAAGCGATATCCCCAAGATGCCAAAGGCTGTAAATAAATGCCGAAGGATTTCAAATACAAGTGGGGGACAATTTAACCATTATGAAATAATCCAATAAAAAAACCAACCATTCAATATATGATGCTTGAACAAAGAAAGGCATCTCAATAAATATATGTATCTCAAACCACATCATAGTATGCAACAACAGAAAAATAACCAAATATCAAAGTACACAGTGGATAAAAAACACAAGACACTCAAAATTATACTAGACTCCATGATCCACATGCTCCAAGCTACATAATCTCCTAAAATCCCAAACACCATGATGTAGTGCTAAAAACGTGGGAAACATTTCCTTTTCCCCTATCTCGGAAGATGACATCTACCAAAGCATCAAAGTGCCAATATATGGGTTATTATAAAACTCAGTAGGTTTTCCCCACTAACATCCCTACTCACGCCATTAGGACAAAAACAATATCCACATTTATGTAAAATAGTTCATATAAAACAAATCACAAAAATAGTTTATTACCAAATTTAAACAAGTTCTAAAAATCGTTCATAACCAAAAGCATACAAGTGAAATTTAAAAAAAAATTCAAAGCAAGTTATTTTTCAAGGAAAATGACTAAAGTAGCAATAAAAACATTTCACAATATCCTTTTTTGGAATACCCAACCATCACACAAACCAATGAAACCATTCATGCATGCTACCTATATGAGGGAGAAATCCCTAACCCTTATCATAAAAAATGATGGGGGAGACATCATACCCTTAATTGATCCAATGCACATGAATGTTTTATTGGGGAGATCCCTAAAACTTATCCATCCACACAATGATAGGGGATACCCCTAACACTTATCAATCCTAAATACAATATGAATGTCTGATGGGGGAGATCCCTAACCCTTATCCACCCCAACAAAGATGGGGGAGACCCCTAACCGTTATTTGTCCTGAATGAATCTTGAATACAAACAACCATTAGTCCATTACACAAATACCAAAACCAATGTGTCATTCCTCTCAATATAACACCATTTTATTGAAAACAAATACCATCAAAGTCACATCAATACCAAACCATTTCAATAATACACCTTTTGGTTGAATTTTGATTCCATCAAACAAATTAAAAATCCATAAAATCAATAGTTTAAATTCTTCATTTTAAATTCAAGAAGATATATCATTTTTCACAACAATTCAAAAAGATTTAACAATTTCACTAAAACCAAAAATCATCACTAAAGAAGATTTATTCCATGCTTTTGATAATAAATTTCATTCAAATAAACCAAATTTAAAATAATTCAATCAATTTTATCCAAAGGAGTCTAGAGTGAAGCCTCCAACCTCAAAGGTTTTGATAAAAACCACAACAAACAAAGAAATCTCAGGAAAATCGAGTTGATTCTTTGTGAACCCACCTTTAATATATTCTCCTAGAAAGAAAGAGACCCAAACTCATCATTCATAGCATCCAAACACTTATATATTCTCATAATGGCAATATATCTATGAAACAAAGAGTAGATAAGATGTAGATTTACGTAGATCTAGGAAACCGATCATGAATAATGATGAACAATCATATACCTCAAGAATCTGATTTTGATTCTCCATGGAATGAATTTAGATCACTTCTAAAATTCTTGGGAGAGGATCTATTTCCTTTAAGGGTGATTAATTTAGATTTATTGATTCTTAGAAGGAAAAACATGACATTTAGAGGCAAAACCATGTGAGATCCACTTTTTTAGGATATCACATTAGTTCCCCCAAGGTTAGTTTTCATGGTTAAACAAATTGTGCGCTTATTTTATGCCAACCACTCCATAGAAAGACCCTCGAATGTCCTCATCACACATTCTCCCAAACTATGCTCCAACCATGTGGTAGCTACTGCCTCAAAAGATATAACTACGCACGGTTTGGTCACACGGTTAGACAAACCAAGCGCCGCCTATGTGACTTCCCCTTTTCCTCAATAAAACATTAAATTTTCTCCCGACTCTCCCCTTAATCACTATTAACATTATAACCATGAAAATAATAATGTAAGGGTAACATACCATAAACCAGGGGTACTACATTCTACACACCATTGGTCTTTCTGTCCTCAGAAAATAGAAAACCCTCAGCCACCTGAAAGTGTTCCGACCACTGCTCTATCATTTCATTCTCACGCTCCCATGTTTCTTCCAGAATTTGAGCATGCCACCATTAAACCCGCACTAGACCAACGCTTTTTCCACAAAAAAATTTTCATGACTATCCAAAATCCATACTTGGATATATATCAATGAATCATCCTTCTCTTGGACATTGTGATTCCATATGATCACACAGTCAAGATCGGGCTGATACCTTTTCAACTAAAATACATTGACCACATTACGCACCAAACTGAACCATGGTGGTAATTACAACCAATATTCCACCTCTCCGACACATTCCAGTATCTCTAAAGGGCCAATGTATCTAGGATATAACATTACCTACTTCCCAAAATGATGATGTGCATGTCTTGGAGCTATCCCCAAGAAAACATGATTACCCACAGTGAACGAAAATAGTCTTATATGGTGATCTGAATAAGATTTCTAATGACTCAGAGACATACCTATACTCTTTCTGATCAACTGGATCTTCTCCACTATTTCATGGACAAGGCTCGGCCAAGCTAGTGAAGTTTCACTAGTTTCCAACTGTCATAGTGGAGAACAACAAGGAATCCCATACAATTCTTCAAATGTAGCCATGTGTATCAAGGCCTGATAGTTGTTATTGTATAAGAACTCTACTAAGGGTATATGCTCTAACCATGAGCCGCAAAAATCAATTACACAATCTTGAAACATGTCTTTCAACTATTGTATCATCCACTCAGATTTCCCATCTGTATAGGGATGATAAGATATGCTCATAGTCAACTGTGTCCCAAGAGTTTTCTATTAGGATTTGCTGAAATGAGGCGTACACCACATATCTCTATCTGAAACTATTTAAACCGGTACGTCATTCCTCTTTACCACTTCTTGAATATAGATTTTTGACAGATTTTCCACCATATGAGTTTCACAAATATGGATGAAATGGTCCGACTTGGCAAGATGATCCACTAACACCAATATGGCATCGTGTTTCCGAACCATTCATGGAAGAACTGTAAAAAAATCCATACCTATCTACTCTCGTATCCACACTAGGATAGGTAAAGAAATCAACATTCCTGATGGTCTCTGTTGTTCTGTCTTAAATTGCTGACAAGTTAAGCATCACGAGACAAACATAGACACCTTTAATTTCATTCTGCACCACTAAAACTATGCCATGAATGCCTTATACATCTTTTGTGTACATAGATGTACAACCCATCTCGAATGGTGGTAAGAATGAAATAGTTATTCCTGAAAAGACATAGGTACAACTATATGATCTCTACAACCAAAATTTGAACTCCCATTAAGTTTACATGCCTCAATGGTCTCCCAACCATTGAGTTCTTAACATATAACCAAACATTCTGCATAAGATGTTTGTTCCTCTTTGACCATTTTTACCAATTCAGAATCAAGCATATATGAAAAGAAAATCAAAACATCACCTTGGTCTTCACATTCCACGTGAATTTTGGCTAGGACCAATATTAACTTCCATTCATCTAAATATTATTTTTCCACCTAATCATATGACTTTTTTCTCAATGCATCTACCACTGAATTCTCTTTCCTTGGGGTATACATCAAGTCAAAATCAATCACTAGTAGATACTCCATCCATCTACTTTTCCACAGATTTAAATATTTTTGTGAAAAATTTGTTTCAAGCTTTTATAGTATGTGAATATAATAAATTTCTCCCCAAAGAGATAATGCATCGATGTTTTCAAAGCATGGACGACTGCAGCTAACTCCAAAACAAGTTTTGGGTAATTTTTATCATGCACCCTCGACTTCCTTGAACAATAACCATCAACATGGTCTCCTTGCACGAGAACACAACCCAAAACTGATCCCGAAGCATCACAGTACACCACATACCCCTGTCCAGATTCTTGAAAAATCATGATTAGAGCTGATGTAGGCTGAATATTCATCTCCTGGAAAGACTTCTGGTATTCCTCTATCCATCGGAATGGAGCATTTTTTTCAGAGATGTCATTGGCGAATCTAGTCATGACAAATCATGCAAAAAAGTTTCGGTAGTAACCACCTAGACTAATAATACATCGTATCTCGAAGACATTATTCGGTGGTTACCAAGAGATAACTGCTTAAATCTTTTCTGGATCAACATAAACACATTTTTTCAGAAATGACATTGCCAAGAAAATGTACTTCATATATCCAAAAATCATAATTTGATAATTTTGCATACAAAATGTGTTCTCTCAAGATTGGTAAGATTGTTTCCTGGTGATACTCATGGTCAGCCCATGCCTTTTAATACACCTAGATTTCATCCAAAAACATTAAAAATAAAAGAATCCATATATTGTTGAGATATCTGATTCATCATATGCATGAAGACCCCTGGTGCATTAGTTAGACCAAAAGGAATTACTATATATTTGTAGTGGCCATGTCTGCTTCTAAATGCTATCTTTAGAATATCCTATTTCTGAACTCACAATAGGTGATATCCTAATTGTAGGTCAATCAAAGAGAACAATTGAGCTCTCCTTAATTGATCAAACAGATCAGCAATGCGTGGACGTGGATATCTATTATTTATTATAACTTATTTAATCTTATGATAATCAACACACAGTCGAAGAGTTCTATCCTCTATCTTCACAAACAAAACTGGTGCTGCCCACGGAGATGCACATGGCCGAAAGAATCCCATGATTTCGACCTCCTCCAACCACACATTCAATTCCCTTAACTCGATGTGTGCTATGTAATAAGAAGGAAGGGAAATATTAATATTTTGAGGAAGGAGATCAATCGTAAATTCCACTTCCCTTAGAGGTTGTAACAATAATATGTTCTTGGAGAAAAAATTTAATAATTTATCCAAAACTACTAGAAAACTATTTTTGTCAATCTCTTCCACCGATTACAAAGTCAACACTGCCAACTAATGAGAGATCTTTCCCACTGTTTGTGCCAAAAATATCTTCTCTCCTTTCTTTACCATGATCTCTCCTCTGAAGTGATGCTTGATTCCATCCTCAGTCATGAAACTATCTGTTCTTTTATGAAATTTGATGTGAGACTTGAACGTTTTCAACAAATCCATGCCCAAGATTACATCATAAAACATCCATTTCCAACATACCGATGTCCCATTTCATTTTATCTCCTTCAATAGTTATTACACATGATCTACAGGCAAAGTCTTGAAATTCTATTTCACTAAAAGGTGTTTTCATTTTTATGATAGAAGGAATCATTTCCAACATTAAAAATATCTATTCAACAACACAAGATGAAATGAATGAATGTGATGCACCAGTACCGAATACCACTTGGAAAAGGGTAAAATTTAAAAGAATCGTACCTCTCACCATAGATAGTACAGAAATATCAGCAATAATCATCTCCTCATATTTATACAATTGATTCATCGCTGCACTATTCTCTTTAATTACTTGATGAGATTTCCATGGTTGAGGAGTCATGGTATTTCTAGAATCACCATGGCTAGCTTTTCCCTGCTAACGAGATTGATTCTGATATCCTCTTCATGTTGAAGCATATGATGCATGTGACGCTTGATAAGTGCCTTGAGAAACTAAACATGGAGCACTACGACAATAGCATTGAAGATATCACATCATGATAAAATTATGGAATTCTCTTAGTGGTTTTGTACATTCCAGCTTAATATTTCCCATTGAACCACACTGAAAACTTCCAAGCTTACTGTTGCGTTTTGGGGGAAAGTTAATTTCTCATGTGGTCCGATTCTGATGTGTTCTGTGTTAGTGAGGAAAGGTTTCTGTCTTGCTCTTTCTCACAGTGTTAGCGTTAAAAACTCCTCTCATGAGAAAAATTGTACTTCCATTACGTGGATTTCTGATCATGATAGATATCGTAACAGGTGTATCTGGTTATATCCCCAACTAAACAGTTTGAAAAGCCTGAGCAATGCCTTGGACCAATTTTTGGTTCACCTGTGTCTCAACTACAAAAACATTCTCGATGGCCTCTTTTGACTGATTTCTACAACGCTTACATGGTTCCATTACTAAATAAACAACTACCTCTGTCAATATCACTATCTATAAAATTATGGATTAGCATTTCAAATTCGTTCATATCATCTATCACAAAATTGATTTTCAAAAACAACATTTTTCCATGTTGAACAATTTTTTTTGAAAAATCACCAATTGGTTCTCAAAATCCATCCATTTCAAAATACACCAAATAACCTGTTTTCAAAATATTCATTCGAAAAAAAATTCTCCATTTTTCAAAATTTACATCTCTGCACAGAATCATAAATCATTACTCAAAATGAGATATGAAACTCTAGTGGGAGGATATTCCTCTACAATGTCGGCCATGCTCATCTCATTGTGTAAACCCATGAAAATGAGATTTAAAAAATTCTAGAAGTGTATTTGAAACACTTATGTACCCTACACCTTGTTAACATGAAGTTCAATTGAAACTAGTTATAAATGTCATTTTCTGCTATATATTTCATGTTTCCACAATATTACACTAGTATAAGATTATATCCTAAAAATAAATGAAATTTAATTCCAACTCCAAGACCAAGAACACTGATAATTTGTACCAAAAAGGAAGGACCAGTCTGATACCATTTATAATGACAACCAATTCTTATTGGATTGAGAGTATCATTAGTCATTACTAGGCCTTAAGAGATATCCCCAAGAGGCCAAAGGCCTGAAATAATTTTTTAAGGATTTCAAATACTTGTGGGAGATGATTTACCCTTTATGAAATAAGCCAAAAAACTAACCAAACATTCACTATATGATGCATGAATAAATAAATAAAACATAACAACTTTATATATCTCTAACCACATCATAATAAAAAAACAACAACAAAATAACCAACTGATAAAGTACATAGCGGATAAACAACACAATTCTATCAATATACTACATGAATCCATGCTCTAGAAGCTCTAATCTCCACAATCTCCAAACCGACCAAACATCACAAGGTAGTAAAAAAATGTGGAAACCTTTACCTTTTCCCCTGTCCCAGACGATGTCATATTCAAAGCACCAATGTGCCAATGTAGGGGTGAGTATAAAACTCATTAGGTTTTCCCCCAATGACTTCCCTACTCACTCCAATTGGATATAAAAGTTTTCCACATTTATATAAAATAGTTTATATGAAAAAATTAACCACTAAAGTTTATAACCAAATATAAACAAGTTCAAAAACCCATTCATAACCAAAACCATACAAATGAAATTTAAAAACAAATCCCATAAAGTTATTTTTCAAGAAAAATAACTAAGAAAGATTTATAACCATTTCCCAATATCCTTTTTTGGCATACCCAACCATTCCACATCCCATGCAACTAGTCATGAATGCTACTAGGAAGAGGGGGAAACCCATAACCCTTAGCCATCCCAAAATTTATGGGGGAGACTTCTTACCCTTATCCGACCCAAATGCACATGAATGTTTGACGGCGGAGAGCCCTAACCTTTATCCATCCCAACACTGATGGGAGAGACCCCTAAAACTTAATGGTCTAGAATACAATATGAATGTTTGACGTGGAAGTTCCCTGACCCTTATCCATCCTGAAAATGATGGGGGAGACCCCAAACCCTTATCTGTCTCGAATGAAACCTGAATAAACACAACCATTATTCCATTATAGTAATGCCAAAACAAATTGTCTTCCCTTTCAATAAAAACCCATTTTATTGAAATCTAAATCCATAAAAGTCATTTCAATACAAACCTATTTCAATAAAACACATTTTTTTATTGAAATTTTTTTTCATAATACAGTTAACAATTCCAGAATATCAACAGTTTAAAATAATCATTTTAAATTCAATACACTAAATCATTTTTCACAACAATTCACCAAGATCTCACACTATCGCTAAAACAATAAATCATTACTAATGAAGATTTATTCCATGAATATCACAATCAATTACATTAAAATAAACTAATTTGAAACTAAGTCAATCAATTCTATCAAGAGGAGTTGAGAGTGAAGCCTCCTACATTATTGGTTTTGAGGAAAACAATAATGAACAAAGAACACTCAAGAAAACTGGGTTGATTCTTCAAGAACCTGCCTTAGATATCTTCTCCTAGAAAGAAGAAGACCAAAATCAACATATTTGGTAGCCACACACTTAGATATTCCCATAACAGATGTAGATATAATAATCCAAGAGAACAGAAGAAGTTGATCTTTGTAGATCTAAGAAACTGATCGAGAACATTGAAGAACGATCACATACCTCATGAATTCGTCTTTGATTCACCACAAAAAGGCCTCAGATCACCTCCAAAATTCTTGATAGAGGTTCTCCATCCTTTTAGGGATAGTAATCCCAAGTTATAGATACATAAGAGAAAAAATGATCCATTTATAGGAAAACCCCAATAACATACACTTTTTTAAAATCTCACTTAAGTCCCTGCATGGTTATTTTGCACGGTTAGAAAAATATGTGATAACTGTGTTTTTTCCACTTCACGGTAGACCCTTACACAGCCTCCTCACATGGTCTCCTATACCGTGTTCAAATTTTGGTGGATCCACTACCTCAAAAGTTACAACAATGCATGGTTTAGCCACACAGTTAGACAAATCATGCACCGCTCGTGTGACTACCACATTGCCTCAAAACATCATTCAATGTTCTCCCAACTCTCCCCTTCATCACCCATTACATTATAACCATGAAAACTTTCATGTAAGGGTTACATACCAGAAACTGGGGGTACTACACACCTGTAGTGTCAAAATATCATAGTCAAGTGTTGAATATGGGATAGACTTGGTTATTTTCAGATTATTTGTGTATAGAAATTCTGTATAATACCTATGGAAGAGGATCATAACAGACACTATATTCAGTAAGGGGTTCATATACCCCTTAGAAGGATGGTATAAAGAGATCATTAGGTATTTTAGGCCAAGGTAGGGGATTTGGAACCCTAGAGCATGAGAAATTGTACGAATCAAGGGATGCATCTCTTTGTAGTCTAATAAGATCCCATAATTGATGGACAAGTCAGTTTCACATTATTAAGATATATTTGGCTAATGTGGTTGCATCACCATCTACCTTTAGTGGTATGATTCTTGTATAATCTACCTTAGCTTATGTTTTGTTTTATATATGAGAAACAAATTCATTTCTATATGTTCATTTTGAAAATGGGTAAGGCATGGGAGTGAAAATATTAAAAGGTGTTTTAACCAGTGACACCCAATTAAGAGTGAAGTCCAATAATTTCAAATGTTTCATGTCATTTTATATAGATATTTTTGGTTACTACTTCTTTTGGGAACCATTTTTGATGGATATTATGGGTTTCAAATTGATTCATGGTGTGGATTGCATAGTTCTATACTAGGTTCATATGCACTACTATTGGAGGAGAGTAAATTTTCTATCTCAAAAAAGAATTAGTTATTCTCAAGAGGGTGAGTGGGATATTTAGGCTGGTTGTGTGAGACCAGTTTAGGGTAGATTTTATTCTCTCCCAACTCAGATATTAGGTCCTTCTATAGATAATGATGTAATAAATAATGATCCATTTCCTCTAATGGTGGACTGTTTTAATGATTTATTACCTGATGTGTTTAATGGTTACCTCTTGATCGGGATATCGAATTTATGATTGAGTTGGTGATGATAGTAGATCCAATTTATACCACCCAATACTGAATGGAAGTAGATAAGATTCGATGGTTGAAATATCAGTCAGATGTTCTGGAATCTAATGAATTTGTAATTCCTAGTACATCACATTGGTTTCTCTGATTCTCTTCACCAAAAATACTGATGTATCTATTCTCTTGTGTGCGGATAATCAGTGGATGAACCAAATGATGGTCATGAACCAACATCCTCCTAAACACATTGATTTTGTTTTCGATCAGTTGAGAAGTTTTATGATCTTATTCAAGATTTATCTGAGATTTGGATATCATTAGTTAATTTTGAGACCATCAGACATACCATGGATAGGTTTTTGAAGCAGTTATAGAATGTCTGAATTCGTAGTGATATTTTTTGGGTTGACTAATGTTACTCTATTATCCATGAACATAATGAATATGATATTTTACCCTTTTCATGATAGGTTTTGGTTTATTTCAATAATGATATATCAGTTTACTTGTAATCAGTCAAATATCATGGTAAACTGATTGACATCATCATGAGTGTATTGAAATAACATCAACATTATAACAAGATAAATAAATGAATTTTCTAGATAAATAATGCACACTTTTTTTTCATGCCATCTCATAGGATGAATTGTTGGTGGACCCATCGAATTTCGAAACTATGGAATCATGGGAATATCCCTAGAATGTATTTGAAATTTGATGATTTCTGGGTTATGTAAGTTATTGCTAGAATTTAATCCAAGATGTGTCCAGTTTTCCAGCACCAATATATAGGGTAAACATTATTTGGTCTCCTACTTATGAGAGAGATTTTTAATATTTTAAAGGGAGGATGAACTCATCACAAATCCTCACATCATCTTTTCTAGGAATGTATATACCGTGTACTCTAATACATATAGAGTTGGACTGAGCGATATCCTAATGAAGGATGTTCGTTTGGATGCTTATGGTTTTAGGTATATGAAACCACATGAGGGTAAATATCATACTCATGATCTGGAGTTAATAGCAGTGGTACATGTGTTGTTATGTTGGAGACACTATCTCATGGGTGGGTGGATTTTGGTATACACTGAACAAAAGATCATCAAGTACATCTCTTCACAATGGGACATGGACCTCCCGCAGGGGAGGTGGGTCTAGTATTTGAATTATTTCACCTTTAAATTTTCTTTATACTAGGAAAGGGAAATATTTATTCTAATTCATTGAGTTAAAATACATAGATAGGGTCTTAAATGAGTCTTGTGATGATTTGTAGATAATGCCCCATTTTCATTCAAATATCTAGTCGTATAAGAATCTCAGTGACACATATATCTAACATCAACATCTATTATACCTCTACTTTTGGACTGGATTAAGATAGAGTAGATTTTTGATTGGGGGATTTGTTCTTTGAGAAAAATTATTTGGTGGGAAGATTCTATGAGGATGGTATATTATTTGTGGATATTCTATTCATTTTTAAGGGATAGAACTGGTTCATATTGGCTTCCACTAGGATCTGATTAGAGAGCTTTGTGATTCTACATGTGTGTTGAATTATAGTTAAACAAATATATATATTTATTTTTTAGATAGTACTAATGGTAAGGAATTAAGGAGGTGGAAAGATTCAGGGATTGATTCTTCACTTGTCACCAAGTGAAAGTTGAGCATCAAGTGCCATGTAGGATTTTATAGCCCTTAACAATTATCGAGTGGGAATGGGATGGTGTCACAATGGATTTTGGGATAGGATTACCTAGGATGACCCAAAATAATGAAACTCTATTGGTTTTTGTGGATTGATTGACTAAGGTATCATAGTTTTTACCTATTAAGGAATCTTTCGTAGTTGAGGATCTTAAAAATCATAATGTCCACAAGGTAGTACAATTGCACTGTTCTATGAGGAGTATCATTGAAAATATAGATACTTGTTTTGCATCACGTTTCTAGAAGGGTCTTTAGATCTCCATAAGATCATGAGTTATTTTAGGAATAATCTATCATCCATAGACAATGATAAATCTATGCTGAAATTTATTATTCAATAGGATATATTACAAACATGTGTTTTTTATTTTAGTGCTTTATGGAAGAAACATATAGAACTCTTTGAGGTTTCAAATAATATAGATTATAGGAATTTATCCAAATGAAACTTGTAGAGGGTTTTTACGGCATGACTTTTAATTCGACTCATTTTTAGTTTAACTGAGGTGTGTCTGTACTTATTGGGCCTTGTAATATACATGAGAAATATGAATTGGTTTAGTTGATCAGATGGTGGTTGGTTACAATGATGGTCCAGAAGATTTCATATTTTGACCATCAGTTATGACTTATATATTTCATGTTTTTTAAACATTCTCCTCCCGGTTTCAACTAGTTTTGGGGTAGTGAGGTAATATAAAATTAGAAGATAATCTTCCTATGCTTTTCGGTCCTTTTAAAATCCTTCAAAGGGTAGATTTAGTGGCATACCATATAGTTCTTCCATAATTCCTTAGTGTCATGCACAAACTGTTACACATGTTGAAACACTGAATATATCATCTGGACCTTTCCCTTTTGATTGATGTACAAAACATCATGATTTTGATTAATGTAGCCATTTAGGAGAATCCAATTTGGTTTGTGGGTTATATTGTGAAATATCCTTAGGGTAGGATTTTACCATTGGTTCTGTTTCAGTGGATGCATTGGAGAGTTTAGGAGGATACATGGTAGTGGAGTCTGAAATATGAACATAGTGGACACAATATTTCACGAAGAGCTCATGGTGACACATGAATATTCTCATAGATGATATATTATAAAGTTGGGGTTAATGTAAGATCCCATATTTTTTCAGGTATGTATTTCTATAGGTTTTCAATTTTATATTTTGTTGCTAAATCTTATTCAGATAAGGAGATCCATTTCTTTCAAAAATGACTTGATGTTTGTGGGTGTATTCTTGTTTGGGTTAATATAGTCTATGAAAAAATGAGATAAATATTTCATGAATATTTAGTGAGATATGAAACTATAAAATAAGATAGTATTATTTAAAATGGGAATAAGATAATTACTCAACTACAGAACATTTATACATTTTTTAAAGGGAATACATGTCATTTAATTGTTCATTTTTTTTTAAAATAAATTCCCAGCTATTAGTTTTCGATGAATTCGATTAAAAAAATTAACATGCCTTATAATCAAATTAATCAATGTTTAAATGTATATCAAAGAATTTTAAACATGTTGTGTGGATGAATTCTCATTTTTTTCATTTGAATACCATCACCTCCCTACTATGGGATGTCATTATATGATTTTGGGGAGCCAATATCCTTTCATGATGTCTTATTTGTGTGAGAAATCCCCATAAATGGGTATGGTACTATTCATTGATTCTCTTAATACTTCTACAATCGATGTGATGATATCCCTTGACTAAATGCAACATTAATTTTGATCTTGATTAGTTTTGATATAGAAACCTCTTTGCAATCATCTGTACTGTCTTCATTGTGGTTATTGGCCATTAGAAGCATTATTGGATCATTGAAAAAAGGTAGGGGTATAAATCATAACCCAAGGGTTGGATAATATCAAATGATTATGAAATATTATTATTTCCCAAAAATAATTTAAATATAAAAAAAATAAAAAAAATAAAAAAAATAATGATATTATCCCTTGATGTAAAATGTTTGAAATTGGCTTAGGATTTGATTTATGGCTACTAGTTTGGTGATCGAACCATTAATATAATTGAATTCAATAATGTCTCAAAGTATGTATAGCCTGAAAAGTGACCTAGGGTTATTTCTTGTTATAAAATCCCAAAAATATGGATTATTTATTACTAATATAATTTTCATTCAATTTTAATTGAATGTCAAGTGGTATATGATATACAAATTTTAAATTTTCATAATTAACCATTCTGAATGGGGATGTGATATTTTGATATCCATGCTATATGAATTTAATACTCTTACCAAGTGTTATTACTATATATTAGGATCAGCCCTATAACTTTCTTACTTATAAGCTATAATAAAGATATTGAGGGGGCTCAGAATAGTCCCATGATGTATTTCTTATGGAGAGTGTGATATTTCTAGTCCCATGTTGTAATTCTTATTGGGATTTTACCTATAATTTTTTCATTATTATAGGGTTTTGACATAGATATATTGTTATTACTGTACCATGGTCATATAGTATTTTGTTGGAAAGGTTGTAAGAAAAGAATTGTAAAATTACAACATTGAAAAGATACATGTTATTTAACAACTGACATATGTGTTTGGTTGGCATGGTCGTAAGACTTGATCAAAGTTATTCATACATGGTGATGAAGATAGTTATTTTTCTTTCTTTATTTGTTTTTTTGGAATCGATGTATGAAATGCTCAGTTAAATTCCAACATGGAGCTGATATTGGATAGGTTTGTATTTTATTAGTTATTGAATTAAATAGTACATATATTTATCACTTATGTTCATACAATTCATACCAAATTCATTATGTTTAGACATCGTGGTGCGGATTGACTAAGAAATAGTAAAATCATATTCGAGCATCCATTTGGTACATGAGAATATCTCATTGTTGGAGGTTTGGGGGAAATGACCTTGCTAATGATTTCTTATTTGTAGATGGGATGGAATTGGGATAGTGACCGACTCGGGGGTCAAGACATGGGACTTTATTTCATCAATTTGAGTCATCTAGCCTTTTCATGTATTTTTCCAGCATAAAATTTAGTTATATATGAATACATTGTTACAATATAAAATTAGTATTTATTGAATTATTTAATAAGCTTCTATTATTGTCTCCTCCTATGACTTTACATTGATTATTTCGATTTTTATGATTTTTTATACTACTAAGACACATAATATCAGGGGGTATTGTCTCCTAGATATACACTTTACACTACCTCTACTAGTTGGTAGCCTCTAGAATAAGGGGAGGTGCGTTTTAGGTCTCATGACTAACCCATTCCGGACACATCAAATAGTTTCAGATCAGGTGAAATTGCACTCTGAAAGACTCCAGAGGTAATGATGAACCATTGAACAAACATCACTCCACGATTACCTAGTATAAGCTGGAAATTACACCAAAAGAAAAATAAAATATGTAACTATATGCATGAGTATTAAAACATATTTTCTACCCTTGATTAAATAATTCCATATAAATTACCATTAAAATGGAAAAAAAGTCATACTAGATTGAAAATAATAAATATAAAAATTGTTTTTTTTCAGAAAAGAGTAACATGATTCCATTTATAAGAAAAAATAACTTACATTAAATTTTATGAGAAGTTTATAAACCATGATTGATTTATAATAAATCATTTACAAGAGGGATAATGATGATAAATTAATAGTATCATTAGGACAAAGAAATCATCAAGTTCCACAATAAAAAGGATACAAAATGTTCTTTTTATCCTATTAAAATTTGTTTGAAAATAAGCTATGAGAATCTAAAAATTACAACCTATAAATAAGGGTAAATTATGGAAATAACCACGGGAAATATGTAAGTCTATAGTGTTATTTGTGTCCTAGAATAATTATACCTCGGTGAAAAATTCATAAAAAACCCAAAAATCATTCTCATGCATGAGCCACTTGAGGGGATTGTCATCCCAAGGTTTAGGGGTCTCGAAAAATCATCACTATTTTTTAGATATTATTTTAACATCATTCCAACTAAGGAAACTAGTACTCAACCCTACTGATCCACCTAACATACTAGACCCAGTATACCCCCACTAGTTCCCTTGGGTCCCATGTGCTACATTCCAATATCAACATTAATTGAGTTTCCTTTCTATATAATCACAAAATCCAAAATTATAATAACACATATCAAGAAAAAATTGAAAAAAGGAAACCCACAATTTAACACATAAACCATACTTCTAAATCATGGGGTATGGCTGAATGGGGTTTCCCAATTCTATATAACATTTTCATGTTTCTAATCAGGCCTAAATAATTTTAAAGGAATACATTCACTTTATAAAAATCTAAATCACAAGTAATTTTGAGTTAAAATACACTTAGAATACTAATTTAAAAATAATGACTCAAAAAATATAATAAAAACATGAAAACATTCTTAAATTGAGAAGTCAACATTGAAATTATAGGTAAATCATGTAAAAAAAGTTAATAGCCCCATTTCTAAGAGATATTTTTTTCCAAACCACATATATAACATTTCATATTAGCAAATAATTTTAAATAAAACAAGAAATTAAGTAATTCATTTATATTCAGAAACACAGGTAACCTACCTCAAAACAACATTCCCACTTTGGATGGAAACTCGAAACCACTCTTAACACATACACGCACATGAATTTATACAGACACACACACACACACACACATATATATATGTACCCCCTATCTTCAACATAGATATTCACCTCTCCATGGGGGAATATATATATATATATATTAATTCTTTACCTATGCATATGTGTGTTGGCCATCCTCTTGAACAATGTTCCAAACAAAAATGAGAAAAATACCGCTAATTATGAAATCACAAAACCCCAACATCAAAAATGACTATAGGTAAAATGTGGAAGCAACTGTTCCCAAAACCAAATATGCACCAAATACCTTAAATGGACATGAAAATAATCTTCCCTAATTGAACCTAAGAAACTTAGGCATCATTATTCAATCGGAGGATCAATCAATGTCATGTTAGTGTTCAGAATGAATCTCATTCACCAATCAAGAGAAAAAAATATAAATAGAGAGAAATATGAAAATAGAAGGAGAGGAGAATATAATTATAGGTTATATCTCTTAAAATCATAGGGGATAACAACAAAACATATTCACTAAGAGGAGGAGAGTCCTGTGTGTGGGGATTGCATTCAGGATCTGGGTGTCATGTACTAGTGGAATGTGAGGGGTGAGGGTTCCATGAGGGAAAGTGGTAGGAGGCCCCTTAATGTTTTAATAATATATAATTACAATAATGATAATAAAAATGAATTTCTTCCATTTATTATTATTATTATTTTCATTTTAATTTAATATATTTCTTTGGATTTTTATACTATTATTTTTATTATAAACATGTGTAGACTGCACAGTTTGGCTACATGATCATTAAAACTATGTTCCATCAATGTTGATTCCTCTATTATAAGTGTTAGAGACCGCAATGGAAATTAGGGGGAGGCACATTCCCATGAACCTTATCCTACACCCTAGATAGTGTGACTATATAGGTCTCACATTTTTCACAAGGCTGACTCACTATTTATCCTAACCCTGTGTGAACCATCTACATGAGATTTTCCACAAAAAAACTGACAAATTTTCTAGAAAACACACTAGAAATATATATAATAAAGGAATGAAAAAATAGATAAAATTTAATATATGTGATGGATCAGGATGTGACAATTATCTACACCATTAACACTTCCTACCAATTAAATTCCTTAAAATTCTTGGCCATTCTAAGAATGAATGTTCCAAAAACCACCAAGAAACCACATTCAATGGTACACTTATATCCAAACACTAATTTTACACCCAAAAATCAAACCTGAATGACATCAAGAAAGATATTATACCAACCTGAAGGAACCATATTGAGACTCTATGAATGACTATTGAGATCCAAAGACTTGAACAACCAAATAATGTAACCAGTACCGAGGAACTCACTTTTTTAAACACAACATCAAATCAAGGCACATCCTGGCACCAAATATAATATTCACCATATAACCCGTCATATTTTTCTTCAGATCCATACTTGAATTCACTGAATGACCCATTATAAATGTCAGTGAATGTACTATTGTTAGAGTCAGGTGATCTATAATCAAATAAAAACACTAGAAAAGTAATTATTTGTTTTATAAGAACACGTAGAGGAAATAACATAATAGTTTAACAATAGTTTTTCCATTGTTGTCTCCCTCTCATTTTAGGATTCTAGAAAAAAATAAAATTTTCTAGGAGGTAAAAACATACAAATCCTTAGAGAACATATAATAATAGTGTTACCTCTTAACACCCTATGTCACACCCGACCATCTTATGAGAAGACATCAACGAGACATGTATTGGGTCTCCCTACCATTATAATAAAAAAACTAGCAAGGTGGAATCAATAATAAGTTCACTCAAAAGTACTTCCAACCCCAAAAGTGGTTTACACAATTGCTCAAATATCACACCTTACCATCCCACAATTATTAAATTATCGAGCACGTGAATCTACAAAATGAAAGGTTCCCAAGAATAAATAACCACATAAGGGGAAGATTATTTTGTTCACCAGTCCAATGGTAGAGGAAAAATGATATATGTACGTCCCCCACACTTATATATTGTTGACTATGTGAAAAGATTTATCGTCGAGACAGATTTTTGAATTCCATATGTATTCAACCATATATTCCACCATAGATGTTTGGTGATAATCCAAAATTAAAACTCCTTATTTTATAAATGCATCTTACAAAACATATTTGGGTATAAAAAGTGGAAACAGAAGAAAAAATCCATTATTTAACCATGGAAATATGCCATAGAGTTCCCAAATGGACAACAATGGAATAAAATAAGCGAAATTTCTACCAAATGAACAAAATTGGTTGTGAAGGAGACATGTTTACAATAAGTTCCATTATTTCACACTCCTCATTAGTTGAGAAGCCTCCATGAGAAGAAAATGAATCCAGAGAATATACAATAATGAGTTTTCCTCTTAGACATTCCCAAATGAACGAATGTAACTCTTGAACCATTGTTAGAGACCCCCACCCGATAAAAGGAGCATTCAACTAACTGCATGACACTATATCTAGATAAAATGTAAATATATAATTGAAATCATCATCATACCCCTTCATCGTCTATTGAACATGTAATAAATCTACAAACCTTGACACTTTCATCTCATTCACTCCCACATGAATAAAACATTGGATTAAGGTGGTCTTGAAGACAGAACCGGATATTCCACCTCATAATGATGATGTAATAATCATCTTACTTTTGTCCAGTCCCATACCCTCAAACATACCCAGTACATCTCGTACTCTCATGACATAAATAGTTCTTAAAAACATGAAGACATACTCCAAATATTCTGGACACTCCCTAACATCTAACAGACTATAGTGACAACAGAAAATATGACCCAATTGATAAGATCCCAGATATTACATGTCCCTATGAATCTGGGTTGTGCTAACGAGTGGAATAGAATCCTTAGAAACCATCCACATATTTCAGCATGGCATACATTAAAAAACAAAATGAAAAAAATTAAAACGCAATGGTCATAAACCAGAATACCACAAAACAAACCAAAATACTTCATTCTAATTTTATAAATGTATAAATTCACCAATTTCTAATACCAATTTAACAATTTCAAAATTGAAACAATTCCGACACATCCATTTTAAGATAATATTACTTCCAAATTTCCTTTTAAAATAGAAATTCTATTAGAAAAAATCATTTCTACCCTTAAAAAAAATTTACTACTCTGAAAAAAATTAAAAAAATCTTTTTATCATTTAATATCAAAACAAAAAAACCAAAATCTATCAAAATAATTACTAACACTAGAATATAAAAAACATGGAACTAGAGTCTATTCATTTAGTGGCCACATTGTTTAGTAGACTATGCACTGAGCAATCACTAAAAACTAGAATCATATTGATTCGTTCATAGGGGATCTACAAGGGTCACTATTCCATGTAATCTCATAGCTCAACACCAGATAACATTCAATAACAACCCTCAATATAAACATGATAATTGAACTAAAAATTCCTAAAAGAATAACAAAAAACAAAAAAATCACATGAATCCCAACAACTCTTGGTCACTCTAGTGTCTTCACGAGTGGTGGTTATCTGGAACCGACAGAGGAACTACATTCAAAGACCCAACAATCCAATATAAAATATACCTGACACTCTAAATAACATGTTCCTTAAATAATACCATCTTACTATGAACCATCATAGGATAAACTAAAACCGTCCACCTGAGTCGGCTATCAATAGGGTCCGAGAGGTGTTCCTGATCCTCCTGGTCTAGAAACTTGTGTAGTGAAAAATGAATACATATTTGGGAATGATTTATCCCATTAAAAAATTTAAAATTTATTAAATTGTGGAAAATTGAAATGGTAGTATAAAATAAATAAATCTAGATATACCACTAGGGAACCCCAAAGGTCGCCATCATCCACTAAACCCACGTCACTCTGTGGTGACAGATTCTGAGTAGGAAATGACAGAGGAAGATAAAATATATAATAGAACTATAGGAGTGATAACAAAAACTCATTTGGTGTTAGTGAATAAACTATTCCAAATTTCATACTTATAAAAAACCATGTCATTCTTGTTTGAAAAACCAGACGTTCAAAAATACATTTTTCTATTCATTTGAGAAATGGTTAACATCGTTAAATTTTTAAGTAGAGCTGAATCCCAATAAATTTTGTAAAATAGGACCTCAATAGTTAGATATTTCCAATAAGCCATTACATATTAAAGATAGGTAATAAAATATGTGTCATAGTAAGAAAAATCATCAGGTTCTACAAAATAGTAGACATAAATTGAGTTTTTATTATTTTGAAAATATAAAGGAAAATAATAAATGATCTTCTAAAACAATATAATTGGGAAATAAGGGTAAACAATAGTTATACCCATGGTAAATACCTAAGTATAAATGGCTATAGGGGTTATAGGATCACCATACCTTAGTGATAAACTTATAAAAATCCCACGAGATTCTTCAAAATGAATTGGGAGAGGAGATTCACATCCCAAGGACTAGCCACCTACAACCATAATCCACATTTATATAATTAATGTTGCAATTTCAATTTTCATAGGGTAAATATGCCTCAAACCAAAAGGCCCCCTACTGTACTATACAATGTCTTACTCCTAGGTACCCAGGGATCCCATGTTCTCTTTTCCAATATCATGGTCATTAAAAATACATTTCCATACCATACCAACATCATAAATTATAACAACTAATATAAAAATTCATTAACAAAAGGGAAATCCCCATTTAACACATACATCGTAATTCTAAATCAATGGTTATACCTCATTATGGGTTTTATAATTCAATAAGACATTTTCATTGTTCTAATATGGCCGAATCATTTTCAAAGTAGTGCATTCACTTTAGAAAACTCTAATTCCAAATTCATTTATGTTCTCAAAAAATTTTGAAGAACTATTGAACAATTAAGGCACAATGCATTTAAAAAATTTGGAAAACATGATTAATCCATGAATTCAACATTGGGAGCTTACAAAAATCATGTAACATAGATAAAACTGTAATTTCTAAGATGAAAACCCATTTTTCATGGCATATAAAAAGAATTTAACATAAATTTATTATTTAAAACATGAAATAAATTAATTAATTACATTATGTGGTCATACATAGGGAACATACCTCCAAAAACACTGCCTACTGACACCAAAAATGGGAAGCCTCTCTTTATGCATACGGACACACACAAAATCGTAGATATATAAAAAAATACCCTAGATATAAAGAAAATTTTCCCCTATAATTTATGGAATATCAACAAAGTGTGAGTATATATATATAAATATTCTTTACCCTCACATATGTGTATAGGCCATCCTCATAAATGGTGTTCTAGTCACACTTGTTAAAAATAATAAAATATAAATAATCACGAAACCCCTAAATTAAAAATGACCAAAGTTAAAAAGAGGAAGAAACCATACAAAAAACCAGTTTACCTCCCCCATCCTTCTACATACATTGAAACAATTGGTCCTAATGTAACTAAATTCCCTTGGAATCAAGAATCAACAAGAGTAACACCAAAAATATGGTTAAGGTTTGGAATAAAATACATTCACCACCCAAGATTAAAGAAAATCAACAAATAAGGAAAATGTGGGAGGAGGAGGAGAAGAGAATCTAGAAAGAGAATAACTCATAAGAGTTTAATAAAATTTAATAATAATAATAACAATAATCATCATCATAATGAAATTAATAATAATATATTTTATTTTTCTTCAATTGTTATTATTAATTTTATTTTATTTAGTTTTCTAAACCCTAGGTAGGCCACGTAGTTTTACCCCATAGTCTGCTAAACCAAACCCCAACCATTTTTTTCCTCTATACTAAGATAGAAGGACCACATGGGCTACTGGGGAGAGGTGTATGCATGTGTACCTAGATATGTACCTTGGACTGTTCAACTATCTAGGTTGCATGGTTTTCCCTTGGCTGGTTTAGGATTTCTAGTTCTCGTTCACCAACCGTGTGCCTCCTACTATACATAAAAATGACATTTTTCATAGATAACAATTGGGTAATCCATTAAATAAATGTAAAAACAAAATAGATAAAATATACGAGTTTTGTTGTGTCATGGTGTCACAAAAAAAGAGTATGCAACACATTTTTATTATATGTGTAACTATTATATTATTCATTATTATTTATTTCCATTATGTGGGACACATAGATCACAAATATTTTAGTATGGCTGTGCTTAGATATTTTTATAATGCATTGGGTAATTGTTTAGTCTCATGAGATGTCATATATGAGATTTTTTTGAAAAACTAAACTGTTGTGGGACTTTGTCAACCAGGTGATGTTGAATAGGAAGTTACCCATATCATTTGTTAATTTCATGTATACTATTTACACCACATTTCATATGATGATGAAATAATATTATGATAACATATTTTTTATATGATTATTCCATCTGATTACTCATGATTTTTATCTTTATGATATCATGTTATAATTTTAAATCACACATTGTTTTTCTTTGTCTTGTTTGTTCCCCTTTGAGGAATTGTTTCTCACCCATAATGACAACATATTATCTAGGTTATCCCATGAATATTAGGTAATTGAAATAATTTATGAGAATTATATGGATAATAAAATAAAAAAAATTATTTTTAGTCTAAATTTGAAGCATTATAAATATAATCTTCCAAATAAACTATGCATTTCTGATGATTGTGTTCTATCATTGGATATTTATGATGATAACTTCTGTAATAAATAGTGCGAAAGGATTGGATCACATTAAGGTGGTGGATCGGTGATCATACATTTTTATGTATTCTTCTTCAAACCAACCATCACATATATTTTTATATAATTGAATATAATGAGGATAAGAAACAATAAAAAAATTAAAATAGGAATTTAAAAGATGAACTGGTAAAAAAGAGTATATATTCCTTCAAATTATCTATAAATAATCCAAAACCACATTTCCACTAGATGAAAATAAATTTTATTTTAAAACTAGAAGGTAATATCTATTATATACAAAACACACCAGTCCATTGACAGTGCTTGTGCTTCTAGCATAAATAATAGGATAATGTTTATTGCAACAAAAAATTGAACATTAACCAACATGATTTAATACATTTTTATTTGTCACCTGACCATTTCTATGAATTTAATCATTTATATTTATTTCATAATATTAAATTTTATCAACATCAATGAGAAATAACTATTGTCTAATATTCTATTTTTGTTACCAATCCGTATGATATTTCTCAATTTGGTGTAATTTTTCTGGTAGACTCTATCTCGTACACTATCATTATGATACCCTCTATCTAGTATCATTATATTCTATATCATTATATATTGAATCTTTTTAAAATACCACTATATTCATTATTACAATGTCTGATACCACAGTGTCTACAATAACTCTTATATTCCACTATATCTGATATCACTCTATTAGGTACATCATTATCTAATTTATCTATCAGATACAACTCTTTCCATCATAAAAATTTAATACCGTATGTCTTGTTTCATTCTTCATGATGCATCTATATCTTTTGTTTTGAAAAATTATCTCTGAAGCTCTATGATTAACACCTATCATCATGAAGAACTAGCACAACGGAAAAACCACTTCATGACACACTTTCCTAAAGTTATATATGCATAATTTCTCTAAATTGTTTTGTAGTAGTTTGACATTAAAATTCAACATTCGTAATCCAAATTTTAACTTCCCTTCCAATGTCTTCTGATAGTTGACCAACCTCAAATATCTTCATAGATAATAGTCAACAATTTTCATAGTAACATATATATATCTTAGTGATAATGATCTCTTCAAAACATATTCAAATTAATTCTATATTTATAAAAATTTAATTTATAGCATAGTATTTTCAGAATGTATAAATGTTTAATGCATTTTTAAAAATTCTTGAACATTAATCCAGTTGAACTCTATAGAAACTCTTCTATATAATATTTCTCTATCCAATGAAAAATTTAGGTAAATTATCCATCGAATAAGTTAATTATACAATATATATCTAATAACCTGAAAAAAATGAACAATAACTGAAAAAATATATCCAATAACTAATGAATCACTATCCAATGACTCAAAAATATTTGTGTCAGAAATCACCTCTCGATCATTTGGAAATACTTGTATAACCATTTGAAAAAGAATTTTTGATAAAATTTCAAATGATCATCAGGTGGACATGTGTCCTTTTATCTATCTACTGAAATCATAATATTTTATTAGCTGGTAAACTATTTTTTTCATCAACCCATTGTTTTGAAGAATCTTTGCTATAATAATGGATACCATAATGTGATCATGATGTTTGGTTCTATGAATAATGTAGGATAATTACATAATTTTCTTTGTCCACTCATATCTATCTAATGTAACTATCATTACATTTGGAAAAACATTTGGTCACAACGACTATCAAATTACCTCAATCTATTTTACTCATCTATCTCAATATGATATAAAATATCTGGAAACATCATAAGGATTTTTTTAAATTCCCATGATATTTAGAATTGATAAAAAAAGAAAATATTATGAAAAATGCTCTTTCTTGTTTATTATCTTCATCTAAATTCAACAACACCACAAAGAATCTTGGTATCGATATTCCCTCACATTGTATTTTTTTCAACCAAGGAATATAAATTATTTAATACTTGAAACAAATTAAATGGACTGCTACCAATCAATTCTAATCCTTTGTGTGTTAACACAGAATATGAAACATGTCTCATTAAAAAGAATATAGTGATCACCATATGTGTTATATTTAAAATCATTCCATACATCTTCATGGATCGAAATATCATTGTGAAACAACAAGAAAACCTCCACATTTCCCAAATAAGGGACTTCATCCACTTAAAATAATTTTAAAAATAGTTTACACATATTGACAGAAGAACATACCCCTTCAAAAAAATCCCTCTAATTTTCTAGTTTTCCAAAATAGTTAATGTACATCTAAATATATGTCATAATATTTCAATCACATTGATTATAATATAAAGATATAATATGAGATATTGGACAAAACTATCATACCATAACCCTGATAAGAGTGAGGTCTATTGAACATATTCAACCTTGTAACTAAAATGTGTTTTTTGGAAGTGGTTTTGTGAAAATTTCAGCAACATGATCCTTTATTGTTAAAAATAAATATTTTTTTCATTTATATTCACATGTTCTTTTATAATGTGATATATAATATCAAGGTCATTAGATGTTAAATTGATCACTATATTATTGGTTATATTGGTAGAAAATTGACTATCACAACCCACATTTACATCAATCAACAAGTCTTCAATCTTTTTTTCATATAATTGTTTTGTGTCTTGGGTTGGAGTTGAATACTCATTTTATATATTACCTTGAGTCACTAAACATATTTTATTGTATTATAACTCACACATCAACATCCCATATTAGAAAACAGACAAGTTTTAGATAAAATGAGTATTCAAATCCAACCCAAGACACTAAAAAATCAACAAGTCTTCAATATTTTCTTCATATAATTTTTTTGTGTCTTGGGTTGGAGTTGAATACTCAATTTATATATTACCGCGAGTCACTGAACATCTTTTATTATATTATAAATCACACATCAACATCCCATATTAGAAAATAGACATGTTTTAGATATTCTCTCATCACCAGAACATGCCTAAGTAACTACATTATACACAAACATATTGAACATTCCATTATTGTCATTGATTGTATCATAATATTATATTTCTTTTATTATATATTATAAATACATAGATAGCTACAAAATCATTCATTATTTGTGTACATTGAAATTTTTTACATGTGTTTTAATATAAACCAAGTTTAGCTTGGACACTTTCAAATAAAATGTGTGAAAAATATGTTTTCTATGTTTTTAGGATCAATATTCCATCTAATTTCGTTCTTTAATACATTTTGACAAACATTGTAGTGTAAAAAGGTTTTTTATCTTCAATTTTGAATATTTTTGGAAATTTCATACCATATATTCCTTATGATAACAAAACATGACCATTATATTGATAAAGTTGTAGGACATGAAAGAACCTAATTTATTCATGTAATAAAAATTCAAAAAATATTTACTTTTTTCTAAAAAATCCATAAAAATAATATTCATTATTCCATGAAAAATGATGTCATTAATATAAAAAAATAAAAATTAGGTAAAAAATGATTTTAGTTTTTATATAGGTTCCATTAACACTTATTTTTTAAAAAAAAAATTAATTTTTAAAGAAAATATATGGTATAGAATAAAATTATGGTATATCTTTTTTAAAACTATAAAAATAATTCTTCAACATCTAAACATTCTTTCTATCATGACCATGAATGAAGCCTCCTTTTTTTCAATATCAAATTATTCTTCTTGCACTCTATATAGAAAATTATAAATGGAATCCATGTGGAATATCTTATACAATCCTTTTTCAGTGATGGACTGAATGATTCTAATGTATCCAAATCATTCTACTTGAGAAACTATATTTTAAAAATTAATGGCATTAACCTAGGTGTAGACCTTAAAGACGATTCATTCAATGATTCTTATCACTACACCCATTTTATTCAACTTACTTTAGAGAAAAATAATTTTTTAAAATCAAATTTTTATCTTTTAGTATCCGTACAATCATTGATGTATAATATTTCCCAATCTGATCCAATTATTCATTCATGGTACCAATACACTCATTATATACAAAATGTCTTTTATCTTCTCGTATATTAATTTATGAGAACTATGTTTTACGTTACATTTTCATTGATGTTGTATGGAATGACCTCAGTTTCTTTGATATCAATTGATCTTTTTGACCTCAACTTCACTCCTCAGCCTTGGATGATATGAACATAATTTTTACCTTATTAGTTGAGATTTTAGTATATATTATCCTTAAATATATATTGTTTCATTTTCGTATCTAACAAGAAAAAGAATTAATATTTTTTATATTGATATATTCCCAATATTAAATTGCACCATTAAATAATTATTACATAATAAAAAACAAAAATTGAGGAATCTATATCAACAAAATAAATAAATAAAGAAGAACTAATATTTTAATTATAATCCTCCCTTATGGGGACCATTTTTTAAACACATAGTGGACTTTTCTTCTTTATGGTTCTCCCTTGACCAAGATCTAGATGAACATAAGAAATTTCATTTTGAGAAAAACGATACCGGGGAGAAGTTAAAGCCTGTGGAGCTTTCCACATGATCCATGCTAGCTAATGTCCCACTCAAAGCTATAACAATATATTACCCGATGCACGATACTTAATTTCATACCATAAGTGGTTATGAAATAGTAATATAATAACATACCAAAATAAAATAAAATATTTATAAATATAAAAATATCACAATTATATTATTTTTTTAATATTACTTTATAAATTAAAATTATGATTAAAAATATATTTTTTAAATTGCTATAATTTATATAAAAGGAAATTTTTTTGAATATTGACATGATATATTAACAATATATTTATTAATAAATAATAAAAATTGATAGTTAATATTCCAAAAGTATTTTTTATATAAATATTATTTTAAATAAATTTTAGTTTTTTTATTTCAAATAAATAAATAAATTTTAGTTTTTTTATTTAAAATAAATAAATAAATAAATTATATTTTTTTAATTTAAGAAATTAATCGGAATTTTTGGTACTATCATGGACATATTGATGTATGATTAATTTATGATTTTTTTATGAATTATTGACATTTATATAAATGTTGTAAATTACATTTTAACAAATAACGTGATTTTATAATAGTATTAGTATTTAATTATTAATAATAATTTATTGAAAACTTATTATGTATAACCAAATATTTATTTTATAATTGAATTTATAATTTTATATTTTAGTATATAATCCCAAATTTGGCATTTTATATGATACGATATATTATTAAAAAAGTTATTTTATATACATTAAAAATATCATATATTAAAATTAGATTTCTTAAATTTTAAAAATTTAATAAAAACATGTTTATTTTAAATTTGGAATCATTATTTCAAATTTATAAAATAAATATAATTTCATTTTTTCATAACTGGTAATTTATGTAGATTAAAATAAATTTCCATGGTGAAAACTAAACTGATAAAATCCAGTAACCATAAAGACAAAGGGTTGACCATGTTTAACAAGTTATTATTTAAATTTTTGAGGTTTAGATTGAGATTACTTCTATTAATATCAATTATATATCAATTTAAGGTCTAATTTTCTTCACTTTGGCTTGAAATTATTTAAAATTTTTTGGTATTTACATTAATACTACTCATTTTCACACATAAATGTTGTACAGCTATCCTCGCATTCATTCACCTCAAAAAATTTTATGTTCATAAAAACTCTACCAAACATACTTCTAAAAATTTCTAATCAAAATAATGATTTATTATTCTTCCCACTAAGCCATCCGTCAAAGGCTTAATCCCCTTTATGAATGAGATAATATGACAAGTAAAGTATCCTTTCATAAACTTGTCTTTCTTTTTTTATTTGCTTTTTTATATTAATTATCCTTAGAATTTCATTTTAATATACTGGAATCTGTAAATAAATATTATTTTTATTCATTTATGTTATTAAAATTATGGAAAAATCATTTACGTCCCACCCTATTTCCATTAAGAAAAATGAAAATGTGAATCGTTTGTTGGGTGGAATACCTCCTAAAAAATAGAATGCTATTCAGTTTTCTTCACTACAAAACAATGATGAGTCTAATAGAGAATTTAATATATTATTATGATATAAATGAGATATCTTACATTCTGAAATGATAAACCATATTACTATTTTCCCCCTACTCTATGGAAAATGAAATTGTCAACCATGCATATTCACAGACTACCCACTCAGTTTGATTATTGAATTCTATTTTTAATTTCATTAGAACCTCTAATTAATGATCATGAGAAATGGTTTAAAAGATTAGAAATATTTTTGAAATATCATTATATTTCTGATTGGAACATTGTTAAAAGCTATTATGGATATGATAAACAAATAATTATTTTAAATTTTAACATTTAATACTAGCTTACTAAGAATAAAATCCTTCAATAAAATAATGTAATATTTTAATATCCATTTTTTATTATTTTACATATTTTTTTGATAAATCACACTTAAAATAGTAAATGGTATCTTATGATACTATTTTAAGTATATTACTACTAATTCATCTAATAATCCTCAGAAATCATTGTATAGAAAATAATATTATCAATACTATGAAAATATTTCATGGATGATTTTGATGAAATAATTACTCGTATAATATGATTAAAATTATAATTTAACTATTTTATCTAGTTTAGGAATGTGATACATAAAAATATAAATCATTAATTTTTAAAACACTGTTTGTATGATGGAAATTCTTAAAACTTTTCATTGTTGATTTCATCTTCCATGATAAAGACCAAAGAAAAAAATAAATGAAGTTTAAATATAATAAGTCAATATAAGTCACCAATTTCATTATTTTTAGGCAGCATATAATTTTAATGTTTTAATGATAAAATAATACATACACTTCTCTTATGAAACCCCTATAAACGGGCCAAATAATAAATAGATGATGCAGAAAATATGCTAAAAATCTAATTTACCTATAGATAATGAATATAAATAAACATTAAAATAGATATATATATTAATATGGTTCTGAAATTATTTATTATGATATTTATTTTTGTTACATATTATCTTTGGAGAAATCCATCTAAGAAGGGAAATAAGGTAAGGGGTTTTTTCTCAAATTTTTATCTATTGTGACTTGTTTAATCTACAGACTATGTTTTCTATAAAATGTAATATGTACATAAATATGATAATTTTTTATCGTGATACTCCTACATATCATGATATTAAATGTTTTATATAAATTTATTCCTCTTATGTGTTTTTGATTCAAAATATAACTATTCAACATGTCTGTTTAGTGTATCAATTATTTTTTGTTGTTTATAATCACTCTTTTTGTAGTATTGAATTTTACGATAGACCTAATATAACATGTGAAAATATTGTGTTTAATATAGACCATATTTTTATAGATAAAAATTAATATAATTATTTTATATAAAATTATTTTTACTTATATTCATTACAGTACACTAAAAAATTCGTGAGGACCATAATATTTTAGTGTCTTTGTAAACATAGAAACACAAACAACATATCCATTTGTAAACTACATCATCTCTAACTATGATCATCATAATTATCACCCTAATTAGAAATATCATACATAATTCATTTTCTCATAACATGGAGAGAGGAAACATATGAAAGGGTGAGACCAGATGCGCAGTAAGGGTAACCAAGTGTGATAAGAAAGCATAACATGAACATAAGGGTAGTCCAACATGATAATAAATTTCAAAACCATTCCCTTCATATGAAAGATCATAATCATAGAGCATGGAAAACATACTGATATCTTATTAGACATGAATCATAACGGAAGAAATGAACATGATAAATTAGAGCATAAAATTGGCATAATATAGAGATTTTTAAATATAAATAATCATAGAAAATATTATTTCATGGAAACACACTATGATATTCATAACAGGTTAGTCTTGGGACAACCACCCATCTACCTACATTAGGATTGGTCTAACAACTTGTGCACCCTATTTTTTAGCCTTTGGCTAACTACTTGTACACCCTCCGTTTGGTCATGGGATAAGAAATAGATTACCATATTTTCAAGATTTGAGATAACAACACTTGTACCCTCTAACCGCATAGAAAATTTACCATTAGATGAATCATAAGATGAAGATATAGGTCCCAACCATCACATAATGAAAATAATACATATGTTTAATATAAAATCATAAATCATTCATTCTATAATAACCTACGAAATGTTAACTTTTTCATTAACATTTCATCATGTAATTACATTGGTGAAAGAGACCGGTTTTATAATCATTTCATCATATCACCATAGAATAACCTATGAAAAGATGATGCTTCTGTAATAATTTCATCTTTTCATTATATCATAAACCATGGAAAATGTTTGGGTTTCCTAATAAATCTTTGATATTATAACTCGTAAAGGATAAACATGTTTTATAAAAATCACATAATCCTAAACAAAAAACATTCATAGATGGAATAAAAAGAGTATCCTTAGACCATAACCCATTTAAATAATAAGTAACCACAAATGATATGACTTTTCATGGAGAAGGATTTTAAAATATCACATTGAACATTTACTTAGGGAAATAAAATTTTATTGAGGATAATTTTTTATAATATAATACATTTCTTAAATGATTTTATTTGAATGACACATTAAAAAAATCTAAATAATTCTTTAAAAAATCAATAAAACAAATTATTTAGGATTATATCCATTTTTATTTAGGAAAAACATTTTTAAAAACAAAAAAACATTTTGAAAACATTTCTTTGATGAAATTATAGAATAAAATATAATGGTATATTCAATGAAATTATTGGCCACGATGACAAGATGATTTTTTCGTGCTACGCATGTTAAAATAATGATTCCATTCAAATTTTTATTAAAATACAAACTAGCATTATTTGAAAAAAAAATAGTAAGATTCAGTTAAAAATATTCTGTAAAAATTAAAACATGGTAATATTTTTACTATATAATTTCATAAATGTTAAAACATTTTCTGAAATCCTTTTCAAAAAATAGGGTTTTGGAATTAAATGTTTTTTAGATCGAAATAGAGATTTTTCTCAAAAAAAAAATTTGAACTCTTGAGTACAAAATCATAGTAAAATGATCACATAATATCTATATTCATGAAATATGATAGGGGAAATAATTTATAGTTTTTATTGATAGATTTATTAAAACATTTGATCATTTTATTGTATAATGATAAATAGTCCCAATAAACGATGAAATTTTAATATAAACTCTACCTATTTTCATAACATTGACCCGTAATCACATGAAATTAGAATAATTAAATAAAACATAAAAAATATAATTAGGATAATGAAATTCAGGATATAACATATATAGGGAATTTATATACAAATTTTATGAAACTATAGGTCCATAACATAATGTAAAGTTAAAATAAAGAAAAATGGATAAAAAATTCCTTTCCCACTTTAGTAATATTTTGAATCCTAATACACTATAATGTATAATATCAAATAAAAATTAAAATATATTTATGGGAATGTGATATATAATCTAATATTGGGTTTCAAGCATTGTTGAAGCACATGATAGTTCATACCCAACTTTTCTTCATTGATTGATGATTAATCTGAGATTTTTTTTATTATAAACACCATAGTGAAAAGAGATGAATCAAGGAATATATAAAATGGATAAACACTAGCACCTAAGGACACGATCCTCACATATTATTTATAAATAATTTAGAAATTAATTATTTACCTTCAGATAAATTATTTCCCCATTAAAGGATTTGAAAATGCATTTACGTCAGATCGTTGTTTCATTATAGGAATCAAGAATAAACTCCCCCTTATGGTAATCCACATGTGTTGTACCTATCATTAAAAGTCACTCTATGAGTATTTATGTGTGATCAAGGTATATCATATATCATGCATCATTCTCCTTTATTACACTGAGAGTCACTTCCATAGAATTCTTTATGATCTCTCTTGACATAATAGTGGATTATAGATGAACATAAATCTCCAATTATATGATTTTTATAGGATAGAGAGATATCGAGGTATTGATAGGATTGTCTTAGGATATAATTTTGGAAAAAACAAAATTAATTGTCTATCTTATTAAAATAATATATTTTGGCTTATATACAATAATAGATAGAGAATTATAATTTCAAAAATACACTTTTTTATTTTTGTAATCCATGAAGAACCCCATGTCTATAATAATATTAGTAATAATATTTCTTAACATGAACTATTCATTTGAATCAATTTAAATATCATATATTCAAATAATATTGAATATAAATTATTTCAAAATGGATTATTATACTCATTCTTCCATTCCACAAAAATATTTATCAGGACATGAATAATGAATATTTATGTAGTAAATAAATATCACTACATTATTCCCTATTATGTAAATGAATATAATATTCATTAATTTGTGATTAGATATTTATTAAATATTTTATTCACATAATACATTATCGAATAACTAGTGATAGAATATATGTCATCAAGAATTATTAAATTGTGTGCCAGAATAATTTTTATTCCACATATTAAATAATATATATTAATATATTAATTAACTAATATTCTAGATAAACATACTGTGTTACCCTTAATGTATCCTTTCTTAGTGGAATTTAGCGATGCATCCAAGATTTCATGGTTAGAATCTTAAAATTCTCCATGGAACCCATAAGAAAAGTAGCTAATTTTGTAATGGATATAATACCTCATATGGATTCCTACTATTTAATATAATCTATTTGCCATTATATGTCTAATAATTTAGATTTTATAATATTCCATCAACCTAGGTCATTCTAGTCACTTTCTTAGCTATTGAGGAAATAAAAAATTCTTATAGGAAACCGTGATAATGGATTTATTTGTGTTATATAATTTCCATTAATGTTACGAAGAAATCATCATTCATTAAATATCAGAAGTCAAAAATATTTTCTTAGATTATTCATTAATGAAATATTACTGGCGATCCACCCAATGTATCTGACCTCTCCAAAAAAAGTCTTCATAATTTTTAAAAATTAATCAAAGTATGTGACTTATATCACCCATTAAGAAAAATATAATATTACAAGGATCAAAAGATACATCTGATAATTGAAAATCCAATGATACATAAAATTTTTGTTTTTATACTGAGGGTATTTTTCTCATAATATTTTAGACCTGATATTACCTAGGGATTAATCCATAATAATGATATTTAAGGTCTGATGAGTTTCATACCCTGATAGCCTATATTCTTTGTATCCCTCCAATGTGTTGATCTATCTATAAGAAATATATTTTATATTACAATAATTTAAATTTATGTTTTTTATCATAGTAGATAAATTAATTGTGCTTTCTATGTGACTTCTACTATTACGTAATCATCTCATACTTTTTTTGGGTTGAATAATGATTATGATGTGATAATAAGTTTATTAATATTAAAAAACTATTGATGCATGTTATAATAAAGTATCATAATTTGGTTCTATGGAACAAAATATAACCATAAAATGTCAAAGAATTTGTATAAACACTATAGAAAATAATCCAGTGGTTAATTTTAATATTTATACTTGAAATAATTGAGAGAAAATAAGTCCCTTAATGTTTTAGTAAAATTTTAAAACATCATATTATTGAATGAGGGATCCACAAATGGATTTTTAAATAAAAATAATTATCAAGGAATGTATAAATAAATATATTAATGAGTAGTACATACACCACATAAATGAAAAATATTAGAATCTTAGATTTTTCCTCACGGTAGTATATTTTATCATAAAAATTCAACACAATTAGACGAGAATACCATTGTACTGATTCAAACATCCATTATATTAAATATAATATTTTAATAAATCAGATAATAAACAGACACACACACACAGAGAAAGATATATATATATATATCATACCACGTATTATTTTCTTATGACCCATTATAACATTTTTACAAACAAATTGAAGTTAATTTCATTTTTTTGGAAATAACAGCTTCGTTTTTCATATATACATTGATTTGTTATTTTTTCAATTTAATATTTTATTTCTTTAATAATATCTAAAATATAAATGATGATATAAATATAATATATATAAATTATATATATGTATTTATATATATCTATAAATTTAATTAAAAGAAAATTAAATGCATCCTTCCGGTAGATGGTGGGTGATACGTACGCATTATCACTATTTCCATTTCAATAATGGATTTAAATGGATAAAGGTAAATAATATTTACATCTTCATTAATGAATAATTTTTTATGTCATATATATCACATTTTTTTATTAAAACATTCTTTGATACATTCACCATAATGTATATATAAATTACATCACTTCGTGAGACGGTAGTCCTCCGTACACAGGAGCGACGTTACCGTATTCTCAAAAGATGGTGATTATAATGCTATGTGGGAGTTAATAATTATAGAGTCATAAAAAATCATAAATATACTTTAAAAATAATAAATTTATTATTATTTCTAACCTTGATAGGTGGTAATGGATAAGAAAATGATATCAGTACGTGGGGCAGTAGCCCGTAGAATACAGAAACAATGAATTCATAACCCATTTTACTGGTGTGGAAATGGTGGTATGTAAATACCATAAAAAATATCATTATATGTTAAATTTATAAGGTCTAATATCATCATGGTATAATAATAATTTAGGGTGGATGATGATGAAATTAAACAAAAATGATCATCTATGAACATATATTCTCTTATGGGTATCGTCCATAGGATTGAAACCAAAGCCTTCCTTGTTTTGAATTATATCCAAACATTGGATTGTAAGATGATTTTAGATATTTTATTATGTTATTTTAGTTTATATTGGATGAATAAATAGGTTTTAAGGTGTGAATAATATAGAATATGGGTTTCCATTTATATGTGAGGTGAGTGGAACACATGTAATTTTGGAAAAGATGGAATTCACTCATGTTTTATTTTAATGTAATAAGGAAAAAATAGTGGACCATTCTAGTGAATGAAGGATATAAGGTCAAAATATGTCTAGAAATAGGGTTTTGGACATGTTTTGTTTTCTTTTTAAATCTTATAATGTTATTTTAAGCCCAAATAAACCTCATTTTTAACATACACATGGTAAATAAATTTGACTATTTTTTATAATTAATTCTGTTAAAAAATTATTATGGAAAAAATTTTATATATAAAATTTTCTAATAAAAAAAAAGAAATCCATTTTTTCCATATCCATTCATATAAGGGGTAAAAGTAAATTTAAAATTAATTTCACATATGCCATGAGAATGAGTGGTTTTATGAAGAAAATGTTCAAATGTTTTCAAAAGATTTATATCAAATTTGAATATGAAATAGATCCAATTTACCAAAATTGGATTAATTAATGTATTATTGAAATAATTGTACACAAAACTAAATTTAATTTTAATATGATATTATAAATAATTTAGATGAAAAGGCGGTCTACAATTAAAATTCAGTAATTTTCACAATTTATCAAAAATGAATGTTTTTTAGAAAAATCCAAAAAAATCAACATAAAATGATTTTAACATTAAAAATTAAAAAATGGAGTTTATTATATAATATAAATTCTATAAATTTTTCAAAATAAAATTTTAATACAGAACCTATAGATGGGACGAAGAAAAATGTTTTTGAGAAATGTGTTTATTTAATGTACAAGATGATATTATATTTACATTCTGATAATAATAATATTATGAATATAAAAAAGATTTATTTATATGTAATAAATATATTTTCCATTTAAAAAATTAATGATTAGGTTTTATTTTGATTAACCATAATTGGAAAACAATATACACGTAAAAATATTTTTCAATAAGAAATCATTTCTAAAATTAAAAATAATCATATAATATAATAAACTATATAGTTGATTAAAAAATAATTAAGTGGATTGAATATTTAATATAAATAAATATGGTACATTAAAACATAATTTTGAATTTAAGAAATTAATTTATTGAAATAAAAAGATAGTTTTACAATAATTTTGCATTTCCCTATTCGCTAAAAAAATTATATTCTCTGAAAAATAAGAAATAATTATCCATAGGTTTATTTAAATATATATATTTAAACAATATAGCTAATTATATGTAAAACAATTTCTAAATTTTCTAAAAAAATGAAATAAAACTCTTTTTTGGATGAAAATTTTCATATAAATATAATTGCATTACTAAATATTGACTAAATATTTTATAATAATTTATATGTTAATTTATATTTATTAGAAAGTATATATTTACATTTCAACATTTATTTTCAAATATCCATAGCAGACTAATTAATAGTAATGTTATAATATTAGTATCTCATATTTCACAGAATCTTGGTGTCATGTGTCATGCTCTCTATTAAATAAACTTTTTGTTGTGTGTAATGCAAGATAAACATAGTATTGTGTATAACACAAGATATACATAGTTTTATGTGTAACATAAAATATTTAAATGAATAAATCCATTTGATACAAATTTCATTAAATCTCATGGTGTAACATTATACCTCCCATAAAATAAATTTCACCATCGAAATTCATCTAGGTCATCAATGGTTTAAAATTTTAAATCTATTTCATAGAAACCCAAATCATACAAGTGAATAACACCCTATAACAAGAAAATAGAAATTTTAAAAAATAAATGTCACCTAAATTAACTCATTACTCGGTTACCACAATAGAGAACATATTTGGGTAGTGAATATTTGGAAATAAATGAAAGGAGTAAATAATTAGTTAGAGTGATAGTGATTATTGATCACAAAAAATGGGTGTTCTAGATATTTTTAAAGATATAAAACTATTGTCAAAAGAGTTTTTAAAAATGTTATTCATACTAATAAAAATTATGATTATAGGATGATATTTTATTTAATGATCATTTTCCTAATGTTGGATCATTTTCAAAAGAAAATATACATACTTTATTTCAATACATTTCTTATTAACAATATCTATAATTAACCTAACTGTTATGGAAAAAGTTAAACTTATTGATTTAATTAAATTTCTCATGGTTATATAAAACACATAAACTAATTTGGTTTTATTATATTGAAATACATTTTAATTATTGTTATGTATCATTAACGTTGATTGTGCAGTCGTTGTACAATTATCGTAAGATTGGTATAAATATGGGGTTTTCAAAAAAATAAAATGTCACAGACAAAGGAATTGATGATGTCAACCAGTTGGATTGCACCATTTCAATTCCATTTATCACATCTTCCTAGGGAGATGAAAATTCTAGGATTTTCCCTCAATTATGCCCAATATGATATCTAACAACATGGGCATGAGAGAAATATCTTATGGGATATGTTCAAGCTCATCAAGATCATGACCCAAATAATGTTCGCCAAATATCCCCGTGAAATCTCCACCATCGAACACCATTATCTTATGGTGTATTTTGTTTTATTAAATTGATATGTATCGAAACCCTAGAAATATGACTTTGTAGATTATTTTTTATAGAGTCATCAACATATTTTTATCCAATTATTGTAACTTTATAAATGATTTTTATATTTGTTTCAATAAAACAAAAATATTTATTTTGGCTAATTATGATATCAATATTTTGGAATTAATTGATTTTAAAATATATAATATTTCTGTAAAATATTATTATAAATCATGTTTACTAAATATAAATGACTATATAATGTTTATGAAGTGAAATTTAATTATTAATAGGGTTAAAAAAATGTTACTGTAAAAATATAATTATTTTCAAGAAATGTTATTTCTTTATTTTTAAAATAGGAAATAAAATAATTATAAAATTAATTAGATAAAATTATCTTTATATTTGGAATGAAAAAATAAAAATAATCCAATAGTGAGTTTTTAATAATGTTTTAAGAAATAAGAATTATCGAGAAAAAACTAAACTCAATATAAATTTTAAAAATGTTTTATTTGGTCAAAATGAACCAAAAGTGATATATTATGTAATATAAATGAGTAAAAATACAAAATATATGTTTTCTCTTGAAAATAATAATATTTCAAGTATATTTTCCTTATTTTTTAAAACCAATATAGAATCCTCCAAAACATATAATATATTTTCTGATTTTAAAATCATTTATTTAAGAGTGTGGCCCACCTACACATCACCAATGGTAATATTTTGATTGTTTTGGTGGTTCGAATTATAATAAAATGCAGAAAATTTCCATTTGGTAGAAACTAATATAAAAAACCATGGTACTGTTTTTTGGTTTTGGATATTTTATTATGTAGTGTGCAAAAAAAATAATAAAAAAATACCCCTCATTTTTTATATAAACCTACCCAAACCCCCATTTCACATAACTGAAAATCTTCAAATAACAGGAATATTCATTCATCTACACTCTATTGTTTTGATAATGTGCCCTAATATTTGAAGAAGCCTCTCTCGAGGCTTCGGAGTTTCCCATTTAAGTAAGGGTTATTTCTATTCTCATTATTCATCGAGTTTCATTATTATGTTATGCCTTCTATTTCCAATTACATATGTTGGAAATATATGTCCACATCATTATAACTAAACATTTCAAGTAAAAATGAGAATATACCCCTGGAATAGTGACCACAAGACTAGTATAAATATATGGTTTTAACAATTTCCATTGTCCTAAACAATAGAAGTGATTACCTCAACTAATAGGATCGTACCATCTAAAGTGTATTTATCAGAGCATCCGAGGGAGATAAAATTTCTAGGATTTTCCCTATAACCAGACCAATTTGGGATCAAAAAACTAAATCTTGAGAAAACCCTTTTATAGGAGAAGATCAAACACATTGAGATCACGACCCAAACCATGTTCGTCCATTGACCCCCTAAAAGCCCCACCATTGCACAACATACTCACCGGGATTATGATGGTGTATTGAATGGGTATGTATATAGACCTGAGAAAATTTTTAATTTAAATTATTTTTTATATTGTATTGCATATATTATTCTTCGTATTATTGTAAATTTCTAAATTATTTTTATTTTGATAAAATAAACTAAAGATTATATTTTTGGTTTATATTCAAATTCAATTAAATAATTTATGACTAAATTTTTATTTGAAATATAGAAAATTTTAATGGCATTGTATTATTAAATATTATTTGGAAAATATAAATTTTCATATTGTATTTGTGATGTCAAATATACTTTTTGATAGTTTTTGAAAAACATTTATTATCAAAAACCCACCATTTTCACTAAATGTGTGTATTTATTTTAAAAGTGATAAATCACATATTTAGAAAATTATTTTGATGAAATAAAATTTAATTTTTTAATGTTAATTTCAAAAGTATGAAATTCAGAATTTTTCAAAATTTTCTAATATAGTGGAATTTTTTGGACAAACCTAGGAATCGTATAAATATATATTGTTCTTTATGACATAACAATGACCAAAACATGATATAATAAGTGATTTAAATAGTATCTAGGATTATATATATGTTCTAAATTTAAAATAATGTGTTTTTATGTTTATTTCATTTACATTGTAGAGACAATATGAATCCTCTAAGACTTATAATTGGTTTTATGATTTTAAAATCACTACCTTAAGAGTGTGACTCACCTCCACAACACCAAGGGAAATATTTCAACCATTTCATACCTTGTACATATATAATAATGTTTAACATTCCAATTTTGTAGAAACAACAAGTAATTTTCTATTTCTTGGATATTTTATTATGTAGACTCCAATGCAAAAATAATAATGAAACCCCCCTCTTTTCCTATATAAACCCACCAACGAACCCATTTTTGTTAACTGAAACACCATAGAGAACATCCATATTCTGAAATCCACATTATAATGTTCTCTCATTTTTCCCCTAATCTCTTAGGAATCCTCTCCCGAGCCTTTGGAGCCACACATTAATTTAAGGGTTCATTCGTTCAACCTCTTTCTTCAGGATTCTTTATTATCTTAGTCAATATATTTACAATTACAGAAGTTGGTACATGTCTTTCAATATACCTATTTCATTAAATTTCATTTATTAATGATGATATACCCATATCTCTCTCATCATCCCATTTTAGTAATTTTTACATGACACCGTTATGATGCCAAAATTGTACCACAATTTTTCGTTCCAAATCAATTGTGTATTGAATACCAAGACCATTTTATATCATGAGTATTCAAATTTGTAAACATATAATTATTTTATTTGGGACATTAATGTATATATTACACATTGAATTATTGTGGAATAAATTATTTTAATTCATGTATCAATGTTTATTATTTTATGTGGCATACTTAAACATGAGAATGAAATGAAAGTTATCGGTCAACCACAAATTATATTGTGCTCAAATGCATTGTGTAATGTTTAATATCACGATACAACATGTTGGGATAAATAACTTACCTGATTTTTATGGGACTCTATCCACCATGATGTGTTGGTCGGTTTATAAATTACCTATCTTTATGGTGAAGTGTTTTATGTTATTTCCATATTCCCCATGTTATGAATTTGTTGTTATATGATGCCTTATTATTCATATGATCTATTGATATGAATGTTTTCTAAAACTATTTTCTTATTGATGTATTATCATTTATTATATTACTGGTATTTATATCTCACTCATTTCTTATTTGTGTTCTCTAGTTATCCCATTCATTTTAAAGTACATCAGAACATTTTCGTCATGTTAAATATGATTTCAAAAATGATTTTGATTTTCATGTTATAATTGGTTATATAATGTACCTAATTTACAAAATAAAGTACACCTCTTGATATTATGGGGTTTATTAATATTAATTTCTTGTAATAAATCTTGTTTTAATCTGAAATAAAGTTAAGGTTTTTTATAGTTGGTATCAGAGCAAAGGTTCAGTAATTTTTGGGTTTAGCATTATAAAAAATTAGTGAATATCATAGAGATAAAAATAAGTATAAGAAAAAATCCAAAAAATATGTTATTATATAGTATGGTTTTTATCAATAAAATAAATTTCTATATACATACTATAAGTGGACATTGTTTTGGAAAAAATGTACCTAGGGGTAACAACTTTGAAAAAATATTCCAGGACTGACTCGGGGTTAGCTGGTACATGACACTGAGCCTTACCATGAACTAGGTTTGACACTCATGGGGTTTATTATTCATTAAATTCATATTATAATTAAGAACCATTATTAATGGAAAATAATTCCCATATAAATATATTTTAGGAAATAGATAATTGACAATAAAGACTGAATCCTATAAACTCATATGTTAATTATATAAATATTATTTAAATTTAATCCCTTAATTGTCATTGTATTCCATTTAATTCGTTTAACACATTAAATACTAATCCCTGATTTTCCCATAATTAAAACTAATGGTTGGTAATAGGAGGAATCATGTTAACAATCAATGTGATGTGAAATGTGATGATTACCAAATGAGTTTCCCAATCAGATTGGACTAAGAATCGCAATCTTTTTCATGATACTATATTATTTCACTAAGGTTTTGAATAGAATCCAAGATCCATTCATGTTCCCAAACCCCCTTAGAGGGAATAATTTTCAGTCAATATATTCATGAATCAAAGGCCATATACATTCAATGGATCATCTGATCACCTAATCAATCAAAAATGGATAAACTCCTTTAGAAATTATCTTTGTAATAATTTAATATTAATAAAAAGATAAGGTTATTAATGTTATTTTTCATATGGAAGATGATGATAGCCGATGGTTGACATTGATAAAAAATACAAATCCTAAGGATGTTATCAATGCAATGGTGTGGAATGAATTCTGGAAAATGTTTTTTGATAAAAGAAAATCGCTCACTCTATGTCTTAAAATGGAATGCGATTTACTTTACCTCAACCAATAAGATGATGAATCTAATGGTACATATGAGAAAAACTTCACAATAATTACATGACACACGGTAGGTTATATTGTTACCCTTCAATACTAGGTTGAACAATTATTTTGTTCTATAAATCTTTGTCTGCGAAAATCCTTGATGATCACATACTTTATAGACAAGAGTAAACGGTTCGCTGTGACCTAAAAGTCAAAATGGATATCTCAGAATCCAAAGGGTGTTATGGGGATGACAAAAGGAAATTAGAGTTTAATTTTTGTGGTCTTATGGAAAAATCTATTTATTCTATATGATTTTAGAATACCAATTGTCCAAGGTGTGGAAAAAAGCACCCCCAAAATTTCGTAACGGGAATAACAAAATGATTTAGGTATGGAAGAGAAGGGAGCATGGAAATTGATTTTAGAATGGTGAAACCCACCAATGTGATAGAAGAAATGAATGATATGGTTAACACAATATTCATTTTACATTACATCAACTTCTAGGAAGAACATAACCTTGAAATTTAGTGATTTAAGATATGGGGTTCAAAGGCAACCAAAAACATCCAAGGAAACATGGGTTATCTTTTCCCATCACAATTTTCAATGTGAATCCAAACATTGAAGTGGTGAAAAGAACATTAGTTATAAATTCATGAATAGTGAACATAATTTTTTATTATGGTTCTATGAATTTATTTTTATAATTAATGATTGAAGAAATATTTAAAGACCACAATAAAATATGGATGTATAAATTTCTGTGAAAATAGAAACTGTGGACATTATTGAATCCCAAGTATATAACTACTCCATTTCAACATTTTTAGGTTGAAAATATTAGACTATATTTCCATACTCCATTTGGGGAAATGTACTGAAATTATAGGCATGGAGGATATTTTCATATATTGAGGCATCATATATTTTCATTATAAGGATGTCACTCTACATCTATCAAATGAACCCATGATTATGTATAATTATAATAATGGGGATGAATCTTCATTAGAACAATCGTATCAAGCATGTATATTATTGACATATGATAGGTTCGTTGAGATAAAATGATTGATTCTTTTTAAAAGACCATCCTTGAGGGAATTCTAATTTTGAGGTAATACCTGATGTGTTTCTTGAAGAATTGCATAGTCTTTCATCTAGGTGAGAGGTTTAATTTCATATCAATCTTATACCTAGAGCATATCTAATTTCAAAGACACCATATGAGATGGGTGTTGTTTAAAATGAGAATATAAAGAAAAACTTCAAATAGAATATAGATAAAGGGATTATACGCTGAATTGCTTCATTATGGAGTTCACCAGCCATATTTCTCAAAAGAAAGTGATGGTCAATGTGATATAACATTGATTATTTTGGGCTTGACAAGATCACAATAATTAATAAGTATCCTCTACCTCAGATAGATGGATTTTTAAATCATCGACATGGATAAAATTATTACTCCAAGGTGGATCTTCGGTTGGGATATTATCAAGTAATGGAGAAGAAGAAATATATCCCCAAGTCCACTTTTTGTACATGTTATGGGCACTATGATTTTACAGTGATGACATTCTGACTCACAAATGATCTAGTAAACTTCATGGACATAATGAATATAATTTTTAGAGATTACATAGAAAAATGTGTTTTAGTATTTATAGATGATATTCTCATATACTCTAAAATCATGAAGGAATATGAAGATAATATGATAATTATGATAAAGACTGTGTGAATGGAGATTCTCTATGCAATGTAAACCAAGCATGAGTTTTGGTTGAAGGAATTCTCATTAATGGGGCATATAATAGAAAGCAATTCTATATATATATGGACCCATAATAGAAAAAATTAGATGATTTATGTCCTATGGCAACAATTGTAACCTATATATGTAGTTTCCTTATATTAAAAAGGTATTACCACATATTTGGGAGAAATTTATCATGACATTCAAACCCTCTCACCATTCTAACTCATAATGGAGTCAAGTTTTCTTGGAATGATGAATTTGAAGAGAGGATCAAGAAGTTTAAAAGGTGGCCTATCACTGCCCCCAGCTCATACTACACACAAATGAAAAACCTTACATGATTTTCATGTAACACCATAATAATTTGTAAAATATTTATTTACGAATTTATTTATCTTTTTGATATTTTTTTATTTCTCAAGACATTGGAAATAGTTATAAATATATATAAATATATATTTAAAATCTATGTCAAAAATTACTTTCACACAATACCTACATAGAGTACATTATAAGACACAATAACCTGGTTTATGACTTGGTGTAGGTTATATGCAAATTTGACTTGGTGTACCATGTGTGTCGTAGTGGATTTCTTTGAGACACATTTTTTTATAAATTAACATAAATGAGATAATTATAACCTACACATTAAAATTATTTTTAGTAATACTAATAATATATTTCAAATTTTTTAATAATTTATTATGTAAATAATACATATTTATAAAGAAAGGTATGGATTTCTGAAATTACCTTTTATGTTTAAAAACTTTTTCTCTTGAATTAACAGCTTTTAATATTAAAATTAATTTTATAAAAAATTATAAATTAAATTTGATAAAAAAAATTAATTTATTAATTAATAAATTCTAAATTATACTCGGGTGAATTATTTGGATTTTCATGAGAAACATCATTTTTTTGTACAATAGTGAAAATACTGTTTTTTGGAAAAAATAATTTTTTTAATTAATTATTAATGTTTGTGGATATTATAAATTAGGTTTAAAGAAAAATTAGATAAATAATAAAATTATTAATACTATTTACTTAATTATAATAGATTTCAAATTGAAATTGAATAAAAAATCATAAAAAATCATTGAACAAATTTCTACTTTAAAACCCATTATTTCCTCCTCTCTAAGGGATTAACATTAATATTAATTTATCCACTTATGTGGTGTGATTTAAAAAATAAATACATTGAAAATTATATTCATTATAATTATTAGATTCAAAAATAGCATATTGATTTTTGACTAAATTGTTCAATAAAAGTGATTAAAATTAATCAGAATGATTAATGCCAAATTATTCTTAATTAGGGACCAAACCTCAAAATTAAGGTCCCCGATGATCAATACACTTACCCAACACCAATTCCATATCAATATATTTTTCATGAACCTAAAATTATTGAGAAGTTTGGTTTGGTGTTACTTTTTTAGGCATTAACATGTGTACACCATCCTTATATCTAAATATTACATGTGAGTCATTTTCCTTCAATATAAAAATGCCACCACCTCCCCCAATTCCTAACACATATAAAACCCATTAAGATAGGTAAATCCCTTAACAATAAAATTCCCTTAAATCCTAAATTACTCATAAAATCCTTCCCTTATGATTAATACAATTCAAGGATGCCTTTTGGCACAAACAAAAAGTAGTTACTCGATTAAGAGGTAATGTCTTCCCTCAAGTCCTTTCTTTTATATTCCTTCTCCACCAGCTTAAAACTCAATTTATTATATTATATAGAAACTCTACTATACGAAATATAATTGGATATTATTATTTATATGTTTCAAACTAAAATTACACACACCTCAATCTAATGGCTATAGAATATATTGTTTTTCTGTACGTAGACATACTGCCATAGAAAACGATAATTGTTCATTTTTTCAATAACATTCAATAAGGGTGTACATTTGGATAGAATTGTTTTTATATAATATATATACTATATATATAATTTCTTTTTTCTTATTTGTTTTTTATTTGGAACATTAATTCATGCTTCTCATCATACAAAAATATAATAATTTTGTTTGAGGAAGTGTGGACTACCACCCCCTCAAAGCGATATGATACATTCACACTCTATATGGATTTTATAAATGATTGTTTTAGTGAATATAAATTATATATATGTTATAATAAAACTACTATAATATATATATATATATATATATTCATACAAACATATAATCCTTCTATTTTCTTTCTCTCAACATGACAATTAAATGGAGGTATCGTTCATGCATTCCTGCAGCTTACCATCTCCATGAACTATGAATTTTTTTTTCAAAAATATGTATTCTATATATTGTTATAATAAGAATGTAATAAATGTAAATTATATTTATATTAATTTTTAGATTCTGGATTCATGATATATGTATTAGGACCAGTTGTATAACAAATTAAGTCACATATAAAAAAACAAAGTGAATACTTCCTAAAGTTAAACATTAACATGTGTTGGTTAAAAGGTGGGTAATATAAGTTCATAATAAAACCATAAATGGAATTAGATATAATATTATTGTTAGGTAAAAAATTTATGGTAAATTTAATTTCATTATCTAGGTGGTTTGAATGAGTATGACGAGAGGAAAGACGGAAGTTTCAGGGATTTCATCTCAATTTTGATTCTTGTGATGTACATACCATGTTCGACAATCATTCCTTTTATGTTGTGTAAGTATATCAAATGATTGTGTTATATGTATCTTATAATGAAATTTATGTGTGTTAACATATCATTTTTTGAACATTAATTCAAGGGGTTTATGTTTCAAAATTTACCAAATTAGTAAAAACGTTTTCTCTCGATATTTCATCTTTAATACACATGTTTTATTATGCACATGAAATCTTTTTAGAGGTGTACATAAAACCATTTTACATGTTATATAATTAATATCCATATTTTAAAGTTATTTTAATATCCATCTAATTTCATATTATTAAATAGAGAGTATGATTCCATGTTACGAAGTTAACAGAGTTTATTGAGACAATGTCATCTCTTTCTAGATTTTTTACGTTTACGCATCCTTTAATTAATTAATATCTTCCACATATCAAGAAATTCATAAATTTTATTATCCTATGTTTATTAATGATATATTCATGCAGTGGTACAATTTCATACACATTGGTGTATAAGATTTATAGAAAAGTTTTTTTAATAATTACTGACTTTACCCACTCTTCAGTTGGAAATCAATGTTCTTTCAAAACCATGTTTTCTCAAAAGGGTTTACATGATTATTATAATGTTATCCTATGATCATTAAAAGTCATTTTTAACCTTTTTTATTTTACCCATGAACTAAATCTAATATTCATTTCACTTTCCAAAAGAGTAAACATTCTATCCTTTTTACCATGAAAAAAGATTTTTTTACCTCATACAACATGTACTAATTTATTCGTCATATATCCTCCGAAGAATTATTTTTATGTTTAAATGATATTTTCTAAGATATAAATTTTTTAAATATATTTTCAGTTAAATTATTTTTTAAACTATATCAATATTCTTTTTATGTTTTTAAGGAACATGTTTTTCAAAAGTATTTATATTTTAAAGAGTCATTCTCAAAGTAGAGGATATTTTCCTCACGATTTTTTTAATATATATTTTCATGATTTTTCGGTAAATGATGACAAACATTTATGTCACTCATTCCATTATAATAATTTTTATAAATTTTCCATTTATATCATGTTAATGTATGGTTATACTTATTTTCATTATCTTTATGAAACCTGTTTCTCCTTCACGGGTTGTACATTTTTTTAAATCAGTTTCTCTTCCATGAATTACATGCTTTCGAAAAACGATTAAATTCATGTTTTATTCATTGATGAAATTATTATAAGACCTATATATTTTTCGTATGTTATGATGTGATGGAAATTTACTAATATCCATTTAGTTTTAGTTGTTATTATTTTATGTTTATAAAACCCACATCTTTGTATGGGTCATGATATGAAGAATGTATTAATTATAATGTGGCTCATGTATGATGTATTTTATTATAATATGGGTGGGACCTATATTTCCCTAAAATTCCTTAGGTAATGATATGTTTCTTATTATCTATTAAGGTATAAGTGTTATAGCCAAAGCCAAAAAAGAGGGTACATAGGTTAGAGACCAAGCCCAAAAATAAGAATTCACGTTGTTTGTAGCTGAAGAACAAATAAACAAGAAGGTATGATGGCTGATGCCCAATAATAAAATAAATAGGGTACACAGGTTGTATCCCATGCCAAAAAAATATGTTACTTGGGTTGTAGCCTAAGCCTAAATGAAATAGGGTACACATATTGTAGCCCAATCCCAAAAACATGAATGAACACAGGTTGTAACCCATGTTTAACATTTAGAGGGTAGATGGGTTGTTATCCCAAGCCCATAACAAGTACATGGATCATATCCCAATAATAAATTTTTATGTAAAGACCTGTAAAATTCAAGGATATTTTTTTCTTAATTTTCTTTGGAATTTTACAAGAACTCAGTTTCTAACGTCACCTGATTCTGAGGCCCGGTGTGCCCGGAATCATTTTCTGAAGTTTGGCTCGGGTACGTTCAGTGAACGAACGAGCATGTTTTTCTAACTTTTGAACTGGTGCTCGGAATCGAATTTAGAGGGCACCGATGGAATCGCAGCGCCGGTATTTTCTTATAAACTCCACTTCCGCAGTTGCGTTTTCTCGGGTGTGGTTTTTAATTATTGGGGTTAAGTTAAGAAATAAAATAAAGTGCTGCGATAACTTTATTTTATTTCACTTAAGCCACTTAAAGCCACTTAAGCTGAGTTGAATCGGATAGGGTGGAACCCAAAATATCCTACCCACTTGGTATGATATTTGTGAGGGGGGACCTGCAAGAGCCCCACCATTTCTTTTCCTCTAAGTAATGCACCCGCGAAAACCTATTTTAATTGAAAGTCAACCGGTGCGTTTTCTGAAATTCTTAACACCCCTATTAATTGGGCAGTTAAGTCGTTACCATTAATTCATCGAATTAATGGTTCGTTTCTTAACTTTGTTTTTCGTTTGTTGGCATAAGAATAAAATAAGACCAACACATGTGGGTGTCTTGTTGAGAGGATTTGGAGAAACTCTAATTTCTTCATCCTCCTCCGCGAAGAACAAGAAGAATGCGAAGAACACGAAGAACGTCGAACCCTCGGAGATTGTCGACGCGACGCCGTGTACCGCGACGACGCGACGCCCCTTTCGCGACGCGACGATCCTCTTCTTCCACGGCGGTCAATTCCGCTAAGAACTCACGTTCGACGACTACGACGAGCTAGGGGTTTGATTCATTTAAATCTTTGTGATTTATACATGCGGTGTTTGATTAAATATTTGTTGGGAGACTTTTAAAATTGCTAACGTGGTGGGTGTGGACCAATGAACAAGTCCAAACCCACCGCCCCTTTCGTTCTTGGTGTGCGAAATGGCGGACATCGAAAAAACAAGCCGCACAGGCAATGTGAGGTCCTCACAGTGGATGATGGGCCCCGGGAGGGCCATTGGCGAAGACAGTGCCTTTTTCCGATCAACGGAACTCATCCAGTGGTCCGTGGAGCAACCCGTCGACGAGCCTCGCCGGCATGGCGGCGTCGGTGGCAGAAGGCGGCGGTGCCTGGCGCACCGCCGGGGAGAACCATCGAGGCTGAATCCGCAGTGGTAGGTCGTCCATCCCGTGACTGCACGGGACCGGCGAATGACGGGATGCGGCAGCCAACCGCGTCCGCTGGCAAGGGCTGCCCCATGCGGGGTCGCGGCTCCATCACGCGGGGGCAACACACCCCCCGCTCTGCTCGGCCGTAACCGGCCGAGCCGACCCGCTGGCTGGGTCGGACCCGGACCAGGGTCAGGTCGACCCGGTTCGGCCGACCCAGGGGGGTTGGGTCGGGTCGGTCCGGGCCCAGACCCCCCGTTTTCGGACCTTTTCAGTCTTTTGATCATAACATGAGCTACGGGCCTCCGATCGAAGCACCGTCAGCGACGATGTGATCCTTGGATCGATACGGTCGTTTCGGTATATCTCACTCAAGGTTTTAGAGTACTTTGGGTTCGGCCGAGTTGGTTCGTACACGAAACCAACCGGGCCCTCGGAGCGGAAACGCTTATATCTTGAGCCTCGGACGTCCGATTGACGTACCACCGACATTGTTGGATTCCTCTAAGTGAGACGGAACTTTTGGATTACTCTACCCGAGGTTTGGATGCAGGTGGAGTATAGTCAGGTTGGTTTTTCCTTAAAAACCAACAGGGCCCCTGGAACGAAAAACTCAATAACTCTCAGACCGGGCGTCCGATTGACGCACCGTCTGCGACATTGAGTTCCTGTTGATGATACAAGACTTTTGGATACATCAACTCTGGACTATGTGTCAGTTGATGTATCAGCCTCTCGGCTCGTGGAGCGGACCCTCCCAAACGAGCTTGCTGTGTGCGGGAACCCTAGAGCTGGCTGCGACTGCGACGACGATGATGACGACTGTACAGAGATCCTTAGTGGATTCGACAGTGACGACTACAACACTCAGTGATCCTACATGGATCAGTGCTACAGATCCTGTGTGGGTCCGATCCTATGTGGGTCAGTTCTCAACGGCCCTGTGTGGGCCAGCGCCTACAGATCTTGTGTGGGTCCGATCCTGTGTGGGTCTTTACGGGGGTTAGTTACCTATCGATCATGTGTGGGTCAGATACTTTGTGGGTCATTGCGGGGGTTAGTTACCTATCGATCCTTTGTGGGTCATATCCTTTGTGGGTCATTGAGGGGTTTAGTACCTTTCGATCCTTTGTGGGTCCGACGGCTTAGATGAATCAGTGGCAATATATGATCATCTCTATCGTCATACAAAGAAGTATTCATGTGTGAGCTGAATCCTATTTTGCTTTCCTATGCGGATTGTGTTGTGCTATCCTGTGTGGATTTAAGTTTTTCTTTCCTATGTGGACTGGGTTGTACTTGGGCTCGGATGTTGGAGCCGAACGAGAATTGATGACTTAGGTATATGTATGGGCATATACCTAAGCAGTGTCGAATGTTACTTCGTGATTGTATCTTTCCTTTGTGGATTATCCTTTGTGGATTCTGGGAGACCTTCGGGGGTCTAGGGGTCCCTATTGAGTAGCTTATACTCACCCCTATACGGGCTATGCCCACACTACGTTGTGTTGGTTGCAGACGATGGACAGCGCTGATCCTGGTTGAGGCTTGCAGAACAGGACGGTACCTGGAGGTGGACCACTGGGCGGGACGTACTCGGAGCGGACGGCTGGACCCGAGGAGTTGTGGAGGCTATCTGTAACCACCCTTTAGGTGGGAGATCCAGTGGATGGCTCGAGGCTACGGCATTACTTTTCAGTTGCTTTTTTTCCCTTTTCAGTTGTACTTTACTTTTAGTTTGGGTTTGTATACTGGCCCACTTACCTTTCCGCACTTACTGTTGTACTCATTTTTTACTTAGTGTTTACTTTTACTGCTTGCTTGCTCTGTGGTGTTTGTTTACTTTACAAAGACAATGAATTCCCTTTTTACTTGGATTTACGCCTTGGTGCTAGTCGCCAGCCCTTGGCCTATGGAAGGCGGGCTTGGGGTAGTCACGGCATGGGCCCCGAGGATGGGTTGTGACAAATTGGTATCATAGGAGTTCGGTTCTACCGCAGAACTTTGGACTATGATCTTTTTTCTAAGTGAAGCAACAGTGTTAAGTGTATTGAGTGTGTTTATCAGTCCAGGGAGTCCAATGTTGGTGCAGCGGCCGACGTATCCATACACCAGGACCCTAACTTCTGATTTCCGACTTAATGCACGAAAACATTGATTGCATGAGTGTTTCAAGTTTTCTTTGTGATTACTTTGTGTCAGCTCACCAGGTATTTTTTTCTGACCGTGGCACACCTGTTTCCTTTTCAGGATGGCCCCATGACGGCAGCCAGCTAGGGTTCTGAGAGTTGAGTGTGACGATAGCCCACCAAGCGATGAGGCCTCGGTACAAGGCCATTTGACAGCTGAGGCACCGGCGGTACCTTTACCCACCGAGCCACCGATGCTTCCAGCCCCAGCCGCTGACGATGCACATCGCCTTAGTGCACTGCATGAGTTCCAGCGCCAGCGGACGACCAGGTTCCGCGGGGAGATAGACCCCCAGGCAGCCGAGGACTGGCTGGAGGCAGTGGTACGGTTTTTCAGGTTAGTGAGGACACCAGCAGACCTCATGGTGATCCTCAGAGCGAGCCTACTGCACGCGGCAGCAGGCAGATGGTGGAGCTTGATACTCCAGGTGCATGATGAGTCATCTCTCCTCTGGACGTACTTTGAGAGCCTCTTCTGCTTGGAGTTTTTCCATGCCACCCTCTGTGCGGTACGCATCCAGGAGCTTCCTCAGCTGCGGCAGGGCAGCTTGACAGTCGCCCAGTACTCCGTGATATTTACCGATCTCTCGTGATACTCGACGGACATGGTACGAGACCCATTCTTCCGGGACCGGACCTTTGAGCATGGATTGAGACATGAGATCAGGGCATCGCTAATCTCCCTCAGCATTCTGACTCAAGCAGGAGTACTGGAGAGAGCCCTTTTGATCGAGAGCTTTCTTGCTGAGTCTTCTTCAGCAGCGAGACCTACCGCGGGGCGGCACGTAGCAGAGTCTTCTGCAGTAGGCAGTCGATGGATGACTCGTGGGTCCAGGTAGACCGGACCCTCAGGCAGATGACCTCAGGACACTGGCTCAGCAGTTCAGGGCACACAGCGCGGAGCTAGTCTTTTGAGAGGCAGGCAGTGCTACACATGCGGTGGGCAGGGCCACATGGCTCGTGACTGCCTGACCCACCATGCCGAGGAGCAGCAGACGGTTGAGGGGCCACCCAGGCAGAGGCATAGGGTCGAACGTGGCGGTCCGCAGGGAGTAGGAGGACGAGGTAGAGAAGCTGGCCGAGTAGCAGGTGGTGGGAGACGCTTTGAGGCTCTACCACCACCACCGCCAGGAGGTCCACCCCGACCACAGGGAGCTGGCGGACAGAGACAGGCACACCTCCAGGCAGCGGAGGCCTACGACCACGGCACGCCCGAGATGATTTGAGGTACTATCTGTGTTTATTACACCCTTGCTGCCTTTCTTATAGACATGGGAGCGAGTCATTCTTTCATAGTCGCTGCCCTTGTTTGGAGCTCGGAGATTCCGACAGAGCCGTTGGCTCGATCCTTACGGTTAGAGACTCCTACGGGAGTAGAATCGATGATTACGCACTAGTGCCAGCAGTGTGAGATTACTCTAGGAGGCGAGAGCTTCGGCTGGGATCTTCTTGTAGCGGCGTCGAGGCCTTACGACGTCATCTTGGGCATGGATTGGTTATCTACAGTCCATGCACAGATTGATTGTATTAGGTGCAAGGTGCGATGTGTATGCACCGACGGGAGAAGGTTCACCTTCCCCGGTGAGAAGGGAGCCTTCGCAGCACAGGATTGACTTCCGCAGAGGAGAGGACAGCCCATCACTCATCAGTTGGCTAGCCTCATCCTAGAAGCAGTTGACGTGCGGAGTCCTAGTTTTGCTGTAGTGTTGGATCAGTATGCGGACGTCTTTCCCGACGACGTTCCAGGACTACATCCTCGCAGAGAGGTAGACTTTTATATTGATATGTACCCCGGGACAGCCCCGATATCCATTCTAGCCCTTCAGATGTCGGTATGGCCACTATTAGTTCTTGGTTATGGCATTTGGCGTAGCCAATGCTCCGGAAGTGTTCATGGGCCTCCTGAACAGGATCTTTTAGCCATACCGCGATCGATTTGTCGTGGTCTTCATCGACGACATTTTGATTTACTCGACCACTGAGGAGGAGCACGCCTACCACTTGCGGGTTGTACTAGGCACACTCCGAGAGCACCAGCTTTATGGAAATCTCTCGAAGTGTTAGTTCTGGATATGTGGGGTCCACTTCTTAGGACACATCATCTCTGGGGCGGGAGTTGCAGTGGATCCTGTGAAGATCGAGGCAGTGCTAGCTTGGGAGCCACCCAGGAGCGTGACGGAGGTGCGGAGTTTCTTGGGACTAGCTGGATACTACCGTAGATTTGTTCAAGACTTCTCCAGAGTTGCGGCACCACTCTCAGCTTTGACGAATAAGGGGAAACCCTATGTATGGTCAGACAGATTTCAGAAGAGCTTCCAGGAGCTAAGACAGAGATTGACCAGCGCCCCTATCTTGAGGTTTCCAGAGGAGGGAGTTGGGTACGTAGTCTACTACGATGCATCAGGGACCGGACTCGGATGTGTCCTGATGCAGGATAGAGTGGTGATCGCCTATGGATCACATCAGTTGAGGCCGCATGAGTAGAACTACGCTACCCATGACCTGGAGTTAGCAGCAGTGGTCTTCGCTCTGAAGACATGGCGACACTATCTGATGGGCGAGCGCTTTACAGTCTTTTACTGACCATCAGAGTCTCAGGTATATCTTCTCTCAAAAGGACCTGAACCTGAGACAGCGGTGATGGTTCGAGTTCCTCCAGGACTATTACTTTGAGATAGTCTATACTCCTGGTAAGGGGAACGTGGTAGTCGATGCTCTCTACAGGAGGACGGGAATTCAACTACTTGAGGAGGCGACAGAGCAGCTTGCTACTTTGCAGATATCCTTCGTTGATAGAAATGGGGCAGCCTTCCTTCAGTCTCTCACAGTCACCCCTCCACTATTGCAGCGGGTCAGAGAGGCACAGCGTGGGGATGCTGACTGTGATAAGCGGCGTGCATAGATATCCTCAGGACAGGCACCTGATGGTTTATCCTTGGAGAAGAGAACGAAGTCCTTTTTAGAGGATTTACCTTGGTACCAGTTTCTTTACGGGAGGAGGTTCGGAGAGAGTTTCACACTTCTCCTTTGGAAGTACATCCCGGAGTGGCGATGATGTACCAAGATCTCAGACTCGACAGCACTGGTGGCCGGGCATGAAGAAGGTTGTGGAAGAGTTCATTTCTCGATGCCTCACCTACCAGTAGGTGAAGGCAGAGCACCAGGTACCAGCAGGCTTGGTACAGCCCTTTGAGGTCCCGAAGTGGAAGTGGGACGGGATATCTATGGACATCATGTCTGGACTTCCACGCACTTCCAGAGGTCACGAATCCCTTTGGGTGATTGTCGACCGACTCACCAAGTCATCTCACTTCTTACACATCAGAGAGAAGGGCTCAGTGGAGAGCTTGGGACGTCTCTACATCCAGGATATTGTACGGCTTCACGGTGTGCCATCATCTATCCTCTCTGATCAAGATGCTCGCTTTACTTCCTGGCTTTGGAAGGGGTTGCAGGAGACGTTCGGGACGCAGCTACATCTAAGCACCGCCTGTCACCCTTAAACGGATGGTCAGACGGAGAGGACCATTCAGACTCTCGAGGACATGCTCCGCGCATGTGTCCTCGACTTTGGTCGCAGCTGGGAGGACCACCTACCCTTGGTGAAGTTTGCGTACAACAACAGCTACCACTCCACCATCGGGATGGCACCATACAAGGCATTGTACGACCGACCTTGCAGATCTCCTTTGTGCTGGATAGAACCTGGGGAGTCAGCACTTGTGGGACCAGAGATGGTCCAGGCCATGACAGAGAAGGTCCAGGTCATACAGGAGCAGATGAGGACAGCTCAGAGCTGACATAAGTCTTATACTGACAGGAGGCGGAGGCCACTAGAGTTCGAGGATGGCGACCACATCTTCTTGCGTGTCTCACCTCGACGTGGATTATGGAGATTTTGTCGAGGCGGAAAGTTGTCTCCACGCTTCATCAGACCATTGAAGGTCCTCAGCAGGATTGGCGAGATGGCTTATCGCCTGGCTCTACCACCTCAGTTGCACCGGGTGCATGACGTCTTCCACGTATCTCAGCTGAGGAGATACGTGCATGACCCGACGCAAATCATTGACCATGGGGAGCTGGACGTTGATGATGGGGCGACTGTTGCGGAGTTCCGGGTGGAGATTGAGGATTGACAAGAGCGGGTCCTACGTGGACGGGCGATTCCTCTTGTGCACATCAGATGGCAGCACGGGAACCACTAGAAGAGCACTTGGGAGCGGGAGGCTCAAATGCATGCTCAGTACCCACATTTGTTTCCCTAGTTTATGATGTATCTTTAAGGGGACTTTAAGCCCTGAGGTGGGAGTGATGTAAAGACCCGTAAAATTTAAGGAAATTTTTTTCTTAATTTTATTTGGAATTTTACAAGAACGTAGTTTCTTACGGTACCTGATTCCGAGGCCCGGTGTGCCCGGAATCATTTTCCGAAGTTTGGCTCGGGTACGTTCAGTGAATGAATGAGCAAGTTTTTCTAACTTTTGAACCGGTTATCAGAATCGAATTCTGAAGGCACCGATGGAATCGCAGCGCTGGTATTTTCATAGAAACGCCATTTCTGGAGTTGCATTTTCTTAGGTGTGGTTTTTAATTTTTGGGGTTAAGTTAAGAAATAAAATAAAGTGGTGCGACAACTTTATTTTATTTCACTTAAGCCACTTAAAGCCACTTAAGCTGAGTTGAAGCGGATACAGTGGAACCCAAAATATCCTACCCACTAGGTAGGATATTTGTGATGTGGGGCCTGCACGAGCCCCATCGTTTCTTTTCCTCTAAGTAACGCACCCACGAAAACCTATTTTAATTGAAAGTCAACTGGTGTGTTTTCATAAATTCTTAACGCCCCTATTAATTTGGCAGTTAAGTCGTTACCATTAATTCATCGAATTAATGGTTCGTTTCTTAACTTTGTTTTTCGTTTGTTGGCATAAGAATAAAATAAGACCAACACATGTGGGTGGCTTGTTGAGAGGATTTGGAGAAACTCTAAGTTTTTCATCCTCCTCTGCGAAGAACGTGAAGAAATGCGAAGAACGCGAAGAATGCGAAAAACAAGAAGAACGCAAAGAACTCCGAACCCTCGGAGATTGTCGACGAGACACCGTGTACCGCGACGACGCGACGCCCCTTCCGCGATGCGACGATCCTCTTCTTCCGTGACGGTCAATTTCGTGAAGAACTCACGTTCGAAGACTACGACGAGGTAGGGGTTTGATTCATTTAAATATTTGTGATTTATACCTGCGGCGTTTGATTAAATATTTGTTGTGAGACTTTTAAAACCGCTAACACGGTGGGTGCGGACCAACGAACAAGTCCGAACCCACCGCCCCTTTCATTCTTGGTGTGCGAAACAGCGGACGTCGACCAAACTAGCCGCACGGGCGATGTGAGGTCCTCGCAGTGGAGGACGGGCCCCGGGAGGGCCATTGGAAAAGGCGGCGCATTTTTTCGACCACCGGAACTCGTCTGGTGGTCCGCGGAGCAACCCACCGGCGAGCCTCGCCGGCACGGCGGTGCCAGCGGTAGAAGGCGGCGGCGCATGGCGCACTGCCGGGGAGAACCGCTGCTGATGAAGCCGCGGCGGCAGGTCGGTCGTCCCGCGACCGCACGGGATCGGCGAAGGATGGGACACGGCAACCAGCTGTGTCCGCTGGCAAGGGCGGCCCCACACGGGGCCGCGGCTCCATCACGCGGGGGCAGCACGCCCCCCGCTCCGCTTGGCCGTAATCGGCCGAGCCGACCCGCCGGCCAGGCCGGGTCACACCCAGGCCGGTTCGGGCCGACCCAGGGGGGTTGGGCCGGGTCTGTCTGGGCCCAGACCCCCCGTTTTCAGACCTTTTCGGTCTTTTTCTCATAACTTGAGCTACGGGCCTCCAATCGACGCATCGTCAGCGGCGATGTGATCCTTGGATCAATATGGTATTTTTGGTATATCGCACTCAAGGTTTCGGAGTACTTTGGGTTCGGCCGAGTTGGTTCGTACACGAAACCAACCGGGCCCTCGGAGCGGAAACACTTATATCTTGAGCCCCGGACGTCCGATTGACGTACCGCCGACTTTGTTGGATTCCTATAAGTGAGAAGGATATTTTGGCTTACTCCGCCCAAGGTTTGGATGCAGGTGGAGTACGTTCGGGTTGGTTTTGCCTTAAAAACAAACCGGGCCCCTGGAACGAAAAAGTCAATAACTCTCAGACCAGGCGTCTGATTGACGCGTCGTCTGTGACGTTGAGTTCCTGTTGACGATACAGAACTTTGGGATACATCAACTCTGGACTATGTGTTAGTTGATGTATCAGCCTCTCGGCTTGTGGAGCGGACCCTCCCGAATGAGCTTTCTATTTGCGGGAACCCTAGAGCTGGCTGCGACTGCGACGACGACGACTGTACAGAGATCCTCAGTGGATTCGACGGCGACGACTATAGCACTCAGTGATCCTACGTGGATCAGTGATACAGATCCTGTGTCGGTCTGATCCTATGTGGGTCAGCACTCAGCGGTCCTGTGTGGGCCAACGCCTACAGATCCTGTGTGGGTCCGATCCTGTGTGGGTCTTTGCAGGGGTTAGTTACCTATCGATCCTGTGTGGGTCAGATCCTTTGTGGGTCATTTCGGGGGTTAGTTACTTATCGATCCTTTATCAGTCAGATCCCTTGTGGGTCATTGCGGGGGTTAGTACATTTCGATCCTTTATGGGTCCGACGGCTTAGATGAATTAGTGGCAATATATGATCACCTCTATCGTCATACAAAGAAGTATTCATGTGTGAGCTGAATCCTGTTTTGCTTTCCTATGTGGATTGTGTTGTGCTATCCTGTGTGGATTTACGTTTTTCTTTCCTGTGTGGACTGGGTTGTACTTGGGCTCAGATGTTGGAGCCGAACGAGAATTGATGACTTAGGTATATGTATGAGCATATACCTAAGCAGTGTCGAATGTTACTTCGTGATTGTATCATTCCTTTGTGGGTTTTGGGAGACTTTTGGGGGTCTCGGGGTCCCTACTGAGTAGCTTATACTCACCCCTGCACGGGCTATGCCCACACTACGTTGTGTTGGTTGTAGACGACGGACAGCGCTGATTGTGGTTGAGGCTTGTGGAACAGAACCATACCTGGAGGTGGACCACTGGGCAGGACGTACTCGGAGCGGACGGCTGGACCCGAGGAGCTGTGGAGGCTATCTATAACCACCCTTTAGGTGGGAGATCCAGTGGATGACTTGAGGCTGCAACATTACTTTTCAGTTGCTGTTTTTCCCTTTTCAGTTGTACTTTACTTTCAGTTTGGGTTTGTATATTGGCCCACTTACCTTTCCGCACTTACTATTGTACTCAGTTTTTACTTAGTGTTTACTTCTATTGCTTTCTTGCTATGTGGTGTTTGTTTACTTTACAAAGGCAATGCCTTCCCTTTTTACCGGGATTTACGCCTTGGTACTAGTCACTCGCCCCTGGCCTATGGAAGGCGGGCTTGGGGTATTCACGGCACGGGCCCTGAGTACGGGTTGTGACATTTTATAATTCTCTTAGTATGTTGATTTTATATAAAATTCACTATTCTTATATATATGCAACAAATCCTATATCTTAATCCATCATTACGATTTCTTGGGACATTATGTTTATATCATTAGGAATCATGGCTTATGATTTTCCTATATTTATCCCATAACTCATGTTTATGTTCTTTGATAAGATCAGTATGATATAATAATGTTATGATCATGTTATCATACCCTGAAATTAATCTTTAGGCTTATATGTCTCACTTGTTTATCCATACTGAGATTCTAAGCCAACCCCTTTTTATGTTTTCTTTCCCTAGGTTATAAATAGATTGTTTAGGTAGATGTGATAAAGATGTAGATCCTTATGGGAGATGTTGAATATATTTCACAAGTTTAGAACATTTTTTCCATGTTTCCAAAGACACAAAACTATCACAATCCCCATGCATTATTTTTTGTAATATACTGAATATTCATATAAAATTATAAAATATACATGTATCACAATCCTGGGTAGCTATAGTTGGTATCAAGTGATTGGTTTTTTAAAACATTTTAAAATAGGATGGGAAACATTTTGTGAGATCCATAGTTATATTTCTATGGACTTTTATCGGGACATCTCTAAGGATAAATATAATGGTGGGTAAACGTTTAGAAAATTCTCCTACAATTTTGGTAAAGGATGGAGTGAGTGGATTTTGAGAAATTAATCCATGTATAGATACTACTGGTGGATATTCCACTGGAATAGATGTTCTTGGGGTAAAAACTCCAAAATTGTGTTCTAGACATGACTCGGGGTAATCCCGAACATATGAATGCGCCTTATAACACACATGGTTTGATACTCCTGGGGGATGTGCTTTGAAATTGACAAAATCTTCATAAATTATCATTAAGGATATATTTCTAATTTTTATTTGATTAAACTAGGAGAAAAATAAGTTTTCATAGATTAAAAATATATGATCCATGATTTAGACATCCAATAAGTAATTTTCTATGATTATGTGCATTTCTTAAATGATATGTGTTTCTCACCTCATGTTTTTAGGTTTTAGTCAATGTACTAAACTACAAATATCGAGGTTAACATTAAATGTTTTATATGTGGAATTTATTGGAATTAATTGAATTTATTTACCTAGGTAATGTATAATACCATAAATCAGGAAGGTGGTATGAGTATCAATTACACATATGATGATAATGAGACCACAAATGACATGTGAAATGAATGTGATGTTTTTCTGATATTATTTATATTTAAAATAAGATGAATGATTATATTGAGGTTGAGAAACCATAATATGTGATTTATATTTCATATTATTGGATATTGGTATTAGGTAATAAGATAATGAAAACTATGTAATTTTACAAGAATAATGTTGGATTAATGAAGTAGTTATTTTTTGGAATTAAATTATGATATTATATGAATAATGAAATGTGTAGTGTTTTTAGTATAAGTTTTCATTATATATCGAAAAGTTCATGGTGAATGGAAATGAAGACATAGAAATGTGATAGCATGGAAAGGTTATGTTTTGATTAAAGGAAGGGAACACTTAATGAATTCCTGAAATTGTGATAATGATATTTGGATAATGATATGTTGTCTATGAATAATAAAATTTGATTGTACTGATTACCCTAGAACAGGTTATTGAAAAAGTTTTATATGTCATCAAGGATAAATATTACTACTTCATGGATTTAAATAAAATATACAATAGTGATATTAATAAGTAATAATTCATTTTTTCAAAAAAGGTTTTATGGTAATTTACTAAGAGGGTATTCACATGTTAGGAATGTGACAACAAAGAGATAATTTTTCATATATGGGGAATCAATGTTATATTTTTTTGTGACTACACTACCAATGTTTTGGAAATTCATCATTGGGAAGTGTTATAAGGTTAACCATATATGGAAAAAATATGTTAAACATCATATAAAGCTAGTAATATATTATTATGTTGTCTCCATATGAGAATTCATGCATATTAGATAGTGTGTTGAAACTACATTGCGTTAATGACTGCTAATGAAAAATGGGATTTAATATAATGGTTATAATAATATATTAGTAATTTAAGAATCCAAAGTTCACCATTATTTTTAGAGAAATAGGTTAATTGGATCAATGAACAAAAAAGGGAGAGGTTTCCCTGATATCATGGATGAATATATTTTTCATGAAAATTATTTAACTTTAGGAAAATGGATCTTGAAAACAAAAATGTTATTCTGATACATTTATTTTTAATGAATCTATATGTTACATAGGTAATCTCATATATTTGTTTATCTAATTGTTAAATTTTTCTAGACCTATTCCTCTATCACTCTCCATCAGAACATCATAGTCATATTTTTCTTCCATGTCCATGTTTTCACTTCTAACCAATGATCTCCTATGTGGAAATATAATAATATTTTACATTGGGAAATATTTATGTAGAAAAATTACCTTATATGTAGAAAAATTACCTTTTATTTATGTGAATGAAGCATTCATGTATAAAACATTTTTTTAAGCTAGATCAATTTCGAGGGAGAAATTCATTTTAAGGGGGGTAGATTGTAACACCCTAATATTTTTTGAAATATTTTTTTGAATTGATATATCATTTTAGTTATTTTTAATTTTTTGTGACACATGAAATAATTATATATATATATATATATATATATTAAACTACTATGTCTGATATTCTTTTCACACAATTCTGACTTGGCTTATGTTACATGCAATACCGACTTGGCATATGACTTGGTGTATATTACACACAACACTGACATGGCTTATGATGCACGAAACACTATGTTTCTACTAAAAATATTTATTATATAATTATTTAAATGATTTAATTTTAACCTATCCATTAAAACTAGATTTAGTAATATTTATAACCACTATTAAAATATTTTTAATTTTTTTTATATAAATAAAAAAAATAGATAATGAAATAAATGATTTTCAGTAATGTCCTTCTACGTTAAAAATAATGTTTTATTGAATGAAAACGTTTTAATAGTAAAAGTAATTTTATGCACATTGAGAAATTTAATTTCATAAAATATTTTTCATTTTTTAATCATCACGTTCAAATTATCCTTGGTTGATATTTGGGTTTTTTCTAAGAAACATCATTTTTTTAAGGAAAAGTGAAAACTACTTATTTTTAGTTAACAACAGCCTTTTTGTTTAAATAATTATTAATATTAAATAAAAATATAATTTTTTTGATCTCCCATTAGAAATATATTGCATCTATTAATACACCTTAATTCATTATATTTAATTTCACATTGAAATTGAATAAAAATATTCACAAACTTTTGACCATTTTTTTATAATAAAAACCTCTTATTTCATCCCGTCTATAGGATTAGAATAAATCTTATTTTTTTCACATATATGATTTGAATTTAAATTTTTTTTCAAAATCCAATTTATTAATTTTATTATTTACATTTTAATAATATCATCTTAAATATTGATCTAAATTATTAGTAAAAGTGATTAAAATTAATCAAAGTTTTTAAGGACAAAATAAGACTAATTAGGGACAAAACCATAACTATAATGTCCTACATGATCTATAAACTTATCCAAATAACATTTTAGATCTAAATATCTTATAGAAATCATATATTATTTATTGTATGGGTTTTTTATTCCTTTTCAGTTAAGAACATAAGTACAGCAAACTAGTTTCAAAAAATTCCATGTGAGTCCTTTTCCTTCCGTATAAAAATCCACCAGCTCTCCCACTTCCTCACACTGTTCAAACCTCTTATGCTAGGAAAATAAATTCCCAATAAACTTCATCAAAATATTCCCTTCATAATATAAACTTTCCATTGGGGATAAGGAATTCTAAGGGTATTTATTGATACAAACCAATAGGAGTTCTTGATTAAGATGTGTTGTCTTCTCTGAAATCCATTAATTTTTTAATTCGACACTAACTTAATTTTCTTAATTCTGTGATTATATATCCAAAATAGTATCATAATTATACTATGCTGTTTTATGTAATTGCTTCAATCTACAATTACACATAACTTCATCTAATGCGTAACAAGCATACTATTTTTGTGTACGGTGAATTACTACCTCATCAAATGATGATTGGTCATTTTTAAATTACAACCTATAGTTGTGGAATTTTTCATAGAAACTATATTTACATATTATATATAATATATTTATAATTTTTTATGCTTATTTAATTTTTATTTGAAAAATAACATTATGCTTTCCATCTTCTATAAATAAGATATTTTCATTTGTGGAAGTGTGGACTACCACCCCTCAAAGCGATGTGATTCATACATACACTATATGGATTGTATTAAATAAGGTTTTAGTGAATATATATGATATATATGATATCATAAATATAAATTAATAATGATATATATTCATATATTTCATTTACTTTCTTTATCTCAACACGCCAATTAAACGAAAATAGCCCTCATGTGTATGTACGTCCAACCGTCTCAATGAATGGAGTATTCCATTTCCTAACAATAAACTCTAAAGATTATTATAATACACATATAATATATATAATTGATATTTATATCACGTTTTAATTTCTGGAATCTTTATATAAGTATAAGTACCAACAATATAAAAAATCGTGGCACATATGAACAGCAATGTGAATACTACCCGGTGTGAAACCATAACATATGATGTTTAAAAAGAGGGTAATATAAGTTTGTAATAAAATCATATATGGTCTTAGATACAATTATATGGTTTGGTAAAATATTTATAATAAATTTATATTTATTAGATTGGGGTTTTGATCATGTATGATGAGAGTCAAAACATACGGTAATGGGATTTTATCTCGCTTTTTATTCCTCTGAGATACATGATTTATTCGTCACTCATTCCTTTTTTCTGGCATAACTATATCCATATATTGTATTATGTTAATTTTATAAATAAAATTATTAATATTAACATATCCATTTTATTATCTTTAATTCATGGGGTTCTTGTTTCAACAGTTACCAAATCGGTGAAAATGTTTTATCTCAATTTGCCTTCTTTGAGAGGCATGTTTTGTTATGAACCTAAACACTTATTCTAGGTGTAAATACTTCCATTTTACTTGTTCTGTCATTAATCTTATTATTTTCATAATATTTTCAACTTCATGTAATAACATTTTCTTACATAGATAGTATGATCCCAAGTTACCATTTTATAATATTTTATTGTGAAACTTTCTTCACTTTTTGAGATTGTTTACCTTTATGCATCCTTTAATTAATTCATAAATACCATCTCCCAAGACATTAATGAAATTTCTTATATTATTGTTAATCATGTTATATTCATTTAGTGGTACCATTTAGTTCTATTTTTTACATAATATAGTTAAGAATATATTTTTAAGAATGCACAACTCTTCCCTCTCATCAGTGGGAAATCTATGTTCTTTAAAAACATTGTTTAATAAAAAAAGGAATCCAAAAATATTCTACAAATCTCATATGATCATGAGAAGAAATTTTTACCCATTTTATATGTTAACAACATTTTCAAAGGAATCTTCTTATCAATTTCTGATTGATCCAATTTTCTATTCTTTTTACTATATCAAATTAACGTTATTTTAACCTCGTAGGACATGTATTGATCAATCCACATAAATCCTCTAGAACATTATTTTCATGTTTAAAGGTTATTTTATATGAAAATTTTTGAAATATTAATTTTTAAAATAGTTATTTTTAAAAAATTTAAGCTTCTTTTTATGTTTTAAAGTGAAATGGTTTGGAAAAGGTTGTATATTTTATGGAGGCTTTTTAATATAATAAATGATATTTTCTTCAAGAAATTTTTTTAGAATACCATTCCATGTTATTTCCATCTATGATGACATCCTTTGACGTTACTCAAGCACTTATAGGAAATTATCTAAATGATCCATTCATATCCTTTGTATGAATGATTAATTTTATTTCCATTGTCTTTATGAAATCTATTAATCATTCATGATATATTTGTTTACAAAATCTATTCCCAATCCATGGGTTAGATAATTTTGAAACCTTCTTCATTTCATGGGTAATTATTTGATGAAATTACTATACAACATATCTCTTTTCCATAGGTTATGATTTTATGGATTTTTATTTATATCCATTTAATTTTTTGGGTAATGATTTGATGTTTATAAAACTCATATAGTTTTATGGGGCTTGATATGATGAAACTTTTAATTATCTGGTGGAACATTTATGAAGTATTTTATTATGATAAGGGTGGGAAATATGTTACTACACAAACATTTATTAATGAAAATTCATATTGATCTAATTAAGTGTTTTATTATGTAAAATTGATATATAAAACATTTTCACTTCCATAGTTTTTTGTTTTTGGATTTAAAACTACCATTTTGAATTGTTATTGTTGATAATATAGTCATTGAACAATGATCACTTGATTAGTATCAGTATAAGGTTTTAACAAAACCAATTTACTCAAACAACAGGAGTGATTTCTTCATCAAGTAGAATTGATACATATGAAACCCATTTTTCGGAGATCAGAAAGGAGGTAGGCTTAATGGGATTCTCTCTTGACCATGCCCAAGTCCATATTAAAAATTTTAAGCTTTAATAGAACCACATATGGAAGCAGTGAATGTTAATAGAGATTACTACATGTGTGATGTTATCCAAGCCACTCCAAGAGTTTGTCACAATCACACATGTTACCGTTTGGTCTTACGCGGGTGTTATAAGAGGGTTTTTAATAAGACATTAACATTACGGTTATGCGAATTATTTTATATAAATAATATACAATCATTTTTTATTATCACTTCATAAATGGGTTTTAAATCAAAAATAGAATTTTTAGTTAATATTTAATTATGAAATCTATTTTGATAAATTAATGAATTTTTAAATTAAATAATATTTTAGAAAAATATTATTACTAAATAATTTTTTATTATATATAAATGATCATATATTTTTTATTAAAACAATTGTAATTTTTATTTTGTTTTTAAAGTTGTTTTTGTGAAAACCCTTAATTTATAATAAGTGTTGGTTTTTATCATAAAAGTGAAAAATCACATATTTATAAAATTATTTAGTTAAAATTAATATTTCTTTTGGTTTTAGGGTGTAGAAATTAACTAATGGTGAATTTTACATTATTTCTAAGACAACCAAAATTTTGGGTAAACATTAAATATCGTTTAATTATATAATGTGTATTATGACAACATAATGACCCAATAGTGACGTAATAAAATACAATAAAATTTTTTCCGGCCAATAAATTATTTAAACTTAAAATAATGATATTTTAGATTGGTTTGATTAATTTTATGGCACCTTAGTGGACCCTCCAATACATATATATCATTTTTTTAATTTTAAAATAATTTATTTTAGAGTGTGTCTAACCTCCATGTATTCACTCCTAATATTTTTTTTATTTTTGGTCATTGTCTTTATAACATAATTTTTATACTCCCCATGGGAAAAATCATTGATAAAAACCCATGGTTGGGTTTTTTCCTTTTGACTAGTTTAATGTGTACTATCGAAAACCTAAATAATAAAGAATTTCCTCACTTTTACAATATAGTCCCAGTCAATCTCTCATTCCTCTTCCATAAAACCATTTTGATCTCGACCTACGCCTTTCATCCCTTCTCTATAATATCCCTAGGTGCCCCAAGATCCCAAGAAGCCACTCTAAAGCCTCTCCAAAGCCTTTGAGATCACACGCCCACATTAGGGATTTATTCCATTCTCATTTTTTACAAGCACATGAGCCTCATCCCAGTTGGTGAGGTATATTTAAGTGCATCAACAAGACCCAGGGTCAAAAACTAGGTAAAGGCATATTTATGGGGTACTCTAGCAGGCACTGTAGTAGTAATGTACAAAGTGCAGGTACTGTAGCAGGTATTGTTCGATATTGTAGTAGCATGAACTATTCACCTAGAGCCATCGGTTTGGGCATGGAGTCCTTATGGTTATCAGTCCAACCAGGAATTTGGGTCATTAGGACTTTCGGGCCACTATTAAGGCCTTCGGGCCACCTCAAGGCCATCGGGCCACATGCAGTTTCCCCAGACACACTACAATACAAAAGTAGCCCCATAAGTGGATTCAGAGTAGGTACACTCACCAGAGTAGATCCAAATGGATTTGTTAGAATGAGATGGTATAGCTATGCCATCAGGACCAGCCTGTGCTTACAAGGGAAGCCTAGCCAGACGGCCATGCGAAGGTGGAGAGCTACTATCATGATGAAGATGCTGGGGAGGGGCAGTTCATTATAGATAGTCTTGTGGAATTACCTAAGACCTTCGGGTCATGTAATTTCATAAGCCTACGGTCCATGTAATCTCTGAGCCTATATTCCATGTAAGGGTTCCCCCTCATCCCTTGAATGGAGGGTTATCAAAAATCAAAAACAATTAAGGCCTTCAGGCCATTCCGCATTTTTTACAAATTTCATTATGTTGTTAGGCATTTTTATTTTCAATTAAAGATGCGAGGGTATGATTTCTCACCTCTCATATACATCCCCATTTATTTTTTATTGATGAGTTACCCCTTTTTCTCTTATTAATGACTCCCTTGTACACTTGTTACCATGCCAAAATTCCGTAATGGATTTCTTTCTCATCATATGCATTCTATCAATTATTTTATATTATATATCTAAATTCCATTACATATGTTGGGACATGTATCTATATGACTAAATGACTGTACATTTCATATAAATATTCATAGATACCCCTTTATCTCTCATCATCCATTTTTTTTAATTCTTATGTCACACAACTGTGCTGCTGAAATTGCACCACAGTTTTCCAATCCAATGTCATTGTGTAGTAAATACCATGACCATTTATCTATCAAGAGTATTCCCATTTACACACAATTATTTATAGATTATATCCTTTCATGTATTTATTCCATTTTATTTTATCATGGAATAAATGATGATGTGGAATGATTTCATGTTGTATGATCCATGTGGCACAGTTAAGCATGAAATGAAATGATTAAGAATGTGCACCCCAATAGCGCTCCAATGCATTGGGTAAATATAAGAATATGATATGTCAAGTTGAATGAGTTTTTACACATGATAATTCAAGTGAAATGAGGGTTTACTCATTCTCCATGTCGAATGAGTCTTGAACCATGCAAATATCATGTAAAATTTTCTTTCCACATTTCCAAGCTATGATGATCATACTATATCATGCCTTTATGTTCACATTTCTCTTATGATCTATTGATATTATTTTTGACTAACATGTACTATATTCTTCATGTTATTCCTTTTTTACTCCTTTATTGGGATTTATATCGCACCATTTTCTTATGAATTTCCTCAGGTCATCCCAAGAAATGCTATGTATGAATGAATTTTATGGTCATATAAAATAAGTTTCCAATAAATATGTGGGGGTTTTTTATTCTATATTGATATGTAATGTTCCTAATTCCCCAATACACTAGGCATCTCGATCCTCAGAGTTTTATGAATTCTAATTTTATTTAATAAATATTGTTAATGTGTATAATAAAGAGTAGCATTGTTATAGTTGGAATTAGAGGATAAGTATAGTTATTTTTGGGACCTAGGATTATAAATTCATAGTAAAACCCACATGGATAAGACTAAGTATAATGAATAAATCAAAAAAAAATTGTATGTATTGAGTAAGTGGTTTATCATGAAAATAAATTCTTATCTAGATACAAAAAAGTAGTGGAAGCTCTGGCACCAATGTATCTAGGGGTAAAACCTGAAAACACCAACTTGAACTAAAATCGAATGGGAACTGGGGAGTGGAAATTGGCCTTGTTGCACTCTTGGTTGTGACACTCCTGGGGGATACGCTTCAGTAAATTCCCAAGTGTAGTATGAAACATTATTAAAAGAAAAAAAATCACTCTAGGAATATATGATGGGAAATAGATCATGGATATTATAGATTGAATCCTCTAAATTCATATGTTAAGGAAAAAAATAAAATTTTAATGTTATCACTTTGTGAATTTGTATTCACCTTTATGTGTTACCCATAAACTTCCTTTTATTCCAACCAATGGCTAGTAATATGAGGAGTTGGGCTAACAAACTATGCGATGATCAATGTGATTAATGTTCAAATGAGATTCCCAATCTGATTGGAGTGGGAATCACAATCTTTTTCATGATAAAATCTCAATTTACATCATGTATTGAGTAGAAACATGGGTCTAGATGAAAATTCAACCCCCTAAGAAAGAACAAGCCACAACATGGAGCTTCATGGGACAAATGCCTCCTAATTTTAATGGATCATCTTATCCCTCAATCATAAAACAATGAAGGATTCCTATAAAATATTTTTTGAAAAATATTTTCTGTGCACCCTCCAACATAAGATGGAAAGGGACTTCTATTCCATCAAGAGGAAAGATAATGAATTCATCAGATCATATGAGGTAAACATTGCATGGCTTACATGATACACCTCTGACATTGCAGTTACCCTCGAATGCATGGTTTTCTAATTATTTTGTGGTATAAACCCTTTACTATAGAATTCCATAGAGATTCGTGACTTCGATAACACTGAAGAAATTGTCCGATGTTTCCTCAAAGTCAAAATGGAGATCAGCAAATCCCAGGGGTATCATGGAGATAAGAAGTGTAAGTCACACTTTAATTCAGGCAGTTCAATAGATAAATCTAATGGTTAATTGAAAATACAACACTCTAGTGTCCAAAGGTGCAGAAAAAAGCACCCCCTGAAATTTCCCGAAGTGGAAGAGAAAAATATTTAGGTGTAGAAGAGAAGGGGAGCTGGCTATTAACTTCTGACAAGAAAAACTCTATGTTGTGATAGTTGAGAGTAATGATCTGTTCAAACCTCAACGCATTTTTTATTGCTTAAAATTCTCTGAAACATGGAACATTTCAAACCATTTACCTAAGCCTAGGGTTTTCTAAAGCATTCAATAAACCTTCAACGCAGCAAGGGGGAGATTTTTCCATCACTACTGTCGGTGATGACCCTAACAATGAAGTAGTGATAGGTACGCTAGTTAATCATTCATGAACAGAGAACATACTTTTTGACTTTAGTTCTACACATTCTTTTATAACCCAGATGTATAGTATAACAATCCCAATACCACCACAATTCCAGGAAATAGAGATGTTAGTGAGAAGCGAAAATGGGGAAATCATTGTATCCCATGAATATAACTCTTCCCCTGTGAGATTATGTGGTTGGAAATTCCCATTGAACCTCTTCATACCCCCCCCAAGTAAAATTTTATGCAATTATTGTCATGTACTATCTTTCCCTATATGTAACCAACATAAATTTCTATGAGAGGTAAATCTCTCTTCATATGGAGAATCGACCCCCGATACTCTAAATGTGCAAGGAGTGGGATTATTCTTATTTAGCAACGTCATATAATTCATGGATATTATTCCACTCTTTTCATGCATATCACACTCAGATTATTGAGTATAAGGAAGAAACCATCCTCGAAGAAATTCATATTATGAGGGAATTCAATAAAGTGTTTCCCGGGGAATTTCATGGTCTTCCTCAAAGAATAGATGTGTAATTCTCAATTAATCTTCTACCTGGGGATTTTCCGATATCCAAGACTCTATATAAAATTGATGTTGTGGAGTTCAAAGAGCTAAATAATCAAATACAAGGGAATTTGGATAAAGGATTTATGTTCTGAAGTGCTTCACCATAGGGTGTACTAATCCTCATTGTCAATGAAAAGGATAGGCCAATGCACCCTTGCATTGATTACTGTGATCTCAACAAAATTATGATAATGGAAAATTATCACCTTCCATTAATTGATGACCTAATTGATTAGAAACATGGAGAAAAAAACTTCTCCAATGTGGATTTTCAGTCATGATATTACAAAGTAAGGGTGAAGAAGGAGGATATCCCCAAGACAACTTTTCATACAAGGTAAAGAAACTATGAATTCATGGTAATTCCTATCACACTCACTAATGATATAGTAATCCTTATTTACATGATTAATATATTCATTAGTGATTACCTCAACAAAATTTTGGTAGTCATTATAGACAATATTTTAATATACTCTAAAACCGAGGATGAGCTTGAGGAGCATCAAAGAACTATACTAGAGACCATGTGAAAAGAGAATATCTATGCAAAGTAAAACAAGTTTGATTTCAGGTTTATTTAAGTATCTATCTTGGGACATATGATCACACGAAATAAAAAATTTAACACAGCAATATTTTATAGTAAGTTATTTTTTTTAAAGAAATTCAATAGCTTGCGCTACACGCAACACCGAGTTCAAGTGCACCACGAATTACCAAACTAACCGTTCAAAAGCAGTTACAAATAATATTAACTGAATTTGGAATTTTATATACTCCGTATAATTTTAGATTCCATATTATGTGTTTCTTAGACATAATATAATAACAAATTCATTTTTTCACATTAAATAAGTATTTATCAGAAAATGTAATTTTACCACCTTTTAATGGAAAACCCTTTTTAAAACCAATAATTGACACTTTAATATATTAAATTTAATAAAATTAAATTATTCTTTAGAATCAAGAAATAAAATTTTATTTTGGATAAATTTTCGGTACTTTTCCGATATCTTTCGTATTTTGATGAATACTGAAAAATACTAAATTTTAATTGAAAGCATCTTTTTAAATCGAAATGATTTATAGTGTTAAATTATGCATTTAAATGGTTTGTAAATATAGTTAGATTATATTTTTATCATTTAATATATTTTAGGTCATTATTTTTAATTTCAAATTTAAATATGACATAAACACATGCCAATATTTTGATAGTATTTACTTTTTAAAAACATGCTTTTTGATATTGACAACAGGAATTAATTTTAAATTAATTAATGAAACTAATATCTCTTGAATTTGGTCAAATAAAATATATTTTTGATTTTGGAATATCAAAATTATCTTAGGGTAAATGTATTGTATTTTTCTGAAAACATTCAATTTTTTATGAATAGTGCAAAACACTATGTTATAGTTTAAAACTGACTTTTTTATTTAACTAATTATTTATTTAATTCAAATTTATTTTTAGTAAAAATAGATATATAATACCTATATATGTTCAATGTAATTCATTGGTTTCATTTTATAATAAAATTATATGTATGAATTTTTATTGATCTTTTTACCATATTTTACCCACCTTTTAGAAGTATTTGCAAATTGGCATAAAACTTAATTTTACCACTTATATTAATAGAATTTAAAAAATCCAAGAGACACTGTTATTATTAGTATGTAAAATATAGTTCAATAAGATGAAAATAATTTTTGGCGAATAATAACTTTTGACTTTTATTTACCATGGTTCAATGTAAATAGGGTAATTAAAGGAAAAATTATATTATAATTACCCTAAGACATGTCCTAATTATATTGGATAAGTTTAATTCAACAAAAAAGAACCTTATAAATAAAATATGATCATCTAATTCCACTTGGATTAGATTAGGACATTTTTTATAATTTTATTTAAAGAAGAGTAAAAAGTGTTAAATTCAAAGTTTACTAACTAAACTATTTTTAATATATGGTTATACATAAGATAAATTAGACTATAAATATTAATTAAAAGATAAAATATTTCCTATATAATAGTATTTTATTTATAATTTATAGTGTTTAAATAATTAAATTTATTTAAGACACAATGATGATGTAGTAATTACCTTCTTAAGGAAATATTAAAATAGTTTATATTATAAATAATAAAATTAAAAGAATTTAAATGTTTTTATGCCATCTACGAATTTTTTAGGTTAATATTACATGTTAGGGTTGATTTGATAATTTTTTTTGAAGTGATAAGGTTGTTATGACTTTCACAGAAACCAAATAACAAATAGTGTCAAAATTGACATAAATTAGTTTTTAATACAAACACTATATTATTGGTAGATATAATTTTTCTAAAATTATATGTTTCAGCCAAAGGGCTTAAATAATATTATATATGTCATTAATAAAACACTTTATGTTCCCTTGAATGTTTAGTGTATTCGTATTAACCATATAGTGTAAGAATACCAGAAGACACTGTAAAAGACAATCTATTTAACTAAGAGTTAAATATAAAATATAAGTTTAAAATAGTAACCTAAACTTGTATAAAACCACTTTTTTAGACTATTTCGACCCATATTCACCTTAGAAACGAAATAAATCATTTTGGAATCATTATAAAGCGAAAAAGAATTATTATAAAATAATATTTCAAGGTTTTTCTAAAGTGACCCTCACATCTCTTATAAAAGTGAACTTCCCCTTAAATTTATTTAACACCACCAAATCCATTTGGATCAGCCCGATCCTTCCAAAATATCATAGCAGAATCCTTAAATTCAACCTATAGGCCTTACTTTGATCAGAAAGCCAATTTATGGAGCCCTTTTGATCTACTCCAAAAGAAATACCCGAAGAAGATGTAATAATTTCACCGCACTCTTTCAAGTTCTTTTCTTCTTCCACATCATATTTTTTTTCAAACCCAAAAAATAAATCCAACACCTTATACATAAATTTATGTTATTATAAATATGGTACAACCAAATTCGTTATTCTATCCATCCTATAAATGACAGAGTTTCCATATGTGCATACGTGCGGCTTACCATCTCCTCGTCATGGTGTAGTTTGTTATTCAAACAATTCATTATTTGGATGGGTATAATAATGAGTATAACTAATTTAAATAATAAATATAACATGTTAATGATTCTTTATATATGATATACCATCCAATTACATACGATTTCAACATCAATATAATGATATTGTCGCTCGTTCGTGCGTACGGCATACCGTCTCCGTCAATGCGATGAGATTCATTCCCCCTCACAATCACTGAAGAATAATTTTCATTTAATGAATAAAAATAATTTTTAATAAATTCATATCATTTTGGATATGAATCAAATAAATCCTATACATAACAAACATGACTTACGTAACAAAACATATAAAAGAAAAATGAATCTGTTAACAACAAAAACAATGATACTACTAAAATATCATTAACAATGCAATATTAGAAGATCATATATGATATCATATTTATGTATTTGGATCTTTTATAATTTAATAAAAATTATTTCACCATTATACAGAAGTTTATCCAACCCTATACAAAGAAAAATTACAATGTAAGGGGTTTTCATCTCAATTATATTCCTGTGAGATAATGTTATATTTCCCACTATTACCTTTTGTGTGGTGTATGTACTGCCCATGATTGTATTGTTTGTTTAATATAATTTAATTTATGGTTATTTACATCATCATTGGACAATCCTTATTTCATGGGGTGTATGTTTCATATGTTACGAAATCAGTAATGGAATTTTAAATTTCTATTTACACTCATTCGGTTTTATGCAATCATCATTTATTACTTTACTCCAAGACTATGTATGAAATCACTACTTAATTACTTATGTAGTCATTTACACTCCCATTTGTGTTGATATAAATTTGATACACATAATCACCCAATTGATAAATTCTCAATTCATTGATATAAACATTATAAGAGTGATTTTAACTCAACTTCTATTCATTGACTTAAACATCCAACTCTTCATTGTTTTTTTACAAGAATATGTCTGAAGGTCGTCTTATTGATTCACACTAAATATCCAGTCATATTGAGTGTATCTATATTTTTTACACATAATTTTTTCATTTATTTATTCTTAACCTAAGGATATGGTCTTTATATAGGAATTCATCTCAACTTACATTCCATTGAGAATTATTTGTTGTTATATTCCAATTCACATATATTTGGGGTATATAATATACTATGAAATATTATATCATGAATACCTTTATTCTCATGATATAATACTGTTTTCATTTCCTCAATTATTTGTATTCAAGAGTATTTCATTTGGTTAATAACTCAAACTAAAATATCATTTTAAATGTTTTAGAAATTTATTCTTCTAAATCTTTCTCATTAATGTCCATGTTTTTAAAATGGTTTTAAGGTTTTATTTATATGTAAATTAGTGTTTTAAAATTTAAATTACTTTTAAACGATTAAAAGTGGTATGGGAAACTTTGATTCGAAAATGTATTATAAACAACTTCTTGATAAATTTTGATACTTTTAAATGTTTTCATGAAAAAGAGATATTTCTCTCAGAGATTTATACTGATCATTTTCAACTATGTCAACATCTTTTACAGGTTATTATTATTGATCGATGTTTATTTATTATGATACAAGTCTTCGATTTTGTATTGATGGTTTTTTGATATGTTTTATTGTGGATGTGTTATTTTTATACCATTCATGTTTTATGGATAAAGTATTGACATTTCCTCTGCTAATTTTAAAACAAATGTTTACGTTATGTTTTAACCTTTTCGTATGAAGAATGAAATGGACATAGTAAGAGACAGGTGGAGCCTGCTATAGCTCCTTGATGCATCATTTGGTCTCCTGAGACAAACTAGTTTCTTGGCACAAGGCCTTGAAAAAATCTTATCTGTAGTCTTGGAACAAGGCCTTGACTATGTGGTTATGAAGTCTGGAATTATGCATTCCATCACTATGAAATTGGCTATTGATATTACATGTCATTATCCGACTAGTAGAATATCCATGTTAATATTTAAATGGAATTTTTTCATTTATCTTTTCCATTTAATGCTGATGTTTAAGTTTAAAAAACATGTGTTCTAGTCTTATACATTCCCTTAAATGTTTATTCTTATTTATGACGGTTTCTATTATATTGTTATCCTTATAGAGCATATGAGCTCACCCCTTTATTGTTTTTATTTTTCTCAGGATGCAATTATGTATATTATTATTAACCTTCAGGAATAGGATAAGGGATATAAGAGTGTTCAATGGGGACAGAATGTTGTTTTTTTATTTCATGATGTTATGTAAAACTTATGTATGTATCTAGTACTTCCAAGCCCACATAACTGACCGGTCTTTTAGGACATGATTCCTTATATCATTCCAATGTTATGTAATAATGCACAGATTATTGGTAACTAGGGTTGGGGCATTATAGTTGGTATCAATGAAAATTTAGTACAAACCTTGGAATCTATATATAGAAAAACATTGATTAGAAAACACTACCCTAAGATAGACATTAATGATTATTATAGAAGAGCATCCAGAAAAATTTGGTAATGTAAATATAATGTGGTTTTTCTAATAAATACATCTCAGTCTGGATACAATAAGGTATAGGGTGCTCTGGCACAGATGTGCCGAGGAGTGAAAACTCTGACAAGGAGTTTTGGGCTTGACCCGGGGTATCCTGGTACACAAAAACGGGCATTGCTGCACTCTTGGTTATGAAATTGTAGGGTGATATTCTTATAATAATTCACAGTTTCATTACAAATTGATTTGAAGGATTTTAAAATAAGATGACAGTAAATATCCTTGCTTAATTCTATGGTCATTTTATATTGAAAATAAAGTGTTATGATATTCTTTAAATGATTTTATGACTATCATTATGATTTCTTATGTTAGTCAATGGCTTGATTCTAGGGAAGTTATAGTAACATTGAACATGATGTATAAGGTGAGCACAGTGGTGTAAATGAGCAATGAAATGGAATGTTGATATGTGTAAAAGATATCATGTTTATGATGAATCAATTTTACGAAAATATGATCAACATCATATATATTAACCAAATACCGAAATCAACAATGAAGGGAAAGGAAGTGAATGATAAGACCTTCAGCAGTGGATACCATTGAGAAAAGAGAGCTCAATTTCCATCATGCAGTAAATGTGGAAGGAGACATCTAGGAAAGTGTCTCAGTGGAACAAAGAAATGAATCATGTGTGGGAAAGAACGACATAACATGAAAACTTTCTGAAGAAAAATGAAGAGTACTATGAAAGAAAATAAAAGTTATCCCAAGAATCCATTTACAGTTATTTGTTGTAAATATTGGGGAATTAGGCATTACTAGAGGGAATTTTCTATTCGATAGGATAAGCTCTTGGTCAAGGAAGAACCAATGTTGAAATAAATAGACGGTGAAATGTTTAAAATTATTAGTGATTTTAATTGATGTGATTACTTTGGAAGACTTTTCTCTTGTATGTGTAACCCTACAATTTTTTATTTGAAAATTCTATTTTTGGAAGAATTATCTTTTATATTGTTGATATTGATATAAATAACCATTTAAGATTATATAATACTTGAATTTGAGGCATTTTCATGTTATTAAATTTTTGAATGAAAATCCGAGTTATAAGAATTTGTGCTGATATTATGTTATGGTTATTTTGAAGAATTTATCTCATTTTTTGAATGTTATAATATTTAGTTTTTAAAAAAGGACAACATGAAGACCGTGTGACAACCCATCGTGTCGGACAAAGCTGCAGGAATCGAACCCACAACCAGAGTGTGATTGGAATTTATCTCCTACCGCTGAACTACGTGAAGTCCCTGGTTAGTGTGACTATTTATTTTTAGTCAAATTATTTTATTGATCAATAATAAGTTTATTTGGGCTCTTGTGTCTTATCAAATGGATAGCATTAGTAAAGGAAAATGATTTAGTGAATAAGTGATAAGGACGATGTTCGCCCTATTGGGCACACTATATGCCAAAGGAAAATAGAATACTATTGGATTTCATTTGAGGAGTAACATTGGATTTTTATCTATGTATTTATTGTAGATTTATAGTGATTTGGGTTATTTATAGAAATGATAAACCTATCATAGGGAATATGTGATCAGGTTTATTACAATTAAGTATGTGACTTTTAGTGTAGTCGATGTTATTTGGAGATACAATTTAAAATTGACAAAAATGTAATCAAATTATTCTATGTTTTGGTTTTCAATATTAGTTTTGATTATATTGAAATATTTTAATGAAAATTGTTTATTTAAAGGAAGTTATTGAACTTTTGTTATTGTTGTTTTAATTTTAGATATTAAGACTAGTATTTCATTCTCTAAAGGATTATCCTTTTTGGGAATCATCTGATCTTGTACAAACCATTTTGGTTTTGGTTAATATCTAAAGGAAATGTAAATATATAGTTTATCCTTTGTGGATTATGTGATTCTCTAGAAGTTTATTCTAGCCCTTTAGGTTTGACCAAGTCATCTCGAATACTCATCATTTGAAAAAAAAATGAGTTTGTGGTAGAAATTTAGTAAAGGATAAACTTCTACATAAAAATGATGTGTATCTATTTATTTTCATATTCAATCTCATAAATAAATTCCTCAAATTTATGAAATAGAATATAAAAAAACAATGGTCCGTTTAATTTTTCTACTGGGAAACTAATGATCATTTATCCCACTTCAAGTTTGTTTTTTTTCTTGTTGTTTACTTTATACTGATCATGTTTTCTATCACTCTCCATCAAAACATTACACCTAATTTATCTTACATATCCTTGTTTTATTACATGGAATATTTTTATGGGTTATCTCAGGTGACCTTTGTACTTCTCTTTCATTCTTTTAAAGTGATAGTTGTATTGACTCTTTTTCCGATGTGGGAATTTCAATGAAGTTCCCTAGAAAAATTTTAATGTTGCAAGGATTCAATTTTCCAAATGGGGGAAGAATGTAACACCACAAGATATGAAAGTATGTTATTTTCTTTAGTGTAATTCAATAGCTTACACTACACGCAACACCAAGTTCGAGCACACCACGACTTTCCGAACATGCCTTTCAAAAAGTGGTTGTGAATAGTATTAAGTAAATTTTGAATTATATATACTCCATATAATTTTAGAATCCATATTATGTATTTCATTGACATAATATAATAACAAATTCATTTTTTCAAATAAAAGATGTATTTTTCAAAAAATGCAATTTTACCACCTTTTAATGGAAAACCATTTTTAAATCCTATTTTTGACACTTTTATATATTCAATTTTATAAAAATTAAATTATTATTTAGAATAGGGTTATACAAAATAATTTTTGATAAATATATGGTACTTTTAGGATAACTTCAATATTTTGATGAATACTGAAAATTACCAACTTTTAATAGAAAACAATTTTTTTAATCAAAATGATTTATAGTGATAAATTATGAATTTGAATGGTTTGGAAGTATAATTAGATTATATTTTTATCATTTAATAAAATTTATTTCATTATAAGTAATTTCACTTTTAAATATGATATAAACGCATGTTAATCTTTAGATAGTTTTTACATTTTAAAAACCCAATTTTTGGTTTTTACAACGGAAATTAATTTTAAATTAATTAATGCGACTTCCATGTTTTTAATTTGGTAAAATAGTATTAATTTATTTAATTTGGAGTTTCAAAATTATCGTAGGTTATTTGTTTATTATTTTTCTAAAAACATTCAATTTTTTATGAATATCGAAAAACACAGCGTTATAGTTTAAAACTGGACTTTTATTTAAATAATTATTCATTTTATTTAAATTAATTTTAAATAAAAATAGATATATAATACCTATATATGGTCAATTTAATTCATTGGAGTCATTTTATAATAAAATTTTTTGTATAATATTTTATTGAACTTTTTATCGCCTTCTACCCTCCTTCTTGGAGCATATCCAAATTAGCGTAAAGCATAATTTTACAGATTCTGTAAATTGAATTTCAAAAATCCATGAGGCACAGTTAATGTCGGTATATAAAATATGGTTCAATAAGATAAAAATAATTTTTTGGGAATAGTAACTCTGGAATTTTATTTACCACAGTTATAAGGAAACATGGTAATTAAAGGTAAAAATGATATTATAATTACCCTAACACATGAAATAATTCTATTGGATAAGTGTAATTCTACCAAAAAAAATATTAGGAATAAAATATGATCCTTTAGGTCCACTTGTATTAGATATGTACATTTTTATTATTTTATTTAAAGAAGAGTTAAAAGTGTTAAATTCAAATTTTATTAACTATAATTTTTTTAATATTGGGTTATACATAAGATAAATTCTACTATGAATATTCTTTATAAAGATAAAAATATTTCATACATAATGGTATTTTATTTATAAATTTTAGATATTAAATAATTAAATTTATTTATGACCCAATGATGATGTTTTAATTACCTTCTAAATGAAATATTAAAATAGTTTATATTATAAGTATTAAAATAAAATTAATTTAAAAGTTTTGATGCCATCCAAGAATTTTCTAGGATACTAAAAAATTTTAGGGTTGATTAAATAATTTTTTTTCAATGTGATAAGGTTTTCATGACTTTCAAAAAAATAATATACCAAATAATGTAAAAATTGACATAAATTAGTTTTCAAAACAAAAACTATATTATTTGTTGGTATAATATTCCTAAAAATATAATGTTTGGAAAAATGGATTAAATAATTTTATATATGTCATTAATGAACCACTTTAGGATCCCTTGTAAGTTTATTGAATGATTATTAAACATATAGTGTAAGAATACAAGAAGACATGGTAAAAGTTAAACTATTTAACTAAGAGTATAATCTAAATGATAAGGTTAAAATGGTAACCTAATATTTTCTAAAACCTATTGGTTGAGATTATTTTGACCCATCCACACCTTAGCTTCGAAATAATCATTTTATTGCCATTAGAAATTGAAAATTATTTTATTATAAAAAAATATTTCAAGCTTTTCCTAAAGTCCCACTCACCTCTCTTCTAAAAGGTTTCTTCACCTTCGCTTAATTTCACACCTCAATAGCCATTTGGCTTGTCCAAATCCTTCTCATATATCATTCCAACTTCCCTCAATTCAACCTAGTGGCCTTACATTGATTAAAAAGACAACCTACGGAGCCTTTTTGATCATCTCAAAAGTAAACAACCAAAGAAGATGTAATAATTTCACGACCCTCTTTCAAATTATTTTCTTCTTCAACATCCTATTTATTTTTTGTTTCCATACCCAAATAATAAATCCTGTAACTTCTGCCTACTGTGATTTTATTATAAATATGGTACTCTCATATTCGTTATTCTGTCTGTCCTATAAATGACAAAGTCACTGCACGTGCGCACGTGCGGCTTACCGTCTCCACATTATGGTGTAGTTCGTTATTAAAAAAACAATTATTTGGATGGGTATAATAATGAGTATAACTGATTACATAATAAATAAAACTTTATAATGATAATTTATATATGATATACCATCCAATTACATACGATTTCACCATAAATATAATGATATTGTCGCTCGTGCATACGTACAGATTACCGTCTCCACGAACATGATGAGATTCATTCCCCATCATAATCATTCAAGAAATTTTTTATTTAATGACTAAAAATAATGTTTGAGAACTTAATATCATTCATGATATGAATCAAATACATCCAATACATAGAAAACATGACTTATGTAACAAAAAATATAATGGAAAACAAATCAGTGAACAACCAAAACAATGATACTAGTAAAATATCATTAACAAACCAATATTAGAAGATCATATATGATATCATATTTATTAATTTGGTTCTTGAATAATTTAATAATAATGGTCTCACCATTATACATGAGTTTAACCTACACAATACTAAGGAAAAGTACAAGGTAATGGGTTTTCATCTAACATTTAGTCTCATGAGATTCATGCTATATTTGTGACTATTACATTTTGTGTTCTATATGTACTACCCATGATTGTATTGTTTGCATAATATACTTTAATTTATGGTTATTTACATCATCATTGGATGATCCTTATTTCATGGGGTGTGTGTTCGGTATTTTACCAAATTGGTAAGGTAATTTCAAATTTCAATTTCCACTCATTATGTTTTACGCAAACTTCATTGATTGCTTTACTCCAGAACTATGTTTGATATCACTATTTATTTACTTATGTAGTAATTTCCACTTCCCATACATTTTGTACACATAGTCACTCCATTTATAAATTCTCGAATCATCGATATAAACATGTTAAGAGTAATTTTATCTCAACTTATATTCATTGAGTTAAACATCCAAGTCATTGTTGTTATTTTTACAAGAATATGTGTGAATGTCGTTTGATTGATTTACGCCGAATATCCGATCATATTCAGTGTATATATTTTTCACACATAATTATGTCATTTATTTAACCTTAACCTAATGATATAGTCTTTATAAAGTAATTCATCACAACTTACATTCCATTGAGACTTCTTTGTAGTTTTGTGCTAATTCACTTTTATTTGGGGGATATACTGTACTTTTACATAGTATATCATGAATCCCTTTCTACTCATGATTTAATATTGTTTTGATTACCTAAATTATTTTTATTCAAGAATCACTCATTTTTTTAGTATCTCTAAGTAATATATATTTGTAAATGTTTTAAAAATCTATTCTTCTAAATCTTTACCATTAATGTCCATGTTTTAAACATAGTTTTTCGGTTTTATTTATACGGACATTAAATTTTTAAAATTGAAATTCCTTTTAAAAATTTCAAAGTGGTATGGGGCACTTTGATTCAAAAATTTATTTTAAATAGCTTCTTTATAAATAATGACACTTTTAAATGTTTTCATGAAAAAAAGATATTTCTCTCGATGATTTTTACTGATCATTTCCAACTTTGTCAACATCTTTTACGTGATATTATTCTTGATCGAGGTTGATTTATTATGATTCAAATATTCTATATCGTGTTGATGTTTTTGTGATATTTTATACTGTGGATGTGTTATTTTTATACCATTCATGGTTTATGGATAAATTATTGACATTTCGTATGCTAGTTTCAATAAGAATGTTTATGTTATGCTTCAACCTTTTCATATGAGGAATGTGTTGGACTTAGTAAGTAATGAGTGGAACCCTTTATAGATCCTCGATGCATCATAAGGTCTTATGAGACAAACCATTATCTTGAAACAAGGACTTGAAAAAATCATATTTGGAGTCTTGGCCCAAGTCCTTGACTATTGGTTATGATGTCTAGCATTATTCATTCCATCATTATGAAATTGGATATTGATATTACATGTGATTATTTCAATAGTACAATATCAATGTGAATAAGTAAATGGAATTATTTATTTTATCATTTCCATATTATGTTGATGTTTAAGATTAAAAGTCTTGTGTTCTTGTCTTATACATTTCCTTAAATGTTTATTCTTATTTATGTAAGTTTCTGTTATATTGTTATCCTTAATGAGCATCTGAGCTCACCCCTTTCTTATGTTTTATTTTTTCCAGGATGCAAGGAAGTATATTATGATTAACCTGCAGGAATAAGATAAAGTATATAAGAGTGATCAAAGGGGTCACATTGTTTTTTTTTGTCTCGTGATGTAATGTTAAACTTATGTATGTATCTAGTACATTCAAAGCTACTAAACTGATCGTTCTTTTAGGACATGATTCTTTGAATAATTCCAGTGTAATGTAATAATGCACCAATTCTGGGTAACTGGGGTCGGGGAATTACCATAAATCCGTGAATCCCTTTAAGACATCTGCAATTGAGGGATGGTTGAGGCCATCATCGGTGACAGATATTCGTAGCTTCCCTGGTTAGCTGGATAATATCGCAGATTTGTGAAAAATATCTCTTGATTATCCAAACCTTTTACCAAGATAACCCATAAGCGAGTCATGTTTTATTGTTGTGATGAATTCGAAGAGTTATTCAAGTATTTAAAAGGAGGCTTTCCACTACACCTGAGCTAAAATAACCCATAAGTGGTGATATTTTTTGTGGTATTCGGTGATGCTTTGAAGAAGGGCATGAGATGTGTGTTGATGAAAAACACTAAATTCATTTCCTATGCTTCAATGAAATTGAAAGATCCAGAGAAAAAATATCCAACACATGATCTGAAGTTGGCTGTAGTAATCTTCACTTTAAAATTTTGGCGGCATTACCTCTTTGGGGAGAAGTGTGAAATATATATGGATTACAAAATCATAAATTTATTATTTACACAAAAAGAGATGAATATGTGCCAATGAAGATGGTTAGACCTGATCAAGGACTATGACTTCTCAATCCATTGCCACCCTGGGAAAGAGAACATGGTGGCAGATGCTCTAATAATAAAGGAACTAGTGATTCCTTTTATGATGAGAATAGTAATGTATACAATATTCATAGATTTGATGAAGGCATTCATGGGAATCATAATGAAAGTAAAATAATAAATCCTTTCACAAATTATTTCTCAACAATCTAATTTTGAAACGTTAAAGGCTGCTTAAAGGGATAATGTGGGTATTTAGAAGAAAGTGGAAACAATCAAAAAATAGAAATCCTCCAATTTCATTGTTAATTAAGAAGGAATTTTGTGATTTAGGTCAAGATTATGTAGTCCATAAAATATGGAGTTAAAGAATGAAATTTTGGATGATGCACATAGTTCAACTATCTCCATTCACCCTAGATATACAATGATTTATTGAGTTATTTGAGAGAATTATTGTTGGGATAACATGAAGAAAGAGATCAATGAGTATACATTAAAGTGCTTAGTATTTCAACAAGTGAAGAATGTGTAGTATAAAATCAAGGGGATGACACAAACATTACCCATACCAACATGGAAGTTCGAAATCCTCACCCTGGACTTTGTCCCTAGAATTCCATCGACATCTAAAGGATACAATGCTATCTAGATTTTTGTGGATTTTCTTATAAGGAATTCACACTTCTATGAAATTCAAGGGGATATCTCATTGGATCAAAATTCATGGATATAAATCAGATAAGGGTAAGGCTACCAGGAGTACCAATATCAATTTTATCTGATTGAGATCCAAGATTCATCTATATGTTTTTGAAGAGTCTCCAACATGATATGAACACTGAGATGAACATCAGTATGGATTATCATCCTCAAATTGATGGCCTATCAAAGAGGACTATCCAAATACTTGAGGAAATTTTGAGATCATGCTTAATGGTCTTCAAAGGATGATGGGATCAACATCTAACTCTAGTTGAGTTCTCTTACAATAACAGTTTCCCCTCATGCATCCAAATGGCACACTATTAAGCCCATTATATGAAGTGGTACACAAAACACTGACATGTTGAGATAACGATTGGGAGAAAATAGTCCTAATACCTTAAATGGTCAATGAAATGGTGAAGAAGGTTAAAAATATCCAACATCACATTAATGCTACTCAAAGTCTACAGAAGAACTATGTTGACAATTATCGACGAGACCTAGAGTTTGGGGTTAGATACATGGAATTCCTCCTCATATAAATGTGGATGAGATTTATGAGATTTGGGAATATGGAAATGCTTATTACATGGTACATATGCCCTTTTGAGATCCTTTATCACATTAGAATAGTGGACTATCAACTAGAACTCCCACCGAACCTATCTCAAGTACATGATAAATTACATGTATCACTCTTGAGGAAGAACATACCTGACCCGTCATATGTACTCAATCCAGAGTTTGTACCATTGTATAATGACATCTCTTATGATGGGTAGACAATGAAGATCTTATATAATAGGGAAAAGGTTATATGCAAAAAAAACAATTCCCCTCTTAAAAAGTATTTCGGAGAAACTAAATGTTGAAGAAGAAACATAGGAACCATATGAAGTGATGAGGCAGAGTTACCAACATCAGTTTTACTGTTGAAAAATTTAATTTTGAGAGAGAAATTTTTTAAGTGGGGAAGATTGAAATGACCCAAACATTTATTAATGAAAATTCCTCTATATCTAATTAACTGTCTTATTATGTATAATGCATATATAAAAAATATGCACTTCAATGGTTTTATGTTTTTGGATATTAAATTACCATTAAAAATTGTTACCATTTCTAATTTAGCCTTTGAAAAATGATCACAATATTGGTATAAATATAGGGATTTAACAAATCCAATTTACTCAGAAAAAGTATGTGATGGCCTCATCCAGTAGAATTGCTCCTTAAGAAGCCCATTTATAGTTATTGGAAAGGAGATAGTGTCAATGGGATTCAATCTTGACCAATCCCAATATGAGCTTCAACACGATAAGCTTTAATGGAACCAGCTACAGGAGAAGTGAATGTTAATAGATATTATCAACCGAGCGATTTATCTAAGCCACCCCAAGAGTTTTTCACCATTGCACATCTTACCCTTTGGTTTAATGCTGGTGCTATAAGGTGTTATGTAATAAGACCATATAACTATGGTTATGCGAATTATTTTTCAATAAATAATATAAATTTATATTATTATTGTTACTTGGTAAATGGTTTTAAATAACAAATTGTATTTTCAGTTAATATAAAAATTATGAAATCTATTTTGAAAAATTAATGGATTTTTTAATGAAATATTATTTTAATAAAATATTATTACTAAATTAATTATTATTATGTATAAATTATTATATAATTTTTATGAATACAATTGTAATTTTTATTATGATTTGGAAGCTATTTTTGTCAATAACCATGAATTATCGATAAATGACGGCATTTATCTTAATAGTAAAAATTCACATATTTAGGAAATTATTTTGTTAAAATGAATATTATTTTTGGATTCTGGATGTTGAAATTATCTAATGGTGAATTTTTCATAATTTTTTGAGTCAGTAGAATTTTTGGGTAAAAATTAAATATCGTTTAATTATATAATTTGTTTTATGACATCATAATGTCCCAATAGAGTGTTAATAAAATACTATAAAAGGTTTTTCCGACCAATATATGTTTTAAAGTTAAAATAATATGATATTATATTGGTTTCTTTAATTTTATGGTGCCTTAGTGGACCCTCCATGACTTCTAATACATTTTAACATTTTAAAATTATTTACTTTAGAGCGTGACTCACCGCCCCATAAGCATACCTAATATTTTATTATGATCTTCTATTGGCCATATAAAATAATGATTTCCACACAAATTTTTCCTAAACCATGGAAAAAAACCATGGGTTGGTTTGTGCTTTTGATTAGTTTAATGTGTAGTGTCCAAAACCTAAATAATAAAGAATCCCCTCTCCTTCCCAATAAAATCCCACAAAATCTCCCATTCCTCTTCACTCAAACCATTTGGTTCTTGACCAACTCTTTCCCTCCTCTATGTATAATCTCCCCACGGTGCCCAAATAATTCAATAATCGTCTCAATAGATTCTCCCAAGCCTTTGGGATCACACTTCAAATTAATGGATTTCTTTATTTCTCATTTTTGTCCAAATTTATTTATATTTTTTTTACCATTTTTTCAATGAAATTTGTTGGGGTATGATTTCACACCCCCTAAAATTCCCTATTTATTTTTTAATGATGATATACCCCTTTTTCTCTCTTTAATTCCTCTCATGTACACCTATTACAATGTCAAAATTCTTTATTAAATTTCTCTCTCCTCTTTTACATTAAAGAAATGCTTTTATATTATGTATATAAATTCCATTACATAGGTTGGGACATGTATCTATATGGACTCCTTACTTTATATTTATGTAAATTTGATAATATACCCATTTCTCTCTCATCATCAATTTTTATGAATTCTTATGTCACATTGTTATGCTGCCGAAATTGCACAGCGATTTTTCAATAAAAAGTCATTATGTAGTGAATACCATGCCCATTTCTCTAACATGTTCATTCAATGTTACACACATTTAATTATTGATTATATAGTTCCATTTATTTATTCCATATTCCATTATCATTTAATAAATGATTATGTTGAATGATTCCATGTGGAATGATCCATCTATCACACTTATACATGAAACGAAATGATTAAGATGGCTGAACCCTGATATCACTCCAATGCATTGGGTAATGAGTAATATCATAATACATCAAGTGCCATGAGGGTATACTAATTCTAATTCAAGTTTAATGAGAGTTCACTCATTCTACATTTTCAATGAGCCTCGGCTCATGAAAATATCATATTAAATGTTGTTGACACATTTCCAATCTATGATTGTCACGCTATATCAATCCTTTATGTTCATGGTTCTCTTGCGCTCCGGTGATATTCATATTGACTAAAATTTACAATTTTCTTCATGTTGTGTATTGTTTACTCTCTTAAAAGGCATTATAGCTCACCCTTTTCTTATTCATGTCCTCAAGATATCCCATGCAATTCTATGTATGAAGTAATTTTTTTGTCAAGTAAAATAAGTTTTCAATAATGATGTTCGGTTTTATGATCTATGTTATAATGTAATTTTCCTAATTTCTCAACACGCTAGTCCTCTCGATCCTCAAATTTCTCTTAAATTCATTTTTATATAATAAATCGTGTATAATTGTGTAATAATGAGCAGGTTTGTTATACAATATATATCCCTCTTATGAATTGGGTAATGATAAGTTGTATATTAGCTTGAAATTTACATGGGTTGTAGAAAAATCCTAAAATAAATAGGGTACACATGTTGTATGCCAAAATAAAATAAAATATTTTATATTGGTAGTAGCCCAATCCCCAATAAATAAGAAGTTACATGGGTTGGAGACCAAGCCTTTAAAATGGAGGCTACATGGGTTGTGGCCCAAGACCAAAAATAAAAATGTAACAGGGATGTATCCCAAGTCTAAAATAAATAGGGTACATGGGTTGTATCCAATGCCTAGAAATAATAAGGTACATGGGTTGTAGACCATGCCTTAAAGTAATAAGTTATATGAGTTGTTATCCCAAGCATGTATTAGGTACACGAGTCATAAACCAAGACTAACACGTTATAAAGGTCTTTTTAGGTACCTTTGAAAAATAATTTATTATTATTATTTTTATTCCATAAATCATATGTCGTATTCCTTCATTAAAATTTATGACTCATGATATTTATTTCATTATGATTCATGTCTTACGAATTTCTAACATTTATACCATAAATTGTGTTTATGATATTTTATATGCATGGTGTGATATCTTAATGTTATGATCATGTTATCATACTCCTCTAATCATGTTTATACTTACATTCCTCCTTTTTTAACCCTTACAAAGTATATGTGCTCTCCCCTTTTTTTATTTCATTTTATCCGATTATGAAGAGAGTTTTTAGGTAGAAGTTCTAAATTTCAAATCATTAATGGAGATTTCAAAGATCTTTCACCAGTATAGATGATTTTTCTAAAGATGTTTCCCAATTGACTAAACTATTATGGTCCTAAAGCATGAATTTTTGCAATATATGGAAAATTCAACTTAAATTATATAATATCCATGTATGTCAAGCCTAGTTATCTATAGTTGGTATGAATGAAAATTTTTATTCAAAATTTATAATCTCGCATGAGACAACATTAGTAAGATCCATGTGAATATTTCTAAGGATATGTCTAGGGATGTCTCTAAGGATATGTTTGAGGATGAGTAATGTTTTAGGAAAATGTCCTATAATTATAGAAAAATATAGAGTGAGTGGTGTCTTATAAATAGATCCATGTTTGTATAATAAAAATGTATGTGGCATTAGAAAAGATGCAACACTGAGTAAAAAAACCAAAAAGGTGTTCCAGGCCTGACTTAGGGCAATGTGGACCACAAAAATGGGCCTTGTTGCACATCTGGTTTGACACTCCAAGGGGATATGCTTGGGAAAATCACAAACACGTAATGAACCATCATAATGGATTTATATATAATTTTCATGTGAATAATCATGGATAAACCTGATTTTTTATATATTGAAGAAGTATGAGGCATGATCTAGACATCCTATAAGGAATTTTTCATGATTATGTGGCTTTCTTATAAGATTTTTGTTTCTCACCTTATTCTTTGTGGTATTAATCAAAGGAGAAATCTAAAAGGAACATGGTTAACATTTAATGGTTCATATATGTATATAATGGGAAATATATGAATCTATTTTACAATGGGAAATCTCATAAATAGAATCAGGATTTTGGTATGAGTATTGGGTATAGATCTGAAGATAATGACAATGTAAATGACACGTGTGTTTCATAGTTCCATGAATCGTGTGTTCTAGTCTTAAGAATCATTACTTTTAGGCGGTTTCTATTCGATTTATTCATTGAACTAGAAACACCCAACAGTTATTTATCCAAAAGGGCCCCTCTTTCCAAAGGCATTCATTCTTTATGTTTGAACATTATGATACTTAAGAACATTCATTGGTCGAGATAATGGGAGGTCAGACTAGTCACGTCCTTTTTAGGCGAATTATTATCTACTACATGACTCTGTTTATAAATTTATTATATTTTCCTGAGTCCTTATTAACTCAAAATGTATGATATAAGTTTCCTTTTTAATTTTTATTCACTTTTTAAAATTTGTAAAATTTACAATCATCTATATATATTCAAGTTTCAACATAAATGATATCCTCTCATATACTATTTAGAGATTATTTTAATCATTTTTATGATGATACTGGTTTTTAAGCCGCTCAGTTTGGAGCTCCGGGATTTATTGTTGTCTAGGGAGATTAAGGATTATTTTGATACTGTGATCATACCCATAAAATGGTCTACCTACATATCCTTGTGAAATTAATAAGAATCCTCATAGTTTAGTGCCACTTAATGGGACACATCATGACTTTTAACGTCAAGTGATAAGGACCTAGACATACAGTTTAATGTCATGTGGTATGGACATCTAAGAGAAATGTGATTAGTCAATATTTGGTGTGCAAATTATACCTATATATCCCAAGGAACATGGAATGTATCTAGGTTTCAATGTTATATTAGACCATGTTGGTAATATAGGCCAAGGAGAACATGGTTGATTTGAAGTGTTGGGTTTTAACCTCACGGAGACTTCCTACATATCCCATGTGGATCGGATTCCAAGCCCACATAGTTTGATGAGTCTTGTAGGAGAATATATTCCTTTGAGAAAAATGAGTTTGGGCTTACTTCCTCGAAAGGATACCTTGGTTATTTGGGGTTTTAATTTAGGGGTTTTTCCAAAAGAGGATGCCCAAATTAAGGGAATTATGGATGGATTTCTGAAGAGGATATCCAGTGAGATTGGGCCTTGAAAAGGCTTCCTATGTATCCTAGTTTGAACTGGAATCGGAGTTCTCATAGATCATGTGGTTGTGAAACTTTTGTGATCAATAAACATCTCTAAGATCAAGTTAGTTAGGCTCGATGTAAGATACAAGATGATGTAAAATATTCAACAAAATAAACCACACTTTTCCTCCTCTATTGGTGGAAGAGGGAGCACCTATGGTGGCAACGAATAATGAGGGTGAGCAATGATCCTTCCCTCTATTCACATTACATTGGACAAGGGTCCAATGGAAGGAAGAATGGATGAAGGTTAGGGGAATACACAAGGATGGATGCACTAAAATTTACCTAGTATGTGAGGGAGATATTTATTTTTCTACCATGTAAATGAAAGCATGAACCCTACCTTCCCAACCAGATATCTGAGGTTTCGGCTCTTTGAGAAGGGAGAGGTCCGGACCCAAACCCTAATCTTCCAAACTGGGAACTTCCCAACACGTTTCTTGGGAGAATGGTCCATGTGACTACAGATATAAAATCCCACATATGTAACATGAATCCTAACCCCACTGTGAACCAAATTTGGGAATCCTCTGACTGCAAAAATACAATCCTAAGTAGGAGACTTGCAGATGTGCCATTCAAAATGGTTTGAAATGTTAAGAGGCTTTGAGGGAGGCTTCAACTTAGTCCCTTTTAGATAATGGAATCAAGGAAGGAGATAAAATTTTATAAGTGGCCATAAGGAGGATATTTAAGTAGTCATATAGGCATTATTCCATGTTCTTCAGTGTAGTTACTTCGTGAAAGTGCGCCTCGTAGGTACCCTGCTTTGATGTGTCGGGCATCTATTCCGTGTAGGTGTTCCCCATAGGTGTGTTGCGTGGGTGTATGTGATGAATGAATAATATGTTTCACATAGGAGAACTAAGTGTATGTATATTTTTTAAAAAGGCTTTTGGAACATGCTCATCCCATTTAATTATCTTTTCTCTCATGTTTTAGACAGATACTGACACAAATTGAAGGATCTGGGTAAAAGATCTCCACAATGGGGGCTTCAGGCTGTCTTTCAACTTTTTCAGTCATTGAAATGGGGAGCCCAAGGGTCCTATATATATGTACAGATAGGACCTGGTTGAAGGGAATTCCTCTGCGTAGGTCCTCCGTGTAGGTCATCCAAATAGGTCCTCTGTGTAGGTCCCCCTCTTAGGTCCCCCGCGAAGGTCCCTTTATGATATTTACCCATATTCTAAGTGCCATATCTTTTGATCGGTATGATTTTTTAGGCTCCACGACCGGTCATTTAGACGGTCTTGAATAGTTCTACACTCTTTGAGATGGTAAAGACACCATTTATTTTCATAAGAAAATTCTATATTTATTTTAATGTGTCGACACCTTTTCATCATCGATCTTGGAAATCCACTACCTACTCCTTGATGGTGGAATCATTAACATATCCATCATTATGGTGTAGTATTTTGGCAGATATAAATCCATATTGCATCTTATTCTTTCATGGTGAAAAGATCTTTACTCATACATTACATTTTTTTGTCTATGTGAGAGTCATATATTCACTCTATGGGAAAGTTCAAGCAAGACATTTCATGGTGTCTACAAAAGCCCTCCCTTAGAATTTGATTCGTTTGGAATGAAAAGAATCTTGTTCTAATGTAAACTAAAGGCACATATATGTATTCCAATTAAATTTGGATTTATTTGGAGCTACATCATGTTTAGAAGGATGCTTGGTTTTTTTCCTACTCTACGGGGCCTAGCAAGCATAGTTTGAAAATGGCTAGGGTCGTATGGACAACCCTAAAAAACATAATGTCTTTTGAATTATCCTTTTTTCTCGATATTGCCTAATCTATAGAATATAGGTCTAGTGAGATGAGTCTTGACTTTTTTTTCAGAGTTCCCTTTGTGGGTTTTCAATCTGTTGAGTACCACGTCTCTTGTTTTAGGTAGTATAGATTCATGCATGTTGGACAAAAATGAAAAATGTTTATGGTCGAATAGCATTGACAATAAATTTTGAAATTAGATCCCAAACAAGACTTAGTGACTAAGTATTACTTTAATATTCATTAAATATTTCTATGGGGAATATTGAGCAATTATTTTTATGGTCTCCAAATTTAAAACTTGTATCAAAATATGGGATGTCTCTTCCATGAACGATGATACGATTATTTAAAAAATATGTATGGGAAATGTGTTATACCGCGCCAACTAGGGCATATACTCTATATCCAAATTGTGGAATATTTTGACTGACATGCCCTTTATGTAAGATGACTCTGAAAGGACACCTAAGGAAACATATTGCATAGTAAAGAAAAGGATATCTTAGGAATTTAACATTTTACTGTTGATAGATAAGGGAAAATATGATTTGGGTGACTGAAGGACAAAGTGGCTGGTTTTTTCCAGGAAATGAATTTTGGGAATAAAGGGTTATGTATCCGACATATGCCATCAATTGGAAACACATTTCTATTCAAATTTTGTGTACAAGGAAAGGTTAAAATTTTTCAGAAAGAGGGATTTCTAATATCAAACTGGACAGTTTTATTTCATGCAGTGGGGACATTGTACTGGGAAATTTTATGTCATGCAGTGAGGATATTGTATTGTCATGTTTTATGTAATGTAGTGAGCACATTGTGTGGCATTAATTTATGGTCTTTAGCTCTGACCAAAGGTATGAGACTCTCTCAATTTCTTGATAATTTGTTTGGAAACATATTACCATATTTAGGTTTGGAAGGGAAAATCGTAAAATATGATTTTGGAATTTCTGGATATGAAAATTGATATGGTAAATTGGCTAAAGGAATTATAGGATGTATTTTCCAAGAATTAAGTTACCATTATTTGAAAAACCCGTTATAGGAATGTAATATGTAAGGCCAACTGAGGAATATGCTAAATATCCAAATAGTGGCATCTTTTGAATGACATGTCGTTTATGTAGGAAAATTTTATTCAAGGCCATATAGGGGAACATACTAAATAGTCAAAAAAAAGAGCTCTTAATAATTTTTTCATTATATTTTTGAAAGCCAAAAAAAATTTATGGCGATTCAAATTTCCCAAATCACATAGTCTTTTTAGGGAGAATGGTACCTGAATATAGAGAGGGTATTTCCAATCACGATTTACAATGAATTAGAGGAATAAGGGTTATACGAAGGTCTAACCCAAATGTAGGGAGTATGGTGTTTGTAGTTGTAATTCATACAACTAGAACCATAAATAGAAACAGTATATGATACGTGATCATGTGATCCAATGTTATTTCATATTGCTTTCAACAAAAAGGGAGAGAAATGTTTAAACCATGTTCTTGAATACTTTCAGATCGATGGAATGGTAATGAGAAAAATATACATGAATGACTATTTCAGAATACCGATTCTTGTATATTTTAAACAATGTTTTAAGGAGAAAAGACACTATAACCAAGAATGAAATTACAATCATTTGAAAAACCTGTTATGGGGGCTGTATTATACAGGGCCAATTGTGGAATATTCTTCATATCCAAATAGTGTCATCTTTTGACTGATATTCAAATTATATAGGAAACTAATGCAAGGCCACCTAAGTGCACGTACTTCATAGTCAGGAAAAAGAGTCAGATATTAGAATCTTTGTCACCGGAAATCGTAAGAATGATTATAAAAAAAATAAATGTTTAAGATTCAGTGTGAAAAATATGGAAGTTTTTATGCTCAATTCACATGAGAAATATTTGGATTAATATTGTCTATGAGTTTGAATTCATTTACATGAATCCGACTCATATGTCAAAAATGGTACTTTCTTTGTTTCCTTTGAATCAATATCATGCTATATAGTTTATAGTCATGTAGTGAGGACATTGTACTATGTAATTTTATGTCATTCAGTAAGGACATTGATATTCTCAGAAGTATTTGAGATACCTTATTTATATAGAGAATCCTTTTACAAAATTCGTAAGCCCACATGAGCTATGCTCGGTGTGAGAAACATGGAGCAGTAAGGGTTTCTTCTGTAACCCAAAGGTGACACAACTGAAGAATAGGGGTATTATATTTCCATGCAGTTTAACATCATGTGGTAAGGACCAAGATGAACTGATGTGAAAATAAATACATATTCTAACTCGACTAAGGGATAAAACACATGTGTCACTATGTGTCTTACTGGGGGCAATAATAAATCCATACGTAGTTCATTAAACATTCCCTATCCATGTTTGATTCTTATATAATAAATAGAAATGGGTTTTTTTATATCATGGATGGGCCCAAGATTAAAGATCTGGGTGTCTCTACGTGTCTCATATAGATAATAATCAAGCCGTACATAGTTCTTGAAACATTAATTTCCCTCACAAATAGAGTTTGACATGGGAGGCGAGTGCTTTTTGACACGTTTTGGGAGAAGGTTTTAACTTAAGACACAAAATGGTATAAAGATCATACCATGTATCATAAGGAAAAACTCTGTATAGATCTGATTCATATATAGTAGGAGTAAAGGAAATTAAAAATATTGTGGTTGTGGCTGGGCCCAAGATTGGATATTCAAGCATCTCTGCGTATGTCATATAGGTTAGAATCAATCCACATGTAGTTATTGAAATGATTTCCCTATGTATATCTGACATAGACATAGGGAAAAGAGGGACTCATGTGCCACTAAGGTGTAGAAATGATGTCAATGATGCATAAACATGGAATCTCCTAACTTTAAGTAGATAAGACATTTGTTCTACTGTTTTATGTCATGTAATGATGAAAAATCATGTCTTTCTGTTTAAATTCATGTTACAAGGACAAAGGTGCTATGCATTTTATTTTCATGAAGCCTGAATGCTTATGGTTGTTTTTCAGTTTCACATCTTGCAAGTAAGACCTTTTATTATACCATTTAGAGTCTTGCATATGGGTTGTGACGTTTTTAGTCCCATTTATATAAAAAAGTTATGGGAAAACCTATTTCTCTCCCGTATGCGTCTCCGGCTCCGCTGGGGTCTCCGGCAGCCAGTGGCGGACCAGATGTCCCCCGCTTCCATCTTTCAAGGAGGTTCTTCTGAGTTCTTCCATGGTCTTTGAACGGGATAAGGATGATTCGTCAGGCGTTCCAGCGGCTACGTCTTTCTTCTCGGAGAACGGATCTACTGTGTTTCAGGTTTTGGCAGCGTCCTTTGCAGCGGCGTCTGTGGATCTCTAGTTCACCTTGGTGGTACGTTTTTCTGCTGATAAACCTCCGCTGGCAGGCTTTCAAGATTGAGTCGGGTGGTGGGGTTTAGATCTACCAGCGAAAGTGTCCATTTTGGACCAGAAGGCCTTTTGTGTTGTCATGGCTTCAAGGGCAGACTTCGTGAAGGCTTGGTGCAGGGGGGCGCGTTCAGTGGGGCATTGGAGATTCTCTCTTTCTCGGTGGTCTATGGACGCAGATTTTAGACATGAATGTTCCAAGGCGGCAGTGTGGATATCTCTTCCCGGGTTACCGCTACCTCTCATGAACGAGGATTTTCTTAAAGCTTTTGGGGATTCGTTGGGGGTCTTCCTTTGTGCTGATGCTCGTTCTTCTCTGCTGGCGGAGACTTCGGTGGCCAAAATCTGTGTTGAAATGGATGTTGCTCAGCCGATTCAGGACCAACCCATGATCAGGATAGAAGGATTGAAGGATAGTCGACAACCTTTGTTTTATCCTGCTTTTCCCAAATTCTGTACCCTTTGCCATATATCGGATCATACTTTACAGGTTTATCGCATTGCTCGTCGGGAGGATTTTTCTTCTAGAGGGGTCCTGATGCCCTCCCCTATGCAGGCTCGTCCGCGAGATCATTCAGGATCGGAGGGGCATGATAGGGGTAAAGGTATTGCTTCGGTTCCCTCTATTCATACATTGGAGGCCTAATCTTCCAGGCAAGGTGAATTCGGTGATGGGTGGTTTTCTTCTTCTCGCGAGCTGATTCCTGTCAAGTGTGGAAGGGACGAGGTCTCTGGGGTTCAGCTTCTGTATATGGACCATTTTTTGGGTATGGTCACCAGCATCTCCTCATATTCGCGATATCTGTCTTTTGGGGATTCATTTCTATTTCAAAGGTGTATATCAGAGATCTCCATGTTGGAATCTGATCCATGTGATCTCGAAGCTATTTCTCCTCCCGTGATTAGGAAGAAGTCTCATCTGTCAGTGATTTCTTCTTCAGTGGTGCCTTTTTCTCCGTCTGTGCCTGCATCAGATTCTCCCTCTGCCTCTCCCCGATCAACTTCTTCACACTCTGTGCTAGTTTCTAGTTGACGGAAGGGCATGGATTTCTGTCTCCAGAAGCTAACATTATGATTTCTTCTAGAGGTGTGGTATCTGTAGGGGCTTTATTCACGAAGGTGCATTCTAGTGTTAAAACAAGATCTCAATCAAAAACGGATGCGATGGCTTCTTCAAATTTTCCTCATAGTACCGAGGGGTAGGAGTCTGGTGCCAAAGCCAGACGAGTTCGTTTTAATGTATAGAATCATAATCTGGAATGCCCGTGGTATGAGGGCTAGAGTGAAGGAGGATTTCATAATCAATGAGATCAGTAATAATCAGGTCTCAATAGTTTCTATCTTGGAACCAAAACAAGCTTTCAATAAGATTGATGAGTATGCGCGGAGGCTCAAGGTTTGTGGATTTTTGCACGGAGACCCTTCTAACTCCCATATCTGGCTTTTTTGGAAGGATCATGTGTTGATTGACTTACTGCGTGTTTCAGATCAGTCTCTAACTACCAGGATTACAGTTGGGAACCAAATTTTTATTTTTTCCATCATTTATGCTAAGTGTGATGCCCAGGTCAGAGAGTCATTGTGGCATGAGCTTGATGATGTTAACCCTGATAATTCTCCTTGGATTGTTGGAAGCGACTTCAATATTATCACATGTACAGAGGAGAATAGAGGGGGTGGTGATTTTCCCAGGAATTCTAGTCATGCTTTCATGTCCTTCATGGATAGGAATGTTCTTCTGGATGTTGGTTTTGAGGGTAGTAGTTTCACCTGGTGCAACAATCAACGTGGAGGGAGACATACTTATTGTCTTGATGGATTCTTGCTGAACTAGGCAGCCATTTCATTGTTCCAGGATTCCAGAGTTGTTCATCTGGTCAGGTCTTTATTTGATCACTCTCCACTCTGTATTTCATTGGGTGCAGGGGCTGGTAGAGATGATTATGTAGTTTTTTCTAAACAATGGATGGAGGAAACATGTTTCTCAGACATGGTTAGGTAAGATTGGGATCATCAACTTTTGGGGAACCCGTGGACCATTCTCCATGGAAATTTGAGATTCCTTTTTAATCTTCAAGCCAACATGAAGAAAAATCTCCCTAGCCGTGACCAAGGGTTGGTTGAAATTAGCAAGGAGGTGGAAATTTTGGAGAGTTTCTTGGAACATGTTTGGGATGAGTCTTTATTTAATGAATACATAGATAAAAAATATCATATTACTGATTTCCTGCTGAGACAATAACAGTTGGCCAGAGAGGGTGGAAAAGTCAGATGGCTTCCTGAGGGAGTTTGAAATTCTGGGTATTCTCATGCTTGCATTAGAGAACATCGTCGTGTTTAGCGGCCCAATATTTGTAGAGAAGATGGATCATTTACCAGTGATCGTGATGAGGTTGGGGTGATGGTTAATGGGGCTCTCAAATCCCTATTGGATGCACCCATCCCAAGTATGGGAGGAGGGTATCTGAGAGGAGATGCTGAATTTTTTTAGGGCATTCCAAGATGTGTCACGGAGGATGTTGATGAGGGCCTTAGGAGGTATCCGGATGAGGATGAAGATCATGAGGCTATTTTGTCATTGAATACAGATTGTGCTCTAGGGCCGGATGGTTTCCACGGATATTTACTTTTAGCCATACAGGTCACACCATGCATCGGATTGAGGTGCGTTTGATTTTTACACATCAAAAATGACTCATGGACCGTTTTTTTCTAAAGTATCAAAACCATCCGAACGTGTTTTCTCATTATTCCATAAGTCAGTAGTGTTTTCTAATGTAAATGTCAATTTCAAACTGATATCAGACACATTTAGCCATACCGATCACATCGCGCGTCAGATTGAGGTGCGACCGATTTTTACACATTAGAAATGACTCATGGATTGTTGTCCTAAATTATCAAAACAATCCAAATGCATTTTCTCGGTTTTCCGTATGTTAGTAGTGTTGTTTTCTAAAGTTTGTGTCAATTTTAAACTGATATCAGACACTTTTAGCCATACTGGTCACACCGTGCAACAAATTGAGGTGCGATTTATTTTTACATGTCACAAATGACTCATGGATAATTTTACTATGGTATCAAAACAATCCGAACTCGTTTTCATGATTTTCTGTATGTCACTTGTGTTGTTTTGTAAAGTTAATGTCAATTTAAAACTGATATTAGACATTTTTAGCCTTACTGGTCACATAGTGCGTCAGATTGTGGTGAGGTCGATTCATACACCTCAAGAATGACTCGTGGATTGTAGTCCAAAAGTATCAAAACAATCCGAATGAGTTTTCTCAGTTTTTCATATGTCACTTGTGTTGTTTCTAATGTTAATGTCAATTTCAAACTTATATCAGAAACTTTTTTCCATACCGGTCACAACGTGCGTCGGATTGAGGTGCGGTTGATTCTTACACGTCACAACTGATCTTGGATCGTTGTACAAAAGTATCAAAACGATTGGAACATGTTTTCTTGGTATTCCATATGTAAGTAGTGTTGTTTTCTAAAGATAATGTCAATTTCAAACTGATATTAGACACTTTTAGCCATACCGGTCACACCGTGCGTAGGATTGAGGTGCGGTCGATTCTTACACGTCAAAAATGACTCATGGATCATTTTCTTAAAGTATCAAAACAATCCGAATGAGTTTGCTCAGTTTTCCATATGTCAGTAGTGTTGTTTTCTAATGTTTATGTCAATTTGAAAATGATATCAGACAATTATGGCCATACTAGTCACACCGTGCATCAGATTGAGATGCGGTTGATTTTTACACGTCACAAATGAGTCATGGATCATTTTCCTAAATTATCCAAACAATGCAAATGCATTTGATCAGTTTTTTGTATGTCACTTGTGTTGTTTTCTAAAGTTAATGTCAATTTGAAACTAATATCAGACACTTTTAGCCACACTGGTCACACCATGCGTCGGATTGAGGTTCAATTGATTCATACACCTCACAAATGACTCATTGACCATTTTACTGAAGTATCAAAACAATCCGAACATGTTTGCTCAGTTTTTCGTATGTCACTTATTTTGTTTTCTAAAGTTAATGTCAATTTCAAACTGATATTAGACACTTTTAGCCATACCAGTCACACCGTGCGTCGGATTGAGGTGTAGTTTATTCGTACACATCACAAATGACTCATGGATCGTTTTCCTAAAGAATCTGAACAATACAAACGTGTTTTCATGATCTTTTGAAAACATGATAAACTCTTTCACGCCTTCTTCATACTCTTTTGTCAACTGATTGAAATTCATCCATTCTTTATTTATATTCATCCTATTTCAAATCCAAAGTATGGTTATATATGTTAGAGGAGAAGAAAGATGAGTATAATTTATATTAAAAACTATATACTTCAAAAAATTTGGGGGCGTTCTCATTAATAGAAAATCTTGGTTGGTTCATGGGATTCATCCATTCCCTTCCTCTCTTTGATCCCCCCTGATTAGGGGTGGTTCTTGGGAATTTTTTATAGTGCGTTAGTGAGTTATTACCTCATACTTCCTCCATTAACATTATCTTTTATTTCCCTATGATTTGGGATGATTTTAACTAGGATTTGTTTGATGATTTCACTATATCATCTTCAAATCAATTTAGATGATATAGATTTTTTTTGTATTGGCTAGAGGATATCCTCGTATGATGAACAAACCATGTTTTGTGTGGTTTAGGTGGTGTTCTGTTTCCTAGTGAGTTTTTGAAAGATTATTCCTAATTATATTAATGTTAATAATAAATTATAACTTTCTATTATTAATTATTTGGGAATTGTGCCTTGAGATTGGGTCTCAATCATTGGTACAAGATTAGATAAGTCATGTATAGTCTTGTTTGAGGATGAGTTGATCTTGGTGAGGGGTTACTCAATTTTTTGTGGTATGTGGATCCTATAGTACAAAACCATGTTCCAATTTATGCATGATTGTGCATTCAAGCATGAGTATATGTGTTCTAGTGAAAGGGATAGAAATCAAGAGCAACTTAGGTAAATAAATATGGTATTTTTGATCCACCAAGAGATAAAGTGAGGGTTCTATTGAATGTTTGTGATTTTGTGATCATCCAGAGATTATGTCTCCATGGAGGTGGGGTTTCAAGTTATGTTTATGAGAGGATCGGGTTTGGTATGTGATTTTTATAGCCCTGTTAGGTTTTCTATGGCTATTTGAGTAGGTATTAGAGTCTTAGGCCAAAATAAGATGGATAATATAGTTTTATATATCACGTATGATGGGGAACACCCTCTAAAGGATATATAAGAGTCATCGTGTGTGTGATGGGTAGGATATTCCATAGAGGGATTGGACACACCCCCTCCTGGACACACCCCATCCTGGACACCCCCCCCGCACTCCTGGGCACCCCCTCCCTCCTGGACACCCACCACATATATGGGAAACTAAAATTAGAAAATTAAAAATCCAAGATATTGGTTCCCATAAAGATTTTAAGATGCACGTGAGTGGACTGAATGACTATACATCGATCGACATCCACACTATTGACCAGTGTAGACCAATGAGTTATTCTTTACTAGAAAGACAAATCTTATAAAAACCCATTCTTCATAACCTAAGGATATAAAACATAATAAATGGTGATCATATATGCTCAATAAGTGTAAACAAGGGAGATATCAATGATCATATATGGATAACATTAGTATGAATTCACCTCCATCCTATTTGTGTACAATTTTCCATCAGGTATGTTGCCCATTCGTTTCTAAACACATCTATATCAACATCTAAATATGAGTTTTTGCGATAGTCATGGTAGTACTGAAAAAATATAAATACAAAAAGTATTAATAAATATTTTAAATGAACTCGTAATTATTTTCTATAATACCTCGTCAGGGATGATAGTTTGTTGATGAAATACGATCACTTTCATAAATTTTCAAACAGAATAACCACAGTCATTTCCGTTTGTTTATTTTAGACACTGCAGAAACATCGACAAAAATAAGTAATTTGTTTCGATATGTGTTTGGATAGTGCAATGTTATTATATATACTCAGATACTTTTCCAGTTGTAGATGTTGTAGGCTTTCTCATCTTTATGCCCTGGATTCATTCCATGCCTTAGAGATATTGATGCACCGCCCTATCATAAGAGAATCCCCATTAAAATATAACATATATTATATAACTAGATGTTTAGTTTTAAAATGTTGGATCTAGTGTATTACAAATTAACAAATGCCATCATGTGTGGTCGGTTTGTTGGATATCTATGCGTTGAATCTAGAAAATAAATCATTGGAGTATCCAAATTGACTGAAATCAACATCCATTTCTCCCTAAAAATACGAAAAGGAATATGTAACGAAAGAAATGAAAATATAGTTGATATGATTAAATTGTAGAGTTTTACCCCTGCATTGTTGGTATTAAAAAGAGTATGTCATCCGAAATTTTGATTTCAAACGATTTGAGCAGGGATGACGTTATTGCAGCCTCTTTATCAGAATCTATTTATTCTTTTGAAGAGGTGGTGTGAGGACTAACGAGTCCAAATTTTTGTTCCTGGGGAAATCCCTTCAATTGTTTTTCATATATACACCTGCAAAAAATATAAAATGTATTTAGTCATAATTATTAGAGTATATCACCTTTTGTATAATCAAATCATGAAAATGTACTTCATGTATACATTTACAACTGGGGTGCTTAGCCATTCATACTTGAGGGTTTCATTTACATTTTTAGCACTAATGAAATCTGATGTTTCTTCTCCGTACATATTTTTTTCAAAATCAACTGTGTGAGCATTGCTGTGTATCAACTTTGTATCCACATGAGCCTGCAATGACATTAACTGTGAATATAGAACGGGTGGGGTGAAGGTGCTCTAAGTAGACCGTTTCAATCGGTTGGTTGACCCTTGAGATAGTTTTGAGCTGATATTTCGTTTCACCCCCTTCTCTTTGTCGTTCTGTAATAACATTCATCAGTTCAGACCTTTTTTCATTAAATGTTAAAGGTCCATCTTGAAACATAAATTGGAAATGGATACCTCCTTATCGAAATGATTTTTAACAAGAACTGACGGTCATGCGATGAATGTTCCAATAGCTTGTTCAATTGTATGAATGTCGTCATTGTCATTTGGAAAAGGTAGCTCGGCACTCGGCTCATTTGCTACGTTAATTGACACTCTGAAATGATCTGTTGGAAGATGTTTGTTGTGGAGCATGTCGTTCTGCGTATTGAGCACTGTAGCCCTCACTACAATGCTATAGGTGGGAGTTGATAGATATAAATCAAAGTCATTTTCACCCTGTAGAATATTAGTACAAAAAAGGTATCAGTTTCTATGTGAATCTCATTTCACAGGAACAATTATTAAAACATTCGTTACCTCAGCTAAGTCAGGTTTTGTTAGGGGAATGGCTTGCCTCAATGCTAGTGGGGGGTGGGGCGAGATCGTCACGCATGGGTTGTTGTTGATTTGTTTCTTCTCTTTGACTCTCCCCCATCAATGTTCTTATCATCTCTCTATGGTATTGTAATTCTTATTGAAAAATAGCTAATTTTTCTTGCAGATTTTCCATTTTTTCATTTTGATCCTTCGCTTGTTTTTGTTTTTGAAAATATGTTCGGGGTGTCACCCCAAACCCCGCACCTCTGATGCGGCCATACTGGTCTGGCTGCTTCAAGGCTACTGACAGTATGTCTGCATCTGGTGCGGGTGTTGTTTATTCTTGTGACTATGTCTGATAGAAAATATAGAAAAATAAGTAGTCATTGTAATGTAATAGCGATTTAAAACAAATCAAATTTATATCATGTCATACTTACACATGTTTCCCACACTTCTTGTGTGTTTTCATCTATCAGTATCCCCTCTGTATTTACATGAGCCTCATTCCATAGCACATGGCGTGGGATGAATATGGCTTTCAATTTCGATTCATCAATCTGCATATAAAACGAGAAACATGGTTATAGTGTTGTTTTATGTAACATATAAGCAGTACGGTAGATTTAAAAGACGTACCAATTTTTCTCAAGTGAAGCGTACCCCATCCTTACTTTATCATAAGGGTACGATGGTTCTGCTACGAGTTTTTTATTTTCAGCACTCAGTTTCTGTTTCATAAATAATAATCTGTCAATCAAAGTGATGAATGCAAGCAGCGTCAAACAACATATTACCCCACATAATGTACCTGAAATGTCTTCTCCCCACGACAGTTGCTAAACGTGCCCCACACTCTTTGGGATATCATGTGTGCATAAAGAGGAGGTGTGTGCAACATGATTTTCCCTTCAGCATCTTTAAGATGATATTTAGTTAAAATTGTGCGGATACCTCTATGAATTCTTCCTACAACTCTTAATACATATTCCTAGAGTGAGGCATCTACTATAAATTCACTCTACAATGGATGATGAAGAGTAAGTCAATGTTTTGGTATTTTATTTTAATAAATTAAAAATTGATATCATAATGTTACCGTAATCTATTCTCACATTAGTGTCTTAAGACCGGTGACAACATGGTGCCACGACTGTACATCAATCGGCCCACGTTGCCGAGTGAAGATTCCAATGTTTCTAACCAAGATGGCTTTGTTGGGGTTAACATGTTGGCCTCTATTATTCCATCCCACCTCAAATTTGATGCCTTTCTCTTTTGCCTTAAAGATTTTGGCTAACAATGTCAAACTATGACGCTCTAGTTTTTTTTTGCGCTTTCAGGGTTTAATTTCCTACCATTTCCTCAGAAGTGTCATTAATATGTTTTTCTCCAGTGCACTAGCATCAGCACTGGGACCAGCAGCAACAGGTTGAGAAACCTGTTGTACCTCAGCACTGGGAAAAAACAACAAAAGGTTGATAAAATTGTTTTTGCTCTGCACTGGGACCACCAGCAGCTGGTTGAGAAACCCGGTGTTGCTCTACACTGGGACCACCAGCAGGTGGTTGAGAGACCTTTTGTGCCTCGAGATTGGGCGCATCAGTAGGTGAAGAAATCATTATATTCAGAAGTGGTTTAACATTTAATTTAGATTACATAAAAGCAGCAGCGGATAAATAATAACATAATGTAACACAATGTATATTACAATAAACAAATAACCTGATTATTGTACTATCATTTTTTTAATTAAAGACTGAAGAGATTTGACTCCTCTATCGACTATGTAAATCCCTTCATTTTGGTCTCCTCTGACATACAAAACTCCATCTACATTGGGACCACTGTGAAATTATTGTGAAGTCCCTATAAAAGGGTCATCCTTCATTGAAATTTAATCTGACCCTTCAGTTGTTTTGGTCGATAACAAAACAATTTACCAATTTTGGTTTATGGGGTCTGGAACAGAAAATACTTTGACTGCATGTGATGCCATTATAAATGGTTCGTCTTTCTCCCCTTCCTTTCTGAAATCAACTTTCACAAATCCTAATTCATCTATTTTAAAAGCACTTCTGTTATCAACCCACTTGCATTGAAAAATCGGCACTTTGAATTTCGTATAATCCAACTCCCATATTTGTTTGATGATTCCAAAGTATGACATATTCACATAAATTGGATTTTTGTCCTCAGCACCGGAAACATGCATCACCTCGGCGGGAAGAACACTTCCAATTCACATAATATGATGGCAATTTCTCTTTCCATAGTTGGAAATTTCACCGAGACTATAAATTTGCAGCATATAGCTTTGAAAAAGAAATAGATCTTCGTTAATTTATGGTGGACACTCTTGGGAAAAATGGAACGTAAAGATATAGGAATTAGATCTTGCATCAAAACATGGCAGTCATGTGATTTCAGACCCTTTAATTTTAAATCTCTCAATAACACGATGTTCTTGATATTTGATGAATACACCTCTGGAACGTTTACGTCATTCAAAAAGTTGAAAAACGGATATCTCTCCTTCCTGGAAAGAGTGTAAGCAGCAGGAGGAAGAAATGTTCATTTTTCACCCTTCACTGGTGCCAACTCTTCACGTATTCCCATCTCAACCAGTCCAATATAGCCTTAATTACATCCTTCATTTTTCCGGGTGTATTTAGTAGTGTGCTGATGACAATATCACATATTGTTTTTTCAATATGCATAACATCAAGAAAATGTCTAACATACAGACAATTCCAGTATGGTAATTCAAAAAAACTGATCTCTTTTTCCAACCAGTTTTCATAAGGTTTTTTGAAAATGGTTTACCAAAAGTAGTGTCCAAATCTTTTACCACCTCAAACATTTGATCACATGTTAGTGGAGATGGCGTTGTATGTTCTTCTGAACATCTGTCGAATGATGTTGTCCAAGATCGGTATTTATTCCATCGGGGTAGAAATCTGCGATGTCCTAAAAACACAGTTTCTGATGAATGTTTCAACCTAATTGACTGTGTACCTTATTCACAAATGGGATTCCCTTGAGTTCCTTTAATTCTATATCCTGAAAAACTTTCTATAAGTAGGAAAGTCATTTATCTTCTGTTCAACATGGATTTCAAAGTGAAATCTTTTTTTTTGTAAGCATCATACAACGTAAAACCTGAATCCCACAATATTTTCAAATCCTTGATCAATGGAGCCAAATAAACATCAATATCATTACTCGTTTGTTTTGGTCCGGATATAAGAATAGATAACATGATGTATTTTCATTTCATTCATAACAACGGAGGTAAGTTATAATTTACCAACATAACCGGCCATGTATTGTGACTACTGCTTTGAAAACCAAAAGGATTCACCCCATCTGTAGATAATGCCAGATGAAGGTTTATCGGCTCATTTCCAAATTCATGATACTCATGATCAATTATCTTCCACCAAGGAGAGTCTATTGGGTGACGTAGTTTCCCATCTTTAATTCTTGTATCTGCATGCCATGTCAATTGTCCTACAGTCTCCTCACTTCCATATAGGCACCTAAACCTTGGAATGATTGGAAAGTACCACACAACTTTCCTAGGACTAGAATCATATTTCTTGTATCGAGAAGAACCACACTTTGGTCATTCATTAAGTTATTTTTGGTCCTTGCAAAACAATATACAGTCATTCAGGCAGGCGTGTATTCTTTCAGAGATCATACCCATCAATCGTAGCATTCGTTTGGCATCGTATGTTCAGCATGGGAGTTAATTATCTTCTAGGAGCATGTCATTCAGAAGAGCAAGTAGTTCTGTAAAACTGGCGTCACTCCACTCGTTGCTAGCTTTCAAATTATACAGCTTCAGTACAGCTGACAATGCTGTATATTTAGTGCAACCAACATACAATAGCATATTTGAACAACTCTTTAACTTCTCAAACAATTTTGGGAAATCAAGAAGTTCATCTTCAAATGTCCTTGTCATTTCCTCAATATGATCTTCATCATCATTCACATCTGTAATCATACCCTCCATATGACCGTCTTCACTATTCATGCTTGTAATCATATCAGATCTTCCATAAAATGTCATGTTATCTGAGCCACTACCTACATTCGTTTTTTTCCAGTGTTTATTCCAACAGGTATAATTTCGATCTATTCCGTGACAGATTTGGTGTTCTTCCAAATCCTTGGGACTAATTTGTCTTGAATAACAACAATGTAAACACAAACATAGGATTTGAGATGGGTCACATGCATGATCTCCTGCAAACATGATAAACTCTTTCACGCCATCTTCATACTCTTTTTTCAACCTATTGGAATTCGTCCATTCTTTATTCATATTCATCATATTTATGGGTTCAATCTCGAACTTGCCTAATATTATGTTTTAATTAATCAAGTAGCATTGTTTGGGTTTTATAAAAAAAATCATGGTACAAATGCCTCTTCAATGAAATAGAGGAACCTTCCCCAAAACATGTGAAAGTACTTGAACTCTATCTATATACAAGGGACTGTGCCCTGTCTTTTGTGTATCTCCCTGGAGTACCTAAAACATATACATGGAGGACACTTCACTGAAACATGGGGGAGTACCATACTTTATATTTTCTCCAAGCATCTCACTTGTCACTTGTCAACTATCAAGCAAAGTGATGATAATTAAAAAATCCAAACCACATCGTGTGCAATTCCAATGAATGAGGGAATCATAATATTGTGATCTACATGAGAAGATATTTATAATGGGCTACTCATACATGAAATATTATCATCTAAGTGAATATTAAATAATAATAATGAAATTAATATAGCACACAATTTGTTCAATGGATACACAATTTGTAGGGTTCTCAATCATGGTTGGTTGTATACTACCATTTCTAAACTCATGTGAAATCCATATACATGGTGTGTACAGTAGGGTGAACATCGTCTATGGATAAGATACCTGATTTAATCTGACATATATCAAATTAATTCCAAGTTAGTCTTACAAAGACTTCATGATACCTTTGAAAATATATGACATATAGAACATCTTGAGCTAAAGGCGTGTACTTTAGATACAAAATGAGTCACTTCACTGGCTATGCATCAAATGTTTTGTGGAATACACGGTGTGCAGTCCTTACATGACCAATATGGGTGTATAGTCTATACACATCAAGTTTCTATGGTATCTATACATTGTGTGAGTGAAGTAAAACACATATCATATGGTTCTACCATTATTTCATGTCATTTACAAGGTTTCATGATGAAGTATATGTCTTGGAGATACATTTTGTGTGACCTACGTTCACATGACATATAACATTTAAAATAAAGCTTATTCCAAGTTTGAGTCATAAGATGAGTCATGTGGTGTAAATTTTGGAGATAACAGTTGTCTGGCATTATAATCTATATTAAATCCATGTATGGTGAAGCATGTTCCATTTAACAAGACTACATACCATGTATTTTAAAAATATATATAATCTGAAAAACATCATCTTCACACCATAAAGTGTCTCATAGATTCCTCTAGAAGTGGTTTTTTAAGATTTAGTGGAATTGCACTAGTAATAATGTAGTGGTGCCATTGAAATGGGTAAAGTTTGGATTGATATTCAATGGTGGGAGAACTACAACATGGAGAAAAATGGCATATCAATCATTCCAACAACTGCAACAACATACAAAAACACAATCATGCTCACAATCCCAACACCATACAAACCAAACAATCACAATATGCATCCCTTATTCAATATTGTCTGTTAATTCAGGGGTTATCATATAAGTATTATCATCATGGGGAATTCATTAATAAATAAAGTATACATAAATTACCAATTTTTTATATTCAATTGTTCAACAAGAACAAACCAACATGCAATTCATTTATTGCGCAAACAAGGACCACCAACGTCCACGATTTTCTGCGGGGCGTTTAGCCCGTACATTCACATAAAAACCATCTACATCAAACAATAATAACATGCGAACAAGAGGAAACCAATGAGTAATAAGAGAGAACTCACCGCGAAGGTGTCGTTAGTCACACGGCAGAGGTGTATTCGTGGAAGAGGAGAGCCGCACGACAGAGGAGATTTCCAACTGAAAAGAAGACATAAAATAGGGGAAACCCATGAGAATAAAATAATCTAAAACTGAGTACACCATTTACCACATCCCACAAACCCCAAGAACCCACTAAAACCGAAACCAACCCACTCCATGGTTAAAAAAACCTTAAGATAATAAGAAATTATAGAACCTACCTTCGATAGAACGAGTTCAACAGAAATTTTAAAATATAAAAGATGACATACAATGGGTAAGCCCTGACCAATAGGACCTCCTTAATAGGTATAATCCCAAAGTTTATTCTAGATAGCATAACCCAAATGAGTAATCTCAGATCAATCCTCTGTTATCACACCTTTCATGACACATACATCCTAATTGAATGACTTTAAACTTCATGGTACAATAATTTCAAACAACCTTAAACTATTTCCCTTAAACTAGATGTTCCCATGCTTCAATTTTTTCCAAATCTACGACCCCTGTGATCCAAAGGAATACATCACCTATTTAGAGACCTCAAAAATAGGTGGATGACATGATGGTAAGGGGTACCACTAACACAGTATTGTCCCTACTCTTGAAGTTTCATATGATGGTATTCATGTGTTGAAGCCTCACAACACACCCCATTATAGGGAAACTATAATTAAGAAAGTGGAACCTACCACCACCATTAATTAATTCAAAATCATATCCCTAGAGAATGATATTTATTATATTCCTTATCTTAGGAAGGAGGATCATGAAGTTATCCATGAACTCAACTCAGTTAAAGGGTCACCCAGTATGGATCCTAACAATCGCCACTATTTCAAACATCATGTGACCACTAACCCTTAGAAGCCTGTTGAGGGCACTACAATGTAGACCCCTTCCCTAATCTCTTAGATCCAATAAGCTATGAGATATCTCTAGGAATTAAGATCTATTGATCATAGGGAGAAGGTTCATATCCCCACTTCCCCTTAATATGTTTCCTAACACAAAACGTGGTATCTAGTGAGTAGGATCATATCCCTATTCAAACTCAATGAGCCTACCCATACATCTTGACAAAAAATAGGGGGAATGCACCTATTTCAAATGGGGCACCCTTGGTACTCTTTTCCAATATTAACATCACACCATGCCAAAACTCACCACAAGATCACCAGTTACCCAACATTATTCCAAAACCAATGGAATATACCCATGCTTCATTACCCTAAACCAATCTATCTAGGTTCAATAGTGATGGTCACATTAAAACCATGATATAAATCAATAGGGTTAGGAATCCAAATGATCATGTCCCTCAACCTAGTCATAACACAAAAACTCAAGAATAGAGAGTGATTCTATTATACAAATCCAAGGCATGACGATTCCTTCGTTATCAACTTGATAACACCTAATATGCATCAATCACTCATGTAAAAGAATCTACCCTGGATTTATGTATCTAAGGTATTCATAACACCAAGATAACCCCACTCATTAGTCTCCCCTAACCACCAAAGCTCACTAACTCACTACCATCCTGAGTCACATGCTAACGACCACTGGGATCTCACACAAACCCCTTACATCAGTTCTTACACAATCCATAGCCCATGGGTGCCACTCTTATCCTCACCTCAAAACACACATCATCTAGTGAACCAAACAAACCACTTACTATAGGTTCTCACACACCCATATACTTATCATCATTGAGTATTATTTTCCCAGGGAACCAACTATGGGTATTACACATAACAATGTTTAAGTTCAATCATTCGTACCCACTTTTGGGCTAGACATAGACCCAAAAGGGTCATTAATCATAAGTCAACATAACATATCATAACTATTAGTGTCACTACTCAAACTGAAAATGTAGCATGATATCATCCCGCTATCAAAAACAACCTACAATACAAGGGTCTCACCACCTGGGCTCTCGCTCTTTCCCCAACTACCAATACATATGTTCAACTCACTTATAAAAACACTATAATTCATCATAATCATTCAAGGATCGTCATTTTTCATTTATATTAACCCAAGAAAAAGAAAAATACTCCTACACTGACCAGCGACGGCGAAGGCAGTGGTGGCGGAGGCAGCGGCGATAGAGAAAATAGCAGCAAAGGCAGTGGTGGTCTCGGCGGAGGAGGAAACCCCAGTGGTAGTGGAGGCAGCGACGATCACAGTGGAGGAGAAAAACCCAACGATGGCAGAGGCAGTGGCAGAGGATAAAAATCCAATGGTGTTGGCAGAGGAGGATGAGGAAGAGGAGGAGGACGACGAGGAGGATGACGAGGACGAGGACACGGAAGAGGAGGATGAGGAGGAGAAGAGGTCATGGTGGAGGAGGGGTGTGGTTCAGATTCCACGAAATCTTGACCGCGTACAAGAGAGGAGGGCCTATTAGGGTTATTAAAAATAAACTACTGGAACCTTTATCAACACTCGTTTAAAGCGCTAATAAAGGTTTGTTTTATCAGTACTAAAATAAAAGCGCTGATTAAACATAAATTTATCTGTGCTGAAAAAGCGATGATAAATTTATGTTTTATCAGCTCTTCTATTTTAGCGCTGATGAATATTATAATTTTATATAAATTAATAATAAAAACTTTTATCAGGTCTAAAATAAGTGCTGATAAAGGCATACCCATTTATCAGCGCTTTCTGTTTAACGCTGATAAAGGGCAGTGCTTCCCTTGCCCTGTTTTGTGGTAGTGTAACTTTTAGGAAATTATCATAATATAAGGATTGACTAATATATTTCAATAACTTTTATTAAAATAAAATATATAAATTATTATAAAAACTCTTTTTAATTTATTAAACTATTTTTTAATGTTTTTTAAACATAATTAATATTTTATATAAAAAATTACTTCTATTTGAATATATTAATATTATTTTTTCATTAATTGTATCCCTGAAAACTATAAAATGGACTTAGAATTTTATACATAAATATTCATTTTATATATTATGTCAAATTTGATTTTTCAAAACCAAATTATTTCTATGAATAATGTTAATGACCATAATAATGGTTAATGTGTTATTTTTAAATAATTTTTTTTATTAATGATCAAGAATATCAGTCAAATATATTTTAATTAATCAATTTAAAATAATTTATTATAAATTATTTAAAAGGTATAAATAATATTTATAACTTATTTAAATGAGGAAATTTTTAATATGTGATTACAATGCATTTGTGGTGAAAAAAACATTTATTACAAAACTGTTCATATAAATTATAAATTATTTAATTTAAAATTTTATTTTCTACTTATTTAATTATAATTAGAATATATAAATCCAAAAACTAGTTTAATAACATCATGATTAGGTTAAATTTTACGTTATTTATTTCCCAAAATATTAACAACATTGGTAAATACAAGTTACCAAGTTCTAAACCAAAATGGTGGAAAGTTAATGTTAAGAAAAAATGTTTGAAATAGTTTTCGAAAAAGAGTTAAAATTAGTCTTTGAGGATATTTCAGAATTATCTCTCCCCAAAATCCATTATTATTTACTTTTGGTTCCACATAATGTTGAATAATTTCATTCCTTTATTGAAAAATAATGTGTGTTCACAAAAGTGCACTTTTTATCTTTATTAAAATGGGATCACTTCTATACATTGAAATTTACATATTATCTTAGAAAATTATTTCAACACCTTCCCTAATTACTACACTGATAACCCCCTTACATTATAGTTGTGTCCTAAAAACTCTTTATGGTAGGTAAAAAATTATTTCCTGAGTCATGGAAGGGTAATAAAGAAACCAGAGGAAGAAATAAAAAAGGATGAAATAAAATGTTGAAGGATGGGAAGATACAATGTAATTCTTAGGTCAACATAGCTAATTTAACTATATAGAACATCACTCCACATGGAGTTCTACTACTTCTCAATTCATCCCAAAAACATAGTCGTTTGAGGGATATAAAGGTGTCTGTAGGCAACCGCGAATGAAATAGAATTGTTTGTGGGGTCGGGAGGTGAACATTCCCCTGTAAATTACCATCCACCCAAAACGAAAAATCCATTAATGGAATGTATAGAGTTATCCACACTCTGCAAAAAAAATTGAATGTGAGGTTTGGTTTCCTTTCTAGGCCCCCAAAATCTAATTCCCCACAACCTAATCTAGACAACCGACCATATCAGTGGCTGGTCAATTAACTCCTCTACAAAACCAAAACAACCTGTTTTGGATAGAGGATGAAAAAACGGATGAAGGAATATGAAAATGTGGTAGATATATCAATTATGAATAGGAAAATGATCACATGAAATTTATAAAATAAAAGGGAATTCACACTATTATTTACGAACAAAAACCCATATGCTTACATCCTTATGTGAAGCGTAATAAGACACAGTCGATCGCCATTAATAATTGAAAGAAAAATAGAGGTATCCATTCACCACCAAGAAAGATGATACATTGGTGGAACTCAATCCCAAATAGAAAATCATTGTGCAGGTCGATCCAAATACTTCATAATAAGATTCTAATAGAGGTGAACCCATGCTCACATAGAAAAGATATAAGCAAAGTCCACCCACACACACGTAGGAAAATACTATGTTCAGGGAAACCTATACCATATTTAAATTTATATGCGCAATAGGGAATACCTCGGTGTTATGATTCCCAACTCCCATTACCCTCCTCTAATGTAGTTTCTAGTCCCTCATTGGACCATATATGTACTTCCCTACTGGCCTTCTTCTTATACCATTCTTGTATGAAGTTATAAGGCCTATGTGGGCCTCCTTATTAGGCATTGGGATAAGGCCTCTCCCGAAACCACCAAATGTGTATGATAAAATCATTAGGACATCGTATTTCCTGTTAATGTGTGCATACTCATGGTGAATTAGGCCTTACTGATAAAAAATATTATAGAGTGTATCCCCATAATGATTTCTAGAATATATTCCATTTGTTATAGGGGTCTTGACCATTGAGGTTGTCCCATGGACCTTCATTTTCTAGGAGGGTAGGTCTATGATCATGCTTTCATTTCCATTTGAGGTGTAATTTTCTATCCTACTCTCTTCCTTAGAAACTAGTCAAAATGAAAACCCTTATAGATTTAGACCTAAGTCGTTCTTACGGTTATATTCAATCTTCTTTCACGTTGCATGATTGAACATTTCCAGGAGTCATAGTGACTATCCTTGTTACCTAAATAGGGGAAGGGAATAAAATCCATCTCTCTTTCCCTCTCTATTTGGGCATCATCCCCATCCACTAGAGAATAAATAAGATTCAATATTTTTCATATATCTACATATTCTTATTACTTCTAACACAATACCATGGTTATAATATATCGGTTTAATCAATAACACCTTTAAACTATGTGGGATTTGATTCCAAACCAAATGGGATATATAGGTATCGTCCCATGAGTCCAAAATCAACACCCTAAAATCACCCTAATGTTCTCTAGGACATATTCCCTGTAGGGTCAAATCTAACTTGGAGGTCCATATTATTTATGACCTATTTTTATCACCATCATTAATGTTCCATATTCATGATAAGATAATGTGCTTGACTTGAAGTCCACTACTCTTCAAGGTAATTTTTTCCACTTCAGTGTATGTACCATACCAAGCCCTTACTTGGTACCTTCAACCTAAACATCCTTGTTATATGATGATAAAATACAGAGTTTATCCTCATAACATGTCATTTCATGTTATAATGTGTCACATTATGTCGACCTAAAATATGTAGGATTTGATTCCTCTCATAATAATACATAGGATCCCATATTATGGGTATGTTCCTAACATCAAAAAAAAACTTTTATCTCCCCATATGATGATATGTTCTTGAGAAACACACTATGTTTCCTAAATCATACATAAGAATAATAAATGATTATGGAATATCTAGTTCATCCATAGCTTAATTAAATTTATTATTATCCCTTGAGTGACCCATTTTATACAAGGGATTGGATAAATGATTTGCATAATGTCTTAATAGAAATATATAAGAGGCACCCAAAACATGAAATAATTCTCCCTATAGGCTATCATTACCCTGAAATCCTATCCTCTTTTACAATGTTAGTTCTTAATTAACATTGAAATGTTATTTAATGAGATCACACCTTTAGTAATTTTGTCTAGGTTTCATCCTGGATATGAGAGTCATTGGGTGTTTCTAGTCCCATGAGTAAGCCTGTAAGAAACCGTGCACACAAAAATCAAGTGATAAATGTAATGGTAAATATAATATGGATGATTTTGAAATATTAAAGCCCTATAGAATATGTCACACCATACTAAACACAACTATGCAATTTTTTTCCATTGATAAAATAGTGAACCCAATGTGAATCGTTAACCCGGATAACAATCCATTTCCCATAAAAATTTACAGAGGGACAAACAAGATAATAGATTATTTTAACACTAATTTATTTATATGATATTACGATTGATTTTACTCCATGTGTTTTTCACATATATTGAATTCAGTAATAACTATAACACTCTTTATTCCAAATGGGGTAACTCCAATTATGTAATATGTGCATATCATCAACTACCCAGGCTGTGTTCTCACCAAAAAATAAGAAGTGATCACCCACCAAGAGTCTTACATGATAGGACTCAAATGTGTTGTCCCCAAAAGTTTAATATTGTAAAAAAATAGTGAGAATATGTAAATACATTCATAGATAGATAAATTTCATCATTCAATTATTGCAGTAATCCATGAGATAAATAAACACATCTTCATAGGCATATCATGTCTTCCTATCATATGTGGTGGAAAATAGAGGACCTAGATGATGTACCTCAACAATGAGGAAGGTGGAGAATCATATTACTTACCCAAAATTAGAATGGGTGTACATGATTTTTCTTAAAAAGGATATTTCATAGCTTTTATTAGAAATAATGGAATTCTACTCTTCAATCCTTGGCTGCTTGTTGTGAAATTTACATGGAATAATTACCACAATAAATATGACAATGAGTTAAGACCACATACCTTAGACTTATAGTGTGGTGACACATCCATATAATATGTATGTATCAATAATACTTACATACAACCATCCAATAATTTCATTCGCAACATCCCATAAAAATTGTACTGTCAGATCATGTAGACATACCCATTTTAACAGGGGATTTCTGGCCCATTTCAAGGGCCACTCCTATGTAGGAATATATTCTTTCTTAAATTCCAGAAGCTCATTTTCATGCTCTAATAGTAGGATATATGTAACACTGAATTAATTTCTTAAATTGGGATCACAATTTATAACTTGTAGTTCCATATTTACCCGGGACAACACCAAAAATGTAATCCCTCCTAGGATATTTTAACATTGCGAAGAAAACATAGGACCTCAATATATTATAACATATAGATCAAAGGGAAATAAAACATATATTAATAAAATCATTGGATCATATATATGCATTAACAATGTATGTTAGTGCTAGTGGACATCATAAATATTCCTTATTCAATATTTGATATTTAGTCTATCATAATATGCATAATTTTATCAGTCATGAGAGCACATATCCCTATGTGCACCCTAAAATCCTTCCATGTTTTAAGTAGATCAACCAATATGAAGTTACTAACCGTAAAAAAATATGTTATAGAATGTAATTTCATTAATATTATCTTAAAAATATGGTGATAATCATGTCTAAAACCTTATCCATGGAAGTGGTCAAACCTTCTCAATTAGACGAAAATCTGAGGCAATACTCTTCCGAAAAATGACCTCAAGACCAATTCAATCTTGATGTCATCCATACTAGACACAATTATTGTGAAAAAAATTCCAAAATCACCCAAGTTAGACTAATAATGTTGAGTAATATCTAGAAGAAAATGATATATACAATTTAAGGAAACTGGTTGGGGATAATATATCGCATAGTTTTTTCCTTTGACAACTTCTCAGTTCGTCATTCAAGAGGTATCACTAGAAGAATGGATACATAAAAATTGTCATAATCTCTAGAAAACTCTCCTCCACATAAATGAAATGTAATAAAATTATTATGGGTAAGAATAACTTTTAAAATATTTGGAGAGCTTCACCGTTAGTGAATAGTGGAAGCCCTACCAGCTACATGATTACCACTATAGAAAAAGTGGAACAAAGATCTTAATCAAGCATAAATCAATAAGGTTAACATGTTTTTTATATAATTATTTATTCCCTTATAGGATAACATATTAAATTATGGTTTTAACAATGATATTTTCATTTCACTCCATCCCCTAGTCAGTGAAATGCACCAGAGGGGATGACCTATAATTTCATTTCTCTAGGGTGACTACCAGACAATACCTCTACTCAAGAATTTTTCAACACACAAAAAGAATTTTTCCTAAATAAGCCCCAAATGTGTTATTCATAATGAGTGAAAAAATTTAGTATCTTATAGGGAAATAAAAAAATATAATTAATAAATATTCTCTCATAAGGGAGGCTAAAAAATAGTTTCTATTAATGCATCATTATTGGTAAATTCATGTGCATACATTATATTTTGCCTAGTTTATGACCAAACTAGATTATTCTAGATCAAGAGAGAAGTATATGTACTATAATCCAATATAGTATTGGATCAACCACATCCTATAAGGATGTGGGAATTTAAGAAAATACCCTTTATAGAGGAAAAATTCACCTTGGGGCATGACCATGGATGCATGGGAGAAACCCCAACATGTAGGCCTAGAGGGGTTTTAAATCACCCCCAAGATCAATGAAACTCAGTATTTTCCAATTAGTGTAGGGGAAGAAATTATGCCTCCTATTTTTTCTCATCTTAGAACTTGTGTTCATTAGATGGGGTGTGAATGATGTGGATGTAGTATGGTTCCCTCTCACTCCCTCTCCACCAAGAAGCCTGATGAAGATCCTATAAATGGATGATGTTGTTCAATAATTGGAATAAAATACCCTCATATAATTTGGTAACAAATCATATGCCTATAATACATTACTATTTATTGTACTTCATTGAAATCATTCTAAATATGGTGCTGAAAATGTTGGTAATATAGATGAGCAAGGAGGGGATTGTTCCACTAAGAATGTGTTCCCAATTGGGGAAACAAAAGGAGGTGTCATTACATGAAACTATAGACATTGTAAAAAATTTTGGATTCCCTCGACAAATCCACAACTATATCCTCATAAAACATCTATAAAAAATAATGGTAAAATAAATGTTACATAAAATTGGCCACTCGAAGTGGTTGACCCCCATAGTCGAAGAATAGTTTTATTAATAGGAGGAAGTAATAAATTATTTGAGAAGACTCAATATAGAAATTACCCAAGGAAAAACGCATAATAAGAATTCCTCATGGTAATATCCTGAACTCACACATCTAATCAGTGTACATCAACAATAGGGTTTCACCATAGTGACTGAATCAGGGCCAGGATGTTCATACAATCCATTTACCAAACCATCAGTTTATCTAGACCAAATCATAGAAAGATTTCAAGAGTTCCCTCTATTATGGTAGAAACTATAGAGAATTACTGAAAACCATAATAAATATCTGATGTCGGATATTATCCATAGATATTTTAATACTAAAAAATTAAAATTTTGTCCATACTCAAACCATCAGTGATTTGGGAAATCATGGAAGGACCCCTCAATGTGTACAATATGAATAGTTAAATCCCCAAGAATGTGCCAAATGTCATCCTAACCCAATCACCAATATGTATCAATTATAATATTGATAGGGGTCATGTATCCTAAGAATGGTGGTATGGTCTATTTGGTCCAACCTAACTAAAATAGGAACACCCTCCTTTCATGTTTCACAGGATGATCTATCTATGTCAAGTAGTCATTATTTTAAATATATTCTGAACAATCATCCCCATTTTGACAATCAAAAACAACTATCCATGAATTTTTAATTCATTAAGCAATTAGAATCTGTTTTGTAAATGTTACCAATCCGGGATGCCTTGAGTTTATAAAAAGGACTTGGGGAACAATTTTTAGAGGATTTTCTAAGACCACAGGTTTTTGAATACATTGTTTCCACTAATGATGTGTATTAAACTGATAATTATCGTATATAATTTGATGTGGATAAATGTTCTGTGGAACAAGATTATCATTCCATTTTATGAGGACATATTAGAACCTTGTACAGATCTAAAGGGTAAATGGTGTTAAATTTCAATGGTATTTCATTGATAATGGATCAGGTGTTCATATAATAATATAATGGATGATATTACAAATAGGAATTAATGTGGATAATCTAGTTCATTATGCCCACAAATTATATGGATATTATAAAAGTGTGAAAAATATCCTAGGCCCAAAATTGATCAAGAAACAGTTTGGGGACCTCATATTTAAGTCAAAAATTTCAAGTACATCAGTACGATAAAAACATAAATGGTTTTCTTGGAAGGATTTTGTTGCATAAATCCATTAAAAACATCTTATCATTACATCAATGTACCAAATAAAACATTAATTGAAAAATTAGAATGTTTTATTTTGATAAGACACAATTTCAATCTTATGGGATTCTTTATATTAATGATACATTCTATTTGTGGGAGGGGAAAAAATAAATTGTTGATGGTGTCCCCTTGGTCTCTGCCTTGAATGGTCTTCACATGATCTTGTACAACCACTTCAAATAACATGGTGATGATTGTGTGAAACCCATTAATTAGGTTGAGTACATGATACCAAATATATAATCATATTCAACTTCATTCATGATACCATTTATGACGATGGATACCAGTAGTGTAGAAAATGATATGAACTATATAGACAGTGGTAAAAGCATATATAAAAATGCCTTCATTCTATCTATAGATCGTCAGGAAATCCCCGCCTGATTAGATAATACATAAAATGTTGCCATTTCAACAAGGGAATGTCAATATACTCATTCCATAACCCTAATCCAACCCCTTTAACTTGAAAACCCCCCACATTGTTGGTTGGTCTAGCGGAAGACATCATATATCCCAAATATCAAGATATCAAATCCTCCACTAACTATGAAGAATTACCCTTCAATACTCTCCCTCTCATGATAAATCAAACGTATAAATGGATGTAGAAGGATATGAAGAAGAAGAAGATTATGATGTGGAAGACCATAGACACACCCATTCAGTGTTTGAGGAGCGTATCACTACCACAATTTATTATCATAGAGAGATAAATATGTGTATTGAAGAGGTTCCATGAATTACTTTGATTATTTTAGATATTTAATCCAATTAAGAATATATATATACATAGTTTATAAGGAATAATTTATATTTGTTCACATGAAACTATGTAGAAATGCTAGGGCATGGTCCCATGGCGGCCACTCACCACCTAGGTTTGTCAGAGGACCATCGGGGCTATATGAAGGCACCCAAATGGATATACACAAATCACGATAACAAAAAGTGATGCTAAAATAGACAATATAATCATGGAAAATTTTATATAGAAGTTTTAATATCCAAAATGTCTTCCCAATTCAGTCTATGTCATGAAGAAGAACTATAAAATCATATTCCCTGTTAATTTTTGAAATCTCAATCAACATTATCTCAAAGATGATTTCCATTTACCGATTATAGAGTCAACGTACGATGCAATAAAAAATCATGCTCCATAATTTATGGATGAAAACATAGGATGTAATCATATCTGAATGGCCTATGAAGAATACCTTGCATTCAGGGCCCCTCAATGTCTATTTTTATATCATGTAATTCCTGTAGGCTTGAGGAATTTTAGTGACAGATACCAACATGTGATACAACACATTCCAAACTCTTTCTTGGGATGTTTTTTGTATTCTATGTATATGATTGAGTGGTTAAATCATGATAGTGTCATGAACACCTGGATGATGTTGAAACCATCATCTACAAAATATGACATCACAACCAAAATAAAGAACCCCTTAAAATGTGATTTTGACGCTACCTCAAATATATTTATTGGATTCGTCATGTTCCATCGTGGAAATGAAGTCTACCAAGATATGAAAACCCCTATACTAGGAATTTGAATACAAAAAATCCTCATAGACTTGATTCAGATTTTTTTGATTTGTATCATACATTACTCTATTTGTAGACAAAATTTTAGGAAAATGTTTAGCCTTCCCCATGAATATGATTAAAGGGGCCACATATTAATGGATTGATGACTGTTAATAATAATTCGACAGTCAAAAAATAGCTCATGAGCCACCTAGAGTTGATTCCACCTGCATAGGGAAAAGAAATAATTATATATGTAACAACCTTAGAACAATAACTAGGTTCCTTCCTTGTAGAAAAGAATAATTCTATAAGTTCACGAAACCATTATTTTCTTATCCCAAACATGATCGGTGTTGAAACTCATTATTAAGATATGGATAATAGATGTATATTATTTATATTTGGATTTCATAAACTGAGGAATTACCTATATCAAAACATGATCCATATGGTATCTCATAGAATCCTAATGAATAAATTCTCAACCGTTCTATGTTGACCATATGTATTTCATAGTTGGTTGTGATCCAATAACGACTTGACATTAAGTTCATCCCTCAGAAAGATATATAAGGCCATGCATTGTGATCATCCTTGTACAAAATAACTAGAATTAAATGATGTCCCTGTATACTAAAATAGTTAATTAATATATCTTCTTTATTCAAGAGTTCCCTAAGATATGAGTTATATATCTTGAATATGCATCTATAATCCCAACATGGATGATAATGGAAGACCCAAATTTCAACAATGTAATATTTGGAGTCATTAAAATTTCCCCAGAAAATTTATTCGTTACTTATGAATTCTAGTTGTTAGAAGACTTTACAAACATGGTGGTGGAATATAAAGCATTCATCACATGACTATATCTGGATGATATGGTACAAGTAAGCCACTTGAAGGCAAAATCGTTTAACACAAATGTCAATAGTGATTTTTCCTTTAAATATAAATAACTAATCTTACTTATAGTCTATTCATAGGGACTAATGAAAGAATTAAAATTTGGTAAAATATTCAATCACATCCCATGCATGCTAAATTCTATGGTAGAATCCCTATAAAATGTACCCACATCATTATAAGATCTTAAACGGGATGAAATAGTCATCAACATTTCACATCACAGTATGATCTCGCCTTTTATTTGAATAGACATTGAATAATTCAATGGAGTTGGTATTTTCACTAAACCATATGGTCATATTACTTGGCTTATGATATTTAATATGGACTACAATCTAAATGGTGTACTCTAATTAGATAGAACAACGAAATAGAAAACAAAAAAATGTGAAATTAAAATATTTCATTATGAATGAAAAAATAATGAAAAAATCGTCTTCTTGTGAGAACTAGATGATTTCCTTCGTATGTGAATTGATATATAAGAGACTATTGATATCATCAATAAAATTCACAATAAATCCTTAGACACCCATCAATCATGGATCAATAATTCCCACCAATTCAATAGGCATTCGTACAACTATACCATAATGACAAATGACTATATGTAATTTACCAAAAGGTTCCATTCATTCCAAGTGCATACCAATAAAATTCATCAACCACAATAGTTGCTACAATCATTAAAATACTCATTAATAATTTTCATATGAGTAGTGGATGTCATGGTACCATATCATTTTTCCATACCAAATCATTTTCGGATTATTATCACTACAACTAACTTCATATCCACGTGGGTGAAGATGTATCTCTCAATGAATTTGGGGAAGATTATATTTTCTTATTCATAAAATATAGCTTCATTAAAATATATTTTTCCCTCATATAATATAAATGTTTAATATAACCAATTTATATTATGATGAGTTAGAGAATATGTATCATGAGTATTATATAATGTTCTGTCATTTATCATTCTACTACATAGCAGCTAATAGATAGATACATGCATGCAATAGTACCCTTTATAATATTATCTAAATGATGGTATTTAAGGATAAAAATTCATTTTTAAATAAAATCATTCATTCCTTATATTCTTACCACAATACAACCCACATAAATAGATAGGTGACCCCATAATCATTATTATACGGGAGAGAAATAGTCCTACCCCTCGGGGTCAAATTTCTATCCATTTTTATTTATATATGAGAGTAGTTTTCTATAGATGATCAATCCTAGAAGTATTTGGATGAATTTGAGTGACAAGATAAGAAGATATTTTACACCAAGAATCATTTGGAAGTCCAAAAAAATAGGATTATGCCATCCTTTAAGAAATTTAACCTTTTTTGATGGAGAGATGATGTTGGTAATTTTTAATCCAATGATACATGGGAAGAAACACCCAATGTTGGATCCAATGTTGGAGGGAAAATATTCCTTACATGTGGTATACTCAATAGAGATTACTCACTGATCTCAATAGATTGTCAGCTTACCGCATCCCCACATATGAAAGTTTCCTAATGATATATTTCTTGTAATCAAAAAAATATTATCTTAGATACATGATGTTAAACTGCATAGTTGGTCATTGTTGAATGCTTCAAAAAATTAATGAACTAACGCCTATATAGAATGAAGAGAAAATGTATAACACCATCGTACATGTCGCAATAAGAAAAATTGTGTGGCACCATCATATATTTTGTAAGACAAAAAAATTTGTGACATCATCATCATAGAAAAATATATGTTACTTTCCCCAACACTAATTTCTTTATTTTATGAAATTTAAAAATATTTCACCCTTTTCCTCACTGTATATTTTAAAAATGCATGATTGATGTCCTCACTTCAAGACACTAAACTGTATAGGTCTCCTGACAACATAAAACTTTATTTTCATACTAATGTGATATATAGGGATGCTTAAATTATATATTCTTGCCCAACCAAAACAATATTTAGAAAACCCATGTCTTTTATCTAATTTTCTCTGTGTATCAAATTTCATTTCCCATTATATATTTCTCAAAAAAATATTGGATCATGTGAGCCTATGAATTTTTGTTGGGGAATCATCACATTATCACAATGTATCATCTTGTGTTAGGGTTAACATGGTAATTGAGGCATGACCAAAAAAGGAAAACCACATAGTTCAGTTATTATGACTTTAAAAATGGTACAATTTCATGCGGACCACATTATGTTAAACTTCACAATAAATTTCCTCAGTGCACATCATTAAACTGCAATCTTACGCTATATAAAATTGGTATTACACTAAATGAGAGATGATATTACCTCGTGAAATTCATATGACTCATATTTTATGTATTATAATATCCAAGAACTATTATATCATACAGAAATGTGATTCCTCATATGATATATGTGATATGATCAAAAATGTTACCCCATTCCCCTAATATGGGATTCCCCTTTAAAAAAATTTGGTGCCTTATTTTCCTCACTAGAGATAATTTTCCCCATTAGTGGTGGTCTTCTACCACATCATGCTGTAGATTTATGTGTCTCTTTATATCTCCTAACACAATATATGTTGTGATTCCCGGATCCCCAAACTCATGTACATCCACAACACAAAATCACCACCTTCAATGTGTATGGGTATACCTACATATGGGATCATTTTAGAAAAATGTGTGACATGATTCCCGTAATCACTAGATATTTAGTGACGTTCAGATCTAAAATCCTAGGTCTATAAAAAAAGAAATTCCCCCTCTCCTTGTAGGGGTAAGAAATATTGAAGGGAATTTATTGAACAATTTTTTTCTTGATTACATTCCAAACATGATAAATAGTGATGCCTAGAAACCTTATCCAATCCCAACTGCAACCTGTGACCACAACACGTCTCATTAACTATAGATGAATTATAACTATATTGAGATCCTCATACATCAAGGAAAATATTGTTCTGAATACTTAAAATGTAATTTGGAACATTCTGTTATGTTATAAAAATCTGGGTCCTATTTAATTTTGTACATCAACAACTTCATCACATGACATTAAAATGTAATATTACCCTTTTTATCGAGTATAAGATACCCTAATAGACCATGTCAAGAAACATCATTTCATGAACATGATTTTCTACTTGTAAGCTGATTCCCCAAGTTCCTAAAGTCATTTATGGAGATTTTTTTCTTTTTTCACATTAATTCTCTTAAATCTATAATGTATGATGTTAAAATGAATAGTTGATGTCCTCATCTCAAAAAACTAAACCCAATGATTTTTGAGTTCTTCATCTGGGTTAATTCTTGTTTACATTTGATTTGTAGTGTCTCCTGAATCCCTAATTTAATGAATACCCAAAACAACAAAAATTACCCCTTTCATGGGTTTTGGATTGACCAATACATGTATGTTTCTTCATAAAACTATGTATAACTTGACTCTGACTTCTAAAGAGATAAATTTTTAATAATAGAACCTATATCCTAGTCTACCAACCACAAGAACCAAAATTGGATTCCTTCACCCACTGATGCAGGAGGCATATTTCGACAGGAGGGTCCAGTGTGGGTTCTCAACCATACTATGATCCCATATTTATATATAAATTTCCCATATTCACAAAAAAGTGATATCACTATGTGTATGGTCCATCATAGAAGTATGTATGAAATGATTCAATCATTCACTAGATATTTAATAATGATTGAACTTTATGACTAAATCCCACCTGTAAAAGGAAAATAGTAATAATATATCATTCTCATTTACAGGTCAAACCTATGTGAGGGAATCATTCTTAGAAAATCTTGAGAAATTTTTGGATTGAAATTATAGTTTCATATTCATGTATATTCCCTAAAAAATACACGTTCCTTGTTCGGGGATACATGAATCCCTATGAACAGAACCTGAGCATCAAAATTTGGAAGGTAGTGTCCTATGGTCACCTTTTTTTTCTGGAAATGTATAATACACCCTAGTTTGATTTGTATAAATCACCCACAAAACATTAATATCGGCCAAAAAAAGAGTTATTCCTCTTGTGAGATATCTTTTATCTCATTAAAACCAAAGACATATTCATCCCATGTCCCTCATCAGATTCCAAAATCCCAAAATTGAATCTTACAATTGTTCCCCTTAATTCTAGAAGGGTATGGAATATTCATAGAAAAATTAAAGTTAAAAAATAAAGGAAAAAATATTTCATCCCAATCCACGTGAACATAAAAATTATCCCTTAAACACGTATTCCATAAAATGATAAACTATCTAGTTTAGGTATATGTAGAATAAAACTAAACTGCCCCATGATCTAACCCTCCTTTACCCAAGCCAAATTTATGTCCGTGTGGTTACTCATTCATGTCCAATTACAAGATATATTCCCTTATCATATTCAATCATATTCCCTTGATAAAACAACATTTGTGTTCATGAGAAATGAAAATTTTCATACTCTATTTATAGACATTGAAAAAGGTAATTTAGTTCCCTAAGGACAACGTTGTTTGACTATGGATAATATTCCCCAAGCGAATATTAATAAATATACCATCAAAAGGGTTTTCAACTGGGGGAAATTTAAATCTTATGAGATACATAATATATATCCCTAGTCACCAACAACACTATGTTAGAAAATACTTTTAAACATGATATACAGTTACACCGTGAGATCTTGTCCCATATCCTTCCTCGAAATTAAACACCACAAAATCAAAGCATAAATACCCCTATTCATTTTTATGATAAACACTTGGACATTTATTGATGAAAATCCATGATAGGGTCTTTACACTAGAATTAATGTAAAATTATGGTCAACCTAACATTCCTTCTTTGTTATTCAACCATTCATAACTATGAACTCCCAAGGAAGAGGTGTAGTACTCACTACATTGAAAACCTGTAAGGGGAATCCTGTGTAAAAGAAGAGTCTCATATCACTATACATTAACTCTTAATAGTTTATATAAAAAATGTTCAATGAAAATAATAATAAAAATGAATCAAAACATTCTAGGATGAAGTCCCAAAAAGGTAGGCATTAGGAAAATTCATGTTAATACCACTAATTCTGCACTGTCATGGACTTAGGATAAATAAGAGTAGTAACTAAATGAACATGATATTCATAGTGTTTTACTTGTAATCCCTAGAATAGTAAAACTATTCTCACTCAATCCCCTATCATAGGAAAAATCTTTGAGTAGTATATTATATTTCATCGCAAAAGTCAACTATAATATTATTATTCAGTTTTCAAATGAATAATGGGGCAAAGAGGTAGATGATTGAAGATATAAAAAGATCCATTCATTGGAAAAATTCTGGAGGGGCTCGATAGCTTGGATTATATCCGTAACACTATGAAATTTTAGTTACAAACCCCACTTAGTGTATTCACAATTTTGAATAATTATCTCATCATAATCCTTTATGGTCTAGAGGGCCTCAAAAAATTTTGTAGTTTCACCATTATCACCAGCATAAAGTTCCTCTTCCATATTTTCTGTATCCAATCACGCACTCTCAACCTCTTCTATTATCTATTTCTAACCATCAATTGGCCACCTATGTATGAAAAAAATTCTTCCTTGATATTATTCAACTCGTAGATAATTCACTCCGACTACAAATGAAGAAAATATATAGAATATATCTTCCCTAAACATTCTCCATGATTCATTGTAGTCACCCACACATGCTCAGAAGCTTCATTAAGAAGAATATTCATGGTTGTGGAATGTTGGGCCCTGGATCTATAGTTGAATGATGAGACTGGGGCATGCTAGCCTTCTCATGATCTAAAATGAACTACTTTACCAAGCCATGTATGGAATGATAATCAAAAACCCAAAATCCTGAAAAAATTAATATAAGTAATATATTAGGGTTAACTTCATTAGTGTGTTTTCTTAATGTGTTTGAGAAACTAGATTGAAGATATACTTCCATATAGTTTCACTGGAAAAACTAATGTTATTATGTGCCTCATTATCCACATCAAGTGAGTCTTAGATGGAATAATGTAGTCATGAATTAGTTCCACTATGGATGGTCTTGAATTAACTAATTCATCACGACTTCACACTACACTAGCATACTATCTAATAGTGTCAGTGGTCTAGGATATTCGAGCATCTATTGAATATAATTAAACATATTAATGTAATACTAAATCCAAATGACTGATGTTTTTAATATCTAAATTTAATAAAATAAGTATATTGAAAGGAAGCAAACATATCTTTACATGCTGAGATGATGATATACCTACCCTAAAATGTCTCAATTATTAGTAAAATAAATGTTATATCCTCATCTTGTATATTATAATCAGGTTATTCAAGGAATGCCAATAGCGCATGCACATGCTTGGTCACATCAACGGTCCCCATAAGGTCGCTCATTTATAATGACATTGAAACAATACTGATCATGAATTTAAGAGAAATGGTTACCTCAAGATATCCTTGAGCCTTAGTTTCCACCCCTTCCACGTCTGAGCTCACTGGGGAATAAGATCAATATGCTCAGAATAAAAATAACCCCTTGAAGGCCCCACTCTCAATAGAGAAGTGGTCATTTGATCATGAGTGGTTGACTCCCTAGGGCTCGTAATCTCCATGATGTCATTGGATAGTCATGATTCTCTATCCATATCAATAATAACAATTTCCATTTCATCTAATTATGAATAAGAAGGGGATATAACTCCATGGGTATTTGATTCATGCAAACTCAACCGGCGTACACTAATTTTTGTGTGATATAATTAATCATGATATGTAAATAAATAGAAGAAACCCCATGTAAATAAATACAGTTGTCCCCTATTATCCCAAATAGATGATGTATCCCCATATTTCATATGTGTGGAAATATTATAGTGTTTGATGGATATGGTCCCCTAGGGTGGAAATGATCATCGAAGATGGCGTAAATTCCTCTAAAGGATATGAAATAAATGCCTCAATATGATCAACCACCTCGGGAGATCCTTCTCTAGCACCTCCCTCCCCCACATAGATGTTCTCCCCAATAGCATTCCCCCTTGGGTGTAATTTGGGGAAAGATCGGATTACTGAATTTCCCCATCCCCTTACATGTAATAGACTTATCAATTCAAAATAATAGTTTAAATAAGAAAATGTGTTGATACAAAAAACCTAGTTACTTTCTCTATAGATATCATTCATCCACACCATAGATATAACTATATACTTTACTCAATTGGATAAGTAAATTCTACCTTTGAATGAGTGAATATATGATCATGTTTTCTCAATATGTATGACTATTTCACATGGATTCTCTGATAATGATATTATGTTAGGGTATGGTCATCAACCATAACCCTCTATGATCAATGTGTTCTATATAAAATTTATCCAAAAATAATTCAATGGGTGGGCTCGCCCTCCAGGCATCCCACAATTTACCATCCTATAGGAATGTTTTAATAAAGGGAATTGATACATCTAGATGGTCGACGGTGGGATGCGGGGTGGGTCCTAGAAACCATAGTTGTTTTCATACTGACTCAACAACAATGGAACCCTATAGATATGTGACCTTATGATTCCCCCTCTCGGATGGAGGAGGAATTCCCCTCTGCATGGTCCTAACTATTGGGATGGATTCATCATCCCCCTTAGTGGTGTGACTATAATTTTTCTCACTCACTCTGAACACAATTATCTCAATTGAGATTATTTGAAGAATATATATAAAATGGGTCTCTAGTAAACAAATAGAGTCATCAATATCTGGAAAATAGATTTTCAAAATATGAGGGGAATCAATGAAATAAATAGTTTCATGTGATGATACAAAGAAACATGCATGTAATGGAATATATTTCTCTTGATGTAATCTACAAAGATCATTTATGGGTTTAAAATATATCAATTTATCACAATACATAAATATTATTAGATATTTGGCCTCAGGGTGATAATATACTAGATATTGAGATGTATCACCTATTGCCTTGGAAGTTAAACCCTATATTCTCAACAACTTTCTAGGATGTCCACAAAGCTTATATTATATTAGCTGGTTCCCATTTAGTTAATGTCCCAACAAATTCCATTGATGACTACCAGCATTAGGAACAAGTTTAAATTTATTCACGAGAACCAGTTTTTACAATAGATCATTGGGGTATGATAAGTTAGTGGCTTCAAAATAAGTTCTAGTATGTACAAGTTGAATATCTAGAGAAGGTGGAACACAGTCCATAATTATGTTTTCTATTGATTAATCATTAGGAAGATATTTTGATCAAGCATTCTTTGTTTCTCATGGTTATCATTGTTTATTGAAGGAGGAAACCTTATCTGATGTAATGCCCCGACCCAGGTTACCCAGAATCGGTGCATTATTAAAAAACATTGGCACGAGATAAGGAATCTTGTCCTGAAAGACCGATCAGTTTAGTAGCATTGGAGGTACTAGATACATACATAAGTTTTACATTACTTTATTAAATAAAGAACAACATTATGTCTCATTTGAACACACTTATATTCCATAGCCTATTACTGCAGGTTAATCTTAATATACTTCTTTGCATCCTGGGAAAAATAAAACATAAAAAAGGGGTGAGCACAGATGCTTAGTAAGGATAACAATATAGCAGAAACTGTCATAAATAAGAATAAACATTAAAGGAAATCTATAAGACTATAACACAAGCATTTTAAATATAAAATTCAGCATAATAATTCAAAGATAAATCAAATAATGCAATTTACTTATTCACATAGATATTCTACTAGTCAAATAATCACATGTAATATCAATAGCCAATTTCATAATTATGGAATTCATAATTTCAGACATCATATCCTCATAGTCAAGGCCTTGTGCCAAGACTAAAAATAAGATTTTGTCAAGGCCTTGTGCCAAGAAACTAGTATGTCTAACGAGACCTTCTGATTCATCGAGGAGTTATAGCGAGCTCCACCCGTCACATACAAAGTCCAATGAATTCTTCATATGAAAAGTATTAATCATAACATAATTTTTTTATAAAATATAGCATAATAAATGTCAATACTTTATCCATAAACCATGAATAGTATAAAAATTACACAACCCCATTAAAAAATATCGAAAACCCTTCAGTACAGTATGTATGTTTTGTATCATAATAAATCAACCTCAATCAAGAATAATATCATGTAAATGATGTCGACATAGTTGAAGATGATCAGTAAAACTATTTGAGAAAAATATCCATTTTTCCTGAAAACATTTAAAAGTCTCACTATTTATCAAGAAGCTGTCTAAAATATATTTTTGAATCAAAGTTTAACATACCACTTTGAAACTCTTAAAAGAAATTACAATTTTAAAACATTAATGTCCATATAAATAAAACCTTAAAACCATTTTTAAAACATGGACATTAATGAGATAGATTTAATAGAATAAAATTTTAAAACATTTAAAATGATATTTTTGTTAGAGTTACTAACCAATTGAGAGAAGTTTGAATACAAATAATATATGTAATAAAAAAATTATAATATCATTAGAATAAAATTATTCATGATATACTATGTCAAAGTATAGTTTATACTGCAAATAAAAGTGAATTGGCACATAACAACAACGAAGTATCAATGGAATGTAAGTTGAGATGAATTCCTTTATAAAGATCGTATCCTTAGGTTAAGGATAATTCAATGACATAATTATGTGTCACACATATAGATACATTTAATATGATTTGATATTAAGTGTAAATCAATCAGATGACATTCACATGCATTCTTGTGAAAACAACACCAACAACTTGGATGTTCAACAAGATGAATATAAGTTGAGTTAAAATTACTCTTATCAATATTATATCGATGAATTGAGAATTTATCAATGGAGTGATTATGTGTATCAAATTTATATCCACACAAAGGGGGAGGAAATTACTACATAATTAAATAAATATTTATTTCACACATAATCTTGGAGTAAATTTATCAATGATGTTTGCAAAAAACTGAATGAGTGGAAATTGAAATTTGAAATTCACTTACCAATTTGGTAACATAAAAAACACACAAATCATGAAATAAGTATCATAATATCATGATTTAAATACCCATAAATTAAATTATATTACATAGATAATACAATCATGGGAAGTACAAACACCACACAAAAGGTAATAATGGAAAATATATCATGAATCTCACTGGAATAAAAGTGAAATGAAAACCCCTTACCATGTGTGTTTACTTATTATATGGTAGATTAAACTCATGTAGAGTGGTGAAATCATTTTTATTAAATTATAAAAGAACCAAATACATAAATATGATATCATATACGATCTTCTAATATTGCTTTGTTAATGATATTCCAGTAGTATTGTTTTTTTTGGTTGTTAACTGATTCGTTTTTCTTTATATGTTTTGCTATGTAAGTCTTGTTTGTAATATATTATCTGTATTTTATTCATATCCAGAATAATATTAAGTTCTTAAAAATTATTTTTATTCATAAAATGATAATTTTTCTTGAATTATTACGATGGTGAATAAATCTCATCGTGTTCGTGGAGATGGTAAGCCGTACGTACGCACATGCGAAAATATCATTATATTGATGGTGAAATATTATGTAATTGGATGGTATATAATATATTAAGAATAATTAAAATGTTATATTTATTATATAAATCAGATATACTCTATATTATACCAATCCAAATAATGAAGTGTTTGAATAACAAACTACACCAAGACGTGGAGAAGGTAAGCCGCACGGACAAACGTTAGGTGAATTTGTAATTTACTGGATGGATAGAATAATGAAAATGGTTGTACCATATATATAATAACATAACAGTATGTAGAAGTTACATGATTTGTTATTGAGGTATGGGACAAAATAAAATAGAAGTGGAAGTAGAAAAGAACGTGAAAGAGTGTGGTGAAATTATTACCTCTTCTTCGGATGTTTCCTTTTGAGTTGATCAAAAGGGCTCCGTAGGTTGGATTTATGATCAAAGAAATGCCTATATATTGAAGTGAAGGAAGTTGGGAAGATATCTAGATAGGGTTGGGTGGAGCCAAATGGCTTTGGAGGTGTGAAATTAAGAGAAGGGGAAGTACCCGTTTATAAGAGTGTTGAGGGTCACTTTAGAACAAGCATGAAATATTATTTTATAATAAAATAATTTTAGATTTCTAATGGATAGAAAATGATTTATTTTGAAGCTATGGTGGGGATGGGTTTATGTACTCTCAACCAATAGGTTTTAGAAAATTTTAGGTTAACATTTTAAACTTATCTTTTATATTTAACTCTTAGATAAATAGTTTAACTTTTACCGTGTCTTCTTGTATTCTTACACTATATGGTTAATAAAATTACTATAAAAACCCCAGGGAACATCAAGTGGTTCATATATGACATATAAAATATTATTTAAGCCCTTTCGCCAAACCGTGTATTTTTTGGAATATTATATCAAACATAAATATAGCATTTGTTTCAAAAACGAATTTATGTCAATTTTGACACTATTTGGTATTTTGTTTTTGTGAAAGACATAAAAACCATATCACATAGAAAAAAATTTATCTAATAAACCCTAACATGTTTTATTAGCCAATAAAATTCTTGGATAGCATCAAAACTTTAAATTTATGTTTATTTTAATATTTATAATATAAACTATTTTAATATTTCATTAAGAAGGTAATTACTGTATCATCATTGGGTCATAAATAAACATAATTTTTTAATCTATAAAAATTATAAATAAAATAAAATTATGTAGGAAATGTTTTTATATTTATAATGAATATTTATAGTTGAATGTATCTTATGTATAACCCTATATTAAAAATGGATTTGTTAATAAACATTGACTTTAACATTTTTAACTCTTCTTTAAATAAAATGATAATAAATGTCCTAATATAATCCTAATGGACCTAAAGGATCATATTTTATTCATATAGTAGTTTTTGGTCGAATTACACTTATCCAATAGAATTAGGACGTGTGTTAGGATAATTATAATATCATTTTTACCTTTAATTACCTTATTTACTTTTAACCGTGGTAAATAAAAGTCAAAAGTTACTATTACCAAAAAATTATTTTCATCTTATTGAATAATATTTTACTTACTGATATTAACCATGTCTCTTGGATTTTTTAAAATCAATTAACAGCAGATGTAAAATTATGTTTTATGCAAATTTGCAAATGCTCCTTGAAAGTGGGTAAAAGACAGTAAAAAGTTAGATAAAATTTTATACATCTAATGTTATTATAAAATGACTCAAATGAATTAAATTGAAAATAAATAGGTATTATATATCTATTATGACTAAAAATAAATGTAAATAAAATAAATAAAAATTTAAATAAAAAGTCAGTTTTAAACAATAATGTATTGTTTTTCAATATTCATGAAAAAATGAATGTTTTCAGAAAAATACCAAAAATTTACTATAAGATAATTTTTATATTCAGAATTCCAAAATAAATATTATTTTACCAAATTTAAAACCTAGAAGTTTCATTATTTAATTTAAAATTAATTCCCATTGTCAAAACCAAAAAGTTGGTTTTTTAAAAGTAAAAACTTTCAAAAGATTAACATGTGTTTATGTCAAATTTAAATGTGAAATTACATATAATGAACTAAATTGAATTAAATGATAATAAATATAATCTAATTATACTTTTAAACCATTAAAATTTACAATTTAACACTATAAATTATTTTGATTAAAAAATTAGTTTTCATTAAAAATTTAGTATTTTTAAGTATTCATCAAAATATAAAACTTATTAGAAAAGTACCAGAAATTTTTCCCAAATAAAATTTTATGTCCTGATTCTAAATATGAATTTAATTTAATTTAATTTAATATATAAAAGTATCAAATAGTGGATTTAAAAAGGGTTTTCCAGTAAAAGGTGGTAAAATTGTATTTTTTGATAAATACTTCTTTTTTATGAAAAAATTAATTTGTTCTTATATTATGTCTTAGAAACACATAATATAGATTCTAAAATTATATGGCATATATAAGATTCAAAATTCAGTTAATACTATTAATAACTGCTTTTTGAACGGCTAGTTTGGCATTCTGTGGTGTGCTCGAACTCGGTGTTTCATATAGTGTATGCTATTGAATTACATTATAGAAAATAACTTACTATGAAATCGTGGGGTGTAACATTCTTCCACCCATTTGGAAATTGCATCCTCGCAATTTTAAAATTGGGATTGGGAACTTCATCGAAAGTCCCACATTAGAAAAATAATTAGTAAAACAATCACATTAAAAGAAAGAAATAGAAGTACAAAGGTCTCCTGAGATAACCCGTACAAGGATTCAATGTAGGAAAACATGGATATAGAAGATAATATAAGTGTCATGTTATGATTTAGAGTGGTATAAAACATGACCAGGAGAAAGTTAAAAACATGAAAACCACAAACATGTGATGGGATAAACGGTCATTATATTCCTAGTATAAAAAGTAAACAGACAACATTTTTTGTTTTAAGTTCCATTTCATAAAGTTGAGAAATTTATTTATGAGGCTGACTAAGAACATAAAGTGATATAAATAATATTTATGTAGAGTTTCATCCTTCAAAAAATTTATACAACTGACTCATCCTTTTTTAAATGATGAGTATTCAAGATGACTTTGTCACACCTAAAGAACTAGAGTCAACTTCTAGAGAATCACATAATCGACAAAATATAAACATTATATTTACCTTGTATTTAAAGATTAACCAAAACCTTATTGGTTAGTACAAGATCATATTATCCCTAAAAAGGATAATTCTTTAGAGACAGAAATAATAATCTGAATTTCTAAAATAAAACCAACATTACCCAATGTTTAGAAAATACTATCCAATAAACAATTGTCCTCAAAATCCTTCAATATAATCCAACCTAATATTGATACCCAAAACATAGAATAATTTGATTATGTAGTCTTCCACATTAAATTTTATCTCTAAATAACATTGACTACTCTTATAGTCACATACTTATAAGTAATTAACCTAATCACATATACTCTATGTTTGGTTAATCATTTCCCTAACAAACCGAAATCTCTATAAATATATAATAAAAACATAGATACAAATCCACCATTTCTCCATAAATGAAATCCCATAATATTATATTTTCCTTAGGCTTATAGTGTTCCAAATAGAACGTATGTCTTCCAAGATTACATTTACCACTTAATCACCAAATTATTTTCTTATACTAAAGAAATACATTTTATAATACATTATATCCCAAATCAACTTATTATTGATGGATAAAATCATTTAACTGAAAATAATTATCCACACTAACCAGGGACATCACATAGTCTAGTGGTAGGCGATAAATCCTAACCGCACTCTTGTTGTGGGTTTGATACCCACAACATAGTCTGATGCGATAGGTTGTCACATTGACCACGTGTTATTCTTTTTAAAAAACTATATTTTATAACATTCCCAAAATGATTTAATTTTTTAAATTAAACATAACTTAATTTCACTATAAATGTTATCTCATACCTCACATTTTCGTCCCAAAATTTAATAACTTGTAATTTCCTCAAATTAAAGGATAATATAAACTCAAATGGTTATTTATTACTATATAAAAAATATAAAAGACAATTCTTCCTAAAATTTCATTTTTACATAACAAACTATGGGGATACACGTACAAGAGAAAAGTCTTCAAAATTAATCCCATCATCAAAGAGAACTAATACTTTTAATCATTACACCATCCATTTATTTATATATAGGTTATTCTTTGACCAATTGGTTATCCTATAGAATAGGTAATTCCCTCGGATAATGCCCAAGTCCCCTACATTTATAAAAAATGACTGTAAGTGGATTCTTGTGATCATTTTTATTTTTATCCATAATACTCTACATTTTTCCTTGTAAATTAATTACCTTTTGTCCTTCTTTCCCACCCATTAAGCATTTCTTGGTTCCATTGAGACACTTTCCTAGGTGTCTCCATGGTCTCCACTACTAGAGCTCTTATCATTCACCTCCTTTCACTTCATTGTTGAGTTTGAGAGTTGTTTAATATATATGTTATTGATCATATTTTTGGAAACTTATTCAGAATAAACACGATATCTTTTACACCTATCAACATTCCATTTAGTTGCTCATTTCCACCAATGTTCCCACCTTGCACATCATCTTCAATGTTATTATGACTTCCTTGGAATCCATCTATTTAATAATTTAACAAAGCATAGTGTGAGTCATAAAAACATTTAGAGAATATCATAACACCTTAATTTCATTCTAAAACACCTTAGGAATTACCATGTATATTTATTCTCATTTTATATTAAAATCCTTATAATCAATTTTTAATAAAAATGTGAATTACCCTAAGAATATCCCTCAGGAGTGTAGTAACCAAGATTGCACCAAGGCCTTTTGTCGTGTACAAGGAAACCCTGGGTCAAGCCCAAAACTCCTTGTCAGAGTTTTCACTCTTAGGTACATCTGTGCCAGAACGGCCTCTACCTGGTCGTATCAAGACCTAGATGTATTGCTTGGAAAACCCACATAATATTTACATTACCAAAATTCATGGATGTTCATCCATGATAATTCTCAATGTATATTTTAGGGTAGTGTTTTCTAACTAGAGTTTTTATAAATCTAGTTTCCATGGTTTGTAATAAACTTTCTCTGATACCAACAGTAAAGCCCCGACCATAGTTACCTATAATCGATGCATTATTACATAACATTGGAATGATACAAGGAATCTTGTCTTGAAAGACATATCAGTTTTGTATCTTTGGAAGTACTAGATACCTACAAATGTTTTACATTACATCATAAAATAAAAAAACTACATTGTGTCCTATTTCAAAAATCTCATAACCCTTAGCCTATTCCTACAAGTTAATGGTAATAAACATCTATGCATCCTTGAAAAAATAAAAATAAGAAAGGGGTGAGCTTAGATGCTCAGTAAGGATAACGATATAGCAGAAACTGTCATAAAAATGAATAAACATTTAATGCAATGTATAAGAGTAGAACACAAGCCTTTTAAACTTAAACTTCAGCATAATATGGAAAAGATAAATCAAATAATTACATTAACTTATTAACATGGATATTATACTAGTCGAATAATCACATGTTTTATAAATATCCAATTTCATAATTATGGAATGCATAATGCCAGAATTCATTACCCCATTTTCAAGGCCTTATGCCAAGACTACAAATAAGATTTGCCAAGGCCTTGTGCCAAGACACAAGTTTGTCTCATGAGACCTACCGATGCATCAAGGAGAATTATCATACACCACCCCTCACTTACTAAGTCCAATTAATTTTTTCATATGAAAGGTTTTTGACATAACATAATCATTCATATTAGAACTAGTATACAAAATGTCAATACTTTATCCATAAACCATGAATGATATAAAAATAACACTTCTACAGTCAAACATATCACAAAACCTTCAATACAGTATGGAATATTTATATCATAATAAGTAAACCTTGATCAAGAATAATATCCCATAAAGGATGTTGATGTAGATGAAATTGATCATTAAAAATCATTGAGATAAATATCCCTTTCATGAAATCATTTAAAAGTCTCACTATTTATCAAAAAGCTTTTTTAAATAGATTATTGAATCAAAGTGTCTCATACCACATTGAAACATTTAAAAAAATTTAAATTTTAATAAATTAATTTTCATATACATAAAACATTAAAAACATTTTTAAAACATGGACATGAATGAGAACGATTTAGAAGAATAAATTTTTAAAACATTTAAAACGATATTTTAGTTGGAGTTTATAACCAAATGATATATGCTTTAATAATAATAATTGATGAAATAAAAAACATTATAATATCGTGATAATAAATGGATTCATGATATACTATGTCAAAGAACAGTATATTCCTCAAATAAAAGTGAATCGGTGCATAAGAACAAAGAAGTCTCAATGGAATGTAAGTTGAGATGAATTCCTTTATGAAGACCATATCCATAGGTTAAGGATAAATCAATGACATAATGATGTGTGAAAAATATAGATACAGTCAATATTATTGGATATTCAGTTTAATTCAATCTGAGGGCATTCACACATATTCTTGTAAAAACAACAACAATGACGTGGATGTTTAACTCAATGAATAGAAGTTGAGTAAAAATTACTCTTATCCAGTTTATATCATTGACTTGAGAATTTATAAATCGATTGATTATTTTAATCAAAAGTATATCAATACAAAGGGGAGTGGAAATTACTACATAATTAAATATATAGTGATTTCACACATAATCATGGAGTAAAGTAATCAATGAAGTTTGCGTAAAACCGAATGAGTGGAAATTGAAATTTGAAATATCCTTACCGATTTGGTAACATACGAAATATAAACCTCATGAAATATGGTTAATTCTATGATGATTTGAATACACATAAATTATTTTATATTACACAAAAAATACAATCATGGATAGTACATACACCACACAAAAGGTAATAGTGGTAAATATATCATGAATCTCACGGGAATAAAAGTGATATGAAAACCCCTTACCTTGTACGTTTCCTTAGTACAGGGTATGTTCACCTCTTGTATAGTGGTGAAATCATTGTTATTAAATTATTAAAGAACCAAATACATAAATATGGTATCATATACAATCTTCTAATATTTCTTTTTTATTGATATTTCATTAGCATCATTGTTTTGGTTGTTAACAGATTCATTTTACTTTAAATGTTTTGTTACATAAGTCATGTATTTTATCTATAGGCCATATTTGATTCATATCCTGAATGGTATTAATTTCATAAACATTATTTTTAATCATAAAATGATAATTATTCTTGAATTATTACGATGAGGAATGAATCTCATCGCGTTTGTGGAGACGGTAAGCCGTGTGTACGCACTAGAGAAAATATCATTATATTTATGGTGAAATCATATATAATTGGATGATATATAATATATAAAGAATCATTAAAATGTTATATATATTATCTATATCATTTATAATCATTATTATACTGATCTAAATAATGATGGGTTTGAATAACGAACTACACCACGACGTGGAGACGGTAGGCCTTACATACACAGGTATGGTGACTTTGTCATTTATAGGATGGATAGAATAATGAATATGGTTGTACAATATTTATAATATCATAAAAGTATATATAAGGTACTGGATTTATTATTTTGGTATGGAAACCCAAAATAAAGAGGAATTGGATGAAGAAAAGAAATTGAAAGAGGGTGGTGAAATTATTACCTTTTCTTCGGGTGTTTAATTTTGAGTTGATAAAAGGGATAATTAAGTTGGATTTCTGATCAAAGTAAGGACTCTAAGTTGAAGTGAGAGAAGTTGGGAATATATTTGGGCAGGTTTTGGCTAAGACAAATGGCCTTGTAGTTGTGAAATTAAAAGAAGGGGAAGTACCCTTTTAGAAGATAGGTGATGGTCACTTTTCAAAAAGCATGAAATATTATTTTATAATAAAATCATTTTCGGTTTCTAATGGATATAAAATAATTTATTTAGAATCTAAGGTGGTTATGGGTCGAAATCCTCTCAACCAATTGGTTTTATACAAGTTTAGTTTACTATTTTAACCTTATCTTTTAAATTTTACTCTTAGTTAAATAGTTTAACTTTTACCTTGTCTTCTTGTATTCTTACACTGTATGGTTAATAAATGTACTATAAACATAGAAGGGAATATTATGTGGTTCATTAATGAAATATATAATATTATTTAAGCCCTTTGGCCTAAACTATGATTTTTAGGAATATTATGTCAACCAATAATATTGTATTTGTTTTAATAACTAATTTATGTTAATTTTAAGACTATTTGGTATTTTGTATTTAGAAAAGTCATAACAACCTTATAACTTATAAAAAATTTTATATAATCTAACTTAAAATGTTATATTAATATATAAATTTAGTGGATGTCATCAAAACTTTTAAATTCTATTTATTTTAATATTTATTATATAAACTAGTTTAATACTTCAATAAGAATGTAATTACTACATCGTCATTGTGTCATAAATAGATTTAATTATTTATTTTCTAAAAATTATAAATAAAATACTATTAGGTGTGAAATCAATCTGTCTTTCTAATGATTATTTATAGTCTAATTTATCTTCTATATAACCCAATATTAAAAATGGTTTAGTTAATAAACATTGAATTTAACACTTTTAACTCTTCATTAAATAAAATAATAATAAATGTCATAATCTAATTCAGTTGGACGTCAAAGATCATATTTTATTCCCAAGGTATTTTTTGGTTGAATTAAACTTATCCAATAGAATTAGGATAGGTGTTAGGGTAATTATAATATCATTATTACATTTAATTACCATATTTACTTTTAACCATGGTAAATTAAAGTCAATCGTTACTATTCACCAAAAAATATTTTCACCTTATTGAACCATATTTTACATACTGATATTAACTGTTTCTTTTAGATTTCAGAAATTCAATTTTCCGAATCGATAAAATTATGTTTTATTCAAATTTGCAAATGCTCTTAGAATGTGGGTAAAAGACGGTAAAAAGATCAATAAAATTTTATACAGGTATTTTTATTATAAAATGACTCCAATTAATTACATTGAACATATATAGGTATTATATATCTATGTAAACATAATATAAATTTAAATAAAATAAATAATTGTTTAAATATAATGTCAGTTTTAAACTATAATGAATTGTTTTTCACTATTCAACAAAAAGTGAATGTTTTAAGAAAAATACAAAAAAAAATTACCCTTTGATAATTTTGATATTATGAATTAAAAAATAAATTCTATTTTACCCAATTAAAATCATATATGTTGTATTAATTAAATTAATATTAATTTTTGTGGTCAATACAGAAAACTGAGTTTTAAAAAAGTAAAAACTATAAAAAGATTGACATGTGTTTATGTCAAATTTAAGTGTGAAATTACATATAATGACCAACATTGTATTAAATAATAAAAATATAAAATAATTATACATCCACACCATTAAAATTTATAATTTAACACTTAATTATTTTAATTAAAAATGTTGTGTTCAATTAAAATTTAGTATTTTTCAGTATTAATCAAAATATGAAATTTATCAGAAAATTACCAAACATTTATCCAAAATAAAATTTTATGTCCTAATTCTAAATAAGGATTTTAATTTTATTATATTATATATATAAGTGTCAAATGTTGTTTTTAAAAATGGTTTTCCATTAAAAGGTGGGAAAATTGCATTTTTGGTAAAATACTTCTTTTATCTGAAAAATGAATTTGTTCTTATATTATGTCTAAGAAACATATAATTTGAATTCTAAAATTATATGGAGTGTATAAAATTCAATATTTAGTTAATAATATTCATAACCATTTTTTGAACATTAGTTTGATAAGTCGTGGTGCGCTCGAACTCGTTGTTGCGTGAAGCGCAAGCAATTGAATTACATTATACAAAATAACATACTATAAAATCTTGGGGTGTTACATCCGAACATAGTGGAACTGACATGAAAATCCATAGAGTGCATAACCTTATAATATAATCTCCATATAAATTTTAGTGAAGAAAATCTCCCATATCAATGAAATATGATATCATATCCTAGCATAATCCAATCATGTATCATTTACCAAAGAAAAAACAATGGTGGTAAAGACAGTATAGATGAAAAGAACATTATGATAGAAATGATCTATTTTTTTCTTCCAGTCTGATGTGTTTACACCACTTATGATCCAAAGATATGATTAGAAAACTGATTCTGAGAACTTTTGAATGTTTATGTATCCATAACCTCTACTTCACATCCCCAAATAACATGAAACAAACCCACTAGCCTATACAGTTATTTCCCTTAGCTGATTCGTCATAATAAATATGACACCTTATACACCCCCGGGATGAGTAAGTTAATATAAATTTCGTTGGAAAACTCATATTTCATTACAAAACATGTGACCTTGAACCGATTTCGAGATTTTTTCTCCAGTAGCAATGTGCAATTAAGAAACATGGAATGAAAATACTCCAATAAAAATATATAGTCAATATCGGGGAATATATTCTAGTCCTATAGAGTAAACTGTCCCTCCCCAATCATTGGCCAATAGTCGTCAACATTAGGTTGGGTTTCAAGGGTTTGGAACATCCTCAAAACCCTTGATCAGTGTTCCTAGCCACATATTGTGTGAAATTTTGTAATCTGGTTGGAAATTGGAACATCCTTCTTTGGACAATGTTCTCCCTTCAGAATATCATTTTCATTATCAATAGTATTCTTGTAACGTATTGGGGTCCCTCCATGTCATCCCATGATGTGGATGGGAAAATAATTCATCATACATATCTCCCATTATCTAAACACCCGATATAATCTAGACATAAAAATAACTAATTCAAACCTACCAATTCACCAAAAGGAATTTCATAGTGTCTGCACTCCATCTGGTAGTTAGAAGTGAGATAAATGATTTACATTGTTAATATTATTCTTCTCATTACTAGATTTCCTCATTCAATCCCAAGACCATCAATGCAGTCTTAAATTCCTCACAAATATCAAAAACCCAGAAAGGCGACCACCAGTCCTAGATAAATGAACCCTAATTAAAAAGGCCCCATTTTGATGAACATCATATCTAATCACATTCTATGTCTATCTGTTCTATTATGTCATAGTTATTTTCATAGAGTTTTGGTATCTACATGATTTATTATATTGAAAAAGGAGTGTAATTCAAAATAAATAATGTAGAGTAGGTTTCTTGAATGAATGGCCAATTCAATAAGATGTTTTCATAGAGGTTGTTATTTTTCTTGATTTTCCATGATTCAAGTTGATTTACTATGTGTGGAGTATGGATTTAAGCATTTCATGGAATCTGAAAACCATAATGTGGAAGCATATCTTTTATGGGATATCACATTTGACCTATACTCAAATTTCAAACTATAGATTGATTGAGTGGGTAAACGTTGACATTTTAATTTTTATTAATATATTCAATAATATATTTAATCATATCATCATAGGAACAATGAGTAACATCAGTAATGGAAGGTGACTATGATGGATCCATCTGTAATAAATTATGCATAAAATTATATAATAAAGGGTTTATCATTATAACAGAATAATTCACCACATGAAAGCACCCAGTTTATAGAATTTAATTGAATAGGATAATTGAGATAGCCCCCCCCATTATAATCAAGTTCAATATTTTAGGTCCACATGGATAGTGAAAGAATCTAAAAATTGGTCCAAATTGGAATCAATTATTCATTGTAACTGCCTCTATTTCATAAAAATATGAGCATATTCGATTCGGGGAAATTTCTGGTTCCTAAACAAATACATAATGGAATGTAAAGAATACATTCATGAGTCCTGAATTTGTAAAAAAATATCCACTTAACAATAAACAAATTCTTTTTGAAATAAAATGATTAAGTACAATATTCTAGGAAGGATGGCATAGACCGACAAAGAAAAGTTTTCTATGCGAACAACCACTATGCATTGTGTTTCAACACATTTAAAATCATCCAACAAATGAAATAATTTGTGGGACATGATGTTGTCCATCGATGCCTATGAACAAATCAAAATCATTTTTTTGGGATAATTGGTGAATTATTCTGTTGTAAAAAACCATGCCCCCGAAATAGAAAACCATTTTCCGGTATGGATGATTTTTTCCATCCCCCCAAAAAGAAATCATTTTCAGTACTAGGATTCCATTATCGATTCTTCCAAATGATTTTTTGTGGCCCATCATGGATAGACATCCACCTAGATAGTGATTTACTCTACTATTCAATAAAAATCCCATGTGTGGGTGCCTTATATAGGATAAAAGGATGAAATAATAATAAATATTATATATACATTTATTCTAAGATGCTAAATGACCAAATATCATTAATTAAAATAATTTTAACTCACCCCAAAATCAACATAACAGTAACTTTATGTGGGAATCCTTCCACAAATAATTATCAGATATGGTCCATCTCACCATATAGTAAAACATTACATGTAGGCATCCCTATCCTGCAAAATGATTGAATGGAAAAATATCAAGTCACATAGAAATGAACCTCATGGGTGGAACATATGATTGTATACAAAGATTTAATTGAGGAAGAAGCTAGAACCACATAACAGAGCACAATGTGGATCCCACCTACACTGGGAAGAAAAATGATATGCTAAGGGAACCATATCTTGCATTGAAAAATTATATTTAAAATATGAATTCCTCACATGTTCTCATTAAATTCTATCATTTCCATCATCCAATGTATATTCCAATCCCTCTTATTCCCCACATTTATTATCCCTAATGGACTTATTTATCAACACTTATTTTTGGAATCTCCGCGACCTATGTGGGACTCAGTGTGAGTTATGAACCCAATGGAACACCCTAAACACCCATATGCTATGACCAAATCATAAGGCACATCATCCCCCCCTTTCAAGTATGCATACCCATTGAAAACGATGTACTACTAATAACATATATAATAAGGTGGATTCATGGAAAACATTCAAGCATAAATTCCCAGGGTTACTAGGGTCCAAACCACGAAGGTACTCACATGGACCACCCAATTTAATGTAGCGTGGGAAATGATAATGCGTGAACCATATGTTTAGGTGTAGATTAATATACTCCATTAATCCCAATGAAATAGTCATAAGGACATCCCTTCAAGGGAAATCCCATAATCCTTCTTTCAATAGGATTCACTCTAACGCCACATCACCTGTCGAGTTGTATCCCGGGGTTGATTTAATGTTTCTGGTTGCTAAATGATGATATTGGTATTAGATACCTCTCCATTTACTTATCCCATTGGTCCCGCGACTCATCCATTGGTGAAAAAATTAGATTTTATGATTTTCATAGATCAACTTCTTCCTATTATTTAACACACTAAGCATGACTCACTTGGGATTATAGGTTTTATGCAATTATGTCATCTTCATAATACCAATAATACAAACATCCTCCTGAGTGTAATCCCCAATCAACACATTCCAATCACCACAATTTTATACATTCCTTATGGTTCTATAACCATGGGCCTCATCCATAGGTGTAATCCCCAACAACATATAATTAGGTGTTCTATGATTACTGACCAACTGGGATACATTGGAATCCTCTCTATGATCCAAACCCTACACCCCAAAAGTCACACATGCCTTCTCTAGGTCATATTACCATTAAGATCACATTGTTCTCATAGAGACATATTTTATCTAGGGCCTTTTAATCATCTCCTATATTGGCCTATATTCTCAGTAATATTATATCCCCCACATGGGAGGCCACATATCTTCAAGGAACTATAGACGACTTCAATGAACATCCCATACAAATTCTTGTCAATGCCTCTTCTTATAGACATTCTTTCTTATGATTTTAAACTAAATGATTTATTAATTATCACATTTCCTTAATATTAATTATGTGTAACTTTATGTGTCACCGAACTACATCAATTATAATTACTTTCATAGGGATATGTGGGAAGACCTTTTGAAAGGTTTGACAATTATATAAATCAACATCCATCTCTCTCTATAAAGATACATTTCAGAGAACCCATAGTGTCTCATAAAACTAGAATTGTAATACTAGATGAATATGGAATCTTAAGTTACTCGATGGATTGATACCCTTAATGGAGAACCTTAGTTGAATATATGTTTCTACATTAATCATGAAACAAAAATGTATACTGATGATTATAAATTCCATGAAACCCAATAAATGATTGTTAGCCAGAGAGAAACTTATGTTGTATTAGGTAATGTAAAAGTTAAACTCATAATGTTATTAATAAAATATATAATATTGTCATTATGCTTAAAATAATTCCACACAAAATGGTGTGGTGATCCCAACATCCCACACTCTCGACCAATGTGGGATCATAGTTATTTTTTATCATGTTACCCATTGACCACCTACCTTTGGAATGTAGGTCCATTAGTCATCATGGATGTGAGAGCCATAAAGTGTTTTTAGTTCCATGAATTACACATTTTTAAAACAACCCACCAAAATATGAGTGAAATGGATTGGTGAACCCTGTATTAATGATTGTGTAATATTAAAACCCCTATAAATCCATCAAACAAGACAAAAAACACAATGTGAACATTTTTATAAATATAAAAAATTGTATAAATACCATAGTAAATATAACTTAGCCTAATCTTACTACTTCAAGGGAGTACTTCAATGGAATATTCAATAACAAATAATTTTTATAGAATATTCCACTTAGTGGGGAAACAATTTAATGGGTTTCAAGTATCTTTTCTAAATCCATCTCACTTGAGTGATATTTATCACAATTGTTTAATTTATATTATGTATTTACTACCCTATTTTCATTAATTATGACTAAAATGTTTTATTCCATGATATTTGAATTATTATTTCACAGAAACTCACTTATTTTAATATTACTATTATATTAAAGGGGTTTTGTAATCTCAATTATAATTCTATGAGATATTATTGTTCTTGTGTAACTTATTACATAAAAGGTGGCCAAATTATTTTCTGTTATTATATTATGTGTTAATTGATATATTTGGGGGATTTTCATTTCTACTATAAAATCCCCTTACTAAAGGGCTCTTTCTATCTGAATTATGATATCTACAAGATATTATGTTTACTAATTTTTTATTTCAATGGGTAAATCTGTAATACCATACACATAATTTTTCTTTGTTAGATTAATTATTATATTTACCGTTCCAAGAATTATTTCATCATTTCATTATAGGTAAAAAAATGTTAACTCAAAAATGATTTTTCAATGAATATATTTCTCAAAAAAGTAAAGTTTTTAATTAAAAAATCACACCCATTATTGAATTTTTTTAATTTATTTCCATTTGTCTTATTCTGGGAAAAAATTATTTTTTTTTTAATCCAAATATGTGTTTACTAAAGTGACAATACTATTTTCAAATACAACTTTTCCAAGATAAATTTTATAACCACATTTTACAGTATAGGGTTTCAAAAATGGTATTTCAGAATATAAATATAGTTTTATATCTATTAAAAATAAAACATTTTATACCCCACTCGACATTCTATTTAAAAATTAATTGTGTCATTTTCATGGATCCATTATTGAATAGTAATTTTAAAAACAAAAAATATTCAATAAAAATTTCTTCATTTTAACTATATTTGATTTTCAATGGGACTATAAAATCTTCAGTTACAGCAAATATAAAATAATTTCTTAAAATATTATTTATACTTTCACTACCATTCCCTACATTTTCAAAAAAAAATCCCTTTTAAATTAAAATTAATTAATCTCCCTCTAAATTTTCTTATGAATCACACTTTTATTGTGACCAAATATTGAGTATCATCTATTTATATTCATGAAGTCAATTTGATGATACTTACTGGACATGTTATGAAACCCATTTTTATTTCAATTAGTTTATAATAATGTGTTGTATGACTTATTTAAAATGGCACACATATGTATAGATGAAATATGGGTAGGGTATTATATCACTATTCAATGCATTTGTAGTATTAATAACTAATTATTTAAAAATGTAATATGGGTGGATTTATCCAAAGATAATGAGTACATGAGATGATTTATCCCCTGAAAAATTGTTCACACGATGTTTTACATTATCAAAAAGTATAAATGAGATGATTTATCCAAGTCCAATGTGCACATATAATGATTTAACAGAAGTACGAGTGTATATAGGAATATTATCCAAACCTCAGGGGTACTATGGAGGATTTCCACAAGCCTTGGATGATACACTAGTGATTATCCCAATCCTACTATGTGATACATATCCTTTTTGGTATCGTATACATATGAATATATTCATATATTTATTACACATTCTTATGTAATAATCATATATCAATGATAATTCAATTTTAATCATGTTTAATGTTTCAAGATTCAAATCACTTCTTCCATGGTATTGTTTTGTTAGTTTGAGATTAATATCCTCTATATATTTGAATATGAATAACTCTTATTGTTCCAAGTTGTTATCATTAAAATATTATCCCATATTTATGTCTTCTCATATGATTATAGTCCTACCCTTGATTAAATATTTAATAGTTCCTCTTAATTCAACACTTTATCTCACTTATTTTTTATTCATTCATAGATTATTAATATTTCTATAAACTAATATATTTCTATATGTGGATATAGTATGGTGAGATTATGGATAAATGTTCAAGATTTCTATAAAATATTTTTATTGTATATCTGATCCTATCAAAAAATGTTGGGTATTAATATTCATGAAAATGGTGTATAATTAAGAAGGCAATGATCCAATAGGAAAATTCACTCTTGATCACCCATGGTCTCCCAAGATCCCCTTTTGTACATATCCATGCGTCACCCATTGTTTCCTAGGGTTCATTACCCATGGAATTCTCCATTTACATATTATTTCTAACATTATTCATATGCATTAACCATTCAAAAATATCTTCAATGAGACTAGTAAAATATTGTGAGTAATTTTTTGGCACTCACATCACTTTACAATATTATATCGTGATACCATATCTCGATTCAATAAATTTTGAAACCCATGGTAATTTTTTATTTAAATAAATGAATGGGTTTCCCCTATATCTTGAATTTTTTTTCAAGTACTCTATAAAATATATGAAAGGTTATGATAACATGAATGATTCATTAAAAAAATATTTTTTAAATACTTACCCATTAATGATAACCTATTATTAAATGAGAGATAAATTCATAAAGAATTATTTAGAACACAATACACTTGTGAATCATAACATCATGTCCCCCTTAATTCCATTCATATATATGAGATCTATGAAAAAGAACATTACAAACAATAACTATTTATATCATGATTCATATGTTAACTTGATACATAGATATTCCTAGATTAATTGGCTTGGTTAAAGATGAAAATTCAAAAAAAAAGTAAACCCTTTGCAATGAATATGAGTTATATCTATTCATGGTTTATTTTGTTTAGTAGTTTTTTCATTGTTATTCATATATCTGAAGGTAATGTATATATTAATGGACCAGCTATCATATGTCAATCCAATTTCATAGTGATAAAAAATATCCCCCTCCCCCATGCAAGACCTCTATCTATATTGTGTATATATGTGGAATATGAGGTGAAAGATTACAAATACATCATGATATGTAGTGATTCTTAAGTCTCCTATCATAGACCAAGCTATAATTTCTATGAATAAATTACCACATATGTGTATGATTCATAACATCACTGGTTACATCATTTTATTACCCTTATTTTTATATATTTAAATCTCTATTAGATATAGTTATTCCATTACCCTCAACTATATGTTTTACTATAGCTTCAAATAATTATTTAATAGCCTTTGTATTCTATATTTTTAGGAAACTCAATAATTTTCTTAATTGAACCACATGGATGTGAATCCCATAATTCATCAATAAAAAATGATCTAGATATATGCTATAGTATGTAAATAAATTTAGCTATATCTTATATATATTTCGAATATTTATAAAACTAATTTTTTGTGAGTTCTTCATTATAAAATATACATTCTAAATGTTTCCCCCATGTAATAAATTAACCTACATTAGATATTTATATGATCTATGTGTGTCTTGATTTATGTTATCGCATGATATAAAATTATGGATATATCTAATAGTCATATCTAAACATCAAACTATACAGATAAAAATGTCATCCTATCCTACGAATAAGATCTCTATTTGGATAGTCATTCACAAAACTAAACATATGAAGGATATAGGTAACAAATTCCCCCATATTCCTTCTCATATGATGTCATATTACATAGACAATGAGTCCAAATTTCGTCTCATTATACATCATGATATATGATAACATGTCACATTAAGCTCAACTAGATGAAAAATAATTCCATTTCATAAGATTCGAAATAGTCCATCAGAAAAATTATTATCGCATGATGTTAAGATACAAGACACTATAGTCTTTATCATATAATGTTAATCTGAATGAAATTATCACTATTTTTTACTTATCACATAAATTTAATAGTCAAACCATAGTCAACTGATGTTAGGGATTCCTTCATCACCATTGTGAATATGTTACTCTAGAAATAACAAAATTTGGTCTTTATTGGATTTGTATGGATCAAATCATTCCAGATTATCCCAAATAAGTCTATCTATATTTTTGGGATACCTCTATTTGAGTATGAATACATGCTCTATTTTGGATATTGTATTTTATCCCCTATCTTGGTCTATCGACCGTAAGTGCTTCATATCATGAAAAATGTTCCCCTATTAATGATATTACCTGATGGTGCTGCATTTTATTATTCAATTAAAATAAGGTGTGTGGTTATAACATGGACTTCTATCCCATACCATTACTCATGATTTAAAATTCATGGTAATTAATTTATTCTATCATATTCACCATTGAAAATAGTGATGGGGAATTATAGGCATTGGGAATCGAAATTGGATTATTGTGTCATAATTCCACTATTCCTTGGTCTAGTAATCATGAATATAAAATATGTATTGTTTTCTCTATGCATCATAAACTTAAACATATTCTGTTTTGCGAAACAAATCATGAAGTTAATATTTGTGAACTATGGTATGAATATTATATACATAAGTTGTGTGTAACGTGATCAATGATGTATTTTCATAATCTATTTCCCAATATGATATAAAACGAATGACCCTAAACTATTGTTGAAATAAATTAATTTCATGATATAATAAAAATATTTAAAATTTATTATAATAAAAAAATTTCTTCACTTACTAATCCTATAACTACGAGGGCATAGAAATAGTTGGAGTGTCAATTGAAAATGGAATAAATATCCTAAGCGTAACAGTATAAAGCTAGAAATTGTTATGTAATTATCATTGGATCTAATGTTATAGGATAATTATAGTGAAACTAATGATCATATCGAATCTCCTTGATAATCTTTTTAGTATATAAGAGAAAAAAATTAATGGTTCAAGAAACCTCCTCGAATAAACTATTCTTAATAACCTACTTTATTTCAAAAGTTTTTGTTTATTCAGCAGTGCTTCATGGCTATTAGTAATCATTGTATATATGATATATGGGATCCATTCTTTGGTTATAAATAAATTATTAAATTTAGATATTATATATATTCCCCCAATCCGTCCAAAAAAATCAACGGTATTTCTATCCTAAGGAAAATGACCTCATATGTTTATATTCCTTCAAATATCACATGAGAAGTCATCAATAAAATTTTACCACTGCCAATTTTTTATGTTCTAATTTATAATAATAATATTTTGTTCAAAAACCATAAACTATGACATACACATAACACTATCTTATTATTCTTGGTGATTTAATATCGCCATTGTAACACTTCCAATAGTCATACTTATTTTTTGGGTAGGACTGAAATATCTCATTCATTATCATTTTAACTATCCCAGTAGCATTACCATAAACATCACAATAATTTAATTTTAAATGAATGAAATTTAAATAATATTGGAATGAGGTGTAAAACTATCTAGGTAAAAAGACCCATAATCAGAATCATGGGAAAATGTTGATTTCATGTTTTCTATACAAAACCCATGTGCGATTTAGAATTTTTTTTTGTTAAAACATATAATAAGAAATACTATTCTATCTTCAAAAAACACATAAATGTAGTCCAATGATAAATCTAGGTAAATTCTCTTTAGGATTAACTATATAAATATTCAAAAAAATTATATGTAATGTAAGTGAAAAATACTAAAATCCACTGGGGGAAATTATATAACCACCATAGAATTAAAGTATCACATTATTTTAACCTTGGACAAGTAAAATATATTTCACGAACCCATAATTCATGGGTTCTAAAACAATATTGAATCAATGAATTCTCATACCAAGATCTCCACTTTTGGTTCATGTTACATTGGACCAATCAGCATACGGATGGAATAATTATTGTGTGTGATGATAGTTCTTAAGCCTATATCTACTAATGATCCACATAGTAGAGTTCATAATACCAATTGAACATATATAATGTTTGACGAGAGTACATATACCAATATATTTTTTTTATCCATGCCAAAGAAAAAATAATCTCAAGCAACAAACTATACTATTCAATGATTGTACTGATGCATATTTATATTAATGAGGTAATCCAAAATTGAATTTATCAAATGGAAAACCATAGTTCACATTGATTTTTCAAATGCATATATATTTCTCATTGATCCACACACATTACTGACTCCTTGTAACAAGTCATTTTTATATAATAGATATTCATTGTTCATTCAAAAGTAATGATCCATAGGAATCATGGGTTCATAATATTTCCAACTAAAATTAAATCTATTATAATTATAGTGAATGAAGAGATAAATAATATTTCGATATGAAAAAATTCAGTTTACAATGATTAATAAAAAATATGAAACATCCATAAGTGTTTTCTGCATGCCTAATAGACACATTCTATACAACTAATTTTTTCACTGGGATATAAACTAATTAGATAAATTAATTATATGATATGATCATTATGGGGTACATTCAATTAACTAATGAAGAACTGTGTGGATTCCTAATTTAATCTCAACTAATTAAAACAAATTCTCTATAGTGGAACTATTTGAGGGTTTATTTATCAAGTACTCTTGATATCAATGGTCACCACTAATAGATGGGACATAATTTTATTTTCAATGCCCTATATTGATTTGGTTCTATGCTCAAGGATGATACTTTCAATAAGATTTTAGATTCCGTAGATGTCTATTGTGTTAACTCTTGGGAAATTGTCGCCACAATATTTCATGAATGTTCACAATTTTGAATAATTAGAGATATTCAAATTGATTTTTATATTATCATGGATAGGAATTAGTGTATGGGTAACTAAGTAAAATTATTATTAGATAGAATCCCTTTTTACAAGACATTGAAATATTTTTTGAAGTTGTATAGCCTTGTGCTTCATCGAAACTGTTTGGAATCAGGTGAATACAGTACATAGTTTATATAATTATATTTTATGAGTAAGAAAATTATTGAAATAACCCCATCATTTGAATCTACTACATCATTACTAATAAAAATGTATTCCTAAATTTAGAAACTAGATTGTTTTCTATATGACACTAATAAGAATTTAATCCAAAAAATGATTAATATCAATTTTCCGGATGTATGTTCTGTATACAATGTTATTAATGGATCCATAATAATCCACAGTAACATGTCTCCTCATAGTTATCTCATTTTTATAATGACTTTCATGACTGTTTATTATGAGATCATCCATAGAAGTTATGATCATTTTTTCTCATCTTAACCATGTTTGATTATGTTTTCATCTCATGGTGATTAATCCTACGTTTCCTCTTTGATTTGGAATTGTGATATCTTATTCACCATGGGACCCTAAAATCTATATAATGATTTAATTTGTCTGATTATTGTAAATAAACTAGAGAAATTAAATTGATTCATTAATTAGAAGTACTGTAATTATATTTCCTCAATCAATATCTGTTAGAATTAACTTGAAAAATCATGAGTCCAATGGGTGTTGCACCTCACACGCCCCTTAGAAAATAGACCAACTCATCCAATTCATTTTTTAATTTTATTTCGAATCCAAGATCTAATGTTGTGTTTGAAAATTACTCTTCCATGGGAACATTCTATATGATCCCCCTCCCATAGTGTAATCTGGAGAACCCCAGTCATAACTGAGTTTTTTAGAATGTCCATCAATGCCCTGATTTTATTATCGTGATATGTTAGGTAAGCTTGGTATGATATCCTTGAAGGTTATCTAGAGATTAAGAATATAGGATTACTGGTTACACACATACATTATCAATCATTGTAGGCCTATGTAAAAATTGTGTAGCCATTTTTTATGCATTGGATTTTATCACTATGATGTACTATTTTCTATCTGTATAAGATTTATGTCATATTACAATTTCTATGAAAAACATAACCATGGTAAAAATATCCTAGAACATTTAATATTCTCTAAAATGTTCTAATAATTTTTTTATTTTCCTCCCATATTCTAGTAGACCATCTATTAAAAAAGAAGTTTCCCTTAACATATTTTATGCTCTATAGAAATTAAACACCATCTATTCATGAGCATTGTGATAAATCCTTCTAGTTATTGATAAAATCATAGTTATGGATTGACTATATAAAACTAATTTGTAATATTTCAATCATTATAAATGGATGACTAGGTATTTTAGGACTCAATAGTTTGGTATATAGGTTAGGCCCCTAGTCGTTTCACTATTGGTCATGATCCATCATGAACAAAAAAAATTCATCAACGTACGGAATGGAGCGTTAAGGTAAAATAAAATATCATTCTCCAACTATTCAACAATGAGCACCATAATTTCACTCTTGTGATTATTTTTTATTATAACGTTCACCAAACTTCACATGAGGCTCATCTTGGTTGGTGAGGACTTTGCAAGTTCATCCCAGAGACCCATGATCATATGTACGTGGGGATATATTTTTGTGATACTATTGCAGTACGGTAGTAGGAACTATAGTAAATACTATAGCAAGAACTATTCAGTACTGTATTTGCTAAAAATATTCATCTGTTTGGGCCTCTAGGCCATCAGTTTGGTCCTCGGATATTTCAAGGATTTCAGGACACCCAAGTCCTTTTGGCCAATTGTCTCTCAATGAGTTAGGTCCACCTCAAGGATTTATGGAAACCCCTAAGGAATTTGGGCCCTATAAATATGCATAGGTACTAGTCAGACTATATGGAACAAGGATTCAGATGTGGATTTAGGGCATGAACATTCACTAGAGTAGAGTTAACCATTAGTTATGGAATTAGAAGGTATGGCATTGCCATCGATACAAGGCCAATGCCTCTCTACAAAGGATATCTAGTCGGCCATCCCCACAAAGGTGGAGTGTTGATTTCCTGGCATCTGTTAGGGAGGAAAAGTTATAAGTTATCTTGTCCGGGAATTCCCTCTATGACCTATGGGTCTGGAAATTGTCTCTATGAATTCAAGCCTTATAATGGTTTCAACTCACCCCTTGAAAGATGAATTATCAGAAATAATATAAAAATTAGGGACTTTGAGCCATTAATTCAATAATATACACCCAAAAACTACATCTTGGATGTAATCCATGTAAATATCCAATTGTATGGGGTGTATGATGTGCCTATTAATTCCCTATATACTGACACCAACCTCCCCGTGTCAAAAATGAGACCTATAGGTCTTTTAGAACAACCAGTTGTATAACATAGGGATTAGTTCAGGATAGAGATAGAAAGAAAACTATAAGGTCTAGATATCCCCATAAATTTCAATATCACATGGGAGATCCTATTGTGTGATATAGTGTTGGCTTACCCAATAATGTCATTTTCATTACTGAAATGAGGTACATATAAGAATAAAGTACCATTGTAGATATAATCCTCTTCACTACCATCCCACAAATGATTACATAACAGTTGAGTATGGCTCATACTATTCCAACTTTGATGATAGAGAAATAACTAGGTAGAATGATGATTCATCATTTTATTTTTGTACAATCTGGTCATATCTAGAAATGATCTTAATTGAAATACCTTGGGTCAATAATATCCTAAATTCAGTAGGGTCTTTATTATGCATTCGATTATCAATTGGAATAATGATCCAAATTTGGGGATCATTATTTGACATCAAGAGGTTAATCAATTATGATTTTTGGTGTCTTTTTATAAAGTGGGATTGTATAGTGATTATTCTTAGTGAGATGGTCGCAACAACTAGATTTCTATCCTTAATAATAGGAACATCCTCGGTATTTGAGAAAATGTTGGAGTAGGTAGCCATCATCAATATACATGAATTGTAACAAACCATAAGTATAGTGATATTGAGATGAATGGAACCCTCCCCAAAATTTGAGATAGTCTAGATGTCATTCCATATGGAAAGTATTATAATAATTTCATAACCTTCACCAAGGTATAATATCCAAGGATTCTACACTAAGTCCCCAAAAATGAGGCGTCCTTGATAATTCTACCTTACTAGGGTGGCCATCCTAAGGCCCATATCCTAGATGATAGTATCTAAAAACTAGACTTATAGGATATCAATATCTTAGAGTCACAGAGACATTTGATCACACTCTTAGTTGGCGAGGGTACAAAACCTATTAATATATAAGTCATTCACATCACTAATCCTAGATAATAGGGTACACTGACTTGGGAGACAATAGTTTTCCACTTATTCCTTAGAATAATGATCGTGAAAACACAATACAATTATGGTGTGTGAATAATGTTTAACTCATAAAAAGTTCATCAATGTTTTATTCAGATCCAACTAAACACGATGATGTTTTCTGCACTCTATGGTAGGATAATGGGGCAAATAGAAAAAGGCTAATATGCCATATGTAATGTAAAAAATGCAACACCTTATATCTCCATTAGTAGCCTAGGTTTCTAAACCAGCATTCTGCCATGGTATCCTATGATTCCTCACTCTGAGTTGCCTCTAGTTTCCTAGCATATCTCATCCATGTCACTTATACACAACACCATGCTGGCCTAAGCCAACATCACCCATGCCTCTATTATTATTTATAAATTTACCCCATGTCCATTGAAAAATGTATTATTTCCCCATTTTATTAATATATATATATATATATAATCATATATCAACTTTAAAAAAGTCATTCAAGACCCCCATAGGTATCTTATGTCACTCTAATATCAAAAATACATAACAGATGAGGTGATAGAATCACCTGAAAGAGGAAAATCATTATGAAAGGAAAATTTATCTATAATATCCATATAATAGAGCGATGGAAATAGATTTCTACAATTACTTGGTGAAACCAACTCCTAAGGTTCCTCATTGGAGTAATTATTACCCTAAACATGGGATACCCCTAAATAGAGAGACTGAGTGGTCATATACATGGGATACCACTTATTGTGGAAACAAATAACTAGGTAGAACCTCTAATAGGGATAAAATTTTACTAGGAGACCCTAGAATTGGTCGACCATCAATTTTTGTGACCCCTTAATAGGGTGAAACACTATTAGGATTACCCATTAATAGGAAGACCCTATGCTTTGTTGGCCCTATTCATGAGTAACCCATTTCAAGCAAGACACACAACTAGGGTACCCTCCACATAGGAGACAACCTACTAGTTTGACCCTTTTCTAGGTATTAAATCTAAATGTGTAACCCAAGAAATGGGTGACACTCCACTAATGAAACTCTCCAACATGTAGATGCTCCAATAGTAAAAACAACAACTATGGAAACCCTCCCTACTATGACCATTATCTTTGGAGACCAATAAGGTAAACCCATTACTGATTAATACTATCTACTAAGTCCATCCATTAGGGTATAACATACCCAATAATATGGAACATAGTGATCTACTCTTATATGTTGCATACTGGGTTTAATCCTTTCTATTCCCCTTGGATGGGAGAGTTTCTTTATTGACAATCATATTGGGAAAAAATGAATTCCATATTCCATAAAACATTTTATCCCAATACCAAAGGACAGTATTTGGATATTTAATCATTTTTCATCCTCTACACCCATTTAACTCCTGAAATCAATGAATACACACTAGTATGCACTAATTTTGAACATGCATTCCATTTATAAATGTGTATATTTTGTTTCTCCATTAATTGATTTGGTAATCATGGGTTATTCAATACTAGATTCCCTAGATATATGGGGGTATAACATTAAGTATATAATTATAAATTACCATGGAAAATACAAAAATACATTTATGGAATAAACCTTATCACAATCTTCACGAGCTCCTGGTGGATGTTTGAGTTCATCGAAGGGGAGAGGTAGTCATTAGTTTGGAATCCCAATATCTACTCTCCATGTAACCTAAATAACAGAAATCCCATTGTGTGAATCCTAAAATTTATAAATTTTCACCTTCTACATTAAAATTTAATATATGGAGTGGATGTGTCTGAGAAAATCATCAAATCCCCAAGGATGTTACCCTAAAATTGTTTAACCTCCACATAAAATTATAAATGGAAGCCTCAATGTGTAATTGCCTCATAAATTCGATAGTATTCTCCCACAAAACATTCATGATCTTCAAAAATATCATTATTCTCACATCAAGAATGAATCATATGGGCTTAGATATTATATTTGATCAATCCAATTGAATGATGATAATACTATCAATATGGCCTTCCTTCACAGGTTTTATCCACGAATAAAATATCATGTTCTCAATAAAAGGATTCATATTTTTTATGAATAAAAAAATAATCATCAATCCCATGTTCAATAAAACTAATATACTAGAATCATGAAATTAATATTTTTGGACAACATCCCAATCATAAAATGTTAAACTATACGACGTCATCCTTATCAGATAATGGTAATGTTTTTGATATGTTCTTGTCACATGTCCTTAAATAGTGTCTCCCTTGCAACATGGCCATTGAATCTTATTTGGATTGAATATGTACAATTATTCCATGAGGTTCAAATCCAACATTATCTATATTATATCTCCATACTCATTAATCTATATTCATCCTTAGATCATTTATGTCCTCCAATTACCTGTATATATCATCATGAGTATAGATTTTCGATTCTCTTAGGGAATATTACCTATTGATTATCCATTAATTTATCTATATTCTTAGGTGTATCAAATTCACAGCCGAAGGGTTATATCGATTATATTTTGAATCATATTATCCACATCAGAAAATATTCGTTGTGTTATCCACCCACATATGGCCACATCAATAGAATGATCAACCTATACTCATCGAGTCGTATAAACTTTATGCTCATTCTTTATGGTATATTAATGTGTAAGATAAACACCAACCATTTCTAAGAACCATTCACCGAGTCATCCTTATTTAATGACATTAATCTCCACAGATATGTCTATGACGCATTACCATAAATGGTATGATGTTCCACAATAAGTGGATGTATAACTTTTTGGATCTAATTCAATTTTCAATTATATGAAGCTTGTACCTTCAATGGGACCAAACCCAACACTAAAAAAACCTACCACTTTACTAGATGGTGAAAAAATCTATAGTTCCTAGTTGATGGGATTCAATACACAATGACCTATATACTAGTATCTCTAAGTAACAAGACATAAATCCTATAATATATACATATGATGTTCTATTTATATGTATTATGATACATAAATATTTTTACATTAATGTAATTCATCGGATATGTATCAAAATTCAAATATTCATAGGCAAATAATTGATCACTAGGATTAGGTTAGAATGTATCATACTAGGATTTGGGAATGATTTATAGATATAACAAAAATTTATATAAGATACATAGTGTTCTAAATAATTTACCCCAAGAGTCTAGGATGAGAATGACCTCCCATCCTATAAATAAAATTATTTTTCTATGTTTCATCCATAAGAAACCCAAATGAAATATTACCTTTGGATATTAGGTATGTAGACAAATATCTTTTCATAATATTTGGAGTCATTGGTTCTTCCCTTTACATGTATAAACCTCATTTGAAACACTATGAAATGATAGTTGTGACCTAAAATGATTTTTTAATAGGAGAAACATACATTCACAACAAATCAATAAGCCACCTCATCTCATTTTGAAACAAATACTAATATTTCATTCAAGGGATATGCTAATTATTTTGAGATATAATGATTAAAATGTGGACATTTTGTAAATTAATATTATGTTCATAGAAAGTTGAATAATTTTTTTAATGCAACATCATGTTACTATTTTCATCTACTCATAAACCCCTTTTTTAATCACTCTATATATAGGTTTCATTTAGGGATTATTGAGGTGAATTTTGGAAATGTGGAAGGGATATTGGGTTATACACGGTTGTTGAATGACCTTACAATTTTGTGCACCCTACTATTTAATACTATGAAAACCTGGACAGAGAGGGTCTGCATGATTATAACATGGTATTACTAACCATGCTCCCACTACAGAGATACTGTGAATCCCTACTTTTAGCGAAACATGGCTAGAGAACATGGTTTTTCTAACTGTGAGGCCCTACCCATCTAACCATGTGTGGGGCATTAAATTAATAAAAAAATTGATTTAAAATTTATTGAACCTCCTCCCATTCCTAAATTGACCAATTATGATTTCCAAGGTTATTGGATATCTAAATGACCAATTTTGGCTATCCTAAACCACTTCTGAGGAAGATTTAAGCTAAGGTATCTTTATGTTGTCCATTCCCTATAGGTATCCTCTTCATGTTCTCTTTCTCTATACTCCATTTCTACACTCTAGTGTTTATTAGTTCTCCATGTTATTTGATGATAAAATCTATGAATTTTAAAATTTTAATATATGTTTGATCCTTAGGTCTTCATTGTTGACATTCTGTATTGCAGTTTACTGTTTAATTATTTTTGATTTGTGATCCTACGATCTCAAGGAATGGGGTTCTGTTAATGATTTTCCAATAGATATAAACATAAATTTAATAATTTAAATTAAAATTTCATCCATTTTATTATTAAAAGAAAAATTATGATGAATTGGGGGTTTTTATTTTATTTTTCACAAAATTATAGAAAACCCCAATTCAATTCAATTGGGGTTGATTGAATAAATTGGATAGAGTTTCTGGGTTTTAATTTTTGAAATTGATCTCAATATTTTATTTATAAAAAACTGATAAAATATTTTGATAGAAACAAGGTTATTTTATCCTATAAAATTCATTATTCAATTAAAAATACATTTTGGAATTTTAATGGAAATTGGAATATTAGAATAGAAAATTGGATGAATTTTATTTTAAATAGTTCTAAAATAAAGTTCCATTATTGATTTTTATTAGATAATTTGAAATCCAAAGAAGTTAGTATGTTATTAGGTATAGACATGATAATTTATGAATTAACTTGCAATGTATTTATTCATTACAACTCTAATAGAAATTGTATTATTTGTCTTATTCCCAGAGGGGTGTTGGTTAGCCATATTTTACATGTGTCAAAGGGACGTGTGTGCACATTTCCGTTTTCATAAAATATTCTTGGTGATACTATAATATTAAACTATATTATCTCTTATAAGTTGAAATTGTTTATCTTTATTTATGAATTGATATATACTCCATTTTATTTAATCTATTTTACAAATTCATTGTGAATTTATAAAATCTATTTTATGTAAAATATTTATCAAGCCATTTTTTTACAGTTTTTTCCATCTGTTAAATTATAAAGAACTATTTTTTTAAAATATACTTTTGAACATCCATAAATGTTCATATTAAATTTAATGATTAATTTGGTCAATTAATATGGAGTCCTATTATATAATCCTTTGTGAGACCATATTGGATATTGGTGCACACGCTACCTATGCCTTTAAGTGTTTGTAGATTTCTCCATTCATTGATCAAGAACGGGAAAACAACACTTAGATGTGGTAGTTAATATATATTTTTTTTCTTAAAATGTCTTCTTATGTTAGGAATTTAGTATTCATCCTATTTTATTGTAATTTTTTTACATTGGGTTGTTTATACATGTTTGACATCTCGTACATTTAACCAGGTGGAGTTTTTTTGTATGAATACATACTAGAATCTTTTTATTCTGTTATGTTTGTGGAAAATTCGTTCCCATATACATTTTGTATGATTCCAAGTTATATTCACCAACCATTAGAGATAATGAATTTTATTCAATCCATGTCAATACTGGCTTGGTTATAAGGGTACAAGGGTAACCAGGAGTGTTTGTGAAAACTTTTTATCAAAGGATCATGTTAAGTATCCTAAATTGATGTTTGTATACTATTTGAAAGATTTTCAGGACATAAGAGGTAGTTATGAGTTAGTTTATATCCTGATCCCACCACATTGATCCTTTTGTCAACATGGGTGTTATGCAAAGAGAATATAGAATATGATTTCTCGTATTTTACCAACTTTTGATTTGGATAGATTAAAATCCAAATCTTATTTAACTATATGTTGGGATTACATACCCATGTTTATATTGATTGAATGTTTATATGAGTATATTTTTTTGGATTTATTATATGTTTTATGTTATTGTTTTGTAGCATCATGACTCATAGAATATGGTGTATCATATCTATAAGGAAGCTGTGAATGAACCAATGATAGAAAATCCTCTTGGGAACTAGAAACTGGTGGAAGTTATTATCTATAATTTCCATCATCCGGGACAGGCACCGACACCAATTCCCATTCAGGATCCTTATATAGAAACTCAATGGGATGGTTTACATAATCATGATTAAGAGTTTTGTAACTACAATCCAAAAAAAATTCAACGTCTTGAATTCCCTTAATAGGTCGAGGAGTGGTTGAGAAGGATTTAGAGTTTGTTTGAGTTATTGGAGACACTTGATGAGATCAATGTGAAATGTTCAACAATTTTGATAGAGGGAACTATCAGGATATGAAGGGACATGATAGTGATAGTAAAGAAGAATGAGGGAATATAGTGGAGTTAATTTAATGATATTTTCACTGACTTTTTTCATCGAGAGTTGATGGTGTTGTCTAAGGATATATTTTTATTCAAAATTGATTATGATGAACAAACTATGACAGAGTTTCCAAACTGTATTTCTAGGTTTATGTGAATTTCCCCTAACATTGTATTGATTCAAATGATGAAGACATGATGACATGAGATGGATCTTTGAGATGATATCCAAAATAAAGTTTTCTTTCTGAATATCCCACCATATGTCGATGGTCTATAAATAGCATTTAGGATTGAATTGGATGTTTCTACAATGTCAGGGATGATGGGAGTTAATTTTTCACCTTGTGACAGTGCCAGTTCCTTTAATGAAAAATATGAGTCTTTATGATTCTCATGGTGGTTCTTGATGCCAGGTTTCTTCAATACTTCCTATAGTGACTATAAGAGGCCTTTGTATTTGATACTAGAATGTAAAAAATGGGCCCTTGAAAACATTTTCACTAAATCATCCAATATGTGTGGTTCATGTAGATTCATTGGTTCCATATGTAAGTTATTATATGTCTATTAAACATCATTATATGTAATTTTATCATCAAAGTATAATAAAAGTATTTTCAAATCAGATTCATCATAGAAAATGGTGTTCCATCCATATGCATCTAGAATGAGGCATTTCCATGTCGAGGAAGGGTCTCCAAATAAATTAGACATGTACCTAAATACTGTGAGATATACTATCAGAAAATATTAATCATTATTGAATGATAAATTTCAAATTGGTTGGTCTCATTCATTTATATAAACTCGCAATTATAATATTCATCATTCAACCTACATAGTTTTTATCTTATGTGATGGATATTATAGAACCCCTCAAAAAAATAGAGAGAAGGTTTATCATTGTCTTTATTTTTCAATCTCATTATTTGATAATGACCATTCTTAGATTTTAATGGGTCTCAACATGAATCATATTTATGTCATATTAGGGATGGAATTGATCATTTATAGTAAATCTTATATTGATTGAATTCTTTGATGGGTAGCCTCTACAACACTTATTGAGGTGTGTCATATCTCTCAAGGATAATGCACCTCAATTCAAATTTGAGACAAAAATTATTATCTAGAGTTGGGAAATGTAATATATGTGTTTTAATTTATAATAGAGTGATATTATTTAAGGGTTGATCTCCCTCTAGTTATACTTTATTTTTCCAAACGTTTTCATGTTTGACTTGTGTTGTTATACATTGGTAGGGGAGGTAGAGTATTATAATAATATAGGGCCTGGTATAAAACGAATAACAGTCCCTTATTACCACAAGAATCCAACTAAAATTAATGAATTTAATTCCTAGTTTGACGATGTTATAAAGAAAGGATTGATCTACCTAGTTGTGTCATCTTGGACAATTCTGGTTATCTATTCTATGAATGTGGATTGGTTACTAAAAAATTTTTCTAATAATTTTAAACTCTATTGGGTAACGGTAAAGGAAATATATCCAATTAAAAGGATTTGTGATTTTTTTGGACTAGTTGAAGGGGGAGAAGTGGTTCTAGAATATTTATATTTGATTTGGATATAATTTGTTGAGAATAAAAAAGTCTGAAATTCTAAAAATTGTCATTAAGAGTAAGTATAACCATTTTAAGTACAAGGTCATGCCATTTTTCCTTGACCAATTCCCTTATAGTATTTATGTATCTAATTGAAATGATTCTCTATGAGTATCTGAACAAGTTTTTGGTAGTCTTTTTGGATATAATATTAGTTTTCCCAAGGTATGAGGAGGATCATGCGCATCATATAAGAGATGTTCTAGAACTGTAGAGAAACAATAAAATTTATTTCATTATTTAGAAATGATATTTTTTATTTGATAAGCGATGTTAATGGGATACATGGTGTTGGAAAATAGTATTTTATTTGACCATGAGATGGTGAATGTTGTTATAACATGGTATAAAATGTTAAATGTTTTTTACATTTAGAGTTTCTTTGGTTTAGTTGGATATTATCCTCGGTTTATAAAGAATTTTTCATAGGTGAATTCTCATACGACTCCTATAACTTAGAATAGAATAATTTTTTATTGGGAGAATAATTGTCATAACTCATTTGATTGGATAAATTTATTTTAGTACTGTAACTGTGTTTTCACTTCCAGAATACAGGGACTGATATGTTGCCTTTTATGATGAATAATTTTTAGGATTGGGAAGGGTTCACATGAATTATGATCAATTCATTGCATATGGATCTCATAATATTATTCCACATGAGAAGAATTAGTCGAACAAAAATGATTAACTCATAACTATGATAAATGAAATAAACTGTTGGTGATATTACCTTTTCATAGAAATGTTTACCATATACTCCGACCACAAGATCATGAGTTATATCTACAATCATGAATATTTGAATCTCTGTTAGAGTTTTTGGGTGGAATATATATAATCTTTTGATTTAGATATTGCCTATACCTTGAGGAAATTGAATGTCATCACAGTTTCATTGAGTAGGAATCTTTTGACCTAGGCTATGAAAGAATCTTCAAAAGAGTTGAACATGATTGATATTTTTTCTAACATTTATGTAAGAGTCTAAGAATTAGGGACCATGGTTTTCATGTAAAATGTTCAATTTAAATCCACTCATTTCAAGATTAATCTTTTGGAACATCACCTTGAGGATGAATTCCATTTCACTATAGGTTCTCTTTATGGTGGGAGACCCTTATTGACTAGTCATTCTCCGTGGAGGGAATTATATGATTCCGGAACTAGTATGTTGTACTATTACATGTGAAGAAATATTTTATTAGTTATTTCAATTATTCTTATTGGCATTTGAACTAAAGGAAATGAAGATGACCATGGACATACGACATATATTATGGTGGCCATGTATTAGAAGATGCATTGCTGATTTTTTTCTCTTGGTGTTATATGTTCCAATAGGTCAAAGTGGAGAACCATAGTCCTTTGGGTTTTAATCATACAATTAAAATTATTTCTTGTATTTGGGATAAGATATCTATGGACATTGGGGTTGGTTTTCCACAACACCATAAAATAAATAATGTGATGTGGGTTGTGAAATATAGGCTGATAAAATCAACTAACATCATACCCATTCATTATTCAGTCAATGTTGAGGAGTTAAAAAATATCCATGTGGTATGGATTGTTCATATTCACTAATTTCAAACTAATATATTTTATGATAAGGATCCTTGATTTAATTATATATTTTTGAGAGTCCTTCCTGAGGTATTGTGTTCTTAACCCCGTTTGAGTATGGGATACCATCCAAATAAATATAGACATATAGAACGTGCTATACATAATCATGAATATATTCTTTGTGCCAATGTCCTTTAATTTGGTGTGGCATATAATGACAATTTATGGATGGTTTATATTTCAGAAAATAATAGTTACTAGAATGTAATTAGAATAGATCATTTTGAGGAATCATATGGACATCCTTATAATGTTCTGTTGTGATGGGTTGAGATTGCTGAAGGTTCCTATGTTAGTGAGAGAAGAGTTCAAGATATTATAACAATTATTCTGTTGATTCATCAACAAATTTAAAAGAAAAAAAACAAGTATAAGTATTATACTGATCATCATCATAGATAGTTGGATTTTTTATTTTTTGATTAGGTGTTATTGAATGTTTTACCTTATTTGGGTCAACAAAAGATTTGGAGGAAATTGAAACATGCTCTTAGTTTTGTGGGATTATTTTATTTTGTTTAGAGCGTGGATAATTTTGTTACCATTTATCACTTCCTCGCCAGTTTATGTTGATACCTAATGTGTTCCTTGTAACACAACTGTGGATGTCTCTATCTTACAATTTTATGTTTTGAGTTAGAGTGATCTTGGTGTAAAATTTAATTATTCCATGAATAAGAATCCAATCTGAATAATTTATTATGATATAATTTTACTTCATGGAAGGATGATACCATCGGTTTTATTGCTATGGAAGATTGATTTTGATACTCATGAGACGTAGAATAGGGAGACACATTTGAAAGAGAATTTGCCTCATATTTTTATCATGGAATCCATCAATTATTAACATTTAGAGACGTAATTATATCATATTACTTCTTTCAGGTACACCTATGCATCTATTTTGAACATTATTTTGTTGGTATTCACTAATGGATTCTCTGGGTGAATGTTTTGAAATTTTGAAGATATTTTGGGATGTATACTATTGGATCATGGTTTTCCAAAATTGAGTGCCCTGATAGTGAATCCCATAAAAAATTATAGCGGAGGTTGTAATTCTTAGAATATAACATGATAATTCATGCCCCATCCATGGTGAAACTGTTCAACACTACCATTAGTGGTGCTCAATGATGGTTTAATATATGCCTATCCATGCTACCATGTCCTCCTAACCATAAATATGAATTTTATTTTTCCTCAAAATTGATAGAAAAATTTCCAAAACCCATCTTTATCAATACATTGGGCCAAAATCAACCTATCACAATTACATAGGTTATTGGACATCTGAAGGACTAATGTGGGCTCTCCCAAACCCTTTACAAGGATGGTCGAAGAAGGGAGGTATTTTTTGGTACCTTTTAGATAAGTTTCTGCTTCCCATTATATTTATCCAACTCCCTACTATGACCTCATAGGGGTATAACAGATCTTCTTTTTTTTGGAGTATATGTTGTATGTTTATTTAGAAATTAAACATGGTTTTATTCTTAGATAATCAATTCAGATATTCTACATTTGAGTTCCCCATTTTGGGATTTGTGATTTTTGATCACATGATACTAATGTAGGTGTTCTTGTTTAGGATTGACTAATATATTTAAACCTACCATTCACGATTTTAATTATGTAAATTTCAATTAGTTTATTAAAAACACAATTCTGATGAAATATGTATTTATATTTTTTGGAATTAAATAAGGAAATATGCCAATTTCTATGAATTGTTATTGATTGTGGTAATTAGATGGAATTTTTCGATATAAATTTGTGAAAATGATCTAACATCGGTATTTGGAAAAGCATTGGCTTAAAATGATATGATATAAACCTAGTGGTTTTATCTTGGAAAAAACGCATGATTTCATTATAAATCATATTTTTTAAAAAGTAAATTTGAATATTGAAATTGAAAATGTGTTGAATTATAATTTAAATAGATTAAAATAAGTTTCCCATTATTTATTGTTATTATATAACATAAAATCCAAGGTAGTTAATATTTTATTAGCGACAAATATACTAGTATTAGAATTTCCATGAAATGAATCAATGTTTTAATACTCTAAAATAAAATTATTGGAAGGTCATATCCTAATGTAATTTTGATTAATACTCTTTTACAAGTGTCCATGGGATGTGTGTTCACATTTTCATTTTCTTTATATGTATATTAGTATGTCATAACCTATAACTATCATTCTTCATATTAAAAAATTCCTTTTCCCTGAATTTATAAATGGATATATATTCAATTTATTCTAACCAATTTTATAAATTCCATATGAATTTATATAAAATATTTTATTACTAAATTTTATTTATGGAATTTTATTAACATATTTCAATTAAATAAAATGTAAAACATGATTTATTTATATATTATTTCGTAATTCCATGCATGTTCTTTTGAAATTGAATACTTCATTTGGTATTATCAAATCCCTAGGGAGACCCTACTCAGATTATATCTCACATCCTACAGATGCCTTTGGGAATGTGTAAATCTCATTCTTCCATGTTCAAGCAAGGGAAAAACCACTTAGAGTTGGTATTTTCATTCTATCCTTTGTCTTGAGTAGATGTTTCCATTGGGACATGGGTTTAATTCTTGTGTTATGGTACTTTGTAGATTTACATTTGGGGTATTTATACCTATTTTAATTTTGATATAGATCTCTCTTTGGATTTTTTTGGTATCCAAAATGACATTTAACTCTTTCTTCCATTTGTTTTATGGAATGTTTGTTTATATATTAATTCATAATAACTCTAGGTACTTGTCACCAACCCATGGGAAACATTAATTCCATTCGTGTTATGTTAGGACCCGCCTCATTTTCATTCTATTAGGCTATTCGAGAGAGTTAATTACATGTAAATAATTTTTTTCACACCAGACATGAGTGAGTGATTATAAGGTTCTTTAATAAGTGATTGGAGAGGAAATTATTAAATAATATAAATTTTAAAGTCATTATTAAATGAATAAATGGACCTCATATTTAAAAATAACGAATATGGGATGATTTATGGACAAGGAACATAGTATCCACTCATTTAATGACTTCTATGTAGGGCTTTAGCGACCGCCATTGGCGGTCGCTATAGGTGGCCGAAATGCCGCCTTAAGCGACCGCCTGGCGGTCGCTGTAGGGTGACTCGCGGCACCATTAGCAACCGCCATTGGCGGTCGCTAATACTGCCCGGACGGCAGGCTAAAGCGACCGCCAATGGCGGTCACTAATGCTGCCTGGCAGGCAGGCTATAGCGACCGCCAGAGGCGGTCGCTAAACTTGAAAAAAAAAAATTTAAAAAAAAATCATACCATAATAAATATATATAAATATATATTTATTAAATCAAATAAATATATATATAAAATAATGAAAATATTAATATATATAATATTAAATAAAATATGTATATTTATTTATTAAATAATATATATATATATATATATATTAATGAAAATATTTATATATATAATATTAAATAAAATATTTTTCATTTTTTAAATAAAATGTACAAATTGTGTTTTTTTCTTCACGGTGGAAAAACAGACGTAAAACAAGGTAATAATCAAAAAAAATGGAAAACAATTAAGCATACGCAACACTTAGAGAACGCATAATGAGCCCTACCGCGCAGACCGCATGTCTGATTGGCGTGCCGTATGCGGGTACACATCACGAATAATAATTCTATTGTTTCCTTGTGATTTCAGGTCAATCCGATGTGGTCTGCTATGATTTTGAGCGTGAGACACCCGTTTTGGCCGTTTATGACACCAGAACGGCGTTCCCGGTCACCGCGGGCACACAGTGCGACCGATTGATGTGTCGTCTGCTCGACCATATCAAAATTTACTCACCCTTTGATGTCGTCTGATTTCAGGTCATTCGGACCTCGTTCGGCCCGTTTGGACCCCCCCCCCCCCCCACGCGCGTTTATCAAGCACGCACAACACTTAAAAAACGTATAATGAGCCCTACCGCGCAGACCGCACGTCTGATTGACGTGCCGTCTGCGCATACACGTCACGAATAATAATTAGATTGTTTCCCTGTGATTTCAGGTCAATCTAATGTCGTCCGCTATGACTTTGACCGTCAGACGCCCGTTTTGGCCGTTTATGACACCGGAAACGCGTTTCTGGTCAACACGGTCAAACGACACATCCGATTGTTGTGACGTCTTCTCGAACACGTCACAATTCACTCACCCTTTGATGTCGTCTGCTTTCAGGCCATTCAGACCTTGTTCGGCCCGTTTTGACCCCCCAACGCGCCATTTCAGCGCGCCCCGAGCTGCTGAAAACAACGCATTCGGTCGTGCCGCGTGCACCGCACGTACGATGGATGTACCGCCTCCTCCTACATCTCAGGAATAATATTACTATCTTTCTTGTGTGGTTTCAGGTCTTTCAGAGCACGTTTTCTCCGAATTCGACCGCCGCAGGCCGTTTTGGTGTTTTATGACTCCGGAAACGCGTTTCCGGACTCCGCAGTCAAACGGCACCTCCTCTTGACATGCCGTCTGTCCGACCATTTTACAATTCACGCAAAAGATGTTTTCGTGCGGTTTCGTGGCATTCGGAGGTCGTTCGGGTGGTTTTGACCCCCCAACGTGCCATTTCAGCACGCGCCGAGCTGCTGAAAACGACGTATTCGGTCGTGCCGCGTGCACCGCACGTCCGATGGACGTGCCGCCTCCTCCTGCATCTCAGGAATAATATTCTTATCGTTCTCGTGCGGTTTCAGGTCGTTCAGAGCACGTTTGCTCCGAATTCGACCGCCGCACGCCGTTTTGGTGTTTTATGGCTCCAGAAACGCGTTTCCGGCCGCCGCGGTCAAACAGCACCTCCGATTGACATGCCATCTACCCGATAATTTTACAATTCATGCAACGGATGTTGTTGTGCGGTTTTGTGGCATTCGGAGGTCGTTCGGGTGGTTTTGACCCCCCAACGCGCCATTTCAGCGCGCGCCGAGCTGCTGAAAACGACGCATTCGGTCGTGCCGCACGCACCGCAGGTCCGATGAACGTGCCGCCTCCTCCTGCATCTCATAAATAATATTCCTATCGTTCTCGTGCAGTTTCAGATTTTTCGGAATACGTTTGCTCTGAATTGGACCGCCGAATGCCGTTTTGGTGTTCTATGGCGCCGGAAACGCGTTTCCGGCCACCGCGGTCAAACAACACCTCCAAATGACATTACGTATGGCTGAACATTTCAAAATTCATGCACTGGATGTTGTCGTGCGGTCTCATAGCATTCGGACCTCGTTCGGCCCGTTTTGACCCCCCAACGCGCCATTTCAGCGCGCGCCGAGCTGCTGAAAACGACGCATTCGGTCATGCCGCGCGCACCGCACGTCCGATGGATGTGCCGTCTCCTCCTGCATCTCAGGAATAATATTCCTATCGTTCTCGTGCGGTTTCAGGTCTTTCGGAGCACGTTTGCTCCGAATTCGACCGCCGCACGCCGTTTTGGTGTTTTATGACTCCGGAAACGCGTTTCCGGCCTCCGCGGTCAAACAACACCTCCGATTGACGTGTCGTCTATCTGACCATTTCACAATTCACGCAACAGATGTTGTCATGCGGTTTCGTGGCATTCGGAGGTCGTTCAGGTGGTTTTGACCCCCAACACGCCATTTCAGCACGCGCCGAGCTGCTGAAAACGACGTATTCGGTCGTGCCGCGCGTACCGCACGTTAGTTGGACGTGCCGCCTCCTCCTAAATCTCAGGAATAATATTACTATCGTTCTCGTGCGGTTTCAGGTCGTTCGGAGCACGTTTGCTCCGAATTCGACCGCCGCACGCCGTTTTGGTGTTTTATGGCTCCGGAAACGCATTTCCGGCTGCCGCGGTCAAACGGCACCTCCGATTGACATACCGTCTACCCGACCATTTCAAAAATAACGCAACGGATGTTGTCGTGCGGTTTCGTGGCATTCGGAGGCCGTTCGGGTGGTGTTGACCCCCCAACACGCCATTTCAGCGTGCACCGAGCTGCTGAAAAAGACGCATTCGGTCGTGCCGCGCGCACCGCACGTCCAATGGACGTGCCACCTCCTCCTTCATCTCAGTAATAATATTCCTATCGTTCTCGTGCAGTTTCAGGTTTTTCGGAGCACGTTTGCTCCGAATTGGACCGCCGCAAGCCGTTTTGGTATTCTATGGCGCCGGAAACGTGTTTCCGGCCGCCGCGGTCAAACGGCACCTCCAAATGATGTGCCGTCTGGCCGACCATTTCAAAATTCACGCACCGGATGTTGTCGTGCGATCTTGTGGCATTAGGACCTCGTTCGGCCCGTTTTGACCCCCCAACGTGCCATTTCAGCGCACGCCGAGCTGCTAAAAATGACGCATTCGGTCGTCCCGCGCGCACCGCACGTCCGATGGACGTGCCGCCTCCTCCTGCATCTCAGGAATAATATTCCTATCGTTATCGTGTGGTTTCAGGTCTTTTGGAGCACGTTTGCTCTGAATTCGACCGCCGCACGCCGTTTTAGTGTTTTATGACTTCGGAAATATGTTTCCGGCCTCCGCGGTCAAACACCACCTTCGATTGACGTGTCGTCTGTCCGACCATTTCACAATTCACGCAACGGATGTTGTCGTGCGGTTTCGTGGAATTCGGAGGTCGTTCGGGTGGTTTTGACCCCCCAACGTGTCATTTTAGCGCGCGCCGAGCTGCTGAAAACGACGCATTCGGTCATGCCGCGCGCACCGCACGTCTGATGGACATGCCGCCTCCTTCTGCATCTCAGGAATAATATTCCTATCGTTCTCGTGTGGTTTCAGGTTTTTTGGAGCACGTTTGCTCCGAATTGGACAACCACACGCCGTTTTGGTGTTCTATGGCGCCGGAAACGCGTTTCCGGCCGTCGCGGTCAAACGACACCTCCAAATGACGTTCCGTCTGACCGACCATTTTAAAATTCACACACCGGATGTTGTCGTGCGGTCTCGTGGCATTCGGACCTCGTTCGTCCCGTTTTGACCCCCCAACGCGCCATTTCAGCGTGCGCCGAGCTGCTGAAAACGATGCATTCGGTCGTTCCGCGCGCACCGCACGTCCGATGGACGTGCCGCCTCCTCCTGTATCTCAGGAATAATATTCCTATCATTCTCGTGAGGTTTCAGGTCTTTCAGAGCACGTTTGCTCCGAATTCAACTGCCGCACGCCGTTTTGGTGTTTTCTGACTCTGGAAACGCGTTTCCGGCCTCCGTGGTCAAACGGCACCCCCGATTGACGTGCCGTCTGTCCGACCATTTCAAAATTCATGCAACGGATGTTGTCGTGCGGTTTCATGGCATTCGGAGGTCGTTCGGGTGGTTTTGACCCCCCAACGCGCCATTTCAGCGCGCGCCGAGCTGCTGAAAACGACGTATTCGGTCGTGCCACACGCACCGCACATCTGATGGACGTGCCGCCTCCTCCTGCATCTCAGGAATAATATTCCTATCGTTCTCGTGTGGTTTCAGGTCCTTCAGAGCACGTTTTCTCCGAATTCGACCGCCGCACGCCGTTTTGGTGTTTTATGGCTCCGGAAACGCGTTTCCGGCCGCCGTGGTGAAACGGAACCTCCGATTGACGTTCCGTCTACCCGAAAATTTCACAATTCATGCACCGGATGTTGTCGTGCGGTTTCGTGGCATTCGGAGGTCATTCGGGTGGTTTTGACCCCCCAACGCGCCATTTCAGCGCGCGCCGAGCTGCGGAAAACGACGCATTCGGTCGTGCCGCGCGCACCGCACGTCCGATGGATGTGCCGCCTCCTCCTAAATCTCAGGAATAATATTCCTATCGTTCTCGTGTGGTTTCAGGTCGTTCGGAGCACGTTTGCTTCGAATTGGACCGCTGCACGCCGTTTTGGTGTTTTATGGCGCCGGAAACGCGTTTCCGGCCGCCGCGGTCAAACGGCACATCCGATTGACGTTCCGTCTGCCCGACCATTTCACAATTCATGCAACGGATGTTTTCGTGTGGTTCCGTGGCATTCGGAGGCTGTTCGGGTGGTTTTGATCCCCCAACGCGCTATTTCAGCGTGCGCCGAGCTGCTGAAAACGACGCATTCGGTCGTGCCGCATGCACCACACGTCCGATTGACATGCCGCCTCCTCCTGAATCTCAGTAATAATATTACTATCGTTCTCGTGTGGTTTTAGGTCTTTCGGAGCACATTTTTTTCTGAATTGTACCACCGCACGCCGTTTTGGTGTTCTGTGGCGCCGAAAACACGTTTCCGGCCGCCGCGGTCAAACGACACCTTCGAATGACGTTCCGTCTAGCCGACCATTTCAAAATTCACGCACCGGCTATTTTTGTACGGTTTCGTGGAATTCGGAGGTCGTTCGGGTGGTTTTGACCCCCCGACGCGCAATTTCAGCGCGCACCGCGCTGCTGAAAACGACACCTTCGGGGGTGCGGGGGGCTGTATGGGGGTGCGGGGGGGGGGGGGGGGGCTGTACAGGGGTGCGGGGGGGGGGGGGGATGTACGGGGGTGCGGGGGGCTGTATGGGGGTACGGGGGGGCTGTACGGGGGTGCGGGGGGCTGTACGGGAGTGTGGGGGGCTGTACGGGTGTGCGGGGGGGGGGGGGGGCTGTCCGGGGGTGCGGGGGCTGTACGGGGGTGCAGGGGGCTGTACGGGGGTGTGGGGGGGCTGTTCGGGGGTGCGGGGGGCTGTATGGGGGTGCGGGGTGGGGGGGGGGGGGGGGGGGCTGTACGGGGGTGCGGGGGGGCTGTCCGGGGGTGCGGGGGGCTGTACGGGGGTGCGGGGGGGCTGTCCGGGGGTGCGGGGGGGAGCTGTACGGGGGTGCAGGGGGCTGTACGGGGGTCCAGGGGGGCTGTACGGGGGTGAGGGGGGCTGTACGGGGGTGCGGGGGGGCTGTACGGGGGTGCGGGGGGCTGTACGGGGGTGCCGGGGGGCTGTACGGGGGGTGCAGGGGGGCTGTACGTGGGTGCGGGGGGGCTGTCCGGGGGTACGGGGGTTGTACGGTTGTGCGGGGGGGGGGGGGGGGGGGGCTGTACGGGGGTGCGTGGGGTTAGAGTTTTTAAATGCACGCCTTAGATAATATTAGCTATCATATAATAAACAAGAAAAAAAAAGAAATTATAATTACACAACCTTCTAATTTAAATTAAATGAATACATATAGTACATCAATGTCAACCCCACTAGTAAAAACAAAAAACATATCTCGTGAATATATGATGCGTCACGTGTTGTCATCAATGCTACCTCCTTCTGGTGGGCAGGGGCCTATAACAAATAAACATTATAAATATTTTAATAACAAAAATAATTTAAATTAAATAAATAAATACAGTATATACCTGCGTCGTATGATCCCCTGCACCATCAGCTCGATGCACATATTCCCGCAATGCTCTAACCTCAGCTGTCAATTGCGCATTTGCCTCCTCGGAAGCGTGCAGCTGTGCCTCAAAATCTGACATCTGCTGTGTCATATTAGCAACAGCAGGACCGAGAACCGCAGTGCGTGACACTACAGAACGAGGAATCCCTGCTCCATAGGTCAAACTATAGCCATGCCTATCCCGACCGATAATACGATGAAATATCTCATCCCGTCGCATGGGAAGCTGTCGCTGGTCCTCTGGCAGATGTTCTAACTCAGCTTCAAATTGAGCCTGTGAAATATTTAAATATATATAAATATATATATATGTTAATATATAGATTTATGTAATTATTGGTAAGTACAGACACTTACTATCAATGGTGCAACCTCTGGACCATTGCGATCACGAGTCCTCATCCACACCGACATTTTATCAGTTGCTGCACCTTGCTCTAGCAACTGTATATTAAAAGAATATAAACACAAAACCATATTAATTAATAAATTAAAAAATGAATAATATATACCTCATGTCGGATTTGAGACACGTGACGAGTCTCGAGCCTGTGAGGTGGTCCCTGCAACGCTCGATTCTCAGAATGGTGTGTTGACACCTCCTACATTCAATTCATTCAAATTTCAAACAAATCACATATTCTTGAAAATATATATACACCAAAATAATTATTATACAAACTGCAACACCCTCAGTAGAACAATATGCAACCAAGTCACGCCACTGATCCGGGAGGACACCTCTCGGGACTTTTTCCAAAATGTCTAGGGCACCCACATTTGGTACCCAGTGGTCCCTCTTCACTTTGCCTTTATAATCTTTCCACATCTTACGGCATTTGCTCATACACACGGGCCGAAACTCTTCAGGGCATACTTTCAAATTTTTCCATAAAGAAAATAATCAAACATATTAGTATTCTTTATACATAGAAAATAAAGTAAAATGATTTTCTTACCTGAACCTCCCTCCATAGACGATCTAATGTGTCCTGAGGGATAGAAGCCCAGTCACGCATGGTAAATGGAAATCGATGTGGGTCACGTATGATATGACCCAGCTAACGAATAAATGCCGGGGCATTCGGTCCCACAGGATGAAAAACCTCATCAAATGAAACATCTATCGTCGTGTCGGAATTCCATGATAATATGCCACGACCAGGGCCTCTCCTGCGAGAGGAAGAAGCAGCCGAGTCTGATCCTGTTGAAAACAATTTTATATATAAATTGACAAATGTTATATATATATATATATATGTATGTCAATTACATAAAAAATATAGACAATGACATTCAAACATACCTCGACCCTGAGCCATAGATGCCTCAGATAGATGATGTGGATCTTCTGCCTCTTCCCCTGACATGTCTGCAGTCATAGAAAACATCAGTAATGAGTCCAAAGTGTTTAAAAGATAAATCGGATTGTTCTTAAAAAATCAAACTTGTACAACTGTTAATCAAAAAAAAAATGGATTGAATAATTAGTTGTGAATGAATTTTAAAAAATCAGAAAGTTAACAAAACAGATATACAAAATTATGTACAAAACCAGTCAATGCATAGCCAAATTCCAGATAGAACTAATAAAAATTCAAGCAACACATGAATCAGATGAAGAATACCTCAAAGGGATGATACACCGACCATAACATCAATAAATCAAGAGTAAAAACAGCCTAAATATTTATGATTGAATTAAAACTTACAAAAGTGAGGATTAAAACTTATAAAGATTTAAAAAATGATTAGATAATTTATGATATCCTAGGACATTCTACTGAATAGCGGGAAAACAATTATACCTTTCATTAAGCATGCAAATCGACTGTTTCTCCTTCAACAGCCGCTCTGAACCAATAAATATCTTCTTCACGTTGAACTACGATATGTTGATCAAGTTGTTGGTAAACAAACGGAACAGTCTTGGGTTCATCTTCTTCAAATAAAAACACTCCTCGTCGAGAAATTTTGACAAAAACTTGCCAACTTGGATTCAAAGGCAAAGTAACGAAGAATACTTGTTCCGCTTGTGATGTCAAAATGAAATGTTCATTCTCAACTCGTTCATTATTTCTGTATAACATATAGTTAAAATTAACCAATGAAAACTGATATTGATCGACTTTACATCCACGCACTGGATCAACCCAATTACACTTTAACAATATGTACTTCAAACCGTGTGTGTATACAACTTCAATGATGTCTATCAATTGACCATAGTAATAACCAGAATCGACAAAGGGACAAACGATGCCACTGTTTTGTGTTGCTCGTTTGTCGTCAACATCTTTAATGTGAAATCAAAAACCATTAGCATCAATAGCTTTATAACGACGAGCCGTTATAGATGGACCCTCAGCCAGTTGAATAAATACTTCAGGTAGCGTGGGGTCCCCTAACTCCCTCAGCTTACGAACCTACATAATTTATAAAAATCAATACTGATATATGCAGAAATAATTAGTATAATACGTCACTCATAATGAAAATCAATTTATACATACATAATTCTTGAACCAATCATGAAATGACACATAATGAGATTGTTGAATTTGCAACTCAGTCGCACGATGCATCACTTCTTTTATCTCATTAATGTGTTTCCTGCAAATGATAACACGATGTTTAAAAGATCATCTTATGCAAACAAAACATGTAAAAGTTATACAATCACATTGATAAGATACTTACTGTATTAATGGTGCAACTGATGGAGTATTGAACAAGATATATCGATGTTCTTGTATCCACTAGATGTTGTCCATATCAAATGTGGTTCCTTCTCCAACTGGACCATCATGAATCCGAGAGGGCTTATCTAATTTTGTTTCAACATCCGTAAGATATTCTGCACAAAAGGTAGTACACTCATCCATCAAATAACCATTGGATATTGATGCCTCTGGATGAGCTCTATTGCGTACAAATATTTTCAATGTAGTCAAATACCGTTCAATAGGATACATCCACCTGAATTGCACTGGACCAAAAGCCATTACTTCATCAGTTAGGTGCACTGTCAAGTGGACCATAACATCGAAAAAAGAGGGGGGGGGGAAGGTTTCTCAAAGTGACAAAGCGTAAGTACAATTCGGTCCTGCAAACTTTTTAAATCACTCATTTGTTGATTTCTTAAACAAATCTGTCTAAAAAATTACTCATCTCAATCAAGGGATTAACAAAATTGGGGGATAAACAATCACAAATTGTGATTGGAATCAACTGCTGAAGTATTATGTGATTGACATGACTTTTCAACCCTTGCAATGTCTTGCTCGTCAGATTCACACACTTTGAAATATTAGAAGAATAACCATCAGGCACCTTGACCATCTTCAAAATGGAAAGAAATGTTTCTTTCTCCTATGTAGTCATCGTATACTGTGTAGCAGGCATATATGCCTTGTTTCCCTTAGCTAACTGTAAATGCAACTGTTTCCTTAAACCCATTTCTTCCAAATCACGGCGTGCATTAACATGGTCCTTTGATTTTCCACTGACACCTAAAATGGTCCACAATATGTTATCACAATTTTTTTTTCAATGTGCATGACATCAAAATTATGCCTCAACATGTTAGTTTTCCAATACGGAAGACTATAAAAAATACTTTTCTTTTTCCAATTGTGACTGCGCTGCCTACCCGTAACACGAATATTACGTACTGGAGGAGCCACCAAATCCTGAATTTCATATACCGTGTGGATGTATTCTTCCTCAATCTGCGATAACATTTCGACTCCTGTCATGATCTTTGGTGCTGGGCTGAACTCTCTAGAACCATCAAATGTCACTCTGTCCTTTCTAAATCTGTGCTGAGGAGGGAGAAAACGCCTGTGACCCATGTATGCCCATTTTTTGGAATGTTTAAGCCATACAGATTTTTTACTTTTATTGCAACAAGGGTAAGAAAATTCCCCTTTCGTACTCCAGCCTGATAAATTTTCATAAGCTGGGAAGTCATTGATTGTCCACAATAAAGCAGCATGAAGTTTGAACATTTCATTCGTTTCGCAGTCATAAGTCATCACACCATCGCCCCAAAATTCATTCAACTCATCAATCAATGGCTGAAGGTAAACATCAATCTTATCCCCCGGACTTTTAGGTCCATCAATAAGAGTGGAAAGTAATATAAATTGTTGCTTCATAAAAAGCCATAGAGGAAGATTATATAGAACCAACACCACGGGCCATGTGCTATGAGTTGCACCAAAGATAGACTTGAATGGATTGAAACCATCTGCTGCCAATCCCAATCGGACATTACGAACATCTTTAGAAAAGTCGGGATGTCTCTTATCAAATTCCTTCCATGCATGAGAGTCTGCCTGGTGGGTTAACATATCACTTTCATGAACTCTTTCTGCATGCCATCTCATTAAATTAGAAACTTTAGATGACATAAAAAATCTTTTCAACCTGGGTTTAAGGGGAAAGTAACGCATTTGCTTTACGACAATCGGTTTCCCCTGTATCACAATATGACTTTGATGAGTATTATTTCCCCTGTTCTCTTTCCACCTAGAAGCACCACAAACCGTACAAATATCCAAATGGGCAGTTTCTTTTCTAAACAACATACAGTTGTTTGCACACGCATCTATGGTCTCATATGTAAAACCTAAGTTCTCTGTCAACTTATGAGCATAGTAATACGACTCAGGAATCTTAGCGTTGACAGGAATAAATTTTTTCAATAAAACCAAAAGCATGTCGAATGATGTGTCTGACCAATTATTCAATGTCTTCAAATGCAACAACTCCACGATAAATGATAGTTTATTGTAAGAATTACATCCAGGATATAATTCTGTTTTCGCATCATCAAGTGCTTCATAAAACCTCCTCGAATCACGATCTGCACCAGAGCGAAGATTTATCTCACCGGTCTCAAGATTCTGGATGTCAATTCCTTCAGGATCAAACCCACGTACCATTTCAGTAAGCATTTCATGCATTGGATCAGTCATCCTTGCATCAACATCCATTTGAGCCGCATCTGTATTTTGACAATGAACATATTCTTCTCCATGACGAGTCCAACTCTTATAATTTTTCTGAAATCCATTAAAGAAAAGGTGCTCCCTCACAGTATCTCATTTGAATTGATATCTGTTAGCACATTTTCTACATGGAAAACTAATATAGTCACTTCGAAATCCTCTCGTGAAGTCAATAAACTGCATAATGCCATTGAAATACTCTCTAGACGTTCGATTTGGAAGATCAATCCAACTCTTATCCATAATAAGATCCCTATAACAAACATTTACATAAGACTTATTACATTTTCATTTTTGATATCAAATATATTTAAAATAAATACTAACTAATTGTTTGTGAGCCATTTATAAAATAATAATGTAAGTGAAAGCCCATGTCATACCTGATTGTGCTACAAACCTGGAAGGGAGGGGAGCCGACGACGATGCTTTGAGGGAGAGGAGCGGTGGGGAGCTGGAGCCGGAGCTGGTGCAGCGAGGGAGGGGACGAAGACGAATGGGAAGGGGGTTGGCGGGGTGCAGGGGGGGGGGGGTGTTTGGGGTGCTGGGGGGAGGGACGAGGGGGCGGAGGGCTGAGGGCGGAGGTCGGAGGCCGGAAGGGCTGGAGGCCGAAGGCCGGAGGGCTGCCGGAGGGCTACCGAGGGCTTCTGGGCTGCCGGAGGCGGGTGGCGGGAGGCCGCAGGGCGGCCGTAGGGCGGAGGGCGGCCGGAGCTGGAGGGCGGAGGGCGGACGGGGAGGGCGGGGCCAGCGTAGGGCGACCGGAGGGCTTCCGGAGGGCTGCCGGGCTGCCGGAGGCAGGTGGCGGGAGGCTCGAGGGCAGAGGGAGGTCGCAGGGCGGAGGGCAGCCAGAGCCGGAGGGCGGAGGGCTGCCGGAGGAGGGCGGGTCGGCGGAGGGCGGTCGGAGGGCAGCCGGAGGGCGGCCGGAGGGCGACCAGAGGGCAGAGGGTGGTCGAAGGGTGGCCGGCCGGAGGGCGGGCCGGCGGAGGGTGGGGCTGGGGAGGGCGGGCTGGTGGAGGGCGGGCAGGCGGAGGGCGGGCCGACGGAGGGCGGGCCGGCGGAGGGTGGGCCGGCGGAGGGCGGGCCGGCGGAGGGCGGGCCAGCGGAGGGCGGGCCGACGGAGGGCGGGGCGCCGGGGAGGGCGCGCGGCGGCGGGGCGGCGGGGAGGGCGCGCGGCGGTGGGGGGGGGGGAAGGGTTCGGGGGGGGGGCACGATTGAGTGGAGAGGGGGGGGGGAAGCCCCTTATTTTTTTAAGGAGTCTTAGCGACCGCCAATGGCAGTCGCTATAGGTAACAGGGCTCAAATGCCTTGTTTTCTAGTAGTGATTATTGTGTCATAATTCCACTATTCCTTGCTCTAGTAATCATGAATATAAAATATGTATTGTTTTCTCTATGAATCATAAACTTAAACATATTCTGTTTTGCGAAACAATTCATGAAGTTAATATTTGTGAACTATGGTATGAATATTATATACATAAGTTGTGTGTAACGTGATCAATGATGTATTTTCATAATCTATTTCCCAATATGATATAAAACGAATGACCCTAAACTATTGTTGAAATAAATTAATTTCATGATATAATAAAAATATTTAAAATTTATTATAATAAAAAAATTTCTTCACTTACTAAGCCTATAACTATGAGGGCATAGCAATAGTTGGAGTGTCAATTGAAAATGGAATGAATATCCTAAGCGTAACAGTATAATGCTAGAAATTGTTATGTAATTCTCATTGGATATAATGTTATAGGATAATTATAGTGAAACTAATGATCATATCGAATCTCCTTGATAATCTTTTTAGTATATAAGAGAAAAAAATTAATGGTTCAAGAAACCTCCACGAATAAACTATTCTTAATAACCTACTTTATTTCAAAAGTTTTTGTTTATTCAGCAGTGCTTCATGGCTATTAGTAATCATTGTATATATGATATATGGAATCCATTCTTTGGTTATAAATAAATTATTAAATTTAGATATTATATATATTCCCCCAATCCGGCCAAAAAAATCAACGGTATTTCTATCCTAAGGAAAATGACCTCATATGTTTATATTCCATCAAATATCACAAGAGAAGTCATCAATAAAATTTTACAACTGTCAATTTTTTATGTTCTAATGTATAATAATAATATTTGGTTCAAACACCATAAACTATGACATACACATAACACCATCTTATTATTCTTGGTGATTCAATATCGCTATTGTAACACTTCCAATAGTCATACTTATTTTTTGGGTAGGAATGAAATATCTCATTCATTATCATTTTAACTATCCCAGTAGCATTACCATAAACATCACAATAATTTAATTTTAAATGAATGACAATTAAATAATATTGGAATGAGGTGTAAAACTGTCTAGGTAAAAAGACCCATAATCAGAATCATGGGAAAATGTTGATTTCATGTTTTCTATAAAAAACCCATGTGTGATTTAGAATTTTTTTTTGTTAAAACATATAATAAGAAATACTATTCTATCTTCAAAAAACACATTAATGTCGTCCCATGATAAATCTAGGTAAATTCTCTTTAGGATTAACTATATAAATATTCAAAAAAATTATATGTAATGTAAGTGAAAAATACTAAAATCCACTGGGGGAAATTATATAACCACCATAGAATTAAAGTATCACATTATTTTAACCTTGGACAAGTAAAATATATTTCACGAACCCATAATTCATGGGTACTCAAACAGTATTGAATCAATGAATTCTCATACCAAGAACTCCACTTTTGGTTCATGTTACATTGGACCAATCAACATACGGATGGAATAATTATTGTGTGTTATGATAGTTCTTAAGCATATATCTACTAATGATCCACATAGTAGAGTTCATAATACTAATTGAACATATATAATATTTGATGAGAGTACATATACCAATATATTTTTGTTATCCATGCCAAGGAAAAAATAATCTCAAGCAACAAACTATACTATTCAATGATTGTACTGATGCATATTTATATTAATGAGGTAATCCAAAATTGAATTTATCAAATGGAAAACCATAGTTCACATTGATGTTTCAAATGCATATATATATTTCATTGATCCACACACATTACTGACTCCTTGTAACAAGTCATTTTTATATAATAGATATTCATTGTTCATTCAAAAGTAATGATCTATAGGAATCATGGGTTCATAATATTTCCAACTAAAATTACATCTATTATAATTATAGTGAATGAAGAGATAAATAATATTTGGATATGAAAAAATTCAGTTTACAATGATTAATAAAAAATATGATACATCCATAAGTGTTTTCTGCATGCCTAATAGACACATTCTATACAATTAATTTTTTTACTAGGATATAGACTAATTAGATAAATTAATTATATGATATGATCATTATGGGGTACATTCAATTAACTAATGAAGAACTGTGTGGATTCCTAATTTAATATCAACTAATTAAAACAAATTCTCTATAGTGGAACTATTTGAGGGTTTATTTATCAAGTACTCATGATATCAATGGTCACCACTAATAGACGGGACATAATTTTATTCGCAATGCCCTATGTTTATTTGGTTCTATGCTCAAGGACGATACTTTCAATAAGATTTTAGATTCCGTAGTTGTCTGTTGTGTTAACTCTTGGGAAATTGTCGCCACAATATTTCATGAATGTTCACAATTTTGAATAATTAGATATATTCAAATTGATTTTTATTTTATCACGGATAGGAATTAGTGTATGGGTAACTAAGTAAAATTATTATTAGATAGAATCCCTTTTTACAAGACATTGAAATATTTTTTGAAGTTGTATAGCCTTGTGCTTCATCGCAACTGTTTGGAATCAGGTGAATACAGTACATAGTTTATACAATTATATTTTATGAGTAAGAAAATTATTGAAATAACCCCATCATTTGAATCTACTACATCATTACTAATAAAAATGTATTCCTAAATTTAGAAACTAGATTGTTTTCTATATGACACTGATAATAATTTAATCCAAAAAATGATTAATATCAATTGTCCGGATGTATGTTCTGTATACAATGTTATTAATGGATCCATAATAATCCATAGTAACATGTCCCCTCATAGTTATCTCATTTTTATAATGACTTTCATGACTTTTTATTATGAGATCATCCATAGAAGTTATGATCATTTTTCCCGTCTTAACCATTTTTGATTATGTTTTCATCTCATGGTGATTAATCCTACGTTTCCTCTTTTATTTGGAATTGTGATATCTTATTCAGCATGGGACCCTAAAATCTATATAATGATTTAATTTGTCTAATTATTGTAAATAAACTAGAGAAATTAAATTGATTCATTAATTAGAAGTACCGTAATTAGATTTCCTCTGTCAATCTCTGTTAGAATTAACTTGAAAAATCATGATTCCATTGGGTGTTGCACCTCACACGCCCCTTAGAAAATAGACCAACTCATCCAATTCATTTTTTAATTTTATTTCGAAATCAAGATCTAATGTTGTGTTTGAAAATTACTCTTCCATGAGAACATTCTATATGATCCCCCTCCCATAGTGTAATCTGGAGAACCCCAGTCATAACTGAGTTTTTTAGAATGTCCATCAATGCCCTGATTTTAGTGTTGTGATATGTTAGGTAAGCTTGGTATGGTATCCTTGAAGGTTATCTAGAGACTAAGAATCTAGGATTACTGGTTACACACATACATTATCAATCATGGCAGGCCTATGTAAAAATTGTGTAGCCATTTTTTAAGCATTGGATTTTATCACTATAATGTACTATTTTCTATCTGTATAAGATTTATGTCATATTACAATTTCTATGATAAACATAACCATGGTAAAAATATCCTAGAACATTTAATATTCTCTAAAATGTTGTAATATTTTTTTTTATTTTCCTCCCATATTCTAGTAGACCATCTATTAAAAAAGAAGTTTCCCTTAACATATTTTGTGCTCTATAGAAATTAAACACCATCTATTCATGAGCATTGTGATAAATCCTTCTAGTTATTGATAAAATCATAGTTATGGATTGACTATATAACACTAATTTGTAATATTTACCTCATTATAAATGGATGACTAGGTATTTTAGGACTCAATAGTTTGGTATATAGGTTAGGCCCCTAGTCGTTTCACTATTGGTCTTAATCCATCATGAACAAAAAAAATTCATCAACGTACGGAATGGAGCGTTAAGGTAAAATAAAATATCATTCTCCAACTATTCATCAATGAGCACCATAATTTCACTCTTGTGAGTATTTTTTATTATAACGTTCACCAAACTTCACATGAGGCTCATCCTGGTTGGTGAGGACTTTGCAAGTTCATCCAAGAGACCCATGATCATATGTACGTGGGGATATTTTTTTTTGATACTATTGTAGTATGGTAGTAGGAACTATAGTAAATACTATAGCAAGAACTATTCAGTACTGTATTTGCTAAAAATATTCATCTATTTGGGCCTCTAGGCCATCAGTTTGGTCCTCGGATATTTCAAGGATTTCAATACACCCAAGTCCTTCGGGCCAGTTGTCTCTCAGTGAGTTAGGGCCACCTCAAGGATTTATGGAAACCCCTAAGGCATTTGGGCCCTATAAATATGCATAGGTACTAGTCAGACTATATTGGACAAGGCTTCAGATGTGGATTTAGGGCATGAACATTCACTAGAGTAGAGTTAACCATTAGTTAAGGAACGAGAAGGTATGGCATTGCCATCGATACAAGGCCAATGCATCTCTACAAAGGATATCTAGTCGGCCATCCCCACAAAGGTGGAGTGTTGATTTCCTAGCATCTGTTGGGGAGGAACAGTTCTAAGTTATCTTGTCTGGGATTTCCCTCTATGACCTATGGGTCTGGAAATTGTCTCTATGAATTCGGGCCTTATAATGGTTTCAACTCACCCCTTGAAAGGCAGATTATTAGAAATAATATAAAAATTAAGGACTTTGAGCCATTAATTCAATAATATACACCCAAAAACTACATCTTGGATGTAATCCATGTAAATATCCAATTGTATGGGGTGTATGATGTGCCTATTAATTCCCTATATACTGACACCAACCTCCCCGTGTCAAAAATGAGACCTATAGGTCTTTTAGAACAACCAGTTGTATAACATAGGGATTAGTTCAGGATAGAGATAGAAAGAAAACTATAAGGTCTAGATATCCCCATAAATTTCAATATCACATGGGAGATCCTATTGTGTGATATAGTGTTGGTTTACCCAATAATGTCATTTTCATTCCTGAAATGAGGTACATATAAGAATAAAGTACCACTGTAGATATAATCCTCTTCACTACCATCCCACAAATGATTACATAACAGTTGAGTATGGCTCATACTATTCCAACTTTGATGATAGAGAAATAACTAGGTATAATTATGGTTCATCATTTTATTTTTGTACGATTTGGTCATCTCTAGAAATGATCTTCATTGAAATACCTTGGGTCAATAATATCCTAACTTCAGTAGGGTCTTTATTATGCATTCGATTATCAATTGGAACAATGATCCAAATTTGGGGATCATTATTTGACATCAAGAGGTTAATCAATTATGATTTTTGGTGTCTTTTTATACAGTGGGATTGTATAGTGATTATTCTTAGTGAGATTGTCGCAACAACTAGATTTCTATCCTTAATAATAGGAATATCCTCGGTATTTGAGAAAATGTTGGAGTAGGTAGCCATCATCAACATACATGAATTGTACCAAACCATAAGTATAGTGATATTGAGATGAATGGAACCCTCCCCAAAATTTGAGATAGTCTAGATGTCATTCCATATGTAAATTATTATAATAATTTCATAACCTTCACCAAGGTATAATATCCAAGGATTCCACACTAAGTCCCCAAAAATGAGGCGTCCTTGATAATTCTACCTTACTAGGGTGGCCATCCTAAGGCCCATATCCTAGATGATAGTATCTAATAACTAGAATTATAGGATATCAATATCTTAGAGTCACAGAGACATTTGATCCCACTCTTAGTTGGAGAGGGTACAAAACCTATTAATATATAATTCATTCACATCACCAATCCTAGATAATAGGGTACACTGACTTGGGAGACAATATTTTTCCACTTATTCCTTAGAATAATGATCGTGAAAACACAATACAATTATGATGTGTGAATAATGTTTAACTCATAACAAGTTCATCAATGTTTTATTCAGATCCAATTAAACATGATGATGTTTTCTGCACTCTATGGTAGGATGATGGGGTAAATAGAAAAAGGCTAATATGCCATATGTAATGTAAAAAATGCAACACCTTATATCTCCATTAGTATCCTAGGTTTCTAAACCAGCATTCTTCCATGGTATCCTATGATTCCTCACTTTGAGTTGCCTCTAGTTTCCTAGCATATCTCATCCATGTCACTTATACACAACACCATGCTGTCCTAAGCCAACATCACCCATGCCTCTATTATTATTTATAAATTTACCCCATGTCCATTGAAAAATGTATTATTTCCCCATTTTATTAATATATATATATATATATATATATATATCCTCATATATCAACTTTAAAAAAGTCATTCAAGACCCCCATAGGTATCTTATGTCACTCTAATATCAAAAATACATAACAGATGAGGTGATAGAATCAACTGAAAGAGGAAAATCATTATGAAAGGACAATTTATCTATAATATCCATATAATAGAGCGATGGAACTATATTTCTACAATTACTTAGTGAAACCAACTCCTAAGGTGCCTCATTGGAGTAATTATTACCCTGAACATGGGATACCCCTCAATAGAGAGACTGAGTGGTCATATACATGGGATACCACTTACTGTGGAAACAAATAACTAGGTAGAACCTCTAATAGGGAGAAAATTTTACCAGGAGACCCTAGAATTTGTCGACCATCAATTTTTGTGACCCCTTAATAGGGTGAAACACTATTAGGATTACCCATTAATAGGGAGACCCTATGCTTTGTTGGCCCTATTCATGATTAACCCATTTCAAGCAAGACACACCACTAGGGTACCCTCCACATAGGAGACAACCTACTAGTTTGACCCTTTTCTAGGTATTAAATCTAAATGTGTAACCCAAGAAATGGGTGACACTCCACTAATGAAACTCTCCAACATGGAGACGCTCCAATAGTAAAAACAACAACTATGGAAACCCTCCCTACTATGACCATTATCTTTGGAGACCAATAAGGTAAACCCATTACTGATTAATACTATCTACTAAGTCCATCCATTAGGTTATAACATACCCAATACTATGGAACATAGTGATCTACTCTTATATGTTGCATACTGGGTTTAATCCTTTCTATGCCCCTTGGATGGGGGAGTTTCTTTATTGATAATCATATTGGGATAAAATGAATTCCATATTCCATAAAACATTTTATCCCAATACCAAAGGACAATATTTGGATATTTAATCATTTTGCATCATCTACACCCATTTAACTCCTGAAATCAATGAATACACACTAGTATGCACTAATTTTGAACATGCATTCCATTTATAAATGTGTATATTTTGTTTCTCCATTAATTGATTTGGTAATCATGGGTTATTCAATACTAGATTCCCTAGATATATGGGGGTATAACATTAAGTATATCATTATAAATTACCATGGAAAATACAAAAATACATTTATGGAATAAACCTTATCACAATCTTCACGAGCTCCTGGTGGATGTTTGAGTTCATCGAAGGGGAGAGGTAGTCATTTGTTTGGAATCCCAATATATACTCTCCATGTAACCTAACTAACATAAATCCCATTGTGTGAATCCTAAAATTTATAAATTTTCACCTTCTACATTAAAATTTAATATATGGAGTGGATGTGTCTGAGAAAATCATCAAATCCCCAAGGATGTTACCCTAAAATTGTTTAACCTCCACATAAAATTATAAATGGAAGCCTCAATGTGTAACTGCCGCATAGATTCGATAGTATTCTCCCACGAAACATTCATGATATTCAAAAATATCATTATTCTCACATCAAGAATGAATCATATGGGCTTAGATATTATATTTGATCAATCCAATTGATTGATGATAATACTATCAATATGGCCTTCCTTCACAGGTTTTATCCACGAATAAAATACCATGTTCTCAATAAAAGGATTCATATTTTTTATGAATAAAAAAATAATCATCAATCCCATGTTCAATAAAACTAATATACCAGAATCATGAAATTAATATTTTTGGACAACATCCCAATCATACAATGTTAAACCATACGACTTCATCCTTATCAGATAATGGTAATGTTTTTGAAATGGTCTTGTCACATGTCCTTAAATAGTGTCTCCCTTGCTACATGGCCATTGAATCTTATTTGGATTGAATATGTACAATTATTACATGAGGTTCAAATCGAACATTATCTATATTATATCTCCATACTCATTAATCTATATTCATCCTTAGATCATTTATGTCCTCCAATTCCCTGTATATATCATCATTAGTATAGATTTTTGATTCTCTTAGGGAATATTACCTATTGATTATCCATTAATTGATCTATATTCTTAGGTGTATCAAATTCACAGCCGAAGGGTTATATCGATTATATTTCGAATCATATTATCCACATCAGAAAATATTCATTGTGTTATCCACCCACATATGGCCACATCAATATAATGATCAACCTATACTCATCGAGTCGTATAAACTTTATGCTCATTCTTTATGGTCTATTAATGTGTAAGATCAACACCAACCATTTCTAAGAACCATTCACCAAGTCATCCTTATTTAATGACATTAATCTCCATAGATATGTCTATGACACATTACCATAAATGGTATGATGTTCCACAATAAGTGGATGTATAACTTTTTGCATCTAATTCAATTTTCAATTATATAAAGCTTGTACCTTCCATGGGATCAAACCCAACACTAAAAAAACCTACCACTTTACTAGATGGTGAAAAAATCTATAGTTCCTAGTTGATGGGATTCAATACACAATGAACTATATACTAGTATCTCTAAGTAACAAGACATAAATCCTATAATATATACATATGATGTTCTATTTATATGTATTATGATACATAAATATTTTTACATTAATGTAATTCATCGGATATGTATCAAAATTCAAATATTCATAGGCAAATAATTGATCACTAGGATTAGGTTAGAATGTCTCATACAAGGATTTGGGAATGATTTATAGATATAACATAAATTTATATAAGAGACATAGTGTTCTAAATAATTTACCCTAAGAGGCTAGGATGAGAATGACCTCCCATCCTATAAACAAAATTATTTTTCTATGTTTTATCCATAAGAAACCCAAATGAAATATTACCTTTGGATATTAGGTATGTAGAAAAATATCTTGTAATAATTTTTGGAGTCATTGGTTCTTCCATTTACATGTATAAACCTCATTTGAAACACTATGAAATGATAGTTGTGACCTAAAATGATTTTTTAATAGGAGAAACATACATTCACAACAAATCAATAAGCCACCTCATCTCATTTTGAAACAAATACTAATATTTCATTCATGGGACATGCTAATTATTTTGAGATATAACGATTAAAATGTGGACATTTTGTAAATTAATATTATGTTCATAGACAGTTGAATAATTTTTTTAATGCAACATCATGTTACTATTTTCATCTACTCATAAACCCCTTTTTTGATCACTCTATATATAGGTTTCATTTAGGGATTATTGAGGAAAATTTTTGGAAATGTGGAAAGGATATTGGGTTATACACGGTTGTTGAATGACCATAAAATTTTGTGCACCCTACTATTGAATACTATGAAAACCTGGACAGAGAGGGTCTGTATGATTATAACATGGTATTACCAACCATGCTCCCACTACAGAGATACTGTGAATCCCTACTTTTAGCGGAACATGGCTAGAGAACATGGTTTTTTAACTATGAGGCCCTACCCATCTAACCATGTGTGGGGAATTAAATTAATAAAAAAATTGATTTAAAATTTATTGAACCTACTCCCATTCCTAAATTTACCAATTATGATTTCCAAGGTTATTGGAGATCTAAATGACCAATTTTGGCTATCCTAAACCCCTTACAAGGAAGATTTAAGCTAAGGTATCTTTATGTTTTCCATTCCCTATAGGTATCCTCTTCATGTTCTCTTTCTCTATACTCCATTTCTACACTATAGTGTTTATTAGTTCTCCATGTTATTTGATGATAAAATCTATGAATTTTAAAATTTTAATATATGTTTGATCCTTAGGTCTTCATTGTTGACATTCTGTATTGCAGTTTACTGTTTAATTATTTCTGATTTGTGATCCTACGATCTCAAGGAATGGGGTTCTGTTAATGATTTTCCAATAGATATAAACATAAATTTAATAATTTAAATTAAAATTTCATCCATTTTATTATTAAAAGAAAAATTATGATGAATTGGGGGTTTTTATTTTATTTTTCACAAAATTGTAGAAAACCCCAATTCAATTCAATTGGGGTTGATTGAATAAATTAGATAGAGTTTCTGGGTTTTAATTTTTGAAATTGATCTCAATATTTTATTTATAAAAAACTGATAAAATATTTTGATAGAAACACGGTTATTTTATCCTATAAAATTCATTATTCGATTTAAAATACATTTTGGAATTTTAATGGAAATTGGAATATTAGAATAGAAAATTGGATGAATTTTATTTTAAATAGTTCTGAAATAAAGTTCCATTATTGATTTTTATTAGATAATTTGAAATCCAAAGAATTTAGTATGTTATTAGGTGTAGACATGATAATTTGTGAATTAAATTGCAATGTATTTATTTATTACAACTCTAATAGAAATTGTATTATTTGTCTTATTCCCAGAGGGGTGTTGGTTAGCCATATTTTACATGTGTCAAAGGGACGTGTGTGCACATTTCCGTTTTCATAAAATATTCTTGGTGATCCTATAATATTAAACTATACTATCTCCTATAAGTTGAAATTGTTTATCTTTATTTATGAATTGATATATACTCCATTTTATTTAATCTATTTTACAAATTCATTATGAATTTATAAAATCTATTTTATGTAAAATATTTATCAAGCCATTTTTTTACAGTTTTTTCCATCTGTTAAATTATAAAGAACTATTTTTTTAAAATATACTTTTGAACATCCATATATGTTCATATTAAATTTAATGATTAATTTGGTCAATTAATATGGAGTCCTATTATAGAATCCTTTGTGAGACCATATTGGATATTGGTGCACACGCTACCTATGCCTTTAAGTGTTTGTAGATTTCCCCATTCATTGATCAAGAAAGGGAAAAAAACACTTGGATGTGGTAGTTAATATATATATTTGTTCTTAAAATTTTTTCTTATGTTAGGAATTTAGTATTCATCCTATTTTATTGGAATTTTTTTACATTGGGTTGTTTATACATGTTTGACATCTAGTACATTTAACCAGGTGGAGTTTTTTTGTATGAATACATACAAGCATCTTTTTATTCTGTTATGTTTGTGGAAAATTCGTTCCCATATACATTTTGTATGATTCCAAGTTATATTCACCAACCATTAGAGATAATGAATTTTATTCAATCCATGTCAAGACTGGATTGGTTATAAGGGTACAAGGGTAACCAGGAGTGTTTGTGAAAACTTTTTATGAAAGGATCATGTTAAGTATCCTAAATTGATGTTTGTATACTATTTGAAAGCTTTTCAGGACATAAGAGGTAGTCATGAGTTAGTTTCTATCCTGATCCCACCACATTGATCCTTATGTCAACATGGGTGTTATGCAAAGAGAATATAGAATATGATTTCTCGTATTTTACCAACTTTTGATTTGGATAGATTAAAATCCAAATCTTATATAACTATATGTTGGGATTACATACCCATGTTTATATTGATTGAATGTTTATATGAGTATCTTTTTTGGATTTATTATATGTTTTATGTTATTGTTTTGTAGCATCATGACTCATAGAATATGGTGTATCAGATCTATAAGGAAGTTGTGAATGAACCAATGATAGAAAATCCTCTTGGGAACTAGAAACTGGTGGAAGTTATTATCTATAATTTCCATCATCCAGGACAGGCACCGACACCAATTCCCATTCAGGATCCTTATATAGAAACTCAATGGGATGGTTTACATAATCATGATTAAGAGTTTTGTAACTACAATCCAAAAAAATTCAACGTCTTGAATTTCCTTAATAGGTCGAGGAGTGGTTGAGAAGGATTTAGAGTTTGTTTGAGTTATTGGAGACACTTGATGAGATCAATGTGAAATGTTCAACCATTTTGATAGAGGGAACTATCAGGATATGAAGGGACATGACAGTGATAGTAAAGAAGAACGAGGGAATATAGTGGAGTTAATTTAATGATATTTTCGCTGACTTTTTTCATTGAGAGTTGATGGTGTTGTCTAAGGATATATTTTTATTCAAACTTGAGTATGATGAAAAAACTATGACAGAGTTTCCAAACTATATTTCTAGGTTTATGTGAATTTCACCTAACATTGTATTGATTCAAATGATGAAGACATGATGACATGAGATGGATCTTTGAGATGATATCCAAAATAAAGTTTTCTTTCTGAATATCCCACCATATGTCGATGGTCTATAAATAGCATTTAGGATTGAATTGGATGTTTCTACAATGTCAGGGATGATTGGAGTTAATTTTTCTCCTTGTGACAGTGCCAGTTCCTTTAATGAAAAATATGAGTCTTTATGATTCTCATGGTGGTTCTTGATGCCAGGTTTCTTCAATACTTCCTATAGTGACTATAAGAGGCCTTTGTATTTGATACTAGAATGTAAAAAATGGGCCCTTGAAACCATTTTCACTAAAGCATCCAATATGTGTGGTTCATGTAGATTCATTGGTTCCATATGTAAGTTATTATATGTCTATTAAACATCATTATATGTAATTTTATCATAAAAGTATAATAAAAGTATTTTCAAATCAGATTCATCATAGAAAATGGTGTTCCGTCCATATGCATCTGGAATGAGGCATTTCCATGTCGAGGAAGGGTCTCCAAATAAATTAGACATGTACCTAAATACTGTGAGATATACTATCACAAAATATTAATCATTATTGAATGATAAATTTCAAATTTGTTGGTCTCATTCATTTATATAAACTCGCAATTATAATATTCATCATTCAACCTACATAGTTTTTATCTTATGTGATGGATATTATAGCACCCCTCAAAAAAAAAATAGAGAGAAGGTTTATCATTGTCTTTATTTTTCAATCTCATTATTTGATAATGACCATTATTAGGTTTTAATGGGTCTCAACATGAATCATATTTATGTCATATTAGGGATGGAATTGATCATTTCTAGTAAATCTTATATTGATTGAATTCTTTGATGGGTAGCCTCTACAACACTTATTGAGGTGTGTTATATCTCTCAAGGATAATGCACATCAATTCAAATTTGAGACAAAAATTATTATCTAGAGTTTGGAAATGTAATATATGTGTTTTCATTTCTAATAGAGTGATATTATTTAAGGGTTGATCTCCCTCTAGTTATCCTTTATTTTTCCAAACGTTTTCATGTTTGACTTGTCTTGTTATACATTGGTAGGGGAGGTAGAGTATTATACTAATATAGGGCCTGGTACAAAACGAATAACAATCCCTTATTACCACAAGACTCTAGCTAAAATTAATGAATTTATTGCCTAGTTTGACAATGTTATAAAGAAAGGATTGATCTACCCAGTTATGTCATCTTGGAAGATTCTGGTTATCTATTCTATGAATGTGGATTGGTTACTAAATTTTTTTTCTAATAATTATAAACTCTATTGGGTAACGGTAAAGGAAATATATCCAATTAAAAGGATTTGTGATTTTTTTGGACTAGTTAAAGGGAGAGAAGTGGTTCTAGAATATTTATATTTTATTTGGATATAATTTGTTGAGAATAAAAAAGTCTGACATTCTAAAAATTGTCATTAAGTGTAAGTATAACCATTTTAAGTACAAGGTCATGCCATTTTTCCTTGACCAATTCCCTTATAGTATTTATGTATCTAATTGAAATGTTTCTCTATGAGTATCTGAACAAGTTTTTGGTAGTCTTTTTGGATATAATATTAGTTTTCCCAAGGTATGAGGAGGATCATGCGCATCATATAAGAGATGTTCTAGAACTGTAGAGAAACAATAAAATTTATTTCATTATTTAGAAATGAGATTTTTTATTTGATAAGCGATGTTAATGGGATACATGGTGTTGGAAAATAGTATTTTATTTGACCATGAGATGGTGAATGTTGTTATAACATGGTATAAAATGTTAAATGTTTTTTACATTTAGAGTTTCTTTGGTTTAGCTGGATATTATCCTCGGTTTATAAAGAATTTTTCATAGGTGAATTCTCATATGACTCCTTTAACTTAGAATAGAATAATTTTATATTGGGAGAATAATTTTCATAATTCATTTGATTGGATAAATTTATTTTAGTACTGTAACAGTGTTGTCACTTCCAGAATAAAGGGAATGATATGTTGCCTTTTATGATGAATAATTTTTAGGATTTGGAAGGGTTCATATGAATTATGATCAATTCATTGCATATGGATCTCATAATATTATTCCACATGAGAAGAATTAGTCGAACAAAAATGATTAACTCAGAACTATGATAAATGAAATAAACTGTTGGTGATATTACCTTTTCATAGAAATGTTTACCATATAATCCGACCACAAGATCATGAGTTATATCTACAGTCATGAATATTTGAATCTGTGTTAGAGTTTTTGGGTGGAATATATATAATCTTTTGATTTAGATATTGCCTATACCTTGAGGAAATTGAATGTCATCACAGTTTCATTGAGTAGGAATCTTCTGACCTAGGCTATGAAATAATCCTCAAAAGAGTTGAACATGATTGATATTTTTTCTAACATTTATGTAAGAGTCTAAGAATTAGGGACGATGGTTTTCATGTACAATGTTCAATTTAAATCCACTCATTTCAAGATTAATCTTTTGGAACATCACCTTGAGGATGAATTCCATTTCACTATAGGTTCTCCTTATGGTGGGAGACCCTTATTGACTAGTCATTCTCCGTGGAGGGAATTATATGATTCCGGAACTAGTATGTTGTACTGTTACATGTGAAGAAATATTTTATTAGTTATTTCAATAATTCTTATTGGCATTTGAACTGAAGGAAATGAAGATGATCTTGGACATACGACATATATTATGGTGGCCATGTATTAGAAGATGAATTGCTGATTTTTTTCTCTTGGTGTTATATGTTCCAATAGGTCAAAGTGGAGAACCATAGTCCTTTGGGTTTTAATCATACAATTAAAATTATTTCTTGGATTTGGGATAATATATCTATGGACATTGGGGTTGGTTTTCCACAACACCATAGAATAGATAATGTGATGTGGGTTGTGAAATATAGGCTGATAAAATCAACTAACTTCATACCCATTCATTATTCAGTCAATTTTGAAGAGTTAAAAAATATCCATGTGGTATGGATTGTTCATATTCACTAATTTCAATCTAATATATTCTATGATAAGTATCCTTGATTTAATTATATATTTTTGAGAGTCCTTCCTGAGGTATTGTGTTCTTAACCCCGTTTGAGTATGAGATACCATCCGAATAAATATGGACATATAGAATGTGCTATACATAATCATGAATATATTCTTTGTGCCAACGTCCTTTAATTTGGTGTGGCATATAATGACAACTTATGGACGATTTATATTACAGAAAATAATAGTTACTAGAATGTAATTATAATGGATCATTTTGAGGAATCATATGGACATCCTTATAATTTTATGTTGTGATGGGTTGAGATTGCTGAAGGTTCCTATGTTAGTGAGAGAAGAGTTCAAGATATTATAACAATTATTCTGTTGATTCATCAACAAATTTAAAAGAAAAAAAAACAAGTATAAGTATTATACTGATCATCATCATAGATAGTTGGAATTTTTATTTTTTGATTAGGTGTTATTGAATGTTTTACCTTATTTAGGTCAACAAAAGATTTGGAGGAAATTGAAACATGCTCTTAGTTTTGTGGGATTATTTGATTTTGTTGAGAGCGTGGATAATTTTGTTACCATTTATCACTTCCTCACCAGTTTATGTGGATACCTAATGTGTTTCTTGTAACACAACTGTGGATGTCTCTATCTTACAATTTTATGTTTCGAGTTAGAGTGATCTTGATGTATAATTTAATTATTCCATGAATAAGAATCCAATATGAATATTTTATTATGATATAATTTTACTTCATGGAAGGATGATACCATCGAATTTAGTGCTATGGAAGATTGATTTTGATACTCATGAGACGTAGAATAGGGAGACACATTTGAAAGAGAATTTGCCTCATATTTTTATCATGGAATCCATCAATGATTAACATTTAGAGATGTAATTATATCATATTACTTCTTTCAGGTACAACTATGCATTGATTTTGAACATTATTTTGTTGGTATTCACTAATGGATTCTCTGGGTGAATGTTATGAAATTTTGAATATATTTTGGGATGTATACTATTGGATCATGGTTTTCCAAAATTGAGTGCCCTGATAGTGAATCCCATAAAAAATTATAGTGGAGGTTGTAATTCTTAGAATATAACATGATAATTCATGCCCCATCCATGGTGAAACTGTTAAACACTACCATTAGTGGTGCTCAATGATGGTTTAATATATGTCTATCCATGCTACCATGACCTCCTAACCATAAATATGAATTTTATTTTTCCTCAAAATTGATAGAAAAATTTCCAAAACCCATCTTTATCAATACATTGGGCCAAAATCAACCTATCACAATTACATAGGATATTGGACATCTGAAGGACTAATGTGGGCTCTCCCAAACCCTTTACAAGGATGCTCGAAGAAGGGAGGTATTTTTTGGTACCTTTTAGATAAGTTTCTGCTTCCCATTATATTTATCCAACTCCCTACTATGACCTCATAGGGGTATAACAGATCTTCTTTTTTTTGGAGGATATGTTGTATGTTTATTTAGAAATTAAACATGGTTTTATTCTTAGATAATCAATTCAGATATTCTACATTTGAGTTCCCCATTTTGGGATTTGTGATTTTTGATCACATGATACTAATGTAGGTGTTCTTGTTTAGGATTGACTAATATATTTAAACCTACCATTCACGATTTTAATTATGTAAATTTCAATTAGTTTATTAAAAACACAACTATGATGAAATATGTATTTATATTTTTTGGAATTAAATAAGGAAATCTGCCAATTTCTATGAATTGTTATTGATTGTGGTAATTAGATGGAATTTTTCGATATAAATTTGTGAAAATGATCTAACATCGGTATTTGGAAAATCATTGGCTTAAAATTATATGATAGAAACCTAGTGGTTTTATCTTGGAAAAACGCATGATTTCATTATAAATCAGATTTTTTAAAAAGTAAATTTGAATATTGAAATTGAAAATGTGTTGAATTATAATTTAAATAGATTAAAATAAGTTTCCCATTATTTATTGTTATTATATAACATAAAATCCAAGGTAGTTAATATTTTATTTGCGATAAATATACTAGTATTAGAATTTCCATGAAATGAATCAATGTTTTAATACTCTAAAATAAAATGATTGGAAGGTCATATCCTAATGTAATTTTGATTAATACTCTTTTACAAGTGTCAATGGGATGTGTGTTCACATTTTCATTTTCTTTATATGTATATTAGTATTTCATAACCTATAACTATCATTACTCATATTAAATAATTCTGTTTCCCTGAATTTATAAATGGATATATATTCAATTTATTCTAACCAATTTTATAAATTCCTTGTGAATTTATATAAAATATTTTATTACTAAATTTTATTAATGGAATTTTATTAACATATTTCAATTAAATTAAATGTAAAACATGATTTCTTTATATATTATTTAGTAATTCCATGCATGTTCTTTTGAAATTGAATACTTCATTTGGTATTATCAATTCCATAGGGAGACCCTACTCAGATTATATCTCACATCCTACAGATGCCTTTGGGAATGTGTAGATCTCATTCTTCCATGTTCAAGTAAGGGAAAAACCACTTAGAGTTGGTATTTTCATTCTATCCTTTGTCTTGAGTAGTTTTTTCCATTGGGACATGGGTTTAATTCTTGTGTTATGGTACTTTGTAGATTTACATTTGGGGTATTTATACCTATTTTAATTTTGATATAGATCTCTCTTTGGATTTTTTTGGTATCCAAAATTACATTTAACTATTTCTTCCATTTGTTTTACGGAATGTTTGTTTATATATTAATTCATAATAACTCTAGGTACTTCTCACCAACCCATGGGAAACGTTAATTCCATTCGTGTTATGTTAGGACCCGCCTCATTTTCATTCTATTAGGCTATTCGAGTGAGTTAATTACATGTAAATAATTTTTTTCACACCAGACATGAGTGGGTGATTATAAGGTTCTTTAATAACTGATAGGAGAGGAAATTATTAAATAATAAAAATTTTAAAGTCATTATTAAATGAATAAATGGACCCCATATTTAAAAATAACGAATATGGGATGATTTATGGACAAGGAACATAGTATCCACTCATTTAATGACTTATATTTATTATGATTACATTTTATTACTCTTAGAGAAACAAATTAATACATGATTTAACATTATAGTGGTAAATACTTATTTAGAAATTTAATTCATTTTTTCATCAAAATATTATTAACATTAATAAATAATTTTGAATCATTGATTCCAGATATTAATTCTATTTCATAAAATAAATGTTCTTAGGGTGATATTTTTATTTTTTATATTAGAGTATAAAATTCATAATAATAAGATCTTAAAAAGGTGTATTATTTAGCATAAAAAATGTTTTCGGTAAAATTATCGATGGTGTGGAATTCCTTGAGTTTAAAAAGAATGTTGTTGAAAAATGATATCTTAATTACAAAGAGACACAATAGATAATTGTTAAATGGGATATCTTACTTGATGAAATAGTTTAAAAGTATTTAATTATAAGAATAATAATTTAGTTATGTTTCAATAATAGAAGCACAAAATATACTTGTAGGCATTAAAACAGATGACAATAAAAATAATCCCTAAAATCATAAAATTTGAATGTGACATAAACAATAATATAGAAATCATAACATCATCAGTCATCCATAACTATAAAGATCCCACAATAATGAGTATAAGGTAATGATACTCATATTTTTATGTATAGTGGATCTGAAATCATTATTAGTATCCCAAATACATTGGATCATGATACATAACTAGTATCTTATATTATAGTGGATCATGCATCAGTATCTATATAATTTAATAATATCATTACATATAAAACCATTCCAAATTATAAGTAGTAATATATTGAATTTCACCTTTCATATAATTGTGTTACTTACTTATGTGTGCCACATGATATAAATAATACAAATCATCAAAAAATCATATGGAATGGGAAAGGATTTATAACATTTTCAAAGGTTATCCCATGAAATTACATTAAGATTAATATTATTTTTTATAAAAATTTAATATCCAAATTGTGGTATATCATAGAATTATGTATATTATTATCATAATCATTACTCTATATGTGGTTGATCTCATGATTATTTAGGGGAAAGTGGAATTGATTTCCTTATAATGTCTTCTTAGATATCATTTTTACTATTTACATTGAATTATATGTTATAAGTAAATATTGAAATCCAGCTTCGATAATGTGAAAGGAATACTATATCAATAAATGAATAAAAAGAATTCCAAATATTGGATCCATGAAAATAAATACATCTATTGTAAAATATTATGGTATACCTGATAAAAATATTCCTAGCTTGAATAAAGTCGCATTTCCCTTATAAACTATGATACATTATTTTAATAACTAAAAATTAAATGCTAAATGTGAATACAAATTACTTTGATTTTTTTTGTAAAATTTAGATGATTCAACATTATTAAAAATTATTATTAATGTGTGAAATATTAGTGATGTTGAAAATTTTAAGAATGTGATTCCTTTCACACAATTATATTAAATGTCATAAATTATCCATTTGGAAACAATGAAAATGAATTATGTTAAACACATATTAATTATTGTCCAAAGGATAGTAAAATGACGCTTAATATCATTTTATTATCGATAATAATATTCTTGAATAAATATACTGCTTTCATTCATTGGGGAAAACATTCAAAAAAAATGATAGTAAGTATTATCAATGACATAATATACCAACATAGAAAAAAACTATCAATGATGATTTTTTATGAAATGATTTAATTTCACTATATATATATATATATATTAAAATAACATATAGGATGGATAAATGGTAGAATAAAATAAAAATATAAAATCATAGTTTAGAATGATTATTTTGATCTAATAAAATTTAATTGGGTGCATCAAAAAACATATAATTTTGTTAATCAATAAAAAAATGTAAAAAATAAAGGACATAAAATTGTAGTATATATTCCATGAATGACGATAATTTTGAAAAAATATATATAAAAGTCTAAGTATATACACTATAAATAATTGAATTCGTTCAATATATGAAGCATGTATCAAATAAGAGAAATTGATATGGTAAACTACATAAGACATTGGAATTGTTTAAATTATAAGATAAAATTTTTACAGCATGATATATATAAACAAAATTGTGTTTTAATTACATTTTATAACTTAAAATACATATGAAAAACATGATTCATTTTTCACAGAATTAGAATTGATAAAAAATACGATTCCTTGGATTCTAATATGGATGAATGTGGTCCCTAAACCTTTATAATAACCATAGAAAAAAAATAAAATTCTATTTTAAAGAATTAATAATTTGTATATATTTTTAACTATTAATTACATAATTATTACTTCTTTTTAGTTAACATTGATCTCCGATGTATGTAGTTTTCCTTATTCCATTTTTTGTATAATAGTTTTTTATCGATCAATTTTCATGATATTATTATATAGATAATAGGAAATTTATTATAATATATGGTATGTAATTATTCAGGAAATTCTTGGTTCACACAATGGGTGTTTCGGTTATGATTATATAAGTCGAAATCCATAGATTCATTGTTTTAATTTATCTAATAAATAAAAGTATGCATATTAACAAGTGTTAAATAATTATATTTATTTTATAGAATATAAGATCCATAATTTTATTTTTAATATATTATCACCCAATTATTGAGTTTTCTATAACTATCCATTATAAAAATTCATAGTTCCGTATATGTATGTAGTTAAACTGAACCAAATAATATCATATTAAAATGAGTGTATGTGAATGATTATGATATTACATACTTATTATATAATCATTCTAATAGAATATTGAAATTATTTAAGTGTAATTTAAGAGATAAATATATATATATACAAGATTATCATAATGATGGTCAGTGAAAAAATAATTAAATGAATTTATCACTTACAATTTAGAAATCATATTTTATATATGATCAATTTCTGGTTTTGAAGGAATTTAGGAAGTATATAGGGGAAAATAGAAACCATTTGTGGTAATGAATTATTATTTTTGGATATTTAGACGATTATGAAAATGAATTATAATTTTTTTGGTGTCTTTGAAAGGGTGGTGGTGGGGTACTTTGATATGTGTTAGGAGTGGTATTTTTGCAATATTTGTTACATAAAATAAAACCAAAACACATTTTCATTATAATTAGAGTACAATGGGAAAAATTCTAAAGATTAAATGATTATAAGTTTTATATACTATCATATTCTCACTTAAAGATATGTATTTTAAATATATTTTCCATTTACTATTTTATTTAAAACATTTAACATATTTTATACATTTCTATGGTTACTAAATTTAACCTTGTTAACTGAGTAAATAAGAATATTAATTTATAAATGAAATTTAAAATTATGATTCAATTTAAAAATTTAAAAATTATTTTATTTAACTTTCAAAATTAAAAAATAAATTGTTAATATTAAAATGGATAAAATAGGAAAATATTATTTTAGAATATTTAATTGTAATGAAAAAACCAATATATACATAATAATTCCTATACTATTGAATCATAATAAATTTATTGTTTTATTAATACAAGAATTATAGTTATTATTCCATCAAATGAATCAAAAAATTAATGGATCCTATTACACAATTAACTAAATATAATATTTCCATAATTTGGTTTTTATTATAATAAAATGTAAATTATGTTCCAAAACATTAAAAATTTGTTTCCAAATGATTTTTAAATTATTTATTTTACAACATAAATATATTTTTCATAATTTAAATTTTTTTCAAATAAATACCTTCTTTATATCATTAATATTTAATAAATTTTATGGTATTTTTAAAAAACATTATTATTACTCTCCACTAAAAATGTTAATTTTCATTAAAATGATAAAAAACGTCCCTATGATAATACTGGAATGATTAATCTAAAACAATATCCTTTAATTTAAAAATGGGATAAGAAGTTATTCCCCATACCATTATAAATATTCCAAATCCAAAATAGTTAACATAAGGTACGATATTTCCCATATTTATTAAATCACTATATCAGTAATCTATAAAATTCAATAGTATTACAAAAAAACTAAATCATTATATAAATAACTATCATTTAAATTTTTAAAACAAAATAACTACGATGAAAACATAATTATTAAACTTATTTAATCTCATATTTTTCATGTCCCCTCCTAAAGAATCATGTAATGTGAATCCACCGTGAATGCCTCTAATATTCCATAAGATGGTGAATAATAAAAAGTAGGTATATCATAAATATGGGAGGATGTAGACAAATTTACCCAAAAAATGCATTGTTCACTAAGACTATACAAATTCTAAATTTAAAACAGTTGATAACCATGCATGTATTTGACTAAAATCCCAAAACAAGAGTATGAGAAAAATTAATGGGAATAAAATTGTCTGACTATGATACCACTCTAAAGAAACTGAAAACATGTGTAATTTGTAATGTCTAAAAGGGGACATTATCATTTTATCCTGAAAAAACACCATTTTCTGTAAATATACTATTATTTCCTTGTCTTAGTCCTTCTAGGAATCCATCAAATTTCCATTCATCTATATAACACATGACACGTGTCTAAAAATCCCATGTTGGAATGAGTATAAAAATACTTATTTGGACGACCCCAAAACCTTAAGGATAGGGAATCATGAAACATTACAATCATCTCACCCTAAGTCAATGTGTACATTAATTAAAAAATTAATGTCTATATATACTCAACAACAACACATATTCCCATTTAAAAGTCACAACAATAATACAACACTTGGATTCCTGCCTAATTGTTCTACAGAGAACTTGCCTAGGATAACACGCTCTATGAGATAGGTATACATGACATCATCTCTCTCTGATGTCATTATTATTAGGTCTCACTATAGTAATTAATAACTGTATGTCAAAAAATAACTACACACTGAATGGGGATCACTCTTAGATCCATAGGGTATTCCAACAAAAAAAATATGGATTAACACTCTCCATAGGGTATCGATGCTAGTGCAGTGTTTGTTAGAATGATTCGAAGTACCTGAAATAGGGAAATGATGATATGTGATATCATTATTGGTGCCACAAAATAATTCCAACTACTCTAACTAACATATAGGTTTTTTATTTGTGATCATCATCCTATAAATGGGACGTAATTCCAGACATCCATCGAGGAAGGGATCATGGGAACATACCCTAATAAAATATTTCCAAAATGAATAGGATAGGGGATCTAATCCATATTAGAAAGAGTAAACAATGTTTCATGGGTTTACATGGTGTGTTCCTTAAAAACTCTTCCTACCCATTTATCATGAAATTTACCAGTGTATGTGTCCATGTACATGGCGTGTTTGAGACTATGTAATTCTGGCTATATTCATGTCTCCCTCGCTTTGTCTGTTTCTGAGTACCTGGAATTTTTGGGATCATGTACTCCATTACATGTTAATGTCTAATCCTAAGTAAACCCTAATCCTCCATGTAAAGGTCACATGACATGTGACAACTGTAACATTATGTGTAATATTTTTCCTCTCTATGGAAACCCTAGAACCATATAGGGGGTCCCACATGGTGTGTGATGTCTAAATACACCCCATGTAACTCAGAATTTTCATTACCCATATATCATCCACCCCGATAATTTTCCACTTCTATGGCCTCTCGTCCATCCCCGAATCATGACAGATGGTATGGATATGTTCTTGCTGATCCTTTCTCTCATCTCCAACTAGAATATTAACAAAAAATTTCATTGAAACTATCTCTATTAAATCTATCTATAGACACATGTCAAAACCGGCATAATGAAATATAATCTAGTACCAATCCTTTTTCTTAGCTCCATCCCATAATCAATCTAGACCCATATATGTGATGTCAATATATTTTACTAAGAAACTGGTGTGAATGTACTGATTATCCAAAATACTCTAAACCACATGATTTATAATATGCATGCAAGGTTCACACGATGATTGGTGGAACAAATTCTAAAAAAATAGAAAATTGGAATTTAACTAGAAAATTTTGGGTTGGCCAAAATATTTTTTATCAGAATATGGAATGAAAAAAATAAAAATAAATAATCAATTCTTCAAAATTACTAACATATTAAACCACACCTACAATAACATCAATTTGTGATTCAATTCATTAGGTGAATTATTCATGATTGTCACAAAAATAATTAAACAAGGATAAATCATAAAATTAATACATCCTATGTCAAGGTGGATTGATCACTGATGATGAAAGAAACTCTATAGTTTTTGTTAGAACTATCCTCTACTTCTGTCTCCCACTGATCTATGATAATTTATCTAGTTTTAATTCACCCATAAAGGCTCCTAAAACACTCTTTATAATGGATCCATTCTTTTGCAGCTAACGACGAGGTTCAATCATTATCATATACTTTTATAAAATTCATAGTTCTTGGTGTTTAAATTAAATAAATCAATTTAAAAAAGTAATTAATTTAAATTTTCGAACGTGAACAATCACATGTCGAACATCCTACATGCTTCGATATTAGGTTACACATATTGAAAACCACTTACAGTAAACATAACGACGAATTCATGTTTCATATCAGATAATTTAATTATATTTTATTATACCATTTCAGGATAACTATAGACTCGTGATATTTAATATATATAATATATTTTAAAAAATAATTCTTGTCATGCCGTGCCACAGAATATCACACCGTCTCAACACCATGATCAAAACATAATCCATAATATATTCCAAAATACTGACTGTAATAATCAGAGTTGGTACATTATCACCAAAGATGGTTTATGCCTCAAAATACAAAAAAAAATCTACATATAGAGATCTGGGTACCGATCATGCATACAGGTATTGCACTCCAAGGAATTATCCTAATGATTCTGTTGATTCTACCAGACACACACCAAAATAATTAATTTCCCATGTAGCATCATCTCCCACTCATACTAAATTTATACTATGTATGGTCGCTCTATCCTTGATGTCCATCTCTCCTTAGTCGATAATCTATGATGGGTCATTAACATACTTAATCAGGTGTGAATCATATAAGATGTCATTTACTTATTCTAACTACGGTGGTAGTGAAATGTTTCACGTAACCTTGGAAAATATTCAAAGTCTCAGAAAAATGTTCAATGTATCTCAATGAAGGATTCCCAACCCCTCTAAATATTCAAAATCCTCATCAATTAGAGACACTAAAAAAGAAATTCTATCCCTTCTCAAACACTAATGTCCTCCATCTTCAATCAGCATAGGAACTTACTGGCTCCGTGTAGTACTGATCTTCTCCACGATGATTTAGACATTCTTCATCATGGATTGCACATGCTCTTGGAAAATTAATGATGAATCAAATGAATCAATCTAATTATGTGGTAACCATCATGTCCACTGATAATAAATCATGAAATTGTTCCATACATTTTTTGTAATGGTAGCAATTGTTTTATTCAAACCCCACCAAAAATAGGTGATCCTCCCAACTATGATCAATGTCTAACATGTAATCCTCCACATGTCATCCATGATATAAATGGGATTTTCATTAAAGAATTCAGTCTGGGGATAAGAGATCACTCTCATACTCAATTGAGTCCCAAATACATCATGAAAAACATTCCATAAATGAGATGTGAAATGAGAATAACCGTAAAAAATGACCAATGGTGTAACTTTATGGAGTCTGATTACCTCATGCCCATAGAGGTTCACCATTGTCTCTACTATAGTATACAAATACTAACTCAATATCATAGGTCATTTAGTTCATCTCATGTGGTCTAAAATAACTTGATCCAAAGGCAATCAGAACCTTCCTCTATATCAGAACATGTCCAATCAATGTACCTGATGAATGAAAAAACTATATGTACTCGACACCCTCCTCTAGTAATCATTTTATGGGGTACACATCAGCATATTCCTATACTCATGGAAATAGTTCTGGAACCTTTCTACCCAAATGAATGGATTTCTGTTTTGGGTTATATATGTTATAAGGGATGATATCTAGGAGAAATCGTGTATGAATACTTGATACCATCCTTTTAATCTAAAGAAGTTTCACACCAATGCCCTGACATTGTGTGTCTCCCAAGATAAAAATGTGTCATGCTTTTTTGGTTATAATGGGAAACTATATTCTTGGTAGACGTGTCCTAAAATGAGTCACCATGAATCCAAAACTATCACTTCAAGAGATTTATATAAATATTGTGCTCTAATAGTATGTAATAACCATAATCAGGTGTCCTTCATTCTCCTCCTTGGATGTTGAGTACAATAAGATATCCTTGTTGAAGCCTACCAAAAAACTATATATCAAAGGCAAACAGATCCATGCCATGAGTTCCATGAATTTTTCTAGTTCATTTTTCATGGTGAATGGGATCACAACATACTCAATATGAACATAGAAACACCTGATTTCATATTTCAATATATCGTAGTTACATACTTGAAACTGGTGATAGTTTAATTTGATGTCAATTGTTACGAAATGGAACCCCTATCAATTGATCAAATATATCATCAATAATTGTTAGTGGATAGAATTTCATTCTGGTCATCTTTTTTATGTGAATTTAATCCCCAACATAGCCTCTAGATTTTATCCTCTATATTGGAAAACAAAAATGGGTCTGCCTATGGTGAAACAATGGGTCTTAAAAACCCTTTCCCTACAAGTCCACCGACTACACCCTCTTCTAGAGAAGCTTTTTATGGGACATATAATATTATATTGCAGATATCGATTCTATATTAATGTGTAGTTCAATATATATTTCTTTCACTCAATGGGGAGTTATTCCTATAAGATCCTAAGGAATTTATTCTTCATAATCTTCCAACACTATATTAAAATGAAGGCTAAAAAAATCCACTACACCATGGCTCATGTTATCAAATTGATATATAATCGGTTACATCATCCGATATGTGAGTCTATTCATTTATGACTGAGATTTCATTTCAATAAAAAAACCATGTACAATAACAATAGAAACACCACATACCATTACTACAACAGTCAATCTAGTAATGAATTTTAGATAAAAATCCCATACCTAATATGAAGTCATAAGGCACATTGCTTCTACAAGGATATCCCAAATGAAACTCTCTTCTCCAAGAGTTAGGTCACACAATCAAAAGTAGTGTGGGATTACTCAGTGACTTACATTATGAGCCTACAAGTAAAAGGGTCAAGACAAATACTCAACTAGAATCTCATCATGTTAAAAATGATCATTGGAAATAACATAATGATGACACATATGGCTATCAATAAAACATGCAAGGTCAAAAATAGATAGAACATATCATATATCAAGCCATAGTTCATCTAGGACATAATGCTCGAACACCTACAACAATCGTCTCCCATGTCCTCTAGCTCTATGATATATGGGTGGAGTACCTTTGGGTAGTGGGGGGGGGGGAATGTATACCACCTACAGCTGTTATCCCAACTCCTCCATTAAATATTCCAACACAGAAAAATAGTTTCTCTCACTGTTGTATCTTCCTATGTTGCGAATCCAATGAATCCTTGTCAGCTATACTATGGTTATCCAATCTCATGCAAGTATCCCAAACAATCAAAATTGTATAAACGCCTCTATGTATGATTATTGGATCCATAGGCGAGACCTGATCTGTAGTCCTTCTTTCATGGGATCACCTCTGGAAACATCTCACATGTTCAGTCCATATGTATGTCAGCGAACTTATCCTTCTCAAGTCTAAACTTCTCTGTTGCCACTGTAAGTACCCCTAGTTTCATCTTCTCATACAAGAATCACCCAAGAACCAAATATTATTCCAACACCACAACATTTCCTGGAATTCACATAGGTATCAAACTAGGTTTGATTTCTATATGTATTCCTCACTCAAAATCTTGAGATCAAATAAACAGATCATGTACCATATCTATCAATTACTAAGTGAGGTTGTTATAACATGATGAATAATATTCATTACATATAATACACTTATGAATTTATATAATACCTTGAAAGAAAATTTCTAACAATGTAGCTGAAGAATAATCCTATCTCAATAGTAGCTGAAGCATTGACCATGCAAGAGTCTTCTTATCATAAGACCAGGTTAGTAAGCCCCGACATTTTCCTACAGGTACATGGTTAAGGTTTATTGGTAGGAAAACCATCTAATTTTTATATTTCCACAAAAGATAATGCACCATTCCATTCCCTCAATCTAGTCCTCATCATGTTGTGGGTCGAGATCACATTGATACTTAATAGGTCACATTCACTAAAAATCATGAATCTCAATCAACATGTTCTTCTAACCTACTAGTACTTTCAGTACAGTCTTTTTATTGGCAGGTGTTGGTAATAATGGTGCATCAACTAAAGGTAACCCCTATTGAATATATCTATTCATCGAAGCCTCATTTCTAAGGGTATCATCCCAATGATCCTACGTGTGAATCCTAATTGGGAAAGTTCATAAGGTCATTATGTTATAAAAAATATGTATCACAATCAATGAGTATACAAAGAGAGATGATGTATCGAGGACATTGAAACCACAATCCATTCATATATGATTAATGAAACAATTTTTATACCTGAAATGATATTCTATAAGTACTGAGTCAACAATCATGTTTTCAAATACCTAGTGTATGGATATGTCATTCATTGTAAAACAAAAGAATATCTTGACCCTAGAGTCAAAATCAAAAAACATAACAATGTTTCCCCAAACCAATCTAACATACTCTTATATAATATTATAGTTGACTTATCTAATTTCACTTTTTTTACCCATCCCAATGAGGCTCAACCTATGACCACCCCCAATCCCTTCTTCATTTGGTCATGGGCTCGCGAGTAGCTATGAATAGGAATACCAAACATATGGGGGGATTATCCTAATGCACATATAAAAAAAATACACATAACCATGTCCATAAAAATGTCGATATATAATCAATATATATAAATTATAACCATAAAGTATTGAATACAAGTACTGGGAAGAAAAACAACCAAATGCAATCCCACCACAATGAAATTAAAACAAGTCCAAAATGTAGTGTATATAAGGGGACTTATATCATGGAAAAAACATGAACACCCCTTGTTGGGTCTATAACATAATTATTTTCCTATTCATTGTAGCTCTAGGACTCTGTTATATGGTCAGTCATCTACAATATACAAGACATAATTTAGAAAATACCACGCTAGTGCCAGTATGACAATACCCTATTGGAAACCTATAAAACACTGATCTTATATAATCATGAACAATATTAGTCAATTTTTCACTTGTTTAATCATACCAAATATATAATAATAATATTCATATATACTCAACATAGACACATATTCTCATAGTAAAGTCTCAACAGTAATTATAAGCAAGAATTCCTACTCAAAGGATCTATGTAAAACTCATTTTAGAGAACCCAATCCATGAATCCAATAGAACGGTTGTCGTCTTTAAAAAGTTTTATGATAATTGGTCATTACATAGCAAGTACTTTTTGGTATTATGAATAGAATCAAACAGATAAAGGGGATCACACCCAGATCCATCTGTTATACCAACAAATTAATTTGGATTAATCTGCCAGGTATGGGATTAATGACCATGAACTGTTGTTCGTGAGGATACCAATAACCCCACCTAGGGAAATTATAAGAGAGGATATAAATACATCCCTCATGAAAGGATCATAGAAACTCTATCAAATACATAAATTCTATAGAGGGGGTCCCAATCTTATACACTGGATTCAATTCCATACAACCCATCTGGACAAGATCAAGAGAATGTAATCTAATTATACATGTCCAAAATGAAGAGTGAAAGGTCTCAAATATATCTATTTAGGAGTAGAAAGTGATTACTATTAGTACACAACATTTCCCTTCCTCACCAATTCCTTACCATTTATCAGAGTATATTATTATGTTCTTTTTTTGGGTACACAACATGTTATAGACCATGAACTTCTAATGATGTTCATTTCCAGATGGATGTGTATTTGTCTGATTAAATCACATTTCAAATCCCATGTACTCTTGTCCATATCACTTTATCATCCAAAGTTCATGTTGATCTACGAGGTATGGTTTATACATTGTGTGATCGGTTTCACACAATGTGCAAGATTTATCATCTTTGTTGAAACCATAGCATTGCACAGGTGGTCCCAAACATCATATGATCTATGCTACATGATGTGTAACCTAGAATTTCTAGTAACGCATGAATATTCCTAAAAAATAATAATCCATTACAATATCCTCTAATCCATATGAAATTTGTGTTGGAGAGTTTGGATAGGTTCTGGATGAGCCTTGCTATCACATCATATCGGAATCCAGCCACAAATTCCTTGAGAAATCCCTATATCTCAATTCTCAGAAGACACATGTATAGATTGAAATAGGGAAATTTTATTTGGCCACACTCCATCATCATAGCTCAATCCCAACTTTGATATGATCTCGTATCTATGATAACAATCCATTGTGCTAAAAAAATTTGCCTTTATGATTGATTTTATGATTTTCACCAAAACATCAGCCAAACTGAATACCACTAATGATATCAAAAATAATAGTGCGAGAAAAAAAGAATCATGAAATTTTGGAATGAACCAAGATGGTGTTATTGTTGGATGAGATTCATTTTTATTAAAATGATGAAAAAATTACAAAAAACGAATAATTCTTCTAAATTCCTCGTAGATAAACCTTTAACTCCATTACAATCAATCAATGAATCAATCCTTAATATATTGATTTGAATTTATCATAGGAATAATTAAAAGTTGATAAATCATAAAAATACAAATTTCCAATCCCAGGATTGATCAATCATTAGTGAACAATGAATCTTCATCAATTTTTCTGTAGAGATCCTTGAGATATATTGTACACTAACCAATGATCCATGATCTGGTCCTCATTTCCCACTATAGCCCCACCAAATCTTTCTCAACTAGCTTCAGTTTAATGAATCTTATACTTATTTTCTATCTTATTCGTATTAATATAGGAAAAACTCATGTCATTACATTTTCATTAAATTAATAAGTATAATTAATTAATTTTAATGTTTTCCGACCACAACACCCAAACCAAATGTTTGATGCACTATATGGTTAGGTCGTTACTAGGGTAAAACCCACATATTTAACTCAATAGGGGAATCAGATTTCGGATATGATAATCTATTTAGATGTTATTTAAAATTTTCATCAAACTCGTGCACCCATGACATCTAATATAATAAATATATTTTAATTATTAATTCTTGGAACACTATGACTCGGAATTTCTAGGAATCTCAATAACTAGATCAAAAAATACCATATATAGTATTCTAATACAACAAATGGTAAAATTAGTGTTGTAATCATATTCTTATGAGGGTGATTTGACATTCATGTAAAAATAACACAAATAACATTTTCTATCTCATTAATAATGTATATAACAAAATCATATAATCATTGAGATGTACAAGTCATTTAAATATTAACCATTAATTAACATAAGAATAGAATAATACCATATATGATTCTATAATATAATTTGTCCATTATCATCAAATAAAAACACATTAAATTCCTATTTAATATAATCATATATTGTTCATCAAACTAATAAATTTCCTTATGAGACACATAGTCTCCATATATATTTTCAATCCAATGGATAGATATATCATATGTTCCCAAATTTTGGTAACACATAATTACATAAAATTATATGAAATGATAAACATAAAAGGAAACAAATATGATTAATCATATGTCCAAAAATGTAATGGAATTATTCATCAAACAATACTTATCATTAAAAATAAGTGTTACATATACATCATCATAATAAAACGTATCCAAACATTTCATTACTCATCTAAAAATATAATAACAGAAAACATAAAAGGTTTTTTATAAAACAATGACCTAATGATTAAAATTAAATTTGTAAACCCATGAAAGAATCTAGTACTCAAAAAATAACATCACGAGAAAAATATAATTATATCTAACCTTATCTAAGACCTGCTCTTATATCATCTTGAATAGCCCCAGACCCACACTCTTGGATCTACTACTAAATGCACAACATCCAATTTTATTTATTTGATACTTATAAATCTGACCCAATTTTTTCATCAGAACCATAAATCATCAAAATTTAATATTTGGAAACATACATTACTAAAAACCATTCTCAATTAATTTTATTTTAAATTGGAAAATCACATAAATAAATGATTATCCTGACAACAAGATAGTATTTTTCCTATTTATACCCAATTTAACATATTCTATATGTTTTCTTAAACAATACATTAATATTATTCTCATATGAATCCATTCTGTATTAAAATCATTTATCATCATTCTTTAAAACATGAGGAAAAAAATCTAAGAAGGTTGATCTAAAATGATTAGTTAGGTCAAAAATAAGCATTATAAATTGAATTTCATCAATAAGAAATAAGTTAATGATATGGGTATGAAAACCTAATCAATGTCTATGTGGATACCATAAGAAAATTAAAACACCTCAATACATGGAACATCAATCATGAATCTTGGAATAAATCATTAACAATGTTATGAGTCATTGGGATCAATAATCATGATCCAAGTGATATCTATATTGTTCAATGATGTCGTTAAATTCTATAACGATCATAAAAAAGAAATTTTGGTAAATAGGAACATAATATTCATTGAACCATTATATAACCAAAAAAATTGGAATAACCATATATTAGACATAGAATATAATTATTTTAAGAATATAATCATTATACAATGCATTAAATAGCTTTATTTTTTATTATTGATCATTTTATGAGCATCATATTGGATCTACCATTCAATCAAGGAGTTATAATAGGGCTAAAACAGTCAAATAAGAAATGTTGAGCTAACCCTAGAGATATAATTGAGTGAAAAACTTCATAAATAATCTCTAAGATTAAAAACATAAATAAATTACCCCTAGAATACATCTTGTCATAAAATTCGGAGAAAACTCAAATTTTCTATCAATAACATGGGTTACCAATAGAAACCAAATGGGATGCATGAAATTATATTTGAATGAATTAGAATACATCTACAAAAGATAAGGATGATGGTTTCATTAAAAAATATCCCCAACGGAGAATATGTAATATCAATGGGTTTTACAAAGGTGAATGTAAATTCAATTACAATATTAATAAGAAAATATTAGAGAAATAGCCTTATAATTTTTAAAATCACTTGTTAAACATATAAATTCAAATAGAATACTATGAAAATGAATTTCAATGAAACAAAATTAAAAACATAAACAAGAATATCAAAATGAAATATTGGTTGTGAAGGTTGGAATATCCATTAAATATGTAAATGAAATGAAATTATTTTCAAACTGTTTTAATGAGATTCAAATGTTATCCATATGGGATATATAAAAAATTTTAATTTTAAAATAATAGTTATGGAATCTAAATTCTCATGAAAAAATAATGAGGTCTTCAATAATTTTATTAATATAATTGGTATTAAAACATATTAGATTACAAGGTTATGGTTGATAAATAATCCCTATTTAATGAATGATATGATATAAATATCACTCATAAACAAAATTCATGGTTATTCATCATTAAATAAGACATTATATTGAAACTAAACTAGTAAACCAAATTAATAATCATTGAATAAGAAGAATATGTGGTTCAGTAATATAATAAATATTGTTTTCCCAAATAACATTCAACATAAGAAATCTTAATGTGAAAGGATATTATAACATAAATCCGTTACACATTTTCAAACGTTTCAATTATAATCCCCATGAAAGAAAAACATGAAATGTAACTTTAAATATGATGAAAATAAAGATGTTAATAGTATTACATGTCATAGGGGTGAAATATATTCTTCATAAATAATGATCAGTGTATTTCATTATGTCTTAATGAAAAAGAATTTGAGATGAATAAACAATAATAAGAATATATCAATGATTTGAGAGTTAATAAAGTGAGATATGATATGTAAAAAATGTAAATAAACACACAAAAAGTGTACATATGGAAATATAATTATAGATCAATTAACACATAGTCATTTAAAAATACAGTAAATAATGAATATGCATAACCTAATGAACCAAAATAGAGCTATTAATTTTTTTAGTATTTGGTAACATTCAATAGATATACACTTGGAATAATTATTAAAATTTAAATATAAATATCTATAAATATGATGTTATCAGGATATAACATTTTAAATGGTAAATATATTCACCAAACAAATTAAATAATGGGTGTATTTTTCATATGTCTCACAGATGTAATTTTGATATGAGAAACCCTTACCTCGAGTCAAGACATTCTAGGGATATCCTTACAATCTTATATAATATGATTATGTAAATTAATAGTTTTATTAAGAATAGTTTACATTTTCAATACCTAATATATAATTCAATTTTTAATTTATTTCAACATTATATTAAAATATTTAATTAGTTAAGTCGACAACGTGTGTTTTGAGGAAGTTCGTTCGAAACATTAAAACTGAATTTATTATGTTAACTATGTCCCTTTCATAGAATTATCCATAATATCCAGTTAATCAATAATGAAATAATTTGAATTTTCATATATCATTTATACTTTTTAAACCAACCATGAAAAATGGTAATGCAAAATGAACTAAGTAACAATAATATATATTGTAGGTCATACATATTCATGAGAAACATGTCCATTTTAAAATGACAAATATAGAAATAAGGTATGTAATATTTTTATCACTATATTATTATAATAACATTTTAAATAAAATTTTATTTTTTTAATTAAACATATAAAAATTATCCCTATAATGTGGTGATGTAAAAATAATCACATCACTTTGTGGAGGCAGTAGTCCACACATTTTCTCAAATGAAATTATCATTTTTCATTGTGTGATAAGGTAAGAAAAAAAATGATATATTATGTTTTAATTTTAATAAATATTTCCTAAATATCATATATAAAAATATAATCCATTTTTATTACCATACATTTGATTGGATGTTTAAAAATTAATTATGTCGGTTCATGAGGAGGTTGTTCATCGTACCCATGAATGATGTTTTCCATTATATTTTGATGGAAGATGTGATAGAAGTAGGAATTTTTTACAAAATACCATATCAATATATGGTATATAATCATTTTTTATATAATAATGATTGAAAAAAATATATTTAGGTTCAAGATTAAATAAAAAATATATTATAGAAAAAGGACCCAAACACTTTCTCAGACCACCGCTTTATCATTTTACCTGAAGCCTTCCTAGATAGGTTTTATGAAAAAAATGAATATAATTTTTGTATATATGTAGGAGAGGGATATAGTTATTTATTTTTGAATAAAATAATATTTGGATGTGTGAAGTTGAGACGATATGGGTTGGTCTTTTATAAGTGGGGGAGAGAAAACACTTGGAATATATTTGAAAATAAAATTTTTTATGCTAAAAATATACTAAATGGGTTATTTTACAAATGTTTGTTACTTATGTAATAAATATTACATGCTATTACAATTTTCAAAACTTTTGTGCTTATTTAAAAAGATAAATATTTTCCTCAAAAAAACCCCTTTTTACCGTAACTACATCAAATGTTTGTTACTAGCTTCCATAATTATTATGAAAAAAAATTCTGTTGAAATTTCAATATAATATTAATTTTTTATACAAAATTTGAAATAAATTTTTCAAAAATAAATTCACATAATTTGAAGAATTAAATATAAATTTAATCTTAAAACATGACAAAAATGTGGGTGTTCAATAAATGTATATTACTAACAAATTATGTTATTATATTAACTATATGGCTAGTAATAATCCTTGTATGAATTTAAATTATCATTTATAGTCATATTATATGCGAATGTTTTTATAAAAATTCTAAATTAGGGGTCATTTTAATTAAATAATATAGGGAAACATGATAAACATTAAAATATCTTTCTGAAAAATGGGTTTAAGAATAGAAATCTTGTTGGAGTAAAATAAAAAAAATGAATATTAAAATAAAATTAATTAAATTACATATAACTAAACAATAAATATTTTACTTTATATAAATTTTAACTAATAATTTTACTTTTAAATTATTTTTTTATTGAAAAATGTAGTATTTTATTGATATCAGATTTTTCACTATTCACTAAAATATAAATATCATCCAAAAAATCACATTATATCACATAAAATTAATTTTGATATGATAATTTAAAAATAAAATCTTAATTAATTCAATTCAGTTTCTATGTGGTCTAGAAATTAATTATAATATTTACCCATAAAAATAAATAAAATAATGTAATGACTCGGAATTTCCATGTGATTTGTTTTAATTTAATGGGAATTTTACGAGTCCGAAAAACTTGGTGGCACATGATTCCAAGGCCTGGAGTGCCCAAAATCAATCTCTTATGTTATTTTCAGGTTTGTTTAGTAAATTTATGATTGGGTTTTTATAACTTTTGAATCGATGCTCGGAACTGAAATCTGTAGGGAACTATTGAACTCGCAGCGCCGGTATTCGCTTAAGGGGACTTTCACCTCGACGACAGTGGGACAAGAATAAAAGATAGTTTTTCTTGGGTTTTTTTCATGAAAAATAATAAAACAAAATGAACTACACATTATTTTATGTAACACCCAAAGCTTCCACGATATGCTTCTATTTCAATAATGCAATAACTTGCATTGTATGCAAGTTCGAGATTCTAACACACCACGACCAATCAAAATAGCCATTATGAATAGTAATACCCACTTTTTGAAATTATATATATTTTATATTTTAAAATGGACTTCATTTTTGGATTCGGAATATCAAAATTATCCTATATTTAATTTTTGGTTTTTTTCTGAGAACTTCCAATTTTTTATGAAAAGTGAAAAATACTTAAAAACAAATTTTTTAATCAAAATAATTTATAGTGATAAATTATAATATTGAGTGGTTTTAAAGTATAATTAGAATATATTTTTACCATTTTATCCAACGGTGTTCATTAGAATTAATTTCACTTTGAAATTGGACATAAAGAATTGTCAATCTTTTGATATATATTGTTTCTTAAAAACACGCTATTTGTTGTGACAACGAGAATTAATTATAAAATTAACTAATAAAACTCATATGTTTGGAATTTTTTAAAATAGGCATCATTTTTGAATTAGGAATATCAATTATAGCTTAGGGTGGAATTTTGGCATTGTTCTGAATAACTTCAATTTTTGATGAATAGTGAAACCACTAAGTGGTAGTTAAAAAACTAATTTTTTGTTTAAATGCAGCATTACCACTTCTGTTATTTGATTTTCAAAAATCCGACATAAATGGTTTTCATTAGGAAGTAAAATGTGGTTAAATGGGATTAAAATAATTTTTTTGTGAATAATAACTTTTAAGTTTAATTAATCGCGATTAAAGGTAATTAGTGAAATTTAAGGTAAAAATGATATTATAAAAATAAGAAAATACCTTTAAACTTTTCCTACCCTTATTGGATGAGTCATGGATGACCCATAAAATCTATGGTGGGGACCCCATGGAGCCACTTGGGTAAGAAAATGACATTAATAACTTTTTATTTAAAGTAAAAATAAAGTTGTCACAAAAATGTGTTGTTTTACTAAAAAAATTATTACATGGGGTTATATAAGTTAGCTTTTTGACTATAAATATTAACTGGAAATATAAAAATATTTCCTACATCATGGTAATTTTTTTATAATTTTTATAAATTATATAAATTAAATTTTTTATGACACCATGATGATGTAGCGATTACCTCATTAATTAATGATTTAAATAAAATTAAAAGATAATGTAAAATCTAAGACTTAAACTTGTCAAAAACCTGTTGGATGAGTATATTTAGAACCCTTATCACCTTATCCTAGAAATATATAATTTTGGGACCTTTTAAATCCAAAAATCACTTCATAATAACGTAACATTTCATGACTTTCCAAGAGTGACCCTTCTCTCCTCTTATAAAAGGCCCCCACCAGTACCACCTTATTCACACCATCAAAGCCACTTGGTTCAAAAAACCTCTTCACAAATAATCTCCAAAATTCCCTCTCTTACTTTTAGAAGCCTCACTTTGGGCAGAAGTCTTACCAAGGAAGCCTTTGGCTCAAATCAAGAAGGGTTACCCGATTTTAAGGTAATGTCTTCCCTTATGTTCTTTTGTATTATTTTGCTTCTCCAACACTTAAAATATTTTTATTACTTTATTTTGTAACAAAAACAGTATCTTAAATATACTATGATGTTTTTATGAGAAGGATTTTATTTACACTTACACACACTTTCGTATAATGGTTAAAGAACATACTGTTTCTTTGGGTGGCGAAATACTGCGTCACAAAACGATGATTGTTCAATATTCTTTTAACACCTATAATGGTGGAAATTATGATGAAAATATTTTTATATATGATATATATTATGTTTTTTTTATTTTTATTATGTATTTTTCATTTATGGCATACCTTTATGATTTCCATTATGGGTAAACGCAATAATTTCATTTTAAGAAGTGCGGACTAGCGCCCCCTCAAAGTGATTTGAATCGTTAATGCCATATGTGGGATGTATAAAGGATTGATTAAATGGTATTATACATTATATTATACTGGAATTATATTATACCTTTATATAATTATAATTTCATTCCATTAAATATGAAATAGAAATGAAAGTAGCGTTCATACGTACGTACGGCTTACCGTCTCCATGAACGGTGCATTTCATTTCTTACCTCTAAATGTTATGTAATATTATAAATTCATGTATATACTGGATATATATGATATATATGATATCTAAATCATGAATATAATTCTGGATATAATGGATATTTCACCACATGAACAACTTGTATTTATAAGAAGTTTATTTTTGAATCAAGTACCGAAGATCGACAAAACGACCGTTATTAACTTAAATAATTACACAATGTTCATAACATGGTAATAAGTGATATAAAAGGAATAAATAACTTTAAAAAGGTTCTTAATCAAGTATATATTAACTCTACTTTATTATTCAGGAGGTTAAAGAACAATCGAGTCAAGTTGGACACGAGCTAAGGGAACTTCTTAACCAAATTTCCGTTCTTTGGGTTAATCTCCTACTTTCAAAATATGTCATGATATTATTAAGTCCTATATTGTATTTTTACTTTCTTTATGTGCACTTATATTGAATACACATAATAGTTCTATTTTATTTAAAAAATTATCTTTGTAAGGGACTTCGTCTCAATCTCCTTTCATTGAGGCATATTTCATTTTATACACAACATTCTTTTATACAGTGTATAAACCCCTTTGACTTTTATGTTTTTTAAAAAGGAATATTTTTTATACGAAGAATTTTACTAAATGACAAAAGGGAATGTTTTTTTGTCATACCTATGTGATGACAACAACTTCTCCTCCGCTGTGACCATTATTTGAGTTTTGGCTTCCGCTACAAGGCATAACTTTTTTTAAATAAAAAATAATTACAAAGTTTTAATTTTATTTTATTTTGGTATTAAAAATGGTTTTGAAATTGTTTTTTTATATCAATGTGTTGTATTGATATCTTGTGATTGAAATGTGGAAATGTTATGTTTCCTTTATGCATGTTTTATGTGATACGATTATGTTATGGTTTATGATATGTTTAAACCTGTTCATATGAGGAATGCATTGGACTTAATAAGTGACAGGTGGAGCCCGCTATAGCTCCTCGATGCATCGGAAGGTCTCATGAGACAAACTAGTTTCTTGGCACGAGGCCTTAACAAAATCTTATTTGTAGTCTTGGCAAGAGGCCTTGGCTATGTGGTTATGATAGCCCGACATTATGCATTCCATTATTATGAAAGTGGTTATTGATATTGCATGTGATTATTCGACCAGTAGAATATCAATGTTAATAAGTAAATGGAATCATCTCATTTTACTTTTGCCATATTATGTTGAAGTTCATGTTTAAAAGGCTTTTGTTTTGGTTATACATTTCCTTAAATGTTTATATTTATTTATGAAATCTTTCGCTATATTATTATCCTTACTGAGCATCTGAGCTCACCGCTTTCAATGTTTTAATTTTTCCAGGATGTGAAGAAGTATATTATGAATGACCTGCAGGGATAATATGAGGGGATATGAAGACATGATGTTTTTTTAGTTTTGTTTTAGTTTATGATGTAATGTATGACTTATTAATGTATCTAGTGTTTCCAAGAATACTAAACTAATCGGTCTTTCGGGACTTGATCTTTTGTGATCATACCAATGTTACGCAATAATGCACCGACACTGGGTAACTGGGGTCGGGGCGTTACAGTTGGTATCAGAGGAAGTTTAGTACTAACCTTGGAAGCTAGATTTAGATAAAATCTAATTAGAACACATAGCCCTAAGATAGACTTTGAGGATTAGTATAGAAGAACTTCCTAGAATTTTGGTATTATAGAGGTTTTTATGAGTTTTCCGAGCAATACATCCCTGTCTAGATATGAGCAGGTAGAGGCGGCTCTAGAACATATGTACCTAGGGGCAAAACCCAAAAACACCGCTTTGAGCTAGACTCGAATGGGAACTGGTGAACGACAACGGGCCTTGCTGCACACTTGGTTACGACACTCCCGGGGGATATGCTTAGGATAATTCTCATTTTATTTAGAAACCATTATGAAGGGTTTATGAGTATATACTTCCTCAAAGAAAAACATTTTTATGATTATGGATTATATCCATAAACCGTTCAATTTATATTAAGTATTTTACAAGTTTGGAATTATTCATTGCAATTCATAAACTAACCTAGTTTATACCATTGTATAGAAATGGCCCCTAGTAGATGGAATGTGAACTCCATTAAAACGTATGATCCAAAGAGTAAGAAGGATCATATCTTTCACGGTATTAATCCAACATTTATAAGGGAAATAGTCTCCCATGTGTTCTCAACATTTGAAGAAATAGTATCATGTGTTAATAAGATAAGTAATAAATTCTCTGAGTCTTATGGCTTTGAAGGGAAGAAAGATAAGAAAAGGATGGAAGAGAGAATAATGGATAAAGTGACGAGGGAAAAGAATAATTTTCCAATATGTGATAACTGTGGGAAGAAACACGTTAGAACTTTCCTGAAGGGAATGTGAGTCTGTTATAATTGTGGTGAAAAATGACACCAAGTGCATGACTGCAAGGGTAAGAAAAAGGTTTCAAATGTACAATGCTTCATCTGTAAGGAGTGGGGACACTACGCAATCCAATGCCCAAATCATAAGAGTATGCCCAAAATATTGTTATTGGATAATAATCAAGTTATGATACTATCACATATGAGGAGGAATGATTAGAGTTCTTACGTTCTTATTAAAGAATTTTGTCATTTGAGGGTTGTATCAATGATGTACTGGTTATAATAATTATGGAGTATATAAGGATTGTACTGCAGTACTATTTCATCAAGGACTTGAGATTGTGTGGAACCAAGAAAAGTGACTCCACAGCAGGTTAAATTTTTGGAAAATATATGGTTGAGAGAAAGATAAACCATAATATGGTTCTGATACCGAGATAGTGATTTTGGAATAATACATGATTGATTTGGATAAATTATATTGGATATTCTTAACTTCCTTGAAACTAATTAATGATTTGTATACATTTTTGGATAGAAGGAGTATATCTAGTATTCTATAAGGAATAAGGGATCATGAATGTAAGCAATAAGGATTTATGGTAATTCAAGATGTTGCAGTGTTTTAAAAGAATACATGATAAAGGTGTTCACATGTTGTTACGTGGAAAAAAAGGATTTTCATTATGTTTACCTTCCTTATAAAATTTGGACTGTGAGTTGGACAAAAGTATATTGGATAACTATAAAGGTTGGAATGGATAAATTTGAACCTTGGATAGTATTGTTTAAGGTTAAAACGTTTCTGAATATTATTTTTGGAATATTATAATACAATAGTTTTAGGAAAAGGACAACCTGTAGGTTGGGGGATAACTCGTCACATCAGACAAAGCTGTAGGAATCGAGCCCACAACCATAGTGTGACAGGACTTTATTACCTACCACTAGCCAACATGAAGTCCCTGGTTATTAAAAAATAGCTTTCCTAATCTAAATGGTATGTAGTAATATTTGGAACCTTATAAAATTAGGATAAATAGAATATTTTTGAGTTCTGTTACCATTTGAATTGAAAGATGGGTTTGTGGTAAAAATTTATTAAAAAATGAAATTCTACATGACAAGTAAGTATATTTCCTTACGTTCTTAGTAAATCTCTTAAATAAATCCCTTAACTTTATGAAAGGTAACTTAAAACAAAAATGTTTTCAGTTAACTTTTCCAACTGGGGATTCAATGACCGTTTAACCAATAACAAGTTTGTGATTTTCTTGTGGTTAACTTTCTCCTAATCATGTTTTCTACAACTCTCCATCAGACCTTGATGGTTTTTTTTTCCTCCATATCCATATTTTCATACAATCCTAGTATGGGCTATCTCGGGCGACCTTTGTACTTCTCTTTCTTTCTTTTAAAGTTATATTTTTATTAACCTTATTTCCGATGTGGGTTTTCCACAAAGGAATTTTCTATTTTAAACCTTTTATTTTCGAAGAACAATTTCAAATTGTGAGGACGCAATTTATTGAAGTAGGGGATAATGTAACACCCCAATCTTCCATGATACGCTTCTCTTTCAATAATGCAATAGCTTGCATTGTACGCAAGTTCGAGATTCTAACACACCGTGACCAATCAAAATAACCATTATGAATAGTAATACCCAATTTTTGAAATTATATATATTTTATATTTCAAAATGGACTTCATTTTTCGATTCGGAATATCAAAATTATCCTATGTTGAATATTTGGTATTTATCTGAGAACTTCCAATTTTTTATGAATAGTGAAAAATACTTAAAAACAATTTTTTTAATCAAAATAATTTATAGTGATAAATTATACTATTGAGTTGTTTTAAATTATAATTAGAATATATTTTTACCATTTTATCCAATGGTGTTCATTAGAATTAATTTCATTTTGAAATTGGACATAAACAATTGTCAATCTTTTGATATATATTGTTTCTTAAAAACCCGCTATTTGTTGTGACAACGGGAATTAATTATAAAATTAATTAATGAAACTTATATGTTTTTAATTTTTTAAAATAGCCATAATTTTTGAATTAGGAATATCAATTATATCTTAGGGTGAATTTTTGGCATTGTTCTGAAAAACTTCAATTTTTGATGAATAGTGAAACCACTAAGTGGTAGTTAAAAAACTAATTTTTTGTTTAAATGAAGCATTAACACTTATGTGATTTAATTTTCAAAAATCCTACATACATGGATTTTATTAGGAAGTAAAATTTGGTTCAATGGGATTAAAATAATCTTTTGGTGAATAATAACTTTTAAGTTTAATTAATCGCGATTAAAGGTAATTAGTGAAATTTAAGGTAAAAATGATATTATAAAAATATGAAAATACCTTTACACTTGACCTACCCTTATTGGATGAGTCATGGACTACCAATACAATCCATGGGTCAACTTGGGGACCCAATGTAGCCAGTTGGGTATGAAAAGGACATTAATAACTTTTTATTTAATGTAAAAATAAAATTGTCACAAACATGTGTTGTTTTACTAAAACAATTATTACATGGGGTTATATAAGTTAAATTTTTGACTATTAATATTCATTGTAAATCTAAAACTATTTCCTACATCATGGTAATTTTATTATAATTTTTATACATTATATAAATTAAATTTTTTATGACACTATGATGATGCAGCGATTACCTCATTATTTAACGATTTAAATCAAATGAAAAGATAATGTAAAATATAAGCCTTACCCATGTAAAAAACATGTTGTATGAGTAGATTTCTAACCCTTATCACCTTATACTCGAAATATATAATTGTGGGACCTTTTAAATCCAAAAAGTACTTCATAATAATGTAACATTTCATGACTTTCCAAGAGTGCCCCTCCTCTCCTCTTATAAAAGGCCCCCACCACTACCACCTTATTCACACCATCAAAGCCATTTGGCTCAGAAAAACTCTGCCCAAATACTCTCCCAACTTTTCTCTCTTACTTTTAGAAGCCTCACCTTGTGCATAAGTCTTCCCAAGGAAGCCTTTGGATCAAATCAAAAAGAGTTACCTGATTTTAAGGTAATGTCTTCCCTTATGTTCTTTTGTTTTATTTTGCTTCTCCAACCCCTTAAAATATTTTTATTACTTTATTTTGTAACAACACCAGTATCTTCAATATACTAGGATGTTTTTATGAGAATTATTTTATTTACACTTACACACACCTTCGTCTAATGGTTAAAGAACATGCTGTTTCTTTGGGTGGTGAAATACTGCCTCACGAAACTATGATTGTTCAATATTTTTTTAACACCTCTAATGGTGGAAATTATGATGACACTATTTTTATATATGATATATGATATTTTTTTTCTTTATGATTATGTATTTTTCATTTATGGAATACCTTTATGATTTCCATTACGGGTAAACGCGATAATTTCATTTTAGGAAATGCGGACTAGCGCCCCCTCAAAGTGATTTGAATCGTTAATGCCATATGTGGGATGTATAAAGGATGGATTAAATGGTATTATACATTATATTATACTTGAATTATAGTATACCTTTATATAATTATAATTTCATTCCATTAAATACGAAATAGAAATGAAAGTAGCATTCATGCGTACGTACGACTTACCGTCTCCATGAACGGTGCATTTCATTTCTTACCTCTAAATGTTATATAATATTATAAATTCATGTATATACTGGATATATATGATATATATGATATATAAATCATTAATATAATTCTGGATATAATGGATATTTCACAACATGAACAACTTGTAATTATAAGAAGTTTATTTTTGACTCAAGTACCAAAGATTGAAAAAACGACCGTTATTAACTTAAATAATTACATAATGTTCATAAAATGGTAATAAGTGATATAAAAGGAATAATGAACTTGAAAAAGGTTCTTAAGAAAGTATAAATTAACTCTAGTTTATTATTCAGGAGGTTAAAGAATGATCAAGTCAAGTCGGACACGAGGTAAGGGAACTTCTTCACCCAATTTCCGTTCTTTGGGTTAATCTCCTACTTTCAAATTACGTCATGATATTATTATGTACTATATTGTATTTTTACTTTATTTATGTGTACTTATAGTGAATACACATAATATATCTATTTTATTTAAAAAATTATCTTTTTAAGGGACTTCGTCTCAATCTCCTTTCATTGAGGAATATTTCGTTTTATACACAACTTTCTTTTATACGGTGTATAAATCCCTTTGAATTTTACGTTTATTCAAAAGGAATATTTTTTATATGAAGAATTTTACTAAACGACAAAAGGGAATGTTTTTTTTTCATACGTATGCGGCGACAACAACTTCTCTTCCGCCGTGACCATTATTTGAGTTCTGGCTTCCTCTATAAATCGTAAATTTTTTTAAATGAAAAATAATTACAAAGTTTTAATTTCCTTTTATTTTGGTTTTGAAAATGGTTTTGAAAGTGTTTTTTTATATCAATGTGTTGTATTTATATCTCGTGATTGAAATGTGGAAATTTTATGTTTCCTTTATGCATGTTTTATGTGATACGGTTATGTGATGGTTTATGATATGTTTAAACCTGTTCATATAAGGAATGCATTGGACTTAATAAGTGACTGGTGGAGCCCACTATAGCTCCTCGATGCATCGGTAGGTCTCATGAGAAAAACTAGTGTCTTGGCACGAGGCCTTGACAAAATCTTATTTGTAGTCTTGGCACGAGGCCTTGGCTACGTGGTTATGATAGTCTGGCATTATGCATTCCATCATTATGAAAGTGGTTATTGATATTGCATATGATTATTCGACTAGTAGAATATCCATGTGAATAAGTAAATGGAATTATCTCATTTTACTTTTGCCATATTATGTTGAAGTTCAAGTTTAAAAGGCTTTTATTTTGGTTATACATTGCCTTAAATGTTTTTGTTTATTTATGAAAGCTTTCGCTATATTGTTATCCTTACTGAGCATCTGAGCTCACCCCTTTCAATGTTTTAATTTTTCCAGGATGTGAAGAAGTATATTATGAATGACCAACAGGGATAGTATGAGGGGATATGAAGAAAAGATGTTTTTTTAGTTTTGTTTTACTTTATGATGTAATTTAAGACTTATAAATGTATCTAGTGTTTCCAAGACTACTAAACTAATCGGTCTTTTGGGACTTGATACTTTTTGATCATGCCAATGTTACGCAATAATGCACTGACTCTGGGTAACTGGGGTCGGGGCGTTACATTTTATTTTTGAGCCACCATGTGGTAGTTGGAGGTGGGGTCCAACAAAACTAATCCTTCTTGTGGGAGTTGAAGTCTGTGGACCACCTGACCATAACCTCCCATGAGAGGTTATGGTGGTGGGGCCCACCTGAACCTAACCTCTCGTGAGAGGTTACGGTGGTGGGGACCACCCAGGACGAAACACCCATTTTTTTAATTTTGAAAACCTCTCAACTCCCTTCATTAATGAGGGGGAGCCTCTTGACCTCATCTACCCAATTCATTCTAACAACGCACTTGCGATTAATGTTTATAATCCTTTCCATTAATTAATTGAGCACATCAATTAATTAATTTAAATCTTTTTGGATTTTTTTCGAAACACAAAATAATAGATAACATAAATCTATTATTTAGCCTTGGCTCACTTTATTTTTGGTGTAACTTTTGAGAGAACTTGACCTACAGGTGGACTACCGCATGACTCAGGATTGGTTGTGCGGGGCACATAGAGCAGAGACATACATGCCAAGAGCAGGCAGTGTTTCACATGCGGCGGGTAGGGTTACATTGCTCGTGACTGTCCGTCTCTCCATTTGGATGATTACCAGACAGTAAAAGGACCGCCCAAGCATAGACAGAGATTCAATCCAGGCGGTCCGTAAGTAGAAGGAAGACATGGTAGAGGAGCTGGCCATGTAGCTAGCAGTGGACAATGTTTGGAGGTGTTACCGCCATCACAGCTAGGATGTCCACCCCGACCGCAGGGAGCTGGTGGACATGGGAGATCTCATATCCATGCAGCTGAGGCCTACGATCATGGCTCTCCGGAGATGATACGAGGTACAATATGTATCTATTCCCCCTTAGCTGCAGTTCTTATAGACATAGGTGCCATATACTCTTTCATTTCCACTACCATCGTTCAGAGGTTGGATATTCTGATGGAGCCATTGGCTCAATCCTTAGAGATAGAGACTTCTACTAGAGCAGATTCGACGATTACGAACTGGATCCAGTAGTGTAAGATTAATCTAGGAGGTAAGAGATTTGGCTGGGATCTCATAGTAGCGGCATCGAGGCCTTACGACGTCATCTTGGGTATGGACTGGTTATCTATAGTCCATGATCAGATAGAATACATTAGGCACAAAGAGTGGTGTGTCCACATGGATGGGACCAGGTTTACCTTCAACGGTGAGAAGGGAGCCTTTGCAACATAGGACATACTTACCCAGAGGAGGGTGTAGCCGATCACTCAGCAGTTGGCTAGCCTTAACCTCGGAGCATTTGATGTAGAGAGTCCGAGCTATCCTGTTGGGGTGGACCAGTACACGAATGTTTTCCCTGATGATGTCCCAAGTCTACATCCTGGCTGAGAGGTGGACATTAATACTGACTTGTACCCTGGGACGACACCAATATCTACTCCAGTGTATCAGATGGATCTCGCAGAGCTTCACGAGCTGTGGGTACTGCTTGAGGAATTATAGGTGAAGGGATTCATCTGTACTAGTGTTTCTCCCATGGCCACCCTGATTTTGTTCACTAATAAGGCGGATGGGAGCTTGAGGCTTTGTGTTAACTACCGGTTCATAAACCAGGTGACTGTGAAGAACATGTACCCACTCTTGAGTATTGACGACCTGTTTGATCAGTTTAAGGGAGCATGATGGCTTTCGAAGATAGACCTCAGATCAGGCTATCACCAACACATAGATTGAGATTAGGATGTACAGAAAATGACCTTCAGTTGTCGGTACGACCACTACGAGTTCTTGGTTATGACATTCAGCGTTACCAAAACTCTAGTAGTGTTCATGGGATTAATAAATATGATCATTCACCCATACCGTGATCTCTTTGTCATAGTCTTCATCGACAACATTCTAATCTACATGAAATCTAAGTAGGAGCATGCCTATCACTTGAGGGTAGTACTGGACACACTCCGTGAGCAACAGCTTTATGGTAAGCTCTCGAAGTTCCAGTTCTGGATCTGAGAGTTTCACTTTATAGGACATGTCATCTCGGAGGCTGGAGTTGCAGTAGATCCAAAAAATATTGAGGCGATACTAGCTTGGGATTCACACAATAGTATGACAGAATTATGGAGTTTACTGGGTTTGGCTAGATATTACCGGAGATTTGTGCCAGATCTCTCCAGAGTTGCAACACCACTCTCAGCCTTGACAAAAAGGGGGAAAACCTTTTTGTGGTCGGAGAGATGCCAGTAGATCTTTCAAGAGCTGAGGGAGAGGCTGACTAGTGCCTCCATCTTGAGGCTTCCATAGGTAGGCTTTGGGTACATAGACTATTGTGACACATCAGAAACCGGACTCGAATGTGTCTTGATGCGAGAAAAAGAAGTGATCTTGTATGGATCTCGTAAACTAGGACAACATGAGATGAACTACACTACCATGACCTGGAGTTAGTAGCAATTGTCTTCGCCATAAATATGTGGTGAAACTATCTGATGGGAGAACGTTTTATCGTGTACTCTGATCACAAGAGTCTCAGGTATATCTTCTCCTCGAAGGAAATAAACATGGGACAATGACGTTGGCTTGAGTTCATCTATAACTGTGACTTTGAAATAGTATATACTCATGGAAAGGGGAACTTTGTTGCAGATGCACTCAGAAAGAGATCTGCTATACAGCTTCTAGGCGAGGTGATAGAGCAGCTAGCTACTTTACAGATTTACTTTGTGGATAGAGATGGAGCAGCCTTCCATCAGTATATTATAGTCACTCCCCCACTTCATCAGTGAGTTCGGGTGGCGCAGCGTGGGGAAACTGACTGCGAGACATGACATGCTTAGATATCCACAGGGCAGGCACCTGATGGATTTTTTGAAGGTGGGGAGCATGTCATCTTCTTCAGAGGACGTACCATGGTACCATTGTCACTTAAATAGGATTTGTTGAGGTAGTTCTACACAACCCCTCTAGTGGTACATCCGAGAGTGGTGAAAATGTACCAGGATCTCCGACGATAGCACTGGTAGCTAGGAATGAAGAAAGCAGTTGCAGAGTTTGTTTCTCAGTGTCTAACTTTCTAGCAAGTGAAGGTGGAGGACCAGGTACCTGCAGGCTTAGTGTATCCTTTAGAGGTCCTAGAGTGAAATTGGGATGTGATATCCATGTACTTCATGACAAGAGTACTACATAAATCCAGGGGTCACAACTCGATTTGGGTGATCATTGACCGACTCACCATGTCATCCCACTTCCTACCGATCATGAAGTAGGGTTCAATAGAGAGAATGGGATGCCTCTATGTGAATAATATTGTGCGGATACATAGAGTACCTTCGACGATGGTCTCCAATGGTGACACATGCTTTAATTCCTGGCTATGGAAGGGGTTTCATGAAGATTTTGGGACGCAACTTCGTTTGAGGACCACCTTCCATCCTCAGACAGATGTTCAGAATGAGCAGACCATTAAAACCCTTAAGGACATGCTACGTGATTATTTCCTCGACTTCAGTTGTAGCTGAGAGGACCACATACCTTTGGTGGAGTTTATATACAACAACAGCTATCACTCCACTATAGAGATGTCACCTTTTGAGGAATTATACGGGTGACCCTGCAGATCACCTTTGTGCAAGACTAACCCATAGGAGTCTGCACTGGTGGGACTAGAGATGGTTCAGGATACCATAGAGAAGGTTCAGATCATCCAGGAATGGATGAAGACTGCACAGAGCAGGTAGAAGTTGTATGCTGATAGGGGGCAGAGACCTCTGGAATTCGAGGATGGCAACCACATCTTTCTACGGGTCTCACCTCGACGTGGTCTATGAAGATTTGGCTGAGGTTGAAAGTTATCTTCGATATTCATCGGATGTTTTCAAGTCCTCAATAGAGTTGGAGAGGTGGCTTACCGCTTATCTATTCCACCTCAGTTGCATCGGGTGCACGATGTCTTCCATGTATCCCAGCTGATGAGATATGTGCATGGCCCTTCCCACATCATCGATCATGGTGAGATGGACATCGATGATGGGGATACTCTTACAGAGATTCTAGTAGAGATTGAGGATCAACAAGTGATGGTCCTTCATGGATGGTCGATACCTCTGGTTCACATTCTTTGGCAGCACGAGAACCTCCAGGAGAGCACATGGGAGCGGGTGGCTCTGATGCGTGCTTAGTACCCCAACTTCTTCCATTAGTTATGAGTTGTATCTTATGAGGAATTAAATACCTAAGGTGGGGAGAATGTAAAGACCAGGAATTTCCATTTAATTGTTTTAATTTAATGGGAATTTTATGAGTCCACGAAACTTGATGACACGTGATTCTGAGGCCCGGAGTGCTTGGAATCAATTTCTGATGTTTTGTTAGTGTATGATTAGTACATGTATGAGCGGCTTTTTATAACTTTTGAACCAGTGCTCATAACTGAAATCTGAGGGCACTGTTGAACTCACAACACTAGTATTCGCTTAAGGATACTTTCACCTCAACGAAAGTGGGTCAAGAATAAAAGATAGTTTTTTGGGTTTTTCATGGAAAATAATAAAATAAAATGAACTACAAATTTTTTATTTTTGAGCCACCATGTGGAAGTTGGAGGTGGGTTCCACCATAACTAATGCTCCTTATGGGAGTTGAAGTGTGGGGACCACCCGGAAATAACCTCCCATGAGGGGTTATGGTGGTGGGTCCCACCCCAACCTAACCTTCAGCGAGAGGCTATGGTGGTGGGGACCACCCAGGACTAAACTCCCATTTTTTAAATTGTGGGAAACCTCTCAACTCTCCTCATTAATGAGGGGGAGCCTCTTGACCTCCTCTACACAATTAATTCTACCAACGCACTGGCCATTAATGTTCCACATCCTCCCCATTAATTAATTAAGCACATCAATTAATTAATTTAAATCTGTTTGAATTTTGTGCCAACAACTAAATAATAGATAACTTAAATCTATTATTTTGTCTTGGATCACATCAATTTTGGCGGATCTTGGGAGAGGAGATAGATTGGGAGAAGGCTTCCAATTAAGAACATCATCTCTCGATGAAGAACCCTCCACCGACGAAGAACGACTTCGACATTCTTCCTCGGAACCTTGTTCGATGTAGGACATTCTCATCTACAGTGTATCGACATCAACTTTCTTGTGCCAACATCGATGAACAATAAACAAAAGCAGGGGGTTGTATTTGAATATGATATTATTCCTTTTATTCTTCCCTTCTAAAACAAAGAATCATTAGTCATGATTTTCTTTGCGGGTAGAGATTTATTTTTACAGGAATATGTGGGTTGTTTGTTTGATTTTTATTTTGACTTTTTTTCTTGATAAGTCATTGAAATTCAAGAAATAATTGAACCGCTTTCTACCACCCTAAACGTAGAGGGTGCGGGCCAAATAAACATTGACTGACCCCTCCACTATTCTTGTTTGTGATGTTCTTCGGAATGGCGATGAGACGATGAGACATCGAATGCGAAGAAGGAAATGGTGGTCCTACCTGCAGCCTCTGCGACCCACGACTCCCACTGACCACACCTTTCGTCGGCCAAACCGGCCATAGTCTTGCTGCATCCCGGCGGAACCGTCCTCGGCCTGACGACGCCCTTGTTGTGCCGCCCTAGTCGTGCCCTCCGCCCGACTGAACTAGAAAAACTGTCCTGGACCACCGCGTCTGCTGGTAGAACTGCCTCCGCCACCCCAGGACGAACCGCGGTGCCCTCACGGCCACCCATGCCCTACCGGCCGCCCGCACACTATTGTCCACCCTCACCTCCTGTCCGCCCGCGCCCTTCTGGACGCCCGCGTCTCCCGGCCGCCCGCACCCTCCCGGCCCCCGCACCCTCCCGGCCACCCTCTCATCCCCGCCGTTAGAACCCTGCTGGCCGATCGCACCTCCCGACTTCCCACGCCCTCCTGGTCATCCGCGCCTCCCAGCTGAACCAGCTGCTGGCCGAGCTGGCATCCTGAGCCCCCGACCGAACCACGCCCCTCGCGACGTCCTGGCAGAGCTGGCCTCCTGCGCCCCTCACGGTGCCCTGGCCGAATCAGTCGGTGCTCTCATGGCTCCCTCCAGTCTTAACCTCCCTCACTCCGAACCGCGGCCGGTCCACGCCCTCATGGCCGGTTTGTGCCCTCTCGGCCCACTACGGCCTCTCGCGGCCTATTGGGCTGGGCCCAGCGGGCTGGGCCGAACCCAACGGACAGGCCCGCCCAATGGGTCAGGCCAGACCCAATGGCTCAAGCCAGGTTGAACCAGACTGGGTCGGCCCAGACTTTTTCGGGCCGGGTTAGTCCGACCGAGTCGAACCGGACCCGGGCCCACAACGACCCTTTACATTGTTTTGACCTTATCTTTTCCACCGAGCGACCGTTTGATGAACCATCAGCAGCCCTATTAATCATAGAGAATGACAGTCCCTTTGTGTATACCTAAATATATTTTAGGGAATAGTCGATATACGGTCAGGTTGGATCGCTCACGAATCCAACCGGGCCCCTGGGACTAAAAGGATAATAACTCACAGAATGGGCGTCTGACTGACACGCCGTCTATTGCGTTGAAACATCTATGAAATTCCAGACCTTTGAAATAATTCATTAGTGGATTTTGTGATAGTTTGATTATCTATCAGTAGCTCTTGGAGCGAATCCTTCCAGAGATGAGCGAACTGAGTGTGAAGACCTAGTAGTTGGCTGATACTTGACGACTACTGACCGATTGACTCAGAGTGACTCGACTATCCCAATGGGGAGCACCTCATTGTTGTGGAATACCCACGACAAAGGAGTGCCTGGTTGTGGTGGCAGACCCACAATACTCGACAAGAGGACTACCACTACAGGCTATTAGGGGGAGTGCCCGGTTGTGGCTGCAGAACCACGGTGGGGTGCGCCTTGGTGACACAGCAGACCCATGGTACTCGATAGCAGGAGTACCACAGCAGTCCAAGGTTAGTGGGAAGTGCCTTGGTGTCATAGTAATCTCACTGTACTCGACAGAGGAGGAGTTCTGCAGCAGCCTTGGTTTCGATAATATGAATAAAAATCCCTATTGAGGTGAGTCATTATGTTTTGTGTTTTCCTCATGATTGAGATGGATTTCTTGATAACATAGGTATATGTATGTGCATATACCTAAGTGGGGTTATCTATTGATTTCATACATTGAGGATTATCCTTGTTTGATGTTGTGAGACCTTGAGGGTATCAGGGTCCCTACTGAGTATCGTTATACTCACCCCTACATGGGCTATACCCACAACTCATTGTGTTGGATGCAGACGACGGAAAACTTTGAATGAAGCTGAGATTACCAGAACTAGACGGTACCCAGAGGTGGACCTTACGACGTGTCAGTACATGGAGGAGACGGATGGACATGGAGTGCTGAGGAGACGATATGTACCTACCATTCAGGTAGGAACCTCAAAGGATGACCCAGTGGCTATTTTTTCCTATTTCCACAGTTGTACTTGTACTTTCAATTCCACTTGAAAGTTCAGGACATTATACATTGATCATGGTTCCATAATCTATAGAATTTTAATAAATATATATATATATATATAATTTTCATTCAATATATAAAATTTATTATGATATATAATAGTAGAGATAAAAATTTAATTACAAAATTGATGGAGATGGTAGTCTGTATGTACGCTTAAATGATTTGCCAAATTATAATAAAATTTTTAAATAGAGATAAAAAATTTCCTCAATGTTGGAACATAATTAAATAAAAAATATTATATATAAATTTTAAATTAATCATAATAACATACCATAAGGTATGGTTATGAGAAATTATTTGTATCATAATGTTTACCCAGTAGTCTACACATACACATGAGTGATAAGTTCATTTTTCCATATTATGGAAAGTAGTTGAAAATAGTATTTACATTATCATAATAAAATTATATTACATTATTGGTAATTTATTAATCAAGAAATTTATTATTATTTTTTTTAGAAAGGTGTATGGAGAAATAAAATTGAAAGAACTCGATTTAGAGTTATAAATCATCATTGCATAACCCCCTCTCATTTACATATTATATATAAGGCACCAGACTTAATCATTTCCATATTTTGACTCAAATAATGTATTCACATTGACTATATTTTTAGGATTAATGTATTAATGAATTTGGCCATTACTATTACATACAATGTAGATACAACTAAAGTAGTATCCATTTCATCCCAAATATAAAATATTTAAATGTAAAAATTATTTATTTTTATTGATATAAATATTCTTCAAATATATATTTCTATTACACATCCCTATACCATGTGAAATAAATTTACAAAAATGTGATATGAACACAATTCTCATTAGAAGATATAGAATAAGGAAAGAAAGAATTAGTCCAAGAATGTTTATAAACCCGTGAAATCTTAAAAATCATAACAACCCTTAAAAAATAATATATCATAAATTTAACTTGTGGAATCCATATCATATTTACATTTTTTATTTAAAATCCTCATAGGGAGTGACCTTTATGGTTACATTTGGAATACACATTGTAGTTTATTTCCTAAATATCTTAAGAGAAACCATATCATTTAACTCTGACTCATTACCCAATGCATTGGAGAGCTATCATGGTCTCACCTACCCTTACATTATCACTGAACCACTTGTATACATAACACATACCCTAGAACGATAAGATAATCATAACACATAAAACAATCATAAAGTAAAAAATAACATTTCTTCATTGAAATTAAAAGATATCATTTCATTATATGAACATAATCAATCCTTTATCAAAACCATTTTCAGTACCAAAATTCATTAGAGGGGTGTATATTATTTATTTTTCTTTTAATAACATTACATCTTATAGAGGATGCCAAATATAAAATAATGGAAGTGGATACGGAAAAGGTTGTTTTAACTGCATATGTTAAAAACATTCCTTTTTTGTTTAGTAAATAGATTCATTGAAAAATATTCCTTTTGAAAAAATGTTTAAGAAAATTTAAATTCAATGGTGTTTATTATACACCGTATAAAATAATGTGGGGTCAATTATCAAAATAATCATCAATGAATGGTGATTGAGATGAAGTCCCTTAATGTGAGCCTGACTCATCGTCTATAATATTAATATTCTTGAATAAAAAAATTGATTAATTTAAAATTTAATATGAACATTTCTAAAGTTTTTTATTTCTTTTATATCACGTATTTCAATGTTATTAAAACTATATAATTATTTAATTTCATATTACATTTTTTGTCAATATTCAGTACTTAAGTTGAAAATGTAGATGGGTTTGATGTCCCTAGTTCATGTGGTCATAATTCCATAATATCCAGAATATTAATCATAATATAATCAGCACTTCTAATCATTAATCATAATTTTTAAATAAAACATTAATTTTTTTGGAAAAAATGAACAATATTATATTGATGTAGATGGTAGGCCATACTAAGCATGATTAATGTTTTCATTTTCCATTGATCATTTTGGTAATAAGGTAATAATTATTTTATCTTTATGACATGATTATAATATTTTTTATCATCATTGTAATAGTTTAAATATACTTATATATATATAGTACAAGTGATGCGGTGAATAAATATGATTCACGTCGCTTCGTGGAGGTGAAAGATCACATGTATGCATAAATGACATTATATTTTTAATGTGCATAGAAGGTAAGAATCTAATTTAAATATTATTCTTCTAAAATTATAAATATATAACTAATAAAAAATATGAATATTAATTCCATCATTACAACCATCCTTGATAGACGGTAATGTCAAACAAACTAAATCTTTTTGTAGAGGTGATAATTCATATGTACTCATGAATTTATATTCATGTTCCCATTTGATGGAACTACAGATGTATTTAAGGGATTATATTTTCATAATAACATATTAGTATAATAAGTATATTGGAGTTTTCATTTCATATTGGAAGATTAATATTTTAAAGATGTGGATGAAAAAATAAAATATAAACACATAAAAACAATACATCTTCTTCAGTCGATCACCATTGAAGTCCACCTTAACACCTCTAAAAAAGGACTTGTACTTAAAATAATGGCACAATAATGTGGTTAGGTATTATAGGAAGCGTTTTGGGAAGAGTTTGGCCGGACCTAAAGGCTTTGGATGTCTTAGAATTAAAAAATAGAGGGTACTTTTTTATCAGATAGGGGAGGGGAACACTTGAAAATTCTAAAAATATTAATTAATATAAAATTAATAACAATTAAAATTGATTCCAAATTTAAATATGTTTAATATAACATGATAATTGTTTAAAATATTCTCATTAAATAATTTTTTGACATGTAGTTATTTTATTTTAAACTGTATCTTTTCGATTCAACTTCAATTATTATTAGTAAATTTTATAAGTTTTGACAACATTTTAAATATTAATAGACTATTAAATTTACTTACATGAGATAAATTTAAATTAATTGAAACAATAATGAACTTTTATAACTTATCATAATAATTTTGTGATTTTAAAATATTCTTAAATTTTTTTTATATTCTAATAAATTATTATTTTTATAAAACATAAATTATGTCAATTTTTACACTGTTAAATTTATTGAATTAAAATAAAATCTAAACATAGAAATGAAAATTTCTTATTTTATAACTTAGTATTTTGTGCAGCATTTTATTATGGAGAATCCTATTGTTGTATGTTGAGTATTCCATCATACAAAGAGTCTCATTTTAATTAAACATATTATCTAATTGATAATTATTAATAGATATAAAAATTTATTATTTTATAATCTCATGGGATGTTACATCCTTCCCCCATTTTGAAAATTGTGTCCTCGCCATTATATTCACATATCAAATAAGTTGGGTTATATCGCCCTCATATGTTTTTCAAATTCCCATGTTACCGTATCAAGAATATGGTCTTTCCAAAAAACCTTAACTTTGTTGATCACATTTTTCTACAACAACTTCTTACTGTAGTAAAGAATCTATACTGGTTGTTCCTTATAAGAAATAATCTCTTCCAATTGAACTACTTATAGACTAAAAACATGATATGGTTCTGAAAAATACTTTCTCAACTGTGAAACATGAAAAACATTGTATACCAAGGATAATGTTAGAGGTAAATCGACTTTACAGTAAAATGATCCAACTTTATTTATGATTTCATAAGTTCCAATGAACCATATACTCATCTTTACCTTATTATGAAAACACATCACACTTTTAACTAGTAAAACACTGATAACGACATGCTCACTTACATTGAATGAAAGATCCATCGTTTGGTTATCTACATGACTTTATTGCCTATATTAAGTTATCCTCATTTGTTTCTAAGTCAACTAAACTTTTTATGCCATCCCTTATACCAATTCTAATACCATCAACATCCTTTCACCCACTTCATCCTAAAAGGCATGAGTTTGAAACTCCTTTCTATATAATGCATCAAATTCCATCATATATATAATGGAATGAAAATGTGATTATATGAATAGTCAATAAAAGAAAGACATCAGTCAGAAAATACATCGGAATCCATTGAATAAACTTATATCATATCCTCAAATGTCTAAATTGTTCATTTTATTAACCCATCGGATCGAGGATGTAATGGTGTAAAAAAATTTAATTTAATACCCAAAGGATTCTGAAGGCCTTTCCAAAAGTTTGATGTGATCCTGGGATCACAATTAGATATAATGGTAAGATTAAATCCATTTAGAATTACTATCTCCTTAAGATACAACCAAGAAATATGATCTAGAGACAATGTATTTTGAATATGATGAAAATGAGAAGTATATTTAAATTTATAAAAAAACCCAAATCATATTGTTACCATGATATTTATTTATTAATACCACTAAAAAATACATGGATATATTTCCAAATTTTCATTCTGGTACTGGAAAAGGCAGAAGCATCCATTTCTGCAACTTTTATTCTACTTTCACCTATTGACAAGTCAAACACTTCACAGTAATGTATGTAATATTTATTTTCATTCTATCCCTCTAGTAATACTCTTGGAGGTCTCTATACATCGTAGTTGTTCCATGATTAACCAAAAAAGAAGAACTATGAGCTTTACATAACGACTCTTTCTTCAATTTTGAATCACAAGGCACACATAACCTCTTCCCAAATCTCAAAACACAATCTGTATCACTATTGAATTTAGAAATCATACCATTCTAAACCAATTAAAACATTTCTTCCAACTCACTATCTTCCTTTATTACTTCGTTAATTCTATATGATATATATTATTTCAGTGTCACCTAAAACAAAAAAGAGTAATTTTCTACACCAAAAACATCCATGACCAAATTGTTCAAATTATTAAAAATTGGATCAAGTTTCAAATGTTTCATGGTCAATGTGGAATTAAATGTTCGAATCAAACCATTATCTACATAATTTACACTTCTAGGTTGGTAATGAATCAAGCAATAATTATCCTGGATTATATCCAACCAACTTCTTTGTCAAATGTTAAATTTATTTTGATTGAAAATATATATTAAAATATTTTGGTTATTATATATTTCACATTTTAATCCATAAAAATAAGTCCTCAAGATTTTCAATGAAATAAATACAACAACTAATTCCAAAACCATGCATAGGTTAACATAACTCATTTGTTTTCAATATACATGAATCATAAGAAATCATCTGATCATTATGAATTTATATACAACCAAGTCCTTTCAGTGATGCATCATAGTATATAACTAATTCACCATTCCTTTAAGGTAATTCCATAACCGTAGCATTGACATATCTTATTTTTAAATCCAAAAACCAATCATTACATTCTATTGTCTGGATGACCATAAAATCTTTTCAAGTAAACTATGTCAGTGTTCTAGATAACTAGGACTACATTTCAACAACCCTACATTAGTATCATGAAATCCCATGAAAACTATGAATCTCAGTTATATTTGTTGGTCTTGTCCATTCATCATCATCCTTTTTTAGATGGATAAATAGTTATGTAGTCTTTATAAACAATGTAACCATGGAATGAAATTTTCTTAACCAAAACCCACACTTTCTAAATTACCCTTACATTTTATTATATTTTAAGGTTTTAAAGTCAACCCTTAAATGACTTTAAATATTCACAATAATTTTAGAATATACCAAAATTTCATTAGTAAACACACCCATAAATGTATTCAAAAATTCAATGAATATTATATTCATAAGATCCATGAATTTATAAGGATAATTATTTAACCCAAATGGAATAACTAAAAATAGATACTGTCCATATCTAGTATGAAATGCAGTCTTTAAAATGGATGCATATATTACTTTAAATGATGTTACCCTATCCTCAATCCAACCTTTGAAAAAAAATCTCCCAAGAGCTGATCCAAAAAATCATCAATATGAGGCAATGAATACTTGCTCATGGTGCCAACGAGCTTGTACCCTAGTGGTACAAGCTCCTGCTTGGCATCCAAAAGACCCAGGATCAAATCCGGGTAGGGGTGAATTTCTGGGGCACTGTAGCAGTACTGTAGCAGTCATGGAACTGTAGCAGCGATGACACTGTAGCGGTGGATGGACTATAGCAGACACTGTAGCGACAGAGGTAACTGTAGTAGTTACTGTAGCAGTGCGGGTACTGTAGCAGTACTGTTCACCGAGGGGTCCTTTGGGCCAAAAAAAATGGGCTTTCAAGCCTTGTATTCATGCCACTTGGCCTTGTGCCTTCGGGCTATGTAATGGGTCACCCTCTACCCAGTCTAAAGAGGTATTTTCTTTAAATAATAAATTCAGGCTTCAGCCCCAACCTTAAAAAAAATACTTGCTCATGGCAGTGATGTTATTCAATTCTCTATAATCAATGAAAAATCTAATTGAATTATCATTATTTTTAAGAAATAAGAAAGGAGAACCCCATGGTTATGGGATATGTCCAATAATTCATTTATCTATTTACTCATGAAATATGTTCTATTACTCGAAAAGTTCATTTTGAACCGTTGGATAAAAGTGTTTTGAAATTGTCTTAGAATAAAAACTATGTCCACAATAAATTAAACTTCCCAATTATGTATAATATTAGGAAAATCATTGGAAAATACATCTAGATAATCATTTATTGTTGGAACATCATTAATCTGAACAATTCTTTTCTTTTCAAAAATATGTGCATCGTAGAATTCATTTATATCTTTTAGTATTTTGTCAGCTTCAAAATATGTTATGAGAGGTATATGTTGACTCTTATTCACAAACTAAAAGTCAATCTAGAATGAAAATTCTTTTCCGATATAGTTAATATTTTTAGGATAAATATACGTACTATCCATACCAATAATAACATAAAACTATTTTAGATGAAAATAATAAGGGATTCATTCAGATGTATTCCATAGACAAGGATGAGAAGATTCTTTTAATATAATTTTCTCTCAACATTTACGCCAAGTGTTTTGACTATATGTTTTGGATTTATTTCTTAAGGTGGAATTACCAATTTACCAGAAAATTTCTCAAAAATGGAAGAATATGTATATCTGAAATCAAACAACACATTGGAATACTCTGAATAAACAAATGCACTTAATAAAACATCATTTGATAGACCAAACAACTATTGCAGTAGTTGTAATTGATTTAACCACACCTTTCTAGTAATTTATTAGCTTATTAACATCATTTGAGTTATTCTTCAGACAATAATTTAAATAACTACCAATGTCATTTCACTTAAAACATATTACCGACTATTAATCAGATTTTTTCATACAATTACCCTGATCTTTTTCATAGAAAATATGATCCTTAGGTCCCATTTTTACACATTGGAAGAACATAGAAGAATTAAAAAAGAATTACCCTGGGTCCTTTCCACACTAATTTTCAAAAACATTAATCTTAATTTTCATATCATATGTATTTTTTGAAGAATTATTCAATTTCACCTACCATGTTAACCTCATATTATGTAGTTTTCAATGAACACCTAATTGGCTTCACCTTTAAAATAATATACAGTATGAAAATCCTTTTGATTGGATGAACACACATAAAATACAAAAAGAAAATAAACTTCTTTAATCCAATATTCAACTCACCCAGGGTTAGATGATCATTTGAATGATAGTGTATATTTCCTCCTTTATGATCCACTGCTGACTTGTTCCTATGTGGTTGATCTAGATGATCTTGTGCATGGATGAAACCTCCACTTACAACATGATTCAACTACACTAACCATGTAAGAAACTACTTAGTTCAGATTCTAAACATCTCAAGTAGTTGATTTGGAAGTTGGTTTTTATCTTAATGTCATCCCAATATAACTTCCCTATTTCCTTTACAGAAAAACATTCTAAATAATCATATCACAAACAATGCAAGATGGTAATATTCGTATTCTATATCTTTTAAATTTTACCATAAAATGAAAAATATTTCACAAATATTATATTACCAATATCCTAACCCTTAATGTTATATAAACAGACCTATGATACCAACTATAGGGCCGCAACCGAAAAATAGAATAATCATGATTAAGTCAATAGTACACATTGATGATATTTTTAAGTTTATCATTTTAGTGAATTAATCCATAATTATTACATTTAAAGTGGATACAACTAAAATATTATCAATATTGTCCATAATATAAAACATTCTAAATAAAAAAATTATTTTTCTTGATAAAAATCTTCTTGATTTAATCATTTTTCTTACCCATCATTATACCCTATTAAAATATTTTAAAAACATGGGATGCGCACAAAATGATTAGTGTGGGATATAAAATAAGGAAATAAAATGTTTTTCCATGTATAAATATTCATCCATGAAATCATAAGAATCCTAAAAAACATTATAGAAATCATAAATCACAATGGTATCATGTGGAATTTATATCATACTTACGTTGTTGCTTTAACAACAACATAAGAAGTAATGTTCATGGTTACATTTGGAATAACCATAACTGTATATTCCCTAAATCTCATAGGCTAAAACTTATTTTTCAACTCCTTCTCATTAGAAAAATCATTAGAGAGATGCCATAGGCTCACCCACCCTCAGTTTATCATGGAACCACCCATATACATAAACAATTAGCATGAACCATAACATAATCATAATAGATAAAACAACCATAAATGAAAAATAAAATTTCTATATTACAATCACAAGGCGTCATCTTGAGATATTGACATAATAAATCAATTATCAAAACCATATTCCATACAATAATATATGAAAATGGATTATAGTATTTATTTTTTCTTTTAGAAACATCATGGCTGGTAGAGGAACCCAAATATCAACTGATGGTTATGGCTACAAAAAAAGTCGTTGTTGCCGCATACATTAAAAAATATTACTTTTGTCATTTAGTAAAATGTTTAATAGAAAAATAATCCCTTTCTAATTTTTTAAATTATATTAAATGTAAAATAGGTATATTATACACCGTATAAAAGATGGTGGTGTATATTATCAATATATGCATCAATGAAAGGAGATTGAGATGAAGTCCTTTACTGTGAGTCTGACTCATCATGTACAATATTTATATTCTTAAACAAAAAATTAGAATAATTTAAACTTGATTCAAAAACTTTTTCAGGGTTTTTAATTCTTTTATAAAACTTATTATCATGTTATAAACATTATATAATTATTTATGTTCATATCGCATGTTTTGTCAATATTCGGTACTTGAGTTGAAAATAAACAAGGTTTTGATGGCACTAGTCCATGTGGTAATAATTCCATCATCTCCAAAATAATATTCATGAAATAAGTTACACTATTATAAATAAATAGTACTTTTTATATCAAACCATTAATTATAGTTTGGAAAAATGAACAATGTTATATTCATTGAAACGGTAGGCCGCACATACAAATGAGTAACGTTTTCATTTTTCATTGATCATTATTAAAATAAGGTTATTTTATTTTATATTTAAATAATTATCATATTATTATTATCATCATAATATTAATTTAAATATACATACATATATCATACATGTTATGTGGTGGAGAAAAAATATTCACATCACTTCCTGGACGTGATAGCTCAGACATATGCACGAATGACATAATTGTTTTTATGTGTATAAAATATAAGAAAATAATTGAAATATTTCTTTAAAATGATAAATATGTCATGAATATCACATATGGATATTAATCCCATCATTATAACTAATCTTGACAGGCAGTAATGGAAAACAAACTAAATTTGTTTGTGGAGGTGATAATTCAGACCTATACACGATCAATTAATTATGTCCACATTTGATTATATAGAGATGGATTTAGGGAATTATTTTAACATAATAAAATATAAATATACTTAGGATACTGGTTTTATAATTTCTTCTTTGAAGAAGAATAATTAATTGAAGTGGAATACGAAATGAAATATAATATCATAAAAACGATACATATTCTTCTATTGATCACATTTTAAGAACACACTAACACCTATAAAAAGGGTGTTATTCCGAAACTAAGGTAACAAAATTGTGAAGAGGGATTATAGAAAGATGTTTGGGAAGAAATTTTCTGAACCAAAAGGCTTTTTATGTGTTATAATTTTATAACAGAGTGTATCCATTTATAGGAGAGGGGAGGGGCTCCCATGGAAATTCTTAAAATATTAAATTAATATAAATTAATTATTTAAAAAATATACATAAAAATTGGAATATGATAAAAATAGATAGGGATTGGTTGAAATCCTATTATAACATAATTTATATAGATGTATTTATTTTATTTAAAACCATATCTTTTTGGTGTACCATTAGTTATTGTCATCTGATTTTAAAAGTGGTGACAACATTTTAATTACTATGTGTTTATTAATTTTTTTATATGTGATAAATATCACATTATTTCCCACAAAATAAACTTTTAGACCATATAATATTCAATTTTTTATTTTAAAATAATTTTAGTATTTTTTAATAATTTAATTATTTTCTATTTTTATAAAACATCAATTATGTCAATTTGTACACTATTAGTTTAATCGAATTTAAATAAAGTCAAAACATAGATATAAATTCAAACCAAACACATTAATAGTATTATAACTTTTTATATTCATATATAAAAATCGTGTATGATATAAATTATTTCAAATAAAATTTATTTTATTATTTATAATAACATTTATTTCATTCTTTTTTTAATAATGAAATCACATCATCATCATTGTATCATAAATAAATTTTACTATTGAAATTATTACAATTTATAAAAAAATACCATGATTTAAGAAATATTATTATATTAATAATAACTATTTATAATATAATATATCAATTATATAAACTTGTATTACAGTTTTTTATAATACGACTCATGTTTATGATATTTTTGACTTTACATTAAAATTAAATGGTATAATTGTCATTTTCACATCCATGTGGCATAAAAATGCAAAAATTTCTCCCTGAGGGTTTTCATGGTCGTCCATAATTATACAATGATATTTGGAATCAGTGTTACATTTTTTATATTATTATAGTATAAATTTTATCATTATTTTTTCGATTCACCCTTTAACTGTGGTAAATAAAATACTAAAGTTAATATTAACCAAAAACAAATTTTATCCTACTAAACAATGTTTTCATACTAATTAAAACCATGTATGTTATTTTTGAATATTAAATTAATATATGTGTCAATAAAAAATTTAAAACTAATCTCATTTTCAGAACGAGGAAACATGTTTCTAAATAATAAAAACCATCAAATGATTGAAATGTGTTTATATCAAATATAAATATGAAATTACATCTAATAACCGACTTTAGATAAAATGAAAAAACATAATTATATATAAACATTAAAACCAATTCAAGTGATATTATTAACAAGAAAAACAAATATGACCAAAAGATTGTTTAGAATTAAAATACATTATATTCATTATTCATTGAAATACGAATTTTATGAGAAAAATATAGAAATATAATAAATGTAATTTTTTCCTGTCTTTAATCATAATAATAAGTTAATTTTAAATAATTGAACATATTCAATTGAAAAAATGTATTAAAAAAGGGTTCAACATCAAAATGTGTTAAAACTACCTTTTAAAAATATTAGATTATTTTATGATGAAAATTGGGATTATTCAAATTTGAAGGAATTGATATTTATTATATAAATATATAAACATTAAATAAAAAATTGTAAGAATAATATAGTTATATATTTTCATTCTTGGAAAAACAATGGTTATGGTGTAACTTCCATTTAAAATAATAATACTAATAATGTATAATTTTTCAGTATAACTCGGTCTTGTGTTCAAGAGAAGATTTCAGAGACACCCGTTATTGCATGTAGAGTACGATATCATAATTATCTTCTAATTTTTAGTAAAATTAATATCTGATTCATTCATATTAATAGTAATGTAGTTATATAATTTTATAATTACCTAGGATGTTACATTAATCCTTGAAAGGATGGTATTATGGACAATATAATACATACATTGAATTGGGAGGGATTAAAAGAATTTATTTTGGTATTTCTTTCTAAATATATGACTAGATTTATGTTTGGGTATGATAGGCGAGGGGGTGTCATTTTAATGGTGTACAAAATGACAGACATAGAATTTATTAGAAGATTAAAATTTATTAATGTACTACATAATAAAAATTATTTAATATATATCACAAAAATAAAATTTATGAGATACGTTCAATATTTTCCTATCAAATAGCCATTTAGAAGGATTATTTGAAAATATCACCCATATCACTTTTTTTAACCCCAGATTAGCCATTTTTAACCTTAATTGTGGCATCAAAATATCTTTATTTTTTTACTATTCACTATGATAAAAAATTATTTATCAACAATTAAATTAAAATAAGTCTTCTTATTAAAATTATATAATCCCTTATATGTGAGTGAATTTTGATATGTCATAAATTTTCATATTTTATAACTATCTAAAACACAATGAAACCCCATCTTACAAAAATTCATATCGTGGTCTTAAAACATATTTTACACATATTATGTTCTTATTAAAAATATATTAAATAATAATATATTATATTGAGTATATTATCTAAAAAATTAATAAAATCCATTAATAAAAATATATTAATTTACATTATAATGATAATAAAAAATTTCTTGATGAACTATTTTTAAGAAATGAGTATTTAAAGATAGAAATGAACTAATTCCCAATAAAACAATAATAAAAATTATAATGTAATTAATAATATAATTTATAATTAAAGAAGTGTTATTTTACATTATGTTCAATGTCAAAACTTAATTGGAATACACTATTAAAATAAATAACTTTTATAAAAAAATTCATTATTTTTCACTATTCACTAAAAAATAATTCTTAAAAAAAATTAAAACATTCCCGATAAGATAATATTGACATGATTATTTTAAAAAATCATATTTATTACCATATGGAAAATTATAAATTACGGTATATATTAATTTTAATTTTAATATATAAAATGTAATAAAACACATTTTTGAAGAAAAAATATTTTTTTATCCTAAAACCACTACAATTAATTGAGTTCATATTTATTATGATTAGTTTAATATAATAGAACTATTTAAAACCATTGAACATTTATTAATACTTTGAATATTACTATTCATTTAATTTAATTTAATGAATAGATTTTAATGGATTACTATATCATAATTTTATTTAGGCATGGGGTTGCACATAATGAAATCTTTCGAATACTTAATATTTATATCAAAGGATATGCATAAAAGTTTATTTGGTGTTACGTTCTACCATAAATAGAAATGAATTTATTATTAAAAATTATATGTGTCTAATACAAAAAATGATGATATCTCTCTTTATAATATACTTAGGGTCCCATGGAGGTTATTATATTTTCGATTCTTCAATATAATATTAACTATGAATGTTTATATGTTCCATAGAAACCTATATCTAAAATAATATATTTATCCCATTCATTGTTCTTATGAATGATCAAGTTCTAGTGGTACAACCTATGGGATCAGAACATGTGATGTACCATGTTTGTATATTAACAAGAGAGTCAAATGAAATAGATTATGAACTAGAGATAAGTTCTGTTGAATTGTTAAGTTATATGATTTCATTCATACTCAATCATGACTTTCAAAGGGGCCAATATAACTAAGGATCATCTTCTATAAAAAATATTCATGAGTAATACTTCACAAACTTGAAATTATACTCTTCACTGAAAACATTCATTATAACTCTTATGATGATGTTAATATGTTTTTATGTGATATTGAATATCAATGAATCTCTATACCATTTCCATAAATAGATCTGGTCCCATACGATTATTTACCTAAATTCATCCAAGTATATTAGTGTACAAAAATTCCACTTGTAGAGATATTCAGTTGGTGAGATCACAATACTTGATTGAAAAATATTATTATAATAGAATTAGATATGATGATGGGGTTGATATCGACCACCTTGGACTTTTATAGAACATGATTTCCATGTATCCATTTTGTTGTGAATAGTCCAATTAGGCTGAACATATAATTATGGAAGATATACAGTACAAAACCATTTCTCTATATAAAGAGTGTGTAGAATACTTCATGAAAATGATGACGTAAACATCATATCTCCAAAATATACAATTTAATATAGTACTCTATGCAACTCTACCCCTCATATAATGTATCTTTTATAAACATGATGAGGATGTAAATAATTTCTATTAGAAAAGAAGTGTGTTTACTTCATAAAGTGGTAAAATAAAACCAAAATATAATTTGGGAAATTATACATTTTTAGGAACGTAACAATGAAATACGTGGTTATATTTTTCCATTTCAACTATGTTATGGGTAATGGTCATAAATTTTTTTTATCCATCTCTCTCTCATAATAATATTTTTCAATTAAATGGCACCAATAATCATATTTTGAAATATCACTATTAATTTTTATTTAAAAACATATTCACATTGATATTTATATATTTTCTAACATTCAGGATGAATAAAGAATAATGAGCTTGGAACATCATCTTGTTGCCCCTTCTTCTAATATATTATTGACAGAGGTCATAATATATTCCTATATAGTATCATTTTATAACAATAAATGCTAGTATCAAGAAATTTTATAATATTCTTTTAAATATCGTCATCCAATTTTTTTCCCTTTGATCCTCACAACCATGGATGGTTGAATATATATATTTTATAATGAAAATATTTCTCCCCTTAAAACAATATTTAAGGGCCCATCCCTTGAAAATGATTAAATTTTTTATCTACTGGGATCATCACTATAGATAGGATTTTATGGTCCTTTAGACATAAAGAATCAACCACCTTATTCCACTTCCTAGGGTTATAATGAATTGATTTGTGATAATATTTAATCAACTATGACCATATTCCTTGTGGAATATTAAAATCTTTTAGGGTGAATATACTCTTAAACTCATATGATAGTTATATATTTCACACATTTATCTATATAAATAATACCTCTATATAATTTCTGAAATTATTAACACTTTTAAATCCATGTTATGTGTTCTGTAATATTTTCATGAACTATTTATTTATTTGAGTCATAATCTATCACTTGGTCAATATTTATAAGATCTTATCTAATCCTTGATCTTTTCACAAATATATCTTTCAAACGGAACATCAATACCTTTCTAGTTATCCTGTTCAGTGGATTAGATAGTCACGATAAATTATAGACTACGATTCAATAATATCTAGAAAACCCAATAAATATAGAGATACCAGCCATAATGGTTGGTTTTATATTATATTCAATAATGATTATCTTTGATGAATACACTGAGATACCTTCACATGAGATTATATGAAATAAAAATTAAACATTATATATCCAAAGTTAATAGTTGGTAAATATCAGCATACATTGTCTCATTCTCTACGATGGTTAATAAAAAATTTCATGATATTTAATATTTTACTTCATCTGGGAAAATATAATAATATATTTTATCAATAACATAAAATATTAATCATGGTATCATGTAATTACTCAATTCATTATATAAATTAGTATATTAGTGGAATTTGTAAGGCAAAATGGAATAACATTAAATAATAGAATCCTTACGTCATAAATAATTTCAACTTATTTAGACCATCACATATGAAAATATATTAATAGTATCTATATAGAAAATAAATCATGTATGAATAGTTAACATCACATAATTAATCAAGAAGATCAACAACATGGGTAATATCATACTTATTCATATATGGGGTTATTTTTAGTTCCCATCCGTTAATGTAGATTCCCAGTGATCCATCGTTATTTTTTATAAAAATATCATATAAACTCCATTGAGACACACATGGTAAAATAAATCCCATATCAGGACTATCATGGAGTTTCTTCTCAAATTATAGTGACTCAATTGTAGCCATTTTCAGGGTGTCATTAAAATAGGTGTACCATTAGGTAAAAGTTCAATGGAAAATCAAACAACATGATTGTGAGGAATACATGGTAGATCTTATGGATATATAATAACATACTATAGTATAATTTTAATATATTATATGTTGAGTTTCATTGAAAATATTTTGTTAAAACATGATTTTTAATAGTTATAATGGCCCGTAAATAAAAAAAATTTCATCGATTGAACATATTTATGATCGTTCCAATAGATGGTCAAATGTTGGTACTGAATATTAAACGTGACATCCCATACACAAAAACTAACAAAATTTATATATAAATAATGCTAATACATTTCCAAAAAAATATAGATGGAGGATCATAATATTTTAAAGATGAAAATTCTATCTAACATCCATTATGGAGGAGAAATGGAAATGTGTTTTGGTCGACATACCATTATGATTTTTTACAGTTAAATCTAAATTTATTTAATTAGTATGTGAAATTATAACCATAAACAAATATTCCCAAATAATGTAGTGTGTGGATATAGAATAAAATAATACATTTATAGATCTAGACATGATGGTAAGGGATGATTTTACCACTTTGTTATCATAACCCACATCAGTAAAAGTTAACTTCTGGGATTTCACTATATCACCTAGATTTATAGATAGATGATGATGATCATTTTATTTAACAAAGGGATTCATTCATTTTCTACTATAATTTACATTCTCTTTTCATTTTAATCATTCGAATTAGGGTGGAAATATGTGGTTGTTTAACTCTATTCAAATCATTAGCTAACTTCTTCCCATCAAATTAGGGTTCGATTTACTAATGGAATTCAACTCCATATAAAGGTCATTTAATATCCCACATAATGAACTTTTCTCCATGTTCTCTTCAATACCTCAAAAAAAAACTAATTTTCATATTATTCAATCCATTATTTTTTATTAAATGTTCCTCTGAGTGAAATATTTTTTTTCATATCAAATCTATGATATTGATTGCTAACTCCATTATCCAAATATAATATTGCATCACTTTGAACAATTTAATAGTAGATATTGTTTTAAAACAATGTATAACTCCCTTAAATGAATTGGTTTAAGACTCTGAATAATTTATCCGGCTGATATTCTAGTTGGATGATAATATTACATGGATGCCTCAGAAGTCTTTTAAAATTTTACTCATAACTACTAAAGGATTCATCATACATCTATATTAGATAATGGAACTTCTTCTCTATTTTTATTTGAAGAATAAATTGAAATATATTATTAAAAAATAATATTTTATACTTATCAACTATATCGAGTTAATAAATTAATATTCCCCCTTGTTCTTGAAAACATTCAACCATTGATCTATTTCTGCTTCCAAATTATAAATAGTTAAAATTATTTTTGAATTTTTCAAACATTGTAGAATAGAAATTATCATTTCAATGGTACTGATCTATTGAATAAAAAACTAATGGATTAGTGGACCCACTAATTGAATTTGGATGTTTACTTATGAAGGAATCTATAGAATTTTATCCCCACTTTTTCCTATTTTAATGCTCATCATGGTTCATGGATACATAAAGTCGAGTAAAAAATGAAAATATATCTCATTAAAAAGCCATATCATTTCAATTATCAAGAGTAAATAACTTCATTTCCTATAACATTCATCATTAAGATAAGTCCTTAGAGTTCTAGTAATTTAATATAATCCACAATCATAGTGTGATCATCCATAATAATAATGAAAAAGAAACATAATCATGAAACATATTTTTTACCTTGTCATGAAAAAGGCATTATCATTTAAAAATAGAACTCATTAGGTTTTACCTAGGTCATCCATGGTAACTATATATTCAAATATAGAAAATTATTTTATAATGAAAATTTGAATTAATGAAAGTAGAACCCCAAGGAATGTCTAGAATTTTGTATTGTCCTGTGGCCACTCATCAAGAACTAGTGAGACATGAGGTTACAACTAATCTTCCTTATTCATATTTGTTTCACATAGGTCCATTTGTGATACATAGACATCCACATATAATTATCTATATATATATTTGAATTTTTATTATATAACCTTAATCCTCCCTTATTAATAACATATTTTATTTTTATATACATCAGCTTATCATTATAGTTCTCATAAATTATTCCTCAACCAATTTAAAAAAAATTAAATTACTCTGACACATGTAGAATTTTAAAAAATATTTATAAATAAATATGAAATCTTATTAAACGAATATATAGTACATATCATTATGTTCCACTTTATAACCATTAAGGGCTAGTGTATTTGTATTCAAGGATACAAAAAAAATTGGTACCAAAAATAGATACATCATCTCTAACTATGTTCTTCACAAGTAGATCCTACCTTTTATATATAAAGCTCAGTAGAATTATACATACCAATTGGAAAATAAAATTTTTTAAAGTGTGACCTCATATGCTCTGTAAGGGTAAATTAAGGGTATATTAATGATATTTTGACCATAAAATGAGCATACATGTATGAGAAATTGATATCTAAATTTTCAAAACCACAACAATAATATTGTATATCAAAATAATGAGTCCCTTAATAAAAATTGATTGTTAAAGGTATATGAATCATTAATTAATTAAATAACATGAGGCATGAAAGAATAATATTTTCATAAGAACATTTCGTAATTGAGTGTAATAATGTGATGAATAATCATAATCGTATATGTCCTATGTCAATTCTACACATCATAACATTCATCACCTAGTAGCCTTGGGATAACTACCCATATATATGTTGCAGTCATGGTATAACCTTCAGCGCATTATATTTTGGTAATATGATAACAACTATTGTACCCTATTATTCACAAGAAATGTACATTAAAGTAACATTTTAAAAAAATAACAATTACATAATGCATTGGAGGTATATAATGGACTCACAAATCATGTAATCATAATCTATTTGCATGAATTCCATAAGATTGTAAATAAATTATAATATCAACAAAATATTACCCATATAAAATAATTTGGTTTCTTAATATCCATTCATCATAAATATAAATCCTAAAATGAAATATAAAAAAATTGTATAGTATAATATTTTCCGTAGTGAAGCATATGTACCATCAAAAGATTTTATCATAAATGAAAAATTCATGTTTGATCATTGGTATATTTATTATAGAAAATTCACTTATCATTCTGAAGTCAATAATTTATAATATAATTTGGTTAAATTATATTATGGAAAATATTTTACTTGAAAATAATAATATATTCTGGAAAATTAATCTTCAAATTAATAAGTGTTCATAATAGTGGAAATCATCATATATGCTATCTACATTAAAATAATGATTCATTTCACATTTTAATTAAAAAGACAACATTACCTTATTGGGAAAATAACAATAAGATTACTTTTTACATAATTTTATAGAAATTAATGAATGCGTAAATTTAATATTAAAAAACCATAATTGAATAGTAAAAGAAATTCCTAGAAGTATTTTAATAAAATTATTTACATAGATGAAAAAGCATCCAGACTAAATAGTAAAACAAATCAGTTTTTCTTTGAAACAATTTTTAAGTCTCTCAAGTACATAAATAGAAAAAAATTAATGGAAACATTTAATCAAATTATATAAATTTAGGATTAAAAAATCAAAATATTTTTCTATGATTAAACATAAAATATCATCATTGTAAATTTAGGCATAAAAATAGGTAAAATGTGATTACAAGATAAAACCAAAACCTACTTATTTAATTTCATCATAAGAACTCTAACCACCTATATAATAATTATAAATATATCATAAATTTATTTAATATCCATGTTCTTATTTATCAAAAATTATATTTTACACTTATAAAATATAATCACCCATTTATCAGAAATTCATTTATGCTTATTAAGATAGGTTTTCTCCACTGAGAAGTGGTTAGAATCAGTGGATATCTATTTTTATAACTTTTATTCAAAAGAAATAAAAATTTGAAACATTTTTTTAGTAAAATCCTATATAATTCAATAACTTATCTCGATGTGATCCAATAGAAATGAATGAGTTTTGAACACATGGATTTTTACCTGTTACATATCTATTGTAAAATTTTACTCTATTTTGGGTTTGTGTTATCCTCCCAACAATGGATTGTTTTAATAATATTTACAAGTGACATCCTCTTATAATAAATGATGAGGAATCCCAAAATACATTTTATGAGTCACCCACAACATCAAGATAACACAATGGAGTATAAATATGAATACAAAATTGATAAATAAAAAAATTCTTTCATTGGAAAAAATATATAGATCACCTTTTGTGAACCTCTAGAATATGAAAGAAACAATTACCGATAGGGAATACATTTATTTTTCTACATGGATGTTGTCAATCTCAAAAATATCTCATGAAGATTCATTTTTCATCAGATATTGATAGCCAAATATCTAAACTCAGCTTCAGAATACCCGTGTTTATTATTTTTTGGTTTTCTCACTATGAACTATAATACTTGAATATAAAGGCTCTTCCCATTTTAGGATAATTTTCTATATACTGCTAGTATTATGTATTTTTTATAGATGCTACCAAACAATGGTTCAAATTATTACTCACTTCTACAATAGAAAAAATTTAAAACATTAAATTTCCATGATTCATATAACCATTTAAAAAACATAATCTATTTTGAATTTAGAAACTGATGCCAATAATTATACAGACATGTTGAAATATCATCATAACATCATAATAAAATATTAGTAGAGTACTTAAATTATAAAATCTAGTAGAAATTGAATCTGTATATAGGGATGACTCTAAGATCACTTTGTATAATAATAATCTACCTTGTTTTTTATGAAATATACAATATAGAATATTCACCAAGGTGATTAAGAATTTGGATACATATCAAATTAGAAACATGATTCTAAATTTGCTCCAACTAAAATTGGCTATGTATAAAATTTAATTACATTGAGCAAAAATTGTCTATGTGATGTCTTCATATAAATTGATAAAAAAACTAATTAATTTGGCTAAATTGATGAAACAAATTCTTGAATTTCCTTCATGAATTTATCTTTCCCAATTCATCTATGTATAATAAATGTATAAATGAATATAATCATTGAAAAAATAGTTAATAGGAATAATAATTCACTCAAACTCAAATAGAATTTTTTTTTTCTCCTTCACTAATCTCCAAAATAGTAGTTTGCATCTTGAAACTTTCATCCCTAATATATATATTTATATATATCCATAAAAATAATATCAATAATCTATTTACTACTGAATAAATAATAATGATTGTTATCAAATACTATAAACCAAATTTTCCATGAACCAAATAAACTTCATGTGTTCTCAAAATAATACACAAATCCTTAGGGTTATTCAATCTCATTCTTTAGATATATTAAGAATCAATTGAAATCCACCAAACTCACCATACCTCATACCATCTCTAGCATGTTACAACCTTCACCATCGCTTTATAATAATGATTTAATGACGATTTTTTTTAACTCAAGTATATAACTACCTTTATCCTTCCTCACAATCATCCTTCATCATGAGATCCTTCTATTATATGTCATCAATGTTTGTACATAGTTTACATCATAAAATATTTTCTCCCATTGAACATATAGTAATACTCAACCATTATCATATAATTCCCTCTAACTTTGGAACTATAATCCAATGGACAATGAAATATCTCTAATCAATATAATATTATGAATGTGGGGATGGATGAACATGAAATATCATTCTAAATTAGAAAAACATATCACGAGGCCTATAATTTATAAATATGATTCCAATTTTTCCTTTAAAAAAAATAACAATTTCATTTCTCATTAATCCACCCATTCACTAATGAAATTATAATGAATTTCAAAATTTATATACAATCAGTGTTGAATATGATTGTTTTTAGGATTAATCAATAATACAGTTATTGTAATAAATAATCTCAAATATTTTTTGGATATCATTCTTTAAATTTTGTAGTTGATTCTCTATCCAAAGGCCTATGTAACTAAATGTGTCACCAGCGAATTCACTAATTTATAATCACAGAAGTTCACTGAATAGAAATTCTTATTATAATAGATAAAAAAACTATAACCAATGAATAAAATACCACTTAATATGTATCTATATATTTGAAATCATAGGCCTAATCTAAATCAATGTAATTAATAGAATCCATAACTACACTATACTGGTTTAGAATTGAATAATGTTTATGTACATTAATGTTTTACATAATTTATCTACATTCATTCATTCATGACACCATCATTTCACATTGATACCATTCACATAGAATCACAACATGTGGAATTTATCTATTGGATGAGGTGAGACATATTTGGAGGCATATAATTCTTCTAACAATCATATTATCGACCATGTTTTATTATTCCTCATTTATAAATTTTCTTCCCACTAATATAGGCGCATAATCATCCTTTCCATCTTGCATTTCAAATTATTTATATGTTATTTTCATAATTATCGTATAAAATAAATAAACACTAATTTTTTTATATAAATATGTTATCACCAAAATTAGTTAAATTTCCCCAAAATAGACTTCTCCTACTTCTTTTATATCTTAATATAAAAGTTTTTATAGATGTAACTTATATTACTAGACACAATTATTTCAACCACCTAATCATTCACCAATTGTTTGTCAGAACAATCATTCTTCAAGTACATGTTTGTATCACTTGTTACTCTGTAAACAATCATTTTTCTTAAATTTTACTCATGTTTATAATAGTATATCCATTCATCTCATTTGAAATAAAAATATTATTTCTTTTATCCCTAGTTTATACTTCTATCATTGATAAAAAAGGATTCCTTATGGTATTTTATAAAAACACTACCTTATGATCAATGTTCCAAATTTAAGGCATTATATAAATTTCATAAACATCTAATGTTTATGCATTATCATTTCTAAGATCATATTTATTTTATAATATATAAAAACAGGAGAAACTTTACCTTCAAATTCATGCCTTCCATTTATGAATATCCTTTTTAAACAAATTCAATATTATTCTATATGAATTCACCATTCAATTTCAATATTCTTCATGAAAACCCATTTTGGGCCTATAATATTTATATTTTATTGTATGGGATCCAGTTTCCATGAATAATTATTCCAAATTTTTTGAGAACTCTGTTCATTTCATTTATCCATTCACCATAATTTATATAATAAACAATTATTATTTCTACATCCTGTGAATCAAAATATATAAGAATTTTGTATCACAAAATTCTCTTAATGTTAACTGTTTTATTCTATTTCACAATGATTTTTTCCTTTTCTACAAGAATATTTAATATCTGAATGTTATTTTTATTGATAAAAATACATTCATTATCCTAATCAAAACATTCCAAAATTTCATGAACAAATTTTTCCCAACATTTGAAACATTCAATCGTTTTCCCAAATTTGTTTGTTACTATTATCTATAGAAAACATAATTTATTCTTGAAACCAGGGAACTTTTTTTCCAATGTTTTCATCAATTTGAACATAAAACTCTTACTCATATATATGTAATGGTTTATTAAAGAATATTTACCTTCTACTATGTCATAAATATCCCAATAATACCCCATCATCATCATTTTAGTTAGCCTTTCCTAGACTTATTTTATTGATTTAATAATAATAATGAGTACTAATGAAGATGAAATATTTATTTATAGGATAATTTTGGTACCACGTGTAATAGTGTGTACCTTGTGTTTCATATTTTATATAACTTATATTCTAAATATAAAAATAAGTATTTATTTCTCCTATGCATAATACTTTTGAGACATCATTCTTAGCTAGCCTGGATATTGCCATTTCCAAAATGCTCCAACTATCCATTCATACAACACTATTATGTTGTGGGGTATATGGTGTGATATTGGGAATTTGGATTCCATTGTTTCCATGATATGATCAAGTAAATGAATCATTATAACGACTGTAGCCTTTTACACATAACATTAATTGATTTTAGGCATAATTAAACATCAGAGTAGATGCCAAGGATCGTGAAGTCTGGTGTATTTGATGATTAGGAAAATAAAATGTTAAACATTGGGCTAAAATAAACTCTTATTTATTTAACATTCCTAAATACATTATAATTTACTTTGAGACCTTACGTCTACATAGGGTACTTAGGGGATCATATGAACAAAGGGATGAGCAAAAATCCAAGTCAAGGGACATTTATATGAACAAAGCATTAGAAAATGGGATAGAAGGAATAAAATGATGATATAAACATGCATGTAAAATATATAATCATAACATATTAACCTATAATCATGAAATCATTGATTCATAGTAATTTAAAAGTAATATAAAACCTGACTTTAACATGATTTAGGGCTTACCACCAAGACTATTTCACATGGTAGCACAAGACAAGGCTAACCACCGGGACTATCGCACAAAACATCACATGAGACTCAAATTTAAAAAATTAATTGGGTAACTATCTAGGTGAACCCATTATAACTTTTCATGAATATGATTTCCTCATAAAGAATCCTAGACAATCAATCTTAGATAGATAGGTGTTTCCTAGGGAAATAATTGGGTATCAAAATCATATAATAAAGAAGAACAAATGGAAAAATATAAAAAGTGACCATGAAATAGAGGAATGAATATATAAATAGAAATTCATAAGGTGAAATATTCTTGTATCATGGGGATTTATATCATGTAAACATGAAAACATGTAAGAAAATTATTTATGAAATTTTTGTTATAAGTCATTTTTGTGATGTTTTAAGGAAAATACTATAGAGCCTTTAAAATATAAAAGGATACAATCATTTATATAAAATTAGAAGTTAAAAAAGATAGTATTCATAATAAAAATAATTATTTTATAAATAAAATGGTGGATTATAACAAAAAATACATTTCACTTGAAATTATTTAATAATTCAGGAAGTTCTCTCAGAACATGATTGCTTATCGAGAAGTATAGGGGAGGGTATCACTTAAAAACATGTATATCCCAGAAAGAAAATGATACAAGGGACATGATAAATGAATTTGCTATATGTTCACAGAATTTAATAAGATTCACATAAAATTATATGATATCTTAATTTTGGTAAAAGTAAAATATGTTAACCCAAAGGAAGAAAGGAGGTTTCGGTAGAATCACTTATGAATTATCAGAATGGTATCAAGTGTACATAAGAGTGATAATTGAGATTGAAAGGGGTTTATCATCACATATTGATAATGAATAATGTATTGGGGATGTGAAAAATCCTACCCCATAATTAAATATTACACATAAAAGGGCATAACATAGAGGACATTCTCAAATTACTGTGAAATAGAAAATATCCCTTACCTTATGTTTGATGGTGTTCTCCACATGATATTAGTGATCTGAATATTAAAATTAGGTTCATTAAATAATACTTAAAGAACCAATATTACATGTAATTTATTTACTATAATATTTTTAAGTCCATTCATGACCTTTTTTATTGGTTATGAGGTTCAATTTCATTGTTTGGATCCGTTTGTGTCATGTTCAGTTCACATATATACATGAACGGATAATTACGTAAAATGGGGATGGTTTTATATAATTGGTGTTTGATTAGTCACTGAAAGTGGCTAATATTAATTGTTAATATCTTTATATTCATTGTTCCAAAGTCCATAAACATTGTTTTTAGTGCATTACATAAATAGAACTTCATTTCTCATCAAAAATGCAATTCATGTTTAAAATGCAAATTTGGGCCCAATCATTCATTTGTTTTTTGACAATATTATATTCATTTTCTGAATTTGAAATTTTGGGATATGATTGAAAACTTTGTTTGGAACATTTTATCTTTTAGGTCCGATGGATGAATCCCAAAGGAAGATGGAGAATTTTGCGCCTGAAGCCAGAAACTTGCTGGAAAAAGCATAATGGGCCTAAGGCCCATCAAACAAATGTGGGGCCCAGAAACCAAGCCCAATGAAGCTCAAATTTATACAGTAGAAATATAAAAATATGAAGATCATTTTATTCAATTGTGGTCGGAGCTAATTCTTATTTTTTCATGATAATAAAGGGATCTAAAGTTGAGATTTAAATGGTGGACTCGTCATTAATGCACCGAAATACGTCCCACCATTTAGACCATAACTTACACACGGATGAGCCAAATTTCCTGAAATTTTGAGAGATTCTAGAAGACACATTTACGAAGATATTTTATATTTATGACACCTTCGGATTCGGCCATATGAAGTGTCAAAGGCACACGTCAAAATGGAGAACGAATCTGGACAGTTTTCCGGGTCAACTTCGAAACGTCAATTTCCTTTTGATTCTTCACCCTCCTTTTGACTCTCTTAATTGTTGGGGGGTGAATTTATTGTTGGGGGTGGACATAAGGCTCATAATATGCCTTTATAAGGAGCTTGTGGTGAAGGGAATAATAATCTAACATTTTCCTTTGAATTCAAGTTTTTCTTTCAATTGTAATTTCCCGCTTTCGTTTTGTAATGGCATCGTCAATTTTTCTAATGTAAGTTTTTCATTCACGTTTAGTATTTTAATAAAATTTATTCTTTTTCACTTTTTATTTTCCTTTTCTTCACACGTTGATACCGTTGAATCGTAGTGTGAATTTATTCACACCCACACTTGTGAATTCATCACACAACGGTGGAGTGTTCATTTTGATTAATGTTTTTTTTCTTTCTTCTTCAATCCCACTTCTTTAAGTCAATTACCCGCTTCCATTGATAGAATAACATCAATGGAGGGCTAACCTTTTATGGGTTGATCCTAGGGAGTTGCATGAGTTGGATTGAATGTTATTTGATGTTCTTAAATTCATAAATTTGTTCTTTATTTTAAGAGTTCCTTTCTTTGATTTATCTTCTTCTTTGTCTTCACCGACTTTAACGATGACAAATTTTGAGTTCTAGTACGATCCAATTCCTTGGAGTGATCATTTAATTGATCCTCTAAGTGAATTGGTGATTAGCCTTGAAATTGTTTATGGATTAAATCGGAGAATGATATTGAGGAATTATTTCATTTAATGGATACCTCTTGAACCGATGAACAGAAAATCAAATGAAAAACAAATACATCCAATCAAGCCCAAGAGACAACCTAGGATCAACTCACCTTAATTAGTTGTTTTAATTCAAGTAATTTTATTGGTTTTGTTCTTTAAATTAAATAAATATTTCTTCAAATCAATCAACACCATAGTTGGCCACTTCATATCCAATCCCGCATCAAATCAAAGTGTCTCAAGGTTTCTTCTTCGGTCCCTGTGGATTCGATCCCTACTTGTACTTCAACGACCGCTTTTACCAGTAGGGTAAATTTGTGCGCAACCAAAATTTTGGCGCCGTTGCCGGGGACCAAGTAAGTTCCTTAGACCAAAAAAATCCTCTTTTCTCACCCCAAATTCTCTATTCTCACCCTAATTTCTCTTCTCTTTTCCCCTTTCTATTTCTGTGTGTCCAAAAAAACCCCAAAACTAATTTTCAATCAATTCCAATGGATTATCCTCCAAAATACCCTTTCATAAATCAATGCTGTAATCAAGTCGGAAATCAATATTGGGAAACACCTCACATAGGGAATTTCATTGACCAATCCTTAATTGAATACACCACACCAGATGATATGTACAATCAATGGGATGCTGAATGTTTACAAGATCAATTTCCATACCTATAAAGAATGATTGAAAAGATAAATAATGAGAAATTCCATGATGTACAAACATATATCAACCCTAATCCTGAAAAAATTCTTGAACAATTGTGTGAATAAATCGATAAAATGAATTCAGAAGTTTCATCTTTCAGATTAGAACTACAAAGCTTTAAGACTTTTGAGGAACCCGTTCCCACTCAAGATGTTCTTTCCTCATCATTGATAGATGAATCTTTTATCCCAAAAACCTCCCATGAATTGAAAAAAGAACTAACCTTTGGATATGGGATAACTGAACAAGATCAAAGAAATGTTGAAGGGTATTTAAATCAGGATGAAATTAATTCACAAGGGGAGAATTTGCCTTCATGGATTGAGTGTTCAGAATATTTCTCCAATAACAATTTTTTAGAATCACCGATCATTTAACTATTGGGAGATATAACAAATATTTTGTCTATACCCACTCATGAAATTCAAATGGAAAATTTTGGGGTGAATCATCTTTTCAAAAGGAACCAATTCTTTCAAATGTTTTTAAAGAAGACACCATTTTTTATTCAAATTATCATTCTTCTTTAGGAAAATTCAATGAAACTAAACTCAACATCATCATCCTTCATTCCCCAAACAAGAATTACATCATAGGTGATACCCACGACCATAATTTATTCATTCATTCTTCTCATGAAATAAATAATGTTAGATTGAACCTTGACGTCTTAGGCAAGACAAAAAATGCAACTAGATCAACCATTTCTGACATTCCTTGTATCTTCAGATTTATTTTAGAACATGGATTTATACAAGGAAAAGATTCTAAAAAAACAATCAATATCTATCAAGTTGAAGTGGAGAAATATGGGTTCATTAAAATGATGAAAGTTGGAATTGGATAAGTTGGGGGTACAAGTCGGGCTAACGATGTTAAACAAAAGCGCTACATGGGAGGCAACCCATGGTTTTCATGTTTCTAATAATTTTGAATCATTTTTTTTCATATAATAAATTACCATAAACTGTTGACCTGTTCTTCTTTTATGAGTAAGTATGGGTATGAAAGGGGAGCGCCATATTCATCCGTGTCACATGGTGTGATCTCTGAGTAATACCTTACCCAGAAAATATAAAGAAGACAATGTATCATCAGTTTATTTTGTTTTGTTTTATTTTTTTATAGGTTAAAAAAAATAAAAGGACATGTTGAAATCCATAAGGAAAATCCATTCACCACCATCCAAGCCTCTGAGACTCAAATCCAGGATTGAAGGGAGACTATGGCATGCGCTATCATCATCAACCACCAGGTGACTTCATTCCATGATTTTCATTTTAAATTTCTTCATTGAACTCCTCTCCTACCCCCTTCTAACTTTTCTTTTCTTTAAACACTGGGGACAATGTAATTCTATGTTGGGGGAGATAAAATTTTTTTTTTTTGTGAATAAAAACATGAATGAAAAGAAAAATTCCATTAACCATAAACATGATAACACACATTTCAAACTCTGAAATTGGATATCAAATAATTTTGTATGCCTTGATTCTGATTTTAATGAAAGTTTAAGTTCATGAGAATAGTTTTTTGAAAGTGCGGTGTCTGATGTGATTTTTCAATGTTTACAATTTCATCCTCTTAATAAAAATGCCACAATGCACGTCTACTAGATCGTGGGTGTAAATTTGAGTTCTTGGGTCCCTTTCATTATAGCATAGGGTTCTGGGGTCACTTTTAGTTTAATTTGAGTATCCAAAAAAAAAACAAAAACAAAACAAAAAAATGACCACATAGAGTAATGTTTTGTCCAAATGTGTGGCGTCCGACACTTGGGGATTGTGACTCCATAGTTGTCTTGCATAGAGTTAGGCTTTATATCTCTATTATAGAGCATGAAATTGACAATATGTGTGGCGTCCGACACTTGGGGATCGTGACTCCATAGTTGTATTACCCAGAGTTAGTATTTTCATATCTATTGTGGTTAAAAAAAAATAAAAAAAAAATAAAAAAAGGATACTCATCTTAAGGTTTAATGTGATTCCCACCTAGCGCTTCCATTTTTTCCCCTTGAACAATAAAATGCGCCCCATATCTTTTATGATGCACAACACTTTATCATGCTTAATTGGAATTGGATGAAATGTGGAAATGAATTTGAACAAAGGAATGGGCTTGGTCTTGGGATATTCTTATGGACCAAGCTTGTTTTAAATTATTTTGATGGGTTCCATAATTTTTTTGGTATTAGATATTTTGGTGAGCAATGTGTATTAAAATGTTTTTGGAAAAGGGGATTTGAATTTCATATTTGTAATTTATTTTGCTCGGGACTAGAAAAACTCAAGTTGGGGGGTGTGATTAGTCACTGAAAGTGGCTAATATTAATTTTTAATATCTTTATATTCATTGTTACAAAGTTCATAAACATTTGTTTTAGTGCATTACATAAATAGAACTTCATTTCTCATCAAAAATGCAATTCATGTTTAAAATGCAAATTTGGGCCCAATCATTCATTTGTTTGTTGACAATATTATATTCATTTTATGAATATGAAATTTTGGGATATTATTGATCACTTTGTTTGGAACATTTTATCTTTTAGGTCCGATGGATGAATCCCAAAGGAATATTGAGAATTTTGCGCCTGAAGCCAGAAACTTTCTGGAAAATGCATAATGGGCCTAAGGCCCATCAAACAAATGTGGGGCCTAGAAAACAATCCCAATGAAGCTCAAATTTATACAGTAGAAAGATAAAAATATGAGGATCATTTTATTCAACTGTGGCCGGAGCTAATTCTGATGTTTTAATGATGATAAATGGATCTTAAGTTTAGATTTAAATGGTGGACTCGTCATTAATTCACAGAAATCCGTCCCATCATTTCGACCATAACTTACAAACGGATGAGCCAAATGTCCTGACATTTTGAGATCTTCTAGAAGAAACATTTACTAAGATATTTTATATTTATGACACCTTCGGATTCGGCCATATGAAGTGTCAAACGCACACGTCAAAATGGAGGATGAATCTGGACAGTTTTCCGGGTCAATTTCGAAACGTCAATTTCCTTTTGATTCTTCACCCTCCTTTTGACTCTCTTAATTGTTGGGGGGTGAATTTATTGTTGGGGGTGGACATAAGGCTCCTAATATTCCTTTATAAAGAGCTGGTGGTGAAGGGAATAATCATATAACATTTTCCTTTGAATTCAAGTTTTTCTTCCAATTGTAATTTCCCGCTTTCGTTTTGTAATGGCATCGTCAATTTTTCTAATGTAAGTTTTTCATTCACGTTTAGTATTTTAATAAAATTTATTCTTTTTCACTTTTTATTTTCCTTTTCTTCACACGTTGATACCGTTGAATCGTAGTGTGAATTTATTCACACCCGCACTTGTGAATTCATCACACAACGGTGGAGTGTTCATTTTGATTAATGTTTTTTTCTTTCTTCTTCAATCCCACTTCTTTAAGTCAATTACCCGCTTCCATTGATAGAATAGCATCAATGGAGGGCTAACCTTTTATGGGTTGATCCTAGGGAGTTGCATGAGTTGGATTGAATGTTATTCGATGTTCTTAAATTCATAAATTTGTTCTTTATTTTAAGAGTTCATTTCTTTGATTTATCTTCTTCTTTGTCTTCACCGACTTTAACGATGACACATTTTGAGTTCTAGTACGATCCAATTCCTTGGAGTGATCATTTAATTGATCCTCTAATTGAATTGGTGATTAGACTTGAAATTGTGCATGGATTAAATCGGATAATGATATTGAGGAATTATTTCATTTAATGGATACCTCTTGAACCGATGAACAGAAAATCAAATGAAAAACAAATACATTTAATCAAGCCCAAGAGACAACCTAGGATCAACTCACCTTAATTAGTTGTTTTAATTCAAGTAATTTTATTGGTTTTTTTCTTTAAATTAAATAAATATTTCTTCAAATCAATCAACACCATAGTTGGCCACTTCATAGCCAATCCCGCATCTAATCAAAGTGTCTCAAGGTTTCTTCTTCGGTCCCTATGGATTCGATCCCTACTTGTACTTCAACGACCGCTTTTACCAGTAGGGTAAATTTGGGCACAACCAGTGTTATATGTTGTTATTGAAAATAAATAATTTTACTTGGTTGTAAATTTCATTATTTTACATGGATTTATGATTAATCATTATGTAAAACACACGTGAGAACCATTTGGGTTAATTGACAGTTTTTGAAAACCATGAACACGTCATGTTTTATAAATGAAAACCATGTGTAAAAAAAGATTCAAGACCCTCATATGAGACATAATACATATGTTTGTTCAAATATGAAAATGGTTTTTTGACGAAAATTGAAAATTATAATGGTAATTGAAAACCCATCGTTATTAATGTGGTAAATGAACACATCTCGGATGGTATCTTTACTACTATTATAAAAGAACAGTAAAAGAGAGATGATAAAAATGTATCCCCTTATCATTACAACATTCCAGTAAATATAAGGTATTTTACTTTTCATAATAATTTGTATGAGGAGAGGTAACGATAGAAAAGAAAACAATGCAACATGAAAGGAAAGTGAAAGAAAATAAAAGTAAAATTTATCTATTGATTTAATCTTCCTTGAGATCCTCGTAAATTGAGAAGATATGGTATTTTGAAGAGACTAAGGGATTTTGGACGTGGGTGAGGATCTTGGGATGTTATTTGGGAATAATTTAGGTGAGACAAAATTCTTGAGAGGTGTGAATAGAAGATGTAATGATTAGTGGTATTTTGAGTAGAGGGGAGGTGAGTTTTCATAATATTATATTCATTAATTTATTATTTCTCCACACAAAAATAAATTGTAATGATTAAATAAACAAGAATAGTAATTAGTGTATGTGAGATCGATATTTGGGTCTAACATCAATCATGATTTCAGGAATAGTGGATTTAAATTATAATATATTTAAACTGTAAATTAATGTATTTTTCTATTCACCAAAAACATTCTCGAATTTTAGAAAAATCCCAAAAATTTACCCTAACCTTTTTTCAATGTGTAGAATCCAAAAATGAAATAAATTTTTCAAATATAATTTTATAAATTTAATTAATTTAATTTTTAATAAAAATCACATTTTACTTGAAAAATACAAATTTTATAACTATAACTGCATTTATATTGCTTTCAAAAATTACATAATGTCTTATAAAATAATTATAAAACTAGAAGACACAAAATTATTAATATATGGACAGATTTTAAGAATATTTATTTTCTTTTAATCTAATTAGTTTATTATAATAAATTATTTATGACTTATAAAAATACCAATACTTTTACTATGGTCATATTATCACTTATAAGATGCATAAATTATATATATACATTCAACAACGAGGTTATTATTATTTTGGATGATGTCATATTTATAAGGGTCACATTACAATTCATATGGGTATGTTACTTTTCATAATGGTAGGTTACTATTCATCAAAAATAAAGTTCATTCCATTAGACTCCAAACATCTTATTGAAAAAGACTATGTATGTCTGATTTTTAAAATTCACACCACAGAGGTGACAATATTATTTTTAAAGGTCACATAACACTTAGTAGTTCAAGGTTTTCTGATTTAATGCGATTATATGGGAAAATTTTTTGAAAATAATTTCCATTGATAAAATATTGGGTCGTTACATTATTCACTACTAATGAAGATTTTCCCTTGAATTTTTTTTCAATCGAATCCATAAAGAGGTGCAGTTACTTTTCTTAATTACCTCCTCTAGTTCCCATGATGACTCTTCGTACATATGGTTCTACCACAGTACTTTGACCAAGTGAGTAGTATTTTTACGTAAAACATTATTTCTATGATTTAAGATCATCACTGGCTACTTCTAGTAAGAGAGTTCATTCTCCAACTGTACTACCTCTGAAAATAGTACATGTGATGGGTCTGGTGTGTATTTCTTTGAGAGGTATACTGGGAAAATATCATGTAAATTGTCCATGGTAGGTGGATGTTCTAGTTGATAGGCCACAACTCCAACACAATAAATAATATCAGATGGGATGATGTACCTGTGACTTAGATTTCCATTTTTCACAAACCTCATGACCTTATTCCATTGAAATATTCATAGAAATACCCTATCTCTAACATAGTAATAAAGGTATCGTTAATGATGATATATATAACTCTTCTGTCAACATTGGACTACCATGATGTACTGTTGAAGGGTTTTCACCATCTCCAAAATTTATTCAAACATTTCATGTCCTAGAATCTTACACTCACTGACTTCATCCCAGTACGCCGTTGTTCATCACATTTTTCTTATAAAGGGATTCATATTGTAAAATTCAGATGATCGAGTGGAAAATATTGTTTTAGGAAAATTAGACCAGTGGATAATGTTGGTTCCATCATCCATTGATGTTTATAGAATATTCTGTCAACATATCTTATATTGTATTAATAGTTCGCTCAGATTGGCAGTTAGTTTGGAGATGGTAAGACATACTAATGATTAGTTCAACTCATACATAATTTTACAGAATTTTCCATAACATTAAAGTGAATCTCAAATCACAATCATATATAATATATTGTAGTTCTCCATGCATCCTTTCCTTGTATTTGGTATATATATCCACAAATGTTGATCTAATGATAATTCCTCTTGAAATGCAATAATGTGAGCTGTCATTGTAAGACAATCCACAATGACCCATATAGCATTGTTTCCTATGGAGGTCCTTAGATGTCTGGTGACAATGTATATTGTGATGTTATCCAAACTCCAAGTTAGTATGTGCACTGGTTTCATTATCCCTTCACACTTATGTATTTTAGCCTTCACATGTAAACGTACCAGGCACATTGATGTATACTCAACAATCTCATTCTTCATATTTTCCCACTAAAAGGTTCTTTCAGAGATCTCGATACATATTTGTGATCCAACGGTGGATAGAGAAGGTCGAGCAATGTGCATCATTCATGTTCTCCTTATTTATCTCTATAATAGATAGTACATAGAATCGTGAAGAAAATATTTCAACTCCTACCTCATAAATAAGTAAACAAGAGTATTTCTCCATTTTAATGGATTACACCCATTTTTGAATTTCCACATATTTTCTTTGAACATCAATTATTGTATCATTTAGGGATGGTTGAGAGATCATTGGGGAAAGTATTGATGATGTTCCTACCTTAATGATACTAATGTCAATCCTATGAAAATCTAAGAAGAGCATATCATTTTTAAATATCATCATTGATAATGACCTAGGTTATTTCTATTTAGAGTATCTGCCACCTTGTTTTCCTTACTAGAATGGTGGTGGATTTAGTAGTCATAATACTTGATGAGCTTCATCCACAATCTCCAGCACATGTTATTCTCATTTTGTGTGAATATATATTTAAGACTATTGTTATCAGTATATGTCTCACAATTCTCCCCATAAAGATAATACCGCCAGATTTTTAATGCAAAGATCATAGCTGCCAACACAAAATAATTTGTATGATATTTTTTCTCATGTCTTTTGAGATGAATTAAGGTGAATTCTATCATTTTATCATTTTTCATCATCACATAGCCAAATACCTTCCTTGAATCATCACTATACACCACAAAGATTTCTCTAATTGTTGGGAGTGTGAGTACTGCCACATTGATTAGCCTATTTTTCAACAACTTAAAATAGTTATCACATTCTTGAGTCCAGAAAAAATTTACTCTCTTCCATTTCATATTGAAAATTGGTTTTGAAAATCATGTAAAGTTCTTCCCAATTCAATAAAAATACCCGACTAGTCCCATAGAGCTAGAGATATCTGTTATAGAATTTATCCTTCCCACTCTTCAATTGCCTTTTTCTTGGAAGGGTCGAATAATATTCTTTGTTGGTTATAACATGCCCTAAGAATGATAAAAACTCTATATAGAACACACAATTACTATAATTTTCATATATATTATCCTTTCAGAAATACTTTTACACATTATTCATATTCTCCTCATGTTTCTCCTCTCATTTAGAGAATATTAGAATATTTTCAATAAAGACTACCAAAAATTTGTCAAGGTAATATCTAAATACACTATTTATTAAATCAATGAGAATTAATAGAGCAATAGTTCATCTGAAGGGAATCAATATGATCTCCTAGTGTCTATACCTCGTTTGAGTAGAGATATTGGGAATATATTCCTTTCTCGCCATTAATTGGTGATATCTCTACCAAATGTCCGACTTAGAAAAATAATTTTACATACAAAGTTAATCAAACATGTCATCTATCTTTGGTAGATGATAGTTGTTCATTACCATGATTTTATTGATCGCATGATAATCAATTCAAGGGAACCTTGATTCATAAGTCTTCTTGACAAAGAGGACTATCGTACCCCACAGTAAAGAATTTGGGCATATGAAACCTTCTCTAGATTATCATATAGTTGCTTCTTCAGCTCTTTCACCTCTCTGGTGGAAATTCTATACAGTGTCTTTGATATAGGCATAGATCTAGGAACATGTTTAATTGAGAAATCAACTACTCTATCAAGAAGAATAATAGAAAACTCTTCAGGGAATACAAAAGTTTAATCCCTCATGATGGGAATTTCTTAAAGCATGACACTCTCCATTGTCTCAATCATTTGAGCTCGAAATGATTTATAATAAGGAATTAATATCCACACATGATACACTAATTTTAAAGGAGATTCATGTTTATCATTACACTTTTAACAAATTGGATCATGCTTCGGGATTTGAAGAGTGATATCCAATTCCTGACCGTTGCTATTTCCTTTTTATAAAGATAGCCAATCCATGCCCAATATAGAATCGAACTCCACTAAATCGAGTATGAAGAGATTTTCTAGGAGGATCAATCCAAAAAAATTATCTGTGGAGGATCAATATACCATGGGAAAAATAATTTCTCTATTTTATGTTCTCAAAGATAACATTTCATACAAATTTTGATGTGGAGCTTGAATTGTTCTACTAAACTTGAAAAATTTGAAAGAATGTACAGAACCATAATCAAATATTATGTTTTCTATTTCTAAATGAATAAAAAGGGTACATTTCACCATGTTGTTTTCCAACTACACCTCAACAGTAGTGATAGTATAATCCTTTAGTTGATTCCTTGAAGGTTGTTGTTGATTGCCTCTGACATCCCTCGACATAGAAAAATTGATTGCTTAATTCCCATGATCTATAAACCTATAACACATCAAAATTGGATGAGAATTTATCTGAACCTTCCATTCTTCTTCAACATTAGTAGGATTCTTTATATATCTTCAATAGTGTTCAGCCTCATTTCCAAACCTTCCACATTTTAAAAAATTCATGGGTCCCTTTAGGTAGCTCCCAAGATGCTTCATCCCAGATTTTTTACATGTGGGATGATCAAGCTTCATTCCATCACGGAATTTATTTATGGGAAATCCCACATTAGATTCCATTTTCCTATTCTTTTCACCAGGCCCATGATACCATTGATATTCTTCGGTCTCCATTTTAATCATGAGGGAGCAATGGACCATCTCCTCATAACTGTTAAAGTCTCAAATCGCTAAAATTTTTCATAGAGTCGATTTTAGTCCATCAAAGAAGCGATCTACCTTGATTTTGGGTTTTCAAGATAGTGATAGAGGCATACCTTAAAAGACTTGTGATGTATTATTCATACACCCTGATGGACTCATCTTAAATCTTCTTGAGTATGAGGAACTATCGTTTCATATTGAGATTCATTTTTGGGGAAAATATTTATTGTAAAACATTCACTTCAATTCCTCCCAAATGAGGGAATCAATTTCCTGGTGGGGCTCTATATTCATGATCAGTGTTCACCAATGATCAGCTTCCCCATCAAAATGATATACTGCTAGTACGAATTTCTCTTATTCTATTAACTGTATGACACTGAATAAATTTTCAATGGAGTTAATCAACATTTCCACGATGAGGGGCTCAGAATATCAACTACACATGGTAGGCCTTTTCTGTATGAATGTCGCAACAAAAGATTGCTCATTCCATAGAGGAGGATGGTCTTCCACCTGATTCAAGTTATTATTCATATCATGAGCTAGCTGAGCATGTAGTATCCGGATGTTTTTGGCACCCTTTTCTTATCATATCAGTAAAATCATTAGGTAAATCTTCACCTTCCCTATCACATTAATTATTGTAACATGTTCATCAATTTCCCGCAATTAAATAAGGAAAAAATGTACAATTAATGATCTTGAATACATATCTGTTTAGAAAAAAGGAAATATTGAAAATAATCGGCACTTGTAATGAAGAAGTATATCCTAATCTATGATTCCATATGTCTCAACCTATTTTATCCTTGATCTTTTTCATAACATGTATTCTTATGGGATTTTATTATTCCATAATTAATGGTTTTAAATAAGCTCATGAATTTATCAAATCATATTCCTCAGAAGTGTCAAACCAAGAGTGCAGTAAGTCCTATTGTCCTACTCCAGTTCCCATTCGAGAATAGATAAAATTGGTGTTCTGGGTTTTAATCCTATATAAATTTGTGTTAGAGTCGCCTCTACCTATTTTTATCTAGATAGGGATGTGTTTTCTTGATAAACAACTTACTCTATAATTACCAAAATATATTGTTGTTTTCTTATACAATGTTTCATCCTTATTGTTCCTAATACAGTCCTATATTTCTAATCTATAAATATATTTTGAAAATTCTCTCATACCAACTATGGAGACCCTATAATTTTACACGTAACATTTCATGATTTTAGTTATAATTAAACATGATAGTACAAGCCATGTATTATGATGTCTAGTTTCATTAATGAATTGGGAAATAAAACATATAATATGGTACTAAAATAAACACTTTTTTATATAATTTTCATAAAGAGATCATAAATTCCATTTTCCCTTATGTCTACATAGGGTACCCAGGTGATCACATGAACAAAGGGATGAACTAAAATACCAGAGAGGAATAACCATAAGAACAAATCATTAACACATGGGATAGAAGGAATGTAATAATGATATAAAAAGGCATGTAACATATATAATCAGATAAAATAAACATGAATTTGTGTTATAATTGATTCATAGTAATGTGGTATCAACATAAAACATGACTTTGGCATGATTCAGGGAAATTTTCCAAGACTGTAGCACATGGTAGAATAAGGAAAGGCTCACCGTCAAGACTGCCACATATAACATCTCATGAGACTCAACATTACCCAACACATTAGAGTGATATCTGGTCACACCCATATTATCTTTTCATGAATATGTTATCTACATAAATAATCATACATAATCAATCATACATGATCATAAGGGCTACCCATTGAAATAATTGGATACAACAATCATGTCATAAAACATAATAAATGGTCATATCATAAAAGTGTCCATGAAATAATGGAACTAAATTATATGTAGATATTCAAAAGGGGACACATCCACGTATCAAATGAAGTGTTTTCAAGAAGAAGTAACGACATGTTAGAAAAGTATTTATAATATTTGAGCATTAAATCATTTGTGTGCATTTGTAAGGAAAATACTATATAGCCATTAAAATAGAAAAGGTAAAAATCCTTTATATAAAACCTTAAGTGAACCCATATGGTTTTAATAATTTAAAAAATGATTTTATAAAGACAATTTGCCTTTTAACAAAATATATAGTACACTTGAAATTGAGTAAGAATTCCAGAAGATCCCTCAAAATAAGCTTTCTTATTAGGAAGTATTGAGGTGGAAATCACATAAAATCATATATATATATATATATATATATGAAAGAGAATGATAAAATGGTCTTGATATATGAATTTGTTATATTATCAATGAATTTAGAATATACACATAAAATGATAAGATAACTTCTTTTTGGTAAAAACAAGATAAGGAAACCCAATGGAATAATGGATGTTCAGGTATAAACCATTGTTTATTATCAGAATGGTATTGGGGGTTTATAAGAGTGTATAATGAGATTGAAATGGGTTTCTCATCACATATAAAATAAAATGAATGTATGGGGAGGTGTGGAATAAAACCCCATCATTATGGATTACAGATAAAATGGAATAACATAGAGGAAATGCATGGAGAAAAGTGAAATAGGGGAAATACCTTACCTTATATCCAATGGTGTTATCAACATGATATTAATAATTGAATAATAAAATTAGTTTCACTGATTAATAATTATATAATTCAATTTCATGGACCTCTCTGGTCCATTACATTATAAAAATGTGCTGTTAGAGGTGTTTCGGGAGGTCAAGGTGACTTATCCCCAACCCTTTTCCAAAATCTTCCTTGTTGATGAACCGTTTCAACCTTAGACAGTTGTAAACTATAACATCATGTTACGTCTTCGGGTACTTTTTTGTTTATAACTACCTCTGTTTTGGATTAGTGTCTTGGGGGTGAGCTTGGGTGAACTTTTAAGGAGAACTAAAGGGTAGTAGCTTTCGCACGGGAGGCACACGGTTTTTCAAAATAGTGCGGCCAAACCGTGCATATTTGGTCTCAGAGACAGTAGCTCCCGCACGGGCAGCGCACGGTTTGTCTAACCATGTGGCCTAACTGTGCGAGAAGGGTGCCCAAGGAACTAGCTATCGCACAATTAGCGTAGGGTTTGTTAAACTGTGCAAACTAACCGTGCAACCACTTAATCTAGACCATAAATTGTGGATCTTGAACGTTTTGCCTCTAGATTGCTTGTTTAAGCTCCTAAGAAGCCATAACTATAGATTACCCTCCTTGAAGGTAGGATATCCTCTCCTATGCATTTTAGAGGCGATCTAAAGGCTTATCTTGGATAATCGAAGCTAGATCATCAAGGTATGTGATTGTTCTTGTTTGGTTTCATAGATCCACTTGGATCTACTTCTCCTCTACTCTCGGTTTCTTAGATCTACGGACGTTATGGGTATATCTAAGTCTTTGGATGCCAAATATGAGATGGTTTGGTCTTGGTTGTGTTAGGAGAAGAGGTCTAAGGAGGATTCTTGGAGAATCAGCCCGGTTTTCTTGTGCGTTATTCGTTTGTTGGTGTTTTCTTTGAAACATGTTCAAGTAGGGATCTTACCTTCATCTCTCTCTCTTTTTTGCATCATGCGAGGTGGGTATCCTCTTGTTTTCATGTGATACAGTTGAACCAGTAAATAAAGATAATAACTAGTTAAAGAACAGGTTTGGGTAAAGTTTGTTGATATTGTTGTTTTATTGCCATCAATGCTTATCCTTTGATTATGTTGTGAATTGAATAGGCTTATGCCTACTGAAAATCATGGTTGTTGGGGGCATTTTCTTGCACAATTAAATGTTACCCAGTTTTTATGGATTGTTTTGTGGATGGAATTTCATAGAATGTGGAAATTGGTCAATCAAGAAAAGTTGGATAATTAAATAAATACCTATAACCCTTGTATGATTACCCAGGTTAAACTAAATAAAGGAATGAATTTTGTGGGTGTTGGTTGGGATTTAATTATGTAAAGGGGTGTTTCATGGGTTGTTGTTGAATGGGCGAGAAGTAGGGCTACGATTGGCTTGGTTGTGGGTTGCCGTGTATGATATGGTTGTGATGGGCAGTAGAGCTACAGAAGATGGTATCGAAGGGATGATGATGTGGTACGTGTATTGTTTCCAAGGTATTTGTTGTTATGGTGGTTGGAATCAGGGCTGTAGGGATGGTTTGTTCATATGAATAAAAGTGGAAGAGTTAACTAATGAATTGTGGGGCATGGTAGTTGATTAAATATGGAAAATAAATGGAATTGATTGGCTGATAAAAGAAAATGGTGTTGTGTTTCTTGTGTTTTCCATATCATTATTTTTGGTTTGCAGGGATATGTTTTATGCACGATTGATCTGGTTTGGTTATTATTAGTCGCTCGGTAGTTAAGGAACTGATAAACTAAAATTGTTGAAACATGAAAAGCTTAATGGGGTTTGGGGATGTTTATTGTGTGCTTACTTTCAAGGTAGCAGTGTTGAGGCATGTGCTTAGATATTTTGTGTATAATCCATAGGATGGGATGACTGGTTGATTTAATTATATAAATTTGTACGTTTTACATTTCTTTACGCACCCCACCCATGTTTAGCAATATGTGCCGAACACCCGTGGGATGGGGGGTGAGATTCTCAAACATCTAAAGATGGATGGTTACTTTTATTCCATGTGATCCCTCTTCCAGGTTCTATATCCCAAGATCATTCAAGAAGGTTACAACAAATATTTCCGAAGAGTCTTTGGGATGAGGATGTGATATGTTCCCAGGTGTCTTCGAGATTAGATGTGATGTGAATCCGAGGTGTCTTCGGGATGAGATGTGTTTATGGCCGAGGATTTAGTGCCGAAAAGATACTATGAGGGATGAGATGTGGTTATGGTCGAGGATTGAGTGCCGACGGGATACTATGAGCTTCGTATGGCCAAGTTGCGGCATTATCTCGAGCTTTGTATGGCCAGGTTGTAGCACTAGCTCTGGAAGAGGGGGAATCATCAGAGCGTAGGTGTGAGGGCTTGAGCAGTATTTAGTGGGAAGGTGGTGTGAGGTACCCATACTTTGAAAATATTACTATACTACTCCATTGCCTTGCTATATATGGTGAGTGTAGCTTGTGAGGTTTGGTGGATAGATTCATTTCTAGGCCTTGGTTCCTTTAGTTTTCTCACAGGGCATTAGGATGTCTCCCCACCTATGCACGAGATCATTACGTTTCCCTATGGAGTATACTTGTATGCTCACCCTATGTTTACATTCAGGTTTTCAAGACGAATTAAGGGACCGTGCGTGACCTTTCTAGTTGTGCGTTGTAGTTTCGTTGGTTGTGATTTTTGTTTTCTTTTGGTATCGTACTTTGGAGCTTTTCTTGTACATGTAATTTTGTTTCAGTATTGTATAAAACATGCATATGGGTTTGGTTTTGAGTTTATTTTCATTGACTTGTTCCTTTTACTTTTGGTGTTTGACTCATCTTATTTCCCAATATTGAATAATAAAAATGAAAATGCCTCCCATATTTGTGAAAACTCATACCCTTGGTGCTAGTCGCCACTACGGGGCCTACTAGAGGCGGGACTCGGGGGGTCATTATCTCCCTTTCACCATTTCCAGCTCCAGAGGGATATCTTTGGTGGGAGGGGGTCGTGACAGAATGGTATCACAGCTGATGGTTGAGAGATAGGATGGAGTTTGGAGTTAGCCATAGTGAGGATTGCATGGGATGGTAGGGCAACTGTGTTGGATGATCTTGGTGTGTGACCTAGGCCAGGAAAGACTGGCTAGGGCACGAGATTTTAGGCCCCCCCATGATCCGATTCAAGGAATCTAAGCTTACTGAATGACCAAGTAAAACTACATTTATTTCAGGGTAGAGACCCTAGGAAAGGTACATGCATCATCATGATTTGTGTTTTACTTGATTTGGGTGTTATGGGAAATAAATCGAAATAAAATGATAAAATGAAACCTTGAGAAAATTTTCATACTACTTGGGCTTAGGCGTTCTTTGTTTACCATACAACTATGGCACCTAAACATCATTCCCGGGTGACTCGACTGGTCGAGTCCCTACAGATTCAGACGGTCGATTAGCTGAGTATTAACCGAGGGGAGGAAGACGACTTGTGGCAGTGCACGTTTCATGCTTTCTAGTGACATAGCTTGAAGAAGTATGAAGGAAGCACTTCGGATACGGAATCAGAGGGTTGGTTGGAGGAACTCAAGATCACCTTTGGGCTAATCTGGGATCCATCAGAGTACTGGGTTCCTTTAGTAATAAGCTAGCTATGAGGAGTGGCATGTCAGCGGTGGATGCTTTACCTTGGGGAGGGGAAGGAGATGGAAGTTCTATGGGCCAACTTCGAGAAGGAGTTCCGCAAGGAATTTCTTTCCCCGATAAGGAAGGCCGAGAAGAGGAAGGAGTTGTTTTCTATCTAATAAATAAGCGTGTCAGTTTGGGAACTAGGGGTCAAATTCAATTATCTCCTCCTTTTTTCCTGAATCTCTTTCTGGATGAGAATTCCCAAGCCAGATGTTTAGAGGAGGCACTTCACCCCTCTATTCGGTGCGCGGTGAACCCTTTCACCATACCAACGTTCCAGGAAGTGCAGAAGAAGGCAAAGATAATCAAGAGGATACACTCGCAAGTAGGTCCACCGTGAAAGAGGATTCACCCATGTTCGTCCAAGGAGGAGGTCAGCAGTAGATCCCCAACAACAGGACCTTCCATGTTTCGACTGATACGGAGAAGACTTCAGCAGGTCTCATACCAATCTCACATTTTCTGCCAATTTTCTATGGTCCAGGGACCAAGGTTTTTTGTGTGTGGGAATCGTGGGAATCTTGGCAGATATTTCCCTTTTCAGACTCAGCATGGAGGGACTGGCCAGGTTCAGCCCTAGCCCTAGCAGCAGTTACCAGCCCGACCCTTCCAGCAGTAAAAGGCTCCAGTCCCTCCTAGGGGAGATGGAGAAAGTGGTGTCCAACAACAGGGAGTTCTTCGAGGACCCCAACTAGGACTTGGTCGAGGAGGTGGATGTCAACAGAGAGGTAGAGGAGTGGGATGCGGACAGTTGCATACAAGAAAAGCAGTAACCCCAGAAAGGCCAGAGACCGAGAGAGATGTTTTCAGTTTTACTTAAATGCTCTCATTTATGTTTTGTTTAAATTCAGAAGCATCACACTCCTTTGTTTGAACTCATTCTCACCCATGCTTTATTGGAACTCATTCTCGCCCATGTTTTGTTTTTGAGTCAATAATTCTAAGTTGTTTTCGGCTTTCCTTTAAATGTGTGTGAAGTGTCCTAACATGTGGTGAGAGGAGGACCTAATCCCTAATCAAGACACATTAATGTGGATGCGATTAAACCTGTGCAGGCGAGTCAGTGCCACCCAAAGAGGATAGTATCTTGACATGGGAGAAGGAATTCCCCAATCCATGTGTTTGGGAAGCATATTTCTTGGTTTGTGTGGTGTTGTGGGCAGTGTGTTTATGAGAAATCCTAAATTATTGGGGGTGGGAGTACCTAATCCCTAATTAAGATGCATTAATGTGGATGCGATTAAACCTATGCAGGTGAGTCAGTGCTGCCTAAAGCGGATAATATCTCGACATGGGGGAAGGAATTCCCTGACTCATATAATTAGGATAGTGGTTGGATTCTTATTATGATGAGATCCCTGAGAGGTATCTTTCAGGGTGGTTGTTCTGACCTTTACCCTATTTAGGGGTTGGTTTTTAATTCTCGAGGATGATAATGTTGCGAGAGGTATCTGATGTAATGGCTCGGACCCCTATGGTCCATTACTTTGTAAAAATGTGGTGTTAGAGGCGTTTCAGGAGGTCAAGGTGACTTATCCCCAATGCTTTTCCAAAATATTCCATTTTGATGAACCGTTTCAATGGTAGACAGTTGTAAGTTGTAACATCACATTACATCTTCAGGTACTTTTGATGTATCTAACTACCACTATTTTGGAGTAATGGCTTGGGGGTGCGCTTGGGTGAACATTTAAGGATAACTAAAGGGCAGTAGCTTTCGCACGGGAGGGGCATGGTTTGTCTAAACCGCACGGCCAAACCGTGCATAGTTTGTCTTGGAGGCAGTATCTCCCGCACGGGCGAGGAATGGTTTGTTTAACCGTGCGGCCTAACCATTTAGGAAGGGTGGGAAAAAAAGTAGCTAATGCACGGTTGGCACACTATTTGTTAAACCGCGTGAACTAACCGTGCAACCACTAAATCTAGATCCTAAAATTGTGTATCTTGACCATTTTGCCTCTAGCTTGGTTGTTTAATCTCGTTAGTGGACATAACTCGGGATTACCCTCCCTTGAAGGTAGGATAACCTCTCCCAAGTGTTTTGGAGGTGATCCGAAGGCTTCTCTTAGAGAATAAAAGCCAAATCCTCGAGGTATGTGATAGTTCTTGTTTGGTTTCATAGATCCACATGGATCTACTTCTCCTCTCCTCTCAGTTTCTTAGATCTATGCCCGCTATGGGTAGACCTAAGTTTGTGGTGCCAAATATGACGATTTTTGGTCTTGGTTGTGTTAGGAGAAGAGTTATAAGGAGGATTATTGGAGAATCAACCTGGTTTTCTTGTGCGTTCTTCATTGGTTGGGGTTTTCGTTGAAACCTGTACAAGTAGGGATCTTACCTTTGTCACTCTCTTTTGGGCATCATGTAGGGTGGGTATCCTCTAGTTTTCGTGAGATACGGTTGAACCAGTAAATAAAGATAATATCTGGTTAATGAACGGGTTTGGGGAAATTTTTTTGATATTGTTGTTTTATTTCCATCAATGTTTATCCTTTGATTATGTTGTAAATTGAAAATTCTTATGCCTACTAAAAATCATGGTCTTTGGGGGCCTTTTCTTGAGCAATTAAATGTTACCCTGTTTTTCTGGATTGTTTTCTGGATGGAATTTCATAGAATGTGTAAATTGGTTAATCATGAAAAGTTAGATAATTAAATAAATACTTGGAACCCCTGTATGATCACCCATGTTAAACTAATTGAAAGAATGAATTTTGTGGGTCTTTTTTGAGGTTTAATTATGTAAAGGGGTGTTTTGTGGGTTGTTGTGGAACGGGTGAGCAGTGGGGATATGGTTGGATTGGTTGTGGGTTGGCATGTATGATATGGTTGTGATGGGTAGCAGAGCTGCGGCATATGGCATCGAAGGGATGATGATGTGGTACAGGTATTGTTTACAATGTATTTGTGGTTATGATGTTTGGCAGTAGGGATTTAGGGATGGGTTGTGCATATGAATAAAAGTGTAAGAGTCAACTAATGATTTGTGGGGCATGGTAGTTGATTAAATATTGAAAATCAATGGAATTGATTGGATGAGAAAAAAATGGTATTGTGTTGCTTGTTTTTCCCTAACTTTATTTGTGGTTGGCATGGATATGTTTTATGAACGATTGATCTAGTTTAGTTGTTGTTAGTGACTCAGTTGTTAAGGATCTGATAAACTAAAACTATTGAAACATGAAAATCTTAATGGGGTTTGGGGCTGTTTATTGTGTGCTTACTTTCGAGGTAGCAGTGCCAAGGCATGTGCTCAGATATTTTGTGTAGAAGCCTTAGGATGGGCTGAGTGGTTGATTTAATTATATAAAATTGTACGTTTTACGTTTCTTTACGCACCCAACCCATGTTGAGCACTACATTCCAAACACCCGTGGGACGGGGGGAGAGATTCTAAAACATCTAAAGGATGGATGGTTACTATTCTTACTTGTGCTCCCTCTTCCAGGTTCTATAGCCCAAGATCCTTCGGGTAGGTTATGACAGATGTTTCCCAAGAGTCTTCAGGATGAGGATGTGATATGTTACCAGGTGTCTTCGGGATGAGATGTGATGTGGTTCCCAGGTGTCTTCGGGATGAGATGTGGTTATGGTCGAGGATTGAGTGACGGTGGGATACTATGAGGGTTGAGATGTGGTTATGGATGAGGATTATGTATCGGTGGGATACTATGAGCTTCGTATGACCAGGTTGCGGAAATATCTAGAGCTTCATATGGCCAGGTTGTGACACTAGCTCAGGAAGATGGGTAAGCATCATAGTGTTAGGCGTGAGGGATTGAGTAGTATTAAGTAGAAAGGTGGTGCAGGGTTCCTATACTTTGATAATATTACTATACCACTCCATTTTCTCACAATATTTGGTGAGTGTGGCTTGTGAGGTTGGGTGGATAGATTCCTTTCTAAGCCTTGGTTCCTTCTATTTTCTCACAGGGCATTAAGATGTCTCCCCACCTGTGCACGAGATCTTTAGGTTTCCCTACTGAGTATACTTGTATGCTCACCCTACGTTTACATTCAGGTTTTCAAGAGGACTTCAGGGACCGTGTGGGGCCATGCTAGTTGGGTGTTGGGGTTTCTTTGGTTGTGGATTTTTTTTCTTTTGGTATCATACTTTTGAGATTTTCTTGTACTTATACTTTTCTTTCAGTATTGTATAAAACATGCATATGGGTTTGGTTTTGGGTTTATTTTCTTTTACTTGTTCCTTTTCCTTTTGGTGTTTGACTCATCCTATTTCCTAATCTTTAATAATAAAAAGGGTAATGCCTCCCATATTTGTGAAAACTCATACCCTTGGTGCTATTCGCCACTTCGGGTCCTACTGGAGGCGGGGCTTGAAGGTAATTATCTCCCTTTCACCATTGCCATCTCCGGAGGGGTATATTTGGTGGGAGGGGGTCGTGACATATAACATAATTCTTGTGTCATTGATTTTTATAATACTTTTTTCATTCAACTTTATTTTGACTTGTTATGAGGTTCAATTTCAATGTTTGGGTTTGTTTGTGTCATGTTTGATTTACTTATATACATGAACATGTAATCATGTAAAATAAAGATTGTTTTACAGAATTTGAGTTAAATTTTCTTATTGAACAACCATAAGGTTACATGGATATATATTTCATTTGGTTACATGGATTGAGGATTAATCATTATGTAATACTTTAGTGATAACCTTTTTGGTTAATTTACGGTTTGTTACCATACTAAACACCTCATGTTTTATAGATCAAAATAATGGGTAAAAAAGATTATAGACCCTTAGGTGAGACATAATACATATTTTATGGTCTGGTTCTACCATGAAAATGGTTTAAGCACTATACTTGAGGATGGTAATGGAAATTGAAAACCCATCGTCTTTGAATGTGGTAAATAAGCACATATCGAATGACGTCTTTACTACTAGTATAAAATAAGAGTAAAAGAGAGATGACAAAAACTTATCCACATATCATAATAAAATTTAATTACATATAAGTTAATGGGGTTATCAAAACATTCTGTATGAGTATATGTAAGGATTGAAAAGAAAACAACGGAACTTGAATGTAATGTGAATGAAAAGAAAAGTGGAATTTACCTATTGATTTAATCTTCTTTAAGAGCCTTATAAAGGAAGAGGATTTGGTATTTTGTATATACTAATGGATGTTGGACATGACGTAGTAGCTTAGGGAGATAATTGGAAAAAATTTAGTAAAGGAACAAGAATTGAGAGGTGTGAAGAGAAGAGGTAAGTAGAGGTGGTATTTATAGTGAAGGAGAGAAGGGTTTTCATGATATTATAATCATTAATTTATTATTTATCCACAAGATAAAAAATAGAAATGATTCCATGAAGAAGAATATTAATAAGTTCATGTGAGTTTTATATTTGGGTTCTAACATCACTCATGATGTCAGGAATACTGGTTTTAAATTATAATGTATTTATACGATATGTTAATATATTTTATTATTCCCCAAAAAATATAAGTTTTTCAGAAAAATCCCAAAAATTCAGAATATCCATTTTTTGACATGCAGAATCCTAAAATAAACTATAATTTTCAAAAATAATTTTATAAATATTATTAATTTTAATTATAATTAAAATCATAATATAATTATAATATATATATTTTAAAACAATAACTTATTTTATAATGCTATCAAAAATTACATAAGGAATTATAGAAATATTATAAAACCAAAAGAAAGAAAATTACTAATTTATTAACACCAATTAGGATTATTTATGTGCTTTTAAATTAATTAGTTAATTGTAATTTATTATTTATGACTTATAAAAATACCAATACTTTAACTACAGACATATTATCACTTATAAGATTCCTAAATTTTATTTTTACATTCATGGGTGAGGTTACTATTTATTTGGATGAGGTAACACTACTGGAAATACACTATTTCCCAACGGTTCAGAACCGTTGGGAAAGCCCCTGAAACCGTTGGGAAAGGTTTTCCCAACGGTTCTAAGAACCGTTGGGAAGTAAGCCGTTGGGAAAACTTTTCCCAACGGTTTACAGGAAACCGTGGCAATAGAGCCATAAAATTTACCCTACCCCAACGGTTTGGTTGAACCGTTGGGATAGTTTTTCCAACGGTTCTCCCAAACCGTTGGGAAAACCAAATACCATGGAACATTTTCCCAACGGTTCTAACCGTTGGGAATTGGTGAAGTGGGTTGGGAATTGGTGAAGTCTTTCCCAACGGTTTAAAACCGTTGGGGAAGACATGCTAAAAACTTATATGCCAACGGTTTGAAACCGTTGGCATACCTATGCTGCAAATTGCAGCACCCTGCAATTTGCACAGCCCCCTGTCCCCTGTCCATCACCACCGGTCATCAGGCCTCATTTTCACCTCATTTTCGCCTCATTTTCACCTCATTTTCACCTCATTTTCGATCCAACTATTGTACCACTAATAAAATAAAACATACATATTCAATTACGAACAAATTCATACACATTTAACATATAATGGATCCTGAAACTATACAAATCCATAATTAAATTACAATTCATAAACATACATAATTCATATAGAATTCAATTTAAAATTTAGATGACAATTATATGTGGAATCTGAAATTCAATTCATAATATGATCGGTTTTTTCTATACCATATATTTTTACCTCAAATGATGTCCATTTTAAACAAAATACATACACCTGAAGTGATACCGGCCACACCGCACCTCAGATTGAGGCGGGGTTAACTCGTACACGTCACATTTGACTCATGGATCGTTGTGCTAAAGTATCGACAGAATCCTAATGCGTTTGGTCGGTTTTCCGTATGCCAGTTGATGTTTTTCACTTAAAATGGCGTCCTTTTGAAACAAAAGACGGACACTATGAGTGGTGCCGACCACACCGCGTCTCCAATTGAGGCGGGGTTGATTCGTACACGTCACATATGACTCATGGATCGTTCTCCTAAAGTTTAAATGGAAACCGAATGCGTTTGGTCGGTTTTCCGTATGTACCTAAAATGTTGTCCATTTTAAACAAAAGAGTGACACTTAGACTCATCCCGCCCACACCGCGACTCAGATTCATCCCGGGTTGGCTCGTACATGTCACATATGACCCATGGATCATTGTGATAAATTATCAAAAGATTCTGAATGCGTTTGGTCGGTTTTGCGTATGCCAGTTGTTCTTTTCATTTATAATCATGTCCATTTTAAACAAAAGAGACATAGTTAGAGCGGTGTCGGCCACACCACATCTCAGATTAAGACGGGGTTGACTTGTACACGTCACATATGACCCATGGATCGTTGTGCTAAAGTATCGATAGAATCCGAATGCGTTTGGTCGGTCTTCCGTATGTCAGTTGATGTTTTTCACTTAAAATGACGTCCTTTTGAAACAAAAGACGGACACTTTGAGTGGTGTCAGCCGCACCGCATGTCGGATTGAGGCGGGATGATTCGTACACGTCACATAGGACCCATGGATCGTTCTCCTAAAGTTACAATGGAAACCGAATGCGTTTGGTCGGTTTTCTGTATGTACTTAAAATGGTGTACATTTTAAACAAAAGAGAGCCATTTAGACTGATCCCGGTCACACCGCGACTCGGATTGACCCGGGTTGGCTCGTACACGTCACATATGACCCATGGATCGTTGTGATAAATTATCAAAAGATTCTGAATGCGTTTGGTCGGTTTTGCGTATGCCAGTTGTTCTTTTCACTTATAATCCTGTCCATTTTAAACAAAACAGACACAGTTAGAGCGGTGTCGGCCACACCGCGGCTCGGATTGAGGCGGGGATGATTCGTACACGTCACATATGACTCATGGATCGTTCTCCTAAAGTTTCAATGGAAACCGAATGCGTTTGGTCGGTTTTCCGTATGTACTTAAAATGGTGTCCATTTTAAACAAAAGAGAGCCACTTAGACTGATCTCGGCCACACCGCAACTCGGATTGAACCCGGGTTGCCTCGTACAGGTCACATATGACCCATGGATTGTTGTGATAATTGATCAAAAGATTCGGAATGCGTTTGGTCGGTTTTGCGTATGCCAGTTGTTCTTTTTCACTTATAATCATGCCCATTTTAAACAGAAGAGACATAGTTAGAGCGGTGTCGGCCACACCGCGTCTCGGATTGAGACGGGGATGATTGGTACACGTCACATATGACCCATGGATCGTTCTCCTAAAGTTTCAATGGAAACCGAATGCGTTTGGTCGGTTTTGCGTATGCCAGTTCTTTTCACTTATAATCCTACCCATTTTAAACAAAACAGACACAGTTAGAGCAGTGTTGACCACACCGCGCCTCTGATTGTGGCGGGGATGATTCGTACACCTCACATATGACCCATGAATCGTTCTCCTAAAGTTTCAATGGAAACCGAATGCGTTTGGTCGGTTTTCCGTATGTACTTAAAATGATGTCCATTTTAAACAAAAGAGAGCCACTTAGACTGATCCCGGCCACACCGCGACTCGGATTGAGCCCGAGTGGGCTCGTACATGTCACATATGACTGATGGATGTTGGGTCGGAGGTGATGGCAAGAGGGGGGGTGAATTGCCTTTTTAAAATTAATTAACAATTTAAAACAAATTTAAATGCAGCGGAAAGTAAAATGGCAAGACACAATTGATAACGGAGTTCGGCTTTAAACTCAAGCCTACGTCTCCGCTCCCAACTCAACCGTTAGGAGATTTATACGACCGCTTGCTTTTTAATGGTTATAGCAAGAAACCCACTAGCCGTTTTAAGGTAGGCTAGATCACCTTCTTACAGCTTGCTTTTTTATTATGGTTGTAGCAAGAAACCCAAATTGAAAGAAGAAAAAGGGTGGTTTGTTTTAATACAAACCCAATTAAGAACTAAACAATTGAAGTAAATAATTTAGAACAAACTAGAGGAAGCCTTGAGCGCCAAGAGGTGAGTGTAGTTGATGTAGAGGCAGCCCAAGCTTCAAGGATGGCAATTGGATCTCAAGTAGCCTTTGAGAATTGTCGTAGGAGCCTCAAATGATTAAAATAGCTTTGGTATGCTTCGGTATATGATCGGTAGTGTTCCCGGCATCCATGGACGTCTATTTATAGGAGAAATGCTCCCAAATACTTCAAAATAGCCGTTGGAGGGTTTTCGGAGCCGTTGGGGATCAAGTGGGCAAGCCTGGTCAGTTTGACTGAGCACACCGGCTGGCCGGTGCTGATCCACCGGCTGGCCGGTGCACCAGACAGAAGCAAGGGATTTCTCTGGCTCCACCGGCTGACCGGTGCTGAGCCACCGGCTGGCCGGTGGTCTGGACAGAAGCATGCTATTCTGTCTGGGTTCCACCGGCTGGCCGGTGGTCTGGCACCGGCTGGCCGGTGGTCGGGACAGAAGGTATGCCATTCTGTCTGGGCCCACCGGTTGGCCGGTGGCCAGACACCGGCTGACCGGTGGCACCTGGCAGAGGGCAAGGCCTTCTGCCTTGTCCACCGGCTGGCCGATGGGCTGGATCCGGCTGGCCGGTGACCTTACCGGCTGGCCGGTGGTCTCACACCGGCTGGCCGGTGGACTTAAACAGTCCATTTTGAATTTTTCTTGGGCCAGCTTCTAGGCACCCTATTTCCTATCATCAAAAACACTTATGATTTTCACTTAAAATGACGTCTTTTTGAAACAAAAGACCGACACTTTTTGAGTGGTGTCGGCCACACCGCGTCTCCGATTGTGGCGGGGTTGATTCGTACACGTCACATATGACCCATGGATCGTTCTCCTAAAGTTTCAACGGAAACCGAATCCGTTTGGTCGTTTTTCCGTATGTACTTAAAATGGTGTTCATTTTAAACAAAAGAGAGCCACTTAAACTTATCCCGGCCACACCGCGACTCGGATTCATCCCGGGTTGGCTCGTACACGTCACATATGACCCATGGATTGTTGGGATAAATTATCAACAGATTCGGAATGCGTTTGGTCGGTTTTCCGTAAGCCAGTTGATTCTTTTCACTTAAAATGACGTCCTTTTGAAACAAAAGACGGACACTTTGAGTGGTGTCGGCCACACCGCGTCTCCGGATTGAGCTGAAACCACCGTGAAACATTCTAATTATTATTCGTGACGTGTACGCGCAGACGGCACGTCAATCGGACGTGCGGTTTGCGCGGTACGGCTCAATATTAGTGTTTTAAGTGATGCGCGCGCTTCGTAAACGCGCGTGAGGGGGGTCCAAACGGGCCGAACGATGTCAGAATGGCCTGAAATCAGACGAAAAATACGGGTGAGTGATTTCTGAAGTGGACGAGCAGACGGCACGTCAATCGGACTTGTCGTGTGCCCGCGGTGACCGACAACGCAGTTATGGTGTCATAAACGGCCAGAACGGGCGTCCAACGGTCAAATTCATAGCGGACGGCCTCGGATTGATCTGAAACCACCGTGGAACATTCTAATTATTATTCGTGACGTGTACGCGCAGACGGCACCTCAATCGGACATGCGGTTTGCGCGGTACGGCTCAATATTCGTGTTTTAAGTGATGTGCGCGCTTCGTAAACGCGCGTGAGGGGGGTCCAAACGGGCCGAACGATGTCGGAATGGCCTGAAATCAGACGACAAATACGGGCGACTGATTAAAATAATTCAACTACAATACTATACTACGAGTCTAGATAAAACCAACAACTAGAATAGATTAAACATCAAATCTCAAGTCAAAAATGTAACGGATCAATATGTCCCACATCAGCATCACCATCTCCATCATCATCATCATCATCGCCCTCGTCATCGTCCTCCTCATCGTCATCACCCTCCACAACGCCTTCCTCCTCGCCTTCGCCCTCCTCCTCGCCCTCCTCATCTCCATCCTCTTCCGCATCAGACTGCTCGCCATCATCATCTTCAAGCTCGACATCGGCCTGACCACCACTGGAACTGCCACCTGGTGCACCATATATAGAATGTATCGACGACATGTATTCATCAATCGCTGGGCTGGCCTCTGCTGGAAGTGTTGGACGTAGAACTTCAATAAATTTCATAAATGCACTGTTTGCCCTTGCAGACTGTTCTGCCGTCTCTGTGGCCCTTTTCTCAGCCTATTCTGCCTGTGCCCTAACTTGCTGCAGCTCGGTGGCACTACAACTCGTACCTGAGGCAGGCCAATACCTCGTCGGGGCTATCCTAGGTCGGCAGCGTACTCTGCCAGAATGATCATCTCCCAACACCTGATGTAAGTGATCAGATGGCCCAAAATTGTCTGCTTCTTGGGCATCGAGGGCCTCTAAAGCATCCTGTTACAAATATAAATATATTGTTAAGTTACGAAATAGATATTAAAATATAAAATCAACAGATTAAAACTTACAATCTGCTGCTGAGTCGCTTCGTTGACAGCACGTCCATCCTTTTTTCGTCTACTCGAGCAAAACAGTTTTGCTCAAGGCACACGTCCTTCAATATTTTGTACTTTCCTCTACAATGACATTGAAAACAAAATTTATATAAAGACTTCAGCAAATAATTAAATAATTGAGGAAAAAAAAGAAAATGTAAGTCGTAAAGAAAACTTATAAACAATTGTCATACCTGCTGCCTCTCATGATCCGGCATCGTCGTGCGTCCTAGTGTATGGAGGTATTTTTTTGCATCAATGTTTTTTTTATTTTTTCCAGATGATTCCTAAATAAAATTCGATAATGCAAAGGATAATATTAATGCAAAACTTGAAAGTTATTATTTAAATACCTCAAATGTAATTCATACCTTAAACTGGGTACTCGTCCAATGAGTAATCATCTGACGATACTGCTCTATAGGACAATCATCCACGACTGGTACCGCCTCTAACTCAGTGCCAACTCTAGCATGCCAGCCAATATACAGCTCATGCTTGTAGGCTCTCCAAAGCTCGCCTAAATCCTTTAGACGTTCCATTCGTGCACCCTCACCATCAGGAAAATTAAATCGAAGCTGAAATGAAAATATTAATTTATATAAATACAAAAAAAATTCATGGCATTAAATACAACAGATTTTTTTACCCATATCTCTGCCCAAGCTCTATCTTTGACCTCATGTGGCAAATGTCTCCACGACAGCGGGCTGACGGGAATGATGTCGGAGTATTTGGCAAGCGTCGCCATAAAACTCCGACATTGCTGCCCTGTTTTCTCAACCATCTGATTGTTTTCATTATATTCCACCATAACCTGTGTGCGACGGTTCCACACCGAACGCATGCGTGTACGGCCCCGCCCCCGCCTCCTTTCAGTAGATGTATCTGTCATGAAAGAAAAACAAATATTTTATCAAAACATGTTATAATGAAAATAAATATTACTATAAAAATTTGATAGGGTTTTATAAGTATACCTGTGCTAGTCTGATCAATGAGTGGCGCCGGATCCACAGAACCTGATGGAACACCCTCTGGTGGAACAGGAGTCGAAGACGATGGAATATAAAAGCTCGGAGAGACAGAAGTAGAAGGAAAAGAAGATGGAACAACTGTATGACCTGATGCTGACTGGGGAGTGGGAATCATCATGGGATGTGAAAATGATGGGGCAGAAGATGCAGAAGGTAGAGAAAACATGGGAGGTTTAAATATCCCGTGTGTCCCTAACGACACACCGAGATCAGAATGTGGGAAGGCTGAAATGTCAGTGGGAGGGGCAGGGTCTAGTCGGGCACGCGCAGCTCTATGTCCACCTCTGGTACGAACCCTCCTCGTACCACCGGCCTGAGTACTCGGACCAGTACTAGGCTCCTCGTCGAATAACTGTCGACGTAATGGTGGATCCTACAAAAAAGTTTACAAAAAAAATTAATCACATGACATTATATATTCTGTAAATATATATATATATATTTGAAATAAAGTACTCACTGTAGGCACTAATGGTGGAATGCCCATCTCCTCCATCCGACGATTGTTCTCCGCCATTTTTTTTCTTCGTCTCTCTTCAATTGGCTTCATTTCCTGCATTGGAAAACAAATATGTAATTAATTAGAAAAATAAAATTAATGTGTAAACCAAAAAACTAAATATATGAGGGAATGAGGGGATTCATTGGTAATTTAGCTATCAATTGTTTCAGAAGAACTTGAATGAATTTAATAAAACATACAAGTTGTAATGTTCACCAAGTTAGAAATATTGTTTGATTTGGTTTGAATACAGTTCAATTCCAAATTAGAAAATGCAATTCAAATAAAACAGCAACCAATAAACATTGAAAATTCACATAACGGTCAAGTCAGCTAAAACATATTTGTGATCAATACTAAATAAATATGAATATTACCAACCTTAACAACCCAACTCGAGGTAAACCAAAAGAATTGAGAACATGGATGAATGATTCTATATATTTCCAACCACAACTTCAGGTTCACAATCAACTCTGACAATTGAGCTATTGGAGTCATCAAAAGAAATAAATGGATTGGTTCCAATGGCAATAGGGACAGTGTCAATTCCATCATCAGCATCATCAAAAATATGTCTTGGAATTACTTCAACTACGACACCAAATTCAGGTTGAAGTTGATCTTTGACATAAAAAACTTGTTTAGCCATTGATGCCAACACATATGGTTCTTCGGTTGCAAGAGTGCGGGTCATATTAATTACTCGAAATCCACAATCATCAATAAATGTGCCATGTCTCGTCATCGAATCAAACCAATGGCATTTCATCATTGTGACTCGTCCATGAGAGTAATAATCCAATATTATTATTTTCTCAACGACTCCATAATAACCCACATTTTCAAGTCGCGGTCTACTATCTGATGCGCTGGCATAACAATCTGTTGTGGCAGTAACCATAATACCATCATGTTGTGTTCTCATGTTTTTGGCTCGTTCAGTGACAATAAATCTGTACCCATTGATAACAATTGATTTACAGTCACGAACCACGGTATTAGGACCAAAAGCCAAAGCTCTTATTTCCTCAGAGACAGAGTCAGCAGAAAAACTCAATACCTGCAATATAAATGACAGCTAAACTTAAGTAAATATTGAAATAATTAATTTAAACAGTAATATTTTTACCTTCAATTTTAACCAAGCAGAAAACTCTTTTCTATGCAAAGTCTCTCTCCTTCTCAAAGATAAAGAACGATGCTTCCTATTTATCATTGTTTTATGTTCCCTGTAGATAAAAAATATGAATAGTTTAACAGATATATATGTAAGATATACATATTCAATTTTGTTACCTGATATAGTCATCGAACAAATCACAGTTGAACAAAACTGTGCGATGTGCCATCTCCCGCTCTTCATGGCTTAATGTCTTCAATGTATATGATCCAGGAATTCCTCCTGTTTGAGGAAGTGATGGAAAACTGGGTTCAATTTGCTCATATTGTTCTTCTTCATTTCTCATTGGTCTGCTCATTCTTGTAGTAAGATCAGACAAATACATTGAACAGAAATCCATACATTCTTGAGCTAAGTAACCGTTCACGATAGAACCTTCGGGATGATTCTTGTTTCGAACATAAGACTTTAATGTGAACATATTTCTTTCAGTTGGATACATCCAACGAAAAGAAACAGGTCCTCCGAGAAGTATTTCAGTTGGAATATGGACAGTCAGATGCAGCATGCATGTGAAAAATGATGGGGGAAATATTTTCTCCAACTCACACAAAATTAATGGGGCATCTGTCAACATTTTTTGCAAGAAAGACTTCGACAACTTCTTAGCACAAAGATCTCTAAACAAATGGCACAACCGAATAACACCCACCCTTACATTATTGGACAAAAGATGACGGATTGCTATTGGAAGCAACTCATGCAGTAGAACGTGATAATCATGAGTCTTCAAAGATTTTAGCTTCAACTCTCTTCTGTTGACCCGTTTAGATATGTTGCTTGAATAGCCATCAGGAACTCTAATAGTCTCTAATACTTCCAAAAATTGTTTTTTTTCAGTAGGTGTCATCACATAAGAAGCACATGGAAGTTGCCATTTATTTTCACTGATACGCACAGGATGCAATTCTGGTCTGATGCCCCAATCCACCAAGTCACGTCGAGATCGTAAATCATCTTTTGTCTTCCCCTTGACATTTAGAAGAACTGAAAGCAACATTTCACATATATTCTTTTCAATATGCATTACGTCTAAGCAATGACGTAGCAAATTGGTTGACCAATAAGGCAAATCAAAAAAGATACTCCTCTTCCTCCAATTGTAACAGGTTTCTGTGGAAACATTCTTTCTCTTTCCAGATTTCATTTGACCCTTCCCGAACGAAAAACTGAAATCTTTCAATTCATTAAGCACATCAGTTCCAGACATACGCTGAGGTGGATCATCGGTCTCTATAGTATTATCAAATCTTCGACGATTCATTCTATATGGATGATCATTTGGCAAAAATCGTCGATGTCCCATAAAACTGAAACTACAACGATGTTTCAGTCTTCTGGATCGTGTATTCTTCATACAAACTGGACATGACAGTTTCCCCTTCGTGCTCCATCCAGACATCATTGCATAAGCCGGAAAATCATTGATTGTCCACATAAGCGCAGCGCGCATCTGAAATATGTCTTTCGAACATGCATCGTATGTGCGCACACCCACATCCCAAAGAAGCTTCAACTCTTTTATTAAAGGTTGCATGTATACATCAATATCAATGCCAGGATCAGAAGGACCAGATATGAGTATACTCATGAAAGTGAAAGGTTTTTTCATACACAACCATGGGGGAAGATTATAAATGTGTATAAAAACTGGCCATGTGCTGTGCGAAGTAAGCATCTGCCCAAACGGATTAAAACCGTCGCATGAAAGACCCAGCCTCACATTACGCACGTCAGCTGCAAAATCAGGATGTCGAGCATCAAATCTCTTCCATGAAAATCCATCTGCAGGATGAACCAACTCATCATCAGTCTTCTTTCTCTCGGTATCATGCCATCTCATTTTTATTGATATTTCATCAGACATAAAAAGATTCTGGAGTCTGGGAATCAATGGAAAGTGCCACATTACTTTCTGTGGAACGCGGGATGGTGTTCCATCAGATTTTGACTTCCAGCGGGATGTGCCACATTTTATACAATCATTTCGTTCAGCGGTTTCCTCCCAGAATAAACTGCAATCTTTCGGGCAAGCATGAATTTTGTTTCTTGAAAATCCAAGTTCCTCAACTAACTTCCATGCCATATAGTGGTTTGAGGGAATATCTGCATCATCTGGAAGTAAATCCTTCAAGAGGGTAAGAATGTAATCGATTGCTGTATTAGAAATCCCATACATAGTTTTCCCATGAAATAATCGGATTAAAAATTCCAGCTTTTTCATTTTATCGCATTGCCGATATACTGGAGTCGTGGAAGCATCATTCAATTTTTTCACCCTATCAATATCATCATTTTCACTAGATGCATCAGCTATCCTCATATCGAAGTCTTCTTGAGTCGAAATCCTTTCTTTTTCATGATGACGAATAAACGGAAACCGATCATCTAACAAATTCTCCATTCCAGTCTTTTCATTTCGATCATCACCAACTTGAGATTTCGTTTTCTCCCCATTGTGATACCACAGAAAGTAGTTTGCTTGAAACCCATTTTTGGTTATGTGGTAGCTGACTTCTTCACGGCTCAACCAAGGTCTACCAACACAATTGGAACATGGGCAGTGTATGCGACCACTATCTGAAGCATTGTCAAATGCAAAATCTATAAAGCTCTCCAAATTGTTTTGAAAATCATCTGAGATCCGATCGGTTTCATACATCCAACTTCTGTCCATTCTGTAAAACGAATTTATATAAGTCATTTTGTCATAAACAATTCAATAGGCATTAACTATAATAGAATATACATTTATGTAAACTATAAAGGAAGAAAATAATCAAGGTATCAACATAACTCATAATGGCTAGCAATTCAATGAAAATTCAAGCACTCACATGGGAATTTTTAATAGAACACTCCTAACAAGACTATAAAGATATCACATGCATTAGTTATAATATATCTAACATGGTAACATAAAATATAAGATAAATTCAATCCAATTTCATAGATTCATAGCATAGTCTCTACTTTACTCACATTGGCAAGGCAATACAATTAAAACATGTGTTAAAAAATAATTGGCATTCATGTGTTAAAAAGGGGAATGCAAACCATAAAATACCCTTAATTAATTTATTTTACAATTCAATTCAGAAATCGAACAATCAATTCGATTTATATAACCTTTCACAAATGACATCCCATGTTCAAAGGGTAAAATCCAAAAAGGAATTTTCAATAAAACTCACCCTTAGGCGCCGGCAGTAGCTCCAAAATCGTCTAAACTGAAGGGAAAAATAAAAATAAGTTTCAATACTATCCAAACATTTGAATACCTTTTGAGATAAAGAAGAATAACCTGAAGAAAGAGCTTCAAGGTCCGGCCGGCAGTACTCCAAAATCGCCTGCTGCTACTCCCGTTAGGGCTCTGTAACGCGAATGGGGAGAGGAGATCGCGGCCTGCAATTTGGGGGAAACCTTTGCCAATGGTTTATAAAAACCGTTGGCAAAGGCACACATTTCCCAACGGTTTACAGGAACCATTGGGAATGTGTGAGTTTGAGCTGCCTTTTCCCAACGGTTCCATTGAACCGTTGGGAAAGGTCTCCTTTTCCCAACGGTTCCAGTGAACCGTTGGGAAAAGTTCTGCTGAAATTATCTTTGCCAACGGTTTTCTTAAACCGTTGGCAAAGACTCAATATCCCAACGGTTTAAGTAAACCGTTGGTATACTGCCGTTGGGAAAAAGCTAAATTCCAGTAGTGTAATATTCATAAGGGTGGTATAAATATTCATAAGGGTATGTTACTATTCATAAGAGAAAGTTACTATTCACTAAAAAAAATTTGTTTCATTAGACTCCAAACATCTTACTAATCGCAACCACATATGTTATATTTTTAAAATTCGAATCACAAATGAGACAATATTCTGTTTGAAGGTCACAGAGAACTTATTATAATTCATTATGTGGTAATTTCATGTGATTGTATGACATAATTATTAGAATTTAATTTCTACTTATAAAACATTGGGTCATTACAAAACCTTGTATTCCTTCCAATTATATGAACACATTTTTTGCAATAAAAACGATGATTGTTTTCAACCTGTATTATTTATTGATTAGAAAACATTATATCCTTATATGTGTGCTTGGAGAATACAGAATTAGTCATCTGAGTGATTTCTTATATAAATGCAATTAAATAATGATCACCTTGGGTGTAATTTTGTCCCATGGGCCCGAAATGGTTTATTTTATTAGCTCAAATGGTACTATGATTATAATATCCACATTATTATAAGTCATTTTACTTATCATTCTAATATATAATTTTCCACCACTTCCATATTAATATATCATTGGAATTGTTAAATATAACAACACTTCATGTTTTACAATATTATACAATATTCTTTTCCCATCATTCCCAGAAATTTTATACTATAAAAAGTTCTCATGTATCATTATAATGTAACATATATAGGATAAAACTAATCGAATTTAATTTTATAAGTTCTCTAAAATATTAAACCGATTAGTCTATCGCATGAGATTTCAATGATTCATAAATTTCACTTGATTGTTACATTATTCTCATCATGACAATGTTGAAAAATACTCAATAGGTCATGATTTTTCTCATCGACATAAAGAAAACCATTGGATTTTACTTTTTTATTCTTAATATATATTGTGAGAATACATTTTATTTACACTAGAGAGTCATTAAATGTTTTTACCACACATCTTTCATGTCTCTCACTATTCTTAATAATTTTAGCATCACCAGTCATATGAGAAGATCACCCACTATCTATTATCAATTATTTTGAGATATTTTTTCCCATAAGGAAAACATATTCTAAGAATAAATTTTATTTCATTAATACCATTATGGATTTCATATTTTCTTTTATATGGAAGTTATTTGGTTAAAGTTTCATGAAAGCCTCTTCAATGTATACCTTTTGATCACTCCTTCTACATATATCATTAAGAAAATCATTCCTTTTGTGTTTTTAGTTATATACCAACTTTATTCTCATCTTGTACTCCTATGGAATCTATATTATACTCATTAGAAAGGCACAATATGGGTTCTATAATTTTCTATGGAAAAGTAATGTTAAAAAAATAAATATATAATTTATTTTTGAGAATTAAATAACACTAGTAATAACTGTAACATATTAATTTTTCTTGATAACCCAAGGTTGTATCCAAAAAGGGTTTTGTCCATAATTTCACCTCTTGTTAGATTTTAGAGAATAAGTTTTCCTATAATTCTATTAATATTTTTCATTAATTCATAGTATTTCATTTTTATTTTTTTCTCACAATTTTTGTCCATTTTTATTGCTCCAAATTTTTCCTAAATAAATATTTCTTCATGCATTTTATGTTTCAATAAAATTGTAAACAACTTTTTTCATATGTGGAATCTACATGATTTTTTAATATTATCTATAGGATTACTCCTTAACATAAATACATCATTATAATTTCTTCATCATAATTTCAAGATATTTCTTGTCATAAAAAATTGGTATTACATAAATGATAATCGTTCATATTTCTAGGAGAGTTTTTTGGATATTTGATAAATTTTTCATTTCCAATGAAGTTTAATTTAAATTTTTTATTTTGTATTCAAAACATTTGTCTCTTTTAAAATGATTATTATATTATTAAAATAGTTTCCTATTAACTTAAATAATATTTCCCATCTCCCACATTATTTTGGATTATTTATAAATGCATGTCTCAACTTCATCTTTGAGCATTTATTCTGAATTTCTTAGTCATGAACCATCCACGTAACAACTATAAAATTAAAGAAACATCATTATTTGAGCCCTACTTTTTTAACCTTTTTTATCTAACTCTATATGAGAATAATTACATGAGGTAAAATCATACTATTCTTTATTTTCTTAATATTTTTTTGTGTAATTAATAATATCTTATGGTTTCCAACATCCTTCGATGATTTTTTTAATTTTAATACCACATATTTTATTGATTAATATAAATTTTCATTTTCATAATTTTATATTTTCTTATATGAAAAATAAATTTCATAATTTAAATGACCACCTCATTTATAAAATTTAATAAAAAATAGTATATATTCTTTTTTCGTTTTGAATCTATTTATAAATAATATCAATTAATCAATGATATTCATCATCTTTTTAAAAATACTTTTAGTCAACAACCTCATAATCATTAAAAACAATTATGTTCCACATATCTTTAAAAGAGATATCTTATTTTACCTTTTTATTTAATTCTAAAATACTTAATATTTTATAGGTAATGATACTATTGGGTACCTCATCAAGTTAAATACTTACATTTACATTAAGTGATAATGTTCTTAGATAAAATCTATCTGTATATTTCTTTTCAAATTCTTAAAAATTTTTAAATTATCAATATTCCCACTAATGAATGAAATAACACATAAAATTTCATTTTAATAACTAAACCCATTATATAAACATTCATTTCTAGAATATTAATGTCTTTGTCTAATCTACACTAGATAGTTAGGTTTTCTACTTTGATATTTATTTTTCTATCAAAACAATTATCTAGCTTAGGTAGAATTTAATTTTCACATTGAATGCCTATGTAGGCCATCTAATATTCATATAATAATGATAGGATAATTTTACGTTTTTATTTTTCCATCTACTTCCACCTTAACATCATATAAAATAAAATCTTACAATCATTGATGATTGATTGGTTACCCACTAGAAATGTCTCATGAAATTATTTTCCCTTAGATAAAATATATTTCAAAATTTTATTATTATAACTATGATAATTTTTTTCTTTGACTGTTTATAAATTACGGATATTAACTAAGTTGGTATTATACCCAACTCTGAAGATAATATTTTAGATCATATTAAGGAAACCCTCTATTTGATAATATTTTATTTGTTAGTAGTATGATTTTACTCATGTGGGAAGGGGTGTGGGTTGAATCATTAGAGAGAAGTTTTTAGAATTTATATTCAATATAATATTAAATTTATCCCAAGATAGAGTAAAATTAACTCAAAATAAATAATTTTTCTTAATACAATCATGCTCAATAAAAGATAACAAAAACATATATATTTTCAGCGTTCTAATCACTGGGAAATCCTACTCTTTTTTTGGGCTAGTTACTCCATCATACATAGATTATTTTCATTGTATTTTAATGTGAAATTATGTCACAATAAATCAGGAGGTATACCAAATTACATGTTATAATTTACACCTAACACCATTTTTTCACTTTGATGTAAAAATTATGATTACACCATATATATGATCACTAAATAAACCAGGTTGCTTCAATAATTAATGTTGTAGATCTGCTTCTGTAAGACTCTATAATATGCATGATAATATAAGATATAGTGATGAATTATATTGTATTATACATATATTATTAATTTTATTACATATTTCAGGAAGACAAAATATTCAAATTATATTGTTTAATAATGAATAAAACTAGCATCACATTCCCCATTTTTTCTTTGTTTCCTCATAATAAAGTCTTCACCTTGAATATATATGATCATCACCTATTTTGATACATTCTCCCTTTGTCTTCTATCATTATTTTCACTACCATCTACCCAATTGTACATCAACATGGTCTACCCTTTTTTCTACATAGTAATTCAAAAAGATTATTTCCTTATAATTTCCATAACATCATTAAATATCCATGTTCATCATGTAAAATGAAATTGAATCCTATGACTACATATTAATGTGGATATATCCACACAAAATCATTATAAAATCACATAAAAATAATTAAATTATAAAACCCTATATAAATTTAATCCACATGTCTAAAATAGTTTGAATTGGATATATAGAAGAATCTATTTCATAGATATCAATCTAAATTTTATATTAATAGTATTCACCAATATGATATAGTATTCGACTACATCAGAAACCAGCTATGTGATTCTGAATCGTCTACCTAGAAAATCAGCTACAATTTTTTTATATGGATACCCATATTATCTAGATAAACCACTCGGAAATATCATTCATTTGGCTACATGGTTGAAAAGGTAACACGATTCACCTATATTGAAGAAGTGTTTTCTGAACCTATTATGTGAATTTACCTTTACAAATTTATCTATATAGAATAAAAGGCTATCTGATTCTACCTTTGTAAAAAAATCTACGTAGATCCATAAATCACTAATGAAAAATTAGAAAAAATTTAGTTTACCTCTATCCTATCCCAAAAAAATGCAAATGTTTTTTCTTGAAACATCCCTTCATGATATATAAATCATATCATGCCAGATCAGGAGTCATCGGGATAATGAATACATCAACAATGATTATTAATATATAAGAGAATCTAATATCACCATGAACCATTAGATCATGTTTTTTATTAAACTAAACCATAATTCCATTAGGTTTTTTATATTCTATATTAAAATCACTATTCATGATGTTAACTATTTTTGTAGGAATGTTTTGATTCCTATGATATGATAATTTACTTTTGTTCATTGTTTCATCATCACAACATTTTCAATATAAATATAGATATCATTTGTATTAATTATATCTATACATAGAGAGAGAGTTGTTCAAAATGGTATATATTTAAAATTTCATTACACCATTAATGGGGAAAATATTCCATACGTACACATGAACTTCATATAGATCTAATAATAGATATTTTGAATTAAATTTAAATAAAATATTTTCATTATATAATGATAATTATATCATAAATATAAAATATATACATTAATAAAATTATAATAAAAAACTATAAATTTTGGTTGTTGGAAATTAATTATATCTTTGTGCATTGAAGGTAGTCCATAAATATGCAGGAGTGATTCATTAATTTCTATTTTAATGGAAAAGTGGTGGAACAGTATGGATTAATATTATAATAACATAAAAAATATATGCATTACAAGGCTCCTAATGTTATGAAGGAAATTGTAGGCTTATATAATTTTTGCGAATAAATAAAATTGAATGAACATGGTAAAGAGTTATACCACTTCATTGTGAAACCACATTTTTGATTAAATCATAGGCCTTGAATGGACGATATTATGACAAAAATAGGGCCCATAAGAGGTATAAAGGGATTTTAGTACCGGGTTTGGTTAGGGAATAGTTTATTAAATAGAATCTTGAAGGTTAGATAATAGATGTTATGATGTACTTTTATAAGTAGGGGAGGGGAACAAAATTAAATTTTATAAATGATCAAAATCCAAAAAATATATTACTCAATCAAAATGATTCCCAATTACTTATAATTAAATAAGTGATTATATAGGGTTTATATATATTTATCAAATATGTATTACAAGTTTTAATGTTGAAGTATAACTCTTATTTCATTGTTCAACACACAAGAAATCCATTTTAATTTAAACCACAGTAACAAAATTTAGCTACTATTACTATTCATAATGACTAAAAAATATGCTAGACCTAATAAATTATATTAATTATTATGGTCAGTAATATTTAATAAAGTTTATATTGATAAATTATTTTATGTGGATAAAATTAAATTTTTATAAGTGGGTTAAGCACAACTAAAACACTTTTTGGAATCATCCATTATTAAGAAAAAAATATTTTACTTTTAATATATTCCAAGTCAAAACCAAAAAATTAATTTTAAAATATTTGATATAAAAAAGAATTTATATATTTCAGTAAAACTATTAAGAAACAACGATTGATTATATTTATTAGAATAATGACACATTGTTGACATAAAAGAGTTATTTTTTTAGAAAAAAGCTACAAAATCATTGAAGTTAATATTGGAGGGTTAATTTGATGAAATATGATCATTCCCAAAAATTCCTAGAACATGTGAAAATTAATATTAAATTTCATGAGAAGTATTCAATAAAACCTTATTTATAATAAATAATATTTTATTAGCATAAAGTAACCATATTCAAAATTGAGTACTTTTTTATTTTCAATTAATAAACACATTTGAATTATATTGAAAACCATAATATAATTTTCATAATTTGGTAATTAACATTTGTAATTTCCATTTTTTAAATTTTTAAAAATTACTTTAATATCACTGTTTGTTTAGACATTGGGATTTTGGTAAAACAACACATTGAAAACATCATGATTATTTAAATTTAAACACATATAAAATATTATTATATTAATGTTTATCATATCTTATAATGATTGTAGATTTGAATTAGATAATAACGATTTGATGTCACATTTAGTATATATATTCAGTCTCAATAGAGTTTCTATGACCTAGAAGTGTTTAAGTACATTTTTACACAATTCTATAACAATGTCTATGTATATAATATATTTTTATGCAGAAAACGAATATATTTTTATACGAAAATGTTGGACTCCTAATGTATTAATCATGTTTTATTGATCACAAATCCACTTTAGTCGATAAACCTTGTTAATTCTGTGTAATCTATCTCACATTAAATGTACAATTGTTTAGTAAAGAAATCCAAATATCTTAAGTGGTAAACATTTAGTTTGATCACTGTACACTATCCTTGATTTACATTAAAATGTTTTTTTGATAACTGATTAAGTCTAAACCATTCTTTGAATATCACTTCTTATGTCGGAATACAGATGTTTGGCTAAGTCTGAGACACCGTGGTTCTGCCTCAGGTTCTATTTTCCTGGAAAAGGACCCAGACACCATGAACCATACACCGTACCCAGACACCATGAACCAGACACCATACCCAGAGACCATGAACCAGACACTGTAACCAGACACCGTGAACTTGACACTGTGAACCATACACCACAACCAGACACCGTTAACCAGACATCGCAATCAGACACCATGATCATGAGACACTGTGACCAACCAGACATCATGACCATGAGATACCGCTTCAAGAAGACACGGGTTGAAGGAGACATCGTTCCATGACATACTATGACATCGTTTCTTAATCTGTTTTTTCATATTTCAATTTAATCTCTAACTGTCTTATTTGAAGTCTTTAAATGCACTGACATAATTTATGTTTCTTTGTAGATAGGTCACCTAGTAGTACGAGGTACAATGTGGATAATACATGCAACCTATCAGCTCCAACACATACACTCCAAGATAAAATAGTAGTGTGGCCCTTAAAAAATATATGAAAAAAGTGAAAAAATCGGGTGTGAGCACAAAAATGAAGAACACACTTAGAGCATTTACTGAAGAATGAATTTTCATGTGCAACTTGACACAGCTGAAGAACAGACGAAGCATACTTGAATCCCCTTATAGATGATATATTCACAATGATGAACACATGGAATGCAAGATCAGCTATGACACTTTTTTTCCATACAAGGACTTGATTTCTGCATCTACATCATCCCAGAAGTCCAGAGATGCAAAGACTTACAGTCAGAGAAATACTAACTTTATCTCATCATTTTTGCTCTATTGTGTAGAATATTATTAGCTTTCAATAAGTGTGTGTATCTACATAATGACACACTCTGTCTCTTGCATTAAACATAAGTAAACAAGATAAACTTTCTCAAACATCCCTTTTCACTTTTGTATACCAACAAATAAATGTCGAAGAGGTCCCTGGGTGGCCTGCTAGTTTGTACCCATGAAGAACTGTACAAGAGGTCATGTGACCCGGAAAGTCCTGTGTACTTTTATGAACCCTGATCAAGGTTGTGGATTATGTTTATTTATATAAATTTCATAGTGGCAGGTGATCCCCAAGAAGAGTGGATTAGGTCACTACTAGAGACTGAACAACTTGTTCTATATCCGATGTCCGGTTTAATTTAGTTTTATTTTTTCTAATGTTTAATTTAGAATTTACTAAATTCACTTTGATAGTTAATCATGGAAAGAATTAATCATGGTTTTTATTTATTATAATAGCTTCAAAAGTAATATTAATACCTAATATTAATATTAATGTTACTTAATCAATCTTCTAAGAAGTAATTTGAACAGTGAAACTGTCATAACAGTATAACTTTGATTAACTGGGTTGTATTTAACTTTATTGGGGAAATATTTTTAGAATAGTTTTTGAACAGAAATTTTTATATTTTCTCAATTCACCTTCCCCCTCTTGAGTAATCTACTCCGACCAACATTTGGTGTCAGAGGCATTTTATTAAGACTTTATTTTTTTAACCATATTCAATAATGATTGTAGTTGTACATTAAAGATCTGTAAATTTCTGTTAATTTGAAATTTCTTGCTCATTTAAATTATTTCATTATTATGGATAATATATTGGATGGTTCTGAAACACATAGACCACCATTCTATAATGGGACAAATTTTTCTCAATGGAAAATTAAGATGAAAATGCATTTAGAAAATATACGTTTTGAAATTTGGTCATCAATTATAAAAAAAAATTTGATTCCTATTATTAATAGAACCACTTGAGATGAACCTACCAAAATAGAATACAATAACAATTAAAAATCTATGAATATTTTTTATTGATCCTTAGGAGATGAATAATTATTATAATTTTTTTTTGTAAAACATCCAATGAAATTTGGGATAATTTGTCTGTTTCACATGAAGGAACTTATAGTGTGAACAAAATGAGACATAATTATTATAATATTAAATATGAAAACTTTAAAATGAAATATGATGAGCCTATTTATGACATATATCTGAGGTTCATTGAAATTTTCAACACAATTATTTCCTTTGGAAGAGAAGTCACTACCAAGGAACATATCATGAGAACTCTTAGATATCTACCTGACAGATAGAGACGAACCTCCCTCTCTATTAGATAATCATGCAACATGAGGAAGCTACCTATGAAGGAACTCATTGGGAAACCGATGATGTATGAAGAGGAGATGAAAGTAATCAAGGAAGAGGAGGATGAACGAAAAAGGAATTCTGTTGAATTCAAGACCACCGCATCTAAACACAATGACAATTGGAAATTAGAGGCTTCTATATTGAGTTCCAGTAGTGAAAAATCATCACATGACAATGATGCAGATATGTCTCAATTATCCAAATGATTCAAATTATTTTACAAGAAAAAGAACATTTTCATCAATCTTAACATCAAGGGAAGATATGATAAAAAAGTAAGTGGGAAGAAAGACTAGAAAATAAGTGAAAAGAATAATGATATTGTATTCTATGAATGTAAGGACAAAGAACATATCAAGGATGACTGTCCAAATCCCAAGTATAAAAAGAAATATAAAGATAAAGATAGAAAGTATAAATTGGATATGAAAGAAACCTCTAGTGCTTCTGAGGATAGTTCAAGTGACTCAAAATATCACACGATGAATAGGATAACAAATCCAATGTGTGTTTTATGAAAAACACATCTGAAGTTACACTTGACTCTTCTGTACATAATTCACACAATTCTAGAGATGGGAGTGACTATAAAAATATGTCTACTGGTGAAATGTTTCAATAGTATAATATTCACGAAGAAACATGCAATGAACTGAATGATAAATATAAAACTTTTGGAGAAACAGCATGCTCTTACTGTGACTGTTAAATCTGAACCCCCATTTTAAAAAGACAAAAATTCTCAACTGCTTAAGGAAAAAAATAAATTAAAAATGTCAAATGATCAATTAAAGAATGACTTAAGAAAATTTACCAATGGAAAAAAACCTTGACTCAAATTCTAGGTAAACAAATTTCCCCAAAATAAAATACTAGGATTTGTTATCAACCAGGAAAAAGAAATCTTGGTAGGTCAAACATTGTTTCTAAATCTTGAACCTACAACTTTACTCCCAATTTAGGACATAAATCAACTAGTTCATGTTATGATACACTTTCTACTCTTTAATGTTTTTCTAGACAGAATATCATTTATTTTCCAAATAATTTACATAATTTTTATAAGAAACCTATGAAGAAGATATGGGTTCTTAAACCACTTATCACTATTGTTACTGGACCCAAACAAGTATGGGTACCATAATCTGTTATTTCAAGATCATTCTATATGAAATATTCTTTAAAGAGTTCAAGTAAAATTTTATGGTACTTGGACAGTGGGTGTTCATGACACATGATAGGAGACTACACAAGATTCAATAATATAATAAAAATTAATAGTGGACATTTCATTTTTGGTGACAATGCCAAATGTAAGATTATTGGACTTATCCAAATTGGTAACTCAAACTTAGTTTTGATTTTTGATGTACTATTTGTTAATGGATTGAAATATAATCTGCTTAGTATCTCACAATTCTGTGATTATGGATTTCATGTTAGATTTGAAAATGATGCTTGCAATGATTTTAATTATAACGAAGATTTAGTGTTTTCTGCATTAAGAAATGAAAATTTATATTCTTTTAACAATGATTCTTTAGTTTCTCAAAATGATTCACGCTTAAATTTATTTTATAATTAGTTGTGCATTTGGCATAGGAGACTATAGCACTTTAATATTAACACCCTTAGAAAGCTAACTAGAAAAGGATTAGTCAAAGACCTACCCAAACATGAGTTTCCAAATGATATAGTGTGTAATCCCATTCAAAATGGAAAAGAACACAAAATCATCTTCAAACCATATAAATAAGTGTCAACTTCTCAACCTCTCTAACTAGTTCATGTGGATTTGTTTGGACCATCAAAACTTTCTAGTTTAAATGGGAAGCACTGTGTTTATGTTATTGAAGATGACTTTTCTAGATATACATGGGCCTTTTTTCTTGCTCACAAAAGTGAATCCAGATCATACATTACCAAATATTCTAAGTCTGTAGAAAATCATAGTGTACTTAGAATTAGGAACATAAGAAGTGATCATGGTCGTGAGTTTGGAAATCCTGAGATTGTATCCTTTTTCTCACAATGTGGCTATAGTCCCAACTTCTCTGCCCCTAAAACACCTCAACAGAATGGAGTTGTAGAAAGTAGAAATTGAACCCTGCAAGATATTTCTAGAACAAAGCTTAGTGAATATAACCTACCAATTGATTTTTGGGCTGAAGCTGTAAATATAGAATGCTACAGAATCAACAGTGTATTGACTAGACCTATTCATAAAAGGAATCCTTATGTTTTATGGAAGAATAGTAAACCCAATGTTATCTATTTCATTTTTTTGGTTGCAATGTCTATATCCTAAATAATAATGAAAATCTTGAAAAATTTGCATCTAAAAGTGATGAAGGAATATTTTTAGGATATTCAATTTCCATTAAATCCTATAGAGTGTTCAATAAAAGATCTAAATATGTGGAAGAATCTGTCGATGTCAATTTTGATGAAGCAGATCCACACTAGCCTAAAACCTTTCTAGAGAACTTGGAGGGTAATGTATGAAATTTTGACATTAATTCAAAATCATTAAAAAATACTAAAAAGGAATCTATGAGAACTTCCCGTTCTTGATATTCTTTAGACTCAAGTCATAATGAACTAGAACCTATTGATGAACCTGAAATCACTATACATACCTTTTCTAGAGCTATTAGACCTCTTCAGAACCATCCCTTGGATACTATTGTAGGAGACTTAGAAAAGGAACTCAAACTATAGCTTCTCTTAAAAATTGGAATGAACATCAAGTGTTGTTGTCACAACTTGAACCTAAAAATATTAATGATTCTATAAATGATGAATATTGGGTTATGGATATGAAAGAAGCACTCAATCATTTTGAAAATAACAATGTTTACAAACTTTTTTAATGTCCCAAGGACACATTCACCATAGGAACTAAATGGGTATTTAGAAATAAGGTAGATGAAGTCGGTAATGTAGTTAGAAACAAGTCTAGATTGGTTGCAAAAGACTATAATCAATGGGAAAGAATTGACTATGAGTTGACCTTTGAACCAGTAGCTAGATTTGAAACTATCAGAATTATTCTAGCTTATGCTGCACATCTAAATGTAAAACTATATCAAATGGATGTTATGTGTGCATTCTTTATTGGGTATATAACTGAGGATGTCTTTTTTGAGCAACCTCCTAGTTTTAAAAATCATCATTTTCCAAATAATATTTTTAAATTATCAAAAGTGCTATATAGCTTAAAACAAGCTCCATAATCCTGGTATAATAGGGTGAGTACTTTTATTATTACCAATGGTTTTAAAAAAAGAATTGTTGATTCTAACCTTTTTATTAAACGAATTTACAATGTTGTTTTAGTTTTTAAAACCTATGTAGATGACATTATCATTGTATCTTTAATAAATTATTTATGTATTAATTTTCCTGAAATGATGCAAAACGAATTTGAAATGAATTTGATGGGTGAACTCAAATTCTTTCTTGGATTTCAAATATTTCAAAATAATGATGGTATTATTTTAAATCAATATAAATACACTAGAGATCTTATAAAATGTTTTGGATTGTATAGCACTAAAATTAGTGACACTCCAATGAGTACCACTTGTAAGATGGATCTTGATAAAGATAGAAAATTGTTGATCAATCCACTTATAGAGGAATGATTGGAAGATTACTCTACTTAACTGCTAGTTGACCTAAAATTATGCTTAGTGTGTGCATGTGTTCTCGTTTTCAAGAAAATACCAATGAATCACATTTAGATTTCATTAATAGAATTTTTAAATACCTCAAGGCTACACGCAATCTAGGACTATTTTATCCTAGAGGATAATCGTTTGAATTAGATAGTTATTCTAATGCTGACTTTGGTGGCTGTAAGTTAGATAGAAAAAGCACCTATAGAACATGTCACTTTTTTGGCAAGTCACTAGTATCATGGGGTAGTAAGAAAATAAAATTTTGTTACATTAACTACTTCAAAAGCTGAATACATAGCTGTTGGTAGTTTCTATGCACAAATTTTGTGGATGAAACACACATTACTAGACTATGGATATCAATTCATGAATGCACCTATAAATTGTGACAATACATGTGATATTAATATCTAAAAAAAACTATTTCACAGACTAGGACAAAGCATCTTGATGTAAGACACCACTTTTTGAGAGGTCATTATCAAAAGGGTGATATCACTTTTGAATTCGTTGGAACTAAATATCATCTTGTTGATATATATTCACTAAATCATTAAATTTTGAAAAAAATATACTACATCATACCTGAATTAGGTATGATAAATATTAAGTAAATATCTCATTTTTTCATATCTTACTATTTTGTATCTTTCTCTTTCAATTTTACGGTCTCACAGTTAGTATTTCTTGGTCACTACCTGACACTTACTGTCTCTAACAATAAGATTGCACGGTCAAGAAATAACACATGTTATTGTGTAACCGTTAACACTTGTTATTATCTCACTATTAACACTTGTTACTATATCACCGTTGACTCTTATTACTGTCTCACCGTAAATGTTTGTTACTGTCTCACTGTAAGAATACTTTGTTATTTTTTTTATAAATATGAACTTGTATTGCGGTGATTACTTACATTATCCTTTTTCCCATGATTTTGTTTTTGCGATGATAGGTATTCATAAATGAAAAAATAAATGAAGTTTCACTTATTATTCACTTAAGAACCCTTCTATTCTCCCAAACTGTAACCCTTATTTAGCCCTTCAACCTTTATCTCTCTCAAATATTCGGCAAATTCCCAGAATGAAACATCCTCCATTGTCATCAACGGAGAATCACAGTTCAATTACGAAGAAGATCGAGCATAAGTTATCACCCAAGGGACCTCTGAATACAAATCATGTGAACCGAATTTTAGTACCTGAGAAAGAGATATGACCTAAATGGATTCCATTTTCTAAGTCTCTGGTTTGGAAATTACTAAATGAGCAAGACTGGTTAGATTTCATTTCAAAGGAAGATAGATGTATCTTCCAAAATCTAGTTGCACAAATTTATCAGTTTGTATAATTTTTTTTTGATTCAGAAGATGGATATATAGTAAGAAGTTGGATAAATGTTCAAATATGGACATTCTATTCATGGTTATGTGATGGATGCCTATAGATACTTCATGAAGGTATTTTTGAAGATTACTAGAGAGTTCCTCCACCTCCATGTAAATTCATTTTTCAGGAAGATGAATTGAAAAGTTTAATTAGAAATGACACCAAGAGGAGAGACATCACTTCTGAATTGGATGGAGAAGCTAAACATGAGTTTATTTTTATACAGACTTGATTAGAACCAGAATAGGTGATTTCACAGTACTTAAATATCTGGATATATTTTTGATTCATCTCCTAAAAAATGGACATATGGTCAATATTTTTATGTATGTCATACACCACATGTGTGAATTGATCAAGAACACATCAATGTCAACCTCCCTATTCTATTATTGGCTAACCTCACCCATGTTACATTCCAAAGGAATGGTTGGACCAAATGAAGATGTTTTCAAGGATTATGAGTCCTATCTTTAAAAAGTTATTATAAAAAAATAAAAAACAATTTAAATCCATGGAAAAAGGAATGGGTGGAAGACAATGATCGAATCTATGAAAAGTTCAATCTAGTGGAACATCCCTCAAGACCAAATGGTATATCTGATCCTGGTTTTGACCTAGATGAAGTTTTCCAGTATTCTAAAGAGGAAGAAGAAGAGGTTGTTGTGCCTGCCAGAGAAATAGAATTTGACAAAGAAGATAGTACTTCTACTCCTCAAGTTGTAATTAATTAAGAAGTCCCCACTCTTAAATATGTAACTAATCTAGAAGGCCAAGGCGATGTTGAAAAATAATAAATTTCTAAATAAACCAAAAAAGGTGTTGTGGAAGAACATATAAGAGGGGAAATTCTTGTTATTCAAGAATCTGACCTTGAAGAACTCACAATAGAACAATCTGTTCCTGATGTCATTCATTCTGTGATTGAGAGAATGGAACAAGCCATTCATTTGGCTCGAAAAAAAATGATTGAGGAAGAAAGTGAGGAATTTATGGCAATAAATAAAGGTACTATGTCTTTGAGTCTTGAAAAGGATGCAACTGTTAATGGGGAGAAGCTCCCCAATCTAGAATCTGATGAGATGTCAAACCCGTTTTTTCCAAGCTCAGTGGACACATGGTATAAGATTCCAAGTTAGTTTGATGTGAATGACTCCCAAGAAGTCTTAGTCAAGAGTCTTGACCTTTCCATTATGTTTGAGTTTAAAATGGAATTTACTCCTAAAGTTATCTCATCCATAGAAATGAAAACTATCCCAAATTCTATTTCTGAGCATTCACTACAACATCCAACATTAGTGAGTAAAGATGACCTGAAATAATTTGGAGAAACCCTTTTGGTTGGGGTAGTAAAACTCTTGAATACCCCACTAGATCCTGTAAGAAATCTATGTGTGAGAGATGCCTCACTATTATTCAAAAAAGTCATTTCGCAGATTTAACACAAAATGCTCCATGAGATTTAGGAAGACAGTGTTAAGAACAAACTGCTAAGCGATGAAGAACAAACTCTAAGAGGAATGGTTGAGGAAATGCATAAAGTGATGAATTCGAGATCAGAACCTCATTCTCATCCCGTTGAGATTATTTTCCTCAAACCCCATAGGATATTTCCTCTCTGATTCAACCTCATTTAGATTCTTTATCTAAGAAAGTGGTAGGAAGAAACAAACAAATAGTGAAAGAGATGCGAGAGCTTGTTGTTGGTCTTAACAAGCTAACGAACAGTATAAGGGGGACTTCAAAAAGTGATCAGTAATTTGAAATTTCTTACCACAGTTTTCGCTACTACTAATGCCTCAGGTCAATCATCTCAACCTTCCGTAGATAGTGATCTGTTTCGAACAATGGTCAAAGAGAAAATTCATTTTGTTCTTTGTGGTATTAATACGGAATATCTTTTTGAAGTTATCAAGGAAAATGACAGAGTTCTCGATTTCGTGAAAATCCACTCTAAGATTTCTAATGATGCTCATTATGAAATTTCTAAGAAAGTGGACTTCTATTTCTACCGGATCTTCTCTAAGACTGATATGACCAATCATTTCACATACCATGTGGAAAATCTGAGGATTACCCATATTACTCAAGCCTTCGAGACTCAAGTTCAAAATCTCGCATATTTCACCTGTCAGTTGGACAATTTTTTGGGGAACAAGTATGACATTGAAAAGTCCATGCAGTATTGCGGAGAAATCAATGATGATTTTATCAAGATTTTATGGCCCTATCATTATGTACAATGTACTTCCATAGTTGCTCCAATGGTTTCCCCTCATAGACCTGGTTTTTCTACCTTCACCTCTACCCAAGCCTCCACATTCTATGTCTTTAAATCAGGCCTTGAGTCAGATCAGGCATGTAATCCTTGATCAAAAATTGCCCCAATCTTCGACTAAACCTACATTTTATCCTTCTGTCTTTGATGATCTTTCTTTACCATCTTTATCAACCAGCTCAATCCCTTTTTCTACCTCAACCTCTGCTCCTATGGCTTCTTCTTCTAATCCCACTGCTAAGGGAAAAGAGAAGACTAGCCGGTGATAAAGAATATTGACTACTATCTTTTGATAAGAATGTTGTTTGATTTTTTCTATTTTCTACTATATGTACTAAACGAATTTTTCTCTAATTCATTGTGAACTTTTCTTCTCCTTCTTTATTCACTCATTTTGATAATCCAAAAAGGGGGAGAAATATATTTTCTTATATGCTCTTTGGGAATATGTAGTTTGAATAAATATACACTATAAATATACATAATGTGTGATCATAAAAAGGGGGAGATTGTTGGACTTCTCATGTATTAATCATGTTTTAATGATCACAAATCCTATTCAGACTATAAACCTTGTTAATTATATATAATCTATCTCACATTAAATGCACAGTTGTTTAGTAAAGCTATCCAATGATCTTAAGTGCTACAAATTCATTTCGATTACTATACACTATTATTGATTTACTTTATTTTTTTATAAATGATTAAGTCTAAAAAATTGTATGATTATCACTAATTAAGTCAAAATACTAATAGTTTTCTAAGTATGAGACACCGTGAGTCTGTAACTGGTTATATTTTTCTGGAAAAGGACCCAGAAACCTTCTACCAGACACCATACCCAGTCACAGTGAACCAAACACCATACCCAGACATAGTGAACCAGACACTGTAACTAGACACCATGAACTAGACACTGTGAAACAGAAACCCCAACCAGACACCATGAACTAGACACCGCAACCAGACACCATGACCGTGAGACACTTTGACTAACCAGACACCATGACCATGAGACACCGCTTCAAGAAGACACAGGTTCATGGGTACACCGTTCCATGACATACTGTGACACAATTTCTTAATCTGTTTTTCATCTTTCAATTTAATCTCTAACCATCATATTTGATATTTTTAAATGCACTGACACAATTAAGGTTTCATTTTAGACACATGTCACCTAACAGTACAAGGTATGAGGTGTAGAATACATGCAACCTGTTGGCTCCAACACATCACTCTAAGATAAAAGAGTAGTGCGGCCCATAAAAAATATATGAAAAAAGTGAAACAAGTGGCTGTGATCACAACAATGAAGAACACACTTAGATCATTTCTTGAAAGAATTATTGTTACGTGCATCTATAAACTGCATAAGAACACATGTTTAATACTTGAATCCCAGGGTAGACGATATCATTGCCACGAAGAACACACGCAAAGCATGATGACCTGTGACACTCTGTTTTCCATACGAGGACTTGATTTCTGTATCTGCATCATCCCAGAAGTCCAGAACTGCAAAGAATAACACTCAGAGAACATCTAACCTTATCTCATCATTTCTGCTCTGTTGACTATCATTTTGTTATCTTTCGTTCTATGTGTGAATATATATAACAACACACTCTGTCTCATGAATTATACTTAATAATACAAGATATAATTTCTCAAACATCCTTTTATACTTGTGTACACCCACGGATAAGTGAGGAAGAGGTCACTCTATGGCCTACAAGTTGGTACCCATGAAGAACTATGGAAGAGGTCATGTGACCTGGAGAGTCCTATGTACTGTTGTGAACCCCAATCTAGGGTGCAGATCAATTTTATTTAAATAAACTGCTTGGTGGCAGGTGATCACCAAGTGGAGTGGATTAGGTCTCGACTTGAGATGAAACCACTTGTTTTATATCTGTTGTGGTGTTTAATTTAGTTTTCTTTGTTCTACTATTTAATTCCGAATTTACTAAATTTACATTGATAGTTAATCTTCAAAAGAAGTTATCATTGTTTTTCCTTATTAGAATAAGTTCAAAATTAAAAATAATATCCAATATTTACATTTCTAATGCTTTATCAATCTTCTAAGAAGTTATTTGAACAGTAAAACTGTCACAATAGTATAACCTTGATTAACTGGGTTGTATTAATCTTTATGGGGTAAATCATTTAAGAATAATTTTTGAATATAAATTTTTATAATTACTAAATTCACCCCCACCACTCTATAGTAATATACTCCAACCAACATAAAATATGTCAATGTTCATGATGTTATACATAGAAGTAAATAATATATCACAACATTTTGTTATAATAATGAAGTGGTGGTTCTTATAAAAAATTTATGCCACACCAAAAAAAAGTACAGAAAATTTAGGCATCAACTATTGGGGATTTTTCTCAAAGGGGGTTAGTCTTTTTGAATATATTATACGTGAATGAAAACACGATGGAGCTCATGATTAATGTTTTATCATTGAAAGAGTACTCCTATCATGTGTGATCTAGTGCCCTGAATGTTTCAAGTAGTTAGCTAAAGTTACTATTACATAATATTGGAGACGGTTATCTCTCACCAACATTTTCATACATTATGATTACATGATTTCATAATTTTTAAATTATAAAAACATATCATTCCATAATGATTAGTTTTTATTATTATATATTATCTGATAATTTTTTAGGAGTAATTGTATCTATGAAATGTTATAATAGTTTATCACTATGATGGGAACATAGAAGATCTATGAAAATATTATTATATATATGTTCAATGAAAAAATATTATATTTTTTTGGGGAAAATTGATATATTATTTTAGGCGCGGCGACTCATAAGACATTGAGGCACCTTTTCGTGATGTTATCTCATGGTATAATCTTGTGTAAAAGATTATGTGAACACAACCATCTATTATAAATTTTCTTATTATATGTGTTTCTGTATGATCCTCTCTATGGAGATGTGTTTTGATACTAAAATATTAAATATGTTATCAATGAAAAGTATTTTTTGAGTATATTTCAATATTTTAAAATATCATGAAGATGTATGTTAGCAAAGAAGTAAATATGTTGGCAGTGTCACGACTGTTATTACATTAATGAAAATATGAGTTAATGTTTTTTCATCTATTATTTAATTGATTTCTATATCTTATTCCCATTTACATGAATAAATAAACAAAAATAAATCAAAGGACATGGTGTTTATTTTGGAGGTTCATTTTAGGAAAAAAAATATATAATGACATGTAGCAGTTCTCATAAGGGGATCTATGTTATAGTTTCCCCCGACTTCCTTATTTTTATCCCCCACTGCGGATCAGATTCCCTCAGACACTTTTGCATGGATGGTTTGTTGCATACAATATCTCCTATTGTGGCATCTTCGACTCTGTGGGATCTAACATCTAAGATAATATCACCATTTGGTGGCCTTCTTCACACCCTACCCTTTGGGTTGGATATAGTTTTCATGTCGACATTGTGAGTGTAAGGACCCGACCCCAGTTGCCCGGAGTTGGTGCCTTGTTTTATTATGTTAGCATACATACAAGGAATACAAATCCCAAAGGACCAAGTAGTTTAGTATTATAGGAAACAAGATACATACATAAGTTCAACATTAAATAAGGAAAGGAAAAAAACACTAATTTATTTGACTAGATTCATCACATATCCTAGATTGTGCTTGAAAGTCATTTATAAAATACTTCTTCATGTCCTGAGAAAATGAAACATAAGAAAGGGGTGAGCTCAAATGCTCAGTAAGGGTATGAAATACAGCGGATGATAATATAAACATTAGACATGGTGAATAATTGAAAACACATTCCTTTAATAGTAAAAATGAAAACATTATGGATGGAATATGAGATGAGTAAATAATGCCATAATAAAACATAGTCATGGGTATTATACTAGTCGAATAACAACATGAAATATCAATAGAAGAACTCATAAAGATGGAATGAACAATTCCGGAACTTCTGAAACATTTTTTCAAGGCCTCGGCCAAGACTTCTAATGATTAAGGCCTCGGCCAAAATATATATCACATTGGGAAAGGCCTCGGAAAATTCCACATCTATTTGTCTCATGAGACCTACCGATGCATCGATGGGATATATCGGGCCCCACTTATCACATAATAAGTCCAATACATTCTTTTCATGAGTGGGGATAAACATAAGCAACATATATATTCATATTGAAACTATCATCTGAAATATAATAAACTTTCCACAATTATTGAACATAAACACTAACCATTCAGAATAATATGGTGAATGATTTCTGGAAAGATCATCCACAATAGTGTTATTAATAAACCATTAAATAAAATATGGTAGATGACTTCATAAATTATTAAACCCAATAATACCATGGAATCAGCAAGAGTGTTGAATTAGACGAAAATACTCTTATAAAATCATTAAGAAATTCTTGAGATAAATACTCTTTTATTTTTAAAATGAAGAGTTATTTTACAAAAAAATCATTGTATAAAACCCGAAGTTAGGTAAGATAGTATTTTCATAATAAAATGAGTTATTTTATAAGGATAATGTTTTCAAAAAACAGATCATAGAGTGCCCTTGAAAATAGGAACGAATTTGATAAATTCCCTTGGTTCGGGCTTGTATTTTGGAAACAACATTGAAAGTTCCTATTAAAATGTGTAAATATTCGTAAAATAAGGAAGGGTTATGGTTTGTAAACTTATATATCGTACTAAAAAATAATATATGAAGAGTATATAACAATACATAATAATTTCATTCAGGTAATTAGACAATGAATGTTTCCTGAATGAAAATGGAAGTTCAGGTGAAAAACCCCTTACTTTAACTCCAAACGTGTTCCAATATAGTACTTAAGCTCCTGGAATAGAAAATTATACTTTTTAATAACTTATTACAGAACCTATTAGACAGTTATTTAGTTTACTATAAATATGGTTAGTTCATTTATGTATTTATTGACAAGTTATTGTATTGAATTTCTTCGTTCTGGAGTGTTCGTTTCTCTTATTTTCATATTTGGTGCACTTGTTTTTTAGTAATGAATTGGAATGGATGTAAATCTAAAAAAATTAAATTATATATTATTTATGAACATAAATTGGTGTTATTGTTCATTTATATAAATTTGTTACATGGAACGAGGATGAATTATTATATAGAACTTTAATGATAATTGTTTCGGTTAATTTGTGGGTTTTGATTACAACAAACTCATTTTTCATTATAACCTAACACCATTTGATAAAAAGGATTACAGAATCTTAAATATGTTATATTATATATAATAATCTAGTTCAACCAGAACAAGAATGCTTTCATGACCAGAATTTAGAATGATAAAAGAAATCGAAAGTCCATCGTCCTTGAATGTGTAAAATTAAAACATCTTGGATGATGTTCTTGGTACTAGTATAAAAGAAGGTAAAAAGGGGGAGATGATGATAACATATTCCACTATCATTAAAAAATTCCAGTAAATATAAGGTACTAGATTCATCAAAAAATTTGGATAAATATAGGTAATAAAAAAATAAAACAAATGAACTTGAATGGAAAGACAATGAATTGAAAAGAGGAATTTACCCCTTGATCCAAACTTCCTTGAGAACCTCATTAAGGGAGAGGTTTTGGTCTTCTAATGAGACCAAAGCTTGATAGACGTGGGAGAGGAGGTTGGGATGTTATTCAGCCAAAATTTGGATAAGGAACAAGGCTTGATAGGAGTGATTGGAAGAGGGTTTGAGAGGGGGATTTTATAGTGGAGGAGAGAGGGGATTTCTTAATATAAAACTCATTAATTTATTATTTCTTCACAAGACAAGTAATAGTAAGTATTCCATGACCAAGAATAGTAATTTTATCATGTGAATTCAGATTAAGGGTGGTTACATTTGCTATGATGCTAGGAATAGTCTATTTATCTTATAATGTATATATACGGTAAATTACCGTATTTTACTATTCATCAAAAAATCAAGGATTTCATAAAAATCCCAAAAATTCACCCTAATTATTTTTAGACTTGTAGAATCCAAAAATGATGTCCATTTTTTATTAATAATTTTATAAATATTATTAATTTAATATTTAATTAAAATCATTATTTATTATCAAAAACCAGTTTTAAAACATTCATTAACTTATTCTAAAATATAGGTATATCATACTTTCAACTTGAATATTATTTATATATTATCATAGGTAAGGTTACTATTCATTAGGGTATATCACTATTCATAAGGGTGTGTTACTATTCATAAGGGTATGTTACTATTCACCAAAAATTATGTTTTACTTATTGGACTCTAAATAACTTACAGATCACGACTGTGTATGTCAGATTTTTTAAATTCACATCATAGAAGTGACAAACTTATGTTTTGAGGGTCCCTTAGCACATAGTAGTTAATGTGATTATAAAATATTTATATGAAAGTAATTTCGTTTAAAAAAATATTGTGTCGTTACATTCTCCCCTCCTTACAAAATGTTCATCCTCGAAATTCACAAAATATTACCTAAAAAGATTTGGATATGTCTTTAACATAAGCTCCTCAGTCTCCCATGTTGCTTCCTCCATAATATGGTTCCTCCATAGAACCTTTACCAGATGTGTCATCAAATTTCTCAATACTTGTTCTCTAGTATCAAGAATCTTGATAGGCTCTTCACAGTAAGATATATCGGGCTCAAGTTCCACTTCTTCATAAGTGAGTACATGTGTTGGGTCTGGCATGTACTTTCTTAACATTGACATGTGGAACACATTGTGAACCTTGGAGAGACTTGGCGGCATTTCTAAACGGTAAGCTATAGCTCCAATTCGTTCCAGAATTTCAACAGGTCCGATGTACATGGGACTTAACTTTCCCTTCTTACTGAATCGTATAATAACCTTCCATGAAGATACCTTTAAGAAAACGTGATCACCTTCTTGAAACTCAAAATCCTTTCTTCCATTATCTGCATAGCTCTTTTTCTTACTTTGAGCTATTTTTATATGGTTCTGGATAATCCTCACCTTTTCCATTGTTTCTTCAACATGTTCTGGACCCACAAGCTTTCTTTCACCAACATCATCCCAGAAAGTTGGTGTATGACATTGCCTCCCATATAATGCATCATATGGTTCCATCTGTATACTTTAATGGAAGCTATTGTTGTAGGAAAATTCTACAAGAGGTAAATATTGATCCCACATTCCTTGAAAATAAAGTGAACAAAACCTCAACATGTCTTCCAATGTTTGAATAGTCCGTTTTGATTGTCCATCAGTTTGTGGGTGGTAGATAGTGCTCAAACGAAGATCAGTATCTAAGGACTTCTGAAGGATTTTCCAGAATCTTGACGTAAAACATGGATCACGATCCAAAAAAATTGATAGGGGTACTCCATGAAGTCTCAAAACTTTATTAATATACAGTCTTTCTAGACGTTCAAGTGGTAGATCTTCTCTTATAGTAAGAAAATGCGCTGACTTGGTAAGATGGTCAAAAATGACCCATATTGCATTGTTCCTTCTAGGAGTCTTTGGTAGTCCCATGAAAAAGTCCATGGTGATATTATCCCCTTTCCACTCAGTTATGGGAAGAGCCTGAAACACACTTCTAGGCTGTTGCCTTCCAGCTTTCACTTATTGACAAACCATACATCTTAACACAAAATCAGCAATCTCCCTATTCATGTCGTCCCCCCAAAAAAGTTCCTTCAAATATCTATACATCTTAGTGCTACAATAGTGTATAGATAAATTGGAACTATGAACATCATCCAACAATTCCCCCTTTAGACCAGGTATATCAAGAACACAAAGTCTCTTCCCAAATTTCAAAATTCCATCTTCATATACGAAGTCACTAAATCTCCCATCATTCACAGATTTAATCTTCTGTTGAAACCCCTCATCATCATCCTGGGAACTTTATATCCTTTCTAGTAAGATGGTTTGGGACCCATTTGAAAGAGAATTGATATTTCACCTTCCATGGTTATTCCCATTTCCATCTTTACTAGATCAATGAAAATAGGATCCCTTTCAACTCTCATCTTGTTCAAAACTCCATGATCCTTTCTTCTCAAAGAATCTGCCACCTTATTTGCCTTCCCCAGGTGGTAGTGTATCGTTCAATCATAATCGTTGAGTAGTTCAAGACATCTCCTTTTCCTCATGTTGAGTTATTTCTGGGAGAAAATATACTTCAAACTCTTTTGATCAGTATAAATCTCACTTTTTTTACTATAGAGATAATTTCTCCATATATTCAAAGAAAGGATTACAGCAGCTGACTAAAGATCATGATAGGATAGTTTTTATCATAAATTTTTAGCTGTAGTGATGCATAAGAAATAACCATATCATTTTGCATAAGGTCACAACCATGTCCTTCTTTGAAGAATCATTATAAATAACAAACTCATCATTCCACGATGGTAGAGTCAACATATGAGCATTGACTAATATTCTCTACAGTTCTTCGAAACATTCTTCATAATCTTTTTTCCAAAAAACTTTAACCCCTTCATGTGTGAGCTTCGTTAGCGGGTTAGCTAGTCGGGTAAAATTCTATACGAAGCACCGATAATAACCTTCTAAGCCAATAAAACTGCGTACCTCAGTTATGTTTGTTGGCGTGGTCCAATCTTGGATTGCCTTTCTCCTTGCAGGATCAACTAGGATTATATCCTTAGAGATAATATGGCCGAGAAATGAAATCTCCTGAATCCAGAATTCACACTTTCTAAACATCCCATATAATTCATGTCTTCTAAGAGTCTTCAAGATAATGCGCAAGTGATTTTCATGATCTTCGTAGCTTTTGGAGTATACCAAGATATCATCAATAAATACCACTATAAAATCATCAAGATATTCCATTAAAACTTTGTTCATTAGATCCATGAATACAAAGAGAGCATTATTCAATCAAAAAGGCATTACTGTAAACTCGTAATGCCTGTACCTAGTTCGAAACACTGTTTCCAGATTTTTTTCCTTCTTCAAACTCAACTGATGATACCCAGATCGAAGGAAAATCATTGATAAGTATTTAGTTCCATGAAGTTGGTCAAATAAATCATCAATGCGAGGTAGGGGATACATGTTATTTATTGTTATAGTATTGATCTCCCTGTAGTCGATACATAACCTCATAGATCCATCTTTCTTCTTAACAAAAAGGACAGGGGCTCCCCATGGAGAAAAACTAGGGTGGATAAATTCCTTAGTACTCAATTAATCCATTTGTTTCTTTAGTTACACTAATTCCACAGTGTCCATTCTATAAGGGGTCTTCGAAATGGGCCTTGAACCATGAATTAAATCAATGGAAAACTCAATTTCTTGTTCTGGAGGATGTCCAGGTAAGTATTCTGGAAACACATCAACATATTCTCTCACAATTAGTACATACACTATTTGAACATTCATTTCCTCACCCATAGTTATTTCATTATATTCCTCCCCAATAATTTAATTTAGTTGAGCTAATAAGGGTATATCTAGATAAGAATCAGGTGGTGACAATTCTGCTCTAAAGATAAGGTGTTCTTTATCATCGTCATCAAAAATCGTAACCTCCTTCTTCTTATAATAAATTTTTGCATCATGATCTGAAATCCAATCCATACCGGGGATTATATCGAATTCAATCATGGGTATGACGATGAGATCAGTAGATAAAGAACATTTGTATGCCCTAATAGGAAAATATTGACAAAACTTTGTAGCAATGATACTTCCCTATTTCCTTATTTCCATTCCCATGGTTTTCAGCAGCCCTCTTCTTTTCATGCTTTCCCTTAAATTCATAAGACATAGATAATTCTTTTTCGGTCTTGATAGCACATGAAACTATGTACTCATATGATGAAAATTTTTGGGAAACCAGTTCCCATTAGAGGAATGGATTTAGGCCATCAAAGAATAGATCGATTTTTCTCCTTGGATTTCATTTGTAGTCCAAAACATGTCTTGCCAGCCTGGTAAATTTGGCTTCATACATGGAAACATTTTAATCCTCCTTTTTCCTCAGATTCAATAATTTCCACTCCACATCTGCTCTTTATTCTCGAGGGAAATATTTTTCTTAGAAGATTTCCTTAAAATTCCTCCATTCCATCTCTTCAATTTCTTCATCCTCCTCTGTTTTTTGAATTAATGACCACCACTGATCTGCATCTCCCGATAGACAATATACTACTGTGATAACCTTATCTCTTTCATTACATCCCAAAGCAAGAAATATCTTCTCAGGGGAACATATCCACTTCTCTGCTACAAATGAGTTTTTCGTCTCGTTGAATGATGGAGGTTGTTGTCACATAAGGTGATCTAGCATGGCTCCTCCACATGGTGGATCTAGATTCTCTATACAGGTAAGGTTATTATTCATAACCTGAGTAAGTTTTCCCATTATAGTTATGAGTTTCTCAGCACCAGTCACATCACCAGAGCCAACATCATTGTCTTGCGTCGGAGCAAAATCCCTACAGGGGACACGTGCATTCATGCGATTTCCATTCCGTCCACTAGGCGCCATATCTAGATAATGAAATACACTATATAAAGTTATGAATCAAAATGTATAATCTTAACTTAAAAATACTCAGAAAAATTGAGATCCTACGCATGCCTACTCCCATATTCACAAAAATGGATTCTTTGAGGAATATTTTCATTAAACTCTTTCATAATGGCTTGTAAAGAAAATGTGAATTATCCTAAGCATATCCCCCGGGAGTGTTGTAACCAAGAGTGTAGCAAGGATCGTTGTTGTGCACTAGTTCCCGTTTGAGTCTAGCTTAAAGTGGTGTTTTCATGTTTTATCCCTAGATACATCTATGGCAGAGCCGCCTCTACCTGCTCGTATCCAGACAGGGATGTATTTCTTAAAAGATCCACATAATATATTCTTTACCAAAATACCAGGACATTATTGTATGTATATACTCAAAGACTAACTAAGAGACTCTTCCCTATTTCTATTTTTTCTAAATCTAGTTTCAAGTATTCTACTAAACTTCCTCTAATACCAACTCTAAGGACCCAACCCCCGTTTCTCGGAATTAGTGGCTTATTTGATTACGTTGTCATTAATACAAGGAATATTAATCCTAAAGGACCAATTAGTTTAGTATTATTGGAATCATGATACATACATAAAATCAACTTTACATAAGGAAAGGAAGTAAAACACTAATTTATTCCACTAGAGTCAGCAAATCTCCTAGATTATGCTTGTAATTCATTCATAAAATACTTCTTCATGTCCTGAGAAAATGAAACATAAGAAAGGGGTGAGATCAAATTCTCAGTAAGAGTAAGAAATACAGTGTAAGATAATATAAAAATTAGACATGGTGAATAACTGAAAACACATTCCTTTAGTAATAAACATGAACACATTATGGCAGGAATATGAGCTGAGTAAATAATGCCATAATAAAACATAATCATGGGTATTCTACTAGTCGAATAACCATATGAAATATCAATATCTGACCTCATAATGATGGAATGCATAATTCCGTACATTCTAAAACATTTTTTCAAGGCCTCAACCAAGACGTCTAATGATTAAGGCCTCGGCCAAAATCTATGTCTCATTGGGAAAGGCCTCATCCAATTCCACGTATATTTGTCTCATGAGACCTACCAATGCATCGAGGGGCTATAGCGGGACCCACCTGTCACATAATAAGTCCAATTCATTCCTTATATGATCGGAGATAAACATAAACAACATATACATTCATATTGAAACTATCATATGAAATGTAACAAACTTTCCCCATTTAGAATAATATAGTGAATGGTTTTAGGGCAGATCATCCATAATAGAGTTATTCATAAACCATTAAATAAAATATGGTAGATGAATTAATAAATTGTTAAACTTGATAATACCATGGAATCAAAAAAATTGTTGAATTAGACGAAAATACTCTTATAAAATCATTATGCAATTCTTGAGATAAATACTCCTTTTAAAAAAAAAGAAGAGTTATTTTGGAAACAAATCATTATATAAAAATAAAATTGAGGTAAGATAGTATTTTCATAACAAAATGAGTGATTTTATAAAGATAAATTTTCCCAAAAACAGTTCATAGAGTTCCCTTAAAAATAGTAAATAGTTTGAGAAATTCCCTTGGATCAGGCTTGTATTTTGGAAACAACTTTGAAAGTTCCTTTTAAAATGTGTAACTATCCATAAAATAATGAAGGATTATGGTTTGTACACATATATATGATACTCACACAGAATATATGATGTGTAAATAACAATACATAATAATTTCTTTGAGTTAATTAGACAATTAAAGTATCCCGAATGAATATGGAAGTTTGGGTGAAAAAACCCTTACCTTAATTCAAAACGTGTTATGATCTTGTACTTAAGCTCCTGGAATATGAAATTATACTTGTTAATAACTTATTTAATAACCTATTGGACATGTATTTACTTTACCATAATTATGTTTAGTTCATTTATGTCTTTATTGACAATTTATTGTATTGAATTTCGTCGTTCTGGAGTGTTCGTTTCTCTTATTTTCATATGTTGTTCCCTTGTTTTTATGTAATGAAGTGGAATGGATGTAAATATACAGAATTGAAATTATATATTATTTATGAGAATAAATAGTTGTTAATGTTAATTTATATTTCTTGGTTACATGGAACAAGGATGAATTATCATATAGAACTTTAATGATAATTGTTTCAGTTAATTTGTGGGTTTTGATTACAACAAACTCATTTTTCTTTATAACCTAACACCATTTAGAAAAAGGGATTACATAATCATAGAGAGGTTATATTATATATAATAATCTAGTTCAACCATAAAAATAATGTTTTCATGACCATAATTTACATTGATAATAGAATTTGAAAGTTCATCATCCTTGAATGTGTAAAATTGACACATCTCGGATGGTGTTCTGGCTACTAGTATAAAAGAAGGTAAAAATGGGGAGATGATTATAACTTATTCCACTATCATGAAATCATTCCAGTACATATAAGTTACTATATTCATCAAAAAATTTGGATAATGATATGTAATTGAAATAGAAAAAAATGGACTTGAAAGGAAAGACAAAGAATTGAAAAGAGGAATTTACCTCTTGAACCAAACTTGCTTGAGAACTTCATTAAGGGAGAGGTTTTGGTCTTTTAATGATACAAAATCTTTCTAGACGTGTGAGAGGAGGTTGGGAGGGTATATGGCCAGAATTTTGATAAGGCACAAGGATTTAGAGGAGTTATTGGAAGAGGGGGGGTGAGAGGGGGTTTTTATAGTGGAGGAGAGAGGGGATTTCTTAATATAAAACTCATTAATTTTTTATTTCATCACAAGACAAGTAATAGAAAGTATTAAATAACAAATAATAGTAATTTTATCATGTGAATTAGGATTAAGGGTGGTTACATCAGCCATGATTCTATGAATAGTATATTTATCTAATCATGTATATATACGGTAAATTACCGTATTTTACTTTTCATCAAAAAATCAAGTATTTCAGAAAAATCCCAAAAATTTACCCTACCCATTTTTCGACGTGTAAAATCCAAATATTAAGTCCATTTTTAAAAAATAATTTTCCAAATAGTATTAATTTAATATTTAATTAAAATCATAATTTATTATCCAAAACTGGTTTTAAAACATTCATTAACATATTCTAAAATATAGGTATATCATACTTTCAACTTGAATATTATTTATATATTATCATAGGTAAGGTTACAATTCATTAGGTTATATTACTTTTCATAAGGGTATTTTATTATTCATAAGGGTAGGTTACTATTCACAAAAAATTATATTTTCCTTATTGGACTCTAAATAACTTACTGACCGCGACTATGTATGTCGGATTTTTGAAATTCACATCACAGAAGTGACAAACTTATGTTTTAAGGGTACCATATCACTTAGTAGTTAATGTGATTATGAAATATTGATAAGAAAGTAATTTCATTTTAAAAAATATTGGGTCGTTATAGTGAGAGTCCAATGATTGAGTTTCCAAGTGTTGTGATAAGCTTGTTTTCACGTTTCTGCATCATTTTTGGATGTTTTGGGAGGGTCTAATAACATTGTGTGGGATTGGAGGTGGTAGAGATATTGTGGTTTAGTTTTGTGGTGGGGCTTCATTGTTCCATGGTCTATGTTTTTTGATTTTGGATGTGCGATTGGGATGTGTTTCTGTTTTGTGGTTTCATTCTTCGTTATGGTTTTGCAGTTAGTTTTCCCTTGTGCTTTGGGAATAGTGTGGTATTAATGAGGACTATTTATTTCATATGGAGTGTTGTTATTCTGATAATGTTGTATCATGAAGGCTTCATGTTTATGTTTGATCATTTTTTTGAATATATTTTCAGATGGACGTTGGATCTGCAACTGGTTTTGTGAATTTTCAATCATGATGATGGAGAAATCGGGCTACTGTGCATGTTGAATTGGTGATTTTTTGAATGGATTTTCTAATGGTGGATTTCTTTGATGTTTCTACAGTGTTTTTGTGATGTTTTTGTGAATTTTGGGAATTGATTTTGTGTGGTCAATTGCATTGGTGATGCTCCAGAACTCGACAACATGGAACAGACCCTAGAGGAAGTTTTAGAGCCTATAGTTAATCATTGCAGAGATTTACAGACATGGATGTTTGAGAGGGTATGGAATCATCCATCAGAATCAGGCTTCTGCTTTGACACTGCACACTTTATAGTCTAACAACCATGAAATGGTGGAGAGCTTTATCATGATCAAATGCTGGGGAGGGGCAGTTCCTTGTGGGTAGTCTACTTTTACTCTTTATAACCTTCAAGTCATGATATGTCTTATGTTCATGAAGTCTGTTTAGGTTCCCCCCATCTTTAATTAAAATGGGGATTTATTATAATAAAAAGTTTGTTGGACTTTGAGTTATTGGATTAAAAAATAGACAGCTTTCACATTGTCTAATTACACCAGTATACAACCCATTTTATTATAGATTCCATGTTAAACAGTTGATATTATATTTTATATATCTATACAATATTATATGTCATTATGATATTAACATCTTTTTCTATTAGTTCAATAGAATGTTTCAAGATACTATTTCATTGGCTCAAAATAATTCCATATAGAATGAGTATAAGTGTGTTAGAAACTAAGTGTATCTAGATCCTAGAAATATATTAAATATTTAAAATTATTTTACAAAATGAATAAATTTTATACCATATAATTTTTAAAAAATAATACATTTATTATTGATCAAATACATCCATTCAATTTTTATTTTAATAGTGTTTAGTGAGCATAATATTTAATATATAATTTTATCTGTTTATTGTGTATAGTTATTATTCATTTATGAGAGAATAATTTATTTGTTTTTTTATAAATAAATATAAATAATTAAAGTCTGAATAAATTTTATTGTGGAATAATAGATAGAGTTTAATTGACTAAAATAAATTAAATATATTTTATATAATTTTAATAAAATTTAAAATATATATATATGAAATAATGTTTAAAAATTTCTATTATATATCATGTTAAGATCAGTTTAATATTTTTAATATTATATGCATGATGTTCCCCATGAATTTAAGAAAAAATAATGGTGTATGTGAAATTGTAGTTTAATAACACTAGAACTATTTTATCATATGTATATTATTTCTAACCTAATGTTATTCATTTCTATTTTGTGTGATCAGTGACTCTAGAGAATCCTCTAAATTCATAAAGAGTTATTCTATTTGGAATCTCTCAAGAATAGATAGAAATCCTCATACAACACCCCTCTCTATTACAGAGAGATAAATGATATGATATTGGGTATGAACTCCCATAGAGACCAATGATAAATTATTACAGTTTTATGGTCTTTCACACTGAAACTATTATATTTCTACATTGATACATGGTTGTTAACGGTATATGTTTGTATCACTATTAGGGAAACTTTTCACTTTATTGTTACAATGTAATACATATATGATTTATAGACATTGTCCAATTATTCAGTGATGACAGAGTTCCTCTCATTTTAAAACATTAAGAATGAAATTAATTATTAGAACGAATATGATGATCCTACATTTGATGTCATTGTTCCCATGTCATCTAATGTTTATTTTTAGTTACATTGGTCAGAACAATCATCATTGATGTACATATAATATTAATCAATTATTATTATAGAAATGCATGATTAGCATGCCCTACTAGAACATACACCATGCTTAGTATCTTCAAATTTGTTGTACTCTATCAATAGTTAACATCAACATGAGGTTCTCCTAAAATATTGATATTATTATATCATTAAATGTTTAATGTTTTTATTTAATTTTATGAATTTTTCAATTATAAATATCCTTATAATATTTCATATATTTATCATTTATTTTATTGATTTTTATATCATAATTTTCTTGTTAAATTAATGACTTTATATTAATTATTATTTAAATTTTCGGATAAGAAAAAAATAGATAATTTGGGTTTATTAAAGAAAACACCACAACAACAAAAATTGGGATTGTATTGTCCTATGTAAAAAAATTCTCCCCCAAATTTTCATTACTCAGATAAAAAATGATGTCAATATTATCTTATTATATTACTTTTTTCCAAAATATCTTCCTAAAACTTATGATATCACCATCATAATATTTACTTGTTGTTTTGTTTTTTCACAGAACTATATAAATATGGTAAAAAATATCTCATGATTGTTTCTTGTAAGAGAGTTCATGTTTAAATTTTACAAAATCAGTTTTCATTACATCTGATTTATTATTTATCTTCATCCTTAAATGGGATACCAGAAATATATCATGAAATCATGAGAGGCTTAGAAGAAGGGTATGAAGACAAGATAAAATCCCCACATTATCATCAATTTTAAATGGATCACTGTGGGAACAATTATTCTTTCTACAAAAACTAACAACAATTTTCCTTTCTTATATATAATAAAATACATTTAAAAAGTTTCCAAATCCATATATCAATTATTCTAATCAAAAAATAATTTTGTTGTTTTTTTCTTTAATAAATTATTGTAATGTTCAATCCTTCAGTCTTATTACGGAGCCTACATGATTCCAAATAGCATACACTATCTTGTAACATACCAAAATATTTTATTTCTAAATATAATCCCATATATAAGATCATATGGTTAAATTTATATACAATAGTTGTAACTATAAATGTACTAGATCTGTTCAAGAGAAATATATTGATCATTTCCACCATTTAAATCCATCATGGATGATATTGAAAATCATCTATAGTTTTAATAGTACTATTCGATTATAAATCATTTTGGGGATGACATGTCGAAACACTATATTTGATATCTGTTGAATAGTTATCTTGAACATCAGGTTAAACCATTAATTCTTTTCAGATACAATTGAAAAAATACAACATATAGCATTACAATATTCCTTATGGATAATATTTCATGTTAATATATTATAAAATATTATAAAATTATCATGATTTTCACCAATATTGTTTGGTAGTCAAAAAATGGAATTATTACCATTATTGGCACTGAGATGTCATATTCTCAAATTCGTGGGGATGACCCCCCCTACTTCAATATTGTTATACGAAATAGTTTTATTATCCCTATAAGAAATCTGATATTTTATATTTATTTTCTATTTTAAAAGGAATCAGGATATGGTCATTACAATCTCCCTCATTATATTATCAAATAAAAAATGATCCTATATATCTCTATAAATATTTATTTTTCATATATTGATTAAGAATGGATATGTTCTTTATATAATGGTCCCCTCTTAAATTAGTATTTTCAAGGGACACACATTTTTTTTCAGAAATTATATTTCTATTATATATAATATTGAATGATAAAATATTTCAAATGGGATTTTATATATCAATAAATTACTTTTACAATTTGTTAATCTTCATATCGCAAAATTGATATGAAATTATTTGGGTAATCTATTATTTCACCACTAAAATAATATTTCAGGGTCTATTTTTTTAAATTTCATTTTTATTATGTGTCTCTAAATTCACATCATGAATATTGTATCTTGTTTATTCCTTCTCAAATCAGATGACACATTATTTTCCTTCTCTATATGTTTTTATATAATGAAATTATATTCATTTATTAACTCCAAAAATCATGTTTTGAGAATGTTGAACTCCTTTTACTTGATTATGTAAATTACATTCTTATAATCACTATAAATATCACACTTCTATTAACATAGATAATGCGTTAATATAATTAATGTAAAATACCATTGATAGATATAGTACATGAAATGAGTAATTTACCTAATGTTACCTTAATTGAAATATGGAATAATCTATAACCAAATAATTTTATATGAGAATAATTCTTACTCCAATAAATAAGAACCAATTTTATCAAAAACACACCTCCACTATATTGTAATAATATTAAATGTGAAGTAACCAAGGTATTCCTAAGAACCATGAAGTTGACTAAAAATTAATTCCCTCAAGGAAACATTACACACTTATTTGTTAACATGTTTATTTAATTTTAAAATCCATAGTAATTTCTCAAAATGATCTTTAATATTCAACTTATATAGGAAAACTATAGATCACTATTAAATAAAAATGTCTAGTAAATTTTTCAATAACCACAATTAATAAAGTACACACTGACATACCTATCTTATGATTTTATAAACAAGAATGGATATTTTTTTTATCCAATATTATATACTTCTAATCATGGATTATAATTTATCCATTCATAAGGCCTTTTTGAAAATACACATATGATATTCCTACTCACTCATTATATTGAAAAATATTTGAATATAATCATAATTGAAAAAAATTATTTAATTGATATGAAATGTTTATATTCATTAAATTAATGAATATATATTGGGATGTTTAAGGTATGAATATCATTGAAATGAATTTATCTTGTTCATATCATGTACATAACATTGTGTTGGGTAAATATTACATCATCTCCATTACTGGATGAAATCCAGATTTAAGATCTAAATTTGATAATAAGAAAGAACCTATAATTTGATAAAACATGACAAAACTTATGTGTAGTGGATATTTATTATTTCTAATTTACATTATATATTAAGATTAGTTAATTTAACATCACATTAATCCATCAAAAATATTAATAAAGATGATAGGATAACCTTATTAATAAATAATTGGGTGGATAAAACCTTTGAAAAAAAATTCATTGATGATAATTCATAAAATATTGATAATAAAAGAGGGATATTTTATAATTTATCATTATTATAGTTGTAGATCAAGGTATGTGTTCAATTTAATACTCAACATAATGTTCAAGGGGATTAATAAACTACTCATTGAAATTATTTCAACTTGTTCTTATCCAATTTCAATGAATTGATTATAGGATTTCACACAATTAGTTTACCCAAATATCATTTATTTTTTGTTATTCTGGAAAACCATAGGAATATTTATTTTGTGATAAAAAAGTTCCATGAAGAAACATAACACAAATGGGGAAATGGGATATGTAAGATCTAAAATTGTGGATCCCAATAGCCATAACTCGAATTAGATCAACTCACACAATGGTAATATGACTGTAACAACCAGATAATTTATGGTATATATTACTTTAAATTTTTTTGAAGAATTTTGTTTTACACAACAAAAAAATTATCTTGTGTTATACGCCACACCATATTATCTTGCAGTATATACAACACTATTCCTTGTCTGTGTTACACACAAACGCAGCCTTCCTGGATAGCTTGAGTTGTACGCAATATTGAATTTTCCTAAAAAGTGATATATTATTAAAATAATATTATTTAAAGGGATATAAAACATACATTATTAATAGTATTAACCACATTTTGATGTTTTTAACATTAAAATCCATATTTTATATTTTTTATAACTTGATATAAGATTGAATTAATTTATTTAGAATAAAAAATGTATCTATAAAAAAATATAGTTTTTTTACATTTTTATGGAACACCAATTTTAAATATAGTTTTTAACACATACATATGTTATATTTGAGAAGATAAATGTATTAATTGATGTAACACCCCCATGATTTCATAGTATGTTATTTTCATTAGAGTAATTCAATAGTTTGCGCTACACGCAACACCAAGTTCGAGCACACCATGACTTACAAAATGAGTCGTTCAAAAGCGGTTATGAATAGTATGAGCTTAATTTTAAATTATATATACTTCATATAATTTTATAATACATATTATTTGTTTCTTAGACATAATATAATAAGAAATTCATTTTTTCTGATAAAAGATGTATTTTTAAAAAAATGCAGTTTTACCACATTTTAATGGAAAACACTTATTAAAACCTATATATGACAGTTTTGTATATTAAAATTAATTATATTTATTTATTATTTATAATCTGGACATAGAAATTTATTTTGGATAAATTTTTGGAACTTTTCTAATAACCTACATATTTTTATGAATATTGAAAAATACTAAATTTTAATTGAAAATTACATTTTTAATCAAAATAATTTATAGTGTTAAATTTTTTATTTACATGGGTTGAAAGTATAATTATATTATATTTTTATCATTTAATAAAATTTAGGTCATTATAATTAATTTCACAGTTAAATTTGAAAAAAACTCATGTCAATCCTTTGATAGTTTTCACTTTTTAAAAACCCGCTTTTCAATTTTGACGACGGAAATTAATTTTAAATTAACTAATGAAACTTCTATGTTTTTATTTTTTTTAAATAGAATTCATTTTTGAATTCAGAATATCAAAATTATCTTAGGGTATCTTTTTGGTATTTTTCTGAAAACATTCAATTTTTGATGAATAGTGAAAAGCATTGTGTTATAGTTTAAAACCAAATTTTTATTTAAATTTTTATTTATTTTATTTAAATTTTATATATTTTAAAATATATATATAATATCTATATATGTTCAATTTAATTCATTGGAGTCATTTTATAATAAAATTAGATGTATAAAATTTTATTGAACTTTTTACCGTCTTTTACCCACCTTTTTGGAGCATTTGCAAATATGAATAAAACATAATTTTACCGCTTATGTGAATTGAATTTTTAAAATCCAAGGGATACTATTAATATCAGTAAGTAAAATATGATTCAATAATATGAAATTAATTTTTTGTGATTAGTATCTTTTGACTTTTATTTACCACGGTTAAAAGTAAATAGGGTAATTAAAGGTAGAAATAATATTATAATTACCCTATAACATGTTATAATTCTATTATATAAGTTTAATTCAACCAACAACAAACTTAAGAAAAAAATATGATCTTTTAGGTCCACTTTGATTTGATTATGACATTAATTATTATTTTATTTAAAGAAGTGTTAAAAGTTTTAAATTAATTGTTTATTAACTAAACCATTTTTAATATAGGTTTATTCATAAGATAATTTCGATTATAATTATTCATTAGAAAGAAAAAAATATTTTGATATAATGATATTTTATTTATAATTATTAGAGACTATATAAAGAAATTTATTTTTCACACAATGATGATGCAATAATTACCTTCTTAATGAAATATTAAAATAGTTTATATTATAAATATTAAAATAAATATAATTTAATAGTTTTGATGCCATAAAAGAATTTTGTAGGTTAATATAACATGTTATGGTTGATTAGATAAATTTTATTCAAAGAGATAAGGTTGTTATGACTTTCACAAAAAAATACCAAATAGTGTCAAAATTGACATAAATAAGTTTTTAAATCAAATACAATTTTATTGGAAGATATAATATTCTTCAAAATAAATGGTTAGTCCAAAGGGATTAAATAATATTATATATGTCATTAATGAACTACTTGACGTTCTATTGTGTTGGGAAAAAGTCCCTCAAGGTAACTTTACAGTATTTTTGGGTTGATTGTGTTTGTTGACAAAGCAGGTTTTCATGGATATTTGTCGAGTTCCCAAGAAGTTGTTGACAATCCATGATGACAAAGAACGATGAAAAAGGAAAGGACGATCTGGAGGTGGTACAAAAGAGCAGTACAAGGTGGCCCCGTTTCCCAATGTTTGCCAAATTTTTGGGGTCCAAAAATTGGAGTTTGGTGAGCATCGCGAAAATAGGATTTCCATGAAAAGCATAATTTAATATGGAAAATGCATGAATTTCGCAAAGATAGGATGTATGGATTGGATTTCTCGAAGACCATAAGAATGGAGGCGGTGAGTCTTCGCGATTATGTAAAGCTTCGCGAACGGCAGAGGCTAAAGTGCATCGTGGTGGTGAAGGGCTTTGCGAGGGATCTTCGTGGCGAAGGCATGAAGGAATGTTGATGGTGATGCTTCGCGACTACGTCAAGCTCCGCGAACGGAAACTTTCCATGGTGCTTCGCGATTTGGACAGAATTCCGGCTGAAACTTTTGAGCTTTGTGATTTGAGATGACATGGCATTGACTTCACGCGGAAGGGACGAGGGTCGGTGGAATCGCCTATAAATAGAGGCCGACCCCCTTGAGAGAAGCAGAGAGAATTTTTAGAGAAGATAATTCGCTCTCGATTTGCGAAGGTGGTTCGCGGAGCCAGTGTGCTTCACGAAAGAGGTGCTTCACGGCGGCTATTGTAGCTCCGCGAAACCTGCGAGCTACGCGTTGGATTACTAAGCTTCGTGAGGGCCGTTGCTTTGCGACGGCTTGAGCATCGCGAGAGTGCTTCGCGAGAGTGCTTCGCGAGAGAGCTTCGCGAAAAGGTAGGAGCTTCGCGACGGCTTGTTTGAGCTTCGCGAAATTGGGAGCCTCGCGAAGTAGGGTGCTTTGCGAAGGTACTTTCCAAAGGTAGTTGCCCAGTGGTCAGAGGCAAAGTGTTATTCATCAGTGGATGAATGTTGGACTTCAAAAGAGCATCTATCAACAGTTGAAGATGCATTATTTCATGCAAATGAAGAAACCTACAGGTCTATAAACTGTGATTGAATCCCTTCACAGAGCAGTGAGCTTAGGAAGAGGAAAAAGGCGATCCTCTCCACCGGCAGTGAGCCAGAGATAGAGAAACAGGGAGTGACCCTAGGGAAAGGAGTGAGCTGACCCTAAATGTTGTAAAGGCAGTGAGCCTGGGCATAAAAGTGATCTAGCCCGAACTTTGTAATCCACAGCTAGTGAAGTTTAGTGGAATTGGTACGATCGGAAACTTGTCGGCGTATGCTCCTTAGACGTAGCCCAGTGAGGGTGAACCTAGTAAAAATCTTTGCGTCTGCTTGCTAATTTGCCTGCATTGCATTTAAAGCATCATCATAAGATAAAGGAGAAAGTAAGTGATCATAACATACACACAAGTGCAAACAAAGTGACCCTTGTAACAAAAAGGTCAAGATCCAGCGGGGTAGAAAGAACATTGAAAAAGAATATCCATACCCTAATTCACCCCCCTCTCAGGGTATATAGGCCCTAACAATTGGTATCAGAGGGATAAGTTTCTTTTACCAGATTTGTTTGCTTCTACTTGGTTTAGTTGATCTATGTGGTTGAAGATTCAGTTTTCTCTTATCAAAATTTTCCATGGGAAAAGGAAAAGCATCAAAGAAGAATCAGAAGTCTGGTAATTTCCCTCAGTGTGGAAGTGTTTTTGGAAAAAGTGTGATTCAACTAAAAGAATCAAACAGCTTACTGAAGGAAGGTCTTGATGAATCTGATAGGGAAAAGATTGATTCACTCAATCATGATGTTGGAATGAGTGAAGTACATGAGCATCAGAGTGATACTGAAACAGAAGAAGAAATTGAAGGAAAAAAAGATATGCGAGTTGAGTTAGAGGCTTCTCTTGAGTAGATAGATGTTTGGAGAACTAAAACAAAGAAATCTAACAAAGTTGTTCATAATGCCAAACTCTATATGCATCAGCAGGAAGAATAGACGTCTGAGTTGATGGAAGAAATTGAGAAACTCAGGTTCTCAACACGAGAGAACTCAGAATCAGTTAGTGAGTATAAGCTTAAGATTTATGAACAGAAAAGGGAGATCGATGGCTTGAATAGAAAAGTGAAAGATCAAGTCAAGTGTATCGAGGAACCTGATATTTCAAGTGACGTTAGAAACACTGATGAAATTAAATCTAAAGATATTTTGATCCAAGTACTGAGAATTGAGATCAACAAGCTAAGAGGCTTGAATCAAAGGCTTATTGATGTAGCTACTGATCTGAGGGAGAAAAATGATTCTCAAGATGAAGAATTGAGAAAGAGATCTGAAAAGGTGGAAAAATCAAAAGATAGTGACAAGGAGAAGAATCTGAACTCATATGAGATTCAGAATTTAAAATCTAAAAATGTGAATCTTACTACAAAGCTATCCGAACTACTTCAGAAGAATAAAACTCTACAACAAGAGAATGCATGCTGTTCTGATTCCGTTTCTCATGAAAGATTGAAATTAAAGGAGCAGAGTGACATGGTAGAAAAGCTCACATGAGAACTTGAAAATGAGATGAGTTGTGGAAATAATCTCAGAAAAGAAATCAATGCCCAACTTGAATCAAGTAATATGAAGATTCAGATGTTGGAAGAAGAGCTAGAGTCAGTGAAGAAGGAAGAGGAGAAATCCAATACTAGAGGAAAACCTAAGATGAAGGATGCACTGCACTTACTATTCGATTATCCTTCGGAAGGTGATGATAAAATGAAAAGGAAGTATGAGATTTATGAAGAGAAATAACAAAATATTTTCTCAGCTCAGAGACCATATAATTTGGGAAAAACCGGTATTGTATTTGATGAATCCCCTCCCATGAACGACAGAAAGAGAGCCGTGAACAACTCCATAAATGGAGAAAATCATGTAGGTGCTGGAGATAGGCCTAAGAGGATAGTTACAAGAAGTAGTAAAAACATGTGTTATTTCTGTGGGATTCATGGCCACGCATCAAGCTTCTGTTCAGAGGCTCTGGAATACATTTCAAGCTGTGAAAACCGAAACTTTTCTAAATCTGAGAATAAGAAGAAGCTTCAGGAGAAAGCAGAGAGAAGAGTCTCTCAGAGGAAAGAATTAATCAGATGCCATTACTGTGGAACAATGGGACACACCATGAATATGTGTCAGGAAGATCAAGAGCCCCATATCAGAAGAAGAACTCAAGGTGTATTAGCATCTCTACAGAGAAGTGATGAAATGAGGTATGCCTTTAATAGAAAATGTTTCATATGTTCTGATCATGGGCATTTGGCCAGAGAGTGTAGCAAGAAGAAAGCAGGAAAGGAAAAAGAGCCCAGAAAGAGATTCTTGACTCCAGTGATGTATAAAGAGAAATATTACATTGGGAGACAAAGTGGTAAGGGGAAAAATAGGCTTAGAGCCTCAGGGGAATCACATGGAGCTGAATGAAAGTTGTATCAATCACCTCCTCTGTCATACTCACAACCGCTCTCAAGGAGAGAATGTGAAAAAACATGGAAGATAAAGTGGAGATCTACTCCAGCTGTGATAAAGAAGAATGAATGTTCAATAGAGGACTCACCACCAGTGAAAAAGAGTGTGGTGACTCAGACATCTGATAAAAGAAAAATTAAAAAAGAATGAATCAAAAAATCCACATGTCGTGTTTCTCAGCGAGAAATGAAGGAAAGAGGATGACCCCTAAGATGGGAGAAGAAGAAAGGTAAGATTCTAAATAGAGAGGTTCCTACTCAGATAAATAATCAAGGAAAATTGAATTTTGGTAGAACCTCAAAGAAGGATATGTGTACTAGTGGGTTTATACCCCAAGAAGTGATAAATTCCGAGCCTACCAAATCTACATATCATAAAAAGGCTCAGAATGTAGGTAATGAATGCCTAGTCATATGGCCAGAACAGTTGAAGTTGGCTAGGAAGTTGGAGGAAGCAATAAAGGAGTGTGATGCCCTCCAAGAAGGAATCAAAGGGTTGACCCATCAGGATCAACCACAATCCTCATCTTAAGGATTCAGGGAGAAAAATACCCTCTACCTATGTATATAAATGCTATTAACTGATGATTAATATGTTTCATGTTCTAGGGAGATATGATCCAAGGGGAAGCGGCATCTAAGGATGCGAAGTGGAGAAGAGATATGCTCTAGAGTTTAAATTGATTCAAATTAGTTAGCAGAGTTGAATAATAAAGGGAGCAACAGAGCACAATAGATTGTGATTGTGTTGTTAACTTTGTATCTTGTTTCCTACACCGAGTTCCAACACAGTAGGCTTATAGATTTGGTTAATGGCTCAATGTTGAGTGCCAAATTAGTATAAATGGTGCATGTGGAGAAGAATGGTTATGGGTCTCTACCATTGGTCCTAACAGATAGAAGTGTTTTGTAACACAGGGGGAGCATTCTAAATCCAAATCAGATTCAAGATCCATCAATGCAATAATTGGATGACTCGGCTAAGGTGTTTCCTATTGAGGGAAGAAAGAAACACAAGGAGAAGCAGCAATAACAATGCATTTCATGCTTATCTATTTGCTCTAACAATATGGTATCAGTTGACTATTTTCAGGATACCAAGAAGCTGCAAGAGAAAATAAAAGGCATCTCAACAAAAATCTCAGAAACATAGCTGAAAGAAATGAAGCCACTGAAAAATGAGTCAGTGAACAACTTCCTGATAAAAGTGTTGAGGAAGAAAGCAACACAGGGAGAGAAGAAGTGGCTTATGCTGATTCAGAAGAAGACACCGATGATGAACATGAAAGTGTCTAGTTTCTGCCTACAAGGAAGCCAAAGAGCTGAGCTGAAATTGATAGACAGAATATCATTGGTGATCAGGCAGCTCCTGTTCAAACAAGAACAATGAAGTCACTGCAGCAGACATCTTTCCTACCTCAAGTAGAGCAGAAATGCTTTGCTGATGCAGCTGACATTGAAAACTGGGTTCATTCTATGAATAAAATGCTTGATTAGATTACGAAGAACCATATGTGGGAGATTGTTTCGAGGCCAGCAGATAAAAACTTCATCAGGAATAAATGGGTCTTTTAAGACAAGATGAATGAATATGGCATAGTGATTTGGAACAAAGCACAACTAAGGTGCAAAGGAGACTCCCAGATAGAGGGAATAGATGGTGATGCGACATTTTCACCGATTGCAAGGCAGGAGTCAATCAGATTATTCCTAGCCATTGCAGGGCAAAGAAAGTTCCAAGAGTTCCAGATGGATGTAAATACTACATTTCTAAATGGGTTTCTGGAAGAAGAGGTGTACATTAAGCAACCTTATGGTTTTCTAATTCATGAGGATGAGAACAAAGTTTTCAGGCTGAAGAAGGCGTTATATTGGCTGAAACAAGCACCAAGAGCATGGTATTGAAATTTTATTCGCCACATGCCAAGCAGCGAGATATCAGAATAATCCCAAGGAAAGTCACATGCTCGCAGTGAAAATAATGCTTCGGTATATCCAGGGCACAATGGATTTCGACTTGACATATACTGATAAATCTCAGACAGAGTTATTGGGCTATACTGATGTAGACTGGGCCGATTTAGCAGATGATAGAAAATCAACGTGAGGTGGTGCATTCTATCTTGATGGATTGTGTATTTCTTGGCTAAGAAAGAAGCAAGATTGCATTTCGTTGAGCACCGTGGAAGCTGATTATATTGCGGCCACTCAAGCGTGCACACATTTATTATGGATGAAGCAGCAGCTTGAAGATATGGGAGTTGAAGTGAAGTCTCCGATTGGAATCCAGTACGCTAACTCAAGTGTTATCAATCTCGGCAAAAATCTCGTCCATCACTCAAGGACAAAGCACATTGAGATCAGATAGCATTTTATCAAGGAGAAAGTGGAGCAAGGGATTGGGACGTTGGATTATGTTCCTACAGAGCTACAGGTTGCAGACATTCTAACCAAGGCCTTACCCAAGGAAGTATTTGAAAGGCATCGGCTGGCTCTGGGAGTTCAGTCGATTCCACGCACTTGAAAAAGTGTGGATGTGGGACCCCCACCCCCTCTCCCCTAGGTATGATGTCTTTTTCCCTAATGTGCTGATTTGTGTTCTCTACTCTGTTACAGACTACAAAGGAGTGACCTTTGGGTTCATTGACAAAGGGGGAGAAAATAGTAATTGGGAGACAGTGTGGCTTTTTGACAAATCATGACAGATACGAGGAGAAGCTGACCAGTGGAGCAGCCAGATAGGGGGAGAAATGAGATAGGGGGAGGGTAATAAATCTGAAGATGCTAGAAGTGATTGATCAAAGCATAGATATCACGACAGCTGAGGATCGTGATAAAAGCAGAACAGTGGTGTTGGAATGGTTAGAGAAGTTTTCCAGCTATCACCAATTGGGAACAGTGTGGTTCAACAATTGGTATCAATTTAAGAATTGGTATCATGTTGGAATCAACAATTGGTGTTTAAAATGAAGTGATTCATTGATGAACTTTTCATACTACTCTTGTTTCTCACACCGAGCATTGCTCATGTGGGCTTAGAGTACGTGTTAAGTGAATCCTTGAACACTATCAGAATCGCAAGAGGCGAATGGTGGTAGCAACTGGAAAAAGACTCAGTGAGGTATCAACTTGCAGAAAATCATTCTGAAAAGAGTTATGAAGAGTTGTCAACAAACCCAAAGGGGGAGATTGTTGGGAAAAAATCCCTCGAGGGATCTTCGCGGCGAAGGCATGAAGGAATGTTGACGGTGATGCTTCGCGACTACGTCAAGCTCCGCGAATGGAAACTTGCCATGGTGCTTCGCGATTTGGACAGAAGTCCGGCTGAAACTTTTGAGTTTTGAGATTTGAGATGACATGGCATTGAATTCGCGTGGAAGGTACGAGGGTCGGTGGAATCACCTATAAATAGAGGCTGACCCCCTCGAGAGAAGCAGAGATAATTTTCAGAAAAGATCATTCGCTCTCGATTTGCGAAGGTGGTTCGCGGAGCCAGTGTGCTTCGCGAAAGAGGTGCTTCAAGGAGGCTATTGTAGCTCCGCGAAACCTGCGAGCTCCGCCTTGGCTTACTAAGCTTCATGAGGGCCGTTTCTTTGCAATGTCTTGAGCATCGTGAGAGTGCTTCGCGAGAGTGCTTCGCGAGAGAGCTTCGTGAAAAGGCAGGAGCTTCACGAAGGCTTGTTTGAGCTTCGCGAAATTGGGAGCTTCGCGAAGTAGGGTTCTTTGCGAAGGTACTTTCCAAAGGTAGTTTCCCAGTGGTCATAGGAAAAGTGTTATTCATCAGTGGATGAAAGTTGGACCTCAACAGAGCATCTATAAACAGTTGAAGATGCATTATTTCATGCAAATGAAGAGACCTACAGGTCTATAAACTGTGAGTGAATCCCTTCACAGAGCAGTGAGCTTAGGAAGAGGAAAAAGGTGATCCTCTCCACCGGCAGTGAGCCAGAGAGAGAGAAATAGGGAGTGACCCTTGGGAAAGCAGTGAGCTGACCCTAAACGTTGTAAAGTCAGTGAGCCTGGGCATAGAAGTGATCTAGCCAGAACTTTGTAATCCACAACTAGTGAAGTTTTGTGTAATTTGTACGACCGGCAACCTGTCGGCGTATGCTCCTTGGACGTAGCCCACTGAGGGTGAACCACGTAAAAATCTCTTCGTCTGCCTACTAATTTTCCTGCATTTCATTTAAAGCATCATCATTAGATAAAGGAGAAAGTAAGTGATCATAACATACATACAGGTGCAAACAAAGTGACCCTTGTAACAAAGAGGTCAAGATCCAGCGGGGCAGGAAGAACTTTGAAAAAGAATATCCATACCCTGATTCACCCCCCCTCTCAGGGTATATAGGCCCCTATTTTCCCTAATATCTTGTAAGTTTAGTGTATGTTTATTAACCATATAGTGTAAGAATAAAAGAAAACACAGTAAAAGTTAAACTATTTAACTAAGAGTAAAATCTAAATGATAAAGTTAAAATGGTTACCTAAACTTGTATAAAATATATTGGATGTGATTATGTCGATCCATAGTCACCATATCTTCTATATAAATTATTTTTTATCCATTAGAATGCGAAAATGAATATATTAAAAAATAATATTTCAAGCTTTTCTTAAAGTGACCCTCACCTCTCTTATAATATGGTACTTCACATTCTCATAATTTCACACCTTCAATGCCATTTGGCTCAAAACAAATCTAACCAAATATCTTCCCAAGATCCCTCAATTCATCCTAGATGCATTAAATTGATCATAAATCCATCATATGGAGCCCTTTTGATTAACTCAAAAGGAAACACCCGAAGAAGAGGTAATAATTTCACCACCTCTTTCAAATTCTTTTCTTCTTCCACTTGCTCTTTCTTTTTTTGTTTCCATAAAAAAATAATAAATCCAGTACCTTATATATACTGTGATGTTATTATAAATATGTCACAACCATATCCATTATTCTATCCATCCTATAAATGACAAAGTCACCATACGTGTGTACGTGCGGCTTACCATCTCCACGTCGTGGTGTAGTTTGTTATTCAAAGACTACATTATTTGGATGGGTATAATAATGAGTGTAACTGATATAAATAATAAATTTAAAATTTTAATGATTCTGGATATATGATATACAATCCAATTATGTATGATTTCACCATCAATATAATGATATTTTCGCTTGTACATACGTACGACTCGTCGTCTCCACGAACGCAATGAGATTCATTCCCCATCACAATCATTCAAGAATAATTTTCATTTTATGATTAAAAATTATGTTTAAGAGAATAATATAACTCTATATATTAATAAAATATATCCTATACAAAACAAACATGACCTATGTAACAAAACATATAAAGGAAAATGAATCAGTTAATAACCATAACAGTGATTCTATTAAAATATCATTAAGAAAGCAATATTAGAAGATCATATATGATATTATATTTATGTATTTGGTTATTTTAGGATTTAATAAAAACATTCACCATTATACATGTGTTTAACCTACCCAATACTAAGGAACAGTAAAAGTTTAAGGGTTTTCATCTCACTTTTATTCCCGTGAGATTCATGCTATATTGGCCAGTATTTCCTTTTGTGTGGTGTATGTACTTCCCATGATTGTATTATTGGAGTAATATACTTTAATTTATGTGTATTTGTATCATCATTGGATGATACTTCGTTCATGGGGAATATGTTTCGTAAGTTACCAAATCAGTAAGGGAATTTCAAATATCAATTTCCACTCATACTGTTTTACGCAAACTTCATTGATTACTTTACTCAGAGACTATCTGTGAAATCCCTATTTATTTACATATGTTATAATATCCAATCATCATTGAGTGGATATAATTTGTATAAACATAATAACTCCATTTATAAATTCTCAATTCATCGATATATACTTGATAAGAATAATTATAACTCAACATCAATTCATTGAGCTAAACATCCAAGTCATCGGTGTTGTTTTTACAAGAATATGTGTGAATTTACTATGATTGATTTACACTGAATATCCAATAATATTGAGCGTATCAATATTTTTCACACGTAATTATGTCATTGATTTATCTTTAACCTATGGATATGGTCTTTATAAAGAAATTCATCTCAACTTACATTCCATTGATACTTCATTGTTGTTATGCGCCAATTCCATTTTATTTAGGGTATATAATATAAATTGACACAATATATCATGAATCCATTTATTCACATGATATAATAATGTTTTTATAACCTCATTTATTTTTATTCAGGGGTCTCTTATTTGGTTTGGAACTCTAACTAAAATATCATTTTAAATGTTTTCAAAATTTATTCTTCTAAATCCTTCTCATTAAAGTCCATGATTTATAAATTGTTTTAAGGTTTTATTTTTATGGAAATTAATTTTTTAAAATTTAAATTATTTTAAAAGATTGAAAGTGTTATTGGACACATTGATTCAAAAATAAATTTTAAACATCTTCTTGATAAATAGTGAGACATTTTAATATTTTCATAAAAAAGAGATATTTCTCTCAAAGATTTTTACAGAACATTTTCAACTATGTCAACATCCTTATTGAGATATTATTCTTAATCTAGGTTTAATTATTTAAATACAAATATTCCATACAATATTGATGTTTTTTTGATATGTTTGAATGTGGATGTGTTATTTTTATACCATTCATGGGTTATGGATAAAGTATTGACATTTCATATGCTAGTTTTATTACGAATGATTATGTTATGTTCAATCCTTTTCATATGAGGAATGCATTGGGATTAGTAAGTGACCGGCAGAGCCCGCTATTTCTCCTTGATTCATCGGTAGGTGTCATGAGACAAAATAGTTTCTTGGCACAAGGCCTTGAAAAAATCTTATTTGTAGTCTTGGCACAAGGCCTTAACTATATGGTTATAAAGTCTGGAATTATGCATTCCATCATTATAAAATTGGTTATTGATATTAAATTTATTATTCAACTAGTATAATATACATGTGAATTATTAAATGACATTATATTACAAATATTTTACATATTATGATGAATTTTATGTTTAAAAGGCTTGTGTTGTAGTCATATACATTGCCTTAAATGTTTATTCTTATTTATGACAGTTTCTGCTATATTGTTATCCTTACTGTGCATTTTAGATCACCCTTTTATTATGTTTTATTTTTTCCAGGTTTGAATGAAGTATATTACAAATAACTTATAGGAATAAGCTAAGGGATATTAGATTGTTCAAAGGGGACACAATTTTGTTTTTTTATATCATGATTTAATATAAAACTTATATATTTATCAACTACTTACAAGGATACTAAAATGATCGGCCTTTCAAGACATGATTCCTTGTATCATTACAATGTTATGTAATAATGCACAGATTCTGGGTAATTGGGGTTGGGGCGTTATAGTTCCTATCATAGGAAGTTTAGTACAAACCCTATAAGCTAGATTTAGAATAACTCTGATTAGAAAACATCACCCTAAGATAGTAATTGAAGATTTGTATAGACGAGCATCCAAAATGTTTGGTAATGTAAATATTATATGGGGTTTCCAAACAATATATCCATGTCTGGATATGAGAAGGTAGATGCATCTTTGGCACCGATGTACTTAGGAGTGAAAACTTCAACAAGGTGTTTCGGGCTTGACCCGAGGTATCCTAGTACACAGCAACGAGCCTTTATGCACCACGAGTTATGACACTCCGGGAGGATATGTTTAGGCTAATTCACATTTTCATTACAAACCGATTGAAGGATTTTAATATAAGATGAGAATAAATAACCTTGGTCAATACTAAGGTGTTTTAGATTGAAAATAAGTTGTTATGATATTATCTAAATGATTTTATGACTCACACTATGATTTATTATGTTAGTCAATGGTTAGATTCCAACGAAGTCATAGTAACATTGAAGATGATGTACAAGGTGGGCCCAGTGGTGGAAAAGAGCATCAAAATGGAATTTTGATTGGTGTAATACATATCGTGTTTATGCGGAATCTGTTTTCCAAAAATATGATTAACAAAAAATATATTAACCAACTCCCGAACACAGCAATGAAGAGAAAGGTGGTGAATGATAAGAGCTCCAATAGTGGAGACCATGGAGAAAAGAAAGCTCAATTTCCATCATGCATGAAATGTTGAATGAGACACCTTGGAAAGTGTCTCAATGGAACAAAGAAATTCTTTATGTTTGAGAAAGAATAACATAATGTAAATAATTGCCGAGGAAAAATGATGATTACAATAGAAGAAAATAAAAATGATTCCAAGAATCCATTTACATTCATTTTCCGTAAATTTAGGGGACCTGAGAATTACCCAAGTGAATTCCCTATTATATAGGATAACCTCTTGGAGATGGAGGAACCTATGTGGAAATAAATGGATAATGAAAAGTTTAAAAGTAATAGCGATCTTTGTTGATGGGATTACTATTGAATACTTTTCTCTTGTATGTGTAAAACTGTATTTTGTTATGTGAAAACGATATTTTAGGAAGAATTATCTTATCTATTGGTGATAAGGTTATAAATAATCATTTGGGTTTATAATATCCTTGAATTTGAGTCAATTATAATTTTTAAATATTTGGAAGAAAATTCGATGTATTAGATAACATTTGTGGTGAAATTATGTTATGGTTATTTTGAGGAATTTATCTCATTTTGGGAATGTTATAAAATATTGTTTTTGAAAAAGGAAAACACTCAGACCATGTGACAACCCATCACTTTGGAAAAATCTGTGGAAATCAAACCCACAACCAGAGTGCGATTGAGATTTGTCGCCTACCACTAGATTACATGAATTCCATGGTTAGTGTGACTAATTATTTTTAGTTAAATGATTTTATTGATCAATAATAAGTTGATTTGGGGTCTTATGTTTTATCAAATAGTTATCTATAGTATAGGAAAATGATTTGGTGATTAAGTGATAAATTTTATTATGGAATATGTTCACTCTGTTGGGAACACTATATGCCTAAGTAAAATAGAATACTATAGGATCAATATGATGAGTAATGTTGGATTTATATCTATGTTTTTATTGTTGATTTAATGTGATTTGAGTTATTTGTGGAAATGATTAACCTATAATATATACCATGTGACTAGTTTAGTTAATTTTAATTATGTGACATTAAGAGTAGTCTATGTTATTTGGAAATACAATTTAATGTGAAATACAACATAATAAAATTCTTCTAGGTTTTGGGTTTCAATATTATTTAGGATTATATTGAAGGATTTTAAGGACAGTTTTTTATTGAATTGTATTTATTTGCCTTTTGATATTGTTGGTTTAATTTTAGAAATTAAGATTTGTATTTCATTTTCTAAAGGATTATACTTTTTGGGGATCATCTGATCTTATACTAACCATTTTGGTTTTTCTTAATATCTAAAGATACTTTAAATATTGTTTTTTATCCTTTTTAGATTATGTGATTCTCTAGAAGTTATTATATCGCTTTAAGTGAGACCAAGTCATCTTGAATAATCATCTTTTGGAAAAAATGTGTTAGTGGTAGAAATTTATTAAATGATGAAACACTACATAAAAATTAAGTATATCTATTTACGTTCTTAGTCAATCTAAAAAATAATATATCAACTTTATGAAATTGAACTTAAAATAAAAAACAGTGTTCGTTTCCTTTTCCCACTGGGAAACCAATGACCGTTTTATCCTCTCACAAGTATATTGTTTTCTTGTAGTTAAAATTACCCTGATCATGCTTTCTATCACTCTCCATCAGAACATGAAAATTATTTTATCTTCCATATCCATGTTTTTTTCATGGAATCCTAGTATGGGTTATCTTCAGTGACCTTTCTACTTCTCTTCCTATCTTTTAAAGTGATAGTTTTATTGAATCTTTTTCTAATGTGGGACATTTAATGAAGTTCTCAAGGCCAATTTTAAACATTCATGGATTCAAATTCCAAAAGTTGGGAATAATGTAACACCCCATGATTTTAAAGTATGTTATTTTCATTAAAGTAATTTAATATCTTGCGCTACACGCAACATTGAGTTTCTGCGCACCACGACTTACCAAAAAAGTCGTTCAAAAAGAGATTAGGAATAGTATTAAATTAATTTTGAATTTTTTATACTCCATATTGTTTTAGAATCTATATTATGTGTTTCTTAGCCATAATATAAGAGAAAATTCGTTTTTTCAGATAAAATAAGTATTTTCAAAAAATTGAAAATTTACCACCTTTTAATGAAAAACCCTTTTTAAAAGCAATATTTGACACTTTTATATATTAAATTTAATAAAATTAAATTATTATTTAGAATCGAGACATATAAAATTATTTTGGATAAAGTTTTGTTACTTTTCTGATAACTTTCATATTTTGATGAATACTGAAAAATACTAAATTTTAATTGAAAACAACTTTTTTAATCGAAATAATTTATTTTGAAATATTATGAATTTGAATGGTTTGGAAATATAATTATATTATATTTTTATCATTTAATAAAATTATGGTCATTATAAGTTATTTCACATTTAAATTTGACATAAACACATGCCAATCTTTTGATAGTTTTTCCTTTTAAAAACTTGCTTTTCGGTTTTGAGATCGGTAAGTAATTTTAAATTATTTAATGAAAAATCAATGTTTTTAATTTGGAATTATAGAATTAATTTTTTAATTTGGAATATAAATATTACCTTATGGTAAATTTCTGGTATTTTTCTGAAAACAGTCAATTTTTGATGAACAGTGAAAAACATTGCATTATAGTTTAAGACCAAATTTTTATTTAAATAATAATTTATTTTATTTAAATTTATTTTCAGTAAAAATAAATATATAATACCTTTATATGTTTATTTTAATTCTTTGGATTCATTTTATAATAACATTATATGAATAAAATATTATTGAACTTTTTTACTTTCATTTATATGCATTATAGAAGCATTTGGAAAATTTGAATAAAAATTAATTTTACCGCTTCTATGAATTGAATTTCCAAAACCCAAGAGACATATTTAGTATTAGTAAGAAAAATATGGTTCAATAATATGAAAATAAGTTTTGGTGAATAGTAACTTTTTCACTTTTATTTACCATGTTTAAAATTAAATAAGGTAATTAAAGTTAAATATGATATTATAATTACCCTAACACATGTCATAATTATATTGGATAAGTTTAATTCGACCAAAAACAACCTTATTAATAAAATATGATTCTTTAGGTCCACATGGATTTGATTAGGACATATATTATTATTTTATTTAAAGAATAGTTAAAATTGTTAAATTCAATTTTTAATAACTAAACCATTTTTAAAATTGTGTTATAGATAAGATAAATTATACTATAAATATTATTAAAAATATAAAAATATTTCTTAAATAATGGTATTTTATTTATAATTTTTATATATTAAATAAATAAATTTATATATGACATAATGATGATGCAGTAATTACCTTTTTAATGATATATTAAAATAGTTTTTATTATAAATATTAAAATAAATAGAATTTAATCATTTTGATTCCATACAAGAAATTTATAGGTTAATATAACATGTTAGGGTCAATTATATAAATTTATTTAGAAGTGATAAGGTTGTTATGACTTTCACACAAAAAAATACCAAATTGTGTCAAAATTGACATAAATTAGTATTTAAAACAAATACTCAATTATTGGTTGATATAATATTCCTAAAAAATATGGTTCAGTGAAAGGGATTAAATAATACTATATATGTCATTAATGAACCACTTTAGGTTCTTTTGAAAGTATAGCGTAAGTTTATTAACCATATAGTGTAATAATACAAGATGACACGATAAAAGTGAAACTATTTAACTAAGAGTTAAATATAAAAGATAAGGTTAAAATGATAACCTAACCTGGTATAAAATCTATTGTTTGAGAGGATTTAGACCCATAACCACCTAAGTCTCTAAATAAATTCATTTGTATCCATTATAAACCGAATATGATCATATAATATGTTAATATTTTAATCTATTCCTAAAGTGACCCCCACACCTCTAATAAATGGGCACTTCCCCTACCATTAATTTCACACATCCAAAGCCATTTTTCTCGGCCAAAACCTGCCCAAAAATCCTTTAAATTATCATCCCTTCAACTTATAGGACTTACATTGATCATAAAGCAACCTAAGGATCTCTTTTGATCAACTTAAAAGGAAACACCCGAAGAAGAGGTAAAACATTCACCACCCTATTTCAAGTTCTATTCTTCTTCCACTTCATCTTTATTTGTTGTTTACAGAACAAAATAATAACTCTAGTACCTTCTATATATTGTGATGTTATTATAAATATGGTACAACCATATTTTTTATTCTATCCATCCTATAATTTACAAAGTCACCATACATGTGTACGTGCAGCTTACCGTCTCCACGTCGTGGGGTAGTTTATTATCCAATATTTTCATTATTTGGATGGGAATAATAATGAGTATAACTGATGTAAATAATAAATAAAATGAGTTTATTATTCTGTATATATGATATACCATCCCATTAAATATTATTTCACCATCAATATAATTATATTGTCGCTCGTGCGTACGTACAACTTACCGTCTCCACGAACGCGATGCGATTCATTCCCAATCGTAATCATTCAAGAATAAATTTCATTTTATGATTAAAAATAATGTTTAAGAACTTAATAACATTATGGATATGAATCAAATACATCCTATATATAAAAAATATTACCGACATAACAAAACATATCAAGGAAAACAAATTGATTAACAACCAAAACAATGATACTACTAAAATATTATTAACAAAGCAATATTAGAAGATCATATATGATATAATTTATATGTATTTGTTTCTTGTATAATTTAATAACAATTATTTCACCATTATACAGGAGTTTATCCTACCCTATACTAAGGAAAAGTACAAGGTAATGAGTTTTCTTTTCACTTTTATTCATGTGAGATTCATGCTATATTGGCCACTATTTCCTTATGGGTGGTGTATGTACTACCCATGATTGTATTTTTGGGGTAATATACTTTAACATATGGGTATTTACATCATCATTGGATGATCCTTTTTTCATGGAGTGTATTATTCATAAGTTACCAAATCGGTAAGTGAATTTAAAATTTCAATTTCCACTCATTCAGTTTTACGCAAACATCATTGATTACTTTTCTCCAAGACTATGTGTGAAATCACTATTTATTTACTTATGTAGTAATTTACACTCCCCTTTGTGTGTGTATAATTTTGATTCAGATAATCAATTCATTGATAAATTCCCAAGTCATCGATATAAACATGATAAGATGAAATTTAACATAACTTCTATTCACTGAGTAAAACCTCCATGTCACTGGTATTGTTTTTATAAGAATATGATTGAATGTCCTTTGATTGATTTACAATGAATATCCAATCATATTGAGTGTATGTATATTTTTCACATATAATTTTGTCATTGATTTATCTTTAACCTATGGATATGGTCTTTATAATGGAATTCATCTCAACTTACATTCCATTGAGACTTCTTGGTTATTATGCACCAATTAACTTTTATTTGGGTTATATACTGTACATTGAAATTTTATACCAGGAATCCCTTTATTATCATTATATAATCAGGTTTTGATTACCTCAATTATTTTTATTCAAGCATCACTCATTTGGTTAGGAACTCCAACTAAAATATCATTTTAATGTTTTAAAAATTTATTCTTCTAAATCATTCTCATTAATGTCTATGTTTTAAAAATGGTTTTAAGGTTTTATTTATATGGAATTTAATATTTTAAAATTGAAATTCATTTTAAAAGTTTCAAATTTATATGGGAAACATTGATTCAAAAATCTATTTTAAACAGCTTCTTGATAAATTTTGAGACATTTAAATTTTTTCATGAAAAAGGGATATTTCTCTCAAATATTTTTACTATTAATTTTCAACTATGTCAACATCCTTTACGGGATAATATTCTAGATCAAGGATGATTAATTGTGATACAAATATTACATACTGTATTGAAGGTTTTGTGGTATGTTTGACTATTGATGTGTTATTTTTTTTTACCATTTATTGTATATGGATAAAGTATTGAAATTTCATATGTAGTTTTAATACAAATGATAATGTTATGTTTAAACCTCTTCATATGATGAATGAATTGGACATAGTATGTGACGGGTGGTCCAACTATATCTCCTCGATGCATCGGTATGTCTAATGAGACAAACTAGTTCCTTGGAACAAGGCATTGAAAAAATCTTATTTTTTTTCTTGGCCCACGACCTTGATTATGTGGTTACTAAGTCTATAATTATGCATTCCATAATTATGAAATTGGCTATTGATATTACATGTGATTATTCGACTAGTAGAATATCCCTGTGAATAAGTAAATGGTATTGTTTTATTTATATTTTCCATATTATATTGAAGTTTAAGTTTAAAAGGATTGTGTTCTTATCTTATACATTTCATGTCACAACTCATCCCTTGGGGCCCGTATCACGACTAACCCCAAGCACGCCTTCCATAGGCCAAGGGCTGGCGACTAGCACTAAAGGCGTAATTCCCTAAATCTGGGAAGGCATTGCCTTTATAAATCATAAACACACACAACCAGAGTACAAGGGGAAGAAAACACTAAGTAAAAGTTTTATAACAAGTGTACTGAAAGTACAGAGGCCGGAAATACAATCCCAAAAGTAAAGTACAAGGAAAAGAAAAATAGGTACAACTAAAAGACAAACAACTGGAAGGTATCTACAAGCTCTTATATCATCCATCACAGATCCTACCTTAAGGGTAGGTACAAATAACCTTTTTAGTGCTCCACGTCTGTACGTATCCTCCCGGTACCGTCTCGTCGTGAAGTCCACCTCTGGGTACCATCCAGTCCTCGCACACTCCGCCTCAGTCAGTGCTGTCTGTCGTTTGCACCCAACATAACGGGGTGCGGGCATAGCTCGTGTAGGGGTGAGAATAACGATACTAAGTAGGGACCCCAAGACCCTCAAGGTCTCACAAAATCCAACAAGGTTAAACCAAAAAGTATGAAATCAATGGATAACCATTATTTAGGTATATTCCCATACATATACTTAAGTTATCAAGTAACCCATCTCAATCATGAGGAAAACACAAATGTCATTGAGTCAGCTCAAACCAGGATTTTCATTATCGAAACCAAGGCTACTGGAGAACTCCTCCTCTGTCAAATATAGTGGGAACGTCATGACACCGAGGCACTTCTCACTAACCATAGAATGTTGAGGTACACCTCCTGTCGAGTGTCGCGGGTCTGCTGCCAACTACCAGGCGCTCCGTCTGTTGTGGGTCTGCCGCCAAATACTGGGCGCTCCCCCTAATAGCCTATAGAGTTACTCCTCCTATTGTGTATGGTAGGTCTTCTACCAACTACCAGGCACTCCGTCCTCCATGGGTATTCCTCCAAATACCGGGTGCTCCCCACTGGGCTAGTCGAATCACTCCTAGTCGAATCGGTGAAGCAGTCGTCATGTCTGTCAGCTACTTGGTCTCTGCACTCTGTCTGCTCGTTTCCGGGAGGATCAACTCCACGGGATACTATTAAATAATCCAAGTGTCACAAAGTTTCACGTGGAAGTATCTAAAAGGTCTGCCACATCATAGGGGTCTCAACGCAACAGATGACGCTACAGTCTGACGCCCGGTCTGTTAGTTACTAGCATTTTTGTCCCGGGGGCCCTGTTGGATTCGTGTACAAACCAACCTGACCGTATCTCAACTATACCCTGAACTCCCATGGGGTATTATCAAAGGGAAAACTTCGTTCCAAGAATAATGGTGCCACTGACGGTTCGTCAAATGGACGCACGTAGCCCGAGTTATGGGCGATTAGGTGTAATAAGGTCTGACGGGTTCGGGTCCGGTCCGACCCAGTTGGAAAGAACCGACCCGACCCGACCCGGGTCTAGACTGGGGTTTTAACCGACCCGAAGGGGCGTCCCAACCTGAATGGGTGTCCTGGCCTGATGGTATAGCTCGATCGGAAGGTACGGCCCGACCCGTGGGGGCGGCCCGACCCAAAAGCGGCTCGGCCCAAAGGGGCGGCCCGGCCTGGTGGCCCGTATGGCCTAGTGGTGGCCCCAGTGGCTAGGTGGCAGCCTGCATGGTCAGGTGGAGACCAGAGTTTCCTGACCAGCTGGAGTCCCGTGTGGCCTGGCTGGCCACATATGGGAGGTGGTGTCGCACCCCCTTTGTCCGAAAAGGTCGGCGTGAGGCGCCAACCCCTGGTATCCGCGGGACCTGAAGGGTCCCGCCTGTTGCACGCACAGGCTGCCAAATCTGCTAGCCACCCCCTTCTATCCGCCACGGCCTAATTCAGCGGTCATGTACCACTGGTGCGGTGCGGCAGCGCCACGCCCCTCCACTACGACCCTCCATGGATGCGGCTCCCTGCTGCTCTGTCCGTCGTGATAGCGCCACACCACTATCCAACCATCGTGGCCCTCTTGGCTGTGACTTTTTTCTTCTGGTGCGGTGTGATGGCATTGCGCCCCTCCAGCACCACCACGGACCACCTGGCAGCATCTCGGTTCACTACGCAGTACTACGGTGTCGCGCCCTTTTGGCGACCCGGCGGCCTTGCGCCGCCAGCTTTCTTCACAGCTGACTCTTTGTAAGTTGTCACATGTATCGCCTCCATTGTAATCAAACAAGAACCAATAAATGGGGAGGGTCAGCCCATGTTCGTGCGGTCCGAACCCTCCTCGTTATGGTGATATCATTCAGTTCTCAAATCACACAACATACAATAGGGTATATAGGGTAATATTCAATCGTAAAATAACTGTTACTTACATGATGATTGTTCGTTGATGAAGTTAGGGGAAAAGGCGGTGTCGTTTCGTTGACGTCGGGAAAGAATAAGATGAGGATGGCGTCATCATTCTTCATGGGTGGCGGTGTTTCCTCAACTTGCTTCGGTTGAAGAGGGAGAAGACGGTGCTCATCACTCTTTGATGGAAGGAACGTTATTCGCGTTCTTCATTGAGATGATGAATTTCTCTCCATTCTCCAAACCCTCTCTTAAGATCCACCCAAAGATTATGCCAACCCAAAAATAATAGACATGCTATTATTTTAATGGTTGGCAAGAATTCAAAATAATTCAAAATGGCACTAATTAATTAATTTCAAGGGTTTAATTAATTAATTGTGAGTGAGTAGGCACATTAAAGTATTGGGGAAAGGTGGAGAGTTTAACCCACATAAATGCAGGGTTGGAGGTGTTCCAAAATTAATGGGGAGTTAGAAGAGTTAAGGAACTCATGTGGGCCCCACTAAATAAAATCTTCCCAAGCGAGGTTATGTGCGGGTGGCCCCCACAACTAACCTCAACTTGGAGGTTTTAACCACCATAAAATAAAAAAAATTTAAGTCTTATTTTTATTTAATTTTATTTAAAAACCCCAAAAACTATATTCCACTCTCGTTAAAAAGAAAATGTGGTGAAGGTATCACTAAGAAATTGCCGACGTTTTTGTTCAACGGTGCTGTTAGATTTCAGTTCCGAGCACTGGTTCAAAAAATATAAAATCCTGTTTGTATGTTTACTGAACGTACCCAAAAATTTTTTAGAAATTGATTTCGGGCGCACCAGGCCTCGGAATCAAGCACTGTCAGAAACTGCGAACTCGTAAAATTTTTCTTGTATTTAAAAAAATTCCATGGGAAATCTGGGTCTTTACATTCTCCCCACCTTAGGGATTTACATTCCCATAAGCTATAACTCAAACTAGGGGAACAAATGGGGGTACTGAGCATGCATCTGAGGCTCCCTCTCCCATGTGCTCTCCTGGAGGTTACTGTGTTGCCAACAAACACACACTAGAGGCATCGATCGTCCACGTAGGACCCTATCCTGTCGATCCTCAATCTACAATGAAACCTCCATGAAGATCTCCCCATAATCGATGTCCATCTCCATGTGGTCAATGATGTGGGATGGGTCAGGCACGTATCTCCTCAGATGAGATACGTGGAAGACGTCGTGCACCCAGTGCAACTGGGGTGGAAGAGCTAAGTGGTAGGCCACCGTGCCTACTCTGCTAAGGACCTAGAATGGTCTGATGAATCATGGAGATAACTTTCATCCTCGGCCAAATCTCCACAGACCTTGTCAAGGTGAGACCTGTTGAAAACATGGTTACCATCCTCAAACTCCAGAGGTCTCCGTATCCTGTCAGCATAAGATTTATGGCTACTATGTGCAGTCTTCATCCACTCCTGGATGATCTGAACCTACTCTGTGGTAGCCCATACCATCTATGGTCCCACTAGTGCTTACTCCCCTGGGTCTGTCCAGCACTGTTGCGATCTACAAGGTCATCTGTACAACGCCTCGAAAGATTCCATACCGATTGTGGAGTGATAACTGTTGTTGTAGGAAAACTCCACCAAAGGAAAGTGATCCTCCCTACTATGACCGAAGTCAAGGATGCATGTACGTAGCATGTCCTTGAGGGTCTGGATGGTCCTCTCAATCTGACCAACCGTCTGAGGATGGAAGGCGGTGATCAAGAGAAGTTGTGTCCCAAAAGCTTCCTACAACCCCTTCCATAGCAGGGAAGTAAATCGTGTTTCATGGTCGGAGACAATAGAAGATGGTACTCCATGTAATCGCACAACCTCTTGCATGTAGAGGCATCACAGGATCTCTACTGAGCCCTGCCCTCTGATCTGTAGGAAGTGGGCCAACATGGTGAGTCGGTCGACGATCACCCAAATTGAGTGGTGGCACCTAGATGTACATGGAAGGCTTGTTACTAAGTCCAAGTATATTCCAAACCACTTCCACTTTGGGACCTCTAAATGATGAACCAAACCTGCTGGTACCTGGTGCTCTGCCTTCACTTGCTGACAACTGAAGCACAGTGAGACAAACTCTGCTACTACCTTCTTCATACCTAGCCACCAATGCTGTCGTCGAAGGTTTTGGTACATCTTCACCACAACTAGATTTAAATCTAGAGGGGTAGTGTGTAAATCCCTCAACACTTCCTACTGAAGTGCAACAGGTACCAGGTTATGTCCTCTGAAGAGGATAACATGATCCCCACCTTCATAAAATCCATTAGGCGCCTGCCCTGTGGATATCTGAGTACGTCGTGTCTCACAGTCAGCGCCCTCATACTACGCATCCCAGATTCACTGAAGAATTGTAGGAGTGGTTGTAGGATACTAGAGATAGGTTGTTCCATCCCTATCCACAAAGGATATCTGCAAGGTATCCAACTACTCTGTCACCTCTCCTAGCAGTTGTATACCAGACCTCCTGCTGAGTGAATCTGCTACTATGTTCCCCTTTCCAGGAGTATAGACTATCTCAACGTCATAGTACTAGAGGAACTCTAGCCAACGCTGCTGTCTGAGGTTTAAGTCCTTCTAAGAGAAGATATACCTGAGACTCTTGTGATCAGAGTACATGGTAAAATGTTCGCCCGTCCGATTGTGCCACCACATATTCAATGTGAAGACCACTACTGCTAACTCTAGGTCATGGGTAGCATGGTTCTTACAATGTTGTCTCAACTTCCAAGAACCATATGCGATCACAGCTCGCTCCTGCATCAGGACACACCCATGTCTTGTCCCTAATGCATCGCAGTAAAATATGTACCCTATGCCTTCCTCAGGAAGTCTGAATATAGGGGCACTGATCAGCCTCTTCCTTAGCTCCTGAAAGCTCTGCTGGCATCTCTCTGACAACATGAAGGGTTTCCCTTTCTTCTTCAAGGCTGATAGTGGTGCTGCAACTCTAGAGAAGTCTATAACGAATATTCCATAGTATCCAGCCAAGCCTAGGAAACTCCGTACCTCCGTCACACTCTTGGGTGGGTCCCATGCAAGCATTGCCTCAATATTTTCTAGATCCACTGCAACTCCAGCCTCTGAGATGATGTGACCCAAGAAGTGAACCTCTCGAATCCGAAACTGGCACTTTGAGAGATTACCATAATGTTGGTGCTCTTAGAGTGTATCCAGTACTACCTACAAATGGTAGGCATGATCCTCCTCAGAAGTCAAGTAAATTATAATGTCTTCAATGAAGACTACGACAAAGTGATTGAGGAAAGGCTGGAAGATCATGTTCATGAGACTCATGAACACTACTGGAGCGTTGGTTACACCAAAGGGCATAAAAAAGAACTCATAATGGTCATACTGACATCTAAAGGTTGTCTTCTGCACATCCTCATCTCGAACTCCGAGCTGGTGATAGCCTGATCTGAGGTCTATCTTCGAGAACCATCATGCTCCCTTGAGATGATCAAAGAGGTCATCAATACTCAGAAGTGGGTACTTGTTCTTTATGGTCACCTGGTTTAGGCAATGGTAGTCAACACAGAGCCTCAAGATCCCATCTGCCTTCTTGGCTAACAGAATCAGGGCTGCCTAGGGAGAAACATTGATCCAGATGAATCACTTCCCCTGCAAGTACTCTAGCTATACGCTTAGCTCGTAAAGCTCAGCAGGAGCCATCCTATATGACGGAGTAGATATCAGTGTCCTCTTGGGTATAGGTCAATGTTGAAGTCCACCTCTCTATGAGGGGGTAGTCCTAGAACATCGTCAGATAAAACATCTGTGTACTGGTCCACCACTATAGGATAAGTTGGACTCTCCACATCAACTGCATCGAGGGTAAGGCAAGCCAACTGGTGATTGATCAGCTACAACTTCCTCTGAGTAAGTCCATAATGTGATGCAAAGGTTCCCTTCTCACTCGTGAAGGTGAACCTTGTCCGATCCGTGCGGACACACTTCACATTGCGCCTAATACAGTCAATCTGTGCATGGACTATAGATAAAAATTCCATACCCAAGATGACGTCGTAAGGCCTTGATGCCACTATGAGGAGATTACATCTGAAACACTCACCTCCTAGAGTAAGCTCACACTGCTGGCACCCATGCGTAATCATCAAGTTTGCTCCCCTAGGAGTCTCTAGTCGTAAGGATCGATCCAACAGCTCCTTCGGAATCTCCATGCTCCGAATGAGGGAAGTGGAAATTAATGAGTGACTAGCACTTGTGTCTATAAGAACTGCAGCTAAGGTGGAATAGACACAGATCGTATCTCGAATCATCTCAGGAGCGCCATGATAGTAGGCCTCAGCTGCATGAAGTTGTGCTCTGCCCTGTCCACCTGCTCTCTATGGTCGGGGTGGACCTCCTGGTGGTAGTGGCGGTAGCACCTTGTAATGTCATCCACCACCAGCTGCATGACTAGCTCCTCTTCCATGTCCGCCTACGCCCTGTGGATTGCCTTGATAGAACCTATGCCTCTGCCTGTGAAGCCTCTCAACTATCTGCTGATCATCAGTGCGGCGGGTCGGACAGTCACAAGCCATGTGACCAAGCCCGCCATAGGAGTAACATTTCCTGCTACTGGAATGTCTGGCTCTATCTCCACTCTGGGTTCCATGTACGACCGATCCTGAGTCATGCAGTCGACCACCTTTGGGTCTGGTCCCCTTGAACCTCTGCATCATCTGTCTACTACCAGCTGAAGAAGACTCCAGTGTGTGTCCCTAGTGGTGGCTTTCGCTACAGAAGACTGCTCAGCAAGGAAACTCTCCACTAGTATAGATTGCTCCAACACCCTCATTTGTGTTGGGATGCTGTGGGAGATAAATGAAGCTCTAATATCTCACCCGAGTCCCTCTTCAAAGGTTCGCCCCATGAAGAACCGGTATCGTACCATATCAGTGGAGTAGCGCGAGAGTTCGGTGAACCGCACTGAGTATTGATCCACTGTCATGCTACACTTCTGTAGATGCAGTAGCTCTTGTATCTGGACTGCTCGAGGTTTGGTTGGAACAAACTCCTCCCCGAATAGGCCCTCGAAGTCTATCCAGAGTAAAGTTGCCTTGTCGTGCATCTGGAGTATCAGGCTCCACAATCTACATGATGCTTTCTGAAGGAGGCTAGAATCAAGGATCGCCATGAAGTCGGCTGGTGTCCCTACCAATATTAAGACTCTCACCATAGCCTCTAGTCAATCATCAGCCGCCTGTGGGTCTGTCTCTCCCGTGAACCTTGGTGGCCTCTGGAACTGGAAGTCGTGCAGTGCGCTCATGTAGTGTGGACTTTATTCTACTGGGGCTAGTGCAATCAGTGGCCCAACAGGATATAGTACCGCGTGTGCCTCCGCTAGTGCATCAACTATAAGAGGGCCCTGTACAGATGCCTCGTCGCTCGTCGGGCTATCAGAATGTACAGCTCTCAGGGCTCTAGCTGGTCGTCCGTGGGGAGGCATCCTGAAAGAACAGATGTGTCATGGTCAAATGATTATACCTGGTAAGATGACTTGGTTTGATCTTGATTAAAAGAAACTTTTGAAACACACATGCAATTAGTGATTTTGTGCACTATGTCGGAAATCAGTAGTCAGGGTCCTGGTGTATGGATACATCGGCCGCCGCACCAACACTGGACTACTTGAACTGAAATCAACACTCAGTACCCTTAAAATTATTTCTTCAGATAAAAAAAATATCAGGGTCCTATGTTCTGCTATATAACTGACTCCTCTGATACTAATTTGTCATGACCCGACCCCCAGGGCCCATATCGTGACTAACCCCAAGCTCGCCTTCCATGGGCCAGGGGCCGACGACTAGGACCAAAGGCGTAATTCTCTAAATATGGGAATACATTGCCTTTATTAATCGTAAACACACACAACCATAGTATAAAAGGAATCAAACACTAAGTAAAAGTTTTATAAAAAGTGTACTAAAAGTAAAGGGGCTATAAATACAAGCCCAACAGTGAAGTACAAGGAAAAGACAAATAGGTACAACTAAAAGACAAAGAGATGGAAGGTATCTAGAAGCTCCTGGATCATCCACCATGGATCCTACCTGAATGGTAGTTATAGATAGCCTCCTCAGAGCTCCACATCCATCTGTTTCCTCTTGGTACCATCTCATCATGAGTTCTACCTCCAGGTACCGTCCAATCCTCGCACACTCTGCCTCGTTCAGCATTGTCCATCGTCATCATCCAACACAACAAGGTGTGGGCATAGCCCTTGCAGGGGTGAGTATAACGATACTCATTAGGGACCCCGAGACCCTCAATGTATCATAAAATACAACAAGGATAAACCAAAAGGTTTGAAATCAACTGATAACCATTACTTAGGTATATTCCTATACATATAACTATGTTATGAAGTAACCCATCTCAATCATGAGGAAAACACAAAAGTCATTGACTCAGCTCAAACCAGGATTTTAATTATTGATACCACAACTACTGGAGAACTCCACCTCTGTCGAATACAGTGGGCCTATCGCAACACTGAGGTTCTTCCCACTAACCTAATATAGCTGAGGTACTCTTCATGTCAAGTACCGCGGGTCTGCTGCCATCTAACAGGCGCTCTATCTATTGTGGGTCTTCCCCCAAATACCGGGTGATCCTTCTAATATCCTACATAGGTAATCCTCCTTTCAAGTACCATGGGTCTGCTGACAACTACCAGGCGCTCCGTCCACCATGGGTCTACCACAAAATACTGGGCGCTCCCCACTGGGCTAGTCGAATCACTTTGAGTCGAATCAGTCAAGCATTCGTCAGGTCTATCAGTTGCTCGGTCTCCACACTCTGCCCGCTCCTTTCAGGGTGGATCCTCTCCATGAGCTACTAGTAGATACTCAAAGTGTGACAAAGTCTCATGTGGATGTATCTCAAAGGTCCTACATGTCATAGGAGTCTCAACGCAACAGACGACGCGTCAATCAGATGCCCAGTCTGTGAGTTATTAGACTTTTAGTCCCGGGGGCCCGGTTGGTTTCGTGTATGAACCAACATGACCGTATCTCAAATATAACTAGAAATCTCGTGGGTAATTCTCAAAGGGACATCTTCTTTCCAAGAATAATGTTGCCGCTGACGGTTCGTCAAACAGACGCCCATAGCCCGAGTTATGGGCGATTGGGTGTAATCAGGTCTGACGAGTTCGGGTCTGGTCTGACCCAGTTGGACTGACCCGACCTGACCCGACCCGGGTCCGGACTAGGGTCTGACCCAATCCGTGGGTCTGACCAGACCCGAAGGGGCAGCCCGACCTGAAGGTATGACCCGACCCGAAGGTACGGCCCGGGCCGTGGGGGCGGCCAAGCCCGGCCAGGCGGCCCGCATGGCTTAGTGGGGGCCCGCGTGGCCAAGTTGTGGCCCGCGTGTCCTGGATGGATGGCGGCGCACGTGGCCTCACTGGCCACGCGTGGGAGAGGGGTACTGCGCCGCCATTTGTCTGAAAAGGCCGGCGCGAGGCACCAGACCCTTGAAACCGCTGGACCTGAAGGGTCCCTCCTGTAGCGTGCACTGGCGACCGGCTCGGCCGGACACCATCTCATGTCCGCCACGGCCTTTGGCCATGGTCCTACACCACTGGAGTGGCGTGACGGCACCACTCCCCTCCACCACAGATCGCCCTCTCCGTGGCTCCCTGCTGGTCTGCGCGGCGCGACGATGTCGCGCCGCGACCCTCTTGGCCGCACCACTTTTCTTCTAGCACGGTGCGACGACACCCCGCCCCTCGGCCCACCTGGCGACAGATCGGTTCACTACATGACATTGTTGTTCCACACCCTTGTGGTAACCCGGTGGCCTTGCGCCGCCAGATTTCTTCGCGGTCGGCTCGTTGTCAGTCACCGCGTGTGCCGCCACTGTCGTCAACAAATAAGAACAAACAAAAGGGGAGGGTGGGGCCATGTTCGTGAGGTCTGAACCCTCCTCATTATGGTGATATCATTTGGTTCTCAAAGCAAACAACATAAAATGGGGTACATAGGGTAATATTGAATCGTAAAATGACCCCTACCTTGCTTGATGAATGTTCATTGATGAAGTCGCGGGAAAAGGTGGCGTTGTTTCATTGATGTTGGGAATGAATAAGTGGAGGATGGCATCAGCGTTCTTCATGGGTAGTGGTATTTCATCAACTTGCTCCGGTTGAAGAGGTGAAAGATGGTGAACTTCACTCTTCAATGGAAGGAGCGTTCTTCACATTTTTTGTTGAGAGGATGAAGTTCTATCCATTTTCCAAACCCTCTCTGAAGCTCCACCCAAGGATTATGCCAACCCAAAAATAATAGACAAGCTATTATTTTATTGGTTGGAAGGAATTCAAAATAATTCAAAAAGGATCTAATTAATTAATTGCAAGGGTTTAATTAATTGATTGTGAGAGAGTTGGCACATTAATGTATTGGGGAAAGGTGGAGAGTTTAACTCACATAAATGGGGGGTTGGAGGTGTTCTGAAATTAATAGAGGGTTAGAAGTGTTAAGAAACTCATGTGGGCCCCACTAAATAAAATCCTCCCAAGGGAGGTTATGTGTGGGTGGCCACCACCACTAACCTCCACTTAGAGGTTTTAACCACCATAAAATTAAAATAAGTTATGTCTTATTTTTATTTATTTTTATTTAAAAACCCCAAAAACTATCTTCCACTCTCGTTAAAATGAAACTACAGTGACGGTCTCACTAAGCAATTTTTGATGCTGCGGGTTCAATGGTGCTCTCAGATTTCAGATCCGAGCATCGGTTCAAAAGATATAAAATCCCGTTCGTACGTTTAATGATTGTTCCCAAAAAAACTTCAAAAATTGATTTCGGGCACACTGGGCCACAGAATCAAGCACCATCAGAAACCACAGACTCGTAAAATTCCCAGGTATTTAAAACAAATTACACAGGAAATCTGGGTCTTTACATTGCCTTAAATGGTTATTCTTATTTATGACAGTTTCTGCAATATTGTTATCTTTACTGAGCATCTGAGATCACCCCTTTCTTATGTTTTATTTTTTCCAGGATACAATGAAGTATATTACAATTAACCTGTAGGAATATGATAAGGGATATATGAGTGTTCAAAGGAGACACAGTGTTGTTTTTTTTACTCCATGATGTAATTTAAAAATTTTGTATGTATCTAGTACATCCAAGGCTACTAAACTGACCGGTCATTCGGGATATAATTACAGATATCATGACAACAGTTCTTAATAATGTACTAATTCTGGGTAAGTAGGTTCAGAGCGTTACAATTTATGTATGACATCAAAATTTATCTTTGATGATATTTTTGTATTTTTCGGTTGAAATTAATATTTTGATGAATAGTAAATAAAACTACATTATAATTCACAACTGTGTTTTCGTATAATTTATTTATATAGATAGAATATATTTTTAATTTATTGGAAATTGTATTTTGATTATTTTGTTTATTATTTTATCCAATTATTTTCAATAGAAGTAATTTTACATTTAAATCGGACATACACACTTGATAGTCTTTTGATATGTTTTCACTTCTTGAAAACGTTCTTTTCGGTATTTACAAAGAGAATATATTTTAAATTAACTTATTCCAATAATATGTTTTGAATTATGAAAATATGATTCCATATTTGTAATCAATAGTTTCATATTATGTAAATTTGTTAATTTTTTGATATTATGAATAGTAACTACCTAAATTTTTTATTTAACACACTTTTAGGTGTATTAGTTTAATTAGGGTAACTAGTAATATGATAAAGATAATAAGATTAACCTAGAACCTTCTAAAATCCTATGGGATGAATTTATGTCCCCTAATATCATCAATGGTTCAGAATTTATTCATTTAGTGGAAATATTTTCATGATAGTTATGTAATTACCATTAAAACAAAATATGGTGACAACATGTCACTCTTAGATATCTTATATGTATAATAATTTTGATACAGTGATAAAAATTATAAAACAAAAAAAAATTATTATCTAGAAATATAATGAAATTATATATATCATGTGATTTTTGAGAAATTTTAGAGATTAACTAATTACCATTAATGACGGCCCAATAGTGATGTAGAAATTATTTTATTAGAAATAACAAATAAATGGTTTTAAAAATATTAAAATAAATATCATATGAACTAATAATTTTTCTCCATGAATTTTTTAGTTTACTGTGACATGTTAGCAAAGAATTTTTTTTATTTTATCTTCTATATTGATTTTATTTAAAGTCAAATAAATTAAAAATGTTCAAATTTACAATATTTGACTTCATTAAAATAACATATTATTAAATTATTTAAATGTAGAAAAATTATTTAAAAAGTACAAAGTAAAAATTATATGGTCATAAATATCATAATGTATACAATTATGGGGAATTTAAAACACATATGTAAATTATTATAGCCATTTAATATTGTGAATATTATTACCATAAATAAAATTAAATAGATTAAATATGGATAAATAAAAATGATTAGAATTAAAATAAAAACGTTTATAAAAATTATTGGTTGATATTATTTCGACCCATAATAATATTATCATAGACAGAAATGAGTTCTGGAGCATTAGCAACTGAAAATTAATTTATAATAAATTATTATTTCAGGACCTTCCCAAGGTGCCCGTCCCCTCTCATATAAATGGGAACTTCTCATTCAGTTTTAATCTCAACTCCAAATCCCATTGTATTTTTCAAAACCTACAAAAATATGTTTTCTGATATCTTTACTTTATAATAATAGACACCTATTGGGAAGAATTCCATCATAAGGAGTCCTTTTTTGCATATCAGCAGAAGAAACATGAAAAGGAAAATTGACTTGTCACCTCTTTCAAAATTATTTTCTTATTCTACATCCCCTTATTATGTTTTCTCAAAACTAAAGATATATTTATAGTACCTTCTACATCTTAACATGTTATTAAAAATATTGGATAACCTTATACCTCCCTTTATCCATCCTACAAATAACTATATCACCATGTGTTCGTACGTACAACGTACCATCTCCTCTCCATGATGTAATTTATTATTCAACAATACATAATTTGGATGGATATATTGATGATTATAATTGATATAAATAATGAATATAACATGATAATTTTTTTTAAAAATTCATATAACATAAAATTCAGTACAACTAAACCTTCAATGGAATTATATCTTTGCTCGTGCGAACGTACGACATACCATCTCCATGACTCGTTGAAATTAATTTTCCAAATAAACAATAAAATAATGATTTTAATGTATATATAATAAATAATTATGAAATAACTGACATTATAATTAATATGTATTTAGTTATATATATATATATATGTAATTTACTTACTTCTATTCAATTCAAAAAGAAACTGAAACAGCCTTCATGCATACGTAGAGCCTACCGTCTCCATGAACAGTTTATTCCATTTAATTTATCTATCTATTTTAAATATTTATATAGTTTATATTTATGATATATAAATCATTTTTCACATTCTTTAATTATGTAAATCATGATCTATGTAATAAGATGATGAATAACATGTCAGGACATGTTTGACAAAACGTTGCTTTAACATGGAATTCAAAAATTAAAAGGTCATATAAAGTCATATATGAATATTATATGGTATCATAAATATGATTATGGTTATGTTACAAGTTAAAAATAAGTTTAAAATTTCTATAATGGAGTTTCAGACACATAGGGATGAAATCTGGCATAAGGTTAGGGATAATTTGGAAAGCTCATCTTAATATGAGATTGTTTATACATATGTGTTTACTCAGGTATATTTTTCATCAATATCCATGTATCCTAATTGTGTAATATTATTTCTATTCATATACAATTGTTAAAAGTTAATTTTACTATTTTGTGAAATTTTATGAAATGGTATGAATAGAATATTTTGTCATTATATGATTTGAGGTACCTTTTAACTTTTTATTTGAAAAAGTAGGATGAGAATGTTTTTTAACTTATACTACATGAATATATATTTTTCAGTTTCATGACAAATTATTCCCATGAAGCTTCCTATAAGAATATTTCATGTTTATTTTCACCTAAATTAGTTTTGTTTAAAATTATGATTCAATTTTTGAAAAGAAACTTGTTTTAAAAATGAAATGATATTTTCCACAAATAATTATGTTCAAGAGTTTTATCAAAATTATTTTCCATTTCAAGTGACATAGGGTTGTGTTTCTATACCCTTTATTACATTTATTTGTTAGTGTTTTTGATAAAATTATTTTTATGAAATCTTATTTTTTATATGGATTATGATGTGATGATGATTAAAAAACCCATTTTATAAAATTGTTTATGCTATGATGGATGATTTGTGTTTTTATAGAACATGTAAGATTGATTTCATTATAAGTTGGGTGGGACCTATATGTATGTTAAATGAGTAGGGTAAAGATTTATATCCCATGATTTGACATGAATGGAACTATAAGTAAACCTGGTTCAATAAAAAAAGGATGGAATGAAACGTAAATCAGGTTCAGTAATACATGGCTGGAACGGAAAGTAAACCCGATTTAGTAAAGGTCTTTTTCCACTATAATGGTCTTGGAATACATGAGTTGGTTACCTTGGAAATAATATTATGTGATTATTTATTTTATATGATCCCATGTTTTATGATAGTGATATTTTATCATGTTTATTTTTCCTTTTTTATCTTTTCTTTATGTACTACCATGAATTATGTCATGACCCATGATGTGGATATTTAAACATTATGCTAATGTTTTTATATTGTTATGTTTATGGTTGTTATATGTTCTAAAAGATTACCCATACTAAACATTGAGCTCACCCTTTTTATTTTTTCTTTTCCCTAGTATATAATGAATGGTTTTTGGTAAGAAAACAATATTGGAAGATCATTATGGGAGATGTTAACAGTGTTTCACCAAGTTAGAATATTATGTTCCAAGATTATAAAACACTAAACTAATATTATATTTACTTATATATTTTGTTAATGTATTATTTATTCCTCAAACGAAGTTGAATTTCCATGTACGTCAAGATTGGGTCTTTACTGTTGGAATCAGAGAAAAGGTTTAGTCAACCTTTGGAAACTAGGATTTAAAAACATTAGCAAGGTCCCTTGGGATATTTCTATGGTATGTCTAGGTATTCCCCTGAGGTTAAGTCAAACTAATGTTATAGTCCTCGAATTTTTTTAACGATCATGAATAACCAAGTATTATAACAAAGATGTTATATATTTAATGTACTCCCCCTTAATTATGTTGTTTTCCTAGAATGATATTTTCCTATCACAAAATTATTTTTGGGTTTTAGATAATCACTAGAACCTTCAAGAATCATGTTAATGATCAATACACTGGGCAATGTAATGATTTTACTCATGAAAAAAAAATTATGATTGATGGAATAAAAAATATTATTTCTATACTTACACAAGCTATAAATCATTCTATAATTCCCAATAAGCAGAGAAGGGAACAAAATTTTGTTTAGCCTTTCATGAGGCAATGCCCACCTTCTTTTTATGGTATTTCTGATCCACATGATGATGAACAATGGATATATACCATTAAAAATATATTTTATATCCTTAAATATTCGGAAGATGAAAAATTCAATAGATATGTTTATCGTTTAGAAGGTGTAGTAGACTAGTGGAGAAAAATAATCAAGAATACATGGTGAAAAGATGAAATTGAATGCATTGAATGATATAAGTTCAAGGAAATAATTTTTAATAAGTACATCCCTCTTATTCATAACACAAATATTTAAAATGATTTCCTTGAGATTAAGAAAATTGATCATGAATCCATTGGTACACAAGATGAAAATTATACGAGACATTCAAGGAATGCTTATGGTTTTATCATCCAACATGAATGTAATGTGGATCAATTCTTTAGTGGCTTAAACCCAATTATTCTATTGTCATTAGCTATAATATGTTTTAGTATATAGGATGATATTATGTCTTTTTCTATCAAGGTTGAAATGTAAGTTGGTGTTATATATCAATCTCATGGTTTTCACAAGAAATTATAGATGAAGTTATAGGTTAAATCACATAACAATGGTGAAAAGAATATGAATGTTTCCTTATTCTCAAAGTGTGAAAAGAAGCATAGTGGAGATTGTCTTAATGGGACTAAAAATGTTATAAGTTTGGAAAATAGGTTCATCAACTCGTTGAGTGCTTCTGTAATGGGAAAAATGTTTTTAATGTTGTGAATAGAGAAAAGACTATAGAGAATGCACCACCCACACATTAATGATACATGTGCAAGGAAATGGGACATTATGCTAACCAATTTCCAAATACAAGGGTTAATGATGATTATTGATGTAAGAAACCTCTTATGTACAAAGAAAATGGAAAATTACATACAATTACTCTTGGTGATGTTGAGTATGACAATGAAGTGGGTGAATTATTAAATGTTTATGTAATGGGATTCAAAAATAGTGTTGTTGAATATCATTTATAGTATTATAGAATATTGTAATATTTATGCATTGGTCTATTATGCTTTTCCATATGTTCATGGTACTGGTAATAATGATATGTTATTGATATTTTTTTGAAAATCACATGATATGCCCATAATGACGAGATATGGAGATAATGAGATGTTTGATAGTGATAATGATCTAATGACTGATATAAGGACAAAGTGATATAATAGATTGAGTATATAGAATTTTTGGTAATTTTGGATTGTGTAAAGAGTTATTTTTTATAGAATTCATGTATGCAATATGGTTCTAAGGTATTTCATGTTATTAACATGTTTCATGAGAATAAATTATTACGGCATTCACATGTTTGGAATGCGATAACCAATAACTACCTTATTAGATACGTGAGAAAAATGTTATTTCCATTTTGTTCACCTCTTTCAAAATTATTATATTTTCAGTTTTTGGAAGGATTGTAGTGTTATCTCTTTATGAATAGTATTTGTTATATTATGTTTTAAGTTTGTTAGATTAATGTATTATTGCAATATAGGTGGACTTCCACATATTTGATTACCTATGGGAACCTTTTTTTTTGAGACAGATGGAATGATCTATCATTATATCGCATGATCTACTAACACATCAAGAACAAAAAAATCAACTTCATTTTATTAAATAAGAGATGAAATTTAAATTCTTCAAGGCATGAAAAATGGTGAGATTGTACTAAAATCAAGTATATATTTATTATAATGAAACAATATTTAATATTAGGGAAAGGATCTTGAAAACCAAATATATTATCATAGTACATTCTTATACTATGAATCATATGGTCCGTTAAATCATCATAGATTTATGAATTTTTTGTTGTAAACATTCTGAAAACATTATTTACATCACTATCCATCATAACATGATAGTTATATTTATCTTCCATATCTATATTCTAACAGCCCACCTATGTTCCCTTATGTGGAAACCAAGTGATGAGTTACTTTTGGAAATAATTATTCTTTTAACTTTAGTTTTAAAAATAAATTTTTAGTATTCATTTTTACTATGTGGTTTTATGTGAAATAAACTTTCAAGTAGTAACCCTTTTATAACCCTGATGAATTTCGAGGACAAAATTCATTTTAAAGGGAGGTATAATGTAACTCCCCAAGCTTTTATGAGATATATTTCTTTAAATTTCTTTGATGACATGTTTTTTATTCTACACCATGATTATCCGGCACAATACGCATCACCATATTATCTTTCAGTATAATCAACACTATTATTGTATTTCATTATAGGAAAGAGATACCTTCCTAGATAGCTTTTGGTAGACGCAATATTGAGTTTCACTAAACAACGTTATTTTACAAAAATATTATTATTTAATGGGATATGAAGTAGCCATTATTAATAGAATTATCCATATTTTTAATCTTTTAATTTTATCATTCATGAAATTTATTTTCTTGAACATGATATGAGAACAAATTCAATTTTCCAGATAAATGAAATATATCTTAAAAAATGCATTTTTTCATCCTTTTCATGGTGCTACAATTTTAAAAATTGTTTTCAACAATTTTATATATTCTATTTTATAAAATAAACATCTTATTTGGAAGCGGGGAATCAGAAATTATCTTGGATGATATTTTGGTATTATTCTGATGAAATTCATACTTTGATGAATAGTGAAATATACAACATTTTAATTCAAAACTACATATTCGCCTAATTTATTTATATAGATAGATTATAATTTTAGTTGGTTTTATAGTATAAGTGTGTTATGCTATTATCATTTAATCCCATTACGGTTGTTGGATATATTTTCCCATTTCAACAGGACAAAAACACATGACAATATTTTGATTTGATTTTACTTCATAAAATTCATCTTTTTGTTCTTGACAACAAAAATAAATTTTAAATTAATTTCTACCAATTCTATATTTTGAAATATGAAAACTGGATTACATATTTGGAATAAGTGGGTCCAAATAAATATAATAGGTAACTTTTATTTTTATGGATATTATGAATAGTAACTATGGTAATTTTTATTTAGTAGAGATAAAGGTAAATCAGTTAAATTAGGGTTTCTAACAATATGATAAATATAATAAAATTACCCCAAAAACCATCCAAAATATTATTGGATGAATTAGTGTTGAAATATATCACCTATAGGTTATAATTGATTCATTTAATGGAATTTTTCCATGAATGTGAGGTATTAATAAATAAAACTAAATTAGGTAACAACATGTCACTCTCATATAGCTTATAAGTACAATAATATTAATATAGTGGGAATCATGACAATATATACAAAATAAATAGTCTCCAAAAATCTAATGCAATTATGTATATCATTTTAATTTATATATAATTTTTAGAGATTGAATAATTACCATTAATGATTACCCAATAGTGATGTAGGAATTATTTTATTTGAAATATCAAATAAATGGTTTTATAAAATTTAAAATAAATATCATATGAACTAATTAATGTGCTCCTAGATTTTCTAGTTGAATATGACATTTTAGGAGAATATGATATGTTTTGGTCCTGATTTTTTTTCTTTTAGGATTTTATTTAAAGTTAAATAAATAAATAGTGTCAAAATAGACATAATTGATATTTAATAAAAATAACACATAATTGAATTATTTATAATAACATATATATTAAAAAATTAGTAATTGAAAATTATATGATCTAAAATTTAATAATATATCAAATTATGTATAATTGACAACACATAAGTAAATAGTTATAACCATTTAATATTTAGAATATTCTTACTATAACTAAAATTAAATAGATTAAATAAGGATATATCAAAATGATAATGTTTGAAATAAAAAATTTATAAATTTTATTATTTGAGAGGATTTGGACCCATAATAATATTATATTCTAAATAAATATGTTCAGGATAATTATAAACTGAAAATAAATTTATAATAAATTAATAGTTCAATATATTCAAATAGTGTCCTAAGCCTCTCTTATAAAATGGAACTTCTCCTTCGCTTTTAATAACACCTCTACATACCTTTGTCTTATCCAAACCAAAACAAAATGTCCTCCCAAATTAGCACACATAATCAAAGATTCCACCCTTTTTGATAAAATCCTTCGTAAGTAGTCTTCTTGTGCATACCAAAAATAGATACTAGAAAAATATGTAAATGTTTTATCACCTCTTTCAAAATTCTATTCTTACTCTACATCATCTTATTGTTATGTTCTCATAGTAAATTAATAAATCCAGTATCTTATAAATTCAAAAAATATTATAATTATGGGACAACCATATACTTGCTTTATATCCATTCTACAAATTACCATATCACCATGTGTGTGTATGTATGACTTGTCATCTCCACATCGTGGTGTAATTTTTTATTCACCAATACATATGTTTTATGGATATAAATGAGTATAATGGATGTAAATAATTAATATAACATGATATTATTTCTTTAAAATTAATATACAATAAAATTCCACAGTATTTCACCATCATGGGAATGATATCGCCGCTCATTTGTACGTATAGCTTACCGTCTCCACAACATAGTGAGATTAATTCTCCACATTAACCATTTAAGAATGATTATAATGTATATATAATAAAAACAATTAAATATATGACATAATAATGCAACTATATTTTGGTGTATATATATATATATCATTCACTTGCTTCCATTCAATTCAATAAGGAAACGGAAACAACGTTCATGAATATGTACGACCTACCATCTCCATGAACGATGTTTTCCATTTATTTATATACCTATTATAATTATATCTATACTGAAAATTTATGATATATAAATCATCTTTTAAATTCTTTAATACATTAAATCATAATCAATGTAATAATATTTATAATAACACGTCCAAAAATGTATGATAAATAAAACGGTTATTACCCAATACGTAGCATTAACATATAATTAATAAATAAATGAGTAAGATAGAGTCATAAGTAAATCATATAAGATATCATAAATATTATTATGGTACGTTTACCAGTTATTAATATTTTTAAACCCACTATACGGGATTTTAGGGTACATACTGAAAAAATTTGACATAAGGTGAGGGATGATTTTTAAATCACATTCTTATCTGAGATTGTTTATACGTATGTATTTACTATGTTATATCTATCATCCAAATATATGTTTCGTAATAAAGTAATTATATTTATATTCATATAAAAATTTATAGTTAATTTTACTATTTTTTGAAATGTTATTAAACTGTATGAAAGGAGTTTTTGTTTTTATTTGATTTGAAGCACTTTTTAAATTATTTAGAAAAAGTATGAGGAGAATTTTTTATCATATATGAAATGAATTCATATTTTACGGTTTCATGACACTGTATTTCCATGAAGCATACTCTACACTATTTCATGATTGTTTTTAAATAAATTTTTTTCTTTTAAAATTCTATGTCATTTTGTGAAAATAAACTATTTTTTAAAGAATGGATATTTTCCTCAACAAATTATTTTTATGTGTTATATGAAAATTAATTTCCATCTGAGATGACATAGGGTTATGTTTCAGTCCTTATTATTAGTTTTATTTCTTTGTTTTTAGGATGGAATTATTTTTATGAAATCCATTTATTTTATACGAATTTTTATGGAATGTTTTTTAAGAAACCCATTTTATTTCAAGGGTTATGCTATAATGAATGATTTTGTTTTTTGTGGAACATGATATAATGATTTCATTATGAAATGGATGATACCTATATCTCACTCCAATTCATTTGTTAAAGATTTATATATTATGAGATAGAAATGACTGGACTGAAATGTAAATTCGGATTAGTAATACAGTGTTGGAACATCAAGTAAATCTGGTTGAGTAATACATAGATGGATCGACATGTAAACTCAGTTTAGTAAAGGAATTTGTCCACTACTATAGTCATGGAAGAAATGCATTAGCTACTATGAAAATCTTATTATGTGATTATTTATTATCCACAATACAATGTCTTATTCCAGTTATATGTTATCATGGTTATTTATCCTTTAGGATCTATGCTTTAAGTAAAATCGAGATTTATTTCATGACCGCATATTTTGATATTTACAATAAATGTTCATGTTTTTACATAATTATGTTTATGTTATTTTATATTTTATCAATATTTTCCCTTATTCAGTAATGATCTCACCCTATTTATTTTTTATTTTCCACATTATATAAATAAAGGTTTTAGGTGGGAAAAAAAGGGGAAGATCATTGTAGGATATGTTGATTATCTTTCACCAAGATAGAATATTATGTTCCATGTTTCAAAAGACACTACACTAAAAATGACATTGGGATTATATTTGTGTAACATATTATGTATTCCAAAAAATAAATTTAATTTCCATGAACATAAATGCTGGGTCATTACTATTGGTATGGGAGAAAAGGTTTAGTCCGTCTTTGGAAACTAATATGGGAAAACGTTAGTGAGATACCTATAAATATTTCTAAGGTTTGTCAAGATATGTCCCTAAGGTTAAGTATAAATATGCGATACGGGCCTCGAATTATGGTATTGATTAAGAATGTCCAAGTATTAGACCTAAGATTTCAGATATTGAAATTAATTCCCCTTCATTATGTTGTTTTCTGAGTATGATTTTTTCCTCTCACACTATTCTTTTTTAGGTTTTATAACATGACTTGAGAAAAATGGAACCGTATTAGTGATCAATGTACTAGGAAATTCAATGATTGTCTAACTAAAGAACCAAATTCTATTTTACATGGAATGAAAAATATTATTTCTATACTTACATAAGCTATGAAACATTCTAGACATCCATATCAGCGGAAAGGGGAACAACATTTTGTTGAGTCCTTTATGAGAAAACATTAACCTTCCATTAGTGGATCTTTTTATCCACTTGTTACTGAAAAATGGATCAGTACCATTGAATAGATATTTTCCATCCTTAATTATTCAGAACATGAAATATTAACTATGGTTGTTTATCATTTAGGAGGTGAAATAGACCCACAGATATCTCTAATCAAGAATATTTGGTACCAGTATGAAATTGATTCCATGGAATGGGATATCTTCAAGAACTTGTTTTTCAATAAGTAATTCCCTCGTATTCATCTAACAGAGATGTAAAATGAGTTTTTTGAGAATAAGCAAAAGGATGATGAATTAATTGGTATATATGATGAAAATTTTACAAGACTTGTATGGTATGATTCTGGTTTTATCATCCAACATGAATGTAATGTTGATCGATTCTTCAAGGGATTAAAACCAATTAATTTAAGGTAATTAACTATATGATACTTTAGTGGCTATGGCGAGGTTTTCCATTATGAAATAAAGGTAGAAATTTAATTTTGTGTTACATATCAATCTCAATTTTTTGGTGTGAAACGAATTATGGTGTTCAAGGTAAAATCTACAAAAAAAAAGTGCAATGGAAGATTGAAATTTTATTTATGCTCAACGTGTAGGAATATTCATGGGGGATATTATCTTAAAAGAACTAGTGAATGATTTATGTTTTGAAAAGAAGGTCATCAATCAGTTGAGAGGCCATGCAATGCGAAAATGTTTGATAATGAAATGAATAGAAAAAAGAAAATAGATAATGTCCCACCCACAATTAAATGCTACAAGTTCAAGGAAATGTTTCATTATGCTTAACAATGCCCAAATCCAAGGTTTAATGATTATGATCAACGTCAGCAACCTATTCAGGCCTATGAAAAAGTAAAAATCACATGTGATCTGTATTGGTGATGTTTTGTATGACAATGACATGGTGGAATGATATAGTGTTTATATAATGGGATTAGAAAATAGTATTGTTGAATATCTTTTATTGTATTATATAATATTGTAATATCTTAGTATTTGTTTATTTTGGTTTTCCATAAGTATATGGTACCAGTAACCATGAAATTTTGTTCAAAGGTTTTGGGAATAACATGATATCTACATAATTAAGGGATAAATAGATAATGATGTGTTTGATAATATTAATGAGATCATGACTATTATAAGAACAAAGTGATATCAGGGTTTGAGTATATAGAATTGTTTTGTATTTTTGGTGTGTGGAAAGAGTTAATTTTGAATGAGTTCATGTTTAATTAAGGTTATATGATAATTCATGTTATTATCATGTTTCATGTGAATAAAAATTTTGATTCTAAAAACAATGAACTACCTTATGATATGTAGAAGATAAATTTAATGTAGATTTAGTTCACCTATTTATAATGTTTTATATTTTTAGTTTTTGGAAGGATTGTAAGGTTATCAATCTATGTATAGTATAACTTATATTTTTTTTGATGTTTGTTAGATTAATGTATTATCTAACTATAGGTGGACTTATGGATATTTCATTACCTATGCTGAACATTTTGTTGAGACAGATGGAATGATATATCATTCTATAACATGATCTGCTAACACTTCAAGAATGAAAAATTCAACTTCATTTATTTAAAAATGAGATGAAGTGGAAATTGTTCAAGGCATAAAGAATAGTGCGATTGTAATGAAATGAAGTATGTATTTATTCTCATGAAATTTTTTTCAACATTAGAGGAATAAACATGATGAACACATATTTTATCATAGTAAATTTTTATCCAATGAACCTGGTGGTCCTTTAAATCATCATAGATTTACAGGTTTTTGGTATTTATCTTTCTCCAAACATTTTTCTCTATCACCCTCCATTAGAAATTTAGAGTTAGATTTCTCATCCATATCATTGTTTTCAATTCCCATGTTTGTTCTCCTATGTGGAAACCCATCGATGAGTTACTTTGGGTTAACGTTATGCATCTAACATTCAATTTTAAAGGATATTTTAGTATTTGTTTTTTATGATATGTGTTTCTATGAATGAAAATTTTAAGTAGTAATGCTATTATAAAATCAAAAAAATTAAAGGGAAAAATTCATTTTATGGGGGGGCATAATGTTCCAACATGAGATTTTATTATATAGATTCATTTTAATTTCTTTGGTGACTTATGTTGTACACTACACAAAGATTATCTTCGACTATACGTGACATCGTATTAGCTGGAAGTAAACACAAAACTATTATTGGCTTGCATTACATGCTAGAGAGCCCTTCCTGGATATATTGGGTTGTACGTAATAATTAGTATCACTAAAAAATTATACATTATTAAAATATTATTTTATAATAGGATATAAACTAGACATTATAAATGTTATTAACCATATTTTGAATTTTATAACATTTATATTCATCTTATGTATTTTATAGAACATGATATATAAACAAATTCAATTTTTTCTGATATAAAAAGTATTTTTCAAAAGATGCGGTTTTCATGCCTTTTTAGGGTTCAAAATTTATATATATATACTTTTAAACACTATTGTATATTATATTCGAAAAAATAAATGTGTTCTTTAGAAGCAGGAAATCAAAATTAACTGTTTTGATGGCACACCATTCACGACGTTGCTACTAGGACCGACATCATTTCCTTAGTGTTATCCAACATGACCAAAACCCATTACATTATATGGATATGAATTTCCCAAATGTTCACCTTATTATGGAAATCTATGACAAATAACCATATCCACTTCATGAATTGTCACTTTTCAAGATTTGACACTTTATGTCCTTTTTACACATCAATACATCATGTGAGATTATCTAAACTTTTGGTAAATTCAGATGGTCCAACAAATTATTAATGTTGACATAATATTCATTTACATGCCACATGATCTATAACACACAATTATTTTTTGAAATTTGTTTTCTGATTAATTTAATCTTTTTGATATTTTTTATTTTACATGATACTAAAACTTGGTTTTGTTGTCCAAAAAACAAAATGTTTATCTTGTGTTATACACAAAACCAAGATTATATTGTTCTACACATAACAATGAAATAACATGTAGTATAAACAACACTATACATGTATTCTACAACACAAAAGATGGTGTTCCATTTATTGTATTCATTACATACGAGACCATGTTTTACAGGATAATAATATATTATTAAAATATAATTACTTTATTTATTAATATATAACCTAGCTGTTAAATTAGAGGGTATGAATAGTCTTAACTAACATATGAAAATATAATCTTTTTAATATAAGTTTATTTAATAAAAAATCATTATAAATGAAAATATATACTAATTGATTATTAATGGCATATTTTTAGTTTTCAGATTTCAATGGTTTTTTTACTTAATAAAACAAATGAATTAAAATTTGGGACATTTATCAATGAAATATAATTGTTAAATATTCAATAAAATATTTTTTACATTCATCCATTATATTTTATTGGAATACGATCAGAACAAACACAATTTTATGCATAAAATATGATATTTTTCACAAGGGTATTTTTACACGCTTTTAATTGAAAATAAATTTAATTTTAAAAATTTTTATACTTTTTTTATTTTTATATTAATAAATAAACATATTATGGGGAAATTTTATATAAAAAATTACCTTGGATTTTTTATTTTCTATTTTTCTTAGAAACATCGTTTTTCATGAATTGTAAAAAATTACACATTTATTTCCAAATTGAATTTACTTATACATTATTTACGATTTTAATCCATGCCAAAATCATCACCAATGTTCTCCTAGGTAGAAACCTAGTTATGATTTAAACATGGAAAAAATTATTTTCCATAATTTTTATTTTAAAATTTTGATTTAGTATTCATTCTTATTATGTGGGTTTCTATGAATGAAAATATATTGTGTTTCACCTCGAATAAAAAATATGATCTATAAGGGATTTTTTTAATGTTGTTAGAATTTAACACCATCATATTATCTGAAATGTTTTTGGAATTAATTGAGTTTTTTGATATTTTTTCAACTCACACAATACGGAATAGATATTTTTTATTCAAAAAACATTATATTTTGTTTGAGTTATACAAAAAATATGATAATGTTCATAGAAATGAAACACCATCTTAAATTAAATTATACTAAACTGTATTCTTCGAATTCATTACCCACGAGGATGATTTCCTTCAATATCTTACGTCAAATTCATGACCAAGATTTACCTAATAATAGTCTATTATAAAATTATGATTATTTAATACAATGAGGTTTATCATAGCTATCTGATTAGATATTATGAATATAATTATAAAACATATGACAATATATCTTTTATAATATGAAATCATTAGTAATAAATTCATTATAAATAAAATTATATACAAATTTATTATAAGGGGAATATTGTTATATTTTTGCTCCTAAAGGTGTTTTCCCTTAATAAATTTTGTTAAATACATTTATTTAAATTTATTAATAACATATATAATTTACATATTAAATAAGAAAATTTTATTCATAATGTATATTTTATACGAATAAGATAAGAACAAAACCTATTTCACATATAAAACCTGATATTTTTTGAAAAGGGTAATTATAATACCATTTAATGGAGAACCCATTTTAAATATAAATTCCGATAGTTTTATAACTTTTATATAACAAAATAAATTTATTCCTTTGTATATATATAAAAAAATTTACTTTGGATTAAATTTTTTTATATTTATAAGAAACGTCATTTTTTTAATGAATAGTGAAAAATCGTATTTTTGTTCAAAAAGGTTTTTTCACCTATATTATTTATATAGTTAAATTTTTTTTGTTTTCATTTTAAATAATTATTGGATATTGAGTTTATAAATTAATCATATTTATGTCATTGTGATCATGTTTACACTGATATTGGATATAAAACATACTATACTTTTGAACCTTTCATTTTAACAACCATATTTTTCAATTTATCTAAAGTATTAATTTTAAATATTATTATGAAAATAAATTGAAATGAATTAGGTAAAATTTATTTCATATTTGGAATAAAAATTTAAAATTTTTATTTTAAGGTCAAATTAATTTTTAGTTATAAAAATATTTCCATGGGAAACAAATTATTTATCATGGTATATGTGAAAATGACTAATGTTAAAATTTATAAAGAAATGAATTAAAATAAAAAACTACAAAATATAATTATGTTATGAAATTTTTATCAACCCTTAAATTCATCAAAAATATTAATCTCCAGAAAAAATCAATTAATATAATTTCCCTTCAAAATAGTTGGCTTTAACTATAAAATATTCATTATTAATTCACATAATCCCACCTATCCTCATGAATAAATACCACAACTCACAATCCCATTTCAAATAACAAATACATGTAACTCTCGCAATATCTACCCAGACCTCTCCTTAGCACATTCCTAAAATATTTTTTTTTCTTTTTACCCCAAAATTATAAATCCATGGACCACAACGTTCTCACAAGGAGGTGATATTGAATAAGAATGTTTCCCATGCACCTCACTTAATTTATTATATTTTTCTACTTGCTCCACAACACCATCATCAATCAATGCCATATAAAATTATAATAATTTATATAATAAAGTGTTATTTTTATAATGGAATATATCATATTCATTTCATTTATTATCCCCTCTTATTCAAATAAATAAAACTATTTTCCAAATTATTCCAATTAATCTCATCTATGAATACAATTTTTGTTCTTTTTTTCATTACATCCTTCTGGGATAGAAATAAAACTTTTTTTATAGTTAAATAATATTATAATATATATATATATATATTATAACCAGTTAAATATTTTTAAATTTTATAAAAAAAATACCTTCATGCTTTTTATATTGTGGATATATGTTTAGTTCCTTCGTGGACGTATGGGTAACCACCACCTTAAAGCAATGGGATTCATCCACACATCACATAGATTGAATTAAAGATTGTTTTAGAAAAAATATATTATATTAATGAAATATAAATTCTACTATAAGGATATTATATATATATTTATTTGTTTATACAAACTCATACAAGTCATTTACATTCATTCTTTCAATACAACAAGGAAAGAGAAATAGTGTGTATGTGTACGTATAGCCAACCATCTCCATGAACGGTAATTATTTATCATTAGTGATTATTATACATACTTATATATTTAATATTTTAGTTATTTATTTCATGTCATATATTCTAGAAATAAATAAATCATGATAATGAAGTTTAATAGTCAAAAAAATGTATGTTTAACAAAGAAATTAACACTTGAAATGTAACATAAAAATTGAATTAATAATAAATAGATAATATAACTCTTAAGTAAATAATATATTTTATTAAAAATATTAATATGTCTCTATGATATATTAATAATTATCTTGGACTTATTATAAACGTTTTTTGTACAAGTACAAATAGAATCAAGACATAAACAATGTGAATTTTGTCTCACTTTTTTTTCATGAAATACATGCCTTATTCACAATTAATTTATTTTGTCTGGTATTCATACTAAAAATTAATTTATTTTATTTCCTTTAGTCAATAATTTATAGTTATATACATATCTTTGTGATTTTATCTATTTTATTTTGTTTTATGCATCAAATGTTACCGAATGAGTAAGGTAGTTTTAACTCAATTTAAGATATTTTAGTGACATGTTTTTTGTGAACCTATTTTCTTTTACAAGGTGTATATAATTCCATTTGAAATGTTATACAGGGAATAGTATTAATTTAATGATATTTTATGATTCTTTTAATGTTTTTATTTTAAGGGGAATGATATTCAAATGTGTTAAAGTGGTATGGTGTACTTTGAAGTGATTAAAGACTATTCCCGAGAAGAAATGTTTTTAATTGTTATCTTAAGTCAATTTTAAAAGAAGAGTGTTATAAAGAAATGTTTTATTATTTAAAGTGTTTTTAAATTCATTCATTATATATTTTCATATATATTTTTAGGGAAAATTGTTTGAAAAGGTTTATATTCTGAAAAAAATATTTTTAATAGAATTGTTTAATTTTAAAATATTATTTATTCACATGATTTCTTATAAATAAGTATTTATTTGAGAATATTTATCATCAATGTCAATGTTTCATAAAATAATTTTCCCTAATATATTCAATATTCTTATAATTTTTTAATATTATTTTTAAAAATATATGTTTATTTATTATATAATTTGAATGTAATATTTTGTTGTTGTCCAACCAACAAAATTTGAAACATTTTCAGAAAAAATATATGAGAAGAATTTTTTAACTTATATGGAATTAATGAATTTTTTCTTTTAGGACACCATAATGACTCGAAGCATTACTAAAAATTGTATAAGTTTAATTTCAATGAACATAATTTCTTTTAACATTTTGTGGGATTCGAAGTAAAGAAAATTTTTTAATGAAGAAAGGATATTTTCCTCAAAAATTGCTTTCAAGTGATATTTAAATTTTTTTCCCTTATAATATTAAATTATGTGATGTTACTAATGTTTTACAGGTGGTATGATTCAATGTATCCATTGTTATGCATTCCATAATTTGTTTTAGGTTTTTGATGATATGATATTCATTTAACCCATTTATATTTTGTGGGTTATGTTATGAATGAATGATGTTTAAGGAACCAATTTATTTTCATTAGATATGACATGATGAATGATTTATGTTCTTGTGGAACACATTATTATGATTATATTATAATATGGGTGGGTCCTATATATTTATTTAATTGATTGCATATATATATATATATATGTGTGTCTTATGATTGACTATGGTGATATTGGGAGTGATCTGTGACTACTAATATGCCAATGGGAGTGAACAATGACAACTAAGATGGATTAAGGAGAGAAATCAAACTACTAAGATGTCGATGTGAGTGCACCATCACTACCATGATGTTATGAGGTGTAATATCATTCTACTAATATGGTCAAGGGAGTGAACCGTGACTAGAAAAATGGTATGGTGAGTGAACCCATACTAACAACATGGCCTTGGCAGCAATATATTGACATCTATAAAAAATATTTTATATTCTTATGAGTCTAAAAAAAATTAATGTCTTATTATATTGATATGTTTTCAGGGATTATGGTCTTTATTTACCTATCATTTATGTCTTATGAACTCCCATGAATTATTACATGATGTTGGATCGATATGTAGATGTAGATTCTCAATTAGAAGAGGGGTGAATAATAATTTTAAAAACATTCATATTTTATCCTAATGAAATAAAATTTTCAACAATATTAAAAAATATTCTTTCACTGCCCCCCTTCAGTTCTTAATTATGTGAATATATTGATTAGGATCCTTATAATGGATCTGATAAAGAAACATAAAAATGTTTACAAAGAGAAAGATTGTACTTTAGAGTGTATATATTCTTATTTATTAGAGTATACAAGTAACAAATGTTTAAGAATGTTATAATTTCACTATGTAACAAAAAGAAGTGGAATAAAACATGTAAAAAAAATGTAAATAGTTATAATAAATCTTTTATCACAAAGATAGTGGTATCCAAGTTTCAAGACCTGTCCTCGGGGCCCGTGTCGTGACTACCCCATGCTTGCCTCCCATAGGCCAGGGGCTGGCGACTAGCACCAAGGAATAAATTCCTGATAAAAAGGGAAGTCATTGCCTTTGTAAAGTAAACAAACACCATAGAGAAAGCAAGTAGTATAAGTAAATACTAAGTAAAAGCTGGTACAACAGTAAGTGCGGAAAAGTAAGTGGGCCAGTATACAAACCCAAACTGAAAGTAATGTACAACTGTAAAGTAGAGCCGCAGCGTCGAGCCGTCCACTGGAAGTCCAACCTGTAGGGTGGGTAAAGATAGCCTCCATAGCTCCTCGGGTCCAGCCATCCGCTCCGAGTATGTCCTGCCCAGTGGTCCACCTCCAGGTACCGTCCGGCTCTGCAAGCCACAACCACGATCAGCGATGTCCGTCGTCTGCAACCAACACAACGTAGTGCGGGCATAGCCCGTGCAGGGGTGAGTATAAGCTACTCCGTAGGGACCCCGAGACCCCCGAAGGTCTCCCAGAATCCACCAAGGATAATCCAAAAAGGAAAGATACAATCATGAAGTAACATCCGACACTGCTTAGGTATATGCCTATACATATACCTAAGTCATAAATTCTCGTTCTGCTCCAACATCCGAGCCCAAGTACATCCCAGTCCACACAGGAAAGCAAAACGTAAATCCACACAGGATAGCACAACACAATCCACATTGGGAAGAAAAACTGGATTCAGCTCACACAGGTATACTTCTTCGTATGATGATAGAGATTATCAGATATATCCACTGATTCATCTAAGCCGTCGGACCCACAAAGAATTGATAGGTACTAACCCACGCAATGACCCACAAAGGATCTGAAACACACAAGATCGATAGGTAGCTAACCCCCGCAATGACCCACAAAGGATCTGACCCACACAGGATCGATAGGTAACTAACCCCCGAAAAGACCCACACAGGATCGGACCCACACAGGATCTGTAGGCGCTGGCTCACACAGAACTACTGAGCACTGACCCACACAAGATAGGACCCACACAGATCGGTAGCACTGATCCACGTAGGATCGCCAAGTGTTGTAGTCGTCGTCGTCGAATCCACTTAGGGTCTCTGTACAGTCGTCGTCGTCGTCACAGTCGCAACGCAGCCAGCTCTAGGGTCCCCGCACACAGCAAGCTCTTTCGGGAGGGTCCACTCCACGAGCCGAGAGGCTGATACATCAACTGACACAAAGTCCGGAGTTTATGTATCCAAAAGTTCCGTATCGTCAACAGGAACTCAACGTCATAGACGACACGTTAATCAGACGCCCGGTCTGAGAGTTATTGGCTTTTTCGTCCCTGGGGCCCGGTTGGTTTTTAAGGAAAAACCAACCCGACCATACTCCACCTGCGTCCAAACCTCGAGCGGAGTAAACCAAAGATCTGCCTCACTTAGAGGATTCCAACCAAGTTGACGGCATGTCAATCGGACGTCTGGAACTCAAGTTATGAGCGTTTCCGCTCTGAGGGCCCGGTTGGTTTCGTTTACGAACCATCCCGGCCGAACCCAAATTATTTTGAAACCTTGAGTGCGATATACCAAAACGACCGTCTCAATCCAAGGATCGCATCGCAACTAAAGATGTGTCGATTGGAGGCTCGTAGCTCCATTTATGAGCAAAAGACTGAAAAGGGTCCGAAAATAGGGGTTTCGGGCCCGGACCGACCCGGCCCGAGACCCCCTGGGTCGGTCCGAACCAGGTCGGCCTAGCTGGGCGCGGCCCGGCCGAACGGCAGAGCCGTTCGGTTTGCGGGGGGGGGGGGGGGGGGAGGGGGGCGCTGCCCCCCCCGTGTTTTGTAACCGCGGCCCCCCTTAATGGGGGCCCCTAGCTGGCCGGTCGGGGGTTTGAACCCCCGGATTTCCCTTGTCCGGCTGGCCCGCCCCGGCCGGCCGGTTTCTGCCACCACGGGATAGGCGACGGCCGATCCCCTCCCTGCTCTGACGCTGGCGGCCCGTTTCCGGCCGCCGGTCCTGCTCCGACGCCGGTGGCCCATTTCCGGCCGCCGTTTCCCACGCTTCGCCGCGGCCCGGTACCGGACGCAGACTTCATTCGTCTGGTGCGGCACGACGGCGCCGCACCCCTCCGCCGCAGCCCCTCTCCTGCTGCGGTGCTTTTGCGGTTCTCCGGCATGGCGCGACGACGTCGCGACTTGGTTCATATTTTTAAAAATGCGGCGCGTCGGCATCACGCATTTTTTACGTTCGTTCCCACACGGTGCGATGGCACCGCGTCACTTCCCGTCGTACCGCAACAATAAGAAAATAAAAGGAACGGTGTCAGCCATGGTTTTGCGGTCTGTCCTCCTCCCGTTAATTGATAGAATGCGGTCCAATTATATGCGGGTAATGAATGGGAGTAAATCACGAAAAGAAATCGCATAAACCCCTACCTCGTGCGAGCTTGAATGGAGGTTCGTCGAATGAGGATTCATCGTGGGAAGAGACGTCGTGAAAGAAGACGTTGACGACATCGCGGTTCACGGCATCGCGTAATCGGTTTCCGAGAACTCAGCATTCTTCGTCGGAGACCGTTGTGTTCTTCGCGTTCTTCGTCGAAGATGAAGAAGTTCCTCATGTTCCTTGGATTTTCTCCCAAAGTTCACACAACAAGGTTCCAACCACAAATAAAATAAGTTCATCTCTTATTTTATTAACAAAACATAAACTTTTGAATTTCAAGAGTTTGAATTAATTCCAATTAATTAATTCATGACAAGTTGTCATCCATAATGGTGAGTTGATGGGGTTTAAGAATGTGAAGGGGTGGGGTTCTTGTGGGCCCCACCACCCTCATAACCTCCCTTGGGAAGTTGGGTAGTTACCCAACTTCCACCCAAAGCATAAACCACTTAAAGTAAAAATAAAATTGTTTCATAAATTTTATTTTACCTTCCCCATAAATTAGAAACTTTTCTCGTGTAAACGCAACTCCGGAAATGGCGTTCCTAAGCAATTACCGGCGCTTCGGTTCCATTGGTGCCCTCATAATTAAATTCCGAGCACCGGTTCAAAAGACAGAAATTCCCGCTCGTTCGTTCACTGAACGTACCCGAGCTAAACTTCAGATAGAAATTCCTGGCACACCGGGCCTCATAATCAAGTGTCGTCAGAAACTGCGTTCATGTAAAATCCCAAAGAAAATTAAGAAAAAAATTTCCTTGAATTTTTACGGGTCTTTACACCAAGAACCATGGATAAAGGAATCATGATTTATACTTTTAGGAATGTTTTTCCTACCCACACTAGGGTGTTCCCTTGATAAAAATATCATAATATTTCTTGTTATCCCTGAAATACATTGAACATTAAGGGATTCAAAAAAACTGTATTTTTTATCCCTAGAAGCCCTCATTTGACAAAAAACCATCAGAATCACACTAAGCAGGTTGAAAAAGTTGTTAATTGCTTGAAAACATTGTTCACAACATTCCCACAAGGTAGGTTGAGAAAATCTATCATAGCACAAATTCTATCTATGGAATTTAGAACATCTAACCCTTATCAATGTCTTTTTTAAATCTTCAAATGTCAAGGTTATTTATAGCCAATGTTTCCCAATTTTTCATCCCTCCTACAATAGAAATATTATTCCTCAAATCATGGAGGGACTTGTACACACGTTACTCAGCCAACAGTTAGTTAAAACTTATTGTATGACATTGTTTCATGTATGAATTAATGGGAACACTATCTCGTGTATGAAATAGTAATATGTAAGGAAAATTATTTTAAGCATAAGAAAAATTAACATGTTTAGGATCCAATAAAATGAACCATTAATTTATAGATATGGGGTTACTATTAGAAACAAATTTAAATGGATTTTTAAGAAAGTTAGAATTGATGTCTAAAAATATAAAAAATGGATCATGATATAATAAATAATCATAGAATGAATTTTAATAAATTAAGAATCTAATGTATGAGGATTTCGAAGTGTAGAAAAATGAGAATTGAGAGTATGATTTCAAAATAAATCGGAATCTGATTTCTGGAGATATCAGAGTCTGATTTCTAGATAAATTATAGTCCGACTTCAGCATAAATTAGAGTCTGATTTTAAGAGAAATCAAAGTCTAATTTCTGAAGAAATTAGTGTCACAAAGCTGGGAAAATAGGTTCTATGAAACTGTACATTTCTGTTTCCAGAAGGTATCCATTTTTTTGATTTATAAACAAATGGTTAGTCTTGGATAATGAAAACCGTATATAATACGTTGAACACCAAGGGTACGGATAATAATTTTCCTAATGAAATAAAATGTTACAATAGAAAATAATATATATATATATATATATATATATATAATGATACTTTGTTTAGGATGTGTGTTTCAGATTTTCAAAATAGAATGGAATTGAAAATCCACAGGGATACCTATTGATATAATAATCTCCCCCTTTTTTCAAAAAACAAACAACATTTTAAAAAAGAATATAAATAAGAAGGTTTAAAATTTTTGATTTTTAAAATAAATATGTATCTATTGACATTTTATGTGATCCAAAATGAATAATACTAACTCCCCCTTAGGTATTGAAATTCTTATGTATCATAATCTTTTCTTTCATATTGAAATTAATATTTCTTAGTTAAGAATTTTTTCATTAAGTAATCTCATGCTTACAAAAGAAATATCATTCTTAATATTCTTATTAATTATTATCCCCCCCTTTTTATTTTCAAAATTGAATAGAATGAAGTATAAATATTTTACTTGAAAGGTTATGATTATAAAAGAAAAAACCATGGAATGATAAAAAAATTCATTAAAATGGAAAAACAATTTGTTTCAAGGAAAATACAATAAATGATCATATTTTGATAAATTAGTCATCCTTAATTTCCTTCGACAATAGTTTTTTAAGGGTATCCTTAAACATTTTCAACTCTTTATAATCATCCTACGCCATCTTGAACAACAGATTCTGCACCTTAGTTTTTTTCAGGAACATTAATTCTTTCTTCTTGAGACTTTTTAATTTAGGATTAAAACATTTCCACTAATTCGTGATCTTTTAATTTTTATTCCATATCTTCCCAGAGCTCTCCTTACATATTCGAAATTAATGCAACATAATTCAGCTTTCCATTAAGGCCTTTATCCTATTTGATCCAGGAAACTTCCTCTTCAATCACCTTCTCTGAAAGACTTGCTGAGAAGTTCTTGATCATTTAATCGATCTAATCAAAATAATTCATTACATAATCATGGAAATAATAAATGATACCCAGATCATCAATCAGATACATTTACCACTTTTTTATTTCATTTAAATATCTCTTATGAGTACCATAATCAATGTGAAATGTCTTGAACATAGGTTCATGTTTGAAAAATAGTTCCCTGAAAATTCTTGTTGAATCTCACTTTTTCATGATTATTTGTGGAATAAATTGGAATATGGATCTAATACATAGAAATATGGTAATGGTATTCACAATATTATTTAACGACTGAAAAAACAATATTTTCCTAAGGAAGATGAATATTTTAAAGTAGATTTATTTGCTGGAAATGGAAGTTTATATTACTTTTCTAATTTTCGATTTGATGTTCCAACAACATAAATCATTGATTTTTCAACCACATATTTCCTAGGTGAATAAAATACCACTTTCTTTCCTTTCTCAGTTTTAGATATTTCATTCTCAACTTTCGAATTGTCTTGATCACTTTCAGAAACTTGAATAAATTTATCATCATCAGTAGCAACATGTTCACCAAATTTGTAAGAAAATTCATAAAGAACACCTGGTTGAAATAAAAAATGATTAATTCTTTCATCATCAAAACTTTTATCAACCACATCCATAGTATCCTCATCTTTCCATCCTATGATTATCATGGTTGATTAAAATTGGAACATTCTGATAGAAAACATTCTAGAAGGACTTTCTTTCTCTTTGTATTCTTCCACCATTTATATTTCTTCATAACTTTCCTCTTCCTCTTCTTATTAATCTTATTGTAGACCTACATCTTCTTCAACCTTGGGTTCCAGAATAGAAATGGATTTATTTCTTTTAGCCTCTGATAGGGTTATAATTTCGACTACTTCATGAAAAAATTATTCTGTAACCTATGGTTGTTCAAGATGCATTCTCGGTATCTCTGTAAAAATACATGAATAATCAAGACTTCTTATATCTTCTTCCTTATCTTATACACCTTATATTTCTTCTCAAACTCTTTGGATACTATAATTTTAAGGACTTAACCTCAGCAGTATCTAATCTAAAAACAACATAACATTCTTTATTTCTCGTAATTTTTTCTCGCCATATGGAAACCACTTCCTCAGATAGTGTCTTTTGATTTTTTTTCTCGGGTGGATAAGATACAGATTCAGGTTCTAGTATATTCTTGTGTGGTTATGGATCTTTTTTATTTTCTTTCTGTGTGGATTTCTTGGATATATATCATGCATCATGTTTCTTGTGGACTGTTTGATCATTCCTATCAGTAATATTGAAGAATTATCTTATCTTAATACTGAAAACAATTTTCATCCTCCTCTGAGTATCAACACTCTAAATTATTATCTTAAATACATTGTGTTTTCAACTGCAAGGAATTTTGAACGACTCTAGAAAAAAGACAGTAATTATCGACAAGGTTTCTGGATATATTATAATCTTTGAATTTGGGTGAAATTATTGATATTTTTATGGTCAGGAGAATGTAATTTATACTGTTTATCATCCATAGACACAACATGGAATCCATCATGAAGATATCACATTTCTTAAGAGAATCATTATCTCCCATCCTCAGAATGAGATATCCTTACTTCCAAAAAACAATCAATATATAGTTGGTTGTAAGATGATTGATCTTTGGTGAATTAACACCTTTAATTCAAGAAGCACAATTGCCTTAACCATTTCAAAAGTACCATATTTGTATAGAATCATTTGACAATAAAATATAGCATCTCATTCATAAGGTATATCCATAATTCTTTCAACCTTATTTAATGATAAATAATAAGTCTTTACATATCTCTTGATTGAAAACATTTCTCTTTCTCATTGTCCATATAAACTAAATTTTTCACAGTATTCTAAAAGGATATCAAGATAATCCAAATTGTAGTTATTTTTTTGGAAATGAAAACAATTACCATCCATTTTTCTAAATGATTTTTGAGATCAGAAAATCATACTTGAGAATGAATTTTGGGTCCCCAACCCATTATCTGAAAATTAAACAATCATTCAGTTCCTTTTTTGTATGTCATCATAATTGTGAGGAAATATCAAGATATGTTCGGAGAATAGATAAAAAGAGAAAACTAAATGAATGATTTGAAGAGAAATAGATATTACGCATAAAAACACTACAATAACCATTATAGGATGCGAATGTAGGGGTCCTTTATATAGGCTATGTATCAATGGTTCAAATTCACAAATATATCCAATGGTTGAGATTCTCTTGATCTAATCTGATGGTTGATATCAATTTGGAATAAGAATTTATTGGTTCCGTTCTGTGGAGGATTTCGAGGAAATTTTTTTTATGGAATGTGAATCCTATAAAAGTTTTGTAAAACTAATTCCATAGTCTGTGAGTGTGTGTTGTATCCACAACACTTGAGAACAACAACATACAACTGGAAAATATTCATCTTTAGTAGTGGAAATTTCTACAATGTATTAATTTTTACATGTCTAATAAACTAACAAATCTCTTATGAAATGAGATGATCTAGATGTACTTTTCCTATCCATTCAACATCTACAAAAATGAACATCTAAAAAACGTTTTATAACTAAATCATTTATAGACGAATTGAAAAGCCAAAAATCCATTATTCATTTAAATAAAAAATATTATTTTCACTACTTTTAAATTAAATTCATTTGTAATAGATTTATATATCACAATTGTAAATGCTGAAAACATTATGTATTGAGGACTAGCTATTAATTATAATAGACATCTATTCATACCTCCAAAAGACATTTGATCTACTAGTTTACCTACTTCTTCAATATCAATAGAGCTTGAGGTATCGATTTGAGTACTTATACATTTAGTATTTCCATGCCCATATTTTTTTTGAATATAGTTAATATACATTTTTTGAGATATATAAGTTCTTTTAATTTTTTTTAGATATTATAAATCCAATGAAAAATGTTATCTCATCCAAAATTGTCATTTCAAACTCATATTTCATGAGATTCGGAATTGAATCAGTTAGATATTGCTGTGTTGATCTGAATATACATTCATGAATATAAATTTTTACAATCAAAATATTTTTCTTATCATTCTTTATAAAAATAGTAGGGTCATCATTTCCTTTAATATAATTTTTTTAACAAAAATCATGGTAGTAAGGCATACCATTCTATGGTGTCTTGTTTATGTCCATATAAGATTTAATAAGTATGAAAACATGATCAGGATGTTTTGTGACCTCAAAACTAGGATTATTTTCAACATAAACATTCTCTTGAACATATCCATTATGGAAATCACACTACATGTCCGTTGGAAATTTTTTAAATTGAATAATGTTGTAAAGGCTTGTAGAATATGTATAGATTCATATATAGGTACTTGAGTGTAGGTTGTTCCATAGTATTTCACTTATTATTGATTATAGCCTCTAGAAGACCCATTTTAAACCAATTACATAATTTTCCTTAGGTCTTTCAACCAAGGTCCAGACCATTTTCCTTTTGAATTTATTTAGTTCATCCTTTATAGATTTAATCCAATCATCATAAAAAAAACGTCATTAGTTATTTTAGGTTATAATTGGAAAATAAATTATAGATTTTCTACTTCATTTCGGAAAGATTTGCTACTCCTTAAAGGCTGATTTACATCACCAATGATGCTATCACTGGAATGGTTCCATAGAAACAACAGATTTGGGTTTTGTAAGACAAATTCATTATCATAAAGTGAAATATATTATTGGGTAAAAACATCTGAAACATTTTATTATGTAATTTTTTTATAATATGAACTTTTTATAAAATGATGATAATCAGTTTTTTGAAACAAATACGCAGGTGTGGGGTGGGGTTGTCAAAAAACAAAAGGATCATTTTAATGAAATTTGAAATGTTTTTTTCTTCAATAGTACAATAATTTATGATCAAATCACAATAATACATTGAAGTAGTGGATTAGCCTATGAAAATACCTTCACTTATTTTGGGTAAAAATTGTGTGAGTTATCTTTAGTATTAAAGATGAATACTTTTCATCAAAATACATTGAAGGAAGAAACATTAGGTTTTCAACGATTCCACAATTCATAAGTTGTTATATTATAAAAACTTCTGGTTAAAACTTGATTTATAGTATTACAAGAAGTATTAATAAATTATGCACAAAAGTGTTTATAAATTGAATAATCACTCAACATGTTTCTCTATATCTCTTGATCAATTCAATTTATTGATTCAACAACACCATTTTGTTGAAGAGTTCATGGAGATGAGAATGTATGAGTAATTCATTTTTCACCACAAAATGTTTCAAAATTTGAATTTCCAAATTTTTTCCCAGGGTCACTATGAATAGTATACAATGTAAGAATGTTTACATTTTTAACTTTAGTTGAAAGAGATTTAAAATAAAAAAATTATTTTGATTTCTTTGCTAAAAAATAGACCTAGGTATATCTATTGTAATCATCAACTAAGATAGATAAATATTATTTTCCTAAAATACATCTAGTTTGTATTGTACTAAAATGAACTACAAGAACTATCTATAATGCATCAAAAGTTAAGACATCACTGATTGATTTAAATCTTTATTTATGCTACTTTCTATATTGACAAGGATGACAAACTTTTGAAAAATCAAATCTATGCCCTGGTAGATCCTTAATGAGTCTTATCTTTGAGTGTTTTCATAAGTTCTTCATGATACAATGTCCTAGTATTCTATTACAAAAACATGATTGATATTCAATTTCACTAATTCATGGTATATCTTGGATCATATGGTCTTCTATGTTTAGTGTATAATCATTCTCATGCCTATGGTAAGAGAAAATAAACTCTTCCTTGAAATTGTGTATTAGTCATTTATCAACCCTAATATTCACAAGGTATCCTTTATAACATAATTTTATTAGGCTTATAAGGATATTTATAAGACCATTAACAAATAAAACATTTGAAATTAATCCATTTCCAAGAATAACAATGTTACAGTTACCAACAATTTCTCCATGAGAAATATCTATGAAAGTTACTTTTACACTGTTCATTTTTATAATATTTTCAATGAAGTTTTCATTACCAGTCATTTTCCTGGAACATCCATTATCCATATACCATTTATTATTGTTGGAACATAATTTTATTTACATAAAATAAATTAGTTAGACATTCAGAATCAAAACATTGTTTGATCCATAAATTGTATAATATAAAATCTTAGGTATCTACATTATCTTTGAAATGTACGCTTTATGAAAACATAAGGATTGGGATTCATTCAAAGACAATGTTTTCTACCAATGTCAACCGCATTGACAATTATTGAAAACAAATAAAATTGGGGAAGAAAATAATTATGACTAAAAACAGTTTCTGAACGAGTATAACCAATTCTAGAAAAATTACTAAGAGGACCAAGTTGTGAATACATTTTATCAAATTCATTCATTCACAAAGTAAAATTTGATAAAAGTTTACATGTGTAAAATATTTTATATTTTAGTATAATGACAAAATTATAATCCTCATTTTCATTAATCACAGTGTTTGACTTATTATGTAATACATTTTTATTAGAAATAACATTTTCAAGATCCATAGAATGTATATCCTTCACAGAATTAACATCCTTATGGTTTTTTGAAATATTATAAAAATCAAGAGTTTTATTATACAAATGTTTTTAATGATCTCATACTACTTTTATTAAAATATAAATTATTTAATTTTATTTCTCAATCTTATTTTTCATAAAACAGTTCTCATTCTCTTGTAATTTAGCAATACTAAAGACTTAATCACAAAAAGGTAAGGTGTTATCTTCTGATTGGGAAGATTATTCATCTGAAGGTTCATAATATTAATCATTATGAAATTATAATTTAACAATACATTGGTTAGAGATTTTTCATTGTTCACATTAGCCATAAGACAATGATTTTCAAAATGTAATCTGGCTATAAGACTAATATTCTTCTGACTAATGGATTCATATTTCGAGGATTCACATGAAGAGTCACTGCCAGTAGAACTCCAGGGGTCATTAGCCTTTAATAATTTCTTATCCTTATATTTATAGTAATTCTTTGTGTTCCTTTTAAAATTCTTATCCTTTCTTCCTTTTCTCTTGATCATTGAACAATCAGGTCTGATATGTCCTACCCATTTATACTCATTAAAATATTCATTAGAATCTTTATTTTCCTTTCATTATTTATTCTTCTATATGAAATAAAAATAATCCATTCCCACAACTTTGATATTCATTCGAGAAATATTGGTTAGTTCATTCTCAGACCGATCAATTTCCCTTGATTCAAATATTGCATTAGATTTCTTAGCATTAGATCTAGTTACCCTTTCCAGGGTATTGGAGTTAGATTTTGTAATGAAAGCAATACTTATATTATGATTCTTATTCTTATTAATGTATATATCTCTCTTCACTCTGGTTTAATGTTGAAGAATATTTCCAAATCACTCATCAAGAGTTATCTTAGATGCATTCATATTTTCATCAAAATATATCATTTTAGATTTCGACTCATTGGGAATGATATCAATTATCTTTTCCACAAGTATTTCATAATCAGGTCCTTTTTCTAAAATAGATTGATGACTTTTGATGATATTTATATATCTTTATTGAACATTGAAAATAGGTTTTCCATAAGGAAATACAAATACATGATATTCAACTCTTAACATTGCTCTTCTACTTTCTATCTCTTTTGATCTTCCAAAGTGTGTAACATAATGTTTCGTACAAATACTATTGGAACATTCATAAGAGGATATTTGATTAATGATATTCCTAGTCATGGAACATAAAATATTAATGTGTACCTTTTAGTTTATTGATATCAATTTTTCCATGATATGTGAATGTTATGATTTATTAGTCTGTAATATTGTATTCAACAGTGAGAATGGACAAATTAACCACACTGATGTGTATAAAAAAAGTCTCATCATATCTTTGCTATACTTATAGTAATTCTGTTTCTGACGCTTTTGTCAGGGCATGCGCATCTGTCACGTAGAGGACACACTACTGTTGCCCCACATTACCGCTTTTCAAAGGTGGGATGAATCCTCTCCTTATTCAGGGACATCTGCTCCTTGATCGAAACGGGATGATGGGATGTCAGTTCTTCCTTCCATGTATTCCACATTAGAACTCATCACCTAGTATGGGTATCCCTAGTAGATTTAAGATGTAGTTTGTGAAGCTCTTCCTAGTGCCATATCTTCATGGACACCAGTTAATTACACCGCTTCTGTCAGGACCTTCCAAGGAGTCCGATCAGGGAAGCAACCTCCAGTTAGGAGAGTAGTCACATTGGGGCATCACTATCGTGTCTTGACTCTGGGGAATTGGCTTGTCTTTCTTCTGTGCCTTATCATAGGGCTCCTTGAGGGTGTGGAAGCCCGAGGCATCCAACATCCGACACGGGGAATTGTATGCTACGGGCATGTGTCTGAGGTTTTCCTCAACTTCCCATGTTTAACACAAGGTATGCCGCATGTTTTACATCTAGAGGAGATGGATTATACTGATCAGAACACTATTTAGATTGGATCAGATTGAAGAACCCCTTGGAGGGAACACCAATATTGGGGCTAGCACATGGGTGGATTCATGAATATTTTGTAAGGGAATGGAGAATGAAGTGACATGATCCCACCAGGATGTGGTGGCCTGGGTGAGAATCAGGATGGATGATGGGTTTGGGCTTGAGCCTTGAAGAGACTTTATACGTATCCCTATTGTGGGGAATCAAAGTCCACGTATTTCGGTGGAACGATGGGACACCTGAGGAGGCAACCCGTGAGAATGGACGCATGGATGAGACCCAGAAGAAGTGGAACCTCTGAGTTCAGGAATGAGCTTCCTGAGACTCATGGGCTTGAGGGAGAGATGAGGATGAGACATGTGTGTTGGGCTTGAACCTCATGGAGGCCGCCTATGTATCCTTGTGGCAGGGAATCAAAGTCCACATAGTTCGGGATTGATTGGAGTTTACGCTCTGAGGCGGCCCGAGGTGGAAATGGGGCTTTGCACACCGACCCGAAGACGGTCGGGTCCAATGGTTGCTGGGCTTGAACCTCGAAGATGGTTCCTACATACCATTACTTAGCATAGATCAAAGTCCCCATAGTTCAGGATGGATTGGGGATTACACTCTGAGGCGGCCCAAGGTGGTGGGGCTTGAGCCTCATGGAGACTTCCTACATACCATGCCTTAGCATTGATCAAAGTCCTCGTAGTTCAAGATGGATTGGGGATTACACTCTGAGGCGGCCAAATGTGGTGGGGCATGAACCTCGTGGATGCTTCTTACGTACCATGCCTTAGCACGGATAAAAGTACCCATAGTTTGGGATGGATTGAGGATTACACTCTAAGGCAGCCCAAGGGGGTGGGGCTTGAACCTCATGGAGGATTCTTCCCATTCCTTAGCACGGATCAAATTCCCCGTAGTTAGAGATGAATTGGGGCCTACAATCTGAGGTGGCCCAAGGTGGTGGGGCTTGAACCTCGTGGAGGCTTCCTATGTACCATGCCTTAGCACAGATCAAAGTTCTCGTAGTTCGGGATGGATTAGGGCTTACATTATGAGGTGGCCTAAGGTGGTGGGGATTGAACCTAGTGGAGGCTTCCTACATACCATGCCTTAGCATGGATCAAAGACCCTATAGTTTCAGTGTACAATTTAATTTCTTGTAGGACGTAGGTTCTTGGTAGTTTAACGTCCTACAGCTCGGACGAGGGAATTAGGGGCTTACGTTCTTGGTCAGACCAAGGATTGTCATGGTTGGTTCTCACTCTATGCTCACGGGAGTCATGCTCGGTGTGAGAAACAAGAGCTATCAGAGACCTGACGATCATGTCACGAACAGTGCGTCCGTGGGAAATGAAGATGGGATTATGTGTTGAGCGGCCCATGGTGTCAGGGCTTACTCTAGGATAGAGGCCCATGGGCGACAAAGAATAGTGGGAGAGGTATTTGGGACCGAAGAAAATAGGATCCTCATTCCCTATCATGCCCTTTTCTGGCCTTGGCATTGAGGAAGTGAGGAGGACCATGGGTGCTACCTCCTACAAGAAAGGCTAGGGGGATAACACCAAGGTGGCTGCCCTTCCCAGTAGACAAACTCCACTCCAATAAAGAGGATATCGTTCCCTGTGTGGGGTGATCCCAACCCTGTGGAGATGAGTGGGTGTGGATAATTTCCAAGGTGGGGGGAACCTGCTTGTGAGGCTTGATGCCAGGTCACCGTTTAATGTCATGTGTTGAGGACGAAGGTTCTTGGTAGTTTAAGGTCCTGCAGCTCGGACGAGGTGGGTTTGCTCGACACCCCTATGAATTACATGACTGGTACCCTCTTCCCCTTGTGGGAGGGAAGGCATCGGCAAGGCCGTGGTGAGGGGGTGTCAAGGAGCGAACCATTGAGGGGTCCACGTTAGCGTGGTTATGCGAAAAAGCGATACCCATTAGCGTGCCTATGTGAAGAAGCAGGAGGCGAAGCAACGCAGCGGGAAGAATTGTCCAAGAGAAATTGAAGTTACTTCGTACGAGCCTAGAAGGTCACTCGGGAAAACCATGTATGATGCGGATTCCCAGGGTGCACAAGACACCTGCTAATGGCACCCGGAAGAAGGGCATCGGGCGCTCACGCAAGGGGGAGCCAGGGGAGCACTTGGTGAATGGCCCCAGAGAATTCTGGTCAGCCCTTGAGATTTGCACAAAATGAAGGGACCCAGCATGAAAAACAATGGGCTGGCATGAAATCAGTGATTCTTGCACGTAATTGGGGGCAGAGGTTTTTCACGCGACTAGGAGGATTGACCGCAAGAAGTATGAATTGCACGCGAGTGGCAGAGGACACGCGTAAGGATAGGGGTGTGCGCAAAGGAAATAATTCACGCGCAATTGGTTAGCCTACGTGCTATGGAATGAATTTAATGAAAGGGGAAGACCTCGAAGGGATTGGAATTCAGTCTAAGACAAAGGTGATCTGGTGAGAAGGCAACCCCTGGGGTGACTAGGCACGAAACGAACCGTACTTGGAGGCCATAATGCGCGCGTGTGGAATGCCGATTACGCGCACGAGAGATGGTTCAGATTCTTCAGTATTTTTGACACTCCTTTCCGTCACAGTTCCCAATGAATGAAAAAGTAGAATACCTTAATCACAAAAAGATTCATCCTTTGAAGAAACATAAAAATTGTAAAATCCATGAACAAGGAACTCTTTAAACTTGGGTCACACATGTTTCATTATGGTCGTGCAAGTACACTTGTGCACCACATATGGGTCCTAGAAGTCACTTACGCGCCTTATTCTATTTTCCCCCAAGGTCCTCAATGGCCTATAAATACCCCCTGTGGGCCCCCCATTTTGAGGACGAAAAAAATCAGAAACTCACATTCAAGCTCTGGTCACCCAAGTCTCCGTCTGAAGTCTTCCAAACACTTATAAGGTAATTCTATACCTAGAATGGATCTCTCAAGAGAAGGAGTAATGCCTAAGTGTTGAAACTCATCAGTACTTGCACACCTAACTATCTAACCCTTAATGGAAATGAAGACACTTTCATGCCACCTTTCCCTCTCAAGGAAACATGCGCGCCACCTATCTAAGAGCCTATAGAGATGACACTAAGGGCTCCAATCCAAAGTCTCCCAAGTATCACTTCACAGGTTCTTCGTCACCCATGTTAACTCATGTTTCATAAGTATACTTGTGCGACCAGGACTTGCGCTCTAGACTATTACTTGCACGCATCTTTCCAATTCACTTCCTTTCCTCAAATGCACCTTTCATCTTCAAGATATAGCCTTCAAAACCCTCTTCAAATTCATTTATGGCATGGTTCCATTATTGGATTCCTTATATGAAAGGAATTCTGTGGAACATCTCTCAAAACCTCATGATTTACATATCTTTATGTCACTAAGGTTAGATATTTCATTCATTCAACCTCAACCTTTAAGATGATAAGATCTTTAATCTGGGCATCCTCCTTAGGAGTAAGCCCCAAGTTCACAAATCTAGGCATCCTCCATAGGAGTAAGCCCCAAGTTCCCTAATCTCGACATCCTTCTCAGGAGTAATCCCCAATCTTAAGTCCCCTTAACCTGGGCCTCCTTTTCATGAGTAATCCCCAGACAAAATTTCTTTTGACTTGAGCTTCATTCTCAGGAATAAAACCCAATCATTAGTCCCTCTATAATTTGGGAATCCTTATCAAGAGTAAGACCTAAGTTAAGTATTTAAATCTCCATAAAGCACATATACCTTTATGGACCTTGTTCCTGAGATTATTTCCTAAACTAAGTCCTAATCCTCATTTACTTGGGTTTTCATACATACGTAAGCCCCACATAATTTCTTATGATTTCATCTTTCATGGAAAAATTGTCAGGTTTTACTAATACCTCTTGTTTCTCACACCGAGCATTACTCACGTGATCATAGAGTGTAAAATTAATTAGGAAATATCTCTTTGATCCATTAATCATGCATAAACCTCATACTAAAATCACTCAAACTACATGGGTTCTGATTCCTTTTCTAACAAAGATATGTAGGTAGCCCATATACGGGTACGATCCCAACTCTGAAATAATCCATGTCCTTATGAATGACAATAAACTTCAAATGCCCCACTGAGTGGCTTTAAAACTAGTATGGTTATCATAATGACCAAGAGATTTCTATATAATGTGTTGATGGATACCACTGACTAAGAATCTCTAATAAATACGGATGATTCTCTATCGATGAGGAACCTCAAATACATATAAAAGATTCTGTAAATCTCATACATATTAATCATTGATTGTCAGGTCTAAAGGAAATATCATTTTCATACTTGGTAAATTAATAAGGATTCACGAACATAACTCAAATCTATAATAGAGTCCTAGAGTAGACAATAATTCCCCCAAAAAAGGTGTGTTGAGTCTGACCTCCCATCCTCTCGACCAATGAAAATTCTTAACCCTCCTCAGTCCACAACTAATGAGCACCTACCTTTGGAAAGTAGGTCCAAATGGATATTGAATCATTGAATGTCTCCGTCTACGAATAAAAACGTTAGAAACTGATTGTAATGTTTGACCCTTAAACAAAAAAAGTCATCCCCCTTTCCAGAAGAAACAAAAATGGTGAACCTGATGTGAATCCTTAACCAAGTTAAATGATGTTTTACTTATTTGTTAAGCCTCTATTTAACTCAATGTGAGGGCCAACAAAGCAGTCAATAACTTATGTTCTCATCAAAAATATGTAGTGGTCGAACACATCTTTATTATTTATGTTATATCAAACTGGTACTCGTTTCCAAGATCTCTCTGCGTTACAGAAATGGCATCACTAAAGTTTACACCTGTGAATGCCTCGACCGCTACTCCTGTGGGATCCTCGTCCGCTTTGAGGAAGACATCACCTACTCAGAGCCTTCAGTGATGGGTTTAAAATGCATTGGTTATGGAATATTGTCAACACGGTACAATTCCGACTCTGGAAGCCGCTCGAAAAGCCCTACAAATTAACAATTCACCATGGTTGTCCGTATAGCGACGGCCAATGATCAAGAAGCAGGTGGTTCCAACCACTATTTCCAACCATTTCGGATCGTTATCCACAGAACGCAACCACCAGTACATCCCATATTATGGGGACGTGATTGAGAAGTTCACTCAAGGCCTTAATTCAAGAAGACACGAGTCCTTCTTGAGGTCTCCCATCAACAATAGCCTCCAGACTCGTGTGGTAGTGCGCCCTCAACATGATGAGGGTACCTCCTTTAGTGGTTAGGCTCATCTTACTCTAACCCAAGTCCACAAGACAAACCATCAAAGGTGAAATCTGGTCAACAGGGAGTAGGTTCTTACTTCTACCTCCTCCGAAGAAGCCCATCAAGCCAACTTGATTGCAAACAACGAGAAGGCATATACACTCGTCTGTCATGATATTACTACCCAACAAACTCGTTTGGTAGTAACACGCCAATCCCGCTAGGCAATTCTGGTAGAGTATTATAGGCAGGCATATACACCTATTTATAATTCATCAACCAGTCGGCAGGTTCGTTTGACCGCACCCATAGATGCTCGCTAATCTAATATGGTGGCAACTGATAAGCAAGGACATACACCTGTTTACAATCAAAAATTCTATCAGCAGTCTCTTATGCCATTATTGAAGGAAATTCTTCAACCATACTTGAAGAAGAATACATAGTAAGAACACACACCTTCCAATGTCCATCAAGCCTGCCAACAATCTCATTTGGTATCACCCGGAGAAGTCAGTTGGAAAGCTCCGATGACAAATTTGGAGGAGACTCAACTCTCTACCCCCGCACTAGAGTACTATCAGAGTTCACTGACAGGAAAAGGAGGAAAGTAGTAGGAATATACAACTACTCCAAGCACAGAATAGATGTATATTCCTGTTTTGGCAGCTAAAGTCACAACGCACATTCTAAAAATGGTGAAAGTGCAGAAGAAAATCTCTACCCATATTCTAGATGCCAGTCAGAATATTATAACAACTTCAGCAGCATCATAGGGAAATAAATACAAATATTTCCCTACTAGGGGAGTGAATCATCAACATATCGCTCTGGAATAGATATACACCTATGTTCCAGTCCAAGAGGGCTGTGGGGAATACTCCCCCACATCATACGGACAATCAAGTTAGGCACGTACACCTAATTTGAGTGGAGATAATCAGCCTAAACTGACCATTTCTCCTGAGTAGGAACATAAACAAACCCATAATAACCACTTTATCAAAAATTGGTTCCTAAAGTGATTAAGAAGGTGTCTAAGAAAAAGACTCGTCGAGCACAATCAAGAAATCAAGAGCCAATCTGTAATAAGGCCTTGCTCGATGCTGGAGTTCTTGAAGCCCTCTGACAATTATCTACTGCAACTCAAGATTCTACTCTCTCATTTCCCAATAGTGGGAACAATAATTCTGAATGTCTTCATCAGACACTTCCTCATAAAGGCTTGCTTCATGAAATTTCATTCGATCTCAAAGTATCATCTTCAGATGAGATCAACGATAACCCTCTGTGTGGCCAGAAGATTAAGGATCAAAAGGTTTCACCTTTTGCTGTAACCCACCATGGTGGTCCTCCCCATGATGATGAATTTAGCTGCGAAATTCCTCTCTGCAATAGTAATTTTTATTGCCTATAAAATTCTTCAAAGGATAATGCAGTAACGAGAAAGCCCTCTTATCTTGAGGCACTTGAAAATGTGAAGCCAGCCATGTCTGATGCCTTACCGCTAGCAGATAAAATTCTTTCTCAATCAGAAGATAGAATGGGGTGTAGGTCATTCTACGAACCACCACTAGGTCATTCATCTTCTAATTTGATAAATGAATTCTCTACCAATCTTGTTGAATATAATGAAGGAACAAATATGCACCATCTTTGGTCTGATTAGGTAGAAGAATCATCATAGAATGATAAGGTGGAAGTGCTGAAAATGAGAACACAACTGGTGAAAGGTGAATTACCAGTCATGTTTTGGCCTTTGGCCGACTCTAAGTATGATATTCCTAAAATTTTGACAGAAGATTGTATTCGTGATATTTGTCTCAACATGTGGAAAACTCTTTGTCACTTGAAAAAGAAAATATTATCTTATGATGAATATGAAAATCATGCTATGATAATAGAAGGGTTACAGCGCAAAATTGATTTGGAATCTCTCTCAGTTTCCCGATATCCAAAGGTTGAAAAGTAGCAGAATGCCCTTCAACTTTCATGCCTTGGTGAACTAAAATGATTGCGCCAGTTAATTGCCAATTCCCCATCTGGCATTCAAATTAGGGGATGGGGTGTTCATAGAGCACTACATTTCAATGTACTCTCCTGTCAATAAAGCCCACCAAAAATGGTCTCATGAAATTTTATTTCCCATGGCCGTCCACAACCAGTTGGTTTTGTTTGTAATCAAAGGCTTGCTCAGGAACATACCTAAACTAGTTCTTCCCAAATTCAGGCATATAAAGAACATGTTGTCGAATTACTCTTACATCTGGAAAATGAGAATATCGAACAGGCCTCTCATTTAGAGCATGCACATCATCAGGTGATATAAGTGTCAGAAATCATCCAATGGTCATTTGAACCAGGTGATTTGAGTGGATGTAGGTTGATTCTTATAGCCAATTTCCAGACTAAAGTCCACAAAATCAGGAGAGCTTTTAAGAATGTCTCATATTTAGTAGCCCAAGAACCACCCCAACTTTCCAGAATGGTGACACTTTTAAACCAACCCTAGGAATCAACAAATAGGACTCGACGAGTTGAATAGGAATAGCAGAAACAGCCCCAGTCCTCTGGACTGGGGACTTTTTCAAATCCTCAATCTCTTCCTCAGCAAAAGTCTGTCTTCTCTCGATTAGGGAAGAAGCCACAGGAGGAACACAGAGCCGGATTATCAGGAGATTCCCTCCAAATTACGTTTCATCTAGATGTTTCTGAGGAATCAACTCAACAAATGGCAATGTCTCATCAAGGACATGGGAGAATACAATATCGCAGAAATGATGATATAAGGGATGCAATGCGTTATGCATCAATAAATGTCATCAATGCCATTGTCACTGATCCCCCAAAACATGAGGTTCACTCAGAGGAATCAGATGAATATGTTCCTGTTCAAGGGGATGTATACACAGAAATAAATGATGAAGTTGTGCGTACTAGAGGGTAGAGGGCTGCCAAGAGGCAAGATATTCCTTCGGCCAATGCCCTTCCATACTCCAAAAAGGCACATGCCAAGGAAAAGGGTAAAAGTCAGGTTACGTCCCACCCTACCTCTGGAGAAGGCCAATAACTCTCACTAGAGCAAAGGTTCACATAATAAGAGGAAGAAATGAAGGAGTTAAGGAAGTTAAATGCAGAACTACTTCAAGGTAGTCTTCCTCTTAAGCGTGATGGAGTCAGTCAATCAAGGGAATTTGTTGAAGATACTGAGATAGATCAAGAATATACTCCTTTACCTACACACCCTCACAGGTCTAATCCTATGGCTCAAGCGCAACAACAAATCGTAGTGCTACCATCAGTTGCAGTACCAGTCACCACACCTGTCCAATATCCAGTTATTGCACCTACTCAGGTCCAAGCTCAACCAGATGTTTCTAAAAATTTAATAACTACTATTGAGTCATTAATAGCTCAGTTGAAAGCTATGGTGGGAAAATGTGCACAAATTCAACCAGAAAAGAGAGATCACCATGAATAGGTTGATTCAATTCCTCCCCCATCAAATTTTGCAAATACCACATTCCTAATTTTTAATGGTTCGGGAGATCCAGAACAATAGATAACACATTTTGTTTCTCGTTGTGATCCTATTATGGGAACTCCTCAACAACAAGAAGTAGTTAAGCCCAGTTTTTTTTACTGTCATTACAAGGGATTGCCTTTCTCAGGTATAAAATCTTGCAATCCCAGTAAATTACCTGGTGGGAAGATCTTCGTCAATGATTCCTTCTTAAATTAAGCTCAACATTGCCAAAGACAACAGTTTTTTATCTTAAAAATTGTAACAAAAGGGAGAATGAAATAGTTTTGTATTTCATTACTCGCTGGAAGGGATTAACATATTCCTTAATCTTAGCACTCCCTCCAGAATAATTGTTTTCTATCTATGTGGAAAATGTGTGTGATGAATTACACACACTGTTAATCCCTGTAAAAATACACAGGAGGGTTTCATGACCTTACTTTGATCTCTTAGAAGATTGAATATTCTCTTACAAAGACTAAGTATAAAACTCGTGTAACTCCATCAGCTCCAGGAAGGAGAATGGGGAGAGCAGAAACTGCTACAGTTACACTTAAACAAGCATCTGTACTTGCTTCCACTTCAAAACCTTCATATTATCAAAGGGATAAACCTCTTGAGCATCAACAACAGAGGATTTTTTGTCAATATTATCAAAGAGATCAAAGGCGAAAACAATTTGAGGATATAAAGAAAAAAGTTTATTCATTCTGAAATGAACAAGTTCCTGGTTACTTCATTTCGTCTCTCGAAAATAATTTGGTTCAGTTGCCAAGGACCAAAAGGCCGAATAAGGAAGGAGATGAAGACCTTCCAAACTATTTCCCATTTGATCAGATGTTGGGTAATCCCATTCAGGAGTGTTTTTTCTTCAATGATCTCTTACAAAAGATGGTGGACTCAGGAGAAGTAAAATTGAAAGGTTCTTTAGCCCAGGTAGCATTTGTTACTACTACAGATCCAGAGGAAGAAGGCATGCGGCACAAAGTCAAAAGCAAAAATGTGAATAAATGTGATGATTGGATGGTCAGGAAAATTATACACCTAACTCATTCCATTTTACGAACGCAATTGAAGAAGCCAATTGTGTCTTATGCTATGAATGCCATAGAAAAACACCCTTCATCAAAAGGAAAATCCTCAAAGAGGCGGTAGAATTTTAAGAAAGAAGAGAAGTCAGAAGAAGTTGAGATCGTGTTAATTCCCAAGTAGTCTTTGAATCTGGAAGATTTTATGCCATATACTTCAAAAGAATGGGCAACACCCCACCTAATGGAATAGCCTAAACTGGATAATCAGGTAGAATCTTCATCAGATGAAGAGTTGATCTTTGGTTCTGTTAATATGATTCACTTAACGGATCCATATTCCATTCACAGTTTCGATCTTGATGAGCCAGAGTTCCCTGTGTCAAACAGAGGAATTAGAGGAAGGACCTTACTCAATACATAAGGTCTAATCCAATAGAGCTAATTCTTTAATCTTAATGGATGGAGAACTCATCACCACTCTAACCAATGAAATATTCTTGAAGAAGTATTCTTTGTAACACCAATACCCTTGTCCTACATGACGCTAAACTGTAAAATTCACTAATTCATCCAACATGACGTTAAACTATGTTGTCCTAGCTACATGAAGCTAAATTGTGCAGCACCCTTTCGTCCAACCTGAAATTAAACATTACTTTTGTCCTACATGACATTAAACTATAAATATCCCTTTGTTCATCCCACATGACGTTAAACTGTACATATTCTCATCACAATAGATGTTAAACTGAATAAAAAATACCTCAATTACATCCTACATGATGTTAAACTGAAAACCCTCATCCTACATGACATTAAACTGTAAAAGTACCTAATTCATCCAACATGACCTTAAACTGTGTTGTATTATCTACATGATGTTAAACAATGCAGCAATGGTCCATGCATATGACATTAAACTATTTTTGTCCTTACATCATGACATTAAACTACATAGTCCCCTGTGTCCTTACTGCAAGACTTTAAACTTCACAACCCTGCCATTTTCCAACATGACATTAAACTAATTACATAAACCTATATGTCCTACATGACATTAAACTGTGTGTCATTAGTGTTGTTTCTACCTCTTGTTTCTCACACCGAGTATGACTCACGTGATCTTAGAGTAAACATCAACCATAACACCCTCTCTGAGACGCTAACCATGCGTAAGTATAAACACAATTTTTAAGTCATTGTCCTCAAGTACAACTCGATCACCAATTCATTTTCAATTGAATTACATGGACATTGATCTTTTCTTTCTACGGTGGGTACGTAGGCAACCTCCCAAGGTTCATTCCCAAAACCAATCTCTTCACGTCGGTTCCCCTCTGTCTCATATGATGTTGATCCGTGAAGCAACCCAAAACCAATCTATTCACATGGGTAAACCTCTGTCCCATATGTCGTTAAACTGTGTACGTCCCTTTTTTCCCTGGTACATGACATTAAACTGTGCAGCACCATCATCCTTGCTATATGACATTAAACTATACAGTCCCCCATTGTCCCTCTCCTGAGAGGGAATCATCATTTACATTGATCTCCAATCATGTCATATTTCAAATACTATGTGCATTCATGGTAATTCCCGAACCATTAATCTTGGGTCAAAACATCATTACACTAAAGTCCCTTTTCACCCTTCACTTGTACGAACCAAATCTATATAAAGGGTATTTTAAGAACTACGTGGAACTTGATTCCCATCCTTATGAGATATATATGAATGTTCGAGCATCCCTCGAATCCATCCCCAAGTCTTTAGGCCTCACCCCAAATTCCACTTTCAGTCCCTTCGCTGAAAAGTCCCCCTCTGAAAACATGAATGTGGTATAAAAACCCTGGTCTTCATTCACATCAGTTTTATAAAACACATAATGTGTATTCCTCATTATGGTCCGAGCTCTATGACCCTAAAAAAAGATCTCTTACATTATCGTCCTATATGATGTTAAACTATATTTCAAGAACTATGTATATCTTGATTCCCATCCTTATGGGATAATTAGTGAAGTCTAGTACCTCAATTCAAGACCCAACCACAACATGATTATGGTTAGCATTGGTCTGTGTATTTCCTACATGCATTAGACAATCCCCATTTTGATGTGTCATACTCCTAACCTTAAATACTTTCATATCTCCATAACAATTTTCTTGAATTCTGGTCAAAAAATGTCTAATACCCGATAATTCTTTTTCCTGACTATGCATCACGTGCCCTTAGGTTGCCTTGAATATGTAGTCTACATAATGGACCTATCAGCCAAAAGATGCTATTATTTTACTATGCAGCCAGTTCCCTTAAATGGCCATGCATAATTCAACCCTCTAACGGGATTGTCAAATAGAGGTAATTTCATTCTTGGAAGGAAAACCTCTTTTTTCCTTATTGGTCTTAATGACAATATGTAGGGATCCATGAAAAAATATCCATCCTTAACATATTTTTCCCATACTCTTTTTCATGATCTGAAAGTATTTAAGTCTATGGTTTATATTTCCCTTCCCTATGTTTGGGTCAGGCCTTTACAGGAGAGACATTCTTACAATTCTTTGACAATATTGATTGGAAATATCCTCTCTATATTCAAGTACCTCTCTCCATACATCCAACTCTATGATTTGGAAAATTTGAATCTCCATAGACTTTCACAGAAATTTTAGCAATAGAAAAGTAAAATTTTTGAGAGTTCATTTTCCTCACTATGCAGCACGTGCCCTTAGGAGGCCTTGCATAAGTAGTCTACTAAATGGACCTGTCAGCCAAAAGATGATATTATTTGACTATGCAGCCAATGCCCATAAGTGGCCCTACAAAATTCAACCCTCGAACAGGTTTGTTAAATAATGGTATCTTTACTCTTAGGAAATACTTCTTCAAATTCCTTTTAGCCCTTTTTTCATACCATTCCTTAGATTCAAAATTTCTTAAGTCGTAGTTTACATGTTTTCCACCATACTTGAATGTGGTAATATGTTTTCAGATAAATTATCAATTAATTGAGACAATTTTAATCCATAATACATTCGGTCAAAGTTATTTCGACCTTAAACATTAGCCCTTTTTATGTCCGACATGCATGACTTTAAATTGCCAGATTTCTTGTTTCTTCTCACCTCAGAGTCAAATCCTCTTTTCTTTTCAGATCCAACTCTGAGGGGGGAATTTTTTTGACTCTCCTTTCTGTCACAGTGTCCAAGGAATGAAAAAGGGTAATACCTTGAGAAAAAAGAGATCCATCCTTTGAATAAACATCAAAAATTGACAAAGGCATGAACAAGGAACTCTTTAAACTTGGGTCGCACAAGTTTCCTTATGGTCGTGCAAGTACACTTGCGTGCCACATATGGGTCACGCAAGTCACTTGCGTGCCCTATTATTTTTTTCCCAAGGTCCTCAATGGCCTATAAATACCCCCTATGGGCCCCCCATTTCAAGGATGAAAAAAATTAGAAACTCAAATTCAAGTTCTAGTCGCCCAAGTCTCTGTCTAAAGTCTTCCAAACACTTCTAAGGTAATTCTTTACCTGGAATGGAAGCTCTCAAGAGGAAGAATAAGGCCTAAGTGTTGAAACTCATCAATACTTGAGCGCCTAAGTGTATAACCCTTATGGAAAATGAAGACACTTGCGCACCGCCTTTACCTCTCAAGGAAACTTGCGCGCCACATATCTAAGAGCCTCTAGGGATGATACTAGGGGCACCAATCCAAAGTCTCCCCAGTATCACTTCATAGGTTCTTCATCGCCCAAGTGAAATCATGTCGTGCAAGTATACTTTCATGACCAAGACTTGTGCGCTAGACTATTACTTGTGCCCCTCATTCCAATTCACTTCCTTTCCCCAAATCCACCTTTCATCTTCAAGATATAGCCTTCAAAACCCTCTTCAAAGTCATTTATGTCATGAGTCCTTTGTCGGATTCCTTATCTAAAAGGAATTCTATAGAGCATATCTCAAAACCTCGTGATTTACATATGTTTATGTCACTAAGGTTAGAGATTTAATTCATTCAACCTCATCCTTTAAGATGAGAAGATCTTTAATCTGGGCATCCTCCTTAGGAGTAATCCCCACGTTCCCAAATTTGGGCATCCTCCTTAGGAGTAAGCCCCAAGTTACCTAATCTGGGCATCTTTCTCAAGAGTAATCCCCAATCTTAATTCCCCTTAACCTGGGCCTTCTTTTCATGAGTAATCCCCAGACATAATTTCTTTTGACTTGAGCTTCCTTCTCAGGAATAAAACCCAATCATTATTCCCTATTTATTTTGGGCATCCTTCTCAGGAGTAAGCACTAAGTTAAGTATTTAATTCTCTATAAAGAACATATACCTTTTTGGACCTTATTTTTGGGCTTCTTTCCTAAACTAAGTCATAATCATCATTTACTTGGGTCGTCATTCATACGTAATCCTCACATCATTTCATATGATTGTATCTTTCATGGAAGAATTATCAGGTTTTACTAATACCTCTTGTTTCTCACACCGAGCATGACTCACGTGATCTTAGAGGGTAAAATTAATTATGACATCTCTATTTGAGCCATTAATCATGCATAAACCTCATACTTCATCACTCAAACTATGTGGGTTTGATTCCTTTTCTAATAAGGATACTTAGGAAACCCATCTACGGGTACGATCCCTACTCTGAAATAATCCATGTCCTTCTGAACGAAAATAAACTTCAAGTTCCCCATTGAGTTCCTTTAAAACAAGTATGGTTATCATAATGACCATGAGATTTATATATAATGGGCTGAAGGATACCATTGACTAAGAATATCCAATAAATACGGATGATTCTCTATCGATAAATAACCTCATATACATATAAGTTATTCTCTAAATATCATACATATTAATCATTGATTCTCAGATCTAAAGGAAAGCTCATTTTCATACTTGGTAAATTAATAAGGATTCATGAACATAACTAAAATCTATACGAGAGTCCTGGAGTAGACAATAATTCCCCCCAAAAAGGTGTGATGAGTCAGACCTCCCATCCTCTCAACCGATGAAAATTCTTAAGCCTCATTGGTCCACAACTAATGAGCACCTACCTTTGGAAAGTAGGTCCAAATGGATATAGAATCATTGGATGTTTTTGGTTCTACGAAAAAACCTATTAGAAACTGATTGGAATGTTGGAACCTTAAACAAACAAGGTCATCCCCATTTCCAGAAGAAACATGCACCGAAAAGGAAGGGGTCACCTTCTATTTATAGGAAACCGGGGGCGCAAAATATAGGTCAGTGGGAAATAATTTTATGATAGGGGCAGTGGCGTGCAATGTAAACCACGCGAGCGCGGGCACAAAATTTTTTCGCGCCTACGCCGATGACTCTTCGCGAATCCGGACACATTCCGTGTGGGACACATTTTTTCATGCACTTCACCATTTTTTTCGCGCAGCACCTCTGGGCCCCCATGACCGGGTCTCCGGGTCCGAATATGACTTCGCTTTTTCATTTTGAAACTTTCTTCAACACTCATGTTCTTTTCGGCATCTACAAATTCCCCCCCTTATAATGGGATCGATGTGGGGTCACAATGATCAGATTACGAGGGAAACACCGAAATGCAGGGCTTCGTGGGCCCCCGGCGCACAAACTATGCTAGGCGCGGAATTCGCTTTTTGCGCGGGCATGGAACCCAGGCTGATCCTATAACAGCCATCGTGGGTCCCATGCTTCGTATGATTTTTCTTTCTCCCAAAAAATTCTTTGAGCTCTCGTGGGCATAATTTCATTTTCTCTTTCATGAAAAACCGCCCTGGCAATGTGTAATTCCACTGATAATTTGGAGGAATTTATGCAAAAACCCAGGTTTTTTCGTGCCATAGCCTGATATTTCACGACACCCACTAGTTTTCCGTGCCATCCTCCCAGATTTCGCGCCAGCATTCTATACTTCATGCCAGCTACTGAAACACTAGTTCAGAAGAATATGGCCACAAACCGGGTTGATGAGGGAGAATCCATCTTAGGAACACTTTGTGTATGAAGATTGTATTTGTTGTCAATAGTTTTCAATGCTAGTCAAAATGAAGAAGAAGATGAAGGACTCCAATGTTAATGGATATCGGATGAAGTGTGGATGCCTATAGAATTTTTATGAAATCATAGCATCGAATTTCATGCTTGGGAAATTCTCCATGAAGAAAATTCAGATGATTCTTAAAGTGATCCTAAGTTTAAAGAACTTGTATCAAAGGTGACACATTGTTTACAACCATGAAGAATAGCGATGTATCATCCATCTGAGGATGATTGAAGAAGAATGAGGATTTGAATAAGACCATGCAATTCTTCATGATTGCATAAAATCCATTCAAGATCAACCTTGAAAAATAGAATCAAATGGTTTTCATGAAGTGTGGAATGATATATGAAGTAGCAGAGAGAATGTGGAAGCACTTGTCATTCTAAGACAGTCATTCATTTCACATTGTATGAAAGCAGACGATGCTTTTCTGATACGTATTTCAAAAATGTCATAAGTCAAGAGAACATGTGATGCAATCCTTATGAAGGAAAGTGGGAGAAAGGATGATGCTAGTCATATACAGTTTTGATTGGAAGGAATGATGCTGCTGGACGATAGGGAAGTTTCAGTACGTTCCATTGTAACTCTAACGATGCTCAATTTGGTCAATCAAAGGATATATATCACGATAGTGGAGTTCATAATGAATGCTGAAGAATGGTTATGGGACATAGTTAAGAGAGCGAGGAAAAAGGAACGAACAATCTGAAGGAGGCACAAAAGAACAGTTCAAGGAGGCACTATTTTCCAGTGATTGCCAAATTTTAGGCCCTGAAAATCGGGAGATGAAGAAGTGTGTTTTTGGAAATGTATGTTGCGTGCATGATTGAAGATGGTTTATATTTTTGTGTGAAAGGAACGATTCAAGGTCAGACCATTGAAAAATGACCAAGGCATGTAGTGCACGAAAAAAATGGGTTGAGTGCGCGAAAAAATGTAGGCCATGTGAAATAGTAGCGGGATACGCGAAAAATCAGCGGGTTGCGCGAAAAATAAAAATGTCGCTTGAAATAATTGCGAGATGCATGAAATGGTATTTGGATGCGCGAAAAATAAAGGTTGTGTGAAATATTGGTGTGGTGTGTGAAACACATGAACAAATTTTCTCGCACAAGAGGTGTTTTGAGATGAGAAGCTCGAAAATTGACAAAGGCATAAGGTGCGCGAAAAATTGGAGAAATGCGCGATATATGATTTTTCATGAAAGATTTTTTACATGCCTGAAGATAGTTTTATGACCAGGAAGGGGTTTTATGTGTAGGGTAAAAAATCCTATAAATATGAGTTGAAAGTCTCTCATTTGTTAAGGTTTGACACTTAGACAAATCCCGAGCTCTAATGCCTGAAAAACATGAAGTATAGATTGGTTTGTGAAAAGAAGATGTGCTCTGAGAAAAAGGAAGTGCTGCATGAAAAAGGATGTTTTGTGCGAAAAAGGAAGTGTTGCGCGAAAAGGGAAGTTTTGCGTGAAAAAAACAGAGTTGCGTGAAAATCCTTTTTCGCGCCAAAAGGAGTTTTTACACGCAAGGTTGGAATTTTACACGCAATCCAGCTAAAAGTGTGCGCGAAACAATTGGGGGTCCCGCGATCCTTCGATAGGTGAATAGAACTCTCGAAGAAACTTTGCAAAGAAGAAAGAACTGTGAACCATTCAGTTTCAGAAAGATAAGTTGAATCACACTCACACGACTAGGGTTTATCACCCTCATTGTACATCGCAAAGTTAAGAAGAACTAGACATGCCATCGAACTCACATCTGCACAATGAAAGAAGGTAGTATACTGACACACATAAGTGTTGGTATTGAGAACTGAAGGAAGAGACTAAGACACTACAATACCATTCCATATTCTACTGTTACAAAGAAAAAGGAGAGAATAAGAAGAATAAAAGAGTATGACTAATTGAATGCTGACATTTGTTCAGGGCAGTTAGATTCAGATGATTCCCAGTGTACCGATCTTAACTGCCAGATTAATCACATTGGTGTATGTGATTCTAGCCAAGGAGAGAGAAGATGTTTTTAGTGCAGTTGGTTTTTTCAATAAGAAGAAGAAATAAGAAGTATAGTGCATTTGGTGTAGCACTAGAAAAGAAGAGAAGGAAAGAAGGAAGAATTTCTTGCCTACTGCTTTGCAAGTAATCAAGTGTAGAGCACTAAAGAATATCAAGAGAGGAATATATCTTATCAAGATTGAAGAAGATTGTCTCCATAGGCAGTATAAATAACCAGCTAGAGGCTACAAGTTGGACTAAGCCATCACCATTCCCGGGACATTTATTATTTCCCACCCCCCTCCAAAGTGCAGGGACTCACACTGGCTAGAGGATTGTTTTCCAAGCCACTCCATTATAATTTCATATCATATCATAGTGGATAATCCATGTGAAGGTCATATCGATGCATGGAAAGGATGTATCTACTCTTATTGAGTGGTGAACATTGTAAAAATATCGTGTGCATATTTTTACTGATTCTATTATTGCATGTGACATGGAAAATAGAAAATGAGAATCATGATCCTAAAAGGTCAAGAGGTTCAGGGTTGGTTTAAAAAGTCCCCAACATTGATTCACCACCCCCTCTCAGTGTTAGGTATATGCCAAATTGGTCCTCTCAAGCTGCTGCTTGCAGAGCTGAAATGGTTGTCAACCCGGAGGTTTATGGCGCACAAAGGGTTGTCTCCAATAACCACAACCTTTTCACCATGCTAACCCCTGCTCAAAAAGAGTACACCTTATCTGAGAATCTGCTACTCTGGTACTTAGTCATTCTATAGGAGGTCCCTCTTCTGGGTTTCGAGGTTGACACACCCCAGTCATAGGTGACCCGTGAAAACGACCTTCCTTTGTACAACATCACCATCAATGGTCACCCTTACAGAGAAACTAGGCACATGGATGTATTTGTCCTGAATCCAAGGAATAGGACCATTTCCTAGGGTGACCCTATTGCGGAGATCTCCCCTTCCCTCTATGAAATCACTCTCCGTCAGAACATCACTGACGAGAACAAAGGTTGGCTGCAGGACTGGGATCTGCGGTCCGGAGGCAACTTCACTAGCGAGTGGGCCTGTTCATATTGGGTTCGCCATAAATGCGACCAATTTGGGGTCGAGCTGCGGCACATTGGCCTGCTCGAGGTGGTATGGACATCACAATTCCACATCCACCGCCAGCCTGAGCTTGTGCTGGATCTGTTCACCTGGTGGTCCCCCGACACCAACACATTCCACCTTCATCATGAGGAAGTCGGCATCAATATATGAGAAATCCACTGCATCGGGGGCATACCATTGGAGGGCCATCAATATGACGAATTTCTCCCACCGATGAACATATGGGGTGACAGGTCTCAAACCCCCATACGGATGGGGAAACTGCTGGAGTTGGCCAAAGAGAAGCTGGGGGTCAAGGACTTACTGAAGGACATCGCCAACCAGGACTGGTTCAGCCGGTTCCTGGAGAAGGATCCAGACGTCAAGATGCTAGGACGGGGGATATGGTGTCCAACTGCGGCATAGAGGAGCAAGAACGGATCATACTAGAGGATTGTGGAGGCAGGACAATACAAATTGTGGGGCTACAACATAAGGGAGGTACGTGAGCCGAACATTCAGTATGTCAGATTCCTCGCCACATTTCTGAGCGGGTGGCTCTTGCCGGTGAGGGATGCAAGGATGGGTGTCCGTCCAGCGACCCTGGTAATGGAAAGAATCATGGCTTCCAACAAGAGGTTCAATCTGGGGGTCCCCGTGCTGGCTCGGCTGTACGCCATTCGGGTATGCATATTGAGAGGAGGATCACCTAGGAGGGTCTGTGGCCCCTTTCAGATTTTACATGGGTGGGTTGCGGCTTACTGCGGAGGATATACATTCCCAAACACCGTCCATCCTCTGGGAAATAGCCCGTGACCCTATCTGCTGAACATTTTCGGGGTCATGTCGATGATGCTCAATGAGGAGGGAGTACAGATTAGGATTGGTAACCATTCCAACTTCACCTTCATCCCATTCCCCACCCCAACTGGTCAGCTGATAGATGATGGGAAAGGATCACTGGAGTAGAAGGAGTGCATCCAGAGAATCATAGGTAGGGTGCTTATGGCCCATATACATGGGAAGGTTTTTTGTGAGCCTTATGTGCCGTCCAGATTTTCTAGGCAGTTTGGATGCCTCCATCGAATGCTGAAGACAGTATACATAGATGTCAAGTAGGAGAGGCGTCCATGTGTTCTTCGTTAGCTATGGCTGATGTTCACAACCTATGGCTCTGACGACATCATCACTTTTCCTCCCACTGGAGTCGACATTGGCCTCTCAAATGAGTATGCCGAACATTGGACCATAGCATACCCTGAGGGGCTTCTGCGGATGCGAGTTCGACAGCTCAAAGTCACCAGTGCAGAACCTCGGCAGTGAGAGAGCCGGAAGGGTGCCGCTAGAGGGGGAGGATCAGAAGCACCTCAGGAAACGGGGACCGCACAGGCCGGGTCCTCAGCAGTCGGGGCGTCACATGGCATGGTCACATCCTCATTTCCTAGAGGAGGGTCATACGGAGTGACCATATAACATCCTAGGAATCAAAAAAGATACCTACTTCAACATCTTCTAGATGCCATCTTCCATGCGTTATGGTCATCTTGGCTAACCCTACGGCAGTCAGCGAGTACCGAAGCCCTCTGGCAGAAGATAGTTCGATACGGGATCCAGTTTCCAGAAGTCGGGCTTATTCGGTTTTTTGAAAGAGTGAACTTCCATTGATGACATCCATATCTGATGAACATGGACACATATGCACATCAATGGGGTTGGCGTGTGGAGCCACCTCTCTTGGTGAAGGTGCTGCTCAGTCGGGAGCATGATCCCAAAAGGATGTCACCGATGGAAGATGACAACAACGATGAGTCGGAGGGTGGTGAAATAGGAGAGGGGGTGGAAGGAGAGGGGGAAGGTGATGGTGAAGGAGAAGAGGGGCCCAAAGGTGATGGGTATTAGAGGGTGTCACACCAATGGAGTCTTGGGAGAGTGGCGAGATCATCAGCTCCGATATGGATATGACCGAGTTGCTCGAGGTATGCCTCAACCCTTATATTCCGATGTCTTTCATTTCATTTGCAATCTCCAACCCACATTCCTTATCTCACTCAAGATCACATCAGTGCTGATCAAGCGTCTCCAGCCGAAGGAGGGGAGGAAGCGCCAAGGGGGAAAGGTGGAGCACTATTGACCATTATCGAATTGACGAGTGTTGAGGGACCACCCACCATGACAGCTCCTGTAGTGACCAGGGAACTAGAGGATAATGCCTTGGGTTCCTGTAAGTTCCTTAATTTGACATCGGTACTCACTGTCAGAGGACTCAACTAAATCGGGTGCCCCTTGTCGGTACAGTGATCACGACATTAGAGGCTCGTCGGGTAGCTGTGTCCAGACTATCTATGAGCATGCCGATGGAAAACAAACTTCCCTATCCAGAACATGCCACCCAAATTGAGTTGGCTCCAACAATTAGTGAGCAGGGAGCGGCGGAAATGAGGGGAACTACTTTCGGGGTAGGGCAGGAAGTCGACGAGGGTTCCACCAGGATAGAGGAGAGAGAGGAAGGTCACCCAGATGATGAGGAGCCTATTCCCCTAAGAGGAATCTATGAGGAAGACCATGTTGTCGGCCTGTTGGCTATCTTACCAGTCTATCGGCTCGCTATTCCCGAAGAAATAGAGGATTCAGATATGGAAGCGGCCGAGGAGAGTCAAATGATGCAATGCAAGGGATGGAAGTTCATCCGGTGTTTTCTCAGGCAGCCACAGGCGGAGTGGCTGAAGCGGATGGGGTCACTCCACACCTGGTAGCATTTCCTGTTTGCTGGAGGGGCAGATGCTCAGTGCCTTCACCGGACGGTTCGTAATTACATGGCTGAGAAGATGTATGAGGGCAGCTAATGCACCGACATCAACCAATGTCAGGAGGAGTTAGGGAGTACCCGGGCACTTCTGAGGCTGGAGTAGGAGGTCCAACGCCTTGAGGAAAAGGGGAAAGAACAAAAGATATTCATCGAAAACTATTCTGATCTTGTAGAGTAGATGAGGGTCCAGTTGACAGACAACCAAGAACAACTCATGGCAGTGAGTCGTTATATAACTGATCTCCAGAATGAACAGGCACGGGCACGGGCTAGGGTCAGTGAGGTGTGCTCCACGGCCGCCGATGAAGAGAGGGTCCTAAGGAGATGAGAGGTAGTCCTGGAGACCACCATCAAAAAGGTGGAAGCATTGCGGATATCTATACAAGAAGTCGACCCTTAGGGGCCGTATTTTTTCTAAACCCATAAACTCATAATTATTTTCTGCCTCTTTTTCTTTTGAACTATATGTATGAGAAAATTTATCTACTTTACCCTTTTCTTTACATACTTTTCCCTTTGGTTTAATATGCTCATCCATAATCCCGAAATAAATAGAAATCCATCCCAAAGCTCACGCGAGCCATGAGAGGCAAGGGAGGCTCGTACTATTACTTCGTTTGATCATGGGGGATAAAACCAAGCTTCTGGCAGTCAAAATTTGAACCCGGATTTCCGAGGAGAAGAGGGAGGCCTGATCAAAGAGAGAGGACCTCATACCAATCGATGTGTCATCTTCTCAATGTGATATATCCCACGAGTGGGACAATGCTAGGGGCATTGGAATCAATCCGAACATAGGGGAATGAAAAATGTGAATCACATTACCCAAATTCGGAACACTTTGGGAAGGGAATGGTAATGAAGGACAACTATTGACCGTGTTTGAAACACAGCATCCCTACTGCATTAAACGGAAATGGGGAGAGTAAATGAGGGTTGACTGCTGACCATGTTCACAACACGGGACCTAACTCAAATTACCCAATTAGTCTTCTGGAACGTTGGCCTAGGACCGCAGGCGGACTAGAGGTCAAGCATTGATACTGTTAGTGGTCCCTTCAAACATGATCTATCTTCCGGAGTGTTGGCCCAGGACAGCAGGCAAACCAGAGGTCAAGCATCCATACTATTAGGGGGTCCCTTCAAGCACGATCAGTCTTCCAAAACATTGGCCCAAGACAAAAGGAGGACCATAGGTCAAGCATCCGTAATGTTAGGGGGTCCCTTCAAACGTGAACGAGGATGAGGATCCGAATAAAGGGGGAATCCAAAGCGTGGTAAGTGAAGTTATGGTTTGTTCGAACAGAATCCAACACTCCCAAGATTACGACACCGTGGTGGAAGCACATTAGGAGAGCGCATTAATATGATCATGGATCATCCCTACACTTAGATAGGACCTCTATGGCGAGGGAATGGTCACTTCCCAATGCCATTATGGGGCATCCTGAAATTGTTTAGGGAAAATTTTGTAGTTACACAACTCCCCAGAGGGGGTTAGGCCAAGAGGCCGATGGTGGTGAAAAGGATGGGATTTGTGATTCCTAGGGCTGGACCCGAGACGAAATGTCTGGACATTCATATGTATCCCACAAGCATGGGAATCAAGCCGCACGTTGTTCTGGAAATGGGAACGGTATGGTACCAGTGCAAAGGATGAAAGGGGGAGTGCGGGTCAATCCCTCTCATCAATATAAGCGGTATTTGATGAATCCTGTTTTTCCTTTAAGGCGAATGGTTTTTCTTTTGCAGAGCGACTAGCCTAGGGTAGAAAATTCTGGCATCGCCCCAATAATTGAGCCATAGATAGGTGTCGACAAATTGTATTGTAAATGACTGATACCCAACGTGATGTCCTCTATGATTAGGTCATCACAATGTAGTGTCGTTTTTCTTCATGCAGCCGGGATGATATTATCACAATTTATGGTCATGTGGTAGGACGAAACAGCATAGCATAAATTCATATGGATTGGGCATGTAGGAATTCACATGACACGATAAAACATACATGACGTGAATGTGGATGAGGTTCTGATCATCACCATTCAAACCTCTGGGAAAGGAGCCTTGGGCCAAGAGGTTGGCGAGGGTCAGAGGATAAAGGGTAGGAGAAACTAGATCCCAACTGAGCTGGACCCAGAAGCATGATGTCTGGGTGATCCCACGTATGCCATGGGGATGAGGATCAAGCCACACATAGCCCTTAATTAAGATCTTAGTTTATGGTATTAGAGCTCGGACCGTGGGATCCCCAAATGACGTTGTACTGCAGATTTTCCCCCTGACATGCGGAGGTGCACTGAGGGACAGTGCCAAGTGTGTCGAGATTCCACTTGGACATGATGGGGTTTAACATAATGTGAATCATGCAACCAACATTCAAGGCCTGAAGGGTATGGCGTGACGACGGGGATTAATTTTGACCATGTTCGCAACACAAAATCCTGTCGCGTTAGCCTGAAATGGGGGAAAAAAAGAGCATCGACCACTGACCATGTTCGCAACACGGGATTTGTATCAATTTTTTGTCTGAACCCCTTGGGGGGCATTGGCCCGTAGCGGTAGGAGATCCATTAGGCATGGAATCCATGCCGTTATTGGGGTCCCTTTGGGTGTGAATGATAATAGGGGCCCAAATTAAGGGGAACACGAAGCTTGACAAGTGGAAGGAACTTTCCTAAGTTAAATTTGACATTCTAGGTCCTAGACCAGAGTACTCTGAGGCACATTGTAGAACCAATGCAAGGGGTCGAGGGACTCAACATGATGGTGAAAAAGATATAGCAGATTCCATGGAGGAGGGGTAATAGTGCCAAAAACCCAACGTGAAGGAGGGAATAACCATGTACCAGACCTATATATCCCCCTTATGGATAGGAAGAGGCCAAGGGGCCTAGGTGACCGGGAGATCGAGAGATCTCTAAGAGATGGGGCTGGACCCGAAATCTGAATGTTCAAGCGGTCCTACGTATCCCATAAGAATGGAAATCAGGCAACATGTAGTTCATGAAGATACAATTTAACGTCATGAAGGACGACATACAGTTCATTGTCAAGTGGGAAGACATACAGTTTAACATCATGCGGGACGAACGTGAACTTTAGGGTCATGCGGGACTGACAATTTAAGGTTGTGTGGGACCGTATTCCAGTTTATGGTCATGGAGGACCCCAGTACAGTTTAAGTTCATGGGGGATCGTAGGCCAAAATGTAGGATCAAATGCAGTTTAAAGGACGTGAAGGACCAAGTGCAGTGTAAGGCCATGTAGAACCAAATGATCAGGTAATGTATTGTTTGAGGAACTTGTCATTGGTGGGAGGATTTATACACTCACCATCCATGGTCACCAGGGAGTAGGCACCATTGGGATAAATCTTATGAACAATGAAAGGTCCTTCCCATTTGGGCTCCAACTTGGGTGGTTTCCTGCTGGGGATCATTGGTGCCCTGAGGGCTAGTGCCAAGTCACCCTGTAGGAAAGAGCGGAGGCGAACCTTCTTATTGAAAACTCAAGCCACCCCGCTCTGATGCCTTTTTAGATTGTGTGGGGCGCAAAGCATGTTCTCATCCAGCGCTTCCAATTCATCTAGATGGATCTCAGCCACTCCATCCAGTGCTTTCTGGTCATAGACCTCTGTACATAATGAGGGCAAATGAATCTCGATGGGCAGGATGACCTCGGTTCCGTACACAAGGGAATATGGGGTCACCTTGGTGGAATTACGGGTCGTCGTCCGATAGGCCCAAAGGGCGTTGGGGAGCTTATCTGGCCAACTCTTCATATTCTGACAAACCATTTTCTGCATAATGTTATAGTGGGTTTTATTGAACTCATCAATATTTCCATTTTTTTGTGCGTTATAGCAGGATGTATGGGTTGGAGTGAATGTTGTACTTGGCATAAAATTTCCTTAGCTCGGCTGCTCGGAAGTTGGTTCCATTATCGGTGAGGATAGCGTGAGGTACTCCAAATCAATAGATGATATTGGAACTCCTGAAGTCGACGATAGAACAAGCCTTGAATTCCTTGAGCGGAATCAACTCTGCCCACTTGGAAGAAATTCCATAGCAGTCAGAATGAATCAGCATTGGCGAGATGTTGCCAGTGGGTACGGTCCTACGAAATCTAACCCCCAAACTAAAAAGGTCCAAGAGTATTGTGTAGTATGCAGAGGCTCTGGTGGCTGATGCACAAATTTATCCTAAACATGGAAGGCATGTCATCTCTAGGAGAACTCGATGCAGTCATGGATCATGGAGGGACAAAAATACCCTAATCTCCGGATCTGACAGGATAGTTTTTTCCCACCCTGGTGGGCACCATAGGAACCAGTGTGAACCTCATGCATGACCTGTGGAATCTCGACCCCTTGAATGCAATGGAGGAGAACACCATCAAATCCCCATTTATAGAGGATCTTCTTAAGACTGGGACCACTCAAGAGGGTAAATTGCAGCGTACGACATCTAATTCGCTCGCGCTCAGCCCAGTATGATGGAATATTACCATGTTGGAGGTATTCAACCAAGGGTTTCCTCCAATCAGCAACCATTTCGATCACCGAATCCGGATGACTTGAGGGTCTTGACGCAGAGGCACCGATGGTAAAATGGATTACCTAAAGATATTGTCCCGGAATCTCATCGTAACTCCAGGAGAACACGTCATGGTGCTGTTTGAGGAATCCTACGTACCACTTCTACTCCTCGAGGTACATGGAGGCACTGATTAATGTGGGTCTCGGATCTACCTCACTACCAAGGTTCACATGTACAAGTTCATCGACCATGGTAGAGACGTCTTCTTCAAAGATGGGGGGAGAATCCTCCAAATCATATTTTTTCACATACGGAGGAGGAATTCCCAGTGGGTAAGGCTTCCCCTTGGTCGGAGGAACCTGACAAAAGGCTGGTACTAGCCTGGACAGCAGCGGATGATGTATCAAGAGATCCATGCACTGTTGAGACCATGGCGATGAAGTCAGTCAATCCAATCCCATATAGTCTTCAGCCCAAGGGGCCACACTTGATGATATCAGTGAAATAGTGGTGTTATGGCTAGAGATGGTTAATCCCAGCCTGGAAAAACAGAAATGTATGATGTACTACCATTTCCATGGTCTGGACTTCCCGATACCTAATAGGAGTGGGAGGCTCTGGGATCACTGGAGCCTAGTTCGTATAATAATATGAAGTGATCTTCCAATGTCACCTGGATTTGGGCGCATGATTCCCCCTTGTCCTGGAAAGGACAAAACATTGCCCCATATCGGGGGTTTTGTCCTCCAACCGATGGATTGGGAAGACGTAGGCATCATTGAGGCCTGCCCAAGGGTCAGCTGTAATAGCGACGGACACAACTTTTCTTGCCTGGACTTGTTTATCCTTGCTATTGTAATAGTCATCATCCATGTAGTGGGCTTCACAAGAGGAGAATGGAGATGCATAACCTTGGGGTATTCCCACTCGACCATTATGGGAGTACTTGAGGTATTGTTGATACGATTAGGGGACCACTGCTTGCAGGTGGAGCCATGGTCGGCCCATCAATGCATTATATGATGTGTCCTAGGAGACAACCATGAACTTGGTGCTGGAAACTAGGCCACCAAATTGGGTCTTTAGGTGGATCTTGCCGACAGGTGTCTGCTCTGTCCTATCATATCCCTGGATCCTTAAATCGGAGGGAGTCAGGTCATCCTCGGATAACCCTATCTTCAGTAGTGTCCGCGTCGGGATAAGGTTGATCCCGGAGCCGGTGTCAATGAGACAATGAAGAACATCCAATTCATTTAATTGTACGGTGATGTACAGTGGGTGGATGTGCCCCTGTATGGGGGAGCCCTCATCCTCACCAGAAAACGAAATGATGGCTTGGCATTCAGCATCCTCAACTGCTTCAACATGGAAAGCCTCTGCAGCTGCTATCTCTGTCTCAAATTGGGGGGATATTTAAAGCCTCAGAAAGTGCTTCATGCATATCTAGAGACATGTGAAGGGATTCAATGATGGAAAAATTTAATATGATATGATTCCAGTGAGATGCTTGAGAACATCATAATTCTGTGCCAGGCACGGACTTCTACTTGCAAGAAGTCGCTCTATGATCGGAGTCATGGCGGGCCCTGCCTGCTGGACCGGCGGCTGGCTAGTACTGGGAACATCCCGCTGCTCACCAGTCGAAGCCCGGAGAGTAGCTGCTAGATGAGGACCGGACGACTGGGATCAGCCTGTAATGGGGTGAATCTGGTCCCGACATGGCCGAAGTGGCTCTGCCTGATCCAGTATCACAAACAGTTGTGGAGATGGACCTGTAGACACCGGATGAAGAGGCCGCCTGTGCTAAGTTCTGTGCCGGGCCTACTGTCTAGTCTCAGCGGCATGCATGACCTGGCTGGAGTTTCTAACTTATGTTCCCTGGTTACCCATATGACTGTGGCTCCACTGACATTGGCGTCAGATGGGGACGTTGGGGATGTTCGCCTAGCGCTCCCCCTCGTCGAGAGTCATATAGGGATTTACCAACTTGACGATGTTAACCGAAGCATACCCTTGGATTTAACATGATGAATCATTCACCACTATGATATTCTTGGGAGTAATGGCCATCTCAGAGGTCATGAAGTCACCAAGAGTGTGGGACGATGACAGCATTTGCAGGGTTCATTGCTTCTTCTTGCGTCATCGATGCTTGCTCTTCTAGGATGAGGCCGGCTGATATGATGATGCAGAAGTGGTGGTCGTAGAATCTGAAGGATCCAGCTGATTTAGGCATTCCCAAATGATACCATGGGTGCAGGTGACCATCTTACGAGCCATCAAATCATTATACTTCTTGGACCCACGGTCAGAAACCTACTGCCACTCACCTTCGCCATCGCTGCTTCTATCTGATCTCACAAAGACTCAAGCCACTTGTTCTGGGGTCGGGCCCAACCTGAATATGTTATTTTTAATATGGTCTTGGATCCAATCCTTTAACATGTAGAATTTATTGATAGTGTGCCCTAGGATCTGATGATAAGGGAAGTAGTTGGGGTGATCAGTGAGATGCACCTATTCTGGCTTCCGGCACTCAGGCAGTCGTACAATTCTCTGATATAAGGAGCTACAGAAGTAGCCAAGGACCTGGACCTCGTCGAACGAGTAGGTCTGATTCCTTCTGTCCAGAAATGGGGCTCTGGTAACCATTCCCTGATGAAGGTCCGAAGGAGCCTGCTGAGAAGGCTGAACTTTGATTTTCTCTCCTAGGTGGTGGCGGTGCGTTACGCGGGGGCGCCTACCGATTCTGAGGATTCTGCTGGGTTGGAAACTATTCCCATGGTGGTGGACCTTTGTGGGGCTCTGGAGATGGACCTAATTCTATCAATTCCAGATGCCTGGGGGCCTCTATCTGGGCCACCGTGGTGGGCTTGGCTCGGACAACCCTCCTTACCGAGATTACAGGGGGCAGTGGACGTGCCTAATTGGCCTGTTGCAGGGATTCTTCAAGGTGTTGGGCCTTATCCGAGAAGTCTAGGAACCCTCCAGGATAGTTCTGAGTAATCAGGGAGGGAACCAGTTCCGTCTTGACATTTCTCACGCATATCGTCAGTATTCTATCCTGAGTCAGTGGCATGTCAAGGGAGTACGTGATCCCATTCCACCGGGCTATGAAGTCCGAGAATCTCTCATTGGGACTTTTCTTCCACCTAAAGAGGTCTACGATGTTCATCTTTCAGGTGGTAGATGTGAACTGGTAAAGGAACTGCATGCGATAGTCTTCCTAGCTAGTCTCGGATCCAACGAGGAGCTGGCTATACTAAACGAATGTCGGCCCCTCTAGTGTTTGAAGAAAATAGTAGAGCATAGCGGCATCCTTCTGTGATGGGGTCCCAAACATAGGCCCACACATTTAGATAAAGTGCTCCAGGTGATTCGGTGGGTCCCCCATCCCGTTAAAGGGGGAGAAAGTGGGATTCCCAAATCCCGGGGGTGTTGGCATGTCATCTACCCATGTCGGGTATTGCTTGCCATCAGGTGGGATGACCACCTGTCTCATTTCCAAATCCTCTAGGAGGGTGATGAGTGCTGCCATTTGATTTTCTATATGTGGGTCCCAATCTTGATGGGGTTCCCTAACCATGAGCGCATTGACAGGCTCTTCAATGTGTTAGCCAAGCTCAGCGGCTCATGGAGCTGTTGGTGGAGCAACCCTTGGGACTGCCGGAGGAGCCCAAGTGGGGTTATTTGTATTGTCACACCATTCAAGAGGGTTCAAAGAGACATACCACACCATCTTTCCATGATATTTGACTTCTACTATGTCAGTGAATACAACATTATTAAAGTTTCCTAGGAGAATCTCGCCGAGGGGTAGTCGTTCCTACCCCTGCTGCCCTGACCCAGGATCACCGTAATCTAGTCGCCGCTCTACAATGTGTTTAGCCAGAAGTTCATTGACTAACTTCTTCTGCTCAGCAAGATATTGGCACAGCGTGGCCTTCTCGGGGTCCTCTTCCGTCTTTTTCACTAAGGCGGATGGGTCAGAGATCATGACAGCTCTAACGTGATCTTTTCCCTTGCTGACATTTCGGCCCAGTACCAATGCCTCGGTGGGTGGATGGAGACCTAGGAGGTTCCTCTGATGGTTAGTAATCCTTATCGATGAGTCCAGTGGTGGCACGTCCTCAGGGGGGACGTCCCCATCAAGAAGTCCCAGCTCATTCTCCCCCTTGACAGATCGGTCATGTTGACTGCCACTCTTCTTGGGGTCATTCCCACACTACCGCCAAGCGAGTCGGGCTGCCGACGAATCACACTAAAGAGGAGGGCTGAATACTTCCCCCATCCATGGACTTGCAGGTGGGGGTAGCCTCCTCAATAAATTTGTGGATTACTTGGAAAATCTGAATGCATTGCTGTTGGAGGGCCCTATGGTGGTCGGGTGACTCAGGGTGTCGGATGGGGGGAGTGTGGCCAGGTCAACCACGCAGCATTTCTCGCTAATGACTTCCAGGTGCTCTTGGATCCCTTTACAATTCACCGATGGTGGAGGATATGGATGTGATTCTCCCAATGGGTTCGGCGGAAACATTCAAACTCCTCCAAGGTGAGCGATTATGGCATACAAGAACTCGATCCTGCGACCGACCAAAACACTTCAGGGAAGTGGCCTGCTGCGAGGATGGGTCAGAAGCTCCTCGATTCAAATTCAATGTATATCCCTTGATTTCCCCACATTTCAACTAAGAGTGGATGAGGAATTGTTAGCAGTGCTGAGGTAGGCTGCTGGGTCGGTGGGCTTGCCAGTGGAGAATACGAAGAGTCGGACGATAGGCAACCAAATCATGGCCTATCCTCTGAGGGTTGAAGCGACCTGGCTTCCATGTCACGATAAGATGGACAGGTGACCGAAGCTCTGTACACAGTTTTAGTGTCCACATAGGGTGTGCTATGTCGTGGATCTTCTGCCATTGACCCCAAAACAGCTCTCTGTAGGCTCCAGCCAAGATAGAGGGTGCTTCTGGAGATGCTGGTAGTGATAGTGCAGTCGGTCCCCAGGGGAATTCCAAGTTCTCTTCCTCCTAGATATACATTTGGAGGGAGGCAGGGATCATGTGGATCTTTCGTTCGGGGTGTATGAGGCTAATGCGGCTCGTTCCTACCCCAACCCTTGACTCGGAGGACTGAGGGGAGGGCTCCTGCGATGAACCACACTCCACTTTAGAGCCTGAGAAGCGAGATGGTCTGATTCTTGTTCGGCCATCCCCAATATTAATTTTGTCATGGTGACGACCCGCCTTCCTGTCATTGGGTGGCTCCTCAAGATAGGGCTGATTTCTGGCTTGGGGTCCTCTAGCCGCACAGGTGCTGGGGTAGAGAGGGTTTCCACCCAGGATAGATGGGGTGCGAGGAGCACCAGGAAAAATGTTGAAAAAGACACGGGGAGGACTTTTGTGCTGGATGTTGGTGAAGTGGGGTTGACTTCCACCTCTCTTATTGTTGTGGCAAGGAGGAACTTGTCCAATTGGCACGGGAATATGGGGAGTACCTCCATGTTGGCAAGAGACCAAAATTGAAACGTCTCCATACTCACAGTCTAAAACAAGGGGATTGACTTCGTACCCAGTGTAGTGATCGCGGGAGAGACCCTTACATAGGTTGAAGGTAGCACGAGGTAGACCTCCATGACGAGGTTGAAATTAGGGAGGATCTGCAACTTCTGTAATGGTGGTACAGAGCGAGCCTCCGCAGGGGGAGGCACTGCTGCAGATTGGTCCGCGGCGGTCACCGCTGACGTCGACGACCGAGAGAGTCGACCCAGCCTGCCTATGAGGCAGTTGGGGCCTCGATCCAGGTCGGGAGTGAAGGTTCCCCTACTCAACGTATGCATGGAGTTGGAGGTATGAGTCAGCGGTGGAGCGGGCCACAGTAGTTGCTGATGTTGACGCCTCACGGCGAGCGTCCTCTTCCTCTCGCAACTAATGCTAGTGTCGGGTCGGATGGACTAGAGCCGGTGCTGTAGGCACGTGGATTACCTGCTACTTGGCTCGGTGAACCGGGTGGAGGCACTGACGCGGCCTAGTGGGGGCCCTCACCGGGAGCCCTTGAAGTGGGACTCCGATTGGGGCAACTCATACATCCCCCACACCGTCGGCGTAGGGGTGAGAGTTGTCAAGGCGTTCCAAGGACAAGCTCACGAAACGATTGAATGTTGGGGCGGGGAGGAGTGGTTCCCTATGCGGCCCTTGGGGTGGAATTGATGGTGAGGCGCAGCGGCTTCGAGATCCAAGTGGGCCATATCCCTGGTGGGGATGACCCCCTCCTCCTCATACCTACGTACATGGTCATTAATTACCCTTCGCTGGATAATCTCTGATGGGGAGAGGGGGCATGGGCGCCCAACAGTTTTGGCGGATGAGGCCATCATGGAAGAGTCAGAACTATGTGGGGTAGCCGCGTTGTACTGCCCCTGCCCCTACGTCGGTGGGCAGGTGAACGAGCTCCGGATGCAACAACATGATTCGTGAAAGTAGGGAGATGAACTCATTAATACTTCTAGGAAAATAAATCGACAACCACATCCCCAATGCCATTCCGTCTTCCATGGTTGGAAAGAGGGATCCACGCTGAAAACATCGCAGAATGGAATGATCAACATCCTGACTGTACCAACTTATTGTGAGCTTCACGTCAGGCCTATTTGGTTGGACCTGATATCGAATGACAGGGTCAGATGATATTCTAAACCACCAAGGCCCTGGATGCTACTAGTCTCCATGTTGAGGAGAAGCGATTCACTTTGAGTTCAACATTTTCTATTTCTACCACTTTCTTCGGGGCACACGCATCCGTCACACAGAGGGTGCGCTGCTATTGCCCCACATTCCCGCTTTCCAAAGGTGGGCGGCATACGCTGCTTATTCAAGGACGTCTGCTTCTTGATCGAAACGAGATGATGTGATGTCAGTTATTCCTTCCATGGATTCCTCCTTGGAGCTCATCACCTAGTTCGGGTCTCCCTTATAGATTTAAGACGTAGTTCGTGAAGCTCTTCTCGGTGCCATATCTTCATGGACACCAGTTAATTATGAAACTTCTTTTAGTACCTTCCATGGGGTTCGTTCAGGGCAGCAACCTTCTTTTAAGAGGGTAGTCATATTAGGGCATCACTGGTGTGTCTTCACGCTGGGGAATTGGCATGTCTGTCTTATGTCCCTTATCATAGGGCTTCTCGAGGGAGCGAAAGCCCAAGGCATCCCACATCGGACTTGTGGAATTGTATGCCATGGGAATGTGTCTGAGGTTTTCCTTAGCTTTCCATGTTTATCACAGTGTATACCTCAAGTTTAATGTCCAACGGAGATGGATCAGACTGATCAGAACACTGGTTAGAGTGGATCGGATTTAGGAACCCCCTAGTGGGAACACCGATATTGGGTCCAACACGTGGGCGACTTCCTTAATATTCTGTAAGGGAATGGATAATGAAGTGGAATGATCCCACCGGGATGTGGTGGCCCGGATGAGAATCAGGATGGACGATGGGTTTGGGCTTGATCCTTGAAGAGACTTCATACATATCCTTGTGGCAGGGAATCGAAGTCCGCGTAGTTCAGTGGAACGATGGGACACCTAAGGAGGTGACCCGCGAGAATGGAAGCCTGGATGAGACCTAGAGGTAGTGGAACCTCCGGGTTAGGGCATGAGATTCCTGAGAATTTTGGGCTCAAGGGAGAGATTAGGAAGAGACCTGGGTGTTTGTCTTGAACCTCATGGAGGCCTCCTACGTATCCTCATGGCGGGGAATCAAAGTCCACGTAGTTTGAGATGGATTGGGGCTTACGCTTTGAGGTGGACCAAGGTGGAAATGGGGCTTGGCACACTGACACTGATACGGTCGGGGCCAATGGTTGCGGGGCTTGAACCTCGAGGAGGCTTCATATGTACCATGCCTTAGCACAGATCAAAGTACCCGTAGTTTGGGATGGATTGGGGCATACACTCTAAGGAGGCCCAAGGTGGTGGTGCTTGAACCTCATGGAGGCTTCCTACATTCCATTCCTTAGCATTGATCTGATTCCCCATAGTTTGGGATGGATTAGGGATTACACTATGAGACGACCCAAGGTTGTGGGGCTTGAACCTTGTGGAGGATTGCTACGTACCATGCCTTATCACCGATCAAATTCTCTATAGTTCGCGATTGATTGGGGCTTACACTATGATATGGCCCAAGGTGGTGGGGCTTGAACCTTGTGGAGGCTTCTTACATACCATGCCTTATCATGGATCAAAGTCCCCATAGTTTGGGGTGGATTAGGGATTACACTTAGAGGCGGCCCAAGGTGGTGGGGCTTGAACCTCATGGATGCTTCCTACATACCATGCCTTAGCATGGAAAAAGTCCCCATGGTTTAGGATGGATTGAGGGCATAAAATCTGATGCGGTTCAAGGTGGTGGGTCTTGAACCACATGGGGGCTTCCTACATACCATGCCACAGCACATATCAATGTACCTATATTTCGGGTGTACAGTTTAACGTCCTGAGGGATGGAGGTGCTTGGCAGTTTAACACCCTGCAGCTCGGACGAGGGTATTTGGGGCTTACGCTCTGGGGCGGACCAAGGTTTTTAATGGAAGGTGCTCACTCTAAGATCATAGGAATCATACTCGGTGTGATAAACAATAGCTATCAGAGACCTGGAGATCACATCGCAAAGGGTGCATCCGTGGGAAATGAAGAGGGGCTTATGCGTTGAGCGGCACAGGGTGCCAGGACTTACCCTAGGATGGAGGCCCATAGGAGACGAATCACAACAAGAGAGGGATTTGGGACCAAAGAAAGGAGGATCCTCGTTCCCTATCACATCATTTTCTAGCCTTGGCAACGAGGAAGTGATGAGGAGCATGGGTGCTACCTCCTGCAAGAAAGTCTAGAGGCTTACACCAAGGTGGTTGCCCTTCCCCATGGACAAATGCCACTCCAATAAGGAGGATATCATCCACTGTGAGGGGTGATATCATCCATGTGGAGATGAGTGGGCATGGAGAATGTCCAAGGCAGGGGGACCCTACGTGCGAGGCATGAGGCCAAGTCATAGTTTAACGTCATTTGTTGGGGACGAAGGTGCTTGGCAGCTTAATGTCTTGTAGCTCAGATGAGGTGGGTTTGCTCTGACCCCTAGGACTTACATGAAAGGTACCCCTCTGCCCCTTGTGGGAGGGAAGGCATCAGCAAGGCCGTGGTGAGGGGGTGTCACTGAGATAACCATTGAGGGGTCCACGTTAGCATGTCTATGCAAAGAACCAATAACCATTAGTGTGCCTCTGTGAAGAAGAAAGAGGTGAAGCAACACAATAGGATGTATTGTTCAAGGGACTTTGAAGTTACTTCGTACGAGCCTAAAAGGTCGCATGGTAAAACCATGTATGATGCGGATGCCCGAGGTGCACAAGACACCTGCGAATGACACCTGGAAGAAGGGCATCAGGTGCTCGCGCAAGGGGGTGCCTAGGGAGCACCAGGGTGAAGGGCCTCAGGGAGTTGCGCACAACACTTGATATTTTATCAAAATGAAGGGACCCGGGGTGAAAAAAACCAGGTTGGCCCAAAATAGGTGATGCTTTCTCGTAATTGGGGGAATAGGTTTTGCGTGCGACTAGGATGATTGCGCTCAAGGAGTATCAATTGTGCGCGAGTGGTAGGGGCCGTGCGCAAGGATGGGGGTGCACGCAAAGGAAGGACTTCGCAGGAAATTGGTCGGCCTACGCACAATGGATTGAATTGCGCAGAATAGGCAGACCCCGAAGGGATTGGAATTCAGTCTAAGCCAAAGGTAATCTCACGCAAAGGCGGACCCCGGGGCGACTGGTCGTGAAAGGAACTGTACCTGAAGGCTATATTGTGCGTGCACGGAATGACGATTACGCGAATGAGATCTGGTTCGGATTATTCAGCCCTGAAAAATAAGGGGGTCAACTTCAATTTATAGGTGATTGGGGGCACGAAATACAGGTCGGCGCAAAATAATTGCACGACACGGGAGGCGGCGCGCAATGTCAACTGCGCGGGCACTAGAGGAAATTTTTTTTCTCACCTGCGCAAGGGACTTTTCGTGAATCCCGACACTTTCCGCACAGGACACATTTTTTCGTACATTTAACCATTTTTTTTGCGTAGCACCTCCAGGCCCCCCGGACCAGGTCTCCAGGTCCGAATATGGATTTTCTTTGTCGTTTGAAATCATTTTTCAACACTCAGGCGCTTTTTGGCATCTAAAAATTACCATCAAAATTTTGTGTTTTTTAGGATTTAGATTGTCTATAAAACCAACATTCAATACTTCTATTCTATATGAAAATAAAAAATTCATTTTCTAAAAAAATAATTATTAGTAAAAATTTATCAACAAAGATAAAAATTCATTAATAAAAACACACACAATTTAATTTGTATAACAAAATATTGGAAATAAAATGTATATGGAAGTGTATGTATTTCTGATACCACGTCTAATAACAATTTTAGGATAGAAATATAGTTGTAGATGATCACATATAAGAGGGAGTGAATTTTATGTTTAAAAACAATAGTTTTTATCCTTGTAACAATCAATGATTAACAACGATAAACAAGATTTATTCAAGTAACTTCTTTAGTTATTAACTATGAGACTATGTTTCATAGGATCCAAATAATGGATTTGGTATAGAAACTAAAGAAATTTTTACTTATAGAAGGATTATACCTTAGGGAATATCTACCCTTATTTATCATAGTATAAATGAATAAGAATGTTTGAGAATGTTATACCTTCATTCTATAAAATATTGCATCAGAATTAATACTTGTTACAACAAAAAGTTAACATGTATAATAAATCTTTTAACACAAATATAATGGAATCCAACAACCTTGGATAAAGGTCCCTTGATTTATACTTTCAAGAATGTTTGTCTTACCCACACCATGGTAAGAACTTTATTAGAACAACAGAATATATCTTCCTATCCATAAAATCCCTCAAACATTAAGTTAGTCAACACCTCTATCATAATGTCCCCACATGCCCTTGTTTGATCAACATCAATAGGAATCACACAAAGCAGGCCTAACAAGTTGATCACATCTTAAACAAGTTATTAAAATCATTAGAATAAGGCATGTTGTGCAACGATCTCATAGAGTAGATACTCTGTCTTGAATTTACCACATCAATCACTTATCAACATATTTTTAAATCATAAAATGGATGGGGTATTTATAGGAAAGGTTTACAACAGTCAGATCACTCCTCCATTGGCCATATTTTCCCTTCAACCTCAGAGGGACCTATACATATGTCACTTAGACAACAGTTTGTTAAAAATAGATTGAATTAAATCTTTTCATATAACAAATCATGGATAACATTATAATGTGTTAGAAACAATAATATTGAAGGGAAAAATTATTAAGATTAATAAAAATAAACATGGATTGGATCTGTTAAAATATAACACTACTCTAGGGAAATGAGTTAACAACAAGAAAATAATTTAATAAAAATATTAAGAAAGTGTTAATATGAGTCTAAAAATATAAACAAGTGGATTTTGAATTAATACATAACTAGAGTATGAATTCTAATGAATTTAGAATCAGATGTATGAGGATTTCAGAGTATAAAAAAAATGAGAATTCAGAGTCTGATTTCCAATGAATTTAGAGTCTGGTTTCTATAGAACTTGGAAGCTGATTTTAGATGAAGTCAAAGAATGAATTTCAAATAAATTGGAGTCTAATTTTAGAAGAAGTTGAAGTCTTATTTTAGGATAAATTAGTAACTGATTTTAGGAGAAATTGGTGTCTGATTTTAGGATAAATCAGAGTCTTATTTTAGGATAAATCCGTGTATGGTTTTAGGAGAAATTAGAAACTGATATCAGAATATATTTGAGAATGATATCAGAAGAAATCAAAGTCTTATTTTAAGAGAAATATGAGTCTTATTTTAGGATAAGTTAGTGTCTAATATCTGTAGAAATGAGATTTTGATTTCAAAATAAATCAGAGTCACAATTCTGGGGAAATCAGATTTTAAGAAACTGTAAGGTTTTGAGGTAGGTAAAGATCCAATTTTTTATTTAATAAAAATATGGTAAGTTTATGTTTAAGAAAAAAAAGATATGAAATTGATAACCCTAGTTAAGGATAAATATTTTCTTAGAGGATGAGAATTTTTCTTAAGAAAATAATTCATATAGAAAGATAATTTTCTATAAGAAGTGTGTTTGTGATATAAAAAACATAAAAAATGTAAATGTCATAAAGAAACATATTGGAGAAAAACATGATTCATGTTTATGATCTTTGATATGTACAATATGATCTTTTAATGTTATGATCATGTTATGATACCCATATAATCAAGATTGTGTTTACAGGTCTCCATGGATTACACTTACTGAGTATAAAAGATCACCCATTTTAATATTTCCATCCCTCTGTTACGATGATATTTATTATTTATGGTGTATGATATTGTATCTCATTTATGAACATATATTTATGTTTCCTTGTTTCAAAATGATCTAGACTAGTATAATCATAGGGATTCTATTTGTATAATGTATCAAGTATTCTGAAAACATTATGTAATTTTAATTTAAATCATGAATGATTCATTATATTATCATTTTATTAATGTTATATAACAAATATATGATTATTATTTCCATTAAAAAATATGACAAATTAACTTTGATCATTTCCTCTTTGCTGTTACTACCATTTCGTCACAAAAAAAATTCTATTGGATAGGCCATATAATAATTTATACTATGTCGATATATCAAACACAATTATAATTATTTTAAACATATAAACCATTCAATTAATCATCAAATAAAATTAAAATTTCCTAGATAATGGTGTGACACACTCTACGGGTAGCCTTAAACTTATTTGAGTATTCATAAACAGACCAAAAGGGATCCACATAAGGTCAAACACATAATTAAAAACCAAATTCATCATTCCATAACTAAGATTAAATTTAATTATGCAGTGGAAAAAATTGACCACCATATTAACCTGAATATCCATCATGCGTATGTGTAAGACCACCTACCATAAAATCATGTATTAATTATAAACCAATCATGGACCTTGAAACAATTATAAGTATTCATCAATTCAGAATCCATGATATATGATTAATAATAGGATTTATGTCTTCATAAGGTGATACAAATCTTATTTATTCTTCTTCAAAATAATAGAATAAATTTGAATGATAGACTCACATGTAGCTTTGATACACATCCAACAATACATTGAATTCCAGAAAAAATAAACAGAGAACCTCCCTTATAGACCATGGGAAGACATTGATCAAAACCATAATAGTTATAGGATTAATCGGGGGAAAATCGGTGAAATAAGTATAATGGTATTTGGGTAAAAAAGAAAATTACATATTTTAAAAAGATTAATGATGTTTGGTGTGACATCCCAGGTAAATAAAGAATATGAAATTTTCTTATTTATTAATATTTGTAGATTAATTATAAATTTTAATTTAAATTGGATGCTATGTTCGATGTCTTACCTGATACGCAACAACATGTTTCTTTGAAATCTTATGTTGCACAATAATAATATAATATTAATATTTTAAATGGTAGTTAATGCCAAGCCGTTGTATTGGTGGGAATGAATATAACTAACTAAAATATGATTATACATGTTTTATAAATGTTTTTACTTTTATCCAATAAAAGTTATTGGCTTAAAATGTTAAGGAATCTAATTTTAAGCATAAATACTCTAAAAGGTCAATTTAGCACGTTTTAATGGAGAACCCTCTTTAAATCTTGTTTCGGTCACTTTAAAATTCTCTGTTTGAAAAAATATAATTCTTCTTTTGAATCGAAACATTAAAATTTACCTTGGGTAAAATTTTGGTATTTTTCTGATAAAATTCATTTTTTAATCAATAGTGACAAATATTGTTCTTTAATTCAAATCGACTTTTAAATATATTTTATTTTTATGATTAAGTTAACTTTTGAATTGGTTTTAAAGTTTAATTTGATTATATATTTACCATTTAATATAATGGTGGTCATTGGAATTAATTTCACATTTAAATTGGACATAAAAAAGTGTCAATCTTTTGATAGAAATTGTTTTTCTTAAGAAACATGCTATTTTTTTTGACAACAGGAATTAATTTTAAATTAATTAATGAAAATTATATGTTTTAAATTTGGTAAAATAGACATCATTTTGTAATTTGGAATACCAAATATAGCTTAGGCTGAATTTTTCTGTATTTTTCTGATAAACATTAATTTTTGATGAATTGTGAAACCACTTAGTAGTAGTTAAAAAATTGATTTTTTCATTTAAATGAAAATTTACCACTTCTGTAAATTTAATTTCATAATTTTTACATACATGGTTGTTATTAATATGTAAAATGTGGTTCAATAAGTTGAAAATAATTTTTGTTCAATAGTAACTTTTGACTTTTATTTACCGCGGTTAAAAGTAAATAGTGTAATTCAAGGTAAAAATAATATTATAATAATAGAAAATTACATTAACACTTGTTATAACCTTATATTATAGGTAATTTACGACCATGGTTATATTTGGGTCGATTTTGGGACCCCATAGATCCACTTGAGAGTGATAATGACACTTTAGATTAATTAACTTAATGTAAAGGCAAATATGACACACACAAAAATATTTTAGTAAATTAATTTTTACAAGGGGTTATATAAATTATCATTTCAACTATCAATATTAATTGGAAATATAAAATTATTTCCTACATCATGGAATTAGTTTTATAATTATTAGACAGCAAATATATAAAATTATTTATGACACAATAATGATGAATTATATACCTCATTAATAAATGATTTAGAAAAATAAGGTTATACATATTAAAATAACATCCAAAACCTATCCAATTATTATTGGATGATTTTATTTCGACCATGAGTCAACTTATCTTATACTTTAATTAGTTTTAGACCTTTATAAACCTAATATAATTATATAATAAAATAATATTTTCACACTTTCCTAAAGAGACCCTCCTCCCCCTCATAAAAGGACACCACATCTAACCAATTCCCCACACCTCTCAATCATTTTTGATCGTCCAAACTCTTACCAATTAATCTCCCTACATCCCTCTCCTACTCCTATAAGCCTTACCTTAAACACAAGGAACATTAAAAGGTCCTTTTGGGTCAAACCAATGGAAGTTACCCAAATTAAAGGTAAGAGTTCCTCTTAACTTTGTTTCTTTTATTTTTCTTCTCAAACCCCTAAAATATTTTTATTCATTTATTTTATAATAACAACAGTATCCTCAATATACTAGGATTTTGTTATGAGAAGGATTTTAACTACACTTATACATACCTCCATCTAATGGGTGAAGAACATATTGTTTCTGTGGATGGAAAACAAACGCCTCCCGAAACAATTATTGTTTGATTATCTCCTATCCCCTATAATGGTGTCCATTAAGATGGAATTTTATTTATATATGATATATATTATTTTTATATTATCTTTATTCTTCTTTATTTTATATTTATATAATACCTTTATGGTTTCTATTATGGGTAAACGCAATAACTTAATTTGAGGAAGTGCGGACTACCGCCCCGTCAAAGTGATATGACTCGTTAATTCCATATGTGGGACGTATAAATAATGGAGTTAATTATATTATATAAGATATTATACTGAAATTATAAAATACCTATGTATAATTATGTTTTAATACCATTAAAATAAGAAATAGCAATGAAAGTAGCGTTCATGCATACGTACGGCTTACTGTCTCCATGAACGGTGCATTTCATTTTTATTACCTATAAATGTTATGTACTATTATAAATACATCTATATACTGGATATATATTATATATATGATATCTAAGTCATGAATATAATTCTCAATATAATAAACTTTTGACAATGTGAACAACATGTAATAATAAGAAGTCCATTTTTTACTCAAGTACCAAATATCGACAAAACGAACGTTATTAACTTAAAATATTACATAATGTTTATAACATGATAATAAGTGATATAAAAGGAATATTTAACTTGAACAAGGTTCTTAAGAAATTATAAATGAACATTATTTTATTATTCATGAAGAAAAAGGAACAAACGAGTCAATTCAGATATGAAGTAAGGGATTTCTTTTCTCACTTTTAATTTCGTGAGATTTCCATTGTTCACCACTTCTTTATTGCATGTGGTTTATTGTGTACTTAATTTTGATATATATTATCCTGATTCTCATTATATTCATGGTATTATTTGATTCATTTTGTTTTTATTAACTTTGGGTCATACGACTCGAAAGATTACAACGTGGTAAGGGGTTTTCATCTCACTTTCTATCCCCGTGAGATTCATGCTATATTTCCGACTACTTCCATTTGTATGGTGTATGTACTAAAAATTTATATATTATTTGTGTAATATAATTTAATTTAGGGGTATTTACATCTTTGTTGTATTATCCTTCTTTCATGGGGTGTATGTTTCGTAAGTAACAAAATCGGCGAGGTAACCTTTCAGCCTCCTCTTTTTTTAAAGACTTTTTTTGTTATGTCTTTTAATTTACATCTTCTTATGTTGGGATATGTTCTTTTGAATCCATATTGCTGTAAATTTTATGTCCAAGTGAAAAGATACCATTTTTTATCTCATCAACTCATTTTTTGAATTTTAATGTGATGTCCATAGGCAGTCATATTTTTGTTAGGGAACTTCTTAACCCAATTTCAATTCATTGGGTTAAACATATTTTTTTTTGAATATGTCATTCTATGAATATTTGTTAATGACCTATGATTTTTTTACACATAATATCCACTTATATTGGGTGTATAATTATTTTTAACACATAATTATGGAACTGATTTATCTTTAATCAAAGGATACCGTCTTTATAAGGGATTTCGTCTCAATTTACATTCCACTGAGACTTCATTGTTGATATGCGACAATTCAATTTGATATGGTGTATATACTATCCTTTGGCATATTATATCATGAATAGATTTTTTCTCAAGATATTATAAGGTTTTTATTTAAATTTTATTCCTCAATTATTTGTATTCAAGAATATCTTATTTGGTTAAGGACTCTTTAACTAAAATATCCTTTTAAATATTTATTCTTCAAAATATTTCTCATTAATGTACATGATTTAAAAATGGTTTTAAGGATTTATCTATATGGACATTACTATTTTATAATGTTATATCTTTTAAAATCATCAAAGGGTTATGCGAAACTTTGATTCAGAAATCTATTTATTAAATAGTTTTGAAAATGGTTTGATAAAGCATTGATTTTATCGATATCTTGACATGATTTATTGTGATTACAAATGAAATGTTAAAAGTGAAATGTTTATATTTGCAATATTTTATGTGCTATGATTTTAAAATGGTACTTGGACATTTGATGGGTGGTAACCTGATTAACCAAATGACGGGTTGTGCCGCGATAAACCAGGACGGGTGGTTACGTTATAACCTTCAATGCATTGGGTATGGAAGTCGGACGTATGGCTATTCTATTTAGTGATATTTGTGGAAGTCGACCGTATGGCTATTCCACTTAAGAATGTTTATGTACCAAGTTACATTTATATCTTATGTGTTCTTTATATGGGTTTTATGGTAATATTTTGGTTACAAAAGGGTAGGTATTGATCTTTTATTCAATGAAGAGTATTTACTAATTCATAAAGGTGAAAAGTATTACTTATGATAAAGTATTTATGGTTTACTAGCTGTTTTGAAAAACTAACATATTTCTTTCTTTTTGTATCCCATACAGAGATTTTTATGCCCATCCCATGTTTTTGAAATTTTTTTCACAGGACATAAAGTGGAATAGGGTCAAGGATAGTATTAAGGAAATGTCATGCTATCTAAATCATGGAACTAAACATGACTTTTTTTTCAAGAGTTTTTATTTTGTAAAAAAATGGAAACTGAGTAGATGTGTCTACATGTATTATTCAATTCGTCATGTATATGTTGTGGCCTAATTCTCTAAAACTCTAAACTTGAAAAGATCCTCAATGCGAATTATTCATTTAATTCAAGATTATGTATATGTTTAAGGTCAGAACCTTATAGTTGGTATCAGAGGTCAGTTTAGATAACTTTAGAGGTTAGGGTGTAATATAAGCACATGTAACATAACCATAATGGTTAACATAACAGAAAGAGTCATAGTTATTTAAAAGTGATAAATTGTTATTACATTTTGGGGAGAAAAATAAAAGTTATTAGATAACCATTGAGGATAAATTATGTTATGGTTATTTTTGAATAATTTGTCTCTTTTTCTAGATTTTATGAAATTTTATAGTTTTTAAAAAAGGAAAACACGCATATCGTGTGACAACCCGTCACGTTAGACAAAGCCGCGGGAATTGAACCCACAACCAAAGTGCGATTGGGATTTATTTCCTACCACTGGACTATGTAAAGTCCCTGGTTAGTATGACTAATTATTTTTAGTTAAATGATTTTAGTGACCAAGAATAAGTTTATTTGGGATTATATGTTTTATCAGATAGAAATTCTTAGTATTGGAAATGATTTGGTGATTAAGTGATAAAGGCTATTTTGGAACACATTCTCTCTTTTGGGAACACTATATGCTTAAGGAAAATAAAATACCTTGGGATTTAAATTTAGGAGTAATGGTTGAAATATTATTTTGGAAGAATATATGTTTTTATTGTAGACAAAAGGTGATTCGGGTTATTTATGGAAATGATTTACCTATCATAGAGAATATGTGATTAGGTTAACTACACATCAGTATGGGATGTTAAGAGTAGTCAATGTTTTTGGGGATAAATATTAAGATATACTGTGGAAGACTATCCGATTTAAATCCTTCTGATTTTTGGGATTCATTATTAGTTTTATTTATTTTAATGAACTCTATGGGAAATTGTGTATTTCATCGTCTTTCTTGAACTTTGGGTACTTTTATTGAATTTTGAAGATTAATAGTAGTATTTATTATTATAAAGGATTATCCTTTTGGGGGATTATATGATCTCATACTAACCATTTTGGTTTTAGTTGATGTCTAAAGAAAAGGGAAATATATAGTTCCTCTTTTGTGGATTATGAGATTCTCAAAAAGATGATTCTTGTGCTTTTGATGTGACTAAGTATTTTTTAATGATCTTTGTTTGGAGAAAAGATTAGTTTTTGGAATAAACTTATTAAAGGATGAAACACTACTTGAAGGTAAGTATATTTCATTTTGTTCTTATTCTATGTAGTAAATGAATTCTCCCAAAATATTAAAAGGAATGTAAAATAAAAATGTTGGTGGTTTACATTTCCTACTGGGTAATCAAAGACCGTTTAACAGATCCTAAGTTTGTGTTTTTCTCGTAGTTAACATTCTCCTAATCATGTTTTCTATCACTCTCCATCAGAACTTGACCATTTTTTCACTCTTCCATATTCATGTTTTCCTACATGTAATCCTAGTACAGGTTATCTCAGGTGACCATTTTATTTTTCCTTCTTTCTTTTATAGTGATAGTTTTACTGACTCTTTTCTGATGTGGGACTTTCAATGATGATTCTGAGGGAAATTTTAAAATTGCGAGGATGCAATTCCCAAAAGGGGGGGAGGATGTAACATCCCAGGAAAATATAGAATATGAAATTTTCATATTAATTAATATTTGAAAATTATTTATTAATTTTACTTTAAAAGGGATGTTATGTTCGATAGATTACCAGATATGCAACAACAAGTTTCTTTGAAATCTTACGTTGCACAATAATAATATAATATTATTATTTTAAATGGTAGTTAACACCATGTCGTTGTATTGGCGAGAATGAATAGAACTAACTAAAATTTTGTTATAAATGTTTGTTAAATGTTTTTACTTTTATCCAATAAAAGTTAGTGGCTTAAAATGTTAATGAATCTAATTTTAAGCATAAATAATCTAAAAGGAATATTTACCACCTTTTAATGGAGAACCATATTTAAATATTTTTATGGTCACTTTTATATATTCTATTTGACAAAATAAAATTCTTCTTTAGAATCGGAACATTAAAATTTACCTTGGGTAAAATTTTGGTATTTTTATGATAAAATTCCATTTTAATGAATAATGAAAAATATTGTATTTTAATTGAAATAAACATTTTAATATAATTTATTTTTATGATTATATTATCTTTTTAATTGGTTTTGTAGTGTAGTTAGATTTTATTTATACCATTTAATCTAATAGTGGTCATTGGAATTAATTTTACTTTGAAATTGGACAAAAACAGCTGTCAATCTTTTGATAGACATTGTTTCTTAAAAAACATGCTATTTGATTTGAAAATAGGAATTAATTTTAAATTAATTAAAGAAAATTCTATGTTTTTGATTTGGTAAAATATACATCATTTTTGAATTTGGAATACCAAATATATCTTAGGTTGAATTTTTGTTATTTTTTGGAAAACATCAATTTTTGATGAATAGTGAAACCACTTAGTAGTAGTTAAAACACTGATTTTATCATTTAAAAAAATTGAACACTTCAGTGAATTGAATTTTGATAATAAAAAATACATGGTTGTAATTATTAAGTAAAATGTGGTTCAATAAGATAAAAATAATTTTTGGTTAATAGTAACTTTTGACTTTTATTTACCATGGTTAAAAGTAAATATTGTAATTCAAGGTAAAAATAACATTATAATAATAACAAATTACCTCAAAACTTGTCCTAAACTTATTTTTTGAGTCATTTAAGACCATAGTCATCTTTGGGTAGATTTGGGGACCCCATTGAGCCACTTGGGAGTGATAATGACACTTTAGATTAATTAACTTAAAGTAAAACAAATATCTTTTATTTAATTAATTTTTACAAGAGGTTATATAAATTATATTTTCGACTATCAATATTCATTGGAAATATTAAAAGTTTTCCTACATCATGGTATTTGTTTTATAATTATTAGACAAAAAATAAATTAAATTATTTATGACACAACAATGATGCATTATATACCTCATTAATAAATGATTTAAATAAATATGATTATAAATATTAAAATAACATCCAAAACCTATCTAATTAGTATTGGATTATTATTTTCCAACCATGATTCATATTACCGTCGACTTTAATTAGTTTTGGACCTTTTTGAAACCGAATATAATAATATAATAAAATAATATTTTCATAACTTTCCTAAAGAGCCCCTCCTCCCCCTTATAAAAGAACAACACTTATAACCAATTCCTCACACCTCTCAAGCCTTTTGGATCGTCCAACCTCTACCTAATTAAGATCCATATATTATACTCCTCCTCCTAGAAGCCTTACCTAAGGAATAAGGAACTTCAAGAAGTCCTTTTTGTTCAAACCAAAGGAAGTTACCCAAATTAAAGGTAACATGTCCTCTTAACTTCTTTTCTTTTATTTTTCTTCTCCAACTCCTAAAATCTTTTTATTCCATTCTTTTATAACAAAAACAGTATCCTTAATATACTAGGATGTTGTTATGAGATGTATTTTAGCTACACTTACACACACCTCCATCTAATGGGTGAAGAAAATACTGTTTCTATGGATGGAAAACAAACGCCTCACGAAATGATGATTGTTCCATTATCTTTTACCGCCACTCATGGTGGCCATTTAGATGGCACAATATTTATATATGATATATATTTTGTTTATATTTTCTTTATTATTCTGTATTTTACATTTATATCATACATTTATGGTTTCCATTATGGGTAAATGTGGTAATTTCATTTGCGGAAGTGCGAACTACCACCCCCTCAAAGTGATATGACCCGTTAATTCCATATATGGGACGTATAAAGAATGGATTTAATTATATTATATATTATATTATACTGGAATTATAAAATACCTATGTATCATTATGTTTTAATACCATTAAAATAAGAAATATAATTGAAAGTAGTGTTCATGCATACGCACAGCTTAGCGTCTCCATGAACAGTGCATTTCATTTCTTACCTCCAAATGTTATGTACTATTATAAATACATGTATATAATGGATATATATTATATATGTGATATCTAAATCATTAATATAATTCTGGATATAATAAAATTTTGAAAATGTGAACAACATGTAATTATATGAAGTCCATTTTTGACTCAAGTACCAAATATCGACAAAACGATCATTTTTAACTTAAAAAATTACATAATATTTATAACATTGTAATAAGTGATATAAAAGTAATAATAAACCAGAAACGGTTATTAAGAAAGTATAAATTAACATTAGTATATTATTCAAAAAGATCAAGGAACAAACGAGTCAAGTCAGACACGAGGTAAATGATTTCTTTTCTCACTTTTAATTCCGTGAGATTTTCATTGTTCGCCACTTATTTATTGCATGTGGTGTATTGTGTACTGCCTTTTGATATATATTATCATTATTCTCATTATATTCAGGTATTATATGATTCATTTGGTGGTTTTTAACTTTGGGTCATACGACTCGATTGATTACAACGTGGTAAGGGGTTTTCATCTAACTTTTTATCCCCGTGAGATTCATGCTATATTTTACACTAGTTACTTTTGTGTGGTGTCTGTACTTCCCATGAATGAATTATTTGTGTAATATAATTTAATATATGGGTATTTAAATCTTCATTTCATGAACCTTCTTTCATGGGGTGTATGTTTCGTAAGTTACCAAATCGGCAAGGGAACCTTTCACCCACCTTTTTTATAAAGTCTTATTTTTGTTATGTCTTTTAATTTACATCTTCTTATATTGGTATATGTTATTTTATATCCTTATTGCTATAAATTGTATTTACAATTGATAAGATACCCCTTTTTATCTCCTCAACTCATTTTCTGAATTTTAATGTGATGTCGTCAGGCAGTCAACATTTTGTAAGGGAACTTCTTAACCCAATTTTAATTTTTGGGTTAAACATATACTTCTTGAATATGTTATCATATGAATATGTGGGAATGACCTCCAATTTTATAACACTTAATATCAAATTATATTGGGTGTATTTTTATTTTTCACACAAAATTATGTAATTGATTTATCCTTAATCAATGGATACCATCTTTATAAGGGATTTCATCTCAATTTACATTCATTTGAGATTTCATTGTTGACATGTGCCAATTCACGTTGATATGGTGTATAATGTATTTTGGCATATTATATAATGAATACATTTATTCTCAAGATATTATAAAGTCTTTATTTAAATTTCATTCCTCAATTATTTGTATTCAAGAATCTATTATTTGGTTAAGAACTCTTTAACTAAAATATCATTTTAAAGATTTATTATTCTAAATATTTCTCATTAATGTCCATGTTTGAAAAGTGTTTTTAAGGATTTATCAATATGGAAATTACTATTTTAAAATATTAATTTTATTAAATTATTCAAAGTGGTATGGGACACTTTGATTCAAAAATATCTTTTTTAAATAGTTTTGAAAATGGTTTGATAAAACACTGATTTTATCGATATCTTGAAATGATATATTATGATTGAAAAAGAAATGTTAACAGTGAAATGTTCATATTTGAAATATTTTATGTGCAATGATTTTAAAATGGTACTTGGACATTTTATGTGTGGTTACTTGATTAACCAAGTGGCGAGTGGGGCCGTGATAAACCAGGATGGGTGGTTACGTTATAACCAACAATGCATTAGGTATGGAAGTTGGTCGTATGGCTATTCCATTTAGTGATATTTGTGGAAGTCGACTGTATGGATATTCCACTTAATAATTTTAATGTCCCAAGTTACATTTATATGTTATGTGTTCTTTATATGGGTTCTATGGTAATCTTTTAGTTACAAAAGGTTATGTATTGATCTTTAATTCAATGAAGAGTATTTACCACTTCATAAAGGTGAAAAGTATTACTTATGATAAAGTATCCATGGTTTACTTGTTTTTTTAAAAACTAACAGTTTTCTTTCTTTGTGTATCCCTTAGTGAAATTTTTATTCTCATCCCAAGTTTTTGAAATGTTTTTCAAAGGACCTAAAGTGTAATAGGGTCAAGGATGGGATCAAGGAAATTCCATGTTGTCTAAAACATGGAACTAGGCATGACTTTTTTTCAAGAGTTTTTATTTTGTGAAAAAATGGAAATTGTGTAGATGTGTCTACAAGTATTATTCAATCCTTTATGTATATGTTGTGGTATAATTCTCGAAAACTCTAAACATGAAAATATCATCAATTTGAATTATTTGTTTAATTCAATATTATGTATATGTTTAAGGTCGGGTCCTAATATTTGGTCACATGCTTGCAATGAAACCCTGAACTAACCATGTGGTTACCTCTATCCATGTGGAGAGGGGGACGTCACATGGTTATCTTCCGGGATCACATTTTATTCCAATTAGTATAAAGGACTTGAGGTTAGCTATGTCCAAGGCCACATGGTTTTAATCCTCCCCTTGAATTGTTTACAAAAAATGCACCTCGCTTCTATATTATACATTGTTCTTGGGAACATTTGGTACTAACCGTGATCCAACAATTCCCCATACACAGAATGAAAAAATTTATCCTTTTCATGTAATTGACCCCAGGTCACTCTTGGAGCATTTCCCACTTATCAAAAGGATTCGTATTAATCCACTCAATGATAGTTAAACAGATATTAAAAAATGTACCTTCTTACACAATGATCAATTATAGTTTTCCACCAACATAGGTGTAAGTTTTTTCCAGACTATGATTATTGAACATAATTTTGTGCAATATATCAATAAGAAAATAGTAATGCGATGATAGATAAAGTAATATCACATTATTCATCTACATATAGATGTCTGTAATTTTGTTACTCAATAATGGGTTTCTTGATGCACTGCATATTTCTTACGCATCAAGGAAAATGATCCAATGTTGAAAACCAATTGGGGGTATGATATTTCACACACAATGAAACAAAGAGAATAAATGGAATAAATAGTGAAATATTATGTGTTGAATGGGAGGCCCATCCCACGATGATCTATCCATGGTGGATTTTTCTATAGTACAATTTGGGGTATGAATCGTAAATATAACACTTTATAAATGGGGTCTAGTCGAACCCATGAAGAATGTATATAGAAATTTTGCTAATTCCTCTTGATTAAAATCCACTGATATAATACAAGGAAGTAATTGGTTTAGGACTTCAACAATTAAGTAGGAGATCATCCCATGGCATTACATTCCTAGATATTCAGAGTGAATCTAAGATTAAATGATGAAAAAATAACAAAAATAAGTCAAAGGGTTGATCAAATGTGGGATTACCTTTAATAACATTATATAATTAATTAAGTGGAATCTATTGGGATTGTGTTTGATATTTAATTATGGAGTTCCAGGAATTCTCATGGAACATTTACGTTTAAAAACATAAAAAAAATCAATATATTAATGAAGAATACAAATCATAAATTCCCATGAAGAGAAAATGAAAATTAATTTAGAAAATATGAATTATGGATCAGGGCCATTTATTTGACATACACCACCAGAAATACATTTTTGATTGACCCAGTAGATTCTATTTTTTCATTTAATAATGATCATATTTTCTTTATTTAAAATAAACTCAAAAGGTTCATCATTCCATGGTCAATTTTATTACATAAACATTAAATTTTTATAAAATTAATATTATTAGCTATAATTAGGTAACATTGAGATCCTAATGGTAAAATGGTTAATGGTTCCATTTTTTTGGTAATGGTACCCCAACACATGCTTGTTCAAAAATAATAATAATTTAATTTAATTTTCATCAATTAATTTGATTTTTATCTAAAATAAATTCAAATAATTTAATTATTTCTTTATTAAAATAATGTATTTCGTGATCTCGGGAATTACCATGGTTCATTCAAGATTTAGTAGTGTAGTTCCCCTAGCTATATCAACCCTAGGGATACTATAAATGTTTATAATGTACTTTTGATAATTAAGGGAACCACATTTGAGTCACATTTAAAAATTCAAGATGATTTCATGTAATTTTCATGGTCTATGTATGTTGTTAAATTAATTAAATAACCTCATCTATAATATAAATTGTTATTGATGGTCATAAATTAGGAAAAACCATTTCTATTATCATTGTTAGGCCATAAATCCACCCCGGAATTTACCTGGTCCATGGGTTTGGTTGATAACCATTTGACACTTACTAAGATTTATGAATTCAATTAACAACTTGAAATTAAGTGAAATATATATAGAAAATCAAAATTAAATTGTAACACCCTACGGTTTTTGAATTATTTTTTATGAAGTAATTTATCTTGTTTATATTTTTGATATCACATGACACTAGAAATATATATATATACATATTTTAAAACACTAATTAAAAAATTCCCTCAAAAATCAATTCAATGTTGTCTTTTTCATGATGCAATAACAACATTGCTTTCACTATAAGCAAGACCAACTTGGCATATGATTCATGCAACACATAGTTTCTATGAAACACACACACAGATATATATATAATTAATTTATTAAATGAGATGATTTCCCAACAATTAATTTTTATAAAGTAATTGTAAATAATACATTCCAAATATTTTTATAAGTGTTTTAAATAAACCAATCATATTGGTAATGAAATATATTATTTTTTGGTAAAGACCTTCAATGTTTAAAAACATCGTTATCTTGAATGAACCACTTGTAATAATGAATTTAATTTTTAAAACCTTATGGAAAAAAATTCCAAAAAATAATCTTTATTTTTTTAAACATATCATATAAATTATCCTCTACTAATTTTATTTGATTTTTCTAAGAAACATCCTTTTTTATGAATAGTAAAAAATAATTCTTTTTAGTTAAAACCTTCTTTTTTAAAAAATTAATTTCTAATGATAAATGATATTTAAAAAAAAATTAAGTTAAAATTATATAAATATTACATCTATAAATATTATTTAGATTATTAAAATAAATTTCACTTTAAAAATGAATATAAAATCATACCAAGATTTTGAACATGTTCCTTCTTTAAATCCCCATAATTTCATCCCTTCTACAAGATTATCACTAATCTTAATTTTTACACTTCTCTAATTTGAATTCCAAAAATATTACATAAAAAATTTGGTCCATTATATTAATTAGATTCTAATAATAAAATTGTTTTGACCAAAATGATTAGTAAAAGTGACTAAAATTAATCCGTGAAGTTAATGCCAAATTACGATTAATTATGGACTAAATGATAAAATTAATGTACCAAACAACCTAGAAGATGTAAAACACCTATTATATATCCATAGTTCATCCATAAAACTTATATGCATTAGTTTTTTTGGATTTTTATGTCTTTCTCTTGGTAAGAACATGTGTACACCTAACTTGATTCATAAAAATCCTTGTGATCCCTTTTTGACCCCTATTAAAGGCCACCAACTCTACCCATTCCTCACACGTCTCAAACCTATATAGTTATTAAAATATCTACTCATGCATCCTCCCGATTATCCAATATTCTACCTTGAATCTTACCGTTGGTCAGAATTCCTCTCACAAATGACTTTTTGGAATAAATCAATAGGTGTCACCAGATTAAATGGTGACATCTTCTCTAATGATCCTTTACTTTATTTTCATTATCCACCAATCCTCTCTATTTATTTAATTATTGTGTGATAAAAATAGTGTCATATATAAAATAGGATATGTATATGAAAATTTTATGACCTACAATTACACACACCTCCATCAATTGCATGTTGAACATACTATTTTTTGTGTACAGTGAACTGGTGCCTCATGATATGATGACCGTTAATTAATCTTTTACAACCAATCATGGTGTCCATTATGATGGATACTCTATTTATAAATTTAATATATTATATTTAATATGTATTTACGTTTCTTATTTTCTTTTACAACAAACACATCTATACTTTCCATTTAGTGTTGTTATTGTAATCTCATTTGAGGAAGTGTGGACTGTCACCCCCTTAAAGCGAAGTTATTTGTTCACACCCCACATGGAATGTATTAAGGATAGGTTTAATGAATATATATGAAATTTATGATATTTTCATGATACTGAAATAATGATATATATATACTTATATATATGTCACTTAAATTCATTATTTTAATACGATAATAATTACTAAAACAACATTCATGTGTACATATGGATTACCTTATCAATAAACGATGAATTCCATTTAATAAACTTATATTATATAGTATATTTTAATACACATATAATTTATATACCATAAATTTATATGTTTTTTTCATTATAGAATAATGATATATGTATAAGGACCAAATATGTAAAAAATAAGACACATGAAAAGAACAACGTGAATATTACCCGCAGTGAAACCATTACATTAGATTGTTAAAAAGACTATTGTTTTTTATGATTTTTCTAGGGAGTGTGCGCATCCGTCACGCAGAGGATGTGCTGTTGTTACCCCACATTCTCGATTTCCAAAGGTGGATGGCATCTGCTCCTTATTCGAGGACGTCTGCTCCTTGATCGAAATGAGATGATGGGATTCCAGTTCTTCCTTCCATGGATTCCTCCCCAAAGCTCATCACCTATTCTGGATCTCCCTTATAGATTTAAAACATAATTCATGAATCTCTTCCCGGTGCCATATCTTCATGCTCCCCAGTTAATTACGTCGCTTCTGTCAAGACCTTCTAAGGAGTCCGGCCATGGCAGAAACCTTCAGTAAGGAGAGTAGTCACGTTGGGGAATCCCTAGCATGTCTTGACGTTAGGGATTGGCATGTCTATCCTTTGTCCCTTATTATAGGGCTTCTCGAGGGTGCGAAAGCCCGAAGAATCCCACATTGAACGCGGGGAATTTTATTTCATAGGCATGTATCTGAGGTTTTCCTCAGCTTCCCATGTGTAACATAGGGTATGACGCATATTTAATGTCTAGCAGATATGGATCGGACTGATCGAAACACTAGCTTGAGTGGATCAGATTGAAGAAACCCTTGGAGGGAAAACTGATGTTGGGGCCAGCATGTGGGAAGCATCCTGAATGCTGTGGAGAGGAATGGAGAATGAAATGGCATGATCCCAATGGGATGTGGTGGCCCAGGTAAGAATCAAGAAGGATGGTGTCTTTGGGCTTGGGTCTCAAAGAGACTTCCTATGTATCCCCTTGGCGGGGATTCAATGTCCGCGTAGTTTGATGAAACTATGGGACACCTGAAGAGGTGACCCGTGATAATGAACGCATGTATGGGACCCAGAGGAGGTATAACCTCCGGGTTAGGGCATGACCATCCCAAGACATGTGGGCTCAAAAGAGAGATCAAGATGAGACATGAGTGATGGGCTTGAGCCTTGTGAAGGCCTCCTACGTATCCCCATGGTGGGGAATCAATGTATTCGTAGTTCAAGTGGCTGATACAGTTTAACTTCATGCCGGATGAGAATGGGGCTTACACCCAGAGGCGGCCCATGATGGAGAACCAACGTGAATGGGGACATGGGGTCCAGTTGTATTAGGGCATACACTCTGAGGCGGCCCAAGGTAGAAATGGGGCATGACACATCGACACGGATATGGTTGGGGCCAAGGGTTTGTCGGGCTTGAACCTTTTACATGCTTCCTACGTACCATGCCTTAGCACGGATCCAAGTCCCCGTAGTTTGGGTTGGATGGGGCTTATGCTCTGAGACGACCAGTGGTGGTGGGGCACGAACCTCATAGAGGCTTCTTACGTACCATGCCTTAGCACGGATCAAAGTCACCATAGTTTGTGTTTGGCGGGGCATATGCTCTGAGATGGACCAAAGTGGTGGGGCTTGAACCTCGTGGAGGATTTTTATGTATCATGCCTTAGCATGGATCAATGTCAATGTAGTTCGGGTTGGATGGGGCTTGCACTCTGAGACGGACCATGGTGGTGGGGCTTGAACCTCGTGGTGGATTCCTACATACCATTCCTTAGTACAGATCAAAGTCCCTGTAGTTCGAGTTAGATGGGGCTTACGCTCGGAGATGGCCCATGGTGGTGGGGCTTGAACCTCATGGATGCTTCCTATGTTCCATGCCTTAGCACGGATCAAATTTCCCATAGTTCAGTTTGAATGGGGCTTACGCTCTAAGACAGCCCATGGTGGTGGGGTTTGAACCTTGTGGAGGCATCCTACGTACCACGCCTTATCACAGATCAAAGTTCATGATGTTCGGGTTGGATAGTTTAACGTCATGTGGGATGGGGGAATTTGGGGATTACGCTTTGAGACGGCCCATGGTGGTAGGGCTTGAACCTCATGGAGGCTTCCTATTTACCATGCCTTAGCATAGATCAAAATCCCTAAAGTACGGGTTGGACATTTTAACGTCATGCGGGATGGGGGCATTTGGGGCTTACACTCTGAGACGACCCATAGTGGTGGGGCTTGAACCTCATGGAGGCTTCCTGCGTACCATGCCTTGGCATGGATCAAAGTCCCCGTAGTTTGGGTTTTATGGGCTTATTCTCTTAAATGCCCCATGGTGGTGGGGCTTGAACCTCATGGAGGCTTCCAACGTACACTACCACAAAACAGGGCAAGGGAAGTGCTGCCCTTTATCAGCACTAAACAGAAAGCGCTGATAAAGGGGTCTTCTTTTATCAATGCTATCTAGAAGAGCTGATAAATGTTACATCTATCAGGGCTAAAATAAGCACTAATAAAGGTGTACACATTATCTGTGCTTTTTTTTAGCGCTGATAAAAGGTAACATTTATCCGCGCTTTTTTAGCACTGATAAAGGTATCTCTATCCGCGCTAAAAAAGTGCTGATAAATGAGTGTTTTATCAGCGATTTTATTTTAGCACTAATAAAACAAACCTTTATCAGCACTTTTAACGAGCGTTGATAAAGGTTCCATCAGTTTTTTATTTAATAATGCTAACATTCCATCCTCGATCGCATGCGGGCAAGCTTTCGCGGAAGCTGAAATAGGCCCCTCGTCCGCCAGAACCTCGTCCTCCTCTTCTTTGTCCTCCCCCTCCTCATCCTTCCTCCTCCTCATCCTCCTCCTCCTCCATTTCCGCCGCCGCCTCCACCCCTTCCCCCACTACTACGACCACTGCTGCCTTTGCCACCGCCATCGCCACCTCCACTGACTCCGCCTCCGGCGTTGCCTCCGCCGCCACCGCTGCCATTATTGATATTCAATTTCAGGTAATTTTTTTTCTACTACTTGATTTGAACGTGTGAAATACTTACATGAGGTTTTATTTCAAGACTCAATGGATGATATAATTGATAACGGTTTTGGATTCATGGTTCCTTACATATTATAGATTTATGGAGGAGAACTAGAGACATGTGTGGTTGTTTTAGCCATTAAACATTCCAGTATAGAAGTGGGATTATATATTCATTAATTTTTTATTGGTTTCACAAAAACTCCTTGAAAGAAGTTTGTGATTTGTGTGGTTGTTGATCAAATCAAAAAATATGCGCACTTCTTTCATATTAATGAGGCGATGAAAGTGGAACAACTCACAAACTTGTATGTTTTAGATTTTTTGAGGCTTGATGAGGTTCCCACTATAATTGTTTCCAAAAGTGAATGGAGGTTGAAATCTAGGTTTTGGAAATAATTATAGGTTTAACTAGATTTCTAGGGTAAATTATGAATGCATTATCATCTATAGATGGATATATATATATATAGGGATGTCAATGTTCTAGTGGTATCTATCCAGAATCATGCACATGATTTCATTGGATATTGGGAAAAGAATTTTCTTTTTTTTGATTTCCCCTATAACAATTTTTATCAAGATATGATAAAGACGGATCCCTACATTTCTTTATATGAGAATCCAATAAGATATCCCTGGTACTAGGAAGAGTTGGGAAAGTGGTCCATAGTTGGTTCGAGTGTTGTTCAAGAGATGAAAGAGATGGTGCGGTTGATCTGGAAGAATTTAATCACTACACAGAGTCATAAAAAATTCAATACAAACCATTGGAATCAACTGCTGGTGTTTTAGGTTAGTGATTAGGTCTTTATCATAGTTTCACATCACTTGGGACATCAGTGGCTAGGTTATCAATGTCTGTTTGCACTGAGTAATGGGATAAACATAGTGATTTTTGGTCACCAGGGAATATTTCTTATTGGTTTCAGTTACCATCTGGTTTAATAGCTATCCATTTTGTATTTCATATTTTCCATTTGAGTAGGTATATACCAGACATTTACATGTGTTTAGATGAGGGATGTTGATCTTGAATTCGATAATACTTTGGTTCCCCAGCCAATTAAGATTATGAATCTGGTGTATAAGGTAATACATGATTAAACGATCCTGAGTCTAGTTAATGTGGTAGTTTAGACAATATATCCATGATACATGGGGGAGTGACTTGTTGATGAGGTAGTAGTTTCCTTCTTCATTAGAGGAAACATGATATTGAGAGATTTCTAGGGGAAATAATTTATGGTCAGGAGATTATAAAGTCTCATTACATTTTTTGTGAGGTATGTTTTAACATTTTTTTGAATTTTTTTTATTGAGGAATGCTGAGAAAGGATTTGGAGGACACCTGTATTGGTAAATTTAGTGATCTTTAGGGATTTTTTAGAAATAAAATAGCATTTTTTACTATATTTTGAGAAATTTCCTGATGTGTAAATGGAGTACATGACATGTAATGACCGCTAAAAATGACACATTAATTGGATGCACAATGTGACAATTTTACAAACTTTGTAATGGTTACATATCATTTAAATAAAAAATATAATGTTTTAAATAAAAAGTGACGTGTTTTTTAGTGTATCTATGTCAAGAGGATTACACAACGTGTAAATGTATTACATGTAGTCTCAATGTCATAGAAAAGGTTTTTTGGGATCTATAGAGTTCTTGAGGCTTCATATTTTTAAAAACAATTATCCTCTTGGATAGAATTTTATCCCGATGATATTTTGGGTCACTCCCTCCCATCTAGTTCATATTGTTCTATGCTTGATCACAATTATGGTTGGATTTCTTTTCTCGAGGTATGTGATCCATCTTATTCTTATTTGGATTTGTTTACACCTATGATTTGGATAAAAATTAGTGATCAGATAGTGATTTCTATCAATAAATTTATATTTCTTTGCATGCATTGTCTTTTGGGGTTTGTGGGATGTGAAAAATGGTGTACTCAGTTTTAGATTATTTTATTCTCATGGGTTTTCCCTTTTTTTGTTTTCTTTTCAGTTGGAAATATCATATGCTATGTGCCTCTCCTCTGCTATGAATGCACCTCTGACGTGTGCTTAACGACACCTTCACGGTGAGTTATCTTCTGTTACTTATTGGTTTCCTCTTGTTTGCATGTTATTACTGTTTGATATTGATGTTTATAATGTGAAATGTACGGGCTAAACGCCTCACTGAAAATCGTGGCCGTTGGTGGTCCTTGTTTGTGCACTAAATGAATTGAATTTTGGTTAGTTCTTATGGAACATTAGAATATAAAAATTGGTAATTTACGTATACTTTACTTTTGAATGAACGCCACAGGATGATAAAACATCTGTCATAACCCCTAAATTAACAAACAAAATTGAATAAGGGATGCTTTGTGAAATCCAAAATTTTGATTGTTTGGTTTGTATGGTGTTGCAATTATGATCACAATTGTGTTTTTGTATGGTGTTGCGGTTTTTTTCATGATTGATATGCCATTTTTTCCATGTTGTAGTTCTTCCACCATTAAATATCAATCCAAACATTACCCATTTCAATGGCACCACCACATTGTTACTAGTGAAAATCCATTGAATCCCCGAAAACCACTTCTAGAGGACTCTATGAGACACATTAAAATACATGGTATGAAGTCTTATGAAATGGAACATGCTTCACCATACATGGATTTCATATAGATTTTAATGCCACACTACATTTATCTCCAAACTTTACACCACATGACTAATCTTCTGACTCAAACTTTGAATAATTTTCATTTTAAATGTTACGTGTCATGTGAACCTAGGTCACACACAATGTATCTCTAAGAAATATAATTTAGAATGAAACCATGTACATGCCATGAAATAATGGTAGAACTATATGACATGTGTTTTACTTCACTCACACCATGTATAGATACCATAGAAACTTGATGTGTATAGACTATACACCCCTAGTGGTCATGTAAGGACTACACACCATGTATTCCACAAAAATGTGATGCATAGCTGGTGAGGTGACTCAATATGTATCTAAATTACACTCCTTTAGATCAAGTTGTTCTAAATTTCATGTATTTTCAAAGGCATCATTCAGTATTTTTAAGACTAACTTGGAATAAATTTGATATATGTCAGATTAAATCATGTATCTTATACATACACGATGTTCACCCTAATAGACACACCATGTATTTGGATTTCACATGAGTTTAAATGCATTTGTACCATGATTTGTTTTTATTAAACACAAAAAATGATACCTGATTTATTAAAACATAATATTAGTCAAGTTCGAGATCGAACCCATAAAGACGATGAATATGAATAATGAATGGATGAATGAAAATCGGTTGACAAAAGAGTATGAAGATGGCGTGAAAGAGTTTATCAAGTTTGGAGAAGATCATGCATGTGACCCATCTCAAATCCTTTGTCCGTGTTTACGTTGTTGTTATTCAAGACAAATTAGTCCAGAGGAGTTGGAAGAACACCTGATCTGTCAAGGAATAGATCAAAGTTATACATGTTGGAATAAACACGGGTAAAAGCGAATATAGGTAGTTTCTCAGATAACACAACATTTTATAGATCATCTGATATGATTAGAAGCGTGAACAGTGAAGACGATAGTATGGAGGGTGTGATTACAGATGTGAATGATGATGAATATTGTATTGAATAAATGACAAGGACATTTGAAGATGAACTTCGTGATTTCCCAAAATTGATTGAGAAGTTAAAGAGTTGTGCAAAAACACCATTGTATGCTGGTTACACTAAATATATAGCATTGTCAGCTGTATTGAAGCTGTATAATTTGAAATCAGGAAATAGGTGGAGTGACTCCAGTTTTACGGAACTACTTTTCTCTCCTGAATGACATGCTCCAAGAAGATAATGAACTCCCAAGCCGAACATATGATGCCAAACAAATGCTACGATTGATGTGTATGATCTATGAAAGAATGCATGCCTACCCAAATGACTGTATATTGTTTTTCAAGGACCACAAATCACATAAATAATGCCCAAAGTGTGGTGCTTCTTGATACAAGAAAGATGATTCTAGTCCTACGAAAGTTGTATGGTACTTTCCAATCATTCCTAGGTTCAGGCATCTATATGAAAGTGAGGAGACTGTAGGACAGTTGAAATGGCATGCATAAACAAGAATTAAAGATGGGAAACTACATCACCCAGAAGACTCTCCTTAGTGGAAGAGAATTCATCATGAGTATCCTGAATTTGTGATTGAGTTGAGAAACCTTTGTCTAGTGTTATCTACAGATGGGGTGAATCCTTTTGGTTTTCAAAGCACCAGTCACAGTACATGGTCGGTTATGTTGGAAAACTATAACTTACCACCGTGGTTATGCATGAAATGAAAATACATCATGTTATCTATGTTTATATCAAGACCAAAACCACCGGGTAATGATATTGATGTTTATTTGGCCCCATTAATCGAAAATTTGAAAATATTGTGGGATTCAGGTGTTACGTTGTGTGATGCTTACAAAAATGAATATTTCACTTTGAAATCCATGTTGTACGGGATGATAAATGACTTTCCTACTTATGAAAATTTGTCAGGATAAAGTATTAAAGGAACTCAAGGGTGTCCTATTTGCGAAGAAGGTACACAGTCAATTAGGTTGAAACATTCATAAAAAACTATGATTCTAGGACATCGTAGATTTCTACCCCGATGAAAGAAGTATAGATTTTGGATGATATCATTCGAAGGAAGTTCAGAAGAATTTACAACACTGTCTCCACTAATAGGTGATCAATTTTTTGAGAAAGTAAAATATTTTGACACTGGTTTTGGTAAATCATTTTTGAAAAACCTTACGAAAACTGGTTGGAAAAAGAGATCAATTTTTTTTGAATTACCATACTGTAATTGTTTGTATGTCAGACATTTTCTTGATGTTATGCATGTTGAAAAAATTTTATGTGATAGTGTCATTGGCACGTTTCTAAATGCACCCGACAAAACAAATAATGGAATTAAGGATAGATAGGACATAGTTGAGAGGGGAATACAAGAAGAGTTGCCACCAGTGAAGGGTGAAAAGCGAACATTTCTCCATCCTGCTACTTACACTCTTTCCAGGCAGGAGAGATATCTGTTTTGAAACTTCTTGAATGACGTAAAAGTTCCATAGGGGTATTAATCAAATATCAAGAACATCGTGTCAATGGGAGATTTAAAATTAAAGGGTCTTAAATCACATGACTTCCATGTTATGATGTAAGATCTAATTACTATAGCTTTACGTTTCATTTTTTGCAATAATGTCCACAATACATTAAAAAAGCTCTATTTCTTCTTCAAATCTATATTGTAGAAAATTTATAGACCCTGTGAAATTTCCAACTGCGGAAAGAGAAATTGCCGTCATATTATGTGAATTGGAAATGTTCTTCCCGCCGATATTTTTCGATATGATGGTTCATTTTATGGTTAATTTGGTGAGAGATATTCAACTATGTGGTCATGTACATTATACATGTATGTACCCCATTGAATGGTATATGAAGATTTTGAATGGGAATGTCAAAAACTAAAGTCGTCCAGAGGGTTGTATTTTGGAAAAATATATTATTGAGGAAGCCATTGAATTTTGAACCGAACACCTGTCTGGTGTGGAAATCATTGGCCTACCGAAATCTTGTCACACAGAGCGGCTTGAGGGTGAAGTATTTTCTATAAGAGAGGTTGTCACAATCAATATTACAGATCGAGAGCAGGCCGACCTTTACGTTTTGCATAACAGTTTCAACGTTGAACCATATGTTCAAACCCACAATGAAATTCATAGGCATTTGAATCCTTCTAGGGCTGTAAAATGGATATCAGATGCACATAATAGACTGTTTATAGGATGGTTTCGAGACCATATTTTTAAGCAGTTAGATGAAAATACAGACACAATTTTAGAACGACTTCGATGGCTAGAAGGAGGAGAAAGTGTGTACGTATTATCTTACAAAGTTTATGTAGTTAATGGTTATACATTCTATAATAATGAACATGATGAAGACAGTACCATGCAGAATAGTGGGGTTAAACTTGTGGCTGAGGCGATGCATGTTTCCGGTGCTAAAGGCAAAAATCCAATTTATGCAAATATGTCATACTTTGGAAACATAAAATGAATATGGGAGTTGGATTATACGAAATTCAAAGTGATGATTTTTCAATGCAAGTGGGTTGATAACAGGAGTTCTGTTAAAATAAATGAATTAGGATTCGTGAAAGTTGATTTTAGTAAGGAAGGGGAGAAAGATGAACCCTTTATAATGGAATCACAGGTAGTACAATTATTTTATGTTCCAGACCATGCAAACTGAAATTGGTCAATTGTTCTGTTATCGACCAAAACAACTGAAGGGTCAGATGAAAGTTCAATGGAGATTGAACCTTTTATAGGGACATCACAATCATTTCGTAGTGGTCCCAATATATATGGAGTTTTGTATGTCAGAGGAGACCACATTGAAGGGATTTACATAGCCGATAGAGGATTCAAATCTCTTCAGCCTTTAAATAAAAAAAGAGAGTACAATAATCAGGTTATTTGTTTATTATAATATACATTTTGTTACATTATGTTATTATCTGTTCACTGCACTTTTTATGTAATCTAAATTAAATATTAAACCACTTTTGTAGATAATTACTTTTTTAATTACGGATGTGCCCAATCCCGAGGTACAAAAGGTCTCTCAACCAGTAGCTGGTGGTCCCACTACAGAGCAACAACAGGTTTCTCAACTAGATGCTGGTGGTCCCAGTGCAGAGAAACAACAGGTTTCTAAACCTGTTGTTGCTGGTCCCAATTCTGATGCTAGCGCTTTGGGGAAACATATTGATGCTAATTATGATGAAATGATATGAAATGAAACCCTGAAAGCACAAAAAAACAAGAGCGTCATAGTTTGATAGTGTTAACCAAAATCCTTAAGTCAAATGAAAAAGGCATAAAATTTGAGGTGGGATGGAATAAGAGAGGCAAACATGTTAACCCCAACAGAGCCATCTTTAGTAGCTACATTGGAGTAATCACCCGGCAACACGTGCCGATTGATGTACAGTCGTGGTACCATGTTTTCACCGGGATGAAGACACTAATGTGGGAATAGATTATGGTAACATTATGATATCATTTTTTTAATTTATTAAAATAAAATAAAATATCAAAACATTGAATTACTCTTTATCATCCATTCCAAAGTGCATTTATAGTAGATTCCTCGCACAAGGAATATGTATTAAGAGTTGCAGGAAGGATTCATAGAGGTTTCCGCACAATTTTGATGAAATATCATCTTAAAGATGCAGAAGGGAAAATAAAGCTGCACCCACCTCCTCTTTATGCACACTTGATATCCCAAGAAGTGTCGGATGCGTTTAGCAACCGTCGTGGGGAACATACATTTCGGGTACATTGTGTGGGGTAAAACGTTGTTTGCCATTTACTTGTATTCATCACTCTGATTGACAATTTTTTATTTATGAAACAACAACTGAGTGCTGAAAATAAAAAACACACAACAAAACCAGCATACCCTTACCGTAAAGAAAGGATGGGGTACGCTGCACTTGAGAAAAAATTGGTACGTCCTTTAAATCTACCCTACTAGTTGTATGTGACATAAAAAAACACCATAACCATGTTTCCCTCTTTATATGCAGATTGATGAATCGAAATCGAAATCCATATCTGTCCCACACCCTGTTCTATGAAAGGAGGCTTGTGTAAATTAAGAGGGTATACTGATAGATGAAAACACACAAAAAGTGTGGGAAACATGTGTAAGTATGACATAATATAAATTTTATTTGATTTAAATCACTATTACATTAAAATAACTACTTATTTTTCTATATTTTTTATTTGAAATAGTCACAAGAATAAAAAACAACTACACCAGATGCAGACATACTTTCAGTAGCCTTGAAGTAGCCAGAACAGTATGGTCACGTTAGGGGTGCTGGTTTTGGGGTGACACCCCGAACATATTTTCAAAAACAAAAACAAGCTGAGGATCAAAATGAAAAAATTGAAAATCTGCAAAAACAATTATCTAGTTTTCATAAAGAATTACAATACTAGAGAGATATGATAGAAAAATTGATGGAGGAGAGGAAAAGAGAAGAAAAAACTCAACAACAACCCGTGTGTGACGATCCTGCCCCACCCCCACCAGCTTTGAGGTGAGCCATTCCACTAAAAAACTTGACTTAGATGAGGTAATCAATGTTTTAAAAATTGTATCTATGAAATGTGATTTATATTTACATTGATACCTTTCCTGTACTAATATTACATAGGGTAAAAATGACTGTGATATATATCTATCAACTCCCACCTATCACCTTGTAGCGAGGGCTACGGTGTTCAATACGCAAAAGGACATGCTACACAACATATAGCTTCCAAAAGATCATCTCTGAGTGTCAATTAATGTATCTAATGAGCCTGGTACCGAGCTTCCAATTCCAAATGATGATGACAATATTCATACGGTTGAACAATCTTTTGGAACATTCATCGCATGGCCGAATGTTCTTGTAAAAAAACATGTCAACAAAAAGGTATCCATTTCAAATTTATTTTTGAAGCTGGAGCTTTAACATTTAATGAAAAAATTTCTGAACGGATGAATGTTATTACACAACAACAAAGATTGTGGAGTGAAATGAAATATCAGCTCAAAAATATCTCAAGGATCAACCAAACGATTGAAGCGGTCTACTGAGAGAACCTTCACCCCACCCATTCTATATCCATAGTTAATATCATTGCAGGATCATGTGGATACAAAGTTGAAAGACGGAAATACTCACACAGTTGATTTTGAAAAATATATATATATATATATGGAGAGGAAACATCATATTTCATTTGTGTGTAAAATGTAAATGAACTCCTCAGGTATGAATGGTTAGGTTCCTCAGTTGTAAATGTATACATGAGGTATTTTTTCATGATTTGATTTTACAAAAGGTGATATACTCTGATAATTATGACTAAATACCTTTTATATTTGTCACAGGCGTATATATGAAAAACAATTGAAGGGATATCCCCATCAAAAAAAATTTGGACTCGTTATTCCTCACATAACCTCTTCAAAAGATGAAATAGATTCTGATAAAGAGGCTTCAATAGTGTCATCCCTGCTCAAATCGTTTGAAAAAAAAATACGGATGATAGACACTTTTTAATACCAACAATGCAGGGGTAAAACTATACAATTTAAACATATCAACTATATTTTCAATTCTTTATTTACTTATTCCTTTGGGTATTTTTAGGAACCATTGGATACTGATTTCAGTCAATTTGGATACTCCAAAGATTTTTTTTTCTGGATACAATGCATGAATATCCAACAAACCGACCACGCATGATGGCGTTTGTTAATATGTAATACACTAGATGCAACATTTTAAAACTAAAAATCTAGTTATACAATTTATGTTATATTTTAATGAGGATTCTCTTATGATAGGGAGGTGCGTCAATATTGTCTAATGCATAGAATGAATATAGGACCTAAGGATAAGAACGCCTACAAGATCTACAACTGGAAAAGTATCCTGGTATATATAATAAGATTGCACTATCCAAACACATATCAAAAGAAATTACTTATTATTTTCCATGTTTCTGAAGTGTCCAAAACAAACAAATAGAAAATACTGTGGTTATTATGTTTGTAAATTTGTGAAAGAGATCGTATTTGTTCAACAAACTAACATCCCTGACTAGGTATTTTAAAAAATAATTACCAGTTCATTTAAATAATTTATTAATCCTTTGTGTATTTATATTTTTTCAGTACTACCATGACTGTTGAAAAAACTCATATTCAGAAGATGATATAGATGAGTTTAGAAATGAATGGGCAGCATACCTGATGGAAGATTGTACCCAAATAGGATAAAGGTGAATTCCTACTACTTATGTTATCTATAAATGATCATTTATTATCCTCCAACCTTTTTTAGTGAATAACCTTGGATGATGAAGAAATGGCATATTAGAGTAGATTGTGATACAATGAACACAATGACTTCCTTCAATAATTAGATAGGATGATTTTTGAAGAAAAATGATCCAATATCCAAGTAGGAATCTTAAATTTTATGTTCACACCCTTGTTGATTAAATAGTTTGAGTAGATCGATCCCTTCGATGGATAAATACCAATTGTGGATTGAGAATGCTCCGATTTATTGAAATCTTAATTTTTTACTCAATGTTTTCTATCCCCGGATTCATATTATTGATCTTTGAACAAATCAATATTGAATTAAGGAATTTTCAGTTAGATATAGGGCCTAAATATAAATATTGATGACATTAAAGTAGAGGGATCAGATTCAACATGAAAAAATAGTATTTGAGAATATGGAGAAAACCCGACTACACGCTATGTAAAAGGATGAACACATGGTGTGTAGTTGGGTCCATGTAGCCCCATGGACATGGTCCATAGGTGGAGTGGTACCAGACACCATTTGGTTCCTCTCACACGTCACGTACCCCTTGGTTCATTTTTAATAAATTTCAATGTTTTGTATCTCATTTATTTGAACTTGTATTTGAGAACATGTGTTGTTGTTTGACTTGCACAATTATTTCTAGGTAGATGCATGAGATAATGGGTATCATTGAGGGACTTTTGGAACTGTTGGATACTCTTCTTCCTTGAATGAGCTGTAAGATGGATATCCCCTTACCCATTGTTTTCAAAGGCGCACGGCGCAATAAGGCACAAAGGCCGCTTGGGGATGTGTGTGCCTTTAACAACACTGCCGTTACAATATAACTTGGGATTATTCTAACTAAGTATATATATATATATATATATATATATTATCTGTATCCAAATATTGGATTTGGTTACTCTCTTACCATTGGAGGTAAAGATGTGTAGGGTATTCCACTGCCTTTTCAGAATTTGGCTATTATTCGCATGCTAGGTAATCTCATAGGAAGTTATTTATGTTCTAATTCTTGAACGGAAGTTGTGTGTTACTCGATTAATCCCTAGGTTTGTGTGGAATTTGATGCTTCCCGGATACCTTTTGATCACGTATGGATTACAATTGGAGGAGTATAAGTGAAAATAGTATGTGGTTTATGAGGACTGGATGGATTATTGTTCTGTTTGTCACCGCTTGGGTCATTCAGTGGTGGTTTTCAATAAGGGAGGGCCCTGGAATGAAAACTGGTTGAGGATTGTAGAATTAAGGTTGTGGCTGGTCTTGGCTCTGTTTGAGTAGAAGGATATGTCCTGAGTAAGGTGTTGGAGGTTGGTGCGAGGGCAGTACCTGTTCTAGAGGAAGAAAGACCAGAAGGAAGTGGCAGGGAGGCTCAACCTACAGTGGTGGCTGATCAGAGGGAGGAGAGGAGGTCATTAGAGAGTTGGTCGAGGATGGCCAGAGAACTGTGGCGATTTTTGGCAGGGTGAATGCCTTGGATGGGCCGGTGCTGGTTGCTGAAGGGGATCGCTTCGAGGAACATAGTGAGGGGGAGGTGACTCCAGTTCAACTTGAGATAGGGGGGGATACAGGTATGGATATATCATCCATGCCTTTTATCCCTTTAAGCAACAAGTTTGAACAATCATAAATCATTTATTATGATTGAGGTGGTTCACTTCCTAAATACCTCAGGGAGTTTCTTCCCCTAGGATATGATCTCCTAATAGGGATACCCATGTCACTCCGTACTTACATTGGTCTTGTCTACATAGATATACACAATATAAATAATGAACATTAAACTCATACATAGTGTAAAAACCCTATTTGAGCATCTTTTGATTGAAGGAGAGGATGATAGGTTGATGTTTCTGACCTTCAAGATGATCCTATTGTTTCTTGAAATAATATTCAAAACAAAATCTTGACCATGATGATTATGTTATGCCTTAGATTGTGGATAAACACTCACCTATGATTTTTTTTATGAAGTGATAATTAAAATAAACTATGTCACTAAATAATATCTATTTAATCCAATTATGATCGAGGGGTAATGTGTGTACATTGAACTAGATTTAAGAATATGATATTCAGTACCCTATTTAAAATAATTGAATTTGAGGCTGAATTTATTTCACTGGTTTCTCATGCATTAGATTTAATGTGACAGGTCCATGATACTCTATAGAACTATGGATTAAAGAACAAGATTTTTTATAAACCAAGCGTGTAATTACCCACATAATTGTGGGTTAGAAATTACCAAAGGGAAATTGAATTTTCATTTATTGATGGTTTCATTTTTTGAACAAGGTCTCGTGTTGGGTTATTAAGATTTTTAATGTCTCTAATTGGTGTTTCAGACATGTATTGGGGCTAGAGGGATGTCATTGGGTTTTGAGAGGATATCAAAGATGATTCGGGTAGTCAATCTATTGAAATGTAGTAGAATTAGGTTACTAATAGTGTGATAGGGTAATTCACAACATGAATTCATTTAATAGGGTGATAATGGTCGTGAATGGGGAAAAGGGTTGAAGTAAGGTTTTGGACCGAAAATATAGTGATGTCACTACTTAGTTTATTTCATGTAACATGATTTAAAGCTTATTTTTATGTGGGTGATGGGTTTATAAAGTATAAACCTCCTCAGGTTTCTTCATTTGGGCACCAAGTTCTTAGGGGGTGGCCAAACCCCATTCCCCTCCTTCCTTCCCCTTAGACCTCAGTGGATTATCGGTTGTTCGTCATTTCGAATCAATGTGGTATCTTCTCCTACATCTTCCTTGCTTCTCTAACATCTTGCTCAACGATTTGAATTAATTTTTTAGGGTTCTAGGAGTAATTATTATACCATATTATGGATCAATCATTATTCTTCATTGGACTTTTATATATGACTCTTAGAGCATGTCTCATAATTTCATAAACTAGTAATCAATCGTTATTTGATGCAGATTATATTTTGAGGAAGATTTATTTACGGGTTTTCAAAAATTTAGGCTTAATTTTTCATAAATTTAGTAATATAGATTCAGGATTTAGTGTTTTCTATTCTTAGGGGTGCATCAGGAGTGGATCACACCTAGTTTCTCAGCATTCTGAATTTATTGGATTACACGATGAGTTTGGCGCCTATTATACCATGCTGGATTTTTGGTTAAAATTAACTAATTATGTAATTTAATGTGTTTGGACATTAATACATGTGATCATGGACTCATTTGTGGTTGGTATGAACAGAAAATAGTTTATTGGACTTCTGGATGAGGTAAGGGCATTGACCTAATTGTGTCTCTTGGTTAATTGGTTATTTTATGTTTTGTGACTCACTAGTATAATACCATTTGGAAACCCCATTAATTAAAACATATTATTAGATTACTTTTAACATAAAAATACATTAATTAAAACCTATATATCTTGAAGCTTAGTGTCTTTGTGTATTTTTCTACCTAGAAGAGATCAACAATAGTAACCTATCATCCTCCCTCGGGTTGCCTTCTCTTTTATAGTTCATGAAGGTCTCTCTTATACATTGAATATATAATTTTTTATATCCTCATTAGGTTAGGTAGTTTTTACATCTTGTAAGAAGATTAGAAAGGTTTCTCTCCTTTAGACCCTCCTATGGTTGGTCTACAATCAGGTGCTGAAAGACCTCTTCCTTCTATAAGGTGTAGGCCTTAAAAAAGGCATAAATGGAGTCATTTTCTAGAGGGGTATCCCGATCGAGTATATTTATAAGAAGGAGTCTATTTTAGAGGTAAATATCAATATGAGTATGAGAATTATATCTGAGTCCATAACTATTTGTTTACCAGAAGAGGAATTTCCCCTCTGATCCCAACTGAGCTCCCCAAGTCCTCCTTCTCATGCCGTTAATCAGGAATAGAGTGAGGTGAATCCTGTATGTGTGCTAAGTGCTTCCCTTTCTATTATCTAGGTATATGGATATGGAGGTCTATCCCTACCCACCGATCTGATTACTGAAACTATTGTGTAAGAGTCCGGGTGCTTCTTTCTCTATGCTATCTTTTATAGGCATTCATTAGTGCATTTCCTTTGTAGGACTTCTCCCCTAGTATACACCACTCTTTTTATACAATCTCTTTTGGAATGGAATCTATCTTTGAATCTAATAGGATGTACATATCCCAAGATTAGAAAAAATAAGGATGAAACCATCATCTAGGTATAACTAGATTGAGTCCTCTTCTACTATCTATGCATCCCGGTAGTTTGCTACGAATCTGAGTAAATAAGGGTCTTGTTTCATGAGTGTTTTTCATTTCTTATGTAGACAAAACAAGAGATCATATATCTTGGTAATGTTCTTGGGTCCCCTATGTGACATCATAGCCTGAAATCCTCATGAAAGTCCCCACAATCCACAAACCATCCCACAAACATTTAACTACCCAGGTCATCACATCACAATGGGGAAGGAACTCATGCTCTATAGTCATCTCTCCTAGACCTATGAACTAATGAAAATAAATTTTGTAATAGGTAACAATTGACATTTTATTAATGTATTCTTTCATATTAATGTTTAATTTATTTCATTATTGTATTACTAACATAATATTTGTTTTCTTATGTAGGTTATATCTTTATCCGGAGTTTGAATGCTTTGTTCGGAAACTGCCACCATGGACGACAATTTGTTAGAGCGGATGGATGCAAAAAGGATGGAACATCACTGTTTTTTAATTGTTTATTGGATAATTATAATTGTAACCAAATTAAACATTATTTGAAATGTATATATCAGTCTGTTGTTTTGTATTCATTATTTCAAGTAAATGTATGTAGCATTTTTTTCCTTTTGTGCTTTGTGTGTGGGTGTTGTTTGTGCTGTGTGCAGGTGTTGTTTGTGCTGTGTGCATGTGCTGTAATGTGTGCAGGTTCTTTTATTAAATTAATTTTTACAAGAGGATATATAAATTATCATTTCAACTATCAATATTCATTAGAAAGATTAAATGTTTTCCAACATCATGCTATTTTTTTATAAGTATTAGACAACAAATAAATTAAATTATTTATGACACAACATTGATGTAGTATATACCTCATTAATAAATGATTTAAATAAATGATATTATAAATATTAAAATAACATCCAAAACCTGTTTAATTGGTATTGAATTAATTTATTTCAACTATGAGTCATCTTATCATCGACTTTAATTATTTTATGTTCCTTTAGAAACCTAATATAATTATATAATAGAATAATATTTTCACACTTTCCTAAAGATCCCCTCCTCCCCCTTATAAAAGGACACCACTTCTAAGAAATTCTTCACACTTATCAAGACTTTTGGATTGTCCAAACTCTGCCCAATTAAGCTCCCTACATCCCTCTCATCCTCCTAAAAGCCTTACCTTAGGCAGAAGGCACTTCAAGAAGTCCTTTTGGTTCAATCCAAAGGATGTTACCCAAATTAAAGGTAACAGGTCCTCTTAACTTCTTTTATTTTATTTTTATTCTCCAACCCCTAAACTCTTTTTATTCCATTATTTTATAAAAAAAGTATCCTAAATATACTAGGATGTTGTTATGAGATGTATTTTAGCTAAACATACACACACCTCCATCTAATGGGTGAAGAACATACTGTTTCTATGGATGACAAACAAACGCCTCACAAAATGATGATTGTTCCATTATCTTCTACCGCAACTCATGGTGGTCATTTAGATGGAACTGTATTTATATATGATATATATTATGTTTATATTTTCTTTATTCTTTTTTATTTTACATTTTTATCATACCTTTATGGTTTCCATTATGGGTAAATGCGATAATTTCATTTGCGGAAGTGCGGACTACCGCCTCCTCAAAGTGATATGAATCATTAATTCCATATGTGGGACGTATAAAAAATGGATTTAATGATATTATATATGATATTATACTGTAATTATAAAATACCTATGTATCATTATGTTTTAATACCATTAAAATCAGAAATATAAATGAAAGTAGCGTTCATGCGTACACACGACTTACTGTCTCCATGAACGGTGCATTTCATTTCTTACCTCCAAATATTATGTAGTATTATAAATACATGTATATACTGGATATATATTATATATATTATATCTAAATTATGAATATAATTCTGGATATAATAAAATTTTGACAATGTGAAGAACATGTAATTATATGAAGTCCATTTTTGACTCAAGTACCAAATATAGACAAAACGATCATTATTAACTTAAAAGATTAGCTAATTTTTATAACATTGTAATAAGTGATATAAAAGGAATAATAAACCTGAAACGGTTCTTATGAAAGTATAAATTAACATTAGTTTATTCTTCAGGAAGAACAAGGAACAAATGAGTCAAGTCGGACACAGGGTAAGGGATTTCTTTTCTCACTTTTAATTCCATGAGATTTTCATTGTTCGCCACTTATTTATTGCATGTGGTGTATTGTGTACTACCTTTTGATATATATTATCATTATTCTCATTATATTGATGGTATTTTGTGATTCATTTTGTGGTTGTTAACTTTGGGTCATACGACTCGATTTATTACAACGTGGTAAGGGGTTTTCATCTTAGTTTTTATCCCCATGAGATTCATGCTATATTTGACACTACTTCCATTTGTGTGGTGTATGTACTTCCCATGAATGTATTCTTTGTGTAATATAATTTAATTTATCAGTATTTACATATTCATTGCATGATCCTTCTTTCATGGGGTGTATGTTTTGTAAGTTACCAAATCAGCAAGGGAACCTTTCACCATCCTCTTTTTTTCAAAAGACTTCTTTTTGTTATGTCTATTAATTTACATCTTATTATGTTGGTATATGTTCTTTTATATCCTTATTGCTGTAAATTTTATTTCAATGTGATGATATACCCCTTTTTTTCTTATCAACTCACTTTCTGGATTTTAAAGTGAAGTCGTTAGGTAGTCAACATTTTTTAAGGGAACTTCTTAACCCATTTTCAATTTTTCGGTTAAACATATACTTCTTGAATATGTCATCCTATGAATATGTGTGAATGACCTCTAATTGTTTAACTATTAATATCCAATTATATTGGGTGTATTTTTATTTGTCACACAAAATTATGTAATTGATTTATCCTTAATCAATGGATACCATATTTATAAGGGATTTCATCCCAATTTACATTCATTTGAGACTTCATTGTTGATATCCAACATTTCACGTTGATATAGTGTATATACCATCTTTTGGCATATTACATCATGAATACCTTTATTCTCAAGATATTATAAAGTCTTTATTCAAATTGTATTCCTCAATTTTTTGTATTCAAGAATCTCTTATTTGGTTAAGAACTCCTTAACTAAAATATCATTTTAAGGATTTATTCTTATAAATATTTCTCATTAATGTCGATGTTTTAAAAATGGGTTCAAGGATTTTTCTACATGGACATTATTATTTTAAAATGTTAATTCTATTAAATTATTCAAAGTGAGTTGGGAAAATTTGATTCAAAAATATGTTTTTTAAATATTTTTGAAAATGGTTTGATAAAACATTGATGTTATCGATATCTTGAAATAATATATTGTGATTGCAAAAGAAATGTTAACAGTGAAATGTTTATATTGGAATATTTTATGTGCAATTATTTTAAAATGGTACTTGGACATTTTATGGGGGTTTACTTGATTAACCAAATGATGGGTGGTGCCGTGATAAACCAGGATGAGTGGTTACGTTATAACCTCCAATGCATTGGGTATGGATGTCAACCGTATGGCTATTCCATTTAGTGATATTTGTGGAAGTCGACTATAGGGATATTCCACTTATAAATGTTTATGTCCCAAGTTACATTTTTATATTATGTGTTCTTTATATGGGTTCTATGGTAATATTTTAGTTACAAAAGTGTGAGTATTGATCTTTAATTTAATGAAGAGTATTTACTACTTCATAAAGTTGAAAAGTATTACTTATGATAAAGTATTCATGGTTTACATGTTGTTTTAAAAAACTAACAGTTTTCTTTCTTTGTGTATCCCTTAATGAGATTTTTATGATCATCCCATGTTTTTGAAATGTTTTTTATAGGACCTAAAGTGGAATAGGGTCAAGGATGGGATCAAGAAAATGTCATGTTTTCTAAAACATGGAACTAGACATGACTTGTTTTTCAAGAGTTTTTATTTTTTGAAAAAATGGAAACTGTGAAGATGTGTCTACATGTATTTTTTAAGTCTTTATGTATATGTTGTGGCCTAATTCTCGAGAACTCTAAACCTGAAAATATCTTCATTGTGTATTATTCATTTAATTCAATTTTATGTATATGTTTAAGTTCAGGTCCTTATATTTGGTCACATGCTTAGAATGAAACCCAGAACTAACCATGTGGTTCCCTCTATCCATGTGAAGAGGGGGACGCCACATGGTTTTCTTTGGGGATCACATTTTATTCCAATTACTAAAAAGGACATGTGGTTAGCTATGTCCAAGGCCACAGAGTTTTAATCATCCCCATGAATTGTTTACAAAAAATGAACCTGACTTCTATATTATACATTGTTCTTGGGAACATTAGTACTAACCGTGATCCAACAATTCCCCATACACGGAATGAAAAAATTTATCATTTTCATGTAATGGACCCCATGTCACTCTCATGCCATTTCCCACTTCTCAAAATGATTCATATTAATCAACTCAATGATAGTCAAATATATATTAAAAAATGTACCTCCTTACACAATGATCAATTATAGTTTACCACCAACATAGGTGTAATTTTTTCCAGACTATGATTATTGAACATAATTTTGTGAACTATATCAATAATAAAATAGTAATGTGATAATAGATAAAGTAATATCACATGATTCATCTAGATATAGATGTCTAAAATTTTGTTACTCAATAATGGGTTTTTTGATGCACTATATATTTCCTACGCATCAAAGAAAAAGATCCAATGTTGAAAACCAATTGGGGGTCTGATATTTCACACAAAACAAAACATAGAGAATAAAAGGAAAAAATAGTGGAATATTACGTGTTGAATGGGAGGCCCATCCCACGATGATCAAGACATGGTGGATTTTTCTATAGTACAATTTGAGGTATGAATCTTAAATATAACACTTTATAAATGTGGTCTAATAGAACCCATGAAGAATGTATAGAGAAATTTTGGTAATTCCTCTTGACTATAATCCACTAATGTAATACAATGAAGTAATTGGTTTAGGACATCAACAATTATGTAGGAGATCATCTTATGACATTAAATTCCTATATATTCAAAGTGAATATAACATTAAAGGATTAGAAAATAAAAAAAATAAGTCATTGGGTCGATCAAATGTGGGATTACCTTTAATAACAATATATAATGAATTGGGTGGAAACTATTGGGATTGTGTTTGATATTTAATTATAGAGTACCAGGAATTCTCATGGAACATTTATGTTTAAAAAAATAAAAACAATCAATATATTAATGATTAATACAAATCATAAATTCCTATTAAGAGAAAAGGAAAATTAATTTAGAAAATATGAATTATGGATCAGGGCCATTTATTTTACATACACCACCAGAAATCCATTTTTGATTGACCTAATAGACTCTATATTTGCATTTCATAATGATCATATTTTATTTATTTAAAATAAACTCAAAATGTTCATCATTCCATGGTTCATTTTATTACATAAACGTTGGATTTTTATAAAATTAATTTTATTAGCTATAATTAGGTAACATTGAGATCCTAATGGGAAAATGGTTACTGGTTCCATTTTTTGGGTAATAGTACCCCAACATATTCTTGTTCAAAAATAATAATAATTTAATTTAATTTTCATCTATTAATTTAATTTTTATATAAAATAAATTCAAATAATTTAATTATTAATTTATTAAAATAATATATTTCATGATCTCGGGAATGACCATGGTTCATTATAGATTTAGTAGTGTAGTTCCCCTAGAAATATCTACCCTCGGGATACTATAAATTTTTATAACGTACTTTTGATAATTAAGGGAACCACATTTGAGAAAAATTTAATAATTCAAGATTATTTCATGTAATTTTCATGGTCTATGTATGGTGTTAAATTAATTAAATAACCTCATCTATAATATAAATTTTTATTGACACTCATAAATTCGGAAAAACCATTTCTATTATCATTGTTAGGCCCAAAATACACACCAGAATTTACCTGGTCCATGGGTTTGGTTGATAATCATTTGAAACTTACTAAGATTTATGAATTCAATTAACAACTTGAAATTAAGTGAAATATATATTGAAAATCAGAATTAAATTGTAACACCCTGAGGTTTTGAAATTTAATTTTTCTGAATTAATTTATCTTTTTAATATTTTTGATATCACATGACACTAGAAATATATATATATATAAATACATATATTAAAACACTAATTAAAAAATTCCATCAACAATCTATTCAATATTGTCTTCTTCATGATGAAATAACAACATGGCTTTCACTACAAGCAAGACCAACTTGGCATATGATTCATGCAACACATAGTTTCAATGAAACACAAACACAGAGATATATATATATATATAATTAATTAATTAAATGAGATGATTTCCCAAAAATTAATTTTTATAATGTAATTTAAAAGAATAAATTTCAAATATTTTTATAAGTGTTTTAAATAAACCAATCATATTCATAATGTAATATATCATTCTTTAGTAAAGTCCTTCTATGTTTAAAAACATCATTATCTTGAATGAACCACTTGTAATAATGAATTTAATTTTTAAAACCTTTTGGAAAAAAATTCCAAAAAATAATCTTTATTTTTTTATACATATCATATAAATTATCCTCTACTGAAATATTGTGATTTTTCTAAGAAACATCCTTTTTTTTATGAATAGTAAAAAATGATTCTTTTTAGTTAAAACCTTTTTTTTTTGAAAAACTAATTACTAATGATAAATTCTATTGTAAAAAATTTTAATGTAAAATTATATAAATATTACATCTATAAATACTATTTAGTTTATTAAAATAAATTTCACTTTAAAACTGAATATAAAATCATTCCAAGATTTCAAAAATGTTCCTTCATTAAAACCCCATAATTTCATCTCGCCTACAAGATTGTAAATAATCTTAATTTTTACACTTCTCTAATTTGAATTTAAAAAATATTAAATAGAAAATTTTTTCCATTATAATAATTATATTCTAATAATAACATTTTTTTTGACCAAAATGATTAGTAAAACCGAGTAAAACTAATCAATGAAGTTAAGGCCAAATTAAGATTAATTATGGACTAAACCATAAAATTAATGGATCAAACAACCTATAACATGTAAAAAACCGATTATATATCCATAGTTAATCCATAAAACTTATATTCATTAGTTTTGTTGGATTTTTATGTCTTTTTCTTGGTATGAACATGTGCACACCTAACTTGATTCTTAAAAATCCCTATGAGTCCATTTTCACCCCTATTAAAGGCCACCAACTCTACCCATTCCTCACATGTCTCAAACATATATAGTTATTACAATAACTACCCATTCATCCTCCTAATTATCCAATATTCTACCTTAAATCTTACTGTTGGTCAGAATTCCTCTCACGGATGACTTTTTGGCATAAATCAATATGTGTCACCAGATTAAAAGGTGACATCTTCTCAAAAGATCCTTTCCAATATTTTCATTCTCCACCAATCCTGTCTATTTCTTTAATTATTATGTGATAAAAATAGTATCATACATAAAATAGGATATGTTTATGAAAATTTCATGACCTACAATTACACAAACCTCCATCAAATGCATGTTGAACATACTGTTTTTGTGAACAGTTAACCGGTGCCTCGTGAAATGATAACTGTTCATTAATCCTTTACAACCAAAAATGGTGTCCATTATGATGGATACTCTATTTATAAATGTAATATATTATATTTAATGTGTATTTACTTTTATTATTTTCTTTTACAACAAACACCTCTATAATTTCCATTTAGCGTTGTTATTATAATCTCATTCGAGGAAGTGTGGACGGTCGCCCCCTCAAAGCGAAGTTATTTATTCACGCACCACATGGAATGTATTAAGGATAGGATTAATGAAAATATATGAAATATATGATATTTTCATGATACTAAAATAATGATATAAATATACTTATATATATATATATATATCACTTACATACAGTATTTTAATACTATAATAATTACTAAAACAACGTTCATGTGTACGTACGACTTACCTTATCAATAAATTGTGAATTCCATTTCATACTCTTATATTATATAGTATATTTTAATAAAAATGTAATTTATATAAATTAAATTTATATCTGTTTTTTCATTATAGAATAATGATATATGTATTAGGACCAAAGATGTAAAAAATTAAGACACATGCAAAGAACAACGATAATATTACCCATAGTGAAACCATTACTTAAGATTGTTAAAAAGAAGGTTGTTTCTGACGCTTTTTCCTGGGCGTGCATGAATCCTTCACACAGAGGTTGCGCTTCTGTTACCTAGCATTCCAGATTTCCAAAGGTGGGTGGCATCTGCTCCTTATTCGGGGATGTCTTCTCCTTGATCGAAATGAGATGATGGGTTTTCAGTTCTTCCTTCCATGGATTCCTCCCCAGAGCTCGTCACTTAGTACAGATCTCCCTTATAGATTTAACACGTAATTCGTGAAGATCTTCTTGGTACCATATCATCATGGTAACAAGTTAATTACGCCTCTTCTGTCACAACCTTCTAAGGAGTCCGGCCACGACAACAACCTTCATTTAGGAGAGTAGTCACGTTGGGGCATCACTAGTGTGTCTTGACACTAGGTATTGCCATGTCTATCCTTTTTCCCTTATTATAGGGCTTCTCGAGGGCGCGGAAGCATGAGGAATCCTACATTGAATGCAGGGAATTGTATTCCATAGGTGAGTATCTGAGGTTTTCCTTAGCTTCCCATGTGTAAGATAGGGTATTCCACAATTTTAACATCCAGTGGAGAAGGATCAGAATGATCGGAACACTAGCTAGAGTGGATCAGACTGAAGAACCATGTAACATCCCAGGTAAATAAAGAAGAAAACATTTTCATATTTATTAATATTTGTGAATAATTATTAATTTTACTTAAAAGGGGTTGCTATGTTCGATAGTGTACCCGATACGCAACAAAGAGATTCTTTGAAATCTTACGTTGCACACAAGTAATAAAATAATATTATTTTAAATGGTAGTTAACACGTAGCTGTTGTATTAGAGGGAATGAATAGAAATAACTAAAATATGATTATATATGTTTTTTAAATGTTTTTACATTTATCCAATAAAATATTAAGGATTAAAATATGAAAAGAATTCAATTTTAGGCATTGATACTCTAATATTCACTAAAAGTTTGAACTATCCCCTTTTGATGGTGAACCATCATTAAATATAGTTTTGGTCACCCTTATACATTCTTTGGACCAAATAAAATTCTTCTTTAGAATTGGGACATCAAAATTTACTTTGTGTAATGTTTTGGTATTTTTTCGATGAAGTTCATTTTTTTAATGAATAGTGAAAAATGTTGTATTTTAATTCAAAACCTATTTTTAATCTAATTTGTTTATATGATTAGATTATATTATGAATTGGTTTTAAAGTTAAATTAGAATAAATGTTTACCATTTAATCCAATAGTGGTCTTTGGAATTAATTTCACTTTTAAATTGGACTTAAACTAGTGTCAATCTTTTGATATATATTGTTTCATAAAAACACGCTATTTGTTATAACAACGGGAATTAATTATTAAATTAATTAATATAACTTATATGTTTTTAATTTTGTAAAATATACATAATTTTGGAATTCAGAATATCAAATATAGCTTAGGGTGAAGTTTTGGTATTTTTCTGAAAAACTTCAATTTTTGATGAATAGTGAAACCACTAAGTGGTACTTAAAAAACTGATTTTTCATTTAAATGAAATTTTACCACCTCAGTGTTTTGAATTTAAAAAATCCGACATACATGGTTTTCATTAGTAAGTAAAATTTGGTTCAATGGGATTAAAATAATTTTTTTGTGAATAGTATCTTTAAAGTTTATTAATCGCGATTAGAGGTAATTAGTGTAGTTTAAGGTAAAAATAATGTTTTAATAATATTAAATGACCTAGACACATGTCCTAGCCTTATAGGATGTGTCATGGAATACCAAAGAAAACCCATGGGTCAACTTGGGGACACCATGGATCCACTTTGGTAGAAAATGACATTAATAACGTTTTATTTAATGTTAAAATAAAAATGTCACAAACATGAGATGTTTTACTAAACCAATTTTTAAATGGGTTATACAAGTCATAATTTTGACTATAAATATTAATTGGAAATATAAAAAGATTTACTACATCATGATTGTTTTTTTATAATTTTTAGACATTAAATAAATTAAATTATTTATGACACCATGATAATGCAGCGATTACCTCATTATTTAACGATTTAAATAAAATGAAATGATAATGTAAAATATAAGACCTATACTTGTCAAAAACCTATTGGATGGGTGGATTTCGAACCCTTATCACCTTATCCTCTAAATTTATAATTGTGGGACGATTTGTATCCGAAAATCATTTTACAAAAAAGTATCTTTTCTTAACTTTCAAAGAGTGCCCCTCCTCTCCTCTTATAAAAGGCCCCCACCTATACCACCTTACCCACACCTCTAAAGAATTTGTTTCGGCCAATATCTTCTCATTTTATCTCTCCACATCTCTCTCCTCATCATTGAAGCCTTACCTTGGGCAGAAATCTCTTCAAGGAACCCTTTTGGTTCAAACCAAGAAGAGTTACCCAATTTAAAGGTAGTGTTTTCTCTTGTGTTCTTATGTTTTATTTTGCTTCTACAACCCCCTAAACTCTTTTTATTCCTTTATTTTGTAACAACACTAGTATCTTCAATATACTAGGATGTTTTTATGAGAATTATTAGAGATACAACTACACACACCTTCGTCTAATGGTTAAAAAACATACTATTTCTGTGGTTGGAAATTTTCTGCCTCACAAAATGATGATTGTTCAATCTTCTTTTAACACCTTTCATGGTGGCCATTAATATGTCACTATATTTATATATGATATATAATTTGTTTTTTTACTTATGATTCTGTATTTTTAATTTGTGGCATACCTTTCTGGTTTCCATTGTGGGTAAACACGATAATTTCATTTTAGGAAGTGCGGACTACCGCCACCTCAAAGTGATTTGATTCATTAATTCCATATGTGGGACGTATAAAGGATAGAGTTAATGTTATTATATATTATGTTATACTGGAATTATAATATACCCTTATATAATTATGATTTCTCCCCATTAAATATGAAATAGAAATGAAAGTAGCATTCATGCGTACGTACGACTTACCGTCTCCATGAACGGTGCATTTCATTTCTTACTTCTAAATGTTATGTACTATTATAAATAAATGTATATGATGGATATATATGATATATATGATATCCAAATCATGAATATCTTTCTGGATATAATGAACCATTGACCACATAAACAACAAGTAATTGTAAGAAGTCCATTTTTAACTTAAGTACCAAATATCGACAAAATGAACTTTATTAAATTAAATGATTACATAACGTCTATAACATGGAAATAAGTTATATTAAAGGAATAATAAACTTGAAAAAGGTTCTTAAGCAAGTAGTAATTAAATTTAGTTTATTATTCGGGAGATTCAAGAGCAATCAAGTCACATCGGACACGTGGTAAGGGACTTCGTCTCAATCTCCTTTCATTGAGCCATATTTTGTTTTATACACATCTTTCTTTTATACAGAGTATAAACCCATTTTACTTTTAATTTTATTCAAAAAAAATCTTTTTATACGAAGTATTTTACTAAACGACAAAAAGGAATGTTTCTTTTAACGTACACGGTGACAACGGCCTTTTCCGCCGCTGTGAGTATTATTTGGTCTTTGGCTTCCTCAACAATCCATAATGTTTTTAAAATGAAATAAATACCATATACTCTTTTACGTATTTTGGTATTAGAAAGGTTTTTATAATGGATTTTTTTATGTCAATATATTTAAGTGATATATTGTGATTGAAATGTGGAAATGTTTTATTTCTTTCATAATTGTTATGATTTTATAATGGTACTTGGACATTTGACGGGTGGTTACGTGATAAACCATATGATGAGTGGTGCCTTGAATACCGGGATGGGTGGTTACGTTATAACCTCCAATGCATTGGGTATGGAAGTCGGCCGTATGGCTATTCCATTAAGTGATATGTGTGGAAGTCGACCGTAGGGTTATTCTATTTAAGTATGTTTATGTCCCAAGTTACCTTTATATGTTATGTGTTATTTATATGGGTTTTATGGTAATCTTTTGGTTACAAAAGGGTAAGTAATGATATTTTATTCAGATAAGAGTTTTTACTACTTCATAAAGGTTAAAATTATTACTTTGATAATGTATACATGGTTTACTTATTGTTTTGAAAAAACTAACAGTTTTCATTATTTGTGTATCCCTTACTGAGCTTTTTATGCTCACCCCAAGTTATTTTGAAATGCTTTTCACAGGACATAATGTGGAATAGGGTCGTGGATGGGATCAAGGGAATGTCATGCTATCTAAAACATGGAACTAGACATATTTCTTTTTAAGAGTTTTTATTTTATGGAAACTTAGTAGAAGTGACTACTTTGTAATCTTTTGAGATGTAATAGTTATGTCCTAATTCTCTAAAACTCTAAACCATGAAAAGATCCTCAATGTGAATTATTCATGTAATTCAATATTAATTAAGGTTTAAGGCTGGGGCCTTATAGTTGGTATCAAAGGTCGGTTTTGACAACTTTAGGAGTTAGAAAATTGTTAAATTATAAGTTAATTTATGGTATTATTGAAATGATATAGCATTTAAAGATTACTATGTTGCTTGACCTAAGATATTTCTATGTTCAGAATGGTTTTCCACAGAGGAAACTAAGCAGCTATGTTGGTACGACATCAGGAGGAAGACAACCTTCCAAATCAGAAACCTGAGATGGTCAGAATCGAAACTGAATAGTTTGTTTCAGTAATGGTACAGTTGACTCAGACTATAAATGGTGGTGGTATCCATGCATGAGATCAGCCAGATCAACCGAAGAGGAACATGTCAGCGGTGGAACATTTCATGAGGCAACATCCCCCATCATTTAGATGATTATCTGACCCTATGCTAGCTGAAGGGTGGATTAAAGAACTGGAGAAGATTTTTGATGTCATGGAGTGTTCAGAACATCAAAAGGTTAGTCTTGCGCTTTACTGTTTTGAAGGTGAAACTGATCAATGGTGGTCGATGGTGAAAAATATCAGGGATACTGATGAGATTGATGATCTTCACTGGGACGAATTCAAAGGTATATTTCTTGAGAAATATTTTCCTAAGGTGGTTCGTCTTAGGATGGAAAAACAATTCCTAGATTTGAGGCTGGAGGATGACTCAGTGGATGCTTATGAAGCAAAGTTCACTCGACTGGCAAGGTATGCTCCAAACTTCATACGATATCTTGATAGTAAAATCAACAGTTTTTTACTAAGGGTTAAATCCAAGGTATCGAAGGGCTTTAGCTTCTCGTGAGATCAAAAGTTATGAAAAACTTTTTCGATGTGTGGAGAAGGTGGAAATGGAGTTTGTCGATGATCAGGTGTTCTTTGACAAACAACAGAATAAGAGGTCCAGTTGGCAGGAAAAAGGGAAGAATTCATCAAAGAAGCAAGGAGGTAAGAAAACCAGATATCCATCCTATGAAAAGTGTGTTAAAATGAATCCTGTAGAATGTGTATCCAGGTCTGGAAAGTTCTTTTGGTGTGGTAAGTCTGGTCATATTGCTCGTAACTATAAGGAAGATGATCAAGCAGGCAATGAAAAGCCAGCAGTAAGATGTTTTAAGTGTAATGAAATGGGTCATTATGCAAATGAGTGTCTAATGAAGAACTCAACTGAGGGAAAGCAGCCAGACTACAAGCAGAAAGGGGTGGTGAAATCCTTTGAAACTAATTCAGTAGATGTTGGCCATCGAATGAAGTAGTATCAGGTACACTGTTTGTTTGTTCAGATTATGCCAATGTGTTGTTTGATTTAGGGTCTACACATTCTTTCATTTCTGAGAATTTTTCTAGTAAATTGGAAATTCCATCTCAAGATATGAATCCTGAACATATGGTAAAAACACCCAAAGGGAACATTGAGACAAAAAGAAATTATAAGAACCTTCTTATCCTTGTGTGCGGAAAGAATCTACCAGAAAACCTTATTGTTTTGCCTCTAGTAGAGTTTGATGTTATTTTGGGCATGGATTGGCTTTCTGTTTATCATGCTAAGATTGACTGTAGATCTAAAATGGTTTCTTTTTAGAAATATTTTCAGTTTTTGTACAAGAATGAGCCCTTGATTTTGATAACATATCATGATGTTGAAAAACTAGTAAAAGATAGAAATGGATGTTACCTTGCACATGTTGTTGAAAATAAAGGAACTGTTCTAATTAATGATGTGGCAGTGGTAAATGAGTATCTTGATGTTTTTCCTGATGAGTTTCCTTGTATTATTCATGATCGATAAGTTGAATTTACTATTGACTTAGTTCCTGATTCTAAGCCAATTTCAAAACCCCCTTATCGAATGGCTCATGTTGAACTTTTAGAGCTAAAGAAACAATTGCAGGATTTATTAGATAAAGGTTCCATTCAACCTAGCACATCACCATGGGGTGCTCCCGTCTTGTTTGTTAAAAAGAAATATGGTTCAATGATACTTTTCATTGATTATAGAGCCTTGAATAAAATTACTGTTAAGAACAAGTATCCTTTGCCTCATATCAATGATTTTTTTGATCAGCTCCAGGGAGCTTAGTATTTTTCGAAGATTGAATTGAGGTTAGGGTATCATTAGTCGAAAGTAAAAGAACCAGACTTACTGAAGATAGTGTTCCGTACTAGATATGGCCATTATGAATTTTTAGTTATGACTTTTCGGTTAACCAATGCACCTTCTGTATTCATGGACATTATGAATAGAATTTTCCATGAGTTCTTGGATAATTTTGTGGTTGTTTTCATTGATGATATTTTGGTGTTTTCTAAAATTAAAGAGGATCATGAAAGTCATTTAAGGGTTATCTTTCAAACCTTAAAAGAAAATAAATAGTATGGAAAATTTAGCAACTGTGAGTTTTGGTTATAAAAAATTTCGTTCCTTGGCCACATTGTTTCAAAAAAATGGCATAACTGTTGATCCTACTAAAACAAAAGTTTTTGAAGAATGGCCAAGACACAAAAATGTAACCAAGATCCATAGTTTTCTTGGTTTGGAAGATTACTAACAAAGGTTTGTTGAAATTTTTTCACGGTCATCTAGTCCAATGACTAAGCTAACTCGGAAGGTTGTTAAGTTTATCTGGACCAAAGAATGTGATGATTGTTTTCAGGAGTTGAAAAAGAGGATTGGTGAATGCCCCAGTTTTGGAACTTCTTTACAGGAATGGTGAGTTTGTTATCTACAGTGATTCTTCATTGAAAGGACTTGGTTGCACCCTAATGCAGAATGATCAGTTAATTGCTTATGTTTCACGTCAGTTGAAAACTCATGAGGTAAATTACCCTATACATGATTTGGAATTAGCTGCTCTTGTTTTCACTTTAAAATTTTGGAGGCATCATTTGTATATAGTAAAGTGTGAAATATATACTGATCACTAAAGTTTAAAGTATATATTCACTCAGAAATAATTGAACATGAGACAGAAGAGATGGTTGGAAATTAATCAAGGATTATGATTGTACAATTCATTACCATCCGGGAAAAGCAAATAAAGTGGCTAATGCTTTGAGTCAAAAAAGTAATGATTCATTAACCATGCTACGTTTGGAACGAGATCCTTTGGTTTTTGATTTGATGAAATTTGGAATAGAATTTGTTGGTGCAGGAAGTTCTTCTATTTTGTTTCAGGTGTCAGTGAGATCATAACTATCAGACAGAATTAAGCAAGCACAGAAGAAAGACAGTGGATTGCAGAAAAAGGTAGAGCTCGTTCAAAAGGGTATGTTGCCTGAGTTTAACATTTATAATGATTTTGTTTTGAGGTTTGGTAAGAGATTATGTGTGCCTTGTGATTCACAGTTGAAGGGTGAGTTGTTATGTGAGGCTCATAGTTCCCCGTTTTCAGTTCATCCTGGCAGTACTAAGATGTACAGAGATCTGCAGGAGTATTACTGGTGGGATGGAATGAAAAGAGATATTGCCGATTTTACTTTGAAGTGTTTGACTTGTCAACAGGTTAAAGTAGAGAGGTAGTTAACGAAAGGGATGTTGCAGTCATTACCGGTGCCAGAGTGGAAATGGGAAAATGTATCTGCGGACTTTGTTGTGGGATTACCGAGGACATCTCGAGGTAATAATGCAATCTAGGTTATTGTTGATCGATTGACTAAATATTCTCATTTCCTTCCTATTCGAGATACTTTGTCTCTAGATCAACTTGCTCGGTTGTATCTTAAAGAGATAGTTAGGTTGCATGGAGTTCCCCTCTCCATTGTATCTGATCGTGATCCCTGGTTTACTTCTAACTTTTGGAATGTCCTTCAAAAGTCATTGGGTACTGAATTAAATTTTAGTACAGCTTTTCCTCCGCAATCAGATGGGCAGTCAGAATGAACAATTCAGACCTTGGAGGATATGCTACATGCTTGATCTATGGATTATTAGGGAATTTGGGACCAACATCATTCTTTGGTTGAGTTTTCATATAATAACAGTTTTCATTATAGTATACAGATGGCTCTGTTTGAAGCATTATATGGGAAGCAGTGTCGAACTCTGGATTTTTGGGATGAAGTAGGTGAAAGGAAGCTGATGGGACTAGAATTGGTAGAAGAGATGGCAAAAAAAGTTCAGTTGATTCAGAAATACATGCGAACAGCTCAGAGCAGACAGAAAAGTTATACAGATAACCGGAGGAAGGATCTATCTTTCGAGGTATGTGATCATGTTTTTCTCAGTGTTTCACCATAGAAAAGTTTGATGCGATTTGTTAAGAAAGGAAATATGAGTCCAAGGTTCATTGGACCAAATGAAATTCTGGAGAAAGTTGGATCAGTTTCATACAGAGTGGAATTACCTCCGATTTTATCTCAGGTACACAATGTTTTTCATGTTTCAATGTTGAGAAAGTATATGCTAGATCCATCTCATGTTTTGAGCCTAGAGGTAGTTCAGTTGGAAGAGAATCTCTCTTATGAAGAAAAACTAGTCAATATTCTTGACCGAAGAGAGTAAGTATTGCAAAATAAGGTAATTCACCAGGTAAAGGTTTTGTAGAAAAACCATATGGTTGAAGAGGCAAAGTGGGAATCTGAAATGCTATGAAGGATAAATACCCCCACTTATTTTGATAAGTGAATAAAATTGTGAGGACGCAATTCCCAAAAGGGGGGAAGGATGTAACATCCGAGGTAAATAAAGAATAAAACATTTTCATATTTATTAATATTTTCGAATTAAATATTAGTTTTACTTTAAAGGGATTTCTATGTTCGATAGCATACCCGATACGCAACAAAGAGATTCTTTGAAATCTTACATTGCACACTAGTAATAAAATAATATTATTTTAAATGGTAGTTAACACGTAGAATTTTTATTGGCGGGAACGAATAGAAATAACTAAAATATGATTATATATGTTTGCTAAATGTTTTTACATTTATCCAATAAAATATTAAGGCTTAAAATATGAAAAGAATTCAATTTTAGGCATTGATACTCTAATATTCACTAAAAGGTTGAACTATCCCCTTTTGATGGAGAACCGTCATTAAATATAGTTTTGGTCACCCTTATAAATTCTATTGGACCAAATAAAATTCTTATTTAGAATCGGGACATCAAAATTTACATTGTGTAAATTTTGGTATTTTTCCGATAAAGTTCATTTTTATTAATGAATAGTGAAAAATGTTGTATTTTAATTCAAAACCTCTTTTTAATCAAATTTGTTTATATGATTAGATTATATTTTTAATTGGTTGTAAAGTTCAGTTAGAATATATTTTTACCATTTAATCCAATAGTGGTCGTTGGAATTAATTTCACTTTGAAATTGGACTTAAACTAGTGTCAATATTTTGATATATATTGTTTCATAAAAACACGCTATTTGTTCTGACAGTGGGAATTAATTATTAAACTAATTAATGTAACTTATATGTTTTGAATTTTGTAAAATAGACATAATTTTTGAATTCGGAATATCAAATATAGCTTAGGGTGAAGTTTTGGTATTTTTCTGAAAAACTTCAATTTTTGATGAATAGTGAAACCACTAAGTGGTACTTAAAAAACTGATTTTTCATTTAAATGAAATTTTACCACCTCTTTGATTTTAATTTCAAAGATCCAACATACATGGTTGTCTTTAGGAAGTAAAATTTGGTTCAATGGGATTAAAATATTTTTTTTGTGAATGGTAACTTTTAAGTTTATAAATCGTGATTAGAGGTAATTAGTGTAGTTTAGGGTAAAAATATTGTTTTAATAATATGAAATGACCTAGAAATATGTCCTACCCTTATTTTATGTGTCATGGACGACCCATAAAATCCATGGTTCAACTTGGGGAACCCATGGAGCCACTTTGGTAGGAAAATGACATTAATAACTTTTTATTTAATGATAAAATAAAAATGTCACAAACATGAGATGTTTTACTAAAACAATTTTTAAATGGGGTTATACAAGTCATAATTTTGACTATAAATATTCACTGGAAATAGAAAAATATCTCCTACATCGTGATATTTTTTTATAATTTTTAGACATTAAATAAATTAAATTATTTATGACACCATGATGATGCAGCGATTACCTCATTATGTAACGATTTAAATAAAATGAAATGTTAATGTAAAATATAAGACCTAACCTTATAAAAAACCTATTGGATGGATGGATTTATAACTCTTATCACCTTATCCCATAAATATATAATTTTGGGACCCTTTTTATCTGAAAATTATTTTATAATAAAGTATCTTTTCTTAACTTTCCAAGAGTGCCCCTCCTCTCCTCTTATAAAAGGCCCCCACCTCTACCTCTTTACCCACACCTCTCAAGCCTTTTATTCGGCCAAGCTCTGCTAAGTTTATATCTCCAAATACCTCTCCTCATCCTTTAAGCCTTACCTTGGGCATAAATATCTTCAAGGAACCCTTTTGGATCAAACCAAGAAGAGTTACCCGATTTAAAGGTAGTGTTTTCTCTTGTGTTCTTATGTTTTATTTTTCTTCTCCACCCCCATAAAATCTTTTTATTATTTTATTTTGTAACAAAACCAGTATCTTAAATATACTATGATGTTTTTATGAGAAGTATCAGAGCTACACCTACACACACCATCGTCTAATGGTTAAAAAACATACTGTTTCTGTGGTTGGTGATTTTCTGCCTCACGAAATGATGATTGTTCAATCTTCTTTTAACACCTTTCATGGTGGCCATTAAGATGTCACTCTATTTATATATGATATATATTATTTTTATTTTTTCCTTATTCTTATTTATTTTTCATTTTTGGTATACCTTTATGGTTTCCATTGTGGGTAAACACGATAATTTCATTTTAGGAAGTGCGGACTACCGCCCCCTCAAAGTGATTTGATTCGTTAATGCCATATGTGGGATGTATAAAGGATGGATTTAATGTTATTATATATTATTTTATACTTGAATTATAATATACCATTATATCATTATGATTTCACCCCATTAAATATGAAATAGAAATGAAAGTAGCGTTCATGCGTACGTACGGCTTACCGTCTCCATGAATGATGCATTTCATTTGTTACCTATAAATGTTATGTACTATTATAAATACATGTATATGCTGGATATATATGATATATATGATATCCAAATCATGAATATCATTCTGGATATAATGAACCTTTGACCACATAAACAACATGTAATTGTAAGAAGTCCATTTTTGACTTAAGTACCAAATATCGACAAAATGAACTTTATAAAATTAAATGATTACATAACATTTATAACATGGAAATAAGTTATATAAAAGGAATAATAAACTTGAAAAAGGATCTTAAGCACGTAGTAATTAACTTTAGTTTATTACTCAGGAGATTAATGAGCAATCGATTCACGTCAGACACGAGGTAAGGGACTTCGTCTCAATCTCCTTTCATTGAGGCATATTTTGTTTTATACACAACTTTCTTTTATACTGTGTATAAACCACTTTGACAATTAATTTAATTCAAAAAGAATCTTTTTATACGAATCATTTTACTAAATGAAAAAAAGGAATGTTTCTTTTAACGTACACGGTGACAACGATGTTTTCCGCTGCAATGAGTATTATTTGGTCTTTGGATTCCTCAACAAGCCATAATGTTTTTAAAATGAAATAAATACCATATAATCTTTTATGTATTTTGGTATTGGAAAGGGTTTTTATAATGTATTTTTTTATGTCAATATATTTAAGTGATATATTGTGATTGAAATGTGGAAATGTTTTATTTCCTTTATAAATGATATGATTTTATAATGGTAATTGGACATTTGACAGGTTGTTATGTGATAAACCATATGATGGGTGGTGCCGTGAATACCAGGACAGGTGGTTACATTATAACCTCCAATGCAATTGGTATGGAAGTCGGCCATATGGCTATTCCATTAAGTGATATGTGTGTAAGTCGACCGTATGGTTATTCCATTTAAGTATGTTTATGTTCCAAGTTACCTTTATATGTTATGTGTTCTTTATATGAGTTTTATGGTAATATTTTGGTTACAAAAGTGTATGTAATGATATTTTTTCAGTGAATAGTTTTTACTAATTCATAAAGGTGAAAAGTATTACTTTGATAAATTATACATGGTTTACTTTTTGTTTTGAAAAACTAACAGTTTTCATTATTTGTGTATCCCTTACTGAGCTGTTTATGCTCACCCCAAGTTTTTTTGAAATGTTTTTCACAGGACTTAATGTGGAATAGGGTCATGGATGGGATCAAGGGAAAGTCATGTTATCTAAAACATGGAACTAGACATGTTTCTTTTTAAGAGTTTTTATTTTATGGAAACTTAGTAGAAGTGTCTACTTTCTAATCTTTTGAGATGTAATAGTTATGTCCTAATTCTCTAAAACTCTAATCCATGACAAGATCCCCAATGTGAATTATTCATGTAATTCAATATTAAGTAATGTTCAAGGCTGGGGCCTTATAAACCCCCTAGAGGGAACACCGATGTCAGGGCCAGCATGTGGGAAGCTTCCCGAATGCTATGGAGGGGAATGGAGAATGAAATGGAATGATCCCACCAGGATGTGGCGGCCCGGGTAAGAATCAGGATGGATGGTGGCTTTGGGCATGGGTCTCGAAGAGACATCCTACGTATCCCCATGGTGGGGATTCAAAGTCCTCATAGTTCGATGATTTGGTGGGACACCAGAAGAGGCGACCCGTGAGAATGAACGTGTTGATGGGACACAGAGGAGGTAGAACCTCCGGGTTAGGGCATGAGTGTCCCAAGACACGTGGGCTCAAAAGAGAGATCAAGATGAGACATGAGTGATGGGCTTGAGCCTCATCAAGTCCTCCTACATATCCATGTGGTGGGGAATCAAAGTATTCATAGTTTAGGTGGTAGATACAGTTTAACTTCACGCCAGACAAGAATGGGGCATACACCCAGAGGCGGCCCATGATGGAGAACCGATGTGAATGGGGACCCGGGGTCTAGATCGATTGGGGCTTACACTCTGAGGCATCCTAAGGTAGAAATGGGGCTCGACACACTGACATAGAGATGGTTGGGGACATGGGTTTTTCTGTATTGAACCTCGTGCATGCTTCCTACGTACCATGTCTTAGCACGGATCAAAGTCCCCGTAGTTCGGGTTGGATGGGGCTTATGGTCTGAGACGTTCAATGGTGGTGGGGCTTGAACCTCTTGGAGGATTCTTATGTACCATGCCTTAGCACGGATCAAAGTCCCCGTAATTCTGGTTGGATAGGGATTACGCTCTGAGACGGACCAAGGTGGTGGGGCTTGAACCTCGTGGAGGCTTCCTACGTACCAGGCCTTAGCATGGATCAAATTCCCTATAGTTTGGGTTGGATGGGGCTTACGCTCTGAGACGGCCCATGGTGGTGGGGATTGAACCTCATGGTGGATTCCTATGTACCATGCCATATCACATATCAAAGTCCTCGTAGTTTGGATTGGATAGGGCATACGCTCTGAGATGGCCCATGGTGGTGGGGCTTGAACCTCATGGAGTCTTCCTATGTACCATGCCTTATAACAGATCAAATTCCCTATAGTTCGGGTTGAATGAGGATTATGCTTTGAGATGACCCATGGTGGTGGGTTTTGAACCTCGTGGAGGCTTCCTACATACCATGCCTTATCACGGATCAAAGTTCCCGTAGTTCGGGTTGGATAGTTTAATGTCATGCGGGACGGGTTAATTTTGGGCTTACGCTCTGAGACGGCCCACGGTGGTAGGGCTTGAACCTCGTGGAGGCTTCCTACATACCATGCCTTAACACAGATCAAAATCCCCGTAGTTCGGGTTGGACAGTTTAACGTCATTCGAGATGGGGGAATTTGGGGCTTACGCTCTAAGACAGCCCATGGTGTTGGGGCTTGAACCTAGTGGAGGCTTCCTACGTACCATGCCTTAGCACAGATCAAAGTCCCTGTAGTTCGGGTTTGATGGGGCTTACGCTCTGAGACGACCCATTGTGGTGGGGCTTTAACCTTGTGGATGCTTCCTAAGTACCACGCCTTTACACGGATCAAAGTCCCTGTAGTTCGGGTTGGATGAGGATTACGCTCTGAGATGGCCCATGGTGGTGGGGCTTCAACATCATGGAGGCTTCCTTCATACCATGCCTTAGAAAAGATCAAGGTCCCCGTAGTTTGGGTTGGATAGTTTAACATCATGCGAGACGAGAGAATTTGGGGCTTACGCTCTGAGACGACCCATGGTGTGTCATGGTCGATGCTCACTCTAAGCTCACAGGAGTCATGCTCGGTGTGAGAAAAAAGAGGTATCATAGACCTAACGATCACATCGCGAAGGGTGCATCTGTGGGAAGTGAAAAGGGGATTATGTGTTGAGCTGCCCATTGTGTCGGGACTTACTCCAGGATGGAGGCCTGAGGGAGACAAAGCGCAGCAGTAGAGGGATTTGGCACCTAGAAAGAGAGGATGGGCCCCATTCCCTATCACGCCCTCCGCTGGCCTTGGCACCGAGGCAGTGAGGAGGGGTAGGGGTGTTGCCTCCTTGCAAGAAGGCTATGGGCTTACACCAAGGTGGTTTCCCTTCCCCGCGGTAAAACTCCACTACAACAAGGAGGATATCATCCCTTGTTAGGGGTGATCCCATCCCCATGTAGACGAGTCGGCGTGGAGAATATCTGAGGTGAGGGGACCCTACGTGCGAGCCACGGGGCCATATCACAGTTTAACATCATGTGTTGAGGAAGAGATGCTTGGAATTTTAACGTCCTGTAGCTTGGACGAGGTGGGATTGCTCCGCACCCCTAAGACATACATAACCAGTACCCTATGCTCCTTGTGTGAGGGAAGGCATCAGCAAGGCCGTACTGAGGGGGTTCCATAGAGCGAACCATCGAGGGGTCCACGTTTTCATGGCTATGCGAAGAAGCAATAGTCGTTAGCTTGCCTATGCGAAGAAGCATGATCCGGAGCAACGCAACGAGAAGGATTTTCCAAGGGACATTGAATTTAATTTGTACAAGCCAAGAATTTTGTATGGGGAAAACATATATGATGCAGATGCTCGGGGTGCACGAGACACCTCCGAATGGCACCCAGAAGGAGGGCATCGGGCATTCACACAAGAGGGCGCCCGGGGAGCACCGAGGTGAAGGGCGCCGAGAGATTGTGCGCAACCCTTGGGGCTTGTGCTAAATAAGGGGGTCTGGCCTGAAAAGACCCAGGTTAGCACATAATCAGTGTTTCTTGCGCGAAATAGGGGGAGGGGACTGAGGTTTTGCACATGACTTGAAGGGATTGCACGCAAAAGAAGGGGTGCGTGTGCAAAGGAAGGATTACGCGTAGCTTGGCTGGCTTGCGCGCCCTGGAAAAGGATTGCGTGCAAGGGGAAGACCCCGGAGGGGGTTGGAGTTTAGTATAATCCATGGGGATCTCGTGCGAAGGCAGATCCTGGGGTGACTCAGAATGAAGAAGAACCATACATGAAGGCTATATTGCGCGCGTGCAGAATGCCGATTATGCGCACGAGAGGCGGTTCGAATTCTCCCCCACTAAAATGAAGGGGTCACCTTCTATTTATAGGCATCTGGTGGCGCAAAATTCAGGGATGCTCGAAGTAATTGCGCGATGGAGGCGGTGGCATGAAAGTCCAACCACGTAGGACGTGTGTGCAAATTTATTTCGCGCTGGGGTCGGGACTCTTCGCGAATCCCAGTGCTTTCCGTGTGGGACATATTTTTTCACGTGCTTCACCTTTTTTTCCACACAACACCCCCAGGCTCTCCAGACCGGGCCTCCAAATCCGAATATGACTTCTCTTTCTTGTTTTAGAACATTCTCTAGCACTTACGCACGTATCGGCATCTACAAACACCCCCCTCGGAATTGGATCTGTGTGGGGTCACCACGATCGAATTCCAATGGAAATGACGAAATATAGGGCTTCGTTATCCCCCATGCGTGCAAAAAACCCGAGTGGTGCACAAAACTTGTCCATGCGAGGAATAGGCTTTTCACGCTAGCACAGAACTCAGGTATCAAATATAAAAGTGGCCACGGGTCCCATGCTCCGTGTGCCTTTTCTCCCACGATAAGCTCTGAGATCTTGTGCGCGAAAATTTCTTCCATTACTACACGAAAACCGCTCAGCGGCGAGTAATTCCACCATGATTTGGATAGACTTTCTGCACAACCCCGGGACCTTTCACACAGTCTGCTGATTTTCCACGATGGACTCTCAGATTTCACACTAGACTCCCAGATTTCACACAACACTCTTGAACATAGATGAAAGAAAATGGCTGCAAACCGGGCTAATGACGGGGAGGCCGTTACCCGCAGAGTTGATATGATTGTGAACCCGGAGGTTTATGGCAGAAAGAGGGTTGTCTCCAATAACAATACCCTCTTCAACATGATAACCCCCTTCCAAAAAGAGTATGCCTTGTCTGAGAATCTGCCGTTGTAGGACTTCGGCATTATGGAGGAGGTTCCCCTGTCGGGTTTTGAGTTTGATACACCGCGATCATGGGTGACCCCCGAAGATGACGTTCCTTGATACAACATCACAAACAATGGTCATCCTTCCAGAGAAACTAGACATATGGATGTCTATGTCCTGAATCCCAGGACCAGGACCGTTGCTGGGGGTGATCCTGTTGTGGAGAGCTCACCAGCCTTGTAAGCGAGCACTATCCATCAGAGCAACACTAACGAGAGCAAGGGTTGGCTGCAGGACTGGGATCCGCGTTCTGGAGGCAAATTCACTAGTGAGTGGGTCTGGGCGTACTAAGTTCACCACACATGCGACCAATTTGGGGCTGAGCTGCGGCACATTGGTTTTTTTGAGGTAGTGTGGACATCACAGTTTCACTTCTACCGGTAGCCTGAGCTCGGGACAGAGTTATTCACCCGGTGGTCCCCTGACACCAACACATTCCATATTCAGCATGGGGAAGTCTACATCAGTATCTGGTACATCCAATGCATCGGGGTCATCCCTTTGGAGGGCCATCAATACGATGAGTTCCGCCCACCAATGAACATCTGGGGTGACAGGTCTCTAACCCCCATACTGATGTGGAACCTGCTAGAGTTTTCCAAGAATAATTTTAAGGTCAAGGAATTCCTGAAGGACATCACCTAAAAGGACTATTTCGGCCTATTCCTGGAGATGTACCCGAAGGTCAAGATTCCAGGACCAGAAAAACGGTGTCCAACCGCGTCTCAGAGGAGTAAGAGCAGATCCTACTTGAGGATCCTAGAGGCAGGCCAATACCACTCATGGGGCTATAGCATCAATGTGGCCCAGGACCCGAATGTCTGGTATGCCGGATTTCTTTCCATGTTCCTGAGCAGATGGATCTTACTGGTGCGGGACGTAAGGATGGGTGTCCGTCTAGCGACTCTGGTGATGGCGGGCATCATGGCTGCCAACAAGAGGTTCAACCTGGGGGGTCCCCATGCTGGCCTGGCTGTATGCCATATTAGGATGCATCTCAAGAGGGTGAATGCCTAGGAGATTATGTGTCCCCTTCCATATCTTCCATGGATGGGTTGCAACTCACTATGGCAGCTATACCTTCCCAAATTCCATCCATCTTTCGGGAAATGTCCTGCGACCCTCTCTGCTGAATATTGTGGGGGTCATGAAGACGATGCTCAATGAAGAGGGAGTGCAGATCTGGATTGGTAACCATGACAACTTCACCTTCATCCCATTCCCCACCCCAAATGGTCAGCTGATAGATGATGGGAAAATCTCACTTGTGCTGAAGTAGTACTTCCAGAGCATCAGAGGCGGGGTGCTCGTGGCCCGGATTGATGGGATGATTTTCTGCAAGCCTTACGTGCCGTGCAGGTTCGCTAGGTAGTTTGGATACCTCCAGTGAATTCCGAAGAGAGTATACACATATGTCAGGGAGGAGAGGCATCCTTGTGTTCTTCGTCAGCTGTGGCTGATGTTCACAACCTACGGCTTCGGCGATATCATAACGTTTCCTCCCACTGGAGTAAATGCTGACCTCTCGACCGAGTATGCTGAACATTGGACCATAGCATACCCTAAGGGGCTTTTGCGGAAGTGATTTGGGTGGCTCAAAGTTGTCAGTGAGGAACATCGGTGGCGAGAGAGCAGGCAGGGTGCCGCTAGTGGAGGAGGACCATAAGAGCCTCAGGAAATGAGGCCTGGACAGGCCGGGACCTCAGCAGCGGGGGCGTCGCATGGTGTGGTCGCGCCCTCATTTCCTGGAAGATGAGGGTCCCACAGAACGGCCAGAGATCTTCCTGGGAAAAAAATAAGACACTTGCTCCAACCTTCCCAGGATGCCATCTTCCCTATGCTATGGTCATCTTGGATAACCCTATGACAGTCAATGAGTATTGAATCCCTCTAGCAGAAAATAGTGCGAGATGGGATCCAGCTGCCGGAAGTCGGGCTTTTCCGTGTCGCTGACAGAGTTATATTGCATCGACAACATGCATACCTAATAACCATGGACACATACGCACGTCAACGGGGTCAACGTGTGGAGCCACCTCTCTTGGTGAATGTGCTGCTCAGCCAGGAGCATTATCCGGAAAGGATGCCTCTGGGGAAAGATGGCAACGACGATGAGTCGGAGAGTGGCGAGGCAGGAGAGGAGGAAAAAGGGGAAGGGGAAGGTGAAGGAGAAGGATAAGGAGAAGGAGAGCCCTATGGAGAAGGGTCGCAGGGGTCGTCCCACCAAGAGAGTCTCTGGGAGAGAGTCAAGATCATCGTCTCCGATATGGATGTGACCGAGATACTTGAGGTATTATTCAACCATTATCTTCCCCTGCATTCTATTTCCTTTGCAATACTTAACCCACTTCCTTCTCTTACTCAGGAGCACGTCGGCAATGATTGATCGTCTCTGGCCGAAGGAGGAGAGGAAGCATCAATAGGGAAAGGCGGGGCAATGGCGCTCATTACCGAGCTGACAAGTGCTGAGGGATCCCCTGCCACGACTTCTCTCATAGCAGCCTGAGCACTAGAGGTTTTTTCCTTGGGTTCCTGTATGTTCTTTACTTTGATACTGGTACTCACTTTCGGGGGACCCAACTGATCAAAGTGCTACTTTTTTGTGCAATGATCACGGCAATGGAGGCTCGTCAGGCTGCTGATCCCGAACCATCCGCGAGCGTGCCGATGGAAAACATGCCGCCACATCCAGAACATGCCTCCCAAACTGAGTTCGATCCTTCAATTGGTGATCATGGAGCGTCGAAAACTAGTGGCGCTACAGTCGGGTAAGGGCTGGAAATCGACGAGGGTGCCACCAGGATTGAAGGGAGAGAGGAAGGCCACTCAGATGGTGAGGAGCATATTCCCCTGGGAGAAATATCTGAGGAGGGCCCTACTGCTGCTCTGTTGGCTATCTTCACTGTCTATCGGCCTGCTGATCCTGATGAAATTGACGATTCAGATTTGAAAGTTTCCAAGGAGAGTCAGATGACGCGACACAGGGGATGGAAGTGCATCGGGTGTTTCCTCAATCGGCCCCAGGCAGAATGGATGAAGTAGATGTGTTCACTCCACACCTGGATATGCTTCTTGTGTTTAAGAGGGGCGGATGCTCAACATCTTCACCTGACAGTCCGTGATTACATGGCTGAGAAGATGTGTGAGAGCCACTGGCTCGCCGATGTCATCTGGTGCCAGGAGGAGTCGGGGATTACCCGAGCATTTCTGATGGTGGAGCAGGAGGTCCAACACCTCGAGGAACAAGCGAAAGAGCAGGAGGTATTCATCACAAACTCCTCTGAGCTCGAGTAGCAGCTGAGGGTCCAGCTGGAGGATACACCCATACACTTGTCCCTCTTTTACTACTTCTTGTTCTTTTGAACTGTATGTATAGACAAATTTACTTACTTGCCATGTTACTTAATATAATTGTCCCTTTGGTTTAACATGCTCAACCACAATCCTAAAATAAATAGCAATCCATCACTAAGCTCACGTGGGTCTTGAGAAGCAAAGGTGGCTCATACTATCACTTTTTTTGATCGTGGGAGCGTCAACCATGCTTCGGGCATCCAAAATTCGAACCTGCATTCTTGAGGAGAATAGGGAGGCCCATACAAAGGAAGGTGACCTCATACTAATCGATGTATGGTCTTCTCAATGTGCTCTAGCACACGAATGGGGAAATGCCAGGGCATTGGAATCAGTCCAAACATAGGGGAATGAAAAATGTGAATCACGTTTCCCAAATTCAGAACACTATGGGAGGGGCGTGGAAATGAAGGAAGACTGTTGACCGTGTTCGAAACACAGTGTTCCTATTGCATTAGCCTGAAATGATTAAAATAATGAGGGTCGACTCCGAACCATTTTTGCAACACGGGACCTAACTCAAATATCGCCGATCAGTCATCCGGAATGTTAGCCCAGGACATCAGGCGGACCATGGGTTTAGAATCCATACTGTTAGGGGGTCCCTTCAAATGTGATAAGTTTTCTAGAACGTTGGCCCAGGACAGCAGGCAGACCATGGGTCGAGCATACATACAGTTAGGGGGTCCCTTCAAACATGAAACATGATGATGATCCGAATAGAGTAGCACACAAAGCATGGAAAGTGAAGTGGTGGTTTGTTCTAACAGAATCTAACACTCCAAAGATTACGCCACCGTGGTAGAAGCACAATAGGAAGACACATTAATATGATCATGTACCATCCCTATTTTTTAGAAAAGACCTCCCTGGTAAGGGAAATGTCTCTTCCCAATGTAATTATGGGGAATCCCAAACTTGTTTAGGGCAAATGCTATAGTTAGAAAACTCCCCGAGAAGTCAGGCCCATGGGCCGACAGTGAGGAGGGATGGGATTTGGTGATCCCCAGGACTAGACTCGAGACGAAATGTCTCGGAGTTCCTATGTATCCCATAAGGATGGGAATCAAGACACACGTAGTTCTTGGATAGTGTCACGACATGATAAGGTACTCGTGAAAAGGATGAAAGGGGCCTGCAGGACTAGGCCTCGCACTAAAAGAAGCGGCATTTGATGTATCTTGTTTGTCGTTTAGGGTAAATGTCTTTTTTTTCTGTTGAGCGATCGTCCTAGGGTAAAAATTCCTTGCATCTCCACAATAATCAAGTCGTATACGGTCATGTACAGATGGTATGGTAAATGACCAATACCCAACGTGATGTCCTCTATGATGAGGTTGTCACAATGTAGTGTCATTTTTCATCTTGCGGCTGGGATGATATTGTCACAATTTATGGTCATGTGGCAGGACCAAACAACAAAATTTAAATTTGTATGGCTTGGACCTAGGGGAATGCACCTGAAGCTATAAAACATACCCAACGTGAATGTGGATGAGGTCGAAATCATCAAACGCACCTCTGGGAGAGGAGCATCGGGCCAAAGGGCTGGCGAGTGTAAGAGGGTAAGGGGAACGAGATGCTAGATTCCAGTTGAGCTGGACCCGAAATACAATGTCCTGGTGACCCCTATTATCCCTTGGGGATGAGGGTCAAGCTGAGCTTAGCTCTTAGAAAAGATCCCAGTTTATGGTCTTAGTACTCGGATCACGGGAGCCCCGAGAGATGCTGTATTGCAGCTTTGTCTACCTGACGTGCAGAGTTGCACTGAGGGGTAGTGCAAAGAGTGTCACGATTACACCTCGAAATGATGGGATGTGACATAATGTGAATCATGCAACCAACATTGAAGGCCTGAAGGGGCTGGCATGACGAGAGAGGATAACTGTTGACCATGTTCGCAACACATCATCCTATCACGTTAGCCTGAAATGGGGACAAACAAATGAGAATAAAACTCTGACCATGTTCACCATATGGGATTTGTATCAATTTGTTGTCCGAAACCCTTGAGGTCATTGTCCCGTAATGGTAGGAGATCCCTTAGGCGTGGTATCCATGCTGTTTTTGGGGGTCCCTTCGGGTGTAATAGATAACATGGGCCCAAATGAAGGAAGCACGAAGCTTGATAAGTGGAAGGAACTTGCCTAAGTTGAATCTGACACTCTAGGTTCAAGACCAGAGTACTCTGAACACATTGGAGGACCACTGTAAAGGGTCTAGGGACTCAATTCGAGAGCGTCCAAGTGATGGAGGATTCCCGGGAAAGGGGGGGGTGCATGGCGCCAAAAACCCTGTACCACACCTATATATCCCCCCGTGGAGAGGGACAGGCCGAGGGGCCAAGGTGACCGAGAGATCATGGGATATCTATGAGATGGGGCTGGACCTAAAATCTAAATGTTCAAGTGGTCCTACATATCCCATAAGGATGGGAATCAAGCCACATTTAGTTCTTGAAGATACAATTTAACATCATGTGGGACGACATACAACTTAACGTCATTCGGGACGAGCAGTTTAAGGCCATGCGAGACCCTAGGCCAGTTTAAGGTCATGGAGGACCGTGATCCAGTTTAAGGTCATAGAGGACCATGATGCAGTTTAGGGTCATGCAGGGCTATCCATTTTAAGTTCGTGCATGACTAGCATACTTAGGAAAATTATTGCTCGAGGAATTTGTCATTGGTGGGAGGAGTTATACGCTCACCATCCATGGTCACCAGGGAGTATGATCCATTGGGATAAACCTTATGAACAATGAAATTTCCTTCCCACTTGGGCTCTAAATTGGGTGGTTTCCTGCCGGGGATCAATGGTTCCCTGAGTGCTAATACCAAATCGCCTTCCAGGAATGACCGGAGGCGAACCTTCTTGTTGAAAGCTTTAGCCATCCTGCTCTGGTGCCTTTCTAGGTTGTGCAGGGCACAAAGCCTATTCTCATCCAGTGCTTCTAATTCAGCTAGACGGATTTCAGCCACTCTATCCAATGCTTTCTGGTCATAGACCACTTTGGGCAATGAGGGCAATTGAATCTCGATGGATATGACGACCTCTATTATGTACACCAGGGAATATGGGGTCACCTGGGTGGAATTATGAGTCATCGTCCGATAAGCCCAGAGGGCGTTGGGTAGCTTTTCCGGCCAACTCTTCTTGTTCTGACCAACCATTTTCTTCAGAATATTAGAGAGGGTATTATTGAACGCCTCATTCGGTCCATTTTCTTGCACCTGAAAGTGGGAGGTATGGTTGGAGCGAATGTTGTAATTGGCATAAAATTTCTCCAGCTCAGTTGCCCAGAGGTTTTTTCCATTATTGGTGAGGATAGTGTGAGGTACCACAAATCTATAGATGATATTGGAACTAACGAAGTTAGCGATAGAATAGGCCTTGACTTCCTTGAGTGTAATTTACTCTACCAACTTAGAAAAGAGATCCATAGCGGTCAGAAGGAAATGGCATTGGCGAGACGTTACCGGTGGGTATGGTCCCATGACATCTAACCCCCAGACTACAAAGGTCCAAGAGTATTTGGTAGTATGGAGAGGCACCGCTGGCCGATATAAAATGTTATCATGAACTTGGCATGCATGGCATCTCTTGAAAAACTCGATGCAGTCGTGAATCATGGAAGGACAAAAATACCCTAGTCTCCGAATCTGGTGAGATAGTTTCAGCCCATCCCGATGGGCACCACAGGAACTGGTGTGAACCTCTTCCATAACCTGTGGAATCTCTACTCCTTGGATGTAACGGAGGAGAAAACCATCAATTCCGTGCATATATAGGATCCACTCAAAGCTTGGACCACTTTGGAGAGTAAACTGCAGCGCGCGATGTCGGATTTTCTCACGCTCAGCCCGGTCTTATTGGAGATTACCATGTTGGAGATATTCGACCAAGGGTGTTCTCCAATCGGCAATTACTTCGATCACTGCATCTGAACTACCCAGGGGCCCTGATGTAGAGGCACTGGTGGTATGACTATTTACCTGTGGGCCATCATCATCCTCTAGTGTGATGGGCCAAATGACTCTCCGGTGCACCACGTGGATAATCAGATCATCCTTCTCGGGCTCTACAAGTGATGCGGACAGGCCCTCCAAAGCATCTTCTCGACCATTCTGTGACCGAGGGACATGGAAAACCTCTGGCAGAGAGGGTAACTGGGCCATTATCTAGAGAGTGCGTCATAACAATGGTACGATCACAAGCTTCCTGACAACATAGTCTCCATTTACCTACTTGATGACTAGCTTGGAATCCCCTTTCACAAGAAAATGGGGAACGCCGATCTCAAGGGACTGATCGAGACCAGTGATGAGGGCATGATACTCCGCCTCATTGTTAGTGCATCCTTCTGACAATAGGAATGAGTACAAAAGAAGGGCTTGCGCTGGGGTGGTGAAGACAATACTCAGGCCCACTCTGTTGAGCCTAGGACCATTGATCCTCCTATCGGTGGGGCTCCGGGAAGCATCATTGAAGTTCATTTTCCAACATTGTATGACATGTTCTACCGAGAAGATCGCCTCATCAGGAAAATATAGGTCTAGAGACTCGTTCGCAGAGGTTCGATGGGAAGCTAGGAAGTATTCCAATGCCTGTCCCTTGATAGACTTCTAGGGTACAGACCTGATGTCAAACTACTGGAGGATCACCGCACACCGTGCTAGCCATCCAGTCAACATGGGGTGATTCAGAATGTACTTCAGCGGGTCTACCCGAGAGATCAGCTGTACCTCGTGGTGCTGTAGGTAATTCCACAGTTTTTGCATAGAAAATATGAGCGCAAGGCAGTTTTTATCGATGAGGGAGTATCTGGTCTACGTATCGAGGAGCATACAGCTGATGTAGTAGAGGTTGTTCTCTGTCCCCTCATTTTTCTTCTAGGTGTGAAGGGCGCCAAGGGATTGTTCCAAGGCGGTGACATAGAGAATCAGCGTCTTCCCAGAGACGGGTGGCATCAAGACCGGAGGCTGGATAAAATATTTCTTGATTTCCTCAAAGGCTCTCTGTCACTCCTCATCCCACTCATAGGTGGTTCCCTTCTTCATGAGCCAGGAAAAGGGCTTACACTTTCCATCCTCATTCATGATGAATCGGCATACGTAGGCTATGTGGCCTTGAAAACCTTGAAGCTATCGAATATTGATTGTGGGAGGAATCTAGATGATGTCTTTGATCTTTTATGGGTCGATCTTGAGCCTCAGTACCTAACAACAATTCCAAGGATTTCCCGAAGGTGACCCGAACGGCACACTTTAACGGGTTCATCTTCAAGTGGCTGGAACGAAGGGAGCCGAACACTTTCTAAAGGTACTTGAGATGGTCCTGGCACTTGAGAGATTTGACCACCAGATCATCCACATAGCATTAAACCAATGTTCCTAGGATCGGCTTGAATATGTGATGCATGGCCTGCTGATAGGTGGCACCCACATTCTTCAAGACGAAGTGCATAACCTGGTAACAGAGTTTACCTTGAGGTGCCCTGAAAGTGGTAGAATCTTCATCCTCGGGGGCCATCTAGATATGATTATATCCATAGTAGCCATCCATGATGGAAAGGGCTTGGAACCCTGCTGTAGCGTCGATCAAGAATTCTGTCACTGGAAGGGGAAATTCATCTTTCGGTTAGTGGCGGTTGAGATCCTGTAAGTCAATGCAGACTCTAATCTGTCCATTCTTCTTCCTGACAAGAACGATGTTGGCTAAACACTTGGGATACTGGACCTCATTGATGAAGGTGGCTCTAATTATCTTTTCAACTTCGGCCTCGAACATGGCACTATGAGATGGATGCATCTTTTTGGGAGGCTGCTTGAACCCGCGATGGTTTGTCAGGAGACTGAGGAAGTGGAAGGATACCTAAGGATCTAGTCCTAGGATCTCGTCGTAACTCCAGGAAAATACATCATGGTGCTGTTTGACGATGTCTATGTACAGATTCTGCTACTCATGGGACATAGTAACATTGATCAATGTGGGTCTCAGATATGCCTTGCTACCGAGGTTCACCTGTACCAGCTCTTCGACAGTGGTTGAGACACCTTCCTCAAAGGCATGGGGAGCATCCACCATATCTTATTATCTATTTATGGAGTTATAATCCATGGGGGAATCTAGTCTTAAGCTACCAAACCCTGATGGTAGGCTGCTACCGGCTTGTGCAGTTGTGGTCATTGCATTGGGACACTTCGACGCTGTTGAGACCATGTCTATGAAGGGTGTATACCTGATCCCATCTAGTCTCTGGCCCAAGGGGACACACATGATAATATCGAAGCATTAGTGGAGCTTTAGCTAGAGCCGACTTATTCCAGCCCAGTGAAATAGACAAGTATGACGTATTGTCGTTGCCATGAGTCGGACGCCCCGATACATGACGAGAGTGGGGGGCTCCGGGATCACTGGAGCCTAGTTCGTATAAGAATATGAAGTGATCATCCGACGCTGCCTGGATTTGAGAGCATGATTCCCCCTTGTCTCGGAAATGACAAAACACTGCCCCATATCAGGGGGTTGTGGCCTCCAACGGATGGATCGGGAAGATGCAAGCATCATTCAGGCCTACCCAAGGGTGGGTCGTAGTGGCTATGGGCTCAACTTCGCTTCCCTGGACTTGTTTATCCTTGCTCTTGTAATAATCAGCATCCAATTAGAGGGATTAGTAAGAGACGAAAGGAGATGAATCACCTTGGAGTATGCCTACTCGACCGTTAAGGGAGTACTTGAGGCATTGGTGATACGACGAGGGGACCACCACGTGCAGGTGGAGCCATGGCCTACCTATTAATGCATTGTACGTGGTGCCCTGGGAGACAACCATGAATTCAGTACTGGAATCCAGGCCACCAAACTGGGTCTTCAAACAGATCTTGCTAACTGGGGTCTTCTCTATCCTGTCGTATACCTGGATCCTCAAATCGGAGGGAGTTAGGTCATCTTTAGATAACCCTAGCTTCCGCAATGTCCGCATCAGTATGTGGTTGATCCCGGAGCTGGTGTCAACAAGACAACGGTGAACTTCAACACCGTTAAATTGACCGGTGATGTAAAACTGGATAATGTGCCCCTATATGGGGGATCCTTCATCCTCTCCTGAGAATGAGATGATGACCTGGCATTCAGCATCCTCAACTGCTTCAACATGGTAGGCCTCTGTAGCTGCTATCTCTATCTCAAACTGGAGGGGGATTCTTAAATCCTCAGTGAGTGCTTCCCGCATATCTGGAAATATGGGAATGGCTTCAAGGATGGAGAGCCTCATTGGGATGCTGGAGAGGTGCTTCAGAAAATCATACTTCTGCGCCAGGCGCAAACTTCGGCTTACGAGAAGCAGCTTGGCGATTGGAGGCATGACGGACCCAGCCGACTAGACGGGCGACTGACTGGTACTCGGGATATCCCTCTACCTTCTAGTCTAAGCTAGGAATGTCACCATCGGATGAGGATCGGGTGACTAAGATCGGCATGTAGCGGGGTGAAGATTTCCGCGATACAGCTGAAGAGGCTCTGCCTGATCCAGTAGCACGAACGGTAGTGGAGGAGGACCTGTTGACACCGGATGAAGAGGTTGTGTGTGCTGAGTTCTACGCTGGGCCTACTGTCTAGTCCCAGCAGTGTTCACGGCCTGGCTGGAGGAGCCAACTGACGTTCCCCAATGACCCATATTGTTGCGGTTCCACCGACGTTGGCGCCAGCTGGGGATAATGGGGAGGTTCTCCTGGAGCTCCCCCTCGTCAGGAGTCATATAGTGATTTACCAACTCAACAGTCTTAACTGAAGTGTACCCGTGACTGTCACTTGAAGAATCATCCACCACTGGGAAGATTCTAGGAGGGTTTCCAATCTCCGGGGGCATGAAGTTGCTGAGAGTGCGGGATGAAGACGACATTGTAGGAGCGCATTGCTTTTTATTACGCCATCGATGCTTGGTCTTCTAGGAAGAGGCCGGCTGAGATGATGATGCAGAAGTGGTGGCCACAGCTTTTAAAGGCTCTGGCTGGTTCATGTGTCCATAGATAATTCCATGGGAACAGGTGACCGTCTTGTGAGCCATCTAGTTGTTATACTTCTGGAGCATACGATCAGGAACATGATGCCAGGCTCTTTCGCCATTGCTACTACTATATGATCTCACAAAGACACTTGCGACTTGTGTTAGGGAAGGGCCCAACCTGACTATGTTTTTTTCAATCTATTCTTGGATCCAGTACTTGAACACATATCATTTCTTAATGGTGTCCCCTAGGATTCGGTGGTAAGGGAAGTAGTTGGGGTGGTCAGTGAGATGCGCCACTTCTGGATTTCGTCACTCATGAAGTCACAGAATTCTCTGCTCTAAGGCGCTACAGAAGTAGTCGGGGACCTAATCCTCGTTGAACGAGTAGGTCTGATTACTTTTGTCTAGAAAGGGGGCTCTAAGAGACTGACCCTAATAGGGGGCCGGAGGAGCCTGCCGAAAAGGCGGAACTTGATTATCCTGCCTAGGCGGCGGCGGTGTATTACACAAGGGCACCTGTGGATTCTGGGGCGGGCGCTGTTGGGCTAGAAACTATGCCTGTGGTGGAGGGCCTCTACGAGGCTGTGGGGCCAGTTTCACTGGTAGCAACTATAGCTACCTGGGGTCCTCTACTTGGGACATAGAACCGGTCTCGGCTCTGGCAGCTCTCCATGCTGGAATAGCAGGGGGCAGCAGGCATGTCTGACTGGCCTGTTGCAGAGATTCCTCGAGGAGCTGGGCCTTATCCAAAAAGTCTCGGAACCCTCCAGGATAATTCTGAATTATCAGTGAGGGAACCAGTTCCATCCTGAAATTCCCCATGCACATCTTCAGTAATTTCTCTTGAGTTAGTGGCATGTCAAGTGATTATGTGAGCCCCTTCCGCTGGGTGATGAAGTCCCCAACTCTCTCATCGGGCCTCTCCTTGCACCTAAAGAGGTCTGTGATGATCTTCTTCTGGGTGGTAGAGCTGAACTGGTAAAGGAAATTCCTGTGAAGTTCCTCCCATCTACTCATGGACCCAATAGAGAGCTGGTTGTACCAAACGAATGTCGGCCCTTCCAGTGTCTGAACAAAGCAACGGAGCTTGGCAGCCTCTTTCTATGTTGGGGTCCCAAACATAGGTCCACACCTTGAGTTAAAGTGGTCCAGGTGCTGCGGAGATTCCCCAATCCCGTTAAAGTGGGAGAAAGTGGGATTCCCAAATCCCGGGGGTGCTGGCATGTCATCCACCCACGCCGGGTATGGATTTCCATCAGGTGGAACAACCACCTGTCATGTTTCCAAAGCATCGAGGAGGGAAATGATCGCTGCCATCGGATCATCTGGATAGGGGTCCCGGTCCTGACAAGGATCCCTAACCACAAGCACATTGCCAGGCTGTTCAATGCGGTAGTCAAGCTCAGCGGCTCATGGAGTGGCTGGTGGAGCGACCCTTGGGGCAGCCAGCGGATCCCGAGCGGGGTTCCTTGTATTGTCGTTCCATTCAGGAGGGTTTGGAAAGACAAATAGCTCCCTCTTTCCATGATCTCTAGCTTCCGCCGTGTCAGCAAATATGGCTTGATCAGGGTTACCTGGGAGAATCTCACCGAGGGATGGTTGTTCCTGCCCCTGCTTCCCTGTCCTAGGATCACCGTTGTCGGGTCGGTGCTCTGCAATGCATTCATCCAAAAGTTCATCGACTAACATCTTCTTCTCGGCAAGGTGTTGGAACAACATGGCCTTCTCGGGGTCCTCTTCTATCTTTTTAACTGAGGCCAACGAGTCAGAGTGCTTGACATCTCCAACATGCTCTTTGTCTTTACTGGCATTCCGGATCAGTACCAATGCTTCGGTGGGTGGAGGGAGACCTAGGAGGTTCCTCTACCAGTGAGTAATACTTCCTGATGAGTCTAGTAGAAACACGTCCTTAGGGGGGACAACCCCATCAAGAAGTCTCAACTCATTCGACTCTCCTATCAGATCAGCCATATTGACTGCCACCCTTCTCGAGGGCATGTCCTCACTATCGCCCGACGATTCAGGCTTCCAACGAATCGCACTGAAGAGAAGGGCAGCGTACTGCCCCCATCCACGGACTTGCGCATTGGGGTATCCTTCTCGATATCATTATGGAGTACTTGGAAACTTTGAACGCACTGTTGTTGGAGGGCCCTGTGGTGGCCAGGTGACATAGGGTGTCAGACCGCGAGGATAGTGGCCTTGTCATCCAGGCGGCATTGATCACCGATGTCTTTGAGTTGCTGTTGGCTCCTGGGATGAGTCACCTACTAGTGGAAAAGACGGAGATGAGTCTCCCAGAGGGTCTGCCAGAAACATTCAAACTCTTGCGGGGTGAGCGATTCTGGCGTACCAAAATTCAATCTAACGACTAGCCAAAACTTCTCAGGGAAGTGGCCCACTGTGAGGATGGTCCAAAAGCTCCTCAGATCAGATCCTTAATCTGGCCTTTGATTTCACCACTCATCAACTGAGGGTGGCTGAGTAACTCGCCACAACGCTGAGGCGGGCTGCTGGGGTGGCGGACTGGCTGACAGAGAATACTGCGAGCGGGCTGATAGGCCGCCGAATCTTGGGTTGTCCTCTCAAGATTGCAGCGAACTGACTGCCATATCATGATAAGATGGACCGACGAACATGGATCTTGATGCAATATCAGTGCCTTCTGATGGTGAGTCGTTCCATGGTTCTCTTCCCATTGACCCCCAAATAGCTCAGTGGCAGGGGTGCTTCCGGCGATGATGGCGACAATTGCGCGATCGACCCCTGGGAACATGCCAAGTTCTCGTCCTCCTAGATAAAACATCAGAGGGAAACATGGATCATGTGGATCTCGTATTCCTGGAGAATGAGGATGATGTGCCTTATTACTGCCCCATCCCTTGACCCAGAGGGCTGAGGGGAGGGATCCTGCGCTGAATCGTACTCCGCCTCGGAGTCTGAGAAGCGGACTGGTCAAATCCATGTTCGGCCTTCCCCAGAATTTCTCTTACGACGGTGGTGAAATGCTCCCCTGCCCCTAGATGGTTCTTTAGGGCATGGCTGATTTTCGACATGGGGTCCTCCGGCTGCACTAGAGCTAGGACGGAGAGGGTTTCCACCCAAGGAAGACTGGGTGCAGAGGGCACCGGGACAAATGTCAAAAGGGACACGAGGAGGACCTCCATGATGGGCATTGGTGAAGTGGGGTTGTCTTCCACCTCTCCGATTGCTGAGGTGAGGAGGACCTTTCGCTAATCGGTGTGGGGACATGGGGAGGACTTCCATGTTGGCGAGTGAACAGACATGCATTGTCTCCATACTCGTGGTCCTTGGCAGGGGAAGTGACCCCGTACCCAATGTAGTGAGCACAAGAGAGACCCCCACATGGAGTGTTTCTGTCACAGGGAAGAACTTTACCTGGGTTGAAGGTGGCATGAGGCAGACCTCCAAGCTGAGGTTGGAATCAGGGAGGGCCCTCACCTTCCGTAGTGGTGGTGCGGAGTGAGCCCCCAGGTTGGAAGGTGCTACTACGACCATCGCCTATGCTGACGACTGGGAGAGTCGACCAAACCAGCCTGTGGGGAAGTCGGGGCCTCGATCTGGGTCAGGTGTGTAGCTACCTCTTCTCAACGTATGCAGAAATTTGGGGATATGAGTCTGTGGTGTCTTGGGCCACACTAGTCGCTGATGTTGATGCCTCACATCAGGCATCCTCTTCTGCTCGTGCTCGATGCTGGCGCCGGGTCAGATGGATTGGAGCCGGTGGTGTAGGCGCATGGATTTCCTGCTCTTCGCCTTGGGGAAATGGGCAGTGGTGCTGACACAGCCTGGTGGGGGGCCTTGGTGGGAGCCCTTGAAGCAGAAATCCAATTGGTCTGGCCCGAAAATCCTCTACCTCATCGGCGTAGGGAAGGGAGCTATGAAGGCGCTACGGGGACAAACTCCCGAAGCAATTGAATATTGGGGTGGGGAGTAGCAGCTCCATGCACGGATATTGGGGACATCGTGGACAGTGAAGCGTAGCTGCCTCAATATCTAGGCGGGCTATATCCTTGGTGAGGAGACCCCCTCCTCCTCGTACCTGCATACAAGGTCCTTGATTACACTTCACTGGAGGATCTCTGATGGGGAGAGGGGGTGTGGGTTCCCATCAGTCATGGCGGTCACGGCCGTCGTGGAAGTGGAAAACTCTTGCGGGGAAGCCACGTTGATATTGCCCCTTCCCCTGCGTCAGTGGGCAGGTGATCGAGCTCTGGGTGCAACGACTTGATTCATGAAAACATGGAGATGAACTCATTAACACTGCTAGAAAAAGGAATCGACAACCAGTGACCCAACGTCGTTCCGTCTCCCATGGTCAGCAAGATGGATCCACACTAACAACATCACAACATAGAACAATCAATGTCTTGACTATCCCATCTTCTGGTGAGATTCATGTTAGGAATGTTTGTTGGGACCTGGTACCGGATGAAATGTTCAGACAACATGCTTATCCACTGATGTCCCGAATGCTACTACCCTCCAAGATGAGGATAGGAGATTCATGTCAGGTTCACCAATTTATTTCTTTGACGCTTTCGCTGGGTCGCACACACATTCATCACACAGAGGACGCGCAATTGTTACCCCACATTCCCCCTTTCCAATGGCGGCCTACATCTGCTCCTTATACAGTGATGTCTGGTCTTTGATCAAAATGAGATGATGGGATGTCGGTTCTTCCTTCTATGTATTCCTCCCCGGAGCTTATCACCTAGTCCGGGTCTCCCTTATAGATTTAAAACATAATTCGTGAAGCTCTTCTTAGTGCTATATCTTCGTGGACACTAGTTAATTACGTCGCTTTTGTCATGACCTTCCAAGGAGTCTGGCCAGGGAAGCAACCTTTGGTTATGAGAGTAGTCACATTGGGGCCTCACTGGCGTTTCTTGACGCTAGGGATTGGCATGCCTGTCCTTTGTCCCTTATTATAGGGCTTCTAGAGGGCATGGAAGCCCGAGTAATCTCACATCGATCGTGGGGAATTGTATGCCATAGGCATGTATCATAGGTTTTCCTCAGCTTACCATGTGTAACATAGGGTATGCCGCAATTTTAACGTCTAGCAGAGACAGATCGGACTGATCAAAACACTAGCTAGAGTGGAACAGATTGAAGAACCCCCTGGAGGGAACAACGATGTTGGGGCCATCATGTGGGCAGCTTCCTGAATTCTATGGACGGGAATTGAGAATGAAATGGCATGATCCCATTGGGCATGGGTCTCGAAGAGACTTCCTACGTATCCCTATGGCAGGGAATCAAAGTCTGTGTAGTTCTATGATATGGTAGAACACCTGAAGAGGTGACCTGTGAGAATGAACGTGTGGATCGGACCCAGAAGAGGTAGAACCTCTGGGTTAGGGAATAAGCTTCCCAAGACATGTGGGCTCGAGGGAGATATCACGATGAGACATGAGTGATGGGCTTGAGCTTCATGGAGGCCTCCTATGTATCCTCGTGGAGAGGAATCAAATTCTTCGTAGATCAGGTGGTGGATATAGTTTAATGTCATGCGAGACGAGAATAGGGCTTACACCCTGAGGCGACCTATGATGGAGAACTGACATGAATGGGGACCTGGGGTCCAGATGTATTGGGGCTTAAACTTTGAGGTGGCCCAAGGTGGAAATGGGGCTCGTCACACCGACACGGAGATGGTTGGGGAAAAGGGTATGTCGGTCTTGAACCTCGTGGATGCCTCCTACATGCCATGCCTTAGAATGGATCAAAGTCCCCATAGTTCGGGTTGGATGGGGATTACGCTCTGAGATGGACCATGGTGGTGGGGCTTGAACCTTGTGGGGGATTCCTACGTACCATGCCTTAGCATGGATCAAAGTCCCCGTAGTTCAGGTTGGACAGGGCTTATGCTCTGAGAAGACCCTAGGAGGTGGGGCTTGATCTTTGTGGAGGCTTCCTACATACCGTGCCTTAGAAAAAATCAAAGTCCCCGTAGTTCAGGATAGATGGGGCTTAAGCTCTAAGACGGACCATGGTGGTGGGGCTTGAACCTCGTGGAGGCTTCCTACATACCATGCCTTATCACAGATCAAAGTCCCCATAGTTCGGGTTGGATGGGGATTACTTTCTGAGACGGCCCATGGTGGTGGTACTTGAACATTTTGGAGGCTTCCTACATACCATGCCATATCACGGATCAAATTCCCCGTAGTTCGGGTTGGATGGAGATTATGCTCTGAGACGGCCCATTGTGGTGGGGCTTGAACCTCATGGAGGCTTCCTACGTACCATGCCTTAGCACGGATCAAAGTACCCATAGTTTGGGATGGATAGTTTAACATCATGAGGGACGGGGGCATTTGGGGCTTACGCTTTGAGACTACCCATGGTGGTGGGGCTTGATCCTTGTGGAGGATTCCTGCGTACCATGCCTTAGCACGGATCAATGTCCTCGTTGTTCGGGTTGGACAATTTAACTTCATGCGGGATGGGGGAATTTGGGGCTTATGCTCTGAGATTTCCCATGGTGGTGGGGCTTAAACCTCGTTGAGGATTCCTACGTACCATGTCTTAGCACAGATCAATGTCCCTGTAGATTGGGTTGGATGGGGATTACGCTCTAAGATGGCCCATGATGGCAGGGCTTAAACCTCATGGAGGCTTCCTACGTACCATGCCTTAGCCCAGATCAAAGTCCCTGTAGTTCGGGTTGGATGGGGCTTATGCTCTGAGACGACCCATGGTGGTGGGGCTTGAACCTCGTGGAGTCTTCCTACATACCATGCCTTAGCATGGATCAAAGTCCCCGTAGTTTGGGTAGGACAGTTTAACGTCATGGTGGACGGGGGCATTTGGGGCTTACGATCTGAGGCGACCCATGGTGTGTCATGGTCGGTGCTCACTCTAAGCTCATGGGAGTCATGCTTGGTGAGAGAATTAAGAGGTAGAAGAGACCTGACGATCATGTCATGGAGGTTGCGTCCGTGGGAAGTGAAAATGAGCTTACGCGTTGAGCGTCCCATGGTGCCGGGACTTACACTAGGATGGAGGCATGAGGGTGAGAAACCATAGAAGGAGAGGTATTTGGCACCTAAAAAGAGATGAGGGTCCCTGTTACCTATCACGCCCTCCGCTAGCCTTGGCACCAAGAAAGTCAGGAGGGGCAGGGGTGCTACCTCCTGGAAGGAAGTCTAGGGGATTACCCCAAGGTGGTTGCCCTTCCCCAGAGAAAAACGCCACTCCAACAAGGAGGATATCATCCCCTGTGAGGGGTGATCTTATCCCTGTAGAGACGAGTGGGAGTGGATAATATCATAGGCGGGGGACACTGCGTGCGAGGCACGGGACCATATAACAGTTTAACGTCATGTGTTGAGGACAAGATGCTTGGCAGTTTAACGTCATGTAGCTCGGACGAGGTGGGATTGCTCCGCACTCCTAGGACATACATAACCAGAACCCTCTGCCTCTTGTGGCAGGTAAGGCGTCGACAAGGCTGTATTAAAGGGGTGTCACGGAGCGAACGATCAAGGGGACCACATTAGCATGGCTATGCGAAGAAGAAATTGTCGTTAGAATGCCTATGCAAAGAAGCATGAGGATAAGCAATGCACCAGGAAGGATTGACCAAGGGACTTTGAAGTTACTTTGTACAAGCCTCTAAGGTTGTATGGGGAAACCATGTATGATTTGGATGCCCTGGGTGCACGATACACCTATAAATGGCACCCCGAAGGAGGGCATCAGGCGTTCACGAAAGAGGGCGCCCGGGGAGCACCGAGGTGAAGGGTGCCTAAAGATTGTGTGCAACCCTTGGGGCTTGTGTGAAATAAGGGGGTCCGGTGCTGAGAGACCCTGGTTGAGGTGAAATCAGTGTTTCTTGCACGAAATAGGGGGAGGGTGGAAGAGGTTTTTCACGCGACATGAAGGGATTACGCGCAAAGGAAGGGGTGTGCGTGCAAAGGAAGGATTGTGTGCAACTTGGCTGGCTTGCGCACCCAAGAAAAGGATTGCGTGCAAGGAATAGACCCTGTAGGGGGTTAGAGTTTAGTCTATGGATTGGGGATCTCATGTGAAGGCAGATCCTGGGGCGACTCAGCGCGAAGAAGAACCATACCTGAAGGCCATATTTCACGTGTGCGGAATGTCGATTACGCACACGAGAGACGGTTTGAATTCTACCACATGAAAACGAAGGGGGATAATTCTATTTATAGGAATCCAGCAGCATGGAATTCAGGGCTACACAAAATAATTGCGCGATGGCGGCGGCAGCGTGAAAGGTCAACCGCGCAGGATGCGGGAGTGAAATTATTTCACGCAGGCATCAGGACTCTTCACGAATTCTGGTACTTTCTGTGTGGGACAACTTTTTTCATGCACTTCACCATTTTTTTCACAAAACACCCTTGGGCCCTCCGGATCGGGCCTCCAAGTCCAAATATGACTTTGCTTTTTCGTTTCGGAACTTTCTCCATCACTTACGTACTTTTCACCATCTACAACGGTATTATATGGATATAATAAAAAAAGATATAATGTATATAATATATTTATTTTATAAAATATTTATAATAAACTCATATTTATTATATGTAATTCTTGTACGAGTACCGAGTGTGACAAGGCACAATGTAAGGTGATTTTCATCCGACTTTTAATTTCTATGAGATACAAGCTATGTTAATGACTCATTCCTTTTGGGTAATGTATGTACTTATAATGATTGTATTGTAAGTTTATTATAATTAAATTTATGGGTATTCACATGTCCATTTTATGATCCTTATTTCATGGGGATTAACATTCAAAATTTAACAAATCGTGAACAATGTTTTGTCTCAATTTGCCTTCATTGAGACTCGTGTATTGTTATACACTAGAACTCTTCTTCAAGGTGTTTATAATTTTATTTTACCTAGTATATCGTGAATATACTTCTTTTCATGGTATATTATGATTCATGTTATTTATTTTTGTTACATAGTGAGAGTGATCCAATCTTAACAAGTTATAAATTCATATTGAGACAGTCTCTCCGTTTTCAGAGATTGTTTATATGTATGCTTTCTTTGATAAAATAATATGATTAATCTCTCACGAATAATCTATTTTTTCCTTATACACTATTATTTCATGGTATAATCATTTATTTTTACCATAATATTATCTTTGGTAAATAATATAGTTTAAAATTTTTTTTTAGTAAAGCCCAACATTACAATCTCTTAGGTCTGAAATCAATGTTTTTTAATAGGGTTTCCAAGAGTATAATACAATTCCACTATAATATCTAAAATAAATTTCATTAATTTTTTCTTTTAACAATTTCTTCAAGGGAATATTCTTGAAATTTTCCTAATAAGGAACTTTTCAACCCTTTTTACTGTGCAAAAGGAATGTTATATTGACCTCACACGACATCTACAGATTTACCCTCCATTATTTCATTGAAGCTCCCTTTTTCATTTTTACATTTGTTAATATTTAAGAAAATGTTTTTAAAATATAATTTCATTGAAAATTGTTTTCAAAATAGTTTCAAAGTTAGTTTGTATGTTTTCTTAGAAAAATGTTTCCAAAATCTATTCAATTTCATACTTACATGTTTTGAAAGTGCATTCAAATAAATGGGTTTCAAAACGTTTTCATGCATCTTTTTTAATTTTTCAAGAAACGATTATTTTGAAAACTTTTTAAGGATTTATTTCCATGTTTTCAATTTATTTTCAAAAAAATATGTTTCAAATAATTTTCATGTTTTCTTTAAATGTTTTCAATTGTTTTCAAATAAAAAGGGTTTTAAAATGGTTTTATGCTTAAATTAAACATTTTCATGTAAAATTATTAAAAATGATTTCATGTCTTCTTTATAATTTTTAATGGAATTTTATATGAAAAATAAATTTAAATTGTTTTATTTATTAAAAATACTTTTTCAGACATGAAATAATATTTTCCTCAAAAATCATTTTAGAGTATGTTTTCCATCTAAGGTAACAACAATTTATGTTTCCCATGCCTTTATGAGAAATGATATCAATGTTTTATTTAAATAGTTTCTATGAATGTGTAATTCTTAATTTCATCTTCATTATAAAACCCATTTCTCCTTTATAGGTTATATTTACATGGAATCCATTTCTCTTTTACATGTTATTCTATTTATGAAATGATTATGAAACCTATTACTTTTTCCATAGGATATGATATGTTTGAATTTTTATGATACCCATTTCATTTCATGGGTTATTAAATTTTTAATTATAATATTGTGGATTATGTATGTATGATTACATTATGTTATGGGGGGGCCTATAACTCCCTCCAATTCATTGGGTAAATAATTATATCTCGTCAGATAATGTTTGGATTAAAGTGGGTGGACATGATCTACTATCGAAGTATAGGGAAACCTGATCCCTACCAAAGAATGTACTTTCACTGGGGATGTCGGTATGTCCCACCCAATAGGTGTTGTCACTATGGTCATTGAATATTAGGAAACACAATACATTATGGGAAGATGGGGAATCCCAGTCCCTTACATAGAATGAACTATAAGTGGCGATATTGGGGTTTCCCACCCAGTGGGTGCAGTTCCCATAAAGATACCTAATAAGTACTATAAATGAATCATGACATAAATGGAATAATATCACATGTTTATTTATTCTTCTATTACATGTCTTATTCCTCTATAATTAATTCATTTCCTATTGTCTTTATTTTATTATGAACCATGTGTTATTTTTGTGTTATTCATTCACGGAATATGGTCATATTATATTATGATTCAGGACTTATTCTTATATTATGCTTTCATGGCCTATAAAATTTATTTCATGATGATTCATGTCTTATTAACTATCAATATTTATTCAGTGATTCATGTTTATGATATTTTACTTGCATGGTATGATCTTATTATTTTTTTGATCATGTTGTCATACCCTTTAATCTCTTGATTATACTTACATAGCTACCTTGATTAACCTTACTAATAATTTCTTCTCACCCCGTTCTAATGTTTAATTACCTAGGCTATGAGGAATGGTTTTAGGTATAACTACTCTAGGTGGAGATAATTGTGGGATAAATTGAAGATATTTCATCAGGATAAAATACTTTTCTTCCATGTTTCCAAACAAACTAAAATTTTACGGTGCTCTGTCATGTAAATTTTTAATGTAATGACTATTCATCTAAAATGAAGTAATCTCTATGTATGTTAAGGCTGTGTCTCTATAGTTTGTATTAAATAAATTTTTTAGTAAACCATTTGAAACAATGATGAGAAAATCTTAGTATGATCCCTAGGATTATTTCTATAGATATGACTATAGATGTCTCTGTGAATATGTATATGGATATATTATCTGTTAGGAAAATGTCTTGGAATAATGGTAAAGGATAGAGTGTGCATTTTCTATGAAATACATCCATTTAGGGATACTACAAGTTGATATGGATCTAGTAGATATTTTACTAAGGGTAAAAACATAAAAATATGTTTTGGGATGGACTCAATGTAATTTTGTACAATACAATGGGCCATGCTACACTCCTAATTTGACACTCCCATGGTATAAGATTTTGGAATTCACAAACACCTCAGGATCTATCATGAATTATTTAGATATATGTTTTCTATGAATGACATAAGATAAACCCCAGGTAAACTTGATTTTTGAAGGTGCCATGATTTTGACATCATATAAGTAATTCTTTTCATGACTATGTGATTCTATGTCATAAAATGTAATATATACACGATGCATCTGGTTTTAGTCATTCCAGGGAACAAGAATGAACTAGAATAATGTTGAATGTGATGGAATATTTTTGAATGAGAAGTAAAGTGGGATGATCAATGGAGTGACTTATGTCGTGATCAGGTATAATAGGTTTTCATGAAACACAATCAATAATATTTTCATTACCAAACTCTCAGGCTCACCATGGAAGAGAAAGAAAGAGTTCAATGAGTGTTAGAGGTATAAAGACCAATAAATATAGAATATTTGTTTTATTTTGTGTTAATATTGTGGAATGAACTGCCTAAGTGGATGCCATAGAAGAACAAGAAGGATTTTTTATTGTGGAAAAGAAAGACACAAAGAATGTTACTACGCGATAAAAAAAATATTATTTCAGTTAACAAAATGGATGGTAATTTTGGCCTGTCCAAGTCATAATGGAAGGTTTTGTGCATTAAGTGTGGAGAAAATGGACATTATGAAACCAATTCCACAAGAATAATTTTTTGGAATAGAATCATCAAGGGGGAGTGAGTGATGGTTACATTGTGGACAATGATGAGACTAGAGATGAAATGTGAAATAGAATATGGTATTAATGTTAATGGATTAATTATGAATCAATAAATTTATTTATGTATTTGGATTCTAGAATTATAAATGGTGAATTATGTATGGATTTTTATATTTATATTTTTTATATGGATTAACAGGAATATGTTGAATAGTTGTGATGGACTATAAAGTTTATCTCCTAAACGATTACATTTTGACCGAGGGAAGGTAACCATTAACAAGTTATTTATGTTAAGATATTTTTTTTGATAATGATATGTGGGATATGAATAAGTAAATCAGAAGGTACTGATTACATTGTAATTAAGTATGGACTTTTTTATAGGTGGTTTATTCTACAACTAATGATTTTTAAAACATTTTTGTTATTAAGTAATAGATCCAACACAATTTGGGATGGATAAGGGTCCATGTTTTTCAAAAGAATATAAGGTAATTTAGGTTGATAAAAAGTTTCAAGAGAATATATGATGAGGTTATTCACATTATTGGAATGTGAAATCCAAGAGATCCTTATATAATACAGGGGAATCAATGTTAATATATTTTCATGACACACATTATATGGTATTAGAATTTCATATTTCATAAGGGTTATAAGGTTAACCCATCATGAATATTTAAAGTTAAACTTTAGAGGAAGTATTTTTGAACTCGATTTGTGTTTATATCCTTGGTTAAAAGTACAAACAATGAGTAACTTTATTTCCAGTATTTCTATCATTTATATTTTTGTGAAAAGTACATCCTATAAATCGAGTGAAAAATAATCCAGTCCAGTAAGGTTGTGGGTCTTGAACCCAAGATCGAAGGACGATAAGGGTTTCATGACTACCACTGGCCTACAAAATTTCATGGTTATTGTATGTTTAATTTTAATAAATAAATATTTATGATGAACTATTAATGATAATTTTTTAAATGCATGTTGTTTTTTAAGAGACATATAGTTAGCCTTTTTATTCCTTATGGTCCATAAGATCCATTAAATGAATATTTTACTGCTTTATTAATAATGTTTAGTTTTTATACATTCATTTAATGTGGTAATTCATGTATTATAAATTGATCAAATGAAAACCCAAGAATAAAATTTTGAATATTGGAATTTATCATGAATTACTCAATATTTGAAAAGTGATAAAAAAATATGATGTCCTAATACGTTAAATTATATTGAACCTTTGGATTCTGGAATTATTTTATATTAAAATATTTTAGGCCCTAAAATTTACTTTGACCATTAACATGTTTTTGAATGATGACCTCAATCACTCCATATAAATATTTATTCTTTTCCTCCAGGTCCAATATTCACTCCCAACTTATGTTCTCTAATTTGGAATCCCAGTTATATTTTACATTGGGTAACCATTATGGTTCTAAATTTCCATTTTTATGGGATGTTTTAGTATTAATTTAAATTATGTGGGTTTCTATGAATGAATAATTAATGTTTTAAACCATTGATAAAACATATTAATTTCAAGGGTGAAATTATTTTTAAGGGGGAAGAATGTGACACCATGATATTTTAATAATAATTTTCATTCTAATTAATTTATCGTTTAAAAATATTCATATCACATGACATTATAAATATATCTTTATATATATATATATATTAAAACACTAATTCAAACATTATTTTCAAAATCAATGCCAAATTTGCTTAAACTGCACGCAATACTTACAGGGATTTCACTACAAGCAACAGTAACTTGGTGTATGATGCATGAAACATAGAGTTTCTATGAAGAATAATTATATATATATATAATTAAATAAATGGGATAATGAAAACATAACCATTAAAAATAGTTCTAGGAATAATAATACACACTTCCCAATTATTTTATATAATTTATTTACATAAATAAAACATATTGATAATGAAAGACATGTTTTTTGTTGATGTTCTTCTATGATTAAATGCATAATTTTAATGAATTAACCACTTATAATAATTAATTTAATTTTAGACTCATTTAAAAAATATAACTTGTTTAAAAAATAATTTTTTATTTTATATCATCAAAATTATGATAAGGTGAATTTTTTGTATTTTTCTGAGAAATATCATTGGTTTATGAATAGTGAAAATTACTGCTTCTTAGTTAAAAACTAAATTCTGTTCAAATTAATAATTATCTATAAATGATATTTTAAATAATATTTAATGATTAATTAGATAAATATTACTCCTATAAATATAATTTAATTCATTACAATTAATTTAACTTTGAATCTTAATATAAAATCATAACAAACTTTTGAATTTTTTCATACATTAAAACCTCGTTATTTCATCCTCACTCTTGGATTAATACTAATCATAATATTTCTTATTCTATGATTTGAAATTAAAAAATCAAACATAAACCATTTTATTTAGTAAAATATTTAGTTTTAAATAATACCATGTTAATTTTGGAACAAAATGATTAGTAAAGCTGATCAAAATTAAGCCGTCATGTTAAATCCAAATTAAGATTCATTTGGGACTAAACCTTAATATTTAGTTCTAAAGACCTATAAACTTGTACAAAACCCATTTTTTCAACTTTCATTCCATAAAACTTATAATTTTGAGTTCGGATGGTTTTTTATTACATTTTTAATGTAATAATATGTGCACACCTAATTTGTTTCTAAACATTCCATTTGAGTCATTTTTTCTCTCTATAAAAGGCCACCACCTCTCGTAATTACTCACACAACTCAAACCATTTAAGTTAGTCCTAACCTGCACATTTAGCCTCTCAAAAATACTACCATATACCTTGAATACCCCCTTTGGGAAAAAGCATCTCCCATATGCATTTTGGCATAAACCCGAAGGAGTTACCTGATTAAGAGGTAACTTCTTCTCTAAAGATAACTTCCTATATTTTCTTTCTCCTCAGCTCCACTCTATTTATTCGAATATCGTGAGAAAAAAATAGTATACTATATATACTATGATTTTTTTATTCAAAGGGTTTGACCTACACTTACACTCACATTTATCTAATGGATGTGTAACATATAGTTTCTGTGTACAGAGATCTATCGCCTCACGAACTGATGATTGTAAATTTCTATTTTACCACCAATCATGTGGGAAATTAGGATGTAAACTATATATATGTCATATATTATATTTAATATTTATTTATCCCTTTTTATTACTCTTAATACAAACACCATATTCATTCCATTTGGTGTTAACATGGTAATATGGTTTGAGGATGTGTGGACTACTGCCCCCTCAAAGCGATGTGATTCATTCACATGACACATAGAATGTATTATAGAATATTTTAAAGAAGATATATGAAATATAAGGTATTTTAGTGACACTATAATAATTATATATTTATATATATACATATTTCATTTACATACATTCTTTCTATATGATAATAAAAACTAAAATGTCGTTCATGCGTACATATGGCTTACTATATCCATGAACGATGTATTCTATTTTGTACTCATATATTATATAGATTATTATAATACACATATAATATATATACTAGATATTTAAATCATGGTTTACATTCTATAATTTTTAGATAACTATAAGAGAAAAATATCTATCAAATTAAGACACATGCAAAGAACAAATTTAATATTTCCCAAAGTGAAACCTTTACATAATATAGTTAAAAAGGTAATATGAGGATCAAATAAAACCATATATAATATATATATAAATATAATTCTATAAAATAAGTATACTAATATAATATTAATTTGTATATTAATCTTGTACGAGTATCGATAGTGTCACGACACTGGGTAAGGAGATTTTCATCTCACATTTAATTTTTTTGAGAAACGAGCTAAGTTGTCAAAAATTTCATTTTTTGTGTGTTGTATGGATTCCCCATGATTTTATTCTATGTATATTATACTAAAATTTATGGGTATTCACATTTTAATTTTATGATTCTTCTTCCACGAGGTTTATTATTCCAATTTTTCCAAACCGGTAAAATATTTTTTTTTATTTTTATTATTTGATTCTAGTGTTTTGTTATGCACCTAATCACTTCTTAAAGGTATAAATACATCAATTTTAAATTCTATATAATGAATACCCATATTTTCATGATATATTATGCTTCACATAATTTCCTTTTTTTTCATAGAGAGTATGATCCCATGCTACCAAGTTATAAGAGTTTGTTGATACAATCTCATCATTTTTTTGATATTCTTAATGTTTATTCTTCATTTGATGAAATATTATTATCCCTCTATCTATAATATTCATGATTTTTATTCTCCTAGGTAATTTAATGATATAATAAGGTATTGGAACAATATTCTACTTTTTGGTACATAAGATATTTAAGAAAGTGTTTTTAGGAAATTTCGACTTCACCCTTTCTTCAGTAGGAAATCTATGTACTCTAAAAAGTGTTTCAAAGAATGTAATAGAATTATCCCATAGTATCTAAAACTATTTGTTTCAATTTTTTTATTTTACGAATCTATTTAAGGGAATATTATTATCTTTTTTCAAACAACCCACTTTTCTTCAATTTTTACCTTGAAAATTTAATATTCTTTTGACCTCAGATGACAAGTATAGATATATCCACCTTTATATTACCAAAGCTCACATTTTTGTTTTTAAAAAGGTTAATATTTATGAATATTTTTTAAATTTAATTTTAAAGATAATAGTTTTCATTATTGATTCACTATTATCTTATATGTATTCATGTAAATATATTTTCAAAATGTTTATCAATTCTTATATATAAGTTTTCAAAGTGATTTCAAAGAAATGGTTTTCAAAATATTTCATAGATTTTATTATAATTTTTCAAGAAAAACAATTAATTTTTTTTCAATATTTCATTATATGTTTTCTCATAATCATCAATGAAATGGTTTTCACAACATTTGGACTCTTTCATTTAATTTTCTCATGTTTTTTCAAAGAAAAATATTTTCAATATGTCTTGAAGAATATTTTGAAAATTTTAAAGGAAAATGGTTTTCAAAATTATTTAATATCATCATTATAATTTTTAATGTTATATTCTAATATAATATTTTCGAATGGATTTATGTACTAATTATCTTATTTTCGAACAATATAGGATATTTTCATAATGAAAGGATTTAAAAATCTATTTTCCATCTTAGATGCCATTTATTTATGTTTCACATGCCTTTCTAGGAATTGATATAATGTTTTCATTCATATACATTATATAACTTGGTTATTCTTAATGTAATGGTCTTTATGCAACCCATTTATAATTCAGGTGTTATATTTATATAAAATGCATTTCAATTTCATGGGTTATGGTTTTGATGAAATTATTATGAAACCTATAAAACTTTTCACATGTTACGATACATTTCCATGTTTGTGATACCAAATTCATTTCATGGGTTATGATATGTTTATTTTAGATCTTTTAGAACTTGTATGTATTATTTCATTATGTGATAGGTGGGACCAATATATCCCTACAATTTATTGGGTAATGATTTATATCCAATGAGATAATGATGGGAATCAAGGTAACAAGATTGATGGACTCTGGGAAGATAGTGAAAATAGATCCATTAAAAAGGAAGTACATCGGATGGGGATGATGGTATGCCCCACCTAATAGGATTTTTCACCATAATGATGTAAGAAAAAAAAAACCAATATTTTACTAGAATATGGAGAACCCAATCCCTTATAAAGAATGAACTACGAATTGGGATGGTTTTGTGTCCTACCCAGTGGGTGTAGTTCCCATGAAGTTCTGAGATAAGTTATACCAATGAGTTTTGACTTATTTGGAATGATATCACCTTATTACATCGTCCAAAATTCCATGTCTTATTCCTATGTTATGGTATCACAACCTATGTTATGTATGTCATTATGAACCATGTTTTATTCATATGTTATCATTTAATGGCCTGTTCTTTTTATTTCATTGTGATCCATGTTTTATTCCTATATTATTCATTCGTGGAATATTATATTTAGTTTATTATGATTCATGTCTTATAAACTTCCATGATTTATTCCATGATTCTTGTTCATCATCTTTCACATATACAATATGATCTTATTATGTTTTTTTCATGTTATCATATACTTTAATATCATTATTATGCTTACAAAACTTTCCTATTCACACATACTGAGCATTTAATCTCACCCCTTTATTATTTTTTCTTACCTAGGTTAAGATGAATGGTTTTAGGTAAATCTACTCAAGAAGAATATATTTAATAAAAATTTTGATGATCTTTCACCAGGATAGAAGACTTTGTTTCAATGTTTCTGAAGACACAAACTATTATGGTCCTCTAGAATTTATTTTTCGTAATTTACTAAATATTCATCTAAAATTATATAATATCAATTTATGTAAATCCTAAGTTGCTATATACTTCAATGTAGGGTTATAAACAGGACAAACCGCAAGTATGATATCTAAAATAAATAAACACTAAATGAAAGGGCACAAGAAACAACTGACTCCAACACAGGTATCCTCACATGTCTTGTAATATCCCTAGGGTTGAGTAAAAAATGATGAAAGTTGAGGTGATAAAAAATCCATAAAAAAGGGACTTTTGGTTTCTTTGACATAAATTTTATTATAAATATGATAACTAATAAATTATGGAAGTGATATTTCTGCCATATCATAAGAATAATATTTTTTAATAGATAAAGAATTTCATAATATTGTAGGATATGCATAAAGAATAAACAAATAGGTGAGGGGTGGTCCACACTACTTCAACGGGATTAATTTTTTCGACTAAATTAAAGAGGACGTAGTTAACATGGTGGGGGTAAAATGAAAATTCTGACCACCATAAAAACTGAATTTTATCCTATATACTAACTTTTGAATCCCAAAATTATATCTAGTTGTTTCATTATCCCTACCTAGCTCATATGACCTATATCTGCAAGTCATTCCTACCCTTATAAATAGTTAGAGAGACTACAGTAGCATGTTATTATCTCATCTCTAGTCAGGAACAATCTTGATCACTTCAGAGAACACCCAAACCCTAGAGACAACACTATAAAAGAGATATTTCCCAGGGTTATTTTAATATTAACATGAAACATATGTACATTAACAAAGTTATGAACAGTTGACCAAAAATTCAAAATAATCCAACATTTTTTGTTTCTACATCATATTAATCATAGGAAAATTATTTCACATAATGATCTTAATAAGAAATAACAAATTAAATGAAAACATAAAAAATCCAAATCCTGAAATTATATCATCTAGATAAGTTATAAAACTGTCCACCAAGTAAGTGTTTGGATCTAAATTTAATCGAATTCACATTAAAACTAAACACCTAGAGTGTACGAGTCGTAACGATCATAAAACCAAATATATCTATATTATCACTAAATTTCCATCCCGTGATATTCTACTTCAACTGTTGAATGTGTTTTCATGTCAATAAATGATCAATGATTGATTACACTGGCTCATTTATAACTATAATTTGATCGATGACTAAAAATTCAAAACATGACATTAATGATAATTGAAAAAGGATTAGACATATTAATTTTCCAACTAGAATAGTATTAAAAATCAGTCTATCCCAAGAAAATTTCAACCATGAATTATCAATTCCATCCTTAGACAAGTTATTAACACATTTATTATGAAATTCATCTTTTTGAGAATATCATAAATTTTGTTTTTGTACAGGAATAATCCCTTATAATTTTATGTCATGGTTATTACACTAAACTTTTATATACTATCATAATTAAAATAATACATAGTCCAAATCCTGTGAATATGCATAATGATATATTTTTTTTTGAATTACACATCATGTCTAGAGGTTTTCTAATTTGATATGGAAAACACATTAACAACCCCATCTCATTACCCATCCCAAGGTTCCTAATTCATCTGATTTTAAATCATATGCATTAAACCAAGAGAAAATCAATAACTTCATCAACAAAAACATTTTGAATCATCTTGATGAAATAATCACATGCATTAAGATTCAATGGTGGATCCCTAATATAAAATATTTCTTACCAAATACCATCAATAAATACACATCTTGTATTAACATCCATATTCGAACTGATATTTTTGAGAACTACTATCTTAATTTAAATGTTTCCTCACTCAAGCTCACTTGGAAACATTTTATATAGTAGTGTGTCATGATAAAATGATTTTGTATTTTTCATATTTATTACATTAACCCTATAAAAAAATTAAAATCATTATGTTCATACAAAAAAAATTCATTTATTATTCTTCTCATGATGTAATCAATGTGGTATTTTGATGCTGCATAAAATTGATTTCAATACACCTGTCATAACACATTAGAATGACCTATATATTGGACATCTATCTTGAAAATAGATTCCCCAGTTTTGGAAATTATCATGATAATTTAAATTATTAGGTTCCCCATTACTCATTTTGACATACTCACTGATGTCTGAACCTGACTCATATTGCCCTGTAATAGTTGTCTAGTCATCTAACTATTTCACTATTATGATACATTTTAAACAATGATGTGCCACCAATCTATAATAGTTATCTAGTGATATAGAATCCATGATCAAGAATCCAACATCTATGCCCGAAGAACTATCATACCCACATAATAAATCTTTAACCTCTTATGGGACTATAAAAATTTAATTCACTAACTCAACTACTTATAAAACCCAACATGATCACTATTGAATGGTATTCCTATAACTATATTCCTTCTATTTTTAAGGTCACATATTCCATTACTTGTATCATCCACCCCAAATTTAGTGACCCCAACATTTATTACATTACTATTACATCATATTAAAGATAAATAACATAATAGTTTTACACATAGAGTTTCCAATGGTTTAGTGTCTTGGGAAAACTGGGACCATACATAATAATTACAACATCTAGCATAAACATATATTCAATTTTTTCTTGTCTAGCTTCTTACTATATCTTGGCCTATCATTATTAAATGTAGTCTCCTAAGGATATAGATAAAAAGGTGTGAGCTAGAAGCCCAGTACGAGGATAGATAAGAACACTATAGCATGGGGTGAGCATAATCATAACATAGGCAAATGATGAGGAACATAAGAGAAAACATAAATATAAGACTTGAAATGTGGTAATGCATAAAAATGAAACATCATGCCTTAGTGGTTAACAACCACACATACTTGTAAAAAAATCTATCATCTTGTTCACATCATATCACTTTTAATCATGAGATTCATAACTTTACCCAATGCATTGGAGCTCTATCTAATTCCAGGAACACCTGTCACGTCATAACATTCATATTGCGCTATATAACTCTGGGCTCACCCATCACATCATAAAATTATCATTATCATTCATGACACATAGAACATATATCAATAATGAAAAAAACTAAAACATTGAAAGGAATGTGTTTCATATCATAAGAACACATTCATAAACATTGAGATCCCAATAGATAGAGTTAACAACATACATGATATAAGAACCATCAACCTTGAATGAGATATAAAAGGAGAGTTCGTCAAAGAAGAGTTCATTTGGAAAACATTTTGTTAGACATAAACTTCAGTAGAAAAAATTTATATCCCATAAAAGGTAATATAATGATGAAAAATGATTTTTATTAAGTGACCATGCCAAATCTGGAGTGAAAGAGGGAGAACCCAAAGAATGAAAAATGGGTTCGAGATTTTTCCCTTACCTTATATTAGAACCCTTCCTTCACATTAATGTCCAATATAAAGACATTATATTAATTAATTAGATACTCCAAAAACTTTTATAAATTAAAAGGCTTAATTTTGGTTTCATTTTGTTATTTTATTGTCCTTTTGATGAGTTATAGGGTTTAAAAACATTGTTTGGGAATGTTTGTTTTTATAGTTTTCTTGAGCGGTTCACTTGTACTCATAAATTGAAGTTTATATAGAACATGGGTAAACATCAAAAACTGATATTACATGTTTTTAATAATATTAAATAATTTAAAATGATATTACAATGAATTACATTGTATACCATGTGGATGAGTCATTAGATAATAATTAAATGATGATGGTTTGAGTTAATTTGGACGGTTTTTCGACTACAACAAACTTATTTTGATTAATAATTTAGTAATATGTATATTAGTTAGTTCTATAACATTAAATATGGATTAATACATATAAAATATTCTGGTTTGACCATAAAAATGGTTTATTGACTAGATCTTAAGGTAGAAATGAAAAAAAACATATCGTTCTTGAAGGTGATAGACTAACACCTCACGTACACCGTTTTCTTTTATAAAATAAAATGAAGAGGAGAATGGTGTTGTATGGTATAATATTCTATTATTATCATAATATTATACTATATTTATGACACTAGAGTTACCATACCATTACAAAAATGATAGGTGGGGATATAATAAGAAAATAACTTGAAATTGAAAGGGGATTAAAGGAAAAGAGGGAGAGAAATCACCTCTTGAATCCTCCTTTTGAGATCCTCCTTAAGGGGCCTAGGCTTGGTCATTTGAAGAGACCAGAAGCTTTTTGATATGGGGTAGGGCTATGAAAGATTATTGGGAAGTGTTTATACAATTATTGAAGCTTGAGAGGTGTGACGGAATGAAGTTGTGGAGGGTGGTTTTTATATTGGAGGGGAGAGGGGTTTTCATAATATAAAATTCATTAATATATTAATTCTCCACAAGAAAAGAAATATTGATTATTCAATGACCATTAATAGTAATTTTATAATCAAATCCAGAAAAAAGTGGGCTTAATTCAGTAGAACATCACACATGACTTTATAATTATCTTATTAACTTATTTTTGTAAATTACGATATTTCACTATTCATTAAAAATTCAAGTATTTAAGAAAAATTCCAAAATTTCACCACAACCATTTTTCGAAGTGTAGAATCTAAAAATTAAGTCCATTTTTCAAGAATAAATTTTAAATATGATTACTTTAGCAATTAATTAATATCATAATTTATTATTAGGAACCAGTTTTAAAACATTCATTAACTTATTCTAAAATATATGTACATCATACTTTCACTAGAGTATTATTTTTATAATATCATAGGTCAGGTTACTATTCTTTAGGGTATATCACTATTAATAAGGGTAGGTTACTATTCACTGAAAAGTATATTTCCATATTGGACACCAAAAATCATCTTGTACACAACTATGTATTTTGTATTTTCAAAATTTCAAACATAGAAGTGACAAACTTATGTTTAAAGGTCACTAAGCACTTATTAGTTCATTTTGTTGTGTTTTTATGTTATTTTATGTCATTTTTAAAATAAGAGTATTTACATGGAAAAAATTTGGGTCGTTACATTCATCCCCCCTTATGAAATTTCGCCCTCGAAATTTCACTTCACATAAATAGGTGAGGGTACTTCTCCTTCATCGCCTCCTCAGGTTCCCAGGTAGCTTCTTCAAACTTATTTCTCCTCCGCAAAATTTTGACAATGTGGGTTGTCTTGTTGTGTAGAACCTTATCTCTCCAGTCTTGAATTTCTACTGGGTGTTCCTCATAAGATAGATCATCTTCCAGCTATATCACCTCTGAGTTTAGTACATGTGAGGGATCAGGTATGTACTTCCTCTGGAGTGATACATGAAAAACATCATGAAACTGAGCCATATTCGGTGGAAGTGCAATCCGATAGGCCAAGACTCCTATAAGATCAAGGATTTAAAAGGTTCCAATATACCTTGGTCTTAGATTCCCTTTCTTCCCAAATCACATCAATCTCTTCCATTGATGTTTTCAGAGGAAGACTTTATCTCCAACATCGAAATCCAAGTCCCTTCGACGATTGTCAGCATATATCTATTGCCAACTCTGAGTATATTTGATGTGTTTTTAGATGACTTGAACCTTTTCTATCATCTCTTTCACGAGATTGGTTCCATGTAGATTTCTTTCTCCAACATCATCCCAACAGGTTGAAGTTCTACATCTCGTTCCATAAAGTGCTTCATATGGAGCCATCTAAATACTCGAGTGGAAGCTATTGTTGTATGAGAACTCAACCAATGGGATATGCTGATTCCATCCACCGTTTTATTCTAGAGATAATTCCCTTATCATATCTTCAAGCATTTGAATATTCCTTTCAGATTGGCCATCTGTTCGGGGGTGATAGGTTGTGCTGAAATTTAATTCAGAACTCAAAGCATGTATAAGGATCATCTAGAATTTAGATGTGAACCTTGGATCATGGTTAGAGAAAATTTAGAGTGGAACACCATGCAGTCTCACCACATCCTTCACAGATATCTTTTCATGTTGTTTAAGTGAGAAATACTCCCGAATAGCGATAAAATGGGCAGTATTGGTGAGTTGGTCAACCACAACCTAGATCAAATTATTTCCCATCAACATCTTCAGGAGACCTGTGACAATTTATATAGTCACATTCTCCCATTTCCACATGGGTATATGCAATGGATGCATCAAACCTTTGGACATTTGTTTCTCTGCATTAACTTGATGACATTCTAAGCACCTTTATATATATTCTGCAATATCTTTCTTAATGTCATCCCACCATAAGTGTTCTCGGAGAACATGAAACATCTTGGTGCTACCATTATGTATAGAAAATGTTGATCTATGTGAATTTTATAATAGATCTTTCTTTATCCCGGTTGATGAAGGCACAAAAATCCACATTCCTAACAAAATGACACTGTCATCGTCGATATGGAACTCATGTAGATTCCCTTCCTTTAATGCATTCACCCTCTTTTGTATATCTACATCATCACTCTATTCTTCTTGAATATTCCCTTGAATAGATGGTTGCACAATCATTTGGGGAAGGTAGTATGTAACCCCTTCCCTTATGATTTATAAATTCATCCTTTCCATTTCCATAACGATATGGTCTTTGTGAATCCATAACACGGATTGAGTAGCAGGTTATTTTCTGCATAGAGCATTAGCTTCCTTGTTCGCCTTTCAAGGATGGTAGTGAATAAAGAAATGGTAATCCGTGATTATCTCTAAACATATACTTCAACTCATGTTGAGATACTTTTGTGTGAATATATACTTTAGGATATTGTGGTCAGAGTATATGTCACACTTCTCGACATTAAGCTAGTGCCGACAGATTTTCAAGGAAAAAAAATCAAAACTACCAGCTCTAGATCAGGCGTCAAGTAGTTCTTCCCATGTATCTTCAACTGTCGCGAGAAGTAGGCTATCACATTATCATTTTGAATGTTTACACACACCAAAACAATCTTTGAAGTGTCACTGTATATCACAAAACTTTCTCCACTTTCTAGTAGTTTGAGTACAGGTGAAATGATCAGCCTTCTCTTTAGCTCCTTGAAGCATCCCTCACATTCTTCTATCCATACATACATTACCCCTTTCCTTGTTAACATATTTAGCAGGCTTAACAATTGTGAATGTTTCTCACAAAACGTCAGTAGTACATAGCTAATCCAAGAGAACTACAGATTTTGGTGACACTAGAGGGCATGTTCCATTCCTTAATTGCCTTTGTATTTGAAGGATCCACAGAAATTCCCTCACTTGGGATCACATGTCCCAAGAATGTGACTTGTTTCATCCAAAAGTCACATTTGCTGGACATGGCATATGACTTCTCATTTCTCAATATCGCCAACACAACACTTATATGTTCCTCATATTCCTCCTTTATTTTGGATTAGATGAGAATATCATCAATAAAAACAACCACAAAATTTTTGAGGTAATGTCTAAAGACTCTATTTATGAAGTCCATGAAGATTGCATAGGAATTAGTATGTCTGTAGGGAATCACCAGAAAATCATAGTTCCCATACCTCGTACGGAAGTCAGTTTTATAAATATCTTCTTTCTTCACCATTAGCTGATGATATCTAGAATGTAGATCCACCATTGAGAATTATAGAGCTCATCTTAAATGATCGAAAAAGTCTTCAATCCTTGAAATAGAAAACCTATTCTTTATGGGGATTTTTTCGAGTTCTCGATAATTGATACACAGCCTCATTGTTCCATCATTATTATTCACAAAGAGTAGTGGCACACCCCAAGGTGATGCACTAGGGCATATGAACCCTTTGTCCAGATGCTCTTGCAACTGATTCTTTAAATCCTCCAGTTTGCTAGGATCCATCTTATAGGGATAGTTTGAGAAAGTAGTAGCAATGTGTATGAGTTCTATTGAGAACACTACCTCACGATCCGGGGGAATTCTAGGAAAATCTTTGGGAAATACATCACTGTACTCCATCACTATAGCCATTTCAGTAAGGTTGGCACTTTCCTTTGACTTATCCATTTGGGAGATGTATGAATCATCATTGGGAATCAATACCCACAGAGATGAAGGTTTTTTCAATGGATATTAATTATCTTCATTACATTGGTAGAGGAGCATGGGATGGTATGGAATATGAAATGACATTTCTTTTTCTTAATAGTTGATATGTGTTGTATATAACGAGAGACAATCAATTCCCATTATAGAATCGAATTCCACCAAGGGAAGTATTATGAGATTCACAGGAAGAATATTCCCACATAATCCAACCGGATAAGAGTCAAACACTTGGTTTGCAATGATTGCACCACTTGGTGTTTTTACAGATATCTCTACATCAAGGATCAGGGGCTTCAATTCTATAGTTTTAGAAAATGTGCAAGATATAATGGAATGCGTAGAACCAGAAACAAATAATCCTTTTTCCATTACTGATTGAATAAGAAGTGTTCCTTGTACTACTTCATTACCTTGCTCCACTTTCGTATTAGTGATGGTAGAATCCTTATCTTGTTCCTTTGTCTTGGGTGGTTTTTGACGCTGATTACCCTTGAGAAATGGAGGTTTAGTGCACTGGATTGCATAGTTCCCTAGCTACCTACAATTGTATCATTGAACCATGAGTGGTTATCTAATTTCATCCACCACATTATCCTTATTTTTTATGTCTTTTCAACACTTAGGAGCATAGTGTCCTTCTTTCCCATGCTTGAAGCATTTACCCATTCCATAGAGGTAGTTCCCATGGTGCATCTTCCCACATTTTGGCATGGGGTTCATTGATTTTTCTACACACATTTGTCATTAGATCCACCAGCTTCATACTCCACCATTCATTTATTATCACTATAGCCATGTGACCATTCTCCATACACTATCTACACTTTGAGATCACACCAAACCACTTCTTCTTAACTTGAAATGTTTCGAATTTCATGAGCCTTTTAAAGGTGTGGTTTTAATCCACTAATGAATATATCAATTTTTCTATCATTGTTGATAACAAAAACCGAATCATACCTTGAAAGCCTTTTGAAATTCACTTCATAGTTTGTTCCTGATTATCTTTCTTTTTTCTTGAGCTCTATTAATTCTCTCTCCATCTTCGTGTGAAGAGTTATTGGGAAATACTTCTTAAGAAACATTATCTTAAAGTCTACCCATTCCATCTCTTCAATGTACTCCATTGGCTTGGTGTTCTTTATCAATTGCCATTTTTGATCAGTCACTCCATCTAAACGATAAACGAAAAGTGTCACTTTATCCATCTCAGAACAGTTATGAACTAAAAAGATCTTCTTTAAGGAGTTGACCAACTGTTCCGCAACTAGTGGATCGAAAGATCCACTAAACGTTAGTGGTCGTTGCGGCATAAAACATTTGATATCTAGTTTCTCCCGCTTTGTTGAAGGAGGATTCTCAACATTATTTTTGTTATTGTTCATAACTTGAGATAATTGGGGTAATAATTGCTATGAATTTCTGAACTCCACCTCCCAAATCATTGGGGATGTTGTTCAGGAAATCGTTTCATTATCCATCACACGAATTGTTGGCCTCGTTTCTCCTGGTTCCCACCATTTTCTAAAATAGAATGCCATAGAACAAAATATAAGTCAACAAGTCATGAATAACTTATTCATTTAAAAAATTTATAATAAAAGCATAACATATGGTACCCCTATGTAAAAATTATTGTGTGCATATTTGTTCTTAGAATCATACTAGAGGTTTTCTCTAGGGTATAGTAATCCTAATTCCCAAATTTACTAAACCATTCCTCTGATACCAACTATAGAGACCCAAAAATTTCTTAAATTAATATTAAATCATTTTAAATATAAATAAAATAATAGTCTTACACATAATGTATCCAATGATTTAGTGTCTTTGGAGAACTAGAACCATACATAACAATTACAACATCAAGCAAAAAAATTTATTCAATTTCTTATTCTCTAGATTTTTACTGGAACTTGACCTATCTTTAGTACATGTAGTCACAAGAGGCTATACATAAAAAGTGGTGATCTAGAATCCTTGTACGGGGTCAAATAAGAACAATATAGCCTGGGTAGAGAATAATATTAACGTAGAAACATGATGAGAAACATAAGAGGAAGTATACATATAAGACTTGAAATGTGGCGATGCATAAATATGAAACATTATGTCTTAGTCGGTTAACAACCACACATGCTTTTGAAAAAATATATCATCTTGTTCACATAATTTCACATTTACTCATGGGATTCATCACATTACCCAATGAATTGGATCTCTGTATAATTTTGGGTGCACCCATCACATCATAACATTAATATTGCACTATATAATTCTGGGCTCACCCATCACATCATAACATCATCATTAACATGCATACCACATAGAGAATATATCAACAATGAACATAACTAACCCATGTAAAGTAATGTGTTTCATCTCATAATAACACATTCATAAACTTTGGGTTCCCAAAATAAAGAGGGAACAATATACATGATAAAAGAACCATCAACCTTGAATAAGAGGTAAAAGGAGAGTTCTTCAAAGAAGAGTTCTTTTGAAAAACATTTTGATTGACATAAACATCAGTAGAATACATTTATATCCCATAAAAGTTAATATAATGATGAAAAACTTATTTTTAATAAGTGACCATACCAAATCTGGAGTGAAAGAGGGAGAACCCAAAGAAATAAAATTGGGTTCGAGATTTTCCCCTTACCTTATATCTGAATGCTTTCTTCACTTTAATGTCCTTAATAATGACATGATATTAATTAATTAGAAACTAACAAATATTTTATAAATGAAATGTTCTCATATTGGTTTCATTATTTTATTTGACGGGCCTTTTGATGAGTTATTGGGTTTAAAAACACTGGTCGAGAATGCTTATTTTTACAGTTTTATTTTGCGGTTCACTTGTATTCATAAATTGATGTTTGGGTAGAACATGGGTAAACATCCAGAACTAATATTACATGTTGTTAATGATATTACATAAGTCAAAATTATCTTACAATGAATTAAATATTATACCATGTGGTTGAGCGATTAGATAATAATTAAATAGTGATTGTTTGAGTTAATTTGGATGGTTTTTCGACCACAACAAACTTGTTTTTATTAATCATTTAGTAATATGTACATAAGTTAGTTACAGAACATAAAATAGTACATAATACATATAAAATATTCTATTTCAACTATAAAAATGGTTTAATGACAATATCTAAAGGTAGAAATGAAAAAAAGAAACCATGTCGTTCTCTAATGTGATAGATTAACACCTCACGAACAACGTTTTCTTTTATAAAATAAAAGGAAGAGGAGAAGGGGGTTGGATGGTATAATATCTTATTAGTATCATAACATTATATTATATTTTTTATACTAGATTTACCATACCATTTGGAAAAATATAGGTGGGGATAGAATAAAAAAATAACATGAAATTGAAAGGGAATTAAAGGAAAATATTGGGAGAAATTACATCTTTATTCCTCCTCTTGAGATCCTCCTTAAGGTGCCTAGGATTGGTCTTTTGATGAGACCAAAAGCTTATGGACGTGGGGGAGGGATAGGGAATATTCTTGGGTAGAGTTTAGATAGGGATTGAAGCTTGAAAGTTGTGAAGAAATTAGGTTGTGAAGGGTGGTTTTTAAAGTGGAGGGGATATGGGTTTTCTTAATATAAAATTCATTAATTTATTATTTCTCCAAAAGACAAGGAATGGTGAGTCTTCCATGACCAAGAATAGTAATTTTATAATGTAATCCAGAACCATGTGGTATTACATATGCAGAACATCACACATGACTCTATTATTAGATTATTTTGCTTATTTTTTTATAAATTATGATATTTCATTATTCATAAAAAATTCAAGTATTTCAGAAAAATATGAAAATTTCACCGCAAATTTTTTTCTAAGTGTAGAATCCAAAAATGAAGTCAATTATTTTAAAATAATTTTCTAAATATAATTAATTTAATAATTAATTAAAATCATAATTTATTATTAAAAAACTAGTTTTAAAACATTAATTAAATTATTCTAAAATATCAGTACATCATACTTCCACTTGAATATTATTTTCATACTATCATAGGAAAGATTACTATTCATTAGGGTATATCACTATTCATAAGAGCATGATACAATTCACCCAAAAATTAATGTTTTTCTTAGTGGACCCCAAAAATCATCTTGGACACAACCGTGTATGTCAGATCTTCGTAATTGTACACACAGAAGTGACAAAAATATGTTTAAAGGACACTTAACAATTAGTAGGTCATTATGTTTTGATTTCATTTGATTTTAAGAAATTTTTATAAGATGGTAATTTCCATTGAAAAAATTTGGGTCGTTACATTCTTCCCCCCTTATAAATTTCTCCCCTGAAATTTCACTTTACACAAACAGGTGAGAGCACTTCTCCTTCATCGCCTCCTCAGGTTCCCATGTAGCTTGATCATACTTATGTTTCTCCCACAACACATTGAAAAGGTGGGTTGTCTTGTTGCGTAGAACCTTATCTCTCCGGTCCAGAATCTCTACTGGCTGCTCCTCATAAGAGAGATCATCTTCCAGCAGAACCACTTCAAAGTTTTGTACATGTGAGGGATTAGGTATGTACTTCCTCTATAGTGATACATGAAAAACATCATGATCCTAATCCATATTCTGTGGATGTTCATGCCGATAGGCCATGAATTCTATACGATCAATGATTTCAAAGGGCCAATGTTCCTTGGGCTTAGATTCTCGTTCTTCCCAAATCGCATGACACTCTCCCATGTAGATAATCAAAGGAAGACTTTATCTCCAACTTCGAACTCCTAGTCCCTTCGACGATTGTCAGCGTAGCTCTTTTGCTGACTCTGTGTTGAATTGATGTGTTTCTATATGAAATGATCCTTTTCTATCATATCATTCACAAGATCAGGTCCAACTAGATTTATTTCTCCAATATCATCCCAACAAGTTGAAGTTCTACATCACTTTCCATACATAGCTTCATATGGAGCCATCTGGATACTCGAGTGGAAGCTATTATTGTATGAGAACTCAACATATAAGAGATTCTGATCCCATCCACCTTTGAATTCTAGAGAGCATTCTCTTAGCATATGTTCAAGCGTCTGAATAGTCTTTTTAGATTGGCCATCAGTTTGGGGGTGATAGGCTGTGTTGGAATTATATTCAGAACTCAAAGCATGTATAAGGATCCTCTAGAATTTAGATGTCAACCTTGGATCATGGTCAAAGACAATTGATAGTGGAACACCATGCAATATCACCACATCCTTCACATATATCATTGTAAGTTGTTCAAGAGAGATATCTTTCAGAATAGCGATAATATGGGCAGTCTTGGTGAGTCGTTCAACCACAACCCATATCGCATTATTTCCCTTCGACATCTTCGGGAAAATCGTGACAATTTCTACAGTAACATTCTCCCATTTCTACATGGGTATAGGCAATGGCTGCATCAACCCTTTGGACATTTTTTGCTCTTATTTAACTTACTGACATACCAAGCACCCTAATATATATTCTACAATCTCCGTATTCATGTTATCCCACCAGAAGTGTTCTCGGATATCAGGATACATATTGGTGCTAAGAGTATGGATAAAGAATGTCGAGCTAAGTGCATTGTCGAATAGATCCTTATTTATCCCGGGTGATGAAGGCACACAAAGTCGCGTTCCATACCGAATCACACAATCATCATCGATATGGAAATCATGTGGCTTCCCTTCCTTTAATGCATTCACCCAATTTTGTATCTCCACATCATCCCTCTGTGCTTCCTTAATATTCCCTTGGATGGATGGTTGCACAGTCATTTGGGAAATACAGTATGTATCCCCTGCCCTTATGATTTCTATATTCATCCTTTTCTTATAAAAGAAGATATGGTCTTTCTCAATCCTTAACGTGGATATAGTATCAGGTTATTTTCTGCTGAGAGCAATAGATACCTTGTTCACCTTTCTAAGATGGTAGTTAATAGAGAAAACGTAATCCATGTTTTTCTCTAGCCATCTCCTTTGACACATGTTTTGCTTCTTTTGTGTGAATATATACATTAGGCTCTTGTGGTTGGTGTATATGTCACACTTATCTCCATTAAGGTAGTGTCACCATATTTTCATGGAAAAAATCCCGACTGTCAGCTCTAGATCATGTGTAGGGTAGTTCTACTCATGTATCTTCAACTTCCATGAGGCGTAAGCTATCACATTATCATTTTGAATGAGTAAACACCCCAAAACATTCTTTTAACCATCACAGTATATCATAAAACATTATCCACTTTTAGGTAGTGTGAGTACAGGTTCATTGATCTTCCTTCTATTTAGATCCTTAAATATACCCTCACATTCTTCTTTCCATACACACTTTACCACTTTCCTTGTTAACTTAGTTATCAGGATTGAAAATCATGAGATGATTATCACAAAATGTCAGTAGTACCCAGCAAATCCAAGAAAACTACGAATTTTGGTGACACTATAGGGCCTATTACATTCTTCAATCACCTTTGTTTTTAAAGGATCCATATAAATTCCCTCACTGGTGATCACATGTCCCAAGAACGTGACTTGTGTCATCCAAAAGTCACACTTGCTGGACATGGCTTACAACTTCTCATTTTTCAATGTCACCTTCAAAAGTCTTAGATGTTTATCATGTTCCTCATTGCTCTTGGAGTAGATGAGAATATCATCAATAAAAATGACCATAAATTTTTCCAGGAAATTTATAAAGACTCTATTCATCAAATCCATGAAGATTATAGGGGCATTAATAAGTCTGTAGGGAATGACCCGAAACTCATAGTTCCCATACCTTGTACGGGAGGCATTTTTTTGAATATCTTCCTTCTTCAGCTTTAGCTGATGATATCTGGAATAAATATCCACCATTGAGAAGTATAGAGCTCCTCTTAACTAGTCAAACAAGTTCTCAATCCTTGGAAGAGGATACTTGCTCCTTATGATGATCTTGTTGAGTTCCTGATAATCGATACACTTCCTAATTGTTCCATACTTATAATTCACAAAGAGCACTGGCGCACCCCAAGGTGATGCACAAGGGTGTATGAACCCTTTGTCTAGATGCACTGACAACTACTTCATTAACTACTCAAGTTCGATAGGAGCCATCCTATAGAGACAGTTTGAGATAGGATTAGCTCTGGGTATGAGTTCTATTGAAAACTCTACCTCAAGATCCGGGGGAGTTCCAGGAAATTTTGTGGGAAATACATCATTGTACTCCCTCACGATAGTAATTTCCATAAGGTTGGCACTATCCTTTGAACCAACCATTTGGGATAGGTATGCTTCATCATTGGGAATCAACACCCACACAAATGAAGAATTTTTGAAGGATATTGATTATCATCCTTGCATTGTTAGTGGATCATGGGATGGTTTGGAATATGAAAAGATAGTTTTTTTCCCGACAGTTGATATGTTCTCTATATAATGAGAGCCAATCCATTCCCATTATAGCGTCGAATTCCACCAAGGGAAGTATTATGAGATTCACTGGAAGAATATTCCCACATAATCCAATAGGAGAAGAGTCAAACACTTGTGTTTCAATGATTTCAGCACTTGGTGTTTTTATAGATATCTCTACTTCATGGTTTTGGGGATTCGATTATATAGTTCTAGCAAACTTTCAAGATATAAAGGAATGAGTAGAACTAGAATCAAATAAAACTTTTTCCATTCTTGAGTGAATTGGAAGTGTACCTTGTATGACTTCATTACCATGCTCCACTTCTGTAGTAGTGATAGAATATGAATTCTCTTATTCCTTTGGCTTTGGTGTCTGCGGATGCTAATTACCCTCGAGAACTCGAGTTTTAGTGCACCATCTTGCATAGTGCCCTAGCTCCCTATAATTGTAGAATTGAACCATGAGTGGTTCTCTCCTTTCATCCGCCACATTTTTTTCCATTTAATGTCTTTTCGATACTCATTATCATGGTTTCCTACTTTCCCACACTTAAAGAATTTCCCTGTTCCATTGAGGCAGTTCCCATGATGCATCTTCCCACATTTTTGGCATGTGGATCATTGATTTTTCTACCAAAATTTGTCATTAGATCCACCAGCACGAAACTCCATCTTTCATTTCATATCACCATATCCATGTGACCATTCTCCAAACTTCATATACACTTTTAGATCACACCAAACAACTTCTTATTAACTCCAAAAGTCTCGAATTCCAAGATCCTTTCGAAGGTGTGGTTTTAATCCACTAAAGAATCTATCAATTTTGCTATCATTGTCGATAAATAAACCTGAAGTGTACCTTGCAAGCCTTGTGAAATTTTCTTCATAGGTTCTGAACGATTCTCTTTATTTTTTCTTGAGCTCTATTAATTCTCTCTCTATCTTCGTGCGAAGATTTCTTGTAAAAAAACTTGTTAAGAAACATTATCTTAAATTCTTCCCATTTCTTCTCTTCAATTTCCTCTGTTGGCTTGGTGTTCTTAATCAATGACCATCTTTGATCAGCCTCTCCATCTAGATGATAAACATAAAGTTTCACCTTCTTCATCTCAAAATAGTGAAGAATGGAAAAGATCATATCCATGTATTTTCAACACAGTTATGAAATTAGTGGATCAGAAGATCTACAAAACGTCAGTGGTCATTGCCACATAAAACCTTCGATATCCAGTTTCTCCCTCATTGTTAAAGGAGAATGTTACCCATTTTTTTGGTTATTATTTATAACCTGAGATAATTTGGTATGAATCACTATGAATTTCTGAACTCCACCTCCCAAATCATTCGGGGATGTCGTTCGTGCAATCTTTGCATTATCCCTCGCACAAGTTGTTGGTCTGGTTTCTCCTGGTTCACACAATTTTTTAAAATAGAAAAGGATAGAACAAAACATAATTCAAAAATTCATGAATAACTTATTAATTTAAACAATATATACAAAAATAATAACATATGGGACCCTTATGTAAAAATTATTGTGTAAATATTTGTACGTAGATTCATTTTAGAGGTTTTCTCTAGGGTACAATATTCTTAATTCCAAAAATAACTAAATCATTCCTCTGATACCAACTATAGCAACCCAAAATTTTCTTATATTACCATTACATCATTTATAAGATAAATAAAATAATATTATTGCACTTAAAGGATCCAATGACTTAGTGTCTTGGGAAAACTAGTACCATACATAACAATTACAACATTGAGCATAAACATTTATTCAATTTATACTTCTCTAGCTTCTTACAAGCACTTGACCTCTCTTTAGTACATGTATTCACCTTCATATATACATAAAAAGGGGTGAGATAGAAGCCAAGTATGGGGAAAGATAAAAACAATATATCCTAGGGTGAGCATAATCATAACATAGGCAAAGGATGTGGAACATAAGAGGAAGCGTAAATATAAGACTTGAAATGTGGCAATGCATAAAAATGAAACATCATGTCTTTGTGGTTAACTACCACACATAATTTTGAACAAATATAACATATTGTTAAAATAATTTCACATTTACTCATGAGATTCATCACATTACCCAATTCATTAGAGCACTGTATAATTCAGGTTGCACCCGTCACATCATAACATTAATATTGCACTATATAATTCTAGGCTCACCCGTGACATCATAACATTATCATTGTCATGCATGGTACATAGAAAATATATCAATAATTACTATAACTAACTCATGAAAAAAATGGGTTTTATTTCATAAGAACACATTCATAAACTCTGGGTTCCCAAAAGAAAGAGGGAACAACATACATGATACAAGAACCATCAACCTTGGATGAGAGGAAAAAGAAGAGTTCTTCAGAGAAGAGTTATTTTGGAAAACATTTTATTTAACATAAACATCCGTAGAAAACATTTATATCCCAAAAAATGTAATATAATGATGAAAAAATGATTTTTTAGATGTGAACATACCAAATCTTGTGTGAAAGAGGGGGAACTCGAAGAAAGAAAATTGGGTTTGAGATTTTCCCCATACCTTATATCTGAATGCTTCCTTCACTTTAATGTTCTGAATATTGACATTATATTAATTAATTATAAAAATAAAAAACCATTTATAAATTAAAATGGTTAATTTAGGTTTCATTCTGTTATTTTATTGTCCTTTTGATGAGTTATAGGGTTTATAAACATTGTTCGGGAATGTTTGTTTTAACAGTTTTCTTGAGCAGTTCACTTGGATTCATAAAACGAAGTTTGGGTAGAACATGGGTAAACATCCAGAACTGATATTACATGTTTTTATTGATATTCCATAATTTAAAATGATCTTATGATGAATTAAATTTTATACCATGTGGATGATTCATTAGATAAGAATTAAATGATGATTGTTTGAGTTAATTTGGACGGTTTTCCGACCACAACAAAATTGTTTTGATTAATCATTTTGTAATATGTACATAAGTTAGTTCCAGAACATTTCGATAGTACATAATACATATATCATATTCTATTTCAATCATAAAAATGGTTTAATGAAAATATCTGAAGGTATATATGAAAAAAATAAAACATGTTGTTCTCGAAGGTGATAGATTAACACCTCACGAACAATGTTTTCTTTTATAAAATAAAAGGAAGAGGAGAAGGGGGTTGGATGGTATAAGATCCTATTAGTATCATAAAATTATAGTATATTTATGGTACTAGAGTTACCATAACCGTTTTACAAATATATGTGGGGATAGATTAAGAAAATAACTTGAAATTGAAAGGGAATTAAAGGAAAAGATGGAGAGAAATTACCTCTTGAAACCCCCTATTGAGATCCTCTTTAAGGGGCCTAGGCTTGGTATTTTTATGAGACCAGAAGCTTTTGGACTTGGGGGAGGGCTAGGGAAGATTCGTGGGAATATTTTAGATAGGGCTTGAAGCTTGAGAGGTGTGAGGAAATGACGTTGTGAAGGGAGGTTTTTATAGTGGAGGGGAGAGTGGTTTTCAAAATATAAAATTCATTAATTTATTATTTCTCCACAAGACAAGGAATAGTGATTCTTAAATGACCAAGAATAGTAATTTTATAATGTAATCCTGAAAAAAGTGGGCTTACATCAGAAGATCATCACACATGAATCTATAATTATTTTATTTAGCTTATTTCTGTAAATTACAGTATTTCACTATTCATAAAAAATTCAAGTATTTCAGAAAATTCTGAAAACTTCACCCCAAACATTTTTTGAAGTGTAGAATCCGAAAATGAATTCCATTTTTTAAAAAAAAGTTTCTAAAAATGATTAATTTAATAATTAATTAAATTCATAATTTATTATTTAAAACCCAGTTTTAAAATATTCATTAACTTATTCTAAAATATCGGTACATTATACTTTCACTTTAATATTATTTTTATACTATCATTGGTAAGGTTACAATTCATTAGGGTATATCACTATTTATTAGAGTAGGATACTATTCCCCAAAAATTTATGTTTTTCTTATTAGACCCCAAAAATCATCTTATACACAACCGTGTTTGTCGGATTTTCAAAATTCCAAACACAGAAGTGACAAACATATGTTTAAAGGTCTCTTATCACTTAGTAGTTTATTATTTTCTATTTTTATATGATTTTATGACATTTTCATATGAAGGAAATTTCCATTGAATAATGTTGGGTCGTTACATTCTTCCCCCCTCATGAAATTTCGCCCCCGAAATTTCACTTTACACTAACAGGTGATGGTACTTCTCCTTCATCGCCTACTCAGGTTCCCATGTATCTTGTTAAAACTTATGGTTACTCAAAAACACATTGATTTGGTGGGTTGTCTTGTTGTGTAGAACCTTATCTATCTGGTCCAGAATCTCTATTGGCTGCTCCTCATAAGAGATATAATCTTGCAGCAGAACCACTTCTGAGTTTAGCACATGTGACGGATCAGGTATGTACTTCCTCTAGATTGATACATGAAAAACATCATGATCCAAAGCCATATTAATTGAATGTTCAAGCCAATGGGCCACAGCTCCTATATGATCAATGATTTAAAAGGGGACAATGTACCTTGGGCTTAGATTCTCTTTCATCCCAAATCGCATGACTCTCTTCCATTGAGATAATTGAAAGAAGACTTTATATCCAACGTCGAACTACAAGGCCCTTCAATAGTTGTCAGCATAGCTATTTCTACAACTCTAAGTAGCATTGATCTGTTTCTATATGACTTGAACCTTTTCTATCAAATCCTTCACAAGATCAGGTCCAAGTAGCATTATTTCTCCAATGTCATCCCAACTGGTTGGAGGTATACATCGCTTTCCATACAGAGCTTCATATGGAGTAATCTGGATACTCAAGTGGAAGCTATAATTGTATGAGGAATCAACCAATTGGAGATGACGATTTCATCCCCCATTGAATTCTAGAGATCATGATCTTAGAATATCTTCAAGTGTCAGAATAGTCCTTTCAGATTAGCCATTAGTTTGAGGAGATAAGTTGTGTTGGAATTTAATTCAGAACTCAAAGCATGTAGAAGGATCCTCCAGAATTTAGATGGGAACCGTGTATCACAGTCAGATACAATTGAGAGTGGAACTCCATGTAGTCTCACCATTTCCTTCACATATATCTTTTCATGTTGTTCAAGTGATATATCTTCTAGAATAGCAATAACATGGGAAGTATTGGTGAGTCGTTCAACCACAACCCATATCGCATTATTTCTCGTCGACGTCTTCGGGAAACCCCTGAAAATTTCTATAGTAACATTCTCCCATTTCCACATGGGTATAGGAAATGGATGCATCAACCCTTTTGACATTTTTTGACTTGCTGACATACCAGGCTCCTTGATATATATTCTGTAATCTCATTCTTCATGTTATCCCACCAGAAGTGTTCTCGGATATCACAATACATCTTGGTGCTACCAGGATGGATAGTGAATTTTGAGCTATGTGCATTTTCTAATTGCCCCTTCTTTATCCAGGGTGGTGAAGGAACACAAATCCCCACCCATACTGAATCACACGGTCATAGTCGATATGGAACTCATGCAACTTCTCTTCTTTTAATGCACTCACCCAATTTTTTATCTCCACATTGTCTCTCTATTATTACTTAATATTCCCTTGGATGGATGGTTTCACAATCATTTGGGAAAGGTAATATTTATCCCCTGCCCTTATGATTTCTAAATTCATCCATTCCATATACAAGAAGATACGATATTTCTCAATCTGTAACAAGGATAGAGTAACAAGTTATTTTCTGCTTAGAGCAACAACTATCTTGTACGCCTTTCCAGGATGGTAGTGAATAGATAAAACATAATCCTTGATTATCTCTAACCATCTCCTTTGATGCATGTTTATCTCCTTTTGTGTGAATATATACTTTAGGCTCTTGTGGTCAGTTTATATGTCACACTTCTCGCTATTAAGGTAGTGCCTCCAGATTTTCGAGGAAAAATCATGAATTCTAGCTCTAGATCATGTGCTGAGTAGTTATACTCATCTATATTCAGCTATCGTGAGGCGCAGGCTATCACATTATCATTTTGAATGAGAAAAAACCCCAAACATTTCTTTGATGCATCATTGTATGTCAAAAAAAATTCTTCACTTATTTGTAGTGTATGTACATGCGCAATGATCATCCTTCTCTTTAGCTCCTTGAAGCTTCCCTCACATTCTTCTATCCATACATACTTTACCCTTTTCCTTGTTAACTTAGTTAGCGTGCTTGAAAATCGTTAGAAGTTTCTCACAAAACATCGGTAGTACCCAACTAATCCAAGATAACTATAGATTTCTATGACACTATAGGGCCTAGGCCAGTCCTCAATCCCCTTTGTTTTTGAAGGATCTATAGTAATTCCCTAACATGTGATCACATGTCCCAAGAATGTGACATGCTTAATCCCAAAGTCACACTTGCTGGACTTGGATTACATGTTCACCTTTCTCAATGTCACCAACACAAGTATTAGATGTTTTTCATGTTCTTCCTTGCTCTTAGAGAAGATGAGAATATCATCAATAAACACGAACAAATTTTTTCTAAGGTAATGTCTGAAGACTCTATTCATAAAATCCATGAAGATTGCACGGGCATTGGTAAGTCTGTATGGAATCAACAGAAACTCATAGTTCACATACCTTGTATGGAAGGCAGTTTTTTGAATATCTTCCTTCATCACCATTAACAGATGTTATCTTGAATTAATACCCACCTTTGAGAAGTATTTATCTCCTCTTAACTGATCAAACAAGTCTTCAATACTTGGTAGATGATTCATGTTCTTTATGGTGATCCTGTTGAGTTCCTGATAATCGATACACAACATCATTGTTCCATCCTTCTTCACAAAGAGCACTGGCGCACCCCAAGGTGATGCACTAGGGCGTATGAACCCTTTGCCTAGATTCTCTTGCAACTACTTCTTTAGCTCCTCCAGTTCGATAGGATGCATCCTATAGGGACACTTTGAGATAGGAGTATCTCCGGGTATGAGTTCAATTGATAAATCTACCTCATGATCCGGCAGAATTCTAGGTAACTCTTTAGGAAATACATCACTGTAGTCCCTCAAGATAGGAATTTCTATAAGGTTGTCACTTTCCTTTGAATCAACAATGTGGTATTGGAATGCTTCTTCATTGGGAATCAACACACACAGAGATGAAGTATTTTTCAAAGGAGATTCATGATCTTCCTTGCATTTTAGAGGATCATGGGATGGTTTGGAATATGAAAAGGTATTTCATTTTCTCAATAGTTGATATGTTCTCTATGTAACAAGATCCAATCCATTCCCATTATAGCATCGAATTCCACCAAGGTATGTATTATGAGATTTGCTGGAAGAATATTCCCACATACGCCAACAAGAGAAGAGTCAAACACTTGGGTTGCAATGATTTCACCACTTGGTGTTTTTATAGTTATCTCTACTTAAAGGTTTTTCCGCTTCGATTATATAGTTCTAGAAAATATGAATGATATAAAGGAATGCATAGAACCAGAATCCAATAAGACTTTTTCCATTCTTAAGTGAATAGTAAGTGTACCTTGTACAACTTCATTACCTTGCTCCACTTCCGTAGTAGTGATGGCATAATCCTTTATTTATTCCATTGGATTTGGTGGTTTCTGATGCTGATTAACCTCAAGAACTCGTGGTTTAGTACACTGTCATGCATAGGTCCCTAGCTCCCTACAGTTGTAGCATTGAACCCTGAGTAGTTCTCTCCTTTCATCCTCCACATTCTACTTCCTTTTTATGTTTTTTTGATACTCATGAGCATGGTGTCCTTCTTTCCCACACTTGAAGCATTACCTCGTTCCTTTGAGGAAGTTCCCAGGGTGAAACTTCCCACATTTTTGGAATGTGGGTCATTGATTTTTCTACCCTCATTTTTTATTAGATCCACCAGCTTGAAACTCCATCTTTTGTTTCTTATTAGCATAGTCGTGGGACCATTCTCAAAACTCCATCTCCACATTGAGATCACACCAAAAAATTCTTCATAACTCCCAAAGTCTCTGCTTTTTAGGGCCTTTTGAAGGTGTGGTTTTAATCCACTAAAGAATCTATAAAATTTGCAATCATTCATTATAAAAAAACATGAAGAGTACCTTTCAAGCCTTGTGTAATTCGCTTCATAGGTTTAGAAATATTCTCCTTCTTTTTCTTGAGCTCTATTAATTATATCTCTATATTTGTGCAAAGAGTTCTTGGGAAATACTTGTTAATAAACATTATCATAAAGTCTTCCCATTCAATCTATTCAATTCCCTCCATTGGCCCTGTGTTCTTAATAAATTCCCATCATTGATCAGCCTCTCCATCTAGACGATAAACGACATATGTTACCTTCTCCATCTCATATTAGTGATGAATTGAAAAGATCTTCACCATGGAGTTGACCCACTATTCAGCAACTAGTTGATCAGAAGATCCACTAAACGTCGGTGGTCGTTTCCCCATAAAACATTTGATAGCCAATTGCTCCCTATTTGGTGAAGGGGGATGTTCCCCCATTATTATGGTTATTTTTCATAACCTAAGATAATTTGGTAAGCATTGCTATGAATTTATGAACTCCACCTCGCAAATCATTGGGGATATCATTTGGGCAATCGTTGCATTGGCCCTCGCTCGAGTTGTTTGTCTGGTTTCTCCTGTTTCCCACTATTTTCTAGAAAATAAAAGGATAGAACAAAAAATAAGTCAACAAGAAAAGAATAAATTATTCATTTCAAAAAATTATAGTAAAATCTTAACATATGGGACCCCTGTGTAAAAATTGTTGTCTACATATTTTTACTTAGTTTCATACTAAAAGTTTTCTTCAGGGTATAGTAATCATAATTCCCAAATTAACTAAACATTTCCTCTGATACCAACTATAGGGACCTAACCATTTCGTAAATTACCATTACATAATTTTAAAGATAAATAAAATAATAGAATTACACATTTAGGATCCAATGGTTTAGTGTCTTGGGAAATCTAGGACCATACATAACAATTACAACATCAAGCATGAACATGTATTCAATTTTATATTCTCTAGCTTCTTACTAGCACTTGACATGTCTTTAGTACATGTATTCCCCTGAGCATATACATAAAAAGGGGGGAGATAGAATCCCAGTAAGGGGACATATATGAACAATATAACATGGGGTGTGCATAATCATAACATAAGAAAAGGATCACGAACATAAGAGGAAGCATAAATATAAGACTTGAAATGTGGAAATGCATAAAAATGAAACAACATGCCTTAGTGGTTAACTACCACACATACTTTTGAACAAAGCTAAAATATTTTTCACATAATTTCACAGTTTCTCATGAGGTTCATCACTTTAAAAAAATGCATTGGAGTGTAGTATAATTCTTGGAGCACCCATCACATCATTTCTTTCATATTACGCTATATAATTCTGGGTGCACCCGTCACGTCAAAACATTATCATTATCATGCACACCACATAGAATATATATCAATAATGAACATAAAATACTTATGGAAAATAATGGGTTTCATTTCATATGAACACATTCATAAAATTTTGGTTTGCAAAATAAAGAGGGAACAACATACTTGATACAAGAATCATTAACCTTGAATGAGAGGTAAACGGTGAGTCCTTAAAAGAAGAGTTCTTTTAGAAATCATTTTGTATGACATAAACATTTGTAGAAAATAGCTATATCTGAGAAAAAGTAAGATAATGATGAAAAAACGATTTTTATGAAGTGACCATACAAATTTGGAGCAAAATAGGGAGAACCCGAAGAAAGAAAATTGGGTTTGAGATTTTCCCCTTACCATATATCCGAACGCTTCCTTCACTTTAATGTCCTATATAATGAAATTATATTAAATAATTAGAAACTCCAGAACCTTTTCTAAACGAAAAGGGTTCATTTTCATTTCATTATGCTATCATATGGGCCTTTTTAGGAGTTATAGTTTTTAAAAACATTGTTCGGGAATAATTGTTTTTACAGTTTTCTTGAGCGGTTCACTAGTATTCATAAATTGAAGTTCGGGTAGAAAATGGGAAAACATAAAGAACTAAAATTAAATGCTGTTAATGAAATTACATAAGTTAAAATGGTATTATAATTAATTACATTTTATACCATGTGGATGAGTCATTAGATAATAATTAAATGGTGATTGTTTGAGTTAATTAGGATGGTTTTTCGACCACAATGAAATTGGTTTGATTAATCAATTAGTAATATTTAAATAAGTTAGTTACAGAACATTAAAGAGGATTTAATACATATATTATATTCTGGTTCAACCATAAAATTGGTTTCATGACTATATCTGAAGGTAGAAATGAAAAAAAAAGAAAACATGTCGTTCTCGAAGGTGATAGATTAACACCTCACAAACACCGTTTTATTTTATAAAAGAAAAGGAAGAGGAGAAGGGGGTTGGATTCTATAATATCACATTAGTATCATAACATTCCATTATATGTATTATACGAGAGTTACCATACCATTTGTACAATGATAGGTAGGGAGAGAATAAGAAAATAACTTGAAATTGAAAGGGAATTAAAGGAAAAGAGGAAGAGAAATTACCTCTTGAATCATCCTTTTGAGATCCTCCTTCAGGGGCCAAGGCTTGGTATTTTGATGAGACCAGATGTTTTTGTACGTGGGGGAGGGAAAGGGAAGATGCCTGGGTAGATTTTAGATAGGGCATGATGCTTCAGAGGTGTGAGGAAATGAGGTTGTGAAGGGTGGTTTTTATAGTGGAGGGGAGAGGGGTTTTCTTAATATAAAATTCATTAATTTATTATTTCTCCACAATATAAGGAATAGTGAGTCTTCCATGACCAAGAATAATAATTTTATTATGTAATCCCGAACCAAGTGGGCTTAGAACAGCAGAACATCGCACATGACTCTATAATTATCTTATTTAGCTTATTTTTGCAAATTACGGCATTTCACTATTCATCAAAAATTCAAGTATTTTATAAAAAACCAAATATTTTACCCACACCATTTATCAATGTGTATATTACAAAAATGAAGTCCATTTTGCAAAAATAATTTTCTAAATATGATTATTTTAATATTTAAATAAAATCATAATTTATTTTTAAAAACCCAGTTTTAAAACATTCATTAACTTATTCTAAAATATAGGTACATCATAATTTCACTTGAATATTATTTTTATTCTATCATAGTTAAGGTTACTATTCATTTGGGTATATCACTCTATATATCAGGGTAGGTTACTATTCAAAAAAAATCGTTTTTCTTATTGGACCCCAAAAATCATCTATAACACAATAGTGTGTGTCGAATTTTTGAGATTCCATACACAGAAGTGACAAACTTAAGTTTCAAGGTAAATTTGAACTTATTAGTTCATAATGTTGTGTTTTCATGTGATTTTTTGAAATTTTTATAAGAAGGGACTTTCTATTGAAAAACATTGGGTCATTATACCATAATAGGAGTTCCCCACTCATACATTTAATGAATTCCAAATCCCAATTCCCATGAAGCATGTATCATCCACCGTAAATCACCTTTTTATAACATGTCCTAATGCTCATAGACCTTGTTGCACGATATGGATAAAAAAATTTCTGGATTGGGACATCATAAAAAAATTTCCTTCATCAAACATCCAATTGTGAACCTAACACCACAAAGAGTTTCTCCAATTTCATATATGAAGAATTGGAAATGCTTCATTCAAAAACACCTATGTGATTTTCATACCAAGGAACAAACACACACATCTTCTATAATGAACACTAGTTTAAATTCTAGCATATATAAGTTTTTTTAATAAATCGTGATATATTTTAATGAAAATACCAAACATTCAGGTAACTCAATTTTCAAATAATAGACTTATTGTTACATATCTTTTTAGAGAACATCTATTCTCCATTCCCCTCACTTTGAGAGTGAACCAATGAAGAAATATTGTGAGTTAGCCCAATAAACTTTACAAATAAGTCATGAAAAAACAATCCTCCTTATATTATTTACCATTTCAACACAAAAACTATCCATGTATTTTACAATTTCCACACACACACATGGCTCGTTCCAACCTATAAATATTCAGCCAACACCATATATGAAAATATGTATTAACTCAATATAAAATTGGAAATATAAGTGTACCTATATCATATGATTTGAAATACCAAAAAACCCTCACAATAATTTCTTGATATAGATTAATAAAAACATCAATCTCAGGGGGCAATTTTTTCATACATGAACATGTTTTACATGACTGATGAATTATAAAGTAATATATCATCGAAACTAAGTTATTATGATTAGTTAAATGGATTTCCATGAATATATAATGTTATTCATTAATATAAATCCTTATTTATGCTCATAACCCTCATAAATATCATCATTGCACATTTCTAGCCATCTACATGGGGTATTGGTTTCAGATAAGAGCCATACTCAAGCCTAAATGGAATATATTCAATAAATTATTTTCTTAACACTTGACATAAGCTTCCACCATTCACCTTATCTCTAATAATTCAACAATTTCTCACTACCCATTAACCTATCATGATGCATCAACTCTAAATAAATGGTCAAAATAATGGTCACCTGGATCCCCTGCCTAAAATCTATGTCCATCATGGGAGGTATCAACATAGTATCATGGAAATTCCTAAGTTATCATAAAAGGAATATCCTATGTCCATTATAAAATAATCCCCCACTCAATGTTCTTTTATAACCACATTTTTATGTTGTATTATTTAATACATTTTATATATTCATATATATAATAAGTATCAATGATAATTCATATGAAGAATTTCCAAATAGAATTGATTATAAAAAATTGGTTGTACTGGGAAATTTATTTAGTAACCAATTATCTGTTTATATAATTACAATGGCATCAATCTGGATAATCCATCATCATTAGGAGGATTTATAAGTCCTAACTAAGTATAATAACAGTTTAAATTAAAATAACGAAACACAATTTACATATCATGACAAATTAAATAAATAATAATAATTTAATGTATATATATACAATGATGTGTTTAATTACTAAGGAATATGTGGATAATTTCAAACTATATGGGACCTCTAGGTGGATTGTGGTGGTGGGGAACATCTATTTTTGGCATCATAATTGGGTGGGCGTTGTCCTTGAGTTTACATATTGTTCGGTTACTCACATCACCTTCAACGAGGCAAGTCTTTTCCCATCATTAATCAATGTGGTACAGGAAAGAGACTAATGATTATCCTTTGACATGTTTGACATAATGAAAGAACCAAACTGATGTGTATTTTGTGCGTCATCCTATGGTGATTTTTTATACAAGGATTACAGGTGGGTGACTTCTGGTGCTGGCCATCAGGACCCGTGGGGGTCTTCCTTATGGGTTAACGAGGTTCCTTCAAAAATCAGCTTCCTTATATGACATATTAGGAATAGAGCTTTATCAAAAGATGATAACTTAAGAAACTCTGGTATCGGCATGGCTTCCCGCTTCCCATGTTGTAGTGTCCTGAGAGAGGAATGATCGTCCCACTTCTTCTTTGACTGTGAGTGGGGCAGCTAGTGTGGAAGGAATTTGGTGACTTCACAGGTGTTTTAGTTGCATCTTTGAGGGACCTCCCATTTATGGTCTGATGGTTCCATGGTGCTGGGGATGTTGGGCCGGAGTGGAAAGCATGTGGAATTATTCTTTCTTTGGGTTGCTGGTGCATCTAGATGGCTCAAAAAAAATCAAGATATGAGGGCCATCCAACCTCTGGGAGGGCCTTGGTGGACAAGATCAAATTCAAGCTTATAGAAATGGGTTGTGCTTTAAGCATGTGGAATGAGACCCCCTCCCTCATACCCCTACATGTGGCAGCTCCGGTGGCCAACCACTCTCTTGCTGGCCATCGGGTTCGATGGCTTCCCCATCCGACTGGTTTGAAGGTCAACATTGATGAATCATGTTCGATGAATATGATTAAGGGTCGTGGTATTGTTCGGTATTCATTAGGTCGAGTGGTTTTCTCTTTTTCTATTCACATTGTTAGAGTCCACACCCTTCTGACCAAGGCTATGGCAATGTTTATGGACCTCTATCTTTGTAAATGTCCAAATATTGCTCTTGCTGCAGTTGAGAATGACTCCCTCATCCTGCATGACTCTATGCGTGGCAGGCAGGGTGTACCCTGGTCCATCCACTATGTCTTGAGAAGGTCCAAGAGGCTTATCTTCAATGTCATGGTCCTCTCCCACACATGGAGGGATGGTAATAAGGTTTCGGATCATATTTCTGCCATGGGTCTGCAAGGAATTCGAGTCTTCTCCCCGAGGATGTGTTCTACATTCCTATTGAAGGAAAGAATTGGATTAGTTGTGATTCCCTAGATCTGCACCACTTTTGGACTCCGTAGTCTCTTTTGTGGCTTCCCCAGGTTTCCCTAGTTTTCCTATGCTTTTAATGTCGTTGATGTTTTCCCCTACTGGGGATTTCATAATAAAAATAAAAACGATGATGAGATAGAAGTACAAGCCATATAAGATGAACTAAGAGAACCATTTAACTGATAACCATAATTATGTGAGGGGATTTAATCAATAAAATATAGTCCCTTTAACATTATAAAAATTATACTTTTTACATAACTTGGAAACTGTTCAAAATTTATTTTATTTCCCTATCTAATATCGGGATGGATAGATAGAATTATTATAACACTTGAACCTCAATTATAGTAGTTAGAAATTCTATTTTATTAAAACTATTTTAAAATGAATATTTTAATATTCCATGAAAAAAATATTCAATATTTATTGAATGATTTTTTATTTTTATCTTATATGGTATGATTGATTCTAAAATTAATTTTATGAAATATTCTATTAGAAATAATATTTTATTGAAAAATTTTAAAATTATATTTAAATAGTTCACCAATTATTTATAAATTTTTTATTATATTTATAATTTAAGATTTATTGATCATCAAATTGATAGAAAATTTATAGGACCATTTGAAGGTATAAAGGGATACTTTTTAAAAATCTTTATTTAAAAAACAAATAATGTGTATAGATTTTATATAATTTAATCAATCTTTAATAATTAATTATTCAAATGAAATTTGTAGATTATGTATAAATATATTATGAATTAAAATACATATAATGACGATTATAATTCATCGAGTTAATATATTATCATTTTATGGTTAAAAATTGAATTTATTGAAAAACGTTTTTTTGATAAAATGGGTAGATTTATTAGTAAAATAAAATCATTTAATTTTGAGATATGAATTTTATAAACTGTATTAAATATTTGTAATCAAAATAATTAATTTTATTTAATACAGTAAACTGAATTTTTTATCATAATTAATAGTAAAAATATAAAAAAAATAATTACCATATATATTGTTAAAATATGGTTTTACACGCTATACATGTTTATGATTAAAATTTATTTTCAACCCACATAATATTCATCAATTATAATTTATAATTAATATATTTATTAAGTTTTTCAAATTATTATTTAAGAATAATTTTTCTTTTGGTATAATGTATAAAACATCTAGGTTTGAAAACTAGTTACTCTGGTGAAAAAGATGCTAAAAGTGAGAAACATTGGAGGTAAATGAAATAACATGTTCAAAAACTATTGTTTTATATTTTTAGTTGTGTCTTGAACTTATCATACAAAAAATAAATTATTTATTCATTTTTGTGGCACATTGGGTATCTACCAAAATGACATTCCACATTTTTAAAATAACTCCCAAAAAAATTATCCACATTAAATAGGTTCTATTCTTTCTAAAGGTCCTTCCCTTATATCCACATTACGAGATCGAAATGTCGATCTACTATGAAAAGGTATTCATCTTCACCGATATTATTCTTTTTAAATTTTAATATTTCCACGTTCAATTATTTACTAAAAATCAAATTAAACAACACCATTTTATATAATAATATGATTTTCTTATATTTCTTTTAAAAAAATTTCCATCTCATTAAACATCAAATAGGAAATAGAGTCATTGATCATGTATATGAAGGTTAGCCACCTCACAAAATAATGTAATTTTGTTGATTATCTATATAATATTTATAGTGAAAATGAAAAAAAATAAAGAATATTTATGATAAAAAAATATAGTAATTATATAATAGTAATATATCATCAACATTATTAGAATTTATATTATTAGGGGATTGATATTTTCACTCCTGCATATGTATGGCCTACCATCTCTATGATGCGATGAAATCCATTGCACACATCCTAAAATAATGATTTATTCCATAAATTAATATAATGAAATAATATTATACATATAAAATTGATAAATATTAGAATATGTGGGTTCAATATCCTATTCATATAAAATTTGACATCTATTAGTAAACTTACATGTGAAAAAGGAACAATTAACATACGAGACATTAGTAAAATTGATATATTAATAACCAAATAGTGTTAATATGTTATTAGGGGATAATAATTGATATTATAAATATTAATTGTTTTTTAAATAAATTAATAACACGAAACCCCATTTTAAGGATTTTTCAAAATTCATAACTAAATGGATCTTTAAGGTATGAAATTTCACATAAATTTCCATCCAATTAGGAAAATTCTGGATATTATACAACTATTCACATTTTTTGGTGAATATTATATCCATTTGTTATATTTAACTTGAAATAATATTAATTCATGAAGAATAATGTTTCAATTATGTTTCAATCATTCTTATAGACATATTTAAAATGATACCAAACATTCCAGAACTCATTTTACAATCTCACTTTCTTTTTGTACTGGTTATATTTCCATTGAGGGAATTTTAAAATTTATCATTCATGATGACTAATTATTTTCATATACATTAGATATTTATGGAAATTAAATGTTTTCTTTCAAATTATACTACCTTTGGTACAAGAAATATATATTACTAATATTTCCTGAAAATCAAAATTTTTAGATTTATTTGTAAATATTAAAATTGAATATTCTTTAACATGATTTTTGATAACAGTCTTCTAGACCACCATAACAGTTTAATGAAGGAAATTCTCTTCAAAAAAAATTTAATTCGTTCAAAAAAATAAAAATATTTTTATGAAATATTGTTTTGGTATTCAAATTACATTCCCTTTATTCATCATACAGAAAATATTTTATTACAAAACCTTTATTCACGATTAATAGATGATCGTATGTTATGTATTATTAATTCTATTTTCATTAATATTCCCATTATACAGTCACTGTCATGTGATTATTGGAAATTTAAATTCCTTTAAATATCCAAATTATTTATCATGGATATGCTTATTTAATAGAGATTGTATATTTTATACAAATAGTGTTTTTCTTTGAATGTTATTTGATTAACTTTGGTAAGACTGATATTTCAGGTTCTTTATTGAATATAGTCATTTATTATTAAAATGGTGTGTTTTTTATTTATTTTACTTTCCATATTTATTATTCCTTATTCACTCAAGGTTTATTCCAATATATATAATCCTTATTGATCATTTTATATCACTCATATTTGTTTTCTTTCTAAATGATATGAAGATGAATAATTTGAATGATTTTAATGATGATGATTATTTTTCAATATATTTTTTATATTTTCCCCTATTTTAAAATCTGTATCAAGTATATAATTATATTGAAAAGAATAATTAATTGATTGGTACATCGGGTTTATAACCCTTGAATCTCTAATAATGTAATAAATTAGACACCATCTTTGGGTTTCTAGAGTTTGGGTAGTTACATTTGGTGTCATAGTAGGTTTAGAAGAATCATTGAGAAATATATTTTTCAAAATAAATATTATGGAACAAAACACTGTAATATACATTGATGATATGTCACAATGCAAAATGAATTCTTAAAATTTGGGTAAGGTAGATGTTATGTGGGTTTTCCTCTTAAAACATCAATATCTATATACTACTGGTGGAAATGGTTCTAATATTTTTTTATATTATGGTAACAACTCTGATAATGGTTCTTTTGGATTTGATTCAATTTTCATCTAGTGAATCAAAATGGGTCGTACATTTCTATTGAATTGATCCAACCTTGCTAATATTTAGTATAATCCATATATTATTTTATAATAAACTTTAATGATTTGAAAATAATTTCATAATGAAATAATATTTTAAAAGGGAAATTTTATTTGATTGCGATATTAATAATGCATTAATTTTGATTTATGTTAACCTATAGAATAGATTAATAGTTATATTTTTTGATTTAAAATTCATAATCTTGTGAACTAATATAGTATACACCATTATTTATTAATAGTTCCAATATTAAAGAACAATATCAACACTGACAGTCATTGTATAAATTTAACATCGGATTAATCTAACATAACAAGTATTATATCTGAGTAAAAAATTGATATGTGAGGGTAACATACTCAGATTATGATAAATAACCTAACACATATATATATAAATATTTATACACAACATCAGTATCCTATATTTTATCACCATATGTGATAAAATCCCCCATCATTTAGTGGGACTAACAATCATGTGGTAGGTGGGAAATGAATAAATTCCACTAAAATACTATTTTCTACTAGGGATTATATTGAAAAGAAAACAGTTATACTGTAAGTATATTGCATTGAGGGTGATACTTGTCAATTATTTTCATTAATCCAAAATATATGTGAGTATGTAGAAATAGAAAACAAGGAATGGATAGCTTTTAAGGAAGTAGTGTTCAACAAATATTTCCCTTGAGATCAATGGACTACTATGAAGAGAAAGCTCTTTATCATAAAGAAAAAGTTCGAATATTATGGTAAAGGGTATTATGAAACATTCATAAGAAAATATTTGTTATTTAAATACATTTTCTGAATTGTGACATATAACATTTACCATTTCATTAAATAGTATATTACTTGTCTCTGAAGGGTGCTATTTTCCCAAATATTTTTATCATATAATTAAATAGTTTTATTTTCGAAAAAAATGCAGAAGGAAGTTTATTTGTCCAATTTATTTAAATATAATCAAGATAATAATTTTCTGGATTTACACTAATAAATAAGGAACAAGTCAATGGAGAATAAAAAAATTATTCAACTACTATCAATATAAAATCTTGTAAATAAGTAAAATAAACAATGTTTGAACGACATGTGAAATTTTTAAAAGTGTAATGATAAGTTTAATATGGGAAATGAATCAAAATATAAAAATAAATAAATATGTAAAATTATTTATATATATATATATATATATAAATGGGTTATTAATCAGAAAATTGATCTAATTATAATGGGGATATAATGAATAAGAGGCCGATGGAAGAAGGCCAAGCTTATGTGATCACCGTGACTGACGTGGTTGTTCCCAATGATATCATTAATGAGACATTAATAAATGCATAAATATTTATAATTATTCTTTTGATTCTATATCCTCACACACTTTTATTTTTTAGATGTTTTCAAGGAAAACTAGATATTTCCCTAGCACATTTTGAAGGGAGTTATTGGTCAAAACACCCAGTGGGTGTGTCACTACAATAAGGATGTGTCATGAAGTTACAATTATAACACATTAAAATCCCCTTTTAATATATTTTTTACCCTAAATTTTATTTAATTGGATATAATCTACGGTATGTACAATAATACAAAATATTATGAAATTATTTTTTGCAATGAAATGGAAATTACTATTCGTGATGAAGATGTGAAATTTTGTATAATATGTATAGATAATTCATCATATATGTCTTGTCTAGATCCACCCAAGTAGATATTCTAAATAATATTAATGTGGAATAAGGGGAAAGTATATGGATTTAAAATATAAACATAAATTATAGGTTTTAGATATTATATATAAATACATTGATGTATTTCTTGAGAAATTACCTTGTTACCCACAAATGTGTGATGTTGAGTTTTATATTGATTTAATCACCCATGAAATACGTATGTAAAATAATTCAAATATAATGGTCATTTTAAAATGAGTTGAGTATAAGAAACAACTATATGATTTGTCAAATATGTTATTTAGAGATAAAGGTGTTTCACCTTGGGGAGATCATATTCCCTTTGTTATCCGGAATGATGGATCCATGAGACTGTACTTTAATTATAGTGAAATAAATTCTATTTTGATAAATTAAAAGTCTAATCTACCTCACATTAAAGACTTATTTTAGGAAAATAGTATCATATAAATACATTTACAATATTGAAATTTGTTCTGGTAATCATCAATTACAAGTAACGGGGGAATAATTTCTAAATACATCATTCCAAATGAGTTATCGACATTACAAGTTTAATGTAATTATATTTGGATTAACAACTTCAACATCTGTTTTTAAAGATATAGTGAGTATACTATTTAAGTAATATCATGGTAATTTCATTATGGTATTCATTATTGATATATGAATTCACTATAAAAGATATGAGTTCCATGTGAATCACTTGAGTATTATTCATGATACACCTAAAATAAAAGAGTTTTTATAAGAAATTTAGAACATGTAAATTATGGATTTATGAATTTTGTTTCTCTCTAAAATTGTATCAAATGATCGAATATCATTTGATCAGGTAAATATAATGTTATTCAATGAATGTAATATACAAATTAAAATAATATTGGAATATAATTTCACTTTTTTGGAAGGTTACTATTTCGGATTTGTTTTTACATTTTCCCATTTGGATAATACATTAACCATGATTATCCAAATAAAGGTTATATTCAAATGGAAAAATGAATGTTAATAATTTTTTGACTAATTCAATAGGGTATTGTTGAAAGATCTAATTTTGAAACTATCATAATGAAATAGATGGTTTGTGATATATAGTAATGTATCCAATAAGGGACATGGCTGTGTGCTTATGTTGAATGATATTGTTTTTAACTATGCATAAATGTAATCAAATACATGTGAGTAGAACCATATAAGTCATGATCATGAGTTGGAATATGTAATAATTAATTTAAAAATATGAAGACGTTTTATATATAGTGATACATGTGAGATATAAAGAGACCATAGGAGCTCAAGATACAACTATTCCCAATAACTACAACAATATGTGTCCATAGTGGTGGCTCGATCTACTAAAAGACTATTATTATTCAATACACTACAAAAAATCTATAGAAATTAAGGTATAAGATTATTTGAGAATGAAATATCATAGAGTACTAACAAAAATAATGATTAATAAAGATTGATAGGCATGGATATGGTAAATGTAGATATGATAATTATGAAGAAAAGGGATACATCACTGCATTTTAAAATGATTTTCAGTCTATCTATTTTGGATCAGGTAAAAGTTTAACAATATTATAACTAATGTTTTTAGAATAAATATAATGCACTGATGGATTGGAAAATTAGAATGTTTCATTTGAGAAGATAGGATTCTGAATTTTAAAAATTATATTTTGTTTTGGGTCAATCCTTGAGATAAACTGCGAATTCTTTGATGATTCCCATAAATTATATTTTTATACACACCATGGAACCACAATGATTCATAGGGATTTGAGTGAAATTTATTGGTGGATTACATAATGTAAAAAATTACATATTACATACCAAGATTTATTGTTTTTAAATAGGTGAAGGTGGAGAGAGAACATCCTATAATACATTGTAACATATTCCTATTGATTTGTTAAAATGGGATTATAATACTATAAAATTTTTAATATGACTATATAAAATAATTAAATATAGTTTATTGTTCAACAACTTACCAAATAAATTCATTTCTTCTCCATAAAAGAATAAATTCATCTTCATATCCTTGTAAGGATCTATATTAATGATGTTTTAATACTTCATGGAGCACCACATTTTTTTTATTTTGATCCCTGATATACATCAACATTCTAGAAGAGTATTTTGAACGATCTTGATATTGAGGTTCATCTGGGAACCACCTACCATCCAAAACTTATGGACATATTGTAAGAACTATCCAAATATTAGATGGTATTTTAAGGTCATGCTCACTTTAAATTCAAGGGTTGTAGGATATATATTTAACTTTGTTAGTATTCCTATAAAAATATTTTCCAATCTAGTATTCCAATGATTGTGTATAATGAATTATATGGATTTACATTTAGTACTCCAACTTATGACAATGAATTTGGTGAATAGAGTCATGTAGTGTAATAACATGTCGACGAACCAATGTAAATGGTAATTACTATTTAGACTCATATTAAAGCTTCTCATAATTAGAAACAAAAAATATTTTGACAACCTTTGGAAATATTTGGAATTTTATGTGTGAGAAATATTTTAATTAATGTATCTCTATAGAATGGTGTTAAATGGATTGGTAATTAAAAAATATCTTCAATTACATTAAAACTATTGAAATTTTGAATACAGTGAAAAACTGGTATAAAGATTAAAAATTAAACTATTACTTTCTAATGTACAAGATGATTTTCTATTTCAAATATAAAATTGTTGGCATAAAATTAGATTGAAGAGGGATTGAGTTTTGTTTCAAAATCTTTCAAATCCAGACACATATTTTTTGTCACATCCAAATTCATGTGGTTTACAATATGGGTTTTTTTATGGTACTAGAAACAACCAAAGAATCACATATCCATGATGTGTACCTACATTCCCAAGGCAGGTGATCCCTATTTATTTTTTCAATTGTTCATATGTAATCACATTCATAGAGAGAATTATAATAAGGGCTCCCCACACCCTTATGAAAGGAACTTTTGATACCCCTAAAATATCATATAGATGTAATTCATACTCATTAATCCTTTACAATACTAAAAATAAACAAGGTCACTGTTTACATTTTAAATCAATCATTTATACATGTCGGAGTATCCATAACTATATAAATTTTCCAAGGTATCCCCATTAATGGAACCATATGAATGTATCTATGATTCTATATTATGAGATCCACCATTATATATCATAGGTTATCCATATTTCATTATTTATAGTGTAATTATTTAATAAACAATAGATGGTTTAATGCCAGATGATTGCGTGCTCAAGATTTTACTACCATATTAGGAGGTTGTAAGATTCTGGATATCGATATCATGCCCATGCTAGTGGATTTTAATGTATAATTATGAAATGGAACATAACAAATTTATTTTGGTTTCACATAATAGGAAACATCATATATTAATGGGTATTGTTACATAGAGAATATGAAGTAGGAAATGTCATGGGACAGGGAAATATTGGCAGGATTTACATAGAAATTTTTTAGGGGGATCATTCATGATAATCCATTAATGGTTGATCAGGAATGTAATTTGGACTTTTCATGAGATTACCTACACCCATAGTTTTGGGTGATGAGTAAGAGGTAGAAAAGACGCAGAAATAATATATCCTTCTAGGTGAGGGTGATCTTATTAGGATTATAGACCTATAAAGTGGATTTTGGATTAAAGTATTCATGGTTAAATATTAAAGAGGGATCATATGTATTCCTTTACTATTGAGTTCATATCCTACAGAGTGTGATTTTTTTTGGATTACACCTATGAGGGATGCCTAATTATAATATTTGGTTATGCTTGTGATATGATCACCACTGATCTGTAAGCCCACGCAAGTCATAACCAGTTTCAGAAATAAGATGAAATATATGATCTATTACAATGCATGAAACCAGTAATACATTGATGGATGTGGGATGGTGTATGGAAAGAATGACACGTCCAACATCAATGTATAATTTTTAATACATAAGGGATTAACATGTTCTCATATTCAATGAGGAGGTTGGAATGATACATTCAAAACCTTAATCAAAGGAAAAAAAGTTCCCCTAACTATCTAACATGGAGAGGTCTCTTGCACTACCTTTGTTGTTGGTTTCCTTCATACCAAGGTCCAATATAATTGGTAGGTTAAGTGTGTTGAATATTTTTCCTAGAAAATAAATAATTTAATGGGGGAATGATTGTATGTACTAAGTCTTATATATTATTTTATTGAGGTGTTGATGGGTGTTTGGTAATGGTATAATTTAAATGGGAGCCCACAGAGTGGTTTATATCAGTGTTGGCATGTGGGAGAGGGATCAGAGGGTGTCCATCGAGGCGATAACATGTAAATCTAGGTCATACCTCTATAATATTATATTTTTGCATGTTTTATGGTAATTTTACAAAGTGATTTATTGGGGAGATGATAGGTGCCTCATCCATGTGATTTCTAGGTTAATTGGTTATGAATTCCAAGAAATAGAATAATAGGAAAACCCACCATTAGGAGAGACATTACATTGATCTCTAAGTGTATCATTGGGTTCTCTTGGCATAATTTCACTAATGTTTTGAGAGAATAAATGGCCTTTCTCCAAATTGTTCATGGACATGTGAGTGTTGGTTCCACATATAGGGCCTCTGTGTTTAAAACCGCTGAAAAATTTATTCTATTGACTATTTCAAATACCAAATATTTTTTATATGCTAGAAATATACTTGAAGGTTTGGAAAACTATAGTGAGGGACTTGTGTGAGATGTGCATTAGGTAGTCTCTATGACATCTATTCATGAGAAACAAGGTTCTTAAGGTTCTAATTTATAAAAAAATCTAGACCATGGGAACATGAGGTATTAAAATAGATCCCTTTAATAGTGGGATCATGTAGGTGGTTTAACCATGTTTGAACTATTTATCATAACCCGACATGAGATGAAACGATGCACAAGTGAATCATAGTACATGTACTTTACTAATATTCTTAAACTCATTTATGCTTCATGTAGGTGCAGGATAGCCCCAATTTGTGTAGTATAATTTTATTTAATATTTTTTTCACTTATATTTAATTTACATTCCGGAATAAATAAAATTTTAAGGACACAAAATACCCCTAACAATATTTGATATGATAGGAACATTTTGTATTTAATCTCAAGGAATAAAAAACTCTTATATTGATTGATATCACATTTATTATGTATCTCATTTTATTTAATAATTAATTTCATTAGAAAATTATGGATTGTGTTTTTTAAAAAGGAGAAGTAAAAAGATTCTTTTCACAATATTTCCACATAGGTCAGTCGTGAATGACATGCTATCTTTGAGGAATGCATAGGTGGACCATGTAGGTCAACCTTATAGGGTGATAATTATCTTTTGTTGTAAAGGATACCACATGACTATAAATATCATTGATTTCCTAGAGGTTTCCCTAAATATTCAATATATTCCACAACATAAGTTCTCTTATCACTCAATTCATCTATTATTGTTTTCCATGTTCATTTTCATCACATACCTACTATATACAGTTTCATACATGTGTAATTTCCATGAAGGGAATTTAGTGGGGAACATCCTCTAAATCACATTAAAAATTTTAATGTGTGAGGTCAAATGAAATTTTTACCAAAATGTGGTAACATGGGATAGTATCATATGTGACATGACCTAGGTGAGTGATCTATGTGAGGTCTTCCCATTTTTATGTTATTCACTAGAGTATTCAAAATTAAATGAATAGTTCAGAAGAAATTATTTTTCAATCAATGTATATTTTAAAAGGATGAGAAATGTTTTTCAGTATCTGATAAAAAAATTTCTTCCCAAATCAATGTGATGTTGGATATTTATTTTTTAGGGTAAAATATATTATATGAGCCATCCATTTTGAATCTTGTAATGAATTTGAATGATCATAATCTTGAATATTTTTAGAGTGAATTGTTTCAATTATATGACAACTGACATTTAATGGATATTCTCATGTCATTGGGAAAATATAAAATTTCATGTCATGGGTTCAAAGAGTACACGAAACTTACCACCACCCACATTTAGTCCATGCGATCATACATAAAGAATGGATATTTACCTCCAATGTGTTTGTTGTTCCAAAGTGTGAGGACTCAATTTCTTAAAACATGATACTCTTTAGTTGAAACCATAGTACTTCCCATCCATTTTTCATCAACCAATGACATGAAAAAAATAAGTTTTAAAATGATGACTATGAAAATTTTCCATAAAATGGGTTGTACATAATGGATATAGGCTTATTGGTTGTACAAGATATGTGTTGTGATTGGAGTTGTGATGAAGGATATCAACATTTATGATATTGTTAGGTTTTCTCATACATATGTTATGAATAATTCTAATATACTTCCAGAGATTCATAGGCATTGGATCCTACTGACTAATACATTAAATTTATAGGATTTTGAAATGATTTATAGAGCATATCATCAGTGAAATGTATGATGAATTGATACCAGAAAAGGAAATGTGGGATTTCATTGAATGAACTGCTTCATTGGCCCATTAATTATTGATAGAAATATATATTGTAAAACATTTATACCATCATCCAGTGATTCATTTTCATCTGAAAAAATGGATAAAATTTTTATTGGATCGAAATAGACAATAACATAAATATAAATTCATAACTATGTGTCCTATAAATAAATAATTTGGAATACCCTATATATTTAGTCTTTATTGGATCAAGGACAATATAATGTGTGGTCGTATGCAATCAAATCCAACATGTCATCCAAAAGTGGGATCCCTATATTTCCATTAACAATGCTGATAACCAATATATTGTTTGTTCCATAATCCAGCGAAGGTGAGAGGACATAGAAATATATTATTGTAACCTATATAGTGGATATAATCAATGTTGTTTGGTATCCCCTACATTAGAAAATTTCAACCGGTTCATGTCCATGATTATATGGGAAATGAATCTTTCTAAATTTCAACAATAATCTATGTGAAATGGGTATGGATATAAGCCTATTTTAGATCATTCAATGTGATGATCTGTGTTATTATTTTATGGTGTTGTTTTTGACCATTTTTTTAGTCTTTCACCAGCATCGGTTCTTTGATATTAAACTACGGTGTAGCTATAATGAATTTAAGATGCTCTAAAACATCAAATTTCGTCCCATATGGGGATCCACCCATCAGAACAATAATCGAAAATATTCTTGGTGATTATTAATTGAGGTAATAAATGACGAAATTCTACTATAAAATACATTATGAATAAGGATTTACTAACATATGTATATCGAAAGAGATTAATTTTACATCATTTGGAGTAAACACTTGTTCCAGTTTTCCATCCTCCAATTACGGCAGATAAACCTATAATGTCAATAATGTTTGGATATGTTGGATTTTTTCTGAACTGGATATTTTAGAATCATATTATGTTCATCCTCAAGTAGTTTTGTTTTTGAAAGATATGCCTCCAATATTTTACATTTCTAGTTTTCTTTATGATGATATTTAAATCCTACATCATGAAAATATTTGAAACCCCATGATCATAATTATGATTCCCATCTTTATGAGTTGGGAAAATTATATTAAAACTATAAATTTTAATATATTCCACCAATGGATGTATTCCTAATATTAAGTGGGTGACTGACATGCTGGATATGAGACTTCTAATAGGGTGGGTGATGAAACCAATAATGAATTAAGTGTGTTTATTGATTCATGTGATGAACCCCAAAAATATTTTCACCATTTTCATTTTTTCCACAATAATATTATTATTATTCTGTTAAAATTGATGACCTTGGTTTATAGCATGGAGGGAATGAGTCCCAAGAACTGACATCTTCATGATATTATCAGACATGCACTCCTATCAGTATGGAGCGATCTACATCTATATTGAAATAATATTACCTATGACATATAATCATGATAGGGGAGATAGTGTTTGTTCATTATCTATATCTTCATATATTATTTATATTTTTGTAATAATTTTCCAACCATAGCCATTATAAGTTAAATAATTGTTATAGATAGAATAATTTTTAATAGGTTATAATCAATAATGGTGAGATTTTTAAGAATACATTATAATTTATTTTCTTGATATATATTTATATGTGAACCTAAATTCTCTTCTAGATTAATGATACTACACCAATTTCCATCCTCAAATGATAGATTTAAAATCCATCAATATTTGAGAATGACGTATTGGATGAGGCATGAACTATTATTAGTGGGTCCATACCATTAAATGGGGAAGTTTCATACGACAATATCACATAGATTCCTACTTTTATATAGCGATATGTAAATATTTTTAAAATAAATAATGAACTATCAGATTTCATGTTTAAATTGATGACTCTCCATCTTCATTATATATTATGTCTAGAACATAAACTAGAAGTAAATGTGAAAATAATTATTATCCCCCCCAAACCCTATAAGGGGAAAATCGAGATCACATATTCTCTTATGATAGAGTTTATGATGATCCAAATTAAATGTTTCCTAAAAAGGACATTGATATTGTACCAACGCATAGCATATTTGACTGTATATCTAACATGGTTCTTAAGCCAGATATATCAAATGTACGCATTTTTAATGATGCTAGAAGCATTTAATTATTAACTACAATAATAATGAAAATTGAAGACATTTTCACAGACATTTATATACCCTCCCCACTGTAATAGTTCATAAACATTTTTAATAAGTTAGAGAATAATGAGTTATTAAAAATATTTTTTCTTCAAAGATGGCCTAAATTCATATAGATGATATATTAATCAGGAATATTAACCATTTTCTACATTATATATATATAATATTTATAATTAAGTCAATGAAAAGGGTTCCAAGGCCTCTCATTCTTCAAAATTATAGGGAACATATTCTTTGATTCATATAGTGTGTTATTCTTAGATCTCATATTCCCTACATTGGATAAAATTTATCAATTTTTACCCTTTCAGGATATCCCATTGAAACTGATGAGACTGAGGATGCTGGGGATGATAAAAAATGATTGGTTGATCTTCTAATCACTAATAATAATCATATACATAAATTTTCATTTTTCGTTCTCTTTACAATATTTCAAATTCCAAGGATAAATCACATTTTCCTTTCAGTTTCATTGATTTTCAAATCCATGAATGAAAGGGAATCCTCTATCCCAACTAAAAAATTAGTGCAGGGAGGAATGAAATCACTCTTGAATGTACAAAACAATATTTCTTATATGAATATTAATCTGGGTGTATTTATCTCATCATAATGAAAGATATTTTGATAACTATGAGGCATATAGTAATTTCTGGGTATATCATTGTTCATATGGAATGAAATACATAAGAAGATATCATTAAAAATTATAGAATATCTTATATAAAAAATTCATCAACAAAGTATAATTTTTAACCCATTGGGTTATAGAAGACTTCCTTATCATGTTGTACACTATGTTGTAAAGAAAATAATTCCTTGATGGGAGAAAGATAATAAGTCAAAAATAACTCCCTATTCAAAAATAGTTAATAGGAAAATTTGTGTTTTGTAATATGCATTATCCCTTATAGAGATCAATCATGGAAATGAGTTGGAGGTCTTATAGAGCATAGTTGATGAGAAACCACATCAATGATTATGACACTAATAAGATCTTGATATCATTAGCATAAATATGGTATAGATTCACTAACCTTTTTAAGAGGTCAAGGCATGGATAAATATGTATATTTTTTCCAAGGTGATGGATCAGCACCTTACATAGGTGTCTGAGGATACAAAGCTATATTGTCATAAATAAAATGATTATGAGGCTCACGTGGCCCTCCAATATTTCAAAAGATATGTTAATGTAAAATAATTTTTCATGACTATAAAGAATAGTCACTCTAGTTTGTATATTATCCTCTAATTTTTCTTCCATAAATGAAAGGAACCTTATTCTGAAACATTAGATTATTCATTTTACTCATATTATAATTACAACATAATTCTAAAAATTGGATAACTTGAAATAATTCCCATGTGTATGTGTGTTCAAATATAAATGACATGAATAACTGAATTCACTAGTTTTTTCAATAACAAATGGGTCCTATGTAGCATAATTTTACTATTTCAAAATTCAAAAGATTGGGCACACAAATTCATGTATTTTATGTCACTCCCCAGACTCTATATTATGTATGATATAAAAAAGAAATAGAATGAAAGGAATGGATTTTGATTATTTCAACCATTGGAGGTATTCAAACTAATTAGTTTTTTTAAATTTTTCAATTTAAATTAAATTATTTTTTCTATATCAAATAGGGTTCACCCCTAAGAATATGATAGTTTTCTTTTCACTAGGGTATGATTTCACAGGTTTTCTTCCAAATAGATTATTACGTAACATTCAATTGGAATTTTAGTGTATTTACATCTATTGAAATGGAATTGATATTTATGAATTAATAGATTTGACAAATATGGAAGTGATTTATGGCCCAAGAAGGCCTTTGTAAAAATTAATTCTATTAAAATATTCTCAATATGATGAGTTATGTTTCAATTCATGTTATTGGTTTTTTTAGATCTGGTGAAATGGTACGCGAAATATATGTAAGGAATGACAGTGAACCATGTTTTAAAATGTATTTCCTCTATGATGATTTCAAGTAATATATAAAAAAATGAACTTTTCAAAATGTAAAAATTCGGTATTCATTTCATAACAAAATTGCAGAATATTATACCAATCCTCATTTTATAATATTAGGCATTTTAATAAAAAAAATTCCTTTGGATTTAGACTCTATTATCATTGATAATCAAGGACGGTTTGTGAGGATACGAATTTCTCAATACCTCAAAATGTGTTTTGGGATAGGGATGTCACCATGAATGAAGTTATAGTTTATATATTCATTTTACAAGGATTGAAAACACCCTACGTTAATTTGGTATGTATATAATGATATGTTTATTTTGTTTCTATTATGTGATCACAAATTAGAGAACCTGAAATCATTTGTAATCATCTTCCTTGGATAGGGGTTATCTATGATTATAATGTAATAAATTCAAACAAAAATATATATATATATATCTATAGTTAATACTAAAAATGGAAAATAATATAATTTATATTAATCCCATTAAAAAGAGAAAAAATCCACACATTGTTCTATGATATAGGTGTGGTGGGAAAACAATACTGAAGATGGTTTCCCTATCCAATGAGGGATGAATGATAATATAGTTTTATGTTGTGAAACAGTTTAGTGGTCTATATAGCTTAACATCATTCAATGATGATGTTATAGATCTAGTTAAAATACATGTGATTAGAAAACAAGATTGATGCAATTTATGGTCACATAGATACAAAATTATTAGGTGTGAAATATTTAAAAAATGGGAAGGGATGATCCCCTCATAGATAGAGTGACTAAAGTGAAGTATTTATGACCCCATAGATATGTAATCTTACTATGCAGTCATATTACTTAGACATATGTTCATCTAGAGTTTATAGTCTCATGACTCTTCACTAATGGTGTGGCATTTAGGGTTTTGTGTCTTGGATAAGTCAGAACCATTAATATTATATGGCATCAATTAGTGGTTGATTCCTATTGTGACATGACTTTTACGTAATTTTTTTTAAAAATTTCCCAAAATCTGTATTCCCACATGAGTCATGTTCAACGTGAGAAACAAGTGAATTTTGGGAGATATCCAAATGAACCAAAACAAACAATGAAGGATTTCTTATAGTTGTAAACCCTTGATTTTCTATATCATCATAATCCCTTCAATAATTGTATAAAATTAACTCTTTGTGAATGGGGTAGTTGTAATTAATGATCTCTAGGATTTGAGATCTAAGAATTTGGTGTGGGATATGCATTTAATGAATAACCCTATATAATGTTCAAAAAGTGGTTTCAACTTAATCGATTCTAGGTATAGAGAGTTAAAAACATCTTCTATTACACTTGATGAATAATCTATTTGGTATGCCACATAGGAAAGAATTATATAAAACCACAATTTATAATATTATGTATATTCAAAACAATGATTAATGTTGGAGTTGGATAGTATTATCATTGAATGTTCAGGGAGGTTAGTGAGGATCCTAATTTCACATGACCAAGAACGGTGGTTTGGTAAATGATTATACCTATGTATGAAATGACTTTTTAAACCGAAATGTATAAAGAATGGGTTGTTTGTTCCCTTCATTGTTCCAAACCATGCATAATAAATTAAAATTATTCTTAACCATGATTTAGTGACTAAGTAATCACATATTGGTATCTATATTACAGATTGAGGTAAAAGATAAGGTATGTGAAGAATTTTTTTTAAATCATTATGTGGTTGGGAAAAAAATATATTTGAGAATAACTATGTATTTTGTTGTAATAAGAATCAAGGCACATGTTGTTTTAAAGAAAATTCAATACATAATTCATGTTCTTGTGCATGAGAGTCTATATTTTCCATATTAAAACTAGTCATAGTGTTTGTGTTCTTGTAGCCACTATATACCACATAAAAAATTAAATTAAAAGAACATGTAGTATTGGGGGAAAAAGTTAGGTTTCGTTAGGATATTGAGACTAGGAATATTGGTCCTCTAAATTGAGGGCCATAAAAATGAAGATATTTACATTAATATATAAGGAAGTAAACCATCATAATTAACATATTATGACACATGAGATTGGAGTACCCTAAATATTCCTCCATGCATGGACATTCAACCTGTATGGAGTGGATTCAACAACTGGTAAGGTGGAATATGATATGAATGGATGAAATGGGATCAAAATCAAGAGACAAAAAAATACTTGGGTCAGTACTTGTGGATTGTCATGATACAAAAGGTCTAGACATCACTATATATCATGTGTAGACAATAGTCAAGGCCTAAATCGTTCAGGGAAAATATTCCCTATATTGGTTCCATTCAAATGTTGGGAATGATGTTTTTTTAATAATTTTGGTTGGGTGATGATATATGATCTAGCAGTCAGTATAAAACTCATCAATGAGAGAATCAATCCATACATAGTTTATAATGTTAGTTCTTATAAAAGTAATTCTCGTATAGTTTTAACATATGGAGAGAAGCACAATCCATGCGCCTTTATTGTTCGTGAACTCTAGTAAAAATCTATACATTGTGACATCATTATAAAGAATCATGTGTCAAGAATATTTTTACACCAAGAGATATAGTGGGGTTGAGGATTTGAAGCTTCCTTAGTGTTTGTAAAATCATCTGAAGCTAGAAATCCCAAGATCATTATATAAGGATTCTTTGAATTTTCCCCTTGGTAATCTTATGCTTAGTTGTAGTGACACTATATTTCTTACAATATAATAAAATAAATTTAATGATAAACAACATAAAGTAAATACACAAAGAGGATCCACAGGTTTTTTTCCTGGGAAAACTAGGACCAAACATAACTTTTACAACATAAACAAAAAACATTTATATAATTCCTTCACATTAATGACCCATATAATAACATTATATTCATTAGTTATCAATTTTAGACTATTTTTTGCATGAACATAATTAATTATGGTTTTATTAGATTCATTTATTGTTTTTTGGATAGTAATAATATTTAAATTCATTTTTTGGGAGTGTTCTATTTCTTAGTTTTCATGAATAGTTCACTTGTAATCACAAATGGTAGTTTGTGTAGAACATGGATAAAAGTACATAATAGATATTACATTTTATTAATGATGTTATAAGAGCTTAAATTATCTTATTATATATTATTTCATAAAAAATGTGGATGAATAAACAATTAAAATTTAATGATTGTAGTTGTGGGTTAATTTTTGCGATTTTTGGATCACAACGAACATATTTTGTTTTATCATTTAGTAAAATTAAAAAAGATATTTATATATCATTATGTGTGTAACAACATTAATATTACAATGTGTTTTCAACCATTTAATGGTTTTTTTGACATCCATTAAGGAGTTTAAGGAAAATGGATGTGCATCACCCCTGATGTATATATGTTATCACATCAGAGGCAGAAATTTCATTTTTATTATCAAAGAGGATGTGGGAGGAGTAAAATGAATAATATTTCATTAATATAATAGATAAAAATTATATCAATCATACTAGAGTTATCATTAAATTTTTACAATAGAAGATGAGGATAAGATAAAGAAAGTCATTAAATTTTAATAGAATACGAAGGAGAGAGAGCAAGATAAATTTCTCTTTAATATATCATCATTGAGATCCCTGTTATGGTAGATGTTTTGGTGTTTTTATGTGACCAAGGGATGATTCACATGGGATAGAATATTGGGAATGGATTTTAGCAGAATATGGAGTATGAATACGGCTTGATAGGTGTGAGGAAATAAGGTTGTGAGGGGTGGTATTTATAGTAGAGGGGAGTGGGGTTTTCTCAATATTATATTCTTTAATTTTTTATTTACCCACAAGACAAGAAATAATGAGGATTCCTGTGAAAAAAGAAGTAATAAATTCATGTTAGTTAAAAATAATTTACTTTTACATCCACCATGACTCAAGCATGATGTATAAAATTCATTTATTTATAATATTTTTTAAATTATCCAATTTCACTATTCAGTAAAATTCATGTATTTTAGAGAAAAAATCCCCCTAACAATTCTTGGAGGTCTAGAATTCAAAAATAAATTCCATTTATTGAAAATAAATTTCTAAATATGATTAATTTAATTTTTTATTAAATTCACACTTTACATGAAAGTTGAAAATGTTTAAATTAAAAAAACATTTTTAACTCATAAAAAATTTAATTATGGTATCATAAAATTATCATAAAACCATGAGACATGTAAATACTGTTTTATGAATACATTTTATGAAAATAAAATTCCTTTTAAATTATTAAATTAATCAATATATATTCATGAATTATATATATAACAATAATTTAATGTAATTATATCATATTGTCACATATAGGATGGAAATATTGTTTATACAATCCTAGGTAAGGATCTTATTAACTCGGCCAATTTACTTTTCTTAAGGGTCATATTACTATTCATAAGGTCACCAATACTACTCATAACAGTATTATACTATTCATAAAAAATTTTGTTTTTTCCATCAGACTTCAAACATTTTACTTATTGTAAACATGTATGTCAGATTTTATATATCAAAATCACAAAATTAGAAAATTTATGTTTAAAGGTCACATATTAGTTCATTTAAACATGATTTGGAATTATGTTTCCTAATATGACATTATGTGATTATGAAATTACTTCATGATGATAAAAATTGCATTGATAAAATATTGGGTTTTTACATTCATCCCCCCAATGATATTTTTCTTTCAAAATGTTATTTTACATAAACAAGTTAGTTTACTTCTCCATCAGCGCATCCTCGGGGTCCCAAGTTTCTTCTTCATACTTATGTTTATTTTAAAATATTTTGAAAATTTAGGAATTATTGTTTTATAAAACCTTATCTCTTCATTCCAGAATCATTACTGGTGGCTTCTCATAAGGTAGATCATCTTCCACTTGTACCACCTCTGATTTCAATACATGTGAGGGATATGGTATGTAATTCCTTAGGAGTGATACGGGAATCACATAACGAACATCATACATATTTGGTGGAAGTACAAGCCTATTGTCCATGGCACCTATGCGGTTAGGGATCTCAAAGGGAAAAATTTATCAAGGGAATATCTTCACTTTATTACCAAACCGCCCATGATACTCGTCCATAGAGATATCCGATGAAATCCATTGAATCTTACATCAAAATCCAAGACCCTTTATAGGTTTTCAGTATAAATATTTTACTAAATAGAAGATTCTATGATATGTTGTTTGATGAATTCAACCATCTCATTCATCTATTGTGAAAGATCATGTCCAAGTAGCTTTGTTTCTCCGACATCATCCCATCCAATTGGAGTTCTACATCACTTTCCACTTAGAGCTTCATATGAATCCATCTGAAAACTCGAGTGGAAGCTATTATTGTATGATAACTCATAAAATTTTATATTTTGATCCCATCTACCACAGAAATATAATAAAAAGGCCTTTAGAATATTTTCGATCATCAGAATATACTTTATAGGCTGGACATTAGTTTGGGGGTCATAGGTCATGCTGAATTTTAATTCTGTACCCAAATATAGTTCGAGACTCATATGTAATTTAAATGTTAACCTTGGATAATGATAAATGAAACATAAGAGTGTAACCCCATCCAAACACTCCACTTCCTTCACATATATATGTGTAAGTTGTTCAGGTGAGAGATATTCCCAAATAGCGATAAAGTGGGATGACATTATGAGTCAGTTCACCGTAACCCTAATTGAATTATTTAATTTGGATGTATTTATGAGACCCATAAAAATTCCATTGTGACATTATCCCATTTATATTTGGGAATATCCAATGTTTTGATCATCCGTTTGGTCTTTTGTTGATCTAATTTCACTTGATAATATATCAAACACTTGGAGATATATTCAACAATATCCTTCCTCAAGCTATCCCACCATAAGTGTTATCAGGGTTGTCAATATATCTTGTTTCTATTAGGATGGACAGAAAATGTAGAGATATATGCATTTACCAATAGTTTCTTCTTTATACTAAGTGATGATGGAGCACAAAGAGGTGTTCCAAACCAAATCACAACATCATCGTCAATATGTAACTCTTGAAGCTTCCCCTCCTTTACTACATAAACCTTCTTTTGTTACTATATATCATCATTTTGTGCCTCCATAATTTCATCATCAATAAATGGTTTGGAAATCAGTTGGGAAAGGTAGGATGTATTCCCAGAACACATGATTTCCACATCAATTAATTACATATTCTTTAAGACAGTGTCTTCCCCAATTCACATCATGGATAGACAAGTAGTTTCATTTTATTATAGAGCATCAACTACCTTGTTATCTTTTTTAGGAAGATAGTGAATATATAAATCAAAGTCTTCTATTAGCTCTAACCATTACATTTGAAACATGTTGTGCTCATTTTTTGTGAATATATACACTAGAATCTTTTTATCTATATATGTGTGAAAATTATCACTATAGATGTATTTCCACAAGATTTTCATGGAAACAATCTTAGTTTCTAGCTCCACATCACGTGTTGGGAAGTTCTTCTCATAGATATTCAAAAACCATGACGTGTAGGCTATCACATTATCATTTTTTAGGAGTACATGACCCAATACCTACTTTCAAGAAACAAAATATTTCAAAAAACTATCTCCACTTTTCGATAATGTGAGTATAGGTGTAGTAATAAACCATCTCATTATCTACTCAAATCATTCCTCAAATTATTCTATTGAGATATACATTACCCCTTTCCAAGTTTATTTAGTTAACAGTTTTCAAAATCATGATACAATTCTCAAAGAAATGTCGGTAGTACCCAACTAATCCATGAAAACTACATATTTATGTGACACTCATGTGTCTAGGACATTACTTAATCACCATTGGTTCTGATATGTTCATAGAAATTCTCTCTCTTGTGATCACATATCCAAGTAATGTGACTTGCTTCATAAAAAAGTAACACTAGATAATCTTGGTGTACAACTTGTCCTTTCTCAATGTCACCAAAACAAGTCTAAGATGTTCTTCATGTTCCCCATTTCTATTATACTATAGGATAATATCTTCAATAAACACTACCATAATTTTTTTGAGGAATTGTATAAATACTCTATCCATCAAATCCATGAATATTGTAGGGTAATTAGTATGTCCAAAGGGAATCAATAGAAACTCATAGTTCCAATACATTGTATGGAAGGAATGATTCTAAATATCTTCCTTCTTTATCATTAGCTTATGATATCCAGAACAAATATGAAACTTTAATAAGTATTAAGCTCGTCTTACGTAGTGGTATAATTCTTCAATCCATGGAAGTAGATTCATGTTCTTTATAGTGAACTTTTTGAGTTCTTAATAATCGATAAAAATCCACATTTATCCATCATTCTTCTTCACAAAGATAAATGGATCACACCAAGTTTATTCGCTAGGGCGTATAATCCCTTTGTCCAAATAATCTTTCATTTTCTACTATACCTCTTCTTGTTCGATATGAGCCATCTTATAGTGACACTTTGATATTAGAGTATATCTCGGTGTGATTCCAATAGATAACTCTACCTCATGATATGAGGGAAGTCCATGTAACTGTTCGAGAAAAACATAACCATTTTTTATCATGGTGGGAATTTCTTCTAGGTTGACTATTTCCATTTAATCAACCATTTGATAAAGGAATTCCTATTCACAGGAATTACACACCCATACTATTGAAGGATTTTTTAAATGAGTTTCCTGATCATCCATGCAATTTTATAGTATCATGGGATGGATTATATTATGAAAAGATATTTCATTTTCCAATAGTTGATATGTTTTCTATATAACAAGAGAAAATACATTACCATTATAGAATCAAATTACAATATGGTAATTGTCATGGGATTCTAGGGAAGAATCTTCCCTCATACACCAGTAAAAGAATGTTACATCACATAGGATTTAATGTTTTAACCAATTGATGTTTTTATGGATATCTTTAGTTCAAGGTTTTGGGGAATCTATTGAATCGTTCTAGAAATTGCGAGATATAATGGAATGCGTACATCAAAATTCAAATAATATATTTTTTCCATTATCGATTGAATTGGATGTGTACATTGTATGAATTCATATTCTTTCTCAAATTTTATAGTATTTATGGAATAAGGCTTCCTTTGTTCCTTTGACATTGGTGGAATATGATACTGATTACCCTTGGTAGCTTGAGTTTTAATGGAATGTCTTGAGTAGTTCCCTTTATCCCTACTAGTTTTTCATTGGGCTATTGGTGGTGCTCTGCTTTCCTCCACCACATTCACCTACATTATCATGTCTTTTCAAAACACTTTAACTTGGTGGGATACTCTACCAAACATGATTCATTTTCACATACCATGGAAGATATTACAATGATGTTTCTTCCCTCATTTTTTATATGTGGGTGGTTGAGTTTTCTTTCCACTTTTCTCATTAGGTCCTCCGAGATGAAACAATATCTTTTGTGTCATACCACCATAGGCTTGGAAAAATTCTCTAAACTCCATCAACACTCTGACAACATATTGAACAAATTATTCCTAACTCCCAATGTCTCTAATATCATTAGATTTCTGAAAATGGTGTTTTAATCCACTAAATAATCTATCAATTTTTAAATCATTGTTGATAAAAATCATGAAGCATACATTTCAAGCCCTGTGAAATTAGTTTCGTGGGCTATGAAAGATTCTACACCTTTTTTCATTATCTCTATGAATTCTCTCCATATATTTCTAAGAATATTTTGTGGGAAATACTTGGAAAGAAATATTATCATAATGTCTTCCCACTCCATCTCTTCAATTTCTTCTTTCATCTTAGTGTTATTAATCAAATCCCCCCATTGGTCGACCTCTACCTTGAGATGATAAATGACTAGTGTCACCTTCTTTGTCTCATATCAGCGAAGCACAAAGAAGATCTTCTCCATCGGGTGGTCCCACTTTTCCATAACATCTAGATTAGAAGATGTAGTAATCATCGGTGGTCATTGCCGCATAAAACACTAAATAGCTAGTTTCTCCCTCTTCAGTGAAGGAGGACGTTCCACATTATTCCGGTTATTATTCATAACCTAAGACAACTAGGTTATAATCACTATTATGCTTTTAACTCCACCTCTTAATGCTTTTGGGATGTCATTTGGGAAATCACTACACTATGCCTCACTTGGGTTGTTCACATGGTTTCCCTTAGTTTCAATAAATTTCTAAAATAGAAATTGTTGGAAAACAAATTAGTCAACAAGTAATGAACAAATAATTTATTTCATTTTGAAATAAACTCTAAGAGAATATATTATGGTATCCCTAAGATTATCAATTATTTATGTGTTATTATATATACATATTCTCATACTAGGGTGTTCACTGAGGTTATCTAAATCCAATTCCCAAATTTAAAAAATCATGCCTTTGAAACCAAATATAGAGACCCTTGTATTCTTACATTAAATTTAAATCATTTTAATGATAAAAAACATAAACTCAGTAAAAAATGATTGAATGATTTAGTGTCTTGTTTATACTAGAAGAAAAAAATATCTTTTACAAAATAAACATAAATACTTATTTAATTTACTTCTTCTCTAGATTCTTATTTTCCCTTGAATTCTCCTCAGTAAAAGTAGTTATCATAGGGTATAAATAATAAAAAATGGTGATCTAGAAGTCCAATAAGAGGATAGATAAGAATATTAAACAATATAACATGGTAATAAAATTATCATTATCTCCATAAATTAGGCATATTACCATAATCAATAGAATAAATATTATGAAAATACATAAAATATGTCAATGCTTAAAAATGAAACATCATGTCTTAGTAGTCAACTAAAAACAAATATAAAATCATGTTCATGAATAAATCACTTTACTCATGAGGTAATTCACATTACCAAATGCATTTATGTTCTATATAATTTAGGGTGCACCAGTCACATTATAGCATTTATATTTCCCTTTATAATTCTGGGCACACATGTCACATCACAACATTTACTATATCATGAATTCCACATATAAAATATATCAATCTTGAACATATAGTAACCCAAGGAATGTATTGGTTTTTATTTCTTTATAATAAATTAAAAAACATTGGGTTCCCAAATAAATGAGTGAATATCATACTTGAAACAAGAATCATCAAACTTGTGTTAGAAATAAAAGGTATGTTTTTCAAAAAACCTTTTTTTTTGGAAAACATTATGATTGACATAAACTAATTTGGAAATCATGAATATCTTAGAATGTAAATATAATGATGATAATATAATATTTAATTAATAAAACTACTGATAATGCAGTGAATGAGGAAAACCACGAAGAAATAAATTTGGGTTTGAGAATTCCAATTACATTTTGTACGAATGCTATCTTTACATTAATGTCATGTATAATCATATTTGATTCATTAATAAATAGTTAATGAAAATTTTATACATTAAAATGATTCAATATTGTTTATTATGTTATTTTATAGACTATTGGAATATTTATAGAGTTTAAATTAATTGTTTGGGAGTGTTCTTTTTTTTCTTGAACTGTTCACTTGTACACATGAATAGAAGTTAGTTTATAACATGGTAAAAACATACAAAAATGATATTACATGTTATTAATTATCTTATTTAGGTTTATATAATCTTATAAGGAATTATGTTATATAATTTGTGTATTATTGATTATATAATATTTAATGATGGTCGTTTTAGGTTAATTTGAGTGGTTTTTGGATCACAATGAACGTGTTTTGTTTTATAATTTAGTATTTTGTATAAAAGACCATTATAGAACATAAAAAGGGGATAAAAATTCTTATAAAAATCATTTTTCAATTAATAAAATATTTTATTAAAATCCTTTAATGAGTTGAATGAAAATGTAATTGTATCGACCAAGATATAGATAAATTAACCCATCACAAGGAACATGTTCATTTTTATGAACAATAAGAGAGGTGGAGGAGTATACTGAATAATAATAGATTTAAATTATAGAATAAAATTATATCAATCATTCAATAGATATCATGATATTTGGATAAGAGAAGTTGTGGATATGAGAATAAAATAAATTAAAATTAAAAGGAATTTGAACGAAAGAGAAGAGAGAGAAATTATTTCTTGAATATATCTTCTTTGATATGATCTTTAGGGGAGATTTTTTGGTCTTTTTATGTGACCAGGTGTTTACACATATGGGGTAGTATCTTGGTAAGTGAGTTGAGAATAATACTGATTATGAAAAAGGCTTTAGAGGTGTGAGTAAATGAGTTTGTGAGGGGTCGTATTTATAGTGGAGGGGAGAGGGGGTTTCTCAATATTATATTCATTGATTTATTATTTCTCTACAAGACATGAAATAGTAAAGATTATTGTGACTAAAAATAGTAATAATTTCTTTTCTGTTTTATCCAATGTCCTTTTACATCTACCATGACTCATGCATGATGCAAAAATTCATTTATGTGGTATATTTTGTAAATTTTTGGATTTAACTATTCACACAAATTCATGTATTTTGGAAAAACCCAAAAATTCACCCTATCTATTTTTTAAAGATTATAATTCAAAAATTAACTATTTTTTACGAAAAATAATTTCTAAACATCATAATTTTAATTTTTAAATAAAATTATACATTACATGAACAATACAAATATTTTAATTAAAAACTTCTTTTCGAAATCAATGAAAAATTAAATAAAGTATCCAAAAATTATCATATAGTCATTAGACATCTTAATATAAGTTTATGAATACATTTTATGACAGTACAGTTTTTTTTAATTATTAAATTAATAATTAAATATTCAGGACTTAAACAAATACCAACATTATACTATAATTGTAAAATATTATCACTTATAGGATGTATAAATATTATTTATACCATCATCAGTAAGTATCATATTAACTTGGCTGATTTACTATTCATAAGGGTCATATTACTATTCATAAGGGTAACATTACTATTCATAAAGGTATGTTACTATTCACCAAAAAATATACTTGTCCCATTGGACTCCCAACAGCTTTTTGATCGCAACCATATATGTCATATTTTTGAAATTAAAATCATAGAAGTGGAAATTTTTTGTTTAATGTAAACATAACAGTTCATTTAAGCATGAAATGGCACTATGATTTCTAATGTCATTTTATTTGATTAAGACATTACTACAAGAATGGAAAATTTTAATTGACAAATTTTTGGGTCATTACATTAGTGATATGTGTAAGACTATATTTTTATATCGTGGTTTGAAAACATATTTATATAGTTTAACAGATTGTGAATAGGACAGTAGGGGTTGCTCCGTTTAAGGTATGGTGATAAAGAATCCCATGGGTAATTTAATTTTATGAATTATGGATAATTTTTAGCTGATCACATGATATAGTTCCTTTGAAAAATTACATTTGTTGGGGGGATAATATGATCACCATACATAGTAAAAATGAATATTGTAAATTAAAGTAAACCCTATGAATGAAAAATGGAACCACCCATTTTGGTCTATGTTTTAGTGGATTCCACCCTGGTATCATATGAATTCAAATGCCTTTTACTAATTCCTATTTGAGAAAAGAGCATAGGGAATCATTTTGGAAAAAATCTAATCTAATATAATTTTATTGGACCTATCAATTATTTATGTTATGTAGTCATTTATCATATATCCCTTAAAATTATTCTACTTACTTTTATTATTTATCCATCATTTATAGTTGGTCACAAATTAAAATTCAAAGTGATTGAAATTATAAATAAATGTGCATGACTACTTCTATATCATATATTAGTTAATATGGTGTTACTTATGCATAATTATGAGTCATAGTTTGATAGTCATACAAAGTATATAGAATATTGACAAAAAAATATTCTTATCTTTTCTAACCATATTCTAAACCATATTTTATATATTTATATTGAATAGATATAACCATCAATTAGACACTACATGATAGTGGGATGAATTGTTGGAATAATATTTATACCCCTCATACATACTTTTCAATTCGAATGAAATGAAATTTGTGGTGTTACCCATCAATATTATTCTAGGGAAACCAAATCATGTTATAATGTAGGCCATTAAAAAATTTATGATATTATATATCACTATTTCACTGTATTTCATCACCTCAGACCATTTGTAAGAGATGTCAGTTGTACTAAACTTATACATAAAATACATTAATGAAAAAAAGAGGGTGTGGCCCCATGATGTCCTTCCCTTGTATATTTGGTAGTGAGTAACAAGTCCTGGGTTATATGGATTGTTTTTGAATTCACTTAACATAATTGACACATTATTCTTAATTTTTTTGCAATCTTGTGTCATTGAAATCTAGAAATTCCCTAATCTCTTAATTTGGTGTGAATTATTGGTCCTTAAATGATGGGATCCCTAAGTGATAGTATCAAATTGTTTAATGTAAGAAATAGTTTCCTCTCCATAAATACATCCAAGGAGTACATTATCAAATAAACATTAATAATGGACCTTATTATTATCCAATATGCAATAAACAATTTATTGGTTTCCCACTATCAATTTGTTTTATTTCCTTGATCTGTAAAATAGAGGAGTCTGTCTTGATGAAATTACAGTATCAATGTATTCTCTAAACTCATTATATATTATGGATCATGGGTGGAGTTAACATCATTGATATCTTCCATGTTATAATAAATTTATAGTGACACCATTATGAGGTTCATAATACGGATGAATGTTGTATCCATATACTGTTTTTCCTAGGAAGCATCCATTTTTTCCAATACATCATCTATGGTGTTCTATGAGGGAAGAATATAAATTAAACTTGTTTATTAGGGGAAAATTCATTCAAAACTTAGAAATAATCAAGAATGGTGATTATGTAAATATTATTTATTGTAAAACCATATCTGATTTTTTTTCTTACATACCCTGATACATATATAACTTCTAAGTAGGTTACCGCTGTTTTTGTACCATTTCTATTCCTAAAATGAAGTCCTGATATTATGATACATTGTTAAAGAATAATTCTAATTGAAAATTTAATAAATAATGACTAACTTCATAGTAGATATAAAAGTAACTCCAAAACAAGAATTTTTGAGTGTTAGGTCTTTAATTCTGTTTCATGTTTGATGTTGAAACTCCACATAGATATACATCTTCCATGTATATGAAGAGTCTTGGATATATAATGTTTCATCATTCGATAATTCGGTATTCCCCATAATGTTTCTAAGGAGGTATTCTCTTTGAAAAAATATACTACATCATGCCCCATTATTTTCATCGCCTTTATAATTGAAATTATGAACATTATTAGAATGAATTATCATCATGAAAAAATATCTTGTAATGATTTTATTGTTTAAGATATATTTTAATTTGACATTCTGAGAGAAGAAGTTGAGATGATGGTCACATAGGTAATGAATTACATTCTAATCTAGGAATATTTATTTTAGTGAATTCTTCATTCTATTTTTGTACAGATTCTCAGTATCGTTCATGGTTCAAACTGACAATAGACATTATTTTCATTCTAGAAATAAATATTTAATCTATGTAACTACACATCAATCACACTAAATCTATAAAATTTAAAATTAATTTCATTCCTTAAATAGGTTGAATCAATAGAAGTTAACTCAAGATATTTTTATTGGGGTGATCCAATGCTTTATGGGGATCATTAAACTTGTGATATATGGCCCCTTTTTTGACCCACTGAGTGAAGGGAAAATTTATTCCCATATTCTCTATAATGTGTCAAAAATATGTATAGTTTCCTCATCTCCCTCTCAATTCATTGATGTATATTGGAGGTTAGTTGTCATTGATATAATTCTTCATTATTTGATCAATGTCTATGCCTTCTTGATATATATCAAATCATAGAAAATTAACGTTTGTAAAACCAAAATTACACTTTTAGGGGTTCATTACCAGGATATTATTCAATATCTTATTGAAAAAGATTTCTCGTTCAGTGTAATGATATGAATATTGTTGGTATTTCACTAATAGATCATTGAAATTTTACTCTTTAGAACATTCCAACATGGTTTTAAAGATGTGATGCAAGGATAATAGGTAAGTAGAACCAACATTATTTTGACAAAAGAGACAATCCCAACTAAATTATATTCATTATGGTTCTATTATGGAACTAGTTTCATCAACTATGAGGACCATTTGATTTTTTTCTATCATTAATTGCACACCATGAATGATAATTTTTGTTTAATAGTAGTTGTGTTGACCTGAAATAACTTAATAGAAATCATGAATTCATCTTCTATACAGTGCTACATAGCAATAATAAAATGAATGAAAAATATTATATATCAATTCAACTTACTCCATGGGACATAATTAGTGAGCCTCATCATGTAATTTACTTCCAAAATTATATTGACCATGATGGGTTTATCAAACGTGTGTTTGAATTTGGTCATGTGGGATGGATGTTTCTTCCCGGATGGCAATTTTTTTACACTATGACCATCTTAAAATCCCATGTTGTGGGTGACCACATCTGGATCATGGCTGGTTTTTTCTATTTATTTAAAACAACAAAATTAAATGCTTCATTAATAAGGTGTTTTATACCACTTTTAATCTGATGGGAATGTTTTTACTAATGAACTCTTTTCTCAAATATATTATATACCAAGGTTTATCTACGATAGTTCATCAAATGTAGCAGATACACACTACTGAAAATATATATGAGAAACCATGAGGCCATATTCCTCTTACTTAATTCCAATGTTAATAAGAAGTGGAGATGATGTATAATCATTAGAGATATGATAATTATCAATGTCCATTATCTTGAGGGTGATGTAGTTGTATCGTTGATCAATATCTATGATACATGTGATTATTCAGATTCCGTCGATGGTCTGGGTATTCACTAAAGCATTAGTGATATGGAAAGTTAATTTTCCCAAAAATTTTATAGCCTTTGTTAGGATAAAATAATTATTTATTTCTATAGGGTTATATTAACATGACTGATATGAATAGGACATATGAGTATATTTTCAATTCTGAACATCCATATTCAGTATGGTTAATGGGAATAAATATTCCATATAAATCACATTAAACTGAATTCATAGGGAATATGTTTTTTAATTTTTCACTATTACACAATGGATATCATCATCCAGGGGTTGTTTCCCTTCCCTATGATAATATTACACATTTAGGTATTGGTACTTGAATGACTGAAATATATATTTATCATCCTGAAATGTACCAATTTTATATTTGATGAAATATTTGAGGCATTGATGTTATTATTATGGTATTTTCACATGTTGGTGCTACCAAGGCCTTCCTAGGGGGAAATTTAAGGATGTATCATTCCATAAAACAAGAAATTTACAATCGAATATAAGGTACAAAAATTGAATCATATACATTAACACAGCGAGGGTTTTTTGTCTATACTATTATACCCATGATGTATTAAAGGATACATGGACAATTTAACTTTTATACAGTTCAATGGATGAAGTGGTTGAATTTAAATTATATTTACTTCTGGTCTATTATCAATAAAAGTCCATACTGTCACAAATTTCATCCTATTTTCCAAAAATATATATGTGTTTTATATGTCCTTGTATAATTGTTTCCATGTCTTATTATATGAAAGAGACAACAACAATCCACTATACAGGGTCAATTTCTACATGAAATAGCTCATAATTAATGTCTTTATCTTTGAAAACATGAGTGGTTAGAGTATACTCAATGATTTATTCTCGGAAACCTTTAGAAAAATTAAGAGCACCCAAGATAATTATATTGTGTGGAATTATGTCCAACTATTTGTGGTTTCTAAATATTTGAAGCAATATTATAAAAATGGTTAGGGGGTTCTTTATTGTTAGATCATTAGGGGATAATATTCATGAAGATTAATGGTTACGATGTTGAAAAGATAGTTAGGAAATATTTACAACTCCTAGATAAGATAATCATGGTATTCCCACCCATTTGGTTAAAAATAATGATGAACCCCTTATGCAAGAACATCCATTATAGTCTATCATAAATATCATTCCACACATGATAGTGAATTTTCTAAATCTTAATACACTCATTGAAGGGATATTTCATGATATTTTTTCCCATAAATGGGTCTTGTGAGGATTTGGATAAAATATTAGGTCCTAATAAGAACTCATCTTCCTATACATCCTTGATAAATTTGGATTCTCCCACATGTTCCCATCACATGCTTAGATATATAAAATTCCAAGGATTTATCATCACTAGATAAAAGATTCATTATGTGAATTCTGTTAATGTAACTGAATACTAATTAATAAAATAATGGGAATTCCCCTATCATAATATTCCCCGGGTAGATTTTGGTGGGATTATTTTATCATATTTGGAGTGGGGTCATAGAATTTGATAGGTTTAAGGCTAGTTTTGAATACTCTACAGGATCATCCCTATGTACATGGTTATTTATTCTCTGGTTATTTTATTTCTTATAATACTGGATCGTTGAGGAATAAATTGTGTGTAATGATGGTCACACCATTTAAGAATAATGAGTGGAATATTTTTTTGATCCAACTGCTTAATTAGGATATCAAGACTTTAATGGATCATCTTTATAGTCATCCATTTATTTATATTTTTCAAAATTCTTCTATTATCCTACCAATAACCTTCATCCCCTAATGTAGCATCATATATACATTAATGTTTTTCTGGGTTTTTTCCAGTTTCACCATCCTAGAGTCAAACATCTTCTGTAAAAATTCAAAAAAATTGAATAATGGTGTTCCCCTACATTATGTGAAAAAGTAAATAATATGGTAAATCATTGAGACGAACTTAATTGGTATTATTAGTCTCTCAGTATATCAATATTTTATTACCATGGAAGATATAATATAGTGGTGAACCTATTCATCTCAAGAGTAATAAACAATGTTATTATGATATTACAATTATTAACATTTAGTTTTACATCAATCATTTTAATGGGGTATTTTTGTTGACCATTCAATTTAGTATTAGGTACCAAACATTGTAGTGAATGATTAAAAGATGAAAATGTCAGAAAAGGCTACATTATGATGGACTCCTCATCTTGTTCACAAGATGATGTCATCATATTAATAAGAAATTGCATGAAGATTCAAAAACAAACATTTTTAATTTTCCCGAATGATATGTTTCATAAACTCATCATGAAGTTTCTCTACTAAAAGAACCAACATGTCATCTTGAGAAATAATAACGTTAATAGGGAAATTTAAACCCTTCCAAGGCATAATAATATATGAAATTTTCCCACAATATCATTTTTTTGAATTTTTATATGTCAATGATTTTTTTGTTCTATAGTGTTTCTCTAAATTGATAGAGAAACTATTCATTAAGTTATTATTACTAATTTATAAACATGGATAGTAGATTAGTAAACATAAATGTATTTTCTTCCAACTTTTAAATGAATCATTTGATCTAAGAATCATCATGATGATAAATAGTTCCCATCATACGATTACATCAAGAAAAAAAGATAATTTGATGCTACATTAGTTTGTCGAATAAATTTAATTTAATAATTATTATTTCAAAAAGATTATTGTTAGATGCATTAAAACTATGACGTCCAGAAAATGCTTTCTCTTATACTGTACTAGTGAACATTGTCCCTATATAACATGAAACATAGATTCCAATGAATCAATGGAGAAGACTATTTCGTGTTGGGGGGGTTGAATATGTTATTTAACAAGGGTAACATGTGGAACATTCTTTGGTGGATCTGGCAGTAAATTAATTAGTTAACATGCATGTGAATACCATTACAGATATTTTCAAACACGGTGTTGGTTTTTTACCTGATGAAGTGAACTTATGAGGTACAAATATTATTGGACAAAAAAATATTAGTTTTTTGGATACAAATATGTTGTTTTATTGGGTAAACCTTTTGGAAGACTGATATGTGGTTCTTCTTGAAGAAAATACCCTTCTGGAATATTACTTATGATTAGTTCAATATTTAGTTCCATAATATCTTATATTTTAATATCATATTGATTGATCATCTTCCACAATGTAAGAGATACAAGTAGCTCAGGAAATGAATGTGATGTGTCCACGCAATTATGCTTTTTGGGTGTAAAAATATGTCAAGAAGTTGTAATTGAATACATACATGAACACTAACCTTTTTAGTAAGTGTCAGATATATGGTTTAAGAAAAATATTCATTTACATATTTATGGACCATGATTAGAATGGAAATATCTTCCACATAATATTTATCATTGGCTTCATGTTATTTTTTCTCTGTAGGGGTGGTAATGAATATCACAGATCCATGATACCTAACAAGGGTCTCACTGGTACATGAATGATAGAAAGGCTAGTGTCCCTTGTGATATATGATGAATGAGTAGTTATTTTTATTCGAGGTTTCAACCTTGGATAAATTTATTTTGATTATGACCACCACTAAGGCTCAAAAATATTTTTCATGTATTCTTTTTAAAATTTAGAACAAATATTGATCTAAAAGTAATCTCCAAAAATATATCATTGTATGTGTTCATAATAAGGATTCTTAGTCATACAATGGGATAAAATATATTGATTTACATTGGATCATTTATCTTAAAGGGGAAAGGAAATTTATCCATCTGGGTGGTGGTAGAGGTAAAAATTTCTCTTGACCTATCAGATGCGGTTTGCACTAATCCTTTTCTAGATCATATGAAACTAGGTTAGTAATTCTTGATGGTGGCTTTTATGGTAACAATTCCATCAACCTGATGTTCCAGGGTTGTCATGTATCTTTGCAACCCAAAATATTGTGCCTTCTTAGATGATCATGTTCATATTCATTCGATCATGAGTTCGGTGTAATGTTTTGCCTATAGATGATCTATTTTTTTTGAACATATTAGTTGATGTAAATAATTAACCACCATTAAATATGAATCCAACTCAATTTTTTTATCCATGAAACAATATATTCTCAAATAATATTTCTTGTCGATCTCTATACTTCTAAAATGTTGTCATATCCATTTTATACTAAGTATACTATCTTCCATCTGTAGAGTTCACATATTAGAGTTGACTTGGAGAAATGTAATTACATGATTCCATTTTTGGTGGATTTTTTTGATCTAGGTTAGAGGATAAATGTATTTCCCCATGTTCACCCCATCCCCTAAAAAAACATATCATTTGGAGTGTGAAATAAATTATAATAGATTGTATAATTCATTTATCCATTCACAATTATGTATATCCCGCTATTATCCTGATTTCATGGACCATATAGACATAATGGAATCCAAGTCAGTTTAACGAATATGTTCTACTATTTCTGTGAAATGTTTTTTTATCTATTATATGTCCATATTTTTTCTTACAAGTGAATAATAGTTTCCTATAGAATCACGTTATTTTCAATAATTCATTATTTTGATAACATATATGGAATTCTATATTGTGGGTTGTGTAATGTGGAAACATGACTAGTTTGTTATTAGTACCCAATTTTACCCTTCTCATAAATTTATTCTCCCAAAATATATTAGATATTCATCAACATATTATTAAAAAAGTATACAGTTCATTGAAACTTCATTATAGTTAGTGTTATTGGGGGAAATTTCCTCTATCATGTGGGAAATTGATTAAAAATAGGTGGTCAGAGGACAACTATTTCCTCATGATATTTTCCAATTTTGGAAGAATACTTCATGTCAATTATAATTATCTTGAATGAATAGTGTTATCATCCCAACCACCTCACAGTACAATTTATTTCAAATAATTAATTAAATAGATGGAGGATCACCCGGGTGAAATAAGATATTATAGGAGGGAGGAGCATCATACTAACTTACCTCATGGAGAGGACAACCATAATGGATTATTTTATAACTACAAGGAGAAATTATATGATGTATACCCTCGGGAGGGCCTTCAGGGAGGATGATGGAAAGTGGGACCATATAACTATTTGATGTCTTCACCATGAAGAGATTTATTGGGTAATCATGAATAGATGGGTTATCATGATCGATCACTCTATGATAGAAAATAAATCCTTACTCATATATATTATTCGGTGTAACTATATATTATTTATTAGAATGGTTATGAGGATGGCCTTTGCAAGTGTTATTTTTTTTGGTAATGAATAAAAAATAACTTAGTTTTCTATTGATATTAATTATATAGATATAAGAACACAAACCTTCATTTCAAAAGGATCATGGGAATTAAATATAATTTTTAATTTCCCTTGGTTAGAAATTTTCTAGAGGATCCATTTTGGGTAACTAGAGTCGTATGTTGTTGAATGATACATTCATACATGAAATCGTACATGATACAATCTGGTATAATATCAAGGATTTAAGAATGTTCGTAAGGGTATTATATGGAAATATGACTATACTGGAGAGATAACCTGAATGGATTCATGATCTCTTGTGAGAATAACTGTATTTTCCTTATCATGTTGTCTATTAATTATGTAATTGCGCCAATGACCTTCCTTCATAGGATAATGAATATGATTCTTTTAATTATTACATTATACATTATTTCGATCGACCACTTCAAATTTGTATTTGGTGATTAATATTTGACACTAAATTGATGTTGCATCATTCAATATATCCTAAAAGGTTTGTATAGTGTGGAATAAGATTAAAATATATCCTTTCATCATTATCAATACATGTTGAGTGACTTATTTGGGGGGAACAATATATATATATATATATATATATATATTATTCATATTGGGATCAATGATTCATCCTTTCTCAAATATTATATTTATTTCAAGATATATGAAAAGTATTCATGTTTGGAGGATGATATTAGGGTTTCCCCCATTTACTATAGGGGCCTTCTGTAAGGTTTCACCTTCTGGGTTTTTATTGTTATTGAAGTATTGAGGAAATCATGTAGGTATTTGTGTGTGATCAAATGATTCTAGAATATATTTTGAAGGGATCTATCTCCAAATGAAATGAAAATATCAAAAAACTACATATATTTACTTTATTACATAGATGATGGGTTTTCAAGGGTTCTTGGGGATGTATGACCAACTATATAGCTCATGGGTGTGAATACTTATAAACCAGAGTTCTTGATGTCCCGCGACAATGTATGAGATGGTTATTTTAAGGATCGATTTATGGAAACCCCTGTTAGGATAATATATGGCCCATGGTGACATTTGTATCCACCTCCCTAATGTATGGGATGAATTATTTTCAATTTTATGGGGAACTAATACTGAAATGGTTTGAGAAGATGGTTAGTTTCATTTTACTCTATTCATGTAGCAATCATTCACTGGGTGGTTGGAAATTATTCATATAATGAAGGTATTCTTTCCATGTCTCCAATATGAATACAATACCATTGAGGCAGTACTCCAATACTACTATGTATAATTTCCAATGTTGGAGATTCTATGATAGATATGATATTCTATAGCCAAATGAGGACAAGAATTATTTGACAACCATTGAATAAGATTTATTCATTTGATATGATGCATTATATATTGAATTGAGTTCTATTAAAATTGAAAAAAACACATAAATTCCCCTTGAATTATATCTATACAATTTATCATCACAAATATACTCGAATGTAAAATATATGTGTTTAAATGAACCATTATTTTCATTCTGTTTTGTGATATTACTAAGGGGCATGTCATGTGTGTCAAAAATATAATTTTTTTATTTATATGATTAAACCCAGGTTTACCATTTTTTATATTTTATTGGATGCCATGTGCTCAAATCATGATTATGAGGGAAATGAGAATAGTTTAAAAATATTTCACATTGGGAAAACAATTTAGTTTCACTTATCCATTTATGTGGTCTCCAATTGGTTTTTATTCATGGAACTGAAAACACCTAATGGCTCTCTTATCTATTATTCTAACCATCATTCTATTGGTAGATGACTACATGTTATTTTTCCAATGATTTTTATGGACAAAAATTGGATATATTAATTGAATTTCATGATCATCACACCTTTTGGGGTGATTGATTCCTACTCTAGGACTCTATTAATGATTTCTATCATATTTTTCAAACTTTTATAAACATCAAAATACAATTTATAATAGATAAAATTTAAAATAAATCATTTAAACATGAGGTTTTAACCATAAAAACTTTAATATACCAATGATTCTATATGAATTGAACAATATGTTTAATTCAATTGTTCTCTATTGATTGATCCACTTCTATATATCAGAGGTTATCAATCTTTTATTACATGATAATTCATTAATTAAAGTAACATAGTTTAAATCCCCAAAAAATATTTCTCTATTGGTTATTTCCATATAGGTAGGTAGTTAAAGTTTTGATATTTAGATTAATACCAATAGAGGATATTTCTATATAATATTATGAAAGTAATCCTAACACATGTAGTTCTCAGACACATAAGGGGACACATAATACATTTTAGGTTCATATGAAAAGGACAACACCATATAGTCTAATTTAATGAACAAATGAAATATTGGTGGATGGTAAGTAGAACATTTCAGTGTGGGACTTTTTCATGATAATATATTAATGGAAAATGTATCATGTAATATAATCCTATAATTAGATGAAATGAATTATGAATTAAGGCTGAAAAGTGTGTGGAATAATGAACCTATAAGGAAAATATCATCCCATGTTGTGGATCATCTTATTTGGAATATGTACTAATAAAGATGAGGATGGATTAATGGTGTTTGATTGGAACATCGATGAGGCTTCCAATATATCACCTTAAAAGATTAATCGAATTCTATATCGATCAACTTTTTTGGATAACACTTTCAATTGAGGCCAATTTAAGATATTTTATTATGCAAGTGATATGATCACCATTGGGTTCTTTATCCACATTAGTAATTAACAGTGTAAGAATCAAGAGAATGTGAAAGATCGTGAATTTTTCATACTCTCTTTCAACTGATTATAAAAAAGGGTCAGGGTATGGTGATATTTCATCTATGAAATTCTTGCGGATTAATCTTAAAGGGATTCCAATTTTCCATGTTTCAGAATCGATAAGATAAGAATAGAACACCACCACTCATGAAGTAGAAAATAAAGTGGTTCACTTCACTATCGACCATGGGGTATCACCTAGATCTACATTTATGAATGGATTCCTTATTACTGAGGTGGTAAAAAATTTTAAAAATCCTATGCACCTTATATACACTGTAGGATAATTGTATGATAAATTTTATTAAGGGAATGCACAATTGGATAAATGATACATGGTTTTATATTTTCCCAGATTATTAATGATTTTTAGATTTGGTAGATATTTTATATTTATCTCCTTCATATGGATATCCTAATGAGGGGTACATTTCAATAGAAGAATATGGGATAGGGTTTTGATGGTACATTTCCCACATGAAACTTGGGATAGCTGGGATGGACTTCTCCTATGAGATAAATAAGCAAGATGGATGTTTCTTTTCCTAGGTGATCCTCTGGAGAAATGAGAGTTACCTTCAAAGGATATACCAGTGTGAACATGGGGTAAACTATTAAGAGAGGAAAAACCTAACAAAACTATATTTTAAGATACCTTACTTTTATCTTCAAGGATCTCCTCAGGTGATCCTAGACAATTGGAGCTCATGTTTTAAGATATATAAGGGACCCTAACCCTAGTATATTTATACAAGTGAGTTGTGGTTTCACATGATGGTAAATAATATTTTATAAATTTATGGGAATTTAGTCTCATGATTCATTATAATTCAGCCTTATTTTTAATGGCTTGGAATTATAAATAATAGTTTACATGACATGGGAATGTCATATGGTCTAGTAGAGTAACAATATATCTCTTCTTCATCCAATCATGATAAATGAAGAGAAAAACGGTCAAATTTATTGGAAAAAATGGATCCCCAAGAAGAGAAAGTTTTGTGAAAAAGTCCCTTCACATTGGTGGATCATATTGTTGGTTCATACACATTAGAATTTTATAGCATAAATATATTAGAGATAAATCTTTGTGAAAGTTGATTGGATTTCATAGAAATGCACAATATGCCTGACAGTATATGTGCTTCACATAGGTTTTTGGTCTACACTATACGGTGAATAATTGAATTTAATTTTTTATATCAGAAAATTTTAATTTAATTTCATGATTAAAAAAATTGATTGAAAAATTTGTATATATCACTGTTAATTAAGTACATGCCATTCCAAACAGATGTGCCCATATCCAATGAAAACTAATTTTAACATGATCTATCTTAATGTGATTACCCAATTAAGATTGTTGAAACTATAGAGAAATATTGTGAAATCAAATTAACAGATTCATAAAGTTATTTTTTAAAATCATAAACTAGATGATGAAACAAGGGGATCAAAGCCTTCTATGATGAATTACCACCACCATTTTATTGATACTGTTCTCCACAATAAATTCTTCTAAAAAATATCTCTTGGTAAAAAAAGTGCAAGAACCATTCCTTAATTTTGGTAATTTGATATTATATTTTACAAATATTATAAAGCAATTAATATATCAATATTTAATGATATTAAAATTCTAATTTTATAGGATGAATGTGCTTTTTTACTATCTTTCTCATAATAAACCGACAATGAGTTTTTTATGTTTTCCCTTAAAAATAATATTTTATAAATAATTTAAAATATTGAATTTATATATTCATCATATTATTAATACTAATTTATTAAAATAATTTTAATTAACAATGTACTTTCTATCAATTTTAAATATATTATGATAGGACAATTTATTGTTAAGAAGTGATATTTTTTCAAAAATTGTTTTAAAAATACGTAATATGTATCCATTTTAATTTATTGGATAATAATTAATAATGAATGATTTAAATATAATTTATATATTAAAAAAATAACAAATTTACATTTAATTCATCTAAGTAATAATACATTTTTTATAAATAGTATAATATCATCTTATGCTTGAAAAATACATTTCTTGAAAAATCATAATTTTAAATTCTTTGTGGGTTTATTATAAAACTACATCCAACATTATTTTTAAATGTTATTTGATTAAAAAGGTTCAATATTATTTATAATATCATTTATTATTATATATTATGTTAAACTTATTTTATTAAATAATGAATAAAAATATTATAAAAAATATCTCCTACAGTTATGGTAAGAACATGGGATTTCACATTATATATGGTTGTGATTATAACTAATTACATAGAAACACAATATATTAATTTTAAAAAATTTATTAAATATTTATATGTTTTGGGGAAAAATTGTATATTTGGATTATTACATTTTAGACTTAATGAATATATGTACTATCATAGAAAACAAGTTACCGTGGTAAACCTTAAATGATGAAAGTGAGTAACCATGGAAGTAAAAAATATTACATGTTTAAAACATGTTTCCTTTTAATGGTAGAGTTATAGATTTATTGTATCATCCTTAAACCCAGTTTTATATCAATTTGGGTGGAACTTGGGTTGAGAGTGAGTTCCCATTATTGAATAGTTTTGGGTATTTACTAATATATTCCAGCTCCACTATTATAAAAGGGTACTTCCTCCCATTACTTATATAAATCACTAATGTAATTTATCATTCCCAAACCCAACAATTATCTCTCCTAAAAACAGGTTTCCATATTATATTTCTTTGTGTTTTCTAGAAATATAAAACCAAGATTACATAGTAGGAGATCAAAATTAGGTTCTTCTCAGAGTATGTAATCATATTCATTGAGCTCCAACATTTTATTATTATTAATTTTCCACCATCAAGAATTTATTATAAATTTCAATAGAAAAATATATTATCTCTAATATAATAATAGTTTATTATTTTTTTTGGAATAATATTTATCCACCTCTTTCATTGTACATTGTGATACAAATTCATATCACATCTGTACAAGAAGTCTACAAAATCAAGAACCAATGAAATATTATATCCAAAATTGACTCACATTGATGGTGGTAATGATAATAAATAATGATTATATATGAAATATATGACATGATATTTATTCTATAAAATGTATGTATGAACCACTCCCTTATCCTTTCACCCATAAATTGAATTATATCATCGCAACAATATACGTTTGACATATCGTCTCCATGATCCAATGTTACTCATTTGATATGTATAACATTAAAGAATTATTTTAAAATATTATTCTATGATTAGATATGATATTATATTTAGTTCATATGATGGATCTATTTCCACATTAGAATAACCAGAAATCCAAAGAAGAATAATTCTTCTTAAAGTGATGTAGTCAACACACAAAACAATGGTAAAAATAAAATACTAAAAAAATCATTTTTAAAATGTTATAAGGGAAAATTTATGATATTTTAAATACTTATATGGTTATAAATTAAATTAATAAAATTCATAATGAAATTATAAAGGATATTAAAAAATATTACAATAATTTGTTGTGTGTGGTAAAATAATTCATCTCAACATTTATTTAATTGATAAATATCTATAATTATGCACCTATTCACATTTATGTACTGTATATAATTCCCCATTTATATATTTAATAAGATTAATATTTTATTCATTATTACCAACTATTCAATTCTTTTCCATTCTTTCAGTGGGATACAATTCAAATGCGATAAAAGTTCTAAAATGTTATTTTCAAATCTCATTTTCTTTTTTGGTTGCTTATATTTTCATTGAAGGTATATTAACATTTAATCTCCATAAAAACAAATAAAAATTATTAACTATTTATTTATGGAGATTCAATATTTTCAAAAAATATTTTCTATCTTTGTTAATTGAATATTGAATTGAAAATTTTAAAATATAAACATATTTTATTTCTCTTTTAATCATATATATTTTTCATCCATATCCATATTTCTAAAAATTGTTTTAAAAAGTTACATTTATTACATACAATGAATTATTGAGAATATTTTGTGTTATCTTTCAAATTTATAAATGTTATTAATGAAACCATTAGACTGTTTTATGATTTTTTTTATTTCTTGAGAAAAATTAAAATGGAATAATTTTTAAAAGAGTATTAAGAATATGGACTTCCAAACCATTATACTTGTTTTAAAATAATTATAATATTTTACCTATTTACAATGGGTTTAAAGGAATAAATTTTTTTCGAAATCATATATTGGTATTTCAATATCTTTCCCTTTGTCATTTAACATTACATGATTTTATTACAAGACCAATGTCCCTAGTGAACCAATGGAAATCTCTTGTCTATTACTAATTTTATGGGCATTAACATTATCTTGAAAAATAAATTTTTTATTCTCATTGAAAATTACAGTTCCATTAATTGAAAATATTTTTTAATAGTAATATTCATGTTTTTTGAGACATATAAAATTCCTATATATATGATGTTTTACTTTTAGAGTTTTTTTATTGACTGGGAAAATATTGATATATGTATTTCTTATTAAACAATGTTATTTATTAATAAATATTATCGTTGATTTTTTATGTGTATATCATGATATTTAAACAATACATTAGATATTCAGTGAAAGGTGGGTTGTCGAATTATATATACCCTCGTTTTATCGACTAACATCTTTAGAAAAATAAATTTCCAAAAATAAATATTTTTTATTCATTGATTTAAAATTTTGTTGATAAAGGTATATAAAGCATAGATAATAATATATATGCGATAACGAACTATAATATTAATAATTTCTTTAATTGATATTTTTTTTATTATTATTTGGACTATTGTGTATACATATACCAGGGAATAATTTTATGATCATGTTATTGATAAAATAGAATATTATTTTAGTTATTTACCTTGAAATATATATTATTCTTTATTTACTCATAAAATATTCCACTATACATAACCCTTACTAAGATTTTAAGGTCACCCTTAATTATTTCCTTTCCCAATGATTTTGTGGTAAATTATTCAAATTAGTTCATATATAAAGAATGTTTCCCATTAAAATGTTTTATATTTTATCCCAATTGTGAAATGGGCTTCATGAATATATATGTATATCCAAAAAAATATATATTCCCTTTGGGATTAGAACTATTATATCTTTTACAATGTAATAATGTAAAAACTTGTTATGGTTCACTGGAGTTATGTTTTTTATAATTCCACCATCATGATATATGGGAAAATTATATTAATGTTCATATAGACACTTAATTTAACTAACAGTAAAACATTTAAATAAAAATAAAATTAATCAAAAAGTTAAGGAATGTGATAAACAATAAATGAGTTATATTTTAATATGAGTACTATTTTCAATAAATTTTTCATGAGAACAATTTTTTCATACAGAACCATGAGAAAAAATCCATAAAATAATAATTCCATAATCAGTTGAATCGCTCATGCATAGATGAAATAATGTAAAATAAAATTATTACTAATAATAGTCCCATCCCTGAAGAATTGAATTTCTTTCAATGTTTTTAGTTGAAATTCCCATAAAAAAATATTTTCTATATTTTTACACAATCCAATTCTCTAGTATATTAGTCAAAATGGGTAATACATAAGGATGAATATAATCTGATACCACATGTCATTCAACATGTTCACTCATATTTAAATAAATTGAGGGCCACATTGCATCAACCCCACCTCCATGTACTCATAAGGATTTTGTCTTTATGGGAGGGTTTGATGGTGATATAATAGAAAGAATATGACCTTGTATCAGTACTAGATAAAGATGATAAATATGTTAAATAAACTACTAATAAAAAATGATAAACTAAGAAACTGAAATGTAATAAATAATTTCAATCATGTATTAAAGTATGATTCTATATATATACGAAGTGAATATATATAGTTGGAGATACACATAAAAAATACATAGGAAAATAAATAAATAAATAAGATAATAAAAGTCGTACAGAATTTGTTTGTATATTATTGATCTATAAATCCCATTCAAAGTCCTATCCAAATAAAATTAACAGTCCTTATACATGAACCGAAGTATTTTCCTATAACCATGAGATTTAATCAAGTACCACGTAGTGGACAAAACAATTCATTAGTATAACACAATATTCCCATACCAATGGTGTGTAATGAATTTATTTTCTATTATTATATAAAGTAATAGTGTGAATTATATGTAAAAGAAATCATGAAATTTTATATGTATCATCGAATATAGAATGTTTCAAAATAATATTGGTGTCTCTTAGAATCCATCCTAATATGTTTGTTTTAGTACCTTGGTATATAGAATATACTTATAAGAGAATGAAAAAAGGTGAATACATAGATAGGTGTTGATAAATTCGATGTAATGAAACATTCTAAATCCATGCAAAACACCAATATATTCAATGTGAGGAATTAGAGGTCCAACCAATGTTGTTAAAACCAAAATGTGTAAATTCGGATTATAATATGAGGGATGAAACCACACCATTAACCATTCTAATGTTGTTAAAATTATACCAATAGATGTTTTCCTTGATAATTTTTTAAATGTGATTTTTTAGGATTCATAATGGTTTTGCATGGAAATCCATGTCTAATTAATTCCAACTAATTCTTCGAGCACATACCAGGTGTTCCAATTTATATATTTTTACGTGAATATATAGTTTTATGATTTGTAAATAATGAATAAAATACATGAACTAGATCTATGGAGGGATTATCCCATGGAATTCATATAAATGAATCATGTGGAATCAATTATGGTCATTCCAGAAATTAAAATATAGAATCGATGGATTTTTGTTATCATGTCCCACATTCAAAAAATAATTTTTATCAATTTATTTCTTTTCTTTTATATTATAATGTTTTTTCTAGATAAAAAGAAAATTAAAAAATAAAATAAGGCATTATGGATAGAAGACATTCATTTGAAACAGACCACAATACATTCATTATTCCTTAACCAATTAAATTGCATATTCTCATTTCATAATCATCTTAAATATTTAATTTTTGGGAATATCAATGTATCAACAAGCCTTTGTTAATTTAATTAAATAAACATGGTATATTCGAAGATAAAATTTTATTGACTAGCATTCGATCTCATAGTAGATCACAAGGAATATATGTTTCTAGGTCTATGCATTGTGATAATGTATACCAACTCATGTTTGGTTTATAATAAAAATCATACCACATTGCCTTCCCCAACTAAAATGGTATTCATATAATATATTCAACAAGTTAGATTATGTGTATATTAAATAATTTGTTTTCATGATGTTGGACACATCCTCGGTTCCCTCTAGGATTATTAGAGTAGTGTAATTGTCCATAAAACTCATACAGATACTACCAATTTTTTAATGATAATATAAAAATTATGTGCACCTCATGGGATACACATTTAATAGTGAAATACACTTTTATATAATGTAATTATTCTTTTAAAAAAGTTCAGTTTATCAATTATCCTCACCTATAACATAAAATATTATTTTGAATAATAAATGAATCCGGAAAAATTTCAATTACCATATTTACACCATATTTCCCCAATATATCATATATAGTCCTATAGAAACATTAATAATCTAAGGACACAATCCCAGAGGTCTGAATTCAATTACGATATATAAATTAATAAATTGAAATTTATAATATATGACTACGTTGACCTATGGTTATTAGTGTGATTTACAAAACAAATCCATTATAGAACAGTTGAACTTTACATAAAGTTTAATTACATATCCTACCACATGATTAGAAATATTCAGCTCTCTTATATTGACATTTGGTTTGATAAAAAATAGATGAAAATAGAAGAGTATACAAAACCCACAAGATAGTTTATATAATCGCATGGGGATGAAATTCCGATTAAAAAGGAAATTTAGTCAATGATGTAATAGTGTAGGTAGCCATAACTCCATTATTTTATTTCCACAAATAGATGCATAAATAATCTTTGTTTAAAGGATATCCCCCATTAATAGAGTAAAATTCTAGGGGTACTTCACCCTAAAAAAAAATATAAAGTGAGACCTTAATTTTGAGTAGAGGATGTTAAGGGTGTTGGACATGGTTTAATGGCCATTTTTACCACCTTTAAGAAAATTCACCAGCATACCACTGACTATCTATTTGGTGCCCGTATACTTTTATTTGGCACTACAACAACATGTTGCTTCACTGTCTCCACACCTGAGACCCATGGGTCTTTATTTATTCTTTATAGACACTAGAGACACATCCATCATGGAATTCAACCTGATATTATAGTAATTTTATGTTGATGATTACCATTGTTCACCAAGCTTTGACCGATTCACCAAAAATTCAAAATTCACAAAAATTATAACTATAGAATATTATATAGTAATCATGAGAGTAGGTATATTGCAGAAAGTGATATTTGGGTTGTTTGAGACCATTATGTAATAGGATATATATGGTAGAGTAGAACATTTCCAATTAATTTATTTTGTATAATGTCATATCAATAATATACATATTGTTATTTTGAGTCCACTGTCTTGAATTTTAGATATATAAGACCTTATTATGAACCAGTATAGTGTAATGTGGGGGCGGTGGGGTAATCATAAACTATTATCTATATTTTGAGTACCATTTTCAATATTAGAGAATGCTCAATATGAGAATCATATGTAGTGATTTCAAATGGAAATTAAATCAATATATAATTGTTCATTTTGAGTTTAGTCAGTCTCGTTAGATCATATAAAGGAGTTTTGGTTATAATATAGGCCACTCATTCAGAGTGAGGTTTTTCCAAAGTCACATGAATTTGATAGTGATTTATAATTGATAATAAAAAATCTAACATATATCCTAATATATAAGAGGTAATTTTATTATGTACTTTTATCATAGAGTAGAAATTTAAAGATGGGATATTGATATACTATAGGTCTGTCTTGTTGACCTATCAAAGAAGGAAATTTATGTAACCTTATTTTATCACACATTATGAATTGTCTAAGAGGTTTGAGCACATGAATTGTTTAGAGAAGAAATACCGACAGAAATAGTTTAAAATCTCTTGTTCATGAGTAGATCACCAGAAATAATATTACTGGATGCTCTTAAAGGAACATATCCAGGAAAAGATAAAATGAAAAAGGATCACGTTTTCAAGAAGCATGATGATAGAAAATTATTGGTGGAACTAGACCCTGACACACTTCAACAGCTCACTCAAATGTGCAAATTCTCAGTCATGGTCCACATTTACTATCTTTAAGGAGGTCATCCTTGGACTCTGCTTGATTTACATTCTTGAATTGCACATTGTTGGATTGTATCATATTAGAAAAACATTCCAAAAGGTAAAGTTTACTTTCACATATAGTTAACCTCACAAAATTATCATGATAAGGTTTGGAAGACTTGTAATATTAATATAAAACTGGGATTTCATAGATTATTTGAGTGGGAAATTGCATTTAATCACCATAGATATAAAACACCATAGCACAAGTATGGATTAAATTAAATTGACCGAATTGGTTCTTTTGGAATCCAAAAATTCGGAATGGCATTGTTCTTTTATAGGAACTCCTCTCAAAATAGATAAAAGAACATTAAATGATAAATTTGGCCTATTTATGCAAGATATGGTTGAAATTTTCTTAGATTCTAATTTTCCCTGCTCCATTAGTTTCAATGCCATTGATTATAAAACTGAAATTAAAATATTATATGAGAGAAATCCTCTCTTTTGTGATCTTTGTAAAATTATTAGACACACAATCTCTAATTGCAGGGTGGTTAGAAAATAAATAAGTACACCAATTGAATATTAATGGAAGGAAAAAAAGGAAAAATAAAAAATAAAAATCTCTCATGGTCTATATACGAGAAACCATTAAGAAAAATCTGAAATTTTGGATAAAAAACACACAAACTTGCACACATAGGGGAAAATCGAGTAAAACCTGGGCTAATGTAGTTGAATAGGAAGATGTCTCCAATGAGGAACAAAACGTACTAGCATAAATTGAAAACATTAGTTTAGATACAAATTAGTCAATGTAATGAAAATGATATTGGTCACTATGGAACTAGACAGAGCTAGGAACCCTCACTAATGAATAACTAGGAGGCCCTAGAGGTGAAAAAATTGAATAGTGACCAGGTAAAGAACTCTAGTTATTCTCACTATATGCATCACTCTAATTTTAGTTCACAAACACCACAATGCACTGCTCAAAATATTAAAACTAGAAATCTGGTTACGAGATAGAAAATAGCTCATGTTGATCCTCAAATTAGTATAAATAGCAAGACTCCACTTGGTTTCAATCACATACAAACTTTGAAGATCTCAGGTTCTTCTCACCACATGAATTAGTCTCTTGTTAGTTCTCAAACACCAGAAAAAACTACAAGAAATGTTAAAACGGGAAATCCAGTTACTATACAGAATGATTCTCATGTTGATCTTCATACCATTATCAATATCATGACTCAACCTGGTGTCAATCCCATGCAATCAGTGAACATCAACCCAACATCTAAAGAAGAACAAACCCCCTCGGCTGCTCTGGGTACTCTCAAAGCCACAGATGATTCTGGTGTGGTGGAAACAAGGGATTCAGGTACACTAACAGGAAGCTCATTAAATAATAGGGATCTACTTAGTAGCTTGAATTCTGTTTAGGCCGATGCACAGAACTAGATTACTAATCCTAAAACAATGATTCCATACCCATGTAATCTGTTATAGATATAAAGAGATATATACCTTCGGTGCATGATCCTTTTCATATAAAGGGTTCAAATGACACCACATAACAGATTCAACCTATTCCATTTGTTCTGGGAACTATCATACTGCCCGATTCAACTATTTTAAATAATATAGGTACACCGCTTCCTATTTCTACAAATATCCCTTTAGATGGTACTCAATCTCTTGATAGGGATGATTGTTCTGAACAGCCTGATAATTTGATATCTAACCAAAATTCCAATTCTTTAATGTTGTCTTATTATAAATGTATCGAATAAACTATAAATTCATCAATAAATGAACCTATTAAGAAGAACCCTGTCATATTTATCAATACCCTATAATAGACCACTAATAGTATCAATACTCAAAAGGTTAGAAGGTCTTCTAGAAAAAAAATTCATAAAAAAAAGGGAGTTTGAACTCAAAATTCAGGTTTAAATGAAGATTATTTTTTGGAATTTTCAGGGTATTACCAACTCTGACATGTTCAATGTACTAAAATGAATGATTAACAATAATATTCTTATATTATTTTCTATTTTTGAGCCAAAAAATTACCTTTTATTCCAAATATTCTCATTTTTCCATCAAAATTATGTTTTTAATCGTGTAATCAAAAAAAGTTCAAATGATGAATCTCTATGGATTTTATCACACTCTTCAGTTCATAATGTTAGTATTTACAATGTCTCTATCCATGTTTTTATGTGAAACATGAATACTGATGGCACAAACATTTTATTATATTTTGTTTATTATATGAATAGATACCAAGAAAGGAAACCTCTATGGAATGACCCTTTATCTCTTGGCACTAATATTAATGCTCTATGGTTTCATATTGTGGACATCAATTCCATTCTTATCACAAGTGGAAAAATTGGACAATCTCATGATTCTATTTTTAGAAGAGAATTTAAATCTTTGATTGAAGAAACAATATCATTGAAAATAATCTTAGTGGTGCGAAATAAACAAGGTATAGAAGATATTACAATAGAGTGGTTTTTTCTAAACTGGATATAGCCTTCACAAATATCCATGTTTTGGATGTATGGGAAACTATCTCTAGCAACAATCTACACATGCTGAAATCTGACCATCACCCCATCCGAGTCAATGTCTCCACAAAAGACATGAAACCCTAGTTTCCTATTTAGAGTTACCACAAAGAAATTCCATTAATCATTTGGAATCTAGGTCTACTCTATGTTCAGAATCTATAATCAACATAGAGAAGATTATAACCACCTATTTCATTCTTGGGCTATTGATTCTTCTCTTTGGATCCATATTCAGGAAATTTTGGATTGCAGATGGTTTATTCTTGACTCTGTCAAATATCAAATAACGAAATTTGCTGAAATGGAAGGCTCTAAGAAAATAAAAAACATTTTCCAAGTTGTAGTGGATGAGCTCCACCCTGAGATCTGGTATGATAAAAATTATGATTTTCAAAAAAATTACTCACGCAATCAAAATGCAGGTCGGATGAGGATCCTTACTGCCATAAAAGAAGCTACTTTCATGAAAAAGAGATATTACCACAAAATTGTCCATGAATTTTTAATCCTACTATATCTTCAGATTAAAGGAAAATTTTCTCAACCATTCCACAGTCTGGAGGGGTTCTTGAGAGCCCCACTTCTTGATTGGTTCAAAATTAATATTCATGGCTCCTCCAATGGAAATTCGAGCCCTGTGGGATGTGGTGCTATCTTCATGAATCAACTTTGTCAGATCCAAGAATGCTTCATGGGAAGCTAGGGAACAACCACCTCCCATGAAGCTGAGATAATGAGCTCAATACATGATGTTTCCTTCACTAATAACATTGGTTGGAAAAAACTCTAGATTGAAAGTGACTCAAAAACCATCGTGCATGCAAATTGGAATAGTGTGACACATCTTTCCTATACAATTACTACCCGTTGGATGAAATGAAATAATACTATTATTTACCTTAACTATGCAATCACACATGATTATCAAGAAGAAAACACATTTTCAAATAGACTGACCCACATGGGAGTAAATCAAGGCATCACCTAGGATAAAGACCTCCCCGCTGATCTTATTTCCAGACATGAAAAATATTGTAATATGATCCCATATTTTAGACTCCTATAAAATTTATATTGATAATAAGTGTCTTTCAGTCGTTTTAGGCCAATGAATAATAATTAGAAATATATGTCATTGATTACACAAATATCAATCTTTATGGTGTTTTTTAATTTTACCCATAAGTGGTTAGAGTTAGGTTTTCCAAATATATGTCATTTTTTAATTGTGTATGGAAATTTTTTTATGATAAAATTAATTTTTTTACCTACTATATTTTTAATAGATAAATATCTAGAAAATCCCAACACATGTGATCTTAGATATGTGTGGGGATTGAAGTTAGGATTCTACATCTTCAAGGATTGAGATCTAATATTTTGTTACTTTTTCTCTAAAGGTTTAATGATTTTATCAAGATTGGTAGCGAGATTGGTTGATATGGCTTGTGAACATCAATTACACCATTTTTTAAAACTCAATGTAGTTTTTATGTATATAATGATAGAATATATATAATATCAATGTCTCCAACTACAAGTGGAGTGAATATTTTTTTGATGGAGAAAACTCTTGTACTATATTAAAATCTATTCAACACAATCTAATGATAGAAGAGTTTAGTGGTGTTCATATGGATCTAGATCTATTAAACAGATATCATCCATTACTGTTATGTAGCGTTCTTCATGTCAATTTGTATATAGAGTATCAAGTGGTTCCCTAGGAAATGTGATCTAAAGTTTTTATATTCGTCTACTCTTATGTTTTCAGGTTATAGGATTATAGATTAGGGGAATATTAGTAATGCATTTATTCTTTTGGGGAGTAGGTTATATTTGTTAGTGCTGATGAGAAATTGACTATAAATTTTAAAATATTGATGACATCAACAATATTGTCAATTTAATTTAATGAATGTCAAATACTAATTCATTTTTGATTAGTTTGGTGGTGAATTAGTTATATCATTACAACGTCCAAATAAGGTCAACTACTACTGATAAATCATTAGGGATGTAGACTAAATGGATTTAGTGGTATTGGTGATTAGATATTGTAATTTTCATTTAAATATATATCATTGATTTCACCTCATTTTATTTGTTCAATTTCAATGTACTCCTTAGGCTGAATTTCTTAAATCATTACGTAGCACACATAATCTACTATAAGTTATATATTTCCTTCACTTACATATATGGATATTTATATAACATGGTTGGGGAGTGTGAAAAAAAGGGTTTTATTTACATAAATACCAACTATTGAGTATGACATTAAGCCTATTTTTAGTGATGATTTATTATATGGGGAAGAGATGATATAGGGGGTCTTTCCACTTATCAGGGATATATATTCGAATGTATTTTATATAATATTATGGAGGATGTTTTTGTCTAGGGCGGTTGAGTTTATGATTTTACTAGTGCTAGTTGTGGGGACACAAACTTTAAACTATATTAAATAGGCCTAATTTAGTGGATATATTTCAAGGTATAGTCATAGATCCCATAGGAAGAGGGTTTTACATACATATTCATTTCACATTGTGGTGATCCTATTTTATTTTATAACAATAGTTTTTCTAGCTTTGTCCTATGTGGGTGTTAATTGAGGTTGATTCCACTAATGACCGAGAACTAATATCCTACTCCAATATAATTGAAATGGTTTATCTACTAAGAGGATATATGTAATTCTCAAATATTAATATGACTTCAGCGCATCAATATATACAAAAAAGTATGATGTAAATCCTTAGTACCACATTCATGAATATTTATGTATGAAATTAATTCCTTTTGATTTAATTCATTATGATGAATAATATAGTAGTGTTTCTGAGAATGATAAAATAAACATTTAATCAACATATATTAATTTATCTAAGTATAAATTAATGATATTTTAGTGTATTCTCATGTATTGGAAAAACCTTCCTGACCCACTAATTTTATATTTTGTATAATAATTGTTTATTATTATTATGAAAGGATTATAGTCTATCATTATTGGATAAAGGATGTATAACTCATGAAAAATGTGATATAAATGTTAGATTCAATAGTGTACAATGATAAGATAAATGATGTTGATTATTAATAGAATCCTAAGAATATGTGTGAGATAGGTTTCATATTGTGTTTTGAAAACTAATATTGGAGATTGATTTAATACATTTTTATATTAGTTTTTATAATTATTCCTCTAACATGAAAGTGATTGATATTTGAGTTATCTATTAATTATGAGAGGTTGTTTAATAGATAATGATATTACTGATTTCCATGATGATCTGTAGATAGATTTTTTAGGTACAGTATATTAATTTTATTATAATCCATATAGAGTTTCTTTAGAAGCCTAAATACATGATGGGGGAGTAATGAATTATCATTCCATAGAACTACAACCATTGAAATGGAACTAAAAATCCTGATATAGGATTGGTGGTGGGTTTCTAGTGAATGATTATTGTAATGATTACAAAATGTGTGGGAGATTTTTGGAATACACTGATAACAATATCATAAAATACATATTCTCATGGATCACCATAATACTCATCAAAGAATGTGGGTCATATACATATTATTATAAATATTTGATATAGTATCCAAACATGTAATTTGAAATGTAGTATAATATGTATGGATTAGAATGGAATTTTCTCATGTGGTGTGAGAGACAAGTAGAGAGTTTTTGTTTATCATAATATTTTTTGACTTAAATAACGATATTTAATAGTATTTGGGTAGTTTTATCATCAAATCTTTGAGCATCAAGTCATTAAATAATTATGTGGTATAGAATACACAAATGTTAGAATCAACTTAATGTTTTATTCTATATACGATATGTAGTGGAGAGTTTCCACAACAATAGTACCATAATGATGATGGGATCATATATAGTTCATTTTTGATCTGTTGATTAGTGTTCCACATTTCTCAGTGATCAATGTGAATTGACTAGTGTCTTATTCTTGATATAAATGCTTTATTTTATTTTAATGCATTGTATATTTCTATGTATTCTATTGGATCAGGATTACTAACACACATAACATTTTTGATGTGTTTAATAATAATCCCAGTACACTAGAACAAAATTTTACATGATATAAAATCCTTAGGCTCAAATAATGTATGGGTATATAGTTATTATTTTAGAAGAAATTCTCAAATAATGGGCCATATATATTAGGGGATCATTTGATATTTAATTTTTTTAATATAGTATTCCAATAAAAAAATTCAATCGTTATCTATTAAGTTAACACCCTTATAGGCCATTTAAAACATGATATAATTGTCACTTTTTTATATGATATTTGTGAGATAGTATTTTTACATTATTTGAGTCTCAAATAAGATAACATACAAAATATTTAGTTGATTAAGAAGAATCTAGAAATATCAAACAGTATAAAGTGATAAAACCTTAAAAAATAAAGTGATCAATATGAATTGATATAAGAACATTTATTTTTTTATGAATGATACCTATATTAAGATATAAGATGATTCATTTATTTGGATGTTTAAATAATGATATTATGAACTCTTAATGAAGTAATAATTAACATTATAATTTTTCTTATATATTTTTTCATTCTATATAGTTTGAGTGGTTTGAAGAGGATTATGGAAACAAATTGAGAAAATTGACTAACAAGTAAATCAACCATAACATGATATATGTTTACAAGTTCTAGAATTCATGTTATCTACCTCATTGAGGCAAATATATATATATGTGTGTGTGTGTGTGTGTGTGTGTGTGTGTGTGTGTGTGTGTGTGTTAAAAGAATATGAGGGTATCATTGACTCAACAACATCTGGCCATGTAATTATTTTGCATCGAGTACTGAATGGAGGTTCACCAAGATTCCAATGGTAGAGAAATGTTTATCCAGTAGTGTCCATGTTAATGTTTTTAAATATTTTTTAAAAATTATTTTTTTATAACTAATATATCTTACTAACCCCATAATTCACACTATAATAATTGACACCCTTCATATCTTATCCCAAATTTTCATATTTATTTATTCAAATATTTGTTTCTAAATTGACTTACATCTATCTCATTGATAATTATAAATAATGATTATGTCTTTATCTCATCCATTCTACTTTTTTCAAACCGTATTATTACTCAATATCTACAATCCCTAAAGTGGTTGCCTTTTAATATATTTTATATTAATGTTTTCTAGGTTGAATCCATAATATATTTTTTAGTATTCAGTTCCTACTACTATGTGGGAGGTTATATATATATGTTCTCATCAAGATTTTAATATATTGTATACAATTTATTTTATGTTATTAGAAGTAATGTGAAAAATAATAATAGTAGAACTAAATTTTTTTTATTTTACGAAGATAGTGAGGTAAGATTTATTGTGTCTTGTATTGGTTTCATAGGTTGTGATAATAAGTTATATTCTAGCTCATGGAGTTGTTCCTTATGAGATGTGGCAGAAATCATTGGAATGAGAATGAAATGGGTGTCTATATATAAGAATGGAGTTTTCATTCCTTGATTGGTGTTTTTAACCCTCGTTATTTTTGTACACATTTTCATTCCATGAACCGTATTCTTATCAATTATAAATTTTGTATTAAATTATTTTTCCATGAAAAGAAAATAATATTACGAGATATGAATCTATAAAAATCAATATAATGATAATGAGTATAGTTCTTATAGTTCATAATTTTTAGTAGAAAAATTAAGATAAATAAATATTATGTAGGTAATTAGTGTCTTTATATATTCATTATAATTAATATAAAATAAAATAATATGATCTTAGTATTCAGAAAAATACCCAAATTATTTTGGGAAAATATCAGTTATCTAAATGATTTATTTATGAAATACGAATTTTTTTAATTTAATTTACTTTTAAATAATGATATTAGTATAATTTATCGAGGAATTTCATGTAATCATTTGTAAAACATATTAATAAGATCTAAAAATTAATTGTGAAACAATAAGAAATTTTATTTTAATTAATAGTGCATAAAATATATAATGTTGAAAAAATATATATTGTTTATTATAATTGGTTTTTAAATTTAAACATTTATATATAATAAATTTGTTAGAAAAATTATCATTATATTTTTATTATGAATTTCAAAATTTTGTTAATGTGAACTTTATATAATTTAGAAATTATGTTTTTTAGAGAATAATAAAAAAAAATTACAATAATCATGTAATTATCACAATATAATCATAATAAAAATAATAATTTAACCTTAATTGAGAGAAATGATTTATTAAATGAGTAAAATATTTCATTTAAATGTAATATATGTGATTTATAAACACGTGGATGAAATTTTGGAACCTAATATATATTTTATTATAATAAATCTAATTTTGGTCCTTTTCAAATAACTAAGAATTCAGAAGATGATATTCAATTTTGTGTTATCTTTGAAGAAAATTACCCCCTTATAGATATAATTTTACTATTAAATGAAACTAAAATCATAACTATTAGGCCTAAATAAATAATAATTCATCATTATTCTTAAAAGTATTTTCTTCTAAAAACAATTTGTTTAGTAATTATATTGATTTCAAATTAATCGCCTTAACAAATTGAGTTAAATTATTTGGATCTCATATTTGGATTGTTCATATTGATAATAATTTAATATGTAAAATTGAAATTTCTTGAAAATTTATAATTTAAAATGGAAAATTTTAGTCACTATGGTAATGAATAATATATGGTAAATTTGTAAAATCAGGGGATAATGTCACAAAATATCACAAAAATACAACATTAAATTTGAATATAATGGTATTCTTGAACACATATAACAATGTTGTACTTATTTTGTTTGATTAATCCATTTTCCTTGAATATGATATTCATATCATATCAATAAATATGTATTTTCAAAAAGGTCACTCCTCTTATATATCAATGGACCCCACAAATACCCATTATATAAAAATATAAAATTCAAATTAGATTCGGTAAATTAAAATATTTGAATTCCTCATAAGGATTTGAAAAATAAAATTATCCCCTTCTCTTAAGTTAATTTTACAATTTCTCCAAAAATAAGATGTCATCCAAGAGGATATATGATTTTATCTTTCTATATAATAACTTATTATCATCATTTGTATTTAATCTTATTCATCAAACCGTTAGAAATATGATTTTTATCTTTATCAAAACTTTTGTAAATTCATAATTCATATAGAATGATGGTATTATAATAAAAGTACCTCGTTATTATATTCTTGGATTGATTACAGAATATCCTTTCATGGGACAATTTAACTACCTATATGAATGATGGTATAATATTTTTTATCATTGATTGTTATGGAATTATAATTACTCATAATATATGATATTAACAACTATATAATATTATTTTTTATGGTGATTTAAATATTAGTAATTAAATAATTGTTAATGTACCACCCTTTATTCATTAATTTTTTTTGAAATAAGACTGTTATGGAGTTCATTTTGGAAAATCATTCCAAAAAATCCAATGGAATGATCCATAAAATTTATAAATCATTATATAACTTCTATTATAGTTCCATTATATAGATCTAATGTTATTTTACATAATCTCTTCAGGGGTATATTATTAATTCACATTTTATATTCTTAATAATTGTTTCCTCACCTAATAAACATTCATTTCATGGATTATCCTTAAACTATTTATTATCTCACATTTGAATCAAATTTAGTATCATCAACGTCTAACTTAATATTTTCAATTTATTTTTGGTAAATTGAATTTATCATTTACTTCATTTTCAATATATTTTTTTGTACCATGTTTTTTAAAAATTATTATTTTCTAGTCTCACTTCGAATTAAATATTTTTTATCTAAAATTACTACCTAGAATAATTTTAAATTAATTCCCTATAGAAACCCATATATTTTATACTCATTTGGTTATTTTCAAGGTTGATATTTCTTCATTTATTTTCACCTTAAATTTTTCACTATTCAACTTGAAGGATAATAATATATGGAACTAACTATATCTCTCTTTTTTATCATATATATCCACTCATTCTCTCTATATTCATCATATTATTTCATGAATGTTATCTTATATAGTTGAATGATTTCTTAAGAACATTTTATATTCTATATGAAATTATTTACGATGCTTTATAAGTAATCTAATAAAATATTCCCTTAAATACTAACTTTATATAGATTTTACATTCATTACAAAATTGTGAAAATGATCTTGTTTTTTAATATTAGGAACATGAAGAATTTTTTCACCTTTTTGAAAATTTATATCAAAAAATAGTCCTTCATATAATTATTCAGTTTCCTAAATAAATTTATGCAACCATTATTTCAGAAATTGTTGAATTCAAAATAAAATTTTCAAAATAAGTTGTCATTCCGTAATCATTATTAAAAAAGATCTATATTATTTTTTAAAAATTTAATTATTTCATTTGAATAAAAATTTATATTTCCTACGCATTATTAATTATATAATATAATGATACCATCCACCTTATTTTTATTTATAACATATAATTTTTTTAAAAAAAATTTATGATTATATTTTCATTCTCATGGGATAAAATTCGTTTGATTAAATTATCAATATTGTATATTATTATACACAAATGAATATATATATATATATAATGATATAATTGTTGGGAGTGGAATTATATTTCCCCTGAATTCATTTGAAAAAGTTTTTTATCTCATAATATGAAATTTATGTCTTTAGGGAGAAAACCAATCTATTATGGGACACATTCCACCTTGTTATGATGGTCATTGGATTGATCATTAATATATCGCTATGATATCATGAGTTATGTTGTTTCATAATTTTTATGATTCCTTGATAATATGATATATACTCTTGTATGATGAAATGATTTTATTTACATTCCTCATTTATGATCCTTTACTTTTTCAATATGACCTTCATAACATGTGTCCATATTCAATGATTTTCTTACTATACCCACATATTTATCAAATGATCACATATGATTGTCCTTTTTATCAAATATTCAAATAAATACAATCTCATTGATGACACATCTTCAAATTTTTTCATAATATATTTAATGAAGAGTTTTATTACTTATGATTATTTTGAAATTGGACCACATTTTAATAATTTCATAGGAGATATAAAAAACTACTTTAATATTCTGGACATTAGTGTTTGACATTTAAAAAAAATAGTTTTTTTTTCATTATGAGATTGGTTTAATGGGAGAAATGTCCATTTTTTCTAGGTTTTATTTTGGAATAGTATTTACCTATACTCGCATAATATAAACCTTTATGGTGTTGGGTACTTAAATGATGAAATATTTTATAGATGACCTATAATTGTCAATGTTTATTTTTTTTTAACTGCAATTAGTATCGAAGATGTTGTATAATGAAAATTCTTCAAAGTAGGATTTCAGATCATGGGTCTGTGGCATATTAATTTGTGTCAAAGTATTGATTTGTAATAATATTTGTCAGGTTGGAATTATTTGGGGATATTTTATGTTTTATTGGTATCACCAGAGGTAATTCTATTCAAAATGTATCATTAATTAAAAGTAATAAATATATATTTTATGGATAATGTGATAATATTTTATGGTGATGGATGACATTTTGATTATTTTTATATACTCTTCTATATGAATACAATATTTAGGTCTACAATAAACTTTGGGATATTTTTTCAATTTTATTATAAGGGAATCATTGATTTTTGGGAAAATGGGTCAATTGATTTTGGAATATACATTATTTAGTATATATAAATTAGGTTGTTTAATATTGTTTTGTACCAAGGCGATTTAAGTTATTTTGGGAAAATGATAAAATATATTTAATGTATGCTTATTATGGAAATATATATTTATATGTGAATTTTTTGTTTGGGGATAAATGGTTACATTTATTTCAATATAAATTGGATTCTAGGTCTTTTTAATTATAATTTAGTAAGAATGATCAATGAAAATTCCAATTTAGCAATTTAATAGGATTTTTTAATTGAAAATAATTGGTTGTATCTTACATAATCCTATTTCAAACTCAATGTTTAATATTTTTAATAAATAATTACATTATTGAACTATATGAATGATGGGAAAAAAATTTATTTCATAGGATAAAACAACTTATGATTGATTCATTATTTTAAAATTATTATTTTATCTGATCCCCTTAGTAAGAATCATAATAATTTTGGATTCAATATTCGATTGTATACAGGATCATGAAAATGAAACATTAAAATTTATGAATTTAGAATCCCCTATGATCAAATAATGAGAAATATATGGATAAATTATCTATAAGGAATGAATTAATAGATATAAATCAATAATGAGGTAAAATATGAGTTTTCATGCCTTATATAAAATAGTGTGGTTTATATCTCAATATATATTATATCTCTATTTTTTCATTCTTTTAGATACCCTTAATTTTTTGTGTTAGATAATTTCAATAGGTAAAATCATTATATTAGTTAAAATGTAATACAATGGGTATTAGGACACTTTTTAATTCCATAAACCACATGCTTACCAGTTTTAAATATGTTCTATTAGGATGTATCAACTTGATAAATAGATATATGAGGCACAATATGAATTCGAATAAAATGGTATTATTCCATTTAGTATAATAATTACAATTCAGAGTTTTTATTATATAGCTTATATTAAAATAATTATTTCATTATAAATTGATTATATATTTTTAATATATATAATTTGAAACATAATAAATAATCATAGAAAAGAGAAACTTATTGATTATTTTTTGAAAATAAATAATATTCCATTGGATTTATTATAACAAAATCAGTATTTTTATTTGATTTGTAAATTTTTACATGTTATAAAAATAAAATATTTTATACTAACCTTGTTTTTTCAAAATTTTTATTATATATTTACAAAAATAAATTTTTAGAGTCCTAGGACTTTCCCATGGGTAAAACTATAAATTTATAATGGAATATTCACCAAAAATGTTTTCGACAATTCCATAGATCAGGATTTTGTGGTTTACCTTTGGGTATAGTCAGAAATTTATAGTTCATTTCATAGAGCTATGCAAATATAATAATCCATATATTAAATTAATTTTTCTCTCATGTGTTTGTATTTAATAGAAAATTTTACCTTTTTATCAAGGCCTCATATGGGAAAACATATACATCTCTTGAGTACATAATGTGTTGTATACCCTATTCATGATGTTATTTTTTATCATATTTATATTCTTACGTTTTCTCTATTATTTTATAGTTTATTAAAAAATTAAATTATTTAAATAATTATATTAATTTATTTATAAAACTAAGTGAATGTCTATAAAATTCCACATTATATTGCCTCTATTTGGTTACATTCACTTATTTGTTATGGATCAAAGGGAGAAGATAAAGGAAGATTAAATGTGGATGAAGTGATGATGTATAGAGGAGCCTGATCCATTCTATAATGATGTTGAATGAAGGAATGTGATAGCGATGATAAAAAAATAATTTTCAGTGAAAAAGGATAGATACTTCGGTAATTATACTTTAATGTAAAGAAATGTTTTTATTTTAGTTATCCAAAATTTCTCCTTTTCATAAAAAAAATATGTTACCGTCATTTATTAAATAAATTATCATGGGTTTACATAACAATATTAGTTAACAATTGTAGGCTTATTTTGTGATTACAAATAATTTGTCCTTAGAAACAGAGCTTATTGTTGGTAGAATTGTTTTTTTGTGATAGTAGATAACGTTCGATCACATGTTTCCATCATTATTAACCAAATATATATTTTCAATTATTTATCCAATCATTTGACATGCATTATTCAACAATACATTCTTTTGGATTGTGATGTTACTATACCCATTGACTAAATTCATTTAACTAACATTTATGGTTTTCATAGATCATTACTGTGGATCTATAATTTTTAATCATGGCATAGATGTGTATTCCATATGGTTATGGTATTTGATGGAAGGATCGAGGATTTTATTTTTTGTGCGATGGGGGTGTGGGGTAATTTCATATGGGTAAAAGATATATATTTTTTAGGTGAATTATAGACAGAGTATAATATTTTATGGAGTCAAAAAAATATTGACACAATTTATTATATCATCAAATGTTATTCCTTCCATAATTTATGGAGATTTTTTGATATTCATATATTCATTGATGTTATAAATTTTAAAAGCAAAATATTACTATAATGATTTGAATATAAAATCCAGGATGTGCAACCTGTTTGATATCGAAGCAATGGTTTCAATGGATGTTAAACATAAAACATACAAGTGACTAAGCCAAAATTTTTGTGACCCATAATTTGAAATAGTTTTTCGTACATATATACAATCTTATGTAAATTTGTGACCCCAAATTATATTTCTATCGAGTAACATAATATTTATACTCAATGTTACTAAACCAAGGATGGTGAGCTACATAACGAGTACCTTGATCGGTACAAAAAAACAATGTATTTCTTCTATATGCAATGAAGTTGGAGTCATGCATGCTATAATGGATGATAGAATATTATTATGTTTCTAAATTTGGATAACATGTTATATACACCTATTAAACATATTTTATTTCTCATTTAATGGGAATATTATGGTTAAAACTACAATTCCCTTTGATTTATTTTAGGTATAGTATGTATTTAACATAATAGGTATTCCATCATCAATGGTATTTTTTCCCATGTCATCATGTGTATATGACCCTCTACCTGTAGAATCAAATAGAGTCAGTATATCACCAATATATGGGGAATTGATCCACTATATACATATTCAATATTACTCATTTATTTTGATCTCAAAAAGAACATGGGTCCTTTACTGGAGCTGTTATTTCACCCATAGTCATGGTGGTTGGATCCTCATTCATCAAATATGGTAATGAATCCATATAGTGCATGATACATGTTTAAATATAGATATGGTTTGGGTCTTACCAAGATTAATGAAGCAAGGAATAAATTTTACTGCTATGTTTAAATGATAAAATCGAGGTGTAGTTGGGACTTGTACTCCCTTAATGAAAACACATTCATGAAATGGGTTCCCCCATTATATGAAAACGAGGTATTTCTTCCATATAAAATAGTCATCTTGTTCTAGGGGATACATGACTCCCATAATTAATAGTTTCTAAGATTTTGTGGCATTAATAAAGGAGTAGTGACAGATTCATAGAGACTCATGGTAACATAGACACCTTTCGGGGAATTTATAACTCCGATAACATATGGTTATCTACATAATGATTGTTTAAAAATATTATATCGAACAATATTGACTACTCGTGTATGGTGTAATATGAGAGATGATGTTGAGGTTGTTCGGACCACTTTAATACCTATGGACAAATATTTTATATCATATCTTGATCGTTACTATTACTTATGGTTTATTTTTCTCATTCCAGGAGCTTTGAGTAGACCCCTCTTTATTTTTATATTCTTTTTCATTCATTGTTTCATATTATGTTCATTTAAACTCCCTCGTTTGTATGCCTTTTTGAAATACATGATTTCTCATTGCAGTTATTTAAAATGTTATAGATATAATTTTTGGACTTCGATGATGATTGATTGGTCAATGTTGACTGCTTATGATTCGGTGTGATGAATAATTGATAATGGTGGTGGTACTATAGATTTTTATGGTTATTCCAATAGGTTTTTAACATGAGGTCTCACTTATAATGATATATCCTTTTGTAAAACATGTCATCCTCTTGTGGAATCATGATGGGTGAATGTTTAAAGTGGTCTTCCCCCTGTGGTTTTTAATTTAAACTTTATTTATATCATGATTTTTATAAAATTTATTTTATTATGTTATATAAAATATTTGTTTTGATTGTTATTATATTCATTATATATGTGTGATTAGTTGATATACTATATGGCCTATCTATTAGTAGATATATGTACTTGGTGGTAGTTACCTTCTCCTATCATATTAAAGGTATGATTGGCGACTTACTCTAATATATCATTAGCCTTGTCTGTGTCTTGATGAGTCGTGTCGTGAATAGTGGTATTAGACTGATGTAACATAAGGGAAGAGTTTGATGTTTGTAGTCATGTGATGATTGGTTTAGAAACATAGGGATAACATGTGAAGTGTACTTGAGGTTAGTTAATCATCTTGGGAACATGATATAAGTGGGAGGGATGATGTATCCATTAACCTAGACTCTATTAATCAAATATTATTCTATATGATCTATAAAGTTTATACATAGTACTACTAAGGTTTGTTCAAAATTCATATAGATATTACATAGGATTATCTATTTCCCTCATGATTCAACAAATAATTATATAATTTAATTTTTATTGGACCATCCTATCAAAAAATTTGTTTAATAACTAACAGCTATGAAAAATGAATAATATGAGAATTGACAAGCATGTGCCTATTGTTATGCATTTCCCCCACCATTGGTGTTTAACCTGGATTTATTTTCTGAGATTTAGTTGAGAGATTAAATTTCTCTATAAATTGAAGAAAATTTTCATCAATATTGGCATCATGAGTTTTTTTTATAGAAATAAGAGACTTTCATTAATAGTGGATTAGAAATATATAATTTTAGTTAAAATGGGTATAATATTATAATGGAGGACAGGTAGGTCCCCTGATGATAGATGATCAACTAGATTCTATGGTGCATGTTTTAGTATGGTATGTCTATTTACTGACCAATAATTAATTATTAAATTTATATATCTACATGGAAACATAATATATTTGATTAATGGGGTTAAAATTCACATTTATGTGATGGCTCTGATCTTTTATAATTGGAGTTTGTTAATGTTTTCTCATTTTTGGGTTATTACCAATATATCATGACATTTTCTATTCAGTAGAGAAATCATTTATGAGTATGGGATGAGTCACATGAATTATTATGAGATGTATCTTCGGAATTAATTATGATGGAATGTATAATAAAAATCATTCAGGTCAATTATTTGGGAGAAATTATTTGATTTTTATTTTCTTTTAAGATTCCTTACACATGTTTGAGTCACCCAAGAGAGAATTTGTTGAAAATAAAATTCATAGAGGTGATGCAACCCTATAATAGGGGAATGTAATCATTTTAACTTAATATAATTAACATATTATCTTGGATCAACATTTATGTTATAAATTTTTCACTTTAACCTATCATAGGGGGATATAATAGGTTTCTAAGAAATTATACATGAAATACATAGAGGGGTGAGGGTTGTTTGAGAAAAAATATGTATTTATATTCTCCCACTAACCCAACATTAAATAAATATACATTTATCTAACATTGATTAATTGAGGATTAAATGGATTTCATGAGTGAGGTATTCCCATAGTTTGACTGATGTGTGAAATTTTAAGATTGTGAATCATATATTTATATCAGGGTACACCATTCATGTTCTATATCATAAGTGATAGTTACCATGAACTATGTTCTCAGTAGTGGGGGATTCTATCTGATCCATGGACCATGTACTGCTTTTCTAGAAAACATCCACTAGAGGTGGTTATCTTACACTCACTATTATGGGGACATTATTTCTTTTAAAATGGTGAATTTAATTTCTTCATAGATATTTCACTCATATGACTAGAAAGGTCTTGTGATGGTACCCAACATTATAGAATTGGTTACACATTGTGGGCATAAATAGTTTTTGGTAATTACATAGATGAGGTGGGTTTTATCAGAAATAGTGTATAAGAACCATCCTTCAAGTTGGGTTAATTTAAATGTCTATATTTTTTGTAAATTTTAAAATTACATGTTGAAAATTACATCATACACTAGTTACTGAGATTTGGGCATTTACATCATACAAATTTCAGAAAATGATTATATTCAACTGGTGGGTGAATTATGGTTGACAGATAATATAAAAAACATTATATTCAATCCCCATTATGTTGATATAGTAGTGATGGTGGAATGATATGTGCATGTTTGTGTGGTATAAAATATGAGTAAACTATCAATGAAGTTATGTAAGGAAGTTCCTATCAGAAATTCCAGTATGGATCTTGTCTGACCATGAGAGTGGTGGTAAACTATAATTTTTTTATCCCTTAATATACAGAGAAAATGGTCCTAGAGAAGATGAATTCATGGTGGATTAATATATTAGTTTAATGAAATATATTTATGATGATCAATTATTTATGGTGTTTCTATGTCTATATAGATTAGGGGTTGAGTGTGTAAGAAGATATTGTAGATGGATTATGTTCCCTATTGGTGACTATGATATGTATCATGGTTTCTAAACCCATTTTATGGATTCTCTTTTAGTGGGTGGTCCTAGTAATTTTTTCATAAAAATTCCATGTGGATGTGTTCATAATATATAATAACATATAACACATTAGATGAAAAAAATTAATAATAAAGAGGTCAAGGATTGTGGTTTCTCTATCAGGAGAATTCGTAGGATATAGAGCTAAAATAACTGGGTCATCTGAATCGATAAGATCACCTACTCTAGATTTTATTTCAGTGGTCCCATTAGAGAGTATAGATATACTATTGAGCGGGTGGGTGATTTTAGTATCTGGATTGATTCACTCATTACTAGAATTCATGAACAAACATTGGTAATCAAAACTATGTTATCTCTAGAACTGGGTGGGAATCTATCAGAGGTGGAGGTATAGGTGATGCATCCTCATATGTATTGGTTCACTGGTTATAGAAAGTATTGTGTTTTTGTTGTACATTTAGTAAGCATAAATAGTTCATATGCCATATTTTTAACTAATGGTAGGGGAGAAAATGCAAACTTTGGGGAGTGATCAAACATAATAAATTTCAAATAAAAGTAATTACTTAATCAATAAATCAATTTTTATTAGGCATCATTAATGGTTTCCCATATGATGATCATTTGGAATTATAATTATTACATTATTAGTGGGATGCTTCCATCAGTTTTGACATTATCTATTATCCATCCCTGATTTATGATAGACAATTATACAACTATTTATCCCATTTAGTAAACCACTATTGCGTGATGAAATGTATCTGGATAAATGGATTAGATGGAATCCCTTGGACCAGAAGCTAAAATTATATTATATACATGATTTGAGTGGGGAAGAAGCTGAAAATTCATTAATGTATAATATAAATACTTCCAAAAAAAATCTTTATTTTCAATTAGATATTTAGTTTCAGTGGGTGAATGAATAATTTGTAGTGAAGTATTGTTTGCACAATGTTTTTTAATAGTCTTCAATATTCATTCAACTTTGTTTGTTCTATTCCTGATGAATTTTTAAAGTATCATGAGTGTAATAAAATACATTTATCTGGTTTAACATGTCTATATTTTATGTTTTAAATTTATTATATATATGGACCTCCCTAGGCGTAAAAAATTATTTTACATTATAAGAAGATATCATAATAAAATTATTATGGATTTTTTAGATATGGAATATTAAATTTAAACCATGGTATAGAAATTCTAAAAAATTGAGTATCTAGACATTTGGAACTAATATAATAATTATATTATTTTATTTTTAAGGGATGGAAATGTTTTCTAAAAAATGATGTCTTTTGATCTTGAAATTGTAAAGTAAAAATAAGACCATAGTAATGTCGAGACTAAGGGTTTTACCGTAGGATAGATTTTTGTTCTATTATCATCAAGATACATGGGTGTTCACATTCAATAAAATATTAATTAAAAAATTAAATTATTTAATTAAATATAAAAACTAGTTTATAAAACCCTATGTCATGTATATTTTTTCTTATTTAGTAATCATAGAAAGGGATACATTCATTTGACATTTAAAACTCCAATGTAGTGGTTATGGGAAAATTGAACGTCATTTCCACAAGGATAGATCATGGATTTGGATCTGATATATACTAATATTGATGGATGTATTATGGTAGAAATTATGAATGAATAAATGGATATGATAATATATCAAATCATAAAAAATCACATTCACTGTAGTTAATTTTTATTGTTGTATTTATAACTATTTTATCTTGTCCCGAACATGAATTTAATAATTAAATATTAAATCAAAGAATGATGTTTTTATAACTCTAGTACTTTGTAGTGTGAGGATTATTCTGTGATATGTGGTTAAATGGTCTTAAAAAATTGGTGTTCATTAGTGTATTTGATTATCATGATCTAGGATATTGAATAATCCTGTTGGATTATCATTGTAATAATTTATTAATTTCATGGATTTATCCCACCTTTTTACTTACGTTCAACACTGAAACTCAATTTTGATATGTTACTCAACAATACTCATTGACCAAATTCATTTAATGTTAATGTAATGGTATTATGGATCATATATTCTGAATTGAAAACAAAAATTATGGCATTGAATATTATTTTTAATGTAGAATGGAATCATATATAGTATCAACTATGATAGTTTTAGGATCCAAGACAATTCTGGAGATTCAGAAGTTATGGAAATCATCTTTTCCTAGGTGAATGGGGTTGATTGGGTATTCAAAAAAAACAAAAAAATTATATTTGTTGAAAATATATTTATATTATGAGCTGATAAATTGTCAAATATACATATATAGAAATATTTCTATATACTCTTAGATGCATGGAATTATCTTTAAAATTCCTAACAACATGATGGGTAATTTATAAGAACACGTGTCGTGTATGAAATTGTATACAATGGCTATGATATCCATTAAACTTAAAAATTAGACATCCAAGTAACTATTTTACACACCATGTGACCCTTTCATGAGAAAGTTTGTGTGTACATGGACATTACACCAAGGTAGTTGTTTTACTCACATGCCCAGTGTGTTGGGTCACACCCCACGTTTCCTGACAGTACATGACCATGATATGAGAGGTACACAATAGGGGACTTCATTAGTTTTATATTTCATGTATATCATATAAATTTCATATGTTTTGACTTAGAAGTTAAATTTCATATAAAAAAACTTTCATGTTTCATACGTGGGATACAAAATCCTGAACCCTTAGGACATATAATGTGATTCCCCTTTCCCTAAAATGATATATATAGTCATTGTTTCCCCCTCATTATACTCATGTAGAGTTAGTATTTCAATCAGTTGGATATGATACTCCTGGGGTGTCCTTACATATGCTATACAATAATAGGTATTGGTTTCTCTACCAATAATATTAGATATAGTTTTAATTTCACACACACAACAAGGTATATATCATCTATCTAAGGACATATTATTCTACCCCATATATTGAGCTTATATGGGAAAGGGACATACATTAGGGTTTCTATTTCAACCATAGTCATCAAGAATGTATATTATAGCAATATCTTTTGGACGGAACATGTTGGTTTCTTTAGAATTTTCGAAATTAAGAGATGGGGTGGATTTTAACAAGGTGAAATAGTTAAGACATAATTATACTAATGAGGTTCAGATGAGAGAATCAATGAGTTTATAGATTAGTCCTTCCTATAAAGTATATTTTTTAGGGTTGGGTTCTCTATTTAATGGGGACACATATCATGGTCATTGGTAGAGATTAGGTGACATAAAAATCATAAAAAATTGGGTTCAATGAGACATTTATAACCTTAAACGCCATATATGTACATTATGACTTAGATTATAGATGGTTATCAACACCAGAATATGAGGTCTATATAGTCCTTTGATCATCCTTGGATGGTCAAGAAAGTTGACTTATATGATATTTAGATAATGTAGTTGAGACACTATATTTCCATTTCTCTTTTATATATAGTGAATTTTTATATTATTATTATCATTTATTGTTTCCTTTCCCTTTATAAATAGTTTTTAGATGGCCCAATATTCATTATCTTTCCATATTTATTCAGGGTGTTCTACTATGTGTGTTTATAGTAAAATATACACAGGCCCTCTATAGAAACAAGATGTGAATATGCATTAAGTGCACATTTCAAATATATAGATTTTGGTATTTAAGATGAATGTTTTATTCAGATATGATTTCCTATGAATTCTGATGATGTATTTTATATTAAGGTGGTCTTAATATTGTAGTGGGTTTCTATTTTAGTTTCATCATTACCTTGGATATCTTATGGTGAGATATTGAATCATTTCAATTATGTTCTTCCTCATATATAGACTTTTGGGTTATATGATTTCATTGATGTTCTCTTTATAATGTTATATTTGTACATGATATCTCATGTGAGTTTCTCTATTTAGTTTCTAATACTATATTTATTGTCTCGAGTTGTGAGAATTGGGATATTTATATGAATGAGGTGATGTGGTCTGCTGATTTTTGGGTAAGAATTATTTTCTTGGGTTTCAGTAGTTCTAGGTTTCTGGTATATGGTACTCTAACATGTTTTCGTTGTGTTACACATATAAAATAGTTATTTTAGAGCCATATTATTCTTTTTGTCCCATGTTTTATATGTGGTGATTGATTTTATATATGTGGGTCATATTTCAGTGGGTATTCGGTTATGATGAAGTCAGTTTAGTTTTTTAATTTAATTATGTGTCTGATTTATATTAGCGATAATATTACATTTAAAATTATTTCCACTTAAATGATCATTAAAATTTATCTTCAGTGGGTTTTAATAATCATATTATGACTCTACTTGTTTATTTTTTTGAGTAAAATTTATCCACTCTTATTTTTTATGTTATGTTTAAATCAAATTACTATTTTACCTAAATTAATTAATGTGGCATGAAACTTGATGTCATGTTCCGAGGAAAATATTTATTTACAATTAAAAATTTAAAAACATATCTCAGCATTATAAGGAGATTAATCATTAGTGATAATGGTGGTTCATTTTCTCTAGAGTGTTTAATTATTTATTACCTCATTCATGGTTGTGTTATGTTCTTTTTATACTAGTTGTTACGTTTGATGGGAATTTAACAAAGTTTTTGAGTATTAGTAATTCCCAAATTAAAATTGGTTTTTATATAGTTGAATCATTATTTCATGGGTGTTCTATGAGTATTGGACTTATTCCTTTTAGTATATTAATACCTATACATTAAATTTTGTTTTCCTGGGTAGTCTAGTTCTTCATGAGTTTAGGGAGTCACTTCATTGTGCTGTTTTAATATTTTTGGGTAGGTATATCTCTTATGTTTATATTTTAGATTGTTTATTATAATTGATCATTTTTTGGTTACATGATAAATTTTGTATCATTATCACTGAGGTTGTAGTTCATTTAGATGTATTTGTGCACTGATGGAGGTATGGTCCCTATAAGAGGGGTTTCAGTATTGAATGTTTGGGTTTTTTCATTATTTTTCATTAAATAGTTTTTTTATTTCTATTGAATGTGAATCATTTCAGTAGAATATAAGTTAATTTTTTTTATTTGTATCACCATTACATAATTTTATTTGAGTTTTGATGGGGTTGGTGGATATATAGAGGAAGGTCGGTGTCTCATAAGTTGATATTTTTTTATAGAAGATCGTAGTTTGGTTGTCAGAGTGTCGTTCTATCACAATTATTTTTTGTAAATAACAACAGTCACCCTAATTTATTAATATAATAATATAATTATCAAATCATATGACTAATATGGATATTATCTATCAAACATTTCATCTAATATAGTAATGTACACTTACGTTTGATTACTATGGTAATGTAAATAACATGAACATTTATTAAATTTAATTTCTATCCTCTAAATTACATAGTGCTATGAATTCTAATATAATTTTTTTTGGTGGGAACCTTATATATGAATATTCAATTACTAAATATCTAAAAACATAATATATGAAAATTGTAATTCATGAAAAAAATATCATTATATAGAAGGATGTTTTAGATATTTCCATGCCTAATCCATAATATCATTCATGCAATATTTAGGGAGGTTTTTAATTGATGAGATTATTAAAAAATTCATGAAACTCCATAAGTTCATCGTTATAATGTATATATTATTAAAATTTCTAAATGGTTAGTCTGTAATTTGAGAAAACCAACCTCATATAGTCTTCATTTAGGACCTATTGAAAATGATTTATTTTCAATTTTGATTGAACCTTATGTGAAATTATGAATGTTTAAATCTTCTACCAAAAAAGTATTTTGTTTCTATCATTTATATATTTATCATAATTTTTCATTATTTTTATCGATGTGGGAGAGGAATAAGAAGTATAATTGGTTTTTAAATACGTTGAATTTGGATCCTTCATCATGATGTTAAACATCCTGGTTGACATCTTTAGCTAACTGAATGTCATATATAGACTTAAAATATAAAATTATATTACATTTATAGAAAAATATATCATTCAAAAAGGTTTTCAAAAACATTAAATAATTTTCTATGAATAATATCTTCTTGTTGGGGAATATTTATTATTTATTAAATTTTTCTAAGGGATTTTTTTACTGAGAAAATTAAAATACTTAATATCATTATGATTGATATTGTATATCCCATTTTTAATATCTCCCTTCCAAATTCATTCATCATAGAAAATAAATAAGTCATTATGTCCAAAGGGATATATAATTGATTATAGTTTTCAAAATTATATAATACATAATATTCATTATGGTAATAAATAAAAGTTAAAACGACAATATGTAAGATTAAAACTGCGATTCATAAGAATAAAATCATGATAAATAATAATAATATCATAAGAACCCAGTTTTTGCGGTGAAAGACTTTGGAATATTCTTGATGTTATTCTAGAGCAGCGCCTTCAGACGGCGTGCGATTCCAAGCCTCGGTGTGGCCGGAATTAAATTTTTAGTGCGTTCACACTGAACACACCAAATAAATGGTATAACTTCTAAATAGTGATCCGGATCAGGAACTTGAGTGCACGGATGGGTCTGAAATGGGGTGTTTACCCTAGGAACGACATAAAACATGTCGGCCCGGGACGTTTGGACCCCTCGCTCGCTATCAGAGAGTGGAACGGATAAATTAAATAATTAATTTATGAGTTTAATGACTTAACTCATGTATCTCTTAAACAGTGGATCATATTGGAAATCTGAGGGCACCGTTGATTCCGAAGCGTGCCGTTTACCCTAGGAGGGGTGTAGTTTTCACGGGTGCGGGCCGTCTGTGAAAAATGGACCTGGGGGTGTTTTCGTAATTTGGCGGCTCGGGTACTAAGTTTAATAACTTTTGATCGGGGCCTCGGATTAAAATTTTGAGACCGCTATTGCGCTCAGAGCGTGGTGTTTACCCTTGGGGTGGCTTAACCTCGGCCCCGTTGGAAGTTTCAGACGTGGGTTAAATTGGTGGTTTTAATTAATTTTCTTTTTAAACCCTAATCACCCCCTCCAACTCCTCCTTTGCTGATCTTTGGTGGAAGATCTCCCAACCAAGGATTCCTCAACAATCCCTCCTCCATATCTTCCTCCTCTCCAATGCGTAGCGGCCGACGGATCGATCAAGAATCTTCAGGTTGCGCCCTGCAGGTAGGATCTTGTTTTCATTTTTGATTTCCTGAATTTCGAGCTCAATTTACAGCTTCATATTGATGTTTAATCTTCGAAAAAAGCCCGTATTTTCATAGTAGTTTTTCTAAACTTCCCATCACCGGGTTCGGATCAAAAATCCGAGCTCTGAGGTGACCGCAGTGCTCCGCCGAAATCAACGGGTTTTGGTGTTTGTCTGGCGGTTTTTGGGTGCTCCGGTGAGCTGGGACGGCGGTCCGGCGGTTTTCCCTGGGCGGCGATGGCGGTTCCCTGCTGGGTGAGGTGGCGTCAGCCGAGAGATCATGGGAGGTATCCGGTGGAGTGGAGTGGGGTCGGCGAGGCTCTTCAGCGGAGGTGTCGGCGAGCGCCTGGTCAGGGGGAGCTTGGCGGCTGCCTTCGGGCGGGCGACGCAGGGGGAGACCGATCGGCGCAGTCGGCCGGTTGCTGCAGAAGCCGAGGTCGCGTGGCAACCTCAGGAGGCGACCTAGACCTAGCCAAATGGCTGGGTTGACTTGGAAAAGGGGGTCCCTCGGGACCCCGCGGTGGTTTTTTTGAAAATAATAATAATAAAAATAATTAATTAATAAGTTATAGAAATAATAATATTATTATTATTATTATTGTTTTGGAGATGGTTTAAAATTTAAAAGTCATCCCGGGGGTTGGATTCACGTGCCGTCAGTGGAAACATGTTCCTCGGAACGAATAGAATATTTTGAGATGGTTTCAGGGATTTTCAATCCCCGAAACGAGGGTCTCGGTGTCTTGAAACACCGTTAAGTGATTGGGTGTTTTCCTAGGGGTTCTTGTTCTGGATGGCGCGGACACATCTGATGTCTGAATTTAGTGTCATTAGTGGCGTTGCGACTTTGGTGTCGAGACGGAGTTTTCCAGTATGGTTTCGGACACCGAAACCGGAGTTGATATGTGGGCCCCATGGCCATCTTCTGAGCTGCGTGCAGCACTTTACAACTTTTTTCATCGGGCGTCCGTTCGGGGCATGCGATTAGTCTATTCTAGGTGTTTTTTCGAGGACATTGTGATGGAGCAATCTGCCCGCTTTGTTTCTGTATGATGGTGCAGGCCCTGCGAGGGCCATTTCGGGAGTTGATGGTGATTTCCAGCTTTATCACCGGGTGTCCGTTTTGGACAAGTGAATAGTCCATCCTATGTACTTTTTTGAGAGCATCGCAACAGCGCGATCCGTTCTTTGTGTTTCAGGATCGGGATGCGAGTCCCACGGAGCACCTATCGTGTGCAGTGCACTGGAATTCATCTTTTTCTCCAGATATCCATTGTGCTCAAGTGATCAGTCTTTTGACGTGTCTTTCTGAGGAGATCTCAATGATGTGATGCGCCCGACTGTTTTTGGGGACGAGGTTCAGGATCACGGGACGTCATTCGGGCGTAATGTGGTATCAGTGAATTTTCTATATGATATCCATTTGAGGTGAGTAGGTAATCTATCTCGCATGTTTTTCCACCATAATTACAACGGTGTCATCTGTTCAGGTGAGCGGAGCCTCTTACGTGATCTTATTAAATGTGGAAATGTGAAGGTACCCTATGGAGGTTCTTCTACCTTGTTTGTAGCGGACCCTTGGAGTGTGATCTCGTTCACTCTTGGGAGAGTAAAGTAATGCTTCAAGGGACGTATTTGGCCGTGTCTAGGCCGATGAGGTGGCCAATTGGAGTTGTTACGTTATGCCTTCTCATTGACGTTGGGTGTCGTGTGCATGATAGCCTTTGGGATGGAACGTGGTATACTCAGGGAGTATACGGAAATTCTTGGAGGTACTTGTGTTTGTTTATACCTAAGAACGTTTGTGCGTTCGGTTGGGGTTGACTTGGGGCCACACGTCGTGTGGGCCCCATGTGTTTTTTGTGTTCGGCTTTATGTACTTTTGACCTCTCGCGACATAGAGGGTTTATCTGTTCTTGTTTGTTGACCAGTAGGGTTGAGTTTCCCCTGGTCCTGTTCTCGCTTGTTGACCAGTAGGGTTGAGTTTTCCCCCTGGTTCTGTTCTCGTTTGGCTGGCAGAGATGGTTTGGTTCCTCTGTTTCTTCGGCTGTGAGGGGTTTCAGTATCGTGCCCTTTCACCAGACTACGGGCACCGATCCTCTACCCAGGAGGTCGTTTCCAGCAGGGCTGAGGTTGTTACCAGTAGGGCTGAGGTTGTTTCGAGGAGGCCACGCCAGTGGGTTACCATCCAGCAGGGATGGCCAGTATAGCAGTGTCCACCTAGCTGTACCGTCCAGCAGGGATGGCCAGAGCAGTTCCGGGTTTAGCTCCAGCGGGGCTGGGAAGTGGTCCCCAATGTTGGGCTTACCTCCAGCTGGGCTGGGCAGTGTTCCCCGATGTCGAGCTTACATCCATCTGGGTTGGGCAGTGGTCCCTGATGCCAGGCTTACCTCCAACTGGGCTGGGCAGTGGTCCCCGATACTGGGTTACCTCCAACTGGGCTGGGCAGTGGTCCCGTCGCCAAATTTAGCTGGGACGCCCTCTAGGGGATTACCCTTTCACGGGATTGGGCAGTGTGGCACCCGTCGACTCTTTTCAGGCCTCCATATAGTGGGAACCTATTGACTTCTAGGGACCCTCTAGCGAGGCTGGGTAGGGGTTCACCTATCAACTTTGAGCAGTCCTCTCAACTGCGGGGAAGTGACATGGTGTGGTTTGACGTTCCCCCAGAACTCTCAAGTACCAGGGGCACTTTCCCCACTGAGACGCATCCTTGTGACATGAACTAAAACCGTGTGGGCGAGTCAGTTCCGCCAAAAGCATATAGTGTCGAGGTGCGGTGATTTGAGCCCCTGACTTGTAGTTCGAGGAAGACGTGCAGGATGCTGGGCATCGATGATGCTTACTTTTAGGACTGTTGTCTACTCACTACTTAGGCTGAGATATGGGACATATATCCCCTTACGATCTTGTTCAGGTATCTTGATTGAGCATATGGATATGTATATATCGTGTTCCAGCACCCACTTCTTGGGTTTGGTTATTCTCCTTCTAAGAGAGGCGAAGACACGCGGGGTATGCCACTTGCTTTCCATGTCTAGATTTTTGTGGTTGGATGAGTCTACTCTCCTGTTATAGGTAGTGAAGACTAAACGGGAAGTTCATCTTCTCACCGTTACCAGCTCCTTGTGTCTAGACAAGTCTACCTCCTTTATATTGATGGGTTGAGATGGACTCTCTACTGTTACTCTACTTCACAACTTGTTGTACTCCTTTACTATTACCTATTCGCTCTACTGATCACCCATCGGTACCTCCTTTGTTGCTCCCTCGAGTCTTCGGGGTATACAACTGAGTATTTTTATACTCACCCCTTCTTGGGATTTGACCGCACTTGGTGTTCCCTTTCAGACGACGAACAGGTTGGTCATGACTTCAGTGGAGCTTAAGAGTTCGAGAGCTTGGACCGTGTGTGGTGGTCGTAGTCGGGTTCTAGGTGGGGGACCCTTCCAGCTGTTTACATTCTTTTCACCTGTTGTCGGGTTGTGGCACTTTTCTGGCTGGGCGCGTGTTTTTTCCCATTTCTTTTCAGTTTACTTTCAGCACTTGCTTTGTACTGATTAGAGGTCGATGCACTTTTTGTGGTTTATATATAGCAGTTTCACTTTACTCTGCTTGTCTTTTCTTTTACTCTGCACATTTTCATTGAGTGTGATGCGTGTGTGTGTGTGTGTGTGTGTAGGTACATAGGCAAATGCCTCCCCGAGTTATTGTGCCATCGGTGCTGGTCGCCAGGCCCTAGCCTATGGAGACGGGCTTGGGGTAGTTGAGGCTCGATCCCGGGTAGGGTTGCGTCATGAGAAAGTGGTATCAAAGGTGGTTCGTTCCTTGGGACATTGTTCAGATGTCCCTAAAAGAAAAATGAACTGGTTGGGATTTAGGGAAACAGTGTTAACATGTCTCGAGAGCGGATCTCAGGCCAGGGAGTCCAGTGATGGTGCAGCGGCCGACATATCCATTCACCAGGACCCTCACAACCCGCTTATCAACTCGACATGCTGAGACTCTAGTTGCAGGGAAAATTGGTTTGTGCGTCACATAGGATTGAGTCTTTGACTATCCTTCTTGAGTCAGCTCCCCATTGTTGTGAATTTTATATTCATATATGCTCATCTGACTGTGGCACTCCTTGATAATATTCAGGATGATTATGTGAAGACAACCAGCCAGGATACCAGCATTGGTTCGTGACGACGACCCTGGGAGATATGAGGACTCGGTCCAGGACCCATCATGCGAGCCCCTTTCTCCAGGTGGGCCGGTAGTAGCACCCCCACCTATTGAGCAGCAGACAGCTCTAGTAGATAAGATGGGGTTTGAGCGCAGGTTGAGCGCGCTCCGTGAGTTCCAGTGGCAGAGACTGCTAAGGTTCAGTGGTGAGACAGACCCCTAGGTAGCAGAGGTTTGGCTCGAGATAGTGGTTCACCATTTCAGGCTTGTGCTGACGCCGATAGATCAGAGAGTGGCTTTGGCAGCCGACCTTTTTCATGGATAATCTTGGAATTGGTGGAGTCTGGTGACTCAGTTTCTTGATGAGTCGTCACTTTCATGGGGATACTTTTATTTGTTGTTTAGTGAGGAGTTTTTCCCCTCCTGCTTACGCTCTTTTCGGATTCAGGAGCTCCTGCAGTTTCAGCAGGGAGGGATAACGGTGGCCGAGTACGCGGCTAGTTTTGCAGACCATGCACGCTTTTACCCGGACTTGGTCCATGACGACAACATCCGAGCGCAGAAGTTTGAGCAGGGTCTCCGCTGAGATATTCATGCTGTCATAGTACCCTTGGGCATTTCCACATATGTCGGGGTGCTAGATCAGGCACTGGTGAAAGAGAGATTCTTGTCACGTTCTAGAGTTGGTGGTGGTGGCAGGCACGTTAGAGCCAAGACGTCTGTCGCAGCTAGTGGGCGTTGGCAAAAAGAACCTCGACGTAGGTGGCGTTCTGACAACTGGACTCAGGGGCATGGTCATACACCATAGTGGTGCCGGAGGGCACCAGTACAGCCCAAAGAGAGTCGGTGCTATGATTGCGATGGGCAAGGTTACCTTGGGAGGGATTGCCTGACCAGGCATGTGGAGAGCTTCGGGCAGGTAATAGGTGCACCACCATGACGGAGGCAGCTCCATGATTAGAGTATCACCCAGAGAGGTGGTTCTAGCAGAGGAGCGGGAGGATCTGGAAGTGGAGAACGACCTTAAGAGTTCTTCCCATCACCACTAGGTGGTCCACGTCAGGCTTTGGGAGCTAACAGTTGGAACCGCAGACAGCTGCGAGCTTTGGATGTCTACGATCCTGCGGATCATGATGTGGTAAGAGGTACACTCTACAGATCTTATACTTTTTGTATTAGAATTGATAGACTCTATGTGTGAAATGCTTTTCTCCCAGCTCCTAGTTTGAGTTTTCACCAGGGTGGCGCGGGGCATCGGTGTAACCCTGTGTTGGTAAGGTAAAAGGGCATGGTACCTTTTCATCAGTCGATGATGTCGACTCTTTCGCTTATTGAGAATGTGAGAGAGTCTTGGTCAAGGTACATCGACTGTGAAACCTTTCATGACCAGATATCCTTGGGTGTTTCACCATATGGATATTCTGAAGGAGGGAATCATCGGGCCTTGTTCTAGGTGTGGGCGGTGATTCCAGTCGTGGCATGTGAAAAAGTGGTTCGATCGGGGAGGTGGTCTACCCCCGAGAGCCTTCGGGCCATTTGAGACTGTGAAAAGGGATGGCAAGGTTCCCTACTGCCTTTCTCTAACCCCAAGTTCAAAAGTTGGTGCATGACGTATCCCGTGTGGATTACATGAGGAGATGCGTGCATTCCCTTGTGCACATCATCGGTGACAGTAGACCTGACATGAATAGATCAAATCCTTTGGTCTATGTGCGGTGATGAAGAACTATGCAAGAGTTCTTCTGGGTATGGGAGAGCCAGGTGTAGGCTTAGTACCCTGATTTGTTCCCTGGTTTTGATTTTCTGGGATGAAAAGCATGAAGGAGGCAATGATGTAAGAACCTGGTTTTTGCTGCGATAGACCATGGAATATTCATGATGTTATACCAGAGCAATGCCTTCATACGGCGTGCAATTTTGAGCCTCGGTGTGTCCGTAATTAAATTTTCAGTGCGTTCACACTGAACATGCCAAATAAATGGGATAACTCCTAAAAATTGATCTGGATCAGGAACCTGAGTGCACGAATGGGTCCAAAATGGGGTGTTTACCATAGGAACGACATAAAACATGTCGGCGCGGGACGTTTGGACCCCTCGCTCGCTATCAGAGCATGGTACGGATAAATTAAATAATTAATTTATTCATTTAACGGCTTAAATCAAGTATATATTAAACAGTGGCTCGGATTGAAAAACCGAGGGCACCGTTGAGTCCGGAACATTCCTTTTACCCGAGGATGGGTGTAGTTTTCGCAGGCGCAGACCGTCTGTGAAAAATGGGCCTGGGGGCGTTTTCATAATTTGGAGGCCCGGGTACTATGTTTAATAACTTTTGATCGGGGCCTCGGATTAAAATTTTGAGATCACCGTTATGCTTATATAGTTGTGTTTACCATAGGGGAGGCTTAACCTTGACCCCGTCGGAAGTTTCAGACACGGGTTAAATTGGGGGTTTTAATTAATTAAAATTTTATTTAATTTTCTTTTTAAACAATAATAACCCCCTCCATCTCCTCCTTTTCTGCTCTATTGTGGAAGATCTCCCAACCAAGGAGTCCTCAACAATCCCTCCTCCTTCTCTTCCTCCTCTCCAAGGCGTAGTGGCCGGCAGATCGATCAAGAAACATCGGGTTGCGCCCTGCAGGTAGGATCTTGTTTTTGTTTTTGATTTCCCTCATTTAGAGCTCAATTTATAGCTTCAAATTGATGTTTAAACTTCGAAAAAAACCCATATGTGTGTAGTAGTTTTTCAAAGCTTCCCATCGCTGGTTTCAGATAAAAAATCTGAGCTCTGAGGCGACCACAGTGCTCCGCTGAAGATCAACGGGTTTTGGTGTTCGTCTGGTGGTTTTTGGGTGCTCAGGCGAGCTGGGACGGCGACCTGGACCCGGCCAAATGGTTGTGTTGACTTGGAAAAAGGGGTCCCTTGGGACCCCGTGGAGTTTTTTTTAAACACTTATAATAAAAATAAATAATTAATAAGTTATAGTAATAATAATATTATTATTGTTATTATTATTATTTTGGAGATGGTTTAAAATTTAAAAATCAGCCCGGGGGTCGGATTGGCGCGCCGTCAGTAGCAACATGTTCCTTGGAAATAATAGAATATTTTGAGATTGTATCGGGTATTTTTAATCCCTGAAATGAGGGTCTCGGTGGCGTGACACACCGTTAAGTGCTTGGGCGTTTTCCTCGGGGTTCTTGTTCTGGAAGGCGCTGACACATCCGATATCCGAATTGAGCGTCGTCAGTGGCGTTGTGACCATGGTGTCAAGCTGGAGTTTTCTAGTATGGTTTCAGGCGCCAAAACCTGAGTTGAGATGTGGGCCCCACGGGCCATCTTCTGAGCTGCATGCAGCGCTTTACAACTTTTTTAATCCAGCGTCCGTTCGGGGCGTGCGAGTAGTCGATTCTGTGTGTTTTTTCGAGGACATTGTGATGGCGCAATCCACCCACTTTGTTTCTGCATGATGGTGCGGGCCCCATGAGGGCTGTTTCGGGAGTTCACATTGATTTCCAACTTTATCACCGGATGTCCGTTTTGGACAAGTGAATTGTCCATATTGTGTACATTTCCAAGAGCATCACAACGGCGTGATCCGTTCTTTGTGTTTCGGGACCGGGATGCGAGTCCCATGGAGCACCGCTTGTGTGAGGTGCTCCAGAATGCATCTTTTTCTCCGTATATCTGTTGTGATCAAGTGATAAGTCTTTTGATGTGTCTTTCTGAGGAGATCACAATGGTGTGATGCGCCCGACTGTTTTTGGAGCCGAGGCTCGGGATCACGAGATGTTGTTCGGGCGTAAGGCGGTATCAGTGACTTTTCCATAGGATATCTATTTGAGGTGAGTAGGTAGTCTATCATGTTTTTTCGTGAGGATTACAATGGTGTAATCTGTTCAGGTGAGAGGAGCCTCTTACTCAATATTATTAAATGTGGAAATGTGAAGGTGCCCCGCGGTGGTTCTTCTACCATGTTTGTAGAGGACCCTTGGCGTGTGATCGCGTTCACTTTTGGGAGAGTGAATTAATGCTTGAAGGTATGTAGATGGTAGTGCTTAGGCCGATGAGGTGGCCAGTTGGAGTTGTTACGTTACACCTTCGCGTTGACGTTGGGTGTTGTGTGCACGATAGCCTTTGGGCGGGAACGTGGTATACTCTAGGAGTATACGGGAATGCTTGGAGGTACTTGTGTTTGTTTGTACATGAGAACTTTTGTGCGTTCGGTTGGGGTTGACTTGGGGCCACACGTTTTGTGGGACCCATGTGCGTGTCGTGTTCTGCTTTATGTACTTTTGACCTCTCGCAACATAGACGGTTCCTCTGTTCTTGTTTTTTGACCAGTAGGGTTGAGTTTCCCCTGGTCCTGTTCTCGCTTGTTGACCAGTAGGGTTGAGTTTTCCCCCTGGTTCTATTCTTGTTTGGACAGAAGAGATGGTTTGGTTCCTCTGTTTCTTCGGCTATGAGGGGTTTCAGTACCGTGCCCTTTCACCGGACTGCGGGCACCGATCTTCTACCCATAAGGTTGTTTCCAGCAGGGCTGAGGTTGTTACCAGCAGTGCTGAGGTTGTTTCGAGTAGGCCTCACCAGGGGGTTACCATCTAGTAGGGATGGCCAGTACAGTAGTGTCCACCTAGAAGTACCCTCCAGCAGGGATGGCCAGATAAGTTTTAGGTTTACCTCCAGCGGGGCTGCGCAGTGGTCCCTGATGTCGGCCATACCTCTAGCTGGGCTGGGCAGCGGTCCCCGATGCCAGGCTTACCTTCAGCTGGGCTGGGCAGTGGTCCAGGATGTTGGGTTACCTCCAGCTAGGCTGGGCAGTGGTCCCATCACCGACTTTAGTCGAGTCGCCCTCTAGGGGATTACCCTTTTACAGGACTGGGCAGTGTTTCACCCGTCAACTCTTTCCGGGCCTCCCTATAGTGGGAACCCGTCGACTTCCACGGACCCTCCAGTGGGGCTGGGCAGGGGGTTGCCTATCGACTTTGAGCAGACCTCTCGACTGGGGGGCAGTGACATGGTGTGGTTTGACTTCCCCCAAAACTCTCAAGTACGAGGGGCACTTTCCCCACCGATATGCGTCTGTGTGATGTGACAAAAAATCGTGCGGTCAAGTTTGTGCCACCCAAAGTGGATAGTGTCGAGGTGCAGTGATTTGATCCCCTAACTTGTAGTTCCCGGTAGACGTGTGAGATGCTGGGCATCGATGGTGTTTACTTCTGGGACTGTTGGCTACTCACTTTCTTGGGATGAGCTACGGGATAGGGATCCCCTTACGATCTTGTTTGGGTTTCTTGATTCAGTGTATGGATATGTATATACCTTGTTCCAGTACCCACTTCTTGGGTTTCGTTACTCTCCTTCCATGAGAGGCGAAGACGCGCGGGGTATGCCATCACTACTGGAAAAGGGACCTTTCCCAACAGTTGTGTACCAACGGTTCAATGAACCGTTGGCATATCTTGTTTTTCCCAACGGTTTATAGAAACCGTTGGGAAAAACCCCTCAATGCATAGTTTTCCCAACGGTTTCATACAACCGTTGGGAAAGATAGGTTTTTCCCAACGGTTCCTAAGAACCGTTGGGAAAAGTGGTGAAAAATCTTGTTTTCCCAACGGTTCTATGGAACCGTTGGGAAATGTTGGTCATTCCCAACGGTTTTTAAAAACCGTTGGGAAAAAAAATCCCCAAATACCAAATCGAGCCAGCGGCCTCCCCACATTCCAGAAGCATTCAGTTCATGTCCTCCTGGAGCGATTCCTTGCAGAAGGACCTCCCAATCCCCACATCTTCCATCAGATCAGCACCTACCAGGTTAGACTCCTATATTTTATCAACGATATAGTTCCAGCTCTTATAAATCATATACTTCTATTCTTGATTTCGTTATTCCCAATTATTAGGGTTTTTGTAAAAATTTATGATTGTTTCATGGTGGTCATGTGCACCACTATAGGTACATTGATTCACTAATTTATTTTGGTATTTCCATAAAATTCGAATACAATTTATTAATGAATCAATGTTGAGTGTTAACATGACATTCATGTTCTTTATTTAAAGTGTAAACAAATACTTATATAGAATTTCCTTGTAAAACCTGATGGTTTAACTCTAGTTAAATGGAATCATAATTTTGTATGTTATTAATATTTAGTAATTGGTGAGGTGAATCATATATGTATATGAAAAATGGATCAAGATCATTTAGTATTGGATAGAATTATTCCCTAGTAATGTGAGACCCTTATGTTGTGGGGTGAGTATGGAGTAGTGAGATATATTGCTTGTTACTTACCTTTTTTCAATTCTATGAGGTAATGATGGCATGCACTCATTTTTTGAGATCTGTCAATGTTTTTATGGTTTTGATAGTGATCCATGATGTGTATCCTAGTATGTAAGATCCTCACTACTGGAAACTGGAGTTTTCCCAACACTTACATACCAACGGTTTGGTATAACCGTTGGTATTTGAGAGGTTTTTCCAACGGTTCTTGGAGCCGTTGGGGATCAAGTGGGCAAGTCTGGTCAAGCTCTAACGGCTAGTTTGACTTTGCTTACCGGCTGACCGGTGCTTGCCCACCGGCTGGCCGGTGCCTTGGAAGGTGGAGAGAGCTTCTGCCCAGGAGCCACCGGCTGGCCGGTGGGAAGGCCACCGGCTGGCCGGTGGTGAGACAGTAGGTCTCACTATTCCAAAGAGTTCCACCGGCTGGCCGGTGAGGAGGCCACCGGCTGGCCGGTGGTCTGGACAGAAGACATCCCATTCTGTCTGGGCCCACCGGTTGGCCGGTGTCCAGACACCGGCTGACCGGTGGCACCTGGCAGAGGGCAAGCCCTTCTGCCTTGTCCACCAGCTGGCCGATGGGCTGGATCCGGCTGGCCGGTGCCCTTACCGGCTGGCCGGTGGTCCTACACCGGCTGGCCGGTGGACTTGAAAAAAGTCCACTTTTCCTTTTTTTGCCACTTCTTGCTCCTGAAATCATGCCTATTAACAAGAACACTTGAAACAACATTAGATCACTATGAGAGTGATTGTGATCATTAAAATCCAAGAGAGTGGGGTACAACATTCCCTACTCTTCCTTCAAAAGTGATTGACCATGTGTTTTTAGGCAAGATGTGATGTGATTGTCCATGTGTCTTCAGGTGAGATGTACTATGATTTCCCTAGTGTTTTTCGATGAGGTGTGATGTGATAAGGCTATAATAAGATGTGGCATGTGGTTGGGGTCATGTAGGGTAGGAGGATGGCACAAGGTTGATGTTATTCATGTTCATGATACCCTACTAATGTGGTTTCAGATCAATCCGAGGCCGTCCGCTATGAATTTGACCGTTGGACGCCCGTTCTGGCCGTTTATGACACCATAACTGCGTTGTCGGTCACCGCGGGCACACGACAAGTCCGATTGACGTGCCGTCTGCTCGACCACTTCAGAAATCACTCACCCGTATTTGTCGTCTGATTTCAGGCCATTCCTACATCGTTCGGCCCGTTTGGACCCCCCTCACGCGCGTTTACGAAGCGCGCGCATCACTTAAAACACTAATATTGAGCCGTACCGCGCAAACCGCACGTCCGATTGACGTGCCGTCTGCGCGTACACGTCACGAATAATAATTAGAATGTTTCACGGTGGTTTCAGCTCAATCCGGAGACGCGGTGTGGCCGACACCACTCAAAGTATCCGTCTTTTGTTTCAAAAGGACGTCATTTTAAGTGAAAAGAATCAACTGGCTTACGGAAAACCGACCAAACGCATTCTGAATCTGTTGATAATTTATCCCAACAATCCATGGGTCATATGTGACGTGTACGAGACAACCCGGGATGAATCCGAGTCGCGGTGTTGCCGGGATAAGTTTAAGTGGCTCTCTTTTGTTTAAAATGAACACCATTTTAAGTACATACGGAAAAACGACCAAACGGATTCGGTTTCCGTTGAAACTTTAGGAGAACGATCCATGGGTCATATGTGACGTGTACGAATCAACCCCGCCACAATCGGAGACGCGGTGTGGCCAACACCACTCAAAAAGTGTCGGTCTTTTGTTTCAAAAAGACGTCATTTTAAGTCCACCGGCCAGCCGGTGTGAGACCACCGGCCAGCCGGTAAGGTCACCGGCCAGCCGGATCCAGCCCATCGGCCAGCCGGTGGACAAGGCAGAAGGCCTTGCCCTCTGCCAGGTGCCACCGGTCAGCCGGTGTCTGGCCACCGGCCAACCGGTGGGCCCAGACAGAATGGAATACCTTCTGTCCAGACCACCGGCCAGCCGGTGCCTGGCCACCGGCCAGCCGGTGGAACCCAGACAGAATAGCATGCTTCTGTCCAGACCACCGGCCAGCCGGTGGCTCAGCACCGGTCAGCCGGTGGAGCCAGAGAAATCCCTTGCTTCTGTCTGGTGCACCGGCCAAACGCATTCCGAATCTTTTGATCATTTATCACAACAATCCATGGGTCATATGTGACCTGTACGAGGCAACCCGGGTTCAATCCGAGTCGCGGTGTGGCCGAGATCAGTCTAAGTGGCTCTCTTTTGTTTAAAATGGACACCATTTTAAGTACATACGGAAAACCGACCAAACGCATTCGGTTTCCATTGAAACTTTAGGAGAACGATCCATGAGTCATATGTGACGTGTACGAATCATCCCCGCCTCAATCCGAGCCGCGGTGTGGCCGACACCGCTCTAACTGTGTCTGTTTTGTTTAAAATGGACAGGATTATAAGTGAAAAGAACAACTGGCATACGCAAAACCGACCAAACGCATTCAGAATCTTTTGATAATTTATCACAACGATCCATGGGTCATATGTGACGTGTACGAGCCAACCCGGGTCAATCCGAGTCGCGGTGTGACCGGGATCAGTCTAAATGGCTCTCTTTTGTTTAAAATGTACACCATTTTAAGTACATACGGAAAACCGACCAAACGCATTCGGTTTCCATTGTAACTTTAGGAGAACGATCCATGGGTCCTATGTGACGTGTACGAATCATCCCGCCTCAATCCGACATGCGGTGCGGCTGACACCACTCAAAGTGTCCGTCTTTTGTTTCAAAAGGACGTCATTTTAAGTGAAAAACATCAACTGACATACGGAAGACCGACCAAACGCATTCGGATTCTATCGATACTTTAGCACAACGATCCATGGGTCATATGTGACGTGTACAAGTCAACCCCGTCTTAATCTGAGATGTGGTGTGGCCGACACCGCTCTAACTATGTCTCTTTTGTTTAAAATGGACATGATTATAAATGAAAAGAACAACTGGCATACGCAAAACCGACCAAACGCATTCGGAATCTTTTTATAATTTATCACAATGATCCATGGGTCATATGTGACATGTACGAGCCAACCCGGGATGAATCTGAGTCGCGGTGTGGTCGGGATGAGTCTAAGTGTCACTCTTTTGTTTAAAATGGACAACATTTTAGGTACATACGGAAAACCGACCAAACGCATTCGGTTTCCATTTAAACTTTAGGAGAACGATCCATGAGTCATATGTGACGTGTACGAATCAACCCCGCCTCAATTGGAGACGCGGTGTGGTCGGCACCACTCATAGTGTCCGTCTTTTGTTTCAAAAGGACGCCATTTTAAGTGAAAAACATCAACTGGCATACGGAAAACCGACCAAACGCATTAGGATTCTGTCGATACTTTAGCACAACGATCCATGAGTCAAATGTGACGTGTACGAGTTAACCCCGCCTCAATCTGAGGTGCGGTGTGGCCGGTATCACTTCAGGTGTATGTATTTTGTTTAAAATGGACATCATTTGAGGTAAAAATATATGGTATAGAAAAAACCGATCATATTATGAATTGAATTTCAGATTCCACGTATAATTGTCATCTAAATTTTAAATTGAATTCTATATGAATTATGTATGTTTATGAATTGTAATTTAATTATGGATTTGTATAGTTTCAGGATCCATTATATGTTAAATGTGTATGAATTTGTTCGTAATTGAATATGTATGTTTTATTTTATTACTGGTACAATAGTTGGATCGAAAATGAGGTGAAAATGAGGTGAAAATGAGGTGAAAATGAGGCCTGATGACTGGTGGTGATAGACAGGGGACAGGGGCTGTGCAAATTGCAGGGTGCTGCAATTTGCAGCATAGGGTATGCCAACGGTTTTAAACCGTTGGCATATAAGTTTTAGCATGTCTTTTCCCAACGGTTCTAAACCGTTGGGAAAGACTTCACCAATTCCCAACGGTTTAAAACCGTTGGGAAACTGTTCCACATGGTATATCCCAACGGTTTGGAACCGTTGGGAAAATGTGTGGCATTTGGTTTTCCCAACGGTTTTGGGAGAACCGTTGGGAAAAACTATCCCAACGGTTCACCCAAACCGTTGGGGTAGGGTAATTTCTATGGGCCTATTGCAACGGTTGCAAGAAAACCGTTGGGAAAACCTTTCCCAACGGCTTACTTCCCAACGGTTATGAGAACCGTTGGGAAAACCTTTCCCAACGGTTTCAGGGGCTTTCCCAACGGTTCTGAACCGTTGGGAAATAGTTTATTTCCAGTAGTGCATGTGCTTTCTGTGTCTAGCTTCTCGTGGTTGGACGAGTCTACTCTCCTGCTATAGGTAGCGAAGACTCGATGGGAAGTTCATATTCTCACCATTTCCATCTCCTTGTGTCTCGACGAGTCTACCTCATTTCTATTGCTGGGTTGAGTTGGACTCTCTATTGTTACTCTACTACACTCCTTGTTGTACTCCTTTACTATTACCTATTCTCTCTACTACTCACCCCTCAGTACCTCCTTTGTTGCTCCCTCGAGCCTTCAGGGTATCCTACTGAGTATTTTTATACTCACCCCTGCTTCAGCTTTGCCCGAACTTGGTGTGCCCTTGCAGACGACGGACAGGTTAGTCGTGACTTTAGTGAAGCTTAGGAGTTCGGAAGCTTGGACCACGTGGGGTGGTCGTATTCGGGTTCCAGGTGGGGGACCCTTCCAGCTGTTTACTTTATGTTCGCATGTTTCCGGGTTGTGGCACATTTCTGGTTGGGCACGTTTTTTGCCCCTTTTCTTTTCAGTTTACTTTCAGCACTTGCTTTGAACTGATTACAGGTCGATGCACTTTTGGTGGTTTATATATAGCAGTTTCACTTTACTCTGCTTGTCTTTTCTTTTACTATGCACCTTTTCATTGAGTGTGTTGTGTGTGTGTGTACAGGTACTTAGGCAAAGGCATCCCCGAGTTATTGTGCCTTCGGCGCCGGCGCCAGCCGCTGGCCTATGGAGGTGGGCTTGGGGTAGTTGCGGCTCGAGCTCAGGTAGGGTCGGTTTGTGAAAAAGTGGTATCAAAGGTTGTTCGTTCCTTGGGAAATTGTTCGGACATCCCTAAAATAAAAAGTAACTCATTGGGATTTAGGGCATCAGTGTTAACGTGTCTCGAGAGCGGCTCTCGGGCCAGGGAGTCCAGTGATAGTGCGGTGGCCGACGTATCCATTCACCAGGACCCTGACAACCCGCTTGTCAACTCGGCATGCTGAGACACTAGATGCAAGGGAAATTGGTTTGTTCATCATATAGGATTGAGTCTTTGACTGTCCTTATTGATTCATCTCTCCATTGTTGTGACTGTTATATACATATATGTTCATCTGACCGCAACACTCCTTGATAATATTCAGAATGTTTTCGCGAAGAAATCTATCCAGGATACCAGCTTTGGTTCGTGACGACGAACCTGTGAGCTACGAGGCCTCAGTCCAAGACCCATCATGCGAGACCCTTTCTCCGGGTGGGCCAGTAGTAGTACCCCCACCCGTTGAGCAGCAGACAGCTCCAACAGAGCAGACGGGGTTTGAGCGCAGGTTGAGTGTGCTCCATGAGTTCCAGCGGCAGAGACCGTTGAGGTTCAGTGGTGAGTCAGACACTCAGGCAGTAGAGGTTTGGCTCGAGATAGTGGTTCACCTTTTCAGGCTTGTGCAGATGCCGACAGATCAGAGAGTGGCTTTGGCAGCTGACCTTTTTTGTGGAGCAGCTTGGTGTTGGTGGAGTTTGGTGACTCAGTTTATTGACAAGTCGTCACTTTCGTGGGGCGACATTTAGTTGTTGTTTCGTGATGAGTTTTTCCCCTACGGCTTATGCTCTATTCGGATTCATGAGCTCCTCCGGTTTCATTAGGGAGGGATAACGGTGGTAGAGTATGCGGCTAGTTTCATAGACCGTACACGCTTTTACCCGGACTTGGTCCAAGACGACAACATCCGAGCGTGGAAGTTTGAGCAAGGTTTCCGCTGAGAGATTCATGCTGTCAGAGTACCCATGGGAATTTCCACATATGCTGGGGTTCTAGAGAAGGCACTGGTGACAGACAGCTTCCTGTCATGTTCTAGAGTTGGTGGCGGCAGCAGGCACGTTGTAGCCGAGACGTCTGCTGCAGCTAGCGGGCATCGGCAAACAGAACCTCGACGCAGGTGGCATTCTGACAACTCGACTCAGGGGCGTGGTCATACACCATAGTGGTGCCAGAGGGCACCAGTGCAGCCCAAAGATAGTTGATGTTATGCTTGCGATGGACGAGGTCACCTGGTGCAGGACTGCCCGACCAGGCATGTGGAAAGCATCGGGCAGGCAACAGGTGCACCACCACGACGGAGGTAGTGCCATGATCGGAGTAGCACCCAGATAGGTGGTTCTACCATAGGAGTGGGAGGAGCTGTAATTGGAGGGAGACCTTACAAGGTCTTCCCATCATCACTAGGCCATCCACATCAGGCTTCGGGAGATGACAGTTGGAACCGCGGACAGTCGCGAGCTTTAGATGTCTACGATCCTACAGAGCATGAGGTGGTAATAGCTACGCACTAAAACACTTCTACTTTTTGTAGTATAATTGATAGACTATGTGTGTGAAATTATTTCCTCCCGGCTCCTAGTTTGAGTTCTCACCAGGGTGGTGAGGGGCGTCGGTGTAACCCTGTGTTGGTAAGGTAAAAGGGTGTGGGAACTTTTCATTAGTCCATGATGTCGACTCCTTCGCTTCTTGAGTGTGTGAGAGAATCTTGGTCGAGGGACATCGACTGTGAAACCATGAATGACCAAATATCCTTGGGTGATTCACCATATGGATATTCTAAAGGAGGGAATCACCAGTCCTTGTTCCAGGTGCGGGCGGTGATTCCAGTCGTGGAATGTGACGCAGAGGTTCGATCAGGGAGGTGGGCTACCCCCAATAGCCTTCAGGCCGTTTGAGACCGTGAAAAGGGATGGATAGGTTCCCTACCTCCTTGGTCTAACCCCAAGGTCAGAAGTGGGTGCACGACGTATCCCGCATGGCTTACCTGAGGAGATGCGTTCATGCCCTTGTGCACGTCATCGGTGAGATCAGACCTCGCGTGAAGAGATCAAATCCTTTGGTCTCTGTGCGGTGACATAGATCTGTGCAAGAGTTCTTCTGGGTACGGGAGAGCGAGGTGTAGGCTTAGTACCCTGATTTGTTCCCTGGTTTTTCTTTTCAGGGGCGAAAATCTTGAAGGAGGGAATGATGTAAGAACAGAGTTTTTGTTTTGAAAGACTTTTTAATATTCTTGAAGTTATTCCAGAGAAGAGCCTTCAGACGGTGTGCGATTCTGAGCCTCGGTGTGGCCGGAATTAAATTTTCAGTGAGTTCACACTGAACACACCAAATAAATGGGATAACTCCTAAACATTGATCCGGAGCAGGAACCTGAGTGCACGGATGGGTCCGAAATGGGGTTTTTACCCTAGGAACGACATAAAACAAGTTGGCGCGGGACGTTTGGACCCCTCGCTCTCTATTGGAGTGTGGAACAGATAAATTAAAATTTTAATTTATTCGTTTAACGGCTTGACTCAAGTATCTATTAGATGGTGGCTTGGATTGGAAAACTGAGGGCAACATTGAGTATGGAGCATGCCGTTTACCATAGGAGGGGTGTAGTTTTCGCGGGCGCTAGCGGTCTATGAAAAATGGGCCTGGAGGAATTTTCGTTATTTTGAGGCCCAGGTACTAAGTTTAATAACTTTTGATTGGGGCCTCGGATTAAACATCTGAGACCGCATTTGTGCTCAGAGCGTGGTGTTTACCCTAGGGGAGGCTTAACCTTGACCCTGTCGGAAGTTTCAGATGCAGGTTAAATTGGGGGTTTTAATTAATTAAAATTTCAATTAATTTTCTTTTTAAACCCTAATCACCCCATCCATCTCCTCCTTTGCTACTCTCTAACAGGAGAGCTCCCAACCAAGGAGTCCTCAAAAATCCCTCCTCCAACTGTTCCTCCTATCCCATGCGTAGCAACCGGAGGATCGATCAAGAAACTTCGGGCTGCACCCTGCAGGTAGGATCTTTTTTTCGTTTTTGATTTCCCACATTTCGAGCTCAATTTACAGCTTCAAATTGATGTTTAATCTTCGAACAAAGCCCGTAGTTGCGTATTAGTTTTTCTAAGCTTCCCATTCCCGGTTTCGAATCGAAAATATGAGCTTCGAGGTGACCGCAGTGCTCCGTCGGAGATCAATGGGTTTTGGTGTTCGACTGGCGGTTTTTGGGTGCTCCGGCGAGCTGGGACGGTGGTCTGGCAGTTTTCCCTGGGCGACGATGGTGGTTCCTGGCTGGGTGAGGCGGCGTCGGCTGAGAGAGCATGGGAGGCGGCCGGTGGAGTGGAGTGGGCTCGGCGGGGCTCTTCAGCAGAGGCGTCGGTGAGCGCCTGGTCAGGGGGAGGTCGGCGGCTGCCTTCGGGCGGGCGACGCAGGGGGAGACCGGCCGGCGCAGCCGGTCGATAGCTGTGGAAGCCGAGGTCGCGCGGTGACCTTGGGAGGCGACCTGGACCCGGTCAAATGGACGGGTTGACTTGGAAAAAGGGTTCCCTCGGGACCCTATGGCGGTTTTTTTAAAAAAACAATAATAATAAAAATAAATAATTAATAAATTATAGTAATAATAATAACAATAATAATATTATTATTATTATTTTAGAGATGGTTTAAAAATTAAAAATCAGCCCGGGGGTCAGATTTGCGCGTCGTTAGTCGGAACGCGTTCCTTGGAATGAATAGAACTTTTTTAGATGGTTTCGGGGATTTTTAATCCCCGAAACGAGGGTCTCGGTGGCATGACACACCGTTAAGTGCTTGGGCGTTTTCCTCGAGGTTCTGTTCTAGACAATGCGGACACACCCGATTACCGAATTAAGCGCCGTTAGTGGCATTGCGACATTTGTGTCGAGCAAGAGTTTTCTAGTATGGTTTCAGGTGCCGAAACCGGAGTTGATATGTGGGCCCCACGGGCCGTCTTCTGAGCTGCATGTAGCGCTTTACAATTTTTTTCATCGGGCATCCGTTCGGGGCGTGCGAGTAGTCGATTCTGGGTGTTTTTCCGAGGACATTGCAATGGCGCAATCCACCTGCTTTGTTTCTGCACGATGGTGCGGGCCCCATGAGGTCCGTTTCGGGAGTTGACGGTGATTTCCAGCTTTATCACCGGGTGTCTGTTTTAGACAAGTGAATAGTCCATCTTGTGTACTTTTTCGAGAGCATCGCAACAGCGTGATCTGTTCATTGTGTTTCGGGACTGGGATGTGAGTCCCACAGAGCACCGCTCGTGTGCGGTGCGTCAGAAGGCCTCTTTTTTCCGGATATCCATTGTTCTCAAGTGAGTAGTATTTTGATGTGTATTTTCGAGGAGATCGCAATGGTGTGATGCGACCGACTGTTTTTGGGGCCGAGGCTTAGGATCATGGGACGTCGTTTGGGCGTAAGGTGGTATCAGTGAAATTTCCGTCGGATATCCATTTGAGGCGAGTAGGTAGTCTATCTCACATGTTTTTCCACAAGGATTACAATGGTGTAATCTGTTCAGGTTAGCGGAGCCTCTTACGTGATCTTATTAAATGTGGAAATGTGAAGGTGCCCCACAACGGTTCTTCTACCGTGTTTGTAGTGGACCCTTGGAGTGTGATCGCGTTCACTCATGGGAGAGTGAATTAATGCTTGAAGGGATGTAGTTGGTCTTGCCTGGGCCGATGCGGTGGCCAGTTGGAGTTGTTATGTTATGCCTTCGTGTTGACGTTGGGTGTCGTGTGCACGATAGCCTTTGGGCTAGAACGTGATATACTCTGGGAGTATACGATAACGCTTGGAGGTACTTGTGTTTGTTTGTACCTGAGAACGTTTGTGCGTTCGGTTGGGGTTGACTTGGGGCCACACGTCGTGTGGGCCCCATGTGCGTGTCGTGTTCTACTTTACATACTTTTGACCTCCCGCGACGTAGAGGGTTCCTCTGTTCTTGTTTGTTGACCAGTAGTGTTGAGTTTCCCCTGGTCCTGTTCTCGCTTGTTGACCAGAAAGGTTGAGTTTTCCCCCTGGTTCTGTTCTCGTTTGGCCGACAGAGATGGATTGGTTCCTCTGTTTCTTCGGCTATGAGGGGTTTCAGTACCGTGCCCTTTCACCAGACTGTGGGCACCGATCCTCTACCCAGGAGGTTGTTTCCAGCAAGGTTGAGGTTGTTACCAGCAGGTCAGAGGTTGTTTCGAGCAGGCCTCACCAGTGGGTTACCATCCAGCAGGGATGGCCAGCACAGCAGTGTCTACCTAGTAGTACCATCCAGCAGGGATGGCCGGAGCAGTTTCGGGTTTACCCCCAACGGGGCTGGGCAGTGGTCCTCAATGCCGGGCTTACCTACAGCTGGGCTGGGCAGTGGTCCCCGATGATGGGTTTACCTCCAGCTGGAGGGGGCAGTGGTCCCCGATGTCGGGCTTACCTCCAGGTGGGCTGGGCAGTGGTCCCCGATGCCGGGTTACCTCCAGCTGGGGTGGGCAGTGGTCCCATCGCTGACTTTAGTCGGGTCTCCCTCTAGTGGATTACCCTTTTATGGGACTGGGCAATGTGGCACCCATCGACTCATGTCGGGCCTCCCTATAGTGGGAACCTATTGACTTATAGGGACCCTCCAGCGGGGCTGGGCAGGGGGTCGCATGTCGACTTTAAGCAGACCTCTCGACTATGGGGAAGTGACATGGTGTGGTTTGACGTTCCCCTAGAACTCTCAAGTTTGATGGGCACATTCCCCACCGAAACGCGTCCTTGTGATTCAACCTAAAACCATGTCGGCGAGTCAGTACTGCCCAATGAAGATAGTGTCGAGGTGCGGTGATTTGAGCCCCTAACTTTCAGTTTGGGGCATACGTGCGGGATGCTGGGCATCGATGGTGTTTACTTCTTGGACTGTTGGCTACTCACTTTCTTGGGTTGGGCTAAGGGATCGAGATCCCCTTACGATCTTGTTCGGGTTTCTTGATTGAGAATATGGATATATATATATACCTTGTTCCAGTACCCACTTCTTGGGTTTTGTTACTCTCCATCCAGGAGAGGCGAAGACGCACCAGGTATCCCATGTGCTTTCTTTGTCTAGCTTCTCGTGGTTGGACAAGTATACTCTCCTGCTATAGGTAGCAATGACTCGATGGGAAGTTCATCTTATCACTGTTTCCATCTCCTTGTGTCTGGACGAGTCTACCTCCTTTCTATTGCTGGGTTGAGCTGGACTCTCTACTATTACTCTACTGCACTCCTTGTTGTACTCTTTTACTATTCCCTGTTCTCTCTACTTCTCACCAATCGGTACCTCCTTTTTTGATCCCTCGAGCCTTAGAGGTATCCTACTAAGTATTTTTATACTCACCCCTGCTTGGGCTTTTCCCACACTTGGTGTTCCCTTGTAGATGAAAGACAGGTTGGTCGTGACTTCAGTGGAGCTTAGGAGTTCGAGAGCTTGGACCACGTGCGGTGGTCGTAGTCGGGTTCCAGGTGGGGGACCCTTCCAGCTATTTACTTTCTGTTCACCTGTTGCCGGGTTGTTTCACTTTTCTGGTTGGGCACATGTTTTTCCTCTTTTCTTTTCAATTTACTTTCAGCACTTTCTTTGTACTGATTAGAGGTCGATGCACTTTTGGTGGTTTATATATTGAAGTTGCACTTTACTCTTCTTGTCTTTTCTTTTACTCTGCACCTTTGCATTGAGTGTGTTGTGTGTGTGTGTGTATAGGTACATAGGAAAAGGCCTCCCCGAGTTATTGTGCCTTCGGCGCTGGTCGCCAGCCCCTGGCCTATGGAGGTGGGCTTGGGGTAGTTGCGGCTCGAGCCCTGGTAGGGTCCGGTCGTGACAAATATCATTAATATATAAACATAAAATCATGATATGTGAGAGTAAAACCATGATATATTGTAGAAAATCTATGAGAATGCATAATATATCCATTTCCCTCGAAAATAAAAATCATCATTTTTGAATTGAATAAAATATTATAATTTCAAATGACTTCTCAATAATAAGGAATGCAATTAGAATACAATAATTTATAAGATAATTACAATCCACCAATATATGGTCAATGCTATGATTTCCATAAACCATTGATCATGTAACTGTGATTGTCCTTTATTGTGAGATCTCTAGGACATATTGAATTTATGTGGGTTGACTGAGTTATATAACTAGGATACACCATGGAGAATCCCAATCACATTCATGTATATGTATTTTGACAATTTTGGTTCCCTTAAATTTGATTCAGTATTGCACATTACTATAGACCCCTTATGTCCAATGATACAACTTTTGATATATTTTAATTCCCTTCAATTAGTGTTGGTGAATGACATTATGATATTGTCTACATTGTGAGAAAGAGTAAATATATCTTCTCCTCCATCAGTTCCCTCACTGGCCTTATTTATGGAAATGTTTTTGTTTTTGTTGTGATTTGTGTATCCTTGGGTCATGGATTTGATTAAGGTTAGTGGTACATATATATTTGAGTTTATCCACATCAGTTATAGGGTTTTAAACAACCTCCCATTTTTTTCATTGAACACAATTAATGAGGAGCCGGCTAAAGATGGGGATTCTATACACATATTTTTTATCAATGATAAATTATGATATTTTTTATTTTATATATTGTAGATTTTGTATATTAAAAAATTAATATAATAACACAACTAATGAAATTTGATTTTTAGGGTATGGAAATATCAAAAGGACATTATTATACATCATGTCATTGTAATATTTTGAATGTTTTTGAAAAGATGCAAAACAAATTCATAAATGAAAATTCCTCTTCATCTATTTAAATGTCTCTTTATGGTTATGTAAAACATATGGAATTATTTGGTTTTATTTATTGTATTTTAAAATACTGTTTATAATTTTTTACTGTTGCTATTATAGTCATTGAGTAGTGACCATCTGATTAGTATAAATATAGGTCTTTAACGAATCAAATTTACTCAGACAAAGGAAGTGATGGCCTCACCTAGTAGACCTGCCCTATATGAAGCCCATTTTTCAAAGCTAGGAAAGGAGGTTCCATCTTTGGGATTTTCTATTGACCAAGCCAAATCCAAGCATGAATACTTTAAGCTCAAGCAGAACCACCTACGATAGAAGTAGATGTTGAGAGTGATTACCACTCCAGAAATATTTTCTGAGCCACCCCAAGAGTATGTCACCATTGCGCACCATACCCTAAGGTGTTATGCAGGTGTTATAAGGGGATATGTAACAAGAAATTATCACTATGATTATGTGCATTATTTTTTATACAATAATGAATATATATTCATTTTATTACTGTTACTTTGTAAATAGTTTTTAAAGCGCAAATATCATTTTTAGTTAATATTCAACCAAGAAATCTATATTGAAGAATTAATGGATTTATGAATTAAATTATATTTTAATAAAATATTCTTATTATTATTAAATTACTATTTATTAAATATAAATGATCATATAATTCTTTGAATGCAATTGTAATTTTTATTAAGGTTTGAAAGCTGTTTTTGTCAAAACCCATGAATTTTTTATAAATGATTTATTTTATTTTAAAAGTAAAAATTCACATATTTAGAAAATTATTATGATATAATTAATATTATTTTTTTAATCAGTGTGTTGAAATTATCCAACTCTGAATTTTTCATAATTTTTTGAGATAGTATAATTTTTGGGTGAAAATTAAATACCGTTTAAATAAATAATACGTTTTAAGACATTATTATGACCCAATAATGATTTAATAAAATACTATAAACATTATGTTCAGTGAATATATGTTTTACCATTTAAATAATGTGATTTTGGGTTTGTTTAATTTATTTTACAAAGAATTAGCAGACCCTTCAAGGCTTATAAAACATTTTTTCTTTTTAAATTGTTTTCTATGAGAGTGTGACTCACCTCCACATAAGAAAACCATTTATTTTAAAAGGATTGGACATTGTTCATATAAAATATTATTTTTCACTCCCATTTGGAAAAACCCATGGTAAAAAACCATGGGTTGTTTTTTTGTTTTTATTAGATTAATGTGAGATGTCCAAAGCATAATTAATAAACAATTCTCTCTTCCCATATAAACTCACACAAACTCCCACTTCCTCTTCACTAAAAGCCTTTGGAGTTCATCCAACCTTTTCCATTCTCTCTCTATGACCCTCCCATGGTTCCCAAAGCTACCAAGAATCCTCTCTCAAGCCTCTCCCAATCCACTGGAAGCACACTTCCTAGTAAGGGATTCTCACTTATTTTAGTTACGTCCAAGTTTCATTATATTGTTATGCCCTTTTATTTTGAATTTTAAATTATGGGGTATAATTTATAACCTCCACCATACTTCCATATTCATGTTTGAAGAAAGATATAACCCCTTTCTCTCTCATTAATTCCTTCTATGTATACCTGTTTCCATGTTGAAATTCCCTAATAAATTTATCTCTTCTAATTTACATTCAATTAATTATTTTATATAATTTGTATAAATTGCAATAAAATTGTGGGGACATGTATCTATATGAACCCCTTACTTTCCATTTCATGTACATATGTTGAGACACCCATTTATCTCTCATCAAATTTTTTTGTGAATTCTTATGTCACGCTATTACGCTGCCTAAATTGCACTGTGATTTTTCTAGCCAAAGTCATTGTGTAGTGAATACCATGCCCATTTTTCAATCAAGGGTATTCACCTTTATGAACATTTACTTATTGTTTAATCAGTTTCATGTATGACTTTAAAACTACATTATCATGGAATAAATGATTATGATTAATGAATCCATGTTTTATGATTCATGTGGGACACTTATGCATGAAATAAAATGTTTAATAAGGGTGCTCCCAAATAGCACTCCATTTCATAGGGTAAAGTATAGTATCATGATACGTCATGTGAAATGAGTGGTGACTCATAATAATTCAAGTTCAACAAGGGTTTACTCGTGATTCATGTGCAATGAGGGTTTACTCATGCTCCATGTGCAACGAGCCTTAGCTCGTGATAATTCCATGTTAAGTGTTGTTTCCACATTCACATGTTATGATTGTCACGATTTATCATGTGTTTATGTTTATGTATCTATTTTTCTCCATTGATATACCTTTTTCCTGACATGTGTTTAATTCCACATGGTATTCCATGTTTATTCTCTTACTAGGCTTTATAGATCACCTTTTTCATATGCATGTCCTCCGATTATCCCATGGAATGCTAAGTATGGGGGAATGTAGTGGTCATGTAAAGGATGTGCTCAATAAAGATGTTATGTTTCATGTTTTAAGTTGTTATGTGATGTTACTATGCCCCAAAGACACTAGACCTCTTGATCATGCATGTTTTATCTGGTGAAGAGTTTATCTAATAAATCATGTTTATGTGTGTAATAAAGCTCATGGTTGATATAGTTGGTATCAGAGGGAGGTTTAGTTATTTTTGGGATTAGGATTAGAAAACCCTAGTGAAAGCCTTAGTGATAAGACTAAGTATAATAAAAACATCTATATGTTTTGGTGAGTGTTGAGTAATGGTTTATCAATCAAATACATCCCTCTCTGGATACAAGCAGGTGGAGGCTACTCTGGAACAGATATACCATGGGGTAAAAACCCTGTCAAGGAGTTTCGGGCTTAAACCAGGGTATCTCAGTACATGACAGTGGGCCTTACTTCACTCCTCATTATGAAACTCCCAGGGGATATGCATTGGTAAATTCGCATGCTTAGTAGGAACTATTTTTAAGGAAATTAATAGAATACCCCTGTGAATATATGTTCAAATGTAGATCATTAATGGGATAGATTTAATCCTATAGATTCTAATGTTAAAGAAATAAAATCTATTTATAAGTCATCTGTTTTGTCATTGGACTCCCCTTTTTGTGTTAAATTGGTTAAAGTACTCGTCCCTTGTCTATATTCGATAAAGTAGAACCTGAATCAAAAAATTGAAAGGGAGGGTTAACTTCCATAGTTCTATGCATTCTTTTATATTGACAATTTTTAGTAGAACAATACCAACACCACCACAAATCATATAAGTAAAGATGTTGGTGTGTATGGAAAATGGGGAAATTATTACATCCCATTAATATAAATCCTCCCCTGTCATAATCAGAGAAAGTGATGAAGAAAATTTACCAACATCTTTTTAAGTGTGGGAAAATGAAATTTTGAGGATGAAATTTCATAAAGGGGGAAGACTGTAACGACCCAAAAATATCATTACTGAAAATTCCCCTTGGTCTATTTAAATTTATTCTCAAGGTTATGTAAATGATATGGACATATTTGGTTTTCTATTTTGGATTATAAAATACAGTTAAGAATTGTGTCCGTTTCTAATATAGCCAATGAATAGCGACCACCTGATTAGTATTAATATAGGGCTTTAACAAATCCAATTTACTCAGACAAAGGAAGCAATGGCCTCATTCAGTAGACTTTCCTCGTACAAATCCCATTTTTCAGAGCTCTTAAAGAAGGTTTCTTCATTGGGCCTCGCTCCTGACCAAGCCCAAGATGAGCTTGAATATGTTAAGCTTGATCGGAACTGCCTACGATAGAAGTGGAAGTTGATAGAGATTACCACTCGGGCAATGTTATCCGAGCCACCCCAAGAGTTTATCACCATCACACACCTTACCCTAAGGTCTTATGTGGGGGTTATAAGGTTTTATGTAACAAGACCTTATCACTATGATTATGTGAATTATTTTTCATATAATAATGAATTTATATTCATTTTATTATTGTTCCTTAGAAAATAGTTTTTAAAGTGAAAATAGTATTTTTAGTTAATATTCATCCAAGAAATCTACATTGATGAATTAATGAGTTTTTGATTTAAATAATATTTTTATAAAATATTATTATTATTATTATTAAATTACTTTTTATTAAATATAAATGATCGTATAATTTTATGAATGCAATTGTCAATTTCATTAATGTTTGAAAGCTGTTTTTGTCAATACCAAAGAATTTTCAGAAAATGTCGGTTTTTATTTTAATATTAAAAATTCACATATTTATAAAATTATTTAGATAAAATGAATATTATTTTTGGAATTATGATGTTGAAATTATCCAACTGTAAAATTTTCATAATTTTCTGAGACAGTCGTTTTTTTTGCGTAAAAATTAAATATCGTTTAAATATATAACGTGTCTTATGGAATAATAATGACCCAATAATGATGTAATAAAATACTATAAACATTATTTTCGTCCAATATATGTTATACCATTACAATATTTTTATTTTAGGTTTGTTTTATTTATTTTACACGGCTTTAGTGGACCCTTCAAGGCTTATAAAACATTTTGTCTTTTTCGATTGTTTTCCATGAGAGTGTGACTCACCTCTACATAAGAATACCTATTATTTTAAGAAGTTATGTAATTTTAATTATAAAATATTTTTTTCCACTCTCCTCTGGAAAAAAACATGGGAAAAACCAAGGGTTGTTATGTGTTTTTGATTAGTTTAAATTGAGGTGTCCCAAACCTAAATAATAAATAATTCCCTCTCTTTTCCAATATAAACCCACTGAAGCTCCCACTTCCTCTTCACTCAATGCCTGTGGAAGTCAACCAAACAAAGCCCTACTATCTCTAAAATCCTCCAAAGGCTCCCCAAGCATTCAATAAGCCTCTCTCAAGCCTCTCCCAGGCCATTGGAAGCACACTTCTATGTATAGGATTTTAACATTTCTTATTTATGTCTATGTATCCTTATATTGTTATACACTTTTATATTCATTTATAAATGTTGGTGTATGATTTATCACCTCCCACATACTACCATTTTTATTTTTGAATAATGATATATCCCCTTTATCTCTCATTAATTCCTTCCATGTATACCTGTTACCATGCCGAAATTCCGTATGTAATTTCCCTCTCTTCATTTACATTCAAGTAATTCTTTTTTATCATTAGTATAAATTCAGTTAAAATTGTTGGTACGTGTATATATATGACCCCATTAATTTACATTACATTTAAATATGTTGATACACCCATTTCACTCTCATCAACCATTTTTATGAATTATTTTTTCACGTCGTTACGCTGCCGAAATTGCACTGCGATTTTCCAAGCGAAGGTCATTGTGTAGTGAATACCATGCCCATTGGTCTATCAATGGAATAATCCTTTATAAACATTTACGTATTGTTTTAATAGTTTCATGTATGAATTAAACACTACTTTATTGTGCAATAAATTATGTTTTTTAATGAATCCATGTTTTATGATCCATGTGGCACACTTATGCATGAAATTAAATGTTTAAGAAGGGTGCCCCCTAATAGTGCTCCAATGCATTGGGTAATGTATAGTATCATGATAAATCATGTGAAATGATATTTTACTCATTCTAATTCATGTGAAATGAGGGTTTACTAGTTCTTTATGTGTAATTAGGGTTTACTCATGCTCTATGTGCAATGTGTCTGAGCCCATGCTATTTCCATGTTAAGTGTTGTTGCCACATTCCCATGTTATGATTATCATGATTTATCATGAGTTTATATTTATTTATCTATTTTTCTCCATTTTTATACCTATATTCTAACATTTATTGTATTCCTCATGTTATTCCATGTTTATTCTCTTATTGGACTTTATAGCTCACACTTCTCTTATGCATGTCCTCATGTTATCCCAAGGAATGCTATGTACGAGGGAATGTAGTGGTCATGTAAAAAATGTTTTCAATAAAGATGTTGTGTTTCATGTTATCCTATTTTATGTAATTTTTCAAATCTCCAAATACACTATACCTATCGATCTTCTATTTTGTATCTAGTGAAGAGTTAATGTAATAAATCATGTTGAAGTTTTTAACAAAAGTACGGTTGTCATAGTTCTGGAAAGATTTTACAATTATAGTGAATTTTTATAATATTTTTGAGTTATTAGAATTAATTTAATTTCATTTTATTCAATAAAAGGTTTTAGTTAATTGGTTTTGGGATGTATAGATGTTTGGTGACTATTCCCATAGAAGTGATGGGGAATTAATATGATGTCATGTATTTAAACGGAGAATTATTGAAATTTTATTCTATTGATAATGGGTGTTTTATCACCATGATTTATTTGATTATCATAATATGAAAAATATTATCATGGTTGAGTGTTTCTATTATTTTATTTGAGGTATCTATGTTATTATGTTTTGGTGATTGAAATTGTAGGTCTGATGTAGAATTATTGTGGTGCATATATTTAATTAATTTTTAGAGAAAGTCATGATTATTGATTGTGGTAGTCAATTCGATATTGAATGGTGGTAATTAAAATTGGCTTGCATGGTTAATTTTTTCATGATCCTTTTATTGTTTTGATGTATTATTTGTATTCCTAGTGGTATTGAATAACACCAGTAATAATGAATATAAAAATGAAAATTGGATGGTAATTTAATAATATATTGTATAAATTGATCTTTTAATGATTGAATTGAATTATTATATACTATGATAAATGATGGTGAATGATATTTAATGGTTTTACATTAGATAATGAAAATTGAATATTATATTTTATGAAATATTCCTGGTAAAATAGAAAATATATAAATGTACAAATTGTATGATTAAATGGATAATGAGTGATGATTTTATAAATATATTGTTTTGTAAATCATGATATATTTTTTATATTGTTGATATAAGTATTTAATTATTTATGTGTTATTTCTGAAATTATTATTTCTATTTTATATGTAAGATAATATTTCTCTTGTGTGAGTCAATTATTATTGTTTTAATTTCCTATTATTCACCCTCTAGAATTGGATAACAACATCAAGGACCAAATGTTTTCGGTTCTGGGTGATTTCTGTGTTTCTGATACCAATAAGGGATTAGATTGATGAGTTATATCTCATCACCACTTCAAATTTATATATACTTTGGGTTTGGATTTATTTGGGTGGATTCAAATATTTTTGGTGATTTTTATTGGTTAGATTATGTATTAATTGGGTGGAATGGTTTGATATTATGATACATATTGGAGGTAATTTATTGTATGAGAAGGGGAAAATGATTTTTTTCATAGTTATAACTCCATAATATTATCAGAATCTGACATGTGTTATGAATAATGATATTCTTTTATTTTTTTTATTATGGTATACGATTATATAGAAATATCGATCTTAAAGAGATTGAAAAACATGAAATATGTTGTTGGGATATCAGAATAAAATATTCTCAATGTGGCTATAAAGTACCCTAATGATTGAATTATTTTGATACTATAATATTTTTCATGAATGTTATATTGTGACATAAATCCTTAGTACCCTTGCATAATTTTTTAATAAATTAATGTGTCACTTAGTTCTGTTGTTTATTAAAAGAACCATTATGTGGATATTCCACATTTTAATGGGAGGTGTATAAAAGGATCCTACATTGTATACATGTATTATGACAATATATGTATATATATTATCTATTTTGGGTGTATATTGGTGTGAATTTGCAACATTGGTGGACAATACTAGAAAAATTCATCGAGAAACCTTTTGATTCACTTTTTTAGATTCAAATTTTTTGATTTTTTATTTCTGTCTTCATTCTATATGAAAATAAAAATATTTTGGGATGTTCATTTTCATGTTATCAGATATAGTTAATTGTTATTTTTCATTACATGTTCATAGTATTGAGAGGTTAATGCCTCTAGATTTTTTTTAAACCCTTATTCATAGTTTCCAGCATATAATTTATTTGAGGTAGGGATTTCTACTCAAACCCATCATCTCTATAATAATAGGATGGGATCATAGTGGGACCTCTCTAAGAGAGTAGGTGTGTTTTAAAAATGTTTTATATCATCAAATATATTAGGTATTCTCTCAACTATAATAAATTAGAATTTCATTATTGAAATTTATTTTCTAATTATATAATTGGGTCATTCATGTTAATATAGTTTTATATAAATCAAAAGCACAAAATTATAAAACCAAAAAAACATAATTGTAAAATTTTAAACATTATATTTGAAAATAAATAATTTCTATAATAATATAAATATAAAAATGGTAAAAAAAAATAAAATAGTAAATCTAAATTATTAAAATTCTATTATAATCAATACATTAGAAAAAACCCACTCACAAAAAAACCTGATAAAAATGAAACAAATTATTAATAATAAAATATTAAATGATGAAATGAAAATATATTTAATAGTTAGATAATATATACATGAATAACTAGTTAATAAACTATGATAAATGTAAAAGAGTTTTATAATACATAAGGCTATTAAAATTATAACCCTTATAACAGTAATATAATAGTTTGAATATAAGAGTCAGAATTCAAATCTTATTGTTAGGTATAGTAACTTAAAATTAATAACCGTACCCTAACCTATGAAATGATAATATAATATTTTGATATCATATAGAAATAAAATATTTCATATTTATAAGATAATAAAAGTAACAAAATTTCAAATAATAATGAAATTAGGGTACGAAAATTTTAAAATCATATATTGTTTTATATTTTTATAAAAAAAACATTGAAAAAATAATATTTACATTCATAAAATATGTTTATAATTTAATATAAATATGTTCTATAATGATATTATAATTTAATTGGACCAAAATTAAGTTTCCTAATGGCTATAAAATTGATGATAATATTAAATTTTTAATTTTTTAAAATAAATTAGGGTTTAATTTAGAAATTAAAATTCAAATATTTATTAAATTAATTAAATAATAGTTATTTCATATCTTTAATTTAAACCTTTAAAAATATTATTGTGATTTTTTGGATTTTTTCAAGAACAAATTTATATGTGTTGAATAGTGAAGTCGGTAAAATTAAGTATTTAATCTTATACATTAAATACATGATTAATTACCTATAAAATTATATAGGAACTGATTAGATAAAACTCACATGAATCATCAAAATTATATAGTCCCAAGAATCATTACTATGGGTAGTATAGAGAAACAATAATAAACATAGTAATATAATATTCAAAATCACCCCTCCCCATAGTAGTATAATATTCAAAATCACCCCTCCCCTTTATATATACCACCCAAACCTCCCATTCGAATAAAATATTAAATTCCTTGTGGCTCACCAAATTTAACCCATATTTTTTCCTAATACTCCCAAGTGATTTATGACACTCCATAAGTCCAATTCCAATTTTCATAATGTTTTATTTTCAATGAAACAACGTTCAAGTGATAATATTATCAAACTACCTATGTAAATGGTTTTATTTTTCAAACATGTCATCTACTCCCTCATCCAACAAATAATAATATATATATAATTGTATATATATATATATAATATAATGTTATAGTTATAATGGAATATCAACTACTCATTCTCTTCATTTCTCATCTAATTCAAAAAACAAAACCATAGTCCATACTATGTCGGTTCACCACCACTATGTATGAAGAGTTCCGTCTTCACATTAACACCTAATGGATTGGATAAAATTAACTATAATAATTTAAAATGACCAATATATATATATATATATATATATTGGCATTATGGAATATATATATTACCAAAATATAAAACAATTAAACTTTTTCATGACTTTCAGTATTAATGCTAAAATCATCAAACCATATAATATTAATATTTTTTATAAATGAATAAAGCATATATTTATAAACTTATTAATATATGAAAATATTTAGATTTAAATAACGAAATTACTATCACTTTATGTCACTTTTAGAGTTTTTACCCATTTTAGAATAAAAAATATAATTACCCTTAACTGATCTTACCTTATAACTATGAAAAGAAATCCCAAAGAATAATAGAATTGAAAATTATTTCTCAATGAAAAACATTTAAAATAAAAAACATATAATATAATAATGGATATATATATATATATATGAAATATTATCTTAATTATTTATTTATATTATATTATTTTATTAATCAGGGTGTTATGTGAATTTGTAGAACATGTTCAGATCAAATGGTAATGGATCTCTCTAAAACGCCATATTTTATATGTCTTAAGATTTATCTATCTCTATAACTAACCTTATCTGTATAATTTTCTTCATTACATATGCTATATTGTTAGATATTTCACCCTTATATATACCTTGTTTAATTGACCTTTCATTTTTTATGAAATACATGATTTTATGGTTCCATTCTCAATTTCATTTACTATGAAGACACAGTTAATGTGAAATTATATATCTCTCACCACATTTTATATAGCACTAAATAAAATGTTGTAATCAATTATTGGTTCTAAAATTTCCCATTTCATTATATAAAATAATTTTTCTACTTGAAAAAAATCATTCATGATGGTTCTTTTGGGTTTGTTGTGCTTGTTGAGATTGATTGAGGTGTTCTGTGATGTTTGGTTGTCTATTAAGGCATGATGAGTTTGCATGGATTTTTTATATTGGGAGAGGAAAAAATATGTACAACCACATGGAGAAAGAATGCTAATATGAGGTCCAAATGTTTGAATGTTGACCTGAGGTCATTTAGCATGAATGATAAACTAAGAATACATAGCAAAAATGCCGAACTATTCTTAGGGAGCATGAATATAGAGCTGATATCATGGAGCATGAATGCAGAACTGATATCACAAAAGAGGTTCCTCAAGGTGATTGTTCAAAGAGAAAAAAGGGTTTTCACCAAGGGTTCGTGTGAGGGGTTCATGCCCAAGGATTGGTCCTAGGGATTGAACACATGACTCCTACCCGAAGGTTCATAGAGTTGTTACATGACCTGCACTGGGGACTCACACAAGGAGGTTCATATAGTACATATGATTAATTGAACTAATTCTAGGGACTCATGTCTGGAGAATTGGGAATAGTGAATGATTAATTGAACTCATTCTAAGGACTCATGCCCAGAGAATCATGGGGTGTGAATAGGAATCATGCTTAGTGGTTTTTGGAGTACGATCAAGACTCTCACTAGGAGGTTCACAATGCACCAATATGACTCACACCCGAGAATCATGATAAGAGGTTAATAGAGTGCATGATTCCAATAGAGGTTCATGATATTCAAAAAAACAGGGAGTGTTTGAGGTGTGTTTTTCTCTATAAAAATCACAAAACCCATCATGAAATGTAGACGATGTTTTGTTTTAATGTATAATTTGAAGAAAGGTTTGAGAGATCATTTAGAATTGATATTTCATGAATGGGTTTCAATGTAGGGGTTCATAGTGAAAGAGTTTTATGTAGAGGTCTTGAAAATGAATATTCATTTTAAAATGTGTTTTTAATTTTCTGAATAATGTCCTGCGTAAAAAACTAATGGGGTTTTCTCCATGGGTTCATGAAAAAGGAAGTATATGGAGGGTAGTCATGAATAAATTTACATTGTCTAAGGTTTTTTGTATTCTCTGACCAAAATTTTGTGCAAATAATGATTGGGGTTTGTGCTAGGAGCTCTCCCAAATCTGGAATAGGGTTCTCACAATTCAGTCCCAGGTTTTGTGCCAGGAACTCACGTAAATCTTGAATTGTTTTCATACCAAGAGACTCATGAAAATTGATAACATGGTTTGTGATAGGGGACTGTTACAATGTGGGACATGCGCAAAGAGAAAACAAGGGTTCATGCTAGTATTCATGAAGGGGTATGCACTGTGATATCATGCAAGGATATACACGCCTATATTATCTGATGAGAAGTATCATTATGTTATTTGATTTTAGAATAAGAAGAATATATTGTATCCTCACAATTCTATAATATTTACATAAGGAGTTCATTTTCATCTATATTATAGGAAGAGAATGGAATACATGTAATCTCTTTAATATTTTTCCATAGATGATGTAATTTTTGTGTCTATAGTAAAGGGGAATTTATTCCTTTTTTCTTGAATGTGAATGTTTTGCATCCAGGTATTTTCATAGATGTGAAGGAACATCCTAAAATGAACTTCAAGATTTTATCTACATACAATTAACATTGCATTTATTATTGATAATCGGATGACTAAATTTCGATAAACTGTGTGTTAATCTATTCTAAAGTAGTATGAAAGGGAAGAGTATGATTATGATCCTTTCCACCAATAGTGATCCATATAAATAGAGTTAGGGAGTGATCCTTTGGAATGCAGTGAGCTATCCCTAAATATTGTAAATGCAGCGAGCTTGGGTAAATAAGTGGTATATTCTACACCCTATTTTAGAAGTAAGTCTGGGTGTATTTGAAACATCCTAAAATTTTCCTTTGTATACTCCTTGGATGCATCTCAGTTTGGTTGAACCAAGTAAAATTATTGTGTATCATGTATGCTTTCATTTTTGTTCATAAATTTCTATGGAATGGGATGGAAGAGGGTTTTATTTAATTATGAAACAAGATATGAAGGGGTTGTTGTTTTAATCTTTATTAACCTAATTAACTATCATCATAGGTTATTTAATCTATTTTGGATAACATCATGTTTACATTAGTTTTTAAGGAAATTTATATTTTTATTCAATTTTTGATGTATATATATCTTTTTTCAAGAATCCCTCTTCTATGGTAAATTTCCAAAGTTACATATCCACAACTTTTCAGATCATCACATCATTTTTACATCATATATCACAAAAAAATATTATTTTTAATCCATGTAATTCAATGAATTTTTAATCCTCAATTTCATGGAAACCAATACTATATTATATATAGGTATTATATAAGATATGACAATGATAATAATTTGTTTCAATGTTTAATCATTATCTTTATGTGTTATGTTTGTTCCTTGTATGGAACATGTTTGAATATTCATGTTTTGAAGTTTGAACCAAGATAGTAGTCTGATTCATTGGTTAATGTTTCTGTCACATGGGTTGATATATATATGATTTTAGAGTAAAACATATATATGATTGGCCTCTTCCCGACATGTGATGTTGTCATGAAAATTAGACTTGACTTATTCTTATATCATGTTTTCTGGTTTTTTTCAAATGTCTATTTTTAAATTATATTATGATTCCATGTTATTCATTGTTTTATCCTATATGATTATTCTAGGACCTCGTATTTTTTTATATCATTTTATTTCTCTTGGTTAAAATTTTATGCTACATTACTAGTGTGATCCCCTTATATGTCTTTGTAGATCACACGATATTTTTTTATTTCCTTGGTTAATCTATGATGCATTTATTACTAATATGGATTTATAAACATATTTTAGAGAGTAGAAAATAATATTTAATTTATTGTCATGTTAATTTCTAATGTACCTTGTATTTATAAGACACTAGTCTTACTAATTGTCGGATAGTATTTACTGGATATTTTGTAAAAAATAGGGTAACAAAATGCATAAATTCCAATGGCCTATATTATAGGTCTCCTAGAAAGGTTTAGTTATTTTTTTGGGTTAGAACAAGAGTAATTTATTAAGAACCATAGGTATAAATAATTTTTTTTTGTAAATGTCTAGAAATTTTGGTTTAGTATAGAGCAAGTGATTTCCATAAAATTACCTCCCTCTAAAGATACTACTAGTAGATATAGCTATGTAATAGTTAAAAAAGGAATGATAACCCAAAAAAATGTGTATTGGTAATTAATAAGATAATCATCTAAAATATAAAAAATATTTAATGACATAAACCCGGTTTAACACTCTTAATGGTTATGCATTTTAAAATTCGATGAATCTTTAAAACCCATTATGAATGAACTAATATATTTTTAGGTTATGAAAAATTTGGACATTATCTTGGATAATATGGATCGAAAATTAATGAATCATAATTTTTATTTTATCAGTAAAATATATGTTATTCCTTATATGTTCATTATATCAATTTTTTATGACTTTTATTTTAAATATTCTCATCAAATCTTTTTTAATCCATTATTTTATATAATAGTGTGAAATAGTAGTAACCATTCCATAAACCGACGTGATAAGAAATTTTTATTTTTTCAGTAATTCTGTGACTAACATCATGGGGGTGTGAGTTTAAATCTTCATGAATGTACTATAAAAACTAGATCTATTTTTCAATATTAACATGGATAACGATCAATTCCCTCATAATGCTAAGAGTGGGAAATATACAGTCATGTACTTTATCCAATAAAGTTGTCTAACCATCAGTGGATATGATGATCCACTTATCACAGAAAAATGAATTTACTATATTGATATGATATTTTATATCCCACAAGCCATAAAAAAAATAAATATATACTATACATTTATCATATATAGGGGAATATGATCCTTAGTGGACACCAATAAAGAAAAAAATGTACACATAAGAAACTAATCCATGTTTTGTAATGGATTTTTGATACTATTTGAAAATAAATATTTTCCCTACAATATCCATATCAAAAAAGAGGGGTATTCATTGGATTGGTTAAAAATAAGTTGATTATACAAGGGAAATGATGAAAACAACAAAAGGATATTACAGTAAGCGTCTAACGTTTTCATCAATAGTTCAAGTAGGGTATACAACATCATTAATGGATTAAATATGATTCTATGGAATGCATTGTTGATTCAATAACTTAATAGAGATAATATTATTTAAAGTTCTTCCTTAATGTGAATAATAGAGATCAGTGACTCTCAATACTTCCTAAGGGAAGGAGATGAAATTTGAAAAATGAAGTTTAATTAACGAGGATCAACAAATAAATCCCACAGATGAAATGATACCAAATAGCCCATGTGTTAAAATTTTGTATGAAGAATCAATTAAAATATATTATGGGAACTGGGAGATGATTGAAAGAACGAAAATTGGTGCATAATATTTACAAATATTGAAGAAAAAATAAGAAACCAACTAATTTGATAGATAAAAATATTGTTTATATCAATAATAAATATACTATAGTGTGTTCCAACTATAAGGAACGTGGTAATTATACAATCCAATACATTAAAGTAAGGGTATTCATAGAAAAGTAACAACAATAGACTCCCTATAATAGACATATGGGAAGGGTATATGTTGTCAGTACTATTAAGGTGGGTCAAGAAAACAACATTGTGATAGTTAAACTTTTTATTCCTTCAATAATAGAATAAATGATTTTGATGTTGGTTCTATAAATTTTTTGATATTATTAATGTGTAGAAGAACTATTCAAACACAACCATATAACATGGTGGTTTATTTATATATGAAAACAAAAACAATTTAAATTGAGGTATCATATGTATATAACTCCTCCCTAGTAAATTTATATTGATTGAAAATCATAAAAAATATTTTCATTTTCCCCATTTTTACATTAATCCAATATCATCTCTCAAAAGAGGGATAACATAGTTCACATATGGATTCATACTCAAATTATGTTATCTTGTATAAAAGTGGATGAGTCTATGTTGAACTATTCATCTCAACAGTGTATATTATTTACTAATGGGAAACAATATCTATCTTAAATTATTTAAAAAACATAGGAAAATTTATTGAAGACATTCCCATTTTTGAGGGACTATTCTAATGTATTCCATAATGAGTTTATTTATCTTTATCATGATCATGATATTGAATAAATAATTAAACAAAAACCTAGATATATGTTCACATCTAATACTCCTTGTAGAATATTCAATATTGAGTTGGAATAACCAAAGAATAAATCAATAGGGAATATAAAAAGGGACTTATATGCCTGATTTCTTCACTTTGTGTTACGATAGTATTATTAATTAATATTAAGGATGAGTCTATGTGCCTCTTCAATAATTATAAAAAAAAATGAAAATGACTATAAATGAAAAGTAACCTACCATTTATTGATATATGTTCAATAATCTATGTTCAACCTATACTTTGGAAATGTTGAACATTGGTTTGGATATCACAAATAATGGTGAAAAAAGATTATAATCAAAATGATATATTTTAAAGGAGTTATGTTCACTTAAATTTCATTATAATTCCATAATTACCCATTAATATTCACATATAATTGATATATTTTTTGAAGGTCTCCACAAAATTAGGACAATATTTATATATGATATTTTTATATACTCTATGAAAAATGATATATATGAATATCATGTGAAATTTTTCTAATGATATTGATAAATTAATAGATATATGTAATGTATCATAAATAATAGGTTTTAATCGATGAACATCCATTCTTGTGCAAGGTTATCATCATAAAAATGATATATATAAATATACACCCCCCATTTAGAAAAAAGTAATTGATTAGTGTCCTACTTCAATATATATTAAATATTCATTGTTTATTTTAACTATATTTTTTATTAATAATAATTTTTTAAAAACATCTCATTATTATCAATCCCGCTAAACATGTTTACATGGAATGGGGTAATGTTTTTCTAGATCAATGATATTGATGAGAGTTTCACATAATTGAAAAATATTTTTATCACAACAGTAGTACTTAAATTACCCCCTAGTGAGGAACTATTAATTGTATAAAACAAATCTTCAATGTGGGGTTTGAGATGAATACATATAAAAATTATAAAGTGATAGCCGCTGATATTAGGGAGTTGAAAATTCATGATATAACTTATACAAAACAAGATCTGGAGTTGGCTCTAGAAATATTCACATTAGTTATTTGGATGAACTAGATCTCTAGAGTTATTTCTAAAATATATATTAATTATAAGAGCATGTAATATATATTCATATAGATTAAATATAGTCCACATTAGAGAATATGATAATATATTCTCATAAACTATGACTGATCAATAAATAACCATGTCATGAAATAGAAAAATGTTCAATATTTTCACAGTAGAAAGGATCGTGTGACCATATCAATATTGGGTTTTCTGAGAGAGATAATCATCTGTTATATATAAATGATGTAAACTGGAATAATAAATTAAATATGATTATCATACCTTAATCAAATTATTTGTATCTATCATTTCTGGATTATATAACAGAATCTCAAATTGATGATATTGAAATTCTGATGATGGGGGATATTATAAGAATATGGAAATCCATGGAGTTGAAGATTGATGAAGAATGATTTATATTATTCAGGTAATGAATTTTTTAAACATAAAATACTCAGTAAAGATATGTTCTATGGAACTATTCACATAGATTTATCATATCTATTCTCCCATGGAAGATGAAGATATATTGAGATTTATATGTTAACTAATGGTTTGGAAATGAAAATAAGGACGTCATAGAATATATGTCAATGTGTACTATATTCTAGTTGGTTATGTTTGGAAGGGAAAATTCCAATTGTTTGATGAAAACATTATTCATACCCATATGAAAATTGGAATGTATCACTATGTATATTGTCAAAAATATTTAAAATACATCCAATGGAAATAATTCGATATGGGATGTGTTGGATCATATTAAAAATACCCTTCATATTAATATAGTTTAAGAGGAATTATCACTCAGTCAGCATGATTGGATATACATTATAGAAGTGTTGATGATTCATGGATAACCCTTGTTTATCATATCCAATCGATATATGTGATTTACCTCCATGTTTAGGGATTCTCTATCATAATAAAAAAATATGATGAATTTTAGTTCAACATATCAACCACAAAATGATGACTAGTTATTGGAGACAATGTAGGAATATAGAGAAATGATGATCACATGGTCGATGGAATATAATAGAGGATGGAATTTATATATTCCACTATGTGATTTCTCTTACAATAATAACATTAACTAAAGAATCTCAATGGATCCATTTTAATCCCTTTATAAGAATAGATATAAAACACTGGTGTACATGGATGATGCTGGGGAATGAAAGATGTTGGGACTTAATGTAATCACGATAATTGTAGAAATCGACATAGCTATTTAGAATCACATTTGGGCTTCTCAATGTTGATATAAGAACTCTGTGGAAAATGATAAAAAACGTAGTTATGTTGTTACAAAAAATTATACCTTTACATATCTCCATGGAATAGGGTCATGTTATTTGTGAATACGGGAAAGATAAATCAAAGTTACATTGGATCATTTTAGATTTCTAATTGTATCAATGATTTTTATTATTGAATTTAACTCCCATAATCATATCTCAATCACATTACATATTCTATGTATCCCAATTGAGGTGTTATATAACTAATAAAAAATGTAGTGAATTTAGAGGTAAAAGGACTAGAAAATGACCTCACTTAGGAGGATAATTCCTGGATGATCATGGAGCATATTGATAAATATCTATTAAAAAATACTCACCTCCAAGTCAAAGTACAACAGTTAAATAATAAGAACGAGGAGACAACATGAAAATTGGTGGAATCCATTATGAATATATAATGTAACTTGCTTTCAAAATAGAATGAAAAATGAAATTACAATAGTGAAATATCTTATTGAGAGAAAAATATAACAATCTAGATTTTTTCTAATGAAATTTCTCCACTTATTATATAAAATTTTCATTCATAGTAATTATTTATTATATAATGCACATGAACCACATGACATAACCATAATAATTATATTTTATATTTTTAAAATTAAAATTAGGGAATAAATATTTCAATAATAGTATAAAATATTAAAAGGAATAAATAATATAAAATTGTATAACTATAATATGAAAATTTCAATCTCCTCAATTGGCCGAAATATTTACAGTAACAAACAACACTATAGAAATGAAAAACATTCTAATAATGGAAATTAAATTATAAATATCAACTTGATAAAATATAATATAATGAAGATTGTTTGAAAAATGGGGTATCTGTATAATGTATATAACCCTTTATGAGAATTAAAAATATTATCTTTGTGACATTAACATGAATATTGGAATTAGATCATTATAATAATAATCCGATTTTTTGGAATATTATCCTGAACGATAGAATAATATTATCACTTATAAAATTTTAATATAATGTTTCAATATCATATAAATATAAAATCTGAAATGTTTATATCATGAGAGTAGTAGATAAATATATTAAAATTTATGAATTTAGGATAGTTAATTATGAAGCTAATATAAGTTTTATACAATATATCTAAAAAAATAAAAATTTAATAGAATGTAAATTTTTATAAAATAAGTTAAATAATAAATATTAGGATTTAATATATTCATTTTAAAATTTTAGGAAATAATAACTAATTTTATAGATGGACATAAAATTTATCATAATTTTAAAATTGATATTTCTTTCAAAAAAAATTAAGGCTTTAATTTTTAAAATTTTTTCACTTTTTAAGAAGTTTATTTTTATGATATATTTCATTTATGTATTATAAAAATTGAAAATTTATTAGAATATTTTTTTTCTATTTCTAATAAAATATGTTTATTTTGTTATTAGTGAAATAAAATAAAATATATTATTAAAAATTATAAATTAAATAAACGATAAATTTCCTTAACATTAATTTATAAACCCATTAGTTTAGATCAATCTTGAACCATTAAATATATATATATATTCATAATAATAAACAATATTTTTTTATTTTTGATCTAAAATTATAAAAAAATGAATAAAGTATTCACAAAAACCACTTTCATCCACTTATAAATACCAATCTCACCTCAATTTATCCTAACATATTCTAAGACATAAATCATCAAAAATTTTAACAAATTTTATTTCTTATCCATTCCCCCACATTATAGTTCTCTTTATCCCCACAAAATACCATTTCAAAATTCATTAATGAGTTTTTCAAAGAGGCTCTAGTCATTAATTAATACTATAAAAATAATAATTTTAAATTTAATTAATCTTATACAATCTCTTAATATCCTATATCCAACATGAAATAATAACTCTGGTGTCATATATAAAATATAACTTTACAGCTTTAATGTAATATCTACCCTCTATCATCTTCTATTGTCCTCTTATTCTAAAAACTAAACTATTGTTGATAAAATGTATATTAACCATCTCTATGGATAATTAGTTTAACTTATCCATTAACTCATATGTGTATAGTTTAAATAAATTTATAGTAATCTAAAACGACGAAAATGTGTAAATCATATTCTTTTGACATTCAATAATGAATTTATGGGCATAATATAGAATAAAATGAAACTAGTTTTATATGGATGGTATAATTATATAAATAAAAAATCTATATACCTTTATCATTTTTACTTAATGAATCAATAATATATCGAAACAAAAATTTGTAATTGGGAAAATTAAAATTTATGAAGTAAAGTAATATAATTTCATTTAATTTTTATAGTTTTAGTCCCAAATTTAATGAATCTTCATTATTATCATATAGTGATCTAATCATGGAAATGTGAAACAGACACCCTAATAATAGTGAAATTAAACACTACCTCTCATTGATTTTTTTTTAAATAATGTGATTATAACAAATATAATATAGATTAAAAAATTAATTAATTAATTATTCATTTAAGTCACTTTGATAATTTCAAATATTAAGTGAATGTGGTGAATAAATTTGGAATATATGGTAACAGATATCTATGAGACACCCCAGTATACTTGAGTTATGTTTGTTATATCATTACCTCACATTATCTCTTTATATTTTATATTACTTATTTTATATTAATTATATATATCCCCTAGAAACATTACTTGATTAATTAATCATTTTTGATTGGGGTGTACATGTTTCAAATGTTATTTCTCAATATTATTCAATAAGAAAAACCAGTTAAAGGGAACTAAACTGTCACTTACATAATTTCAAGTACCAATCCATACACTTCTTTGAACCATAAGTTTTTTTATATTTGTCAACTTTATAATGGAAATCCTTATTTGGTTCATTTTTATATAGTTTATAATATTATATTATTATTTTAAAATATAGTTTTCCCTTTTCATAAAACCCTAATTTAGATGTATATTTCCAATGATACATATCAACCCCTTTCGTGATGTTTGTATCAATTAGATAAAATTTATAGGAACCCTACTAATATTTAACCTATTGATATTAAATAATGTTTTTGTCACAAATTTCATAGAACCAATTATGATATTCCATATTTATATACTATTAAATATGAATATGTATCCCATTTCATTCCATTTGTAATGATTATTATTGATTCCGTAAATATTATAAATATGAATACACATTTTATGTTGTGGTTTCTGAGATAATTCTCTTATTCTTTATGTAATGTTTACATCTCATGAGATGAGGTGTATATTATTATTGAGTTAACCTAATCAATAATGGTAATTTTTACACTATGTGATGATTTCAGAATGTTATACTTGACTTATGTTTATATAAAATTTTATTTTATTAACACATTTGTATGTTTACATAATGTTATGATTTTTTGCTATTTATTTTATTCTAGTATATAATTATTTATGAGAAATTTTTCTTGAAATCATTTTATTCCTTTTAACTAATATGTAATTATTCGCTATAATATGTATTCCCTTAATGGGGTTTATTGATCAACCATTTTTATATGAATTCCCAAGGCTTATACTATGCAGTTTTAATAGATTAAATGGATTAAAGATTTCATTAAATATATTAAATTAATAATTTTTTCATAGTTTCATTTTTCTATTTTATTATCATTTATCTCCAAGAATAGAGTCATCTATATTTATTTGATTGTATTAATTAAACTGTTATGTTAGAAATCATATAATAATATATATAGAGTATTTGGATGATTATGTTATCATCATATGATGGTCTAATTATTTTTTGGGATTAAGAATTCATTGCTACATGATAACTCTTGGTATAAGTCTATGTAGTGGAGATTATATTGAAATTATAATAAATTATATCATATGAGGATTCCAAGATGTTACATTGTTTTTTACATACTAAATGTGGTAGTTGCTCAAAAATAGTTGTAACTTTGGATAAAAACCCCAAATGGGTATATTGGGTACTAACTTGATCCACTAATTTTCATGAAAATGAGATTTTTCTATACGCTATGTTTGACACTCATTGCGATATGCATTGAATAACTGATATTATCATTACAACCCATTTTAAAGGACATTAATTGGTCATTTGGTTAGAAAACATAATAGAAGAATTACCATGGAAAACATAGATTGATTTCTATATAAACAATAATTATACCTAACATTTCAAATATAATTTATATCCCTTTATTCACAATTTATTTTTATATATGTTTTTTATTTTGTTTATTCTCCTTAATACTTTTTTCTATTTTATAAATGATAAAAACATGGGAACATTCCATCAACCAATGTGTTAAGAAGTGTGATAATTTACCTAATAATATAACCAACCATATGAGAGTGATACTAGAGATCATCATGGTATTACTAGACAAACTATGAAATGATATACATAATAACATGATTCAATTATAATTCCAACCTCATATAAAATATCATGTTTTTTTATTCCTAAAATATTTAAGGACACCAAGATTTCATATTTCTATGGATCCTGTTGTCATATAACAATGTAAAAAATTCATTGATAGTATATTCTCTATACTCGAATGATAAGAATAAGAAAAAGATTTATAGGGGATTGTCACAGGGATGGGGAAGCTGATTAGTGGGGGAATCATATCATGAACATGAATTCCACTTAATAAAGTTGATTATATGAAATGGGAATGATTCAAGAAAATCATTTCTAAGAAGTATTTTCAATGAACTGAATATTTTAATATAGATATATTTCACCGTTTAATAATGAAAAGGGATTATTAGAATATTTGGGAATATAAGGTAAACGCTACATGGCCCGAACAGTATGCTTCTATGTTTGTCAAAAAATACTAATTGTAAATTGGACCAATTTATTTGTATATTAAATTCAATTCTAAAAAAATAATTATTCATTAAAGACATAAATATCTATTACTTTATTTTATATTTTCTTTATAAATAAATGATATATATCTTTGAATCATAGTGTCATTCTAATGTTGGAGATAAAAAACATAAAATGTTGTTTACTTTTGTTTGATCAATGGATAAATACCATACATGAATGAAAAGACAACAAAACACATGTCATAAATACATCAAAAGAATCCAACAAACTAGAAAATGGGATCTGGGAAACATCTAAAATATAGAATCGGGTGGAATCTGGATATCCAATGCTAAAGATAGATGAAGAAACACAGTAATGCTAATTAATAATAGAATGATCAAAAACCCATTTAGTGGTAAATACCATTTTTCAACTTCAAGGAACAAGTAATTTATGTGTTTAAATTCCCCAATATAAGGGTTGATAGAAAAAATAAATCATAGTAGTTATCGTGGCCTAAAGATCATGGAAGGGAATATACTATCTATATAGCTAAGGCATATCTTGAAACAGATTTGGTAAATGATACCCAAATTTTTCATTAAAAATTTCAAATGTAAATTTTTTATTTTAGTTATGTACATTCTTCAATAAAATATTTTTTTATTAATTATAATTAAAAACTATCATAACAAATGTGATTGAGCTATCTGTGGTAATAGAAGGAGGAACATTTATCCAATCCCATGTATAAAACTCCTCTATAGTTAATGATGGATGATCGAACATCTAAAAAAATATTTTCATATATCCTTTATTAGAATTTGATTCTATATTAGGAATTGATTGGGTTTCATTATATACATCAAACACCATATTCTAAGAGAGGGATAACACTATTTCCATCTTGACTCATCCTTCAATATTTTATAATTTTATAGATGAGGATGAGTCATATTTGTAATAATTTCCTCTAGTATGAATATTAATTCTTTATAAGATATAATATATATCTCAAATTATAAAGACAATGTATTGAATCTGAATCTAGTACATACACAGTATGAGGGACTATACTAATGTATTACCTAAAGAGTTTCCTGGTGTTCCACTTAATTTGGAGGATGAGTTCTCAATTTAACATGCACTAGGATCTATTCTAGTATCTATGGATCCTTACATAATGGCCACCATTATGTTATATAAATTGAACAATAATTTAAAATAATATATATAAAAGTATTTTTCTAGATTGAGTGCATAAATATGGATTGTGTGGTCTATCTTCATTATGAAATTGGTGGTAAAATTTTATAAAGCATTAGTTATCATGAAAACAATCGATAAAGGGGATGTATAACATTCCATATATCAATGAATTTTTCAAAAAAACTGAATGGAAATCAGTACATCTCAATATTATATATTGGGTTGAGATTTGAGAAATTTAAGGTGAATAATGAATAGATTCCTAGGATAGCCTTTCAAATGAGCTGCGAATAAAATTAGTTTATAGTGTTTCCATTAGGACTAACAAATACCTCACCGATCATTATTGACATAATTAATAGAGTCTTAAGATATTTTCTCAAAAAATATGTGGTAGCCTTTATAGATTGTATTTTGATATACTCAAATCGAAAGGAGGTGTCTTAAGTGAATATGAATAATTTGATAATGAAATTAATATAGGATAATCAATATTAAATGAATTGAAAATGTGATTTATGAATGGAGGAAGTATCGATCTCAAGGAATGATATCATCAATAAATGTATCTTCATAGACCATTTAATGATTATGGAAATTGGGAAGTGCCCTGTACCTGAATTTGTAATTTATATCCATAGATTCATTACACTCTTTAGGTATTAACAATGATTTGTGAAAAATCCATCATTATTTTAAACACTAGTAACCACGGTGACTTAGATAAGGTAAAAAAAATTCTTGATGAGCGGTAGTGAAGAGAGATTTACATAAATAAAATGCCTTAACATTTTAATTGTACATACACATCCAATGTTTTTGGATAAAACTGTGGTATATCATGATTTTTCAAATAAGGGTGTAGGTTGTGTACTGATGTATAGTGATTAAGTGATAACATATGCCTCATCATAGTTGACAGATTATGAGAATTACTATCAATTATATGATCCATATTTGGTTTCACTATTCTTAACAATGAGGATTTTGTGGAAATATCACTTTGGGGATATATGTAAAATGTATATGGACTATAAGAGATATAAATATATATTCACATATAAGGATATTAATAGGACATAAAGAAAATATAAAGAGCTAATTAATGAATCTGTCTTTCCAAAACACTATAATCATGGGAAAAAATATAGTAGGATATGATCTCTATTCAAAAGACCACATGAACATATAAATAAGGATAATGATTAGTAATCCAATCATCACAGACATGAAATTGATAAAAAATTAAATAATAAGGTATTTAATATCGATATTCCATTCTTAATTTATTTCACATCCATACATTCTTGAGATAATAAAGGATTATAAATGGGAGAATATGTAAAATCAATAGAAGGTTAAATATTTAATAAAAGGAAATAATTTCATGTTATAATTGTTTAGAATGGAGTTGTTCGAATCTGGTAACGACGATGTGTACCATCAGATATTGAGATGAAGAATGAGTTGTTAAATGATCAATATATATTGAGAATATCCATCCATACATGGATATTGACAATGAATTTATATCATTGATTGAACTATTAGTGGGGGAATTTGAAAAAAAAGATATATAATATTCACAAAGGTCACTGGTATATCATAAAGTGATGTGTGAAATGAAACATTTTAAGGGGAAAATACATCCATTACATTTAACAATATAGAAATAATATAACATGACTATGGGGTTTTCACAATTCATCCAAAGCATCTAAATGAAATAATTCCGTACAAGTAAAAGTGAAGTGTTTAAACAAACATTTCACCAAATTGGTACTCAAGAGGCCTTCTAACTTAATTAACATACTAGGATATACATTAATAAAATAGTGAGGCTACTTGGAACACTATTATCAATCCTATATGATCGATATCCAATACTTACCTCCTAGTTTCAAAGATATTATAATATTCTATTAACACTGATACGAAATTTAGTACAACTTATTTCCACCAAAATGATGGACAATATAAGTGGATAATAAATACGTTAAAATATACATAGAAATCATTATTTATGAGCTATAAAAGAATACAGGACCAAAAAAATATTGTGGATGAGTTCTTGTAAAATATTATCTTTCTCTCAAGAATAAAAATGAAACAATATGAAGACATTTATGTTAAGATGTGAAGAAAACCTATATGTTAGGATGAATTTTGTGAATGAAATATTATTTGACCTGAAATGTTCAGGAAACTAAAAAAAATTCAACATCATTCGGAATATTTTCATGTATATTATGAGAAAATGTTAAACCTATAATGACAATATTCCTAGGAGACTAGGTGTTTGAATATAGATAAAATGATTCCCTTCACACATCTCTATGTTAGCGGTTGATGATATTTTGGATGATGTGAATGTTTTTTCCCAGGTACATTGGACCCTTTGTGTTTAGTTGTGGAATCAATCTCTTGGTTTATCATTTATAACTCCCACCAAAATTATCTCAAGTATGTGAATAATTACATGTATCCCATATTCAGCAGTATAAAAAACTCCTCACATGTATTAAATATGTATGTGGTTTGAATAGAAAATTATCTCCCTTATTAAGAGTATCCATTAAAGGTCATGGATTATAGAGATAATGCTCAACACAATATTATAATTTACTTAATGAAAATACTATGGTGAAAACATATGTATGATGAGGAAAGATGGGAACAAGAGGAATCCATGAAGAATAAGTATGATGACAATTTTTTAACGTTAGAATTTTATATAATATTCTTTGGGTGATGTTTCTTACCTGGGGTTATAATTTAATAACTCACAACATTATGAGGGGAATTTCAACCCAACTTTTATAATTATGTCATACATTGTAAAATAACATAATATAAATCATGTTATCCATATGATAGAACCCAACAAAATTACTATAAACAATTTAAAAATAAATTTAAATAATCATGTTCAATGGAATTAAGAATATTATAATGTGATAAAAAATAGAGAATAATAAAACAAAAATATGAAAATTTGGATCAGATCATTCCACTAGAATAACTGCACTCGAGAAAAATACTATAGAAAACAAAATTTATTAAATTCATCTTAGAAATGGAAATATATATATCCTTAAGGGATAATAAAATGGATATAATAATTATAAAATATGATGTGTTTATAGAAAGTAGGTAATCTTTATGATCAATAAAAATATGATTGTTTTAATAGTAAGCAAACCATTGGATTATAATTATTGGAATTGAAATATTATCATCAATAGTATTATCATCATTGATATAATAGTATCCTCAGTTTTGAAATTTTAGTGTAATATTTAAGAATATTATGAAATTAAAATATGAAATATTTAAATAGTGATACTAATAAATAAATCATTAAAAAGCGATAAAAATGAGTTAGTATTTTTCAAATCCATATGTGTTTTTTTACAATTATTAAAAATATAATAATAAAAATAATGAAATTTAATGTTCATAAAATTATATTATAAATAATAAAATTATTTTTTATAATTAACATATTATTTGGGACACAAAAATTATATATTTAAATGGTCAGAAAATTGATCATTATCATAAAATTAATATTTTTTTCAAATAAAAATGGATTTAGATTAAAAATTAAATTTTTTATGTTTCCAAAATTATTTTCCCGAAATTGATTTAATATATTAAAATAAAATTATTCATATTTTTGTAGTTTTTTACAAAAATTGTTAAATTTGTATTGAATAGTGAAATATGTTAAAATAGAGTATTAAAAATTATATGTTAAATAAATCATTAATTAATTATGTAATGATTTAAAAACCGATTAGTTCAAACTCAATTTCACCATTTACATTATATAGTAACAATAATGTTGAGTCAATAAGGTTTTCCTTATGAATTTTCCATTACTTTTTGTTTTGAAAATCACAAACACCTTATACTTAAGAAAATATAAATTTTACCTCCATAAGGAAATTTTAATTCTTTAAGGAAAGTCACCCTAACCTAGATTTTCTTATACATAGCAATATTTTTCTTTAGTACAAAAAACCGGATTCATACCCAAAATCCCAGAAGTCAATTAATGTAATGTTTTGGAGCATTCTATTTTTAGGATCCGAATTCTGTATGAGAACTGTAATGATGTTCTAATCCGAATTCTGGACTCTAAACTATCATGAGTTTGACTCCAAACTCTTAAGCAGTTCGACTCTGAACTCTTAAGCAGTTCAACTCCGAACTCTTAAGAAGTTCGACTCCAAACTCTTAACCAATTTGACTCCGAACACTTAAGTGGTTCGACTCCGAACACTTAAGTGGTTCGACTCCGAACTCTTAAGTAGTTCGACTCCGAACTCATATGAAGTTCGACTCTGAACTCTTAAGCAGTTTGACTCTGAACACTTAAGTGGTTTGACTCCGAACACTTAAGTGATTTGACTCTGAACTCTTAAGTATTTCGACTCCGAACTCGTATGAAGTTCGACTCCGAACTCTTATGAAGTTCAACTCCAAAATTTTACTAGTTTGAATTTGAACTTTGCAAGTTCAGATTCGGATCTCTGGTGAAACCAGACTCTGAATTCCTATAAAATAGAATCTGAACATTTCTTAACATAGACTACGAATTTCATTTTTGTTAGACTCTGAACTTTTGACTTGATTACACTCCGAAATGTTGTATAGCTTTTACTTACATACGCTTCATTTCAAAATGATTTCGTGAATTCATTTATAAATGATTTATTATTAAACGATGTCATTCATTCTATTTCTAATTAACCGTTGGTTGAGTTACACGTGTATAGGTCCCTATAAATTTCATGAGAAATATGACCGTTGGAGGAGGGAGCCGACCGTTGGAAATTTGCCTATAAATAAGAGCTCATTTGAAAGAGCTCAACAACAATTTGATCGATCTTGAGACCACACGCTGTTAAGGTGATTTCTAGAGAGAGAGGATTTTCATACCTTTTGCATACTGAACAGCTCGTTCAGATTGCTTTGTGCGACTCCGAATATTGGTGATTACATTCAAGGACTTTCGGGGATAGGAAGTCAGAGGTGCCGACTACCTTGAAGTTCAAGGGCTTCCTTGCTAAGGAAGACAAAGGTTCCAACTACCTTGAAGTTGAGGACTTGCGGGGATAGCATGACAGAGATTACGATCTTTTTATCGAGGGCTTACTCTGGTGTGGGTAAGACATACTTGCTTGAAATTATAAATCAAGGGACCTTTATCCAAGGTTGTTGGATACCCTTCTCTTTGGGTTAAAAGATTCATATCTTGTTACTTGTAGTTTAACTACTTGTTTTTCCACTACATATTGTATTGTAAGTAATGTATAACCTACTTATATTTCCTTACACTTGTACTCTGATTAGTTTAGACTCTATACACTTTAAGGTAGAATCTTATATTGTAAAACTTGGTTCCAATTCTCCAGTTGGTGATTAGAGGTGTTGTGAATTTTCTTAGTTTAACTTTGTTAAACTTAGATTTTTTTTCCTTGTCTAAGGAAATTTTTAAAGTAAACAATTCACCCCCCCCCTCTTGTATTTTGAGCATCTACATCATTATTTCGATCATATAATTGGTATCAAATGAGGTCTCAGAAATACTTATACTCACTTATAGGTTTTCATTGCTCATCTTTTTCTTTGTTCTTCATCCTTGCTTTGAAAGTTTTTTTTCATTCCTAATTGTCATTCCGAACTTTGTCGTTCCGAACTTTATCATTCTGAATTGTCATTCCGAACATTGTGGTTACGAACTTCTTCTACTAACTAGTTTGGTTGCCAAAGTTTGTTTTAAGAATTATAGGAATCAATGTTGGTTCTATTGAAAATATAAACCCTACAAGACCACCAATCTTTGATGGTAATGACTATGAGTACTGGAGAGATCGAATGAAGACTTTTTTTATCAATACTGGAGTGGATAATTTCGTTATTGTTACTGGTTATTATAAAATTTCTGATAAGGAAGTTAGAACTTTCACTAACCAGGAAAAGCAAGAGTATCAACTCAATTATAAGGTACGCAATACTCTACTATGTTCAATGACTAGAAATATATATAGCCAAATTTCTTCTTGTGAAGCAGCTAATTGTATCTGGAAGAAGTTAGAAGTTACACACTTTGGAACTTCTAAAGTGATTGAAACTAGGAGAGATATGCTTAGAGCTGAATACCATGGATTCAATTTTCCTTATAGAGAACCAATCTGTAATGTTCAACAGAGATTTATGACTATAGTCAACAGCTTACAGTCTATGGGAGAAAAAGGGTTAGATGATGAAGCCCTTGTGTATAAGATAATTGATGTTATGCCCAATGAAGAGAATAGCTATAGATGAGAACATGAAGTTCACTCAAATTTCTCATGATGAGTTATTTAGAACTCTTCTCCAACATGAAACAAGAATGAAGAGAGATGCTGACAATAGCAAAAAGATGAATGGGAATGGTACTGTCGCTTTTATAACAACATCAAATCATATGAAAGCTAAGACTCTTCAGATAGTAACCAGATCCAAATCTAAGAAGGTGGTTATTCAATCAGATTCTAGTGAAAGTGAAATCTCAAAAAATGAGTTAGAAAATCTTTCTCGAAGAATGATCAAGATAGTTGGCCAGAGAAATTTCCAATCCAAATATAAGAAAAAGGAAAGGAAATACAGGAAGGATGGAGAAGTTACTTGTTATGAATGCAAGAGAGCTGGACATATTAGACCATATTTCCCTTTGCTAAAAAATAAAGAAAGGAAAGAAAGGAATTCTGAGAGGAATATAAAGAAGTATTACAATACCAAAGCTAAGAAAGTTCTGAAAGAAAATGACACATGGAGTTCCAGTGGTGGTGACTCTTCAGATGAATCTTCTGATTATGAATCTTCAGGACAGATGAATCTTGGTCTTATAGCCAGATTACCCATTAACAATCATTGCTTTATGGGTAAGGTACGAAATGATGAATCTTTGACCAATGTATCTTTAAATTCTAATAATAGTAAGTATTATAACTCTTATGCTGAAGAATCCTCTTCTAATGAAGAAAATAATTCACCTACCTATGAAGAAGTTTCTAGGTTTGTTGAACTTCTAGAGATTGAGAATTCTAAACTCAATAAAAAACATGATAAAGAAAACTCTAGGAATTCTATTCTTACAAAAGAAATATCAGATCTTCCTAAAGATCTTGATAGGAAAAATGATGATTTTATAAATATTTCAAAAAATCTTAAGGAAGTATGTTTTGAGAAGAACAAACTTTCTAAAGAGTTAGAACAAGTAATTTTTAAGAAAAGTGTTTTCGAGCCTAGCTCTAGTTATAAATCTAATGTTTTTGGAGATAAAAACTTGGTTATTAAACTCAAGTCCGAAATTTTCTCCTTAAATAAGTGTTTATCAAACTTTACCCATGGTAAAGAAAATTTTGATAAAATGTATTCTCAAATACGACCTTTAAGAAACAAATCAGGATTTGGTTATACCCATGCAAAACCAATTTTTAGTAACAACTACTTTGTTCCACAAAGTGCTCCATTTTGTACCAAATATCAATGTGGTGGTCATTGGGAAAAGAATTGTTCTTTAAATAAAACCCAATCTCTAGGTTTTCATAAAGCCTATTTTTCTAAGAAAGTGTGGGTTCCTAAATTTTTTTTGTCTGGAAATCTCGGATCCAAGCAAGTTTGGATTCTAAAAGTCACATTCTTTTCTTGTTTTTAGGAAGATAAAGGAAGTACCAACCACAATACATGGTACATGGATAGGGGATGTTCCCGGCACATGACTGGTAACAAATGTTATTTTGAAAAGATTATCAAAACGAAAGGAGGAAAGGTAACATTCGGAGATAATGCTCAAGGAGAAATTGTTGGTATTGGTAATATTGTTCTTCTAGGTAAATTATTGATTTCAAATGTTTTATTTGTTAAGGGTCTTAAGCACAAACTCATTATCATAAGTCAGTTATGTGATGAAGGTTACCTTGTGAATTTTAGGAATGACAAGTACTTAGTACATAATTCCAAGGAAGAATTTATTCTCTCATCCAATAGACAAGAGAATGTTTACACTTTGAACTTAGAAGACCTCAGGAGTCAAGACCTACCTTGCCTAAGTGCAATGGAAGATCATTCATATTTATGGCATAGAATACTAGGACACTATAACCTTATAAATTTATGTAAACTTTCTAAGAAAAACTAATTAAGGATTTACTAGAGCTTATATATGATTCTTCTAAAGTTTGTGATCCTTGTCAATATGGAACGCAATATAAATCTAGTTTGAAATCAATTGGTGAATTGTCAACGACTGATGCATTACAGTTAGTGCACATGGATCTTTTTGGTCCAACACAAACTGGAAGTATTGGAGGCAAATACTATGTATTTCTTCTAGTTGATGATTACACCAGATTTACTTGGGTCTATTTTCTAGCAAATAAGTCTGAAGTTTTTTCTTATTTCAAAAGTTTTAGAGCACAAGTTAAAAATGAGAAAAATATTCCATTGAAAACTATTCATAGTGATCATAGAACAGAATTTCAAAATTCTGATTTTGAAACTTTTTGTAGTAGAAAAGGTATTACTCACAATTTTTCAGCACCTATAACTCCTCAACAAAATGGTGTAGTTGAAATAATAAATAGAATTCTTCAAGAGATAACTAGAACCATGTTGAGTGAATATTCTATAGCTAGAAATTTCTGGGCTGAAGCTGTAAGTACTGCTTGTTATACTATAAATCGAGTTTTGATTAGACCTTTTCTTAATAATACTCCTTATGAGTTATGGAACGGTAAAAAACCAAGACTTTCCTACTTCAAGGTCTTTGGTTGCAAAGTATTAATTCTGAATTCTAAAGATAATCTACATAAATTTTCACCAAAATCTATTGAAGGAATTTTCTTAGGCTACTCTACAACTTCTATGGAATATAGATTTTTCAATAAAAATACTTGTACTATTGAAGAAATAGTGCATCTAAAATTTCATGAGTCTGATCCTTTTGTTTTCAAACCATTACAATCTACATCCTTGGATGTGTTTTCAAAAAATTATTGTTAACATTTGATAGAATATATTTCTCATAAGAAAAATTTTCAAGAAGGTACTTATGAAACATTTACCCCAGAATACTTTCTACCCTATGTTGACGAACAGGTTTTACAAAACCCAAATCAGGTGTTTCTTAAGAATCGTCCCTTTGATAGCATCATTGGTGATGTAAATCAACCTATAATGACTAGAAGTTCCTTAATAAATAAAGTAGAACATCTAGAATTTATTTCCCAATTAGAACCAAAAAGAAATGATGAATCTTTAGGTGATGATGATTGGATCAAAGCCATACAAGATGAACTGAATGAATTTAAGAGGAATAAAGTTTGGACCTTGGTTGAAAGACCTAAGGAAACTTCTTTCATTGGGGTAAAATGGGTCTTCAGAAACAAGTGTGATGAAAATGGAGTCATAGTAAGGAACAAATCTAGACTTGTTGTTAAAGGCTATAATTAGCAAGAGGGAATAGACTATGAAGAAACCTATGCTCCATTAGCTAGAATTGAATCTATTCGTATTCTACTTTCCTTTGCAGCATTATTTAATTTTAAACTTTTTCAAATGGATGTGAAATGTGTCTTTCTTAACGATTTTGTTCAAGAGGAATTTTTTGTTGAATGACCTCCTCTCTTTGAAGATACGAAACATCCTGATCATGTTTTTAGACTTACCAAAGCTTTGTACGGTCTTAAACAAGCCCCACGAGCCTGGTATGATAGACTCACATGATTTTTTCTTCAAAATAACTATGTTAAGGGAATGCAGATCCAACCCTTTTTATAAAGAAAGATAAGAAAAATGTTTTGATTGTTCAAATTTATGTTGATGACATCATATTTGGTTCAACTCAGCAATATTTAACTGATTATTTTGCAAGTCTAAGGAAATATGAGTTTGAAATAAGTATGATGGGTGAGTTAACTTTTTTCCTTGGTTTTCAAATTTCTCAAAAAACAGAAGGAACCTATATATCTCAACATAATTATATTAAAGATCTTCTCAAAAAGTATGGTTATGACAACACTAAGAGTATAAGTACTCCAATCAGTACCTAAAACTCTTTAGATATTGATGAAGCTGGGAAACTAGTAGATTAAACGTCTTTTAAAGGTATGATAGGAAGTCTACTTTACTTAACAGCTAGTCAACCAGACCTAATGTTTTCAGTATGCTTATGTGCAAGATATCAATCCAATCCTAAGGAATCTCACTTAAAGGCGGTAAAAAGAACATTTCGCTACCTAAAGGGAACCATGGATCTAGGATTATTTTATACTTCTGGAAATGATTTTATTCTAAAAAGCTTTTCGGATGCTGAATTTGGTGGATGTAGAATGGATAAAAAGAGTACATTCGGAACTTGTCACTTCTTATGAGATTTATTAGTCTCTTGGTCCTGAAAGAATCAACATTCTGTAGCACTCTCCACTACTGAAGATGAATATGTAGCAGCTGGAAGTTGTTGTGCTCAAGTGTTGTGGATGCAACACACACTCACCGATTATGGCCTAAGTTTTACTAAGACTCAAATTTTGTGTGATAACACAAGTTCCATTGCCCTATATAAAAACCCTGCACATCACTCTCGTGAAAAACACATAGACATTAGGCATCACTTTCTTAGGGATCACACACTAAAAGGAGAATTTATTCTTCAGTTTATTGGAATGCAAGATCAACTTGCTGATATTTTCACAAAATAATTACCCTCTGATAGATTTGAATACATTAAACAAAAGTTATGAATGATAACTGTAAGGTAATCATTCTTCATTAACTTCTTGTTCAACAGTTCTCCTAACAATAATAAACTCCTTCTCATAGGGGGAGTACATTTGATTATTAGTGTAATTAAAATTTTTGTAATCCGTTTTTTTGTGTAACTAATTTTTCGTAGTTAGTTTTTCAAACTTTTCGGAACTGAAGTTTCTGGAATGGAATCTGAAACTAAAATTTCCAGAATGGGAATTTCCAGAACTGAAATTTTCAGGATTGAAATTCTCGGGATGAGAAATTTTGGAATGGAAATCTTCATACTGAAAACTTCCGGAATGGAATTTTCGTAACGATATTTTCGTACTAGAACTTTCGTAATGAGTTTTTTTAAAAAAAAATTAGAAAAATATTATAATTACGAACAATGTTTCTAGCCAATACAAAAGCTATGATTTCCTTACTTAGAGTTTCATAATCAAATTTTTCTTTCTGGTATATTCCTTGTTTTTAAAAATTTCGGATTCTAGTTTTTTTCCTTCAAATCCGAATGTTTTCTTTAAAAAAACCACAAAAGATCAGAGTCAAGTTTTCCTTGCAGGATTATTTTCAACTGTCAGATGAGATAAAAGCTTTTTGAACCATTGGATGGTTTTTTGGAAGACCAAAGGTCACATCCATCACCTATATAAAGGGGACCCCGAGACTCGTCCCACATCGTTTTTTCAAGATTTTGCGTCTCGAAGCCCTGCTGCACTTCTTAAGGCTGGTTCTTGAACTTTGCAAATCCATTCCGAATCTTTCAGATTTCTTCACTCCGAATGTTTGTAGAAGCAACATCTCAAGATATGCCAACTGTGAAACCAATCTATAAGTGGTTAGTCTTCAGGGAAAGGTTAGTTCATCCGGATTCTTATAATCTTGATTCCCTTATAACCAAGAATATAAAGGTGAATGGATGGGAAGATGTCTGCGTAGCAAAGTCAGATAAACAGGATCCGGTTTATACTGATTTGCTGACCGAGTTCTATGAGTCTGTTTCCTTCCAGAAGGAAGATGGCAGAGAATAGTATTATTTCAAGTCTTATGGGAAGACTTATAAGCTATCTTACACCAAGGCCGTGAGATTGGTTGGTTTATCCAATGAAGGAGAAGCTGAATTCTTCTCTCACAAACTTCCCGATGTGAAAGGAAGTTTTAATAAGGAGAAGGCACTAAAGTGTCTTGTTCTTAAGGATGATTCAACTATCAAGATTTCTCTTCTCACTCCGAACAATAGAATCCTTCAGCTTTGGGTGCAAGGCTTTCTGGTTCCAAGAAGAGGTGATAAATAAAATTTGAAGAAGAGTGATATCTATGTCTTATATTTCTTGATAAATCTAAGAAAGATAAATTTGATGAGGCATGTCTTGGTTATGATCAAGAACATCAAATAAGGCAATTTGAGAGCTCAGATTATCATGTTTCCTACCTTACTATCTAAGCTGATAGTTTGATTCTTAGAATCTTTCAAGGTCGCTTGCAAATCAAAAGTTCTTAATTTCAAGCTTATGCTAGTCAGTGATGATACCCTCAAGAGGATGAAGATGGGTTTTTCCAGTGAATCCAGAGAATTTTACCCTCTGTCTGTGGAAGAGGTTGAGACTACTTAGAAAAAAAACCAGAATCTGGAACCATCCAAAAAGAAAAGGAGGAAGAGAAAGGTTAAGGAAGTGGTTGCTGATGAAGAAAATACTCAAGCTAAGGAAACTCAGTCTGCTCCTCCCAAGACGAAGAAGCAGAAAACATATACAGATAAAGTGGCAGCCAAGTGGAGGGAAGACAAAGAGAAGAGGAAGGAAGGGGATCCACAATTTTGATTGGACCCTGCAGAGGCTAAGGATTTAAAGGAAAGAGATTCGGAAGAGCTAGAGAAACAAGAAAAAGAAAAGAAGATGAAAAAGAAGATGTTTGAAGCCGAAGTAGTGCAATATTTTCTGAATGCTATAGATTTGGCTTCCGGAATGCTTCCCGTTCTGGGAACTTTTGGTGCTAAACCTTCTTTACCAGAAACTCCAGCCAAGAATTATGTCACTCCGGATAGATCCAAGGGTAAAGAAATAGTTGAAGAAGCTGAGAAATAAGTTGCTGAAGAAGTAGAGGAAGAAGTTGAAGAAGAAGAAGAAGAAGAAGAGGAAAGTGAATATTTGGATACCTTGATCAAGCAAGTACAGGACTACAAAGATAAGACTGAATCCGCAAAGTTAGTATCTCCAGGAAAGGAAGATTAGGAATCTAGTAAGAATGATGATAAGAAACAGCAAGAAGAAAAAGAATAAAATGTCTTGTATGATGAGGAATAATCCTATGAGAGGAATTTCCTTTAGGAAGGACAATAAAAACAGAAACCAGATGAAGACTAGATTATCCAAGTGTCTGAATCCGAGGAAGTATCCCTTAACAAAGAACCTATTCCATGAGATGATAAGGGGAAGAAAACTCTCATGGAGACACCTATAAAATATGTCATCAGAAAGAAAGAGGTTGGTGGTATCTCTAGAAGAAAGATGGTGCAAGTTGAAGAAGAGAAGTCTCAAAGAGAAGTTTATGATTCGGAATCATCATCTCATGGGCATGATTTTGTGGTTCAATCTCTAAAGAAGTTGGTGGAAACCATTCCGATTTTTCCAACAATAGATTCCAGATGCCAGACGCTGCAACAAAGTATGAATCATAAATTGGATTCTTTATCCATGGCCATGGATAAGTTTGTGAAGTTGGAAGATGAACAGAAAAGTTTTCTTATCGATTATGATGTGCATAGAAAGTCCTGCAGTAAGGTAACAAAGTAGTCTAAGAGAGTTGATGAAGATTTAGTTCAGTTTTAGATTTTTCAGGCTGAAGTTCAAAATGCTTTTGAAATGGAGGATAAAAAGGTTAATGAGATTTATGAAAAGCTAACCCAAGAGAAAAATTCTCAGAATCAACGGGTCAGGGACCTAAATGGGAAGCTTAACTCAGTGTCTCAGAATTGGAAAAGTGAAAGAGATTTCCGGATTGAGTTTCAGCAGAAGTTGTAAAAACTAGATGAGATAATAAAGCTGTAGAAAGAATCCTTGGAGGCTCAGGAAGAAGCTTTAAAAGTTCAAAAAGAAATGGTAAAAGCCTTGTAGAGGCAAGGTGCGGAAGACAAAAGAGACTTGAAGAAACTAAAAACCTTGTTAAAGAAGCTCATCTTGAAGGAAAAGGAAGACAAATGAACCCACTCCGATCTTTTTTTTGTAATTGTATTTCTTTGTAAAATTTTCCAACTCTAATGAAATTATTATTTGGTTGGTTGTATCTTGTCATATACTAATGTTTCAGGTACCATATTTTTTTCTATTCCCTTCAATTATTTTTGAAAATCACAAAGGGGGACAAGGAAAAATAACTACTCCTAAGGAGGATAAATGAAAATTTTCTAAGAGAAATATTCTTAAAGAAAGGGGGAGTTTCCCACTACGAAGTTTTTCATTCTTACAATAATGAAAACTCCACTCCGGAAACTCAGAATATAATCCTTAGAGTTTCAATGCCTAAGGGCGAGTTAGTTGAATTCATTTTCATCCATGAATAAAGGGAGATAAGATTTAATTTCAAAGTCTAATGAAATTTTTTCCAAAATCCTTATATGCTTTTTTGAAAGGATGTTTGTGATTTCCAAAAAGGGGGATATTTTTTAGTCGATAAGGTTTTCCTTATGAATTTTCCATTACTTTTTGTTTTGAAAATAACAAACACCTTATACTTAAGAAAATATAAATTTTACCTCCATAAGGAAAATTTACTTCTTTAAGGAAAGTCACCCTAACCTTGATTTTCTTATACATAGAAATATTTTTCATTAGTACAAAAAACCAGATTCATACCCAAAATCCCAGAAGTCAATTAATGTAAAGTTTTAGAGCATTCTGTTTTTAGGATCCGAATTCTGGATGAGAACTGTAATGAAGTTCCAATCCAAATTCTAGACTCTAAACTTTCATGAGTTTGACTCCAAACTCTTAAGCAGTTCAACTCTGAACTCTTAAGCAGTTCGACTCCGAACTCTTAAGCAGTTCGACTCTAAACTCTTATAAAGTTCAACTCTGAACTCTTAATCAGTTCGACTCCGAACACTTAAGTGGTTCGACTCCGAACACTTAAGTGGTTCGACTCCGAACTCTTAAGTAGTTCGACTCTGAACTCTTATGAAGTTCGACTCCAAACTCTTAATCAGTTCGACTCAGAACACTTAAGTGGTTCAACTCCGAATGATTAAGTGGTTGAACTCCGAACTCTTAAGTAGTTCGACTCCAAACTCGTATGAATTTCGACTCCGAACTCTTATGAAGTTCGACTCTGGACTTTTACTAGTTCGAATTCGAACTCTGCAAGTTCAGATTCCGATCTCTGGTGAAACCAGACTCTGAATTCCTATAAAACAGAATCCAAACATTTCTTAAAATAGACTATGAATTTCATTTTGGTTAGACTCCTAACTTTTTACTTGCTTACACTCCAAAATGTTGTATAGAATTCAATTACATATGCTTCATTTCAAAATGATGTCGTGCATTCAGTTATACATGATTTATTATTAAACGATGTCGTTCATTCTGTTTCTAATTAACCGTTGGTTGAGTTACACGTGTAAAAGTCCCCTCGAATTTCATGGGAAATATGACCGTTAGAGGAGGGACCCGACCGTTGGAAATTTTCATATAAATAGAAGCTCATTTGAAAGAGCTCAACAACAAGTTGATCGATCTAAGGACCACACGTTGTTAAGGTGATTTCTAGAGAGAGAATATTTTCATGCCTTGTGCGTACTGAACCGCTCGTTCGGATTTCTTTGTGCGACTCCGATTGTTGGTGATTACATTTGAGGACTTCCGGGAATAGGAAGATAGAGGTTCTGACTACCTTGAAGTTCGAGGGCTTCCTTGCTGAGGAAGACAGATGTTCCAACTACCTTGAAGTTGAGGACTTATGGGGATAGCAAGACAGAGATTCTGATCTTCATATCGAGGGCTTACTCTTGTGTGGGTAAGACATAATTTCTTGAATGTATAAATCAAGGGACCTTTATCCAAGGTTGTTGGATACCCTTCTCTTTGGGTTAAAAGATTCATATCTTGTTACTTGTAGTTTTACTACTTGTTTTTCCGCTCCATATTGTATTGTAAGGAAAGTATAACCTACTTATATTTCCTTACACTTGTACTCTTATTAGTTTAGATTCTATACAATTTAAGCTAGAATCTTATATTTTAAACCTTGGTTCCAATAATCCAGTTTGTGATTAGAGGTGTTGTGAATTTTCTTAGTTTAACTTTGTTAAGCTTAGATTTTTTTCCTTACCTAATGAAATTTTTAAAGTGAACAATTCACCCCCCCCCCCCCTCTAGTATTTTGAGCATCTACATCATTATTTATATCCTAAAAATAATCAATGTAACTGTTTGTATTTAGTCAAACTAATATACAAATTAATATAATATTCATAAACACACTTCCATTCCCCTTATAAATACCACCCATCACCTCCCCTTCCTCTTGCATCTTCTAATATTTTCATCCTAAAAATATTATATCCAAATATCTTCTCAATATTCTCCTAATATTGATAGCCTATGTTTTCCCCAATATAATAAATCCATGATTATTGACACTTTTGTTGAAGAGTTTTTATTCAAGAGGTAAAATTCATAAAATACTTGTACTAAATTATTTTTTTATTCTAACATATACTCACCTCCAAAATAAAATATGGAATAATTAATATGATATCATAAATATAACATAATTTTACTTTAATTATTTCATATCTACAATCCATCTATTTCTCTTATCTTCTCATTCTAAAAATGGATCCTCTTTACATGTTATGTCAATTCACCACCTCTGTGTATGATTAAATTTTGATTCAAATTTTATTCTATTATGGCAGCATTAAATTAAATTATAATTTTTTTAAAATAATTCGATCTTTATATTATATATTTTTTACATTGTAGAAATAATATATGACCATAATATTTTATAGAATGATATTGGTTCATGATGGTTGGTAAACCTGCCAAATTAAATGAACTATATGGCTATAATGTTTTTACTAAATGAATTTTCCATATGTTGAAACACATATGGGTATTTTGAACTATTAAAATATATTAAATTAAACTACTATCATTTAATTTTACATATAGATATTTAATCCCATTTTAGAAGTATCTACATATTTATTCTCTACTGATTCAAACCTTGAACCAAAAACCGAATGCCCCTAGAATAGTGAAATTAAATATAATATATCATTAAAATTTTTATAAATAAACAGAATATAATTATTTTATATATAATATAGAGGTATTTTTTTTAAATCAGTAATTAATGTAGAAAATTGGCAGTTTTGGATATAAAGTTTATGCAAAGAACAATTCTGGAACAAAATTTGACTGATCTCTCTTTAACAACCCTATTTTCTTTGGGTTATACATTCTCCCCATTTATCACAATTTACCTCAATAAATTTTTCATTTAGTTCTTCTATAATATGTATATACTTCCCCAATAAATATTTTTATTTTCATTCACTCATCTTTAATGAGGATATAATAGATTTAAAGGCTCTCAACTCAATTATATTAGTTAAGAAAACATTATTAAAGGAAAAAATACTCCATATTTCCTTATTTCAAGTATTAATTCATAATATCTTTTAATACAAAAATTATTTCTAAAATTTACCTTTTATATTGAAATTCATTTTTTCATTTTTAGGTTTATGGAAAATAATATGATCTCTACATTTTTAAGGACGCTTTTCCATTTCCCTAAAACCCCATTGAAGAGGTATATATCCAAATATACTTATAAACTCTTTTTCACATCATCACATCCATTGGAAATAATATTTCATGAACCAATACTATTTTTCATCAATTAATATCCACAGATATTTTAATATCTAATTTTATGGAAACCAATATTATATGACATCTTCTTATGTTGTAGGGTATAATTTAAAAAATTATTTCCTTCCATGGGAAATTTTTTGATTATTCATTATTTTTAATTCCATTTGTGCTAAAAATATACATGTACCTATTATGATAAGTGTGAATTGATAGAACTACAATTCATTGGATAACTTTTATGTGTTCTAGGATGATATATAAGGGATTTGGGAGAAAAATAAATCCACTATTGGACTCTATCGACCATGTGATGTATCTATGGTAGTTAACATTAACTTACTATTGTATAATGTTTCATTTTGATTTTCTATTCCTATATATAAATTATCTTATAATTCTGTTTTCCTTATGTAGTTATCATATACGATTATTAATATTATCATGTTATTATTTATAACTCACTAGATATACTCCATTATCATTTTTCCCTTACTGGTATTTTTGTCTCAACCCATGTTTTATGTATTCCCTAGGTTTTCCAATATGGTATTAGGAGAACAAATGTATTTAAAAACAAATAATATATAATAAAACAAAAATGTTTTATTTTAATTTAATTTTTCAATTATATATAACTATTCTCCAAATGAATGTATGCATCTCAATCCTTTATTTTTTATTTTATTATATAGTTATGTAAATAATCTAGAAATAATATTAATAAAAGGATTAGATTACTATATCATCCAAAATTAAGGATTCATAAACTAGTTATTTGTATTTCTAAGCCTAAATTGTGGTTAAGGTATAGGTTTGTTGTAATGCAAAAAATCATATTTTCTTCAAATGAATCAGGAGTGTAATTAAAACAATAATTTTTAATGACATATATATTTGGTAAAATGGAATAAATGGGTGTAGGATAATGTTTAGTTTTAGAATATACCATGCCTAGTCTCTCATGTATTTTATTTCATATTTATTACTGTAATTTTTTATAATAAAATGGTTAAAAATATGGATTCCTTATGCCTTTGGAATATTATACAAGTTAATAAACTAGATAAACATAAACCAATATATATTTATTTAATTATTCATATTTGGATACAAAATCCAATTGATACTCTATTATTTCATAAGATACGTTGTGTAAATACATAATAAGAAAAGGGTGAGATATAAATCCCATTTATGGAGTAATTTGATAATCCATGATGATAATGTAAAACGTTTGATCAAAGATGAATATCTTGATATGATAAGAAAATTGATCAAAATAATGAGAATGCATAAAAATATATATAATATGATAATAATATGAAATCATGAATTTGTAAAGATATTATAAAACATGACATCATACACAGAAGTCATTAATCTCATATATGAATGCATAATACAATGTTATAGTCTAACATACTGTGAACAATATACAGTATCACATGTGACTAATGCAGTGACTCTGAATATAAATGTATTATTTTTTGATATTATATGGAATATTTTTTTGACCAGGCACTAAGACAGTGGGATATTTTTTGGACTAGGGATCCCAAAATAAATGTTTGAAGTATATAAATTAAAGAAATATCATGTTTATGTGTTTTTTTCCAAAAAAAGTGGAATAACTATTGAATGGGGGTTGATATTAGAAATATGAGGGAACATCAGAGATTAGAATGTGAATTTTATCAAAGTTGTGAACATACCTTTTTTTATGTGAGGAATTTGTTAAATATCATTATGATCATAGAATGTGAAAAATAATTAATGAAATTTTTATTTTCTTTTCATTGATGCAGATACCCTGATTCTCTATAAAATACAATGTTGTATCCCAATTGATGTGTTAGCTTTATATCCATGTGTTGTTTGGAGAATGTCATAGAGCCATTCAATGAGGTTTCATTTAAAAATTAGTACAAGATCAATTATGTAAAATCATTATGTAATGAAATAAGATGATCTCACTAATGAAAATGATATTGCTTAATTCTTCATTAGTGATTGATCCAATTAAAGGTATGATGTCGATTTAATTGGATTTTAACTCATTTTATTATTTCATAGATGAACATGAATTAAACTAACAATGTATTTACTCATGGATTAATATTATTATGGAATGGGTTTACCTCAAATGATTTATTGTGAGAATTTTTAATTCTCATATGGGTTTTATTTATTTATTCTAATGAAAATAGATTGAATCAAACTAAAATTGGTTGAGGTCCATTCATATTTTGTGTCATTCATGGTTTTCTCCAATAATTCTATTTTTGTTCATCCCTAGGGTTATATTTTACTGGTTGTTCGATGGATTACATCCAAATACAAAATTACAAAAAAGATTCATGGCACACTGCTTATAAATCATAGATTCAAAGATGATATGGAAGGTGGATCTAAGGAAGATTAATGTTAGAAGAGGATCAGATCTAATTGTTAATATATGTGTTTGGGCTGTGTGTGAGATAGTGACAAGAACCAAGGATGACTTATTGCCCTATAAATCGAATACTAGATCTGGATGAGCAGTGATATCAAGTCTTGATATGAGTAGATATGTTCTTATCTTCCTGATTCATAGATAGATTTAGCTCTATAGGAGTCGTTGAACAATGAAGGATGGTTGGTGGATTCTATAAAATCCTAATCTACATTGAATGTCTTTCTGAAACACATACATATTGGTACCCCTAGTGTAGTAGATAGGGTTTTTGCATAGTGTTTAATGTCACACCAACATGTGACCTCTACACAAGGAATGTGGCTCATCCTGGAATCCTGATGTGTACTTTGAAGGGTATAGAGACACATATAGGAGTACACAACCACATACATGCAATGTAATTTCACACAGACATGGAAATTATATATTTACAATATTCTAGCCACTTATTGGAACATGTTCTATGTACATTCGAATGGATATGTCACGAACCGTCCTCGGGGCCTGTGTCGTGACTACCCCAAGCCCGCCTTCCATAGGCCAGGGGCTGGTGATTGGCACCAAGGCATGATTCCCGATAAAAAGGGAAGGCATTGCCTTTGTATAAAGTGAAAAAAACACACAAATTAAGCAAGCGGAAGTAAACACTAAGTAAAAATTGGGTACAATAGTAAGTGCGGAAAAGTAAGTGGGCCATAATACAAACCCAAACTGAAAGTAAAGTACAACTGAAAAAGGGAGTACAGCAACTGAAAAGTAAAGCCACAAAATTGATCCGTCCACTGAAAGTCCCACCTGAAGGGTGGGTACAGATAGCCTCCACAGCTCCTCAGTCCAGCCGTCCGCTCCAAGTATGACCCGCCCAGTGGTCCACCTCCAGGTACCAACCTACTCCGCAAGCCTCAACCACGATCAGCACTGTCCATCGTCTGCAACCAACACAACATAGTGCGGGCATAGCCCATGCAGGAGTGAGTATAAGGTACTCAGTAGGGACCCCGAGACCCCCAAAGGTCTCCCAGAATCCACAAAGGATAATCCACAAAGGAAAGATACAATCACGAAGTAACATTTGACACCACTTAGGTATATGACCATACATATACTTAAGTCATCAATTCCAATTCGGCTCCAACATCTGAGCCCAATTTCGATCACATCCACACAGGATAGCATAACACAATCCACAGAGGAAAGCAAGTCAATCATATCGAAGATAATGATTGAAAGTCAAGATTCATCTCACACAGGTATACTTCTTCGTAAGACGATAGAGATGATCATATGTAGCCACTGATTCATCTAAGCCGTCGGACCCACACAGGATCGTTAGGTACTAACCCCCGCAATGACCCACAAAGGATCGATAGGTACTAACCCCCGCAATGACCAACAAAGGATCGATAGGTACTAACCCCCGCAATGACCCACACAGGATCTGACCCACACAAGATCGGTAGGCGCTGGTCCACACAGGACCGTTGAGCGCTGACCCACATAGGATCGGATTCACACAGGATTGGTAACTCTAATCCACGTAGGATCGCTGAGTGTTGTAGTCGTCGCCGTCGAATCCACGGAGGATTTCTGCATAGTCTTCATCGTCGTCGCAGTCATAGCCAGCTCTAAGGTTCCTGCACACACCAAGCTCGTTCGGGAGGGTCCGCTCCACGAGTCGAGGGGCTGATACATCAACTGACACGTAGTCTGGAGTTGATGTATCCAAAATTTCCGTATCGTCAACAGGAACTCAACTTCATAGATGGTGCGTCAATCGGATGCCCGGTCTGAGAGTTATTGGCTTTTTCGTCCCAGGGGCCCGGTTGGTTTTTAAGTCTAAACCAACTCGACCGTACTCCATCTGCATCCAAACCTCGAGCGGAGTAATCCAAAAGGTTTATCTCACCAAGAGGAATCTAACAAAGTCGACGGCATGTCAATCGGACGTCCGGAGCTCAAGTTATAAGTGTTTCCGCTTCGAGGGCCCAGTTGGTTTCGTGTACGAACCAACCCGGACGAAACCAAAGTTCTCCGAAACCTTGAGTGTAATATACCGAAACGACTGTCTCGATCAAAGGATCGCATCGCAGCTAACAGTGCATCGATCGGAGGTACGCACCCCAAGTTATGGGAATAAGACCGAAAGATGTCCGGGAGTAGGGGGTTCAGGCCCAGTCTGACCCGGCCCGATACCCCTTGGGTTGGCCCAAACCAGGTCGACCCATCCCGGGTCCGGGTCTGGCCCACTTGGGCGTGGCCTGGCCCGGCTGGTGCGGCCCGGCCTGGTGCCAAGTGACTCAGCCGTAACGGCCGAGCGATGGGGGGGGGCCTGCCCCCCGCGTTGTGAAACTACGGCCCCCATGCGGGGGGCCCCTCCTACTGGCCAGCCGGGGGTTACGACCCCCGACACTTCTCTCTGACTGGCCGGCCCGCACCGGCCATCTTGCTGCTGCTGCAACGGGACTGGGGCGGTCCCATCCCCCTGCTCCGACGCCGGCGGCCGGAAACCGGTCGTCGTTCCCTGCTCCGCCGCGGCCTATGGTCGCGGCCTTGATCCATCCGGTGCGGCACGATGGCGCCGCGCCCCTCCGCCACAGCCCTGCTCCGGCCACGGTGCCTTTGTGGTTCTACGGCACGGCGTGACGACGCCGTAACTTGTTAGTCTTCAACGGCGTGGCGCGATGGCGCCGCGCTTCTTCACCCAAACTCATAGCTTCCGCGTGGTGCAACGGCACCACGCCGCCTTACACATGCCGCAACAAAACCAAACAACCAAGGGGGAGGAGGGTCGGCTGTGTTCATGCGGTCTGACTTCCTCCCATTATTGCAATAACAGGTGGCCCAGATAAGACGATAAATCAGTGATGAAATTAATCAGGAACAAAAAGCAATAATCCCCCTACCTCAAGCGTAGTCGTCGAACGAGGTATGTTCCGGAAAGGGACGTCGCAGAATTGATCGTCGCGGAAGAAGGTTCTGTACATGTTGACGGAGATCGTTCGAGGAGGAACGGTTTCTCCCTTCCTTTGACGCGGGAAAGAGGAACAAAAGGATGAGTGGCGGGTCGTCGATCTCCGAGGAAGGCGTCTCTCACCATCGTCTGTCGTCGGAGGTCGGTGTTCTTTGTGTTCTTCGTCGAGGAAGAAGAACTTCAAGAACTTGAGCAAATTCTCCCAAGCCTTCACGCACAACGAAAACCCCTTAATAAAAAAATACTTTTATTATTTTATTAACACACAATCCAACCTCTTAGAAATTCAAAAATTGAAACAACCAATTAATTGAATTAATTGAATCGTTTAAACCGCCAAATTAAAAGAGGCGTTTCATACTAAGTTTAAACGCAAGAGTTGACTTCCAATTAAAGGGGGGTTCGGGTGCGTTACCTTATTAAAGGAGGGGGTTTAGGAAGAAAATAAACAGTAGGACTCATGTGGGCCCTACCTCACAAATATCCTACCTAGTGGGTAGGATATTGTGGGTCCCACTTTATCCACATAGTTTAGGTTAAACAAAATAAAATAAAATTGGTTGCACCACTTTAATTTTATTCTTTTACTTAACCCAAAAATTTAAAAACCACACCCGAGCAAACGCAACTCCAGAAAAGGTGTTTCTAAGAAATTACTAGCGTTGTGATTCCATTGGTGCCCTCAGAATTTGATTCTGAGCACCTGTTTAAAAGTTAGGAAAACCCGCTCATTCGTTCACTGAACGTACCCAAGCTAAACTTTGGGAAATGACTCCGGGCACACGGGGCCTCGGAATCAGGTTCCGTCCGAAATAGCGTTCTTGTAAAATCCCAATGAAAATTAAGAAAAAAATTTCCCTTGAATTTTACTGGTCTTTACATTACTCCCACCTCAGGGCTATACGTCCCCTTAAAGATACATCATAAACTAGGTGAACAAAAGTGGGTACTGAGCATGCATCTGAGCCTCCCGCTCCCAAGTATTCTCCTGGAGGTTCCCGTGCTGCCATCTGATGCACACCATAGGAATCGACTGTCCACATAGGACCCGCTCATATCGATCCCCAATCTCTACCAGGACCTCCGCAAAAGTTGTCCCATCATCAATGTCCAGCTCCCCATGGTCAATGGTATGTGTCAGGTTGTGCACGTATCTCCTCATCTGAGATACGTGGAAGACGTCGTGCACCCGATGCAACTGAGGTGGTACAGCCAGGCAATAAGCCACCTCGCCAATCCTGCTGAGGACCTGGAATAGTCTGATGAAGTGTGGAGACAACTTTCCGCCTCGGCCGAATCTCTGTAATCCACGTCGAGGTGAGACCCGCAAGAAGACGTGGTCGCCATCCTCGAACTCTAGTGGCCTCCGCCTCCTGTCAGCATAAGACTTCTGCTGGCTCTGAGCTGTCCTCATCCGCTCCTGGATGACCTCGACCTTCTCTATCGTGTCCTGGACCATCTCTGGTCCCACAAGTGCTGACTCCCTAGGGTTTTTCCAACATAGCAGTGATATGCAAGGTCGGCCGTACAACGCCTCGTATGGTTCCATCCCGATGGTGGAGTGGTAGCTGTTGTTGTACGCGAACTCCACCAAGGGTAGGTGGTCCTCCCAGCTGCGACCCAAGTCAATGACACATGTGCGGAGCATGTCCTCAAGAGTCTGAATGGTCCTCTCCGTCTGACCATCTGTCTGGGGGTGAAAGGCAGTGCTCAGACGTAGTTGCGTCCCAAATACCTCCTACAACCCCTTCCAAATCCGGGAATTAAAGCGAGCATCTCGATCGGAGACGATAGATGATGGCACACCATGAATCCGTACAATCTCCTGAACGTAGAGACGTCCCACGCTCTCCACTAAGCCCTGCTCTCTGATAGGTAATAAGTGAGCCGACTTGGTGAGTCGTTCGACAATCACCCAAATGGAGTCGTGACCTATGGAAGTGTGTAGATGTCCAGTCACGAAGTCCATAGATATGCCATCCCACTTCCACTCTGGGACCTCCAAGGGCTGTACCAAGCCTGCTGGTACCTGGTGATCTGCCTTCACCTGCTGGAGGTGAGGCATCGAGAAATGAACTCTTCCATAGCCTTCTTCATTCCCGGTCACCAGTGCTATCGTCTGAGATCTTGGTACATATTTTCCACTCCAGGATGTACCGCCAAAGGGGAAGTGTGAAACTCTCTCAGCACCTCCTCTCGTAAAGCAACTGGTACCAATGTACGTCCTCTGAAAAGGACATCGTTCTCTCCTCCTAAAGAGAAACCATCAGGTGCCTATCCTGAGGATATATGTGCATGTCGCGTCTCACAGTCGGCATCCCCACGTTGTGCCTCTCTGAACCGCTACAGTAGTGGAGGAGTGACTGTGAGTGACTGAAAAAGTCTGCTCCATCTCTATCCACGAAGGATATCTACAAAGCGGCTAGCTACTCTGTCGCCTCCCCAAGTAGCTGGATGCCCATCCTCCTGCTGAGAGAATTGGCTACTATGTTCCCCTTCCCAGGAGTATAGACTATCTCAAAATCATAGTCCTGGAGAAACTCGAGCCATCGTCGTTATCTCAGGTTCAGGTCCTTCTGCGAGAAGATGTACCTGAGACTCTGATGGTTAGAATAGACTGTAAAGAGCTCTCCCATTAGATAGTGTCGCCACATCCTCAGAGTGAAGACCACTGCTGCTAACTCCAGGTAATGGGTAGCGTAGTTCTTCTCATGATAACTCAACTGTTGTGATCCATAGGCGATCACAGCCCGCTCCTGCATCAGGACACATCCGAGTCCGGTCCCTGATGCATCGTAGTAAACTATGTACCCAACTCCCTCCTCCGGTAGCCTCAAGATAGGCGTGCTGGTCAATCTCTGTCTTATCTCCTGGAAGGTCTACTAACATCTTTCTGACCACACAAAGGTTTTACCCTTCTTTTTCAAAGCTGAGAGTGGTGCCGCAACTCTGGAGAAGTTTGGCACAAATCTCTGGTAGTACCCAGCTAGACCCAAGAAACTTCGCACCTCCGTCACGCTCATGGGTGGCTTCCAAGCTAACACTGCCTCGATCTTCACAGGATCCACCACAACTCCCGCCTCAGAGATGACGTGTCCCAAGAAGTGGACCTCGCGTATCCAGAACTAACACTTCAAGAGCTTACCATAAAGCTGGTTCTCTCTGAGTGTGTCCAGTACAACCCGCACGTGGTAGGCGTGCCCCTCCTCAGTCGTTGAGTATATCAAAATGTCGTCGATAAAGACCATGACAAATTGATCGAGGTAAGGCTGAAAGATCCTGTTCATGAGGCCCATGAACACTACTGGAGCATTGGTTACACCAAATGGAATAACCAAGAACTCATAGTGGCCATACCAACATCTGAAGGCCGTCTTCTGCACGTCCTCATCCCGAACTCTGAGCTGATGATAGCCTGACCTGAGGTCTATCTTCGAGAACCACCGTGCTCCCTTGAGCTGATCAAATAGGTCGTCAATCCTTGGTAACAGATACTTGTTCCTCACTATCACCTGGATTAGGCGACGATATTCGACACAATGTCACAAGCTCCTGTCCGCCTTCTTGGCGAACAATATCGGGGAAGCCCAGGGTGAAACACTGGGTCGGATGAATCCCTTGCCCTGCAAGTCCTCCAACTGTAACCATAGCTCTCAAAGCACGGAGGGATCCATACGATATTCTGGGGTGGATATCGGGGTTGTCACGGGGTATAGATCAATATAAATGTCTACCTCTCTATGAGGAGGTAGTCCTAGAATGTCGTCGGGTAAAATGTCCGCATACTAATCCACCACTGGAGGAAAACCAGGACTCCGCATGTCAACTACTCCTAGGATGAGGCTATCCAACTGATGAGTGATGGGTTGTTCTCTCCTCTGTGAGATTCCATCCTGTTCTGCAAAGGCTCCCTTCTCTCCGGTGAAGGTGAACCTGCTCTCGTCAGTGCATACACACCACACCTTGCGCCTAATACAGTCAATATGAGCATGGACTATAGATAACCAATCCATGCCCAAGATGATGTCGTAAGGCCTCGACGCCGCTACAAGAATATCCCGGCTGAAGCTCTCGCCTCCTAGAGTATGCTCACACTGCATGAACCAGTGAGTAATCGTCGAGTCTGCTCCCGTAGGAGTTTCTAGCCATAAGGATCGAGCCAACGGCTCTGTCAGAATCTCTGAGATCCGAACAAGGGCAGCGGCTATAGAAGAATGACTCGCTCCTATGTCTATAAGAATTGCAACAAGGTTGGAATAGACACAAATAGTACCTCGAATCATCTCGGGCGCACCGTGGTCGTAGGCCTCCGCTACCTAGAGATGTGCATGTTTCTGCCTGCCAGCTCCCTATGGTTGAGGTGGACCTCCTATTGGTGGTGGTGGTAGAGCCTCAAAGCGTCGTCCACCACCTACTGCTCGTCCAGCTCCTCTGCCTCATCCGCCTGCTCCCTTTGGACCACCATAGTCGACCCTCTCCCTCTTCCTGGATGGTCCCTCAACCATTTGCTACTCCTCGGCATGGCGGGTCGTGTAGTCACGAGCCATGTGGCCCTGCCCGCCGCATGCGTAGCACTGTCTGCCTCTCGAAATACTGGCTCTGTGCTAAGTGCCCCGCACCTCTAAGATAGTGTCCTGAGGTTGTCCTCCTGAGGGTCTGGTCTGCCTGGACCCATGTGTCATCCGTCGACTGCCAACTGCATAAGACTCTACTACGTGCCTCCCTACAGTAGGTCACGCCGCTGGTGTAGACTCGGCAAGAAAGCTCTCGATGAGAAGGGCTCGCTCCAGCACCCCTGCCAGTGTCGGAATACTGAGGGAGATCAGTGATGCCCTGATCTCATGCCTCAACCCCTGCTCGAAGGTCCGGGCCCAGAAGAATGGGTCCCGTACCATGTCTATCGAATAACGCAAGAGATCGGTAAATCTCACCGAGTACTGGGCGACCATCAAGCTGCCCTACCGCAGCTGTAGAAGCTCCTGGATGCGCACCGCATGGAGGGTGGCTGGGACAAACTTTGAGAAGAAGAGGCTCTCAAAGTCTGTCCAGAGGAGAGATGCCTCGTTGTGTACCTAGAGCATCAAGATCTACCATCTGCCTACTTCCGCTTGTAGGAGACTCGCTGCAAGGATCACCATGAGGTCTGCTGGTGTCCCTACCAACTGGAAAACTCGTACAACCGCCTCCAGACAATCCTCGGATGCCTGAGGGTCTGTCTCCCCACGAAACCTAGGCGGTCGCTGATGCTGAAACTTGTGCAGTGCACTAAGTCGACGTGCATCGTCAGTGGCTGGGGCTGGTAGCATCAGTGGCTCGGCGGGTAAAGGTACCGCCGGTGCCTCTGCTGTCAAAGGGCCCTGTACAGAGGCCTCGTCGCTCGGTGGGCTATCGTCCCGTACAACGCTCAGAACCCTATCTAGCTGCTTTCATGGGTCTATCCTTAAAATAAACAGGTGTGCCATGGTCAAACAGTATACCTGGTGATCTGACACAAAGTAATCACAAAGAAAACTTGTAACACACATGCAATCAATGTTTCTGTTCTTTAAGTCGGAAATCAGATGTCAGGTTCCTGGTGTATGGATACGTCAACCGCTGCACCAACACTGGACTCCCTAGACTGATAACCACACTCAATACTCTTAACACTATTTCTTCACATAGAAAAATATCAGAGTCCTGAGTTCTGCGGTAGAACCAAACTCCTCTGATACCAATTGTCACGACCCGTCCTCGGGGCCCATGTCGTGACTACCCCAAGCCCGCCTTCCATATGTTAGGGGCTGGCGACTAGCACCAAGGCATGATTCCTGATAAAAATGGAAGGCATTTCCTTTGTAAAGTGAACAAACACACAAAGTAAGCAAGCGGAAGTAAACACTAAGTAAAAACTGGGTACAATAGTAAGTGCGGAAAAGTAAGTGGGCCAGAATACAAACCCAAACTGAAAGTAAAGTACAACTGAAAAAGGGAGTACATCAACTGAAAAGTAAAGCTGCAATGTCGAGCCGTCCACTGAAAGTCCCGCCTGAAGAGTGGGTACAGATAGCCTCCATAGCTCCTTGGTCCAGCCGTCCGCTCCGAGTACGTCCCGCCCAGTGGTCCACCTCCAGGTACCGACCTGCTCCGCAAGCCTCAACCATGATCAGAGCTGTCCGTCGTCTGTAACCTACACAATGTAGTGCAGGCATAGCCCGTGTAGGGGTGAGTATAAGCTACTTAGTAGGTACCCCGAGACCCCCGAAGCTCTCCCAAAATCCACAAAGGATAATCCACAAAGGAAAGATACAATCATGAAGTAACATCCGACACCACGTAGGTATATTCCCATACATATACCTAAGTCATCAATTCCAGTTTGGCTCCAACATCCGAGCCCAAGTTCGATCATGTCCACAAAGGATAGCACAACACAATCCACATAGGAAAGCAATTCAATCATATCGAAGATAATGATTGAAAGTCAAGATTCAGCTCACACAGGTACACTTCTTCGTAAGACGATAGAGATGATCAGATGTCGCCACTGATTCATCTAAGTCATCGGACCCACACAGGATCGTTAGGTACTAACCCCCCACAATGACCCACAAAGTATCAATAGGTACTAACCCCCGCAATGACCCACAAAGGATCGATAGGTACTAACCCCCGCAATGACCCACACAGGATCTGACCCACACAGGATCGGTAGGCGCTGGCCCACACAAGATCGCTAAGCGCTGACCCACATAGGATCGGACCCACACAAGATTGGTAGCACTGATCCACGTAGTATCGCTGAGTGTTGTAGTCGTCATCATCGAATCAACGGAGGATTTCTGCACAGTCGTCATCATCGTCGCAGTCGCAACCAGCTTTAGGGTTCCCGCACAAAGAAAGATCGTTCGGGAGGGTCCGCTCCACGAGCCGAAGGGCTGATACATCAACTGACACATAGTCCAGAGTTGATGTATCCAAAAGTTATGTATCGTCAATAGGAACTCAACGTCACAGACGGCGCGTCAATCGGACGCCCGGTCTGAGTGTTATTGGATTTTTCGTCCCAGGGGTCCGGTTGGTTTTTAAGTCAAAACCAACCCGACCATACTCCATCTGCATCCAAACCTCGAGCGGAGTAATCCAAAAGGTCCATCTCACCAAGAGGAATCTAACAAAGTCGACAGCACATCAATTGGACGTCCGGAGCTCAAGTTATAAGTGTTTCCGCTCTGAGGGCCCAGTTGGTTTCGTGTACGGACCAACCTGGACAAACCCAAATTTCTCTAAAACTTTGAGTGTAATATACTGAAACGACTGTCTCGATCCAAGGATCGCATCGTAGCTGACGGTGCATCGATCAGAGGTCTGCAGCCCAAGTTATGGGCATAGGACCGAAAGATGTCCGGGAGTAGGGGGTTCGGGCCCGGTCCGACCCGGCCCGATACCCCCTGGGTCGGCCCGAACCGGGTCGACCTGACCCAGGTCTGGGTCTATCCCGCTTGGGCGCGGCCCATCCTGGCTGGCGCGGCCCGGCTCGGCCTGGCTCCTGGCGGCTCCGCCGTAACGGCCGAGTGATGAGGGGGGGGGGGGGGGGGGGCTGCCCCCCCGCGTTGTGAAACCATAGCCACCATGTGGGGGCCGCTCCTGCTGGCCAGCCAGGGGTTACGACCCCCGGAACTTCCCACTGACCGACCGGCCCACACCAGCCAGCCTGCTGCTGTCGCCACAGGACCGGGGTGATCTCGTCTCCCTGCTCCGACGCTGGCGGCTGGAAACCGGCAGCCTTTCCCTGCTCCGTCGCAGCCTTGATCTGTCCGTCGCGGCGCGACGGCGCCATGCCCCTCCATCGCGGCCCCGCTCCGGCCGCAGTGCCTTTGTGTTTCTCCATCACGGTGCGACGGCACCGCGACTTGTTCGTCTTCAACGGTGCGGCGCGACGGCGCCGCGCTTCTTCGCCCAAACTCATAGCTTCCTTGTGGTGCAACAACACCGCGCCGCCTTACACGTGCCACAACAAAACCAAACAACCAAGGGGGAGGAGGGTCGGCCATGTTCGTGCGGTCCGAATTCCTCCCGTTATTGCGATAACAGGCGGCCCAGATAAGATGATAAATCAGAGATGAAAGAAATCAGGAATAAAAAGCAATAATCCCCCTACCTCGAGCGTAGCCGTCGAACGAGGTTTGTTGCGGAAAGGGACGTCGCGGAATTGATCATCTCGGAAGAAGGTTCCATACACATTGACGGAGATCGTCCGAGAAGGAATGGTGTCTCCCTTACTTTGATGCGGGAAAGAGGAACAAAAGGATGAGCATCAGTCGTCGATCTCCGAGGAAGGCATCTCTCATCGTCGTCCGTCGTCGGAGTTCGGCGTTCTTCGTGTTCTTCATCAAGGAAGAAGAACTTCAAGAACTTGAGAAAATTCTCCCAAGCCTTCATGCACAATGAAAACCCCTTAATAAAATAAGACTTGTCTTATTTTATTAACAAACAAGACAACCTCTTTGAAATTCAAAAATTGAAACAACCAATTAATTGAATTAATTGAAACGTTTAAACTGCCAAATTAAAAGAGGTGTTTCATACTAAGTTTAAACGCAAGAGTTGACTTTCAATTAAAGGGGGTGCAGGTGTGTTACCTTATTAAAGGAGGGGGTTTAGGAAGAAAAGAAATGGTGGGGCTTTTGTGGGCCCCACATCACAAATATCCTACCTAGTGGGTAGGATATTGTGGGTCCCACTTCATCCACTTAGTTTAGGTTAAACAAAATAAAATTGGTTGCACCACCTTTATTTTATTCCTTTACTTAACCCAAAAATTTAAAAACCACACCCAAGAAAACGCAACTCTGGAAAAGGTGTTTCTAAGAAATTACTAGTGCTTCGATTCCATCGGTGCCCTCAGAATTCGATTCTGAGCACCGGTTCAAAAGTTAGGAAAACCTGCTCGTTCGTTCACTAAACGTACCTGAGCTAAACTTTGGAAAATGACTTTGGGCACACCGGGCCTCGGAATCAGGTGCCGTCAGAAACTGCGTTCTTGTAAAATCCCAACGAAAATTAAGAAAAAAAATTCCCTTGAATTTTATGGTTCTTTACAGGATACACCATGTACTTTTACACAGATATGAGCATGGTCAATGATATAGTGGCATGACCTAATGCTGAAGAGAGATGACGTGTAACCAACCAAAATATTATCAATGGAAATTCCCTTGTTATAATTGTTTCATATTGTATAAACCACATAAAATCATGTTGATAACTAAATACAAAAATATTAAATTACGAATAAATGAAATTAGTCTATTTTTTTGAAATCAATGAACCATTCTCGATTGAATAGAAACCCGACACTTAGAATAGTAACATGACCATTACAAATATTAATTTATCCAGTAGATTAGTTTCTCCATCTATGAAATTGTAAATAACATATATATGTATATTTTAAATTAAAATATGATATAAATATATTATTGCATGTGTAAATAAATATTTTAAAAATTATAATTTATGTTGTCGAATATAAGTTTAAAATAAATGATTATTTATATATTTATAATAAACATAATTATTTTAAAGATAATTTATTTTCAAAAAATATAGTCATAAATTATCATTTTGATTCCTTATGATTAAATTTTTTTATTATGAGACATTAATTAATTTTTAATAGCATTATAAAAACAATTATAATTTGTGAATCATTATTTTCCATGTAAATGATGATTTTAATTATAAAATGAATTTTTTCCTATTCAAAAAATTATTTTCATATAAATAAGATAAATTTTGAATTATTTACCTAAAAAATGTTAGGATTAATGTTTTTCATTTTTCTAAAATAGTTGAATTTTTAGTGAGTAGTGAAATTCAATAAATTATGATATTTAAAAAATATATTAATTAATTATTTATAGATGATTTATGCATGATTTTAGTAAAAAATATCAATTTATCCTTTATTATTTTAATATATTTAGTTATAAGGTTAAAACTATTCCTAGTCTTGAGAAACGATACTAAAATAATAAGAAACACCCACTCCTCTACTATAAATACCACCGATCACCAACTATTATACTCACACCTTCCAATCATTGATGTGTTCCCATTTCATCCTAATACTATTAAAAATAACCTCCCCCAATACCAGGATCCCTTGGACATATTAGTTGTCAAAAAAACATTTCAATAATGAGGTTTTCATTAAGGATAAATTCATTTGGTAATATTCTCTCTTTTTTCTTTTATTTTCTTTTCAATTTCATTTATTTTCTTATCCCCCACCCACCTCCAACTATCCAAGAAGCCTAATAAATCCAATATCTTTTATATAATAAAATTTTATTATTTTAATGGTGTTATTAATCTTCTAATCTGTTCCCATTTAATTTTATTCTAGAAATGAAAATATTGTCCGTGTTTTATTGATTTACTACCTCCATGGATGATTAATTTTCATTTTATTGTACATCCATAATTACTTTTCATAAAACCATAAATATGGTTAAATATGATAATATTATACTTATTATATGTTATCACATGTTCTTTAATTAAAATATAATAATTATATTAAATAAAATTATACGAGTTATTTATGGTCATAAAATCCACCTAATAAATTAAATCATTTCATTAACTATTTATCAAATGATCATCCTAAAACAAAATAAAAAAATGAAATATATGAAAATATTGACCTAATACTTTTCATTAATAATATAAAATTTAGATTTTGGATAAATATTTTAATTACATAAACTTATATGCTCATATATTTGCTAATAAAACATGAAAACCAAGAAAATGAACACACCTGAATGGTGAAATAAAAATCTGAGATCATCAAAAAGCATATAAATGAATACAATATAACTATATTGAATCATATTAATGTATTAAATGTACATTATTTGTTAATTAATGAATTTTATATCATTATCTGATATATTAAAGTGATAAAATCATTAATACATAAGGTAAGGGGATTCTCGAACCCAACAATATATAATTGGGTTTTCCTTATTTAACTCTATTTTAAGTATGTATTTTCCATTAGTGTTAATTAAATATAATTATATTTTCTACACATTTTCATTTATATCATATACATGTTTCCAATGTTGTATTATGACAAATGAAATGATTTTTCCAAAATAACACTTCTTTCTAGAAATAAATAATTTAATTATAATTTGATTGGTTCTTCAAAACACAAGAAGAATTATTATTATTATAAAAAGTGTTTTATTCCGTATTTTAATTGGGGTCCCTAATGATTATTCATGAATGAATTCATTGTAAAATAAAATACATTACTTTTCCTAGGTTATTTTATGTCCACTATTGATATATGTTCTATATGGAACGTTTGATTGTATAAATGCTATGATGTGATGAGTGTGCCCGAAATTATATAGTGCTACCATGAATTGTCTAAAATGTTGTATCTCATGAGATAAAGTGAAATATGTTTAAAAATTATTATATATTTATTCACAAATATATCTTATATTGGACCACTAATACATGTTGTTTCATTTTAATGTTTTCCACACCTAGTGCCTTTATCTAATGATTCTACTCATGATGATGATGATGATGTTATGATTATTTTTCTCACCCCTATTTCATGTATCTTGTTCTTCCCCTTAATGGTATTTTATTTCTCCCATTAATTTAATGTATATTATCAACTGAATAATTACACTCAGATGAACCTGATATCCAATAATAATCTTAAGAAGAATGAATTTTAATAATACGTATGTTTTATTATTTAAAATTTATGTATATTCTTAATTATCAAAACACAATAAATTATTATATCCTAGATTTTTAGAACTATAGTTTTTTTAATTAAAAATAAGTCAAAGAGATTTAATAAAAAATAGGGTCTCTATAGTTGGTATCATATCACAGTTTTTTAAAATTTTAAATTAGTATTAGATAAACATAGCGAACACCCTTAAAATGAGACTATGTATATGTTATCACCCAATAAGCCCTTTAAATTTATTTTGAAACATGTGGATCATAAAAAAAAGATTATATATTTAATTTCATAAGGTGGTGATTTTTTTAATCATGATTTGTATAGTTATGTTTTTTTCAAATCTTTCCTATTTTGGAAAATAGTGGGATCCAGGAGAATCTAGGCCAACGACACAAAAAAGGAAAAATGCAACGATAGCCTGAACGAGATCCCCAATGCCATTGAATGATGAGTTCAAAATTTCATGGAAATAATTGCCTTTTGTCCGAGGATATGAAGAATATACAAAATTACATCTAACGTCTTCCTTAACCTCAGAGGGATCGATTGGCTATCAAGTCATTTAGGCAGCAGATACCACTGGTATTTTGTTGAACTTTTGATCTACTAGTCATGAAATAGTGGATCAAATCGATAGAGGTGATATATTAGGATCCTTAATATTATAAGAATTAGAAGTAGAATCAATCCATTTATTATTTACATGGGGAGTCTAATCAATGATGGGAATTTATTAAGAACGCCAATATAAAGGGAACAATTTAAGAGTTTTAGTGTGAATACTTTATTGAAATATTTATAAAGAAGTATTTTTGTCGAACTCTTCATACAAATTTGGAGGGAGAATTAATATTGTTGAAGAAAAAATATGGTGAATCATCCACATTTTAAAAATAAATTTTCATAAGGATTTCAAGGTATGCTTCAAAATTTATTAGCAATAATGATTGAAAATAAGTAGATTATTTTGTAGTTTAAATACAATCCATCAAAAGGATTAGGAAATTTGATACATCGATAATTATGTATATGTTGTTCAAATAGATATCAAAGTGGATATAGAGATTGGAAAATGTATCCAAGATATAGAGATAAGAAATTAAAGATGTATTTTTAAGTAGAAGGATATAATGATTAGGGTGAAAAAAATCACAACCAATTACATGTGAAATATGTGACAAGAATCGTTATGGGAACTAGCTTAATGGTATGTAGATGTGCATTAGGTGTGGGCGAGATGTGTACCAATTCCATGAATGCAGAAAAGACAGGAGGAAGATGGAAAAAGCGGTGTAAGAAAGTAGAGGACCACCTATGGTCCTATTTTTCATCTTTATAATGATAGGGAACAATGCTAGGTATAATAGTAAATTTAGAATCCATAATGGAAACTAGTGTCCATAGCCACCAAATCCAAAATAGAAATGGAATGATTCTACCATAACTACTGCTGAAGTGGAGACTGAAAATAATTTTGTGGTAGGTATGCTGGTTATTCATACAAGAATAGTGAACATACTATTTGATTATTATTCTACACATACTTTCAAATCATGAATGTTTAGTAGAACTATTCAAATACCCCATTGAAATATAGAGATTTAGTTAACATTGATTACAAAAATAGGGAAATTATTACTTCAAGACATTAAAACTTATTCTTGTTTAATTTTTGTGGTATAAAAATCCTTGAAAATATTGTAATAAATCCTTTACATGATTTTGATTCTATTTTGACCAAGTAATGAAAATAATTATACAATGTATACATCAACATTCAGAAAGGTGAGATCACTCTACATATCTCGAGGCATCCTTTTATTCTATAGAAGTGTAAGGTAGATGATGAATCTCCTTAAAAATCATGATCACAAATTTGTATATTTTTTTTATAAGAAGAAATATCTAGCTAAATTGATTGACACAATTTTTAAAGTCATGATCTATGAAATAGTAATTTAGTGGGACTAAACAAATGTGTTCCCAGAGAATTTAACGGTCTTCCTCTTGACAAAGATGATGAATTATGAATTGAAATTCTTCCTGGTTCTTTTCTTAAATCAAATACTCATTATATAATGGACACTATTTAGTTAGAAGAACTGAATATGAATCCACATGAGAATATGGACCTGTGTATTATATGCTCGAATTCTTCACCATGGATTGCAATAATAATCTTCATCAAGAAGAAGTATGGATAAATGAGCCTCTTCTTTTGATATCATGTGCTCACAATATCAAGAAAAAGTAAAAGTATCCCTAACAAAAATAGATTAATTGTTTGATCAACTTCATGGGGCCATGTATTTTAAATGGTGGACCATCGGTTGGCATGTAACCAATAAAATGTTATGAAGGAATATAGTTTTAAAACTACCTTTTGAACAAGGTATGGACACTATGAGTTCATATTAATTATATTTGGACTCGCTAATTCTCCTGAAATATTCATGGACATAATGAATTGAGTCATAGGATAATACATAGAAAATTTTTTGTAGTATTTATTGATGATATTATGATATATTACAAGTGAGAGGAAGAACCTGAGTAGCATTTCAATACAATGTTGAATAATTTTTTAAGAGAAAAACTTATGGAAAAGTACATTAATTGTTATTTCCTGATAAGGGAAGTAAAATTAATGGGGTTTTTTATCACCAGTAAAATAATTTATGTGCATTATTCCAAGACAGAAGAAATTTAAGAGTGGGTAAGGATAACATCTATAATAGAGATCCATAGTTTCCTCGGTCAAACATTCTATTACCAGCAATTTTTGAATAAAATTATCACAATTTTAAAACCCACTAACCAATATAACTTGAATTTTAGTAGAGATTTTCTGGACCAGTGAATTTTGATATTTCTTCAAAGAGTTAAAGATAGAATTCTCATTGTGAAATTACTCACACTACTAAAATGTAGCGAACAATTTAGGGTATATAAAGATGCTTCAATGATGGTATTATGGTGTGTACTGATGGAAATTTATTAATTGATATCCCACAACTCATGATAGTAGATAATGCCGTATAAAAACTACCCCACACTTGATCTGGATTTGGAATATCTGATCTTTGAGTTGAAAAAATGGCAACATTATCTCTAGGTGGAGAAGTATGAAATATATTCTAATCATAATTGACTCGATATATATATTTGAATATATAAAGAATAATATGAAACAATTATGATGGATTTTAGTCATAAAGAATTAGGACTTCTCAATCCATTACCACCATGGAAAAGTGAATAATGTGGAATATGCTCTTTTGTATAATAGATCATGCAACATTATCAATGATTATAATTGATAAGGATCAAATATTATTAGGTTTGAAATGGATTGACATGGGAATCATTATGGAAGGAACATAACCAATAAATTCTCAAATGTTATCCTTCATAGAGACAATAAATGATGATCAAAGAAAAGATGTGTAAATTTAGAAGAAGTTGGAATCTATGAAAAAGGGGAAATCATTAGAGTTTAAACATGATTTCAAAATAATTTTTTTATTTAGGTTATGACTATATATACCATCTTAAATAGAGATAAAGATAGAAATTTGGATGGATTCACATCACTCAACCTTCACAATTCACCTATTGGGCACAAAGATGTAAAGATATCACTAAGATAACTATTCATACTGATTAATGAAGAATAATATTTCTAAATATACATCGATGTTCCTGGTTTTTCATAATGTGATTGATTAAAGAAGAAATTATAATGGGATGATGCAACCATTACACATTCCAAAATGGAAATTGGAAAGAATTATCATGGGATTTTCCACTAAATATGTAATGACATCAAAAGGAAACAATTATATATTGGGTTTTTTGGATATTATTACAAATATAGTTCATATTCCAAAAAATGGAGACGAATTGTTTCTATGTGAACTTTCATGGATACAGATCAGATAAGTTGTAAGGTTTATTGGTGTACCACTATTAATTGTATCTGGTCTAGATATGAGATTCCCCTCTAGTTATTAAAAGGTCTCCAACATTATCTATACTTTAAGATAAATATGAATATATATTTTCATAATAAAACTAATGTATAATCAGAATGGACTACTCAAACACTATAATACATGTTGTAATCCTATTATGTAGACTTTTTTGGAGGATGTGACCAAGATCTACCTCAATTTGGTTTCTATTACAATAATAGTTTCTATTCTAGGATCCAAAAGGATCAATATGAATCCCTTTATAGGAAAAGATACATAACACCAATGTGTTGGGATGAATATGGTGAATGTACGAATCTAGTACCTAAAATGGTTGATGAAATGGTGGAAAATGTCAATACCATTCTAAAACACATCATGGAAACCCAATGTTGACATAAGATATCTACAAGAAAATTAGTTATGTAACCTAGTGTTTAAGGATAGAGATATGGTATTCCTCTACATATCTCCATAGAAGAGGATCATGAGAATTTGGAAGAAAGGACAAATGAGACCCATATATAATGACCCTTGTAGAAAATTGATTCAGTTGGTGATATATCTTATCAACTGTAAGTTTCATCTACCATGTCTCAAGTACACAATGAATTCCATGTATCCCACTTGAGAAAATACATAACAGATCAATCACATTTAATGAACCCAGAGGTGGTACCACTAGAAAATGATGTTTCTTATGAGAAGAAGTCGGTGAATATATTATATCATAGAGATAGAGTTCTATGAAACAAGACTACTCACATAGTAAAAGTACTATGGTGGAACCACATATAAGAAGAGGCATAATGGGAAATAGTGGAATCAAATGTAGGAGAATTACCATAACATTTTTCTCCATAGTATGTGAAATGAAATTTTGATGGTGAAATTTTATAAGGGGGAATAATGTAATAACCCTAAATATTATTAATGGAATTCCCATTCTTATAATTAGTTTATATATTATATAGCATATAAAATCACATTAAAAAAACAATAGCTTTGTAAATGAATAATGAATGAAATAAAATGTATTTATAGAAATTAAGGAACATATCTTGATAGAATAAGAACATGACCCTTGGAATATTAACATGACTATTAATAATTTTCATTTGGACAATATACAAGTGCCCACATATATGAAGGTATAAATAAAATTTATACATCTTATAAATGAAAATATGATATATTTATATCATAGTATAAGTAAGTATATATTTTAAAAATAATAAGTAAGTGATGAATTTTATAAAAATAAATTTTCACTCTAAATTTTATAATTAATATAAAATCATAATATAAATTTTTTTTCTTCATAAAATTGATTCAAAAATTAACATTTTGTTGTATTATGAAGATAAAATAATTTTATAAATCCTTAATTAATTTTTCAATTTCTTATAAATTCAGTTGTAATTTTAAAATAATTGTTTCCCATATAAATGAGGATTTCAAGAAAAAACTAATTTACAAATATAAGAATATTATTTCAATAAAATGGACTTAATTTATTAATTTAATAAATCAATAAATTAATAGTGTGAATTTTTAGGATATTTGTAAAATAGTTGATTTTTTTAATAGCGAAATATGTTAATTTACTAAATTTGAAAAATAATGAATTATTTAGACATAGATGATGTAAGTTTAATTTATCACCAAAATATATTTCTAACATTCATTATTAAAATATATTTATTGATATTATTAAATCTATTTTTAATATTGAGCCATTATATTAAAACAATGATTAATATAATGAGACAACAACCATTTCCTCTCATATAAATACCAAACCAATCCACCTCTTCTCCATACACCATAAAATAATTAATCATTTTCATGATATACTTACTACTCTTCCAAATCCCTTTCCCTTTTACCAAAATCCATCGATCTCATCAAATTACTAAACTTATTTCCTTAAGAAGGTAATCAATGTGGGGAAATACAAGAGGTAAAATATGATTTCTTGTACTTTTATTTTATTTTCAATTTCATTTCATTTTTTATCAAATTGTCACCTCTACCTTTGAATGTTTAATGATAACTCTAGTATCTTTTATATAATATAATTTTATTAATTTAATTTAATAATTAATCTTCAAATATCTTCCATTTTACTTTTATTCAAAAAAATGTCAATATTTTTTGTTGTTTGTCAATTTTCTACCACCGTGGATGTTGCATTTTCATTTTTAAAGTCCACCGTCAAAGCTAGTGAAAATAAAATCCTTATTGTTATTTGAAATTATATTAAACATTTTATAAGTTGTATAATTTCCTCAAATAGATATGTAAACATGGTATTAATGAAATTTATATGAGTTCACTTTGGTTATAAAATCCTCCAAATAAATTAAATCATTTTCATTAACTATTTATCTAATTATTCATCGACATAACTTATAAAAATGATATATAATGACATTTAATATTCTAAATTTTCATTAATAATTGATAATTTATATTTTATATATCACTTCCAATTTTACATGAACATTAATAAACATATATAAGTGAACCAATCATGAAAACTATGAAAATGAATATTCCAAAATTATGAAATTAAACTCTACTCTCATCAAAAATCCTATAAATATACATAATAAAATTAAAATGAATAAAATTCTTGTTTAAATGGTTATTTATTTATTAAATAATGAATTTATTTTTATTATCCAAGTTATTAATGTGATTAAAGAATTCATATATTTTGTAATGGGATTCTCAGACCCAAATCTATTACATTAGGGTTTCCCTCTTTCACTCTCTTTTCAGAATCAATGTTCCTTAATTATTTCATAAACATAATTTATTTTTCATCCCCTTATAATTTCATTTATATTCATGCTTCAAATCTATTTTTATGAAAAATGAAATGATTTTTCAGAAATAACTCTTATTTTTTAAAATACATAATTTACTTCTCATGAGATTGTTTCTTCTTCACCGATGATTGATGATGCTTATACCATGTATGTTATTGCCTATTTCATTTTGGAACCCTAATATTATTCATGATTGTATTATTTTCGAAATGAAACCCACTGAATTCCATGGGTTATTTTATATATGATTTGTATACACTCAATGTGGTATGCATGATAATGTCAATGTTATGATGTGAAAGGTGCACCAAGAATTATTAATTGAATGTAAATGTTATGTTGTGATGGGTGGGACCACAATTATATATTTCATCAATTCAATTGTATATTTCATGTATCTCGTGAGATAATGTTAAATATTAATTGGAATGATGCTATATTGTTTCACAACTATGTGGTTGTGTTTGACCTCTAAGATAAGATGTTTCAATTTAATGCATTTCCACATTCCATGCCTTTATCTAATGCTTTCGCTCATGATTTTGGTGGTGATGTTATGATGATTATTCTCAATAATGTTTCATGTTTCAAATTCAACCACTTACTATTATTTTATCTCACCCCATATTTTGATGTATACCCTCAAGAGAATACATAATCTAATGAGAACAAAAGGGCTAATAAAAATATAGATAATAAATAATTAAATATATGTTTATGTTTTATTATGTAAATTTTTTATGTGGCCATAATTTTCCGAATACACAAATATTTAGGTTCCGATATTTTTTACACTATTATTTTGATTATCATTAAAATGATGTAATAGTCATGTAAGAAATAATAGGGTCGCTATATACCATATACTACGAGTAAAAATTGTGTACTCTTTAAAAAAGGGTTAGAGCCCTTATGCACATTAGCTTGAGAAAGTATCTCTATGGTGAATTCCCTATGTCCATTCCCAATGTGTTTGTATGTAGTCACATCATTCATGTAGGACATTGATACCTTAATTCTATCTTCGTGGAATGAGTTATTGGAATCCTTATGTGATGCCCAGAGTGAGATCATCTGTCATCACCAATCCATAGGTAGAGTCATTTGAATCCTCGGGACTAGCACTATCGTGGGAGTCGATCGTCTATGTAACAAGTTATTCTTGGATGATTTGTTTATATACCAAATTTCTTTAGGTGTGAACCTCAAAGAATTATCCCATCACATCAGAATTACGCCATACACTTTCTACGATGCTACCTGAAAATCATGAACTCTTAGATACATTCCATTAGTATTATATGACTCGTGGACTATGTTTTTATAGATTAGTTATATATGTAACATTAAACCAATGCCAATTGGCTAACATTATGTTTGTGACATTAATTTGAGACTATTTTTTATTTATTTATTATATTTGGATATTCTTGTTATATGGGTTATAGACATATACATATGTAGAGGGGAATGTTGATCTAGTTATAATCTGCATAGTGATTTTATTGTTTCCTAATAGGTATAGTAAAAACAAAAAAACGAATACTTTTATCACACTTGTCATGTCTTCTTAAGATGATCTATTGTGTAATAGAGTCATAGATAGAATTGGACTGGTATTTTCATAGTGATCTAGAAAGGCCAAGTTATGTTCTTATGATTATCAACACATAAATCCCCCGCTTTACATACAATTTGGACTTGTTACAAGACTCATTATGGTGGTCTTTTATTAGAACCTATATACATTCTAGTTCTTTTTTTCGTACTATTGTTATGGGATTTCGATATATCCATTCATGGTTTATCAGATGTTAAACATTTCATAATTTTTTTTCATAGAGATGTGTGCGTTTGTAGAGGTACATTAGGGTATGACATCCCAAGTTAGTGATATGCCTACTCTGTGGTAGTCTGCAGCCCATATCCTATTTGATTTTTTAATGGAGATCTTTGGCATGGGCCCCATTGCGATTGGTCATAATGGAGTGGTATCAGAGCAGTAATTTATGAATAATGACCAAAGTCTATGAGATTGTTTTTTTGGAATCAATGTTTAGTTTTTTTTTGTTATGATTTCATGATAGATACTGTAGTGTTGGTACAATGATCGACATATCCATATAAAAGTATTCATATCACATTTCATTATACTCCTTAATTGTGAAAAAATGTTGAAGGGAAAATGATGGTTAAAATATCATATAGTAATAATTTGTGTATTCCATGTCATCCTTGATATATCATTATAGATATACTTATTCACTCTAGTACGTCATGTTTATTTCAGGTTTCCACCCCCAATGAATTCTATCTAGGATTCAGTATCAGAATTTTGATGATTATCCTCTCATTGATGAGGCATCTACACAATGCCCATATCTAAATATGTTACCTATGGGTTGGGGACAGGTCATGAAACCACCTTTGTAGTAGCAACTAATACTAGTAGTACCATCAAATTAGGTGCATAGGTTGAGTGCACATAAAGAGTTTCAAGGATAGTGTCCCCATAATATCTATGTTTTGACAATCCTGAAGGTGGCTAAGGACTATCATGAGGCTGTGATGTGAGTTTTTTATGGTCATATAACTAGTTGGTCAATTGTCTATTCTAGAATCAATCATATTCTATGTCTCTACAAGACAATGGTGGTGTTTAGTGACGCAATATTATTATGAGGTGACTATATAATAGTCAGAGTTCTAGTGAATTTTTAATGTGGAGTTCCCTATGGCTACCCTAAGGGTTGTACACATCATTGACCTTCTACAATGTTATTTGGGTAGTACAACAATCACTGAGTATTTAGGACGGTCCACATACTTCTCCATGTACTTTTTAGAAAGGGATCTTGATCATTTTTTCCAAGAGTAAACATTTTAGGGAGGACTATTTATAGACATATAAGAAATTATTATTCGTATATCAATTCCTATCAATTTGGGTGTTCCATAGCAAGATTTCTTGGTAAAGAGTATTCTAAATTAAGGGACACAAAGGTTTGTCTATGGTAGTGGGAATTCATGAGTAGATACTTTGGTAAGAGGGATATGATGTTAGTCTCAGGGACCTAGACTTGTGAGACATTTCTAGATGAAGTCCCATGATAGTGGATATGTGGTTAAGGAATCACATTATAGATCATGTAAGAATAGGTATAAGTGTTTCTATTAATGTAACAATAGGGGAATCATTCACGACATTGTCTCACCCATCATATATCTGATAGAGAAAGAGAGAGAGGCTTGTCCACCTAGTTAGAGGAAATAGAATGAGAAGACAAGTTTTTAGGGTGGATGTTTAGGCGCTGGATTTGGGAGACCAACTGGGGGTAGATGTTTTGAATTTTTATAACCACCACTCCCCAAGTGTTTAATTCCAGGCTCATGGAGTTGGATTACAAGGGTAGAGGGAAATTCAAGCGGTTAAGGAATATTATCTAGAGGCTATAAGTATGATATGATGTATGATCTATTCATTTTTTACAATTGCTACAATACTTATAGACCCAAATTTTTTTCATTCCTTTATGAAAAGAGTCAAATATATTCTAATTGATACCTAAACATGACCCATACCCTTGGAGACTCGTACAAGAGATATCTTTGTGATCACACACTTCTTCCAACAGTTTTAACTGAATCATGGAGGAATGAGTTTATGTTGGGATCTATTTATATAATTGATGTAGCCTTATGATATCATTTATTCATGGAATTGTTTTATAATGTTCAAAACAAGATAGACTATTTCAAGATGAGTATGTTTTGTGTCTATATGATCGGACTAGGTTTTTCTTTCTGTCAAAATTGAAATCACATGCCTCATATTATGGACTCTAAAATAGGTGTGTATTAACAATTATTCCTCAATTGGATAGCATAACCCATGTTGAAATAGTCATTATGAGTTTCCAATTTTCTTCAGTGGTGGTAGTGAATGAGGAAACCATTCATAAGGACATTCTACACTGACCTCCTAATAGGGAGATTGAATTCAGCTTTGATATAGACTCTATGAAGACCCTGATATCTGTTATATAAAATTGGATGTCTCTTAGAGAGCTTCATTATATGAGAATGTAGTTTTAGGTCTTATAGTGGATGGGATTTTTTAGACCTAATGTTTCACCATGGGAAACCCTGATTTTGTTTACTAAAAATGATGAAGAGATCTTGATGTTTTGTGTTTACTACTGACACATGAACTGGGTGACTGTGAAGAAAAAACAACTTCTAACGATGATTAGTGACCACATTATTTTGTTTATAGAGGGGAAGAATGGTTTTCAAAAGATGGCCTCAGATCAGGATATCACTAGTTGCTAGTATATAATGATTATATATTGAAGAAAACATTCAAACTATTCTATGTTCATAATGAGTTCGTTGTGAATCTTGTTGGCATTGAGAATTCCATAGAACTGTTCATGGGAATCATGAATTAGATCATTCATAAATTTGTAGATCAGTTCATGGTTTTCTTAATCAATGAAATCTTAGCGTACTCCACATTTTATGATGAGACCACCCATTTAATGTTAATATCTCTATGTTACAGTTTTCTATACTTTTTGTAAACATTCTAAGACATGTTATTATATCATATGGTCTGCATGTGGACCCTATGAAGGTCGATGCATTTTTCGCTTGGGAGCCACTGAAGAATGTGATAGAGGTACAATGATTACATGGCATAGAATTATAATATTATATATTCACACCTAATTTCCCTAGGATTTAAAATCCCTTGATATCATTGAACTGAAGTGGGAAGCCTTCATAATTGAAGATGGTTTCCAACATGCTTTCAAGGAGTTGAGATATTGGTTGATATGTTCTCCCATATTGAGATTGTAATAGGAGTTCATTGAGTATGTATTTGTATAAAATACATCAAGAAGAGGTACTGGTTGTTATTATATTCATAGTTATGTAGTGATTTACTATGGATTATGTTCTTTATCACCACATGAGTAGAACTATATGGCCCATGAACTTATGTTATTAGTGATAGTCCTTGTATAGATGATGTGGCAACACTACGAGATGGATGAGCTATTTTTCATCTATTATGACCATAATTTTCTCAAGTATAAATTCACTCAATGGGATATCAACATGTGAAAGGTACATTTTCTAGAGTTTCTCAAGGATAATGATTTCTACATTTTAAATACTTTTGAAATGGGGAACATGGTAGAAGCTTCTTTTTGCAGGAGATCTTGTTTACAAATGATGAGCGAGGCATCACAGTAGTTGGCTTTATTATAGTTATCTTTTTTGGATAAGGAATGATAATTTAACCTCATGTATATGGTTTTTACCCCCCACCACCAACTTCTAAAACATGCAAGGGATTCAAAACATGAGGATAATGACTGTGATACCCAGTATACACATATTTCCACTACACATTCTGTTAATGGATTTTAAAAAGGCTTGTGAAATTTTGATCTTTTTTGATGATTCAATATCATACCGATGACATTTAGTGATTTTGTTCTGAGTGAGTTTCATACATGTACTTTTGAGGTGTATGTAATTGTGGAAAACATGTACCAAGACCATTGGAATCAGTTTTGGTGGTAATGGATTAATTATTTAGTTATATAGATTGACTCTCAATTCCATAATTGTTAGCATGTAAAAGTCTATAACCAATCTCTAGTTGGTTAACTAAACCCACAGAGGTTCTAGAGTGGATGTGATATGTGATTTACATGGAATTCATGATGAGAATAACACACACATATAAGAGCCACTATTCAATAAGGGTGATTATATACCAACACACCATGTCGGCCCACTTCCTTGCTATCTATGTGCATATTTCAGTAGAGATCATGTGATGCCTTTACATACAAGAGAAAATATGACTCAATGATGTTTCCTTAAAGATCATTAATATTTGTGAGGTTCTCTTCAAATCTCGCAATGAAAGGGATTGTAAAGTGTTATTTGAATCAACCACATGTGGGCAAATATTTTCCCCCAATCTAATGGCCACACTGAGCAGACTGTTCAATTATTAAAGGAAATGTTGCGGGCTTTCATGATAGAATTTGACAATATTTCTGATGATTATATTCCCATGGTAAAGAATTTATAGAAAAATTTCTACTATTACACCAACGTAATCGAACAATTTGAGGCCCTATATTAGTGACTATGCATGTCAACACTGTGTTTTACCAACCTAATAGTGTTAGTGCATATGTTCCCATATTTGGTGTGGGACACTAATACAAAGGTTTAAATTATCTAGGAGTGGATGAGGACTACATATATCTTTAAAAATTATTATAATGACTACTGAAAATGGCCTTTGGAGTTTGAGGAGGGAGACAATGTGTTTTTATATGTTTCACCTTGATCTGTGATTCAGTGATTGGGCAGGCATGTTGAGATGTCTTAGAGGTTAATTTTCAATTTAAAATGATGCATAGAGTAAGAGAGGTGGTGTACCACATATCTCTACCATCATAGTAAGACTAGGTACACAACATCATTCATGTGTCATAGGAGAGGTGGTATATGAATGATTAGGAAAATGTTATCGACATGGAAGAGAAGGTCATTGGGGATGGAGATACCCTTACTGAATAAATGATGGATATTGATGATCACTTGTAGAGGATATATGATGTGATATATATTCCCCTTGTTTGTATAGAATGTAACATGAGAATAATTAAAGCAGAGCCTAGGAGTGGTATGTTCAAACGTATTCTTAGTACCCACATCTCTTTGTGTAGCCTTTTGTTTTATCATTTTGTGATGTAAATCACCACAATGGGAGAATGTTGAGAATTTTATATCCCATTTGATATATTTTGATAATATATGTTTTTTTTTCTTTGCACTGAGACAACAAGTGATTTTTATGCCGAGAATGTATGAAATAACTATGTGAAATATATTAGATATATTAGTATTATGATAATATGATTTAACTAAAAAAGTGGAATAATTTTTGGATGGTTACCCATATTATATATCTCAGTGGAAAATTATCTTTAGAACATGGGATTTAACTTAAGAGTTATATAACCATCATTTTGTAGGGATTTTTTGATAAATCCAATGACGTTGTAAAATTAATAATGCAATAAAATAATTTTTTCTGTTAGTTAAAATTGTGTCCATTATTTTCATCTAAGTACGCTGATATATCCAAATTAATGGGATTTTCATAAAAACCTCAAATTTCAAGGGATATTTGGAGATCCATTATTTGATCTTGTATTAATGAATAAATGGATCAAAGACTAAAACATGGTGTTTAATAGAATCATAGGATCTCACAAATGATAATGTAGAAACTTCATTATATATCATCCATTGATCCATATTGAGGTTAGGGGTTGATTTTATTGTATGAATACCTGTTTTATTATTTATATGATGAACATGAATCAATATAAAAATGTATTGAGTCATATATCAAACATATTTGGGGATGGGTTTACCTATTGTGGATTTATTAATAAAATATTTATTATATTATGGTTTTTCATTCATCATTATAACAATAAAGAATTGAGTCTAACCAAACATGACCAAGTATAATTTATATTTTTCATTATTCTTGGTATTCTTCTATTATTATATATGTATTCATCACTAGGATATTTTATGATTAGGGTTTTGATATATTATCGATGAATAAAACATTTTACACTAGTTTCTTGGTGCAATGATTCACGATAATATATTTGGACTTATCATGGCATCGGTGTCATAAGATGACAATGGATATAAGTGAATGAGAATATATTAAATATCTCTAGGATTACAAAATACATGTGATGATAATGATGATGATGTATGAATTTTTTCTATGGGAATGTTATGAACATATCTGTGTGAACAATGATAGAAATTCCTAGCGGGATAAAATATTTGCTTCCTAGAGCGATTCATGGCCAGACATGAAACTAAAGGAGCTGAAGACACCATGGGAGGAATATATGTGGATTCTATAAAATCCCCATATACACGTCATGTATTATGGAATCATATATTGAGTGGAACCCTTGGTGTGGTGGATAGGGTTTCCTCGTGAAGTTTAATATCACAAAGTGGTTTAAATCATCACAATTCTTGGGACTTGGTTTAGAAATTCACCATATAACTTAGAGGGTATGTGGACATGACCAAGTATACATAATCATGGTCATGTTGTTTACTATGATTCGTAAAAGTGCATTCCAATTATACACGGGTGATTTATTATACTTTGATATGTTACCAAGTAAACAATAGTGCACATTCCATGTACATTAACATGGTAAAGGTAACATGTGATGGTACACGGGCATGACACAGACCCAAAGGGACACCTCGTATCCTCATCTAATGAAGTTTTGGATCCCTTTTCTAGTTTCACTAGAAATTATTTCATCAGGGTGAGTTCTCTATATTCCTTACGATATGAATAGTATGTTATCAAATACTACTCATAGGATAGTAATTCCATCATCATGCCATTCTGGATAGAATTGTTGGAATCATTTAGTGTGACCTAGAATGAGATCCTCTATCATCATATTTCCAAACATTGTGTTAATGTTATCATCATGGACAACACTATTTGGGGGGAATATCCCCTAAATAGCATTATATTCAAGGTTAAGTTGTTTTCATACCCTATTTACTGGGTTTGATCTTTATCTATATAACATATCTCTCTAGTTATCTATTATAAACATATTATGATGATATCCAAAGAGTATGGCCTCTTTGATGAACATCATCGCTATTATCTGAATAATAGAATATATTATCCTCTATGATTTATATGTTTAAATATTCAATATATTCCTTAGTATGGAATCATGGATTAAACTTTATGGCCCATTATTTTTCTAGGACATTGCGAATTTTTCGTGGAGTATATGTGGATCTACTCAAATAAATGGAATCCATGTGTTCAATATATCTGTCCATATTATTTTTTCTTATATAATATACATATGTAAGTATTCAGTATATTTTTTTAATTTATAACTGATGAAATGATGAAAATATTCTAGAGACTCATTTATTTGTAACGAAGCTAAAATTCTAAGATATAGATGTTTTAACCTCATTCTGGAATGTAACTACTGATATTCGTAAGTTAACTATTTTATTAATGATCACTTGCAACCAGGATCTTTTTAGAGGCTTTTATTTCTTTATGAAATTTATATTTGAAGAAGAAGATCAATATTGTTTAGTTGTTACTGAATATGTTTTCAAGAAACATTCATTAAAACCAAATAAATTTTTTTATTTCTTTTATTATCATATTCTGGGACTTAATCATGGATAGGTATATCCTTCTAAGACTAAGTTGTAGAGAAACAAGTTCCATGGAAAAGAACCACAATTCCCTATAAATACTTATTATAAAAGGCATCAACTACCTCCACTATGTTATGAGATATTATGATAAGAGGTCCATTCTAGTCAAAATCACAAATTTCATTGAGAAAGTTTCATTGGAGAGTACTAGGGTTTATTTTTACTTGGAACTATAATAAAAACTTTTTGCTCTTATTTTGACTATAGTAATTACTAAAATTATTAACATAATATAATGTTTCATAACGTCAAAAATCGTAAAAAAATATAAAAGAATGAAATTTTCATGTTAATTGAAAATACACAACTAACCACCCTCTTCTATATCTTTGTGTTATTCCAACCTAATATAAATGTCACAGGTTAAATGAGAAGAATAATATCAAAGGGTAAAATGTATCTCAGAAATTGATTTCCCTTCCTCTAAATTGATATGAAACTCATTAAAGGTTATATATTAATAAATTATTTATCTCTAAAATAAAACTCTCAAAATCATCATTGATTTTAAATATCAATCTTTTGTAAAATATGTGTTTCTATTATGCGTCATTTCACAGCCTCGATGTTTTCATAAATTTCATTAACGTGTTCAGGTTTGTTTAATGTTTATTGAAAACAATCATCCCATTGATATATTTTCCATCTATCATTAAATGAATAGATCTCAAATGAGATATATGATTTCCTATGTTGAGTCCATTATTTAATGTGAACTAATATGAATGATGATGTTAATTCGAAAATCCATTTCTTCTATAGAGAAATCACATAGAATATACTCATGTGTCATGATAGTCTAATAAGATTTTCACCGAGTATAGGTGTGATAATCCATACTGAAGTTTAACTTTTTTAAATAATATTATATACTTTTCCCAAACAATGGGGTGAACATTGGATCATGATCATATAAAATCGATTTTGAAGATTCATGAATCATTTCTTGATCATGGATGGATATATTTTCAAAATGATGATATAGGACGAAACTTGAATAAAAATTAATAGAATATTTTTATGGTAAGGTCTACTATAACCCATATAAAATTATTTCCATTTAATATATTTAGAAGATTCTTAACAAAATCCATGGGGATTTATAACATTTCCATTTAGGTATGGATAATATTTTCATCACCCTCTTTCATCTCATTCAACTTTCACGTTCAAACATAAAATGATTTTTGATGTATATACAATAGTCAAATTCTTTATAATTTACTACCAATTGATCATGTTGAAATATATATATATATATATATATATATATATGTTCTTCTCTGGAGGTTGATAGAGAATGTTATGCAATGTGTTACAATAAATATATCATCCTTTATCTAAGGAATTAATTTTAAACATAGTGATTTTCCATGTCTCATAGATCATTCTTAATCCATGTTTAACCCAACAAATTTCCACTATCCTATTGAACCCACCATCATATAATATCATAATAATCTATTTTAGTTTATTTATTTTTCACAAGAATGATTATTTGTGAAATCATTTAAGAAAATTAGGATGATGTTCCATCCATTATGGTTCTCATACACAACCTTTGTATGTATAAAATGATTGGATCAATCTAAATTCTCATCATAGGAAATGTGAAAAAAAATTATTTTCTACATAGAGAATCTGAATCAGTATTCACATTCTCCAGATTATAAGGAATATAGTACTCATAACCCTTGACTAGATCTAATTATCTTAATTGAAACACACTGAGATCCTTCTATGTGAAAATATATTTCATGATTTTATTATTGACATATATTTCATAGTCTTACCCATAGAGAAAATCATAAATTGTAACAACCCAAAATTTTAAATAAATATTGTTTCCTAATTTTATGTGTTATTTTATTTTATTTTTATATTAAACAAAAATGTTTCATTTGATAACATGAGTATAATTAAAACGAGACTGTTGGGTTTTGACTATTATTTGACCATTGGTCAATATGACCACTGGAAACTAAACGTTTTGACTATTGTCTCTAAATACAAGTAATCTTGGTTAATTAATATAGAAAGAAGATTCGATGGCCTCACCCAGTAGTCTTGGACCGATCGAAGCCCATCTAACAGAACTTGAGAAGGAGGTAGCACCACTGGGCTTTGCTCTGGACCAAACCCAAGCCGAACTTCATCGTGTGAAGCTATAACGGGATCGCCTTCGCGAGAAGTTCAAACTGATAGAAATTACTACTCGTGCAATGTTGGCCGAGCCTCCCTCAGATTCTCTCACCTTAGCACACCTTACACTTAGGTCTTATGCTGGTGTGATAAGGTGTTATGTAAGGAGACCGTAACTGCCTTGTGTAATCCTTTGTTTTAAATAAAAATTGGGATTTATTCTTATGATGAAGTTTATGAATTTTCAAATGTCCGGATAAATATAGTATGCATATTTTTGATGAATTTTAGAGAAAGAATATTTTAAAAATGTTTATGTAAACCTTAAATAAATAAAAATGTGTAATGATTTTCAAAAAATGGTCTTCTACAATTATGTTCAGTATGAAATTTCAAGTCTAATAAGATCAACTTGATTTTTGATGAATAGTAAATTATGAATAGTGATTTTATGCTTACGATTAGTAATTTGACCAAATGGATTAGTAATTTCACTCAAAAAAAGTTTTAATATAATTTACACACCTAGATTAAGTAATGAGATTCAATAAAATGGGTAAATAGCAGTTTCATAAATTATTATTCAAGTATTAGTTTTTTTCGGGTGAATAGTGTTTTTTAATTAAAAATTAAATTAAAAATATTTTGAAAAATATTTTTATAAAATGGATTTCATTTTTGAACTCAGAGCATCGATATTATGTTAAGGTAATTTTTGGGGATTTTTCCGAAAAAATGAATTTTCGGTGAATAGTGTGTTTATTTAAAAAATGAATTAAAAATATTTAGAAAATTATTTTTATAAAATAGAGTTCATTTTTGAAATCAGAGCATTGATATTTGGTTAATGTGAAATTTTGGGATTTTTTTGAGAAAGTTGAATTTTCAGTGAATAGTAAAAATACAGTTTTTGGGTTTCGATATGTTTAATGACATCATAACTATGTCATGATGATTTCATGAGATATTTTAAGGGATGGTCGACTAAAGAGGATGAATTATTGTGTGGGGGTCCCCATGTGGCCTAACTCTATGGGAAGTACCATGGGAGGGCCCATGCTTTTGAGAAAACCACTTTTGAGGTGTCCCTTGGCCATTAATGCCTTGTCCCCTCACTTTCTCTATAAATACCAAGCCCTCCTCTCATATTTTCGACTCCAAAACTATCCTCAACGAATTTCCGGTCTCCTTAACCCCCAAGGAGTCCTCCCAAGGTGCCCCCAAGCCATCAAGGTCCCAACCTTTGAGTTTTAAGAGTTACGTTTTAAGGTAAGGGATCTGACCTCTCTCTTTCTTTTCAAGTGATCTCTTTTATGTCATTTCTTTTATGCTCCATGTTCTTATGTTGGAGGATGTTATTTTATATTCATTATACTGTCCTTTTTATGTTCATATAATGAGATACCCCCTCTTACTCTCATCATTTGATTTTATGAATGTTTAAGTGGCGTCGTTAGGCTGCCGAAATTTTTGTAACGGATTCTTTCACCCTTCTCATTTTCAAGTTCTATTTTCTTATCAAGTCTTTCAAGTTCATTTTTATTATGTTGGGGTATGATATCTATATATATCATACTGAAATATTATGTTAATATGATGAGAGACCCTATTTGATCTTGTCAATTCATTTTTTGAAGCTTAAGTGACGCCGTTAGGCTGCCGAATTTTTAAGGGGATTCTTTCACCCTTCTCATTCTTTTCAAAGTTCTACTTTCATGTCAAGTCTTTAAAATTCTTTTTTTTATGTCGGTGTATGATCTATATATCTATCATACTGAACTCTTATGTTCACATGATGAGAGACCCTATTTGATCTTTTCAAATCATTTTTGTTGAAGTTTAAGTGACGCCGTTAGGCTGCCGAATTTTCATAAGAGAAATCTAATTTTTGTCTTCCTTCCATGTTTTTCATTTCAAATGGTATGTCCTTAAAAATTCATCACCATGTTCATATATCCTTTTTATTCTACCCCTCTACTGTTTTATGGGTCATTTATGAATGTTGGACCCATGTCCCCTCTCTTTTCAATGTTTTCTAAAACCCCAAAACATAGCTGTTATGCTGCAGAATTTTCGTCTCAAAATGCCTCTCTCTTTTCTCAAAATTATTTTATGTTATAAAGTTAATACTCAAAGCTCTTATTTCTACAGGGGTATTCAAATATATATCAAAATTTTCTATTTTAAATTCTGGGATTTACATACATGAGACCCGCTCTCCCCTTCCGTGGGTTTAAAGTGACGTAAAGATCATGTCTTTAAAGCAGTTTTTAAAACTTTATGATTATGAAATGAAACCCATTTATTTTATGCTATATGGGTTATTTATGAAATTTTTTATGATGATATATGTAGCTCACATGATAATAAAGGCAAATTTAAGGGTGTTCCTTGATAGCGCTCTAATTCATTGGGTAATGATGTAGCCACTAGAGATTACAATTTTCACGATATATTGGTGAATAACCTTGGTAATTTTCAAATGACACCTTGGGGATGGACCTTGGTGATATGTTCATGATTGTCTATGTTAAATGATGTAGCCACATCTTAAAGTTATGAAAAATTTTATTTTTATTTTGATATATCTCATGATTTATTTCTCATGCCTCAAAGTTATTTTCATGACCTTATTGAAGTATCTCAAGTTCACATGTAAAATGTTTCTCTTGTTTCCCTTACTGGGCCTTCTGCTCACCCTTTCTTTTTATGTATGTCCCCAGGTTATTAGATGCAGTAATGAACCTAGGATGAACATAAAGAGAAGCCTTTCAAGTGTTTAAGAAGAATGTTTTATGTTTTCATGTTATATGTTCCTGGTTTCCAAGACACTAAACCTTAAAGATCCTCAGTTTTGTGTAATGAAATGAAATTTTATGTTATAAAAAGGTGGGATTCCATATAAATACTCTTCAATGTGAATATTACAACAATCACCTCTAAACTATTATTTAGATAGTTTTTTTCTTTATCAGTCAACTGTCTTTAGCCATATGGTATCACATTATCATTTTTCATGAGTAAAAAAACATGACCTTAAGTGAATAATAAATTTATATCATACATACCATTACACTTGTTGGTATTGTGGTTATAAGTGTAGTGAAAATCATCTTTATCAACTCCATATATTTCACATCCCATTCAATAGTTTAGAAAAACGCTACACAAATCAATTTCATCATGGTTAGTGGTTTTCAAAATTTGTAGAAGTTATTTACTAATTAGTGATAGTCCACCATCTAAAATAAGAAACAATTGATAATTTATAGATTTGGTGGTAGGTTATTCAGTATACATCGTTATCTTCAATGGATATATAGATACACCTTTTGTGGTATTTTATTTTAATAATGTTACTTTTTGTATCCAAAACTAACATTTATTATTCATTACATATAACCTCACCTTTCTTAATGACTATTGAATATTACTTAAATTTTCTTAATTTTCCACAATAAAGTATGATTATTTGAGAATATTATCTTAATGAACTATAATAGTTATTTTGAGGGAATCATTAATTATTATTTTCATCGTTTCTATGATTATTATAATAACATTAATGAGTTTTAATGGAATCACCATGATCCCATAATCCCCATAACATTTTTTCAACGAAATTTTCAAATTATACTTCATTTTCACATTCAATTAAAGATATCTAGATTGAATATCTATATCGGAGAAGTATTAGGCCAGACATTACAAATCGAAAAAGTCACAAATCCATTGTAGGGGATTATTTTAAATTTTTATGACATTGTTAAATTTTTTAATAACCAATGTAGAGGCACATTAATCCTTCCATTCTCTAAATAATTTGAATAGGTGGACCCTATGGTTTGACACGTGGGAGTATTAAATCATTATCCATATTCTCATATATTGGCATATTTTATTATTCTAATTTAGTAGGGGATATTATATTGTTATTATTAGATATTGGAAGAACTCAAAGTATATCATTAATTGAAAAATAAATCTATTTTATATTAGGAAGAACACAAGACACTTAAAATAGTATATAAATATAATATTATTAAATATAAATACATTTAATGAAGATACAATCATTTTCATAACTAATTTTAGAACTCAAGTATTTCAATTTAGAAAGCAATATCTATTTTGAAAATAATTTTTCCAATGGCGATTCATCCACGAAATTACACTAATATAGCATTAAATGACGATTTTGAATATGGATGTTGATTTCCATCTCATTTATGCTGATATAGGATAAATATAATAGTAATCAATTCATTACTAAAAAGACATAATATTAATAAAATGGTGTATTAATGGGCTTACAAAAAGATTCATACAAAAAATATTGAATGGTGATGATTTATATGAATGAGATAAAAAAATTCTCATTTTTTTATTTTTTACAAATAACATATGAGACATTCATCAATGTGGGTTATTAATAGTCCTACTAATGTATAATGATATAAAATAATTCATATAACCAAAATATAATATGAGTTTTTCTATTATTGAATTTATAAAATGTGTAACTTTGACAAATTCATTTGTAGGACCCCCCTTAGAAGTAAGGATAACATAAACTCATTCACTTCCTCTTAACCTTGGATATTATTTTGGTTGTTTATCTTCAACAACATTTTTTTTGGTAATTTTCATCCATAGTGGAGGTGTTCAATGTAATTAAAAAATTATAACCTTAGTTAATCAATGATTGTAACTATCTATTAATCCATAATATAAATGGAATTATTCATATCCCCTCATGAATCATTAGCATGATATCCCTATCTTCTATAATTTGAACATGTATTTGTTACATTAAGGTGGTTTTTTGGATGTTTTTCACACACATACAATAAGTTAGTACTTGGACTTTACCTATATATTTTTTACACTACTAAATGATAATAAAACCCTATGGAGATATTATTATCTTGATTATCATGAATCTATTGAGAATAAATAATCCCCATAATTATTTTTCTGTAATAAAAAAAATTCTTCATAGCCATAAATATCTCAAATAAATAATCATTTCTCAAAAATGGCCATCAATATATAAAGGAAATGATCAATAATTCATTATTGGCTAATGATAGAGAAATAGTTTTACCATTCATTACTTATAAAATTTTCTCCATTAGAACCAATATATTTTTACTCCTTTTTTATGATTCCATGGAATTTTGTCCCCATTTTATGCTGGGGAGTCGAATGAAATTATTTTTTGAAAATAATAATCATAAATCTATCCCATTACATAGATTTTATATATCCCATGTGATTTTTATTTTTGATATGTTTCTACCAATAATGGTATTATCTCCAAATGGGATAAATATCTATTGTGACATTATAATTATTATAAAAATACAGGAAAAATTATACCTTCTCAATGAAATTATTACAATGTTCTAAGTCTAGGGGATCCGATGATCCATAAAATGTAGGGTCACTTTCTTACCTAATTGAATCAAAAAAAATTATTATTGCTTATGAGAATGAGGTACATGTTTGTTATTCATTATATAAATAATAACGTGTGTCATTTTAACATATACTTTGATGATGTTATCGACTCCCACTCTAATCCAATTACCCAACTCATTTAGGACAACATCACATTACCCAAAATATTTTTTGTTTGAATTATTTATCGAATTTATAACCATTAACTAAAAACATAAAATAATGGATGAGAATATTATAACTTATTATTATATAAATAAGTAAAAATAAACATAAAAATAATAACTCATAATTTATTCAGGTACCATAACCTATGAATGTATGGGATTCGATTTTTGTAATACATGGTAATTTTTTATTTATGTACCCTAAATTAAAGTGTTTTATAGAAAATCATCAAATTATATAAATTTTTTAAATGATTTATAATATTTTTTATAGAGCATATGCATCAACCAAAAAATATCCCCTAATATTTTTTAATATAGCTGAGGATTTCAGAAACCGTTTTGTGAAAAAATTGATTATCAAGTTAATACTAGACCAAACATTTTCATGATTATTACCCTTTAGTGATTATATTAATGACCCTATATACTATTATTTTATCCATACAATTATTCCATTGCAAAGAAACAATATTCTCATTTTCTTGAAAATTATTTATGATTTTTTATTATATTTAGAACTATCCCTAGGGTTTTTAGAAATTTTTTTGAGCCTAAATACACTAAAATAATAATACCTTCCCTTTATACAAACTTTAGAAACTATAGTATCATACACATATACTTTTATTATTTAAATTACCAACCTATAAAATTCATTAAATGTGATTTCTAGTTTCTTTGGGATATTGGATATGAAAAATATCAATATAAACATAGAACACAACATCAATATATAGTTCTCCATAATGTAGTCTTTAATAAAATTTATATCCTATTAATTAATTTTATAGTCTCGGTATAATAAATATGAAATGGATGACCTATAAATCCTACTATTTGAATTATTAGATTAATGAATTATGATGGTGTCATAAATAAGAACCAAGAGGAATATCTGGAAATGAAAATGACAGTGTATCATAATAATAGGATATTGATATACTAGAAATAATATAAAAAGACCATTTAATGTTAAATAGGTGGAGACAATATAAAACAATGATATTATTAATAATTCAAGGCTCAAATACAATATATCTAAACATTGAGTACAATGCAAACATTCTATGAACCAGAAACGGTATCTCATTATGTGAAATTATTACCCATTTCATTAGAGGGATTAATAATTTTGATCCCAACCATCCCATCCATAACATGTTATCAGTTCCAATTAGTGACATAGTGTGAGATTACATTATGTTGGGGTGTGTGGGGTCAATTTGAGTATTCGTAGATATTAACGGATTAAAAATCTTACTAAATTAATTTACCACATTCATAAAAGGGTTAGAGACAATCAACTGTGATTGACACTTAATATGCTACATTTATAGATAGTGATATGTTTCAATGACAAGTCTAATATTTTGGTATAACATATTTATTATGACTACCTTTAATATGTTTTTGTGTTCATTCATAATGTATATTATGATAATAGAATTTACCCATTTCACAGTCAATGATTTTTATCCAAGGAGCTTTCATATGGATTGTGAAATAAACTAAATTCAATATTAAGATGATTGGTCATCCTAGTGGTCACGGACATTACAATGGGTTCATCCTAGGTCATTACTTTTCATGTGTTAATACATTAGGAATATTCAAGGTCAAATCACGTTCGAAAATAACTCACCACTACATTACTACCTCCTAATACTTGTCCTTTTCTCACTTATCTATAAACGATCCACAATAGTTTTTGTATATGTATATAAATTCAATGTATCATAGATTTCATATTATAATAATGATAGATAATATACCATATTTCTATGATTATTCTTTTTAACTTTATGGGATGTTCACCTTGGTAGAACAGTCTTTTTCACAATACAATGAAAGTCTAAAAATCTTCAATTTTTTGTTTGAATAATAATTAGATTCAACTTTTATTAGAATTATCTTCATCATTTTTCAATTACTCGTGATTATATATCCACTATTGGAATTAATCTCTCTTCTCAATAGAATTTAAAATATTTAGTATAGTATTTAATCTTCAACATCTCTCTCTCTCTCTCTAACCATCTTCAAGTCGATCCCACCTTCTCCAAATAGTGACGTTATGTGGCTAATCATGTGGAAACATGGTAGTATATTTATGGGTTAATGAAACAACACATCACTCCTCCATAACTACTCCCTAATACCCTCAATTAATATTCAACATAATAACCACATAATGTGTTTTTGTCTCAAATTATACAGAAAATTAATTCATTAATTAACTCATATTCAATTATTAAAATATCCATTGGTATTGGAACTGATCAGGTCCATATAATGAGACACATGATTTGTGGAACATTAAAAATATATCTCAGGCATATCTTTATTGATTTGTCATGATATATGAACATAACCCATTAAAAATCCCTAAACCATGGCCTACTAAAGAATCCATGGTTAGTATACTTTTAAAATTCCATAGGATATTGGCATGTTCTCATATCATTCATATTTTTATTTCCTACTTATCCATTCAACCATGATTTCATTTTAACACTATCAAACCTACAATGGGATTATTTATTATAATTATTGATCTACTCAACCCATAATGATTACCTCTATAACATGGTCTATCACTTGATAACCTCAATTTAACATAATTTCATCAAAGTAAAACAGATTCAAAACCCCAATCTTTTCTCTATGGATTATTGTTAATCATTTTGTTATTTTTCCTCCAAAATTATAAGTATTATATGTATGATCTCCAAAAAATCTGTCATTTTGGATCGTGTATCCACCTTATGACCATGGATTCATCACCACAGGGATATCCATCTACTTATTGTTTTTTCTCATATGTTCATTTTTTACACCATGTGGACCACTATGGTTATGTCACACATAGAATAGTCTCCATAATCACAACACCCAGTAACTATAGTGAGGTATTTCTAATGTATATACATTATTAACAAACCATTACAATATCCATATTTCACCTATAACAACATCCATATAACTAAAACAATATATAGTCACTATATTTACCATTTTATCCATTGTATAGTACATTTTCACTTTTATATTTACATTGATCTCCCATTCTACTATTGTGATAATAATATGCACAAAATAAATACATTTCCCATATCTATTGGAATCGTTCACTTTGTACATTTTAATATTTGTTTTGAACAATGATATTCTCAAAAATTCCAGCTTTCTTTACTGATATTTTAACACACATCTTCTCATTATCCTTTATATTTAAATGAAATCTCACAAAATACATTGGGATTAATAATAATATCCCCTTATATATTTTTTGTAGAGACAAATACTTAAAAATACAATAATATTAACCCATATTAGCAATTAAATAATACTTTTCCATAATCATTCACTAAATTTTGGGATCTTCATTTGAAACATGAACTCCACATCATTAAAAGGGGTATTATAATTTATTTTCAAACTATTATTATCCATGATGTGTTGGATGAAAATCCATGATATATCAATTCTCACATAGTATGCTTCATCCTAGAAGAGATTATCCTGGGATTCAACTACCCTTATAATGATAGGATGGACTTCTTTATTTCAAGTCATATCTAATTAACCAATATCCATCAATGTCGTATTATCTCTATAAATTTATTGAGAATCATACCCAATAAAACATGAGAATTATATAAATCCTCTAATACTAATGACCCTTATTTTCATAGAAAAAAGATTTTTCAAAAGAATAAACATGTTTTTCCATGTCACTCATGAATAATAATGGAAAACCCTAAATTGGATATTTGGATTTTTACCATTGTGACATAATCTTTGATCTCAGTTAGTTCACACCAAAATTTTAGTAAATATAATGAATTAATATTTTTAGAGGATCATAAAATTATTAAATAAATCAATGCCACTTTATAAAAAATGATACCGCTTATTGAAAGAGAAGTTATGATTGAAAAAAGTATACAACACGTACTATATTCAATTTAGTTCCTCGTGGGATTTTAAAACTAATTATAAGGATTAATATAATTTTATATTCAAAAAAATACCCTATATTATTTATTTCAATAAACCAACTATTATAGCGTAATTGGGGAATACCACATAGCAAAAAACTATTCTAACTCATCATATTTCCATTATCATAAAATCAATATGATGATAACAAAATCCATTCAACTTGAATGACAAAAGAAATTGGTTTATGAGAATCATTTTTATGGATTCTAATGTTTCCAACTTTATCTTCATCCTACAAACGAAAACCACATGTTTTTTGGCCTAATTTTTTTTATATTTTATCTCCACACCATGTTTTTTCTAGTAATACGTATCACGTAGATCATATAATAAATTTATTTTACACATACTAAAAAATAGTTAGAAACAATAAATCTTTACCGGAGTGTGCTACCTCTAACATCCTTAATTTGAGAAATACGCTTAGTCAAGATGAACAAACCCATAACATTCATTGATTCAATTTCACTTTTTCATATTTTTGGATGGTAATGCAATCACAAATTTAGGATATCTATCATCAAATAGATCTAGAAAATATGTCATCCTTCTAGTAAATATCCCTTTCATTCTACCACTTATGCACTAATAATTATGGATCTAATTTTTTATATTTTCCTTATCTTTTATTTTTTTATTGTATTGGAATATATCAAAAATGAACACATAATTTTTTTAGCATCATAAGTGTTCTCACATATGTTTTCATTCTCAATAGTATCTTCATCATTTCGTTTACAGTGGTTTATCTAAATCCACATTGGAAAATATCTTCTTATACGTTTGGGGGTGAAATCATGAAATATGTCTCCCACTATGGATTCAACGTTACATTCTCTTCCACCATCTTCAATACTGGATCATCGCCCGAGTTTATTTTTATATTTGAGTTCATCTCTTCCAATAGATTTATTAAGACAATATATATTTTGGTTCCACATTCACTCTTCATCAATTAATTTACTTATCCTCTAACGAGTTGTACATACATTCCATTTTAATAAGACTTTTTCTAGGATAAAATTCTCCCTGAATGTGATTTTATTATTGTATAACCATATGGATTATTTACCCTTCCAATTATTCTTCCAATTGTAATAAAATTCCTAAAAATTTATATTAGGGAAAATAAAATATCTATCATATGATTATACGTTAATTGGATTATCCATGACTGTGATGTCTACACTATTGGAGTTCTAATAACATATTTGGGATTTTTTTTCATTGAATATACTACTAATGATTTACCCAATTCATCAAAATGGGATAACTTTGGGTCCTCCTTCATTTTATGAACAAAAATTCAAAATAATTCATTGAACAACCCTTTTATATAGATTTATTATTCGTAATTCTTATAGATTCTACACATGTTGAGGAAACATTCACTTGGATATTGTCCTCTAATATAAGGTGTTATTCTTCTCATGTTGATTGATTATATTCTTATATTTTGGTTAAATTTTTTAACAAACCATTCATCTCAAAATTAGTATCCATCTAAGCACATATTCATTGTCACACCATGACCTATCTTTTATATTATTTTATAATTTTATTTGACATTTATAATATTTTTGGGGTCCGAGTTGGGTCCAAGACGAAAAAAATTTGGGTTTTGTCAAAATAACGCATGTATATGAGTTGACGCTGCTGAGCGCTTGGGTAGAGTGCGTTTTAGAGACCCCTCGCAGCTTCGGTCTTGCAATAGCATCGTCTGCCTATCTTCATAAAATTAAAAGGTTAAAATAAATGTTAACTTATTGCATCATTTAAAATTTTCATGGTTAATAATTTTAATTATTATAATTGTTGTTATTATGTATTTATTATTATTATTATTATTATTATTATTATCATTATTAAAATCGTATCACAATCATTTAGAATGTTATTAATATTATTATTTTTCTGAATGATGTTAGGGTTGATAAATAATTTTAATATTATATTGTATTTATTAAAGAATTGTTGTGGTTAAAATTATTATTTATTGTTATTATTATATGTATTGTCATCATTATGATTAATATTGTTAGGTTTTGTTTTTTTAAATTATATTTTTATTTTTATTGATTGTTTTATTTATTTATATATTTATTTTATTTCATTTCCCTCGTTTCTAGGGATTACTTTTTTTTTTCTTCCACACGGTTTCTTCCCCGCTGCTCCCTTCTGCTCAAGCCAGCATGCCCCCCTTTTCCTCTTTTCTTTTGCAGCGTGAAGCTGCTCCACCACTATTTGCACCACGTTCCAAGGCCTCCACCCACACCCTGCACCGCGTGCCAAGCCTTCTATCTCCCTACAGTGCACGCCCCGGCCGCCGCAGGTCCCCTCGTCCCGCCTTCACGCACCCCTTCGCACCTCGTCTCCACTTCGTCAGGCCAGCAACATCGAACACCCCCCCCCCCACCCCCATCCTCCCCTTCCTGCACCGCACGTCCCCGCCGGCATCACTTCAGACCAAACGTCCTCTTTGCCTGCAGTGCCCCCCAACACGCCCCGGTCTTCCCCACTCAAACCAGAAGTGCCCCACTCCACTTCAGCCACTGCGCACCAGCCACCCGACACCCTCCAGCCACCTTGCACCGGTCCGGCAGCCACCCTCCACGCTTTCGCCTATTACCCACAACCTCCATCCTGCCACTCCTAGCCGTCACCCGGCCTCCCTTCTCCGGCGACCAGCAGGGTGACCTCCCCTTTCCGGTTATTTTTTCCTCTTCAACTACCCTCGGCGCAATCCGAAACCCCCAGAGTCCCCTTTTTAGCTTGCACCTTCCGGGACCGGCGAGCTTCCGGGAGCTTCTCTTCGTGGCAAGTATGTTCTTTGAAGGGGGTTCAATATTTACTAAAACCCTATGTGTTGGGGTTCAATATTGATTACTTACTGTTTAATTATGCTTCTAGAGCATACCGTTGAGGTGTGAATGTTATCGTGCACCAGTCTTGGGGGTGCGTTTCCATTCCGCCTTGGGTTGAGATATGATCCCCTTTGTGTGTTAACCTTAAATTTATTATTTCACTGAATTCTTATTTTATTGCTACCCTTAGTTGTTACCTAGTGTTTTGGTGTATTTTATATAGTCAATCATTGAGGTATGCAGTGTTTGGGTTCTTTTCCATGATCATTTGGCGTATATTGTTATGTAGTGAACTCCCTTTTCATTTAAGAATTCACTGGTTGGTTTTGGAAGCGATTGGTAATTCTTTTTTTTAAACAAGTTTTGGTCTTAGAAGTATAAATGTGATTTTGAGTTTGGTGATTGAACTTCCTTGAGTGGACTTCAGGATTACAGCTTCTAAAGTGGCATGTATATGGTTTCAAAATTGATTTTAACGCGTGGTGTATTTTTATTGTGTTGTGATATTAGTTTATTCGACTGGTCAAGTTGTTTTTTTCGGTTTGGGTTATGTTGGCGATTAGCAATTGGTCATAAAAGAGGTTTTGAACAGGTTTTGAGTGTGTAAATCTGTGAGATACTTTTTAAAAAATGTTTCATTAATTTTAATGTGTTTTAGGAGATAATGTATTTGTTGTGAAGTATGTTTTGGTAACAAGTCAAGGTGTTTTTTACACCATTTCTTCATTTATATGGTCTTAAGTCAGTGGTTATGGGGTTTTAGTTATTGTGCGTTTGTTGCAGTGCATTGGAGAGGTACACTACTGGAAATCCAGCCTTTCCCATAGGTTCCAAACCGTTGGGAAAGGCTGCAGAACCGTTGGTATAAGTTATACCAACGGTTCAGCAAACCGTGGGGAAGTAAGCCGTTGGGAAAGGCTTTTCCCAACGGTTTACACAGAACCGTTGGGATATCTGAGAAAAAATCAGCCTTTCCGAACGGTTCTGCCAAACCGTTGGGAAAGACCTTTCCCAACGGTTTGGCCCGTTGGGAAATCAGCTTAAATTTTCTTTCCCAACGGTTTACAAACCGTTGGTAAAAACAACTCAATAGAGCCTATACCAACGGTTTTCAAACCGTTGGCATAGGCTTTGCTGTGCAAATTGCACAGCAGCCTGCAATTTGCACAGCAGATCTCGTTTTTGGCCATTCACCCTCGGTTTCAATTCAATTTTCAATCCAATTATGCCATCGTTTTCAATTCATTTTTCAATCCAATTATTGTACCTGTAACACATATAATGCATACATAACAAACCAACACATACAAATAATGAAAACCAACCAACCAACACATATAATGCATCCTGAAAATATACTCATCCATAATTAAATTAGAATTCATAACATAATTATAAACATAGATAATTTATTTAGAATTCATTTTAAAATTTAGATGACAATCATATGTGGAATCCGGAATTCAATTCATAATTTGATTGGTTTTTCATATACCATATATTTTTAATAGAAATGATATCCATTTTAAACAAAATACATACATCTGGAATGATACCGGTCACACCGTGCCTCGGATTGAGGCGAGGTTAACTCGTACACGTCACAAATGAATCATTGATCGTTTTCATAAAGTATCAACATATTTCGAAATCGTTTGGTCGGTTTTGCGTATGTCATTTGTTGTTTTCACTTAAAATGAAGTGTTTTTTAAATAAAAGAGAGACACTTTGAATGGTGTCGGCCACACCAAGTCTCGTATTGAGGCGGGGTTAACTCGTACACATCACAAATGACCCATGGATTGTTGTGCTAAAATATAAACACAATTAGAATGCGTTTGGTTGGTTTTCCGTATGAATTTAAAATGTAGTCCATTTTAAAGAAAAGAGATACACTTAGAGTGGTCTCGGCCAAACCGCGACTCGGATTGAGGCTTGGTTGACTCGTACACGTAACATATGACCCATGAATCATTGTCCTAAATTTTCAACAGATTCCGAATGCGTTTGGTCAGTTTTTCATATGTCAGTTGTTTATTTCACTTATAATCTTGTCCATTTTAAACAAAAGAGACACAGTCAGAGTGGTACCGGCCACACCACGTCTCGGATTTAGACGGGGTTGACTCTTACATGTCTCAAATGACCCATGGATCATTTTCCTAACGTATCGACACAATCCGAATATGTTTGGTCGGTTTTCCGTATGCCAGTTGATGTTTTTCACTTAAAATGACGTCCTTTTGAAACAAAAGACAGACACTATGAGTGGTGCCGACCACACCGCGTCTCCAATTGAGGCGGGGTTGATTTGTACACGTCACATATGACCCATGGATCGTTCTCCTAAAGTTTAAATGGAAACCGAATGCGTTTGGTCGGTTTTCCGTATGTACTTAAAATGTTGTCCATTTTAAACAAAAGAGTGACACTTAGACTAATCCTGACCACACCGCGACTCAGATTCATCCCGGGTTGGCTCTTACATGTCACATATGACCCATGGATCATTGTGATAAATTATCAAAAGATTATGAATGCGTTTGGTCGGTTTTGCGTATGTCAGTTGTTCTTTTCATTTATAATCATGTCCATTTTAAACAAAAGAGACGGATTTAGAGCGGTGTCGGCCACACCGCGTCTCGGATTAAGATGGGGTTGACTTTTACATGTCACATATGACTCATGGATCGTTGTTCTAAAGTATCGATAGAATCCGAATGCGTTTGGCCGTTCTTCCGTATGTCAGTTGATGCCTTTCACTTAAAATGACGTCCTTTTGAAACAAAAGACGGACACTTTGAGTGGTGTCAGCCGCACCGCATGTCGGATTGAAGCGGGGATGATTCTTACACGTCACATATGACCCATGGATCGTTCTCCTAAAGTTTCAACGGAAACCGAATCCGTTTGGTCGTTTTTCCGTATGTACTTAAAATGGTGTCCATTTTAAACAAAAGATAGTCACTTAGACTTATCCTGGCCACACCGCGACTTAGATTCATCCTGGGTTGGCTCGTACACGTCACATATGACCCATGGATTGTTGGGATAAATTATCAACAGATTCAGAATGCGTTTGGTCGGTTTTCCGTATGTCAGTTGATGCTTTTCACCTAAAATGACGTCCTTTTGAAACAAAAGACGGACACTTTGAGTGGTGCCGGCCACACCACATCTCCGGATTGAGATGAAACCACCGTGCAACATTCTAATTATTATTCGTGACGTGTACGTGCAGACGGCACGTCAATCGGACGTGCGGTTTGCGCGGTACGACTCAATATTCGTGTTTTAAGTGATGCGCGCGCTTCGTAAACGCGCGTGAGGGGGGTCCAAACGAGCGGAACGAAGTCTGAATGGCCTGAAATCAGACGAAAAATATGGGAGAGTGATTTATGAAGTGGTCGAGCAGACGGCACGTCAATTGGACGTGCCGTGTGCCCGCGGTGACCGACAACGGAGTTCTGGTGTCAGAAACGGCCAAAACGGGCGTCCAACGGTCAAATTCATAGAGGACGACCTCAGATTGAGCTGAAACCACCGTGCAACATTCTAATTATTATTCGTGACGTGTACGCGCAGACGATACGTCAATCGGACGTGCGGTTTGCGCGGTACGACTCAATATTCGTATTTTAAGTGATGCACGCGCTTCGTAAACGCACGTGAGGGGGGTCCAAACGGGTTGAATGAAGTCGGAATGGCCTGAAATCAGACGACAAATACGGATGAGTGATTTCTGAAGTGGTCGAGCAGACGGAATGTCAATCGGACGTGCCGTGTGCCCGCGGTGACCGACAACGCAGTCCTGGTGTCATAAACGGCCAAAACAGGCCTCCAACTGTCAAATTCATAGCGGACGACCTCAGATTGAGCTGAAACCACCGTGCAACATTCTAATTATTATTCGTGACGTGTACGCACAGACGGCACGTCAATCAGACGTGAGGTTTGCGCGGTACAGCTCAATATTCGTATTTTAAGTGATGCACACGCTTCGTAAACGCGCGTGAGGGGGGTCCAAGGGGGAGGGGGGGGGGGGGGGGTTGTCCAGGGTCCAAGAATGAGGGGGGTTGTTCAGGGAGTTCACAAACACACAACCACTAAAAGACAACAACATCCATAAAATCAGACAATATATAAAAATAACTCAACTCCAATACTATACTACGAGTCTAGATAAAACCAACAACTAGAATAGATTAAACATCAAATCTCAAGTCAAAAATGTAACGGATCAATATGTCCCACATCAGCATCACCATCACCATCATCATCATCATCATCGCCCTCGTCATCGTCCTCCTCATTGTCCTCACCCTCCACAGCGCCTTCCTCCTCGCCTTCGCCCTCCTCCTCGCCCTCCTCATCTCCCTCCTCTTCCGCATCAGACTGCTCGCCATCATCATCTTCAAGATGGACATCGGCCTGAACACCACTGGAACTGCCACCTGGTGCACCATATATAGAATGTATCGACGACATGTATTCATAAATCGCTGGGCTGGCCTTTGCTGGAAGTGTTGGACGTAGAACTTCAATAAATTTCATAAATGCACTGTTTGCCCTAGCAGACTGTTCTGCCGTCTCTGTGGCCCTTTTCTCAGCCTGTTCTGCCTGTGCCCTAACTTGCTGCAGCTCGGTGGCACTACAACTCGTACCTGAGGCAGGCCAATACCTCGTCGGGGCTATCCTAGGTCGGCAGCGTACTCTGCCAGAATGATCCTCTCCCAACACCTGATGTAAGTGATCAGATGGCCCAAAATTGTCTGCTTCTCGGGCATCGAGGGCCTCTAAAGCATCCTGTTAAAAATATAAATATATTATTAAGTTACGAAATAGATATTAAAATATAAAATCAACAGATTGAAACTTACAATCTGCTGCTGAGTCGCTTCGTTGACAGCACTTCCATCCTTTTTTCGTCTACTCGAGCAAAACAGTTTTGCTTGAGGCACACGTCCTTCAATATTTTGTACTTGCCTCTACAATGACATTAAAAACAAAAGTTATATAAATACTTCAGCAAATAATTAAATAATTTAGGAAACAAAAGAAAATGTAAGTCGTAAAGAAAACTTATAAACAATTGTCATACCTGCTGCCTCTCATGATCCGGCATCGTCGTGCGTCCTAGTGTATGGAGGTATTTTTTTGCATCAATGTTTTTTTTATTTTTTCCAGATGATTCCTAAATAAAATTCGATAATGCAAAGGATAATATTAATGAAAAACTTGAAAGTTATTATTTAAATACCTCAAATGTAATTCATACCTTAAACTGGGTACTCGTCCAATGAGTAATCATCTGACGATACTGCTCTATAGGACAATCATCCACGACTGGTACCGCCTCTAACTCAGTGCCAACTCTAGCACGCCAGCCAATATACAGCTCATGCTTGTAGGCTCTCCAAAGCTCACCTAAATCCTTTAGACGTTCCAGTCGTGCACCCTCACCATCAGGAAAATTAAATCGAAGCTGAAATGAAAATATTAATTTATATAAATACAAAAAAAATTCATGGAATTAAATACAACAGATTCTTTTACCCATATCTCTGCCCAAGCTCTATCTTTGACCTCATGTGGAAAATGTCTCCACGACAGCGGGCTGACGGGAATGATGTCAGAGTATTTGGAAAGCGTCGCCATAAAACTCCGACATTGCTGCCCTATTTTCTCAACCATCTGATTGTCTTCATTATATTCCACCATAACCTGTGTGCGACGGTTCCACACCGAACGCATGCGTGTACGACCCCGCCCCCGCCTCCTGTCAGTAGATGTATCTGTCATGAAAGAAAAACAAATATTTTATCAAAACATGTTATAATGAAAATAAATATTGCTATAAAAATTTGTTAGGGTTTTATAAATATACCTGCGCTAGTCTGATCAATGAGTGGCGCCGGATCCACAGAACCTGATGGAACACCCTCTGGTGGAACAGGATTCGAAGACGATGGAATATAAAAGCTCGGAGATACAGAAGTAGAAGGAAAAGAAGATGGAACAACTGTATGACCTGATGCTGACTGGGGAGTGGGAATCATCATGGGATGTAAAAATGATGGGGCAGAAGATGCAGAAGGTAGCGAAAACATGGGAGGTCTAAATATCCCGTGTGTCCCTAACGACACACCGGGATCAGAATGTGGGAAGGCTGAAATGTCAGTGGGAGGGGCAGGGTCTAGTCGGGCACGCGCAGCTCTACGTCCACCTCTGGTACGAACCCTCCTCGTACCACCGGCCTGAGTACTAGGACCAGTACTAGGCTCCTCGTCGAATAACTGTCGACGTAATGGTGGATCCTACAAAAAATTTTACAAAAAAAATTAATCACATGACATTATATATTCTGTAAATATATATATATATATTTGAAATAAAGTACTCACTGTAGGCACTAATGGTGGAATGCCCATCTCCTCCATCCGACGATTGTTCTCCGCCATTTTTTTTCTTCGTCTCTCTTCAATTGGCTTCATTTCCTGCATTGGAAAACAAATATGTAATTAATTAGAAAAAGAAAATTAATGTGTAAACCAAAAAACTAAATATATGATGGAATGAGGGGATTCATTGGTAATTTAGCTATCAATTGTTTTAGAAGAGCTTGAATAAATTTAATAAAACATACAAGTTGTAATGTTCACCAAGTTAGAAATATTGTTTGATTTGGTTTGAATATAGTTCAATTCCAAATTAGAAAATGCAATTCAAATAAAACAACAACCAATAAACATTGAAAATTCACATAACGGTCAAGTTAGCTAAAACATATTTGTGATCAATACTAAATAAATATGAATATTACCAACCTTAACAACCCAACTCGAGGTAAACAAAAAGAATTGAGAACATGGATGAATGATTCTATATATTTCCATCCACAACTTCAGGTTCACAATCAACTCTGACAATTGAGCTATTGGAGTCATCAAAAGAAATAAATGGATTGGTTCCAATGGCAATAGGGACAGTGTCAATTCCATCACCAGCATCATCAAAAATATGTCTTGGAATTACTTCAACTATGACACCAAATTCAGGTTGAAGTTGATCTTTGACATAAAAAACTTGTTTATCCATTGATGCCAACACATATGGTTCTTCGGTTGCAAGAGTGCGGGTCATATTAATTACTCAAAATCCACAATCATCAATAAATGTGCCATGTCTCGTCATCGAATCAAACCAATGGAATTTCATCATTGTGACTCGTCCATGAGAGTAATAATCCAATATTATTATTTTCTCAACGACTCCATAATAACCCACATTTTCAAGTCGCGGTCTACTATCTGATGCACTGGCATAACAATCTGTTGTGGCAGTAACCATAATACCATCATGTTGTGTTCTCATGTTTTTGGCTCGTTCAGTGACAATAAATCTGTACCCATTGATAACAATTGATTTACAGTCATGAACCACGGTATTAGGACCAAAAGCCAAAGCTCTTATTTCCTCAGAGACAGAGTCAGCAGACAAACTCAATACCTGCAATATAAATGACAGTTAAACTTAAGTAAATATTGAAATAATTAATTTAAACAGTAATATTTTTACCTTCAATTTTAACCAAGCAGAAAACTCTTTGCTATGAAAAGTCTCTCTCCTTCTCAAAGATAAAGAACGATGCTTCCTATTTATCATTGTTTTATGTTCCCTATAGATAAAAAAATATGAATAGTTTAACAGATATATATGTAAGATATACATATTCAATTTTGTTACCTGATATAGTCATCGAACAAATCACAGTTGAACAAAACTGTGCGATGTGCCATCTCCCGCTCTTCATGTCTTAATGTATTCAATATATATGATCCAGGAATTCCTCCTGTTTGAGGAAGTGATGGAAAACTGGGTTCAATTTGCTCATATTGTTCTTCTTCATTTCTCATTGGTCTGTTCATTCTTGTAGTAAGATCAGACAAATACATTGAACAGAAATCCATACATTCTTGAGCTAAGTAACCGTTCACGATAGAACCTTCGGGATGATTCTTGTTTCGAACATAAGACTTTAATGTGAACATATTTCTTTCAGTTGGATACATCCAACGAAAAGAAATAGGTCCTCCGAGAAGTATTTCAGTTGGAATATGGACAGTCAGATGCAGCATGCATGTGAAAAATGATGGGGGAAATATTTTCTCCAACTCACACAAAATTAATGGGGCATCTGTCAACATTTTTTGCAAGAAAGACTTGGACAACTTCTTAGCACAAAGATCTCTAAACAAATGGCACAACCGAATAACACCCACCCTTACATTATTGGACAAAAGATGACGGATTTCTATTGGAAGCAACTCATGCAGTAGAACGTGATAATCATGAGTCTTCAAAAATTTTAGCTTCAACTCTCTTCTGTTGACCCGTTTAGATATGTTGCTTGAATAGCCATCAGGAACTCTAATAGTCTCTAATACTTCCAAAAATTGTTTTTTTAGTAGGTGTCATCACATAAGAAGCACATGGAAGTTTCCATTTATTTTCACTGATACACACAGGATGCAATTCTGGTCTGATGCCCCAATCCACCAAGTCACGTCGAGATCGTAAATCATCTTTTGTCTTCCCCTTGACATTTAGAAGAACTGAAAGCAACATTTCACATATATTCTTTTCAATATGCATTACGTCTAAGCAATGACGTAGCAAATTGGTTGATCAATAAGGAAAATCAAAAAAGATACTCCTCTTCCTCCAATTGTAACAGGTTTCTGTGGAAACATTCTTTCTCTTTCCAGATTTCATTTGACCCTTCCCGAACGAAAAACTGAAATCTTTCAATTCATTAAGCACATTAGTTCCAGACATACGCTGAGGTGGATCATCGGTCTCTATAGTATTATCAAATCTTCGACGATTCATTCTATATGGATGATCCTTTGGAAAAAATCGTCGATGTCCCATAAAACTGAAACTACAACGATGTTTCAGTCTTCTAGATCGTGTATTCTTCATACAAACTGGACATGACAGTTTTCCCTTCGTGCTCTATCCAGACATCATTGCATAAGCCGAAAAATCATTGATCGTCCACATAAGCGCAGCATGCATCTGAAATATGTCTTTCGAACATGCATCGTATGTGCGCACACCCACATCCCAAAGAAGTTTCAACTCTTTTATTAATGGTTGCATGTATACATCAATATCAATGCCAGGATCAGAAGGACCAGATATGAGTATACTCATGAAAGTGAAAGATTTTTTCATACACAACCATGGGGGAAGATTATAAATGTGTATAAAAACTGGCCAGGTGTTGTGCGAAGTAAGCATCTGCCCAAACGGATTAAAACCGTCGCATGAAAGACCCAGCCTCACATTACGCATGTCAGCTGCAAAATCAGGATGTCGAGCATCAAATCTCTGCCATGCAAATCCATCTGCAGGATGAACCAACTCATCATTAGTCTTCTTTCTCTCGGTATCATGCCATCTCATTTTTATTGATATGTCATCAGACATAAAAAGATTCTGGAGTCTGGGGATCAATGGAATGTGCCACATTACTTTCTGTGGAACGCGAGATAGTGTTCCATCAGATTTTGACTTCCAGTGGGATGTGCCACATTTTATACATTCATTTCGTTCAGCGGTTTCTTCCCAGAATAAACTGCAATCTTTCGGGCAAGCATGAATTTTGTTTCTGGAAAATCCAAGTTCTTCAACTAACTTCCATGCCATATAGTGGTTTGAGGGAATATCTGCATCATCTGGAAGTAAATCCTTCAAGAGGGTAAGAATGTAATCGATTGCTGTATTAGAAATCCCATACATAGTTTTTCCATGAAACAATCGGATTAAAAATTCCAGCTTTTTCATTTTATCGCATTGTCGATATACTGGAGTCGTGGCAGCATCATTCAATTTTTTCACCCTATCAATATCATCATTTTCACTAGATGCATCAGTTGTCCTCATATCGACGTCTTCTTGAGTCTAAATCCTTTCTTTTTCATGATGACGAATAAACGGAAACCGATCATCTAACAAATTCTCCATTCCAGTCCTTTCATTTCGATCATCACCAATTTGAGATTTCATTTTCTCCCCATTGTGATACCACACAAAGTAGTTTGCTTGAAAACCATTTTTGGTTATGTGGTAGCTGACTTCTTCACGACTCAACCAAGGTCTACCAACACAATTGGAACATGGGCAGTGTATGCGACCACTATCTGAAGCATTGTGAAATGCAAAATCTATAAAGCTCTCCAAATTGTTTTGAAAATCGCTTGAGATACGATCGGTTTCATACATCCAACTTCTGTCCATTCTGTAAAAAAATTCATATAAGTCATTTTGTCATAAACAATTCAATAGGATTGAACTTTAATAGAAAATACATTTAAGTAAATGATAAAGGAAGAAAATAATCATGGTATCAACTAGACATGTGAAAAAAACATACTAATGTGTTATTGAAAAAATGTAAAACCAATAAGAACTTAATGTGTTATCACATCAGAGAATGCCTCATCCCATAACCATATTAGTAGGGTACCCTCGTGGACAGCCCCGCCCACCCCTGTGGACAACCCACCCACCCCCGTGGACACCCCCTACCCCCTAGACAGCCCAACCACCCCCGTGGACAGCCCACCCACCCCCTCGACATCCCTTCTCTCTATGGACAGCCCCCCACCCCCTTGGATAGCACGCCCACAACCCTGGACACCCCTACCCCCTGTGGTCTGTGTTGTACCCCTCTCTCTTGGATTTTAATGATCATAATCACTCTCATCGTGTTCTAACTTGTTTTCAAGTTTTTTTGATGATAGGAAAAAGGTTGCCAAAGAGTTGGCCCAAGAAGACTGGAAAAGGACTCTCTGAGTCCACCGGCCAACCGGTGGATTTCCACCAGCCAGCCGGTGGTCTCTGGCAGAAGCAATGCTCTCTGCCAGGTTCCACCGGTCAGCCAGTACCTGACCACCAGCCGGCTGGTGGAACCAGACAGTAGGCCTTGCCCACTGCCAGGTGCCACCGGCCAGCCGGTGGAACCCAGACAGAAAGCTCTGCCTTCTGTCTGGAGCACCGGCCGGCCGGTGGCCAAGCACCGGTAAGCCGGTAAGCCCAGTCAAACTAGCCCTTGGGCTTTGACCAGACTTGCCCACTTGACCCCCAACGGCTCCGAAAGCCCTCCAACGGCCATATTGAAGTATTTGGGGATATTTATCCTATAAATAGACGAGGATGGATGCCGGGAACAAACCCTCGATACATTGGAATGATATTTTGATCCCTTGAAGCTCTAACGACAAATCTCTAAGGCTACTTGTGATCCATTTCCATCCTTGAAGCTTGGGCTGCCTCTATATCAACTACTCTCACACTCTTGGCGCTCAAGGCTTCCTCTAGTTTGTTATAATTTATTTATTTCAATTGTTTAGTACTTCATTGGGTTTGTATTAAAACAAACCATCCTTTTCTTCCTCACTTTCATTTTGGGTTTCTTGCTACAACCTATGGACAGTCCCCCACCCCCTTGGAAAGCCCGCCCACCCCCCTAGACACCCCTACCCCCCGTGGCCAGCCCACCCACCCCCCCTGGACAGCCCGCCCACCCCTCCTTGACAGCCCGACCACCCCCGTGGACAGCCCGTCCACTCTTGTGGACAACCCACCCACCCCCGTACCCCCCTGGACACCCTGTACCCCCCTGGATAGCCCCGCCCACCCTCCCAAACATCCCACACCCCCTCCCCTGCAACCCCACCACAACCACCTAGACATACCACCCCCCCTGGACACCCCACACACCCCTCCCCCACCAGGACACCCCACCCAGACCCCCAGGACAGCCCACACCCCCTAGACAGCACCGCCCACCCCGTGGACAGCCTTTCCCACCCCCGTGGACACCCCCGCCCACCCCCATGGACAACCCACCCACCCCCGTGGACACCCCCTACCCCCACAATCCATTATCCAAAACATATCAAATTGGTTTGAACACAATGCATAATTCCCACAATCCATTATCCAAAACATGTAAATGTCCCAACTCCGATTTACATGTTTTGAAAACTCTCCTTCCAAACATAGAATACAAAAACATTAAAAAAGTCTTCACAAACACAAACAATATCCTATTTAGATATTAATTTCAATAATCAATTAAACCACCAACACCTGGAAAAATATATTCATTAAAACAACTACAACAATATGGTTGAGATCAAATTTTACCTATTCGTATGGGGTGTACCTCTTGGGATGGGGGGTGCTGGTGTTCGGATTCGCGAGAGCACCTGAGCGAATAGATTAGGGCTCTGTCCGAATGGGGAGAGGAGATCTCGATCTGCAATATGGGGGAAACCTTTGCCAACGGTTTATAAAAACTATTGGCAAAGGCACACATTTCCCAACGGTTTACTGGAACCGTTGGGAAATGTGTGATTTCAGCACCCTTTCCCAACGGTTCGAGTGAACCGTTGGGAAAGGGTCCACCGAAATTCTCTTTTCCAATGGTTTTCTTAAACCGTTGGCAAAGGCTCACTATACCAACGGTTTAAGCAAACCATTGGTATACTGCCGTTGGGAAAAGACTAAATTCCAGTAGTGGTAATTCCAAGAAATTTCGGTTGTCGGCTTGTGCGTGCTTGCGCGCCTTTGCGAGGCGTGTCACGTCATCGTGTTTGAGCTGCAAATTGAGGTATGCCTCACACTGCACTATCCATTAAATTTAGAATTTATTAACTTCTTGATATTTTATTAATTTTAATAAATGAAAAATTGTATTAAATAATTAATTTTGGAGTAATTAATCGATGTAAAAAAGAGCTGTTAATTTTATACACAACACATGGAATATTTTCTTAATTAGTGGATGCACAATAGTGAAATAATTACCATTTGGACCTGGAACATAATTCATAGAATTTCAAGTGTAGTTCTGGTTTAATGATAAATTATTTTTTCTCATGTGTGAGCAAGCGTTTTGGTTCTCTTGAGAAAAGATGTTTTTCTTTAAAGTTGGTTAAGGCCCGTTTGACACTTTTATAAAATAAATTATTTTTGAAAATGTTATTTGAGGTAACTCAGGTGTGATCCTTTTGTGTACGTTTGTTGCGTGAGTTGTGTGTGATGTTTGTGCATCGTGACTGGTAGACTGACATTGTTGACTCACCCCTTTCTATTGCATGTGTTAACATGGGAACCTGGTATAGTAAGTGAATCTTTGTAGAATGATTGCAGTACTATTTTAGATTATGCACTGGCTAGTGGCCCATAGAATAGAGTAGTTTTGTTATTAATGCTTTGGGATTGGGCCCCACGACCAGGCCATGTTGGGAGACGGTCGGGCGTTAGGGTGTTATGACGCCAGAAATAGTAGGAATGCCTTTAGGATAAGTCACATGAATAGTACGTTCGGGATTTTTCACAAGCTCTTAGGTTCGACCCATGTTTTCTTTAGTGTTTGTTAGTGTGTGGTGGATGATTGAGAGGTCTAGTTTGGTTTCTTCCCCATATGTGCCTCCTTTTCCATTTCCCTTAGTGTGTATGGTTTGTTGTGTGTGGTTTTCCTTTTAACTAACAACTAAAATATGGATTTTTAAATTGTTTGAAAAAATGTTTTAAAATTTAATGCACCTATTCCTTTCAAACATTAAACTTGTTTTTAAATTAAAAAGGTCAATAGACTTTTACTTGTTTTAGAAATGAAAGAATGTGTGAAGACTAATATTTTATATAATTTTGTAGAAACCTGGAATTAGTGAATTCTTTATTTAAGGGTAGTGCATTGAGAATAATTTATTGGGCACACCTACTGATTTTTAATACTCACACTTATAGTGTTTTCCTATTTTTATTTTCTATTGCTGGTTTTACTTGAGCTTGATCACCCCAAGTGAGAGTTGATTGTGGTTTGGTGAGTGACTCTCGGAGTCGTGATGAGTTTTGGTTTTGGATAGGTTAGTTGGTTGTTGTTGGTCATTCTTTCCTTTTCATGTTGTTTATTTACTTTGCGTTGTTATATTTTTTTTCCATTGCCTTATTTATTTTTTCCAGGTGAAATCATTATCTCTTGCTGTCTTTTTATTCCCTAGAGCTTGTCTCCAGTCCGGGAGGATTGGGAATGCCTCTCTGGCCATGTTGCAGACTGACTTGGGTGACCGGTTTAGGGTTAACCCGTGTTGGTTCGTGACAAAATGGTATCAGAGGCAGGTTGGCTCTGGAGCGGACCTTGTTTTTCAGAGCGCCCATTGTTATTTGGGGATGTCATGGTAGAAAGAGTAGAATTGTCAGGACTTGACGTGTTGGAACGATGACATGATGAACCCTTGATCGATCCAAACCCCGAGTTACTATGGAATGTTCATTTTTTTCAATGTTTTTGATTCTTATGGTTTTATTGTTATTTGGAAATGAAAGGGGAGCTAGGCAAGTGACCTCTGTGATCTCACATCATCTAGAAAGCCATGTGGAGCTGGGGAAATTACCCTAGACTACTACTAGTGACGGTGGCATGACTTGCATATGGCCACCAACAATATGTCTGAGTCACCCATCGACATTAGTTTTCGTTGTGGATTATTTGGGTCTTATTTACATAAAAAATATTTTTTGTAAAGTTTTATTTTTTATATGGTCAAATGTTGAATTTTAAATATGTAAAGACCATGTTTTGATCTCACTCATTGTTTTCTTGTTCCTTAGTGTTCACCCCCATGAAGGATCGATGGATGCCCAAGGTGCTACTTCGGGTGGTGGATCCTTAGAAAATCCTCTAGTTGATCAACATATAAACTATGTTCTAGAATTCATGAAGTTGAACCCTACCTTGTTTTATGGTCAAGCACATCCACTTGAGGTTGAGGAGTGGTTGCAGAAGATAGAGAGATACTTTAGTTTCATTGGGTTGTCTGAGTCTTTGAAGGTGAAGTTGGATACATTAATGCTTTAATGTCCAACCTAGAAATGGTGGATGTCTGTGTCTCGGAATAAGCCTCAGGAAGACCTAACATGGGAGTTCTTTAAGTCATCGTTCATCCAAAAATATTTCTCTGAGTTGACCATGATGAGGAAGATGGTGAAGTTGTGTTTTCTTCAATAGGGCATTGAATAGGTACAAGAATTATATCGACGATTCATAGAACTTGTTCCATATGATCAGTGGTTTGTTGTGAATGATCCCAGGAAGGCTTGACAATTTGAGATGGGACTCAAATCTGAACTACAGTCGAAATTGGTAGATCTCAACCTAATCACCTTCTCGAATATTGTGGGGAAATCCTTTTTGGCTAATCTGGGTTAGTAGGAGGACTTAAGGTGGTGAATCCTCCATCTTTGGGAAGAAATCTTGAGGATGGTGATAAGAAGAATGATAAGCAACCTGATGCTGGAGGTGCTGGTAGAGGGATTAAGAGACCTTTAGACCATCAGTCATCTTCTTCATAGAGCAATGTCGTGATCTGTCACCAGTGTGGTAGGCAGGGTTACAAGAGGCCGACGTGCCCGAGTGCTCCGAGACCCTTCCACACATGTGGACATTTGGGTCACTTGCAGTGATTTTGGTGAGGTGTTTCCAAGAAGCGTGCTAAAGACAAACCTGGCTTGTCGAAGGTTACCTAAGACCGTTAGTAGGAGTAGGGAGATGTTTGGTGATCAGTTTGAGGTTTTATCTTTTTAGTGTTTCTTGGATGTAGTTGTCATATCCTGTAGCGTTTTTTGGTCTTTCTTTTCCTTCAGTTGTGAAAATGGTTTCTTTAGATCTTCTTTGAAACCTGTGTTTTTTTTGAAGTGTGTTTGGTAATATTCTGGTTCATGTGTTACATTTGGAAATTTCTTATGCCTGATAGCGAGGCAAAGGATACTTCAATCATCGGTGCTCCAGCCATAGTTCCCGAAGTAAATTTTTCATTTAGTCAAGAGAACCTCAACGACGAAAAGGCCCTTTGTTTAATCTTGGTCCTTAATGTGATGTGGTTTATGTTCTTCCAAGGGTGCGACGTTTTTGATATGAAGATAATGGTATTCTATAAGTTGTGTCCTTCCCTTCTTTCCCCCCTTATGGTGGGAGATTTTAGACTGTGTGGAATGTTTCCAATTTCGGTTAATCTCGTCAATTATTTTGGTGGGGAGACCCACTGTGGGTCTCGCAAAGTTACACCTGAATTAATTTAGAGTTAGCCCAATAATTATGGTGGGGAGACCGTTTGGGCCTCCTCATGTCAGTATCTGAGTTTCTTTTCATGTATTTTTTGGTGGTGGGTGTTCTCACGTGGAACCACCTAATACTATGTTTTTTCTCTGGAGTAAACTTTGATATTGGAGTAAACCCAACAGTTCTGTTGGAATATGATAATATGAATAAGTTTCAGTGGTGATTTAAGTTTGTACATTCCTTGGTGGAAATTGATGGTTTGGGTTCTGCTTAGTGATGATTAAGGTGTTCGTGTTTTAAGGATGAGTTATGTGTCATGGGTTTTTAGTGTCTGTTTGGATCGATCAACTGGAGGTGCTTAAGCTTTTAGAGGTGGGTGACACTTGATAGTTTTTATCTTTGGGTCGAGATCATGTTGTGGATTTACGAGGGAGGAAATAGTTATGTTGGGGAGAATTGTCACACCGTGACCTATATTTTATTTTATTTTATAATTTTCTTAGAATTTTAATAATTTTTGGGGTTCAGGTTGAGTTCGAGACAAACATATTTTGCGTTTGGTCAAAATAACACACGTTTTTTAGTTGACGTCGCTGAGCACTCAAGCGGAGCACGTTATATAGACCCCACGCAGTATCGCCCATGCAACAACAGAGTCCGCCTATCATTGGAAAATTAAAATGGATAAATAAATGTTAATTTATTGCATAAATTAAAATATTCATGGTTAGTAATTTTAATTACAATTATTATTGTAATTAAGAAATTATTATTATTATTATTATTATCATCATTACTAAAATTTTAACAAAATTATTAAGAATTTTATTAATATTACTATTTTTCCTAATGATACAAATGTTGATAAATAATTTTCAAATTATATTTTAATTATTAAATAATTGTTGTGGTTAAAATTATTAATTATTGTTTTTATTAATCACATTTTTATTATTATTATTAATATTTATAGGCGTTGTTATTTAAATTTAAATTTTTATCTTTATTTATTAATATATATATTTATTTATTTATTAATATATATATATATATATATATTTATTTATTTCATTTCCCTTTTTTCTAGGGTTTATTTTTTTTCTTCAACACGGTTTCTTCCTCGCCGCTCCTTTCTGCCTGAGCCAGCACGCCCCCCTATTCCTCTCTTCCTTTGCAGCGTGAAGCTGCTCCGCCTCTCCCTGCACCACATTCCAAGGCTGCCGCCTACACCCTACAACACATGGAAAGGCTACATGCTCTCAAAAGCGCATGCCTCAGCCGCAACTGGTCCCCTCATACCGTCATCGTGCACCCCTATGCACCCTGTCTCCACTTCGGCTGGCTAGCGACAATGACCCCCCATGATCCTCCCCTTCCTGCACTGCACGTCCCAGCCAACATCGCCTCAGACCTAACCTCCCAACTTCTTGCAGTGCCCCCGGATGTGCCCCAGTCTTCCCCGCTCGATCCCGATCCCCTTAATCCATTTCACACCTGCCACCCGACACCCTCCAACCACCTTGCACGGGTCTAACAACCACAATCCATGATTATGCCTCCTACCCACAACCTCATGCATGCCACACCCAACCCTCACCCGACCTCCCTTCTCCAGTGACCAGTAGGGTGACCTTCCATGTCCGGCTATTTTTTTTCATCTCTGGATACCCCCGGCACATCCCCACCCCCAAAATCCCTTGTTTAGTATACACTATCCCTTACTCGCATCCTTCTGCGAGCTGCACTTTTCCTTCATCGCCCCCTCACCGACATTTCCCCCTTGTAGGAACCCTCTCCCTCCGTCAATGGCCTACCCCTTCGATAAGGGTTCGTGGAATGAATGTTCTTTGAGGAGGGTTTATTTTTTCCTAAAACCCTATGTGTTGGGTTCAATAATGATTGTTCAGGGTTTTATAATGCTTCTAGAGTATACCGTTGAGGTGCGAATGTGTTCGTGCACTGGTCTCAGGGGGAATTGCCTTTCCGCCTTGGGTTGTGGTATGATCCCCATTGCGTGTTACCATTAAATTTATTATTTCACTGAATTCATATTTTATCACTACTCTTAGTTTTTACTTAGTGTTTTTGGTATATTTTCTTTAGTCAATCATTGTGGTATGCAGTGTTTGAGTTCTGTTTCTTGATCATTTGGCGTAAATTTTTATGCAGTGCACTCCCTTTTCATTTAAGAATACACGGGTTGGTTTTGAAAGCAATTGGTAATTCTTTTTTTAAAACATGTTTTGGTATTAGAAGCATAAATTTGATGTTGAGTTTGGTTATTGAGCATCCTTGAGTGCACTTTTGGATTACGGTTTATAAACTGGTGTGCGTATGGTTTCAAAATAGATTTTGACATGTGGTGTATTTTTATTATGTTGTGCAATTAGTTTAATCGAGTGGTCAAGTAGTGTGTTTTCTATTCAGGTATGTTGGGGATCAATGATTGATCATAAAAGAGGATTTTAGCAGGTTATGAGTGTGTAAACCTGTGAGATACTTTTTAATTTTTTTTCATAAATATTAATGATTTTTATGAAATAATGTAAATGGTGTGAAGTATGTTTTGGAAACATGTCGAGCTAGTTTTTACAATTTCTAATCATTTGGATTGTCTTAAGTCATTGGTTGTGGGTTTTTAGTTATTCTGTGTTTGTTGCTGCGTATTGGTGTGGTAATTCTATGAAACTGTGGTCGTTAGCTTGTATGTGCTTGCGCGCCTTTGCGAGGCGTGTCACGACGTCATGTTCAAGATGAAAATTGAGGTAGGTACCCCACTACACTCACCTTTAAATTTATAATTTCTTAATTGCTTGATATTTTATTGATTCTATTAAATGATAAATAGTATTAGATAATTAAATTTTGTGTAATTAATCGATGTAAAAAATAACTGTTTATTTTATAGACGACACTGGAAATATTTTCTTGATGAGTTGATGCTCAATAGTGAATGAATGAAAATTTGTCCCTTGAACATAATTCATGGAATTTCAATTTAGTTCTGGTTTAATGATAAATTATTTCTTCTCATTCGTGGGAAAGTGTTTTGGTTCTCTTCAAAAATGAGGTTTTTCAATAAATTTGGATAAGGCTGATTTGGAACTTTGATAAAATAAATTATTTTTAAAAACATTATATGAGGTGACTCAGGGGTGATCCTTTTGTGTACGCTGGTTGAGTGAGTTGTGTGTGATTTTTGTGTATCCTGACTAGTGTATTGACATTATTGACTCACCCATTTTTAATTCATCTGTTGAAATGTGTACCTGGAATTGTATGTGAATCTTCTGAGAATGATTATTTCTATAGTTTAGATTACGCACTAGTTTTTTTATTATTGTTATGGGATTGGGCCCCTCGACCATGCCAGTTAGGGAGACGGTTGGGAATTAGGGAGTTATGACGTAATCACGAGTAGGCAGGCCTTCGGGATGAGTCACATGTATAGTATGTTCTGGATTTTTTGTGAGCTCCTAGGTTCAACTCATGTTTACTTTAGTGTTTATTTGTATGTGGAAGATGGTTGAGAGGTCTAGTTCGGTTGCTGGCCCCTGTGTGCCACTTTTTCCATTTCCCTTAGTGTGTGTGGTGTGTTGTGTGTGGTTTTCCTTTTAACTAAAAATTAAATTTTGGACTTCTAAATTATTCTCAATAATGTTTTAAAATTAAATACCCCTGTTCCTTTTAAACATTAAACTTGTTTTTAAATTAAAAAGGGAAATGGACTGTTACATCTTTTAGAAATGAAATCATGTGTGGAAACAAATATATTATATAATTTAGTTCAAACATGGAATTCTTGAATTCATTATTTAATGGTAGTGCATTGGGAATATTTTTTTTGTGCATGCCTATTGAGTTTTAATACTCACACATATAGTGTTTTCTGGTTTTTAGTTTTTGTTGAAGGTTTGACTAGAGCTTTTTCACTGTGGGAAAGAGTTGGTTTTAGATTGGTGAGTGAATCTCAGAGTAACGAGTAGTTTTGGTCGTGGTCAGGTTAGTTTGTTGTTGTTGGTCGTTCCTTTTTTCGTGTTGTATATTTACATTGCATTGTTCTATTTTCATTCCACTAATTTAATTTTTTTGGTGAAATTGTTCCATCTTACTCTCTTTTTATGCCCTCGCTCTTGTCGCCAGCCGGGGAGGATTGGGAACGCCTCTTGGGCCATGTCGCGGACCAGCTTGGGTGACAGGTTCATGGTATACCCAGGAGGGTTCATGAAATTCATTCATCAAATAGTGTTCATAGTGAAGGATTACTTTCATTGAATTCCATCACTATACACAATTCATTTGAGAAATCTCTTCAAATGTAAATATTAATTCTATGTACATCTCTAATAATACATTAATGGTGTAATTTTGGGATAAATATTTATTCATCGTCACATTTTTTACCATTGCCTATCCAATAATAAATTAATAGAAGACTTCCTATATAATAATAAAACATTAATTTTGTTTATTAATGATGGTTCCTTGGAATATAAATTTATGTTGTTACCTATTCAACAAACAAGTCACGTCTCATTATCAACACTAATATTGTGTCCAAATTTTACTACTATTCTCCGCACAATGATTAGAAAGAGAAAAATATATTGATTTAATTTTATAATTCTTACAGACCACCAATTTTTTGATTACTACATCACATTATTATTTTATTTTATTTTATTTTTTACATATGGGAATTTTCATTTCATTTCACTTATTTTCTAAACATATTTTATAACTGAATAAACAGTTATTCTATGAACATAAAGTGATTTATCACATTTTAAATTTTCATCCTTGATATCTAATTTTAATTCCACAAATATTAAATTATAAATTAGGATGTCTCTATGGATTTTATAAAAGACAACTTAGTGTTGAAATAAAATAAAAATTCCATCTGTAACCACTTATCAAGAAACAATAAAGAAATATTCTATAACTAAAAAAATTCATTTTTGAAGTTTTGAATATTTTCTTTAAAAGAATTGATCATTAATTTCTAATAGCATTATTATTCGATAATTATATATCAATTTATTTTAATGATTAATCCAATAAAAAAATAATATAACCCTCTGATATAAATTTTCAGATAATCAATAGAGGATTATAGTATGATTACCCTCAGAGGTGGTATATCAGGGTATGGAAAATGCATAAACATTTAAAAACATTAATCCCAATTGAAAAAAAATCCATAAAGGATCCTGATGTATCATACTTGGTATTCACATTCAAATATTTATTTCCTGATGATGTTCTAATTAAATAATTTGACAATACCTTTTTCATATAACCACTATGATTACATTTACAATAATTGGTGTGCATGTATAAATGAAATAGGTACTTAAGGATATAGTTGTTACACTGTTACTAGGATTTGTGTCAGTATTGTAAATTGGTGGTATGGTAAGGGATAAAATATTTATCTCAATTATCCTCACTAAGGTCACAAAATTTATAATTTTTTGGGTCTAGTTCACTCTTTATGTCACAAACCATCTCAGGTTGACCTAAAGTTTTGATCCAAAGCTAGCCCATAGTAAGGGATGATATTCATTCACGATCCTCCTAGGCTAAAAACATGTTTCGAGCATCATGAATAACTTAGTAAAAAATTATTTTTCCTATTAAAAATATAATAAATAATAATAATAGATTAAATGAAATAAATAATATATGCGGGATCAAAAATAATAATAACAATATATCCATGATACCTTATAGATCACTAATAACCAAAAAACTAAACTAATTACATGGGAATTCTATAACCATACTAAAATATTTGTTGTGAATGATAAAGTTGGTATGGGAAGTATGTTAAGAAGCTGTTACAAATAGAAATAGTATTATATTACCTTTATAAATACAATACCATTTGGTGATAGTTTGAAAAAAGATATATTCAAAATAATGTCTTAATTTTCTCTTAAAATGAGTAATAAGATAATAATTTAAAAAGAAACACCTTTTTTCTGTTTTATAAAACATTATCCAATGAATGATATAATTTCTACAAATCTATTTATATGAAAGAACACGATGTTTAAGAAAATTATTCAGTGAAACATCAATAGTTTAAATAATATAGAAAGGTGATACCAAAATAAGTTAATATAGAATACAAGTAAAAAATATGATGATGTAATAGTTTTAATTGAACTTGTAATGGTTGATATAATTTTATAAAATAATAAAACAAAAATACCTCAAAAAATAATGGAATATAGAATAATTGAAGATTAACTAATGTTGGATTTTCCTAAACATAAACTATGGAGTCCGTTCACATACTTGATTCAGAACTATTTGTATTCTTATCAACACAATCTATAGTCAATAACCAATCGAATACTCTAACTAGCATCATTGGTTCCACATCCCACATGTAATTTCCCCAATACAAGGATATTTTATATTTAACATTGAATAAATATGAATTATGCCATCACTCCCTATACGATAACAAGGATCCTGTGGACAACAAAAAAATTTGGAGCAGTTACAAAGTTGACAAAAATCTTTCCACCCGAAACATTTTTCATACATACTAAGACAACCTCCCAACAACATCAATGTGAATTGTACTGATGGATGTGGGTATCCCTGGAGTCATATTATTTTTATGGAAATACAAGTAGGTACCAACAATACATTATTACATTAACACCAACCATCATTATTTGAAAACCCAATTTCAGTCCACTAACATTAAATTTTCCAAAGTTACACATTAACCATATACACATATTGACCTATATATGTAAATACCATTTTTATATGTTAAATATTATCAACATAATGATTTATTATGCATTAATATTGTTTCTATATAAATATATGTTTTTGTATGTGTGTGTGTGTGTTTATATATAGAAGCTTCATTAAAAAATGAGTAATATTTTAGAAATCTTTTTATCATATTGGGAAATCCAACATGATGTTATCTATATATAGAGTGCACTAAAATATCAAACACATCACCAAATATATCTATCATAGATAAATAACATAATTTTCATTAATAAAACAAGCACATGGGATGCTAAACTATTTCAATAATATATTAAAATACATTACACCTAGAAAAACCCATGGTCAATGATTAATAATACATCATGAATAGGATATAGACCAAATTATTCAATAAAAACATTTATATAATTTATTTTCATTGAATGAAAATGAAACAAATTGATAAATGTCTAACAAACTATAGTTTTTATTTTAATGGAATATACATAGGGAAACCTACCATAAATTTTAGTATACATCACTGCCTTTGGTAACAGAGGCGGTATCCTACATAAATAGTGTAGCTACCGAACCCTACAAATCCCAGATCCAGTTTCATGATACCATTTCATTGACATAATATACAAGTAAATTTTTCCATAAACATATGAACCATTTAATAGTCTTTGTTAACACGATGTATACATGGGTCGTGTAATTAAAATGAATATACTTATTACATCATAGTTTTTTATCCTCTAAAAAAATAACTATATACCATATATAGTATACTTGAATATCTTTCTTAGTCAAAATATAACATCGTGGGGAAAGGAAACATAATAAAGGTGATATCATATTGTTATGGGATAAAATATTGGAGGTAAGAATAAATTAATGAGAATATTCATAATGAAATGTAAATAGAATTTTGAAATCAATTAGCTGAGAATGAATTGCATAAAAATATATTATGGTAAATAAATGAAAAAATATAACAATTAAATGAATATACAGGGAATAATAAATATGGAAATGAAAATAAATGAATCAAATGCCATTTAATTAATGAATTGAGAATGAAATCCAGGCCTAATTATATAGTTTCAAAATCACATAGATATGTAATAATTGAATATAAATGAGGTGAATGATTAATTACTATATTCCATGTTTACGAGGTTCATGGTACCATTTCCATCATATCGTTTCACAAGATGGTTAGAAACATTATATTTTAAAACCAATTATGGGAAAAACTGACTCATCTTATGAGAAAAATAATTCATCGAGGGGCTATCTATAACTAGGCACCACCCATGTATTACCTATCCCAAAAATTTCTCATATATTGAATATTGGATTTAACAACATGACTTACAAAATATTTATATGGAGTAAAATATAAAGACATATAAATATTTCCCAAAATAATAAAATAACATTAAATGTAAACACCATATGAAAAATTTTATATGGTTTAGAAAATGAACATATCCATGTTAAAGGATATGCATAATTAGGTGAAATTTAATGTTCAATGATAATAAGAAATTTAGGATTTTAGGTGAACTAAAAAGTAATCAGGGAAGTGAATTTTAATACGATATTTGGGAAAATCATTAATAAACCACCATGAAGAATAATATGTATGGTATCAATATAAAATATACTTATTGTAATATGAATAAAAAGACTCTATCATTGATGAATATAAATAATATAAATGATATTTCAAAATCATAGCAATTAACATATACATTTTATTTTGGAAACAACATCTGAAAATTCATTTCTTCAAAAATTAATTTTAAAATAATTTCATAAAAAAATAAAATTTTAATCATGGAAAAGATGATTCTATGAACTGATAATTGGTACATCCATTCATGTCATATTAGTTAAAAGAACATTCTTATTTCATTTTAAAAATGTTATAAATTTTTTTTCAGAAAGATAATATATGATTCCTTTTAAAACAATTATAAAAGAAAATATGGATGAAAATATATTTAATAAATCATAATTCAAGGTTAAAAAATTGAAATATTTTTTAGAAAATAGGGTAAAAAAAACAGGTTCTCAGACTAATGAGAAAATTGATGATTGGATTCATTAAATTTTTTTTAACAACAACGCTAACTAAAAAATAATTTAAATTTTGTAAAATTACTAGAAAATTACATGAATAACCATTGGATAATAGAATTAGTGGTTTTATTATAAAATGATAAAATAATTCCCTCTTATTAAAATTCATGTGTAAATAGTCCCAAACAAAATGTGATTGTATAGTAATCTATTGAAAATATTATAACATTGAAGTGATAATTAGTCAATGAGTAGATTATGTGTATCTAATATAAATAATAATAAATAATTATAAATACATTAATAGGTATTAATAGTTATTATGAACATAATAAAAAAATATTAACAATAATGAGTAATTAGTATTACCTCATGAAATTGAGTTGGGATATAAAATTTATTTTCTACATGGTAACATTTTTCAAAATCCCATTGGAAGCAATAAATCAAATTGAAATAAATAATAAATTGAACAATAAATGAATCATGCTATTAAATTTTAATGTGGAATTATGTAAAAATATATATAATAATGTAATTTTAAAACTATAATGTATGCAACATATAATTGTAATACCATTGAAATATCATTAAAAACATTCTTGATGTAAATAATATTTTAATCATTAAAAAGTGTATCATATCAAATTGAAACATTTGAATCATAATCCTTAGGAATTATTAACATTACATAAAACTTAACATGTAATGAGAATAATGATATTAATTATATAACATTTAAATGGTCAGAATATACACCATATAAATGTGAATAGGATCAGAACATAAAGTAATTCTCAGTGGAATGTAATTTGAGACATAGTCGTTTACCTTAAGTATGACTTGTCATATGTCTCTATATAATAATAATTAATAAAATGATGTTATTTATTTACAAGATTATGAACCTTTACTTATTTACAATAGAATTTAATTAACTTATTGCAATTTTTTAAACACCTTATAAAACAACATTGTTTACATCAGGTGTTTTGACCATATTCGGTTTATGGGTCAAAAGTTACTCTATTAGGTTTAATATTGTCAAAGAGTCATCATAAAAATATATTTAGAATAATAATCATTAGTTAAATATCATATTTATGAATAAATTATACATTAATAACTAATCATGAAACATGGTTATGAAAAATGAACCAATGTTAAAATCAAGGAGATGGTAGTTCATACGTACTCATGAATAACATTCACATTTTTCATTGATCCTTATGAAAAAAGGTATGTAAAATTTTATCATCCCATTATTATAATTATATCATAAAAAATATAATATTTAATAATATAAACTTCTATACATAATTCTTGGGATGAAAAATAAATCACATCGTGTCGAGGAGGCAGTAGTCTACAAGTCCATAACTGACATTATAACTTAAGCGTGTGTTAAAAGGGTAATAAAAAAATTATATATATTATAATTTTGTAAAGATAATTATAAAATAATATATATATATATATATTATTTATTTGAAATATTCTTATTCAAAACCATAATTTATTCATTCTATGTAACGAGTGAAAGAATTACCTCGCTTTGAGGAGGTGGTAGTCCACACATCCACAAACGATGTTATTGTATTCTCAAAAAAATTAATGAATTTGCAATTTTCTAAATAAAAATTACAAAATCCTAAATAAATATTAAATAACATGCATATTATATATAAATAGTGTTTATAACATAATTTCCAACCATGAGAGGGGTAATGGAAAAATGAATGATATCGTTTTGTGGGGTGGTAGTTCACTGAGAACATAAATGGTATTCTTATTACCAATTAGAAAGAAGTGTGGATAAGTGAAGATAGAAATCATAGAAAAAAATATATGTAAATTTTATATACTTTTTATTATATATTAATTATATAAGAGGATTATATGGTGTGGATAATGAAGATAAAACAAAATCGAATGGGGAAGGATGATATATCTTACTCAGATATATTCATTTGGTTTGCAGCAATGTGATTCCATGGGTGTATTTCTTCCGAGGGTGATGCATATTGGTTCAGGTTATGTATTTTTAGAAGACATGGTGGTAGATATTTGTTATGAATAATCACATGGGGGTGTGAGGAAGTGATAGGGGTGTGTTCTTTTTATAGTTTTGGTGGAGTGGCATTCCAGTATAGTTTTTGGAGAATGAATTCTTCGCATGTTATCCATATGGAATATGGGCCCAATAATAGTTCATATTTAATAAAAATTAATATAGGGTAAAAATATGAACATAAAATGGATTTGGGATTATTTTATGAGTCATTGTTGCTCTTCCTATAATGTTTTTGTTCCCTATTAAGCTAATTTTTCTATTAATGACTTAATTTAATTTTAATTTCCTGAAATAATATTTTTTCTAAAATAAACATGTTTAACATATAATATATTATTATTATTCGTATTCCAAATATTTAATCCTTTTTAGAAAATTGGAATTACAGATGTGGAAGAAATAGTTTAAAATCAATCTCGTATACCAGACGAAAATGGAGGGTTTTAAAGTAAAAATGATCACAGGATTTCTATGTTTTTATCCAATTTCAATGTCAAATTGATTCAATGACCTAAGTTGTATAAATTGATTTAAAATCTATCTAATAAAACTTTAATGAAAAATTTAAAATAACAATTACCCATATAAATAAATTATACGGAAAAACTATTTTGAAATAAAATTCAATACGTTTTACTACTTAGAAAAAAATGAATCCTCAAAGAAAAATATACAAAATTTACCCTGACATTTTTTTTAAAATAAAAATTGAAGTCATTTATTGAAATATAATATTAAAGAAGAAAAAATGTATTTGAAATAGGATCTCCATTAAAAGTATGTAAAATTTCCATTATAAAACTATACTTTTTATATATCAAGTAAGAATTGATCTTATATTATGCCTATAAAATCAATTAGATAAATTTCCAAAATTTTAATAGAATATATAACATATAGTTTTCTTTAAAATAATTTTGTTATTTTTGTTAATATAAATTATTAGGAGAAAAAAATGTGAGCATAAAAATAAAAATACATCATTATTTTTAATTGGATTATATTATAATTTATAATTAATTGGAAACTAATGAACTCATTTTATATTTATTAAAACACATATTTTAATATGTTTTTTAATATTATTAGCAATATATAATATAACATATATGTTATATCTTATTATATAAGTTAATATTATATTATTATTATAACATTGATCCCTAAAATGCATTCACAAAAATCTCAAATTAATGACAACAATAAAACCAAATAAATAATATCAATTAAATCATTATATCATCACCCAAATAATAAATTATGTAATACTAAATGAGGTCATAAAAAAAGAATTTATATAATATTTATAACATTTCTTATAGAAAATATCCTTTTCATTTTTAAAACATTTCTTTTAAAAAGTATAATTTTAATAATAATATCGACAATATTTTCATTCAAAATAACCTTTTAAACATTTATATAAACCATAAAATCATTAGAAATTCATGATGGAGGGAAATCTATTCAGGTTGAGTATGAAAAAACAATGATTAGGTCTACATTTTAAGTAAAATTAATATATTTCTCATTTGGAAAATGACAAGGTGATTCCTTTTAAATAATTTTCTTAATGCCAATAATGTTTTATAATGAATATAAATAATAATAAGAAAATATGAAAAAATTCTTAAAAAGGTAATTATAAATCATGGATATGGAATAAAAAGGTTCTTAGTCTGAATATATGAATTATATATGTTTTCATAAAACATTATTTTAGTGTATTGAGTTAATAAGTTTAGGATAATGAAAGGAAAAATTATAATCTCCACAATTTACCATAGGATATGTAATATCAAGAGTTTTTAGAGACATATATAAGGAAAATTCTACATCTAAAACTCGTTCATAATTAAATATTATATATAATGTGACTTAAACATAAAACCCCTTCCACTTTGGTAACATCTAAATCATAAGCCTAATGAAATAATAATATAAAAAAAATATTAAATATCGTAAAAAAATTTGATGTAGGATATATCATTTAAAAGGTATAGTATATTAACAACACAGAAGAATTGAGTGTTGAATATGGAATATGTCTCTTAGAAACAAAGTGAGATAAGAAATCAATTACCTTATTTCTCATCATTATTCGTACACATTTAAAAAATTTGTTTAATAAATAATGATGTATGAAACATCTATTTGAGGAAATAATCATTTATATCATACCAAATGTCCTTTTATTAAAACATAATGTCACTGTTTTACCTTTTTGGAAAAAAGTGAGGCTCAAATTATTCTTTATTGAAATTAACATGCACTATGAATAGTAATAGTAACACTATTTTAAGAACAATTAAATCATAAAATCAAAGTTCTTGGTTATAATTTTTTTCCCATACATGTTTTTGTCTTTTAGTATCAATATTCACATATTGATCACACTTCCACCATGTCAATAACTTTAAAACTAAAATTATTTTCAAATATATTAATTATATTTAAATTTACAATGATCCATAAATGGTATAAATATAAAAATTAATTACATCGTTCATGGTGGTAGTAGGTCATATATAAGCATGGAGGGTTTTTCCATTATTCAATGGATGAAACAAAAGAATGGTATATGATAATTCAACAATGAAGAATCATAATCATAATGAAAATAATATATATATATATATATATATTCAATCCATCAATATAACAATAAAACATAATTTTGGATGAGAAAATAATTACACTTCTATGTGGATACAGTAGGTAATACGTAGTCACAAGCGATGGTTTCTCCTTAGATATGCTGGAAATGAGGTAGATAACAGTTTTCACGTTATCTTAAAAAATGTTTTATATATTTACTATACTGATGTAACTACTTTATAATGGATACCATGTATTTATAATATGTCAAAGAACAAACACAATTGAAAAACTCAATTACATATTGATCTTATTCGTTGAGAACCCACTTTTTTCGTACAACATATGAAATGATGGAATAATATTTGGGAAATAATAGAATCTATATCATATAATATAATAATATAGTAAGATGTTAACCTAGATATAATTCTTAAAATGTGTGGGGTATATATGAGTAGATGTGCCCCGTTATATGTGATAGGTGGGGTAGAGTTTCAATTTCAAAAAAAAAATCAAATTTAATTAAGAAAATATAATTAAAAATTATTCCAAATGGACAGATATTAAAATAATGTATATTGTATGAATATAATATGTGTATAAAATTTATAGAAATTTTGGTCTCATTTAAAACCCTATTTATTTTATAGAACCCTTATTGAAAAATTTCATCCCTACCCACGTTAACAAATTATTCAATATTAAAGGGACATGATTGAAATTATAAGGATGTAATTTTAAACATAATTGAAAATGGATGGCATTTTAAACTAGTAATTACCAACCATCTCTTATTTAATATATTATTTATTTAAAATAATTTATAAATATATTGTTTTTTTAAATATAAATAAATTAATTTGTGACAGTATGCATTTAATTTGAAATTAAATACATGAAAAAAGATTTTATTTTAATGTAATGTATCTATACAACCATACCTGGTCATATTTATCTACAAATTGTGTGGAACAAAAAATATCAAAAAATTTATATTACATTTATTTTAATTAATATCATTTGTATTATAAGGACCCGACCTTAAATATTATATAATCTTGAATTAAATGAATAATTCACATTGAGGATATTTTCTGGTTTAGAGTTTTAGAGAATTATGCCATAACTATAACATTACATCTCAAGAATTATATAGTAGACACTTCTACTCAATTTCCATTTTTTTTCAAAAAGAAAAATCTTGAAAAAAAGAGTCATGTATAGTTCCATGTTTTAGACAGCATGACATTTCCATGATCACATCTTTGACCCAATTCATCTTTTATTTCGGTGAAAAACATTTCGAAACATGGGATGAGCATAAAAATTGAAGTAAATGTTATAAGAAAAAGAAATAAAACATTAGTTCATCAATACATACAAAACATAATCTCTTTATCATACCTTATGAAATCATAAAATTTATGAATAACACATAGTAATCACAAATCATAAAGGTAACTTGTGGAATCCATATCATAATTACATTGTAGATATCACATCTATATAGGCAGTAACATTTGGAATTCCCATTATAGTATATTCCCTAAATCTCTTAGTAGAAACATTAAAATTTAACTCTATCTTGTTACCCAATCCATTAGAGAGCTATCTCAGGCTCACCCACCCTATGTTTATCAAAGAACCACTCGTATATGTTAACAATGCCCAAGAACCATAATATATTCATAACACATAAAACAAATATAAAATAAAGATAACATTTCAACATTTCAATCACAATATATCATTTAAATATATTAACATAAAAAATATATTATCAAAAACATTCTCAATTACAAAATACGTAAAAGTGTATATGTTATTTATTTTCATTTTAAAAACATTACAGCTTGTTATGGAAGCCAACGATCAAATAATACTCTCGGTGACAAAAAAGGTCGTAGTCCTGAATTATGTTAAAAAGAAACATTATTTATTTTTCATTCTGTAAAACGCCTTGTAGAAAAGGATTCCATTTCAATGAAATGAAAAGTAAAATGTGTTTATACACCATATAAAATAATTTTGGGTATAAAAAAAAAATATGCCTCAATGAAAGGATATTGAGACGAATTCCCTTACCTCATGTCGGACAGAACCCGTTCATTCTTTAATATATAAAATAGTAAAAAAAGTTAATTTATACATTCTTAAGAACATTTTCATGTTTTTTATTCTTTTTATATCACTTATTTCCATTTTATAATCATTATGTAATCATTTCAGTTAATAATTGTTGTTTTGTCGATATTTGGTACTTTAGTAAAAAATGAACTACTTATAATTAGAAGTTGTTCATGTGGTTAAAATTCCATTATCTAGAGAATTATATTCATGATTTATATATCATATAAATTATATATATCCATTATATATATGTATTTATAATATTATATAACATTTGGAGATAAGAAATGAAATACACTGTTCATACAAACGATAAGTTGTACGTACGCATGAACAAAAATTTCATTTATATTTTTTATTTAATAGAATGAAAATATATTGATAAATAATAAAATTTTAATTCCATTATAATATCATATATAGATTTAATAACTCCTTATTTTATATGTTCTACATATGGCATGAACGAGTCATATCACTTTGAGGGGATAGTAGTCTGCACTTCCTCAAATGAAATTATCGCTTTTACCCATTATGGAAACCATAAAGGTATTCTATAAATGAAAAATAAATAAGAATATAAAAAATAAAAATATAATATATATCACATATTAATACAGTTCCATCTTAATGGACACCATAAGAGGTGGTAGGAGAATATTAAACTATCATCGTGTCGTGAGTTAGTAGTTCGCCGTCCACAGAAACAGTATGTTCTTTACCCATTGGATGGAGGTGTCTGTAAGTGTAGTTTGAATACTTCTTTTAAAAAACCTAGTATATTTAGGATACTGTTTTTTTTATAAAAGAAAGGAATAAAAAAAGTTTAGGGGTTATACAAGTATAATAAAAGAAAAGAATTTAAGAAACGATGTTACATTTAAATCAGGTAACACCATTTGGTTGGAACCGAAAGGATTTTTGGAAGTTCCTTCTGCCTAAGGTACGACTTCTAGATGGAAGAGAGGTATTTTGATAGCTTCTCTGGGTAGAGTTTGGATGAGACAATGTGCTTTAGTGGTGTGAGAAATGTGATAGAGGTGAGGGCTATTTATAAGGGTCGGGGGAGGGGCTCTTTATGAATGCTTGTAAATATTATATTATTATATAATTATTTTCATTTTCTAAAGGTCCAAATAAATTTAAAGTTGCATATACGATAAATCATGTTTGAAACAAAATCATCCAATATGAATTGGACAGGTTTTGAATATTTTTTTATTTTTTATAATCTTCTTTATTTAAATCATTCATTTATGAGGTAAACACTGCATCATTGTTGTATCATAAATAATTTTATTTATTTGAGGTCTAAAAATTTAAAAAAAATGATGTAGGAAATATTTTTAGATTTCAAATTAATATTTATAGTCGAAGAGATAAATTATATTACCCCATATAAAAAAATTTAATTTTTAAAGATATATGTTTTTGTAATTTTTTTCATTACATTAGATTAATTATTATAAAGTATCATTATCACTCTTAAGTGGATCTATGGAGTACCAAAATCAACCCAAATATGAACATGGTTGGATATATATCATCCAATAGGATTAGGACACATGATAGGGAAATTGTATATTATTATAATATTATTTTTACATTGAATTACCCTATTTACCTTTAACTACGGTAAATAAAAGTCAAAAGTTACTATTAACCAAAAATTATATTCATCTTATTGAAAAAAAATTTAATTATTAATAAAAACCATGTATGTTGGGTTTTTAAAATTCAATTATCAAAAGCATAAAAAACATTTAAATGAAAAATTCGTTTTTTAACTATTACTTAGTGTTTTCGCTATTCATAAAAAATCTAAGTTTTTAGAAAGATACCAAAACATCAGCCTAAGATATATTTCATATTAGGAATTCAAAAATTATATATATTTTACAAAATTCAAACCATAGAAGTTACATTAATTTATTTTAAATTAATTCCCATTTTTAAAACAAAACGTGTTTTTCAAAAAAATAATAACTATCAAAAGATCGACACTTGTTTATATACAATTTCATTGATAAATTACATCCAATAATCCAAATTGAATGAAATGTTAAATATATAATATAATTAAACTTTAAATCTAATTAAAAAAAAATATATCTATATAAATAAATTAGATTAAAATGATGTTTTGAATTAATATACGATATTTTTTACTATTCATTAAAAATGAATTTTATGATAAAAATTCAAAAAATTTACCCAAAGTAAATTTTGATGTCTAAATACAAACGAAGAATTTTATTTTTTAAAATGGAACATATAAAAATGACCAAAACTATATTTAAAGAGGGTTCACCTCCAAAAGGAGTAAAATCGACCTTTTAATGAATATTAGAGTATTTAAGCTTAAAAATGGTTTCTTTCTTACTTTAAGCCTATAATATTTATTGAATAAATGTAAAAACATTTAAAAAAAATTTATAATAATATTTTAGTTAGTTCTGTTCATTCCGTCCAGTATAACGCTTGGGCGTTAACTACTCTTGAAAATAATATTATATTATTATTTTTCAGAATAACTCAGCATTGTGTGCAACATTAAACGTTGGTGAAACCCATTATTGTGTTTCATGTACGCAATCGAACATAGCATCCCATTAAATGTAAAATTATTATTTAATTCAAAAATATGTAACTGTATTTTTCTTTATTTACCTGGGATATTACATTCTTTCTCACTTTTGAAAATTGTGTCCTCACAATTTTTATTCACTTATCAAATTAGTGGGGGTATTTACGCCTCATTGAATTTTTAGATTCCCATGTTGCCTCTTCAACCATATGGTTTTTCCAAAAATCCTTTTCCTAATTAATTACTTTATTTCACATCACTATCACTCTTCAGTCAAGAATCTCGACTGGTTGTTCCTCATAAGAGAGATAATCTTCCAACTGAACTACCTCGGGACTCAAAACATGAAATGGAACCGGTATATATTTTCTGAACACTGAATCATGAAATACATATTGTACCTGTTATAACATAGAGGTTAATAAACTTTGTATGCAACTGATCCAACTTTCTCTAGGATTTCATAAGATCCAATGAACCTCAAACCCAACATTCCCTTCTTACCAAAACACATCATAAATTTCCATAGAGAAACTTTAAGAAATACATGATCACCTACCTTAAAAGAAAGATCCTTAATCCGGTTATCTGCCTAAATTTTCTTCCTTCTCTGAGATATTCTCATGTTTTGCTTAATCAACTGAACGTTTTTTTTCTATTTATTGTACCAATTCTATTCCCATAAACTTATTTTAAACTAACTAATCCCAAAAATCTAGAGATAGACACCGCTTCCAATTGAATTCCTCAAATAGATCCATCTGTATACTGGAATGAAAACTGATACTATATGAAAAATCAACCATAGAAAGATGTTGGTCCCAACTTCCCGGGTAATCCTGTGAAGAAACAAGTATCATATCTTCAATGGTCTGAATTGTTTGTTCTGAATGCCAATCTGATTGAGGATGAAAAGCAGTACTAAAATTCAATTCAGGACCAATGACTTATGAAGGCCTTTCCAAAAGTTATGAGTAAACCTTAGATTATGATCAGATACAATGGATAGGGGAACTCCATGAAACCTTACAATCTCTTTAACATACAACCAAGAAATATGATCCAGAGAAAAAGTATCTCATATTGGAAGGAAAAGAGTAGATTTAATTAATCAGTCAATAATAACCCATATTGCGTTAATACCATGATATGTCTTTGGTAATCACACAACGAAGTCCATGGATATATTTGCCCATTTCCACTCTGGCATCAGTAAAGGCTGAAGCATCCCTTTCGGTAACTGTCGCTCTACATTAACTTGTTGAAAAGACATAAACTTTATAGTATAACCAACAATATCTCTTTTCATTCCATCCCACCAGTAGTACTCCTGATGATCTTTGTACATCTTAGTACCTTTACGTGGAACTGAAAACAAAGAACAATGAATTTCACATAACAACTCATTCTTCATCAGTGAATCACAAGGACCACATCATTTCTTCCCAAACCTCAAAACACAATCATTATCAATTTTAAAAGTAGGCAACATACCATTCTAAACCGTCTCTACCATTTTCTGTAACTCAATGTCTTCCTTCCGTGCTTGCTTAATTATATCTGATGGAGATTATTCCACTGACACCCAAAACAATAAAGATGAATTTCCCGCACCACCAAATTCTATGCCAAATTTCATCAAATCAAAATCCAAAAGATATAGTTCCAAAGTTAGCATGGTTAATGGAGCATTACATTTTCGACTCAAAAATAAACCACTTTATTTTCTTTTTCTAGATGGTAATGGATCGTTTAATCATAATTCTTGATTAATTAAATGCATATCCTATGTATCATGTTAAAATTTATGATTGAATATATATTTTAATTTTTTTTCAGTATATATTACTCATTTTATTCCATAAAAATGATGCCCCAAATTTTTTGAAGAAAAAACAGAAGAATCCAATTCCAAATCATGTATAGGGTAATTTAACTCATGAGGATTCAACTAACGTGATGAATAAGCAATTACATGATCATTATGCATTAGGAAAGAACAAAGTCCTTTCAAAAAAGAATCATTATAGGTAACAAACTCACCATTTCTAGAAGGTAATGCCAAAACCCAAGTATTCACCAATCTTATTTTTAATTCCTTATAACAATCATCACATCCTTTTGTCCAGATGAACTTAACACCATTTTGAGTTAACATAGTCATTGGACTAGATAACCATGAATGATTCTCAATAAACCTTCAGTAATAACCATCCAAACCAAGAAAACTACGAATCTCAGTTATATTTGTGGTTATTGTCCATTCTTCAACAACTTTTCTTTTAGCAGGATCAACAATTATTCCACGTTTTGAAACAATGTAACCAAGGAATGAAAATTTTTTATAACCAAAACTCACACTTTCAGAATTTCCCAATCAGTTTCTTTTCATTTATGGTTTTCATGACAACCCATAAATGACTTTCATCCTCTTCATTACTTTTATAATAAATGAATATATCATCTATAAACACAACCACCATTTATCACATGAGTTAACTGAGCTGGCACTACAAAAAACTGTTCAATTCTGATTCTGACCATCTTCAGATGTTGATTTGGAAGGTCATTTCGCTTTGTATTCCTTATCAGTATAGATGTGTAGTTTTCACAGAGGAAAACCATTCTGAACCCAAAAATATCTAAGGCGAAGCAGCATGGAAATCAATAGACGTTATATCATTAACAAAATTAAATTATGGATGTTAATTTAACTATATTCTAACTCCTAAAGTAGTATAACCCAACCTCAAATACCAACTATAAGGACACTTCCTGAAACATTATAATATATTGAATTAAATGAATAATTCACATTGAGGATCTTTTTAGGTTTATTGTTTTAGACAATTAGGCTATTACTATTACATTACTTCTCAAAAATTACAATGTAGACACTTCTACTCAGTTTCCACTTTTTTCATAAAATAAAAATACATGAAATAAAGATTAATGTCCAGTTCCATGTTTAAGACAACATGAATTCACTTTGATCCCATCCATGACCCTATCATCTTTAATTCCTATGGAAAACATTTCAAAACATGGGATGATCATTAAAAGACCAGTAAGGGTTATAACACAATGAATTAAAATATTTGTTCATTAATACATACATAACATAATATCTTTAACATACCTCATGAAAACATAATATTTTTGAGTAACACATAGTAATGAAAAATCAGAAATGTAACTTGTGTCATCCTTGCCGCGTGTCGGGGCTCGTGGCTCAAGGTGATGATAGAGGTGGAGTGGAAATTTGAAATTTGAATTTGAAGTTGAATGTTTTAAGCTTGGATTTTGAGGTTCTGTATGGTTACCGGTTTTCCTTAAACTGGCTTTGATAAAATAAAATAAAAATTTGCAGGCAACTTGTGTCATCCATATCATACTTACATTTTAGCTATCATAGCTACAAAGGGAGTTAAATTTGGAATACCCATTATAATATATTACCTAACTATCTTCTAAGAAACATTAAAATTTTCTCCCATCACATTAACCAATTCATTGGAAAGATATCTCAAGCTCACCCGCCCTAGGATTTTCCCGGAACCACCCATATATGGAAATAATTCCCAAGAACCATAACATATTTATAAAACATAAAACAAATATAATGGAATGATAAAATTTCCACATTTCAACCAAAATATAAAATTTAAATGTATTGAAAAAAATACATTATCAAAACCATTTTAAATAACAAAAAATGTAAAATATATATGGTATTTATTTTCATATTTAAAATATTATTACATTTTAATGAATCCATAGATCAAACATTACTCTCGATGGTGTAAAAGGTTGTTGTCACCACATAAGTTAAAACGAAAAATTATATTTTTTCATTTATAAAAATGCCTAATAGAATAAGATTTCCTTTGAATGAAATGAAGATTAAAAGATTTTTATACACTGTATAATATAATGTCAGGTATAAAAGAAAATTTTCCTCAATGAATGGAGATTGAGACGAAGTCCCTTACATCGTTCCCGACTTGACCCTTTCGTTATTTAATCTACTAAATAATAAACTCATGATAATTTCTACTTTATTATAAACTTTTTTAAAGTTAACTATTAATTTTATATCACTTATTACCAAGCTATAGACATTATGAAATAATTTAAGTTAATAACGGTCGTTTTGTCGATATTAGGTACTTGAGTCAAAAATGAACTTATTATAATTAAAAGTTGTTTATGTGGTCACAAGACCATTATATCGTGAATGGTATTCATGATTTAGATATCATATATATAATATATATCCATTATATATATGTATTTATAATATTACATAAAATTTGGAGATAATAAAAGAAAAGTATCGATCATGGAGTCGGTAGGTCGTACGTACGCATGAATGCTACTTCCATTTATATTTCATATTTAATGGAATGAAAAAAAATTATGATATATAGGTATATTATAACTCCATTATAATATCATATATTGTTTCAAAAACCCCATCCTTTATACGTTCCACGTATGGAATGATCGAGTCATATCACTTTGACAGGGTGGTAGTCCGCACATTCTCGAAAGAAATTATAGCGTTTACCCTTTATGATAAACATAAAGGTAATCTATAAATAAAAAATAAAAGAAATAAATAAATGTAATATATATCACATATAAATACAATTCCATATCATTGGACACCATAAGAGGTTGTAGGAGAAGATTGAAAAATCATCATTTCGTGAGGTTGCAGTTCGTCGTCCACAGAAACAATATGTTCTTTTTCCATCAGAAGGTGGTGTCTGTAAGTGTAGTTTGAATCCATCTCATAAAAATGACCATGTATATTTAGGATACGAGTGTTTTTATAAAATAATGGATCAAAAAGATTTTAAGGGGTTGGATATGTAAAATGAATGAAAATAATTTAAGAGAAGACGTTACCTTTAAATCGGATAAATCCATTTGGTTTGAACCAAAAAGACTTTTTGAAGTGCCTTCTATCTAAGGTAAGGCTTCTATGTGGAATTAATAGATCTTAATAGATTATTTGGGAAGCGTTTCTTTGATTCTAGGGTCTTAAGAGGTGTGAGAAATGGGTTAGAGGTGAGGGCTTTTTATAAGGGTGGGGGGAGGGGCTCTTTAGGAATGCGTGAAAATATAATATTATTATATAATGATTTTCAATTTATAAAAGTCCAAATCTTATTAAAGTCACATATAAAATAAATCGTGATTGAAATAAAATCATTTAATATGAATTGGACAGGTTTTTCATATTGTTTTAATTTTTATAATATTCTTTATTTAAATCATTCATTAATGAGGTAAACACTCCATCATTATTGTGTCATAAATAATTTAATATTTATGATATATAAAAATTATAAAAAATTTACCATGATAAAATAAATATTTTAGGCTTTAAAATAAAAATTTATAGACGAAGTGATAACTTAAATATCCTGATTTAATAATTGATTTACTAAAAGATGTCTATTTATGTTATTTTTGTCTTTACATTAAATTAATTAATATAAAGTGTCATTATCATACTTATGTGGCTCCAAGGGGTCCCCAAATCGACCCTAGAATGACCATGGTCGTAAATGTATCAACCAATAGTATTAGTACATAAGTTAGGGTAATTTTGTATTATTATAATATTACTTTTACCTTAAATTTCTCTATTTACCATTAACCGCGGTAAATAAAAGTCATAAGTTACTAATCACCAAAAACTATACTCATCTTATTGAACCAAATTTTACATACTAATAAAAACCATGTGGGCAAATTAAAAAAATTCAATTCAGAAAAGCTGTAAAATTTCATTTAAATGAAAAAGTCGATTTTTTAACTATTACTCAGTGTTTTCACTATTCATAAAAAATTGATGTTTTTTAGAAAAATACCAAAACTTCAGCCTATTGTATATTTGATATTAAAAATTAAAAGATGATGTCTATTTTATCAAATTAAAAACCTATAATTTTCATTAATTAATATAAAATTAATTTTCTTTGTCAAAACAAAAAGTGTGTTTTTTATGAAATAATAACTATCAAAAGATTCAAACTTGTTTATATCCAATTTGAAAATTAAATTATTTCCAATGACCAACATTAGATTAAATGGTAAAAATACAATCTAATTACACTATAAAACCAATTAAAATGATAATCTACCAAAATAAATAAATTTTATTAAAAGGAAGTTTTGAATTAAAATACAATATTTTTTACTATTCATTAAAAACATTTATTCTATTAGAAAAATACCAAAAATTTACCCAATGTAAATTTTGATGTCACGATTCTATAAAATAACTTTATATTTTCAAATAGAACATATAAAAGTGAACAAAACTATATTTAAATATGATTCTCCATAAAAAGGCTGTAAATCGACCATTTAATGAATATTAGAATATTTTTGTTTAAAATCGGATTCATTCTTATTTTAAGACTCTAAAAATTATTTTATAATTGTAAGAACATTTAAAAAACATGTATAATAATATTGTAGTTAGTTTTGTTCATTCCTTCCAATACAACGAATAGGTGATAACTACCATTTAAAATAATATTATATTATTATTTTTCAGTATTACTCAGCAGTGTGTGTAACACTAGACATTGGAGAAACCTATTGTTGTGTGCTTGGTACGCCATCAAACATATCATCCCCATTAAAGTAAAATTAATATCTAATTCAGAAATAGGTAAATGTATTATTCTTTATTTACCAGGGATGTTACATGTATTGTTCTTCTACTATGTCTATAATTGTTATGTTAGTGTTGCATAAAACTTTAATGTAATTATTATATAAATAAAATTTAATGATAAATTACTACAAAGAAATTATTTTTAATTATAATTAACCACTACAATTAAAATTTTACTCTTTTTATCATTATATGAGAATTATAGATATATTAAATTAAAGATAATTTCCATTTATATTAATTTTTTTATAAATTAATATAATGGTCATAATAGTTGAAATATGGCACCAAAAGACCATATATTAGAGAAATGGATTTTAATGGTTGTAATGCACACATACAATTGGCTAAAATAATGATTTATTTTAATATTAAATATGTTGTCAAATGTTTTATCCCAATTTTACTTATTTTACCTTACCATAATGACATGAATTTACTTTGGTTACTATTCAATTCAATAAAAATAAACTAGATGTATTAACAAAATTTGGATACAATAATTACATGTAAGGAATTAATTTTTCAACATTAAATTTTTTTATGTGGTGGAAGTTAATTTCTTATAAAAATAAAATAACAATGAATTTTATTTTCTGGAAAACAATTTTTTATGTTAAAATCCCTTTTCATAGAATATTCAACCATAAAAATGATTCAAATGAAAAAAATTGTTTTATTAATAGTATAATATATCTAATATTACATTTAATCCATAAAAATATATTTTCGCTGTTTTTAAATTCTTCAAGAAAAATATAGTATTATATTACAATAGGCATTGTTTAGTTTTCATTGAAACATCATACATTTCAAAAAAATCAAAAAATCACAGAATGAAAATTTATACATTACAATTTAAAAAATTATATCATTCTTATAAAACAATATTTTTAAAATATCAAATAATTTATTATAAAAATCTATCACATTATGCATCAAGAATATTTTGTGAGGAAATCATATTTATGAGCGATAAAATAACATTACTAACCATTTGGAGATAATTTACAAATAATTAGTCAATATTTTTATTAGTTGAAAATATATATATATATATATATATATATATATATATATATTTTTTCCAATCATGTTCATACACAAATTTTTTTTGGTATGTTTAAACATCTAATAATATTTCATTATTCATTTATGCTCATTGTTACATGTTTTATAGGCTATAAAAGAATGTGTTATTATAAAATATATTGGTTCTAAATATACCAGTGAAAAATGATTGAATATTATCAATATAAAACACAAAAATCCTTTTTGATTTGTCTCCAATTATTTCCAATTTTTCATTATAACCTCTCCATTAAACCAAATATGCATTTGAACACCATCACATCCATTTTATAATTCTCCACATTACATAGTGATCTTCTATAAAAACAATAAAAAACTCTATAGTTTAGTCTATCGAGTTCTAGAATCCATTGAATTGTATATCTAAAACATCAAACACACACTCAACCAAGGCTTCCTTACTGTGGCATGACGGAAAACTCATGACCATTTTCTTCAAACATGTCTACAACCATTATTGTGTTGTCATTAACGAATGTAGTTTTTTCATGAAGCTCCACCTATTGACAATGTGTTCTTAAAAATGGGTGAGTTTATTTACTTCTATCCATTTATTATAGGTGTACTAGAATTCTACAATTGGGACCAATATGGTAGTGTCGGCACCTTACCTCTTCTTCATCTTCACCACATCCACTAACTTGGTTATCCCATTGCGAGTGTCGGGGAAACATCAACACACCATACAATGATCTATGTAACTTTCTTCATATACCTTCCCTTAGTTTTTTCAACCTTATATGTAACTTATTTATATTATATTGTCCAATTTAGAATACAATTGATCATTTTTTATTAATACTATAATTATTTCCTTTCAGTTTATAGATAATATACCCAACACAACAAATGTGACCTTTATTATTTGTATTAACTAACCTTCTAATCCTCACCACATTACATTAGTAATATTAACATATCATGTAAGCATTGATATTTTAAACAAGTATAAGTTACGTAATTATGATTACAAACCAAATCTTCCCACCAACATTACAATTGTCAAAAAACTTACCCATTCATTTTTTAATTTCTTACCCATGTACATGTATATATGTTATTCATAAAAAAGACATATATAATGCCTAATAAAAAAAACACATGACATATGAACTATTTTTCCTAATTTACTCTTACAATATAACCAAATTAAATATCATAATCAATCTAATGAAAATATGTGTTTATTCATAATTATATATTTATATTTGAATGAATAAAAAAATTCCTAAAACTAATGTTCATTTGAAGTGAAGAAATATAATAAATGTGTAATTTTAGAAATGAACATCAATATTAGGGTACATTGAAAATGTTTAAGAGTTCCCAAAAAGGGAAAGAGAAATGTAATTTCAATAAAATGAAAAATTAACCAAAACTGTTTTTAAATAAAATATTGATGTTAGAAACCAAATAACATTAAAATAATTAAATATTGTTTTAAATTACTTGAGATTATACATAAAAATTATCCCACTAAATAGGATTTTATAAAATAAGGGGTATAGAACAGAATATGGGAAAAAATATAAGAGGATTATTAGAATGGGTGAAAAATAATTTTCATATATAACTGAAATGTAATGAGGGAAGTCAATAATGTTATATGAAACATATCCTTCACTTAATTAATAAATTTTTATAATCCCTTTAATAATGAAAATAATTATATTATATATAATTTCATAAAAACAGTTTTCCTTTTTATTTATTCTATTATTTATATTTTATATTATTTTATTATAATATTTTTTAGATATCATGACTATGTTGACTATCTTGAGGTCATTCAATTGATGGTTCTATGGTGACATATGTTTTTACATATCAAAGGATCTTATTATGAAGTTTATTTATAACTCTCGAAGTGTAATTTAATTATTTTCATGTTATTGTTGGAGTAATTAGTATCAAATATAATTATATTATTTCATATATAGATTATTTATTCTGTATGAATGTCATCACGATACATTTATTTCATTTGTGTAAATTTCCCACTATGATATGATTATTTAGTTTAAATTTATTGTTATGAACATTTATCAATTCCAAAAATATTATTCCCAATAATATGTAATAATTTAACTCATTTTAAACCATAAAATGTGGATTTTAATTTGGCATTATGGAGCAGGTGATAAATGAATTTTTTATAGGGGTAGTGCATTGACTGAAATATTAACAACACGTTAATTTTATAATTTACTGAGAAAATGTTTTATAATGGATACTACATTGATATTAAAAAATTATTTTAACAATAAAATTTTATTATATTGAAATTGGAAGGATATTTTTTGTTATATAAGAAGAAAATAATTTGAGATATTTCAACTGAGAATAATACCATTTCTTTTGGATGTTTACATTAAGATTATGTGTTAAGGATTATTACTTTGGTATTTTGTGGTGAAAAAGGTATCTAGGATGTGGGGATATTTATTTTGAGATATTTTGGAAGAAGTTTTTTTATTTATGGGGAATATAGGGTATGAAAATGTGGTCTTGAGGATGGTGATATTTATAAGACGAATAGAAGGGTGCCTTAAAAATACTATAAAAAAATTATTTATTCAAAAAGTGACCCATATTGTCACTCAATAGTAAAAATATTATTATTCTATAAAACTATTTCAAATAACATAACCATGTAACTTGAAAAATCCTCAAAAACTTTAATCGTGTACACTATTTTGAAATTTTTTATTTGATGGTATTTATCTATTATAAAAAATTTCACATTTTTCAAAACAAAACTATGTAAAATTATAATGTGATGATTCTAATAGTGAAAACCATTTTATTAAAATAATTTTATATATTAGTGAAATTTTTTTTCGAAATAAAACATTTATCTTGTAGAAAGTACATTTTTTTATTACATGATTAATTATTCAACCCTTTAAAAATTAATTATTATTCTAAATAATAATAATATTATATTTATGAAAATATATACCGTTTTTTAAAAAAATATATTAAAATTATTTTTTTTAATAAAATATAATTTTATCATAATTTTATTTAAAATTTTAATCCCGAAACATTTTTTGAAAATTATAATTATGATTAAATTAGGTTAGAAATTAATTTAATTATACTTAACACCTTTTAATCATTTTATATTAATATAAAATATTAATATATTTTTTATTATGATTTCAAAAAAAATCCACCCTTACTTATTATTTTCTATAAAAATTAAAAATAATATTGTAATACAGTAAATAGATCTTCATTTGAAAAATAATCCACACATACATATTATATTTACCCAATATATATAAAACATTATCTCAATAATTGAATCCATCACTGTAATTTGTGAGATGATGCTACATTAATGGGGTGGTTCAGAAAAAGATGATTAGGTTTTGATTTCCTCAAAATTAAATTTCCTCCATAAACATTTCATATCAAGTCTCAATTTTCAATGTTATTCTTGGCATTTGTCAATATCATGGCCCACTGATGCGACCTTCCTCCCAAACTCATAACAATCAGTTTCCATGTAATATCTCAGGTAAATGAAGAATAAAACATTTTCATATTTATTAATATTTGTGAATTAAATATTAATTTTACTTTAAAGGGGTTTCTATTTTTGATAGCGTACCCGATACGCAACAAAGAGTTTCTTTGAAATCTTACGTTGCACACTAGTAATAAAATAATATTATTTTAAATGGTAGTTAACACGTAGCCATTGTATTGGCGGGAATGAATATAAATAACTAAAATATGATTATATATGTTTGTTAAATGTTTTTACATTTATCCAATAAAGGATAAAGGCTTAAAATACGAAAAGAATTCAATTTTAGGTGTATATACTCTAATTTTCACTAAAGGTCCACTTATCGCCTTTTGATGGCGAACCATCATTAAATATAGTTTCGGTCACTCTTATACATTCTATTGGACCAAATAAAACTCTTCGTTAGAATCGGGACATCAAAATTTACTTTGTGTATTTTTTTTGTATTTTTCCGATAAAGTTCATTTTTAATGAATAGTGAAAAATGTTGTATTTTAATTCAAAACCTCTTTTTAATCTAATTTATTTATATGATTAGATTACCTTTTTAATTGTTTTTAAGTGAAATTAGAATATATTTTTACCATTTAATCCAATGGTGGTCATTGTAATTAATTTCACTTTGAAATTGGACTTAAACTAGTGTCAATCTTTTGATACATATTGTTTCTTAAAAACACGCTATTCGATTTGACAACGGGAATTAATTATTAAATTAATTAATGAAACTTATATGTTTTGAATTTTGTAAAATAGATATCATTTTTAAATTCAGAATATCAAATATATCTTAGGGTGATGTTTTGGTATTTTTCTGAAAAACCTTAATTTTTGATGAATAGTGAAACCACAAAGTGGTAGTTACAAAAACTGATTTTTCGTTTAAAAGGAACTTTTCCACTTCTGTGATTTGAATTTAAAAAATCCAATATAAATTATTTTCATTATTAAGTAAAATGTGGTTCAATGGGATAAAAATAAATTTTGATGAATAGTAACTTTTAAGTTTTATTAATCATGATTAATGGTAATTAGTGTGATTTAAGGTAAAAATGATATTATAATAAAATGAAAATATCTTTAAACTTGTCCTAACCCTATTGGATGAGTCATGGACGACCAAGACAACCCATGGGTCGATTTTTGGGACCCCATGGAGCCACTTGGGTAAGATAATTACATTAATGCCTTTTATTTAAAGTAAAAGTAAAAATGACACAAACATGTATTGTTTTACTAAAAAAATTTTACATGGGGTTATACAAATAATATTTTTTACTATAAATAGTCATTGGAAATCTAAAAATATTTCCTACATCATAGTATTTTTTTAATAATTTTTAGACATTAAATAAATTAAATTATTTATGACACCATGATGATGCAGCGATTACCTCATTATTTAACGATTTAAATAAAATGGAATGATAGTGTAAAATCTAAGACCTAAACATATCAAAAACCTATTGTATGGGTGGATTTAGAACCCTTATCACATTATCCTTGAAAAATACCATTGTAGGACCATTAAAATCCGAAACTCATTTGAAAATAATGTAACATTTTATACCTTTTCAAGAGTGCCCCTCCTCTCCTCATATAAAAGGCCCCCACCTCTACCTCCTTACCCACACTTCTCAAGCCTTTGACTCGGCCACGCTCTGATCATTTTGTCTCTCCACATCCCTCTCCTCATCCTAGAATCCTTACCTTAGGCTGTAATCTCTTCAAGAAACCCTTTTGGTTCAAACCAAAGGGAGTTACCCGATTTTAAGGTAAAGTCTTCTCTAATGTTATTTTGTTTTATTTTGCTTCTCCACCCCCCTAAACTATTTTTATTCATTTATTTTATAAAAACTAAAGTATCTTCAATATAATAGGATTTTGTTATAAGATGTATTTGAGATAAACTTACACACACCTACATCTAATGGTTAAAGAACATAATGTTTATATGGATGGTGAATTTCTGCCTCACGGAACGACAATTATTCAATATTCTTTTAGCACCTTCAAAGGTGGCCATTAAGATGTCACTATATTTATATATGATATATAATATGTTTATGTTTTCTTTAATATTCTGTATTTTTCATTTATGGAATACCTTTATGGTTTCCATTGTGGGTAAACATGATAATTTCATTTTAGGAAGTGCGGACTACCGCCTCCTCAAAGTGATTAGATTCGTTAATGCCATATGTGGGACATATAAAGGATGGAGTTAATGTTATTATATATGATGTTATAATGGAATTTTAATATACCCTTATATCATTATGATTTCACTCCATTAAATACGAAATAGAAATTAAAGTAGCGTTCATGCGTACGTACGGCTTACCGTCTCAATGAATGGTGCATTTCATTTCTTACCTCTAAATGTTATGTACTATTATAAATACATGTATATGATTGATATATATGATATATATGATATCCAAATCATGAATATAATTCTGTATATAATGAACCTTTGACCACATAAACAACATGTAATTGTAAGAAGTCCATTTTTGACTTATGAACCAGATATCGACAAAACAAACATTATTAACTTAAATGATTAAATAATGCTTATAACATGGAAATAATTGATATAAAAGGAATAGTAATCTTGAAAGAGGTTCTTAATCAAGTATAAATTAACACTAGTTTATTATTCAGAAGATTAAAGAGCAATCGAGTCACGTCGGACACGAGGTATGGGACTTCGTCTCAATCTCCTTTCATTGAGGCATATTTTGTTCTATACACAACTTTCTTTTATACGGTGTATAAAAACCTTTGAATTTTACGTTTATTCAAAAGAAATATTTTTCTCCGAAGCATTTTACTAAACGACAAAAAGGAATTTTTCTTTTAACGTACGCAGTGACAACGCCCCTTTTTCCGTCGTCACGAGTATTATTTGGTCTTTGGCTTCATCAATAAGCCGTAATGTTTTTAAAATGAAATAAATACCATATACTCTTTTATGTATTTTGGTATTGAAAATGGTTATTATAATGGATTTTTTATTTCAATATATTTAAGTGATATATTGTGATTAAAGTGTGGAAATGTTTTCTTTCCATTATATTTGTTTTATGTATTATGATTTTATAATGGTACTTGGACATTTGAAGGGTGGTTACATGACAAAACATATGACGGGTGGTGCTGTGAATACCAGGACAGGTGATTACGTTATAACCTCCAATGCTTTGGGTATGGAAGTCGTCCGTATGGCTATTCCATTAAGTGATATGTGTGGAAGTCGACCGGATGGTTATTCCACTTAACTATGTTTATGTCCCAAGTTACCTTGATATGTTATGTGTTCTTTATATGGGTTTTATGGTAATCTTTTGGTTACAAAAGGGTAAGTAATGATCTTTTATTCAATGAAGAGTTTTTACTACTTCATAAAGGTGAAAGGTATTACTTTGATTAAGTGTACATGGTTTAATTGTTGTTTTGAAAAACTACCAGTTTTCATTCTTTGTGTATCCCTTACTGAGATTTTATTCTCACCCTAAGTTTTTTTGAAATGTTTTTCACAGGAATTAATGTGGAGTAGGGCAAGGATGGGATCATGGGAAAGTCATGTTATATAAAACGTGGAACTAGACATGTTACTTTTAAAGAGTTTTTATTTTTATGGAAACTTAGTAGAAGTGTCTACTTTGTAATCTTTTGAGATGTAATAGTTATGATCTAATTCTCTAAAACTCTAAACCTGAAAATATCCTCAATGGGAATTATTCATTTAATTCAATATTAAGTAATGTATAAGGCCAGGGCCTTATAGTTGGTATCATAGGTCGGTTTAGACAACTTTAGGAGTTAGAAAATTGTTAAATTATAAGTTAATTTATGGTATGATTGAAATGATATAGAATTTAAAGATTACCATGTTGCTTCACCTAAGATATTTCTGTGTTCAGAATGGTTTTCCGCAGAGGAAACAAAGTAGCTATGTTGGGACGATGTCAGAAGGAAGAAAACCTTCCAAATCAGCAACCCAAGATGTTCGGAATCGGAACAGAACAGTTTGTTGCAGTAATAGAATAGTTGACTCAGGCTATAAATGGTGGTGGTATCCATGCACGAGATCATCCAGATAAACCGCAGAGGAGCATGTCAGTGGTGGAACATTTCATGAGGCAACATCCCCCATTATTCAGAGGATCATCCGACCCTGTGCTAGCTGAAGGGTGGATTAAAGCGCTGTAGAAGATTTTTGATGTCATGGGGTGTTTAGAACATCAAAAGGTTAGTCTTTCTGTTTACCGTTTTGAAGGTGAAGCTGATCAGTGTTGGTCGATGGTGAAAAATATCAGGGATAATGATGAGATTGATGATCTTCACTGGGACGAATTCAAAGGTATGCTTCTTGAGTAATATTTTCCTAAGGTGGTTCGTCTTAGGATGGAAAAACAATTCCTAGAATTGAGGCAGGAGGATGATTCAGTGGCTGCTTATGAAGCAAAGTTCACTCGACTGGCAAGGTATGCTCCAAACTTCATACGAGATCTTGATAGTAAAATAAACCATTTTTACTCAGGGTTAAAGCCAAGGTATCAAAGTGCTTTATCTTCTCGTGAGTTCAAAAGTTATGAAAAATGTTTTTGATGTGCGGAGAAGGTGGAAATGGAGTTTACTGATGATCAGGTGTTCTTTGACAAATAACCGAATAAGAGGTCCAGTTGGCAGGAAAAAGGGAAGAATTCATCAAAGAAACAAGGAGGTAAGAAAACCAAATATCCATCATGTGAGAAGTGTGGTAAAATGCATCCTGGAGAATGTTTATCCAAGTCTGGAAAGTGCCTTCGGTGTGGTAAGTCTTGTCATATTGCTCATAACTGTAAGGAAGATGATCAAGAAGGCAATGAAAAGTCAGCGGTAAGATGTTTTAAGTGTAATGAAATGGGTCATTATGCAAATGAGTGTCTAACGAAGAAATAAACTAGGGGAAAGCAGCCAGACTACAAGCAGAAAAGGGTGGTGAAATCCTTTGCAACTACTTCAACAGATGTTTGTCCATCGAATGAAGTAGTTTCAGGTACACTGTTTGTTTGTTCAGATTATGCCAATGGGTTGTTTGATTCAGGGTCTACACATTCTTTCATTTCTGAAAAGTTTTCTAGTAAATTGGAAATTCCATCTCAAGATATGAATCCTGAACTTATGGTAAAAACACCCGGAGGAAACGTTGAGAAAAAAAGAAATTATAAGAACCTTCCTATCCTTGTGTGCGTAAAGAATCTACCACTAAACCTTATTGTTTTTCCTCTAGTAGAGTTTGATGTTATTTTGGGCATGGATTCAATTTCTATTTATCATGCTAAGATTGACTGCAGAGCTAAAATGGTTTCTTTTTAGAAAGATTTTTAGTTTCTGTACAAGAATGAACCCTTGATTTTGATAACATATAAGGAAGTTGAGAAACTAGTAAAAGATGGAAAAGAATGTTACCTTGCACATGTTGTTGAAAATAATGGAACTGTTCAGATTAATGATGTGCTAGTGGTAAATGCGTTTCTTGATTTTTTTCCTGATGAGTTGCCTGGTATTATTCATGACCGAGAAGTTGAATTTACTGTTGACTTAGTTCCTGATTCTAATCCAATTTCAAAACCCCTTATCGAATGGCTCAAGTTGAACTTTTAGAGTTAATGAAGAAAATTTTAGGAGTTATTAGATAATGGTTTCTTTCGACTTACCACATCACCATGGGGTGCTCCTGTCTTGTTTGGTAAAAAGAAAGATGGTTCAATGATACTTTGCATTGATTATAGATCCTTGAATAATATCACTGTTAAGAACAAGTATCCTTTGCCTCATATCGATAATTTGTTTGATCAGCTCCAGGGAGCTCAGTATTTTTTGAAGATTGACTTGAGGTCGGGGTACCATCAGTTGAAAGTAAAAGAAGCAAACGTTCCTAAGACTGTTTTCCGTACTAGATATGGCCATTATGAATTTTTAGTTATGTCTTTTGGGTTAACCAATGCACCTGCTATATTTATGGACCTTATGGATAGAATTTTCCATGAGTTCTTGGATAAGTTTGTGGTTGTTTTCATTGATGATATTTTTGTGTTTTCTAAAAGTAAAGAGGAGCATGAAAGTCATTTAAGGGTTATATTGCAAACCTTAAAAGAAAATAAACTGTATGGAAAATTCAGCAAGTGTGAGTTTTGGTTACTTCTTTCCTTGGTCACATTGTTTCAAAAAATGGCTTAACTGTTGATTCTGCTAAAACGAAGGTTGTTGAAGAATGGACATGACCCACCAATGTAACCATGATCTATAGTTTTCTTGGTTTGGAAGGTTACTACTGAAGGTTTGTTGAAATTGTTTTATGGTTATATAGTGCAATGACTAAGCTAACTCGGAAGGGAGTTAAGTTTATCTGAAAAAAAATGTGATGATTGTTTTCCGGAGTTGAAGAGAAGATTGGTTAATGCTCCAGTTTTGGAACTTCCTTCCATGAATGGTGAGTTTGTTATCTACAGTGATTCTTCGTTGAAGGGACTTGGTTGTGTCCTTATGCAGAATGATTAGGTAATTGCATCTGCTTCACGTCAGTTGAAAACTCATGAGGTAAATTACCCTACACATGACTTGGAATTAGCTGTTGTTGTTTTTTCTCTAAAAATTTGGAGGCATAATTTGTATGGAGTAAAGTGTGAAATATATACTGATCACAAAAGTTTAAGGTATATATTAACTCATAAAGAATTGAACATGATATAGAGGAGACAGCTAGAATTAATCAAGGATTATAATTGTACAATTATTTACCATCCGATAAATGAAAATAAAGTGGCTAATGATTTGAGTCGAAAAAGTAATGCTTCATTAAGCATAATACATTTGGAATGAGATCCTTAGGTTTTTGATTTGATGAACTTTGGAATAGAAGTTGTTGGTGCAGGAAGTTCTTCTGTTTTGTTTTAGGTATCAGTGAGATCATCCCTATCAGACAGAATTAAGCAAGCGCAGAAGAAAGACAGTGAGTTGCATAAAAAGGTAGAGCTGGTTCAGAAGGGTTAGTTTCCTGAATTCAACATTGATAATGATTGTGTTTTGAGGTTTGGGAAGAGATTATGTGTGCCTGGTGATTCAAAGTTGAAGAATGAGTTGTTATGTGAGGCTCATAGTTCCCCGTTTTCAGTTCATCCTGGCAGTACTAAGATGTATAGAGATCTGCAGGAGTATTACTGGTGGGATGGAATGAAAAGAGATATTGCTGATTTTACTGTGAAGTGTTTGACTTGTCAGTAGGTTAAAGCAGAGCAGCAGTTACCGAAAGGGATGCTTCAACCTTTACCAGTGCTAGAGTGGAAATTGGAAAATAGATCCATGGACTTTGTTGTGGGATTACCGAAGACATCTCGAGGTAATAATGCAATCTAGGTTATTGTTGATCGCTTGACTAAATCTTCCCATTTCCTTCCTATTCGAGATAATTTGTCTTTAGATAAACTTTCTCAATTGTATCTTAAAGAGATAGTCAGGTTTCATGGAGTTCCCAAATCCATTGTATCTGATCGTGATCCCAGGTTTACTTCTATCTTTTGGAAGGGCCTTCAGAAGTCGTTGGGTACTGAATTAAATTTTAGTACAACTTTTCATCCTCAATCAGATGGGCAGTCAGAATGAACAATTCAGACTTTGGAGGATATGCTACATGCTTGTTCTATGGATTATCCGGGAAGTTGGGACCAACATCTTTCTTTGGTTGAGTTTTCATATAATAACAGTTTTCATTCTAGTATACAGATGGCTCCGTTTGAGGCATTATATGGGAAGCAATGTTGAACTCCAGTTTTTTGGGATGAAGTGGGTGAAAGGAAGCTGATGGCACCAGAATTGGTAGAAGATATGGCCAAAAAAGTTCAGTTGATTCAGAAACACATGAAAACAGCTCAGAACAGACAGAAAAGTTATGCATATATCTGGAGGAAGGATCTTTCTCTCGAGGTAGGTGATCATGTTTTTCTCAAAGTTTCACCATGGAAAAGTGTGATGCGATTTGGTAAGAAAGGAAAGCTGAGTCCAAGGTTCATTGGACCATATGAAATTCTGGAGAAAGTTGGATCAGTTGCTTATCGAGTGTATTTACCTCCGAGTTTATCTCAAGTACACAATGTTTTTCATGTTTCAATGTTGAGAAATTATATGCCAGGTCCATCTCATGTTTTGAGCCCAAAGGTAGTTCAGTTGGAAGATAATATCTCTTATGAAGAACAAACAGTCTAGATTCTTGACCGTAGAGAGAAAGTGTTGCGAAATAAGGTAATTCACCTGGTAAAGGTTTTATGGAAAAACCATATGGTTGAAGAGGCAACTTGGGAATCTGAAAATGCTATGAGGGATAAATACCCACACTTATTTTGATAAGTGAATAAAATTACGAGGACGCAATTCCCAAAAGGGGGGAAGGATGTAACATCCCAGGTAAATAAAGAATAAAACATCTTCATATTTATTAATATTTGCGAATTAAATATTAATTTTACTTTAAAGGGGTTGCTATGTTTGATAGCGTACCTGATATGCAACAAAGAGTTTCTTTGAAATCTTACGTTGCACACTAGTAATAAAACAATATTATTTTAAATTGTAGTTAACACGTAGCCATTGTATTGGCAGGAATGAATAGAAATTACTAAAATATGATTATATATTTTTGTTAAATGTTTTTACATTTATCTAATAAAGGATAAAGGCTTAAAATACGAAAAGAATTCAATTTTAGGCATATGTACTCCAATTTTCACTGAAGGTCCACTTATCACCTTTTGATGGTGAACCATCATTAAATATAGTTTTGGTCCCTCTTTTACATTCTATTGGACCAAAAAAACCTTTCTTTAGAATCGGGACATCAAAATTTACTTTGTGTAAATTTTTGGTATTTTTCTGATAAAGTTCATTTTTTAATGAATAGTAAAAAATGTTGTATTTTAATATAAAACCACTTTTTAATCTAATTTATTTATATGATTATATTATCTTTTGAATTCGATTTAAAGTTCAATTAGAATATATTTTTACCATTTAATCCAATGGCGTTCATTGGAATAAATTTCACTTTGAAATTGGACTTAAACTAGTGTCAATCTTTTGATACATATTGTTTCTTAAAAACACGCTATTTGATTTGACAATGGGAATTAATTATTAAATTAATTAATGCAACTTATATGTTTTTAATTTCGTAAAATAGACATCATTTTTAAATTCGGAATATCAAATATATCTTAGGGTGATGTTTTGGTATTTTTCTGAAAAACCTTAATTTTTGATGAATAGTGAAACCACAAAGTGGTAGTTACAAAAACTGATTTTTCATTTAAATGGAACTTTACCACTTCTGTGATTTGAATTTCAAAAATCCAATATAAATTATTTTCATTATTTAGTAAAATTTGGTTCAATGGGATGCAAATAATTTTTGATGAATAGTAACTTTTAAGTTTTATTAATCGCGATTAAAGGTAATTAGTGTGATTTAAGGTAAAAATGATATTATAATAAAATAAAAATATCTTGAAACTTATCCTAACCCTATTGGATGAGTCATGTATGACCAATACAACCCATGGGTCGATTTTGGGGACCCCATGGAGCCACTTGGGTAAGATAACGACATTAATGCCTTTTATTTAAAGTAAAAGTAAAAATGACACAAACATGTATTGTTTTACTAAAACAATTTTTACATGGGGTTATACAAGTCAGATTTTTGACTATAAATATTCATTGGAAATATAAAAATATTTCCTACATCATAGTATTTTTTTATAATTTTTAGACATTAAATAAATGAAATTATTTATGACACCATGATGATGCAGTGATTACCTCATTATTTAGCGATTTAAATAAAATGGAAAGATAATGTAAAATCTAAGAGCTACACATGTCAGAAACTTATTGGATGGGTGGATTTCTAACCATTATCTCATTATCCTCGAAACACATCATTGTGTGACCATTAAAATCTGAAACTCATTTGAAAATAAAGTAACATTTTATACCTTTCCAAGAGTGCCCCTCCTCTCCTCTTATAAAGGCCCCCACCTCTACCTCCTTACCCACACTTCTCAAGACTTTGGCTCGGCAAGGATCTGATCATTTTGTCTCTCCACATACCTATCCTCATCCTAGAAGCCTTAACTTAGTCACAAATCTCTTCAAGAAACCCTTTTGGTTCAAACCAAAGGGAGTTACCCGATGTTAAGGTAAAGTCTTCTCTAATGTTCTTTTGTTTTATTTTGCTTCTCCAACCACCTAAACGCTTTTTATTAAATTATTTTGTAACAAATAAGTATCTTAAATATACTAGGATGTTTTTATAATAAGTATTCTAGATAAACATACACACAACTACATCTAATGGTTAAAGAACATACTGTTTCTGTGGATGGTGAATTTCTGCCTCACAAAACGATGATTGTTCAATATTCTTTTAACACCTTCAAAGGTTGCCATTAAGATGTAACTATATTTATATATTATATATAATATGTTTATGTTTTCTTTAAGCTTATGTATTTTTCATTTAAGGCATACCTTTATGGTTTCCATTGTGGGTAAACACGATAATTTCATTTTAGGAAGTGCGGACTACCGCCCCCTCAAAGTGATTTGATTTGTTAATGCCATATGTGGGATGTATAAAGGATGGATTTAATGTTATTATATATAATGTTATACTGTAATTATAATATACCCTTATATCATTATGATTTCACTCCAGTAAATACAAAATAGAAATGAAAGTAGCGTTCATGCGTACGTACGACTTACCATCTCCATGAACGGTGCATTTCATTTCATACCTCTAAATGTTATTTAATATAAAAAATACATGTATATGATGGATATATATGATATATATGATATCCAAATAATGAATATCATTCTGGATATAGTGAAACGTTGACCACATAAACAACATGTAATTGTAAGAAGTCCATTTTTGACTTATGAACTAGATATCGACAAAACAAACATTATTAACTTAAATGATTACATAATGCTTATAACCTAGAAATAATTGATATAAAAGGAATATTAAGCTTGAAAAAAGGTTCTTAAGCAAGTATAAATTAACACTAGTTTATTATTCAGGATATTAAAGAGCAATCGAGTCACGTCGGATATGAGGTATGGGACTTCATCTCAATCTCCTTTCATTGAGGAATATTTTGTTTTATACACAACTTTCTTTTATACGGTGTATAAACCAATTTAAATTTTACGTTTATTCAAAAGGAATCTTTTTTTACGAAGCGTTTTACTAGACGAAAAAAAGGAATGTTTCTTTTAACGTACGCGGTGACAACGCATCTTTTCCGCCGACGCGAGTATTATTTGGTCTTTGGATTCCTCAATAAGCCATAATTGTTTTAAAATGAAATAAATACCATATAATCTTTTATGTATTTTGGTATTGAAAATGGTTTTTATAATGGATTTGTTATGTCAATATATTTAAGTGATATATTGTGATCAAATTGTGGAAATGTTTTCTTTCCATTATATTTAGTTTATGTCTTATTATTTTATAATGGAACTTGGACATTTGACGGGTGGTTACGTGATAAACCATATGACGGGTGGTGCTGTGAATACCAGGACGGGCGGTTACGTTATAACTTCCAATGCATTGGGTATGGAAGTTGGCCGTATGGCTATTACATTAAGTGATATGTGTGGAAGTCGACCGGATGGTTATTCCACTTAAGTATGTTTATGTCCCAAGTTACCTTTATATGTTATGTGTTCTTTATATGGGTTTTATGGTAATATTTTGGTTACAAAATGTTAAGTAATGGTCTTTTATTTAGTGAAGAGTTTTTACTACTTCATAAATGTGAAAGGTATTACTTTGATTAAGTGTACATGGTTTACTTGTTGTTTTGAAAAACAAACAGTTTTCATTGTTTGTTTATCCCTTACTGAGCTTTTTATGCTCACCCCAAGTTTTTTTGAAATGTTTTCCACAGGACTTAATGTGGATTAGGGTCAAGGATGGGATCAAGGGAAAGTCATGTTATATAAAACATGGAACTAGACATGTTACTTTTAAAGAGTTTTTATTTTTATGGAAACTTAGTAGAAGTGTCTACTTTGTAATCTTTTGAGATGTAATAGTTATGATCTAATTCTCTAAAACTCTAAACCTGAAAAGATACTCAATGGGAATTATTCATTTAATTCAATATTAAGTAATGTATAAGGCCGGGGCCTTATATTCTAGAAGCATGATCATATTATTAAAAGAAATTACTCATTCCTTATATATCAATTTCAATTCGTCATTACACTTAATAAACACTAATAAGAAAAATAATTTTTCTTATGGCTATATTACCACCCTCATAAATTCCAAAGGTCATAATTCCAATAGGTAATATTATAGACATTTTTGATTTGTAATGTTCCAACAAGATGATGTTGATATTTTAATATATGAGATATACATTTAAATATAACCAAGAAGTTTATTGATAAGGTAAATATAATTTAAATATTTATATTTCATTATAATTTAGAATGCTAATTTTTTTTATAATGGGTTTGGGTGTAAGGAAAATCAGGAACTTTACTGATACATGGGTGGGTTGTAATTTTTCAAATAATCATTACCCTTATTCATATTTGGAGTAATTTTTTATTGGTTACGTCTTTGAAATATTGGATGGGAATGATTATTTTTATAGATATTGCATGTATATCGTATAGACTTGAAGAAAAACGTGATTTGTGTTGTTATATAGGTTGGGTATAAGCAATACACTATCATTAAAAAGACATTTTTAGTTTTTTACACACTATATTACGGGGATACATAGTTGTGTTTTTTTAGAATAAAATGTGGAATAAACTATAATTTTTCGATATATTTTTAACTGAAATCAAAAAACGTAATTTAGATAAGGTCAACCACTACGTGGGTTGTTTCAAACTATATTATTTATCTGTTACCTATTATTAATGAATATTTTAGAAATAAATTTTTTTACATATTGGTATTTTTCTGAAATAAATCAATAAAATCAAAATAGTAATATGAGATATAAAAGATGAACGATCATAATCAATAACAGATATTTTATTGTGGTTTTTAGAAATAATAATTAAAATTATCACCTCATCTTTTAATAACATCATTATGTTACAGTACATTTTTCTCATTATACATTATAAATCTATGAGTATCCCTCTAGATCATGATAGCATACACCATGAATCTATTGTGTCATAATTATTTCATTATCATCAGAATAATTAAATGAAATAAGTGTTTTACCATTGAGATAAGGATGCATTATCAATTATTTTTTGAGATACAATAAACTGTTTTCTTATTTTTTTTGTTTCCTACTTTTAGGTTGTTAGAAAATACCACAGTACACAAATTAATAAAATTGATTCCACTCAATATTAATGTATCTGAAAAGACATTTAATGATTATATTAATATTTAATTTTTCACATTTGAATAGTTAATGAATATTAACCTCATAAAAAAACCCATTTGTCATCTAAAAACATAATTAAGAAATCATACAGTTAGGATCATTTCATTGACTGCTATTACATTCATTATTGTAATGTAATAAGATGTAAGATATTAACATATATCATTACCCCTAATAAATATTTGACAAACATTGAATAAATAATTTCCATCAAAATCACAATTTTCTCATCTTGACATCATTAAATTTAAATAACAAGTAAATACCATAAAAAATAAATTCTTAATATTCTATACATTAAAATATTACAATATAATTTATTTACCCATATAGATGAGAAAATTATAACTGGAACAATCATATTTCCGCAAAAATTGGGATTCGTTTTTCTTAAATATAATTCAACATAATTTTCTAACTTGTGGTTTCAAATGTTATATATCCCACTAAGACATTATTTTTAAATGAATAAGTATAACTCCAATGAAAATATTGGCATGACTTAACAAGAAATAACAAAATTATATATATGGATTATTATTAGTAATGAAAACACACTACATACACTAATTTTTTTGATATATTATGTTTATATAAAAATATCTCATAAAGAGAGATGAATATATTTTTTGCATCTCATAAATGAATTATTTATACATTATTGACTAAATTGTTTTGAATTTACTAAATCTAATGATTCCAAGGATTTATTTGTTTCTTTTTTTTATAAATCAAAATAAAAACGATTTATTCTTTCTATACATAGAGTAAAATTATCATATCCATATCAATCAATAAATACCATACAATAAATGATGAACCATATAAAATAACCCTAAAGAAAAAAATTCATGGTTTCTATAATAAATCAATGAACATGATTGAATCAAATTCATTGATAATGGTATAAATTCAAGAGTTGGAGGATGGATGATCTCGTAAGGGGATCCGCGATGTGAGGGTTCCTTCCAGCGCCACCTTATTTTCTCTCATCCTTGGTCAGTTATGGTCATGTATTTGGTTCTTCAGATCGGCGCATTCACGATGGTTGGTCTCTTCCAGTGGCGGCAATGTGTGGGATCGTTCTCCTTGTAAAACCTCATTGTTGTTGGCATCTTCTTACCCTAACCTTTGAGTTGGATAGGGCTTCCTCACCGGCACGTTGGTGGTATAAGGTTTGACATTTATAAGTTGCGGTATGGGGGTTGTCTCTACGTATGGTGTTAGGTGTGAGTATATTGGTAGGATATGGTCTTTGTGAGTGGATTTGAAGGTGATGCTGAGATATGTGGATGACATGCAGTGCGGTATTCTTCCGACGAGCTCTGATTTGGGAGGTCTTCTCTTCGGTGTGGGTTTGTTGATGTCTCTGTTGTTTTCATTTATGGTTGTCTTTCTTCTTCAGTTTCAGTTTAGGGGATATGCATTTTTTGTTCAGATTTTTTATTTGCGAGGAATTATGGATTTTGGGAGCATTTTTTCTTTGAATTTTGTTGATGTTCGTGGAGGTAGTGGAGGTTTGAAGGTGCGAATTGATATTTGGTTCTTGAACCTCTTGAATGCTGGGTTGTTCTACAGGTACCTGCAAATGTTGAGGTTCTGTGAAGTATGGGGGTTTGAAAATTTTGAATGATTGGAAATGGTGGAGCTATTGGTTGAATGTGTTGAATCAATAGAACTGAATTTAGGTTTTGTGAGTGATGGCTTGGTGTTTGGCCTTAAAATTTTGTTCCATGGTGTTATTTTGTTTTAAGTCATCGAGTTCTTTATTGTCTATCATCTTTTCCTCAAAAGTTATAGAATAATAAAAATATAATTTTTAGTCATTAGTGAGTCCCAAAAACATTATTATGGATATAAACAATTAATATGACGAAAAACATTTGATGTTCCTATTGGTATGTATGTTTTCATGATATCCTATTAGTGAAATTAGTACGCGTGTAAATAATGATAATTAGCCACCATGAATATAATATTCTATAACCTAACTCATAGTAATTTCCAATCTATCATCTAATTTTTGTATCATTACTAGTTGAAATATATTGTAGAATACATACATACTATCATGAGGTTCCCATTTTAGTAATGAATTTATGTAACCTTTTTTCATGATATATAATCAAATTAAATTAAAATATACTTTAAATATGAAAATTATGTTATTATCGTGTTACATATAATAATGGAATACCCGAAGCGTTATATACGACATGATAATAATAAATTATAGTTTTTATTAGGGTGTTGATCACTTATTAGATATAAATGGTTATGGATTATTCATCCACAATGGTTTAATGTGAATCATAATTGTGCTTTTACATTCCAAAGGAATGTGGTCCCTAGGTATTTTTAAATGGTGATTATTTTTACATAATAACAGTAAATAGTATTAGAGGTCTGAATAACCACACCTACTTGAGAGGGATTTTATCCTACTCAAGGACTGTCTGTTATATTTAATATACTTCTATGAATCCTTTTGAAATATATGTCAATATTTATTACCCCTACTCAAATGTCTTTATTGTATCCTTTTGTATTAAGTGAAACATCAACTGAAAATATAGTTTATCTATTTTAAAATTTTTTGTTCCTGATTATCTCACTTAATGGTTAATAAATATTATATAAAGATATTATCACAATATAGGTAGGTGGTTGGTGTTACAGGGTTGAGATAGATCTAAATATGTGGACTCCTACATATTAATATTAAGTGAAATAGAACCCATGTTGTTCGGTTCTATATAACAAGACTCTAACTACCCTAAAAAGTTGTGTTACAAGAGCTTGTCCATGAAGATTAACTTCATATAACATTGATAACTCGAAAAATTATTCCTAATAAGGGTTGGTGTGGGAATTATGTATTAGAATCCAGTTTTGGGACATCCACTCTATTAGTTACTAGACAAGGGAAGATATGTTTTTTCATTTAAAGTGGTATATTGTATGGTTTATCATCTTCATGTTAATCCATGAAGGAACCATTGAATATTCAACTGATAGGTAGTAGATCAACCATGGCTCATTATAAGAGGGATACATGGGGAAATATGAGAGATATCTTTAACCCATCACAAAATGTATCCTCATATCATCATCAAAGTTGTATCTAGATTGTTACCAATGAAATCACATGATCATCCCCATATAATGATAATTCACCATATTCTAATTATGATAAGTAGGGAATATAATCATCACATACGGTGTCAACAGATTTTCATTTAGGTAATGTTGATCCTGATCACATTAGGTTCACTTCTAATGAAGTGTTTGGCTACCCCTTTGCTCATCAGGTGGGTTTCTTATTCTCATCAGAGAATAATAAACATCTTATGGTTGGTACATACACCATGAATAATTACCATTAATGATAAAGGTGACATGAAAGGTGTGGAAATAGATTATCACGAAAGGAATAGACTTATTTTTCTATATATATGTTAATAGACAATAAAATGTGTTACTATAGAAGGTTGTGAGCAAAATATACATGATTTTCCCCTAATATGATCTAGTTTGGTATGTGGTGAAGTATAATATATTTGATAAGGTCTTGAACATGTGATAACAATATGGTACAAATGTTTTATGAAAAGTTGGGCCACTTGAGAATGGTTGTGGTTGATGCGGGATTTTTTATAAGACGTCTAACCTAGTAAGTGACTATAGTGAAGGGATAAATGATTAGGGAACACACCTAGTAGGAATCCCATGAAATATATATGAATTTATTTATTAATCCTCAAGAAGTGTTATTATGTATCAAGGTGAACATGAATCGACTCCCACATAGTTATAGTCACATATATTAATGAAATAGTTGAGAAATGTTCAATGTTTCTTAACATCATATAAACATTATGTGAACCATATAGTTATTCTTATAGGAAATAAAAAGTTTACAAACATGATGAATCACAATTATAAAATTGTAATGATAAACTAAATTATCCCACATTTGTCATTATCAATGTGAGAAACAAGTGAAGTATGTTTGGTAATATTTTATTTGAGTGCATAATAAGGGACATATTGTGATTATGAATGTGACTCCTTAGCGGGATTATTATTCCACTATTGGAAAGATAATTGGTTATATACAGGGGCATAATCATCATAATATTTATGTTTCTACACTCGATAAGTGACTTGGATGAAGGAATGGTGGATTTCTCCTTACAGCATGTTGAAAGTACATAAATTGATGTTTACCCCCACCATGTGTACTCATAATATAACGGGAAATGGTTATTGTTAATATTGGTTGTTATTCATTTTAGGAAGAATATAAATGTGGATACAAAAGACATTTATAGAGGATACCCATGTACGATTCAACGAGGATATTGGATTGGGTGATGGATTGTTTATTGTACAAAGAGGAGTATCTATCCTTATTAATTTTTGAGAACCCTTAGTAATTTATATAGTAATTTAGATAATAGAAACAAATAAGAGAATATCATTGTTATATTTAGATTATATTGATTTATTTCTAGGTGTGATACTTATGAAAATTCGTAAACATTCATAGATACAGATAAAAATGGGTGTTTACTATATTTTGATTAAAGAATAAATTTAACCCATGTGATAGATTATCATGTGTTTAATACATAGTGAGGGAACAACCAAAATTTTATATATAGTGTAGGGGCACTGAGGGAAAAATATAATACAAACTATTGTTTATAGATGATATTTTTTTCTAGAATTAAAATTGTATTATATTATATTACACCGTATTAAAAACATATAACACATTGAGAATCCCAAAAAAAATTCATTATAAAATATAATTACATTAGTTATTATTTAAAATCATTGAAATTTAAAATATTACATGTTGAAATGAAATATATAATTAATAAACCACAATGGAAAAATATTTATCACTTGAATGTGCTTCAGTCATCCCTCCCACAAATAACATAGTTGAATTGAAATAAAATATTTATTAAATAATCAACATTACAGAGTATCAAAATTTATAACCTCGATATGAATTTAAGTGTATAATTACTGAAGGAATTATTAGGTATTTATTTTAATTAATGCTTCCATTATAATCATAATATGATCATTATGATAATCACCTTTCAACTTAGAATATTATCCTGACTATTAGAAATATAATCCCAATCATTGGAATTGTAATTTAATCTCAAAATAATAAATTTCAATTTAAATAATATTAATAATAATTAATATAAATAAATATAGATATTATAGTTCAAAAAAATAAGTATCAAAATTAAAAAACTCTCGGGAAATATAATAATTTTATTATAAATATATTTTTTATGTATTTTATAAAAATTTACATTTCTTAAATAAAAATTGAAATTACATATTTTATTAAAAAAAAAAATAATTTTTTTAAATTATAACATTTAATTTTTTTTTCCGTTGTTATTCTTTGGTACATTTATGAAATAAATCAAATTTCAGGCGAATATAAAAAATAATGTTTCTGCTAACATTTTACCTTGAATTACAGAATTCATTATCTAATAATGACCATAACATTTAATGAATACGAGGGTCATTGAAAAAAATTATAAATTAGTTACAAATTTACAATTAACTTTTTTCCAAATGTAATAATTACTTTGCAATGTATAAAAACTAAGGTATTGAATTAAAATAGTATTTTCTCAATTTTCTATTTCCCTACTGATTAAACTACCAAATTCAAATTATAAAGTGAATAAAATCCATCACATAATTAATTTTAATTAAATTATTTTTTAAAATATAAATATTTTCACTATTACACTGTTTATCTTATATATATTATGTTAACATACAAAAAACCATCACGTCATGTTTTAATATCCCATCTCCCTCCCCCAAGAAAACTACTCCTCCTACACTTGCAGAAGAAAAAACTCGACCAATCCTCACCGTAAATCCCCTTATCATCAATAAATTATTTTTATAGTTATAAAAATACAGTATATAAAAATTAGTGGTTGTAGAAAATAATCCACTTTAATAAATTTTTAATGTTCACTCATCCTTTTATTTTTATCTATTTTATAATTTCATATAATTCTTCTCTATTCTAATTAATATGTTAATAAAAAAATATAGTATGTTAACATTATATTAATATTTTTAATATAATATAATATTTTTAATATAATCACGGTTTATACATCTCACACCTCTACTTCAGAGAATGTCTCATTAATAGTTGGTCCACTACCGATGATGCCATTTCTAATTAAAATAATATAAACAATCACATGATTTGTTAAATGTAATATTTATTATATAATTTTTTTAAATAAATTTATTTTATGGTTTTTAATTAATTATAGTTATGTATACATTACCTGGAACATAAAATGTAGAATCAATGTAAAACATGAATTTGATAAGGAATACATGATATCAAAATAAATCAAATTTACCGAGGGAAATAATATCTATAGATATATATAAATAATTATAATTTATAAATAGTGAGAAATAGAAATAAATATATTCTTCTTACATGATTAAATAAATCTATATTTATTATTCAGGATTCTGAAAGGCAATGAAATAAAGAAGAAATTATGGTAGGCAGTTTATTGATCCTTAATCATTTTTCTTTGTGTAAAACATATTTCCCATAATTCTTCAGTTTAGCTCTCCCCGTGTTATTCCTAAAACATTTCTTTCACTATTATTCCAATTTTATTTTAGTGATAAATTTTTTTACACCATAACAAAATGCCTTTTCTTCCAAATATAATTATGTAAAAAATATAATTTTCGTTCCAAAACATATCCATGACTCATCTTGAGTTATTTACTTTTCAATAAAGAATTATATTGATTTTTAATTTTTTACCTTATTCATTTGGTAACTCCAAAATTAAATCATGGAGTTATGAATTAAGAAATCATTCTAAAAACCAATTCAATCCTTGGGTAATTTCATGACATTGATTATTATACATTTTATGTGGAATGTATTATTATGAGAATTTATGAAGTAATAAGTGGAATAATAAATATATTAACCTAAAATTCATTAGTTAATGTGATGTATATCTTGATATTATGTTTATTATACATGAAAATTATTCTATCATAGTTCAATATGGTGAATTTATAATTTTTTCACATATGTTAAATATGAACATTATTCTATCAGTGTATACTAATATGGGTTGATTTTGACCACTATGACACGGAGTTTCATTTTTATGCATATTCCACATTACATTTTATTATAAAATGTTTCCCCAATTACATTTATTATGTTTACATTCATTATATATGATGATTTTGATTATTCTCACACGTGAACTATTGATTCATGTTACATATTCTATGAATTACCACACCATTAGATCACCCATATGATTAATGTATATCTTTAGGTGACTACATGTAACATGACGAATATTATATATTTTTTAAGATTAATATAATAAATATTTTTTGTGTGTTTTATTTTGTATAGTTACTGTATAAAGCTAATTTTTCAAAGACAATTAACCTTTAGATCCCAGATTTCTTCTCTATAATGTCATTTATCATAAAAATGATATAATAATCTTCTGAGAAAATATAGTTATCATATTTCTTGTATAATATAAATATATTTTTAATTTAGGAATTAGGATTATAAATATTATGTGAAAAACTTATTTATAAGATTATGTATGGGGAAAACATCCTAAAATTACCATTTTAGTGAATATTTCACATCGGGATCCCATAAAATAACACTGACAAGTTAATTTCAATGTATTTGAAATTATTTATTAATTAATTGTTTTTATATATTTTGTTCAAAACATTTCAAATTTAAATAATTATAGAAACTTGGATAAACCAAGAAAACCACATGTGTGATATAAAATGAAATAATTTTCTAAACGACATCCCTAATGTAATGGGATGTGGTGTTCAAAACATATTCACGATTGTTACACAGTTGTTTCTTTAAATGAATTATAACTTAAACTATGTGGAACATGTAACTTCATCCATGATGTAGAAATTATCTACATAGTCTTTTATATGGAAACATCAAGCAACATTCTGAGGGTTTTGGGGCATATGCTATCCCAAACAGTGGCTTAAATCAATGAATAAGATTAACCCTATTATCCAATATTCTATAAATGAGAAGTTGACCCTAGCCATATAAAGTTTATTTTTAGAATCTAAACAGTGGAAGTTATTGATAATTAACACCAACTAAAAGGATAAAATGGAATATATGGAGTGCGAATACATTAAGAAAATTATTCTGAATAAGAATTACCATAGAACGCTTCTAAATATTACAAAGGGATAATTTCTGAAGATTAATAAAAATGATGTAGAATAATTAATGTAATATGAGTGAAACTACACATTTTTTTAGTGATACAAATAACATATTATCGTCAATAATGACTTAAAAATAGATAGATTGTTTATTGGTCTAAAACCACATATTTGAAATACATTACTTATCTGATAATTTGGGAGTTATGATAAATTATTTTGATATTATCTCATTATAGAGATGATTTTTTTTGAAAGGTCACATGTCCTTTTAAATTAGATGTGAATAATGGAGATTTAAAATGGTGGTCAAATGAAATTGGATAATAGAGTATTATAACATTTTAGAAAATGTGAGAAGAAGCATCAAGTGGATCTACTCAATGGGATGGAGAAATTATTTAGGTACACGCGAGAATTACACTATTATCCTGATTTCCATGGATATATTATGAATTATACCATCATTATAGTACATTGGAAGTGTAACAACCTATATTTTTATTGAGTTACATTATCTTCTTCTTGTATTCAAACCATCGTTGAATTGTATTTCATGAATTAAACCTTGGTGAAAGGGACCTCATGATGGTCATTTGGTTTTTGAAGGAAGGTTGTAGTGGTGTGGATCTTGGTAATAGAAAAAATACATGATTCCTATATAAATACACATCATGCATTAAATACATCAAATGTATTAGTCAGGATATCCCCCTTTCATATTGTGATATATTTTTTTTCAGGAGGGAATAAAATCAATCATTACCTGAAATTTATTATATATATGCATCATGAAAAATAAATGATGTGTGTATATAAAAATAAATTATATATTTTTTATGTTTATTAATGAAAAAAAAACAATTTTTATAGTCCCCAACAGATCTCTAAAACTAACAATTCATTAGAGAACCTTCTCTCTAACCTAGGTTATAATGGTTTTCTTCACTAGAAATCCATTTCTCTCAATTTTGGTCATGTTATATGTTTAGTGTTAAGAATATCATTCCTCTATATCACATTCTACGTTTATATAAATATTCTGTTACTATTTTATTGTTAGTTCATATGCTCAGTTTTTAGGGTTTTCATAAAAAATTTATTTTAACTCTGTCATAGATTAATTCAATGCCCGTTGACCGACACATGGTCATATTACAACCAATTGTCGGTGGTCAAGTTCCTTTGCATAAAATTATTTTTGTATTAATCATGTGATGGAATACCACATTCCACCATTCTTTGGTGATGCCTCAAAAAAAACTATATTAAATGGATTCCCAGGTATAGTTTTCCTCATATTCTGATAAAAAATTTTCATGTGAGGTCTTATTCGACCTGTCCCACAAAATGTGTGTTCCTTTCTAAATGTTTTATAAAATTAATCTTTAGATCGTCAATATATGTCTTTATGTATGGGTGTTGGAATAACCTTGTGATATATATATATATATATAGTATTAATATTTTTTTGAAATGGATAAGATATTCCATTTTTCGGGATCTTGTTCTCTATGACATTCTTTTTAATAGAAATAAATTAACAACTCAACATTATTATTGTATTGTTATTATAATTCCATGATAAGTGGTATGAAAAAATGATAGCTAAAAAATATCTTCATGTCAAGTAGGGTGTGATACAAGGGTTTTTGACTTATCGATTCTTTGGAAGACTTTTCTATTCCTAATATTTACAAATTATAAATAAATCTAAAGGAAATTGAAGAAATAATTTTTTTATTTTAGTAAGATACCTTGGACATGCTCACTAGGTGGATTCATTGTGTCACCATGATTGATATTGATTCCACAAAGGATTTTTTGTGGATGAGGTTTGTGGTTGATATTATTATACCATTCCACAAGTGATACATATACTTTAATGTTCTATAACTGGCATTGGATCATTGGATCATTCTTAAACCATGTCGAGAGTGACACTTGTGATTCTATTGTTGATCAATAGGGAAATAATCCTATAGTGATTGGTATTTATAGTGCTTATGGTGTTCTATTTTGGTTACTATTTATGGATCTCAAGAGATGTTCTCAATAATTCCATCGATATTAAATTCTATTAATTTGAAAAAATTTACCTACTATCATGTCCACCTAGAAAAATAGCATGTTTGGGTTTAATTTTTTCATTGATATATGATTTTATAGTGATCAATTGTTATAAAAAATATATATTTTGATAGGTAGAAATTGTATTAGAGATACTCAGCTTAGGGTGAGTCAATTTTATTATTCTTCAATATCATGAGGAATTTGGTGAGATATGTTTTATTTACTTACTATTGTGCATTTATCATATAACTTCACACTACTCAATTTATATGGAAATATTGGAGTGTTTTAGAAATCATTAGTGGTGTCCTAATGAGAATATCTTAGACCCTATTAATGGGAACTATTATACCAGGATGTACTTCATTTCTACTGGTATAGAAAAATGGAAGCATCTAGCATATGATGATTGATTTTTCTTTTGTACAAGGATTGAGTATTGGTGTAGAGGACCGAACCTATGTTCATGATTCCAGTAGTGGATTTTGTTTGTATTTTATCTATTTTTCTGTATTCTCTATATTCATGTACCTATTTATCTCTTTTACATCATTTTTCTTGTATGTGGAGATGATCATTGTTTTCTATATTCTATTAATTTATATTTTACCTATTTATTCATCTACATGGTTTATCATTCTGATGTTGATTGTTTATTATCACTTACAATTATTATTATTATTATTATTGAAAATGTTACTTACTAAGATCTCAAGGGTATTGTATCCCTATTTTCAATCACATTACATTGATACTCTTTTTTAGCCTCTGGTGTTTAAGGATGTGTGATTCAGGTCAAGTGGAAAACTTCCTTGGGGTGCCGCAAAGTGGCTTCTTTTTCAATATTCGAAAAAGTGGTATTAGAGGATTATTTTTTATTTTATCTTATAATTTGAGTAATAGACTAGAGACTAGGTATGTGTCTAAATTTTGTAATGGTCTTATTATTATGGGTCTCTAACCCAATATAGGGGAAAACAAAACTACATAGGATTAATTATAAATATTAATGTGTTGGTCCAGTTACAGTTGTATTGATTTCACCATTTGGGTAAAGCTTTTGTTTTCTAATTTTAGTATTACTATTATTACTATTATGAATATCTTTTTCCATTAACCAAGAATGATATGGATAAAACGTATCAGGCATCATCATAGGAACTTGTAGACATACATTCCATGCATTTTTTCCATCCTATATATACCTTTTGCATGAATTTCCAAAGATAAATATTTTTGTTCCTTGATTATTATTTATGGAGATGAGCTATACTTTATTACAGTTGTTAGATAATTTGATCATTTAATGTCTATGTATCATTCTAAATGAAAATTTCTAAATTTATGTGTGTTATCGAACTTCAATTAACCAAATATTCCATGTTTCATCCGTGAACTACTAGTTCTATGGAAAATGACATTAAATAATTTTTATTAAATAAATTGTAATTGTAATTTATGGAGAATGTACTTTTATTAATTGGTAATTTATGTTAATCCAATCTAGTAATTATACATGACTTGTTATATCTTGATACCACACATTAGTGTCAGGTCCCTTTTACATGATGTACCGATTTCAATTTATAATGAGTATGAGCCTTTATAAATTAATAATGGTGACACAACGAACATGGTAGTGATATTGAAATATATAAAAATTAGTATGAATATATATAATTTTAAATTTTAAATGAATTGTTTTTCAATAATTAATAATTGTTATTTCAATTTAACAAGAGTTTTCTTCTATACCAAGCGATTCATACTCTGTATACTAGAACCATTGTTTTTCTATAAGAGACCTTAAACCTTCCCATACATAGTAGTTGGATGTGGGATATGTATCATCAGATCTTTCGTGCTCATTATTGTTACCTAGACCATGAATTATGAGAAAATAAAGAAGTTTGACTCACTAATAGGGAGGATTTGTGCCTTCCAATTTCAGATATAGATGATATGATCTATTATTAAATCTTATCATATTCTTGAGTTTAGAAATTGTATATCTATGTCACCAAAAATTCCTCATGATAAACGAAAGGAGGGGAAATGGGAATGAGATGATGTTTCTAGGCCCATAGAAATCATAATTTCCACCATTACTGTCACTAGAGGTGGATATAATTATTCTTCTACATGGTGTCGAATCATAGTTTTGAGATATCTTCTTGAAAATCATGATGATTTTACAAGTATTCCCATGACCTTCATCATATTTGAAAATGTTGATATCTAAATTTTTGAAGTAGCATTCTATCACTATATTGGGGAATGGTGGTCCTCATGCTACTGATTCATGGCTATAGGCCATGCTATCGATCATAGATAATATTGATACACCTCTAGATCAGAGGGTGATGCTATCCACTAGCATTATCCATTAATCCACGATGCTTTGGTGATATGTCACCTATAATGCTAATCATCTTCATGGTATTTTCTAGGTTGAATTCCAGAAATTCTTCAATAATTACATCTTTTGGAAGACGCCAAGAATATATCAATCTAGATAGTTTTGGAACCTACAGTAGGGAATTACATATATGTTAACATACTTATCTTTTTTCAAAGAAACATCCACATTTTGGGCCAATTCATATACTGATTAATTGAGGACTAAAACATATTTTTATGGTGGTTATTTATATTCCATAATATCACATGTGATTTTTTAAGGATGACCACTTTTTTATATAGTTTAATAGGTTATCATTATTGAATATAACCTATGGGATTCTGGAAGTGTGAGTGAGGGATGTGTAGCATCGAGGTAGTGTGATGGTTTTTCTAGCGACATGAAGCATCTTTTTTTGACTGCTCGCGGGGAAACATCATCTAGTTGAAATGTACTTAAATCTATTTAGTGTGTATGTTGTTTGGTTGGACACTATATAAGAAGTACCCGTGTATAAGGAACTCAATCACATATTGATCATCCAGAATAATTGTTCACCTTTAGCATTTCTACTAAAATCACTTGAAAACTGCACTACTAAGGGATTGGTATCAACTCCACATTTTGGAACATGGTCTATATATACATTTCAAACCTATAGCTAGTCCACTACTAGGTCATCAGTCTAATTTGGTAGTTGTGGGAGGGTTATTCAGACTTTTGATATTCGATACCAGTAGAGTGATCATTATTTGGATAGTCTAGTTGTATCTTAGGATCATGAATCTAACTATTTTGGTTCATTACAACATATAATCAAGGTGAATATTCGACAAAATTCTATTAATCGAGGTACTATTCTAGTGTCTTCTACTTTACTAACATCTATATTAGATAGAGGCTATTCACAGTCATTTATATTTTTGGATACTATGAAAATTATAGGCCTATAAATAGAGTACTTATGTGTCATGATGAATATTGTCACACCATTAGAATTTATATTAAGGAGTTTCCACCAGTGAAATGAGTTATACCAATAGATAGGTTATTATTGATTCTTGTGAAGTTTAATTATAACAGATATGAGTATTTTTATATCATTATTGGCATGGAATATCTAGTTCCTCATCATTCTAGTTTCGATTACTATCACTGAATGGTGTATCTCCCCTTACTTGAGGGTAGTACCCATATTCATAAGGGATAATATGATGTATTTAAATGTCATGATGGACCCAAAAATTATGGGTTGGTTAGAGTGTATCCTAGATTTCTAGTATTATTATGAGTGATATTTGAATACATGATATGAATTTTTCTCCTATTATCGACCATTTTATAGACATCTACACGAATTAATTTTTTGGTATACCTCCCATGAGATAGGTGATTTTACCCATAATGATAGTCTCAGTGGAAGAAAATCTACTAATTTATCATTATTGGTAGACACCTAAAGATCTTCAAGAACTCATGAAGAAACTAGAAGACCTATACGAAAAGGTTTTTATATGAACCAGTACATCTCCAAGTGGTCCACCTTTTCATTCCACTAATAACATTGATGCTTACCTATTTTTGAACATGGATTATCATCAGTTGAAGCCTATTATGGTTAAGAAATAGTATTCGCTGTTTTTTGTAGATGAATTATTCAACCAACTCCAAGGAATGGCTGTTTTCTCTATGAGAAATTTGAGGTCGGGCTTCTATTATGTGTGTGTGTGCCCATAAGGAATTCCACATAAAAAATTACAAATTAGATAAGCCTTGTATGAGTACATATTTTTGTTGTGTGGGATTAATAATGTGGCAGATGTTTTTCAAGGACCTGATGAATTGTTTTTTCCACCCATATCTAGATTCATTTATGGTGGTCTTCATGTATGACATCTTAGAATATGATCTTACTCAAAAAGACCATTCTAAACATCCTAAAATCATGTAGACTGTCCTGAGAGAGAATCATAATTAGGAAATTGTCACTGAAATCTACTTTTGGATCGATAACATTCACTTCCTGGAAGATATCATATTAGAGGATGTAGTATATGTTGACCAATAGATTGTGAGGACTATGGTTTCGTGGGAGTATCCCATGAATTTATTTGACATATGTATTTTTTGGGTGCTGGTAAGATACTGCAGGAATTAAATTTAAGACTTATCATTCCATTAAGCCCCACTTATGTTCTACAATAAAAAGGGTTTGACATTGTCTTAGTATAAATCATATAAAGTACACTTTTAGGATTTTAAAGGGATACATGCTTCTACACCGAAGCTAATTAATATAGAGAAAGGAATATTCTATGTAATTTATTTTTGATGAATCAGGAGTTGGTATTGGATATATTATGTTTCTGTTATATTGAGTATTATTATATGGTTCCATCTAGTTGAGAACTTATGAGTTGGATTACTCTATAAATAACCTCATGTCAGCAGCTGTTTCTCATTCCTTATGGTATTTGGAGGAATTAGATTTTGGGTGGTTGGTTTATTGTTTACATGGATCTGAAAAGTTTAATTACATGTCCATGTAGTGTGAAATTAATCATCATTAGTTTGGATAGGTAGAATACATGTTGTTGTTTGATTTCCTGATTTCTTCAACACCCAATATGGAAATGAAGTTGTTTCCACCCTTTATAGAAAGGATCAAACATAGAAATTATATGAGTCCAATTTTTATTATTAGTTGATGTATCTATAATTTTTGGATACACCTAGTGGTTTTAGGAATATCATGGGTAGACCATTTTATCATCTTTTTTAGGGACACCATCATTTCTAGAACATGTAATATTGAGAAAACATTATGTTCTATAGTAAGTAGTCCAGAGGGGTGGTTTATCTTGTGAAAACCCACCACATGAATGGGATATCATTAATGATGAGATCATTCAAATTAACAGATGTGAATGGGTCCCTAATGACATATGGTACTGGTTGATGTAGAAATTATAGAAATCTGTCCGGGCACATCACTCAGGGATTATGTGGATATTCTATGGCACAGGTCAATATTATTAGTGTCTAGTTTTGAAGAGGTAGGTCTCATAATTTGTTACTTTGTGATCCACAAGGCAGTAGGCTAAAGTCGAGAACTGGTGACCAATAAGAAAATTAAAGCCATTACCCATTTCTAAATGGAAATGAATAAATGTCCCCATAGATTTTGTAATGACTTTTCCTTGATTCCCTAGAGGTAGTCATGTAGTATGTGTAACTATTGAACTATAGAACAATGATTCACAATTAATACCTCTCTGATAAACATTAAAATATGATGAATCTTGGTGGATTTATATTGATGTTATTTTATGAATTTATGGTATTTCAAATTATATCATATATACTAAAGATATCAAATTTTTGTATCAAAATCTATCAAAATGTAGCACGAATCACTTGGTTTTCATGTTATTTTGAGTATATAATATCACACTCATATAGAAGTTTAGTTTGAGTGTATGATATGAGTTTTTGAGAAAATTATATGTTCACGAATCCCTATTTATATAAGGATCCTGTTAGAAATACTGATATCTCATTGAGTTTTCCTACAATTACAGTTTTCAAGAAACTAATCATATGGATTTATATGTGTCCCAATATAATACACCATTCGATTAAAAAAATTTCTAGTCAATGTTATGTGAGGTTACACTCATTGGATTTTGAATCATTCAGGATAATTCAGAGAAGTTTTTTCAAAATCGAATGAATATTCATACAACTCAGTATTGATAGAAGACTTGACTAATCATTTCTACCGACCTCTGGAGTATGAGGCTTGACATTAAATCATTCTATGATTTTTATATATACTAATTAATATTGGGATTCGATGATATAGAATGGCATTTTATTATTATATCTTTTCTTTAAAGATATTTTAGTGAGTCAGTTTGGTATCCTATCAGTTACAATTATATTAGAGGCAACCTTTGAAGCACAATGTCTTCCATGTATAATAGATCTTTCACCATAATTCTAAAATTAATAGTTTTTTATTTTAAGGATATTGAGATTGAGAAATATAAGACCATTAAGGAGAATATTTTTTATATTGTTGATCAGATCCTTATAGATCACTGGAGAAGGTCAGGTCCTCTGGTTTCAGTGCTATTGCAGCATGACCGTGTGTCGTGTGATTCCTAGGAGAGGGAGGCCATTTCATGTTTCCAATGGACAAAAAAATTATCAAACTCAATTTTACCACCATTAGAAGGTAATCTCGTGGAAATGTTTTTTGGTTAGGGGAGGTTGTAACTTCTCATTTATTCAGAAAGATAGATTTTAATTTTATAATCACCAAACTACTATTGAATTTATTTTCTTATCTTAGAACCCTATTACAAGGCTATCAGATAATTTTTTTAAATGGTTACATTGGTGGATCCTGAATATATAAAGAATACATGATACATATTTAAATAAATTTATTTTATTAAATACATTATGTTTATTGGTCTGGACATACCCCTTTCATTTCATGAATTAGTTTTCCATATGAGGAGAAAAACTCAATCTCGAGATTATATTTATTTTATATACACATCATCAATATTAAATTACATATATATATATATATATATATATATCGAACACCATGAATTATTTGTGGATTTCTTTTAAAAAATAGAGGCAAGATGCCTTATTTGTATTGATTCCTCATTATTATCTAGAATTAGTCGTGCGTGATATATCATCTGCTCCATCCTATGATCAGGTGGTTCATCTTCATCCATCTTCTATTTCTATCCTATAATATCACATTAGAAGCATAGTGATAATCTCTTAGTTCCTATTCTATATTTATTAGGGATATGTTGTTACCTTTTCCACTATTTTTGTGTGATCTCATGTGCCCATTTTATAGGTTATTCATATTATTTTTAAATTTCATCCATTGTACTTATTTTTAAAAGTAAATTTAGTTTAGTGGTCATCTATAAAAATAATGTAGGTATTCTAGAATATTTTTGTAAAACAATTTTTATATTTATCATGTATTTTAATTCAGCATATTATATAACTTTTGTGATGACTAAATAATTTTAAATTAACAAAATTATATTATTTGATATGTCTAATATATATTTATCTATAGATAAAGAACTATTTTATAATTTTTACATCTACATGAGACACCGCATTGATATGCCTTCCTTAAAGTATTAGGGCCTTATTCCTTGGAGCATAGTGAAATTACACTATGTCCGAGTGTATGAATTGACTTGTGATATGTGTGTGCGTGTGTGTGTGTGTGTGTGGGTTTAGAGGAAATGTGTTTGGCCCGTGTGCTTTATGATATATATAATTTTATAAGAAATAAATGAATGTTCCAAACTAATTAATGCGTTGTGATCGCAATGCATTAAACAATAGAATGATTCAATGATAACAAATCTATACATTCATGTCATTATAGGGAATATTGAAGGGTCCTTATGTAATTATTCCTTGGATGGACTCTATATACACAATATTTAAAAAATTAATAATGATACCAAATTCACCGGTAGTGATAAATGGTAATTTTTGGTAAAACACCATGGATGGGACCACCATTTGGATTACCTACCTCTCCGTGATTGATATCGGTTACCGTGGGGAGATACCTTGTACATGATTAGTGAATCATGCGATTAAAACATTCCACGTGCGATATATGGCCCCATATGTGGTATACCTAGGATAGTCTTAGACGGTAACTCATACACTCTTCCAAGAGTGACAATAGATATTCTTCGTGTAGGTCATCATGTAAACACTAATTCCGTGATGGGTATTAATAGTTATCCTTATGAAAAACACGGGCTTATCACTATTGGAAACCATGGATAGACCCATGATTTCATCCATCTTAAATTATATGAATGAAAAACTATTAACCTATAGATGTGACAAATAATAGAAACAAAATTGATGGTTATGGTCCATTTACTAATACATTTTTTATTATGATCTGTTATTATACACATATCATATCTATATATGTGGTAATTAGTTAATATATATAAATATATTTCCATCTATATTGTGTTTTATTAGTTTTCTGTGAGGAATATGGTTACTTGTGTTTTATTTATTCCCTTCAATAGTTTTATTATATTGATGCACATTGATCATTTTATTCCCAGAAACTGAATTGTTTTCGATATTGTTTATGGTGGACTATTAAGTATATAATACACCATGTTTGGATCACATGTGGTACCTGAAAAATCTTCATGACATTATGTATATACAAATGGATGTATCCATCTTCTGATGTTTGATTTTTCTCTAGTACAATGATGAAGTATTAGAGTAGTGGACAATGTCTATTCTCATGATGCTAGTGGAGAAATATTTTAGATGTTTTTAATGGATTTCTTTATGTATGAACCCATGTATCCATTATGAATCATTTTTATAGAATGATAGAATGGTCATATTGTTTTATTTAATAATCTTTTAGCATTCCTCTGTTTATTAATATACATTTCTTATCATTATATATCAAATTATTATTACTATTTATAATTATTCTTATTAAATTTTTATTGTGGACTAATATTATAATGATTGTATATTCTCCCCACTATACGATCATAGACCCTCATTTATAGTCAGAATCATATTTCGTTTACCGAGGCATGTGTGAGGTCATGTGTGTAGTCACCTTAGGGAACTACTTATTGACTTCGGGGTCATAATTCTACATGAAGGAAACAAAAAATTCACCAATTGTGGTTTAATGCTTAAACTATATGGTGAAAGAAACTATGCATGACAGTAAACTAAACAATGTGACCCTAAGTTAAATCATCATGTGAAATAACCAAATCCAAATGGGAACGAGTATCATATGTTATCTCTACTACAGAACAGGTGTGTGGAAATGAATTAGTACAAGGTAAACGTCCTATTCACTAAAAATGTAAAATATTAATTTGATTATTGTTCAACATATTCCATTATACTTATTGTTTTCTATAGCTATGGAATAAATTACCATGATACATTGATGTAAGGATATCTGTAAAAACACTTTTTGGTTCTATCATTGTAATCTAGCTATTAAAAATATCTCTTATTAGCATATGTGGTATGATTATTCTAGAAAATCTCAAAATCCTTCACAATGTGTAATTTTTTGTAATACTAGTCATGGATTGAATGTTGTTATATTAATAAAAAAATAATATTTTGGGTTTGTAAATCTATTTAAATATTTCAAACCACTAATGAATTTATATAAATACGAGGATGATCATGAATTCTATTGTAAAATATCCCTAAAGTGTGGGTATTGATATCCTATGGAGAATAATACCTTGCATAAAAGGTTTGGTCAATGGATGGTACTAACCTCGAGAAAATTTCCACTGTAAGGGAATAAAATAAATAATTTCCTAAAAATCATCCCATACACCCTCTAGATCATGCGATACTACTGTCAACATAGATTATATATGGAAAAAACCCCTATAACTAAGTTCTGAAATATGATATCCCTAATCGAACTAGAGGGATTACCTATGTGGTTGTAAGAACATTTGGAAAAACAAATCATATGCCTTTATAACTCACATTTGTGTGCACCAATGCTCTATGTAATGAAAAAGGTTCAATCAATGTGGCTGTGTATATAATACCAAGAGCTCTACATGATCACTATAATAAAAAGGAACCCCCTACAAAAGATTGATGAATTGTTTAGTGAACTATGAGGAGCATTTTATATTTCCATGGAGGATATTCATTATATATATCATTACATAAAGGTGAAGAAGAAATATATTCCAATGATTTTTTTTTCAAAAAATCTTTAAATACAATGAGTTTATAGTTATTCTCTTAATATATACTAGTTACCTTGAAATATTCATGGATTTGATGAATATAGCCTTTATATACTACCTTGAATTTTTTTTACCCTTTAATTGATTACATAATCATTGTATCTAATATTTAGTTGGACCATGAAGATAATATATGGATAATACAGGTGGAATTATAACTAAAAATTGTATGTAATGTTTATAATGTTTTACTATATGATACTGAAAACACAATCATGGGGAACATGATCACAACTGAGGGAATTTCTATGAAACCGCCAATGAAAATGTCAACATAAGAATGGAATAAACCCTCAATTATCAAATAAATACATAGTTTTTATAGATTAAATGGGAATTATATAAATTTTTTGATAACATTATCATGATTCGGTTTCCATCTAACTTTGTTTACAAAGAATGGGGTATTGTATGTCTGGATAGAAGAATATAAGGAAATATTTAAAATAGTTAAAAAATGTTTAATCAATTTGAATATACTAAAACTAAAATAATGGCAGAAGGTTTTTTTATATAAATTAATGATTTATTGAAATTATTGGGTTGCATACTAATTATTAATTAAAATGTAATATATTAGACGTCCCGAAAACTGAATACCCATGTTCATAACTACAAAATTTATGATCTGAACATTGAAAATGTAACCTTTATATAGACCTTCTAATAGAATGATATTTTGTGAAATATAGTTTTATTCTTATAATGAATTATTTTAAATTAATTTATTTCATTATAGTAAGTTTAATATTCCATTCAAATGGTGTTGACATTTATTATTCGACATTCAATACTGACTTGGAATTCATTATACACAACATTGAATTTCTACTAACCATCATTTTATTGTTTCATTGGCTTAAATAATATAATTATAACATAAAATATAAAAATAATTATAACTAATTTTAATATATTATTTCTAATGTTTTCAAATAATTAATACATATTTATATTTAAATATATAATTTTTTGTAATGGCTTAATATGTTTTAATAAATATTTTTATAAAGAAACTGCTTTTAGGTTGTTTTCGGAAAAGATGGAAAATTACAGTAACAAAGTAATAGAAATATAGTTTCAAAAAATGAAAATAATTTTTGAATTGATCATAATTTAATTTTAATATGGTGATGTTTTGGTATTTTTTTGAGAGACATCATTTTTGGAGGAATGACAACAACTAATGCAATTTATTCAACAACTGACTTTTTATTTAAATAATGATTTCTGTTAAATTATATTTTGGTTTTCAATTTAAAATAGATAAATTATTAATATATCAATACAATTTAGGTTATTTGATTCTAGTTTACATTGATATTAGTTATAAAAACAAACTGAACTATTGATTGTTTTTACATTGAACTCCCTCTTTCTTGCCACATATCCATGACTAGTGTTAAACCTAATTTTCTGACATCTATTATTTGAATTTTGAAAAAATAGAAATAAGAGGTTGTCATATTAATGATATTTTTATTCTAATATATCTCACATTATTTTTGTATTAATGGTCAAATTACACAGCTTAGAAAACTGAATTCTTTATAAAAACCAAAATAATAAAACGGGGGAATCATAAAAGATAAGGATCCATATAATTAAAATAAAAATATTTTTTTTTGTGTTATAGATTGGGTTACTAAATACCATAAAATTATTCCATTATTTTTACATTTTTAGGAACATTAGGTAAATGAGAACTCCCATTATTGAATACCTATTGGTATTTACAAAAGTGCCACTCTCTCTCCACTAAAAAACAATTTCACTCTACATCTTCTTCAAACCTCTCAAACCATGTAGGATTAGCCGAAATATTTCCAATACATTTAAAAGTATCCCAAAACTAATCATTTAACCCTTTATTTTGGAAAAATGTAAACAAAGGAAACATTTTCTTATAAACCAAAATGAGTTTCCTGATTATGATTTAATGTCTTCTCTCAAGCTCTATAGTTTTATTTTCTTTCTCCATCCCATCCACTCTCTTTATTCAGTGGTTTTATAAAAAAATAATGTATCCTAAATATATTTATATTTTGTTTCCTGTTATTGACCTAATCCTATAAACACATCCATCAAATAAGTTACAAAAAACTGTTTAAGTGTACGGTGAACTACCTCCTCACAAAATAATGATTGATCCTTTTTACTTTATTTCCTGTCATGGTGAACATTATGAAAGAAACTATCATTATAAATGTTATATATAATATTTATTAAGTATTTAATCTTATTTATTTATTTTAAAATTGATAGATTTATACATTCAACGTTGTGAATATACACTAATATTTGTTGACGAAGTGTGGACTACCTCCCCTAAAAACGATGTGATTCATTCGCACGCTACATGGAATAAATTAAAGGCAAATTTAGTAGAATTATATTATAAGAATGAAATAATAAGGATAATTTAATTATAATTTATGTATATATATATATAAATTTCTTTTCTTTCTTTTAATACGACATTAAAAAAGGAATCAAAGTTCACACATACGTATGACTTTCCATCTCCTAAAACGGGGCATTATAATTCATATATCTATATTATATAGGTATTTATAATAAAAATATAAATAATATACATGATTTTTATATTCTATGATACATTTTAGAAATCATTATATATGTATAAGGACCAATGATAAAATAAATTAAGAAACACAAGAAGAATAATGAAGATATTACCCGATGTGAAACATTAACATTCAATTGATTACCAGAGGGTAGGAAAAGGTAATATTCACAGTATATATGGTATTATATATATATATATATAAATTTTGTTATGTAAAATAGGAATAAAATATTTATATATATTAAACATGTCTTTTGAATAATTATGATGGTATTCAAAACTATGGTAAGTGAATTTTATCTCATATTATATTTTTTTTGAAAAGCATTATTTATTTTGCATCCATTCCATTTTTTGGTGGGAATAATGACCAGAGATATATTTTATGATTCATATACTCTAATTTATGGTTATTAAAATATATATTCTATGATATTTATTTCATGGGGAAATTTTTCTCATGTTACCAAATTTGTAAGATATTTTTTTCTCAATTTTCTTTCATTTGGACACATGTTTTGTAATAAACCTACATTATTTTTCATGGTGTATATACATCCATTAGAATGGTTATATAATGAATATTTTTATATTAATTTTATTTTTAATCCAAATATAATTCCAATTTTTACATAGAGATTATGATCCCATGTAACCAAGTGGAAAGTTTTTATTGAAATAATCTCATTGATTTTCGAGATTGTTGATTATTAGGATTTCATTCATTATAACTTATAATTCATCACTTATGAAAAGTCATTAGTTTACTTATATTATTTATATTATAAATATATCCATGTTTTAGTCCTATTAATCCACACAATATTAATTAATTTATATAATAAAATTACTTTAAGAAATATCTAAATGTATTTCACTCATTCGTTAAAAATTAATTTAATTTCAAAAACAATGTTTTCCAAAATGTTTTGAAAAATATTTTCAAATGATCCTTGAAGATAATTTTCAAGGAAAATTATTTTTATGTTTTAAATGTTATGAACTCTCCCTTTATATTTTTTCAAGTTTTTTTAAACAAAAATGTTTTTAAATTACATTGAATATTATTTATTCAATATTCATCAATTATTTCAAAATGTTTTTATACTTATTTGATATTTTCCATGACTTATTTTTCAAAATGATATCAACCATATTTTTTAAGTTTTCAAGGAAAATGGTTTTAAAATGTTTTTCAACCATTTTTCTACGTTTTAAAATTATATTAATTGGAAATGGGTTTCAAATGGTATTTTGATTAAAAGATAATTTTTCTGATATGAAAGGATATATTCCCCAAGAATTTTTTTAGAAAATTCCATATGAATATAGTTTCCTTCTATTATGAAATCAATTGATGTTATTCATGGCCTTATACAAAATGATCCAAATATTCCATTAATATTCATTATTTAATGGGTTATGTTTTTACGGGTTGATTCTTATGAGACTTGTTTCTCATCAATGTGTTACATTATCTTGAATAATGCTTCATTTCAAGAGTAAGGATTTTCTTGAAATGATTATGGAACATGTCTATTTCCATATCTTAAGATATGACTACATTTTTATCACATCAATTTCATTTCATGTGTTTTGATATGACTATTTTTTTGTTTTTGGTAAATTTATTCATGATTTCATTATTATAATTGTGGGAACAATATATCCCTCCAATGTATTTGGTAATAATAAATTATTTATGTTGTAAAAGGGTATATGTGGATGCATCGCAAAAATAAAACAATGGGGTACATTGTAGAACATTACAATTTGGAAACAAGGTGGTACTAAGGATGGAATCCCAAACCTGAAACAAGAGGGTGCACGGGAGGACATCCAAAGCCTAAAACAAGTTGGTACATAAGAGATAATTCTAAGATCGAATCTGGTACATGGGTGATTAACCATACAATAACATGTTATAATGGTATTCTTAGGACACATTGACATATTATTTTTATATGCTTATGTTTATTCAACAATATATGTTTTATTCTAATGTAATTTATTCATGGATTATATTCATTGTTTCACTATGATTCATGGCATATGAACTACCAACATTTATCCTAGGTATCAAGTTGATGATATTTGATAAGAAGGGTGAAATATTATTCTTTCATGATCATCTTCTCATACCCATATTGTCATGTTTATGAATACTTGTCTCCCTTGTTTACCCTTATTGATCCTTTGATATCTCCCTTTATATGTATATTTATATAGTTTATGTTGATATGTATTATATTTTAATTTTTCTGAGAATGTTTAATGTCAGAAAAACCTAGTGGCGCTAAATTTAGCTCATTTATATACTAATTGTTTTGTTCCTGTGATTCCAAAGGAACTATAATAGTATTGGTTATATATATAAATATAATGATACCGAAAACCAAATGGGATATGTATTTGATGATATTCCAGTATTGTTTACATTAATCATAGGTTTCAAAATTATATTGTTAGTGAGGATCCTAAAGACATGATTCATATTTCATTTTATTTGAAAGTGGTATTGAGGAATAAGTTGATGAATCCTGATTAATTCTTTAAGATTTATATTGGATGAATGAAGTATTAATGTTTTAAAATTTAGAGATTATACAATATGAATTATAAAATATATTAGTGTTTTCATTATAAGTACTCATTGAAGAACATAAAGGATATGTTCAATAGTGATTTCATGGAAAGGTGATATTTTGATCAAGGGAAGGTAACACTTAATTAATGCATTTTGTTGAGATAATGACATTTGTTTAAACATATTATTGATATGAATAAGTAAAATGGACTGTACATATTACCTTGTAACAAATTATTCAAAAATCATTACCTATTATCGTGGATAATGTTTAAAAATTATTATATATAAATAATATATCCAGTAATCATTGGAATAAGAGAGCAAGAATCTGTTCCAAAATGGTTTATGGTAATTTAATTTATTATCATGTTTCATGTAATTATATGATGAGAGAATTCAATAGTATGTAATGTGACAACCATGAGAAACATTTTGATATATGGGTTATCAATTTTCATATGATTTAATTAAATTCATTCTAATTATTGGGATTTTAATATTTTATAATGGTTATACGGTAAACCATTTGTGTAATGATTAATTTAATGATCATATAAATTCTATAAGATTAAATTGTTTTCTCTCTATATGAGGATTTATGTATATTGGATAACCTATTCAAACTACATTGTGTTGATAATAACCTATGGGACAGAATATCATGGGTCTCATGATCTATTAGTACTTCAGGAATGAAAAATTATACTTCCTTTTTATAGAAAGTTGGTACAAAAATCAGTTAATAACAAAGGGTGATGTTTACCAGAAATGATGCAAGAATATCATTTGATGAATATTTTTCATCATTAGGAAAAATTATAATGAATAAAAAAATTATTATTACATTCATTTCAGAATAATTGGAAGTTCCCTCAGGCCATCACAATTTTATGGATTTTCATTTTTAAAATTATCTTAATGTTGTTATCTATCACTCTCCATAATAACTTGATGATATTGTTTCTCTTACATGTTTATGTTTTCAATTCCCAACTATGTTATTTTATATGGTAATATCGTTATGAGTTACTTTGATTAAAAGTTATGGTTAAAACTTTCACTGTTTAAGGGATTGTTTATTATTTATTTTTACAATGTCGGTTTGTATGAAATAATATTTCGAGTATTAATCATTTGATAACCCAAGAGAAGTTTGAGGGTTAAATTTATTTTAAAGGGGGTAGAATGTAATCGACTGACATTTTGTGAATTTTTTTATCCATTTAATTAATTAACTCCCATTGATATATTTCGTTTAAATATGTCAATTGTTCATTTCACAATGAACTATCTTGTCTTAGGCTACATGCAACAACGACTTGGTGTGTCCTATACGAAACACTCTATTTCTCCGAAACATAATTTTATTATTATTATTATTACATAAATGAGATAATTATATCATATACCTAAAACATAGTAACAAATAATTTTAATATATTATATATAATTTTTTAAAATAAAAAACTTATTTATTATGAAATATATAATTTTTTAATGTTTATATATCTTTTAAAAATATATTTTCAAAATCAAACTAATTTTTTATGTCCTTCAATGGAAAATAGTATAAATACTTTCAGACTCTAACTGAAATCTAATTTTTAAAAAATGAACATAATTGTTTATTTTATAATATTGAAATTATCTCACAGTGAATTTTTGATATTTTTTCATGAAACAAAATTTTTTGGTTGAATTGTAAATATTAAAAAAAATTAGTTAAATGTAGTCATTTATTTTAAAAAATAATTAATACTAAATAATATTTAAATTTTTTTTAATGGAAAAATATATAAATTATGAATATTTTGATCCAATTTATATCATTGGATTAATTTTACTATTAAAATTTGATATAAAAACTTATTGAACATTGGAATGATTTTTATTTGAAATTCCTCAATATTTATATGTCGCTAGGATTAAAATTAAACTAAATTACCATAAATCAATGATTTGAATTTTGAAAAAAAAATTGATAGTAATAAGTATTATTTTTTTTATTCTAATAATATAAAAATAAATATTCACCACAAATATTAGTGAAAGTGATTATAATTAACCACAAAAATTAATTTATGGCTAAGTGTAATTAAGGACTAAACCTTAATCTTAAGAACCAAAATGACATGGAAACTTGTCCCAAATCCATTGAATAAAAATAATTCACCATATAGCTATTTTTTCTAATGATATGGGTTATTTCCCTATTATGAAATGGAATTGACTAATATAAATGTTTAAGTATGGAAAAAGAAATGAAGGAATCTTTTCTTAACACTATCATTTATAAAACATTAAGACATGTAAAAAACATATTATTTTAGGTTATATATCCTTCAAAAATATAAATGGGTTATTGTTATCATAATACATTATCAATAATTATTTGATATTGTTTACCTAATTAAAACCCAAATAAAATTCCAACGTAGTGATTATTTCATTAATGATGAACTAAAGTAAGTGATACTGTAAATGAATAATGTGACGTGAATTAATTAAATTATTATATTTAATTAATTATAAATATTAATATATCTGTATATAAATATATAACATAATTTATTCGAATTTCAATAGTAGTTTGATGTTTTATAACTAAAATTAAATAAATATTTTCAAAAGTGACATTATGTTTATTTTTTCAATAAATGTTGTTTTTTAAAATGATTTAAAATTAAAAAGAAAACATATTTGGACAAGTAATTTTAATGGGTTAAAACATATTATGTATGGTAAATTAATGGAATAATTTATATTTTATAATTATCACATTGACACATATATTGTAAAAAAATTCTAAGCTTGGTCCAGGTTTATGTAGTGTTTTCTGTGTCACATGTGATTGTTTGAAAAAATTAATTTACAAAACACATTATATACTTTTTCAATTAATTATATATTTTATAATTTATTATTCATATTTCATATAATAAATATCAATTTATTTTATTCTTAATAGTTAAATTTCATTATATAGAAAACGTGATGCATTAATAAAAACAAAAAATATATATTTGGGGAATCATTGATGTTAATTAAATGAATTATTAAAATTAACATATTGTTTTTTGTGGTATATTTTTATAAAAAATAATATCAAATTATTCAATTATTTTTCTATTGTGTAGTCACAATAGGTATATTATACCACCCGTTATTAAATAACATTAGGTATTTATAAGAGTGTCACTATCGCTCCAATATAAAAAGTCAAGCACTATCCATATTCATCACTCCTATAATCCCACATAGGATCAGACAATATCTTCTAAATAAACTTCCCAACATACCTTTCTTACTCATTGAATCCTCTATTATGGAATAAATCAATATAGGTAATACTTTACACCTAAACAAAAAAGAGATACACGATTAAGAGGTAATGTCTTCTCTCAAGATCCTTTCTCTTATTTTCATTATCCACCCCTTACATTCCCTTTATTACATTATTGTATAAAAAAACTATGTAATAAATATAGAATATTTTTAATGAAATTTTTTCAGTGAACACTTATATATACCTCTATTTAATGTGTAACAGACATCTTGTGTATCTGCTAGGCGATCTACCTCCTCACGAAACAATAATTCTTCATTTTTTACTTTAGCGCCTTATATGATAGAAATTATGAAGAGAAATATATTTATATATGAAAAATATTATATTTATTATGTCCTTAATAATTTTTAACCCTTTCATAACTAATATAATTATACTTTTAACTTGTTTTATAGATGATAATTACTTTTGATGAAGTGTGTATTGCCGCCCCTCAAAATGATGTGATTCATTAACACTCTACATGGAATGTATTAATGATGTGTTTAGTGATATTATATGATATATATGAAATAATAATACTTTTTTAGTTATAATATTTTTATATATACAAATATATTTCATTTTCATTATTTCTTTTAATACGAAAATAAAAACAGGTACATCGTCCATGTGTAGGTACGACTTACTATCTCTATGATTGATATATTCCATTTCATACTTCAATATTATATTTTTTATTATAATAAACATATAATTAATATAAATGATATTTATTTGATAATTTAAATTATTTAAATATTGAAATCATTATAAGGACCAAAGATATAATAAATTAGGACACATGTGAAGAACAAAGAAAAAATTACCAGAAGTGAAACCGTAAACCAAGACTGTAAAAAGAGGTCTAAATAAGGTCATAATCAAACTATATATGGTATTATTGAATATAATATTTTTATTAAAATATTTATAATAAATTTTTAAATTATTATAATTTTTTTTAACAATATTAACATAAGTGAAGACAAAAGATAATGAAATTTTACCTCACTTTTTATGTCCATCAGATATATGCTATATTCACCACCCAATCCCTTAGTGTCGTGTGTATAGATTACACGTATATATTTTTTTGATTTATATAATAAAATTTATGGTTATTTACATATTAAATATATGATATTTAGTTTTTTTGTTAATGTTTTAAAAGCTACCAAATTGGTAAGCAGTATTGTCTCAATTTTCTTCTATTAAATGAAATGTTTTGTTATGAACCTACATTATTTTTCATGGTGTATATACATACATTTTAGGTTTTATATCTAGAATCATATTATTTTTATGTTATTATTAATATTCATATAATTATCTTTTTTTATATGGAGATTATGATACCATGTAAAAAATTGGTAATATTTTATTGAAAAAATCTCCTCACTTTCCAAGACTATTATTGATTATGCTTCATATAATGAAATAATGTCATCCATCACTCAATAAATACTCTTTAGTTTCTATCTCCTATATTTTTTATATACATATCAATGAATTAGTAAATTTTTCTAATCTATTGGTTCTTAATATAATTTTATAAAAAAATAATTAAAATATGACATTATTTCTCTTTTATGTTGAAAATATATTTTGTTTCAAAAAATATGTTTCCCAATATGTTTCTCTTTTTTTTAATATTCCATTAATTTTTGTTTCAATGAAAAATAATTTTTTTTTATTTTCAAACTATCCATAAAAAAAATTCATATATATTTTTCAAGTAAAAATACATTTAAAATTTTTAAGCTTCTATTATAAGTATTAAACTAGAATGGTTTTCAAAAATTTTCAATATTAATTTATAAGTATTCAAGAAAATATCTTTCAAAATGTTTTCATGCATTCATTATATGTTTTCAAGGTATTTTCAAAGATAAAGGAATTCAAAAGATTTTATGATTTAAATATATATTTTTTAAGAATGTAGTATATTTTCCTCATGAAATATTTCCAAAAAAATCATTCCATGTTATTTTCCATATACGATGAATTTCTTGATGATATTCATGACCTCATAAGAAATAATTAAATTTTTTCAAGCTTATAAATTATTGAATGGATTATATTTTTATGGGATGATTCTTCTGAAATTTTTTTCTCTTCTGCTGGTTATCTGATTTTGAAACCTTATACTTTTTACAGTTCATGCTTTTGATGAAATGAATATGAAACATATATTTTTTATAGGTTATAATATGATTACATATTTATGAAAACTATTTAATTTAATGGTTTATGATGTGATGATTTATGAATTTTTTACATGTATGTAGGATTTCATTATGAGTTTGGTGGGACCTATATGTACCTCCAATGAATTGGGTAGTAATAATTGTTTTATGAGATCAAATGTTACACAAGAGGGCATACCAAAATAGAAAAAAATGTTGTTCATGGGAATGAATTTAAATCAATAAATAATATGGTATATGATAGGACATACCAATTCATAAAAAATATGTTTTACAGGAGGTCAAACCAAGCCTGAAACCCGAGGGTTCATGTGAGGGAATCCCATCACATAAGTAAGTACACATGTGATTAAATGGGACCAAAAATGTTACAAAGTCACTAGTATGATGCCTTGATAGGGTTTTTATATTATTTTATATTCCATAATTCCATGATTTATTTAGATGCTATGAATTCACGGTTATGTTATTTTTTTCTTAATGATTTATATATTATAAACTGACAGTCTTTTTTATATGATTGTAGTATATAATCATTGATATCTTGGGTATGGTCTTATATTTTCGTGATCAAATTTTCAAACCCCTATGCTCATGTTTATACTTAAATTTCCCCCCTTTTTATCCTCATGTAGCATCTAAGATCACCATTTTATTGTTTCCTTCCTTAGGTTATAAAGATATGTTTTATGTTTTATGTGTTCACGAAGGGTGCTAGTCAAGAAGAACCTAGGTGAGGAAATGTTTTTCATTTATGTACTAGTGTTTATGTTTATATGTTTACAAAATCACTAGACTAGTACTATCACTGGTTTTTGATTTGTATAATGTTTTAAATATTTCACAAACATTATGTAATGTATATTTATTTCAAAACATGATCTCTATATACCCATCATTAATCATTTAATAATCTTGAGTATTATTTAATAATTATAATTTCTTTCACAATGATAATCATTTCATGTTTATATTTTTATATAATTGATCCTTTACTCATATATAAAAAACCAAAAATAAAATGTGAACACATCTGATCAGTATCCATTTTTACCATAATATAATTTTTTTAAATAAATTATTAATCTATTCCAGGGATAATATCCATGACATGAAACATGAATTATTCTTTCCCACTACCATTCCTTTAACCATATAGTTTTTTTGAAAATATAATATGAGAATAAAAGTGTAGTAAGAGATATACAAAAGAAGAAAAATATTAGTTAGGTAAAAACATAAAACTCACATAATATATATCTTTTGCTTGAATCATTATTTTGAATTTGAAATATTAAATTCCACATGAATAAATAACATAAATTTTCTTCAATAATATCATTATGACAAATAAAAATAAATTAAACTACATTTTGTGGCCTCATGAATCATATAAAAAAATCTTTAAAACAATTTTAATTGGAATGATAATAAGGATGAATACCAACCTTATCAGTACTAAATGAATTTGATATATATAATGGAATTCAGTTATCATATATGCTATTTTGAGGTCTCCCATGAGATATAATTGGTCATAAACATTCGTATAAGATATAATGGGATCACCAGTTTCTCACGAGCAATAATGGGGCTGAAGTCTTTTATTAAGAATTAATGGGCCCACTGATGAGCTAAAATTGGGATCAACCGTTTATATAAGCTGTATCTGGATCACCAATTTGATATAATTCTAATGTACTATATCAATATCAAAAAGACAATCATCACAAATTCCTTTAAAACTATTTTTAAATCCCCATATGAATACACATTTAGATAAAAATACCCTATTATTTTCATAACCCATTGTCAATACACAATAGATGTTTCTTTGAAAAACCATTCTCAGTACAAAAATAATGAATTAAAATGAAATATTATTTTCCATTTAAGTAAACATTGATGATATATATGGATTATATAAATCAAATAAATGTTGATATGACATGAAATTTCATTATCACCATACGTTAATAATAAACAATTTCATTGGTCATTTAACAAAAAATTACTTTTATGACCTATAAAAATATTACTTTTCAAAAAATACTAAAGAAATAAAATTCCAAAATAATATTTCCATTATAAACATTTTAAATGAATATGAATAACTATGTAAAATAATATCAACAAATTATTGATGTAGTAAATGATTAAATATTTAAAAATTCTGGGCATCACATACAACTTTGAACAATTAAATTACAAGACCCATGCAAGAATAAAATTTAAAAAATCATAAAATAAATTAAAAATAGATAAAATATAGATATATAATTTCAGAATATAATTATGAACTCTATATAAAATAATAAGGGTTTATTTCATCATCAAATTCTTAAATGAAATGAATTTTGAGAGGAAATCCCTTATTGTGAGTCTAACATATTATATGTGTCGTTTTATTCATTAATAATAAAATGATGTAAATTATTTAAATTATTCAGAACCATTTTCATGTTAGCAATTTATTTTATTTAACATAATATTTTTTGAATAAAACTACAAAACCAATTAATTTTTTATGTAGTTTCCACAATATTCGTTTTGTGTGTTTAAAATGCCATTTGTAGGTAAAAAAATCTCAAAGGGTAATTATAAAAACATATCCATTATAAATATCATTAAATAATTTTAATAATTAAAAATTGTTTAATATTTTAGAACAAATCATGATATATGTTTATGAAAAATGAACCAACATTACTATGATGGAGATGGTTGGTAAAACTTTTGCATTAGTAAAGTTCCAATTATTCAATGATTATTTTGGAAAAAAGGTAAGTAAGATTTATATTTAAATAATATTAATTATATAGTATACAACTTATTAAATTCTCAAATATACTTATATATGTATATATACATTCTTATGAAAAATAAATCAAATCCCTTTGAGGAGGAATTCTTCCCCATGTCCATGAATGACATTATAAATTTTTTAATTTGAGAAAAGCTAATAAAGAAAATTTTGTATTAATTTTCAGGAAATATAAATATTTTATTAATATATTATATATTTTATTTATGTCACATATTATTAATTAAATCCATCATCAATACATTTAACATAATGTGTGAACGTAACACATCACTATGAGGAGGAGGTAGTGTACGAATCCACAAATGATGTTATCATATTTCCCCAAATTAAATGCATAAAAGAATGTATTAAAAAAATATATAATAATAAGTAATTTTTTTTCATATATATCTGATAAAAATAGTGTATAAATCATTCTATCAAATCATTATAGGGTGTAATAGAAACACGAACATAATTGGTTCACAAGGCGGTAGTCTGATGTGCATAGGAACAGTAATTTCATAACCCAATTGGGGGAATCTGGTGTGGTTCTAGGTTGAAACATTAACATAGAAATATATATATATATAGGATATTTAGTTCATTATATAATCATTTAATATGAATAATTTAATTTATCTGAGACTAAAACAAAACATAGACTCACTTTGAAGAATGTTACCTCATTTTCAAGTAACACTTTATTGTTTGCACAAATGATAATACTTGGTTATATTAATTCCCAATTTTAATCCTCTAGGATTATATTATATCTTTTGAGAGATCAATTTAATGTTTTTTTAATTATAAAAAATTCCTGTGAGGTTTGATGAATTTGGTAGGATTAAATCATTTTTATAGGGGATGAGAAGTGACTTTCTTGAAAATATAAAAATACAATCACTATTGGATAGTATGGAACACCCGTTATGCTTAAAAAATGATAAATACAATAATAAATGGGAATCATGGTCAGTATATACTCATAATATATTAAGATACATCATTTTTTTTTCATTTTTTCCCCAGTCTTAACATTTAAATATTTTTTTGGTTTTTATTTTTCATTTAGGTAGCCAATATTATAACCTATGTAATTATTTTATTATGTTTAAATTATATTTGAAATAAATGAATAAATTATAAAAAATTATAAAATATTACATGTAATATATAAAAATTAACAACATTTTTGGAAACAATTTTTAAAAGAAAAACTTTTAATTGAAAAAACACATCAATAACCATAAAAATGCTAACAATGTGATTACAATTTATGGTTCAATATGTTCAATATAAATTATCATTTTTCCAATTCATGGAATATATTATATATTTATTGAAACTTTAAAATCACATGGAATAAGATAATATTTATAATAGTTTTAAAATATTTTTTTAAAATATCATTTACTTTGTTTAATTATTTAAAATATAATCCACAAGTTGGTAATTCATAAGAATATAATGTAATTTTATAATAAATTAAAATTAAATATAAATTATTATTATCTAAATAACTCATTTATATAACAAAATAATATTTAAAATAATAAATAGGTAACATCTTCCCACAACAAAATCTTTATAGGTTTTAAAGGCATAGAATGTTCTTTTTTTGTATTTTTTTCTTACATAACATATTATATAGGATACATTGTTGTAATTGTATCCCATTAACTAAAAATAAATCGAGACAAAGGTTTTTAGTGTTGAAATATTTCAACAGGAGTGGTTTTTGAAAAGTGTTGGATCTTTTATACAAGTTACATTCTATTTTTTAATCATTAAGTAAGCTTATGTTTACCTTAATCCTTATAATTAATTTCAATAATAATAAAAAATAATTAGTTAGAAATATTATGTTGATTTTATTATTCAAAAAAATTCATACCAATTCCAAATATTTATAACCATTTTTCAGATTAAATTCATGTAATTGGGTAGAATTAATTGAAAATTAATCATGTAGATACTGTTAGACAACCACTTTTTAAATATAAAAGATCAAAAGTATGGAAGTCTTTTATATGTAATTTAAATGTAAAATTAAATCTATTAAAAAATATATTATTTATTTATTTTTAATTTAACTTATATTTCCTTAATAAAAAAATAAAATTTAATTTTACTATATAAATAAATTAGATGAAAAACAAGTTTTTAATTAAACTTTAGTGGTTTTAATATTCATAACAAACTAAAATATCTCAGAAAAAACCAAAAATTCACCCAAATAAAATTTTTATAATCCAAATTCCAAAATAAAGTTAATTTAATCAATTTTTGTTTAAAAAAATCCAAAATTATATGAAATTTTGTTTACCGCGACAAGATGGTAAAATTGTTTTTTGGAATGAAATATCTTCATGTGTACTTTTGGATTTATAATTATATACTATATATAAATTATTTAGATGAATATTAAATATTTTAATAAATATTATAATTTTTTTTTTCAATTATATCATATTTAAAAAGGGTTTTAATTTAATATTGAATGTAAAATGTGTTTTATTTCATAAATATAGTTTTGCAGCAAAATATTTCATACATTATCTAAATTGTTTTATTTTTAATTATAGTTTTTTGTTCACTAAATATGTATTCTTATATACATGCTTAAAAACATTCTTAATATTTTAATTAATCTTATTCATGACCAACATTCCAATGGCTAGGTGAAAAATATAATAATACATTATTTATATTATTAATTGTACATTATTGTTTGGAAAAGCTATGTATGGTGTGTAATGATAACTATTGAATGGAATAAGTAGTTTTTGTAACACAAGCCAAAAAAATTGTTGCATATAACAAAATATAATCTAATTATTTCATGTAGATAATTATTAATTTTACACCCTTATATATTTTTAATTTGGTTTCAAATCAATTTTACCTTTGTGATATTTCGAATTTCACATGACACTAAAAATTGATTTTTTAAATATTTTAAAGAACATTGACTATCTTACGTTATATACAACAACAAGTAAAACATTCACTAAAAACAACCACAATTTTAGATTTCTCAAAAAGGAAAATTGTAGTTGGATTTTGAGTGGGTGTACATTACATGCAACACCGAATTGGTGTACGCATAACACAATACCGATTTTGTGTACGTTACTCTCAACAAAGGGTATATACAAAACATCGTTTTATTATTTTGATTATTTAAATGATATAATTATAACATAAGCATTAAAATTAGTAATATCAATATTTATATCTACTATTATTAATTTTATTAATGTTTTAATATAATTAAAACATATTTACGATGAATTATATAATATTTTCTGAATGCCTTATATGTTTAAAACTATTATATTCCTAAATGAACTTATTTTAATGTCCTTATATGAAAAATCATATTAATAATATTATACACATTCATAAATTTAATTTCATAAATAATCATCATTTTTGAATTTATAATGTCAGAATTATCTTACGGGTAATTTTATATAATTTACTAAGAAACATCATCTGGATGAATAGTAAAAATAAAAAATATTAATTCAAAACTTATCATTATTTGAAAAGGACACCACATATCATACTTCTTATCACCTCTCAAAACACATAGTATTGTCCATTATCTATCCTATAAAATTAAAAAAATCTCACCATTCCTCCATGCATTCTCTTTTTGGGAGAAAGAAATCTAGGTTAGCCATTTTCTATAAACCAAAATGAAGTTACCCGATTGAAATGTAACATCTTCTCTCAGGATCATTTCCTTTATTTTCAATCTCCACCCATCCAATAACTTTTTTACATGCTTGAATACCAAAACCTATATAATCAATATACAATTATGTTTTTATGCTATGACTTTGACCTACACATTCACACAGAACTATCAAATGAGTAACGAACATACCGTTTCTGTATATGGGGAACTATCACCTCACTAGACTATAGTTGTGCATTTTTAATATACCACCTATAACTATTGATATTATGATTGAAACATTTTTTATATGTTTTATATATTATATTTATTGTTTATTTATACTTCTTACATTATTTTACAACACATATATTTATACGTTACATTTTGAGTTAATGAAATAGTTTTATTTGTGTAAGTGTGGACTAGCGACACCTCAAAGTGATGTGATTCATTCAAAAACTACATGGAATTTATTAAGGATGAATTTTGTGAATATATATATATGATAAATATGTTATAAAATATATACATTAATAATGATTTATATAAATATATATACATGTAAGTATTTTAAACTCGTTCTTTCAAGATGAAAATTAAACAGAAATTGCATTCATGCGTACATATGGAATACCACCTCCATAAATTTAGAACTCTATTTAATAATTATATATACTATAGATTATTAAAATACTCATATACTGAATATAAATTTTATTAAATCATGTTTTACTTTATGTAAATTATGATATAAATATAAGAACCGAAGATATAAAAAATTAAGACACATCTAAAAACAAAGATGATATTACACGAAAGGAAACCATAACATACAATTCATAACATCTATGTATAATAATACCATAATAAAAACATAAATGGCATTATAATTAATAATATGATATTTAGATATATGAATGAATTTTTTTTATCATAGAAGTGTTTTGAGTGAATATGATTAGAGTCAAGACATAATGTAAGTGAATTTCATCTCCCATTTATATCATTGAGATACATGCTTTATTCACTTAATTCCTTTTGTGTGGTGTGTATACTACCCATTGATGTATTCAATTATTCATAGACTCCAATTTATGTTTATTAATATACTCATTATTTGAATATTATTTCATGGGATTAATGTTTCAAAAGATAATAAATTGGTAATGTGGTTTTTGCCTCAAATTACCTTCTTTAGGACAAAAGTATTGTTATTAACTTATTTTCTTAATGAGGTGTCTATGATTCCAATTGAAATTTTTTATAATTAATTTCATTAATTTCATAATATTTTTTGATTACTGTAATTTCAATTTAATACTTGAAGTGTATGTTCCGTTGTAATATTGTAGTAAGAGTATATTAAAACAATCTCATCACATTTCGAGATTGTTTTCGATTGATAAAATATTATGATAATTCTCTTTTTAACTCTCATGAATTTTATTATCCACTAGTAATTCCTGATATATTCATTTATTGTAACCAATTTTTCACACTTTGGTTTATTAGATAGCTAATAATTTTTTTAAGAAATCCTTACAGTATCTTCTCTTTGGTCCAAAGTCATTGTTCAGAACCATGTTTTATATAAAAAATTAAATAATATTATACTAATCTACTATGAACATTAAATAAAATTTTTTACCATTTTATTTTAATAATGTTTTCAACTTAATCTTCTTATCTCATCTAGATCTATGAATTTTTCTATCCTTTTTACTAAGAAAAATGAATGATATTTTTACCTTGTTTGATGTATAATGATTTACCCAACATAAAATCATTGAATAATTCTTTTCATATTTAAATGGTAAATTTTTATGAATCTGTTTTTTTAAATGTTATTTTAAATGAAATGGTTTTCAAAACATTTTCCATATTCTTTTATATGTTTTTATGGAAAAATTATTTTCAATGGTTTTATGTTTTACATATGATTTTTCAAAGAATAATGGATAATTACCTTATGAATTTTTTTCAAAATATACTTCCAAGATATTTTCAATCTATGTTAATATCCATTTATGTAACTCATTCCATTCTATGAAATTATTAAATAAACCAATAATATTTTTTGTAATAATGGGTTTTACTTAATTTCATCATCTTTATGAAACCCATTTCTCTTTCATGGGTTATATGTTTATGAAATAAACTTTCATTGATGTGTTATGATTATGAGTAAATGATAATGAAACCGATATCTATTTAAATAGGTTATAATATATTATTATATTAATGTTAACCATTTAATTTCATGTTTTAATATTGTAAAGACCTGGAATTTCAATGTAATTTTTTTAAATATATGGGAATTTTCCGAGTCTGATATTTTAGACAGCGCGTGATCCCGAGGCCCAGAGTGCCCGGAATGATCCGTCAAAGTTTTGTTATGCGTCAATTAACGCACGTAAGCAGTTTTCCTGAAAAAGTGGAATAACTCTAAAATGGTTACTCGTATCAGAAATCGGAGGGAACCGTTGCATTCAGGATGACGGGTTTACCCGAGGCGTGACTTAGGTTTAGTTGGCACGGTCCTCCTATGTGAAATCTCAAAAAAATTGATAACCGTAAATAAAATAATTAAATAAAGTTATTTTTATTTTTCATATTCTTATAACATACAAATGGTAGCTCAGATTAAAAATCTGAGACCACCGCTGAAATCGCGAGGGTTTGATTTATTTAAGTAGATACTAACTTTGGCCGGCACGGGCCACCATAAAAAGTTAGTTTTTGGCCGCAATTAAAATAATTAAGTGAAAATTATTTTATTGTAAAATTAATAATGTCTAAATGGTAACTTTGATTGAAAATCCGAGAGTGCCGTTGGGTTTGCTGGGGCGTGTTTCACCAAGGCAGATCCTAACCTTGACAGTAGTGGGTAGAGGGTGACTGGTAATAATTTTTTGAACTTTTTTTCGGATACATTCAGTAAATGTACGTGTGGGTTTTTTTATCATTTGAACAGGTGCTCAGAATTGAAATCTGAGGGCACCGTTGAACTCACAGTGCCGGTTTTCTCTTTAGAATGATTTCACCTTGACGATAGATGATCGGGTATGAGAGTTGGTTTTTGGGTTTCATGTGGATTAATAAAATAAAATAAGTAACTAATTATTTTATTTTAGTTGAACTCACTCCATGTGGTAATGTTTGTTAAAAGCTCCACATGGGGCCTAACCCCCCCCCATTTAATGGGGAGGGAGAGGAAACCTCAAAACCCTCTCATTAAATACTGTGTGTCAACATAAAATTAAAGCTATAAATTAATTTTATGTGTCAACGTGAAATTAAATGATGCATGTGAACAACAAAAATAAAGCTATCAATTAATTTTATTTGTGAACATAAAAATAATTGCTGCCAATTAATTTTATGTTCCAATGCTTTTAATTCACTTAACCCTCTTTCTTTTTTTAATTTAGGTAACCGCATCGTGGGAATTTAGGAAGGTTCCTAATAAATGAACCGTCAAATATTTCATGACAGTTACATACATCTCCCCCTTTCTTATATAAAGGGAGCTTGGGAGGAGGATTTGGGATGGATTCACCAAGTGATGAAGCGCTGGTCAAGTGACGCGACGCCCAACACTTGGAGGATTACGCTTCCTCCAACGAAGAAAACAAAGACGACGGTGATGACAAATTATTCCTCGACTTCTTCCTCGGAACCCCCCTTTGGATGTGGGATCTCTTCGACGACCCTTCATCCTTCCTCTTCGTCATCAACGGACTGACGCACAAACTCGGAAGTGGAAGCGTATGGAGAATGACATCAACATCATTTTATGCCGCAACGAATGAACGCCCATCGATTAAAAGTGTAGGGGTGTGTTTTATGTTGTTTAACGCTTAATCATCTCTCATTAAATAAATTTCTTGAGCTGCTTTCTATCGTTATAACGTGGAGGGTTCGGGCCGCACGAACACGGTCCGACCCCTACAGAACCTTTATGGTTTTAGAACCTTGGATCGATGGCGATGTAATAGCGACATTGCAATGCGGCAATAGTGACGAAAATGGCGAATAGAGGTCGATATTCCCAAGACCTCCGCGAACCCCGATGCCGGTCGAGCGGCACTCAACCATCCTACTCGCGCGCTTCTCGATGCGAGCCCCGGCCGAAGCCACTCCCAAGCCGCCCTCCCGGCGGCTGCCCGGCACACAGGCCGCCTGCCCGACGCCCAAGCTACCCCTCGGTGCCCCGACCGCCTGCCCGTCATCTCCGGTGCCTGGCAGGTGCCCCGGCCGCCCGCCCAGCACCCCTCAGCGCCTCCCCGGTGCCCCGAACCATCTGTCCGGCTCTCGACCGGCTGCCCGGCTCGCCCCACGCCCTTCCCATTACACCCGCAGCCTGGCCGCACCCCGTACGGCCCGCTGTTGGCCTCTCAAGATGATCCGTTCGAGCCAGGGCCCTCCTGGCACCGACCGGACCTGCCACTGGCCTACGGGATGAGTTTCCCACGTGGCGACTTCGGCCAGAAATTTCCACGCAGTCCGTTGTGCCGGGCCCAGTGGACTGGAAAAAACATAGCGGGATGAACCGCCCAATGGGCTGGGTCAGACCCAGAAAGTCTGACTGGGTTGACCCAGACTGGGTCGACCCAGACTGAGTTGGGTCGAGTCGGTCTGACTGGATAGGATTGGACCCGAGCCCACTTTTGACCCCTTTGCTTGCATTGGCCATATCTTTGGCACCAAACGTCCGTTTGACGAACCGTCATTAGTGCTGGTAATCTCTTTGAGAATCAGTTCCTTTAAAAATAACCCATGGGAATTCGGGGTACAATAGTGATATGGTCGGGTTGGTTCGTACACAAAACCAACCGGGCCCCTGAGACAAAAAGGCTAATAACTCACAGACCGGCTATCCGATTGACGCACCTTCTGTTGCGTTGAGACCCCTATGACGTGGTGGACCTTTGATGTACTTCTTCATGGTAATTCGTGACACTTGGAATATCGGATTGTAGCTTGTGAAGCAGACACTCTTGGAGACGAGCGAGCAGTCTACGGAGACCTAGTATCTAGCTGAGACATGATGACTGTTTGTCTGATTTGTTTGGAGTGACTTGACTAGCCCCGTGGGGAGCGCTAATGTGTTAGGAAGCAGACCCATAGCAGAGGAGCGCTACTGTGAGAGGTGGAAAACCCGCAGTACTCGACAAGGGGAGTACCTCTATAGGCTATTAGGTGGGGCGCTACTGTGTGAGGCGACAGACCCATGGTGAGGAGCACTACTGTCTGAGGTGGCAGAAATGCGGTACTCGACAGGAAGAGTACCTTAGCAGTCTAAGGTTAGTGAGTAGCACCTCGGAGTCGCGACAGGACTACTCTGCTCGACAGAGGAGGAGTTCTCCAGCATCTGTGGTTTCATTAATGAAAAATCCTGGTTTGAGAAAAGTCAATGAACATTTTGTATTCCTTATGATTTAGATGAGTTTTTTGATAACTTAGGTATATATATGGGAATATACCTATGTAATGGTTATCCATTGAAATCATAATTTGTGGTTTATCCTTGTTGGATTTTTTGAGACCATGAGGGTCTCGGGGTCCCTACTAAGTATCGTTATACTCACCCCTACACGGGATTTGCCCGCACCTCGTTGTGTGAGACGCAGATGATGAAAATCGCTGACCAAGGAAGAGTGTACGAGGACAAAAAGGTACCCGGAGGTGGACCTCATGATGAGTCAGTACCTGGAGGAGACGAAAAGATGTGGAGCACAAAGGAGGCTATATGTACCTACCCTTCATGTAGGATCCGTGGTGGATGATCTAGGACCTGCTAGACACATTCCAGTAGTTTGCCTTTTTTAGTTGTACCAGTTTGTCCTTTCCTTGTACTTTACTGTTGGGATTGTATTTCTGGCCCCTTTACTTTCAGCATACTTGTTACATAGTTTTTACATAGTTTTTTCTTCCACTTGTACTCTGGTTGTGTTTGTTTACAGTTATAAAGGAAATGCCTTCCTAGATTTAGGGATTTACGCCTTTGGTGTTAGTTTCCAGCCCCTGGACGATGGAAGGCGGACTTGGGGTAGTCACGATATGAGCCCCGAGGGATGAGTCATGACAAATGGGTATCAGAGGAGTCGGTTCTTTAGGAATATGATATTTTTCATTCTGTGAATTAGTAGTGTTAATGGCACTGAGTGTGGTTTTCAGTTCTGGGAGTCCAGTGTTGGTGCGGCTGCCGACGTATCCATACACCAGGACCCTGACTACTGATTTCAGACTTAGTACATGAAAACACTGATTGCGTGTGTGTTTTAAAAAGTTTTTCATTAAGTCATCTCAATCCAGGTCAGCTCACCAGGTATAATCTTTTGACCGTGTCGCATTTGTTCAGGATTCCTCCACACAGACAGCGAGTTGGAGTTTCGAGAGAGTACTTGATGATGACACACTGAGCGATAAGGCTCCGGTGCCGGTCCCTCTTTCTATGTTGGCACGTTCAGGTGGTGTACTAGCAACACCACCACCCGTTGCGTAGCAGATGCCACCCACCACACTGGAGGACATTACATGCTGACTGAGCGCGTTTCACGAGTTCCAGTGGAAGAGGCCTTCAAGTTTACGAGGTGAGACAGATTCCTAGGCAGTATAGGACTGACTGGAGGCGATTTCTAGAGTTCTCCACCTAGTTTAGACACTATAATAGCAAATGGTGATATTCTCTACTAGTGTTCCCTAGTGAGTGACCATGATGTTGGGCCGTATAGTGATGAGGTTTCGGTACTTGGACGGTTTTATGTGATTGTACCTTCATGTAGTGTGTCAGCTATATCACTGCCTATTGGTTAAAAGTTTCAACTGGCGGTACCGGTTGATGACACATGTATGCTTAGTGACTTAAACATGTTTCATCATTAGATACCCCTCAATTCCAAGGTGAGCCCGACTTACAGACTGCTGAGGATAGGCCTGAGGAGGTGGCTGAGAATTATCTAGAATTTCTACAGCTTTGGCAGGATGATATGTTGGTTGTTGAGTATTCATTGAGGTGTGCCAATCGTTCCTAGTACTCGATGAATACGATATGATCATTGCTTCGGAACTTTGACCTCCGAGTGAGATGTGTTTAGGGACATGTGAAATAGAACTTTCTTTTTTATCTGTGCAGTCCTACCTATGATAGGATGCTAGAGAGAACCTTTGCGGGTGAATGTTCTTTGGATGAGATGATACATCCAGTGAATGTTAGTAGTGGGAAAGCAGGGAACTAGCACCAATCTCAGAGACTTGAGTGTGTAAATTGTTTCAGAAAGAGGATGTAATAGGGGCAGATGTATCTATAGGGCAGCAGACGTGGAAGCAGAGCCGAGAGATCAGCATGACGTGGTGTACATTTTGACCAGTTACAACCACCCACCATTGTAGTCCCTACCAAGATCAGGGATCTAGAGGATAGAGGAAGATAATAGCTGCATGCGGCCAAGGAATGTGACCTAAAGGCTCTAGGAATGATTTTAGATACGGACTGTGTCTACTACTAGATGTCGTATCAAAAGACATATGTACCAATCATTACTTATTTCCACGAATATTATCCTAGATCTAGAGTTTCTGGTTAAACCGTGGAATTAACCCTCATGTCTGGAGATACATTTGGGAGGATACTCGATAATCACACTTACGACGTTGGTGTGATCTGACCCTTGAGGTGAGATTTTCGGTTTGAACCTATTTGTGGAAGCATTGAGGCCTTACAACGTTAGTTTGGGTATGGACTGGGAAACAACAGTTCATACACAGATTGACTATATTAGACAAAAAGGTTTTGGTTTATCTACAACGTTGAGATGAGGTTTTTCATAGTCGGTGAAAATGGAAACCCAGACAGCACAGGTTAAACTCATGCATAGGAGGGTGCATCCCATCACTCTTGAGTCTCCCAACCATACCCTCTTGGCAGTAAGAGTTTTGAGTTTTCAGTTCCTCCCGGACTCTGACATCGAGATAGTCTATACTCATGGGAAGGGAACATTGTTCCAGATGCGCTCAGTAGTAGGACTGATATATAACTACTAGGTGAGGTGACAGAGAAGCTTACTGCGTAACAGATATCATTTGTGTATTGGGAAGAAGTAGCCTTTCTTCAGTATCTTACAGTCACTCCTCCACTTCATCAACATGTCAGGGAGGCAATGTGTGGAGATGCTGATTGCAAGAAATGATGTGCTCAGATACCCATAGGGCAGACAACTGATGGATTTTATGAAGGTGGGTAGCACATCATCCTATTCAGAGGACGTACCATGGTACTAGTTGCACTTTAAGAGGAAGTGTTTATGGAGTTCCACACATCGCCTCTAGTGGTACATCCAGGTGTGGTGAAGATTTACCAGGACCTTCGATGACAACACTGGTGTCTAGGTATGAAGAAGGCGGTATCAGAGTTTTTCTCTCGATGCCTCACTTGTCAGCAAGTGAAGGCGGAGCATTTGGTACCAGCAAGCTTGGATCAACCTTTAGAGGTCCCAAAGTGGAAGAGGGATGAGATATCCATGGAATTAGTGATGGGTCTTCCACGTACGTCCAGGGGACATGGCTCTATTTGGGTGATCATCGACTGAATCACCAAGTCGGCCCACTTCCTACTGACCAGGGATGGTACGAGCTACAAGAGAGAAGGTGCAGGTCATCCAGGAGTGGATGATGATAGCATGGAGCAGATAGAAGTTGTAGGCTGACAAGATACGGAGAAATCTTGAGTTCGAGGATGGAAACCACGTCTTCCTATGGTTATCACCTCGACGAGGTCTACGAATATTTGGCCGAGGAGGCAAGTTATCTCCGAGATTCATCGGACCTTCCAGGTCCTCAGCAGGGTAGGTGAGGTGGCTTAACTCTTAGCTCTTCCACCTGAGTTGCACCGGGTGCACAACGTCTTCCACGTATCTCAGCTGAGGAGATATGTGCACGACCCTTCCCACATCATCAACCACGGGGAGCTGGACATCAATGATGGGGTGACTATAAAGGAGGATCCAGTGGAGATTGAGGATCGACTAGACCGGTTCCTACGTGGATAGTTGATACCTCTGGTGCTCGTTCATTGTAAGCACAGGAACCTCTAGGTGAGCACAGGGGAGCGGGAGGCTCAGATGCGTGTTCAGTTCCCCCACTGATTTCGTTAGTTCGAGTTGTATCTTACAGGGACGTAAAGCCCTGAGGTGGGGAGAATGTAATTACCAGTAATTTCCATGTATTTTTTAAATATATTAGAATTTTACAAGTCCATAGTTTCTTGACGGCGCGCGAGTCCGAGGCTCGGAGTGCCCGAAATTATCCGTCGAAGTTTTGTTAAGCTTAAATTAACATGGGTAAGAATTTTTCCAGAAAAAGTGGAATAACTATTAAACGGTTACTCAAATCAGAAGTCCAAGGGCACTATTGCGCTTAGGATGGTGGCTTTACCCTAGGCGTGACTTAATTTTAGTCAGCACGGGCCTCCTATGAGAAATCCCGAAAAATGGAATTACCGTAAATAAAATTATTAAATAAAGTTATTTTTATTTTTCAAATTCTTATAACTCCCAAACGGTAGCTCAGATTAAAAATCTGAGACCACCGTTGAACTCGTGAGGGCCTGATTTATTTAGGAAGATATTAACATTGGCAGGCACGAGCCACCATAAAAAGTTAGCTTTTGGCCACAAATAAAAAAATTAAGAGACAATTATTGTATTGTAAAATTCATAACTTTACACGGTAACTCAGATTGAAAATCTGTGCATAAAATTGGGTTCGTTGGGGTGTGTTTCACCTAGGAAGAGCCTAACCTTGACCGCAGTGTGTCGAGGGTGACTGATAATAATTTTCTGAACTTTTTTTCTGATACGTTCAGTAAACGTACGTGTGGGTTTTTCTATCTTTTGAATGGGTGCTCGAAATTGAATTCCGAGAACACTATTGAACTTGCAGTGCCAATTTTCACTTAATAAGGCTTTGACCTCGACGACAGATGATCAAGTATGAGAGTGGGTTTTTGGGTTTCATGTAGATTAATAAAATAAGATAAGTAACAACTTATTTTATTTTAGCTGGACTCACGCCATGTAGTAATGTTTGATAAAAGATCGACATGGGGCTTAACCCCCCCACCCCCCATTATTTGGGAGGGATAGGAAACCTCACAACTCTCTCATAAAATGATGTGTGTCAACATAAAATTAAAGCTATAAATTAATTTTATGTGTCGACGTGAAATTAAATGATGTGTGTCAACATAAAATTAAAGCTATCAATTAATTTTATGTGTGAACATAAAAATAATTGCTGCCAATTAATTTTAAGCGCCAACGCTTTTAATTCTCTTGACCCCCTTTCTTTTTTTTAATTTAGGTAACAACATCGTTGGAATTTAGGAAGGTTCCTAATAAATGAACCATCATAAATTCCACGATGGTTAGATTCCTCTCCCCCTCTCCTATATATAGAGAGCTTGGGAGGAGGATTTGGGATGGCATCACCAAGCGACGAAGTGCTGGTAAAGTGATGCGATGCCCAACACTTGGAGAATTACGCTTCCTCCAACGAAGAACACGAAGACGCCATCGACGAAAAATTCTTCCTCGGCTTCTTCCTCGGAACCCCCCTTCCGACGTGGGATCTCTTCAACGACCCTTCATCCTTCCTCTTCGTTGTCAATGGACCAGCGCATGAACACGGAAGTGGAAGCATACGATGAACGACATCAACATCATCTTTCCTCGTGACGAATGAACGCCCGTCGATTAAAAAGGTAGGGGTGTGTTTTAAGTTCTTTAATTCTTAATCATCTCTCGTTAAATCAACTTCTTGAGCCGCTTGCTATCGTTTAAACATGGAGGGTTCGGGCCGCACGAACACGACCCGACCCCTTCGCAACCTTTATGGTTTCAGAACCTTGGATTGATGGTGACGTAACAGTGGCATGGAAATTTTGCAACGATGAAGAGGAAAATGAATAGAGGTCACGCTTCCCATGAACTCCGCAAACCCCACCACCAGTCAAGTGACGCCCGAGCAGCCTACCCGCACGCTACCTGGCGCGTGCCCCGGCCAAAACTGCACCCAGGCCACCCTCCAAGCACGTTCCTGGTGCCACGGCCACCTACCCGGTGCCCCCCGACACCCAGGCCGCCTGCCTGGCACCCAGGCCGCCCGCTCGACGACCTCTCGACTCCTGCCCAGTGCTCAAGCTTCCCTCGCGGTGCCTGCCCGTTGCCCAGGCCACCTGCCCGATGCCCGTCGGTGCCTGCCCGGCGCCCCGAGGAATCTTCCCGGTGCCCAACCGGCTTCCCGTCTCGCCCCACTTCATTCTCGATACACACGTGGAATTTCCGCGCCATGTGCGGCCTGCCGTTGGCCTCTCGGGCCGAGCCTACGGAGCTTCTCCCCTTGCGGCGCCAGCCGGACTTGCCACTGTCCTTCGGGCCGAGTTGCCCATGTGGTGACTTCGGCCCGAATTGTCCACACACTCCGCTGGGCCGGGCCTAGCAGACTAGGCCAAACTTACCGGGGTGAACCGCCCAATGGGCCGTGTCAGACCCAGCATGTCTGACCGGGTCGACCCAGACCGAGTCGACCCCGACTGAGTTGGGCCGAGTCGGACCGGACCCGGGCCCACTTTTAACCCCTTTGCTTGCGTTGGCCATATCATTGGCACTGGACGTCCGTTTGACGAACCATCAGCAGAACTGGTAATCTCTTTGAGAATCAGTCCCTTCAAAAATACCCCATGGGAATTCTGGGTAAAGATGAGATACTGTCGGGTTGGTTTGCACATGAAACCAACCGGGCCCCCGGAACAAAAAGGCTTATAACTCACAGACCGGGCGTCCGATTGACGCGCCGTCTGTTGCGTTGAGACCCCAATGACGTGGAAGACCTTTGAGATGGTTCTTCATGGGAATTTTTGACACTTGTAGTATCAGAATGTACCTTGTGGAGCAGACCCCCCGGAGACGAGCGAGCAGACTACGAAGAGCTAGTAGCTAGCTGATACCTGATGACTGCTTGTCTGATTCGTTCAAAGTGACTTTACTAGCCAAGTGTGGACCACTACTATGTGAGGAGACATACCCATGGCGGAGAAGCACTACTGTGTGAGATAGCAGAACCGCGGTACTCGACAGGAGGAGTACCTCGGTTGGCTATTAAGGGGAGCGCTACTGTGTGAGGCGGCAGACCCATGGCGGGGAGCACTACTGTGTGAGGCGGAAGACCCGCGATAATCAACCAGAGGAGTACCTCAGTAGTATATGGTAAGTGAGTAGCACCTCAGAGTCGCGACATGACTAATGAGCTCGATAGAGTAGGAGTTCTCTAGTAGTCATGGATTTGTTAATAAAAAATCCTGGTTTGATCTGAGTTAATGAACTTTGTGTATTCCTCATGATTGAGATAGGTTTCTTGATAACTTTGATATATGTGTGGGAATATACCTATGTAATGGTTATCCATTGAAATAAAATTTTTTGATTTATCCTTGTTTGATTTTGTGAGACCTTGAGGGTCTCAGGGTCCATATTGAGTATCGTTATACTCACTCCTGCACGGGCAATGCCCGTACCTCATTGTGTTGGATGCAAACAACGAACAACACTGATCGAGGCGGAGTGTACGAGGACTGGACGATACCCAAAGGTGGACCTCACGAAGAGTCGGTACCCAGAGGAGACGAACAAATGTGGAGCACTGTGGAGGCTATCTGTACCTAGCCTTCAGGTAGAATCTGTGGTGGACGATCCATGATCTTCCTGACACCTTCCAGCTGTTTGTCTTTTTAGTTGTACATCATTGGTCTTTCCTTTTACTTTACTGTTGTGATTGTATTTCCGGCTCCTTTACATTCTGCATACTTGTTACATAGTTTTTACTTAGTGTTTGCTTCCGTTTGTGCTATGGTTTTGTTTGTTTATAGGTATAAAGGCAATTCCTTCCCAGCTTTAGGGATTTACACCATCAGTGCTAGTTGCTAGACCCTGGCCTATGGAAGGCGTGCTTGGGGGAGTCACGATATGAGCCCCAAGGGATGGGGCGTGACAAAGATATTATTGCTTATGATTTTTTGGATCATTTATGTATGATTTCACTGTGAGACAGGTATGAAATATATCTTCTGGCAATGCATTGGGTAATGAGAATATATGTATGTGATCGTATGGTAAAATAGTTTTATTAAAATCATAAAAAACAAGAAGATATATGGGTGGTATCCTATTCCTAAGAGTAACAGGGTACCGCGGTTTTGTCCCAATCCCAAAAAACAAGAAGGTACATGGGTCGTATCCCACCTCTAAAAGTAAGAGTGTATATGGGTTGTATACCAAGTCCAAAAACAAGATGATATATGGGTAATAGCCTAATATTAAATATAAGATCTTACATGGTTTGTTATCCCAAGTCTGTATTATGTATATGGGTCATACCCAGATACTAACGTGTTATAAATGACTAGGTAGGTATCCCTGAGATATAATATTCCATTCGTATGTGTATTCCCAAAATTTGATGTTTTATTCCTTGGGCTTTCTTTCATGAATTTTGTTCATTATTCATTTATGATCTATGAATTATGAAATACCAATATTTATTAGGATATTTAATATGTATGGAGTGATTTTGAAATTTTATGAACATGTTCTATAAATTGGTTTCTTGTTTTTCGTAGGCATTTCCTCAATTTACCATAACTCAAAATCTATGATCCACCCATTCTTGGGATTCCATCACCCAAGTTATGAAGAACTATTTTAGATAAGAATACTGAGGGTATAGATTAATAATGGAGATGTTGAATATAATTAAATATGATGGATGATTTTCATTCCTTGTTTTATAAGACACTAAACTATTATCATCCTCAGGCCTATATTTTTTAACATACTGAATATTCTTCTAAAACGATGTAATATAATTGTATATTAATCTTGGGATTCTATATTTTATATAAAATGAAATTTTTAGTCAACCATTGGAAAAAATAATGAGAAACCATTATTAAGACTAATAAGTTTATTTATAAGGATATGTCATCAGATGTCACTATGGATAAGTATAATGATGAGTTATCATTTCAGAAAATATTCATAGAATTTTGGTAATGGATAGAGTGAGTGGTTTCATTTTAATAAATATCTATGTTGATACTATATGTTGATGAATACTTTTCACAGATGTAACAAGTAGTAATAATTACTAAAAGATGTTGTAGGCCTAACTCAATGTAATCTGATTTACGATAATAGTTCTTGCTACACACCTTGTTTGACACAGCCAGGGGACATGATTTTTGAATTCAAAAACTCTTCATGAACCATCATGAAGGGTTTAAATAAAATTTGGTGATTAAGATACTAGGATAAACCAAATGTTTCATTGAATATGGGTGTTATCTTAATTTAGAAATCATATAAGTGAATCACCATTATTATGTAGTTCCTTACGATGAAATTGTTTTCATACACTATGGTTTTTGGTTTTTGTAAATGGATAGAGCCTAATAGAACCACATTAATGATGATTTTGATGAAAAAAGAAATGATTGTTCTCTTAAAGAACCGAATGAATTTAGAGCAGGAATGAAAAACCGAATTTCTATGGCCACACAATGTTCTCATTCTACAAATCATGATTTACTTCCAAATGATCAAAGGATGTAAAAGTATTTTATTGAGACCTTCAAGAGGCAACCTACAAATTCTTTCAGTGGGTATATAGATCTACATGTGGCTGGGAAATAGATCAGTACAACTGAAAATATATTATATGGTCTCATGTCTTCAGATCATGAGAATGAAATTATGGATATTTATTAGCTAGAAGGTGAAGCAGACCATTGATGGAGTCTAATAAAGAATTAAATTAATTTTGATGAAATTTAATCCATGGATTTGGATGAGTTCAAGAAATTATTATTTAATAATTACTTTCTTCATGTTATTCATAAGAAAATAGAAAAATAGTTACTTTTGTTAATGAAAATATATTATGTATCGGTTTATCCCTAAATGGATAAACTCATAAGATAAGTACTGTAAAAATATAGAATTTTCATCCAACAAAAAACTAATGTTGACTGCTTCATAATTTTCTTAAATTGAAGTATCAGATGAGTGTTGGCCATAATTAACTTTGGTAACTATGAAGGGAATTTTCGTTGAGAAATAAAAGTTCGAATGGAGATTGGAATTATGTATAAATTTGATGGATTTAATAGGATGTAGAATATGGAGTTAAAAGATAAATAAAAAAACCATGTAGATAAGAAGATGAGCCTTTATTGTTGGTATATGTGTGGAAAATAATCATTATGGGAATTTACTTAATGGGAAAATTAAATATTTAATCTTTGTAATGGAAGTAAATAGAGCCGGTGAATGCCTAAGTGATTTGAAGATGTTATATAATTATGAGAATAATGATAAAACACTTTAAGATTAACCTCATACACATTTTTGTTTCAATTGTAAGGACTTTTGGAATGTCACAAAAAAAGTTCCAAAATCCAAGGGTAAAAAATGGTGATCAGCAACAATGACCTCTAAAGAAAAAGGAAAAAGGAAAATCATATACTATCACAATAGATGATGTGAGTCATGGTAATTATGGAACTACATAGTGGGGAATTTATTGTGAGATTTTGTAAAAATAAGATCTATGAAAATATTTTTTATACATTTGTAGAACTTGTTATGAGACTAAGAATTAATATATTTATCTACATAAATTTTGGATTAATAAAAATAACCCTGATTTTCTAGATTTAAAAGGAATATCACATGCTTTTAATAATTGTTTTTAATATAAGATAATTTTAATGGAAAAGTGGTGATTTATCTATTGGAAACATGTATGTCTACAATAAAGATTTATTGAAATTCATATTTTGAACATGTTTTAGATAGAATTTACAATGAATGTATTCAAATGTTTGTTATGTGATAACACACGAGGGATCCAATTTATGCTTATTACATGATCTTTTTATACTATTTTGGATTTTTTTCTTTAAAAATAATTATAAGGTTTAACAATCATGAAAAGTTAATGTTTAACTCATGATGAAGTGCTTTTATATTAATGTTGTATTTAAACCTTAGATAAAAGTCTATTTAGTGATTAAACTTATATCAAATACGTTCATTAAATATTGGAAATTATATTAGTGTGGTTTTAGAAAAGGATATAAGATAGTTGGGTAACCACTAGTCATGTCTGGAAAGGATGTGGGTCTTGAACCCATTACAGAAGGACGATAGAGGTTTTATGCCTACCACATGCCTACACGATTTCCTGGTTAAATTGTAATTATTATTTTTGAATAATTATTAACGATGAAGCATTAAATTTAATCATTTTTATATGTTAATTTATTAACAATAGTGATTTTGAAAAATATTTAGAGATAAATTTTTATATTTTTTATTCTTTTAAGGGACTTAATATCAGTTAAATTTGTATTTTAGAACTTTTGGAGTCAATGATAATTTCATAACATCCATTACGTAAAGATATCCTTGAATTATAAATTGATAAATGTATAACCAATGAACGAAATTTTGTATATAGAATCACATAAATTTTATATATTTCCTTATATTCATGGTAAAAAAAAGAATTATTCAACATTAGGATCATGATCAAAATATAATGTGTTATTCGAATACCTTAAACCTGTTTAATAGATGGAATTTTAAATCATCATTGATATATGACATTGAGGCCCTCACTTTTTCATTGATCATTCAATTTTTTGATATTAATGACCTGAATCACTCGCTATAAATATTTACGCATTTTCTCCATGGCTAATATTCACTCCCAAAATTAGTTGTCATATGATTAATCCTAGTTATATTTTACATTGGGTGACCATGATGGTGAAAACATTCCCTTTTAAGGGATGTTTTAGATTCCATTTTTAAGATGTGGGTTTCTATGAATGAAACATTCAAGTATTAAACATTTTATTACCCAAATAAGTTTTGAGTGTTAAATTCATTACAAGGTGTATAGAATTTTACACCATGAGATTTTTTGAATTATAATTTTTGAATTAATTTAGAATTTGAAAAAAAAATCACATAACACAAAAAATATATAATTTTATCATAAATAACGATGTTTATCTTCAATTATAAACAACACCATGTTAATTTGGCACTGCACCAAATTTTAATTTTAATTTAGTCTATGAAAAACATTTAGTTTAGAATGTGACTTGTTTTATGTTATACGCAACTCAATCCCTTCATACCCAACATGAAACCCCAACATGGTGTATGTTAAAAAAACCATAGTGTTTTTATGAAACGTCTTGTTATACTTATTTTTTTAATATTATATAATTATAATTTAGTTTTTAAAAGAATAATATAAATAGTGATAAAAAATGGTCAATTATTTTTTTAATGGTTTTACATAAATAAAAATATTAATGACGAATGATATAATTTTTGATAAATCCCTTGTATGTTAAAGAAATATAATTTTGTCATATGAAATTCATTTAATGTCATTCATTGAAAAATAATAAAATTTACATTAGACACATTTATAAATTTAATTTCATAAAATAATAATAACTTTTTAATTTAGAATTTTGATATTATATTACAATGTTTTTTTTGAGAAACATCATTTTTTGGATTCATAGTGAAAATTATCATATTTTAATTAAAAATTATTTTTCATCTAATTTATTTATAATCTTTTTAAGAACCTGGATCTTTTTTTCAGGTATGTTTTCCCTTTTTTCTGGTGTTTTTAAGGAAAGTAAATTTTCTAGAAATTTCAGAAGTACATGCCGTGTACTTTTTGAGTACACGCCATGTACTCCTCCCCGGCTCGAAGCTGTGTGCTGGTCGTGTTCGGGCCACACACACAGTGTGTAAGGCTGAGGTGGAGGCCGGTTAATTCAGTGTATGGAAAAATTGAAGTACACGCCGTGTACTTTCTTTCTTTTTCATTAAATGGACTAGGGTCGCGCCTAACCCCCAGTTTCATCTTCTTCTCCAGTTTTCGTCCGTCCATAAGCCACCGTACGACTGAATCTTTTCCAAGCTTCGGCCTCGCCGTCCGTTCTCCGATTCAAGCATGGTCGATTGCATTAGAATCGCAACAGTGAGTTCTTCCTTCTGTTTTAGCCTTGTTTCTTGATTTCCCCTCGTTTCCAAGTTATCGCGGGATGAAAATTTTGTGCGTTTTCTCAGATCTACATCGTTATAAGGAGAATATGTCATCGAGGTTCAAGTATATCGATCTCCTAGGATCAAGGTAGGTGTTTTGTGCCTTTCTGTAGAAGTTTATGAATATTATGTGCAAATTCCACCAATACCCTTGAACGGGGTATTGCGTGTTTCCTGTTTTTCCCTTGTTGCTTTCCTTCCTTGCATGATTACTTTAGTAGAGGTTATTGCTTGTGAGTAGAATAATTTGTTTTGTGATCAGGTTGCTCTTCCATGCTTGTTTTTCCTGTTGGGTGTTTTTCCAGTTTCCATTCCTAGTTGTAGGATAGCGGAACTGTTGTTTTGTTTTTTATGCTGAGCCTTAGTTGATATCCAAATAGTTCTTGAGGTTTACTTGGACGATGTATACACGTGCTAAGCATGTATTACCTTTCACTCAGGATTGTGAGAACCTAGAGTAGTAGACCAAAGGGAGAATTGACGGAAGGGCTTCTATAGAGTGTCTTTTAATTACGATGTGAGAATATAGGGGGAATTGACGTTGAGTGCTTCCCCAGAGAGTCTGTAGATCCATGAAGCAGGCCACAGGGGGAATTGAAGTTGAGTGCTTCCCCAGAGAGCCTTTAGCACGATACGAGACTATAGGGGGAATTGATGGTGAGTGTTTCCCCAGAGAGTCTGCATAATTACGTAGCTGAACCAGAGGGGTGAGATAGTATGTGGTTCCCAGAGGGTTGCTAGTATATATAGGTTGAACCATAGGGGTTAGAATGTGAGAGCTACCCATAGGGTTACCTATTTTCTTCTTGATGCTGGTTGCTTACTTGTGTACTTTACTTGTTAGAACTGTGGATTGTAGCTTCTTGTGCTTTCCTATTTACTTCTTCTTGTTTATTTACTACCATGTATTCATTGACTGTTAGGCACACATATTTGGGTGATTTATTACTGGGATTGTGTCTCACACCCTGTTTGGGCCATGCTTTTGGGCCCAAGCAGACTATGTTGCTGCAGGTATAGATAAGGGAAAGCGCCCTTCTACTTCAGGTTCTTGATTTCACTGGAGCTGGGGGACCAAGCCGTGGCTCGTGATGTTGAGGAGATTACTTTGTCTTTCTTTTCCACAACATGTTGTTGTGTTTTCTATTTTCCATAGATACTTGTACCTGCTGCATTATTGTCATCATTGTTATATATCTGCATTGCTTCCACTGTTTGGTTTCTATTGTTATGCATGTTGTTTACTGCTTCCGCTGTTTATTGTTGTTTTCTTACCTTGTATACCTTACCGAATGAGGGCATAGTTTCCCCACTGACTCACCAAGGCCCTCACTGCTAGTCAAAAGCCTCTGGTGTTCAGGGAAACGTGCTTGAGGTCATGTGGCGAACCAGGTACGGGGCACCAGTAGAGGGGCTCTGGACTCGGGTCATTATAAAGTGGCATCAGAGGCAGGTTATTTTCTCTTGCCTTACTGTTTGGAGACTTTATCCAGGGATAGGACATATTCGGTACTTGGTATTAAGCTGTGCCTGGGAGTAGCTAACCAGTGTACATCGAAAATCCATACTACCTCATTTATTGCAGTTTTCTGGTATTGAGATTTTATGGATGGTATGTTTTCACCTAGAGTGATTCGTATGACTTGTGCCGCTATTGTTTTGATATTTCAGTTCTTTTTCTGTCGCAACCCAATGAGATGAGGGTATGCCATCTCATGCATCATATAGGCACTTGTAGAAATCATATGTCATGAATTCTTGCCATTCCATCTAGGGCGCATTAGCGATTTCATGCTGTTGTGATAGACTTTGTGTAGATTATGCATGCTATTATGATAGTTTCTTGATAGATTCTCTGCTGCTATGTTAGAAAATTGTTATTTTTTTTGTTTAATGTAAACTCCAAATTTTGGTTCTTGAGGTGTTATGGGCCCCCACGGATCGGAATTTTGCATCTTTTCCCTTGTTTTTGGTGTTTCTGGAATTCTGCGCAGTTTCTGAGATACTGCCCAGGAAAACCCAGAATACATGGCGTGTACTTTTTAGATACATGCCGTGTAGTTTTCAGGCCATTTCACTTACCATGTGAGCAGAACACAGTGTCGTGGGAGTAACTTCGTGAACACGCCGTGTACCATTGGTACACGTTGTGTGAGTTCAGAGCCATGTACCCGACCGTGTCACTAACAACACGGGCCGGGGAAGCTCGGGTAGAACACACTGTGTCCATAGGGAACACGACATGTATTCTTGTCCAGGTACCCAACCGTGTCACGAACAACACGGGCCGGTGTTACCTTCCTTTCCACATGACGTGTTTGTTTGGAACACGCCGTGTAGTCTTGCCCAGGTACCCGGCCGTGTCACGAACAACACGGGATGGTTTCGCCTTCGCCTATGCACTCCGTGCTTGTTCGGAGCATGCCGTGTAAGGTCCAGCCGTCTGGAAGGCCGTTTACTCAACAACACGGACCACCGAAGCCTTGTCTAGTGCACGCCGTGTCTGTTTCAAACACGCCGTGTAGTCTCGGGTTGAGTCTGACCGTGTGGGTTAGCCGTGTTAGGATACTCGAGCAGGGGAATAGTTTTCAAGTACACGCCGTGTGTGGGGGTCAACACGCCGTGTAGTTTGAAGTGTACACGACATGTAGGGTGAGAGTACACACCCATGTCAGTGGTTTACGAAGACATGCCGTGTAGTTTTATACACGCCGTGTAGTCATGTTTTTCAATCTTGTGTGTTTTTCTTTCCCTGTTCCTGTTTTGTACTCTTGTGTTCTATGTCCTTGTTTTCTTGATCTAAGGTGTGCTTTTGATCTTTCAGAGCTATGCCTCCGAGACGTCCTCCGGTCATACGTCTGTCGTCAGGCAGTGATCAGATGCCAGATAGGGCTGATCAAGGACTTCCTGTCGATCCCCCAGCCGAGCCAACCTTGGAACCGGTTGTTGTACCAGTCATGGGCACTGATGCGCAGTTCAGGGAAGGTTTCATGAGGATAATACATGGCTTCCATGGAGCACCACCTCCTACCTTGTTTATGGCAGGCTTGACGTGGGTCTTTCAGCAGCAACATCCTCCCACATTCTCATGGGAGGGAGGACCTCAGGCTGCAGAGTCATGGCTGGAAGCCATGCTGACTATCTTCGAGCATCTAAAGACACCTCCAGAGTGGCGGGTCAAGCTTTCCACCTACATTCTCCGATAATCCACCAAGAGGTGGTGAGACGTGGTCTCACAGGAAGGTCAACAGCAGGCTATGGCTTGGGAGGAGTTCCAGCGCGTGTTCTACAACTACTTCTACCCGGAGACCCTGTGGGCCGATCGAGCCCGGGAGTTCATGAGCTTAGAGCAGGGTACTCTATCTATCATGGAGTATTCCTATCATTTCACTAAGCTGTAGTGTTTTACACCCCTTCGGGATGGGAGTGGGGTGTTCTTGGCGAGGAAGTTTGAGGATGGACTCAGGTGGGAGATCCGCTCATAGGTGAACATCTTCCAGATGACTTACATTACTTCCATCGTCAACTAGGCACTGATTGCAGAGTGAAATCTGAGAGACTCTAGAGCTGGGAGCCAGGGTGGTTTTTCTTCTAGAGTTAGCCTTCATCCAGATGATAGCAAGAAGCACCGTAGAGAGCCTACACGCGGTGATTCGAGGAAGCGAGACGCATCATCAGGCAGCCAGGTGACATGCTACCAGTGTTTTCGGATAGGGCACACGAGGCTGCAGTGCCAGAGAGACCCTGTGGGGTGCCGATCTTGCGGCAAGATGGGTCACCTTCAGTGTTTCTTCCAGGTTTTCTCACCATCAGCAGGTGATCGGGGTTCTTAAATGACTCCTCATTCAGGAGCAGCCCCACTAGTCTCTCACCAGTCAGGGAACTGGAGTTCTTCCGGCCGTTCGAAACGAGGTGGAGGTCGAGGACGTGGCAGTCAGCCACCAGTTCCTCAGCACCAGTAGGGAGGTTAAGCTCAGAGTGGTCAGCCAGGGGCGCAGGTCCGCGGCACGGGCCAGTCTTTCGCCATGGAGCAGACTTATCATGAGAAGGATCCCGACCCTTCTACTGTTTGAGGTACGATTTTAGTAGCCTCAGTTTTATCTTCATCCCTTTTTGATACTGGTGCTACACATAACTTTATCTCTAATTCCATTATGTAGAGAATTGGACTCTGTATCTTTTCTTCTGCCGACTCGTTTACACTAGACACACCTTTGGGAATGAGGACATCTAGTGTACGCCAGTGTAGAGAGTTCCCTCTCGAGGTTGCAGGGTATCACTTCTTATGGGATATCTATGTCCTAGAGATGAAAATCTATGATTTCATTCTTGGCATGGACTTGTTGATTCCCTTCCAGGCATTCGTTGACTGTTATCGCCGCAAAGTCAGTTTCATTGCACCATAAGGTGAATCTTTTCTTTATAGAGGAGAATGGGACGTTCGGGCGAGTCGGGCGGGACTCTAGCATCTTGGGCTAGGAGGGGTGACATCCCAGATTGATAGTCTTTATCTGGAGAATCAGGGGACTCAACATTTGGACTTTCATCCGATGGTGGATCGCTTCAGGGATGTCTTTCCAGAGGACTATTCGGGTTCGCCTCCGGAGCGTGAGGTATAATTCTCTATTGAGCTCGTTCAAGGAGCAACACCAGTGTCCATTCCTCCATATAGGATGGGCACACCTGATTTGAAGGAGCTCAAGAAGCAGTTGGAGGAGCTACAGGCTAAGGGTTTCATCCGACCCAGTACTTCTCCTTGGGGTTCACCTGTTCTGTTTGCGAAGAAAGAAGATGGTACCCTTTGACTTTGTGTGGATTATCGGAAGATGAACCAGTTGACGATCAAGAACTGATATCCATTACCACGGACTGATGACCTTTTCGATCATATTCGAGGAGCCTGGGTGTTCTCGAAGATCGACTTCAGTTCCGGTTATCATCAGTTGTGCGTTAGACCATCAGATATAGCTCTGACAACCATCAAGAGCAGGTACTATCTTTACGAGTATACAGTCATTCCCTTCGGACTCACGAACACACCTGCAGTTTTTATGGCACTGATGAATCAAGTGTTCCATCCTTACTTGGACTCCTTCGTCATGGTGTTTGTGGATGATATCTTGGTGTACTCTCACACTCAACACGACCATGCCACACATCTTGAGATCGTTCTGAGTACATGGAGAGAGCATAATATTTATGCTAAACTCTCAAAGTGCCACTTCTAGATGGATCAGATTCACTTCTTGGGTCACGTCATCTCAGAGGAAGGAGTATCAGTTGACCCAGAGAAAGTGAGAGCTGTAGTTTCATGGGAGCAGCCAAAGAACATCTTTGAGGTATGGAGTTTCCTAGGGCTGGCTGGATACTACAGACGCTTCATTCAGGAATTTTCTTGTCTAGCAGTACCTTTGAAAAGTTTGACCAAGAAGGGGGAAAAGTTCTTATGGTCAAATTCTTGTGAGTCAGTCTTTCAAGAGATAAAAGGGAGGTTGACGTCAGCACCGATACTAGTCTTGCCAGAGCCAGGCAAGAGCTAAACTTTTTACTATGATGCTTCGGGTATCTGGCTGGGAGCCGTGCTTATGCTGGGAGATGAAGTCATTGCGTACGGGTCTCGGCAGTTGAGTCCACATGAGAGAAAATACCCTACGCATGATCTGATGTTGGCAGCTGTTGTTCATGCCTTGCGCTGTTGGAGACACTATCTTCTAGGAGATCACTTTTTGGTCTTCACTAACCACAAGAGTCTCAAGTATATCTTCACTTAGCGTGATCTGAATCCGTGGCAGAGCAGGTGGGTTGAGTATCTTCAGTATTTTTATTTCGAGCTTTCCTATACGCCAGGAAAGGGAAATGCCGTGGCAGATGCATTGAGCAGGAGAACTCAGATTCAGGAAGTTCAGGAGGCCAGCAGTGAGTGGCAGCTGATGGATCTGTTTTCTGAGATGCATCTGGAGGTGAACGACAGACACTGACATGCCTTCCTATCTTCTGTAGCGGTTACCTCACACTACTTGATCAGGTACGGATGAGGCAACTATCATACTCAGAAGGCTTAGTCATGCGGAAGAGTGTGTCAAGAGAGGACCCCTTCCTGGATGGACAGTGGATGAGGATCAGATCTTGCATTTCCAAGGATGCATATGGGTGCCAGCAGACATACACGAAGAGATGATGTGGGATTTCCATTCCTTAGTTTGGGCAGTTCATCCTGGCGTCACCAAGATGTATCAGGATCTTCATCTCCAGTACTGGTGGCCAGGTATGAAGAAGGTTGTTGCTGGTTTCTTCATGAGATGTTATAATTGTCAGCAGGTGAAAGCAGAACATCAGCGACCAACGAGGATTTTACAGCAGTAACCCATTCCATAGTGGAAGTGGAACGATGTGGCGATGGACTTCGTAACCAGGTTTCCGAGATCGCCTCGGGTAAATGATGCTGTTTGGGTCATCGTCGATAGTCTTACGAAGGTTGCTCACTTCTTGCCGATCAAAGAGACCTTCAGTGTCGATGATATGGGATGACTTTACATTATAGAGATCGTTTTTTTTGCATGGAGTTCCGCACTCTATTGTTTCAGAGAGAGATGCGCGCTTTACCTCTCGGTTCTGGCAGGGAATTCAGAAGGCATTGGGTACACATGTACTTTTGAGTATAGCATACCATCCCCTGACTGATGGCTAGTCTGAGCGCATGATCCAGGTGCTTGAGGATATGCTCCAAGATTTCATCCTTAAATTTGGAAATTCTTGGGAGTAGCATATTCCTCTGGTGGAGTTCACCTACTACAACAGTTTCCAGGAGACCATTTAGATGGCTCCATACGAGGATTTGTACGGTAGGCTATGTCGATCACCCTTATACTGGCTGGAGGTAGGAGAGGCAGCTTTGCTAGGACCTTGTCTTGTTCAGGAGACTTCAGAGCAGGTAGAGCTGATTCAGAAGAGGATGGATACAGCGTAGTCTTGATAGAAGTCTTATGCTGATCAGTAGAGACGACCTCTGGAGTTAGAGGTCAGTGATCAGGTTTTCCTATGTGTCGCACTGAGGCTGGGACACAAAAGGATTCGGAGACAGGGTATGATTTCACCGCGTTACGTCATACCGTTTGAGGTCTTCGAGAGAGTGGGGACGGTTGCCTATCGGTTGCAGCTACCTCATAGGTATTGGGCCATGCACGAAGTCTTCCACATCTCTCAGCTCTGACGTTACTTTTCGGACCCTTCTCACATATTTCACCCCGAGGAAGTCGATCTTGAAGCGGATGCGTCGTTCGAGGAGCATCCTATCTGGATTGTCGATTGTAGTACGAAGGTTATCCACGGGCGGTCTGTTCCTCTGGTATGAGTGCTATGGCAGCACGGGCGAGTATAGGACGAGACCTGGGAGAGGGAGGCCGATGTACGATCGCAATGGCCAGAGCTATTCAGGGGTTCTTCTTCTCTGACTCGTTAGGGAAATTCGGGGATGAATTTCTTTAAGGGGGGAAGTTTGTAAGAACCCAAATATTCTTTTTAGGTACGTTTCCCTTTTTTCTGGAGTTTTTAAGGAAAATAAATTTTCTGGAAATTTCAGAAGTACACGCCGTGTACTTTCTGAGTACATGCCGTGTAATCCTCCCCGGCTCTAAGCCGTGTGCTGGCTGTGTCCAGGCCACACACACGGTGTGTAAGGTTGAGGTGGAGGTTGGTTAATTCGGATTACATAAAAATTAAAGTAAACGACGTGTACTCAAGAAGTACACGACGTGTACTTTTTTTTCATTAAATGGATCGGGGCCACGTCTAACCCCTAGTTTCATCTTCTTCTTCAGTTTTCATCCATCCGGAAGTAACCATATGACTGAATCTTCTCCGAGCTTCTGCCTCACCGTCTGTTCTCCGATTCGAGCACGGTCGATTGCATTATAATCGCAGCGGTGATTTCTTCCTTCCGCTTTAGCCTTATTTTTGATTTCCCCTCGTTTCCATGTTATCGTGGAATGAAAGTTTTGTGCGTTTTCTCAGATCTACGTCATTCTAAGGGGAATCTATCGTCGAGGTTCACGTATATCGATCTCCTAGGATCGAGGTAGGTGGTTTGTGCCTTTCCATAGAAGTTGATGAATATTATGTATAAATTCTACCAAAACCCTTGAACGGGGTATTGCGTGTTTCCTATTTTTCCCTCGTTTCTTTCCTGCCATTCTTGATTTCTTTAGTAGAGGTTATTGATTGTGAGTAGAATAATTTATTTTGTGCTCAGGTTGCTTTTCCATGCTTGTTTTGCCTGTTGGGCATTTTTCCAGTTTCCATGCCTAGTTGTAGGATAGAGGAACTGTTGTTTTGTTTTTGCTGCTGAGTCTTAGTTGATAGCCAAGTAGATCTTGAGGTTTATTTGGACGATGTATACATGCACTGAGCATGTATTACCTTTCAATCAGGATTGTGAGAACCTAGAGTAGTAGACCAAAAGGAGAATTGAAGGAAGGGCTTCTCCAGAGTGTATTTTAATTACGATTCGAGACTATAGGGAGAATTGATGTTGAGTGCTTCCCCAGAGAGTCTGTAGATCCATGACGTGGGCCATAAGGTGAATTGACGTTGAGTTCTTCCCCAGAGATCCTTTAACACGACACGAGACTATATGGGGAATTGACGGTGAGTGCTTCCCCAGAGAGTCTTCTTAATTACGTAGCTGAACCAGAGGGGTGAGACTGTGTGTGCTTCCAAGAGGGTTTCTAGTACTTATAGGTTGAACCGTAGGGGTTAGACTGTGAGAGCTACCCAGAGGGTTACCTATTTTCTTCTTGCTGCTGGTTTCTTACTTGTGTACTTTACTTGTTAGAACTGTGGGTTGTAGCTTCTTGTGCTTTCCTGTTTACTGCTTCTTGTTTATTTACTGCCATGTATTCATTGACTGTTAGGCACAAATCTTTGGGTGGTTGCCTACTGGGATTGTATCTCACACCCTGTTTGGGCCATGCTTTTGGGCCCAAACAGACTATGTTGCTGCAGGTATAGATAAGGGTAAGCGCCCTTCTACATCAGGTTCTTGATTGCACTGGAGCTGGGGAGCATGAGACCGAGCCATGGCTCACGATGTTGAGGAGATTACTTTGTTTTTCTTTTGCACTTGGTTTTAGTTGTATTTCAACACGTTGTTGTGTTTTCTGTTTTCCATAGATAATTTTACCTGCTGCATTATTTTCATCATTGTTATATATCTGCATTGCTTCCGCTATTTGGTTTCTGTTGTTATGAATGTTTTTTTCTGCTTCCGCTGTTTATTGTTTTTTTAACTTGTATACCTTACCGAATGAGGGCATAGTTTCCCCACCCACTCACCAAGGACCTTGAAGATAGTCGGCAGGATCTTTCATTCAGGGAAACGCGCTTGAGGTCATGTGGTGAACCGGGTACGGGGCACCAGTGGAGGGGCTCCGGACTCAGGTTGTTACAATCTTAAATTATATTTCGAATTTTATCCAATGTTTAATAATATAATATATTAATTAATTAATTCACTTTTGGTCTTTGGAATCAACTTCACTTTGATATATGGTATAAAATCATACAAAAATTTGGATGATTTATGTTAAAAACATGCAGTGTCATCCCATCATTAGGATTAATATTATATTTATTTCATCCACTAATGCGACTAGAATCTAGAATCTCTATTCTATATTTGTAATAATCCTTATGTAGAATTTATAATATGGGTGAATTACGTTTCAACCAAAAATATTAGTGAATGTAATTAAAATCCATTACATCCACTATGTTAAAATAAAGCTTAACTAAAACCTAATCCTTAAATTTACGACCCAAAATGACATAGAAACTTTTAAAAACCAATTTATAAAAATTATTCGATCATTAACATTCTATTATTCTTCTGTAACTTATTTAGTACATTTTTTGGTAAAATAATTTGTACTCCTAACATGTTTTTTGAAATTCCAAGCGCGTCCTTTCCCTTCCCTATAAAGGAAACCACATATCCATCTTCTTCACACTTATAAAAAACATATTTTTGTACACACAATGAAATATTAACTACCATAATCAATGCCTTACTTCATAAACCCATTATTTTGGAAGAATGAAATACAAGGAAGCATTATGGAACAAATCAAAAGGAGTTACTCAATTAAAAGGCAACGTCTTCTATCAAGATACATTCTTTTATTTTAATTATCCCTCCTTCAATCACATTATTCCCTGATTTTATAACAAAAACTCTTTACTAAATATTCTAGGATGTTTTAATTATATGTTTTTACCTAAAATTACATAGTAATCCATCTAACGGGTATCATACATATTTTTTATGTGTATGGCGAACTACCGCCTAACTAAATGATGATTGATCATTTTCCCTTTCACCACATCTCATGGTGGAAATTATGATGAAAACACTATATATATATGTTATATAATATATTTATTATTATTTTAATATTATTTAATTATTTTATAACACATATCCATATAATTTCCTTTTTTTGTTAATATGATAAATTTGTTTGAGGATGTGTGGACTGCCACCCCATCAAATCCATTTGATTTAGTAATGCACTACATGGAATGTATTAAAGAAATATTTTCGAAATTCAAATGATATATATGATCAAATAAAGCTAATATAATAAGTATATATATTCATATATATATATATGTAAATTTATTTTACTTTTATTCATGAGACAAGATAATTAAATAGAAATATTATTAATCCATACGTACAACTTACCATCTCCATGAACGGTGTATTCCATCTCAAAATTCTATATCACATGGATAATTATATTAAAAATATAATGAATAAAAATTATACTTAAATAATGGTTTTATTTAAATAATTCATTATTTAAATATAATGTCTAATGATATAACAAATTAAGACACGTGAGAAAAAATGAGCGGATATTACGCAATGTGAATCCTTAACATATAATTATTTTCATACGTGTAATATAAGTAAAACATAAAACAATATGTGGTATTATCATTTAATATTTTTTATGGATGTGTAATTAAATTATATTTATTATACTGTAGGTTTGAACATGTACGATGAGAGTCAAGACAAATCTTATGGGAATTACATCTCACTTTTTAATTCGACGAGATACATGCTTTATTCACCACCCCATAAATTTGTGTTATGTGAATACATACCTTGGATGTATTATATAATTATTATATTTAAATTTATGGTTATTTTCATATCCATTATTTTATATCTATTTCATTGGGATAATATTTCAATAGTAAACAAATTGGTAATGATTTTTTCCTGAAATTGACTTCTTTGAGACCCAAGTTTTGTTATACACCTATGTTATTTAATGAGTTGTATAGGATTACAATTTACATGTTATATAATGAATATCCATATTTTATTTATATTTTGTGCTTCATGTGTTTTAATTTTCTTACATGAAGAGTACGATCCAAGGTGACTATGTTGTATGTGTTTATTGAAACATTCTCATTGCCTTTAGAGATTGTATAATATTATTATTATTACATTGATGAAATATTATTATCCATATCTTAAGATCTAAAATGAGATTTACTATGTCATAGTTATTTATGTTATATTCTTGTGTTGGTAACTGTTTTCTACTATTTGGTACATAATATAGTTATGAGAGTGTTCATTAGAAAGGATGACGTTACCCTAGCTTTGGTTGTAAAATTCATGTTCTGTAAAATCTATGTTTTCTAAAAAAAAATTAAATTATATTCTACATATCTACTATAATAATTAAAAATAATTTTTACAATTTTGTTTCACAATTTTTTCAATGGAATCATTTTGTCAATTTACGAAAAAGTCATTTTTCTAACCTTTTATGGTGCTGAAGGAATGTTTTTTACCTTGTACGACCTGAACTGATTTACGTGCCATCTATTTTTTCAATATTTCACTTCATGTTTTAAAGGTCAATTTTAAATAAAATGTTTTATAAAATAGATTTTCAAAGAAATGGATTTCCAAAAAATATCAAGTTTCTTTATAAGTCTTTAATGTAAATGGTTTTAAAAAGCTATTAGGATTTAAAGATCATTTATCGAATAAGAATAGATATTTAATTAAGAAATGATTTCAAAATATCCATCCATGTTATTTTACATCTAACATAACATTCATTCACATTACTCATTCAATTAATGGTAATTACCTTAAGGATCCGTTGATATGATTTTTATTAATGGGTTCTAATTAATGCCATGGTATTAATGAAACATGTTTTTTATTCATGGGAATTATTTTTATGAAAATACATTTCTATTTCATGATTTATGAGTTTGATGAAATGATTATGAAACAAATATATTTTTCCATATTATATGACGTGTTTATATGTTTATTATACTCATTTAATTTCCTATGTTATGGTATTATTAATTATGATTTTGTGGAACATGTATGCATGACTTCAATATGAGATGGGTGGGACCTATATAGCCTTTTAATGCACTGGTTAATCATATGTTCTATTTGATATCATAGGGTACATTGGTTGTATCTCAATCCAAAACTAATAATAAGGTACATGGGTATTAGCCGAATCCTAAAATAAAGTGTACATATGTTACATCCCATTCCCAATCACATAATGTTATATTGGATTTAGACCAAGCCTAAAAATTAGAGGTTCCAAAGGATGTAGAAAAATCCAAAAAAAAGAGGGTACATGGGTTGTAGACCAATCCTAAAATTAAGAGGGTACAAGAGTTGTTATCCCATGCCTGATGCAGGTACATAGGTTGTAGCGGAATCCTACCATGTTATAATGGTCATGGTAGGTATATTTGATATAAAATTTTATATTCATTTATATAAGATAAAAATTCCATGTTTTATTCCTATGAAATACTTTCTGGACGTATTCTCATAATTTTCTTATGATTCATGACTAATGAACTTTTATGGATTTTCGTGATCTCTAATATGCATGGTATGACCTTCAAATGTTATTCTCATGTTCCATACCCTTTGGTTCATGTTATTCTTACACATTTCCGTTATTTACCAATTCAAAGCATCTTAACTCACCCATTTACTAGGTTTCCATTACCTTAGTTATGTAGAATGGTTTTTGGTAGTTTTACTAAATGAGTAAATCCTTGAGGGATACGTTGAAAATATTTAACTAATATATAATATTTTTTTAATATGCATCTAAGGACACTAAACATATTTGGACCAAAGAGATGTATTTTTGTAATGTATTTAATATTATTATAAAATGATATTATATCAATATATGTTAATTTTATTATTATATAAATTACACAATGTTTCATAAAAAATATTAAAAAATTATTTCTTTTATATAAAAAATCTATATACAGTGTTGTATTAAATGAAAAAAAAATTAAAATTAAAAAAAAATTGGAAAAAATATTTCAAAAAAGGTCAGGGTATTACAATCATCTCCTTGAAGGTTTGGTAGAAATAACTCAATCATGTGATTTTTTACATATATAATGAACAAAAAATTATATAATAAGTATTCACATATAATGATAAAAAATGTGTTAAATAATATGGTTTGTACTAATCAAGTACTATGATTTCTCTAGTCAATATCATTTAGCATTAGAGAATATGTAATATGATGATCAAATAATAATAGAACATCCAATTATTTATATGATGAAGATTGGGAAAGATACTATATTAATAAATATAATATGGTCAGATCAGGAAAACATTATGTTAGGTAAAAAATCTAACATTTCTCTAATGACTTCCCCACCATCTATCATAAAGAATTATAAGGTGGTTTAAATGGATGTTTGAGAGAATAAATATAATGGGAAATAAGTTATGGAAGGGAATACTCATGATATCAACATCAATAAATATGGTTTCATTTGGTTGGTAAATAGTATTTTTGGGGCTTTATCAGTATAAATATAGAAGGATCTATTGGATAATTCACATAACATATCTTTATATATTCATCCTATAAGGTCCATGATGTACTGCAAACTTTGTGAGCAGATCAGGATAGATAACATGAAAAATAAGAATACATTGTATTTATCATGGTTCTTTTAATGTAATAAGTATAATTATTTGTTGATGAATATGAAGGGGTGATGAAACTACTACATATACACGCATGGAAATGGGAGAACATCTCAATGGTTATTGTCACTAGTCTCCCAATGAAATCTAAATGAATCCAATTAAAATGGGTTATAATTGATAAACTAACCATGAAATAAAACTTAATTTCTATTTTCTACACCTTATCACATGAGAAAAATTACATATTATATGTAAAGTATGCAGAGATTATTTAAGGGATACCACTTTGAATAGTATCTTATTAGGATCTGAGATCCAATTATATGTTCATGATATGTCTACAACATGCTTGAATATAGAGATGAATATCAGCATAGCATGTCTCTACCAAATTTATGGAAAATATAAGATAAATATTCAAACAATATAGGATATAATTATAGTATGATCAATGTAATTTAATGGTGTATTGGATCAACATCTAAAATTATTTGAGTTCACAAATGATAACAACTTCAAGTCTAGTTTTCAAAATTTTCCCTATAAATCTATGTATGAGAAGTGATATATAAATCCTTTTTATTGAGACGAATTTAGTGAATCCAATCTACTTGAACATTATTTTATAATAGATATTACATAGAAATCGATATACATCCAAAAAATATATAATTTTTTCATATGTTTCACTGATGTTAGCTCTTTAGTATGGGGACTCCTAATATGAAATGTGAGAAAATCTATAATATCTATTTCTCACCCATTTGAATGACTAACTTCCAAAATTAGAGGAGGGGGATCTATTAATTTTCCAATCTATGGTTCTATATAAATTAAACATATAAAATTGAAGAGTTTCATTATACTATTCTGGGAATACGACCATGTATTATAGGATGAACTAAATGACCATGTGAAATGATACATAATCCTATCCAAAATTCGGATGTCCTAAAATATTTATTATTGATAATTTTTTTTAACTATATATAGTAAAAAATATAATTTCTATATTAAGGTTAAACAATAAACTATAGTTATTATATCCTATTACATTTCTTTATAATATCTACATATGACTAGAAGACCATTATAAAATGGGTTCTTCACGTTAGCATCCTTTTTGGAACCAATATTTTATATCCATTGACTACTCTGAGAAGGAAATTTTCATTACCATGTCATCAATAATGGAAATATATTTTTTGGAATCTTTCTCCATAATTATGTAAGTATTCATAAATCTCATGTAAATTTCATTATTTAATTATTCATATCATTGTATTTTCTATACATAATCAACTATTTTTTCGTAGTGTGGATCATATCATTAGTTATACAAAAATTGTTGATTGGTTTTCATTATTTCTTAAAAAAACCCTCCTTATAATTGTATTATTTTATAATTATAAGATTTTGATTCTATCCCAAATTTAACCGAATTAATGACATTGTATAATATTTGGCGGCTTCTATGGAAGGCTCACCTGTGGGACTATTTTTGTGATGTGTGTCTCTACTCATGGATTTTGGATATAACTCAGAGAAGTATTATGATTCAGGGTACTAAAACCCTAAATCTATAAAGGCCTAAATCAATGGATGAGAGTGAGAATGAATTGGAGATGGTATTTTTATATAGAACAATTATATATTTTTCTTATGGAACTATGTATCATATAAGAGATGGAATCTAGATACACATAGTTATAATATGGGGATCATTGTGAAGATCAATCAATTTCATAGAGGATTTCATTATTAAAATATGATTTTAATGTGAGACTCTAGGATAAAATTTTATACATATATCAATTACATATAGAAGAAAATTTATATTTTTCTTCTACTATAGATTCATTAAATTAAAAATATGTTTCATTGGGGATGTTCTAAAAATCTATCTATTATTACAAAATTTCAAGATTCATATGGTGGGACACTCTATGTAGTTTATGTTTGTGCATAATGGACCAATTTTTACACTAATTTATGTCACTCAATAATGAAAAAATATCCCCATATATATTTGGATTAACATACATGTGTTCTATTTTTTCATATGATAATGGTCCTAATTGGCGTAAATTTATATTTATATGGTTAAATGGTGGTCGTTATGATATTTATATCCTTTTCCACCATGAGTATTTACTAAACTATATGGGAAGTGTCTTAACTATATGGAGCTAAACAATTAAATTGAAAAAACAATTTTTGATTTTAATATGAATATGTTTCATGTCATTTATTTTTTGAATTATAAATTTTACCATAAGTAATGTGTCTTTTATACCTAGTGACTTGTATTGTACTAACGTGGTAAACATGAAATGGATCCCCGAGACGGTCATCCACATAACCTCAGGCACACCTACTTCTGTGATTAAGATAACCGACTTGTACTGGGTTTCTAATATTAGTAATCAAGAGAATATATCCTCTTTATCAGAGTAATACAGTAATGGAAAATAAAAAAAAATAACCAAATGATGTAACCACAACAAAAAAATTATGAGTATAAGGATAATGCCAAAACTTGAAATACATAATCAAAATGAATATAGAAGATATTGCTTGATAATGTAGGATTTAACTATCAATATGAATAACACAAAAAAATATACAATGTGAACTCCATCAAGTGGGTATTGATGCCATTTCAGGTTCCGTCATCCATGCCCAATACTGTACATCACTATATAACAATACTGTTTCCTTAACCTCTCTGGAAATAGTGAAATCTAAACACGTACTGACCAGGAAGCCCATGTAGGGTGTGAGTAAAACTCAGTATGCCACTACCAACAGTGTCTTAAACAATATCCCTTCATCTAGTTTATTATATTTTATAAATAATAAATACTAATAATAAAGTTATTTATTAAATTAATTCAATTACTATTTATATAAATTCATAAATCCTTGGGATCCTAAGGAATCATGAAGAACAATACATTGTTTGTCCCATGAAGAATCCCAAACTATATCCAATGGGTGTCATATAACATAATTCTCGTGTTACCATTCATTATTTCATTTTATATCACATCGAATTAGAACTATATTATAACAGAAACTGATGGGAGTAATATGTCATTTCTAACATGATGAGGGTACTTTATCCTTTTTCCATATCCCACACTTCAACATTACCTGAGTATTTGGAGCCTCAGTCCCTATCAAACCTCACTATCTCAAATGGCTCTTTGGAGCCTCAATCCTTGTACCAAGATAGGTTACAACATATATGGGTACTGGGATCCCTAGACCCTACCCCACACAAATTTAACACATATGGGTAGTTGTAGGATTAGTACCAAACCCAATCACATTGAACAAATAATTTTTTTTCCAATTTGATGTCTATCTCAATATCACATTAATTAATAAATCAATTAATTAATATGATCCAAAAATTTCATATTCTCTTCAATTCATTCATTTTTTCAACAAATAATTAACAACATAAATTAAATTAATTAATTCAAAAATTAAAAAACACATCCATGACTATATAGACACAAAAATCAACATTAGTTAATTCAATGATTAATTAATCAATCCGCATTCCCAATGTACAAAAATTAATTAATGCCTTTTTATTCTCTTACATAATCACAATATCTCAATAATTAATTCCATAATTAATTATAAAAATTTAACAATCTCAGTATCACATAATTCATTCAATAATTAATTATCCACATTGATAATCTGAAAACATAATAAATAATTCTACAATAAATTATCTATATTCAATAATATCAATTATCTTCATTTTCACATTTGTATTAATTAATTAATTACATAAATTAATTAATCCTAAAAGGAAATAAATTTCCAAAAAATATAAAATTAATTCTATATTTACATACACAATTATTAAATTAATACTTTGTGAATTTAAGTATATATCACTGACCTTGATTTGTTAATGAGTGATCACCAAATTAAAATCCCCAATTACTATGGAGTAATACAGTAGAACGAGATCCAAATCTCAAAACTAAATCATGATTGAATAAATCAAGATCTCATAAATCTAGATTTATATAAAAAATTATACATATTTATTCAATAATAATAGATCTATATCAAAAAACCAATGATACTAACCCACCAAAAAATTTGAACTAATTTAGTAAAGGTTCACTGACTGAGGGAGGTGAAGATCTACCAACTGGGAATCATATCTACTAGAACGGAGGTTGAATAGAATTATAATACCATAGGTGTTCTTTATAATCGAGTTAAATCAATTATAAATATTCCTAGGGAAATTGGGGTTATAAGGATAGGCTTTGGGATTTTTTTATATTTTTTTGGAATTAAAATCTCATGTATAATGTTTGATTTATGGGGAATATGGTATCCCATAACCCTGTTCATCTTCTATTGGGGTAAAATATTTATGCTATTAGGGATCATTATTTTAATAACAGTCTTCCAACAATATAGAACCCCTCTTTCTATGTTTTCATTGTTTGCTAGGCCAGAGTGCATATTTTTGGGAAACTGTGCTCCACCCATGCACTTCCCTATTACATCCATTTATTTCATTATTTCACCAAAACACAACCAAAGGTAAAACCAAAATGAAAATTACTAAAAATAAATATAAAATGGTACATATAAATAAGGCCAAAACATCTCTACAAAGGACGTGGTTTTACAATCTCCCCACCTTATAACTGCTCATCCTCTATTTGTACTACCATGAATATCAAAAATTATAAAGTAAAAAATATTGTGCCACTATGCCCACATATTTACCTCTCTCTCCCATCATTCATACTAAACATGGTAATTTATGCACAAGTCATGAACTAGCATCCCAACATTTACCACCCACAATTATTACTACGTTACAACACATGTATCAGATTCTACTCAAAATACTCATCTATTTCAATTTCAACATCACCCCTTAATAAAATGAGAAGGGGTATTGTGATAATACCATATTTTTGATAAACAGAAAATAAAATGCCTTGAATTGTATCTCTATATATTACCCAATTAGTATTCCACCTACTAGATTCTCTCAACAACCTAAAACATTCCAACAAACTGGGGTGGTAACATTCCCTACCTCAGTATCCGAATGTGAAGAAATCTAGTTGGCACCTAAATGAATAATGTATCACCCTATGTAAACTATAGGTGTCTTAATCATCTATCAACATATTAATTATATCTACTTTTAAAAAATTCCATAAACTTTTGAATGCATTTTACATGCTCTGATGTCTTTGGACAAGCATTAGTCCCAAAAACTCCGACTCACCTTCATCCATACAATATAGAGGTTGATAACATGGTCTACTATAAAGATCGTATTATTGTACCATTTATTTAATTCCATAATAAAATTTGTTATAGTATAACTCCACAAAATCTATGTTCTTCTCCCAGGACCCACTGATATATAGAACACACGCCCATATAATATCCTCAATCCCCTATATAGTACGCTCTGACTGGCCATATATTTATGGGTTGAAATACAAACTCAATAAAACATGTGTACAATTACCATATATAATAACTTATTTAGATATTATTTAGAGTGCATGTCATTGTATGTGTAACGCCCCGACCCCAGTTACCCAGAGTCGGTGCATTATTACATAACATTGGCATGATCACAAGAAAGATCAAATCTCGAAAGACCGATTAGTTTAGTAGCCTTGGAAACACTAGATACATTAATAAAGTTTTAAATTACATCATAAAATGAAAACTACAACTATATAGTCTCCATAGTCTACACTCTTATCCCCTCATACTATCCCTACAGGTCACTCATAAATTACTTCTCCAAATCCTGGGAAAAATAAAACATAAAAAAGGGGTGAGCTCAAATGCCCAGTAAGGATAACAATATAGCATAAACTTTCATAAATAAGAATAAACATTTAAGGCAATGTATAAATGAAACAAAAGACTTTTAAACTTGAAATTCAACATAGTATATAAAAAATAAAATGAAATAATTCTATTTACTTATTCACATGGATATTCTACTAATCAAATAATTGAATGCAATATCAATAACCACTTTCATAATGATGGAATGCATAATGCCAGACTATCATAACCACATAGCCAAGGCCTCGTGCCAAGACTACAAATAAGATTTTGTCAAGGCCTTGTGACAAGACACTAGTTTGTCTCATGAGACCTACCGATGCATCGAGGAGCTATAGCGGGCTCCACCCATCACATATTAAGTCCAATGAATTCCTCATATGAATAGGTTGAAACATAACATAAACATTCGTATTAAAACTGGTATACGAAATGTTAATACTTTCTACATAAAACATGAATGATATATAAATAACACATCCACAGTAAAACACATTACAAAACCTTCAATACAATATGGATGTTTTGTATCATAATAAATAAACTTCAAATAAGCTTAAAATCCATCAAAGGATGTTGACATAGATGAAATCAAAACTATTTGAGAGAAATATCCCTTTTTTTGAAATCATTTAAAAGTCACATAATTTTAAAATAAAAAATTTACTTTGAATTTTTTTTATAAGCTTGTAAGGGAAGCTTCAAAGATTTTATAACGGCGGAAAATAACCGCACCCGCCGTATAAGTTTAAAAAACATTCTTACCTTAATTATGTCGAAAAGGTTAAAAAGCACCTTGTTTGGAAAACGACGAAAAGATTCCTTTATAAACCTAATATAAAAATTCAAACAAGGGTATAAATGAATTTAACCATTATTCTTGTAAATAGTAAAAAGGTTTTGAAATACATTTTTAAGAAACATGGATGTGGATTATAAAGAGATCCCAGTAGATTGTTACATATAAACAACCTCGAATAATGAAGAAATTGCAAAATAAACCCTTACCTTGTACTTTTCCTTGGTTGAGGGTAGGTTAAACTCTTGTATAATGGTGAAATAATTGTTATTAAATTATAAAATAATTATATACATTAATATGATTTCATATATGATCTTTTAACACTACTTTGTTAATAATATCTTAGAATTATCGTCGTTTCGGGTGTTAACTTACTCGTTTTGTTTTATATGTTTTGTTACATAAGCCGTTTTTGTTATGGATATGTTGTATCTTATTCATATACGGAATTATATAAAGTCATTAAACGTTATTTTTAATCATCAAATGAGAATTATACTTGAATGGATACGTTGGAGAATGAATCTCATCGCGTTCGTGGAGATGGTAGTCCGTACGTATGCACGAGCGACAATATCATTCTTTTGATATTATAAAAAATATATAATTGGATGTTATATCATATATACAGAATCATTATCATGTTATATTTATTATTTACATTAATTACACGTCATTATTATACCCATCCAAATAATAATTTATTGAATAACAATTACACCATGACGTGGAGACGGTAAGTCGTACGTACAAACGTATGGTGAAAAGTCATTCAAAGGATGGATAGAATACTGAATATGGTTGTACCATATTAATAATAATATTACAGTATATAGGAGATAATAGAATAATTTTTTGTATAATGCGAATAACAAAGAAAGAAGAAGTTGAAGAAGAATGAATTTGAAAAAGGGTGGTGAAAACATTACCTCATCTTCGGCTTCTTTCTTTTGATTTGATCAAAAGGGATCATTAGGTTGGATTTCTGATCAAACTAAGGCCTCTAGGTTGTAGTGAGGGAATATAAAAGAGTATTTGGGCAGGGTTTGGCCGAACCAAAAGGCTTTGAAGCTGTGAATTAATGAGAAGGGGGAGTGCCCTTTTATAAGAGGGGTGAGGGGCACCTTTGGAAAAGCTAGAAATATTATTTTATAATAAATTCATATTCGGTTTATAATGGATAAAAAGTGTATTATTTAAAGGTTAAGGTGGGGATGGGTTGAATACCACTCAACCAATAGAATTTAGATAGGTTTGGGTCATTATATTAACCATATCGTTTAGTTTAAACTCTTAGTTAATTAGTTTGACCCATACCATGTCACTTTGTATTTTTATATTATATAGTTAATAAACATACTATATACCTACAAGAGACCCCCCAAGTGGTCCATTAATGATACCCCTATCATGATATAAGTATCTTGGATGAACCGTAGATTTTTAGGAATTTAATATCAATTAATAATATAATATTTTTTTAAAAACTCTTTTATGTCAATTTTGAAACTATTTGTAAAATTGATTTTTGTGAAAATCATAACAGAATTATTACTTCGAACAAAGTTAATTAAATCATTCCTAACATTTCATATTAACCTATAAAATTAGTGTAATTCATAAAAAGTCTCAAATTATATTTATTTGGATATTTATAATATCAATTATTTTAATTTTTCAATATTATGGTAATTACTGCATCATCATTGTGTCATAAATATATTAAATTATTTCATGTATAAAAATTATAAATAAAATTTAATTATTTAGGAAATCTTTTTAGATTTCTAATTAATATTTATAATCGAATTTATCTTATGTATAACCCTATATTAAAAATGATTTAGTAAATAAACTTTGATTTTAACTCTTTTAACACTTCTTTGAATTAAATAATAATAAATGTCCTAATCTAATCCAAGTGAACCTAAATGATAATATTTTATTTATAAGGTTGTTTTTGGTCGTATTAAGCTTATCCAATAGAATTCGGACATTTTTTAGGGTAATATTAATATCATTTTTACCCTTAATTACCCTATTTACTTTTAACCGTGGTAAATAATAGTAAAAAGTTACTATTCACCAAAAATTATTTTCATCTAATTGAACCACATTTTCCTCCTTGATATTAACCATGTCTCTCGGATTTTCGAAATTCCACTCACAGAAGTGGTAAAATTATGTTTTATGAAAAATTCAGTTTTTTAACTACCACTTAGTGGTTTCACTATTCATCAAAAAATGAAGTTTTTCAGAAAAATACCAAATATTCACCCTAGGATAATTTCGATATTCCGAATCAAAAAATGAAGTCCATTTTGAAAAATAAAATTTATAAATTTCAAAAATTGGTTATTACTATTCATAACGGCTAGTTTGATTGGTTGTGGTGTGTTAGAACTCGATGTTGCGTACAACACACGCTATTGCATTATTCAAAGAGAAGCGTACCGTAGAAGCTTGGGGTGTTACATTCTCCCCTCTTTCAAATAATTTCGTCCTCGAAATTTCTAGATTATTACCACATGAAAAGACTCGGGTGGTTCTTCATCATAAGTTCCTCAGGTTCCCACGTTGCCTCTTCCATCTTATGGTTTCTCCATAGAACTTTTACTAGACGAGTCGTCCAGTTTCTCAGCACTTGTTCACTCGTATCAAGAATCCTGATGGGATCTTCGCAATAAGACAGATCGAGTTCCAGTTCTAATTCCTCATAGGTGAGTACATGCATTGGGTCAGGCATGTATTTCCTCAACAGAGATACGTGGAACACATCGTGAACTTTGGAGAGATTTGGCGGCATTTCCAAACGGTAAGCAAATCCCCAATTCGTTCTAAAATTTCGAAAGGTCCGATGTACCTGGGACTCAATTTACCTTTCTTACCAAAACGTATGACTCCCTTCCACGGAGATACCTTCAGGAAAACAAGATCACTGACTTGAAATTCCAAATCCTTCCTTCGATTATTGGCATAACTCTTCTGCCAACTTTGAGCTGCTTTGATATGGTTTTGGATTACCTTAATCTTTTCCATCGTTTCCTCCACCAGTTCTGGGTCTACATGATTTCTTTCACCAACGTCATCCCAACAGGTTGGTGTGCGACATCTCTTTTCGTATAACGCTTCATATAGTCCCATCTGAATACTCGAATAGAAGCTATTGTTATAGGAAAATTCTACTAGAGGTAAATATTGATCCTACATACCTTGAACGTCAAGTGAGAAGGATCTCAACATGTCTTCTAAGGTTTGAATAGTTCGTTCTGATTTTCCATCTGTTTGAGGGTGCTAGGCAGTGCTCAAATGAAGTTTAATATCCAAGGATTTTTGAAGACTTTTCTAGAATCTTGAAGTAAAATAGGGATCACGATCAGAAACAATCGATAGGGGTACTCCATGAAGTCTCACAACTTCACCAATATATAGTCTCTTTAGACGTTCCAGTGGTAGATCTTCTCTTATAGCAAGAAAATGTGCAGACTTGGTAAGATGATCAACAATAAACCATATTGCATTGTTCCTTCTAGGAGTCTTTGGTAGCCCCATGAAAAAGTCCATCGTAATATTGTCCCATTTCTACTCCGGTATGGGAAGAGGTTGCATGACTCCTCCAGGCTGTTGCCTTCCAGCTTTCACTTGTTAAAAAACCATACATCTTGACACAAAATCAGTAATCTCCCTCTTCATGTTGTCCCACCAAAAATGTTCCTTCTAATCTTTATACATTTTTGTGCCCCCAGGGTGTATAGAAAAATTGGAACTATGAGCATCATCCAGCAATTCCGTTTTTATATTAGGTATATCGGGAAAACAAAGTCTCTTCCCGAATTTCAAAATTCCTTCTTCATACACAAAGTCTCTCAATCTCCCATCATTTACAACTATAATATTCTTTTGAAATTCTTCATCATCGGTCTGAGAAATCTTAATCCTTTCTATTAAATATGGTTTGGCAACCATTTGAAAAAGAATTGATGTTTCACCTTCCCTGGTTATTCCCATGTCAATCTTCACTAGATCCATGAAAATTGGATCCCTTTCAATTATCATATTGTTCAAAACTCCATGATCTTTTCTGCTCAAAGCATCTGCCACCTTGTTTTCTTTCCCAAAGTGGTAGTGTATCATAAAATCATAATCCTTGTGTAATTCAAGCCATATCCTTTTCCTCATGTTGGTTTCTTCTTTTGAGAAAATATACTTCAAACTCTTGTGATCAGTATAAATCTCACATTTTTCAACATAGAGGTAGTGCCTCCATATCTTCAAAGCAAAGATCATAGCTGCTAACTTGAGATCATGAGTAGGATAGTTTTGGTCATGAATTTTCAACTGTCGTGATGCATAGGAAATAAACCTATCGTTCTGTATAAGGACACAGCCAACTCCTTTCTTCGATGTATCACTATAATAAACAAACCCATCATTCCCCGATGGTATAGTAAATATAAGAGCATTGAATAATCTTCTCTTCAGTTATTCAAAACATTCTTCACACTCTTTTGTCCAAACAAATTTAACTACTTTACGTGTGATCTTTGTTAATGGGTTAGCCAACCAGGAAAAATTCTAGACGAAACATCGATAAGAACCTGCTAAACCAATAAAACTATGTACCTCAGTTATACTCGCAGGTGCTGGACATTCTTGGATTGCCTTGGTCATAGAAGGATCAACATAGATTCCATCTTTAGAGACAATATGGCCAAGAAAAGAAATATCCTGAAGCCAGAATTCACACTTGCTAATCTTCCCATATAATTCATGTCTTTTCAGAGTCTTCAGGATAATGCGCAAGTGATTTTAATGATCTTCATAGCTTTTGGAGTATACCAATATATCAACAATAAATACCACCACAAATTCATCGAGATATTACTTGAAAACTCTATTCATCAGATCCATGAATACAGAGGATGCATTAGTAAAAAAAAGGCATTACTGTAAACTCGTAATGCCCATACCTAGTTTGAAATGCTGCCTTTGGAATGTCTTCCATCTTCACACACAACTGATGGTATCCAAATCGAAGGTCAATCTTTGAAATGTATTGAGCTCCATGAAGTTGGTCAAATAAATCATCAATGAGAGGTAGGGGAAACTTTTTCTTTTATTGTTATAGCATTGATCTCTCTATAGTCGATACATAACCTCATAGATCCATCTTTCTTTTTAACAAAAAGAACAGGGGATCCCCATGGAGAAACACTAGGGCGAATAAGTCCCTTATTAATCAATTCCTCTAGTTGTTTCTTTAGTTCAACTAATTATACAATGGCCATTCTATAAGGGGTCTTCGATATAGGCCTTGATCCAGGAATTAAATCAATGGAAAACTCAACTTTTCATTCTAAAGGATTTCCAGGTAAATCTTCCGGAATCACATCTACATATTCTTTCACAATAGGTACAACCTCTATTTGAACATTCCTTTCCTCACCCACTGTCATTTAATCCTCTTCCTCCACAATAATTGATTTTTTTGAGCTAATGGGGGTGGATCTAGATATGAATTAGGTGGTGATGATTCTGCTCTAAAGATATGGTGTTCCTTATCATCATCATCAAAAATCATAACCTCCTTCTTCTTAAAATAAATCTTCGCATCATGGTCCAAAATCCAATCCATACCAAGGATTATATCAAACTCAATCATAGGTATGATGATGAGATCAACGGATAAAGAACATTTATGTGCTCTAATGGGGACTGATTCACAAAACTTTGTTGCAATGATACTTCCCTTAGGAGTTTTAACTGAAAACTCCCTTGTTAAATCAAATTGGAAATATCTAATTTTCATAGAAAACTGGAAAGATATGAAATAATGCGATGATCCAAAATCAAATAATACATTTGCTAAACTTGAGGAAACCATTAAATTACCTGCCACCACATCTTTCGGAGCTTCTACCTCAGCAGTAGTGATAGCATAAGCTTGGCCTTGATCCCTTGGACTTTTCTGAGGTAAGTTCCCCTGACGCTTAGGAAATTCATTTGCATAATGTCCCATATCCCTACAATTATAGCATTGGACATCAGTAGCTTCCTTCTTCCCCTTTCAATCATGAGCTTGGTGGAATTTTTCACCACACTTGTAACAAACTCCCAATCCTTTTAAGCAAGTACCGGGGTGTTTCTTACCACATTTACTGCAGGTTGGATATCCAACTTTTCTCTTATTCCCCTTATTTCCATTCCCAGATTGATCAACAGATCTCTTCTTCTCTTGCTTTTCTTTAAAGACATAAGACTTAGAGAATTCCTTTTCTGTCTTGATAGCAGATGAGACAATGTCTTCGTATGACGAGAAGGATTGTGAGACTAATGCTCGATGGAGAAATGGTTTTAACCCATCAAAAAAATGATCAATCTTACTTCTTGGGTTACGCATATAATCTCCAGCACACCTTCCTAACCTTGTAAAGTTAGCCTCATACTTTGCGACATTCTCATCCTCCTTTTGTCTCACACTCAGAAATTGCCTTTCCAGATCTGCTCAATGGTCACGAGGAAAGTATTTTTCTAAAAATAGATCTTTGAACTCCCTCCATTCCATATTTGATACTTCATAACCTTCCTTCATGTTTTGAATTAATGACCACCATTGATCAGCATCTCCAGTGAGGCGGTAAACTTCCATGATAACTTTTTCCCTTTCACTATTTCACAAAGCCTGAAATATTTTCTATAGGGAACTTATCCATTTCTCAGCTACTAATGGATTTCTACTCCCATTGAATGTTGATGGTTTCTACCTCATGAAGTGATCTAACATGATCCTCTACGCTGTGGATCAGGGTGCTCTATATGGGTAAGGTTATTATTCATAACCTGTGTGAGTTGTCCCAGTAAGGTGATAATATGATCAGTACCAGTTACATCACCAGCTCCACTATAATTATCTTGAGCAGGAGAGAAATCCCTACATGGATTATGTGAATTGATATGGTTTCCATTTATTCCACTAGGCGCCATTTCTAAACAATGGCATAAACTAGATCAGTTTATGAATCAAAATACATAATTCCATACTTATAAAACACTTAACATAATTTGAAATATTTATGGATATAATCCATAATCATAAAATGGTTTTCTTTGAGGAATTATATACTCATAAACCCTTTATAATTATTTGTAAATAAAATGAGAGTTATCCTAAGCATATCCCCCGGGAGTGTCGTAACCAAGAGAGCAGAAAGGCCTGTTGTCGTGCAACAATTCCCATTTGAGTCTAGCTCAAAGCGGTGTTTTCGAGTTTTACCCTTCGGTACATCTGTGCCCAAGCCGCCTCTACATTATTGTATCCAGACATGGATGTACTGCTCGGAAAACTCATAAAACCTCTACAATACCAAAATTCTAGGAAGTACTTCTATACTAAACCTCAAAGTCCATCTTAAATCTATGTACTCTAATCAGAGTTTATCTAAATCTAGCTTCCAAGGTCTGTACTAAACATCCTCTGATACCAACTGTAACGCCCTAACCCCAGTTACCTAGTGTCGGTGCATTATTACATAACATTTCCATGATCCCAAGAGAGATCAAATCTCGAAATACCGATTAGTTTAGAAGCCTTGGAAACACTAGATACATGAATAAAGTTTTACATTACATCATAAAATGAAAACTAAAACAATATAGTCTCTATAGTTCACACTCTTATCCCCTCATAGTATCCCTGTAGGTCATTCATAAATTACTTCTTCACATTCTGGAAAAAATAAAACATATAAAAGGGGTGAGCTCAAATGCCCTGTAAGGATAACAATATAGAGGAAAATTTCATAAATAAGAATAAACATTTAAGGAAATGTATAACTAAAAAAAATCCTTTTAAAATTGAACTTCAACATAGTATGGAAAAAATAAAATGAAATAAACTTATTCACATGGACATTCTACTAATCGAATAATCTCATGCAATATCAATAACCACTTTCATAATGATGGAATGCATAATGCCAGACTATCATAACCACATAGCCAAGGCCTCATGCCAACACTACAAATACGATTTTGTCAAGGCCTTGTTCCAAGACACTATTTTGTCTCATGAGACCTACCGATGCATCTAGGAGCTATAGCGGGCTCCACCCGTCACATATTAAGTCCAATGCATTCCTCATTTGAACAGGTTTAAACATAACATAAACATTCGTATTAAAACTAGCATACGAAATGTCAATACTTTCTCCATAAACCATGAATGGTATAAAAATAACACATCCATAGTCAAAAAAATCACAAAACCTTCAATACAATATGAAAGTTTTGTATCATAATAAATCAACTTCAAATAAGCTTAAAATCCATCGAAGGATGTTGACATAGATGAAATCAAAACTATTTGAGAGAAATATCCCCTTCTTTTGAAATAATTTAAAAGTCACATAATTATAAAATAAAACATTTACTTTGAAAATTTTCTTATAATCTTTTAAGGGAATCTTAGAAGATTTTATAACGGCGGAAAATAGCCTCACCCACCGTATAAGTTAAAAAAAACATTCTTACCTTAATTCTGTTGAAAAGGTTAAAAAGCACCTTGTTTGGAAAACGACTGAAAGATTACTTTATAAAACTCTTATAAAAAGTCAAAAAAGGGTATAAATGACTTTAAAACATATTCTTGTAAATAGTAAAAAAAAATTGAAATACATTTTTAAGAAACATGGATGTGGATGATAAATAGATCCCAGTAGATTATTACGTATAAACAACCTCGGATAATGAAGAGATTGTGAAATAAACCCTTACCTTTACATTTCCTTGGTTGAGGGTTGGTTAAACTCCTATATAATGGTGAAATAATTGTTATTAAATTATACAATAATCATATAAATTAATATGATATCATATATGATCTTTTAACATTGCTTTGTTAATAATATCTTAGAATTATCGTCATTTCGGGTGTTAACTTACTCAATTTCATTTATATGTTTTGTTACATAAGCCTTTTTTGTTATGGATAGGTTGTATATTATTAATATACAGAATTATATCAAGTCCTTAAACATTATTTTTAATCAACAAATGAGAATTATACTTGAATGGATACGATGGAGAATGAATCTCATCGCGTTCGTGGAGACGGTAGTCCGTACGTACGCACGAGCGACAATATCATTCTTTTGATATTAAAATAATATATAATTGGATGTTATATCATATATAAATAATCATTATCATGTTATATTTATTATTTACATGAATTACACGTCATTATTATACCCATCCAAATAATAATTTATTGAATAACAATTACACCATGACGTTGAGACGGTAAGCCGTACGTACGCACGTATGGTGACATGTAATTAAAAGGATGGATAGAACTGAATATGGTTGTAACTTATTTATAATAATATTAAATTATATAGGAGATACTGGATTAATTACTTTATAATGTTAATAACAAAGAAAAAATAAGTTGAATAAGAATGAATTTGAAAAAGGGTGGTGAAAACATTACCTCTTCTTCGGGTTCTTCCTATTGATTTGATCAAAAGGGCTCCTTAGGTTGACTTTATGATCAAAATAAGGCCTCTAGGTTGTAGTGAGGGATGTTGAGAGAGTATTTTGGCAGGTTTTGGCCGAAGCAAAAGTCTTTGAATGTGTTAATTAATGAGAAGGGCGAGTGCCATTTTATAAGTGGGGTGAGGGGCACCTTTGGAAAAGCTAGAAATATTATTTTATAATAAATTCATATTCGGTTTTTAATGGCTCCAAAGTGGATTATTTAAATTTTAAGGTGGGGATGGATCTAAAACCACTCAACAAATAGAATTTAGACAGGTTTGGGTCATTATATTAAGCTTATATTTTAGTTTTAACTCTTAGTTAATTAGTTTGACACTTACCATGTAACTTTGTATTTTTATATTATATAGGTAATAAACTTACTATATACCTCCAATCGACCCCCAAGTGGTCCACTAATGATGAAACATTCATTATATAAGTCTATTTGTCAAACCTTAGATTTTTAGGAATTTAATATCAATTAATAATATAATATTTGTTTTAAAAACTCTTTTATGTCAATTTTGACACTATTTGTAAAATTGATTTTTGTGAAAATCATAACAGAATTATTACTTTGATAAAAGTTAATTAAAGCATTACTAACCTATAATATTAACATTTAAAATTAGTGTAATTCATAAAAAGTCTCAATTTATATTTATTTGGGTATTTATAATATCAATTATTTTAATTTTTTACTATTATTGTAATTACTGCATCATCATTGTGTTATAAATAAATTAAATTTTTTAATGTCTAAAAAATATAAATAAAATATCATTATGTATGAAATCTATTTATCATTCTAATGAATATTTATAATTGAATTTATCTTATGTATAACCGTATATTAAAAATGATTTAGTAAATAAACATTGATTTTAACTCTTTTAACTCTTTTTTGAATTAAATAATAATAAATGTCATAGCAAGGCAGGTGCGGAACTAGGCTAATCCTGGACCCCCAAAAATTTATTAATAAAAAGATTACACTGCAGACCAGGGAGGGGCAAGGTCAATCAAACCAAACCCAAAGACAATCCCCAAAAGAAAAGCAATGAAAGGAAAACGACACAAAAAAATCAAGCACCGCAGCAGCATGAGCACCTCCCATCCAACAACACCAAATCCATCAACAGCAAATACTTCAAAAAAACCGTACAATAATAGCAGCAGTTGAACCATTCCCCCAACACCACCTCACAGAATTCTGCATCACCGGCGATCACCACCGGACCTCGCCTCCATACCAAACACGAAACCCAGATGCCTCGCCTCCAAACCAGCAACGCCGCCAAACCAGATTTCTGTCAAGACTTCATCGAATTCAATGAGGCAAAAACCCTCAACACATCACAAAAACATCACCGACATACCACGATACTCCCGGCGAGAACAACCAAAGAGGGGAAACCATAAAAACACCAAATACAGCAAAACAGGCAACCAAACCACGTCAGAATCGATGGGATCTGGTCAAAACCATCACCAATCTCACCTCTTCCATAAGAAACACCAAAATATTACCACATACCTGAACGGATTCAATAGCACAACAAACACAAGACAAAAAGGCACGGAGAAAAACCCGTCGCCGCCTTCCGAACCACGCCCGAAGACCAGATCCCCCCAAAACCCGAGCAGCCAACACGAAATGCAACGAAAGCCCAAAATCTCAACCCGCACCCTGGACCATCATCACAGTCCCTAAAATACGGAGGAGGAAGCAACGATGGGAAGAGCCTAGGATGTTGACGAGCCCACACGACATGTGTCAGGGTAATATTAATATCATTTTTACCCTTAATTACCCTATTTACTTTTAACCATGGTAAATAAAAGAAAAAAGTTACTACTCACCAAAAATTATTTTCATCTCATTGAACCAAATTTTACTCCTTGATATTAACCATGTCTCTCGGATTTTCTAAACTCCACTCATAGAAGCAGTAAAATTATGTTTTATGAAAAATTTAGTTTTTCAACTACCATTTAGTGGTTTCACTATTCATAAAAAAATGAAGTTTTTCAGAAAAATACCAAAAAATCACACTAGGCTAATTTTGATATTCCGAATCCAAAAATGAAGTCCATTTTGAAAATTAAAATTTATAAATTTCAAAAAGTGGGTATTACTATTCATAACTTCTAGTTTTATTGGTTGTGGTGTGTTAGAACTCGATGTTGCGTACAACAGACGCTATTGCATTATTTAAAGAGAAGCGTACCGTAGAAGCTTGGGGTGTTACAGTATGAACCAATAGTTCATGGAAACTTGTGAAGATGGGCATCGACTCCACTAACTATGTCTCCCATATAGGTATGTAATATGATACCTTTGTCAAATGGTCTACAATCACCAAAATAACATTATTATTTCTAGGCATACATAGGAGGCCCACCAAAACATCCATAGACATCCCATCCAACATCTATTCCCTAATGGGTAATAGCTATAGAAAACAACCAAGTCATTGAGGCTTATACTTCACTGGAAAACATGTGTTGTATTCTATCCCAAACCCTTTTATTATCTTTTTTATGTCTATCCCCCAAAATATTAATTGTAGGTCATGATAAATTCTTTAACACCATGATGTACATCTCACTTCAAGGCATCAAATTACCACATCATGTCCTCTCACATTCTCGTTTTGACAATAATATGATTATTGACATAGATGATATCATCCTCATCTTACAACAAGTTTTACAGTTTCTACCCACCATCAGGGATTCCCTTTAATCACAAATATTTCGGATCCTCATACTAACTATCTATAATATGGTTCAAAATATTATAATCCACTGAATCTAAGATGATAGTAAACTTCTCATGACTTTATTAAACCACAACATGCATATCATCCAGAAAATCTATCATCTTTAACTCAAAAGTAGACTCCTAATCATTTTTAGTCTATATTTTCCGACTCAAAGCATCACACATAGTTTGTCTATTCCCATGTATATATTCCATGTCAAAATCAATAAACATTTCATTCTCAACAGAAAGTTGATGCCAAATACTCAAATATAAATGGTAAAATTTGAACATAACTCTCTTCTGATCTGTATACATAGAAGATTGTTCACCCAAAAGATAATGCTGCCGACACATCATCACATAAACCTCTACAAATAACTCTAGGTCAAGTGTTAGTTAATTTTGTTCTTGTGGTCTTAACTACTGAGACACATATGCAACAACATGATCTCATTAAAATTACAATGATCCATGAAATATTCTTGATGTGTCCCAATAAACCATATAATTCACACCTAGATCATGTAAGATCGAGATTGGTGTCAATTTCCTAAAATTCATTTGTTCATGTAAGGAATTATCACATGATTTGAACCATTAAATATTTATCCACATTATGGCCTCGAACAAAAGTGGCTTTTACAATTAACAATAGTACTTGATAAATCTCATAAAATAGCCATATGACCCTAGAAAATTATAGATATCAAAAACATTCATGGGTTTCTCCCAAGATTCAACAATCTGTACCTTCACTGAGTTGACTTCCTCACCTTCCTCCAAAATGACGTGACTCAGTAGGTGTATCATATCAATCCAAAACAAACACATAGATATATTGGTTGATATATGATGTTATCTACTTATAATAAATATGATTTCAAGATGTTGGGAATGTGCATAATTAGTTATAGAGTACACTAATATGTCATCCATGAACACTAGAACAAGCTGATCTAGGTATAGTTGTCAAATTATATTTATCAGGGACTCAAACACTGATTTTGAATTTTTCAATTAAAAAATTTTATTAATTACTCATATAGTCCATAGGGACATATGAAATCATTCCTCAGTATATCCCGAGGTTGCAATATAAGCTCATTATACCATGATCCCATTTCAATCATGGAAATGATACAATACCCACTAAATAGGTCCAAAATATCATCGATCATAGGAAGAGGATACCAATATTTCCCAATCATCCAGTTCAACATCTGGCAATCAACAAATAAGTGTAATATTTCTTCAATATTGTTGGAAAATCGAAGTAGTGAACCCCTTTTTTACATAATTTGATAGATATATCCCTTATATTTCAATCTATACTAATTCTACTACTCTTGAATATATATAGGATCCATTTTATATGGTGGAATAGCAATCAGCCCAACCACTGATATTAGCTCAATCATAAACTCAAAGCCTCTGTCACATGGTAGCCTGAAGATTTCTATATTAAAAACTTCTAGAAACCGGTCCACTATATGTTGTGATATATAATGGATTATACATTTATCATACAAAAATATACTAGAAATCAGGGATGTGAGCTCTCTTAGTTGTTGATTAAGTGGTCCTATTTGGCCTACTTTGATATCCCACCCTCTACAATGAATATACTTGTTACCCATAGGATATGTAAAATTCAATCTCCTGATGTAGAGTTCTATATGGGATTGGTATTATTCTAATTAATCCATAAATATAGATAGGTAAAACCTTATCATGCCTTGAATATAGGGATCCCACATAAAACTATACTCCCCAACCTTTATAGAACAACCTTTTCCCAAGAATAGGACTCTAGAATATACTCTCACAGTTGTGTCTATCATAAGCACCCCGATCACAAACCCCACTACTAGGCTAAAAAATAAATAGGTTTTTCATAGATAAAGAAGTTAGAGGCACCCATATTAAAAAATAGGATATCTTGCATAGAATCTACAATGACAGTACCTCTCTCTACCAATAATCCTACCGTGATCTTCACAAGTAAAGGTTGTATGTCATGTAAATGTCTTTTACCTCTTCTTTAAGATGCATTCAGAGTCCCCTATGATACATCACTATATTTATAGTTTATCTTTCCCCAAATATACATGTACACTATGTATAAATCCAATACCAATAGAACTCCAACTTCTAGATGGATTCGGTGAAGAAGATCCTTCTCCCGCACTACGGTTCTCTAAAGGTTTTAAATCACTACTAGTCTGTCATGGGTTCCTACAAATCCTTTGTAGATGTCCCATCTCTCCATAGTCTTCCCTCTCTATCAGTGGTCAGGGAAAAAGTTTACAAATGTGGTTTGACCTATTACACTGGTGGAAAATCCCTCATATAAGATCTCGTGTGATTGATCCCTCTATCTAGACAATATACATTCAAAATCTCTAAAAAAAATTCATGGGATGATCTTTCTGTTTCTCAGTACACATACCTTTAAATAATCCTATAGAAATCACATGTCCAGCGTTGGAATACTCCTTCAGGTTTCTCTCATCTATGAGAGGTACATTCACTACCTCAAAAATCATCATTTACCATAAGTGGATAACATGGGACATTATCTCACATTTAATTCCATCATAAAACACATCTTTATAGATTTCTCATCACCTAAACAATCTATTGAGGCCATGACATTTTTTAATGAGTCTAGAATAGTCTATTAAAAAAAATACTACCTTGAGTCGGTATCATGAACCCAACTTCTCTCTCTAATCCCATCATATACAATCAACACGACTAGTCTATTCATGGATGACCCACTAGAAATTCGTTGTTCCTCATAGAATTTATGCAACTAACCTGACCATATTATTATCCTTATTGATGAAATGACCAAGGATATTATAATAGACTCAATCCATAACTTATCTCCCCCAAGACTATCCACTCCTATAAAAATTGTAAAATGTAGGAACAAAAACTCTCTTGTTAGATCAGACTTACTCTTGATAACCCACCCTGGGTCCCTTTCTATATGTTGCATGACGTTACAAAAGTTCTCTTAGAACTACTCTCTGATTTCTTCACCCGACTATATTGATTCCTTGGGTTCCATAATGATAGATAATCCATTTTAATATCCCCTTATTTTACTGTAAGTAATCATCCTCATGTAGGAATATATCTATAATTTCCATCATTAATCTTGAGGAATAGTTCAGGAAATTATGAAATTAATGAGAAACACAATACAACACACTATTCATTTCCCCATACCCCACCACATAGTATAAAATTATGTGCTATCACTACAATTATCCACCATACACCAAGGTATTGGTTAAGAATGGAAAACACATTCTCATTATTCATTATTTTCATTTACTCACACATTTATTCTCATATTTTATTATTTTACATGATATCTTAATTTCATGTTAGGTTCCATTTTTTGATTAATTTTACAACAAAGAAAAAATAGTTCATGAATAATAACATCCTCAAAGCTAGTTTTCCTATGACCAAATAAAATGATTCATCTCAAAAAATAATCCTATGTGACTAGAATTATTATTCCACAGTAAATCTTATGATATATTGGGATATTAGTCAAATCATAGAAAATATCAACATCAAAAATCAAAGAACAGAACATGTCTGACACCTAGGTGAAATAATATTCAACTATAAAAGAAAACAATTATAAAAACATTCCCATCCTGGGTACATATGTCTTCCCCTATACATGGGATATATAATTCTATTCACAAACTCATATTGATGTACTAAAAAATCATAGATTTCTATATACTATTACTAACCATTAAGACAACAGAAAATGTAATAGAAATTAGGCTATGATACCACTTGGTAATGTCCTCACCCAAGTACCAAATACTAGTTCCATGAGACGGTCAACCACATGACCTTAGTTGGAACACCCTATATTCCAAAGGAATCCTACTAATAGTTAGGGTATTATATCAATCATTGGGAGACTATACCTTATTTATCAGGGAAATACACTAATGGATTATAAATAAAGAACAACCAAATGATGTAATCATAACATGAATTTACTAGAATGAAAAGATAAAAAAACATCGGAATATAACATAAAAACTAATACAGTAGACATACCATGCTAATGTACATGCCAAGTGTCAATATAAAAAAATATGTAAATAAATAAATTTTCAACTACTCTAATTGGGTCCCTACACCACGTCTGGTTCTCCAATCCATGCTTCATCCCGATCATCCATCTAACACATGATCTTTTCCATTAAGCTATCATACTACTGTGAAATATATTACGGTACTGATTAGGAGTCCCAAGTAGGGTTTCAGTACAACTTTGTAGTCCACCACCAATGGCGTGTAATGAAATATCCAATCAATCCATGAATGCAATTACATAATGAATAAATACTAGCAATAAAGTACATAGTTTAATGTTATTCAAATACTCTTTATTTAACCACATAAATCCTTAGGTTACTGAGGAAACCCAAACATTAATAACTGCTTCATCCCAGAATGTGGACTGAACTATCTTTAAGGGATTTCGTATAATTGAATTCACATGTTACCATTCTGTAAATAAATTCATATGATGAAAAATCAGAATCACAGTCCAATGCCAACTCATGGGTATAAGACGATGTTTATAACAAACTATGTTTATTTGGAACCATTTTCATTTTCCAACACTTCAATAACTCATGGGTATTTGGGGCACAAGTTCATGTCCCACACTCAGTATATCCTGTGTATATTTTGATCCTCAGTCCTTATCCCACACATGTTTATCACACAGATGGATTTTTTGAGCCTCAATCCATCTCTAAAACACATTTAACACATATGGGTATTCAGATCCTCATACAATGTCCCACACACAATTAACAGATAGATAATAGTATGAAAATTTCACATGGGTCAAAATATCAATTAGTAAATTAATTAAATACTTTATAAAATCCAATAATTGAATATTCACATAAATTCTACTTTTATTTCATCAATTAATTGTCCACTTCAATTAAATTAATTAATTTTTTGATAAATTAATCAATCATTGTTCCCAATATGCCATAATAAGTTTAAAAATTAATTATTTAATTATTTAATAAAAATATCTCAACATTTAATTAAATAATTAATTACCTCAATTCAACTGTCTCAATATCACATAATTAATTCAGAAAATAATTATTCAAATAAATAATCTCAATTCCTCATAATTAAATTGATAATTAATTATCTAAATTATAGAATATCAATTATCTATATTTTCACATCTCACTTGATTAATTATTTCTCTAAATATATTAATCTTAATTTTATATAAATTTCAAACATCCAATATAAATTTTTAATTTACATACACATAAGTTCAATCTATTTTCTGGGATTTACATTATAAACCACCTACCATGATTCATTGATGTGCAATCACACACATAAAATACACCATTTCAGCGGAGTAGCGATGTAGAAAAAGATCCAGATACAAAATGTAAATCATGATTGAAAAATATTGATATCTTAAATACCTTTAAATATCCAAAATTAATAAATCAATATTAAATAAATATAGTTATATATACAAAAAATAGAGGGTGGAAACCCACCAAATGAATATGAGATGAACTAGAACCAATTAAGATTATATTCACGTTTCGAGAGAGGTGCATATCTTCCAATCTATCCACAAATTTCCATAATCTGAGGTCACACAACTAAGGTATTCCTAATAGATGAGATTAAATCTACATAAATCAATTATTGGTCAAGATAGGGTGTTCGGTGGTATAATACTAGGTTACATGCATATTGTTTAGTAATTTTAAAGGGATTAAAATCTTATATGCACAGTTTCTTATCGGGGATCATGATTTCCATAAAATTGTGCATAAGAGTTTTCCTCCTATTCAGGGGTCCAAAAAGTCGCCATTTAGGGCACAAATCCAAAAAAAACATGCCCATACCGTGAAAAATAAATTTTCCTAAGGTTGCATGGTTTGCTGGGCTAGGGCACGTATTTTGGAAAAAAATGTAATATCTGTCTAATGCCATCTTTCTACTATTTTTCTCACATTTTCACCCCCACATACCCAATGGTAAAACAAATATGAAAATTATTCTACACATGGAAAAAGGGTACCGATAAACAGTCAAAAGACATATCTAGAAAATTTAGTGTTTTACATGAGTTGTTACTTGACATTTTCTATTGTGGTCAGAACCGGTTTTCAACCTAGCGTGCACTATGACTCTTTCCATATATTGTTTCAGGTAAATTATTTCATAGTATTTAGAGATAAATGTTAATTTAATCTTATATTTTCTATATATTACTGTATTTTACATACATATATAGTTGCCTAAATTAATGGGAGAAAGAAAATATCAATAGAAAAGAAAAACCAGTGTAGAAATAATATAATTATATCATCGACTACCATGAAAAAGGTTTATTTTATTTTATGATCTTGATGTTTAGGATAAGTGATATATAATATAAAATCAATATTCTATGATAATTACATATATTTTAGAATCATGCGATGAAGAAAAAACCCCATATAGGTTAATTTTTTTCCCAGATTAGGGTACTCCCAAATATGGTTATTATTGTGCAAGGGGTATGTTCTACGAAGACATAGGTTTATAATAAATTAATATCACATTTTTTAGAATAATATTTTATACATTTCATAAATAAATATTTATGGATCCTAATGGTTTTGTGTATTTTTATTCAATATGAACAATTTAATTATTTAATGAATGATCATTATAATCTCCCATAAGGATTTTCCCATTTATATACTTCAAAAAAATACCCTACATAAAAGCTTTATTTAGGAATAAGGGAATAGAAACATAAAAAATTGAGAGCATAGATTATTAGTATATAATATAATGGGAGATATAATTCTTTGATCATATGAAAGAAAAATATAAAACTAAAGAAATGAGATATTAAAAATAACTTATAATGATCATACCTAATATTTAAAAGATAAAAATACTGAGTGATGAAACAAATCATTATTATTCCAAAATACATGATTCATAATTGTGTGAAATAAATATAATTGAAGAACTATAATATCACATCAAAAAAACACCGCATTTACATATGTATATTTACCATTTAAATTTTCAATGTTTACTACCAATAACAAAAAAATTGTATCATGCCTCATCAAATTCATTCCATTATAGATTGATTCCTTTACCTTGTTTCTTATTATAGATAAATTTCATCATGTTTTTTCAAATTTAGTATTAGTATTGTCTACTTGTTTCCCCTTTTTATTTCATGAGTTATAAATATTTACCCAATGAATTGGAAGAAAATATACATTGAACCTATACTTGGATATAATGTGACCACCATCAATGTTGTATCATAAGAACTACTAATAGTTATAACAAAACCATGAGATATGTTCATAATTTAAAAACCATAATTTATTTAAAATCATAAAATCTTGTGACATAAGATCATAAAACATTCTAAATTTCATAACTTATGGAATAAATATATATATATATTAAACATTCCTCCATAACATAACACATAGAGAGGAAATATGTGTCATAATAATCTCACCAAATCATCATATAATTAAACATTAAAAAGGATGAAATTTCATAAACATGTTTTAAAATATTAATTATAGCATTTTTTGGAAGAAAATATAAATTCCACTTTGTATATAACTTATTTTAATCTAATATTTCCAAAAACAAGTTCAAATATTTCTTATCTGAAAATAACTCAGCTTACATATAATGATATCATTAAATCATTAGTTTTGTATGATGGTGGAGAATTAAGTTCATGTTGATTTTGATTATATGTGGGGTTGAGAGCCTCTCTCTATGTCATCAGCACTTAGGGTATCATTATACGGTTTCTACGATGATTTATTTATATGATTACTTCAATAATGAGGATGTGTTCATCAGAACATTGAAGATGGTAGTTGCAGGCTCTGGTTCGAAGTCAATTCTAGATGATTCAGGTGTGCTTCCTCAAATAAAAGTGTTACTGGTTAGGGGATCTGATTTCTTCTTTCCTTATTATTGAAGTGCCTCTAATAACTGAATCTCACAAAATGGTGCATGAGCAGTAGTCAAAGAGAAAACATGATTTCTCCAAGAGCGTATTGTCACATGTAAACATTCTATGATTACTCATCTATGCTCGAAGATGAATGTCTCATGGAGGATTTAGGATCTTTTTAAATTCCTTCTGGTGATTTGGGATTTTAGTGAATGGAAATTGGTATTAATTGGTATGAATCTTTATCATTTTTTGACTGATTTGAAAATGAGGTACTGGAGTCGTGGGTTACTCAATATTTAGTCAGGGATCTTCATGTATCAGAATTGGGATCCCTAGATTGATATGCTTCTGGACAAGAAAATCATAGCACAACCCTATATTCGCATCAAAGGATGGAACTGGGTATTCAGGCATCCATGTGTAATATGAGATGTTGCATTAATAGTGGGTACCCAAATTAAGCTTCATAAATAAACTGGGATAGTTTGTTATGTTCATTTTTCTCGCATTCTCGTTGAATTTTATATGTCATTTCTGCTGGCTGAGATAGTGTCGTTGAATGCTGGTGATTTCAAATTTGAACATGATAATGAATTCGAGAATTTTCCTAATTTATGTTTAAATTTCTCAATAATTGGACATCTTCATGTTAACTATAATAAGGGTTCATGATGTTCCAACTATAAATGTTATGGGCACTTTACTAAACATTGTAAGTTCAAATTGTCTCCCAGTACATCAATGCTAGTGAGGAGTGGTACCCCAGATGTTGGAAAGGTTAATTTGCCTACCTGTGAGGGTGTTTTTGTTCTAGGTATAATCATAAGAGATGATTTTGAGAAAGGTACGATGATTGGGAGTCCATTTATTTCATTGATATTGTGGCTTGTATGACCAAAGGAATACCCCTTAATGGTAATATATGTGGTGTCACACTACCTAACCCTTTGGGTGGTGGTGCAATTCCAATTTACACATCTAAACACGAGGAACCTTCTAAATGGGATTATGTATCTGACAGTGATAGTGACATGGATGATGTTGTTATTTTGGAAGAATAGTTTATCTCTATGGGTTAATTATGTGGCAGTTCCATGCCGGTTTGTTCGAGTGGGTGTGGTCCTAATTGCATGGATTATTTAGATATTTTGGTTTCCAAAAATTGTGTTCAACTTATACTCATGATTCTGTGTGCACAACAGGAAATCCTGGGGATTATCCTGCTGATGCATGCATATTAGATACTTCCACCACAACTATGGCTTTATCTGGAAAAGGATAATCCTGGGCATGTTGTTGCCCATGCGGCAACAACATTGGAGGAATCTACTGTAAGGGACTCAGGTATGTCTCCTTCAACAGTTCGGGGCCCTTCTACCCTGATTAATGATGATTCTATGTTGCATTTGCTCATCAAGTGACATTGGGTGTTCCCATTCCCAAAGAAGCGGTGTCTCCAACCACTACTGTTGTGAAATTGGATTTCATTATGATGCTTGAATCAATCAACTCTCTATATATTGGCTATTTGTACATGGAGAGTCATGAAATTAATAACTCTCAATTGAAAAATCCCATTGATGCCTCTTATATTGTGTTCATTGCACATGATGGCACTGACCATGCTAAACAACTTCATGGCGAGGTTCATTTGGATGATGGAGCTCAAGGCATGTCCAATAAGTAGCATGAAGTCACTCATGATGGATCGAGGGAAATCATATTGATGTTCAGCATGATGACGATGATTTGGATGATGGACCCTTGGCCATAGATGATCTTGGTGGGCATGTAAGATTTAAAAGAAATGGTGAAGAGGGAGACACCCAAGGGGCGTGGTGGTTACCGTGGAAGGGGTGTGAAGAATAGAGGTAGAGGTTTGTTTGGTTGTTTTGGTGATTTTTCCACTTGTAAACTGAATGTCTTTATTAGCTTAAATGTTTTCCTTTATTTTAATAATATTTATGGATAATGGACTCACCTCCACGATTCAATCTGTTGGTAGTAAGTTTATGTATTATACGATACAAGAATGACACCATTAATATTTTTATAAAAAAACACAATCTCTTTGTTATGAAAATGATATGCTGATTCATTTAATTCCATATTGTAAAAAATTATAAAATGGGGAAAAAATTATATAACCATTATATAATTTCATAAAAAATATTTTTTAAAATAATTCATGTGGATGAAAAATGGTTTTAGGCCTAAGTGATAAATAATGATGATTTTCATAACAAAATTATTTTGTTGTCATTAATATGTTAAGATAGGAAAAATAAAGGAATTTGTTTTATTATAAATTAATATTAATAGGAGAATAAAAAAATGAGTTTATTTAGAGTTTTTTATATTATATCATCATTGGATTCATATTGTAAACAACATGTTAAACATTGGTATTCTAACATTAAACCATTACCACATAGATATATTTTTAATTGGAATCCTCATTGAAGTGATAAAAATAAATCAATATTTATATGCCATAAATGTACGGATAATTTTTATAAAATTCATTCATAAGAAGTATATACACCACACCAATAAAAAAAGTGGTGTATAAGGAATTTGTACCATAGAAATAATAGTGACACAAAAATCCCTTATTACTTGGGAAACATATGATTCTTATACACATTAAATAATAAAATAAACTAATAAGTTAAATATCATTAAATTAGATATATTATTGATATAACATGTAAATTTTTATGTATACACAATAGTGAACAAATGTTAGTTGAATAAGACATATGTCTCGCTTAAATAAAAGAGGGAAGAGAAATATCTTACCTTAACTCTCGACATCCATCATAAACATTGAATCATTTTGTATTAGAAATTGAGAATTCTCATTTATATATTTTAATGTTCAATAATTATATATATAATACCATATATAATTTACTAATTTCCATTCATTACCCATTTATTAACAATTCCTTTTTAAAATCACATTTCGGGTAATAACTGCATTGTTTTTCATGTATGTTTTGATTTTTTATATCTGTTACATTTACATTTATCATTGATAAATAATATATAAAATTTTAATTATGGTATAAATATAATATGTTTTCATTACATACTAATATATAGTAATCCATATAATATATATATATATATATATATAAAATGAATTATTCTATTCGTATTGGCATTAAGTCATATGTACACATAAACGATATGTCAATATTCATGATGGAATGATTGAAATGATGTTAAATACTATTTCAATATTCAAAAGTCATCATTATTATATAAATATATATGAAAATAATTGATTAAATTTTTCCTTATTACCTTCCATGTAAATATGATGTGAAAAATTAATCGCATCTCTTCTCAAGGTGGTAGAATTCCTTACGCATTAGTAACATTATAATATTACAAATGAAAGAAATATAGTAAGTTATATGATATAATAAAATAATAGAAGTAAAATTCATTCATAAAAATAATAAAAATGTTGTAAATCTGTCATTATATCTATACATGGGAGGTGGTGAATAAAAATTAAATACACCTATTCATAAGGTAGTAGTCCACCACACAAAGAATTGATTCCTTTGTCTTACATTTTATGGTATCATAGATAGATATAGGTTATTCCAATATAATACTAACATATAATTGTATGTTATATTATAAAGTTATTATGTCATCATATTTTCATAACGGTTTAGAAGAAATAAAAACACATGTTTAAATATTATTCATCTTCTTTAATACACCAAGTTATGTTTATACTTAACGACTTATTAGGATGGATTCAAGATATAGAAATGGCCTATAGTATGTTTAGTGGTATTTAATAAAAGGATTTCATTAATTAATTTTTGAAATAATATATTATAGCAGTGTAAAACTAAATGGATTTATGTGGCCTTTTCTATGTTAGGGAGTGAAAAGACGTGGAATGATTGAAAAGAATAAATTATACCCATGCTCTTAAGAAGAAAAAATAATGTCAAATTGATAATAATCATACTATAATTGATATATAGTCAAAATATTTCCATCAAATTTTATTTTTAAATGATTATATTTATGTTTACCCCAAATTTTGTCTAGTATAACCCATGGTAAACAAGTTTTAACCACAAAAATTATAAATAATTTATAATTCTTTACTATTAATATGGATCAAAAATATTTACTCATTATTTTATATTATTAATTTTTATTATTCAAAAAATGGAAAAAATATTTATAAATTACATTTTTATATGTCAAATACATTATAGAAAATTTGACCTGTTGACATATTGAAAAAGAGGGTTTCCAAAGGGAAATGTTTTATAAATATAGAATGTTTTAACCTGAATGTTTTATATGTAATTGAATATAATTTCATAATTTGGATTAATAGATATATTATTGAAATAATTTTCATTTTAAAACAATCTTTGAATAATTTTTCTCTTTTAATTTTTTTAACTATAATGCATTTAATAATATAAATATGTAGTTTTCATTATTCACTAAAAAATTCACATTTTTTAAAAAATTCAAAACAATTACCCTTAGTTAATTTTAAAAATATTATTTCAAATTTGAAATTAGTTGTTTAAAATTATATTTAATTTTCAATAATTATTTTTATTATTTGTACACTACAAAACAATAAAAATAATTTTCTATTTAATATGTATTTTAAAATAATTTAAAGATGTTACTGTGAATTGAGAATTATAAATTTTTATATTTTAATTATTTAAAAACATTATAATTATTTTCATAAACATTATTATTCCAATTTATATTAAAAAATTTAATAGCTTGGTTACAATGATAATGTTTTAATATTATTTCTAATAGTATATTATAGTTCATTAAAACCATCTTTTTCATATAAACCAATCTATTAATGAAGATGAATTTATTTGAATGAAAAATATTTTATAAAATATTTGGGTTTTACATTCTACAGATGATAAAATTTATTTTACCCTCAAAGTTTAATATATTTTTTAAAACAACTTAGGATTTTTTCCTCGTTACATCCCTAGGTTCCTACATAGCTTTATCAATGTAGTGGTTTTACCTCAAAACATTGAACAAGTGAGATGCCTTGTTTTTTATATCAGCCTATATAAGATGATGAATCCTCTTAGAGAGTACCTAAAATAAAAGATAATGATCCAGTGATATAACTTAAATTTTTAGTACATGTGATGGATCATGTATGTAAATTCTCAATAAGGATACATGGTCACATCATAAACCTGAGAGATGCTCGGTTATAGATCCATGTCAAAATATATTCCCTTCATATGATCATGGATTTTAAAGGGACCGATATCCAAAAGTATTTGATTTTTTTTATTTTTAAATCCTATAAACACATCCTATAGAGAAATATACTGAGGTTACTTCTCACTATCATAGAATACCATACCATATCAATGATTATTAGAAAAACATGTTTTCGACGTTATTACACCTTTATAAGTTGATTAATGTATGTAACCTTGTCTTCCATTTATTAAGATAGATGAGGTTACAATTTAATTATCTTTCAGAATTCATTCCATTACATTTTAGATCAACACATCAATCCATTTAGGGCATTATATGGTGAAATCTAAATTCTGAATTGAAATCTATTTTTATCGAAAATTTATTAAAGGATGGTATTCATCCAAACAACATTTAAATTCCGTTGAATAATATTTAATAAAATCTTCAAGGGTTGTAATTGTTCTCTCAAACTGACTATTAGTGTAATGATGAAACACAGTTCTAAAAAATAACTTCATATCTGCAGCATGTTGAAGTCTACCCTATAATTTCGAGATAAACATCAGATTCCAGATTGATACAATAGAATGTGGTAGCCCATTTAATCTAACCACATCCTTAATGTTTATCCAAAAATATTATATATGGAGAATTCTTCAACGATATATATATAGAGTGTGATTATTCTTAATGGCCATCTACTATATAAAATATCACATTGTCCCCTTCAAATGATTTTAGGAATCTGATGATAAAATCCATTTCATTGTTTTCCTATGATTATTCTATTACGAGAAATGGATGCAACAACCCCTTGTACTTTTGTCACTGAGACTTAACTTACAAACACATCATTCCCCGAGATACAAATTATGTGATATATCCTTTCATTCCATCAATATGAAATACACATTCAAATCGATATAAAAATATATATTTCCAAGATTTATATACAATGATGAACTACAAGTCTCTTATGAAAGCTCATTATTCAAATATTATATAAATGAATAGAAGAAAGACTCATAAACCTAATCATTATATCATACTAAAGATGAAACCAGAAAAAAAAAATTCCAACTTATTTTATAGCTCAACATTATCCATTGTGCCTCTTTAATAACATCGTGGAAATGTGGTTGAGAACTTATTTGCAAAAGATAATATTACATACCTTATTTTATGATTTCCATATTAATCCACATCACATATACAAATATTGGAGATTTTTTTATCCTTATCATGGTTATGGTAGCATTAAAATTAATTATCATACCATAATCTTCATTTTGGATTCATTAGGGTGGTATTATTTTGAGTATTAATTGGGGTTAATCATCTTAAACCATCTTAACTAGTGCAGTTTCAACTAATTATATGTTAAAATATAATTTAATGATTTATAATTAGAATATATACTACCGATTCCTCTATAAAGATAATTATTCTATATATCTATTTCAAAAAATTAAAAAGAAAACTCAAATTAAATAATTGGTTAATTTTTATCATGAGAAAACTATTTTCTTGAGGGATAATCTATCACCAATCCATTTGGAAGGAGTACAAATCTCCTTATCCTCATTAATGTATAGATATATATTTCAATCCATTATCTAATATAGGGCCATGTAATCCCATAATCAATGGAAAACATTCTGTTTAGATTAATTATATATTCATCACATTCATATGAGTATGGAACATGTCACCCTTTTGGGTTTACGTGGGGAGTGGATAATATAGTATAAAAAATTTAACCCAAAACTATCAATAATATGAAGGTAAATAATGGAAACTATGTATCTTAGTCACAACCATTGGTCTGAGACAATTTGTAAAATCTATTTTATTTGATGGATCCACTAATATACCCTCTCATTAGATTATATGACCTAGAAATGAATCTTTTTTTATCCATAACTCAAAAAATTTAAAATTTTCATACATTTTCTCTTTTCATAAAGACATTAGTCGAATTCCAATGTGATTTTAAGGATTCCCATTGAACATTAGATAAATAAGGATATATTCTATAATTACTACTAAAATATTATTAAGGTAACCTTTATATAATATATTAATTAAATCCTTAATGATAGTGGGGAAATCTGTACGACCGAATGGAATATATATATAAATACCATGACCATAAATTTTACATAATTTTTCTTATGTATATGCTCCTTATTCAATCAAAATTAATGATATTTTTAATTAATTTTTATAATATAAATATATTGTTCTTCATGAAATTGATCAAACAAGTCATCAATAAATGGTAGATGATACTATTTATTCATCGTGGTATTTTTCAAAACCCAATAATCACTTCAAAAATATAATAAATCAATAATTATTCATTAAATAAATGAATATCTAAACGTCATTATGATAAATTAGGTTTTATAATTCATTCATCATGATTATATCATAGTTTCTAATTCAATTCTTGAATATGAATTATATATATTCTATACCGAGTCTTCTAACTGTGGGTTATATTAGGTATGAGTTCTATTGAGAGAACACCAACATGATTTGGTGGAAGATTAAGAAACTCTTCAAAAAATAAATCAAAGAACTCTCAAAAAATAGGCATCACAACAATTTCAAGTTTCTCCCTATAAATAAAAGATAAATATGCATCATGGATACAAAATGAGACTCTAATTATAAAAAGAATTCCCATTATATGTTTTTACCCATACAGACAATGTTTAATGTGTATGGGTTTTAATACCCCAATAATTTGTGATTATTTTTCTAAAGAATTTAATATTTTCCATAATTTTCATTTCATGAAACACTGAGAATAGTTTCAAATATACCCAACACCGATTTTATATTTTATTACAAGGAACAAAAACCTTCATTGATAATATGCTCGATATGAAACAAAACTATTCGAAAAAATATAAAATAATAATAAAATAATATATCCATTAAGTTGGATAGTATGAATAATATTAACTTCTTTATGAAATATACATATAAATGACACACTCCATATTAATTTACTAAAAAAATATTGTTAAATAATATGTCAATGTTTTATTAATGTTTATATATTCATAAAAATGATGTCTTCAAAAAAATTTATTTTCATTATAAGAAAAAATAATTATTATTTTATATTGATTTTAGAAACATTTATCTCATAAAATAAACATCATATGTTAAATAATCAAATCAATAATAAAACATGGTAATTTTTTTTTATTTTTTAGAAAATATTAAATTTTTATGAATTTAGAATATAAAATATATGAAAAAAATAATTTATATTAAATAAATTAAGTAATTTAAATTCATAAATAGGTTGTAAGTTAATATAATAATTATTTATAACTCGTTAATCTACTAAAATGGTTTTTCGAAAACTATATATTGGTGATAGGTATATATATTTTTTGGGTTTGCAAAGGGATTTATTTTTAAAAACACTTTTAATGTTCATATTGTATCTATATTTTAATTTTTAAATATAAATAATAATAAGAAAATTTTGAAAATAAAATTTTTATATTATATAATTCTTTTATTCTATATTCATATAATGATTATTATGAGAAGGATAATTAATATATTATAATTTTTTAAAGGAAAAAATATACACTTCTTGAAAAAAATATTTTTCTTGCATCTACAGGTTCTAATTAAAATATAATTTTTTTTATCATTTAGAAAATTTAGATAGAAAAATAATTTCAATCTATTACTTAATAATTTTAAAATCATATTATTTTATAGTTTTGGGATTTTTTTATAATTTACATTGCTGTTGAATAATGAAATATACTAAATTTTAATTGATAACTGCACTTTTGTTTATATTATTTATAGTATTAAATTATATAATAAATTGGTCGTAAAGTAATAGGAGTTAAATTATAAATAAATTAATACAATTTATATTATTTTAATATGTATCATAATTTTATTGGTTATAAAAACATTGTAATGTGGTTAAACATTTTCACATTAAAAACATGGTTTATAATCACGTATATAGGTTCAATTTTAAATTAAAATATTCCACTTCTCTAAATGGTATTTGAAAAAATGGATTCCATATTTTGAAAAAGTATAATATATATTATATAATATTTTAAAGATAATTAATTCAAAAAAAATAATATTAAAATTTTAAAAAATTAACTTATTTATTGTAAAATTAGGTTTATTTGTTGTTAATCTAAAATTATAAGTGTTAAAAACAACACAATAAATATCCAATAAAAATTTATGAAATTATTTTCACCTTTTACCTTATTTTATCAATTATTATTTCTTATTTTAGAAATTTTAATGTAATTTTTTTTCTAATTATATATTTTAAAAAACTACAAGTTTTACACAACCCTCACTTTTAAAAGGAAAACACATATCCTCTCTTCGGTACACCATCAAAAATGTTTTTTAGAGAAATATATATCCATGTAACTTCCCCAATTCTATAATCTCATCCTAGGATACTTATTTTGAATATAAATTACACCAAAAATGTATTATTGTGAAGACATAAGGACTGTAACTAATGGAGAGGAAATGTTCATTAAAAATTGGTTTTGTTTAATTTATTCCTCAACATCATTAAATTTTTATTATCACATTAGGATAGTATAAAATTATTTCCATATATATAATTTTTTTTATATCAGGTTCAATGACCAATAACAATATCCACTTCTAAAAAATTAATTTCTTTTCCATCATTTATGTCTACAAAAAACTATCGCCTCACGAGCTGGTGTCATTCGTTTATCTATTAAAACCTATAAAGGCTAATATTAAACAAGTACTTTTTATATATGATATTAATTATGTTATTATGATTTAAAAATTATTATATCACATGTAAATTTGTACTCTCCATTTTTTGGGAATTTGATAACATCGCTATAGTGTACGAAAGACTACGAGCCCACAAAGTAATGTGGCTCATTCATAATTTAAATTGAATGTATTGAGGACTATTTTTTAAAAAATATGAGAAATATATTTCATAAAAAATATTATATAATTATAATATATATATATATATATATCATTTTCTTCTATTTTATAATTTCATACACGGATGTTGAACTAGTTTTCAGGCGTACATATAACCTACCATCTCCATGAATGGTGTATTTCATTTTAAATCACTAAATTTAATATATTAGTCTAAATAAATATATAATAAATTTTTATATTTATATCATTTTTTATTTTTTAGTGATTAGGAAACCATGATATATTTAATAGTGCCAAAAATAAGAAATCAAACAATATAAGAAAAACAATGCATATATTGCCCGAAACATGACATTATAACGTATAGCTATTAAATGGGTAAGAACAATTCATATGAAATTAATAAATAATATTAAATATATTTTTATGGTTATATAATTTATTTTTAATAATCATATATTTATTAGATATGAGTTTTGATCATTTTCGTTGGATGTTAAGTCTTCTGGTAATGGATTACACTCTAAATTTTTACTTTTGGGAGACACATTACATGTTCATCATATATACATACCATTACTGGTTTATATTATTATTCTCTTGAAACAAATTTGGATTTACATATCCATTTTATGATATCTATTTCATGGGTAATACCTTAAAAATATTACTAATGTGGTGAGAGAAATATAGTCTCTCTTTTCATGAGAGATATATGATAATTGACCATATGTTTTATTTGGGTGGTGTATATTCTACCCATTTGATAAGTGATGCCTAAATCTCATTAATTTTAAGAAATGTAAAATTTAATGATATATAATTATGTTGTGGGGATAATGATTGAAAATAGTAACAATGCAGTAAGGTATTTTGAAATCAATTTTGATTCTTAGAGACATGCATTTTGTTATGCACCTATATCATCATACAAGGTTTATGTATAAAACCATGACATGTAATATAATCAATATGTTTATACTCGTTATAATTTATGTTTTATTTAATTAAAATTTGTTCATTGTATTATAATACAATGTTACCATTTTGGGAAGAGTTTTATGTTCCTATCTCATCATTAATCGGGATTGTCTATGATTATGTAGTAAAATGATGTAGTATTATGATCAATATCTCAATTAAATCTTGAATTTTATTCTTCATTAGTTAATCCTGAGAATACATCTTGTATCATCATTTTCCTCATTTAATGAACTCAAGTGTTTAAAATAATTTTTCTAAGAAAAATCATATTTTTTATCAAAACCCCTTTTGTTTCCATTTTTTTATAAAAATGTTTTGGAAAATGAATTTAAAATTATTCAAATGATTTATCAATGTAATTTTTACCAATAATTTATTTTTTAATATTTTTTGAAAGAATATTTATTTCATTTTGTTGTCAATTTTGTTTTGAATTTTCCTAAAAATTGGAAAGGAATAATTGTTTTAACATATACATCAAGAATTGAACTTCCCATCATCATGTATAATACTTTTTAAAACAAATACATTATAATATTTAATGTTTATTTTAAATGAAAATCATTTTAAAAAACATATTATGTTTTAATTTCTTTTTAATTTTAAAAGGAATTATTCTTAATGAAATTTTTAAAATTTTATTTAAATGAAATCATTATATGTTCTAAAAGTTATTTGTAAATAAAAAAATTTAAAATGTATAATGTATTAAAAAAGTGATTTTAATGTAATTGTTATTTCTATTTCAAAATATTTCATCTGTTATTTCAAAATCTTTCTCAATCTAAGATAATATTTTCTATGTTATATACTCTTTACTAGGTATATGTATCATGATCTGGCCCAACGGGTCCCACCTAGGTATCAAAGATCCGCACTGCAACTACCCCAATCCCACCTTTATATGGCATGTGATGGAAAATAGTAATAAAATTCATAACTAAAAAGGGATGCCTTTTTCAAAAGTACATATACTCAAAAACCTGACAATCCCATTGAAAAAGTATTAATAAATAATAATAAATGACCATAACATCTAGAGAAACCACCATCCATATAATAAAATATAGATATTAAAAGAGTTTGAATGGGTAATCTAAAATGTAATGGGGAATAATACCCAAACAACTAGAAATATTACCCCAACGTGATAATTACTGGAAAAGGTAAATGCTGTGAGGTCCCAACAAAAGATCTCTATGACCCAGCCAATGTTTATGGTCAAATAAACAATCGTATCCCTATAAAATTATGAAATCACCCCCGACATTTCCATCATCTACATTGTAAATGTCACGTGGGAAAAAAATCCCACACATGGCTGACATATACATAACGAATACGACACAGTGAAAGATGATGTGCGAAAAATAGGAGTAAAGATAGAAGTAGATAGGTCAACCCATATCAAGAGAGTAATGAAAACAATCAAAACACAGACATGTATATATATATTTATATATATTCTTATATTAGAAACCCAAATGAAAGAGAATAGGGATTTCCATGTAACAACCCAACCTGCGAAAAGAGTCTCTCAATAGTACCAAGATGTCCATCAATAATGACCAACAAACCACTTTTCTATCTGATAAAGAACCCATGTCACATCACACATCGCAACCATATAACAAAATTGTTGGGACATAATATATATTTAGAGGAATGATGAAACTATACAATATATATGGGCCAGTCAATAGATATAGGACACACGCCCTTACTCCATAGGAGTGTTCCACTAAGACGGTTGTGACCCATTCCCTAACTCTATATGAGGGTTCCACATTTATGGTTGATAGGGGAATAATACCCTATCATATTATGTTGGTGAAACTATAATATATGAATACAAAATACATGATTCCATATGAAGGTTCCATATTGAATCTAGATGACCCATTCTCGAACATCACAATAGGGATAAAATATGATGGTCAATATATGACCCATTACCTATACAAGTATCATGGTTTCCATATAGTAATAGAGGAACCATGACTTTAATTCACATGAGGTTGACAATCTGATGGTATTAGTCCAATTAACGAACTCTAAGTGATGGTGAAACTCAGATGGTTGATAAAAGACACATGCCCATCATAGTAGGAGTGTTCTACTATAATGGTTATAGACCCATTCTATAACTATATAGGATGGTTCCACATTTATGGTCAATAAAGGGACTATTCACAATCCTAGCCGAAGGATCCCACTCTAATAGAAGGGGAACCATGATTTGTCCACCAATATGTTTACAATATAATCTATCTAATGCTCTTTCCTAGTCACTATCATCTTCAAATGTCTCCTTTTTAAGAGTCATTCCCAGAACATCTCATACCATATCAAAAAATGTATTTTAAATCATAAAATCATGTTCTATGCATAAAAATATTCAGGACGGGATACTATCATGCCCAAATAAATGTCAAAGGGAAGTATATTTGAGAAGAATAATTTCTTCAAAAATAGGTACACTATGTGTAGGGAACTGATATACTGTGTGGCCTTAATCTATTGCATGAGTGTATCCTCACAGTGACACATGTCACTATCCATGTATTCCTAGGTGGAATGAATAGATACTACACAAAATGTCTCATCCACCTTGTAATGAGAAATGTTCACCATCTCGTTCTCGTGTCCTTCAGTCCAAGTCTGTGTACACTATCCATGTGTCACTCTATGGTCGTTTTAGTGAACTCTGGATATAAATTCCTTCATTCCAAAATTGGTTCAAATTTTATTTGGGGATCCTACATGGTGTGTGATACATATGATCTCCCAAAAACCCATGCATTCTATATTTTCAATGATAATTTTGTGAGTTATTATGAACTACATTTAGTGTAGTTTCAAATTTCATAGGCACACACATATTCTAGTTGTTCTTATAGATCATAAACCGACACATCTAATCAAGCTTATAGGATGTAAAAACTTTTTAGTAATCACCTCTAACAAAAATTATCATATATCTATTGGCTAGGAAACAGGATATATATCTCCCATACCAAACATCCTTGCGATTCCATTAATCATGTCTCCACCCATAACCTCAATGACTTCTTGATCCATGGTGGATTCACTAAAATCATACAAACCATTATGACCCATCCCCTAATTACTAATATATTCACCAAATTTAATTTCTCCATAAATATGGGTGATCGATCATGCTCAATCCAACCTGAAACTTTCGAGGCATGACCCTCTAGGCGCATAGTGAAGATCAATAATAACAATTTGAGGAATTTCATAAGAACATATGTGAAATAATAAATAGATAAGAATTATAAAAAATAAATATTGATTAGTCATGTCTGGGGTGTAAAGAAAATGATAAACATAAGAAAATTTGTACACAACCTATTGCAATGGCTCAGATTAAATACATCTCAAAGAAAATCAATTGATCATGATCAATATTTAAATAAAAAGGTGAGTAAGAAAACAATTATGACCACTACCTTATTATTTGATAGATTACTGGTTAATAATGTGATATCTAATGATGGGAGGTTGTCAATCATGTTTATTGCAAATTTATTCACTTGAACCATCACAATGTTCTTCGTGGGGAAATTCTCTCATAAACAAGGACCCCAAATCAAACTCAATGGTCCTAGAGTGTCGGTATACATAAGAATTATTCCATATATATGGTGTCATCATCTACTCATGAATCACCTAGACCTTCTCCATCATTACCTTCACATTTTTTGTCCAATAAGGTATGCCCAATTGATCTCAGTTCTGTAAAGGGTGTCTTATGGGGACTCATGTATATGTCCTCAAAAGATTCCATGATGATAGTAGGGTGATTAAATTTATCATATGAAATATCCACCAAGGGTAAGTGTCCCTCCTTTCTATAGACAATGATTATAAATTATCCTTCACTATATCCTCTAAAACATGTTTAGTAAAATCATTATGTCAATATGTAATGGTGTGAATGGTTTAACTCATTCTCATCTGGGTCTTGAATGCCTCATGTCGGTCACTCCAAAACCATGATGTCAACCACTTATCATGATCATAAAAATCATCAAGGGTACTCGATTAAGGTGGTCGAACACCCAGATGTACATCAACCCAAAATTATCAACTGATATATGCTCACTAATAGAATGTATATTCTCCAAAATTATAATTAGGTCAACTATCACTGAGATTTCATCATAACATCTTATTATCTATGGAATCCTTATCATAAATCCCCATGATAGGCCTAGCCATTTACACTCCTTGATCTCATGTTTCTACGATAAACATGAAGAATCCTAGTTCTCATCCTTTAACTAATGAAATGTGAGGATCCAATAGATGAACTTGGCCACCCTCTGCCTCATTTGAGTCTGAAAAATCAACCACTAAAGGTATTTCTAATTTTTACCCATAGAGGGTGGTACAATAAATGATGAAGTCTGAAATACTCTCATAACCTCCACCTGATGACTGATTAGGACCAACGTCCATCGCTAGAAAAGGGTGATGTGATTCCCCCATCAAAAACACTTCTAATGATCCTTTTGTTGATATCTGGTCAACAAAAACCTCACAAAATATGCCTCCCCACTAGCCCCCTCACATGCTGAATAAGCATAGGGGTCATGCCGATCGATAGAAGAAACACTGCAATGTACACTTTTCTCAGGGTTATTTGTAATGAACTTATCTAATCAGATGACTCATATTCTAGATGAGACTATGAAATTAAATTAAGTCAACCTTCCCCCATGTTTCCCTTCCAAGATGTATAGAGTATTTCAAAGTCATAGTTTTGTAGGGAATCTAATGAGAGACTATATCTCAGGTTTACGTCTCTCTGCATGAAGAAATATTTGAGACACTAATGGTCTGAGTAAACGACCAAAGTCTCATCCAAAATACAGTGTATCATCATTCTTAGAGATAAGAATACTACATCAAACTGTAGGTCATGAGTTGCAATGTTAATCTCATAGAGTCTCTACATATTCATCCCTTTTGAGACAACTCCCTACCTCTACATCAACACACAGTCAAGATCAGATCTAGAGGTATCACAATAAACTACATACTCCACTTTGATTGTAGCAGATCCATTCCCTAAATTTTATGGTGGGTGCCACAATAAAGGTCGTTAGAGGCACTATTACCTATCCCAGCAGGAGGGTTCCACTATAATAGTAGATGACCCATAACATGACTCCATAGTTTGTCCCCACTCTAATCACAGAGGACCCATTATATAACTTCATATGATGGTTCCTTTCTTATGTTTTATAGACTAACATTTCATCTCCTAGAACGATTGATCCTTTTTAGTGGTAGAGGACCAAGCACATGACTTCGTAGTATTGATCCACTTTTATGGTCGATATATGACTCATTCCCTAATCTAGTATGCATGTGACACTCTAATTATTGGGGAACGATGACATGTTCTAGTATGAGGATGACACTCTAATATCTATAATTATACACCCCAATCACTATCATCATTAAACTAAGAATAAAAATGTTTGACACCTATAACATCTCATATCATATATCAATATCCAAATTTTAATGCTACCGTCATGTTATATTTTTAAAAACTATTAGTATGTGGGTACTTAGAAGCCAAAATATGAGTCCCAACGATATATATATTAGAGGTATAGGTATCCTAAAATTTGGTTAACAAAGTGTGGGGGTCCCACGTGGCATGTTGTCTCTCTCTACTTCTTGTCCAAGTACAATCCCACACTTGGATCACATTCCATTTATTCCCACATCCCATATATGGATAATGCATGAAATGTCCCTACCACCATGTTTTGAGCTGTGTTCATTGTGTCATTCAAATGTCTTTTGGGATGTGCCCATGTACACTTGAATTGTGTCTACTTATGACTATGTATGTTTACACCCACATACTCACCGGGTCACCAGCATTGGTTCACACAATAGGTTTCTATATCCATCGTGTGTGATACTGATAATCTCAAAAAAATCACAGTCTATGGGATTTCTAAATAACACATCTTGTGTTCTCTTGAAAAACATGACGTGTAGTTGTGATTTTATACAATACATAGATATGCTTCATGTTATTCTAGATATACCATCTGTACCATGACTCGTGCCTATAGACCACCTACAATTGGTGGTTGTAGACACCATGAAATGTGTGGCATGCACTTTTCAAAAATTGAAGAAGTATTTCCCTGTGTTGTGACTCAAAATGATCTCAATCAGGCTCGAAATGTTTGCCAGGAAACTCTCCATTTTTCATGGGGATCAGTGACAGTAGGGAATGGACTAGCCCAAAGGTTCGTGACCAAATCCCATCAATGATCTGAAGTAGGGGTGTGGGGGCGCATCCCCTGTGGTATAGAGAATTAACATTGGCTAGGTCCTGAAAGAGGCACCCAAGGTACCTATGTGAAAACACTTACGTTCCACCATGCTGAAGCTGATTGTTTTGATTATTTTGACTAATTCCTCAAAGGGGAACTCTAGTCTTGACAAAACACCATCAGCGCGCAAGGTACCTGCATGCCATAATTTTGTCACACAACCTACTTGTGCACCCCTATCTATCACCTAGACTACTTGCGCGCCCAATTTCCATTCTCCAAGGTCCTATTTCAGTCTATAAATAGACCAGTGGGGCCCTCATTTGTATGGAAGAATTTACATGATGAACAATTGTGGCTCTGGTCACCCTTGTACTTCTCCCCAATATTTCTAGACATTCTAGGTAGTTCTTCAACACCATGAGTGGATGATTTAAGGGAGGATCATTGTACTTATGTCCATTTAGTGTTTTAAAACCATAAAAATTGCACACATAATGCTCCCAACCTCCCCATGTTTGAAATACTTGCGCGCCGTCCATTCCTATCACATGAACTTTAGCGCCCACTTCTTGGGTCACTTATGAATACTCTTGAAGGCCTTTTCAAGGTCTCTCCCATGTATAACCATATAGTTTGTTTTTTGCCTATGTGAAAATCCGGCCACTGAAGCATACTTGTGTGCCCTTACTTGCGTGCCCTTCCCTAATTGCGTGCCCATACTTGATTCACTTATGTTTTTCACTCTCATCAGTATACAAGGCATCAAGCCAACCTAAAATCCATTCATGGAAAGGCCTTTTGTTATTTGTCTCCCATGTCTCAAAGGGATTTTGTTGAGTCTTCCACCAAAACCACCTAACATATCAAGCCTTTGGGAAGGAAAATCAGCATGTCTTCTATTTGGGTTTGTATATCCACAGTCAGAGGTTTCTCAAATTTGATTCCCAATGGGGTCATGATTCATGGAGTGTCTGTGGGTTGGTATATCCACAGTCACATGGTCCATTCTTTTAGAAATAGTGATGCGAAGTTTTTGTTTTAGAGGAGGGGTGGGTCCTGGCCTCTCCCTTTTTGAAGAGATGACTCAGAACCTCAAGCCCCGAGTAGGGTAAGATACAGTTCATACATACTTTTCCTTTTAAAAATAAAGGAGAAGTATCCCTACTCTATCAAGATCATGTTTAGTGAAATCATCCTAACATAAGCCCCTAGATTTTCTTGCAGAAGGTAGCATCATTTGTCTTCCTATCTTCTTCGGTGCCAAAGACCAAATGAGAGATGAGAACATGGACTCCTATTACAATTTCCCTCTCCTGTTGTGCTTCGTCACCATGGGAATCCTTCCTGGTGTAAGCCCATAACCTTTATCCCTTCCTCCTAACATTGTACCCTTTTTCAATGTAAATAGAATAGAGGGAAGACCCATTGCCTCACCCTCTTCCACGGTCACCTCAACCTCATCCACTGTCACCTCCATTGATGGGACCTCTTCCACTAGCGGAGGAGGATAAATTTTAACGTGTGAATAAATTTTTTGAATATTCGACATCCTCTTGTTTCTCACACCGAGCATTAATCACATGTGGTTACGGATTTATCATGTTTAAAACATTTTCAAAATCAAATGAACTATGATAACTCTAATTCATGTTCAAACCTGGACACAAAAGAATCCGTTTCACTGCCCGAGGTCACTAGAAATCCTCTTCCCGAATCCAATCCTAATTCCTTTAATATGGGCATCCTTATTAAGAAATAATTCCCAAATTAAACCCCAAATCATCAAGGAATAATTTTCATGATGTAAGCCCAAACTAATCTCTCCCAAAAATCCATACTCTCTAATGAGACTTATCATACTATGCAGGCTTTGATTCCTATCCATATGGTATATGTAGGAAGCCTCCTTGAGGTTCAAACCCCAATACCCTAAATCAACCCTATTATCCACAGGCCATATTACCAACAGGGTTTGACCATACTTGGAAACCCTTATCCTTTCCATGTTTTTTGAGATTCTTCAGCATATGTCCCACACTTTGTTTTGACCAAGAACCTTCCACTTAGCGGTCCTTATCAGATGACCTTAAAAGGTATGATGTGTCCTATTAAGAGGAACTGAACTACGAGGGTTCCGATTCCTTTCAAAAGGATACGTAGTTATCCCTTTCTATTGGCACGATCCTAAGATCAACACAAGCCTTCGTCTCTTTGGTTGAAAATATATTTTAGAGTGCCCCACTGAGTTTCATTAAAACCAGTACCTTCACAAGGATGATTAAAAGAATCTCTAAGTAGTATATTAGAGGATACCATTGACGGAAAACCTCATATCCATACGAATATTTCCATTAGTGAATAAATTTAAATGCATATTGATGACTCTAAATTATGTACATATTAATAAGTGATTGTTTAGTCTAAGGGATATTTATGATATTCTTGGTTAATTAATTAGGACTCATAAAATTGTCTAAAATTTGAAAAGAGATTCATGCAGTAGACAATAATTTTCCCCATAAGGGTGTGATGAGTCCGAACTCACATCCTCTCTACCAATTAAAGTTCTTATGTATCGTAAAGTTCATACATAATTATCACCTTCCTTTGGAAAGAAGGTCCCCTTTGATAAATAATTGTTGTATGATTCCGGTAGAATAAAAAAATCCAATGGAAACCACCTAGAAACTCTAATTCTAAAATCTAGAACACTGGTTTCAAGGAACTACGAAACAGTGGTAATGATATCCGACTATCATTTATTGTAGTCCATTGAACAGAAAAATGAATTTGTATTTCTTGTATGAACATTCCTTATATCCCCATAAATTATGGCACCTAAATTTTTCTCATCGGATCCTTAATCCTTGATGGAAACACACAAATCTAAAATACCATCTTATTCTATAATATTTTAAATTATATATTCATTAGATAAGAATCTATTATGAATCCAGTTGCTAGATAACAATTGATCCTACACATGAAATGTCCAACAGTGACCCTTTATATCAACATAAAAGATCGATAAGAATTATTGATATAAAAGGGAAAAGGTGAAATAATCTTATTATTATAATTATTATCTAATTAATTATGTTAGGGATAAAAATGGTGATAAAAATATAACAAAGAGGAAAACAATTGAACACGAATCCACAAACATGTTCAGAGTTTCATATAAAATGTAAATTAAATAAAGGGAATTGATTATTATAATTAATTTTATATTAAGGGGAAGAATAAAAAAATGAATATTACTTCCTGATTATTTGATTAATCTATAGTGAAGAACCTTCTCAATAATGATTGGAAGATACTTGTCTGGTTGACATAGCATTGTTTCCCTTAGATTCAGAAGCTCGTCTTCATACAATGTCAATCAACCAACATAAATGGTGGATTATTCATCTCAACAGTCCTAGTGGTATGAATATAAACATGTAAATTCCCCATAACAAAATATTTATAGTGGGAAAATTATTTGGGTAATTTAATGAATTAATTAAATTAATTAATTAATTATTCTGTCAAATAACCCCCCAACCATCCCTTTATCCAAATTCCACAATCTGAATAATCATTTGTCATTTTTTATATAATCCACATTTCCCATATTCAACAATGGTCTCATATTTACCATTCAAGAATCCATTAAAATATATTCCATTACTTATTAGAGACCATGGGCGTGTGATTTAAAATATATCTAATATATCTATAAATTTAATAATGGGAACATCAGGCCACATAATCTTGTTATCTTTTAGTTCCAGACTTTTAAAATATTTTAAAAATATTTCAATGTCATAAAAGGAAAAATCTTGGCCTATATAAAATTATCCTATAATAGAATTATTATTCTTTATCTAAATGGTGTATGTTTATGATGACGTGTTGATTATGATAATGGATTCACTTCCACAAGTTATATAATTAAAGAACTATTTTTGAACACATATCATTTCCATGGGTTTTTTATGAGTAAATTTTGAAATAATTATATAGTCATCTTCATTTTAGGGGTTATGTTATGATGAATTGAAAAAAATTAATATGAAACCAATCTAGTTTCTAGATTTTATGGTATGATGAAATTTCTATGAATCCAATTTCATTTCATGTCCAATGATATGATTAATATTTTATGGACTTCTATAAAACATGTTCATGATTTTCCTTCTATGATGGGAGGGACCTATATACCACTCCAATAAATAGAGAAATGATAAATTTTCTAAGACATTATATTATACTAGTGTTGTTATCCCACACTTGAAATATATAGAACAATAGTGGTTATCCCAATCCTGAAAAGTATAAACACTCGTGGTTAGATCATTCACAAATCATATGGTACACTGGTGGTCTGTTGAGTCACAAAGTTGATGCATGGGTTGTTATTAGAATACTAATATTTTATAAATGTCTAGGTTGGAAAACTGGTCATAGAATCATCTTTACAAATTTTTATTCAAAAAATATATGCCTTTTTCAATTGTTATTCACTCCTAGAACATGTTCTTGGATTCACATAAAATTTATGTCTTATGAATTAAAATATTTACCCAATGAATCATGAATAAGATATTTTATAATCAATTTATGGTTATATAATTTTTTAATCATGTTCTCATACCCTTATATTCATGTTATTATTTTTGTAACACTTTCTTACACATAATGGGAATTAGAACAGACCATTTTTATGTTTTCTTTTGGCATGTTATGCTGAAATTTATTTATTATGACATGTCTAAGTAAAATTATGGTTTTGAATATGATATTGGGAGATGATGTAGATCTAATATGTTTTAGGTTTTTTTGTTTTCTTGTTTCTAAAGACATGAAACATTTACTGTCCCCAATAATGTGTTGATGTCATGTAATGAATATTTATAAAAAATGATGTATTATTAAGTTGTGATAATTTTTTTCGGTATAGTGGGTATTAATAGAATGGATACGTTATCCTTTTGAATTTAGTATGAGAAAACATATTTCAAAAACAAATGTATACTTATAAGGATATATATTCTATTGTATCAATGGATAAGTCTAATGATTTGGAAATCATTATGAAAATTTCCTAGAACATCAGTAAATGATAGAGATAGTGGTGCCCCATAAAGTACACACATTTTTTGGATACAATAAGTCCACATGTCTCTATAAAAAAGATACAAAGGGGTAATATCTACCAAAATGGAACATTGTGATGGACTCAATCATCACCTGATGTATTAAAACAATCCTTATTGCATGTGTCGTTTGACTCACTCAGAGTATATTCATCAAAAATTCACATACACATTATGAAAAAACAATAATAATTTACATATTCATGAATATAAATGAACTAGGATCAAAATATTGAGTGATTTATTATAAATAAAGTGTAATGTTTTGGAAATCCTAATAATGATTTTTTGTATTATTTTTTCCCCATTATAACTATCTTTTCCAAAATTTTTATTATTTATATTTAAAAGAATGAATAAACTAAAACATGGAAAAACATTAGTGTGATGGAAAATTTATAGAATAAGAAATAAATTGGATGATTATTCGAGAAAATAATGGTTGGTTATTCTGAATCGGTTTTGTAAAAACCCAGAAATTTCATGTAAATTTTGTTTCATAAATACTTCGGAATTTTACGAGTCTGCGGTTTCCGACGACACTTGATTCCAAATCCCGGTGTGTCCAAAATCAATTTTTGATGTTTTGTTCGGATACGTTCAGTAAACGTACATGTGGGTTTTCCTATATTTTGAACTGATGCTCAGAATTGAAATCCGAGGATGCCGATGAACTCACAATGCCGGTATTCTCTTAAGGGGACCTTTACCACAGTTGCGTTTTATGCGGTTTGAAAGTTAATTTTTGGGGTTTAATAAAAAAGTTAAATAAAATTGTTGTGAATGATTTTATTTATCGTGGGTAGTTAAATCCTACATGGGGAAGTTATTGGTGGGGCCCACACCCACATAACCTCCCATGATAGTATATTTTTGAGGTGGGGCCCACACGAGCTGTAACCTTTCACCTCCCCTCAACACACCATTAATCTCCCCTTCAATTAATTTGAAAACTCCCCCTTAATGGTGTAATCTCTTCACCTCCCCTCTCACCCATTAATTTGTGCCAACTCTTTTAATTAAATACTTCTTTAATTAATTAATCTAGTTTTGAATCAATTTGAATTGGTTGGAATTTTTTTTTTAAATAGGGGAAATCCTCGTTTTAATATTTTCTGGGAAAATATTTTGGTGGAACCTTTGGAATTAGAAGGGAGATTTATCCTTCCACGAAGAACGACACCCTCTTCGACGAAGAACACTGATTCCACGAAGAACGATGGCATGCCTTCCTTTCACTTCTCCTCAACAAGTGAAGAGACACCGCTTCCTCCTAGGATACTCCTCGACGTCGTCTACAAATACTCTTTCCGCGACACCGCTCTAGAAATCGAGGTAGGAGTTTCGTATAATTTATTAGTGGATAAATTATCTCAATTGTGTTGATTTCTTTGGAAGAACCTCGGCCAATTGTTAGCGCATAACGCGGAGGGTGCGTGCCAAATATACACGGCCCGAGGACCCTCTGTTGTTTTCCTAAATTTATTCGCAATTGAGGGGAAATGAAAGAGGCGACGCCGAGCGAAGGAGGTGGCCGTGTGCCGACCGCATGCGAAGAACCGTGGCCCGGAACCTCGGGCTGCTCGGCCGAAGAAGAACCGGCCGAAAAAAGCCGGCCGCGCAGAAGGAAGACCGCGACTCCACAAGGGGCGCCGCGCTATGGAGGATCATGTCCCGCGCTCTGTGGGCTGCTTTGGCGGCGAACTGGCTGGCTCATCAGCCAGCTGGGTGAAGGAGTCGCAAAACCCAAAAGTGCCGCGCAATAAGACCGCATCCCGCTTGCATCGGGAAGGCCGGAAGGCTTCGGCCGGCCGGTTGGGAGGGCAGTGCCGCTCGGTGCTGCCGGTTCAGGAAAGTGCCCCCCCCCCTCAGACCGCTCGGCCAGCCAGTCGAGCCGTGGCCGGCCGGTCGGGCCGTGAGGCACATCAGTCCGGTTCGAACCTCTACCGGGTCGGACCCGGCAAAACCGGGTTGACCCGACCCGCCCACCCACTGGGCTTAACGGGTTGGGCCCGTTTTCACTTAAACGCGAATAACTATAAAACCGCATGTATGATTGTCTTGCCGTCTGTAGAACTAGGACCCGTATGATGAAACTGTCCTTTTGTGATACTATATTTGTTTTCTGAACGACTTTGTAAAACGTTCGGGTTTTGAACGAGCGTAATTCCATCCGGGCCCCTGGAACGGAAGAGCCAACATCTCTCAGACTGGGTATCTGATTGATGTGTCGTCTGTCACATTGGGTTTCTTTTTAAGAGACGGAAATATGGGATACATCAAATCTGGCATCGTGACAGTTGATGTATCGACCCCTTTACTCGAGGAGCGGAACCTCCTAGAATCGAGCGTACTGTGTTTGCAAACCCTAGAGCTGGCTACGATTGCAATGACTACCATACATAAATCCTACATGGGTTCGGCGACGACGACTACCGTACTAGAATCCTCCATCGGTTCGGCGACAACGACAACTATATTGGAATCCTCCATGGGTTTGACAGCGATGACTACTGTACTTTTATCCTACGTGGGTCTGACAGTTCGACTTCTGTACTAGTATCCTATGTGGGTCTGATAGAGTAGCTGGTCTTGTATACTACATGGGTCTCACAGCTTAGCTAGACTAGTATCCTATGTGGGTCCGACATATTATATGAATCAGTGACTTTATATGATCATCTTTATCACATTATGATATATGTATACCTATGTGAGGTGAGTCTTGACTTTCAATCATTATCATCAATGTGATTGACTTATTTCCTATGTGGAATGGGTTGTGCTTGGGCTCGAGAGTTGGAGCCGAACTGGGATTTAAGACTTAGTTTTATGTATGGGAATATAACTAAGTAGATATTATTGATACTTAATGATTGTATCTTTTCTATGTGGTTTATCCATCGTGGATTTTGGGAGACCATCGAGGGTCTTGGGGTTCCTACTGAGTATTGTTAAACTCACCCCTGCATGGGCTATACTGCACTACGTTGTGTTGGATGTAGGTGACAGACATAACTGATCATGGTAGAGACTTGTAGAGCTTAACGGTGCCCGGAGGTGGACCACTTGGACGGACGTACTCGGAGTGGATGGATGGACCCGAGGTGCCGAGGAGACCATCTGTACCCACCATTCAGGTGGGATTCACAGAGGACAACTCAGTGATTCAATATATAAAGGAAATTCCTTCCTTTTTGTTGAGATTTACGACTTTTGTGCTAGTCTCCTGCCCCTGGCCTATAGAAGGCAGGCTTGGGGTAGTCAAGGCACGGGCCCCAAGGACGGGCCGTGAAAAATGAGTATCAGAGGAGTCGGTTCTAACATAGAACTCAGAAATCTGATATTTCCTTTCTATGAAGCAATAGTGATAAGAGTATTGAGTGTGGATTTCAGTCTAGGGAGTTCAGTGTTGGTGCGGAGGTCAGCGTATCCATACACCAGGACCCTGACACCTGATTTTCGACTCAGTGCACGAAAACATTGATTGCATGTGTGTTTCAAAAGTTTTCATTGTGATTACTTTGTGTCAGCTCACCAGGTATACTGTTTGACTGTGGCACACCTGTTTCTTTTTAGGATGGATCCATGAAGGCATCCATCTAGGGTTCTGAGTTACGTGCGAGATGGAATCCCACTGAGCGACAAGGGCTTGGTGTAAGGCCCCATCAGAGCGGAGACACCAGCGGTACCACTAACCGATGAGTCACCGATACGACCAGCCCAATAAGTAGAGAGTGCATGGCACCTGACTGCGTTTCAAGAGTATTAGTGATAGGGACCGCCTAGGTTCCGCAGAGAGACGGACCCTTAGGCAGCCAAGGATTGGCTGGAGGCTATCATCATAGTCATTCTTTTATTGCCGCTACCCTTGTTCGGAGCTTAGAGATTACGATAGACCCATTTGCTAGATCCTTACCGATAGAGACTCCTTCAAGAGCAAAATCGATGATTACACACTGGTCCCGATAGTGTGAGATTACTCTAGGAGGTGAGATCTTCGGATGAGATCTTCCTATAGAGGCGTCGAAGCCTTACGACATCATCTTGGGTATGGGATGGTTGTCTACAATCCATGCTCAGATTGATTGCATTAGGCGCAAAGTGTGGTGTATCTGTACGGGAGGGAGCAGGTTCACCTTCACCTATGATATGGGAGCCTTAGCAGTGCAGGATGGACTTACGTAGAGGAGAGGGTAGCCGATCACACACCAGTTGGCTAGTCTCATCTTTGGAGCAGTTGATGTGAGGAGTATGAGTTTTCCTGTTGTGGTGGATCAGTATACAGACATTTTTCATGATGACGTTCTAAGACTACCTCCCCATAGAGAGGTATACTTCTACATTGAACTGTACCTCGGGAGAACACCAATATCTACTCCAGCATATTGGATGGCTCCCGTTGAGCTTCGTGAGCTGCGGGTACAACTGGAGGACTTGCAGGGTAAAGGATTCACCGGACCCAGTGTTTCACCCTGGGCTTCTCCGATTTTGTTTGCCAAAAAGGTGGATGGGAGATTGAGACTATGTCTCGACTACCATCTCCTAAATCAGGTGACTTTGAAGAACAAGTACCCACTTCAGAGGATTTATGACCTCTTTGATCAGATCAAGGGAGCACGATGTTTATCAAAGATAGACCGCAGGTCAGGCTATCACCAGTTTAGAGTTTGTGACGAGGATGTTCAGAAGATGGACTTCAGGTGTTGGTATGGCCACTAAGAGTTCTTGGTTATGCCCTTCGGCATAACCAATGCTCCAGTAGTGTTCATGAGTCTCATGAACAAGATTTTCCAGCCTTACCTTGATCTATTTATCGTTGTCTTTATCAACGACATATTGATATACTCGACTACTGAGGAAGAGCACTCCTACCACATGCGGGTTGTATTGGATACACTCTGAGAGAAAAAGCTTTATTGTATGCTTTCGAAGGGCCAGTTTTGGATTCGATAGGTCCACTTTTTGGGACACTTCATCTTGGAGGTGGTAGTTTTCATGGATCCAGGGTAGATCGAGGCAGTACATGCTTGGGATCCACCCAGGATCGTGATGGAGGTACAGAGTTTCCTAGGTATGGATGGGTATTATCAAAGATTTTTTCCAGACATCTCCAAAGTTGCAGCACCACTTTCAGCCCTGAAAAAGAATGGGAAACCCTTTGGGTGGTCAGATAGATGTCAGTAGAGATTTTAGAAGCTGAGGCAGAGATTGACTAGTGCAACCATCTTGAGGCTACCAGAGGAGTGAATAGGGTACATAGTTTACTGCGACGCATCAGGGACTGGACTCAGGTGTGTCTGGATACAGGAGTGACCAGTGATCACTTATGGTTCATGGAAGTTGAGACAACATGAGCATAACTATTCTACCCATGACCTGGAGTTAGCAGCAGTGGTCTTCGCCTTGAAGATGTGGTGACACTATCTGATGGGAAAGCGCTTTATAGTCTACTCTGACCACCTGAGTCTCAGGTACATCTTATCGCAGAAGGACCTGAACTTGAGACAGTGGCGATGGAATGAGTTCCTCCAGGACTATGACTTTGAGATAGTCTATACTATTGGGAAGGGGAAAGCTGTAGCTGATTCTATCAGCAAGAGATCAGGAATTCAGCTACTAGGAGAGGCAACGAATCAGATAGCCATGTTGCAGATATACTTTGTGGTTAGAGATGGACCAGCCTTACAACTGTATCTTACATTCACTCCTCCAATCCTTCAGTGAGTCAGAGAGGCACAACGTGGGGATGTTGACTGTGAGACACGACGTTCTCATATTTCCATAGGGCAAGCACCTAATGGATTTTCTGAAGTAGGTGAGCATGTCATCCTCTTCTGGGGATGCACTATGATACCGGTTGCACTGCAGGAGGAAGTGTTGAGGGAGTTTCACACTTCCCCTCTAGCGGTACATCCAGGAGTGGCGATGATGTACCAGGACCTCAGAAGATAGCACTGGTGGCTGAGTATGATGAAGGTTGTAGCAGAGTTCGTTTCATGATGCCTCACTTGTCAGCAAGTGAAGGCGGAGCACCAGGTACTAGCAGGATTGGTACAACCCTTAGAGATCCCGGAGTGGAAGTGGGACCAGATATACATGGATTTTGTGATGGGGTTTCAACGTACATCTAGAGGACATGAATCTATTAGGGTGATCGTAGACCGACTCACCACGTCGGCCCACTTCCAACCGATCAGAGAGAAAGACTCAGTAGATATCTTGGGACGCCTCTTCATTCAAGAGATCGTATGGATTCACAGTGTGCCGTCGACTATCGTTTCTGATCGGGATGCTCAATTCACTTACCAGCTTTGGAAGGGGTTACATGAGGCCTTAGGAACACAACTTCTCTTGAGCACCACCTAATATCCACAAACGGACGGCCAGACTGAGAGGACCATTCAGACTCTCGAAGACATGCTCTGTTCATGTGTACTTGACTTCGGTTGTAGCTGGGAGGACCACTTAACCTTGGTGGAGTTTGAGTACAACAATAGTTACCACTCCAACATCGGAATGGAACCATATGATTCATTGTACGACCGAACTTGCAGATCACCTCTGTGCTGGACTGGCCCTGGGGAGTCAGAACTTGTAGAACCAGAGATGGTTCAGGGTACGATGGAGAAGGTTCAGATCATCATGGAGCTGATGTGGACTGCACAGAGAAAATAGAATTCCTGTGCTGATAGGATACGAAGACCACTGGATTTAGAGGATGGAGACCATCTCTTCCTAAGGGTCTCACCTTGATGAAGTCTACGGAGATTTGTCCAGGGTGGAAAGTTATCTTTGAGATTCATCAGACCTTTCCAGGTCCCTAGCAGAGTAGGCTAGGTGGCTTACTACCTGGCCCTTCCACCACAGTTGAACCAAGTGCATGACGACTTCCAGGTATCTCAGTTGAGGATATACGTGCACGACCCAACCCGCATCATCGATCATGGGGAGATAGACATCAATGACGGGGAAACATTTGCGGAGTTCCTGGTGGAGACCGAGGATCTACAAGAGCGTGTCCGATGTGGATGGTCGATTCCTTTGCTGCACTTTCCCTGGCAGCACGGGAACCTCCAGGAGAGCACTTGGGAGCAGGAGGCTCAGATCCCAGCTTAGTACTCCCATTTGTTTCTCTAGTGTGTGTTGTAACTTTATAGGGATGTAAATCCCTGAGGAGGGAGTAATGTAAAGACCTGAAAATTTGAAGGAATTTTTTTTCTTAAATACTTTGGAATGTTACTAGTCTACGGTTTCTGACGACACTTGATTCCGAGGCCCGGTGTGCCCGAAATCAATTTCTGAAGTTTTTTTGGGTACGTTCAGTAAACGTACGTGCGTATTTTTCTATCTTTTGAACCAGTGATCAGAATTGAAATATGAGGATGCCGATGAACTCGAAGCGGCGATATTCACATAAGGGGACTTTTACCGTAGTTGCGTTCTATGTGGGTGGAAAGATAAATTTTTGGGTTTAATAAAAAAGTTAAATTAAATTGTTGTGAATGATTTTATTTATCTTGGGTAGTTAAATCCTACATGGGGAAGTTATTGGTGGGCCCCACACCCACATAACCTCCCATGAGAGGATATTTGTGAGGTGGGGCCCACATGAGCCTTAACATTTCACCTCCCCTCAACTCCCCATTAATCTCCCCTTCAATTGATTTGACAACTCCCCCTGAATGGTGTAATATCTTTACCTCCCCTCTCACCCATTAATTTGTGCCAAATATTTTAATTAAAGACTTCTTTAATTATTTAATCTTGTTATGAATCAATTTGAAATGGTGGGAAAATATTTTTAAAATAGGGTGAAGCCTCATTTTAATATTTTCTGGGCAAATATTTTGGTGGAACCTTTGGAATTCGAAGGGATCTCCATCCTTCCACAAAAAACAGCACCCTCTTCGATGAAAAATGCTGATTCCACGATGAACGACGACGTGCCTTCATTTCTCTTATCCACAACAGGTGAGGAGAAGCTGCTTCCTCCTCGGACACACCGCAACGTCGTCTACAAATCCTCTTTCTGCGTCTCCTCTCTTGAAATCGTGGCAGGGGATTCGTATAATTTATTTGTGAATAAATTATCTCGACTGTGTTGATTTCTTTGGAATAACCTCGGCCAATTGTTACTGCCTAACGCGGAGGGCGCGGGCCGAAAAAACATGACCCGACAACCCTCCGATGTTTTCCTGAATTTATTTGCATTTGTGGTGCAATGGAAGAGGTGGCGACGAGTGAAGGACGCCGCCGTGTGCCGGACGCGTGTGAAGAACCATGGCACGGAACCGCGGGCCGCTCGGCCAAAGAAGAACTGGTCAGCTAAAGCCCGCCAGGATGATGAAAGACCACAACACCACAAGGGGTGCCGAGCTGTGGAGAACCGCGGCCTGCGCTCTGCAAGACGCTTAGGTGGAGATCTGGTCGGCTCGTCGTCCGGCCGAGTGAAGGAGCCGCGTCACCCTAAGGTGCCGCGTAGCAAGAGCATTTCCCGCCCAAGTGAGCCGCTTGTGCCGAAAAGGCCGTCCGACTTCAGCTGGCCGGTTGGGAGGGCGGTGCAGCTCAGCGCCGCCAGTTTAGGATAGCAGAGGGCCGCCCCCCACCCCCTCAGACAACTCTGCTAGCCGGCCGAGCCGCGGCCGACTGCGCCATGCCCTACCGCGCCGGGCCGCGCGACTCATTGGGCCAGTCCGACCCTCTTCCAGGTCGGACCTGCCAAAACCGTGTTGACCTGACCCACCATCCCATTGGGATTAATGGGCCGGACCCGTTTTCACTTAAAATTGAATAACTATAAGGCCACACGTTTGATCGACGTGCCGTCTACGGAACTAGGACCGGTATGACGAAATGGTCTTTTTGCGATACTCTAAGTGAGTTCTGAACAAATTTGGAAAATGACCGGGTTTGGAACGAGCGCAATTCCAACTGGGTGCCTGGAACGGAAAAGCCAATATCTCTCAGACCGGGCGTCCAATTGATGCGCCGTCTGTCGTGTTGGGTTCCTTTTGATGAGATGGAACTCTGGGATACATCAACTCTGGATTTGTGACAGTTTATGTATCAGCCCATTTACTCTAGGAGCGAACCCTCCCGGAATCGAGTTTGATGTGTGCGAGAACCCTAGAGATAGATGCGTGTGCAATTACTACCATACTGGAATCCTCTGTGGGATCGGCGATGATGACTACCGTAATGGAATCCTCCATGGATTCAGTGACGATGATTAGTGTACTGGAATCCTACATGGGTTCAACAGTGATGACTACTGTACTTGTAGCCTACGTGGGTCTGACAGTTCGACTTCTGTAATAGTATCCTACGTAGGTCTGACAAAGTAGCTGGTATATTATCCTACGTGGGTCTGACAGCTTAGCTGGACTGGTATCCTACATGGGTCCGACAACTTAGATGAATAAGTGACTACATCTGATCATCTTTATCACTTTAAAAAAGATGTATACCTGTGCGAGATGAGTCTTGATATTCAATCATTATCAGCGATGTGATTGAATTCATTCCTGTGTGGACTGGGTTGTGCTTGGGCTCGAGAGTTGGATCCGAACTGGGATTGATGACTTAGGTATATATATGGGAATATACCTAAGTAGAGTTGGTTGATACTTCGTGATTGTATATTTTCTTTGTGGTTTATCCTTCGTGGATTTTGGGAGACCTTTGGGGGTCTTAGGGTCCCTACTGAGTATTGTTATACTCACCCCTTCACGGGCTATGCCCAAACTACGTTGTAATGGATACACACAACAGAAAAAACCGAGCGTGGTAGAGACTTGTGATGTTGGACGGTACCCGGAGGTGGACCACTTGGCGGGACGTACTCGAAGCGGACGGACGGACCCGAGGTGCCGAGGAGACCATCTCTACCCACCCTTCAGGTGGGATTCCCAGAGGATGACTCAGTGGTTTCTTCTTTACATTACTGCTGTTGTACTAGATTTTCATTTGTACTATACTTACTGTTGGTCTTGTATTTCTGGCGCCTTTCTTTCCAGCACTTACTTTTGTATACAGTTTTACTTTGTGCTTACTTCTGTCACGTACTATGTTGTGTTTTTTTACTATATAAAGGAAATGCCTTCCCTTTTATCGAGATTTACACCTTTGGTTCTAGTCGCCGGCCCCTGGCCTAAGGAAGGCGGGCTTGAGGTAGTCACGACATGGGCCCCGAGGACATGTCATGACAGGTTTTCAAAGAATGTGATTAAAAATGTGTATCATAACCAACTCATAGACTCCCCAAATAAGATATGGAATGATTTTTTCGGATTCCAATTAAAGGATACCATGAATGAAATAATATTTAGTTTTTGTATATGTTGAAAAATTTGGGAAGAAACAACTATGATAATATGTTATAGGAACAAAAATATGTTTTGAATGTTGAAAAATACATTAAAATTTACCGAAGTGAGACAATGAAATGTAAAGTTATAGAAATTTACGAGAATAATTGCCTCACAAAGATATCATCTACCATTGAATTCATTAAATGTGTAAATAATGTAAATTATGAAAATTTATGTCTTATGGGGAAGGATCATGAATAAAATCTAGCAGAAGGCATGATTAATTGTTATATTGATGATAATGATGAGACTAAAAATGAACCATCAAAGGAAATATGTAATAAGGGAAATGATGATGACTCATAGATAATGGTTTGAGAAATAAGTGTGGTAAATGATGTATTTATGTATAATAATTCAATTTTTATAACACAATTATTACAAAATATATATTATTAAACATATTTATTTTGAAAAGTATATGAAATAATATGTTAAATGATGTTAACATACTGGAAATTTATTTAATATTAGGTAATATTTTAAAGAGAACCATTATTATGTTCTGAATATTAATGACATTGGAATAATGAAATATTTGATTTGGATAAGTAAATATGATCGTACTGACTTCCTTATAACTGATTGATGTATTTTTGTACGTTCTTTATGAGATCAATGATAGAGTTTGCCCCATTTTTAGATATCAAGAATGTATCCAAAAAAATTTGTTTTATGTAATAATGAGTGATAATTATATGTTTCCAGTGATTATTTATGGTAATTCTAGTTTCAATATAATACAAAATGAATGTATTTAAATATTTTTTATGTGAAAATTAAGAACTATTTCAAACAGTTTTGGAAATTCACAATATTGTTAATTTTAGAAATTTAGTTACCTTTATTGTTATGTTTTGGATTTTATTCGTTATAAAGGGTCACAAGGATAACCATTTATTAAATTAACTATATTGAACATTGAATGAGATTTTAGAGATTAATGTAATATTTCCACATATGAAGATTTATCCATTGTTGATTTCCTATGATTTCCTTTTTCACAATGATAGATAGAAAGAAATAATTACCATTCATTATAGATCCTATCATCCATTGTTGCATTAGGAATTTACACTTCACCTTAATTTTAAGGATTTTGAGTTGACTTTTATATTTATCAAAGAAAAATCCAATTTATATATTTTTCATTTGAAATGGAATGAAATAATATAAGAATATCATATCAAGATTATTTTAAAACATTAATAACAGGATCTTGAAATAAAAAGTTTTCATATTATCATAAGTTCTAATTATATTAATAAACATTTTCATTTCAGATTGGAATATGGTTTTTTGGTTCTTATCCTTCTATGTATCACCCACATTCATGTGATCAATGATCTCTATGGCTCATTATATTTTTTTATAATTTTCTTCTATATTAAAATCATCATTTAGAACCCCTATTCTTATATATGGAAACATAAATATGACATACGTTAGGTCTCCTTTTTTGTTTTTAAAAATCCCATTTTAGGGAATTTTTTATTAGTCATATGTATGATGTTGGTTTCTATGAACAAATTTTTAATTGCCATACAATTGATGACTAAATTAATTTCAAGGGTGATATTCATTTTAGAGTAGGTATAATGGAACACCCTAATATATTGGGAAATTTTTACAAAAGAATTTCATTTTTTATATATATTTCACAATAAGTAACAATTCTGATGTCTTTTGGTATACAGAACAACAAAGATATTTTTCCTTACACGCAATAATGAGTTTTTTCAATAGCATGCATGAAAAGTGACACCATGCTTTGGGGAACTATGAAATGATATTATTATAAATTAGCCACTATGTATGTGGGTATGAATAATATTAATGATATTTTTTACTATAAATATAAATTTCTAACCAAATACTAATTTATTTTTAAATTCTTATCAAATAATAAAATATTATTTTCATAGTACCTATATTCATTCAAAACATATTCCATAATTTTTTTTATTTTTGGGAAATATAATATCTAATTTATAAATATTTTTCAATAAATTATTTTTATAAAAATAAATATATTTATGAAATAATCCAATTTAATATAACATATGGTGAAATGTTTTAATTTTTTGAATAATATTATTATTCTATTTAATAGTGAAAAATAATGATTTGTTAATACTATAATTTAATTCAAATAAATTAAGTAATATAAATTACCATTTTGGTTTTAATGTAAAATAATTATCCTATTTTAATTATTAATCCACCTAATTAATTTGGAATCAAATTCATATTGGTTTTTTTATATTATATATTTTTTGCTAAATTTGTTTTATAATAGTTTTAAAGTGGATAATATTTCTCAGTTTTAATATATTGAAATAATACCTAATTAAGAATGCTTTAAATAAAATTTATTTATTATTTTTCAATTAATTTTAATTTATATTAATACATTTATTATTTATTATATATATAGTAAATATAAAATCATGTTGAACTTGAGAAAAATTAATTTCTTGCAAACCATATTTTCCGTTTGGAATAAAGGATTTTACTTAAATTCATGTTTTCACAAATAGAAAATTTATTAGATAAAATAAAAAACTATTTATAATTAATCATTTTTAAAATAAAATTATGATTCTCCGTTGGTGTTTTCCTAAAAATATCATTTTTTGATGAATAATGAAAAATATTACATTTTAATTGATAATATTTTATTCATTTAAATTATTTATATAGATAAATTTAATTTTTAATTACAATTGAATTAATATTATCTCAACTATACATCAAATATTCATATTAGTTAATTTGAATAAATTTTATAATTAAATTGAATAATAAGACATTTACTTTTTTAAATTATATCTCTTTAAAACACCACTATCTGGTCGTGTCAAAAGTATTACTTTTGGACAAAATATTAACACTTCTTTGATTTTTTTAAAGATGGATTCAATATTTTTAATACTAATTTTTTAAATTATACTTTAAATTTTAAAAAAATGATTATTAAAAATATTACAAATTAGTTACCTCAGTAAAGGTAAAAATGTGGTTAAACTAAAATGGAAAGATTTAAAAATATACCAAAAGATGTCCAAAACATAATGGATGTCCATATTATTACCTTATAACATATATTCATAAAAATGGTCTATTATTATAACCTTTTTAGTTGAAAGTATCATGGGTGTAATTCTTTTTTTTCAAATATTACATGTGTGTTATTCACTGTAATTATAAAAGGCCTCCTCCTCTCATATCTTCTTCTCACTATCAAACCACTTTTTAATAAATATTACAATATATGACTTCTTATATTCTATAATATAGTCATAAATCATTTTTTTTGGATTGAAAATAATTCTAGGATGTATTGGTTGAAACCTATGGAGGATACCTGATGACGAGGTAACGTTTTTCAAGGGGAATTATTATTTCATTTCTTCCGCCACATGCATAAACTATTATTATACCATTTGGATACAATAATTTCATTATATTCCATATACTAGTGTGTTTTTATGTTATTGTAATGAACTAGGACTATCTCCATTTCATTCCAATGGGTTACGTAACCATCATTATCATGAATAGTAGACTGCTGCCTCACAAACCGAGGCAAAAATATTATCCCATACAGCCAAAATGATTTGAAATAATGATGGATTTATAATTTATATATTATATTTGTGATGTTATTATTTTTATTATATTATTATATCTGGCTTACCTTTATACTCTCCATTTCTTGAGAATACAATAATGTCATTTGTGTGTTCAACGGACTACCACCTCATGATAAATGTCATTTATTCACGATTTATGTGGAATTTATTAATGATGAGATTTATAAAAATATGTGATATATGTGACATAAAATTATTATTTAATTATAATATATACATATATATATATATCATTACATTCATTCTTTCAATTTAAAAAAAATGGAATCATCGATAATGCACACGTAAGACATACCGTCTCTATAAACAACGTATTCAATTCACTATATAAAAATTAATTATGTTAATATAAATAAATATATACATAATATATATTATATTTTTATTAAGGATTAAATTACTATTATTATGAAACCTCGATCTATGTAATAGTAAAAAATAAAAAATATAATCATATAAGGAAAAAATTCAGTTATTGTGCACATTGTGGAATTAACTTTTAATTGATAATAAATGGTTAATAAATTTTAATATGAAAATAATATATGATATATATTAATGGTTCATTAATTTATTTAAAATATATTTATATTTATTATATAAGTGGTTTTAACTTGAACTCCAGAAGTAAAGTCTTAAGGTAATGGATTTTTGTGTCACTTTTCACATCAATGAGACACATTCTATTTTCCCAAACAATTTCATTTCAATGGTTTGTATACATATCAAAAATTTATTTTATTATTATTATTTTTAAAATTATTGGTTTTTACACATAGATTTTAGGATTTTTATTTTATGGGTATTATGATTCAAAATATTACTATATTTTTAATGTTTTTCTAGTATCTCGTTTATTTCCAGGAGACATTTAAAAATTCACCAAAATGTATTCGGTGTAGTTTTTATACATCCCAATTCACATAATTTATCATGAATCCTATTATTTTTATGATATTCAAATTTTCTTTTCTTGTTAAACATTACTGTGTATTACGATTGAAAATATTATTAATGTTGCAAGGTATTTTGTCACAAATTTCCGTCTTTGAGAAATAAGTTATATTATGGAACTATCTTATCTTAGGATGAATATATATAACCCCATGATATGTTACATCAGGAATTAATTTATCCAAATTATATTTAATGTTTCATTTAATTATTAGTCTATCATAGGATTATGATTCAATGTTACCGAAGTGGGAAGAGTTTTATGCAACAATATAAATGTTTATCAGGATTTTCTATGATTATGAATTAAAATAAAAAAATATTATCTACCCCTTAAGAGACTTGTGAATTATATTATTCCATCGTTATATATATAGAATAATATTTTTATCTTTATTTTCTTCATTATATGTAATTAATATTTTAAAATAAATCTTTTTATTAAAAATCTACTTTTTGGTCTTAAATAGTATTTTCATCCAAAATAATGTTTCATAAAAATGATTAAAAATATGTTTTTAACATTTTTAAAATGATTTATTAAATTCATTTTTACCCATTTTTAAATAATTAGAAAATGTTGTGAAGTGATATTCAGGTAGTTTCTAAATTAATTGTCATTTTTATTTGACCAAAAATGTTAAAGGAATTATTCTATTAATTATTGTGACATGGAATGAAAAATCCATCAACATGCCCAATCACAACTATTATGTTCCCTAAAATGTTTCTATGGTTGTTTATTTTGAAAATTATTTTCAGAATGTTTTAGTTTTTAAAAAAATATATTTTCAAATAGAAAATTATATTTTTTGACTAATTCTTGAAAACTTTTTTTAAATGCTTAATTTATATGGTCTCAATTTTATTTTAAAATTTTTATTTTTACAATGTTTTATGTCATAATATGTGATTTTCAGTGAAATTTTATTTCCATTAGGAAATTTTCGTTGTGGTTATCAAAAATTAATCATCGTCTAAGATGATATCATTTTTTTATATGAAAAAATTTTCTCTTCAATATGTTATACCATTATAGAACTCTTATTAATCCCATATTGTTTCCATGGTCTAGGTTATGATGAAATAATTAAATGGTTATAACATATATTTCATATCAAGGGATATTCTATGATGAATTGATTTTGGAACCTATAACATTTCCATAGGTTGTGATATGATGTCTTGTTTATAAATACCATTTCATTTCATGGGTTATGAAATCATGAATATTTTATGATCTTGTGGAAAAAATGTGTATGATTTTCATTATGTGAAGGTTCAGACAAGTATCTCCCTTTTAACGAACCAGCTAGGGTTCCTAGGTAACCCGATAAATGATCTCGTCCTAACATAACCCTAAGGGTGTTCCAAATACCAACAGGTCAAAGACTATCACAATACATCATACAATATACAAGTGGGAATGATTTATTTCACAAGAACATATAATCAATAATAAAAGAAAACATGCATATCAATTTGGGAAACACCACTAGGATAAAATGTACCATAATACATAGAAGCATAAAATCCAATTTTCTACAACACAAAGTACTAAACATGATAGAAACCCCAAGGTCCTTAAAGACACAAATCACACCATCCAATGATAAACAGTTTGATCCAACTCCATGATATCCATTCTCATTACACAATCCTAAAAGAAGAAAGTATACAAACACCTGAAGGAAAAAGATTGGTGTGAGCCTAAAATCAGTAGGATACCACAAAATATTCTATACAAGATTCAAAATATATATTTTCCATGTAATAGATTTCAAATTTCAATATAATAACATTGGGTCATTCAAAATAATTTTAAATAAATTTATATAAACATTAAAAGTTATGGAAAGTACATTCAACTCACAATGTTGTATTTTTAATATATTAAACATTTCTAAAATAATGAATGGTACATATATTTCATGCATACATTTTTATTAGTACAATGTGTTGATTTTTTAATTTATTTAATGATATTTATAACATTGGAATGATTTGACATGATTTATTATTTGTTGTAGGAAATTAATGATTGTTGAAAATTGAAATGAAACAAATATGGAAAATGATCAGAAAGACCCTTTCCGTAGTGAGGGAGGAAAAGCGGTATGACCTTGGACTTTTGGGAGGTAAAGAAGAACTGGAATTTTAAGAAAAGTTGACTATGCATCGTGTACCACAAGTACCCGTCGTGACTATTTCATGAGAGGTGGATATGCACTAGACAAGTTGTGACGACAGAACACATTGTAAAATTCTACTATACTTCGAGTACCATTAGTAAACGATACGATGATAGTTAAACTGGTATAAAAAGCTTACTCAGATTCAATGTGAAGGAGGAAAAAGTGGATCTGAGGTACATGTCTTGTAACCCAAGTACACATGGTGTAGGGGTCGATGTAGAGAGAAAAATATGGTGTTGTAGGCCATGGGTTTTCGACGATTGTTTCTATTAAAGCAGTCCCACATTCACTCTTCCAAGACTCTATTGGACAGATGCAGCTAAGAAACATCAAGGGACATATACCAGACTATGTGTGATGATTCAAAGCTGTTCATTGATGTAATTATACCTCAGCTACCAATGTTGATCACTCTCAGCATGAGTGAGTAATATCTTAGTGTCAAGTGATGTTATATGTAGGGGGTGTCTACATAGGGATTATTCTATTTTATTATTCCCGTTTTTTATTGTTTAGGACACCGTTTATCTGTTCTAACATCCATCTTTTTTGAAAATCACTTGATCATTACTTGGTAATTATGGAGTTCTATTTTAGTTTCATTAATTAATCGCTTTAGATTTTGTATGACCATTATGAAATATAATCCTGGTATGTTTAAGCATGGATTTGGGTCACCAATCCATGTGAATGAAACTAGTAGATATCCATTCCAATGTTCCATTAATATTATTTGGGTGGGATACCGAGACGAAGGATCCCTGCTGAAAAAATTCCGACACCAAAATAGAGTAAACACACTCTCACCTAAACCCCTAGAACATTCCATAAAAATCATTGAACCTAGAATGCCTATCATATTGAATTTACACCCCTTAAATAATATTTTTATTTATAATTCATTCAACAAACCAAGTAACTCCAATTTCTATTTTCTTAACTAATTTAGATGATATGAATTTTCTCTGCAGGTTCGACACCCAAACATTATTTATTTTACATTTTTGAGTAACATAGTTTAGGTTTTATAAATTTTTTTTGCAGATCATTATAGGGAACTAACGATTCCATGAAGAGATATCAATGGCTTATGTAAAATATTTATATTAATCTTTTTATATTAATTCATAAGGCATGTAATGTAATTGAAAAAAACATTGGCATATAGTTATATATCAGATATAAATTAAAAATATAGCAACGTGGTCATCTTTCAAAAGTACCAATAGTATTAAAAAGACATAGTATTTTGTACTCTCTATGTGAACTCATAAAAATATTATATACATGTCCTTATAAAACTGACCAACATTGACTCATCACTAACCAGGCGGAGATGTGACCCACCGCATGTATGTTTTACAACGTTGTTGTAGCATAGAGTTTATCCAAATAACTCACTAACTAACTAAGGATTGCATGTGCTCTTACATGATGGGTGAATTATTTAATGAATTCATATTAATATGATCCATCCCATTTTTCAATTTTAAAAAATCCAATTTCTCTCCATCTAACACCGAAATATGTTTTATTATGAAAAAAATTCTTTTTTCACAACTTAAAACCACTACGTTTCAATGGAAAAATTTAATTCTATTTGAATGTTTTAAATTCATTCAAAACAAATTACATCATATTCACAATTCCATTTTACATAAAATTTCAAAAATTTTATTGTAAATATTTCCATCAAATCCACAATTTAAATTCAACAATCATAATTAGAAATTTTTTCCCGAACCCACCCCAATTCTATGGAATTAGTGGTTTTCTAAATTTCTGTGCCAAAACCATTTCAAATATACCAAGTCACCACAGTTGGGTTTCTTTAATAATATTTTATAAAAGATTTATAGTTTTAATTTAAATTACAAATTGAAATATATTATTGAATATGGTGGTAATATATTTTGAAAATCGGGATGAAACCAACTACCTCGTTTTTGAAGAACGACACTGGCAATGACACCCGTCAATGACAATAAAGGTGAAGGATATCATAAAACTCATCTTATAATAAAGATACAACATCACATTGCATTGATACATCAATCCCTATATGATCCATATAAATACCAAGAAGAAGGAGGAGAAAAACTTGAAGAATGAGGGAGAACTGTTACCTAAGAAGCACACTACAAATGCAATGGTGATCTGAAGCTCATCACATCGAAACGAAAGGTGGGGAACCTCTAGAAATTTCCTAATGAGAGTCTAGGGTTGAGATCCATGAGGTATGGGAATAATATATCAAGAACGAATACCAAACGCATTGCTTAAGGCTGGGTTCCGGTCGATCCCTGACATGTACCAAGAGGTCACAACGTATAGGCCACACATGATATGTATTCCCAAAAACCAATCTCCGAAGGTTTAAAATCCGTTATTCAGTTCCTACACGGTGTGTAACTCAAGTACAAAACATGTAACAGCTCTAAGAATGATCTCCCCATTCATGAAATGATGTCCCATTCCATAACATTCAACCAGCACCAAGTACATGACATGTACTTTAGGAACATGATGTGTACCTTTTCTATAGTCTGCAGTAAACGCAGAAAAATCACATAAAAGAGTTTTTAACCAAACATGGGATTAAACAATGTGTAAAATTACATGATCTATGTTACATGATGTTACAACCTCCCCACCATAAAAACATTATTTCCCCAAAAATTTAATGAATAATATTCCATGCCAAAAATATGTGGCCACTTGTCTCTCATCCATGCCTCATGTTCCCACACCTCATTATTATCAATACTATGCTGCATGAATTTTTTTTTCTCCCATGAAGTACCTTGTTCTCAAAATCAACTATCCTAATAAGTTTCTCAGTCAAAGATGAATCAGTCTCAGTCTCAATATCACTCCGTCTCAAAATGTGAGATGGATCAATTAGATACATTCTCAAATGGATACATGTAACATTCCATTTATCAATGTCAGTTGTTGTAGAAGTTCCAAATGGTTTTCCACTTTAACCACATTATCTACAACCTCGAATGGTCCCAAAAAGTGAGGATCATGCTTCCCTTGCTTCTCAAGCCATCAATAATCCATTCGGGGTGAAACAGTCTAAAACACCTGATCACCAACTAGAAACTCCAATGGTCTATGAAGTAAATCAAAATATGACTTATATTAGCTTTGTGCAATCAAAATACTCTGACTTATCAGCTGAATCCTTTTTTTTCATATCATGAACAAGTCTTTGTGCAACCAAACAACATTCACCGACATCTGACCAAAACTACAATGATTTATAAGGCTGATTATACATGGCCTTAAAAGGTTCCTTTTTGATTGTAGAACATTAAATATTGTTATAAGATAATTCTAAAAGATCCATGTGATCATCCCAATTCCCACAGATGTTGATGACATAGGAGAGAAGCATATCCTCATGAATTTGTATAGCACATTCTATCATTCCATTAGACTGTAGATGGTAGGTTGTGCTAAAATGAACCCTGATATCCCTGTGCATCCTAAAGGCCTCTCAAAAAGGGAGAAGTGAACCAAGGATACCTCTCACAGACTGTAGAAGATAAAACTCTGTGAAATTGAATGATCTCTTTCATGTAAAGATTTAAAAACTCCTCAAATTTGGTTATATCTTAAATGGGTAAAAAGTGAGATGACTTGGTTAGATTGTCGATCACAACCATATAGAATTTTTCATTTTATGAGCAAGAGGTAACACAACCAAAAATCCATTGAGATCTCCTCTCACTAATATAAAGTAACTGGATGTAGCTAATGTAAACCTGATGGTTTCTGGTGCTCGACATTCACGAGTAAGCACATTGATCAATGAGAGAAAAACTATGCAATGAATTGTCTCATCCATGATCAGTAGAACTACCACCTCATGTAATAGAACATTTTAGTGGTTTTTGGATGCACAACCCACTGAGAATTATAGAAATCTTCCATTAATTCCTTTCTCGCCACTTATAGCACAATGAAGCAGTTTTTGTAGCATAGAAAACCATCTTTGGAGAAAGGACACTATAAAAATCAACTTGAAACTAATGATCTTGAAGAATCATCCTGATATGGGTAGATATCAATTGCACACTGGATAATGAAAAATCAGACCCTTCCTCTTGGACTCCAATATAAAACTATGAAAATATAATCATCAAATTCTACTCTATTAAATATTTTTTCACTACCTAGGTTGGATTTTTGTTTCTCAAAGAGCATAAAATGAAATTTCCTTTCCCCGGGTTATATGTGATGAAAATATCGAAGGAATTTAGGTATTCCACTCCTAGACTCTTAAAAATATTGAAATATTTCTTAGAAAAGATATAACTTCGGATTTTTAGGAATAAATACACCGTAAACCATTTTCCAATAGGTTGTTCTTCCATCTTTTAAGCACAAGACTCATAACTCCATGTTCATGATAGTGATAGGATAATTAAACTCATATGGACTTAGATGACAAGATCTATATGCTACTACATGATCGCTCGACATAAGAATGCAGCCCAAGCATGAACCTGATGCATCAAAAAAGACTAGATATCCATTACCAACTTCCGGAACAGTCAATACAGGCATAGTAGTCAATAAACGTTTCAGCTAAATAAAAAAACTTTTACATTTATCATTCAACACAAACATCACCTCCTTCAGAGTTAGATCAGTCATCTGTAATGTCAACATAATCAGGTACTTCAAGAACCTATGGTATTATGACGCTAAACCAAAGAATCTCCAGATCCAGAATCCATTTCGTGGTTGCAACCACGTCATAACAAACTTAATCTTTTCATGATCAACAGATACACCATTGTAATACACCACATGTCCCAATATTTTCACATCCCGAATACAAAAACTACACTTTGAAAATATGGCATAAGTACCATGATTTTTTAAGCGATTTAAAACTATTCTTATATGTTGAAAATGATCCTACTCAAACATTTAGAAAACAAGAATTTCATCAAATAAGATCATAACAAAGGTATCAACAGACTCATGGAAAATATTTTTCATTAATTCCATTAAAATCGAAGGATCATTTTTTAGGCCAAAGGGAATATCAAGGTAATCAAAGTGCATTTATATTCTCTGAAAGGAAGTATTTTGAATGTTATATTCTTCTATCCACAATTGATAATAACAATATCTATGGATGATATTTGAAAACCACTTAGTCCCTTTAATCTGATCATAAAAATCATCAATCATGGTAAACACATATTTTGTTTTTTTATCATCACTCGATTGAACTTTCGAAAATCTACACATATGGAAAGGGAACTATCAGCCTTCATACCAAGGTGAATTGGCAGTACCCCAGGTCACACACTCATATGAATAATTCATTTCTCAAGAAGATCATCCAATTGAGACTTCAACTCTTTCATCTGAAATGTTGCGATTTGGTAAGAGGGGATAGAGAATGGTAGACTACCAGACATTTAGTCGATTAAAAACTCAAGCTCTCTCATCAGTGGAAGACCAGATAAATCTAATAGGAACACATCATAAAACTTGGTGACAACTGGAGGAATATCACCACCAATTGAATCTCAATCTATATCAAATGAATGTAATGATATCACATTCTCTAACTCTGGATTAGAAGTTTCATCTATAATTGAACTTGGGTCCCATTCTCCTTAAAAAATAAGAGGCACACCACAGGGTGTAGTAAAGTAGACCCATCAGAGATAATAATAAATTCATGCATTGTTGGCAATGAAACAATCCATCTTGAATATAATATCATGAGATTCAATATAAAGAATCTAAAAACTCTATGATAGTTGGAATTTTGATATAGAGAAGACACATGTAGAAATATGGGGACCCTGCTCACTCTTCATACCAAGGGGTGTTGTAATATCCATTTCAAAAGATAGATCCTCCATAATAATATTATGCATGTTAACAATATGGGTTGAAATAAAAGAGTGAGATGCACAGATATCAAATATAGAATCCAAAAATAATGAATCAATGGTAATGGTACCTCTCCCAATCACTAGACACATGTGTGATTCCTCTAGAGACTCTTCCACTGCGTGAAGAGGCATTATTCCAGATTCCTATGTCTGTAACCCTTTTGAATGTAAGGTATTTGATTTCATAGTAGTTTTAAGAAGAGATAATGATCATTTCCCACAAGATGGAGTATAGAGGTGATGAAAGAACATTTGTAAGTATCCTTCACATCTGTATGAGCTATAGTTCTTATGTGCCTCATTGAAAATCCTCCAAGATTGTCTGGGATTTCCCCACTGGTAGAAAGTAAAAGAACATCACGTTGGAGCTGTAGGAGGTCTGTCATTTCTCTACCATTGAGAAGTTCCGTGAGGATCATCACACATTCATTTCACATCGGAAAAACAGATGCTCCCACTGGGATAAAAATAAACACCCATCAACCTTGACTTTACAGACAATTCCATCTCAACCATCATCACTCTATCTAGAACATCAGCATAAGTGGGAAACATCAACATGAAAAAAATGAGAATATATATTTGATTGATGTCCAAACTCGAACCATCGAGCCTTCATCCTATCGTTAAATAATATCTCATGTGAAAATGGTACGAGCTCGACAAAGCGATTTGAATAATCTACCACGGTTTTTTCAGCCTACTCATGAAAGAAAAATTTCACATCCTTGGCCAAAACAATTGACTCAAGAAATAAATTTTTAGGGAAAATAAACATTATTGTCTCTATTTCTAATCCATCCGGATTCCATACCACATAATCATGTCCCACCATCTCCATCTTGGTCCATCCCACACGTTGGTGGAACAATTTACACTGATCCCTTCTGGTGTCTCTAAGGACTCAAACATCCATTCTATCTTGTCCAAACATTCGTAAACTTTATGAATATCAGTGGTGATTTTGAAGAATGGTGGCTTCTGGTGAATAAACCCTTGAGAATTATTCTGAAGAACATCCCCATGATGATCCAAAACTGGAGCCTTTGAAATAACTGGAGGTTGTGCATATCCCAAAGCCAGGACATTGCACACAATCACCTCTAACAAATTTGGATCGACAACAGGATTTTCATCTAGAGGTTTGGAAAAATCCTTTTACTCTATCTAATTCACAAAATGTCTCAGTGGAATGATGCTACACAACATCAGAAGATAGAAGAAGAAAATCATATTAATAGTCAAATATAGAATAAATAGAATATTTTATCCACAAAAGGGACCAACATTATATGGAATCCTCTCTATCAAAATTTTAATAGGTAAAGGACTATAACAAAACCACTAGACGCCTTTCCCAAACCACCTCTATAGACATAAAGTTTATTGCAGTGAGAGCTGAACAAGAAACTAATTGCAACTACCTTCTACATCTAGAAATGATTTCAAAAATGTATTCTGATATCAAGAAAAATGTGATATCAACTACCTCCCTTTGATGCCAATTTTTCATGTACCAACTCGAGTTCACTAGTATCCTGATAAATGAGCTAGCCCAGACATAACCCGAAAGGAGTTCCAGATCCCCATAGGTGAGTGACTAGAACCCAAAATCTTGCAACTTAGAATTAGGAATTATTTCTTCTACAAGAACACATAAGAAATGATTCAAGAATATATGAATATAAATAGGAAAACTCCACTAGGAGAAAAATTACTAGAATACAATGAGGCATAAAATCCAAATTACTACAACCAAATGTACTGAATAGGAAGATCACCCCAAAATCCAAATGGACAAAACTCACCATGTCCAAAGCTCACTAGTATAATCCACCTCAAAGAGATTCCTTCCCATTGATTGAGCCTGGAAGATGAAATCCTAAAAAAACTGAAAGAAAAAAGTATTGTGTGAGACTAATACTACTATGATACCACTAGAGATTCCATAACAGATTTCAAATCTAAATTATCCAATGAAAAGAATTCAATTTTCAAAAAAAATATGTTTGGAAATTCAAAATCACATTTAGACAAAAAATTCTATACATTTTCAAAGTGATGTAAAATATATTCAAATCTTGTGATTTTATTTACAAGAGATGGAACATTTATAAAAATATGGATTAATTAAAAAATTTATATAAATATATTTATATATATTCATTTGGTAGGTAAATATGTTCAAAAAAATATTGGTAGACATTCATATCTCAAATATTAATAAACATGCAAGCAACATGGTCATCTACCAATATGTATAGTTGTATTAACTAACTATGGGATTCCACACTCTCTATGTAAACACAAAAAAATGTGTATACACACTCCCCTATAAAAATGGCCAATGGGGACTTATCACCAACCCATCAGGGATGTGACCGGTTGTATGTATGTTTTAGAACATTCTCGTAGCCTAGAGTGTATCCAAATAACTCACTAACTATCTAAGGATATCATGTGATCTTACATTATGGGCGAACTATTTTAAGACTGAATATAAATATGATCAACCTCATTCTTCCCTTTCAAAATTTATATTTTCTTTCCATATAAATCTAAAACGGGTTTAATTCAAAAACATTTCTTTTCACACGATAAAACAACTTGGTTTCTATTAAACCATTTAATGCCATTCAAAAGATTGAAATTAATTACAAACCAATTCCAACCATTTCAAAACTAATTTTTAATTTTAAATGAAAAAATTAAATTGAAAATATTCCTATAAAAAATATAATTCATTAATGAAAATCAAACAATTTTCCAAAAACCCACCACAATTCCAAGGAATTGGGAGTTATACAAATATTCGTGCAATTTTTTTTGAATATCCCAATTCACTCGAGCTGGGTATTAGAAAAGAAACTGAATAAAAAAATTATCATTGAAATTTAAACTGGAAATTTAAAAAAATAAATCAATTCGACAATATTCAATTTGGTATATCAGGACGTTGCCACATACCTCTTTCCCGAAGAACGACACTCGCAATGACATCTATCAATGAGAACAATGGTGAATCAGATCATGAAAATAAATTGAGAATAAGAATAAAACACCATGTGGCATAGATCCGTCAATCCCTAGATGATACAATGAAATCCCACTAGGATAGAAGGAGATAAACTTGATGAATGAGGGATAACCCTTACTCAGGAATCACATCGTAAATACAATATAGTTCTGAATCTGATCTTATCAAATCAGAAGGTGAGGAAACTGTAAATTATTTATTGGAAGTGTCTTGGCTTGAGAATCAAGATATATGAAAAAAATAGACCAAGAGGCACTTCCAAACACATTACTTTATTCTAAGAATAGGCCAAGTCACTACGTGTATGAAAATTTTATGATGTGTAGGGAATTCTTGATAAGTATGCCGAAAAACACATCGCCTTATGGTGAAAACCTATATTTAATCCCTAAAATATGTGTACCATAGGTTCATGGTTTTTTCCAGATCATGAAATAATCTACCCATTCATGAAAATATTTTCTAGTACATGACATACAACAAGAACCAAGTACATAATGTGTTCTTCAGGCACACATTGTGTACTTATTCTGCAGTCTGCAGTCAACCCAGAAGAATCACATTAAAGGATGTTTTGCTGAACATGACCATATAAAAGGAGGATATTACTTGTTCAGGTTAATTTGATGTTAAATCCCTCCAATGATTTGGGTAATGATTAATATTCAGTGATATAAGATGGTACACTGGTGCTTAACCCACGACCATAAAATTAGATGCACTATTAGTTAGCCCAAGCCTAACAATGAGGGAATATAAATGATTATCCCAACATTGATGAACATGGTACATTGGTGGTGAACCTAATATTAAAGCATGTAAATGTGTGGTTATCCCAAGACTAACCTATTATGAATAACATGGTTTGTATCCTTGACATAATATTTTTTATGATTTTGTGTATTCCACAAATCAATGTCAACTGTGAATGTTTTCCAATGATGGATTTAATTATTTTATTCCATTATAATTCATGTCTTATGAAATTAAAATATTGATTCCATGACTCAAGATAATCATCATTGATATGAAGGGTATGGTTTTCAAATGTTTTTCTCATGATCCCATACAATTATTTTCATTTAATGACTATGTATCACCCTTGTATACCCTTACTAAGTATCTGGTCTCACCCTTTCTTATGTTCCTTTCCACTGATATATGATGGAATGTATTATGTATGATAATTATTAGAAGTGTTCTAGTTATAAATATCATAGTGGGATATTTTTTAGTTTACCTATAGGCTACTTGTTTGTTTTAAAATGTTTTAAATCACACTATACTATTACGGTCCTCTAGCGTGTGTGTTTTTAATGTAATAAATATTCATAAAAATGATGTAATATATATGTATGAAAACACTAGGTATCTATATAGGTTCATTTATAAAGATAAATGTGACTTCACTTCCCCTCTAATTGATATAGTTTCCATATAAATAAATCAAATCCATGTTCATATTCACTTAAAATTTATATAAAGTAATAATCACATGATTTTTAGGAAGCACACTTACATCAAAATTAATCACAGATGAACTCTATAATAGTGATATAACCATTATACCTTAGGTAGTTGTAATTTATAATTATTAATTTAATCATTGAGTTTTTTAATAAAAATTCCAAGTTAATTATGATTGTATAAATGAATTCATTTTACTAAGATCAAATATGGTACTTTAATATTTTATCATACATCTTACAACCTAAAACTTATCATTATATCTCTAATATCATTATAATAATATTGATATCTTCTAAATCAAGAATATTTTCTCATATTGATCAATCATATTAAATCATTCATAGGATTTACAAATCATTAATAATTGTTTTAAATCTAGGGATCCATTAGTTTTACATAGTCTATTACTTGTCAACATCTATTCAAATACTTCTTGGTGGTTTATATAGTGTCTGTGAATTTCAAAAAAATATCCACCAGGTGTGTCAAACCAAAGGTGAAGAAATTTATATTTTCAGAAACAATGTTAAATTTTAGTCAAATCCAATTTCCTCATTTTTACACTTATTACCATTTTGTTTGTTTATCCATATCCACATCGAAATATATTATCTAATCATGGATGTAATTTCCTAGAAACAAATCACTTTATCCATCCTTGAAATTCCCTGAAATTTTCATAATCATTAGTATATATATATAATTGTACTTAAAAATATCCCAAGGGACCTCACTAAATATTCCTCATCATCATTTCCAATGGTTATGTAAATATTATCTATAATACAAACTATAATTTTATAGTATATTAACGTATACATATAACATTTTTTAGATAAATATTTAACACATTTTGAAACACATGACAAAGGACCATAAATTCATACTATCATCGGAGACTATGTTTTTACAATCATCTTATTTAATGAATTAACTTCAACAGTTCCAACAATATATAGAAATTTTGAGCTATTCATAAATAAAACCTACTTAAAACCATTCATAAAAATAGTTTTAAATGAAATATACGATGTGGGGATCTTAGATGATGAATAAGGGTAAACAATGCAGATACCATTTTGTGATGTTATGAAAGCAAAAGATAAGAATAAGGGCATGTAATTGGGAAGATAACATAAAATTTTCTAACCCAAAATATGATAGATCATAATCATAAGTCATTTATTAATGTATAATCATACCGAAATACATGGTCTATATGTGTGGGAAATCCTTATAATTCATAAACCATCTGATCATTTCAAAAATGTGTGGCACCGACATATGTATAATAACTATTTTAGTTTTAATTGTTAAATAATAAGACCAACAAACATTTTTTATCTGGCATCATCACTACATTCCCATTATGGATCAAGTCAACATGTTTTTCTTATTATAGATCAGCCCAATAAGTCTATTTTTAATTTTTTTCAAGCCTATCGACTTGTTTCCCAATGTTATCCCATTAAATACAATGATTTTACAACTAATTTAGTGGGATATATAGGTCACACCCAACAATGGATAAAACGTTAACATCATCCTAATTTATAATGTTACCACTATCCTTTGATATAACATTAACACCATCATTAGTAGTAACATAACAATTAAAAAATAATAATAACCCCAATAATGTTTTTCACAAGATTATAAAAAATTCATTATATCAGATCCCATGAAATTTAAATGGTCACATTAACATTATATATATTAATAATTCATATAAATAGAATGGGTCTAATAATCATTTCATCAATTCATCATTCAATAACCCATGATAAAGTAATGGAATTTCAAAACATTTCCAAATAATCATATCAAACCTCTAATTGGAATAATAATGGTATAATGGGATCATATAACCATTAAAGAATTACTAACATCAATTGTTGATATCTTAGATGGAAAATGAATTTTCAAGATCACACAGAACATTTCTTGAGTAAGAAATCAATTCCAATATGAAAATCAATTTCAACCACTAATATTTCACAAAAATAAATTAAAAAATACTTTTATTTTAAAATAACATTGGAATATTATATTTTAATCATTAATTATTATATTGATCATGATAAATTTTTTTTTTCATTCCATGCATTTTAAAACTAATATTCCTTTAACATTTCCATAAAATCCAAATGTACTTATTTGGAAAACAACGTGAAAATTAATTTTAATTTCATTAAATTAAATAATAGTAAATAAATCAATATAAAAATTAATTTTATAATAGAAAAATAATTTTATAAAACATTTCTAGAAAACATGGATATGGATGAAAATGTATTTTTTCTAAAGAGATAAATAGAGAAGAAGTTTTTCAAAAACAATCTCATCAAACAATGATATTTTAACATTAAAAGTATTACACATTGTTATCTTTTGACTTGTAATCCTAATTAATGAGATAAAATAACATGGATGAGTATGTCAAATAATTTAACATTATATTAATCGTAAAATAAATTCAATAGAATTATATACATCACATAAAATATACAATTGATGTAGAAGGAATGGGTCCCAAAAAAATAAATGTGAGATGAAAATCCCAACCACTTTGAATTATTTTGAACCATATAATCCATGAATGTAATAAAATTATATCAATATTTACATAAAATAATTATCATGATATGTATATACAATTACATTTATGGATATTATACACACAATAAAAAAGGAACAAGTGTTTTTCAAGGGATGTATCCTATAGAAATAAATTTGAATCAAAAGTCCCATACCACTTTGGAATTTGTTGAATCATATGTCACAAGAAAGAATAATATAAAATTGAATAGTATCATTAAAATAAATATATTTTTGGTATAATATGTCAATGGGGATGTATACACAAAACATAAATGAAAATAGTGCTTAATATGACATATGTATCCCATATATAAAAGAGATAAAATAAAACCCTTACACCAACTCTCAAATTTATTCATACACAATATAAAAATCTATAAAACAATTAATTTGTTTTAAATATATTCCAGAACCATACATACATACATATATATATATATATATATATATTACAATATATGATTGACTATTGATCATATAGTAACTGTCTATTATCATATCCATGTTAAAATAACATTTTTTGAAATAACTTCATTATTATTCATCTGTGTTTTGATTTGGTATTTTATTTCCATTTACATAGATCAGGATCCATGATATCCATAATTTAGAAAGTCATATAATTATCATATATTTTCATTTCATATTAATTTATCATAATCCAAAAATAATTACAGATATGAAATGGATTACACTTTTCATGGAGATTGTTGGTACTACATAAGCATGAACAATATTTCCCATTTCATAATGGATGGAATGGAAAAAAATAAATTATTATATAATATATAAATATTAATTGATACTTAATATGATACCATATTTTAATTTAATTTATCCTTATTAACTTTATTGTATGGTGTCAGTGAAAAATCAATCACATGGCCTCACATGTAGGGTGACTATCGTACACAACAAATACATTATTATATTACAAAGGAATTAATTTTAATAATTTTTATATGATATAACTGTTAAATAATTATTATAATGCCACAAATATTATATAGATTTTTTAAATCCATCATTTTATCGTGTTTTAAGCGCATGTTATGGAAAATGAAATACATTAGTTTGAGAGGATATAGTCCACTGAAAATATGATCGATGGTTTATTTTCCCATTTTAATGGTTAAGGTGATAATTATTGGTTATTATATTGAAATTTTAACACCTCACTATATGGTATAATTTTTTTGTCATTCATTCATCATATATAAAGAGTAATTACGGGAGGTGGAAGAAAAACAACACAAAAACTGATGTATAAAAATTTTAAATAATTATTAGAGAACCAAATTATGTTTATACCCAAAGACTTCATAAGATGGATTCCTAATAAAATAATGGAATATAGGAAGTCAAGAGTAAAATAATGAAACTATTTTGTGGTTATTTTTCTATCATGTGATTAATTCAAGTGTGAAGAGGATATGAGAGAGGGTGGCCTTATATAATTGGTGAAGGGACCACATATGTAATTATTAAAATTATTAATATTTACCCATGAATTTTACAAGTCACAATGTACCCAAATGGATAACTATAGAAAATTAAATTATATAAGTTTGAACTTTTAATAGTTATTTATATTTTGAAATTTATTAATATCATTTTAACCATAACTTTTTTTTTACCATATGTAGAGTTATTTTATCCTCGATTGTGTTTATTAATTTATACAGTTTTTAGTATTTATATTAAAAAACATTATCTAGACATGATTATATAATATTAATTATTCATGTTACAAATATGGATTTTTTTTAAAAAATCATTCATATTATTGGGAAATTTTAATTTAAAATTGGGCATGAAGACGTATCGAAAAAGTGGTTTTCCACAGAAAAATGTATCATATGTTAGGTAATTTTTCACATGATAATTAAATATGAAATTAAATAAAATGACCTTAATTGGATTAAAAATAATATAATAGAAATAATTTTACCTTCATAACCGTATAAAAAAATATCATTTGAAATCATTAAATGTAATGTAATTTCTTAATAAAAATCAATATTTATCATTACTCACAATAAAATTAAACATTTTAGTAAATTATAAAATCATTAAATTATGATAAATTTTACATTATGAATTCTAAAATGATATTATTTTTAATTTTTTTGATTAATTACAAAAAATAATTACATTACTTTAAAAAAAATTAGTTAGAAAATATTTTTTTGAAAAAAGTTAATTTCAGAAAACATAATAAATTTTAAAAAATATTTAATTATTTATATATTTTTTAATTATCTATTAGAATATTAATATATTATAAAAATGAGTTTTCTCATATTATTATAACAAAATTAAAGTTCTAATTTATAATTCTAATTATAAAATAATAATATTAATTGTATATAGTGGTCTTTTAAAGCCCAGTGTAGCGTAGAAAGAAATATATCTTGTAAATTAATTGTTATTGAAAATTAAACATTTCATAATATATTAAGATATTATACTTCCCAACAGTTAAGATTATAAAATATAAGTTCATTGAAAATATTTTAATAATATAAAGGGATAAGTGTGGAGGAAAAATCATTGTTGGTTCAAGGATTAGTGAACTCATGCTTTAAAATGTAACCAGTGAGGAAAATAATAAATCCATGATTAATCCATGAAACAAGAAATTCCCTACAACGATCTTGTTCAAATAAATGGATAAATTAAATCTTTTCAAAAATTGGTTCATATATGAGGAGTCCTATTTCCACCACACATACATAGAATTGGATCATATGCATGATAGTTTTCCATGATTTGGGAATACATTTTGTAAATTCTCATCTACTTAATGAGTATCATGGGTATCAAAATTGTTTTCATATTGGTGATATTATTCTTTGGCTTATGTCAAGGAGTTCATAAATATCTATGAATCCTATAAGAGTACGAATCAAGAAATATATAGTCCTCAAATGATTCTTCCCTACAATGATAAATTTAAAATATAGATTGATTATTTATTTCAAATTTTCGACCAATCCATGGATAAGTGATACAAAAATCACTATATTCAATATGAGAATAGTAATCTTGCAAAAAATAGTTATTTTATTTATTTATTTTATATATCTATATAATATACATGAATGGTGATTTTTCACTACTATATTTATTAATTGGTAGTAAAATGTTCTGTAATGAGAATGGGTAAATTTTATTCATATATTTGGTATAAAATGTTATTAGGGTCAGGAGATATACCCATAACCATTGAGTGTGTGAGAAATTTGATGGGACCCTAATTTGTATCATGCTCTTGTATATGGGAATGGTAATTTCATTATTTTTCTTGTTATAATATTGGAACCCAAATAATCTTCATGGCTCAGGCCCATGAAATACGGTCAATGTTTCCCTAGGAATGGTGAATTATACATTATTATAAATTCATATGTTTTTTCCATATTAATTATAGAATTAAATGGATATAACACTCATAAAGGTAATTAATTATATAGTTTGTCTCACTCAATGGAGATTTATATCTAAAAAAATGAAAAATATTTTCATCAGTTTAAAATAATGCAACTAGGACTCTGATGTTATATAGTGTTGGGTCATGGGATGATAACATAACGAATCATTGTTTTAGGTCATACAATATGGATAAATTTCTTAAAGTATAATGTAGTGTGGCCATGATGGTCTATATTGATAAAAGCATTATAAAAATTATCTTTATGTGATCCCTACAGTTACATTAGTTTTGTAAATTTGGCCGTTTTCTCTAGATGTGGATCAAAAATAAGAAATATCACTCTAATAGAATGAACTTCTCTATTCAATTTTAGGACATTCTTGATTGACCAATGAATTGTATAGTTTTTCCCATGTGATTTGTAGGATCTATAATTGAATCAATAGAGTATGAGGGTTTAAAACAAAATATTCATAATGATTTTTAACATGGTGAAATATATGATGAATGTATATTATTCCAATTTATAGTGTAGCGATAATGTTATGATGAATCAATGGAATATATTTTCCATTATTAATGGTAGAAAATAGTAACAAGACACAAGGGAATAATACATAGGGATTAAGAGGAAGTTTTTATGATGGAACAGAACATCCCCTTGGGTTTACATCCCAGACTCAAGTGAAAAAATGTTCTATTAAACACCAAATCCTATTGGGGTCCAATTATATAAATCAATATATATTTCAAATATTTCTATAAAAGAAGAAATGAATAGTATTCACTCATGTTTTTGTATTCAAAATGGATTTCATTTAATTATGTAATTAGATGGTTTAAATAAATATAGGTATTAAGCTTGATTGATGGAATATGTAATGCTGTAATGATTTATAATACACATTGTCTACATCATCATTTGACTAAAAAGTGTTTTGGGTAGGATTAGTGACACCTTATTGAGATAGATGTTCATATAAATATCTCAATATATGGAGTTGTACTCATGATGTAAGAGTGAAATCTTGTTAATTGACAATGTTATCCTATGGTATATCTCTATTGGTAAATTAATGTCATATAAGATAGACCTTACATAAATTAGTTTATGGTATTATTTCCTACCCCAATGATTCTCGATACATAATGATTTACAGCTTCAAAATTTGGATATGAATAGTTTCTATCTTAAATCGTTGAAAAAAATGAGATTTTCTTGATGAATAACTAAATCAAGGAACTTGGTTCTTCAAAATATATGAAAAACATGTAATTATAGGGTATAATAATAAGATAATATTTTCATACATGGAATGATGGAACTATTCATGAACATATAACATCATGGGTATATAAATCCACATGAATACTTGGTTTGTGGAAATGGTAAATGTTTCATAATAATGTACTAAATTAAAATGAAATTTTCAGTAGTGTGGGTTGCCTAAACATTAATAATTGGTAACCCCTTAGTCACAACATGAGAGAATTGTGAATAGACTATAAAGGGAAATTTTACATATGGAATAAAAAATTCTTTATTGGATACATTAATTGATGAAAATAAATTATATTTTTTACTATTATGTCTATTCAATGTCCTTTTATATTTTTCTATATCTATTATAGAGATTTTTTAAGGAGATATCCATGTGGAGTGATTCAATATATTCTTATAGGCGTTGAAATAAAAAAATGAATAGATGTTGTTTTGAGGATAATAGTGATATTTATCAATATTAGGATCACCCAAATGGTAATTCCACATTTTATTGAACACATTCATATGGTACAAATATATAAAATTTAATTCATTAGTGAACAAACACCTAAACAGGTGATATACTAAATTTTGAGATTTCATGTTGTTTAGTTTAATGTCATGCAAAATAGACTTGGGTGATCCATGTAATATATATATGCAACAAAGAAAAAATTTATTATATTTTAAAATTTGCTGACAGTGAATAGATCATTTCTTGGATAGTGATTAAAGAACCATGCATCACATTATATTCCATTATAATGGAAATCAAGTGACATGTAGTTCTTTAAAATCTTATTCTACACTGATTAATCTCATGTGCAAGGTATGATAACTTTTTTTCACGATAGCATCTAGAAATATAGATAGATGAAAGATGATGAAACACCATGTTGAATGGGGAAATTTTAATTTTTTTTCATTCAGATGAAAAAAATTTAGATAGGCATATGATATAGTGTCATCGAATCCTTAAATATCATAATAAAATAATAATCATTCAACATTTTGTTATTTTATGATAATTTGATATAGATATGGGTGACATTTATTCTGTAAGGGGTATATCTATCATTATTTAGTATATGTGAATTGGTGGAAATGAATGTAAACTAAAAGTTCACACATGGGAATGGTCTCTATATAATGTTATGGATATATATATTGATGTGGGACCCTCTATGAAGTTTTATGTCCTTGTAGGGTGGATGGAAGCACCATGCATTTTATGTTCTTACACATACGAATAATTCAATAATGTTAAAAATCATTCGGTGAGGAGATGTTCTATATACATTATTTTAATGATAAAAAGGCTTATTTCAATAAGTTTAAAACCATATAACATAGATGAAAATACCATTTAGTCTAATGTATTGAGATGATGAAATAATATTTAATAGTAAAATATCATAAATAAGGAATTATGTGTCACAGTGTTTAATATCATTTGGAATGACATATGAAGGTATTTTTGTGGATCTAGATTAGGGGGAGAAATTATGTGTCCCTCTCTCAATGAAGGGTTATCAAAGGACCTAGTTGTAGATGAGGGAATACCTGGAAAAAGAGTTTGAACAATTAATGCTAATGAATTTTTATGCAAACTATGGAGAAGAGTATATTATAGAAAAAACCATAGTGATTGGAATATCCCAACTATGATGGTTATAAATTTGAATAAATTAGTATTACAATTATAATACATTTCAATGTATCCCCATATCAACTTGAATCATATTTTTGAGGATTTAAATGGTATTTTCTAGGAACATATCCATCAAATGATATATTTATTCATAACTAGTTATGTCCAACAATGAAAATATTTTCACATTCCTCCATGATACTACAAGTGAGACCCATGATTTCTGAAGGATATTACACGGATATGAATATCATGTATGGATATTTTCTAGTGTATAGTTCTTTATTATATGTTGTTTATGGTCTTCACGGATGGACCATATATGTTGTGTAATTTAGTGTTAAACTAATATATTAGAAATATCATACAAAAGGAAGTAACATTATATAGATTAACATTATGTGAAAATGTCATCATGTTTTGTACTTTAGATACTTGTAGAATGTATTTTTAGTCACCCTATATTTGAATATAGATCAAATTAATTGATGTGATCAACTAAAATAAAAAAACTCATATATATCTTTATCTATCTGAGAAAAATGGGTTAATATAATAATAATTATAACACATTATATTTTAAAATATTTATTGAGGTTATCCACATTTCATAGCATCATATGGGGAGAACAAAGATATTTTGTAGATTATAATCAAGAAATATAGAATTTTAATTTGTTTTTGATGGATCATATTCACATGAAGTGAATAATATTTACATTAGTGTTGAATATATTGAAAACATACTATGAGTGTGTGACGAGTTAAAAGTCAATATATTGGTGGATTGTTTAGAATTTTTTTGGTTGTATCATATTGAGGAATAATAGGATTTAAAATAAATACTATGGAATGATAATCTAGAGACACAAATTTATTTTATGGTCCCCACATAGATCTAGAAAATTTATAGGTTTAGGAAATATTCTTAGTATATTTGAGTTTTAAAATATGGATATAGATATATATTGGAATCATTTATAAGATTTATTCTATGAACATATAACATGTTACTATGTATAGAATATAATTTTCAATTTTTTTGGAAAAAATTATCCCTAACACAAGGGTTTACTAGGATAACCCAAACAGTTGGATTTCTGAGTGAATGTTTAATGCCCCAACCCCAGTTTCCCAGATCCAGTGCGTTATTTTATTATATTAGAATTCTTACACAAAAGTCATATCTGAAAGGATATATTATTATATTATTTAAGAAAACCAAATACATACATTAGTTTATGATTACTTCTTGAAAGGGAAAAAATAAAAATTACTTTGAAAAAACCCACAACTCATAGATTATCCATTCAAGCCATTCATAATATATTTCATCATTTCCGATGAAAACGAAACATGTGAAAGGGGTGTGCTCAATTTCTATGTAAGGGCAATAAATATAGTGGAAGATATCATATACATGAATATTAGGCATTGTGAATTACAAAAATCAAATGTCATTAAAAATAAACATGAGTATTATAAGGCATGTTTAAGAGTTGAACAAATAATGCCACAATAAATCATTATCAAGGGTATTCTACTACTCGAATAACCACATGATATTTAAATCACTAGTTTCATAATTAGGGAACTATTATTGTGGGGCATCAAGACCATATCATCAAGTCGTCATTTCATAACAATAAATATCCATTTTTGTAAAGGGTTTACATTAGGACTATAGTTTGTCTCATTAGACATATAGATACACCGAGAGAATATAAGTATCCCCACCTGGCACTTAATAAGTCAAATAAATTACTCTTATCAATAGGTATAAACATTAACAACATATAAACTCATATTGAATCAAATATATGAAATGTAAATAACATTCCCCAGTCATTAAATAGAAACACTAACCATTTAGAGTAATATAGTGAATGGAGTTAAGATTGAACATACACATTCAAACTAAACAGAAAACCATAAAAAATATTTTTTAGTTCATATCATAGGAAATAAATCTACATAGATTTCAATATTCATCAATGGATGTTGACATAAATAAAGATAATTTTAAATGAGACCATTGAAAATTTTTGGACTAAATAATCAATAAACATTCCAAATTGTCCCATACCACCTTGAAAACTTCTAATCATAATCCATTATAATAACATGAGAATAAGGAAACTATTGATATGATAAACCAAGGGTATTAACTTACACAACATGCCACAAAAAAGTGGTGAACACGGCATATATCTCTTTAAAGTTAAAGTGAGAAAAATGCCTTTTTTTACTTTGGAAATAAGAGAACATATATAAAATCATTTTTATTTGTCATAAAATATGTTTTTAAAAATTTAAATCCTATAAAATAATAGGTATGTTCATTGAGATCAGACTTGTGTAATAAATTATTTCCCACTGATGTAAAATCATTAAAAATTGTTTTTTAAGACTCTTTATAATTAAAATATTTTAGAGTGGTTTATGAAATTCATTAATGTTATTTTAATGAGAAACACATGTTTTCATTCATAAAACTAGAACATAACAAAAATATATTTTTCATGTTAAAATTTGTGATTTTATAAATATAAATATTTCTTAAAATAGAATATTTATTGATCTTCAATATAAATTCGAGATGTTCCTTGGATCATGTTTTCTATTCAGATGAATTTTTGAAAGATTATTGTAAAACATGTAACTCCACTTAAAATAAAGAAATAATATGATTGGTACACATGTATAAAAAATTAAATCCTAATATATGAGAATTAGAAAATAATAAATAATAATTCAGTTGAGGTGAGTATAGAATAACAACAACTCGAATGAAAATGGAGGTTCAGGTAGAAAATACATACCACATTTTAATCAATTAAATCGTATGCACCAAAATTAATAATCATATATTTATAAATTGAATATCATGAAAATAAATAGATTCTTGATAAGAAACATAAAGGTTCAGTATACATACACCACACATAGGTAATAGTAATGAATCAACAATACCTCACAAAAATGAAAGTGAGATGAAGAAACACTTACCTTACATTTGAAGGTGTTACTAACTGGATCTTAATGACCTGAATAATAAAATTTAGGATCATTAAATATCAATTATTTAACATCCTATACAATTAATTTACTTATTATAACTATATTAGGTCCATTCATGTCCTTCTAATGGGTTAAGATAATCAATTACATTTTTAGAGCATTTTCCTCTTAGGCTTTCATGATCTGTTTACTTATATTCATGTATAGAAAAACATGTAGAATAAGAATGGATACCCAGAATAGATATTGAATATTATTAGTTAACAACCATTAGGTTACATGGTTATAAAATGTATTTCATTACTAGGAGTGAAGCGGAATCATTATATAAAACATTAATGATAATTGTTTCTGTTAATTAGCGGGTTTTTATCACAACAAACTCATTTTGATTTATAAATTAAAATCATGTGTAAAAATAGATTTCAGAAACATAAATATTATATAATACATATATTATATTATTTTTCAACCACAAAAATTGTTTCATTACCAGAATTGAATATGGTAATTAAATTGAAAACTCAACTTCCTTGAATGTTATAAATTAACACATCTCAGATTGTGTTATCATTTATAGTATAAAAGATGTGTAAAAGATAGATTATAATAATTTATTCCATCATAATAACAGAATCTCAATACATGTATGGTACTAGTGTTTTCATAAAATTTGGATTAGGATAAGTAAGTATAGAAATGAAAATAGAGGAACTTGAAATGAAAGAAAAAGAATTGAAAAGATGAATTTACCTCTTGAATTAATCCTCATTGAGTGCCTCTGAAAGGGAAAAAGATTTAGTATTTTGAGGAGACCATGGGATTATGGACATGGTGGAGAATCTTGGTGAATTAATTGTTTAATATTTTGTAAATGCAGAAGGCATTAGTGGAGTGAAGAGAAGAAGGGATAGTGGGTTGTTTTTATAATGGATGGGATGAGAGTTTTCTTAACATTTTAATCATTAGTTTATTATTTTTCATTAAGATAATAAATAAAGATGATTCCATTTCCAAGATATTAATATGTTCATGTGAGATCTAAACAATGGATGCTTACATCCTCATTGATAAAAGGAATTGTGTATTTGAAATATAATGTATTTATACCATAATTATCGTATTTTACAATTGAAAAAAATCAGATATTTTTGAAAAAATCCCAAAAATAAACACTTTCCATTTTTTGATGATTACAATAAAAATATGGACCCCATTTTATCAAAATAATTTTATATATATGTGAAATCTTAATTTTAAATAAAATTTTCTTTTAATCAAGAAATATAGTTTTAAAACCAAAACTGATTTTGTAATGCCTTAAAGAAATAATTATCGTGTTATTGAATTACCAAAACTCAAAAGGAAAAGAAAATTATTTTATTAGGAATACATTTTTTGAAAATTGATATTTTTTAAATGAATTTATAAATTATTGAATTTCAACTAAATATTTATTGCTCACAAAAATACCATCACTTAATTATTATTTTTAAATATTATATTTCATTTATATGTGAACTAAATTTTAATTATACTTACATGGGTGATTTTTATATTCATAAGGGTATATTAAAATTCATAATGTTTTTTTACTATTCCTAAATGTACATTACTATTTTTAAGGGTATAGATACTACTCATAAAGGCACATTACTATTTATAGGGTCAACTTACTATTCATAATGGTAAATTATAATTCATAAAGGTGTAGTTACGATTCAAAAGGGTAGGTCACTATTCATAAGGGAATGTTACTATTCAAAAAAGAAACAAGTTAATTATATCATCCTCATTGTAACTTACTGATCAAAAATTTTAATGTTTTTTTCTTTGAAATTCAAAATAGAAAAGCATAAAAATTATTTTTAATGTATAGGTTATAACCAAGTGTTGTTTCGTAGGGACTAATGGTTTCAGGAATTAAATATTAAATTTATTTTTGAATATTTTGGATGTTACATTATCCACTCCTTCAATTAATTGTGTCCTCATAATTTAAAATATCACTTTGGATGTTATTGGATTATACTTTAAAATTTCCATGTGGAAAACCCACATCGGAAATAAAGTATATTGTTGAGAAGAGGGAAAATAAAAATGCAGAGATCACCACATAACAAGGAACCCAAATGAGATCACATTTTCGTGAAGTGAGAATATGGAAATGGAAGAATAATACAACAATATTATTATGATGTATTTTAATAAAGATCATGTGTAGATGAATGTTTATTACCACAATACTAGATACTACATTTATAAAAAAATTAATTGATATTATAGAACAATTTATAATAGGAATACATTTTTTGACCCATTTCCTTGAGTTGGGGAATTATTTCACTCTATGTGAATATTTTCATATATATATTCCCTAAAAATAATCGTACCGTTTGTCTGTGCATTGAACAAACTATACATCATTACATTGCACATGTTGTATCATGTGTTAAAGTAAAACATTAAACTCAAAAACCTTGTTCAATGATCAGATGAAAATATTCATTAATGGTTAAACATTAAACAATATAATTATCCCACTCTTTAGGTTGAATTTCATGGAATTTCCATGATGAACATGTCATTAGACTTTAATCAATAAGAAGAAAATATAAATTTTCACATTCTAAACATGTGAATAAATTCATCATGTATCCCCTTGAAATATGATAATAAACCAAATTACTATAAAACCTTATTAAAAAAATGAATTCATAAGTATTCCTTATGTACGATACAAGATATTGGATATATTCCTTAAATACAAATGTTTTGTGAATTGCATATATGATAGAATATTCCACTAGTCAAAAATTAAATAATTAGTTTTGAGGTAGTCATTACCTATCCAACTCATTATTTTCTTCATCATTATTTGGATATGAAGACTATTTAGGGTTTTATTTTCTTCAACCATATACTTTCCCAAGATATTAACATTATACTATGACAATTACCCTCGGTACAATTCATTATACGAACTCAAACACTTAATTAATGATTACTGTAGTACAATCCTCATATATTCTATAATTCTTATGACTAGTACGTTGCTAATAAATTAATCAAATGATAAGATTATTGACAAGTAATGTCCATAATTCCACTTCATATGTGGTAGTATCATGACATGATCATTATCCAGTAACATCTTTTGTGGTTTGTCTTCTTGATGCTGGGGAGATTGATTTACATTGTGTCCATTCTCTTTGACATTGGAGCATTATATATTGGAAAACGTTTTCTTACAATTACAATCATGAAATTGGTGTACTATTTTTCTATAATTATAAAAAAAATCTCATTCCATTAAAGCTTCTAATATGGTGAGACTTTCATCTATTATCATAGTGGGAAAACCCTTTCTTCCCTTCTTCCCATTATCTATATTTTTCTCTCCCATCCTCTTAATTTATTTATTCTCTTCCGATCCATTAGACTTAGACAATTAATTACATATATTATTAAAACAAGATAATATTTACTCATATGACTAGGATACATAAGAGACTATATTCCTTCAAAATGATGGCTTAATACCATAAGATATTTAATTATTCTTAATATTTTAATCTTGTGAATTGGCGAAGTTCTCATTTCTTTTTCTAGAAAACATTTCTAATTAATTTCATATACTATAATACATCATAATAATATGGACACTATGTTTCTCTAAACATGGTATCATACATAACATAAATTTATGAATCACGAATCCTATAACCATATACTTTGGATACGTTAGGGTTATAAATATTTATAATGAATTGTAGCCAAATTTTGAATCATTCTTGGAATATTCCATGGTAGTGTCAAACCAGGTGATCATTAAGCCCATTGTCATGTACTAGGACACCCCGAGTCAAGCCCAAAACTCATTGTCAATGTTTTCACTCCTAGAAACATTTGTTCCAGAAAAACGCCCACTTGTAGTATCTTGATAGAGATGTATTTTCTAGAGAGATACTTAGAATCTCTTCCTTAATAAAATTATAGTATTTTCATGCATTCATATCCTCAGAGACTATCTTAGGGTTTTTTCAATAATATATGTTTTCTAAATCTAGTTTCCAACTATTCAACAAAACATCATGTTATACCAAATATAACGCGCAGACCCTAGTTTCGTGGAGCTGGTGGATTATTTTATTACATTGGCATTCTTACAAGAATGTATTTTCTCAGGGGACAGAGTAGTTTAGTAGTTCTGGAAAACTATATACATACCTATGTTTAAGAGTACAGCCTAAATGGGAACAAAATTTATTTGAAAGCACCCTCAATTCCTAAATTTTCCATATAGGTCAATTATAATAAATTTCATAATTTCTTGATAAAATGAATCATAAGAAATGGATGTGCTAAAATTCTCAGCATGGGTAACTAATACAGTAGAATATATCATAATTCGGAATATTATGCATGTTGCATAACAAAAAATACATGCTTTTCAAAATAAACATGAGTAAAACATGGCATGAATAAGAGTTGAAAAAAAATTCCATAATAAAGAATAATCATGGTTATTCTATGAGACTAATAACCACATTAACATTATGTTAATATTTATATAATGAGGGAATTCATAATGAGGGACTTCATAACCATACCTTCAAGGCCTCATGCCATATACAAAAAAATCCATTTTTTTCGAGGCCTCATACCAAGACCATAGTTTGCCCCACGAGACCTATCAATGCATCGATGGGAAATAGAGGGCCCCACCCGACACATAATAAGACTAATTATTTCCTCTTTTTAATGGGTATTATCATAAAAAATAAATACATTCATATTGACACTAATATAGAATGTCTAAATAACTTTCCCAAGTCATTAAACATAAACACTAACCATCTAGAGTAATATGGTGAATGGTATCAAGATAGAACATCCACATAAAAACTAATAATAATCCCTTAAACAACATTTTTTTAGATGAAATCATATGATATAATCCTATATCAAATACAAGATTCATAAAATTATGTTTATACAAAAAATATACTTTTAAATGAGACCACTGAAAAATTCTTAAGGAAATAATCCTTAAACTTTATAAAGTTTCTCATACCACCGTGAAATATTAAAATAAGAATCCCTTAGAATATCATGAAAATAAGGATACACATGATATGATATACCAAGGGTAATTAAACACACCACATGAAAGTAATAAGTTGTGAACAAGGCATATATCTCAATAATGTTAATGTGAGAAAATTCTTGTTTTTTATGGAAAGATGAATTGTTTTGGAAAATCATTTTTATTTTTTAAAAAATATAATATTATAAATTTATATCCCAAAATAGGGGATGTACGTTGAGATTAAATTATAGTCATAAAGGGTGTCCCACTGATGTTACATCATGTAAAAAGTGTTTTAAATAAGCATTAGAATTAAAATATTTTATTATCGTTTATGGAATTCATTAAAGAAAATTTATAGCGCAAAGGAATTTTTTCATTAATAAAATCCAAAATAAATCAAAATATACTTTTATTCTAATTTTATTTATTTTAGAAAGATAAATATGGATTAAAACATATTATAGAGTGAACATCAAAATAATTTCCTGATGATCCTTAAATCGGGATTGCATTTCGAATAAATTTTTGAAAGATGTTTTAAAACATGTAACCCCCCATAAAATAGAGAAGGATTATTATTAGTACCCATATATAGAACATTTAAGTAGTACATATGAGGATAAAATAATAATAAATAATAATTTCATTGATGTGAGTAGATTATAGGAGCCACCTGAATGAAAATGGAAGTTTGGGTACATAATACATACCACTTCGTAATCAATTGAATGGTATGACAGAAAATTAATAATTATAAAATGATAAATTGAATATTATAATAATAAATAGATTTATGATATGAAACATAAATGGTATGTATACATACACCGTAAACATGTTATAGTAGTGAATATAAAGTATCCCACCAAAATGGAAGTGAGACAAAGAAATCCTTCCCTTCTATTTTAATGTGTTACTCACATGATCTTAATGACTTGAATAATCAATTTTAGGTTCATTAATTAAAATTATAATAAAATAAAATACATGTAATTTATTTAGTATTAAAATTTAATGATTATTCATGTTCTTTTGATGGGTTAACAGATTCAATTTCAATGTTTGATTGAATTTTGTTCCTTGTTTTTTCATGATCGGTTTACATATATTCATGTATGGTTTAAAATGTAGAATGAGAATGTATGTAAATAATAGAAGTGTTATGTTATTAGTGAACAACTATACAATTACCTAGAAATGAAATTCATTTGGATATTGGGATTTATGATGAATCATTATCTATAACTTTAATGAAAATGTTTTGGGTTAATTTGCAGTTTTTTATCACAACGAACTCATCATGATTTACAAATTAATATAAAGTGTGAAAAAATGATTCTAGAACCATACATAAGTAATAAAAAAATATTAATATCTAGTTCAACCAAAGAAATGGATCCTTGATTAGATGTGATGATGGTAATTGAAATTCAAAACCTATCGTCCTTGAGTGTGATAAATTAACACATTTCGGACGATGTTTTCATTTATAGTATAAAATAAGGGTAAATATGAGATGATAATAACTTATTATATAATATTGATAACATACTATTACATTAATGTTACTATTGTTTTCATAACATTTGGATTTGGAGAGGTAATGATAGATAATAATACAAAGGAACATGGAAAGAATGTAAATAAATTGAAAAGAGGAATTTAACTGTTGAATTAATCTAACTTAAGAGCCTCTTAAGGGGAGAGGATTTGTTCTTAGAAGTAGAAAAATGGCTGATGGAAAAGGGTGAGGATCTTGGGGATAGATTTGATTAGAATTTTGGAACTCCACAAGGCTTGATAAGTGTGAAGCGATGATGGGAGTGTGGGTGTTTTTTTAATGGAGGGGAGAAGGGTTTTTTTAATATTATGATCCTTAGATTGTTATTTTTCCAAAATATAATAATATATTCATGTGTATTCGAACCAATGGTTTCGTACATAAGAAATTATACAAGTAAAACTGTATTAATCAATTAATGTATTTATACTCTAATTACAGTATTCTAATATTCACTAAAAATTCATGTATTTTAGAGAAAATCTCAAAAAATCACCCTAAAATATTTTCAACATGGAGAAAAAATATATGGATTCCATATTATCAAAATAATTTTATGATGTTTTGAAATAAATTTTTTTGTGTGAAGTTATCTTTTATTCATAAAATACAGTTTTGAAACTCAAACTGATTACGTAATGAACTAAAAACTTAACAATGGTTTTATTAAATAACCCAAAAATCATAAGGAAAATAAAAATATTAATTTAGGAAGACATTTTATGAAAAATTAGTTTTCGTTTAAATTAAATAATTAATTATAAAATGTGAACAAAATATTTATTGCTTATAAAAATACCAACACAAAATTATTATTTTATAAAATATTCACCCTCATTTTTAAGGTGGTTAAATTTTATTTACACATACATGTGTGATGTTTTTATTTATAAGCATACAATATTATTCTTAATGGTCTTGTTACTATTCAAAAGGGTACATTACTTTTCATAACACACATGTTACTATTTATAAGTGCACATTACTATTCATACGGGTCAACTTTCTATTCACAAGGGTAAATTAATATTCATAAGGGTCAAGTTACTATTCATAAGGTTGTGTTATTATTCCTAAGTACATGTTACTATTCACCAAGAAATATGTTGGGTCTATCAGAATCTAAATAACTTACTGATCGCAATGGTGTATATAATTTTGTCAAAATAGAAATGAGACAAAATTATGCTTAATGGATATGTTATTAATAAGTGTTTATTCATAGGGAGTTAGTGTTTCATTAATTAAAAATTAATTTTTTTAAACATTAATGGTTATACATTCTCCCATCTATCAATTAATTATGTCCTCACAATTTAAAATATCACAATGAATGTTATTGGTTGATAATTCAAAATTCCCTTGTGGAAAAACCACATCAAAATTAAATAACATTTTTATGAAAAGGAAAGGGAAAATGAATACATCACCACGTAACAAGGAATTTGAATAAAATGTCATTTTTGTGAAGTGAGAATATGGAAATGGAAGAATAATTTAACTATCATATTCTGTTGGAAAGTGATAAAGATCGTGTTTAGATGAGTGTTTATTACTAGAAAACAAAAAAATAATATTATGAAAATGATTATTGATATAACAAAAAATTATATAACATGACATATTTTTTACCCTTTTCCTAGAGTTGAGGAATTATCTGACTCTATAGGGAAATATAATTTTATATTTCCTAAAAACAAGAATCCCATTTTTTTCTCATTGAACAAACTATACATCATCACTTTGTAGAGGTTGAATCATTTTATAGAGAAATAAATTAACCATCAAACCCTCATACAATAAATAACATAAAACATTCATAAATGGTTTAAAATTACAAAATATAATGATCCAACACTTTTGAAATAAGGTCATAGAATTTAAAAGATGAACATATCAATAAAAATTAATCAACATGAAGCTGCTCTAATGTTTCACATTCCAAACATGTGAATAAGTTCATCTGGTATCCCCTTGAAATATCGTAATAAATCAAATAACCTTAAAACCATACTAGAAACATGAATTCATCTAAATTAATTATCCTTGTTACATGATATTGGATATATTACATAAATCCAAAACAATTTTAAATTCAATTCATGATAGAATAGACCGCTTGGTGACAAGTCAATAATCAATTTTGTGGTAGTTAGAAATTATCCAAATCAATATTTTCTTTATATTTATCTCAATTTCAAGAATATATTTAGGGTTTTATTTCCCTCAACCATATACATTTCCAAGATATTAACTTTCTACTATGTCACTTATCTTTGGTACAATTCATCATATGACCTCAAATACTTAATGAAAGTGTACTGTAGTACAACCCACAGATGTGTCACAATTCTTTTAACCTGAACATCAGTGATAAAATATTCAAATGAAATGATTATTGAATATACATATTAATCATTCAACATCATATGATATAGTATCATAAATTGATCGTTATATAGTAACATCATTTAGGTCATATTCCTTTGACGTTTGGGTCATCGATTCATATAGTGTCCCATCTCTTTGATGTTGATGAATAATACATAGGAAACCATTTTCTTACCCTTAAAATCAAGAAACTATTTTCATTTTTTACCACCCATATAAAAAACTCCAATTTTATTGAATCATTAACTAGGGTGATTCTTTCCACAGTTATCGCATGTGGGAAAACCCTTCTTTCTCGACCCTTTGTCCAATTTTTTTCTCATTCATACTATTCTTTTCTTGCTTCCATTCAATGAAATATGACTTAGATAATTCTGTAAATATATTATTATTAAATAATATTGTTTCCTCGTATGATGAAGATACACGAGAGACTATATTTTTTTTATAATAATGGCTTAATACTATAATATATATGACCCTTATTACTCTTTTCATCTTGTGCATCGGAAAAATTTTCATTTCTTTTCCTAGACTCTATTTTGAATCCATTTCATATACAATTTTTAAATTGTTAAATTTTGAACTAAATATATCTCTAAATATGGTATAGTAATTAACATTAATTTATACAGCACAAATTCTAGAACCATATATTTTGGATACTTTAATGGCATAAATGCATTATAATGTCTTGTAACAAAATTTTGAATTATCCTAAGAATATCCCCTAGGAATTTCAAATTAGGTCTATTGAAAGGGCGATTTTCATGTATCTGGAAACCCCAGTCAAGCCCAAAACTCATTGTTTGATTTTAAACCCATGGTACATTTGTGTCAGAACAACGTCCACTTGTAGTATCCACATAATATCTTCATTCATACTTAACTCAAAGACTATCTTAGCGTTTGTTATACCATCTATGTATTCTAAATCTAGTTTCAATGTTTTATTCGAATCATTTTTTTGATACCAACTTAAACTCCCCAACCCCAGTTGCCCATATTAGGTGCATTATTTTATTAAATTGGATTTCATACAAGTAATTTTTATCCTATAGGACCAAGTATTTTAGTAGTTTAGGAAAAACTGATACATATAGATGTTTAGGATAACAACATGAAAGGGAAAACCAAATAATTATTGATTTGAAAACACCCGCACCTCATAGATTATCACGACATTTCATTCACAATAAATTTAACCATTTCTTGATAAAATGAAAAAAAAGAATGGGGTGAGCTCAAATTCTCAGAAAGGGTAATTAATACGATGGATGAAAACATAAACATGATAATTAAGCCTTATGAATAACAAAAAACACATGCCGTTAAAAATATACTTGATTATAACATGTAATGAATATGAGTTGAACAAATAATGCCATAATAAAGAATAATCATGGGTATTATAATATTCAAAAAACTCTATAAACTATAAATTTCTAGCTTCTATAATGAGGGAATGAATAATGTTGGGCATCATAACCATACCAACAAGGCCTTGTGCAAAGATGAAAAATATAAATAAAAATTCAATGCATCTTGATTGTATAATAGTTTGCCTCATGATACCCACCAATGTACCGAGGGGCTATAGCGGTCCCCACCCGACACTTACTAAGTCCAATGAAATCCTCTTATGAATGGTGATATACATAAACAACACACATATTCAAATTGAAACTATCATATGAAATGAAAATAACTCCCCCCCATTATTAAACATAAATATTAACCATTTAGAGTAATATGGTGAATGATATTAAGGTAGATCATCCACATTAAAACTAATTAGAAACCCTTCAAAAATATATCATGTATATGATATCATCTAAGAAAAACATATATAAACTACAATATTTATTAATGGTTGTTGACATAAATAAAGATACATTAAAATGAGACTATTGAAAACTTCTTGAGGAAATAATCTTTAAACATTCCAACATTCCCCATAATATGTTGAAACATTAAAATAAATATCCAATATATTATCATGAGAATAAGGAGACACTTGATATGATATACAAAGGGTAATTACACACACCGCATTCATGTAATAACTAGTGATCAATTCATATATCTCATTAATGGTAATGTGAGAAAAATCCATTTTTACTTTGGAAAGAACAGTTATTTTGAAAAATCATTTGTATTTGTCATAATATATAGAGTTAAAAATTTATATTCAATAAATCCAATGTGAAGGACACTGAGATTTTATTTTTGGTATAGAGTATATCCCACTAAAGTTAAATCATGTAAAAAAGTGTGTTCAATTAATCCTAAGAATGAAAATATTTTAGTGCGGTTTAAGGAATTAGTTAAAGGGATTTTAAAGAACAAATGAATGTTTTCCTTTTATAAAACAAGAAATGAACCTAAATAGTTTTTAATTTAAAATGTTTTATTTGATATGATAATTATTTTTCAAAATATAATATAGAGTGAAATTTACAATAAATTTGATAAGTTCATTGAATCAGTCTTTCATTTCGGATGAATTTTAGAACGATTATTTTATAACATGTAACTCCGCATAAAATAAAAATGGATTATGATTGGTAATCATATATATAACATTCACACAAAATATATGAGTATTATATAAGAATAATTAAAATTTTGATTGATGTGAGTAGAGAATAAGAGCAACCCTAATGAAAATGGATGTTTGGGTATAAAATATTTACAACTTTGTAATAAATTGAATCATATGACCCAAAATTAATAATCATAAAATGATAAATTTAAAATCAAGTAAATAAATAGATTAATGATATAGAATATTAATTGGTAGTAAAAATACACCATAAAAATGTAATATTAACGAATAATTAATATCACACAAAAATTGGACGTGAGATGAAGAAACCCTTACCTTTTATCCGAAGGTGTTAATCACTTTATATTAATGACCGGAAAAATACAATTTAGTTTAATTAATTAAAAATTAAAAACATCACCTACATGTAATTGATTTTTAACCATTTTATGTGCATTCATGTCTTTCTGATTAGTTAAGAGATTCAAATTCTTTTTTTGAGTGTGTTTTCATCTTTGGTTTTCATGACCAGTTTACTTATATTAATATATGGAGAAACAAGTAGAATGAGTATGATTTTCTAGAATATAATATTTATTTAATTAGTTAAAAATAATATGGTTATAAGGTTATAAATTTAATTTCTTTTATTGAGAGTGATGTTTAATCATTAAATAAAACATTAATAATATTTTTTTTGGGTAAATTGGTGGTTTTTGATCACATCAAACTATTATTTATAAATTAATATCATATATACAATAAGATAGAAAAACATTAAATAATATATAAAAATATATTACAGTATATTTCAACGATCAAAATGGTTTCAATGCAAAAGTTTAATATGATAATAGAAATAAAAAACCCATAATCCTTGAATGTAATAAATTAACACCTCTTAGATGGTGTTTTAATTTCAATTATAATAGAAGGGTAAATTAGAGATGATAATACATTTTTCCATTATCATAAAAACATTAAAATACTTGTAAGGTAATGGAGTATTCTTAAATGTCTGATGAGGAGATTTAATGATATAAAATAAAACAAATGAAATTGAAAAGAATATAAATGAATTAAAAATAGGATGTTACCACTTGAAAAAATCTTCAATGAGATCCCATTAATGGGAGTGTTTTTGGTCTTTTGAGGAGACTGGTGGATTTTGGGTCTGGGGGAGTAACATGGGGATATAATTCTATAGAGTTTATGCAAGACACATGGTGTGAGAGGTGTGAAGAGAATATGAGAGTTTGAGCGGTTTTAATTATGGATGGGAGGAGGGTTTTATTAATATTTTAATCATTAGAATATTTTTTCCATATGATAACAAATAATGATTATTAAATGAAAAAATAGTAATATGTGGATGTGAGTTCCAACCAATAGTTTATACATAATCTATGGTGCAAGGAATAGTGTATTTAACCTATAATGTATTTATATCGTAATTACCGTATTTTACAATTCACTAAAATTCAAATAATTTAGAAAAATCCCAAAAATTCAAAATAACCATTTATAGATGTGTTAAATTAAAATATAGAATCCATTTTATCAAAATAAATTTATAAATATTTGAAATTTAATTTTTGAATAAAATTATCATTTACTCATGAAATATAGCATCAAAACTAAAACTGATTTTGAAATGCCCTGAAAAAATAACTATGGTTTCATTAAATTACCCCAAAATAATAATGAAAAGAAAAATATTTATTTTTGAATAAATTTAATGGAAAATGAGTATTTATATTAAATCAATTTATTAATTATAAACTTTTCACTAAATATTTATTTCTCACAAAACACCAATACATAAATATTAATTTTTAAAGTATTCACTGTAATTTATAAGGTTCTTAAATTTTTTTATAACTACATGGGTGATGATTATATTCAAATGCGTATATTTATATTTATAAGGGTCATGTTACTATTCATAAAGGTGCACTACTATTTAAAACGTTCAAGTTACTATTTACAAGGGCACATTACTATTCGTAAGGGTCAACTAACTCATCATAAGTGTTCATTACAATTCATAATGGAAATGTTAAAATCCTTAAGGGTAGGTAACTATTCATAAGGACATGTTAATATTCAAGAAAATTATGTTCATTCTATCATACTCTAAATAAATTTCATGAACGCAATAGTGTTTGTCAATTTTTAAAAATTCAAAATAGAAAAGTGAAAAAATAATGTCTAATAGATAGGTTATAACAAATTTTAGTTTTGAATTGTCCTAATGTTTATCGAATTAAATATTAAATTTATTTTTAAATCTTTAGGGTTTAATAGAATGGTTTTGGTTCACTATAAAAATGTATCACAAAAAAATGAATGAGATATTTTTTAGTTTTGGATCATCTAGAATAGTCTCCTCCAAAAAAATTATTTTTATATAGTAGTGAACAAATTTTTTATTTTGTTTAATGTTATACAGTGAGGGAATCTATTAAATATTCATGGGTGTGATTAATCTTGATTGCACTAATCAAGATAAACAATCACAACCCCTAAACTCATATGAGTGATATCAGTGTGAGAAATATTTGATAGTTGGATTATTTGTCATGTATACAAGAGTGGAATATTGGGATGAACATTCTATATCTGTAGTATCAAATTGTATGTTGTAAAATAATATGTAATTATATATGAATTTTGTTGTTCCACCAAGGGTAGATGGCCTCAGTGACACATTGTTTTATTTGATGACGATAATCAATTCACATATAGATCACAATAAATTCCACAATATAGACCAAAATATTACATCGTGATGGAGAATATTATTATCTATATAAATTAGGATCACATGATGTGATTATTAATGAAATGGGATAATTTCAAAGCATAAGAAGATCGAAATCCCTATAAGGATGAGAGATTTATAATAAAATGAGGTGAGATAGATTTTTTGTAGTGCTAGTTTGATTAAAATCGTTGATGGAGATAGAAACAAAAAAAATTGAATCTTTTTATGCATATATAGATTTTATATATATGGGAGCGATAGTTCCACAATGTGACCAGATGATATTTAGTTTAATAGAATATGATAGGGGATAATATTGATCTGTTTAGAGACATTCACAATGGTTGTGGACTATTCTGTTTAAACTCATGCTACATGGATGAAATACTATGAATATTCTTGTTATAAATCTATCATTTTAAGGTAAAATATTTTAAAATTATGTTAAAAGGATGTGTAATGTGTAATTTTATATCACAGTGTAAGGATGTGTGTCATACATTACACTTATAGAGTGATAATTTTATATTTGAGTGGTAATTACTCAACTTCCAACCACAAATGTTTTCAGGTTCTCTATCTATATCAAACATTATTCATAAATCATCTGGAGACAATCTATAATAACAATTAGTCCTACAATTAAATAACCCAAAAGAGGGTTGTATAGTTAATAATTTGGATTATCGATAAAGTATACTTCAATTGGTCAATTGATATTCTCGATCATAATGAGGTTGTTATTTTATGATCATATAATGTAAGAAAACAAATTTTACATAACAAAAAAATAGATAATGTTTCGACCATCTTGAGGTGATGAATAATTCTAAGGCTTTAGATGACATTGTATGTGGTACTCAGAGTGGTCTTGTGAATGATGTGAGGATTTGAATCTTGGTATGTATAACATCCTATTATCTGTCTATATATAAATAAAATCATTATGGAGGAATCATGTTTGTAAATTATTTCTTAAAAAACTATGTATGATTATTAATTTGTATGAATCTAAAATCTACCTCCATAGGTCCCTGAATATATATAAATTCATTCAAATCATTATCCATGGTATAGAAAAATCACGTAGATACATGTACTGATAAGAAGGAGTATATTTTTTTGTCATATATTTGGGATTGATATGGAAAAACTACTTACCATTTTTACTTCATATAATTCTATTTGGAATTGGAATGTGACTGAATATGTTTTTTAGTGGTTATTCAACCGAGATCAATTTTGGAGTACATGTTGAGGATTTTTATGAATGAATTATTGGTAATGTATTCTCAAAAAATGGATCACTCTAACATTATTAGGTATTTTGTGGTTATCACGGTGGTCAAATTATTCCCCACAATTAACCAATTATTGGGTGGAAGATATAAAAATCATCCAACTCTGTAAACATGGGTGTGGTAGAATGAGACAAATATTCAACTAGTGAGGGGTGAAAATTAAAAAAGTGAACATAACCATATTTTCAAGTGAATATTACAACAAGGACATATATTGGAGGATGAAATTATATAATCATGGGGAAAATATATTTTTTAGAATCTCCATAATTATCATTCAGATATTATTTTTTATCACTAGGTTCAATCGGAAAGTTTTCTAAAAAAATATAGTGTTATCATCCATGAGTCGTTAACTGAGTGAAAACATGAAAACCCCATTTCCTTTTAAATTGTAGGATTATTGGATTATGATGAGAGAACTAGAATGAACCATGGATGTTAAATTTATATTTTATATTTGAAAAATACTATTTCAAAATGACTATATAAAATGTGAAACAGGAACAATATTATCTTTTACAAACATATATAGTGTATCTCCAATCTCATTATTCGCAAATTATAAGATTATATAAATTGATAATACAATGAGGCTCGGGAATGTATATAATTTTAAGATCATACCCATCAATGGGGTTCCCACCAAAATCTGTGTTTATTTTTTAAATATGGTTGATAGAATATTTATGGAAACATAAGTGAATAGGTGTTAAATATCAATGGAGTATCTCAATAAGTGGATATGATAATTATATCATATTTGGTGATTCAGTTTACAATTTATTTTATGGTTAGATTCTACCTATTATATCATATTAATAGATAGTTAACATTGCACCATTGGGTTGGATTGTTCTAATTATTAAATTGTATCATTTCATGGACATCTTTTGTTCTTATGCGTCTTTGAAATTGCTGGAATTCAGATTACTTTGGCACTAATAGCCATACTCTGACCTTGGGTTCCTCTGCGACTCTACCAGTCGAAGCTATCATGGGGGAAACATTGACATTTTTTGATGTGTGGCTTAGTGGCCTTCATTGCTCCATGCACAAGATGATTTTTATGATGAAGGCAGTTTCTGGTTTTTTAGATCTTCTTGGTGATTCTTCCCCAATGTTATCGATGATGGTTTGTGGTGTTTTTCTTCAAGTAATTTTTCTATTTATTTGTATCATGGTGGTTAAGTCTATTTGGAATCTGTTTGGGAATATGGTTTCAGTTATTTAATTTTCTGCATTGTTGGTTATCACCATAGAAGGTGATGTCGAAGGTAATGGGATGACTATGTGGATATTGGGTATGAAGACATGGCGTGATGTTGATGTTCTGAGGATTCATGTTATGGTGTCATCGGTGTTATATTTCCTCAACGTTAATGGTTACAAGGTTTTAGGAATTTTCTCCTACCAAACCCCACTCTTCTCTCTACTATGGATCCAGATTCCATCATTCTCTCTTAGGTGGACCTATTTGGTGGTCTACAAGGTTCTTTGGGATGTGACTCTGATTGGGTGGCATAGAAAGGTGGATGGTGACGAAGTTTTGACTGTGGACGATGTGTCTTTGTTCGGCTCTGGTGAGATGATGATGGTAGTTGGAGATGATGACTGATGCTGGAGATGTGATGATTGAAGTGTGGAGATTGAGGGTGGGTCTCTCAGGTGGGGATCGACATGTGATCATTTTCTGTTGGATGACTATTTGGTATATAAAATTTTTACAATATTCTTGGTGTGGTTTTTGAATTCTAATGTGGGTAGTGTAGTTTTACACTCTTGATGGGATGAAAATGGTGGGATTTTGTGAGGATTCACACTTTCCCCATAAAATTTTGATTAGAAAATAATAAACAAATACAGATGGAATTGGGATAATAATGATGAATTTTACATTTTTAAAACTTTTTAAATGAATTATAGATTTCATTATATGAGAAATATCCATATTAGGGGTGCTTTATTTCCCACAATAATGTAAAAAAGATAAATTAATAGTAAAAATGATATAAATGATGTTTTTAACAATTCCAATCGTGATTAACTTTGACTATTATGCCATTTGGTGATCTATAATTTTACTTCTCCTCTTATTTGGATATTCTATTGGGACTCATATGTGTTAGAGATAGTAGAGTAAATATATTTATCTTATGTTTCAATGATTAACTACTCACAAAGGGCATTGTTTTGGGTTCTTAGCCCCAAATTATTGGGGAATTCATAAAACCCTACATATATTTTCTCTTAATTAGGGTAAAAAATATTGATGATTACCAGGATAGAAAAAACACAACCTATGAAGCTCTTAAAATATTTTCTTGATATAGTTGGTGTTTTTCTCTACCCCTATAATAATAAATTTTTAGGTTAATTAACTCTAGTGATAGGATCTCAAAGTATTTATATGTAGGAATGTGGTCCACCTGCTTCTCCACAACCTATTGTGTGTGGGACAACCTATGAGTTTCATCTCATATAGTCGTTCATGCTATAAATCTATTATTAGGATAAATTAATTTTATTAATACCCCTCACACTGTTGATTTCCCCACATAATGTTAAAGGTGTTGGATTGGTGACACTGTACATTAGGGACATGACGACATCGTCTTTAAGGAATATGTGGAATTTTTCACCATGTTAACTAATTTTACAAGGTGTCTTGAGGGACATTTCTTATGTAACCAACATTTTTATTCATACTATAATATATTTTTCATTTGGTATTAAAATAAGGATTTTAGTTTATACTAGCGTTTTATAGGATGAAATAAACAATAATTCAATCAATGTAGAATCAAAAATAAAATTCCATGGTTAGTGAATCAATTTTCTAGATAAATAATATTAAATTTTTTTGTTTTAGATAATTAAATTCAGGGTATATTAACATATTTGATGTGGGGTAGAAATATTTATTTTTGTTGCAACATGTGAATTAAAATAGTCAGACGCGCAATGTAAAATTGATCCTCATTCATGTGTGTAGGGGTCGAAACTATTGAACGAATCAGATCATGTTTACTATTTCTATTTGATAAGAAAATATAAAAACTACTTCATCAATTAAAATTCATAGTGAATAATAATTCTGTCCACATTTAAATTTTTATTTTATACCTTGTGTGTCTTACCATTTATGATTTGGATTGCATGTTTCTCTAGGAGATGAGGGGGTCTGGCTCACGACACACTTGTGGTGGATATTTTCAATCATTTGGACATTATTATAGATTTAAAATAATTTATCTATTATTCTGAAATCATATTACAGAAATGGATTATAATTTTTTAATTACTTAATCAAAATAATGTGTCTTATGTAAAAAATATTAAGTATTTGATGATCTCTATTAAACCCTTATTAGTTAATGATTCGTTAGATTAAACTATATATTTTGGAACAATGGATTTTATTTTCCTCCAAGGAGGAAGTTAATTTTTTGTTATGAAAATTGGATCCAGGAGATGGATGATATAATCATAACCCACATTTTTCAATGAAACATAATGGGACACAACATACCTTTTAATGTAGTATTATAATGACCAAGACATGGTGAGTAAAATCATTATTTATAAATTAATAATAGAAATCTGAATAATAATAATTTTTATGAGACATATACATGAGTGTGTCCTAAACAACCATATTTTTAATGGTAATAGGCCTAAAAAATAAATTATTGGTTATTAAACCAAGAAGTTTGACTATTTAATAATCCTCATGTCTATCCATGAATTAATAACATTATATTCCCTTGAGATATGGTGATACTCCCTAGATTATCACAATAAACATTCATAAAAAATTACTATAGGCAACCTAGACTCATTATAAAAGGAATGAATGGATTTTAATTAGAGGTACCCCTTTCTTAGCACTAACTACATCATGGGAACTACAACATTGAATGAAAATTCAAACCATGTATGTCGATATAAGGAGGTCCTTTTTATATCACATAGGGGTAAAAGGCACTTCACCATGGGATAACTGACCATAATTTAAATCAAATCACTGCCGAATAATTGTTTTCATAACACTACAATCATCACATTGGTTTTTTATACTCTTAACATTGGAAGAGAAATGATGAGGTTTGGGATGACACCATGAAGGAAGACCATATGTGTTACCTATTCCATGAATGTTTTGGAAACATGATACCAACTAGAGATTATCTAAGATATACATATTAAATGTATCTATATAGAAAATATTTTTAAAATATGATATTATTCTTGTCAAATTTATGAAATACCATTTGAGTGACCATTGGACATTAATGGTGGGAAAATAGGATCCCATGTTTGGATAATAAATTATTTAAACTTATTGGAGTCCTTATTCATGACGTGTTCTACACTATGAGACCAAGTTGGGATTAAGAATGTTTTTTGATAAGATTGTATACCTTTTAAGGGATACACGTACATGCATGAATGATTGATGGGTAAACAAGGAGGTATTCTTAATATATAAATATCGGGAATTTGGTTTGAAGCCCAACAAGGCATGAAACATGTCTTGGTAAGAAAGAAAAAAATCCAATTTTTTTTTATTTGTATAACATCAAGTTCTATATTAGAATTGTTACATGAATTCTAACAACATGCATTAAAGACATACTCTATATAGTTTATACTCATGTAAAGCGTACATAAATGTGGGAGAACTAAATATATAAAGACTATTTTATTTAATTATAAAATATATTTAGAACCATGTGATTCACTCTCGGAATTGGAAATAATAAATTGAATATAATTCATATTTAATTAGAATTTACAATAGGGTATTGATTAAGGGTTACACATGATATTTCATAGTGGAATTCCTAAACAATAAAAGGGGGAACAACATGGGAAATAATGGGGAATAAACATGTTAGTCCCAAATATTTGTAACTTCTTAAGTGTCTCTTGTGATCATAGGATGGATTCAGGATGACACCTATTTTGGAATAAAAACTAGGTTGATTTAACCTTCTCTAATGTACTGGTAATATGATGAAGAATGGGTATTTTTAATTTAATGTATTAAACTTATTAATAGGCCATTTTAAGTTTTGATGGGACTTACAAAGAATAAGTAGGTAAATGTATGGTTCACCTACGCATTTTGGTCAGCTACATGTGATTTCTGAGTAATGATAAGACAATATTTAATTTTTCAATTTAGGTAACCAAGAGGAGTATCTTGAATTAATGGGAATATGGAATCTAAGAGGATTGTCCCATATCAATGTGTATATGGAATGGTTATGTTATAATGTGTGAGACCTGAGGTCTGTGGTCCTTAATCATTGATAGGGATATAAAATATTCTTAGTCTTAGTGAGGGATAATAAAGGCACTTAGCCATAGTTTTAACATAACATATGTTATTATCCCCAGTGATAACTTCAATTTTTTATCATTTTCTGGGGGCCTTATTATAATGTTAACCTATGTTAAATTCCTTTTTTGAATGTTCCTTGATGTAATATTATGTTGGAATAATATTTCCTAATATGGTGTCACCCTAGTATACACTCACCCTCATGGATGCTCTCCTTCATTAGCAATCGAACTAGTGTTTTTTTCCTTTTGTGGTTATCTCATACAAATGGTTGTCATTCTAAAGTGGATTATTTCACATGTTAGTGTCTTGATAGATTGGTGTATATCCCATATTGTTGGCCCACCCATATGGATGGATCACGTAAGTGGTACCTCTCACTTTTTCACACAAAAATGGGTTTTCCAATTGAGTGCCTAACCCATGTGGTGGTACACCCAACTAGGTGCCATTGTTTTGTCTCTAATTTCAGTTTCTCAAGTGCGGGATCATCGAAGATGGTCACCCAGGTGGGTAATGACCTCTATGGTTTTCCTATTTGGGTTTTGAAAGTGGGTCACCAAGGATGTGGTCTTAGAATCGGTGGAGTTAAATATATCCCTCACATCTCTTGTCTATCTGAGAACATGTGTTTTTGTATGAAAATATGATTTAAGAAGATATATTTCTCAAATAATATAGCAGTCTTGGTGAATTGACAATGTGTTAGTGATTTTGTTTGCACTGGTGTACCATGAAGGCGAACCTAGATAATGATTCTTGCAAATGGAATTGTATGAATAGTATATAGTCTCTTCATAGTATCCAATCATCATAAATTTTGATCCATAGTTATGTTTAGATGTATGAACAGTTATATTGAATCTCTTATTGTTAAATACACCTAATGATATGGTGTCTAATCCCATGTATATTTTTTATACAAACTATTAGTAGAATTCCTTCAAAAGTGGGAATTTTATTGTTGATGTCATTTTCAGTATTAATGTGTGAAATCCATATCCCACTCCTAGAAATATTTTCTCACCAATATATCACTAGATATTGTAATATATTTTAGTATCTTCTTCCGTTTATTCATTTCCCAATCTCAAAACACATGTAAATCACATTCACTTATTTTTCATTCATGAGGATACTTTTTTTCTCACACCCAACATCTTTTTCTCTAAATGATAATCACATCATGAGTCAATAGTAAATATTGTCGTGTGAATTTTTTGATGGAAAAAATTATTAATAATTACATATATCACACAACAATAATAGAAAAAATTTATCAATTCAAAACATGATTTACATTAGAAAAAATTTATCATTTTGAGGATATAATTATTTTTACATCTGGAATAATTAATTTTAACTTATGGTTATTTTTCTAACATTAACGTTATATCAATGAGTAAAATCATAGTAGATATTACATTTATGAAGTACCTATTTTTTTTCAATTTTATAAACTTTTATTTTTTTCAAAAAGTCTACTAAAATAAAATTAGATTTAAAATTGTAATAATATTATTCATTGTTTCCACAATACTAATATCTATGTTAAATTTTTGCTGTCATAATTTCTAATAACACCCAAAAACTAAGAAATATACTTAGATTATTTGGATTTGATACTAATGGATTTAGTGAGACATTATTTAGAATCATTCTATCCTATATGTAAAAATACATCACATTTCTTGATTTTAAGGGATAATTTAATTTTCCATTTTTTTAACAAAACCTCCTTCTATAAACTAACATGAATATATTAATTGTACATCTCAATTACTACTATATAGTTACAATAATTTTCCAATGTATCTTTATTATATTCTTTAATATTTCTCTTCTATTAATTATTCCTTATAAATAAGAAATAAATTACTTAACATGGAAAATGTAGGAAATTCCTTCCATGAATTGTATATATTATTAATAGTCCTTTAAATTTACTCCAAACATAAATAATTTATAATCTTATATGGATATATATAATGTGATATATGAAACCACTACCTCAATAAATGTTTTTTATTTATTTGTCACCATATTTTATATTCATGTACATCATGTTTTTGTAAACAACATCATAAATTAATAATTATAAATTGTCTACTCCATTACATGATCTACAAATTATTGGTATATATAGAGAGATATATGTAAACAAATACATTTATAACTATAAGAATAACACTCTTTCAATATGTAATTTACATATTTAACATCGAAAATTGTGGGGGTCCACAATTACCTCTTATACGTGGTGAATAATAATCCAAAGTGTTCATTTCAATTTTATCTATAAATATATATTATCATTAGGAAAATAAATATTGGTTACTTTTAATTTCTTAATACAAAAATGATATAACATAAAAATATATTTAGAATTTTTATTTTTCTATTTTTTTCTCATAGTTATTTGTTAAATATAATAATCATTGTAGCTAATATGAAATTTATAATTCAAATATATTTTTACATCTAATTCTTGAAAATGATTTTTCATAGTAAATTTCTTAAGATATATCTTAATAATTTATAAAAATAAATTTATGTATAGGTATGATATAAAGAATCCCTATCCAGATAATTCCTGAATAAATATTTTGACACTATAATATTACATCATCTAAAATTGTAGAAAAGTATAAATTTTATTTTTGTATATAGATTTTATGTTTTAATTTATATCCACATAAAATTTTATCCTGTTTTTATCTAAAACTAATATATGTAGTAATAAAACATTATTTATAATGATTAGAACACCACATGATTAGTTGATGAAAAATAAATCTATATTTTTTATCATTCCAATATAGTATGTGTCTCTTGGAAATTCATTTCGAAGAGTTGTTGTTGAATATTTTTCCATTTAAACTTCTAGTTCATGTTGATTATTAAATTTATCAAATTATATCTTTATTAAATTTTCATATCTAGGTCAATTATCTCACGTAAATAATTATAGTCATTCATTATACTAACTTTTCAACCATAGGGATAGTTTATGTATTGTGGATAATAATATTATTATAATCAATATAGATTCACATTTTTTCTTAGGTAATGTATTATTCTATAATTTTCCAACATATAACTGAAAATAATAATGATATAAATTTTTAAATACTTTATTTCATTAAAATTTTAATTTTTTTGAAATAAAATTTTATATTTTATTCAGATGATGATTTGAGTGTTAACACTAATTCATTTGATTCATAGTTCAAATTGTTAATGTAAAACAGTAAATAGTAAATTTGATTTTCTCTAATATAGGAAAAGTGTAATACATATATTTAAAAATAGCATTACATTCATGTGTATAATAAAATTTGAGTTCACAAGTAGTATTCACTCTATTAACAATTATCAATGACTATTTAATAAATACATTCAAGAACACATATTGGAAAAAGATTCTATTATCATTTTATTAAGTTAATTATCAACATCACATTTAAATTAATTGGTCCTCTTCATAGAAACTAATGAAATATGAGAATTCACCTCTTGATTTCTCATTTAAAACATCATATGTACATATATATTGTAAATGGTGAATCATTATGTCTCAGTCACTTTAATTACAAAAGTTGTATTTTTTATAATATATTAGATGAATATATTTCATGTACATAATAGTGTCATCATAATGGAGTCCAAAACCCATCTTTATGCAAATATGATATTTTTTTAGGAGTTAATTCCTTATCATTTATAATTATTAAAATTAGGTAATATATAAGTCTTATATGATACATTAATCATTTAATATTGATATAAGAAATAACACATTTAGGTATAGTGAAATTTTTTATCAGATATGGTATACCATAATGAAATTTATATCCTTAATGGAAATGAAAAATAATTATATATAAACCTAACATCTAGAAATGTATTTTAGGAAAAAATATACATAATAACTGATGGATAATATAGGATACTCATTACTAGGTACTACGTGTATGTGATATTCTCTAGATAAAAACAGATTCAATATCCAATAGCAGAATAATGTTCCACATTAACACTAGTAAATTTGAAGATCATATTTTTCATTAGTAATTTGATAAAAATGAGACAGTTAATAATTTTTTCTAAAAATATAATAGGGAGAAAGAAATTTTATATATATTGTTTAATGTAATAATATTGGATCTTATTTTATTAATTTATCTTTAAATATATTTAATTCCAATAGAAGTGGTAATATATTAAGTAGGAAAATAAAATAGAATCCCACTAAATTTTACCTCTCTTAAAATGTAGTTTGTATAAGGTAAATTGATAAGGTTTCATTTTATTTTGTTATATTCATTTATATTATCCCTTATCTATTATACATGTTCACTATAAAGAAATAATATTATTTTTTATTTATTTTCTTAAAAAATTAGTTGAATATAGGAAAAATATATTTTAGGGATTTTCAATATATTTTATCTTATAATTTCTAGTAGAATAATAAAAATTTGGTGATAAAAATGAATGTAATTAATATATGGAAGATCATTATTCAACTCGAGTATTAAAAGTTTCAACTAATCAATGTGATAAATGAACTTATCTAATAAACATCCAATGTAAATTTCAGATTCTATCTCACGTTGACATAATATACTAATAATCTCACTATATAATTTCCTCAAAATTACATTATAAATTTTAATGATATTAAACAAATGTTTTCACCATATATTTTTATGGTTATTTCAAATCACAATAGATATTGATGATACCATGTTTTAATATTGTATGCATCATACATGTATATTCTATAAGAACCATTATCACCCTTGTCAAATTTTCTTATTATGTAGTAGGGACTCTATAATAAAAAATTCACTCCCATGTCATAGTATTATAAAAATTCAGCATAATTTCACCATGAAATATCTTCTAGTGATGAAATGTTTACTTTATAATATCAATTTTTCTAATAATATGGTATTATTTTAGTTTTATACAAATTATATCAATGTTTACTAGTTATTTTAGGTTGATTATAAATTTTTGTTGATTTATTATTTTATTAATCACAAATATATCCCTCGAAAAATTTAAATATTGTGTTCGGTCAATCATTTGATTTATATTATTAAAATAACTGAATATTCTGGGGGAAAACGGTACTCAAACCCTCTCATTATTGCCCAATTTATGGATATAATAATAATTATGTTTCAATAATGTAGTATTTTTACTACAAAATTGTAAATACTATATGATCCTTGATATTTTTAGAGAGTCGTGTCTCTTGAAATTCATGGGCTTCAATTTACTCAAAACATTTTCAATAAAACATTAGACAAATATAATTAACTACATCTTTGATCCTAATTTTATTTATAAAAAAATAAAATTATTATTTTAAATATCAAATAGTAGAATTCAACCTTCAGTATAAAATATTTAGAACATAAAACTATGGTTTCATTTGAATTCATTTAATGGAAGGCTCTAGTGAAATGATATAGAATTGATGTATTTATTAAACAATAAATTTTATCATGAATGAAATTTTATTATATTCGTCTTTCTTCTTAATTATACAATTTGATCACAATAATATATTTATAATTCATGAATAAATTTTATTAACAAACAATTATTCATTATTATATTTGGTTAACTAAAAATTACCCTATGAGATTCTATATAATCCACACATTTAGAAAAAAATAAATTTCCATACATGAAAAAATAAATAAATGAGGTCATAAAATTAAGGTATACTCTATGATATAATTTTTTTAATGTGAAGGATAAATTTTTACCATTTGGTAAATCATCAAACTATAGTTTCATTTGATGATACATTCATATGATATTGTTTATGGAATTGATTGGTTGTATTCGATAAAGGTTATTTTGGATTGCTTCAGGGTTTTCTTCTTATTCTATGAAACTATGGATTGAATGTTGTTTTTGTTATTAAGTAAGTCCCTCATATGGTTAGTATTTTTAATGAGTCTTTATTTTCATGATAATATAGATAATTTTGGGTGTAGTTGAGGAAAAATTGAAAATTATTCCCATTGTTGTTAAAGGCTGCCTAAATATCATTATAGAAGAGAATGAGATGTTACCCACATGATGATAAATCATGTTCGAGAGAGACCTACAACCAATCAACACTCCTATGACAATTATTGAATATAAAATAGACCCTTTTGATTTATGTGAGATATGGTTTTTGGTTGATGATATTTTATTGTGAGGATTCAATCAACCAAGTGTATCACCTTCATGTGCATTATATCTATTTGTGAATTATGAACATGTAAGTATGTGATTATGCATAATCTATCCCCATTTGAGTCAATTAGATGTAAATAATTATTATACACGTCCATGGATAGATGTTTTATTTGATAAATTGAATGGATAAATCTAGTTCTCGATGATTGATTTGTGTTTATGACATCATCAGTTTGAAAACAATGGATGTAGATATCCAAAAGACCTTTTTAAATATATTTTTTATTGTTTATATGAGTTAATTGTGATTTTTTTGGTGTGATAAAAAATCTATCATAGTTCCCCACAAAGTCCTGTGAATATTTGGGGTGTTCATTACTCACTGTACCATCACAAAAATGTATTGAATGTGAAAACTCTCTACCCCTGCACATGATATGCCCTTATTCCATTGATATAGAAATATATTGCATATGTATTTTTGAGAAAAATAATTAATTTTGTATCGTTATAATATTCCACAAACTAGGAAAATGAAAATTGAAATTAAAAATGTTATCTTGATTTATCAATGACTACACTAACACTACATAAAAGTGTTATAGTAATAATGAAGGGTATTTTACTAATATAAATTTCGAAAATTTAAAATTTCATTTATGTAATAACACAATATTTGGAAAACAATTTTTTATAATTAAAAATGTTTTACATATAAATATTGTAAGAAATAATAAATAATATAATACATTACCACATTAATTTTTATAATCATTACATTTTCATTTCAAAAAGAAAATATCATAGCTCAGATGATCCAATAAATAATCCCTCCATTTCATATACACATGCACCATAATGATAAAAAACCATTTTCTTCTATTCTGATGTTATATTACAGATGAAATAAAATATTCAAAATTACCATATAATTTTTAGAAGAAATTGATATCGGTTTGAGACAGAAAATTATAAAATTATTTTCTTCATTTTTATTTCCCACTCAAGGTCATGTGATAAAATATGATATCAGTAAAAAATTTCATATGATAAAAGTCCTTCTCATGGGTCTGAAATGAACATAATTATATCATAGATCTATTTTTTATTTATATATTAGTCTTTAAAAATTGATAATCTGTTAAACATATAAATTTGGAAACACACTAATTAGTTCGATTGTCATTAGTGTTAAAGAAACTTTTTCCACTCACTAATAAAATTCTTAAATACCCTATTATAGAATATTATCAATTATTGTTGATTTTTTACTCTATAAATTGATTAAAAAATCATCAATAATAAATATTTATAATAAAACATGTTTCATATATTTAATTCAATAAAATTAAATAACCAATGATCACCAAAGAAATAAATTAAATTATGATTATTCTAAAGTCAATGGATATATAACGGAATTAATGTAATTATTTACCTAGGATAATTAACACTTATATTTTCAACATACCATATGAAAGGGAAGAACTTTATCTTAAAAGTCGATTCAGCTAAATTGGTGGAACATCCTGAAAAGATGTTTCTGTTACCCTTTAGTCCAATATCTCAATTGTATTGAGTTCAGAAAACTTCCAAATAGAGGTATCGTACTATATATTATGTAACCTAGAGTGATATTAAAAATTCATATATGTCAAAACATCCAATAGAAAAAAAATTTTCAATAGTCCCAATTATTCATAATTAATTTCATTAAGGAAGTATTATATATAATATCTTCTATATTGTCTTTGAAAAATTGAATCATAGAAAATGTTTGAACTCTAAGGATATGTAAGGAGAATTTGTTATTACTGATAAATATTGTTGGGGAACACTTTCACACATATTCCTAAATATGATCTTACCTCATATGAAAAGAGTATATGTAAATATAATATAATTTCAATCTTAAAAACGAATATTAGAAAATAATTCCTTGAGATATATAATTTTTCCCAGAAAAAGTGAGCATGAAATATAAAAAATATATCCCAAATATGGATACATGTTTCTAAGAACATTCCAAAGCTATTACGTCACATATTGTGTCCATTTCTATAGAAATTGTTAATCTAGTCTTTATATTCAATATTGATCCATTTGGGGCCATAGAAAACACCCAAAATTGATAGATTTAGTTGTAATTATTGTATCTATTTTTTAAGATCCTTGTCTTGTAATCCATTAAATTTAAAATGATCACCCTAATAAAAATATGAGGTCATTATTGTTGGATTTTACATGATTCAATATTTATAAATTTTGATTAGATTATCATTAGATAATGTCCTATATTCCAAAAAGCTGAAAAAACCACACATGCACTGAGATGTATCTATGGAAATACATGGATGAACACCCCCTTATTTTCACCCTAATGAAGGTTGTGTACATTCCATACCAAAAAATATCTCAAACACCGTCACCCAGTTCATGATAGCTGTATTCCCAAACATATCAATTCCCAATACAAAATGAATCCATGTGTATAACAAAAATAATATCCCATGACTACCCTACCAATGAAATAATAATTCTCCCAACAATAATTTTGTAATGCTCAATGTAAAAGTTGTTATCCTAACAATGTTATGAGAAATTACCACCAAATTCTAGTAATCCAAATTATAGATTCCCTATAAAGAGGCCTAAACCCTTTTATTTGATCACCAAATGACATGGTGAATCTTTGTCATGCATCATAGAAACTTTTTACCATTAGAGAACCCATAACACATTATTGGGTGTCCAAGACCAATGTATTACCATATTATATTATTTCCATCAAATTATAATAGGATGTGATGGAGGTATTACAAGTATATCTAAAAGTGGTGTTTCATAATGGTTATCTGAGATCAGATTTATACCTCGTCCCATTAATCACTCTATGGCCTTTTTAATTTTTCTTATGCCATAAATTCAAGGAAAAAACAGGACCCTATTCTCAATGTTCACATATAGGGGTTCACACTCACAGATACCACTTACATGGGAGCCCACTTGACAATATCACCAACATAGGTGGCCTATTACCCCAAATGAATATCAATGGTGAATTTTCCCCCTTTATTGATAATATTTTAAAGGAATGTAATGGAACAAATTCACTATGTACACAAGAATAAAATTCCTTATATATTGTTTATTACATCTATATATTCATTCAATTACATCAATGATAATCCAAATCAAGGTAGAATATAAGATGAAGGATTGGAAATTGAACTCCTATAATTGATAAGTGATGGGTCTCAGTCTCAGTACTTTGTCCCATTCCTTTTTGTTCCATCACAGACCATATCAATTTCTATGAGTTAGAGTATGAGTTTTTTCAATCTGTGTAAAGTTGATTTAGGGAATAAAAATAAAATTATAAACCATTATCTACAATTTCCATTGACCCAACATACTCCTTCTCAGTTCCAAATTTATTTTAAATTTATATACTCTTATAGAAATAAAAAAAATATTTGATTTAAGATACTAGTATTTGGCTCAATAAATCAGTTTACACAACATGCACATTTTTTTATTGGAATGTACCTTGGGTAAGTATTATCATGATGGTTTTTCTGATCAATATAAATCAATTTTCTCCTATTGATTAAAAAATAATTTGGGTTTATATTCACTTTTAGTTTTTAAAATTTAATTGATTCAATATCCACCTCAACTTTTATAATAATTCCTTGAGTCATGATAATTCACATGGTTTCGAAAACTCTCTGATTCAAGATAATATTATTTTTGAACAAAATATCTTCTATTTAATACTCGATCATATTTATAAAAAATAGCATATGCTACATATGTTCCACAAAAAATCATTTATATTGACTTTTATTCTAGGAGTCCACTCATCATGGCATTAAAAGGCTTGGTAGTCGTAATGGATTCATGTAATTACAGTAAAAAATGATCATTTTCACATGTCCTTATAATTTAAGACATAAATCATTAATTTCTATTAGACAACATTGATTTGGATTCTAATGATATGGATTCAATGGAATCACCTTTCACAACACCAATCTATCCATCATAAAACCTCTCACTAGAATTCACATGATCCAACCCCCTACCAAGATAGTGTTAAGTTCTATATTTCCTTCTTATAAGGTGGTAAATTGTAGGGTAACTAAATACCTAGATCAAATAAGTTAATATATAATCCCTAATTTAAATGTTCCTTTAAATACATGATGTTAGACAATATCATTATATAAAAGTGTAACCTAAATTGTAATAGAAGAGGATCATAGATCATGTATTAACTATATTGATGGGGTTATGTACATGATAGAATTACCAATCATGATATGAGTTGACATCTCATATTCATGATTGTTAGAATTGGATGGATAATAAAAATGACGTTACACTCTTTTGAAAACTAGTAGGTTCGTGTGATACCTTGAATATCCAATGTGGTTCTATAAGAAAATAAATTTATGATAGATCAGACTCACCATCTATCCTTGGTAAAATTTCAAACATTAAACGTTTTCAAGGAAGTAATATTCATTGGTACCATTATCATATAACACAGTCCATGATGAAACATCACGATCTCATAGGAACTATGGTATAATATCACCAATAAAGATTTTACTATTCTTGTAGGTAAATGAAATGGTGTTTGTGTACCTATGTTAGGTGATGATTATATCCATGGAAATATCTAGTGAATAGGTTAAATACCATAGATGGTGAATCTATATCTATTGGACAACATGATCTATCTCAATATAAATCTACAAGTGGATTCTCTCAACATATTATAGAAATACGTATATTCTAAACATAGAAGAAGACAATGTGATCATTTCGTAAATCTGTATGGAATCCGAATATCCTACCAAGAGGAATCCAAACAATAAAAAATGTCATGATCATACCCTTTTAGTCCCAATTACACATGAATATTTAGAGAATTTTGTGGTAAACAATATCATCAATAATATGGTACCCTGATAGAATGCTAGTATAGTGTATGAAATCACAAAATTATAGGAGAAGGTTTCCACATCTTTTACTATTACTAACCCTAAGAGCCATTATCAAATCTCAAAGGAATCATGAAGATTATTTCTTATAACTGTGATTATTGAGGATAAAAAACTATTTTGGGGAATTTTTTTAAATGTATAATCTAATTCATCCCCAAAAATATAGAGAAACCCAAAATATTGAGGCCCAAACTATAGTGATCATTAATCCGTTAGTCATATAAGTTATATTTGTGGGTATAAAGATTGAAATGAAACATAAATAAACCCCAATGTAAACTTGTTTCTTGAAACCATAATAATTAACACTATTTCAATTGATATAAGATCAAACATATCATTCATCCACATGGTGATTTTTCTATGGCCAACCATTTAATTCATCACTATATATATTATTCAACCAATGACAAAGGATTCTATTCCCATTGTGATAATGCTAAGTTGATCCAAAATGGTCAGAAATGTGGTAAATAAAAAACAGTAACCACAAATATTTTCCCAACGTATCAATCAAGGAGGTTATCTTGCTAATAAATAAATCATTATCCATAAAGATCAACAATTAATATTCCTAGTTTGGTTATTCAATCTATAGTTACAACCATTTTTTATGATAGTTAAACCTCATTCATAACATCTAATAAATTCACCATATCTCATAGTAATTAATATAGAATCACTGTAAGTGAGGTGTGTAATATTTAATTTAGTGAAATGATGGGGAAAATCATAACGTAATGGTTGATGAATTGTGACTATGAGAATCGCTATGAGTATTGTAAACTAATCAAAATGGCACTCATATTCATTGAATTCCACATAGCAAATAATTATTTTCAAGGAATGATATATCTTCTTATGTTGTTCCACATACATAGATATATATAGTATCCAATTCACCTCAAAAACGTTATTTTATTATTCTAGATATAAAATGGAGAAATATAATAAAACCCTTTAGTTAGTTAGTTTTGTTCACTAATTACTATGATATTTTCAGTGTCTATTCCAATCCGAATGAATCCACATATTTCATAGACGGTTAAAATAAATAGGAACATATTTTTTATAATTTGGTGTCTATAATATATTTTAATGATATAAGAATCCTATAAATATAATGTTTTGAATAATATAATCAGATATAATGCAGAATATGGGAATACCCCATAAATATAAGTGATTGAAGAAGGTATAAAAACTCAATAACAATTACATAATAAATTATTAGGGTCTCGTAATGATTTTTCATTTGTATATTCAAATATTATTAATAATAAAATCTATTAAATCATACACAAGAAATAATTTTAAAATTTCTAAATACACTAGATGTGACCATCATTCTCAATGCTACTATGATTTCAAATAAACTATTATAAGTCTGTTGGGATCCAACACAATAGGGATATTAAAAATCATGAGGAGACTCTAAGGATTCCAAAGATATTGTTTTTTCACATATAATTCATTCTACATTTATTTAGAGGATGTGAACCATCCCACTAAATGATATTATCATATCCATAGAAAATATAAGGGAACTTATCAAACTAAACTATATCTCATTATCAAGGGGAGAACTAATGGTAATTGACCAGTACAAATGAGAGCCTCTCCTCAGGGGGATCAGTAGTGGGAATCATCCAACAAAATTAAATCCTCCTCGTATGAGTGTACAAAATGGAAAATTTCCCACCAAAGGAGATCCTTTTCTGTATGGGATAACCATTGTGATTCATCACACTATAAGCGATTCCCATCTTTGTAGGACCACCAATGGGAACAATCCCACCAAATAAGACACTCCTGTATCAAGGGCAACCTATGAAAGACCATATTTTAATATACATTATCTATTATTTTTCATAAATATATATAAAATACAATCCCAGAATATTTGATAAATTATGGACATGGCACAATATCATGATTTGTGGTCACATAATTAGTATTTAGATGCTCTAAAGTAGGACACTATATTCCATCGACCATGTAATAATATACAATATAACCTAGGGAGGTATATAAGAAAGGGGCGAGTTATAAATACTAGGAAGTGAATAATAAAATCATTACACAATAAAAATAATATATGTTAGTTGATAGGAATTACAAGGTTTCATAAATAGGATTAAAATTATAATAAAAAACATCAAAGAATGTCATAAGATGATCACATCAATGGATTATAAGGAATGTAGAAGCAACAAAAAACAAGAAATAATATTTTCATATTAAGGATAACCACTAATTTTCATAACAATTTGATCTTTAGATTACTTCTCATGCACCACATGTGATATTTTATATGATAAAAGTATTATCTAATGAATTAAAGGGCATTTTATTTTTAGTTCCAATTCTCATATTCAAATTATGTACATCATTTGTGTACTAAATAGATTAGACAAAAAACCATTCATAAATTTTAATACAATTATTAAGGAGTATTTGTTACAAAAAAATTTATTAACTAATTAATTATGGATTGGTATATCTAGGGAAATAAACTTTAATGGAAATGGTGATGGGTATTCAGAGAAAAATGTTTTCATGGAAAATCACAAGATAATTTGAACAGCATAATAGGTTCACAAAATTTTTAACAAAATGGTTTAGTGGGAGTTATACGAGGTATTAGATTATATTTACATCATATATATAGTAAATAAATATGTCAAAAGATGTTCCAATCATAAACAATAGTAAATAAAATGAGATATTACAATGAAAGTTCATGAATAAAAAATGGATTAGGATAAACCCTTACTATGAGAGGGAAGATCTTAAATCATAAGAGGTGATTCAAAAGTAATTTTAGATACCTAATGAGAAAGGATATTAGAATTCACCTTAATCGATTTTTATAGAAGAGGAGTGGGAGGATGGTTGGTATTCATAGAAATATATTGTAAATTAATTATAAATTATATATATTTTATTATGGACACAATATAATAAAATATTCAAAAAAAACATCCTACCAATGGGTTTTATTCTTGTAATTTAACAAATTTGACTGTTTTCAATATTTTATAAAGCTGTTAACAGAAATCATTCAAGCAATGGAGTTGTAAAATTGAACCATGTTAATAATGATTTTATTCTAAACTCATGAAATATGAAACACGATTCGGAGGAATCATTAATTGTTTATAAGAATAATCAAAAAATTAAAAATCAATCTTTTTAAATGGGAAAATTAATTTCTCTCTCTATTAACCTTTATAGTTTTTATAACATCATGGTTTGGCTATTATTATGTCACAATTCATAATATGTATTAATACTATATTAAATTTTTTCTCTAAAATCCTAATATCTCATTAAATGTTGATATATTAACCATTATAAAGTTTTGATGATCCAATAATAATATAGTATTTATGTTTAAAAAAACAATTATTTATTTATGAGATATTAAACATTTAAATTAAAATCCAATTTATTGAAATAATTCTTTCTTTGATGAAAATAACAATTTTGGTGCCCTTATAAATATTACATTGGAAATAATTGAATTCTATTATGATTTATATTTAATGAAATATTATTTAATAATGGTAATTCCATATATATATATATATATATATATAAAATTCCTAGAATTGTAAAAAATGATTTTTAAATTAAACCTATACATTTAGAAAAATGAAATTTTGATTTCATTGAAATGAAATATAATATTAATAAAAATAAAAATATAATCATTTATAAAATAATATTAAAGATGAGTATATATAATAATTATTTAATTTACGGTATATATAAAAACTGTTACTACACTATTTATTTTAGATAACACTTTACCACACCTACATACACCTTTGGGGTATAGTGTGGGATGTTGACACTTTAATATTTTGGTTATGTGACCATAGTTTCATGCATGATATTAGTTATATTGAACTTATCATGTAAATAGTTTCTATTTTTCTTTAGTTATTGGAGGGGTAATTGACAAACATAGTTTTTTAGATTCAATTTTTGTAGTTTTTGTAGAGAATGCATGGGAAATAATTGACCGAAGTCCCATCTTGTAATGTTGTATACAAGACATATGAGAAAAGAATTGGAGATTATTACCTGTTAATGGAAATAGAATATCAAGAATTATGTGTTTTATGAATAATAAAATTAGAATTCCAATGGAAATTGTACTATTGGTTGTGAGACAAATTAATATTACCTACTAGATGGTGAAATAGGTCTGATAAATCATTTTCTCTTCTGTTTACTTAGTTCTTGAAATTTCATTTTGATAAGTGATTATACATCCCTTATTTTTCAGAAGAAAAATCAGAAAGGAGAGGAATATTTTTTTATAGAAATATAAACATGGGGGATGAAACCAATAAGTGAATATTTTATGAGTTGGCATATAATCAATTCAAAATTAGGGATTATTATTCTTTGATAAAATATGAAGACATTACTATTGAGTGGGAGTGAAATATTTTTCATAAATAAATAACATCAATTTTTTTGTTTGGTGGGTAAGGTACATTGTTATAACCATGGATGACCATGTATATAATAATTAGATATCAATTTCCTCTTTTTTTATGTTCTGAGAAACTAAATTTAGAATCAGCCTAAAATTTCTTATGTAGGGTTGAGTGGAATAGTATTATTTTTGATAACATTAGACAATATAGGGGTATTTTAGTGAAACATGATTATATACAATAATTTACCAATGCACTATTTCATGGTGTTTGGTATCATAATGAAGATACCATATTTTGGGGTATGGGTTTTTCAATGGGTGTGGGTGATATAAGAATAATTGAATAATGCTAGTGAAGGATGATGGTAATCACACCATCACATATACTTCTAGGTGAAATCATTAGTGTTATAATTTGGTTTCCATGTGTATAGAGGGGGTTTATCGAATTTATTTAGGTATAAATTTAGAATGAGTGTCAATTAGGGAGGGAAATGTAATGTGACCCTTTGTGGGAAATGGATTAACTAAAGCATTCCCATATCAGAGATAAAATTGAATTATTACATGTTGTGTCTTCATGGAGAGTTGTTATATTGTGTTCCACCATGTGATAGAAAGGGTTATAATATTTTTTTATCGATAATTTATGGACAAATAAATTCGATTAGGCATGAAATATGGGCAATCCAAAGTAGTTATATTATTTTGGTTATATAATAATAACATTGTAAAGGTGGTGTCTCATAATAATGTTATTTTGTGTCTCCTTATTTACATGAACATTTTCCCATTGAACCTTGACTTTCTCATCAATAAGTGTATGAGGATTGTAGGAAAATGTATTGAAATTAGACAGAGATAGGGGAAATTGAATTTGGTGTCTTATTTTATATCTATTAAAGGGACTCATAGTTAATGTATTATTCATTAACAATGTAATTGATCTATTCCAAAAAATATATATTTTCCCTATAAGTGATGATTACCTTGGGATTCAACAATTATTCCTCACTTCTGCAACAAATCATTGTTATATAAAAAGATAATTACGAGTGGTATGATATAATATTCCAAAATAAAAAGAGTAATTCATATTTTTTCAATAAATACATTACTTAATAAGGAATATTTCAAATTATAGAGTGGGGATTAATTTATAAAAGATAATTTCATTACATTATCCCCCCTAATAAATATCTCCCACAATATTCCATTTCATAAAATAAAATAAATGTGGATTCTTCTGTTTCATTTCCTTTTCAAATTCCTCTATAACTTCTAAAAAAATGTGGTTTCAACACAACACATTATGTAGGTTATATATCTAGTTTCATATAAATTTATATATGGAATCTACGATCTTCTCCAGCTTCCATCTCATATGATAAATCATTTCTTATGGGTATCACCACTATATTTTTCACTTGCGACCATTCTACAATTAAATTAATCAAAAGTGATACGTGGAACAAAAAATGTACATGGGATATATTAGTTGGTAGTTCTACTCGATAATCAATTGTCCTAATGTATTAAAGAATCTCAAATAGATTTTGGAATACTGTATTAATCAATCCCTCATTCCCAATTCTAAAAAATTTCATCCATGTTGATATACTAAGGAATACTTTATTTCTTACCTAAAATTCTATGTCTCATTTTAAATATATTCTATAGGTTCTATATTTAAATGTACAATATTTTATATTATACTTAATACAATAATTGTTCTCTATCATTTCATGTATAATAATACATTCTACTAGCTTCTACACAAAACATTTATCCAATAATATCAAATTTCCTCCCATTTTTCCATAAAGATAATAAAATGTGTCATTAGAATTCTAGAATATAAACAACTAATATATGAGATATACACTTGGGGATAGTGTTGATACCAACAGAATTGAAAATAAATCAACCCTTATATAAACATATCATTTAGAGTTAAATCATTTTGTTTAGAATAACCATCCTTCTGATGGTGAGAATTATTACTGATACTCACCTCTAAATTGAACTCTTGATAAATCATTCCTCAAAACCTCATGGTAAACCATAGAACATGATTATACAAAATAGATAATTACAATCAAAATAGACATAAAACAACTATTTTTTATTTAATAGGGAATTGGATAGAAGAGAAATTTTTTCATAGTAATTAAATCCTCAAACATTGTATGGAAACCTACTACTACCATTTTTTTATTTTATATGTCTTAAACTATCAAAAAAACGAAAAACATGGTTATTAATTCCCATTTCTATACTTATTTCAATAACGGTTTAATCATAACATTATACTTATTTTCATCACAATTGATAAGTTTATATGATGACCATCAAGATATAAAATTTTCAATCTCCATATACATTTATTCAAACCAATTTTTTTAATTTTTATCCCTATACATATAACATATTCTTTTATTAATAGATAAATAAAATTCATGAATATAATCCAAATGTTTTGTCCAATTTTTTATGTTAGTGGATAACATAATCGAGTTCAATACCATATTACATAATGGTTAGTAAAGTAGAAAAATGGAATATATTTTACCGTTTTCATATAGATTTATCATGGTTTTTAATCCATGTTCATTTAAATAATCTACGGTTAAGTATTATTTTTATTAATGTTGAAAAAATTACATTTTAATATTCCAATTTATATTATATACTTGTCAAATAATATTGTATCACTTAAAATACACATCATGGATTGGGTTTATGAATCATTTCTACTCCATCCATCTTCCACTTTTTTCTCCTTCCATGTATTGGAGTGGAATGAACTATCATAGAACTTGTTCAATGATAACACCCTTTTTCATATTGGACTCTTTTTGTGTGAATATGTACTATAAGATTCTATAATCTTTACATAGATCAAAGTTTTCCAATTTTAAATAATTCATACAAATATTTGGTGTATGTAATGACCCGTAAATTTCAAAGAAATTTTTTTCTTAATTTTCTTTGGAATTTTACAAGAACGAAGTTTCTGACGGCGCCTGATTCTGAGGCCCGGTGTGCCCGAAAACAATTTCCTAAGTTTAGCTCGAGTACATTCAGTGAACGAACGAGCGGGTTTTTCTAACTTTTGAACCGGTGCTCAAAATCTAATTCCGAGAGCACCGATGGATTCGAAGCGCCGGTAATTGCTTAAGAAGATCTTTTTCGGAGTTGTGTTTTCACGGGAGGAGTTGTTAAAAATGTGTGGAAGATAAAATAAAAATTGAGTTACAATTTTTATTTCTTTAAAGTAGTTATATTCTTTGAGAGGAATTTAGGGAAGTACCCTTGAGAGGATTAAGGTGGGGTGGGGCCCACATGATCCCAACCCCACACCTTCCCCTAACTTCATAACTTTTCCACTCTTAAATTTTGTAACTCTCAAAAAAGACACTCCTTTATTTTAATATAAAGTCAACTCCTTAATTGTGTATTTTTTTGTGTATTTAATTCATGGATTCGTTTGAATTTTAAATGAATTCCTTGGCTTGTGTGTTAATTAAATAAGAATAAGTCTTATTTTGTGGGAGAATAGTTGATGGTGCGAGAGGATTTGAAGAGAAACCTTTAATCTTTGAAGAACTTCTTCCTTCGCGAAGAACACAATTCTCCAAAGAAGAACGCTTCATCTCCTTGTTGAAGAACGTGAAGAACACCGAATCTTCGAAAAAGAACGTAGTCTCATCTTGCACCTTCTCTCCACGTCGAAGGAAGCGAGATGCCGCATTATTCATCGGGCGATCACCGATGAGGTGCCTTCTCCTCTTCTTCCTCCGCGTCAAAGGGAAGGGAAAACACCGCGGGGACTGTCGCCATTGATGACAACTCACTCGTCGATATCAACGGAATCAGCACCGATCTTCCGCGACGTCCGATCATCGCGACACTTGTCTCTTCCGCGGCTCGACGACGTGTGACTTCTTTTCAAGGTAGGGGTTTATTGCTTCTTGTTCGTGAAACAACCTTTGTCGTTCCTCATCTTATATTTTTGGGCCGCTTGTTATCATCTTAACGGGAGGAGGTCGGACCGCACAAACACAGCTGACCCTCCTCCCCCTTTGTTGTTGTGTTATTGCGGTTCGGAAGATGGCGGCATGGTGCGACGACACCGCGCAGAAACCTGGAGGAATGCAGCAAGGATGCACGACACCATCGTGCTGCGCCGTCGAGGCTAAACGAATGTGTGGTCGTAATTGAGACCGCGAAGGCAAATGGAAGACTCCGCAGTTTGTTCTTTTGACGTGCGGAACGACGGGTATTGATGGAACGGGCCGCAGAGACGATTTGATGTTTCCGCAGGGAAGAATGGGACTCGGGATGAGCATCGGCATAGAAGGAATTGAAAACGGACCACCGGAGAAACTCCAGTGGCCCGCAGACACTACCGGCGGCGCCCCGGTGCGCCGCTTGGAGAAACTGCCACGGATGAAGCCGCGGTGGAGAGCGAGTGAATCCCGTGGCCGCGCGGGATCCAGGGGGACGCGGCGCGCGCCGCATCTGCAGAGCGCCACCTCGCTGGCCGAGCCAGCGAGCCACCCGGACGACTCGGGCCGGCTTGGGCGGACCGGGCCGGTACAGGCCGCACCCAGCCGGGCCGGGTCGCGTCCTGCCGTGTCGGACCCGGACCCGGGTCAGATCGACCCGGTTTGGGCCGCCCTAGGGGGGGTTGGGCCGGGTCATACCGGGCCCAGACCCCCCATTTTCGGATCACTTTCGGTATTTTGCTCATAGCTTGGGCTAACGATCTCCGATCGACGCACCGTTAGTTGCGTAGCGGTCCTTGGATCGAGACAGTCGTTTCGGTATATTACACTCAAGGTTTCGGAGCACTGTGGGTTCAGACGGGTTGGTTCGGATACGAAACCAACCGGGCCCTTAGAGCGGAAACACTTATATCTTGAACTCCGGACGTCTGATTGACGTGCCGTTGACTTTGTTGGATTCCTCTTGATGATACGTAACATTTGTCTTACTCCGCTCAAGGTTTGGATGTCATCAATGTGCGGTCGGGTTGGTTCGCTCACGAAACCAACCGGACCCCTGGAACGAAAACGCCAATAACTCACAGACCGGGCGTCTGATTGACGCGCCGTCTGTCTTGTTGATTTCCTCTTGATGAGACGGAACTTTTGGCATACGTCGCTTGAGTTTTGGATGCAGTTGGATAGTGTCCGGGTTGGATTGAACCCGAAATCCAACCGGGCCCCTGGAATGAAAAAGTTGATCACTTTCAGACTGGACGTCCGTTTGACGAACCATCAGCGGCGTTGGTGATCACATGGAGAAACGGTCCCTATGAGTTTACACTATGAGATTTTGGGATACAGTTGAGATACGACCGGATTGGTTCGCACATGAAACCAACCGGGCCCCGGGGACAGAAAGGCTAGTAACACACAGACCGGGCATCTGATTGACGCACCGTCTATTGCATTGAGACCCCTATGATGAGGCGGTACTTTGAGATACTTCTTCATGGAACTTTGTGATACTTGTAGTATCGACCAGTAGCTCATGGAGAGGACCCTCACGGAGACGAGCGTGCGGAGTACGGAGACCGTGTAGTCGGCTGAGACCTGACGACTGTTTGACCGATCGACTCGGTGTGTTTTGGATAGCCCAGTGGGGAGAGCTTGGTTGTAGCGGCAGACGCACGATGGATGAGCACTTGGTTGTAGCGGAAAACCCGCGGTACTCAATAGAAGGATTACCTCTGGAGGCTATGAGGGGGAGCACTTGGTTGTAGCGGCAGACCCACAGCGGAGGAGCGCTTGTTTGTAGCAGCAAACCCGCGGTACTCAACAGAAAGAGTACCTCTGGAGGATGTGAGGGGGAGCTCTTCGTTGTAGATGCAGAACCACGGCAGAGGAGCGCTTGGTTGTAGCGGAAGACCCGCGGTACTTAATAGAAGGTGTACCTCTGGAGGCTATGAGGGGGAGTGCTTGGTTGTAGCGGCAGACCCATGGTGGGAAGCGCTTGGTTGTAGCAGCAGGCCCACAATACTCGACAGGAGGAGTACCTCAGCAGTCTTAGGTTAGTGAGCAGTACCTCGGAGTCATGACATGACCACTATACACTCCAGAGACAGGGATCTTCAGCAGTTACGGTTTTGATAATGAAAATCCTTGTTTGAGCTGAGCCTATGACCTTTGTGTTTACCTCATGATTCAGATGGGTTACTTGATAACTTAGGTATATATATGGGCATATACCTGGGTAGTGGTTATCCATTGATTTCATAATCTTTGTGTTTCCTCATGATTGAGATGGGTTACTTGATATCTTGGGTATATGTATGGGAATATATCTAGGTAGAGGTTATCTGTTGAGATATTATTTGTGGTTATCCTTGTTGGATTTAGTGAGACCATGAGGGACTTGGGGTCCCTACTGAGTATCGTTATACTCACCCCTACATGGGCTATGCCCACACCTCGTTGTGTTGGTTTCAGATGACGGGCAGCACAGATAGAGGTCGAGTGTTCGAGGACTGGACGATACCCGGAGGTGGACCTTACGACGAGACAGTATCTGGTGGTGGAATTCATGAAGAGATGACCCTCGGAGGCGGTTGATGGGAGAGAGCATTGTGGAGGCTATCTGTACCTACCCTTCAGGTAGGATCCGTGGTGGACGATCCAGGAGCTGCGCTATCTGTACCTACCCTTCAGGTAGGATCCTTGGTGGACGATCCAGGAGCTGCTTGTCACCTTCTAGATGTTTTATTTTTTTCCTTGTACTTTATAGTTTGGCTTGTATTTCCGGCCCCTTTACTTTCAGCACAGCTTGTTTCAGTTTTACTTAGTGTTTTACGTCTTCTTGTACTCTGTGGTGTTTTGTTTACTTTTATAAGGCAATGCCTTCCCAATTATCGGGATTTATGCCTTTGGTGTTAGTTTCCAGCCCCTGGCCTATGGAAGGCGGGCTTGGGGTAGTCACGACACAGGCCCCGAGGACGGGTTTTGAAAAATTGGTATCAAAGGATATCGGTTCTATAGCAAAACTCAGGAATCTGATATTTTTCTATGTGAAGCAATAGTGTTGAGAGTATTTAGTGCGATTATCAGTCCAGGGAGTCCAGTGTTGGTGCAACGGCCGACGTATCCGTACACCATGACCCTGACTTCTAATCTTCGACTTAATACATGAAAACATTGATTGCACGTGTGTTCCAAGTTTTCTTTGTGATTACTTTTTTTCAGCTCACCAGGTATATTGTTCTGACCGTGGCACACCTGTTTCTTTCAGGATTCCTTTTCACAGATGACCAGCTAGAGCCCAGAGGGATGTGCGTACTGGAAGCCTGCCGAGCGACAAGGCTTCGGTACAGGGCCCTCTTGTAGTTGAGGCACCAGCGGAGGCACCAGCAGTACTACCATACGTTGGGCCACCGATGCCACTAGCCCCAGCAGTAGGTGATGCATGCCACTTGAGCGCACTGCACGAGTTCCAGCGCCAGAGGCCACCCAGGTTCCGGGGAGAGATGGACCCACAGGCGGCTGAGGTTTGGCTAGAGGCTATGGTGAGATTCTTCAGGCTAGTGGGGACGCCATCAGACTTCATGGTGATCTTTGCTGCCAGCCTTCTTTAGGCAGTAATAGGTAGGTGGTGGAGCCACTTGTTCCAGTTTTTCAATGAGATGACCTTCACACGGGAAGACTTCAAGAACTTATTTCGGGTGGAGTTTGTGCCAGTAGCTCTACACCCCGAGCGTGTATAGGAGCTGCTGCCTTTGCCGTAGGATTTTCGATCAGTAGACGAGTCATCTATGGCCAGTAGACAGATGATGAAGAGGTCCAAGAGGACCAGATCCAGCCATACGAGGAGCAGGAAGTGTTATGAATGCGGCAGGAAGTGTCACCTGGCACGTGACTGTCCGACCCCCCACACAGTCGATCCGCAGGCTTTAGAGGAGCCACCGAGGTGGAAGCAGTGGAAGGTGCTTGAGCAACAGCTGAGCAGTGGACAAGGCAGTAGAGATTCGAGAGTAGGTGGACAGGAGCGGAACTAGTGGATACATCCCTTGTACTTCTAGTTCCATGTTGCTGTTGTTTTCGTGTCTTTGTACTATGAAATGAAATAATAAAAAGACACTTATCTTTGATTGCTTTCCTATCCTTTTGTTTTGTTGATACTGAGTGGTCCCAGTTAATACTGTTGACTTGACCCTCACTTTTGAGAATTCTACTAGAGGAGACCCAGTGACCTCACACTGATGCCGACAGTGTGACTCGACCCTTGGAGGTGAGAGTGACAGTTGGATCTCTTGGTAGTTACGTCGAGGCCTTACGACGTCATCCATGGCATGAATGCATCATTCATGTCAGGATTGATTGTATTAGGCAATAGGCGTGGTTCATCCAAGGGATGAGACCGAGTTTCTCTTTTCGGAAAAGGAGAAATTTTAGCATCTCTTTCAGATCAAAGGCAAGGAAGGTGCAAATCATCCAGGAGCGGATGAAGACTGCACCGTGCAGTAAGAAACGGGAAACCGGCGCTAGTATTAGAGACTCGAGTGTGTTAAATATTTCAATAAGAGGAATCTTAAAGGAGAGATGAGTCTGCGAAGAAGAAGACGTGGAGGCAGAGCTAGGAGATTAGCATGAGGTGGTGTACGTTTTAACATGCTACAACCACCCGCCTTAGTTGTCCCCGCCTGGATCATGGAGCTGGAGGGCGGGGGAAGAGAGTAGCTGCATGCGGTCAGGGAGAGTGACCCAATGGCTCTAAGAATGATTCGAGGGACAGTCTGTGTTCACTAGTAGCTGCCATAGTAACAGACGTTGATGCGAATCATTCCTCCCTTCCACAAATCTTGTCCCAGACCTAGAGTTTCCGGTAAGACGTAGACATGATCCTCACGTCTGGAGATACCTTGGGAGAAGACTCGATAATCACACTTACGCCGACAGTGTGGTCAGACCCTCGAGGTAAGAGTTTCAGTTGGAATCTCTTGGTGGTAGTGTTGAGGCCTTACGATGTTGATTTGAGTATGGACTAGGAAATCATAGTTCATACACAGATTTACAGTATTAGGAAAAAGGTTGTGGTTTAACTACAACGTCGGGATGAGTTTTCCTTGGTCGGCGAAAAGGAAACCCCATACAGCACAGGATAAACTCATGCACAGGAGGGTGTGACCGATCACTCTTGAGTCGGTCAACCTTACCCTTGTGGCAGCAGTAATTTTGAGTTTGAATTCTAACAAGAATTGGAGACCTCTAGAGTTCGAGGATGAAGATAACGTCCTTATACGGGTCTCACCTTGACGAGGTTTATGGAGATGTGATCGAGGCGACAAGTTATCTTTGAAGTTCAACAGACCTTTCTAGGTCCTCAACTGGGTAGGCGAGGTAGTTACCGCTTGACCCATCTACCTCAGTTGCACCTGGTGCACGACGACTTCCACGTATCTCAACTAAGGAGATACGTGCGTGATCCTTCACATATCATAGACCATGGGGAGCTGGACTTTGGCGATGGGGTGACTTTCACGGAGGTTCCAGTGGGAATTGAGGATCGACAGGAGAAGATTCTATGAGGATGGTCGATTCCTCGGGTTCACTTTCACTGGCAGTACGGGAACCTCCAAGTGAGCACATGGGAGCGGAAGGCTCTGATGCGTGCTCAGTACTGCGTTTGTTTCCCTAGTTTGTGTTAAAGCTTTACGGGGACGTAAATCCCTGAGGTGGGAGTAATGTAAAGGCTCGAAAATTTCAAGAAATTTTTTTTCTTAATTTTATTTGGAATTTTAAAAGAACACAGTTTCTGACGGCGCCTGATTCCAAGGCCCGATGTGCCCGGAATAAATTTCCAAAGTTTAGCTCGGGTACGTTCAGTGAACGAATGAGAGAGTTTTTCTAACTTTTGAACCGGTGCTCGAAATCAAATTCCGAGGGCACTGATGGATTCGCAGCGTCGGTAATTGCTTAAGAAGATCTTTTTCGGAGTTGCGTTTTCACAAGAGGAGTTGTTAAAAATTTGTGGAAGATAAAATAAAAATTGAGTTACAATTTTTATTTCTTTAAAGTAGTTATATTATTTGATAGGAAGTTAGGGAACTACCCTTGAGAGGATTAAGGTGGGGTGGGGCCCACACGAGCCCAACCCCTCACCTTCCCCTAACTTCATAACTTTTCCACTCTTAAATTTTGTAACTCTAAAAAAGAAACTCCTTTTAAAAATAATAATTTCAACTCCTTAATTGTGTAGGTTTTTCGTGTATTTAATTCTTGGATTCGTTTGAATTTTAAATGAATTCCTTGGCTTGTGTGTTAATTAAATAAGACTAAGTCTTATTTTGTGGGAGAATAGTTGATGGTGCGAGAGGATTTTAAGAGAAAGCTTTAAGCTTTGAAGAACTTTTTCCTTTGCGAAGAATGCAATTCTCCGAAGAAGAACGCTTCATCTCCTTGTTGAAGAACGTGAAGAACACCAAAGCTTCGATGAAGAACATCTTCTCATCTTGCACCTTCTCTCCACGTCGAAGGAAGCGAGACGCCACATTATTCATCAGGCGATCACCGACGAGGTTCATTCTCCTCTTCTTACTTCGAGTAAAAGGGAAGAGACACCACTACAGGGACCATCACCATTGACGAAAACTCACCCGCCGACGTCAAAGGAATCGGCAGCGATCTTCCACGACGTCCGATCATCGCGACACTTGTCTCTTCCGCAGATCGATGACATGTGACGTCTTTTCAAGGTAGGGGTTTATTGCTTCTTGTTCGTGAAACATCCTTTGTCGTTCCTCATCTTATATATTTGGGCCGCTTGTTATCATCTTAACGGGAGGAGGTCGGACCGCACAAACACGGCCAAACCTCTTCCCCCTTTGTAGTTGTGTTGTTGCAGTTCGGAAGATGGAGGCATGGTGCGACAACACCGCGTGGGAACCTAGAGAAATGTGGCAAGGATGCGCGGCACCGTCGCATCACGCTGTCGAGGACGAACGAAAGTGTGGTCGTAATTAGGACCGTGAAGGCAAATGTAAGACTCCGCAGTCTGTTCTTTTGACGTGTGGAACGACGAGTATTGACGGAACGGGCTGCAGAGACGATTTGATGTTTCCGCAGTGAAGAACGGGACCTGGGATGAGAATCGGAGCAGATGGAATTGAAAACGGACCACTGGAGCAACTCCGGTGGCCCGTGGACACCACCGGTGGCCGGCACCGGCCGACCGCCCGGAGGCGGCAGCGCCCCGACGCGCCACTTGGAGAAACTGCAATGGATGAAGCCGCGGCGGCGAGCGAGTGGATCCCACGGCCGCGCAGGATCCAGGGGGACGCGGTGCGCGTCGCGTCCGTGGAGCGCCAGCTCGCTGGCCGAGCCAGGCCGGCTTGGGCGGACCGGACTAGGCCGGGCCGCGCCTAGCTGGGCCGGGTCGCGCCCTGCCGTGTCGGACCCAGACCTGGGTTGGATCGACCCAGTTCAGGCTAACCCAGAGGGGGTTGGGCTGGGTCAGACCGGGCCCATACCCCCCATTTTTGGATCACTTTCGGTCTTTTGCTCATATCTTCGGCTACGGACCTCCGAACAACGCACCGTTAGTTGCGTAGCGATCTGTGGATCGAGACGGTCGTTTCTGTATATTACACTCAAGGTTTCAGAGAACTTTGGGTTCAGTCGGGTTGGTTCGGATACAAAACCAACCGGGCCCTTAGAGCGGAAACACTTATATCTTGTACTCTGGACGTTCGATTGATGTGCCGTCGACTTTGTTGGATTCATCTTGATGAGACAGAACTTTTGGCTTACTCTGCTCGAGGTTTGGATGTTGTCGGAGTGCGGTCGGGTTGGTTCGCTCACAAAACCAACCGGACCCCTGGAACGAAAAAGCCAATAACTCACAGACCGGGCGTCCGATTGACACGCCGTCTGTCTCGTTGATTTACTATTGATGAGAAGGAACTTTTGGAATACTTCTCTTGAGTTTTGGATGCAGTTGGATAGTGGCCGGGTTGGATTGCACCCAAAATCCAACCGGGCCTCTAGAAGGGAGAAGCTGATAACTTTCAGACTGGACGTCCGTTTGACGAACCGTCAGCGAAATTGGTGATCATGTGGAGAAACGGTCCCTATGAGTTTACCCTATAAGAGTTTGGGATACAGTTGAGATACGGCCAGATTGGTTCGCACACGAAACCAACCGGGCCCCAGGGACAGAAAGGCTAGTAACACACAGACCGGGTGTCCGATTGACGCGCCGTCTGTTGTGTTGAGACCCCTGTGATGAGACGGTACTTTGAGATACTTATTCGTGGAACTTTGTGATACTTGTAGTATCGAACAGTAGCTCATGGAGAGGTCCCTCACGGAGACAAGCGTGCGGAGTATGGAGACCGTGTAACCGGATGAGACCTGACGACTACTTGACCGATCGACTCGGTGTGTTTCGGATAGCCCAGTGGGGAGAGCTTGGTTGTAGCGGCAGACCCACGGCGGAGGAGCGCTTGGTTGTAGCGGCAGACCCATGGTACTCAATAGAAGGAGTACATCTGGAGGCTATGAGGGGGAGCGCTTGGTTGTAGCGGCAGACCCACAGCGGAGGAGCGCTTTTTTGTAGCGGCAGACCCGTGGTACTCAACATAAGGAGTACCTATGGAGGCTATGAGGGGGAGCGCTTGGTTGTAGCGGCAGACCCACGGCGGAGGAGCGCTTGGTTGTAGTGGCAGACCCGCGGTACTCAACAGAAGGAGTACCTCTGGAGGCTATGAGGGGAAGTGCTTGGTTGTAGCGGTAGACCCATGGTGGGAAGTGCTTGGTTGTAGCAGCAGGACCACACTACTCGACAGGAGGAGTACCTCAGCAGTCTTAGGATAGTGAGTAGTACCTCGGAGTCGTGACAGGACCACTATACACTCCAAAGACAGGGCTCTTCAGCAGTTACGGTTTCAATAATGAAAATCACGGTTCGAGCTGAGTCTATGACCTTTGTGTTTACCTCATGATTGAGATGGGTCACTTGATAACTTAGGTATATGTATGGGCATATACCCGGGTAGTGGTTATCCGTTGATTTCATAATCTTTGTGTTTCCTCATGATTGACATGGGTTACTTGATAACTTGGGTATACCTAGGTAGAGGTTATCTGTTGAGATATTCTTTGTGGTTATCCTTGTTGGATTTAGTGAGACCTTGAGGGTCTCGGGGTCCCTACCGAGTATCGTTATACTCACCCGTACACGGGCTATGCCCGAACCTCGTTGTGTTGGTTGCAGACGACGGGCAGCACAGATAGAGGCCGAGTGTTCGAGGACTGGATAGTACCCGGAGGTGGACCTCACGACGAGACAATATCTGGTGGTGGACTTCACGACGAGATGACACTCGGAGGAGGTTGATGGGAGAGAGCATTGTGGAGGCTATCTGTACCAACCCTTCAGGTAGGATCCGTGGTGGACGATCCAGGAGCTGTGCTATCTGTACCTACCCTTCAGGTAGGATCCTTGGTGGAAGATCCAGGAGCTGCTTGTCACCTTCCGGCTATTTTATCTTTTTCCATGTACTTTACAGTTGGGCTTGTATTTCCGATCCCTTTACTTTCAACACAGATTGTTTCAGTTTTACTTAGTGTTTTACTTCCGCTTGTACTCTGTGGTGTTTTGTTTTCTTTTATAAGGCAATGCCTTCCCAGTTATCGGGATTGATTCCTTTGGTCCTAGTCGCCAGCCCCTAGACTATGGGAGGCGGGCTTTGGGTAGTCACGACACGGGCCCCGAGGATGGGTTGTGACCGTGTAATGATCTCTATAGCCAATTCTATATCAAGTGTTTGGTAGTTCCTATCCATGATCATTAATTGGATACAGGCATAGATTATCACTTCATCATATAAATTATTACACAACCTATCCCCCCATTTGAAACAGCATTGTAGATAACTAGTCAATACCTTATAGTTGTTATTTTAATTATAAGTGTTGTTACTAACCTCTAATTTAACTCAATAAATCTCTCCTTACTTTTATCAGTCTAGATAAATATTGACACACTTTCATTTTTTCATGGTGGTTTGGATTGATAATCATTTGATGTTCCTTAGAAATTGACAATACTACAATGATAATTGATGTAAAATACATATTTCCATCAAATAAATTGGTTTTTTCCACCATTTATTTGCATGTATTTTTAAAGGATCCACATTTATCACATTTATAGTGACAACATTTCTTATTAATGTTACAATCTCTATAAAAACATTAGATATATGATACATCATATATAAATTTTCATTTCAAAATATAACATGGGAGACATTAAAATGATTATCATTTTCATCCATTCTTTTCATGTTGATAAAAATATTTTTTATTTAAACTACAAAAAATTTCAGTCTGTAATCCTAGAAAATATATTCATATTCTCCATTGTTATAACTAGATAATTAGTTACTAAAAATGAAATAACTATGAATAGATCATGCATGTACCTTTTATAAAATTAATTCTTATGGATAACTTCTTTATTACCCATTAAAAGAAATTTTTTTTATCAATGTACTACATTAAATAAGTATTGGGATCCATATATTTGATTGAATTAGAAAAAAATCTTATTATAGGACACTTGATCTTTGTCATAATATTACTATGATCATTATAATCACTGCAGTTGTACATTGAACCACAGTTATTCAAAATGAATAAGACAGTTTCACCACAAGGTGATGAACATTGGAATATGAACCATTTATCCATATTCTCCTATATTTTCTTCATTGTAACTTCATTTAAAAAGTTCAAATTATATATGGGGTCTTGTATATTGAAATAACACAAATTATTTGTATGATTGAAAAATCAAATTCATGGCTATGAGGAAGATCATTAAATTCTTTGGAAAACACATAAGTGATTTCAAATGTAATTGGAATTTTTTTTCCAGGAGAGACACAGCTTCGTATCACCTTGGAGGATGTTAATTGTTCTACCTATCTCTAAAATCTCACTTTGGTAGCCCTGTTTCGTCTTCAACGCCCTTCAGTGGATGAATTCGACCAGTTTTGTTTTCCAATTTTTGGGATCTTCAAGAGCACGCGGTAGTCGGACTGATCGATAAGAGGCATCTAATGATCTGGTTTGAGATGGGGGGTGATTTGATTTCTGCTTTGTCCAGAGCCCCTCGACGATGCCATAGAGAATCATTTTATTTGTTTCGAAGGAGCTTTGAATTCCACATATGACATGACCCCTCGAGAATGGAGACGCGGGTGATTCTCTATGGTCTTCCCCTTTCCATTTAAAATCCATCCATATTGTGTGTTATTGGGAACATGATATGCTGATACCTCTACATGGATCAAAGAAAGAAGGTGGTATGTCACCTCATCTGCCCACAGATTTGTGTTGAGAATGATGATTCATGGTCGCCTGTGAACTGGGTGTGGATCGTGGATGAGAAAGAGTTTTAGTGGAAGTAGGATGTTTGATTTGAATCATCGATGCGTTATTCTGTTTCTTGTGGACGTTTTGGTCATGCGGAAGTGCTATGTCATAGTAACCGTTTCTCTAGTGTTTCACAAGGGATGATGCGGATGGGAAATGTTGATAGTGGTGCACCTACATTGGTCCGATGATTTAAGGTTCCCCTAAGAGGTATCCAGTCACGGAATGAACCTGTGGATGGGTCTCACTTACATGGAGTGTGTGAAGGTGCGATGTCTAGTGGAATTGAATTAGTTGTGGTGTAGTCTTAGGTGAATGTGGTCAGGGTAGTGGAGATAAAATAATGGCAAGGCCAGGAAAAGGAGCAGTGGAGGTCACATGCACCGACAATTATACAGGTTTTTGAGCATTTAAAGAATGATCTTGGTCTTGCATCTACACTTACAGTGGATAATTATGTGGATTTATGTTCCTCGCGTCCAGAGCTTGTGACTGAACAACCTTTGGGCTAAGATGTATCAGATTTGAAGGCAGTGGATGTCTGTGCTGATGTTCTGCAAGGATGGGAGGATGATACTAGAGGAATGGCTATCATCGTCTCCACTGGTAACCGTTTTCTTGAGCTGGATAATAAAGAGAGATGTCATGCATAGGAGGATGATACAAGGAAATAAAGTGGAATGATGCAGTTTGATTTCCCTATGTATGTTGATACCAGAGAAGGTGAGATACATAATATAATGAAACAACCACAATGTCTTGATATAATTGATTCCAACAATCAATTCCATCATGAACGGGTCTTGAATGAGGGTTACCAAGAGGTGCAGTTCTCTTGAAAGTGGGGCGACATCTCTAATAGTGACAAGAAGAATTATAGTGGTATGGTCCAGCCTTCCTACAACGATGTTGTTCAGGGTGTGAGGATAAAGGTGCCTGGGAGGGAGGATGGAAGATTTTTCCCACCTCGATGAAGGATAAGGAATTATTACTCCTCTATTTCAAGGCCGATGTCCACTGGATCTTCGATTGCAAAGGAAGGTCGGGCTATGCAGTCCTAGAAGGAGTTTCTATCATTGGATAAGATGACTCTGGGAAGTAAATATGCCAAGGTTCTTAAGCATTATGAATGTTCAGAGTGGGAATCAGCTACGACAGATGAAGAAATTTATAAGGGATGTCGTGATAGGTATGATTTTCATGATTTGTAGTTTTTTTCTGATCTGTGTGTACTTTCTTGATTCTTTTTCTTTATTAATAAATAGCCAGAGGTTTTCCTGTGGCTGAGATTTTGGGTATATAATAAAATCAATTATATCCCAAAATAGGGTTGAATTACACTAAATATGGTGAAAAAAATTGCTGGTAAATTCAGTTCAAAATTTTGGATAACTGTAAAGTTATATTATTCAGATAAAAAAATTGATCCATTTATCATCTTAATAGATAACTCAATATCCATGTTTTGTGGTGATGTTTATAAATTACATTAAAAATTTATTTTACGAATAATTTACTAGAACAAGAATTAAATATTACACTTTCTATCCTTGATAGAATAACTATTATACCTTTCACCTCCTTGTTTGGGGTCCCTTTATCTCTAATACCTTGAGGATTATATCATTTGTTATCATCAAAACCCTCTTTTGGTGTGTTGTTCTGGATAATTTCCTTGTTCATTTTAGTTGAAAAAATGTATAAATGGTAGATGTTCGAATGGATAATTGATTTCTTTCATCACATTGTTGGGTTTCTCACATTATAATTTATTAGGTAGGTGCCATTCCCTCCCACACAAAAATAATGTTCATGTCCTTCAAAGAAAATTACAAGGATGATTCGTTCCTTAAATTTTTACATGTTTTCTTTCGATAATTCTTTCCCTTATGATATTTCACTAACACACCTCCATAATTAAATTCCATTCTCCGCATACCATATCTATAGTAGTGAAAACCTTACAATTTACGAATCTCCATGAATAAATTGAGGGAACGTTATAAAATTTCCTTATAACTGCTACAGTCTCAAATCATCATTGATTATTGTATACATGCCCTTTTCCAACTAATTAAGAGACCATATTACTTTTAGAGTCAGTGAAAAAGACAAGGGTAAATCATGAAAGCATTGATAAATTTTATTCCATTGACCTACTAGATTCATTATCTATCTTCATAAGGATAACTATTGCTTTCTAAATTAAATACCATTGTCTTCAAGAAAAGTATTAATAATTTTTTTTGTAACTACTTCCACTCTATCACCCAAATATCCACATCAAGCTTCAAATTTTTTATCATCATCCACCATTGATTAGCATATTTATTTATATGATAAATTTCAAACATATAAATATTTATCATAGAGAATTAATGGACTAATAAGATCGTATCAATGGATTTGATCCATTTTTTCATGACTAATTTATCATGAGATCCAGTGAAATTCAGTGGCCTTTTTTGTACAAAGGACTCATCTACAACCTTTTCTTTAATGGGCCAATGTGGTATTTCCTCCTCATTAATTTTTTTAATTCAAAAATAATATTAATTGATAATATATCAACTTTATATTAGTGATTCAATATCTACTCCAGTAGGAAATCTCATTTAGGTAGTCATACCACATCTCCTGATAGTGGTTGTTGACTCAGTTTCACATATTTCAAAGAATTTACTAACAAAAATAGAAATCTACTGATGATAATTTATAAAAAAACTAAACACATAAATATGAAATGATGCAAATTAAATTTATAACAACAAATGAAATATATTACATAACCTATGAATTCTATTGTTTCAATTTTATGTTATCCATGATTTATTTCATAATATAGACTTTTTTGGAAATTTTCCACATTAAAATGATTCATATTGATCCTCTTAATTTTTCAAATCATGTCCCCAAGGATTGTTAGACAATGTATTAATTAATTCATTTTTTCAACTAGGGGTTGATTGGTTCATTTATTTTGTTCCCTTTTAGGTTATTACCCTTAAGTACAAGTTTTCTAGATCCATAAAAAGTTTTAAGTTTGAGAAAGGGATTTTTTAGGGGAAGAATATACTCTATAAAAAACCAATATTTAGGTATCTATTACTATGATTATTCTTATTCTTATGGATTTCAATACAGTTTTATATTATTAATCCCAAAAAATAACTAGACATTCCTAATATACTGACTATGAAAATATATTTTTTATATACCTTATATCATGATTTACTATATGAAGATACTTATAATAAAATCCTAGATGATTATAAGGACTTACGACATTGGAAAATTATGAATTTAGAAAAATACCATTAATTGTGGGTTTAATGGGTTTATGAAAGAAGTAAAAACATGCCAATATATTACATAATTTTTATAGTACTCAATTTGAAAACATGAAGGTGTACATAAGAAAGGGGTAAGATATAAATGCGAATAATGTAATAATTAATTCATTTCATTATGATATTAATATATGTGAGTTATGATGTATTTCAATGTGATATATAGAGGGTTGGAACCGTAAAATGTATCATCAATATAAGATATATGATGATAAAATCAAGTAAACGTAAGAAATGTGGCCACAATATAGTGTAATTAGTATAAAATACTGGTAACCATTGAAAAAATATAACATAGTGTTTATATGATATCATTTCATACAACATAGATGTTATCACATTATAAATAAACTACCCATTTCATTGAAGGGATATATAATCTTGGGCTTACACATCACATTTGTATCATACACATGATTTTCTATTTCACATAGATCATACCATAAATGAATCTATTTAATCACATTTAATACAGTTATTATGTTGTGTGGGATAAATATGCTGATGTACCAAATCCTGGAAGGGTATTATAATCCTAGTGAATACCCTGGAATAAAAAATTACATTGGTATTCCCAACATAAATTTTTATCAGGGAAAATAACAAAATAAATTTGGTTGTATTAAAGTTGTACATAATGATTCCTAGAAGGGTTTAATGAGAGAAAACTTTGTCTTCCATTACATATAAATAATTAGGATAACAAGGAATGTGATAAAAAATATTATTAGCACTGAAAATTGAAAATATAATGGAATAAAACATATAATTTTTAAGAATAAATAGGGGTGTGTGTGATTAATTTCCCTCGAGAGGGAAATTTTAAAATCATGGGAGGAGATTATTAAAAAAATGGGAAAACATTGGGAATAATTTTGTGCATGTGTGGTAGATTTATTTTATACCAAATGGGTTTTATATGAAGATTTTATATAGGATAGAGAGGTTTTCAATGAAAAATATGTGGAAATATATAACAGTTTCTAAACATTGGTATAAGACACAATACGATAAAATAATAAAAACCAAAAGCAATCCCATGGTCATTCCCTTTTTTATTGAAAAAATATTACTGTTTTTAAATATTTTATATATGTATTAATTGAACTCAATATAAAAATATCCTTAGTGATGCATAATTAAGTCATGTTGATAAACATTTTATTTTAAAATCAACAATATATTATAGTTTTTTGTGGATTCAATAAGGCATTATAAAATTAATAAAATATCCAAAATATAAAATTTTAAAAAGGGAAATATAATTTTGATCATGGATAAACCTTATTTTATTTATTACATCTCTTTTAAGCCATTTTTACACATAATTCATAAGGTATAGTTATAATGTATTTAATTTTAAAACAAAAATTTACAGATACATAAAATTATGAAAATTTACCATTGGATGATATTGATGTTTTAATTTTAGTAAATTCATTTTTATATAAAAAATTAATTTAAATATTATATTGTATAATTTTATATCAAAATTTCATTCATTGAAAAATATATGTGTTTTCAATAAAAATAATTTTATTACCCTTAATACGATTAAATTTTAAATCATTACATTATATTATAATTTTTATATAAATTAGTATTACTATAACTACATAAATTCAAAAAATATAATTTATTTTAAAATTTATGAATTTATCATAAAGAGGTTTTTAATTGAAACAAACCATTCTATGAAAATATTTTTTTTCAAATACTTTATATAATAATTTATAATTTAAATTTAATGTTTAATTTTTAGAATAAATATTTTATTTAAAAAAATTAAATAAATTATTATACAATGGTCTAGTTATATAACCCCTATCACATCCCCATAAACCCTTAGTATGGATTATTAGACATGATTCAAATAACATATCGAAAAACTAGAACTTCTCCAGCAAATGGTTTCATTTATTCATTATTTTTTGAATATCTGATTGTGTTCGGTGATGAGTAAATACAATTGATGTCAGTTCCCTCATAACCATTGCTAAAGGGGCTTCATATGTTATGATCTAACTTTTTGAGGTCATCGCTTCATCAATCTATGTGAATTAGAATTTAACATAACCAATAATATATAAATAGGAATATATATTATCACCATTAAATGGATTTATTATCAATGGTTGTGACTCATAACAATATATTTAGTCTTATGGTATTTTACTACCCAGAATAACTAATGTAGTGAAAGTGTTTTCCTTAACTGGATTATGTTATAATTAACTTATTCATTTAAAAACTGAATTTCATTAGTGAAAATTTATGTAGTTACAATACCAAAAGAAACCCTCATTCCACATGATACCATCTAATCATGTGGATCATAGTTTATCATCTTATATCTAATGATATTTTATTCTCAAGAGGTGAATTAATTGAAACAGTACAACAAATTAATATTTGATTCTTAGGTGGAGCAGAAATGAGCTCAATGAAAAAATCAATACCCTATTTTTTAATGGAAAAACAATGGGATCCAACCCAAAAAAATGGGATCATATTTCAAGGGTAATATGAAATATGTACTCTCCCATTAAATTAAATAATACTATGATGAAAATTTTATTTAGAACTATAAATAAATGAGAAATTATTCTTTAGAGGATCACCAACAAGAATTTTTATAATAATGGATATCAACATATATTTCAAATAATAAACTATCTTGTATAAATGTTATTAGATTCATTGTTATATTCACTAAGAGATAATAATTTAATAAAATAGGGTCCCCCATCCTCATAAAAAAAGATATCTGAGGAGTCTATAATTTTATTCTGATTCAAATGATGGAATTTTAAATAATGATAAAGACATTGCTATTTAATATTCCTTGGATTAAAGTTATACCTCATATTCTAATATCATCATTAATGTGTAAAATCTGAACTATATCCCATAATATACTAGATAATGTGTTTCGAACCCTATAAATTTATTAAAACACAATGTCGACATTGATTTTTTTAGGATGATGAATTTGTAGAGAACATTACATACACCAATTTCTATAAAGTGTATTGTGTTCCCAGTATTAATTGAAAATAACTTCACTAGTATCCCAACAAAATCAACCATTTTTAACCATTTATCAAATAATTTAAAAAATTGATATTTTTCGAACTTCTATCCATCTTCCATTGTATGTTTTTGTGGAAAAATATGATGAAGAACATATAAACTAGTTACAAAATGAAAATAAAATTATTTTGAATATAGTTATGTAATTATATCCTTGTGGAACCCCACTCCTCTAATTTTCTTTATATTTACCCACATTAACTTTTTGGAGCCATAAAAGATCATCTAATTCTTCAACGAACCTCTAACTAAATCACCAAATCTGTTTTAACATAGTAAAATTCGTGATTTCTAAACTAGTGGACTCTTTTTTTACATAATGGCACCAATACCGTAGAGATGAATTAAATTTCATAAAATTTCTTCCATCACCATGTTCCAAATAATCTCTAGTTTGCTTCAATTAGAATCACAAAACCCCTTATATAGTATGTGTTCACTATGACTATATAACCACCATCCATTCCCAGACATCGATGAAATCAGAACTATTATATCCAATTAATCCTGGAAGAATAACTGCAATTAAAATTACAAGATTAGACACACTCTTATCCTCACCAAGTTTTATATGACATTTATGGTAGATATGGTCGGCAACATAATAATATTTGAATGAAATTGAATATTCCATTCAAATATATAATGTTTCGGTGTAGTTTTGATTTAACTATTCATATAAAGTTAATTGAATAAACATCATAATGTTGAATTGATAAAGAGGGTGATAAGTTATCCCAATTCAGATAGGGATAACATAGAATTGATATTACACCAACGGATGGATTTAAGTCACTATTTTATCATATGGTGAGATTTTTATGTGACCTTTATATTTAATGAATGAAAAAATTGTTTCTCAGATTAATTAACTCATGATTTATAGATGTTTTATAGTAATATTTATTAGAAACATGCTCATAGAGGAGTTGTAAATTAAATTTACATATTTATAGTTTCATTGGAAAAAATATTCTAATTTCAATATATAGATGAAATATCATGTCATAAAGGATATAATCACACTAAACTAACAATAAGAAATATTTTTTAAGAGAAGACATTGCCAAATGTTATAGGTAAGCATCCCTAATTTATTTCCATTATGAAATAGATAAATTTTTAAAAATAAGAACTTCATTATAACCAATTTGATCATACTATAATTGTTAATATTTGATTATCCACCAATCAAATGTGAGAAAATATATTTGATATTTACGTAAACTTTTATGGGATAATAAATTAGATTAAAGGGAGGTTGTATCAATCATTGTTTATTTCTTAAACAATTCCTCTATGACATTTAGAAGAATTGAATAATTATTTTATGAAACCTAATGAGGGTTTAGCACTATATTGTTCTAGGAATAATGTGGCCTTATCTTGCATGATAATATTTCATTAAAAATGTTTATAAGGTATAATAATAAAATTACATAGTATGAAAAACTATTAAATTATAACTTGGGTGGAATATATTTGATATTTTTGGATTATGTAGATCATGGGTATTCTATGTCACAATGAATAAACCATATTAAAATGTTTCTGATAAGATAAGAATTATGGGTCAAGTGGCCTTACATTGTGAGATATGTTTTACCACCACATGGTGTGGAGATTATATGGAAACCATGAAATAGTTAGAGGAACCATTCATTTGTCACATGTGTGGAAGATGATTTTTTTTGGAATCTTGATATTTGAGGCATTCCACATCATATTGGATAAAACAAAGTACAATGGTTCAATGTAGAGAAGTTAATTGGATCATTTTTTATACATGAAGAAACGATGAAACATAATAATTAATTGATCATGAAAGAAATCTAGTCAAGTACCTAAAAACCCAAAATCAGTTATATAGAATTTAGTCGTCCATATCATTTGGATCTAAGGACCATATCATAAGTTGTGGTATATTTCCTCAATTATTGTAATGTATATAAAAATTAAAACCATAAATTGGAAACTAATTGTGATAAAATAACGTGAGATATGACTATTCTAGGAGAATTTCTAGATGGAATTAGATATATTTTGACCAAATGTATAATAGTTCACACCAAGTCAAACATTAGTGGAACTTTTGGTATAGTAATTTGAGATCATTTGACTTATTATAACTTATTATTTATATTTTATTCAGATTTCAATACTTTCTAAAATTCATCCATAATTATTCTTGTGGTAATTAATTGGAAAATTAGTTGTTTGATAAAACTTATTTCACAATAAGGATTTCCCAATGTATAACAATGTTTAGTAAAAATTCAAATAATACTAATTTTTTATCTATCAATCAATATCTCATCATCACCATTGATATCATTTTGATATAATATATGTTAAAAATCATTGATTAGGAAAGGAATTTTGTATTTTTAGTGACCACTGATTCACCTAGCCTCTCATTAGAGGTGAATTATCCTAGGGGCCTATAAATTTGTACCAGAGTACCATAAAATATGGTTTAATGTATGAATCATTAAAATATTTGACTCAATTATAATTGTTATTATCATTGATCAAAATGGATTATGATGTTAATTAATATAATCTAAAACATTAGAATTCCTATGTTTTTCAGAGAATTAAATCATTTATAGATACAATGTGGTTCAATAACATCTATAACACGTCCTAGATGTTAATGATGACATGGATATTTGTGTTACTCTAATTAATTATCTGATTACCAAAAAACAAAATGAAATACATTGTATCAATGTTTTTGGGATTTCATGTGATGTGATAATCTATTCACACGATATTAATTCAATGAAAAAAGATAATGGAATGGATATATTAAATGGAATCATGATAAATATTATCAAATCCATTAATGAAATATTTTATTGAATGAATATTGGTTATATAATTGTTAATATAATTCCAAATATGTGTTATTTTTTTCAAAACAAATGGTAAATTATTTATTCATGTGATGAATATTTTATGACTGATTTTAATATACTGTGAAAACCATAATTACATTACGATCATAAAAAAGTCTACCGGGATCCGTCTATAAACATTTTTTTTAAAATATTTCATATAAATAGGATAAATACTATGATTATTTAACAATGTAAAATCTAAATTTTTTTTTGATCACTTATGAGACGAAATGGGAGGAAACTTTAATGAGAATGTGAACATTATAGAAATATAATACTTTTAATGATCTAAAGGTATCATTTAACAATGAAAAAAAAATCTCAATAATGAAAGACGAATTATGAAGTTGTTTCCATAGAAATTTAAGAATTTATCATCTTATTCTCAAAATTCATAAAATAAGGTATATATTTCTCTAATGGTAAATATGAAGTGAATAATGATAATAAATCCTAAATATCATATTTGATGACCAGCATACATGTGATTTAATGTTTTAGAAAAATAAAATTGAATTGAAAATTAAAAACATCAAATAAACCAAAAATATTCATACAGTTGAATCCATACATTTTAACGAGGAATGGGAAAAAGAATCATATGAATCTGCTAATGAAGGAAAACACCATTATTGAAAAATACATTGTAATAATAATTTTAGTTTAATATAATAATACATGTCAAGATAAGATAATAGTAGTGATGGGGAAGTTCTAAAATCGAGTAAACAAATATGTGAAATCATATTTAATATGAAATAAAATTTAATAGTTGAGATATAATATAATGAATTATAAAAAATGATATTCTGTTAATGAAATACATTGATAACTCCCCTGATAATGGAAAAAAAATATTGACATTCAATTCAATAGTAAAAAATTATATCTCAAAAAAACTATTATATTGATAGAAACAATATTTGATATTGTGATTATAAATTTAATTTTTAATATTAATAATAATAATACTCATGAGGAAAACAACTTATAATATGTAAAATAATTATGAAGAAACAAATATTTGATGTCTAAAAATATATTAAAAGAACAATATGAATGGATCAAAAAATCTAAGGATTATTTTAACACTATTGGGTATCATAGTAACTAACCTACTATGATAATAATAATTTCATTGGACACACATAAATTCAACACTAACATTATATGTAGTGAAATGGGAATAAATGAGGTTATTACATCTTAAAAAAAGATATAAAACTACATTAATGATAAGTTCTAGTTCTTGAAATTTTAATTTAAAATATATTTATAATGAGAATAATTAAAAGATAGATCCTAATGGAATGTCTAATGAAAAATAAAAGTTTCTTAAATTTCAAATTTTAGATAAAAGCATTAAAAATTAAAATTGAAACAAATAATAACGATCAAATTTTGAAGTGTTTTTATCAGATTATATTTCATATTGAATCAAGCTGTTTTTAGGGATTATAGAGGCCTAAAATAAATTTATTGTTAAAATTTATCACTCCTTTATGAAAATGTAGTTTTGAACATTTGGGGAGAATATCAATATTTCATAAAGGATATAAAATGAAACATATAAATTATAAAGAGCAATTTAAAAATTCTATTTTATTCACATTAGGCTACTTTTGAAAGGTCTGAACAACCTGGGAAAACCTCCAACCATTGTGTTATTATAATTCCAGAGATGTGTAAGGAAATTTATGGTTTGAAATATCTTAATTTAAATAATAATGTTGAAAATAAATTAGTATTGAAGATTTATTATGAGGGTGAAAAAATAGTAGATTCACAAATCAATAATTCTAGTTTCTCATTACGCACTACTTCAAAAAAATATCATGAATGAAAAAAATGGTATAATTGATTTACATTATCTTTTATAAGTGTTGGATAAATTGTTGTACATAAATTTTTATATAGAAAAATTGATAGGATGAAATATAATAATTTCTATTTATTGATCGTTTGAATCAAAAAATCCATAGGTTTTTTGGTCATTGAGATAAATAAAATAAGGTGATCATCTGAAATAATGAATGTGTTGTGAGGTGGTCATATCATAAACTGACATCATTTAATGAGAAAATAATAACTGATAAAAAAATATACATTTCTAATCATTTTTTTCAATGGAATAAATGAATATGAAAATATATGATATAATGGATTTATTTATTTTAGGTAGAATAATGTATATATGATTATCAATAAAGAATATGTGAGAAATATATCGATTCATTAACATGATATACATAACATATGTACAACATGATGGTAAGTAAACTACTGATAAGGTGTCATATTATTGTGGAAATTGTATTAATAAAACATCTTTTGTTAGTATACTCAATTGTGTGTGGTTTGATAAGATTGAAGTCACCCACTGGAGGCAATTATTTAATGAATTTTTTTATTTGAATTACTTTTAAGTCTTATATCCATCATTGGTCATTTAAATATCAATCCCTTGAAATAATAAATTATTTTTGAAGGTTTTATAAGAAATAAATATGTTTTGTTCTAAAAAAAATTGATTTTAAATTAGAAATGAATATAAAAATGAATATATTATTAAATATTTTCATAATAATGGAATAATACATGAATTATTTTCTCCGTACACACCTTATTGAAATATAGTTTTTTATGTGGGAGAATCAAATAAAGGTAATAATGGAAATAATAATTATATCAGACCACAGATCCTTAATATTCATTAAGATACAAGATACAAATAAGGAAGTATATAGTTTTCATATAACATTAATTATACACAATTTTTAGGAAAACCATATAACATATAGGATATCCAGATGAGTGGGAACATGAGGGAAACTATCTTGGATACACACAATGTTAAAGGAGTCACTCATGATATACTAGGATTTTGGAGAATTGTATTGTAATTTTTAAGTAATGACATTTAAAAAAATCATTAAATGAATCATTTCCCATTTGAAAAAGCATTTATAGATCCATTATATATATAATTGAAATACATGAGGTGGTTCCTGTTATATTATTATAATTTAACACATTTTATGATGATACTAAAAATTAAACTAATGATAAAGAAACAAATAGAATATATTATAAATTAAAATTAAATAGAAAACATCTTGATCATGAAAACATTTATATAGGTAGCAACATGGGTGTTCAAACTAGACGAAACATAAAAATATTAAATAATTCTAACATTCTTTTGCAGGTTAAACCAGAAAGTGTGAATGAAACTGTACAACGTGAGCCTTAGATTTTTTGTAGGAATATATTTTTAAGAAAATTTAGAATATTCACAGTTCGGAATTTATATGAAGTTATGATGAAAAATATGTATTTTTAAAGGTATGGAGATACATTATTTTGAAGAGGATGAAATGTTACATAGTACTCATGGAAATTATTTTTTAATCATTACATAAGCAGAGCGTGGTTTGGAATATCCATACAAAACCTAAATTTTCATTAAGAAAATTTATATTGAGGACCCGAGGTGGATATTTTATATACATTAGTGATTTGGTGGAATAATAAAAGGATAAATAATGTGAATATTATTTTTGAATCATTAATGATAAACCATTTTTGATATAAAATAGCTCACCTTTAAGAAAAAGGTTGGTTGTGGTGAGATTTCATTGGAATGTTTTTTAAAAATGTAATATGTAAAATTCATCTTGAAAAATAAATTAACAAAGGATTCTTTCTAGAAATTTAAAATGTTTTTAGGGGTCCGTTCACTAAAAAATACATATAATTATTTCAACGTTTATTTACAACATTAACTCCTTCACATTTTTAAACAAATGAGGAGAACACAATAACGACCCATTAAATAATAAAACTATAATTACATGATTTACCACATTGTTATATCAATATATAATTTACATAATCGATTTTGTTTAGTGTTTGAAATATATAGAATAAAATGTTACATATGCTTTTGGGAACATTATTATACAATAATTTTTTTTTCACAAAAACATCTCATTATGATTAAAACCCTATTTCATTCAAGACACATTTTATTCATTTATTAATTACTATTGTTGACATTATGAACATGAAAAGAAATTTTAATCTTCTGTAAATTCTGTGAAAAATTTGAAATTGTCCTTAAATCCTATGAAAAATTTCAAATCATGGACTGAGAGAAAAAATTCTCAATGGGAGGTAAATATATGAAATCTCAATAGCCTAGTAAAAAAATCACAGGAATATTTTTTCTTTTTTCACAATATAACATTCTACCCATAAGCATAGCATATCCATTATAGAAAATAAAACATTTCACAAATAAAACCTACAAAACACATTATAAATTATATGAAAAATCATTAATATATCATGTGTAACAAGTATGCTAATGAAAAAATTTATTTTAGAAATTCAACTTTCACTTTCGAAACCTGATATGATTTACATGACTCATTAAATAAAATGATTTCTATAAAACCCCATTTTTTGATGAATAATATAACTACCTTGAAGCACTATATAAATTACCTTGTTCAATAATGCATAATTCATATCAGAATAACTGATGTCTAGATTATTCCTAGGGAGTAACAAACCAAGTTATCTAAAAATTATTTACCTTCATTAACTATTAATCTCCCAATTAATTGGAGATATGGACCAGGCTCACCTATTATCATAATCCATATTGTGATCACCCATCATCATTCATAATGATCAAGTAAAATTTAATTACCAAATAAATTTTATTATTTCTATTTTTTAATATAAAGCCCCTAAAAACAAAACTCAATCAATTATAAACACAATCATCATTTTTTCATAAATATAATATGAAATATCCTTTTTCTTTGAAAATTCCTAAAATTTAAAAAATCCACAATAGATTTTCCATAATATATTAATTTAAATACCATGTCAATATTTTGATAAATATTGATAAATTATAATATTTATAATCGAGACAATTAAAAATAAATCCATATGTTTAAATAAAGAGTTCATTTTATGTTTGGTAGAAGTGTCAAAATAAACCCTACAATAAATGTTCAAAAGGTTTTTTTACACAATTAAATCGATGTTAAAATGCAACTGAAATATAATTTCAATGAAAATTGGTTCATAAATTAAAAAAATTTTGGAAAATTTTAATAAGAATGATATGGTGGATAAATATTTTATTACATTAAACAAAATGTTTTAAGGGAAAATATTATAACAAATGTCTCCTATGTCTTTTCACATTCACTAAATTTGAAATAAAAAACTATATTAGTTTTCTAAATAAATAAATTAATTTATGTTTCAACATAATTCTATTTTTTTATTTATTAAATTGTTTTATAATGATACTGAAATTGTTATGTTCACATAGAAGTTTTGGCAGTTTTTTGATTTATATGCTCAAATAAATATTGATGTATTCATTATGGTAAAAGTGATTATGGTGAATTTCATATATGATAATAAAAATTTTAACAGAATCATATGTATAAATTTTACATGTAACATCCTGGTAATAATTTATTCTTCCTTTTATGTTTAAGAGTGTGTTTCTCAAGATCATATGGAATGGTAGGTTGTCATAGATTATTCTACAAGGAAACTGCTGGGTTATGGATGAAGATTCAATTCTTTCTGTGAATGGTGTATTCATGTTGGGATCATGTCTATGTAAATTACATGAATTTAGTTTATTGTTTGAAATTTTTTTATAACCAGAACATTATTTTTTTTGGGAAATTTTCACACTAGACCATCAAAACTATGAGTGATCATTTTCGATGTAAACTCATTTTGGATAATTATTATTGTCAATCATACCTACCCAAAATATTTTATCATATTCATAACCTAATACTCTATAATTTGACATCGAATATCCTCTCTATAACCTTAGGTTTCATACAGTAATGTTTGATTCTTTCAGTTCTTCTGGATCGTTCTATTCATCACATTAATCTTTGGAGTGTTTGATTTCTCTTATTTTATAAGTGTTTACTTCCCTTATCATTTTCATTATTGATCATTTTTTGTAATATAATTTACATTGAACTGTTATTTAGTTTTCTGATCTTGATTTTATTTCTATCAACCTTTTGCATTTCCCTTATCATTAATACCAATTTTAATTTTCACCATAAATGCATGTGGATCTCATTTCAAGTGGTTCCCGTATAGTGTTTGATGTAGATGTTTCTATATCTAGACTATGTTGTATGAAAATATAATAATTTTGAATTTATAATTTTTATTCAAATTGAATACACATTATTGAAATATTTAGTTTGTGGAAATGTGTTTACTAGAAAATATATGTTTCTATTAATTGTGGGAAAATAAATATGATTTTCAAGGAATTGGTAAATTCATTTGTCAAATGGTTTTCAATAATATTTTTATGATTTCTTTTGACATTTTTTGTGAAATATGATAACCCATTTTTGAATTATTTGAGAAATTTAGAACATTTAAAGGCTTTAATTATTTAGTAAAAGGTGTAATAATAGACCCCATCCATCGATATGAGGAGTGATTTTACATTCAGTGGTTGTCCTCTTCTCTTGAGATGTATATGATAATGATCTACGACATGATAGAATTTTGGTGGTCACTTGATGTTGTGTTCCCCTATATACAAATACCTATTTCATAGGGAATTTATTTGAACATGTGTCAATTCTTAGTAAGAGTGATCTAACTACCCTAATTTATTTTGATCCCTGAAATGTTTATCATTGTTCTTTGATTTTTTAATATGTTTTCGTATAAATTCTGTGATAAATTATAATTGATTATATGGATTTATTCTTTATAACTATTTCACTCAAAATTATTTTATAACTATATAAAAGGGATCATTTTTAACAATATTTTTATATAAATTTTTTTACTTATTATTAAGATATATTTATTTCTTAAAATTGAGAATATATGAATTTTTAATAATAGAGTTATTTTGAAATGATAGGTTTTATCCAACTGATCAATTTTATGATGATCCCACCACATTTATCCATGAATTTATAGTTATTTATTTAATCTTAATGTAGCAAAAGGAAATTTGTCTTAGTGAGGTAGAGAGGATTATGTTGGATGGATGCAGGTAGTTGGTGGTTAGATGGAGGAAGTTTTCTACATACCATATTAAGTGGTTGTTTCTATTTTTTTGGGAATTTTTTAATTTTTTGGACATATAACCATTGTTTTTACTAGTTTAAGTAATAATGTTATCACCCTTTTTATATTTTGTCTCATATATATTTATAATTATTTCTTCAAATATTTATTTTTTAAAATATTTAACTTTTACCTTATATAATATTGGATGGAACTATATTGTCTCGAATTTTTCTGTTGCTCATGTTCCAGTTTCTTACTCGCGGGGATCATGAAATCCGATTTGGATTTTTAGTAATTTTGTTTGGGTGAATGTATTAAGGATATATTAGGTGAATTCATAATTTATTTTTGTATAGTTTCATTATTTAACAACTGCAATTAATTTTTGGTTGTGAGTAAGATATAATAAAGTATTTTCAATACATGATTGGTAGGATGTGTTGACTACTTGGCCAGCTCTTGTAATGATGATACTTATGTTACCATAGGATGTTTATCCCTATTGTGGAGGATTGAACAGGATCTATAAATAATTTTATGTATTTATTATATTGAACTAGTCTATATATACATTTAAATAATATTACTTTTACTAAATGTATAAAAAATTATAAAAACATGTCCCTAAAGACCATGCTACTCCAGTTCCTTTGGAAGCATAGAATCATAAAAACTAGTACAAAAGTGATCCATATTATCTCCCACTCAGATCATCATGACTAGAAACCATATTATAAACATAATAAATAATACATATCTTCAATAAATATGGAAGGATACATAGAACTGGGTGAGATCAGAAGCTGAATAATGGTACACAATAGGGACATGTAATGATAAACATGATCATAAATATAAGAATACCTGATCTTAACATGAAAATCAATTATCATAAACATGAATCGTGTAATAAATCTTGAAATTTTAGAAGATATTAAACTTATGGACATAAAAAATATATTCTAATATAATAATATAGGAATATGACGATGAATATTTGCAGAACAATAAGCATATAAAATGATTCCCATAGTAGTTAATGCAATGATTCCAAGTCCATCTTGGAAATATGGGTTCACTACCCATACCATATTAGTGGTCATGGTTCAATTTCATGGCTAAAATAATTGTATTATTTCACTCCTCATACCATCATTGTAGTCAATTTTCACTATAATAGCTATATTTATAGTATGAGTTCAGTCATCATACTATCTTGGTAGTCATGCTTCACTCCCATGGATATGCTAGTTGTCATGTCTCACTCCCATGACCATCTTAATTTATATCATGATATATGAATCATAAGTCAATGAATTAGAGGGAGATATAGGTTACACCCATCTCCTAATTTAATTTTAAATAATTGTTCCACAATAATATATATTATTCATCATATAATAACACCAGAAAATAAATTCGTTTCTTAAAAAAATTTAATAATAAAATAAACCACATAAAATAAATGGATTTGTTAAGAAGTAATAAGGATGGAATTATTAAGGAATACCCCCAATAAAAAATAAGTAACATAAAATAATTTATTCGAATATGGAAAATAATTTTTAGATATCACTTTAAAACAAATCATTAAGAAAATATCATTTCATCTTTTAAAAAATTTTCATTACTTTAAATGCCTCATTATTTTAATAGACGCAATTTTCATTGAAAATAACATTGTAATATTTTAATCTGAGATTCATGGAATAACTACATTATGAAATTGAAAAATCCATTCTGGTCATATAAGAAAAAAAAATCTTCTATTATTTTTTCAGAAAATTCAAAATCTATGTTGTTAGGAAAACGAAAAAAAATATTCCAACCAAACTAATTAATAAAATATTATATATTAAAAATGACTATACAATTTTTTAGAATAATAGTATAAATATTCTATAAATTATTTTTAAGAATCATTGACATGGATAATAAATATAGATAAGTAAATATATACATATAATAAATTTCAGAATGTAATAGATAGTGAAATTAACCATGTTTCTATGAAATAAACATTTGAGAATATAATTTATTTCAAAAAATTATTTTATTTTAAAAAAATAATGCTAAAATATAAAAGAATATTTAAAAAACAAATCAAATAATAAAATATTTATTTACAACACTTTTCTTAAAAAATTATCTTATGATTTCTTTTAAAAACATTTCTTATAGGCAATATTCTTGAATCCTTTCAAAACGTCACGTACCACATTAAAACATTTGAATATTAATCCCCAAGAAGTAATATCATTAAATTAATCCTAAAATATCCTGAACCAAAAAATATTCATGATATAAAATTTCAAAAAGAAATATATAATCCTCGTAAATGAATACAGGTTCATAAAAATTCATGTGTCTCTAAAAAAGAATATTGAGAAAAAACAACCTTACTAATTTGGAAACTTTTGAACTGTAAGACCCAATGAAATAGACATAATAAAATAGATATTTAAATACCCATAAATTAAATTATATGATTCATATAATATATTCATGGTTTGAATGTACACCACAAAAAACAAATGAGGGGTGAATTATGCATGTATATCATGAAAATTAAAAGTGAGATGAAATTCCCTTAACTGAATTATTGAATCTATTTGTACACATAAAAACCTGAAATATAATAATTAAATTTTCATAATTAGTATATCATAGAACCATTTTTATATTTATAACACCATATATTATTTACTTAAGAAATTATATAACACAGTTATTATTAATCCCATGTTTCGTTGATATTTAAATTGTAAACTGTATATTTATAGACTTTTTATTCTTCATTATTATGATTAATTTATTTGAAAATATAGAATATTATAAGAATATTATATATTCGATATATAATAAATAATAATAATTTTTTATTATAAATGAAAATTAATTTTCAAAGAAATTGTAAGTTGTGCGTATGCATGAATGCTATTATCATTTTTATTGTATTGAAACAACGAACGTAAATGACATGTATGTAAATATGTATATATATAAATAATACCATTTCAGTATAATTAATAGTTCAGAATATCATAAATGTTTACTAAAAGAACCCTTGATATATTCAATGTGATGTGGGGATGAATAACATCGCTTTAAGAACATGGTAGTACACTTGTCCACTACCCAAGATTCATATATCCAAAATATAAGATAAATGAATCTATGATTATTATAGAAATTAATGAATATGTAATATGTTATAAAATGAATATTAAAATCATATTTAACCATAAAAGTCATTTTTTGACCAGCCACAAAGGTGTTAATAAAAAAAATAACAAAATCATTATTCATAGAGATGTTTAACTGGCATAACTAAGACAATAATTTCAATTCATTTTAGGAAGAGGATGTGATAAATTAAATTGATATGCATATTAAATTATTCTACAGTTATAATTCTATAATAGATGATGGAGGTGAAGAGATTGTAGTAAATGAAATGAAAATAAGAGATGTACATTGGTAAAATTACCACTTGAATATCATCTCCTTAAGCGTCCCTTTAGGGCCTTGGATTTGGACTTCGGTCGATATTTGAAGCACATGGACTTTTCAAGAGTGAGGATTATAGGTTACCAAATATATTTGAGGACCAAAAATTCTTTTGGGGTCAAAGAGTTGTTGCATTTTATATTTAAGAGAGGTGTGGTTAAGTAATTAAATAATGCATATTTTATATTTAAATCCAACCATTTTGAGGTTCCATTATATTCAATGACTCTATCTAGAAATAAATAATTTATATGCTCATTAGGGTCGATAAACACCTCAACCATCCTTTAAATGGATAATTTGTTCAGTTATTTTATGCCCCTACCTTTCAAATTTTAACTTCGATCATTTATTTACGTATATTGTAGCAAATGATTTCTTTATCATTGTATGTTTTTAATAAAAAATTAAAAATTAAACAGAATTTTTTTTTGAAAAATAATATTATAATTATTTTACCCATTTTACCTAATTCAATTTTCCGATTTTTTAAAATAGAAAATAAAATTAATCCTATTGAAAAAAAAGGTTTTAAAAGTGAAATGTTGAAAAGTTTGAAACTTTTTTTATATCCAATATCAATATCAAATTGATCAAAATGAACTAAATTGGAATAATTTATAAACAATTTATATCATTATAATATTAAAATAAATCAAAACATAATTTAACTATATAAATGATGTAGATGATAATGCTGTTCTGAATTGAAATTTATTAGTTTTAAAAAATTCATCCAAAAATGATGTTTCTGAGAAAAATAAAAAAAATCAAACCAAGGAATAGTTTTATATCTCAATTTCAAATAATAATTTTAATTATCATATTTATAATCTAATTTTTTTAAAATTAATATTTAAAATGGATTCTTAATTAAAAGGCTGTAAAATTACTTTTATGAAAAATATCATGTTGTATGTGTAAAATTGGGTTTAATATTATCACACACCAATAAATTATACTAGATAAATATCAAAAATATTTTATTTAATATGTAAAATATATATTTCACTAATAAAATTCACTAATTATGATTAATTTAATTTATTAATTGGAAACACCTTTGAGATCCTAAAAATAAAAATATTCACAATATAATCAATTGTTATATATTTTCATATCTAATGAATTGGAAACAAATTAATTTATATAATAAAATTATATTTTCATAATTTAGTTAATCAAATTCATTAATTATAATTTAATAGCTATGTTACATATTACGATATAAAATAATTATAATTTAATAACACTCTATTGTTCAGTAAAACATGGTCTTGCATGTAACCAAATCTATTGTATGAATTAATCATTGTGTGTAACATAATCCAGGTATGAGGAGGTGTGTACCCTAATATATTTTTGTGTTACATGTAGTAAAATATTATTTTGGTTGTATGTATAATGCATGCCAATCCCAGTTTTTTTCGTATAAAAAATCTCTATTATGTATTTTGATAAATAAAAAATTATTACAAATATTGAATTAAAATATGGGGTGGTAAATATCAAGTTTAAACATGGTTTATATGTTGTATGGTCATTTATTCTGTTTTTAGTGATAATTAACTTGCCCTGATATGTATTCCATGGGTTCCACTGGAAGGTGCAGGGATAGATTCTACTCAAGTGAGACCTCCCTAATATTAGAATATTATATATCCTATCATATAAGAAGTTTTTTCCATGGATAAAATTGTACCTTGATTTTAGAACCATGATATTGATGTGAAATAGGAAAACTAAAATAAATTTTATATTTTTTGTTGCTTTATTACATTAGTAATGAATTAAACATCATGAAGGAATTTACAGATGTTTCTAAAAAATGTTGAAAAAACATTTTCTATTAATTTGGGATGATTGTAAAATCCTACCCTTTTTAACGTTTAATTTGAAAAGAATTATTTCCCCTCATTTTTATGATATATTAATAAATTATTAATTAAATTTCCAAATTTTATACAAACCATTCTCTTTTTTTAAAATTCAGGTTATTAAATGTTTTTAAACCATAATTTTATAATTGCTTACTAATAAAAATATTGTCTGATATCATATTCTTTTGTCCCATGGGAACAAGTCACAAGACACACCCTTGACTATAGAATGTAGACATCAAGCCCAAACCCACACTGTTCACATGACCTCACCCCCATCTGGAATCAAATCCATCATCGGTCACCTAGTGTGTCGCAATCGAAAAAGCTCACATAATGGTTTTTCTTAGAAAAATAAGAAAATACTTTTTTATATATATTTACATATTTTAATATTATATATGATATATATATATATATACTATAATATATTTATATATAGTATCCTAATTTTATATATATCAATCTATATTTATATATAATATCTTATATGTATATTATTCTATATTTATAAATATTTATATAGTATCTAATATTAAAAAAATAATATATTAATATATATAAACTAACATATATTTATATATATATTAATATATTTTATAATTAAAAAAATAATATAATTTATATCAATATTTACCGATACCTCACCCTCATTAGTTCTCTCATATAAGATTGGTCAGAAGCCTTGTTAATAAATAATTAATATGTTAATATATATATATATATATATATATATTTCTATGTGTGTGTGCCTAATTATAATATATTTTTATATTATATATATTAGTATATATTTGTATTTATATATTTATATGTGTGTGTGTGTGTGTGTTTGTTTGTTTGAATGTCTGTTTATATATAAAAGTGTGTGTGTGTGTCTGTGTTTACACAAAAAGAAAAAGATAAGTACATATAAATATGTATATATATGCGTGTCCTTGTGTGTATATGTATATACATGTGTATATATAAATACATGTGTATATAATTTTATATATGTTTATATATATATATATATCTTATATATATTATATCATTAAAATAAATGATAATGTAATTTTATATTAATAGGAATTTATATATATTAATATATATAAATATAATTGTATCTATGAATATATATTTAAAAATTTATAATTATATATATATAATTATCAATGTTTTTAAATACATGAATTATTTTTACTAATAATTAAATATTTTCTTAAAAACATAGTTAAAGTCAAACTGTATATGTTTATATTTGTGTTTGTGTGTCTTTCTTAGTTTGTTTATATATATATGTAAATATATTTTTACATCAATGCATTTAATAGAGATACGTTACCAAAAAAGGCCTACAATGCAAAAATGTAAGGAAGAACTAAAGGATACTCGATGTCGAGACTTCATCGAGGCCGAGAGGGGAAGCTACAAGAGAGATCCACCCTGTGAGATATTTAATGAAATAAATATATATATTTATGTTTTAGTTTATAAATAATATCATATTTATATAAATATATAAATATATATATGGATATTATAATAAAAATATTTATATATATGTGTAATAATTGAATTATAATTATATATAATTTGATCTTTTGTAAAACATAGATAAAAATATCAATAAAATAACCTCATTTTATAAAAAAATTCACAAATTTATAAATTATAAAGGGTTGGTTAAATCTCTACGTCTGCAACATTTATTTTATAACATGTATATTATATAATTTAGCAATATAATTAGATACCTCTAAAATAATTTCAATAATTTATCCATGTTTTATAGATAACACTGCTCAATTAGAAACATCTCAAAAAAATGGCAAAATTAGTGGGTTTTTTCATAAAAACCTCAAAAAATTAGGGATTTTTTTCATTTAAAACATTATAAATCAATTATATTCTCATTAAAACATGAATAAATTATAAATTACCTATGATTTTAAATATATCCCAAAACCCCACTAAATTGGCCATGATAATTAAAAAAGGTGAAAAACATCAAAAAAAATCTAATTTTTATTGGGGATTATGGTGTTAATGATCAATATAGAGATTTTAAATATAAGAATACCACAACATTTTAAGGGTATGAATGAGTCCCAGGAGGAGTAGGAATAGTTATAAAAGATAAATAAGAATCATGACTTCATGAATACACCTAAGGCTATCAGGGTGAATTATGTGAAATTAGGAATTCAGGGTCCCATCATTCAGTGGTGGGACTCTGTGGTATTGTAAAAATTTCACATGGTAATGAATAAAAAGGAGTTCAATACGATATTATTTTTTAATCTATGTCTATAATATCTGGTGATGGAAATATCTATAGAGGTACTCCCATTGTAGCAAGGGAATCATTCTGTGTAAGTGTACACCACTTATTTTTTGAATCTTATTTATTTTACCAGGTAGTTTGTCATGAATGACTATATGAGAGAATAGAAATAACTATATGTTTTTAGAATTGAAATATTATTTAGTAAGTGGATCTAAAGATCTCCACTTATGATAGTATGGTATATAGATAAATCATTGAAAAAATATGTTAGTATGTTTTGTATAATAACCCTTCTATTTATTTAACATTAATCCATATTTTAATTTCATAAAATTACACATAATACAACTCAAAATATTTATAATCACATTTTCATTGGGAATTTGGTGAATTGCATTACAACGTTAGAGATGAATTGCAAAATCTTTATTAAAAACATATTTAACATGCTTGAACTCCAAAATTCATTGGGTAGCCTAGGGAAATTCATAAGAATTGGGTGTGAGATAAATCATAGTAAATAAATAAACATGGAATAATATGAATATAATGATACATGGTAGAAATTTAACATCAGTGTGTCCTAATGGAAGTCAAATAACAAGGCATAATATAGCATTATAATAATAACATGAAAAATGTGCCATGATTTTAAATTGTTTCATCATAAACATAAGTCAAGGATAAACATCAAATAATTAAAATTGAGAAATACCCTATAATGGAATCAAGCACACACTTGTCCCAAATTGTTTTATCATGATACAAAACCATACCTCATGCATTGGAGAAATATATAATTTTTTCCACACCTGTCACTTTCATTTCATTATCATGCTTAAGTGTTTCACATAGATCATAAATCATTGATTCATTTATCTTAATAATTTATAACATGATCAAGTAGTTTGGAATAAATATATATAATTCTCTAATAAACAGTTATATGTTCATAAAATTTAACACCATATATAAAAAATTGGTATGGTATTTACTACGAAATTGGGTTTTCATGGAAAATCATTTGGAAAATTAGAGAAACATAACCACATCAATTAAAATTTCATAAATTATGTAACTGAGATCGAGAAAGGTATATAATAATATTAAAATGTATTTAATAGTAATAGGTATAAGTTAAGACATGTCCACAAATTTATAATTAGAAAAATAATGAATATAATAGAATTTCTCTTGAAGAAAAAGGGAAAGGAAGGAATGCTTACAAAATTTTACTATAGTAACACATGAACATGGGAAGGATCAATGAGAGGGAAATGGGTATATCATCTTTTATACACTATAAGGGAATTATGTAAGAGGTTTTAAATCATACCATATCAATTGGAATACAAATATTAAATTTCATAATATAGGAGAGTTTCTTGATTAAACTTGGGAAAGGGAGGATCCCTTAACGTAAGAGCATGAAACCAAATTCTTGAAAGGGCCTTCATGAGTGTTTGGGGGAAATTTTTGAAAATTATAGATATATGATTATAAATTAAGGTCTTTCTCCAAGAATTTTGATTGATTATATGTTATATATTGGAGGGTTTTATATATGAAAAATTGGGATTTCATTAATATTTAGGTTTTAGAATCAAAACAAATTTCAAAATAGAAAAATTTAAATGTTTTTTGAACTTTTTTTAAAATGGGGATGGTTAGAATTTATTATTTGGAATAAATATGTTGTTATTAAAATATTACCTTATCTAATGTGGAGGTTAGTCACATTTTTAAAGAAATGAATTTAAAATCCTAAAATATATTATGCGTTTTGATGTTTTCATAAGGGCTTAATAAAAGTAATGAAATAAAATTTACATAAAATTTTATTAATGTTAAAAAATATACCATGTAGAATATACCCAATATAGTATTTATTATATCATTTTGGTTTCATTATGTTGTCATAAAACAAATGTTATATTTATACAGTATTTAATTTTTATAGGAAAATTTGACTATCTGAAATTTTTTTTGAAAAATTCAGCATTGAGTAATTTCAATGTTATTATTTCAAAAATAATATTCATTTTAATAAATACATTTTTCAATATGTGATTTTCACTTTTAAGATATGACTCAAAAGTTATAAATAAATACTTGTTTTTTAACAATATTTTTTTTGAACCCTTATAAAAAGAACATTTCACTTAATAAAAATTATATTTCCATTTATATGTAATAAAACTAATACAATAAAAAAACTTATTGAAGTAGTATTTATTTTAAAAAATCTATTAATACATCAAAATAAATCACATAAATGAATTTTAATATTTCCCAAAAATATAATTTGTTTTTTATTTAATCAAAATCAAAATATTTCCTAATGTAAAAATAAAAATTAAAACAAATTCATTATTATATAAAATATACATATTAATATTACTAATGTCTTGATAAATATCCATTTATTAAATTTGTGTAAAACCTATGATTAAGGTGTTTGACAGTGATAATTTCATGGGACCATTCAGTAAGCATGGTGTGAGTCATCATCTCATTAAGCTTGAAAATCTCCATAAACGTTTTATCTCATGCTTATGTTGTTAGATACCAACATGGGTTTGGATAAGAAGGATTCCATGCGATTATATCTCCCATTGTTGTTCCAATAAATGGTCTTAATTGGGATATAACCTACACGATGACGTCATTACATCATTTTTATGTATTAATTGGACTTGTTAAAGACCAATAATTATATCAATCTTGTTATCACAATTTAATGTCTATATTAACAATAGTAATATTCTTAACGGTCTTTTAAATCCATATCTATATCTAGTGATGTTCAAGATTTTCCTATATTCAAATTACATAAGAATACATTTAATTAAAATCATAAGGAAAAACATCATTTATAACAGTTTGGGTAATTACGATATTCACACCGTGAGAAATTTCATCCTTGAAATTTTCATTTCAACACCCTCAAAATATATGAGGATAATTATATCCCATCACTTCTTCCAGTTCCCACTTTTCCTCTTAAAACATGTGGTTGATCCCAAATACATTAACAATGTGAATTTCCTTATTTCGTAAAATATTTTCTCTATGATCTGAGATACACACCGGCTTATACTCATATGAAAGGTCATTATCAAATGGTACCTCCACTTGATTAAGTACGTCTCAGGGTTCAGGAATTGACATCCTTAAGAGTTATACATGAAATTCATCATGAACATCAGATATATTTGGTTTGAGTGAATGTTTATTGAACCACACTCCGATGTAATTAGGGACTTGAAAGGGGATGATATATCATAGACTAAGATTTACCCACATCCAAAATATCATCACATTATTCTATAGATATATGCATAAGAAAACTGTGTCTCTAAGATCAAACTAATGGTCTCTTTGATTATTGTTGGCATAGTTCTTTTGATAACTCTGAGTAGCCTTGATATGGTGATGAATGTTCCTAAATTTTTCCATCATTTGCTCGACCATTTTAGGACCTAGAATGTTTCGGTCCACACTTCACCACATCATGTTTCTGTACTACACGTCTTCCAATAATGTGATTAATATTGAGCTGTTTGGATGCCCATATGGAAACATCTATTGTATGAATTCTTGACCATATGAAGATGTTGATCACGTACTCCATTGATGTCCATTGAGAATGATCATTAAATATCCTTGTATTCTAAGATTGTACACTCAGATTGGATATTATTTTTAGGGTGATGAGTTGTGATGAGGTTTATTTCATTGTTCAGAGCATTCTAGGTACTCTTCTAGAACTAAGTGATGATCCTTGAATCTCAATCGGATACAATCCATAGTCATATTCCATGTGGCCTAACCACTTCCCAAATGTATATCTATTCATGTAGATCTAGTTAGAATTACTCTCATATAAAAAATATGCTCTCCGTCTTTGTAAGACAATCCGTCACAAACCATATAGCATTATTCCCACTTTATGCCTCTTCGAGATCAATGAGAAAGTCTATGATGATGTTTTCTCATTACCATGTAGGTTTTGGTAATGATTCCATCACCCCCATTCATTTTTTCTTTTCTTCTTTCACTTAATTCCATTCCATATATCTTGTTATATATTTTATGCTCTATTTCATCATATTGTCCCACCAATTGGGTTTTTGGAGATCTCAATACATATTTGTTCATCCTAGGTGTATAGAGAAGTTTGAGCTATTTTCATAAAACAACACCTCCTTATTTAACATAAGAATTGATGGTACACATATTATGGACCCAAATTTCTCAAAACCATCATCATTAACATTGAACTCTGAGGATTTCCATTTCCATATAGCTTCTATACTCTTCTGAATTAACACATAATCTATTTGATCATCCTTTTAGTACTCCAGAATAAATATTTGAGCAATCATTGGTGAATGGATATATGATATTATATCCTATATTATTTCCATGTCCATATTTTCCAAATGTAAGAATATTATATCCATATTAGTTATCCTCAATGATATAATTATTGGGTACTTTCTTCTCTTGGTGTCACCCACTTTATTATATTTCCCATGATAGTAGTGGATTGATTGGTCATAGTAATTGATCATATCTAACCACCCATTTTTTTGATATTCATCTATTTAGGTTGGAATATATAAATAAGACTTTTTTGATCTGTATATATTTCAGGCATCATTCCAAAGAGATATTTCAATGAATTATTTATATAGAAAATAACTATAACCATTTATAGATCATGTTTTGGGTAGTTATTTTCATTAAAATTAAATAGAATTGAATCATATTCAAGGACTTATTAATTTTCCATAAACATAGAGTTTATGCCCTTCTTCAAATCATCTTTGAATACCTTGAAAATCTCTCCACTTGTGGTTAGTGTGAGAATAAACACAATGATAAAACTACTTTAGAAATCATTGAATCACTCTTCACATTCATTATTCTATGAAAACATGACTAACATCCAAGTTAGATTGGTGAGATTGTTTGAAAATCAGGATAAATTTCGCATGAATCGACGATAATAACAAGTAAACCCATGTAAACTACAAATATCAATCATATATGTTGGCCCCAATTATCCTTCAATTGATACTATTTTAAAAGGTTCTAAAGATATACCATTTCATGGGACGATATTCCCCAGGAAAGATAATTCCTTAAAACAGAACTCACATTTGATGTAGTTATATAAAATATTTACCATTCACATTGTATATAGAAAATTATTCAATCCTACTCATGCTTATCTTTAATTTTAGAGTATATTATAGTGTCTTCTATAAATACTACAAAAAGTTATTTGAGGTAATATATAAATACTGTTTCCGATGCTTTCGCCGGGGCGCGCGCATCCGTCCGTGGAGGACGCGCGGCTGTTGCCCCGCATTCCCACTTTCCAAAGGCGGGCAACATTCGCTCCTTATTCAGGGACGTCTGATCCTTGATCGAAACAGGATGATGGGATGTCAGTTCTTCCTTCCGTGGATTCCTCCTCAGAACTCATCACCTAGTCCGGGTCTCCCTCATAGATTTAATACGTTGTTCGTGAATCTCATTCCCGGTGCCATATCTTCATGGACGCCGGTTAATTACACTACTTCCGTGAAGACTTTCCATAGGGTCTTGACATGGTAGCGACCTTTGGTCGGAGTAGACGACAACATCAGGAATGTCGGGGCATCTCTGGGTGCGTGGACATTGGGGAACCTGTATTCTTCCTCATAAGAGGGCATCTCAAGGGTGCAAAACCCGAGGCATGTATCTAAGGTTTTCCTCAGCTTCCCATGTTTAACACAGGGTATGTTTCAAGATTAACTCCTAGTAGAGACGGTTACACCAAAGGCGTTCCATCCCAGGTTTTCCTCAGGCATCTCATGTTTATCACAAGGTAGGCCGCGAGTTTAACGTCTTGCGGAGACGGAATGAGGGTGATCAGGACGTCCAATGAGGACGGATCTAAGGTGGTGCACTCCCTAGAGGAGAAAAGGGTGATGAATCGGGGTGTACACAGAGGACAACGACACAGAGATATGATGGGGCTTACACGTGGAAAGCGGCCCATGCGCCGCTAGGAGCAGCGAGGAGGTGGATGGCATGATCCCACCGGGATGTGGCGGCCTGGGTGAGAATCAGGATGGGTGGTGGATGGATGAATGAAGTGGAGGGGGAATGAAATGGGACCATCGCAGGGGGCGACAGTGAAGTTGGGCTTGAGCCTTGAAGAGGCTTCCTACGTATCCCCATGGTAGGGAATCAAAGTCCGCGTAGTTCGGGATGATGCCGGTAAACCGACGTGAAGCTGGACCTTGGCCCGATGAATGTCGTCAGAGAACCAACGTGAAGGTGGACCTTGGTCCGATGGGCATCGTCAGCGTACCGACGTGAAGGTGGACCTTGGTCCGATGAGAGATGGGCTTGAACCTTGGGAAGGCTTCCTACGTACCATGCCTTGACATGGATCAAAGACCTCGTAGTTCGGGTTAGTCACAACGGCTTGCCGTCAGACTAGAATTGGGTGTACAGTTTAATGTCATGCGGGATAAAAGGAGGCATGCAGTTTAACGTCATGCTGGACGAGGGCAAAACTCGATGTGAATGAACGACCGAGCAATATGGCTTGAACCCCATGGAGGCTTCCTACGTACCATGCCTTGACATGGATCAAAGACCTCGTAGTTCAGGTGGGAAAGGGTCGCAACAGCTTACCATTGGACCAGAATGCAGTTTAACGTCGTGCTGAACCGGGGTGAGACCCGACGTGAAATGACGGGTGGGCTTGAACCTCATAGAGGCTTCCTACGTACCATGCCTTGACATGGATCAAAGACCTCGTAGTTCAAAAGGGGTTTGTCGGTGAACCGACGTGAAAGTGGACCTTGGTTCAATGAGTGGTGGGCTTGAACCTCATAGAGGCTTCCTACGTACCATGCCTTGACATGGATCAAAAACCACGTAGTTCAAAAGATGGGTGGGTCGCAATGGCTTACCACCGGACTAGAGTGTAGTTTAAAGTCGTGCTGGACGGGGGTGAAACCCGACGTGAAAGAAGGGTGGGCTTGAACCTCATAGGGGCTTCCTACGTACCATGCCTTGACATGGATCAAAGTCCTCGTAGTTCACTGAGATGGGTGGGTCGCAATGGCTTACCACTGGACCAGAATGGGACCCGACGTGAATGGACGATGGGTGGACTTGAACCTCGTGGAGGCTTCCTACGTACCATGCCTTGACATGGATCAAAGTCCTCGTAGTTCAAAGGATGGGTTGGGTCGCAATGGCTTACCACTGGACCGGAGTGTAGTTTAACGTCGTGCTGGACGGGGTGAAACCCAACGTGAAAGACAGGTGGGCTTGAACCTCATAGAGGCTTCCTACGTACCATTCCTTGACATGGATCAAAGACCTCGTAGTTCAAGAGATAGGTGGGTCGCAATGGCTTACCACTGGACCGGGGTACAGTTTAACGTCGTGCTGGACGGGGTGAAACCCGACGTGAAAGACGGGTGGGATTGAACCTCATAGAGGCTTCCTACGTACCATGCCTTGACATGGATCAAAGACCTCGTAGTTCACTAAGATGGGTGGGTCGCAATGGCTTACCACTGGACCAGAATGCAGTTTAACGTCGTGCTGGACGGGGGTGAGACCCGACGTGAAATGACGGGTGGGCTTGGACCTCATAGAGGCTTCCTACGTACCATGCCTTGACAAGGATCAAAGACCTCGTAGTTCAAGGGATGGGTTTGTCGGTGAACCGACGTGAAAGTAGACCTGGGGGTCCACTATTGGTGGGCTTGAACCTCGTGAAGGCTTCCTACGTACCATGCCTTGACATGGATCAAAGTCCTCGTAGTTCGGAAGATGGGTTGGGTCGCAATGGCTTACCACTGGACTGGAGTGTAGTTTAACATCGTGATGGACGGGGTGAAACCCGACGTGAAAGACGGGTGGGCTTGAACCTCATAGAGGCTTCTTACGTACCATGCCTTGACATTGATCAAAGAACTCGTAGTTCAAGAGATAGGTGGGTCGCAATGGCTTACCACTGGACCAGGGTGCATTTTAACGTCGTGCTGGACGGGGTGAAACCCGATGTGAAAGATGGGTGGGCTTGAACCTCATAGAGGCTTCCTACGTACCATGCCTTGACATGGATCAAAGACCTCATAGTTCACTGAGATGGGTGGGTCGCAATGGCTTACCACTAGACCAGAATGCAGTTTAACGTCGTGCTGGACGGGGGTGAGACCCGACGTGAAATGACGGGTGGGCTTGGACCTCATAGAGGCTTCCTACGTACCATGCCTTGACATGGATCAAAGACCTCGTAGTTCAAGGGATGGGTTTGTCGGTGAACCGACGTGAAAGTAGACCCAAGGGTCCACTATTGGTGGGCTTGAACCTCATGAAGGCTTCCTACGTACCATTCCTTGACATGGATCAAAGTCCTCGTAGTTCGGAAGATGGGTTGGGTCGCAATGGCTTACCACTGGACCGGAGTGTAGTTTAATGTCATGCTGGACGGGGTGAAACCCGACGTGAAAGACATGTGGGCTTGAACCTCATAGAGGCTTCCTACGTACCATGCCTTAACATGGATCAAAGACCTCGTAGTTCAAGAGATTGGGTGGTCAGGGTCGGTGCTCACTCTAATCCCACATGAGTCATGCTCGGTGTGAGAAACAAGAGGTTGCAAGGACCTGACGATCACGTCGCGAAGGGTGCGTCCATGAGAAGCGAAAATGGGCTTACGCGTTGGGCGGCCCATGGTGTTAGGACTTACTCTAGGATGGAGGCCCAAAGAGAAGGATGATGATAGTTTTCGGGCTTGAGCCTTGAAGAGGCTTCCTACGTACCATGCCTTGACATGGATCAAAGACCACGTAGTTCTTCTGATGACGGCTTACCGCCAATTGGTTGGTTTCAACGGCTTACCACTGAATAGGATCACAACGGCTTACCGATGGATTGGGTCACAACGGCTTACCGCAGGATGAGGATGTCAACGGCTTACCGCTGAATAGGATCACAACGGCTTACCACTGGATTGGGTCACAACGGCTTACCGCTGGATGAGGATGTCAAAGGCTTACCGCTGGCTGAGGATGTCAACGGCTTACCACTGAATAGGATCACAATGGCTTACCGCTGGATTGGGTCACAACGGCTTACCACTGGATGAGGATGTCAACGTCTTACCTCTGAATAGGATCACAACGGCTTACCGCTGGATTGGGTCACAACGGCTTACCGCTGGATGAGGATTTCAACGGCTTACCGCTGAATAGGATCACAACGGCTTACCGCTAGATTGGGTCACAACGGCTTACCGCTGGATGAGGATGTCAACGGATTACCGCTGAATAGGATCACAACGGCTTACCGCTGGATTGGGTCACAACGGCTTACCGCTGGATGAGGATGTCAACGGCTTACCGCTGAATAGGATCACAACGGCTTACCGCTGGATTGGGTCACAACGGCTTACCGCTGGATGAGGATGTCAACGGCTTACCGCTGAATAGGATCACAACGGCTTACCGCTGGATTGGGTCACAATGGCTTACCGCTGGATGAGGATGTCAACGGCTTACCGCGGAATAGGATCACAACGGCTTACCGCTGGATTGGGTCACAACGGCTTACCGCTGGATGAGGATGTCAACGGCTTACCGCTGAATTGGGTCGCAACGGCTTACCGTTGGATAGGGTTGTCAACGGCTTACTGCTGCACAGGGATGTCAACGACATACCGCTGAAAAGGAGTGACAATGGTGGATGGGGCTTACGCTAGGAAGCTGCCCGGGTGCCGCTATGGAGCGGCACTGGTGAATGGGGCTTACGCTAGGAAGCTGCCCAGGTGCCACTATGGAACGACAATGGTGGATGGGGCTTACGCAAGGAAGCCACCCGGGTGCCGCTAAGGAGTGGCACTAGTGAATGGGGCTTACGCTAGGAAGCTGCCCGGGTGCCGCTATGGAGCGGAAATGGTGAATGGGGATTATGCTAGGAAGCTGCCCGGGTGCCACTATGGAGCAGCACTGTTGAATGGGGCTTACGCTAGGATGCTACCCGGGTGCCGCTATGGAGCGGCACTGGTGAATGGGGCTTACGCTAGGAAGCTGCCCGGGTGTGCCGCTAAGGAGTGGCCCTAGTGAACGGGGCTTACGCTAGGAAGCTGCCCGGGTGCCGCTATGGAGCGGCAATGGTGAATGGGGCTTACGCTAGGAAGCCGCCTGGGTGCCGCTAAGGAGTGGCACTAGTGAATGGGGCTTACGCTAGGAAGCTGCCCGGGTGCCGCTATGGAGCGGCAATGGTGAATGGGGCTTACGCTAGGAAGCTTCCCGGGTGCCGCTATGGAGCGGCACTGGTGAATGGGGATTACACTAGGAAGCTGCACGGGTGCCGCTATGGAGCGACAATGGTGAATGGGGCTTACGCTAGGAAGCTGCCCGGGTGCCGCTATGGAGCGGCACTGGTAAATGGGGCTTACGCTAGGAAGCTACCCGGGTGTACCGCTAAGGAGCGGCAATGGTGGATGGGGCTTACGCTAGGAAGCTGCCCGGGTGCCGCTAAGGAGTGGAACTAGTGAATGGGGCTTACGCTAGGAAGCTGCCCGGGTGCCGCTATGGAGCAGCAATGGTGAATGGGGCTTACGCTAGGAAGCTGCCCGGGTGCCTCTATGGAGCGGCACTGGTGAATGGGGCATACACTAGGAAGCTGCCCGGGTGCCGCTATGGAGCGGCAATGGTGAATGGGGCTTACGCTAGGAAGCTGCCCAGGTGCCGCTATGGAGCGGCACTGGTGAATGGGGCTTACGCTAGGAAGCTGCCCGGGTGTGCCGCTAAGGAGCGGCAATGGTGGATGGGGCTTAGGCTAGGAAGCTGCCCGGGTGCCGCTAAGGAGCGGCAATGGTGAATGGGGCTTACGCTAGGAAGCTGCCCGTAATGTCTTCCTCATGTCTGGCCATGAGGTCATCCCAACTCACTGATGAATTGATGCCTTCACTTATGCACTAGTGCACAAGAGGGATAATGCCAAGGGGCATTGGAATCACGCCACTGTAGTCATGGCATTGAGAATCTTATGCTTGGAGCATAAGGCATCTCATGTTTGGAATAAGAGGAATCCTATCATTTTTTAGATAGGGAGAATGCTATAGTTTAGAGTCATGTAGGTAGGACTATTGGCATCTCATGCTAGGAGCATAAGGCATCTCTCGTTTAGGGCGAGGGGCATCCTATGTTTGGCACATAAGGATTACTACAGTTTATAGTCATGTAGATAGGACTATTAGCATCTCATGCTTGGGGCATAAGGCATCTCTCGTATAGGGAAAGAGGCATCCTATGTTTGGAACAAAGGGAGAATACTACAGTTTATAGTCTTGTAGGTAGGACTGTTAGCATCTCATGCTAGGAGCATAAGGAATCCCTTTCTTGGAGAAAGATGCATCCTATGTTAGGAACATAGGTAGTACTACAGTTTATAGTCATGTAGATAGGACTGCTGGCATCTCATGTTTGGAGCATGAGGCATCTCTCGTATAGGGCGAGAGGCATCCTATCGTTTGTTAGATAGGGAGTACTACAGTTTATAGTCTTGTAGATAGGACTATTAGGCAGAAGGTGCCTAGAAATGGTTGGTTTTGGGAATTACGCAAGGGCGGCCCTTTCTGGTTCAACCTGGCATAGGAGCCAAGTGATCGGGTTTGGAGGAGTTGCCTGAGGGATGGTTCGACTCGAGGTACTCGGGGAATTGATGATGAGAATCTCGACTCACGACATGGAATGAAACGCAGAGGAATATGTCGACTCTAGGGGTTCCATGGTGTGCGGAGGAGTGTATCAAATCATGGTATTCCATAGGTGGAAGGTGGGAGCGCATAAGGGCACAATGGGAAATCTCGGCATCCCGGCCCGAAAAGTTCATGGTGTGACTCTCCATTTTTCATGGGGGTCTGTGACGACAGCGAAGGGACAGGCCCGGAGGGCCGGGACCGCAGCCCGGCACTGACCCCGAGCGGGGGTGTGGGGGAACAGCCCCCGCGGTATGGACCTGTGGGCGCGACAGTGGGATCCTCGCGAAGGATAGGTCTTCGCGAAGTAGCTTCGCGAAGCATGGCCTCGCGGAGCAATGGTCTCTCGCGGAGCAAAGGGGTCTCGTGGAGAAAATGGGTCTCGCGGAGCTTGGTCTCGCGGAGCAGCATCGCGGAGCATGGGCTCTCCCGAAGCATGGTCTCATGGAGCAGCATCGCGGAGTAGCATCGCGGAGCATAGGCTCGCGGAGCATGGACTCACAGATCCTCCACTCGCAGAGCAGCAACGCGAAGGAAGCTGCTCGCGGAGCATGGCTTCGCAGAGCCGTAATGCGGAGCTCCGCTCAGCCGCCCAAGGGGCGAAGTGGCCGTGGCCGTCCTCCCCGAGAAGGGGGGTGAGCTGGGTATTTATAGGAAGGGGCGCCGCGAAGAAGAACTTCCGCGCCGCCTCAGGAGCTTCGTGGCGCGCTCGCGAACGTCAAATGCGTTCGCGGAGCATCACCGCCTCTGGTGCTTCGCAGCGGCTCGCGAACGTCAAATGCATTCGCGGAGCATCACCGCCTCTGGAGATTCGCGAGGCCGCGATGGTCAGGGCGCTTCACGGCGGGGCTTCGTGGGACCACGCTGCACGGGTGCTTCGCATCAGTGCTTCGCATTAGTGCTTCGCGAGGGGTCTTCGCGGCGCATCGCAAACGTTAAATGGGTTCGCAGAGCCTCTCGCCTCATTACTTCGCGGCGGAGCTCCGCGATCACGGAGGGGGGGGGGGCTTCGTGAACCAGATTTCCAGCCAATCTTCAAACGTCCATAACTCATAATCCGTAGCTCCGTTCGGGCCCTACGACCTACCAAATCGAAGCTTGCGAAATGGACTACAATCTTGGATCATGTATGGAAGCATTTGGAAAATTTTGGGGACGCGTTTTCCGGGGTCTAAAAATACCCTATTAATTATTTCCATGAAGAATGTCGGAGAATTAGTGTGGCTGAATGGAATTATTATGAATTCATAGTGTTTGTATCTTTTACGAAAAGAAGTTATGGAGATATCCTCTGTTTTAACCTTAACATACTAATATACTGACGAAATATCCACCTTGTAAATTTATTTTTCTCGATATGATTGATGGAAGAAGTCATTAATCCTTGGATTAGGAGTTTTGTTCATTATCATGTTATTTTGAGCTCATGATAATTGTTGTAAAGATGAATTGACCCATCATTCTTCAAGAAGATGTGAAGAAAACACCCAACAGTGAAGCACATGGGCATATAAAATATTGATCTAGGTTCACGTATAGATGATTCATTAGCTCCTAATGTTCCAAAATATATATTCTATATGGATTCATGGATAATGGTAACTCCACTTGTATAAGCTTGATCGAAAACTAAACCACTTGGCCAAGAGAAAGACCTCGATATTCCATGGGAATCACAAAATTTTATTCGCAAAAAATGGCCATGTCTTAATGGATGATATTTTTTATAGACTCAATAATTTTATCTTAATATGATTGATCATAGGGAAATAATATCCATTCATGATATGATGGTGAAAAATAATATTCATCCTTCTCCTTGCATATGTACAGGTTTTGAAGATGATTCTCAAAACAGAGAGTGATTTACTTCCCATATAAATTTATGTTGCATCTATATTGGGAATGTCAATCCTTTCCAAGAATGACATCAAATTAGAAAAAGGGTGTACGAGAAAGTTTTACGGGGAATTCAACATACAGATTCTGATAGGGAATGAGTTATACACATTGGATGATATAATTTTTCCATTTTTAATTTTCAATGACATCTCTACATCCATAATTTTTGTGGTGATTGAATAGTTCTACTAAAAATTAATTATATGAAATAAATCATAGAACAAGAATAAAAATTATTGTTGTTGATTCCTAAATGAGTAAAAAGCTTCACTATCAACACTTCATTGTCATGATTCACATTGATGTACTGATGGAAAAAGCATTCCCTTGCTACCATAGATGTTGTTGGTTTTCTCAGAAAACACATTGATTAGTGAATTGGCTTGGAAACTTCCATGGTTTCATGAAGTTGTAGTAATGTAAAATATATTAAGGTTTAACTGGTGAAATCTCTTTCTCTATCTTAGTATTAGGTTTCTAATATCAGAAATCACTGGATAGGTTCCCTTCTTTCTTGCACCTAAATCATTTCCTCCTCCCCTTCAAGAAAATAATCAATGTTCCTCATTCTACAACTTTATCAAGTGGAATTCTTAAATTTCATGATACTGTTATATCACTCTATAATACAACTAAAATTGATCTCTACATTCTATTTCTTATTTTCATGATACCCATAAAATTATATGATCTCAATTTTCACTTCGAAGTCGAATCAGACTATTTACTCATAGTTATCAAAGTCAAGGATCGCAATGGATTTATTTTATTCTAGGTTTTATCCCACCAAATAAGAGGTCAACCTTTAATTTGAGGGTAATGACATCGTCGGAGGCATACCATTCCAATATTGTGATGTATTACTCATACATGCCCAATAGATTTACTATCTTTTGTGTTACAGGAATGTAAATACCTCTATATTTTTAGATGAAGTGTGTGAGGAAAATATTTATATGCTAAAAGTTTTAGGAAATATTTCTACACAATTTCCTTGATTACTTCCCCATAGTTCTTATTTTTAATAAATTGACAAAATTAATCAGCTTCAACCACCATATCATTAAACAAAAAAAAGAGCGTTCTCTTTTTCCAAGCATTTGAGGTTAGAGAATGTCTTTTCAATGGAGTTTATCTTGTGTTATGTGATTAAGAGATCACAATATCTATTAAAAGTATGATTCCTTTATAAAAAAAATCTCTCAATTATGGTTTTTTTCTTTTTGGGGGATTCTGATTCTCTTCCTAGTCTAGTATTCTATTAAAAACATGTGTTAGTTGAGAGAGTATCATTAGAAAGTGTGATAGAAAATCTCTCATTGGGTTGGTTATCACATTTGGGAAGTCATAACATTTCTCTTCACATTGATTTTTTACTTGATTCCTCATATTTCTATATATTTTCTAGAATAAAAGAAAAATTAATAATTATTATCATTAACTATTAAACACAAAAATGGGAATTTAATTAACTTAATGGGATAATGTATAACTTAGATATATTTCTTTCACATATAAATTTTTAGGATTCAGTATTTTTATCCATGGTTTATTTTTTTTAAAATAATATTATGTTCATTTTGTAATCCATAAATAATGGTTTGTAATAATATTATGAATAAACAAAGAATATCATCTGGTAGTGTCAAACTAAGATCACAGTAATAGACATTTTCTTTTAACATGTCACCCTGAGTCAGGCTCGTAACACCTTATTAGAGTTGTTACTCCAATGCACATATGTATCACAATCACATCAATTTAATGTATCTTGATATGGATTTATTTTCATGATAAATCACATGCTTTTTACTCACCAAAAGTTTTCGGATTTATTCTTATACATATTCATATTTAAAAGTATTTTTCTAGAGTTTTGGAATCCTAATACAGTGTATAATTAAGCATTTCATCTGATACTAACTACAAAAACCCATATATTTATTTCATATTAATACATTATTTAATTAAAAATTCAACACTTTAGAAAACATTAACGATCGAAATTTCTACTATTTTTCTTAATTAGATACATTTAATTACAACATTTAACAAGAGTTATAACATAATTAATGGAATCTTTTTTAACATGCTTTATCTTAAAAATACATTGGAAGCCTCGGAAATATATAAGAATGAAGTTATACATAAAGCCCAGTAAGGTAATAAACATTTCATAACATGAATTTAATGAATCATGGTAGAAAATTCATATCAATTATGAATAAAGTAACACGAATAATAAGCCATGGAATAACATGATAATATAAACATGGGAAATGTGGAAACATCTCAAAAAACAGCATCATAAACAAAATCAAGACTAAATCACGAAGAATTCATGGTTTAAAAATTCCAATGATGGAATCAACTACCCTCGTATCCCAAAATTATCTATCATGATATTAAACATTACCTAATTCACTGGACTTATATACTATTCTTGGCATAACTATCACTTTTATTTCATTCTCCTGGTTATGTGTGGAACATAGATCATAAAACATGGATTCATTCATCATCATAATTTATTATGATTATTACGCGGTATGGAGTATGCGATACATAAATTTTTTTACACAATAAAAGGTATATTTGAATAAAATTGAACAACCTTTATAGGAAATGGGTATGGTATTCAATACACATTCTCTTTGGTATGGAAAGTCATGGTGAAATTTTCACAGCATAATGACATCACTAAAAAATTAATAAAATGAAACGATGAAAGATAAATGGGTATATAGTCATTTATAATTGAATTTGATAGTAATTTAGAAATATAAGTACATGTAAACACATTTAAAATTACAAAAACAAGGCATATGATAAAAAATAAGCATTAAGAAAAAGGAAATAGTGCTTAACAAATTTCGATATGGTAACGGTTGTACATAGGAGGGATTAATGAGAGGTAAATGGGCCTATAATCATTTATTGATAATTATAATAGTACAAGGGAGATTATAAATAACACAAAATCATGAATAATAAAAAAATGGGCATAACATATTATATATTCTAGAAGAAAAGTGAGAAAGAGAATATCGCATACCATAAGAGTATGACAACAACATATTAAAAGGATCATCGTGGTTTCATGGGGGAACCTTAGAAAAATTATAGAGAGATTAGGGTATATTATGTTAATGCTATAATGAATTTTAGTTTTGATAAGTTGGATATTGTGTGTTTTTATATAGGAAAGCGGAGGGATTCCTTTCATATATAGGTTTGGGACTCTATAAAATAAAAAATTACCAACCACGAACCATTAAAAGGTTATTTACCACTGTTTTTTCCAAATTGGATATTTTTTAATTATTTTACTATTCAATGGTCCGAAATTATTATAATATTTCCCATTCATACTTGTAGGTGAGTCACATTTTCAAAGAAATGAATTTTAAATCATAAAATACATTTTATTGGAGGATTCATAAAGGATTAAAAATTAAAACAAATAACAATAAAATAATACTATTTTAATGGTAAAACATATATTTTTTATAATATAAACATCATATTTTTTATTACATTATTTTTTGGAAACTATGATGTCATAAAACACACAACATATTTATACAGTATTTAATTTTTACCTAAAAATTCGACTGACTATGAAAATTATTAAAACAATAAATAATTATTAATTTCAATATTATAATTCCATAAATATTATTCATTTTATCACAATAATATTGTTAGTATTTTCATTTTTACTTTTAAAATAAAATTATGGATTTATTGAAAAATGATTTGTTTTTGACAGTAAAAGTTTTTGAATCCTTAGAAAAGGTACATTTATCTATATAAAAATTATATGAAAATTTATACTAAATAAAATATACATAATAATAAAATTTTATTAAAATAAAATTTATTTAAAAATCCATTAATTCATCTATATATACCCCTTACATGAATTTTTATATTATACAAAAATAAAATTTGTGTTTAATTGAATAAAAATAAAAATAATTTATAACGTGATAATAAATTTGAAAAAAACATTAATTTATTAAATATACACATTCATATTATTATGTTCATGATAAATATACTTTTATTACACTAGCATACTCCCAATTATTAATATGTGTGATGATGATACATTTATGGGATCGTTCGGCAAGCACAGTTTGGGCAGTGATATCGATTATCTAGAGAATCACCTGTAAACTGTTTCAACCATGCTTTAATTGGTGGATATATTCTTCGGATTATCCAAGGTAAATTGAGAGGGATACTATCTTCCTTAGAAGCTCTGATAATTGTTCTTCATATGGTATAATTCTACTGGATGAGTTCATCACTTCCTTTGTCTATAACAATTGGATTTTCTAAAGCCCTGTATATATTAATCATGTGATCATTGTTTACGAGATATATTACCAACATTAAAATTGTTAAATTTATTTTAAATCCAAATATATAACTAATAATATGAAATTGTTTTCAATAAAAATATTACATAATAAGACATTAAATTAATTTCATAATGAGAATCTTTATTTATTATTGTTTGAGTCTTTAAATATTGGATTTAGTGGTCCTCATCTTACTCTTAATGATAGTTTCAACGGATCATAGGTACTTAATATTAAATGATGAGATATTAAAAAAGGTAATAGTTATTTTTTGTTGCGATCCTCCACTTCACAATTTTTAGTAACCAATAAGGATTCATAGACCTTATATTAGGTTGTGTAGCTGGTGGTGAATCGGTGTACTTAAGCCACACCAATGAAGATGTGACACACATATGGATACTAATTCTATCTATAAAGGTTCTCCCCCTGTAAGTCAAAACCTAGTTGTGAATAATATTATTTTTTTCTGAGGTACACTAAAACACCATTATATACTTCAATTTCCAAAAGTCTCCAATGATAAGAGTCATGATTAAAACCCCACCACATAATGTATGAATTTTTAGTGGAGGATGATGTGTTACCAATGGTCGAGAGGAAACCCATTTTTAATTAATCTAATATAGAAACATATTTATTTTTTTCATTTTCATCACACTTTTTATATCTACCTATTTAAATATTCTAATATATAATCCAATGGTGTTGATTTTTTGTTCTACAGAGATGATGAGTTATCATATAATGATAATGGAGCATGCTTTTTTATTTCTTATTTTATTCTATCAGTAGCTAATATAGAGTTATTCTAGGATATCTTAATTCTAAATCTATATTTTTTCTATTTCATCTTCATTATGGATTTTTTTATGATCATGTGTTTCTTAATTGTAAACATAAATGACGTTTTATATTTTTTGTCGATGATTCATCATATGTTATTTAGGAAAATTTCTCTATGAGGTCATTTCATGTGGGATATAGTTCTCAACGAACAAGGGTTTTTTATCATTTTATTCAAAAACAATGTCTTTTCCAGCCATGTTTATTTTCCTAGGGGTTTTCAGGTCGTTTTCGATGACTTCCAAGATAAATTATTGAGTCATTATATATATACTGAGATAGAGTTAATGATTTATCTAGTGTTGGGTACATAGCTAAGTATGATATCATCTAATCATTTCCTAGTCACTTGTCTGGTGGAGCTCAATTTCTAGTTGAATGATCATCTTGATAATGTTTTTGTTTACCATAGTACTTCATCATGGGAATGTTCCGTTATATTTGTAAAAAAGGTTGATGGTTCACTTCATTTTAGATCAAACAAAAAAAATTGAAGAGGGTTGTGGTTATTAATATATATCCATTCCAATATTTTCATGAAATATTTGTATCAATTAATGGATCATTTCATATATATATATATACATCTTTAGGTCGGTATATGACCAACTTAGTGTTCAAGAGTCAAATATTCTGAAGTTGTATCTTTTGAGCATCTATAGGAAATATGAAAATCTTATTAAGTATTTTTGTTTGACTAACACTAATATAGATTTTATAACATTGATGAAATATATATTCCATCAGTATGATGACAATTTTTTACAGTTTTTAGATGATGTCTTTCTTTATTCAAGATTAGAGTATGAAAACAAGAACTATCTGATTTTTGGGGACATTTGTCGTCCCTATCATTATGGAAATCATTGTAGGTGATATATTCAGATACATTATGTTATGTTATTGGGGAATGTGATATCATTAAAAGGAAATTCCATAAATCATGGAACGATATGGATTTTCTTGTCAGAGAATGAAAAAAATAATATCACAGAGAGACAAATACTAATATTTATTTATGGATTTTACTAATGGATCATAAAATATTTAATGATGAAATCCTCACAATTTACTATTATTATGGATATGAAAATTATATTAAAAATTTATAATAAATAAATTAATAATTATGATGAGTTGAAACAATTACTATAATTGGATCATATTCTAGCCTTTCAGCAGACTCATATGAGGTAGGTAGTTTATTATGATGCTTTCTGTCAGAGTATGTATTTTAATGAATCATTATAATAACATTGTGGACTATGGATATATTCCACTTTAGAAGAATTATACTAATAAACACACTCATTATTTGATGTATTATATATTTATAAATATTCTTATATGTTAGAAGAACAATATCTTATGTAGTGGTTCATAGAATATTATTTTCAATTTTTTTAAATTATTTATTTATCATAATTACATGAATACCAAGAATAAAATATGAGAGGAATACCTCTAGACATTTTATTGAAACATATGCTATAGACCAATGATGGGAAATGTCATCACTATTTATCTCAGTGATAATGATCCACCACATGTTATTTCTATATCTATGGAGGACTAAAACCTTATGTGGATTTCATCTCAATTTATTCTGAATGAATATTAGGATTCTTTTTGTATGGTTTTTACATGTTATCTATTTTTTTATTACCTCTCAGTTTTTGTATCATGTAGTGTAAGTAGTAGGATATATATTTAAGATGAATTATGGATGTATTATATGTTTTTGATACCATTCATGTTGGTATCTCAATTTTTATGGAGTTCTTCACTTCATGGATTAGTTTACCATCTAATAATCTATGAGGAATTAATCATTTCATAATTATCGCATTTCATTATGGGATGTTAACATTAATACAATGAATATGTTTTATTTAATGAGATGATGTTTCATGTTGTTTTGAATATATAATGGAACCATTAATTATATGTCCTGATGTTACACCTACTAGAAGACACAAGATGATCATCTAAGGCCCTTTGGATTTCATTAGAACCTTGTAGTACTTGTTTATAAATTGTAAAATATTTTAATTGACTTCATTATTGGAATAACACAGACAACATGTATAAATAATTATATATAATAAGTGATTGATAAGTTGACATAATCATCTTTTTTTATTCAAATTAGGTACGACAACATAAATTATTGTTTGGGTAAGATATATATATATTAGATATTTTATGGTTTAATGGGTATCCCTCTTCAATTATTTCATATAGTGATCCCATGTATACTTCCTAATTCAATAAAAGTTTCCAAGAGTTAAGGGGGAATGAGGACTTGTTGAGAATATAATAATATCCACATATGGATCATTTTAGGTAGATCATGGATGACATTATATTTGTGTGTGTCCTATATTTTTTGGATTAATTGACATACATAATTGGATAGTATATATTTAATTAAATTACAGTTATTAGTCATATATCATTATGGTTTCCTTTTAGATTTTGTAAGGCCACACATATAGGCTACCCCTATAAAGGGAATAGGTGGTAAATACCTATCTTATGTGATCAATTTATATTAAATAGAATCCAAAAACAATTAGGTTATATAATTACACTTGGTTACAGCTCATAGTTTCATTATATCAAATTTGGATCATTATAAACCCCTTTTTCTATTTTTTTTGTTGGAGACAAGGTTTTCCTTATCATTCCGTGATGTTTGGTGACTATAGACTCAAGAAACTATGGAATTCATCTCTAAGATATGTTTTACATTCTAAAGTCTATGATAATATTGTTCATGTTTCATATTAGTTTCTATTACCAATTCAATTTATAGGATTTGATAATTTATTCAACATATCTAATAACATGAAGCATCCTCCTGATCCCTATCATATTTGGAGTGGGGGTGTGAATTAGTTGGAGGTATATGTTTACATTGTGGAGTAACTTATGGATATTATTTATTAATAGATAAAATCCTTATATGGAGAGTATATTAAAATATTCTGGTGGATGTGTTCCATGGATCATAATATTAAGAGAATTGTGAGCAAGAATAAAGGGAGAGGACACAGTGGCCTAACAACATTCCAGAGAAACTGTCTTCTATTTGGAATTCATGTGGTAGAAAATAATTTTTCAAATGTATAATAACAACATGGATAAAATTTACCTCAATATAATATTTATTATTGTGTATATCGGGTAAAGATAGAATGGAAAATATTTTTGGAGTTTTTTATCAGGTTGTTCATCCTAAAAAAACAATTCACGACCTGCATCGTGTATTAATGATATGAATAAATTCTGATATGAGGCCAAAACATGGTTTATTACATTATATATTTTTTACATTAACTTTATTAACATAAATAATCAATTTATCATTATTTTTACCCAAAGGGGAAGATTTTTTTTCGTATTCATCTTAGTGGATTCTTTCCTTAAATATAGAATTCGCACCGGGAATCATTCTTTTCATGTGTAATTTCACACACCCTATGCCTAACTATATATCCATTATCCTAGATCGTCCTCCAACAACCCATATGTTCCTTATAATAAGGATTGAGTTTTAATTCTTTTAATATCACTTCATTCGATGTGTTAATCTTAGGAATGCTTGATTTCTCTTCATTTGGTAAGTATTTCACTATAATCATTTCATTCTTCAATCTAGGTTTTAAATGAAGTGTTTATATTCACTTCTGGGGATTATTTTATCATGATATGATCTTTTTTTGATCCTTTACTACTCTTTATTCCTCACTCCAATGCTTCATTTTATCCATTAATGTATGAGAAACATGTTACACGTTGTGTGTGACTGATGTTTGAGGTTTCAAATTAAATATTTTTCATATATATAATGAACATTGATATTTTTTATTTTATAAATTATTTTTTAAATCAATTAGCTTGATTGATATATTTTAAGTGAAAATGGATTTTTTTTTTGAAATTTTTTTCCCATAATTAGTTGAAGAAACATAGATATTCATTTCATTATGAAAAAGATTTTTGGAATGGTTTTCTAGAAATGGTTTTTAAAAAAAATTATTATTTGGGAAGAGGATAGGAAATATGAATATCAATATTAGAATTATTTTAGAAATAAATTACATTTAGTTCCATTGGTACTTAGGTGGGAGGGTAAAAATTGTCCTCATCCATTTATATTTCCATGGGTTCACATTATAGGGGGTTCTTCTTTTCATGACCCATAGTTTCATATGATGTGTGAAATGTTAGGCTATCGAGGGTTCTGTTTAGGGGATGTTGTATTACAACCTACACATTATAACACACTTTAATATGATCAATTACATAATCATTCACTTAAGACAACTCTGTGGATCAAGAGTTTAGTGATTGAGAAATTAGGGACATTACATGGGAACTTAGGACATAAAATATGAAATCTTTTTTGAAAAATTATTTTACATGGCCACAACATTATTTTGTACTTAGCATTGCATGAGATAACTTGAGGGCATACATAAGAAAATGGTGAGATGTAAATCCCATTAAGGGAGTAAACAAGTCATAAATGAATAATAAAATACATGTTATGAAATATTCATATCAAGGTATAATAATAGAAACATGAACATAATGGAATGATATAGAATTATAATCATAACATGGATATGTGGAAACAACATTTAACATGATATCATCCTGAACTAAGGCTAATTAAATGTGGAGCATGAGTAAACCCTCATTTCACAAGAATTAGAATGACTAAACCCTAATTTCACATTATTTAGCATGATTCAACACCCATTTCTCATGAAATATCATGATTCTATCTTTTACCCAATGCATTGAGGCGCTATCATGGTGCACCCTAATTTATCATTTCATTTTACACATAAGTGTGCCACATACATCATACAACATTGATTCATAATAATTTATTCCACTAACAAGAGATGTGTAATACATAAATGTAGTTACTCAATCACAAAATACATGTATATAAAAGTGAATACCCTTGACAGAGAAATGGATATGATATTCACTTACATAATGATTTAGGCATGAGAATTTTTTGTGTAACTTCGGCAACATAACAACTTCAAATAGAAACCATAAATGCGTTTATGAGAGATAAAGTGGTATGAAATCATTTATAGATGAAATGGATAGTATGGGTGTCATTGAACATAATATCCCAACATGAGTAATAGAATATAGATTCATAATATAGAAGAATTTCTTGAATGTAAATGAGGAGAGAAAAATCCCTTATGGAATATCGGCATGGTAACCGGTGTACATGGGGGGAATTATTGTGGGAGAAAGGAGTATATATTCATTAAAAAACTAAGGAGGGTAGTTTAGGTGAGGTTTCAAATCATACCGCATCATTTTTAGTTGAAAATAAAAGGTTATTACAATAGAAGGAAACATGGACATAAATAAATAAGGAAGGAAAGTGAGGATCTGTTACATAGACATGTGATCCCAATGGATGGATAGAGGCTTGAGAGAGGCCTCTCAAAATATTGGGAAACCTATTGAGGATTATAGAGAGAGGAGGGAAGAGGTTGTTAGATCTCCAAATTTTTTTTAATGAATAGGAATGGATGATTTAGTGGGTTTATATAGGGAATGATAAAGAATTTGTTTTATTTTGGTTTTAGACACTATAAATCAAACTAATCAAAACCTCAAACCATCCCATGGATTATTCTGATGGGGTTTTCCAAACTACATTGTAAAACAATATTTTATATGTCCAATGTCCTAACATATAAAAATATTAGTCTTTCTTTTGTGGTGATGAGTCATACTCTCAAGGAAATCATTTTATAATGTTAAAATATTTTATAAGTCATGGATTGCCAACTAAGGAACCATAAAATTAATAAAACAAATTTAAAATCATATTATTATCAAGATAAACATAATTTGGAAGAATATTTATTTTATTTTATTTTATTACATCACAATTGGGTCATTATGATTTCAGAAAACACATTATGTATTTAAACAGTATTTAATTTTTACCCAAAAAAATTACTGAATCAGAAAATTATGAATAATTCATGGATAGATAATTTTGACATCCTGAGTCCAAAAATTGTATTCATTTTTTCTGAATATATTTTAAAATATAATAATTTTTACTTTTAAAATAATAACTGACATTTATAAAAAATTAATACGTTTTAAAAAAAACCACTTTCAGAGATTAATAAAATGAATGTATATTATTTATACAATAATAATTCACATAATAATAGTTATAGATAATTATTATATATCCCATTATGACGCTAGTATATAACCTAAGGGTAAGCTGTGTGATGGTGACAAAATATTAGGCATCTCAGATAACAACACTCGTGTGGTAACATCTATTAACTTCCTTACTTCTCCCATAGGGAGTTTCGTTCAAGATTAACGTGTTGAAGCTACTCTTGGGCTTGGCCAAGAGAAAATTACAGTAAGGCTACCTTCTTTCTGAGTTCTGAAATATGTATTTCATATGAATAAATTCTACTAGATGAGGTCATCACTTCCTCTTTCTGAGTAAATTGGATTTTTAAAATCACTATATTTAAACTATTCATGTGATCACTATTTAACTACTATATTAGAAAAAATAACAATAAATAATGGTAATTTAAAATCCAAAAACATAAAACCATGGATGTGTATATTTTTTATATAACCAAAATACATAATACAATATTTAATTAGAATAAGAAAAATTTTCATTAGTAAAATATTGGATCATTACAATATTCCCCCTTATGAAATATCAACCCAAAAAATTTCTTTTCCAACACTAAAATATACATGGTTAACTCTGCATTATCACTTAAGATGATTCCCAAGATGCTTTTTCAAACTTGTGGGTTCTCCACAACACTTTGATAACGGGAATTGTCATATTTTATATATCATTTTCCATATGAACTAAGATCTCCATCGACTTCTCTTCACAAGATAGATCATTCTCCATTATTATCACCTCTCTATTGTTTACATATGATGGGTCAGGTATGTACATCCTCAAGAGTTATACATGGAATACATCATTTACTTGAGATAATTTCATTGGGTTTACTAGTTGATATGGCACTACTCCAATGTGGTTAAGGATCTTAAAGGGGTTGATGTACCTTGGTATGAGCATTTCGTTCTTCCCAAATCTCATAACTCTCTTCCACAGTGACATGTAGAGGAATACCATGTCTCCAACATCAAAATCTAGGTCTTGTTGATGATTGTTAGCATAGCTCATTTCTTGACTCTATGCACCTCTAATGTGTTACTGGAAAGTCTCAACCATCTCCACCCCTTTTTTTGACCATTTCTGGACCTAGGAGTTTTCAGTCCCCAAATTCATCCCAACATGTCAGTGTTCTGCACCTTTTCCCCAAAAGGGATTCATAAGGATCCATTTGGTTGATTGAGTGGATGATATTAATGTAATATAACTCAAGTAGAGGAAGATGTTGATCACATCACCCATTTAAGTATATTGAGAATTCTCGAAACATGTCATCAAGTGTTTGTATAGTCTACTCTGATTGGCCATATGTTTCAGGAAGATAAGTTGTACTAAAGAACAGATTAGATTTTAGAGCATGTTGGAGACTCTTCTATAACGTTGAGGTGAATCATGGATATCGATTAGATACAATCAATAATTGTACTCCATGCAGCCTTACCAGTTCACTGAGGTATACCCGTTCCAGTTGATCCAATGTGAAATCCTATCAAATTGAAATGAAGTGTGCAGTCTTTGTAAGACAATACCCAACAACCCAGATAGCATTGTTTCCTTTGGATGAATTTATATATCCAGTGACAATGTACATGGTGATGTTCTCCCATTTTCATATTGGTATGGGAAATATATACCCCATCCCGTTAGAATTCTTCCCCTCATCCTTCACTTACTAACATACCCGACAATTTTATGTATACTCTGCAATATCCTTCTTTATGTTATCACACCAATAATGATCTCGGATATCTCAATACATATTTTTGTTTCCCGTGTGAATAGGAAAATTTGATCTATGTGTATCTCCCAAAATTTCATTATTTAACTCATGATTTAATTGAAAAGATAGTCTTGACCCAAATCTCACAATTCCTTCTAAATTAACATTGAACTATGTGGATTTCCCTTTTATGATAGTTTCCACATTCTTCTGAATTCCCACACCATCCTTCTGAGCATTATTTAGACTTTCGGAAAGGGACGGTTGAGAAATCATTTTGGAAAGGATTGATTATGTTCCCTCCTTTAAGAATACCATGTCAATATTCATCAAATATAATAATATTGGATCCTTCAAAAATATCCTCTATTCAAGAGTTTCTGGATCAATTCTACTTTGATAATATTTCACCTTGTTCTCATTCCCCAAAAGGTAGTGAATTGAGTAGTCATAGTACTTGATCAGCTCTAACCATATTTGTTGGCACATATTCATCTCCTTCTATGTGAGTATGTACATTATAATTTTGTGATCCGTATATATTTCAAACCTCTCCCTAAATATTTAATGTCTCCTAATTTTCAAGGAATAGATTATTACCTACTACTCCACATAATGTGTTGGATAGTTTTTATCATGAAATTACAATTTCCTTGAAGAATATGAAATGAATTTATAATTTTTCATCAACACATAGGCCATGACATTCTATGAAGCATCACTAAATATCACAATACGTTCTCCACCTGTTGGTAGTATGATCACGAGTGTAGTGGTTAGCCTCCAATTCAACTCCATGAGATCTCTTCACATTGATCACTACAAGATTACATGACTCTTTATCGAGTTATATTTGTTAAAGGTTTTGAAAATTGTGAGAAATGTCTCACAAATTGGCAATAATATCTAGTTATCCCAAGAAAGCGGGGGATATCGATCATAGATGTTAGAATCGGCCATCCCTCAATTAAATTTTTCAGGGAGGGATCCATAGATATTCCATTGCTTGTGATGATATGACCAATGAATGAGAATTAATTCAAATAGAACCCACCAGTTCTATAATTTTCATAGATCTTGTCCTTTTTAATGTACTCTAGTATAGTTCTTAGATGCTCCTAATCCCCCTCCATGGTTTTGGAGTTTATTTCAATGTTGTCTGTAAAGACTAGAAAAAATTTGCTGAGGAAATATCTTAAGACTCTATTCATCATGACCATGTAAATTTCTGAATCATTAGTGAGTCTAAATGGCATTACAATGAATTCATAGTTCCTTTACCTTGTACAAAAAGTAGTCTTGCAGATATCCTCCTTCTTCACCATTACTTTGAAATATCCTCACCACAAATCAACCATGGAGAAGTATTGTGCTCCATGTATCTAATAAAAAAAGTCATCAATTCATGTTATAAGATTCTTTTTCTTTATCTTTATTTTCTCGCGATCATGAAAATCAATGCAAAGGCACATTGACCCATCATTACTCTTGATAAAGAGGATTGGTGCACCCCATGTTGAAGCACTTGGGTGCATAGTCCATTTATCTATATTCTCTTGTATATGTTTCCTTATCTACTCAAGCTCTACAACATAAACTCTTTTCAGTGTATTGGTTATTTCCAACGCACCAGTTACAAGATCAACAGAGAATTCAACATCTCTTCTAGGAGGAAGACTAGTAAATTCATTGGGAAACACATCACAAAATTCACTCAAAATAGAGATGTATTCAAGGATAGTTTCTTACTTATAATCAATAATCTGAGAAAGATACCCGTGCTCCTAGGGTAGTCATATCCATGCTTGAGAGTATGGTGCTAATAATATTCTTCATCCTCCTAGAAATTGTACAGAATTTGTTGTCAATTCACCATATGAAGAGTGATTCCCTCTCACAACAATTTATTTTTCCTCTCTATAGGGAAATCTGGTCTATTATAAAAATGGAATCCAATTCCACCATAGTGTGTATGAAGCGGATCGCTAGAATGTTCAATCCAGAAAGTATGATAGGAAAAGAGATATATTCCTAGTATGAAATGATTGACCCATTTTCTGTCCTCCCCAACACCTCAAAATCGATGATTTGTCGTGTTGTTGAAATTATTTTTCTAAAATTTCAGGATATAAAAGAATTCATAGAACCAGAATAAAATTGTATATTCTCTATTAATGAATGAATACCTAGCGTCCCTATTACCACTTCATTGTTGGTTTTATCTTCTACAGTAGTGATTGAAAAAATCTCTCACTTTTTACCTTAGAGGTTGTTGGTTTCCTCCGAAAACCCTTGGCTTAGGGAACCAGTTTGCAATGTGCCCTGATTCATTGTAGTTGATGTAATTAAAAATGCATTGGGGGTCGAACAAAGTGTTCTTTTCCTTTTTTGTAGTATTGACTTTTTCTAGTATGTAATTAATGGCTAGTTTCCCCTCTCTTTCACATCAAATGCATTTTTTCGTCCCCTTCATGAAATTTCCCGGGTGCTTCTTTCCACATATTAGGATATTGGGGTTCTGGAATTTCTTAGAATTGTTGGATTTGGCCATCAGACTTCCAGAATGAAAGTACACGTTACAATTCATATCCACATGATACCCCTAAGATTCTCTTTTCACCATTTCATCTTTTTGGGAACCTAGAAAACATTCATCAGAGCTATCACAGTCATAGATCTCAAGGTATTTTCATAGGATATGTTTTATCCCACAAAAGAGGTGGTTAAAATTCCATTTAGGTGTAACGAAAAAGCTGAAGGTGTATTTTTAATGCCTTGTGTTGTTATTATCATACGCATTGGTGGATTTATCATCATTTTGGATGAGGTTATGGAAGTCCCTTTCCATCATTATTTGGAGGGTTGGTAGAGAATATTTATCAAAAAAAAATATTCTAGAAAACCTTCCATTCCAACGCCTCAATCTCTTCCTCAGTCATCATACAATTTATCAATTTTCACCATTGATCAACTTCACCCACCGTACGATAACCAGCCAGAAGGACCTCCAATTTTTTGAATCCTAAATGTATGGTTAATATCATCTCTAAGTAGTTGATCAAAATTTTAATGATTGAGGGATTAGATGATCCATTAAAAGTAGGAGGCCTTTGTCTCATGAAGATCTCGATTTAGTTTTCATCCTTCTTAGGGGGGTTTAACACTACTATTTTCCCTTGTTTCTATTCAGAACATGAGTTAACTGAGATTCTATCATGAAATTTTTTTTAATTCCATATTTCATTAGATTGGGAATCTCATTAGAATAGTCATCACATTGGTCTTCACATCGATTTTTAGCCAATGTCATCCTATTACTGAACATTGGATGGAATAACAGAAATGTTAGGTGTTACACATATAGGGGATTCCAAAGACAAAAAGGGATAACATAAAAATTACATTTATTTCCTTTTATTATGAATTTATGGGGTTCAATATTTTTTATCCATGATATACTTGCAAACAAATATTCTTAAGGGATTTTTATTCACTTAATAGTGGTTCGTATTAAGATTATGAATTTACAAAAGCATATCCCATGGGAGTGTCGAACCAAGAGTGTAACAAGGCCCTTTTTCATGCACAATTTCCCCTTTGAGTCTAAATCAATGTGTGGTTTTCTAGTTTTACCCCAAGATACATTTCTTCTAGAGCCACCTCTATTTTTTCTTGTCTAGATAGGGATGTATTTTCATGGTAAACCATTTACTATATAATCACAAAACTATTTTTTTATTATACATAGTTTTTTCTCTATATATTTCCCTAGGGTTTTGTAATCCTAATATAAAAAATAATGTAACTGATCCTCAGATGCCAACTATAGCAAACCTACTCTTTAATACAAAATTAAACAAGATTAATTAAATAAACATGCACATAAAAATATTATGAGGATTGTGAGGGTTATTTTATTAGAAAAGAATGGAAATTATATGAAAAGATAAGGCATAAAATACAACATCTTTATGGAAAAAATATTTTACATTACCACTACATTATTTCGTACATAACATTGCATTGGATAACCTGAATACATTCATTTGAAAAGGGTGAGCTATAAATCTTAGTAAGGAAGTATACAAGGCATGAAATGATGAATAAAATTCATTTTATAGAATAGGTATATCAATTTATAATATGAGAAATAATAACATAAAGTCATTATATTTCATGATTATCATAACATGGAGATGTGGAAACAGCATTTAATATAATATTTATATGAGATAGGGATCATTGCACATAGATCATGAGTAAACCCTCATTGAACATTAATTAGAATGATTAAACCCTCATTAAACATGAATTATAATGATTACACACCCATTTCAAATTATTTATCATGATACTATTCTTTACCCAATGCATTGGAGTGTTATCAGAGCGCACCCTTCTTAATCATTTCATTTAATGCATAAGTGTTCCACATAGATCATACAACCTGGATTCATAATAATTTATTCCAATAATTAGATATTTTGAATTCATAAATATATTTTCTCAATCAAAAAGTACAAGTTCATAATGTTGAATACCCTTGATATTGAAATGGGTATGGTATTCAGTTACACAATGATTTTCACATGGAAACTTTTGGTGTAAATTCGGCAGCATAACGACATCAAATAAAAATCATAAAATGGGTTGATATGAGAGAAAGGGATATTAAATCATTTATAACTGAAATGGAATGTAAGGGGTGATGTAACATAATATCCCATCATGTGTAATGTAATTTATATGCATCATATACATGAGTAAATTGAATGTAAATGAGGAGAGAGAAATATCTTCTAGAATCTCAGCATCGTAACTGGTGCACATGGGAGGCATTAGTGAGACAAAAAGGGGTATATCATTATTCACACATAAGGAAGGAATTATAGTGGAGGTTAAAAATAATACCTTAAATTTTTTTTATTTAAAATAAAAGTTCAAAAAACTATAAGGAAAATTGGACATAAATAAGGAAGGACAAAAATTTAGGATCCCTTTCTTGGAAGTGTGATACCAAAGGCTTAGGAAGGGCATGAGATATTCTTATTGTAAGAATGGGGTGCCTAGGGAGGATTATAAAGAATTTAGGAATGTTTTTTTGAGATCCAAATGGTTTGAGTGAAGAGAAATCAGATATTGAGTGGGTTTATATTGGAAAAGTGAGGAAATTATTTATTATTTAGGTTTTGGACACTACACAATAAACTATTCCAAACCACAAACCATCCCATGATTTTTACCATGGTTTTTCCATAGTGGATTGGAATGAATTACTTTATAAATCTAATGGATGAACATATTAAAATATTAGGCCTACGTATGTGGAAGTGTGTCACACTCTTAACGAAATCATTTTAAAAAGATAAAATATATTATAATACTTAGAGGGTCCACCAAGGAACCCTAAAATTAATCAAAAATGTATAATATCACATTATTTTAAAGAAAATACATATATAGTTCTAATATAACTTTTATAGTATTTTATTACATCACTATTGGGTAATCATGATGTCATAAAACACATTATATATTTTAAAGGTATTTACTTTTTACCAAAAAATATACGATCTTAAGAAATAATGAAAAATTCACCATTATATGATTTCGAAGACTTGAATCGAAAAATGATATTAATTTTATCAAAATAATTTCAATATATGTTAACTTTTACTTTTATAATAAAAACCAACATTTTTCGAAAATTCTTCTATTTGAACATAAACCGATTTTAATCTTTCATTAAAATTATGATTGTATTCATAAAAATAATATGATTATTCATATATAATAAAAATTAATTTAATTATAATTTTTTTGAAAATATTTTTTAATTCCAAAATCCATTTATCCCTAAAAATAGATTTCTTAATTGAATTTAAATATTAACTACAAATAATATTTCTTCTTTAAAAATTATGAATAATGTAACAATAATAAAATGAATTCATATAATATATACAAATATAATGCACATAATGATAGTGATAGGGTTTTTTTACATAACCCCCTATAACACCTGCATAAGATCTATGTGTAAGGCATTTCATGGTGACAATCTTTTGGGGTGGCTCTGATAACATCGCTCGGGTAGTAATATCTAATAACTACCAATTATCACATAATTTGTTCCATTCAAACATAATGTGTTGAAGCCCAGCTTGGTATTGGTCAAGAGTGAAACCCAGTGACACAACCTCCTTTCCAAGATCAGACAAATGGGCTTTGTATAGAGAAACTCTACTGGATGAGGCTATCACATAGTTTTTCTAAGCGAATTGGATTTGTCAAAGACCTATATTTATACTAATAATATGATAAATGTTCAAAAAAAATATTAGCAAAGGTAAAAAATGTTAACTGTAATTTAAAATCTGAAAACATAAAATCATCGTAGGGCATAAATTTTATATAACCAATATACATAATAATACTTTTAATTAGATAAAGAGAAATTTTCATTAATATAGGTTTTGGTCATTACATGTTCCTTTATTCCCATGGACTTATAAACTATGGACATTATGTGTGCACTAATTTAATCACGGTACAAAAGATAAAGCTAAAATGACCAACCCATATCACAGAAAAGTTTACTATTATGAATTGGGTTTAAATAGTTTTATTTTGATTTATAGTCTTCGATAAAATGTACAATACTTTAGAATATATGATTTAAATTTTTTCAAATAAATTTTTTTATAACTATAGATAAAAGGAACTATTTACCATGTTTTCTAAATAACAATATTATTCATTTTATGATGAAATAATATTTCTTAATAATGGTCTTATTGGTATATTTGTAAAAAGACTTTATATAAACCTCTATGTTGGATCCTACTAATCATTTTTCTCTAACACCCTACACAGTACCTTAGGAATGTGTAGACCATATATTCTAAACTACTACACGGAATGGATGTTTTCCATAGTGAGGCGGTGATGATTATGTACGATGGTTTTAGGTATATATTACTGATATTGTGGGTTTGTACCCACATATGAAGTGTAATAATTGTTTACACTTTTTATTCCATTTTAGTTGCTGTAAAGATTCCGTATATATATATATATTTTACTTCATTAGGTTGTATCACTACCACAAAATTTATCTATTTATGGAATATGTAATCTTATATTTTCTTTTTAATGTATCACTATACTATATATATATATTCCATGTATATGGTTTTATTGTAAATTAATTCCCTTTAATTGTTTAATTCATTTTTTATGCTAGTCACAAATCTGTGGGGATAGAGATCACTCTTCCGTTCTTTCTATGATTCATTTTATGCTCCAATTAAGTGTGTATCACATGTTCATTGATTATAAATTATAATGTTAAAAACAACCATATAAGCCGGCCAGGATGAATGAATGATGTCATTTAATGTAGATGGTATTTAATACATATTAATATATGATGTTCTAAATTTTCTATATAGTTTAAAATAAATAATTTAGTTTATATTTTAATTTTCGTGGAGCATAAATTTTTTATAAGTTATAAATTTATTCATTAGTTGTATCCTTTTGACATACCTTGTATGGTGGGGATGAAAAGTGAATCAAATCGCATCGTATAAGTGGAATTCCACAACTATAATTGAGTGGAATTATTATTATGCAATAGAAAAAATGGGTAACAAGAAATGTAACATATTATCCATATAGATGCATTTTTATATTTAACTATAATTTTAGAAGATCATATGAATTAGAAATTTCTCCATGCTCTCTGTGTCAGTTATTCCATCATAGTAACAATTTTATTTTTCTATTTATTCATTTTTATATATTAACAAAAATATACAAGGATCTATTTATTATCATATAATTCATTCGTATAGATTGGGTGAGATCCTTCAAAGATATATCTTATGTATCTCCAATAGTAAGGGGGAAAATTAGGATAAACTAGATATCATGTTGAATCTAATTGAACTAAGTCATTGAAGAGGAATGGAAATCACCTTTATAGAGTTAATATAGGAATGGGTAAAACGATATATGATCTATAAAAACATAATTATTTTAATAAAATCAAATATTGAGGGTTCTTGGTGGTTTTTTGTCCACTATCTCTCAAAAAATGTTCATATGTAAAAATTATCCATGTAACACCCCGACCCTAGAAGCCATGATCCAATGCATTATTTTATTTCAATGTATTGATTAAATGAAATAAAATAGAAATTTTACATTAAGTTTTTATGTATTATAAGACAATATTACATACATTATACCCTTAATACATTATAAAAAGGAATATAAAACATGATACATAAAAAAATAAACTAAAACCTTCAAAAAAATATTCACTATTTTCTTCTTCCAAACATGGGTAAATGAATTATAAATAAGGGTTATCTCTAATGATAATTAAGGTTTATAAGAAACAATAAAAGGTTATGTAATGTAAAAACACAAATAAATTATGGAAAGGTAAAATAATCTTCAAAATACATGACATCAAAAAACTGGGAATGAAAATGTTTTCCTATATTTTGTCGTAGTGAAATCGCATGAAAAATAATAAACTAATACTACATGAATAAAATTATTATTTTCTAGGAATCATGTATCTAGAAGACATACCATTAAATTGATACATGTATTATGTATTTGGATAGAAACCCATATGATTATATTTGAAAAAAACACGAAGCATTTATCTCCAACTATTTTGCCTCATGAAACCTGTCGATACACTAAGGGGATATAGCAGGCCCCTCCGATCAGCACAATTCCAAATAATTATATATAAATATTTTTAATTCAATTAAAATATTCCTTAATAATATTTTTATTGTGTGTTGGATATTTATTCCTTAATATCTTCCTAGTTAAAATAATATTCAAAATAAACAACCTATGTAAAATGATACGTGGCTAAGAGAAAAATCACACCAATGACACAAGAATATGGATATTAAAAAGAAATATAATTTAAAATGAAAATAATTATCTCAAAGGGGTAGTAGATACACCATATAAACATGATTAGGCGCACCTTACCGAATAAGTCATAATGAAATTGATATTTAGATGAAGCCCCTTACTTTAATTCCGCATAATTTTTTCATGTTTCCTCCTCCTGAACAACAAAAGTGTATTTATTATAAGACTTATAAAGAATTAAATTATAGTAATTTATATAAATATTTATCAATTATAATAATTGTAATATATTTATAAATTTTTTGGATGAAAATTTAAGCATTTGATATCATTTTTTACATAAATATTTTAGGTTTCGTAACACTTTTTATACTTTATAAAAATGTATATATATTATCATAATTAACTAAAGAAGGAAATAATTCATATAATTATGTTTTTATATATTATATATTTTTTTTAAAATCCTCCCTTTAGTGTGGTTCTATGTGATGAAAGGAAATGTCTCCTTATGCGGTTGATCGTCCTAGTATGGGGGATTGGCGAGAGAGTGGGAAAAAGATGTTTTAAAATTATACATATAGAAATAATACACTTAAAATAGGTTAATATTATTAATATAAAGTCCAATGACTTTATATTTAATTCTATTAATTATTTTTTGTGTAATTATTGGTGAAAAATAAAGAAGAAGTGAAAAGCGAAGAAAAAATGGGTGTCTGGGAGAGTTCGTTTCCATGTTTTTAATGCACTGTTTGCTTATTTATAAGTATTGATGGTCAAGTGATATGTGTACAATTATAAAGAATTGGAATTATGTTATATTACTTAACATAAATATTTTTAAATGGTTATATATATAATTTGGTTAAATTTTGATGAGGGTGAATCATTAGATAAACATTTAGTGATAATTTCTAATATTATTTTCAGCTGTTTTTTCGATCACTACACAATAGATTTGTTTAATAAATAAATACTATATATATAATGGTTCATAAAATTAAATAGAATGTAATAAATATTTTATAATATCCATAAACAATAAAATTGGTCACATTAGTATACTTTATGTAGAAATTAAATAATGAAAATGTATGATCCATGAAATTTGTCAATCGGCACAACAAATATAATGATTTCATTTTTAAAATAAATGAGATAGAGAAACGAGTTTCATGATTGATATTCTATTAACATGATATAATTAAATTATACATATTATAATAGAGTTACACTGATCATTTTTATATAGTAGTATATGAGAGAATATTAAATGGAAAATGAAATTGAAATGAAATTAAATGAAATGAATAATGATTTACCACTTAAATTCAACCCTTTGAGTACATCCTTATAAGAACTTGGTTAGATATATTTTTTTGAAAAATATCTCTTATAAAGGAGAGAGGGACTACGAAAGAGGCTTTGGGAATAATTTTTACAATCTTCAGGGAATAGAGGGGTGAGGAGAAGTGGTGGTGAAGGGTGGTATTTATAATTTAAGAGAGGGGATTTTTTTATAATTTTATTCCTTTGTTTTTTATTTTGGCCCATGAATATGAATATTTTGATCATTTTCCCAAAATTTATTACCATAATTTGGGATGTTTTGAGATTATATTCTTACCTCCTCAACATGTCACCTATGGCTCAATAATTAAATAATTTAACATTTATTATAAATTTGCATGATTTACTATTCACAAAAAATGTGAGTATTTTACAGAAATATAAATAATTCCCCCTAACCATTTCTAAATGTTGAGAATCCAAAAATTTACTCCATTTTATTAGATTAATTAACTATGTATTAGAAATATAATTTTTAAATAAAATTATCATTTACTAAAAAATGCATAATATATATTTTTAACTAATTTTATATCACTCTAAAAAAATTATCTAAGGTCTCTGGAGACATTAAAATATTAATCTACGTATAAATTTTATAAAATTAAATTTAAATTTAAATTACTTTAATAATTATAATATTACAATTTAATATTTATGACATAAAAATACCAATACTTAAAGAGTTTTTTTTAAAATATTTATTTAGTTATACTAATATATAATTGTATAATAATTTCATTTATAAGATCCCTAAATTTTATTTATACTTTCATCTGTGTTGTTACTATACATTTTGATGGTTTACTATTCAAAAGGGTCATATTAATATTTCCAAGTTCATGTTACTATTTAATCAATATAGTTTCCTTAAATTATAGAAATACCACTTACATAATTCATTCTTCCTTTATAATGATTTCATGTTATCAATGTGATTTTTTTCTTGATTTATACTAAAAGAAAGAATTTTTTGTTTGATATAAGCTATTGAATGAATTGAAATAATTTAAGAGGACACATACCATAAAATATTTTTCTCTTGTATTATTCCCTCCTATAATTTCATCATCAAACATTTCCATGTATATTTCCCACTCAATTTATGTTGTTGGTTCTAATTTATAAAATCCTTAGGTTCCCATGTTGCATCATCTATTTTATGGTTTCACCAAAAACTATCATTAGATGTTCCATATAATTTTTCAATACATTATCTCTAGTGTGAGGAATCTCGATAGTCTCTTCATATTATGATAAATCTGGTTATAGTTCTATTTTATAATAGGTGAGTACTCATGTAGTGTTGAACATGTACATTTTTAAAAATGACATGTGGAAAAATAATTATCAACAGATAGAAATTGTGTAATTTCTAAATTAAAAGATAATGATTAAATAATTTCCATAATTTCAATTGTTCGGATGTACCAGGGGCTCAGTGTTCCTTTGTTATCAAACCATAAGACACTCTTACATGTTGAAACATTCATAAAGATATGATCTACCACTTTGAATTCAAAATCCATTCTCCATTTGTCAGAATAACTCAATTTCCTACTTTGGGATACATTAATATGGTCCTAAATTTCCATTAACTTTTTCATTTTCTCTTAAATAAGTTATAGGGCAATATGCTTCCTATCACCAACATCATCCCAAAAAGTTTTAGTTTGACATCTTTTTTCATATAAGGATTCATATGGATCCAATTGAATAGTAACCACTATTATAACAAAATTCAACCAGAGGAATTTACTGATCCCACATTCCATGATAGTAAACTAAGAACGAGCTCAATCTACCTTCAAATATTTCAAAATTCCTTTTATATTTTTTTTCTGTTTGAGTATGATAAGCAATACTAATAAAATATTAGTATTAGTGCCTTATAAAGACTCTCCAAGAATTTTCCTATCAATTGGGGATATTGATTGAATGAAATCTATATAGGTTAACCGTGATGTCTTAAAATTTCATTAATGTTTTCCTTTATTGACATTGAAGTGGTAAATCTTCTCTTATAACAATTAAATGTGAATTTCTTATTAGAAGAGCAACAATTAAAAACATTGTATCATTCATTCCAGGTTTCTCTGGTAGTCCTATGACAAATCTAATCATAATTTCTACCCACATCCCTATCATAATGGGTATATTATTCATGATTTCCCTAGGAAGTTTTACTCTCATCCTTCACTTGCTGACAAACTAGACTACATGAATCATAGTCATAAATTTCAAGCTTCATATTATCCAAAAACAAAGTTATGTTAGATTTCAATACATCTCGGTGATACCAAGGTGTATAGAGAAATTTGAGTAATGAGCATCATCTAATAGTTCCCTTTTTAGATCAGGTATTTATGGAACACATATCCACTTTCCCAATTTCATAAGTCTATTATCTTTCATGACGTCATCTGATTATCCATCATTAATGGCTTTAATTTTATTTGGAAGGTTCTGATCATTTGATTGAGATATTTTTATTATCACCGTAAAGATAATTTAATAATCATTTGAAAAAGGAATGATGTTTCCCATTCAATAAAAAATAAAAATATACATATTCACTATATATGTGAACATAGGATATCTACCACACCCCAATTTGGTAAGAATTCAATGACCATTTTGGATTAATTCATATGTCTCCTTATTTTCTGTATCTTGGAGCTAGCGTATTGAACAATCATAATGTTTTAGTAACTCGAGACATCTCATTCACCTCATTTTGAGTTCATTCTATGTAAAAAGGATTTTAAAACTCTTGTGATCCATATATATATCACATCATTCACTATAGATATGGTGTCTTTATATTTTTATAAAAAATGTTATATATTCTAACTCAATATCATGAGTTGGGTAATTTGGTTATAGTTCCATTAACTTCTATGATGCATAAGAAATAACATTATCATTTTTTATAAAGACACAACCTAGTCCATTATTCAATGCATCATTGGACAACACAAACCCATCATTTCTAGAGGGATTAGTCAAAATTGGTCCATTGACTTTTATATTCAATTAATCAAATCTTTATGTACATTATTTATTCCTTATGATCATAACCCATTAGAATAAGAGATTGGTTAGTAGGTTATAAAATCCAGAATAATTCTGTATGAAACATCGATAGTAACCAACTAAGACAATAAAACTACATAGGCCAGTTATGTTTGTTACCATTTTCTATTTGTGGATTTCCTTTTTATTCCTATGACAAACTTATATTCCATCCAGAGAGACAATATATAAATGAAAAAAACTATTTTAATCTAGAATTCACATTTACTAAACTTATTATATTACAGTTTTCTTATATGAGTCCCCAAAACAACCCACATATAGTTCTCAAGGTCTGAAAGGATTTGGGAATATATCAAGATATCATCGATATATAACATAAAAGAATCATCACGATATTTCTTGAAAACATTATTCATTTGATAAATTAAAACATAGGATATATTAGTCATTCCAAATGACATTACTATAAATTCATAATGTCCAAACCTATTTTGAAATTATCTCTTTGGAATGTCTTCCTTCTTCACACAAAATTGTTGTTATGCAGATCTATGTTCAATCATTTAAAAATATTGAGCTCCGTGAAGTTGATGAAAGAAATAATTAGTGTGTGTTGAGGATACTTATAATTTATTTTAATAGAATTCATTTCTCTATATTCTTTGATCAACTCATGGATCCACATTTTTTTCTTATTTTCATCTCCCTTGAGACATTATACTTCTACTTCTAACTTTTCCTCGTCATTTCATACCAATAAAGATATATCTTTTCTTGATACTTGATTCCCTAATATGCTACCAATAGATTAGTATTCCGACTAATATATGGGGGATTCTGCCACATGAATCCTTCAAACATATGTTTAATATGGTTATTAATTCTAACATATGTATGTTTTCCTTATACGGTAATGATCTATGCAGCTCCAACACTAACTCTGTTGACATACATAATGGGAAAATAATTAAATCTACTATTAGTATTAAATCCCTTTATTCTACTAGGAACCAACAAAAAATTAAGGAATATAATAAATTAGGATGTTAATCATAATTCATAATTTAAAACTAGACAATAACTTTACATGTTTCATAATTTTAAATTTATTCATTTCGAATCTCATTATCGTATACATAGTTTCATTAAGCACATGTTTACATTTTAAAACATCATACTGGACTGTAATAAAAATTTAAATTATCCTAAGAGTATCCCTTATGAGTGTCAATCAAGGTGCATAGTAAGGCCCGTTTTTATGTACTATGTTAACTCGAGTTAAACACATAGCACCTTGTTGGAGTTGTTACACCTAGTTACATCTATTCTTTAATCATATCTAGTTTTAGTATCCCGATAAAGATGTATTTAATGGAAGACCAAAATAATTTCTCCATTACCAAAATTCTTGGATTTTCTTCTTTTATTATCAACAATGTTTATATTAGGGTTATGTTCCCTAAACATTGTTATCAAAATCTAGTTTCAACAGTTTCTTCGAAACATCCTCTAAAACTAACTGTAACACCCTACACCAAATACCCAGAGATGGTGTACTATTATAAATCATTAGATTGATTAAAAGGAATAAAATTGTGAATAACCAATATGTATAGAATTATTGGAAGACCAAATTATGTACCTTATTCCCATAATACATTGTGAAATGAAGATAAAACATGATACAAAATAAAATGAAATAAACTGTACCATTGAAGGATTATTCAAATTTATAATCATCATAACCTGGGATGGAAAAAATGAAAAAGGATGAGATAAAATTCTTCTTATGGGTTAAATGAAAAAATAAGAGGTTATGTGAAGTTAATAAGGCTTATAAATTATGGACAGATAAAATAATCTGACAAGTACATTCCATCAATAAACAATGAATAAAAATGTATCAATATATTTTTTGATAGTAAAAATCTAATGGAAAGTAATTGATGAATAATGAATGAATAAAATGATAATTTAATTAGAATCATGATTCTAGAATATGAACCATTATATTTTCATCATGGTTTATGTTTGTGGGTATAAACACTTCTAATTCGGTTTGGAAACAAAGAAAAAGTGTTTATCACCAACCTTTTTTTCTCTTGAGACTTGACGATGCACCTACTGGTTATAAGGGCCTCACACATAACAAAACGTCCAATTAATTATTCATAAATAGTATTAATTCATTAAAAACATTTATTTTATTTAACATTAATCATTAGAGGATATAGATTCCTCACTATTCTCCCAGTTAAAACATCATTCAAAATAAACACTATATGCAATATGGTATACGACTTGGAAAATAATCATACTAATTAAATAATAATATTACCTTTCAATAGAAGTATAATTTTAAATGAAGACATTAGTAAATGGTTAAGTAGATAAACCACATAAATATTATTAGGTTCACAATACCAATTAATTCTCAATGAAATATCAATTGATACGAAGTCCCTTGCCTTAACGCATCTTAATTTTTTCATGTTTTCGTATTAGGAAAAACAAAATGGTATTTATTCAAAGACTGAAATAGAAGTAAATTATTGTCATATATATATATATATTTTTAATATTATTATAATATTATTATATTTTATAAATTTTTTTCATGATATTGGATGTTTTCGATATCATTTTTTTACAAAAAAATAGATTTTCAGGAATTTAATATTTTTTTTAAAATAAAAATTAGAAACTAAAATAATTTTTTAAAGAAGTATATAATGCATAAAACATTATGTTTATATATTATAAAATAATTATAACATCCATGAATGAGGAGGTTTTCATGTGTTGACCATGAAATGTCTCCAAAAAAGGTTGACTGACCATTGATGGGGCATTAATGGGGGAGTTGGAAGAAGATGTTTTAAAATATTATATATTGTTGAATGAAATCTAGAATTGTTTAAAATAATTAGTATATCGTTATATAACATTGTAATTAATTATGTTAATGGAAGGTTGTGTAATGGTTGGTAAAAAAATATAGAGGAATCATAACATGAATGACAAATTTTGGGTTTTGGAGCTTTCATTTACTTGTTTTTAATGATCGGTTTGCTTATTTATAAATAATGAAGTTCTAGTAAAATGGGTATAATTATAAAAAATTTGAATTATATTTCACTAATGAACATAAAAGTTTTAAAATATTATTTATAAAATTTGGTTAAATGGTATGATGATGAATCCTTAGATAAAGTTTTAGTGATAATTGATTAGATTATTTTGGGCATTTTTTTATCATTACACACTGCTTTTATTTAATTAATTATAACTATATATATATAATGATTACATAAAATATAATTGGGTGTAATAATTATATTATATTTTTTTAAATTAAAAAAATAGTTTCATGACCATAATTGACATAGAAATTGAAGAATTAAAATTTCTCATCCATGAAGGTAGTAAATCAGCACTTCAGAGATAATTATTTATTTATTAAAAGGAAAGAAAGGGAGAGAGAGAGGTTGGGAAAGGAAATTAATGACAGATACTCCATTAACATGATATCATTCCTCTATATATATGATACTATATTTAACATTATAATTTTGATGATGATTCTAGGAGAGGATACAAAATGAAAAAGGTAATTGAAAGTAAATTAAATGAAAATAATGAGGATTAACCTCTTTAATTATCCCCTTTTATTTCCTCCTTAGGGGAACATGGTTTGGACTTCTGTTAATACCAAGTTCTCTTGCACATGGGGGGGGGGACAATGAAATTGTATTTGGGAATAATTGTGGCATTTTTTAAGGCTCATAGGTGTAAGGAGATGCGGTGTTGAGTGGTAGTATTTATAGTTGAGGAGAGGAATGTTTTTTTAATATTTTATTCATTTGTCTATTAGTTTGGCTCAAGAATAAGAAGTTTTTGAGAATTATCACAAAAAAATTTAAACTAATGAATGATTGTTTGATATTAAGTGATCACCTCCACATTACATCAATAATAACACAATAATTTATCTATTTAACATTCATAGTAATTTATTATATTTCTCTGTTCACCAAAATATCATGAATTTTAGAAAAATACCAAATATTAAACCTAAAAATACATTAAAGTGTTCAATCAAAAAATGAACTCCATTTTATGAAATGAATTTTCTAAATACAATAACATTAATTTTTTTTACTAAAATCATCATTTTTTAAAAAATTAACGATTTAAAAATTACAACTCATTTTATATTAATCTAAAAAATTTACCTACGGTCCCATAAAATTATCATAAAATCATAATAATACACAATATTAATTTATAAATTAATTAAATGAAAGAAAAAAATATCTATTTGAACATTTTATTAATTATAAAGTTGTAAATGAATATTTACGGCTTATAAAAATACCAACACTTAAGAAATAATTTTAAAAATATTTATTTATTAATAATATGATATAATTGTTGTTGTTGTTGTCCTAGAGCCGAAAAAGTTTTAATTTATTCATTAATAAATGTCTTATTACATCTTGATTGTTCTTCTGTGTGACAATTCATGTGATAATTTCTTAAGGATAACTATTGCATTAAAAGGGTCATATCGTATCCCTACTATGATGAGAACCCAGAAGTGCCATAAAACTATTCTTGAATATATGTTCTATGGATAGATGATGTTATTTGAGAGACAAAAATAATACATGCCATTAGTGGTGGGGACTCATATGATTTTGAGGCATCTTCTCATGGTGTGCACCCATGCTAAAATCCAGGATGATATTATGAGAACCAGATCCACCAGCTAGAAATCCACATTTCATAGTGTCATTGGATGCTTCTATCTGCGGATGTTGGTATTAGTACACATAATTTAATATTATTATTAATGTGTATTACAACTCATGAAATTAGATGTATTGATGAAAACTATGATGATACACTGTTCGTAGAGAGGTAGGATATGTTGGATGCATCATGAGTAATACTGCATTAATAGATAATGAATGAATGTTTTTTTTCCATTTTGGTCCATAAATAAAGTAGATATCTTGTGCCCTTTGATGGAATTGATATAGCCTAAATAGATCCATGGCCATGGTAAGGAATGGGTGAGTCAAATTCTGGAATGTCAGAGAAATAATGATCGATCATATATGTTGATGGCACTAGCATGAAACCCACTTGATTCCAGATATCGAGACAATGGGATTACATTATACGGTAAGAGTTCGTAGGAGGTCACACATCATTACGGCGTTAAGTTATTTCTCTATGGATTCCTTGGCATGTTTTTAGATGAAAACCTTGGTCTTTAGGCAAGCTCCACCCAATTCGAATGAGTAATAGTCATAGAGGGTCACACATTAAGTATGTCTAAATATCTCAATTAAATATTCATTTGACAAGTTGAATAAATATTATTCCTGATTGTGGTTTAATAATTGTACAAGGAGGCCTAAACAAATTTATTTTGAAACTAGTTATTCATGATAATATATTTAGGATGAAATAATATATTTATTAACGAGTAATTCAGTGATTTTTATTAATGAAATAAATAGCCATTATTCAACGTATAATAAATGTGGTTGATGAAATAAAGAATATGGAAAAACATAAGTACACACCGTGTATTAATATACACACCGTGTTCTTTTTCTGGGAATTTGTGAGAAAAAATATTATTTAATTAATTAAATAATATTAGGTGTAATTCACTGGGCGTGTATCTAAAAAAAATAATAGTCACCTATTTTTATTAGACATGGGGTCTTAAAATGAATTGAAGGAAATGAGTAAATGATTTCAGGAAATTAATTAATTTTATTATTCTGTGTAAATGAAATACGAATTTTATAATTATCATTATCCTGGAAAATTATTTTTGCATTGTGCATAACGGATCAGGAAAAGAAATCAATCCAAGAGTGAATAATTTTTAATCTAAGAATGCTCTCAAGTTACGAGAGAGATCCTCCTCTACCATATCAAGGAGAGTGCTTTGGAAGCATCTCTAAAGGATATCAAAGGATGATATCGCAAGAAATTTCTCTTTCGTGTTATCACCCGGAGGTCCCTTCAACTATGTCCAGAGATACATATAGCACGTGTGGATCACTATTAGAGGAATATTGCACTTGGATTCTATGATGAAATGATAGATCACATTATATTATGACCAGAAACATCAATAGATATAGAATTCCATCAATGTAATTACCGTATTTAATATAAATTAATAATAAACAATATTTTAAGATCCTCTCTATGGTTCTGGGACTCCCAAAATTTTTTCTTCTTCTTTATATTGTGATGAGGCGACATTTTATTATCGTGATGGATCTCGTATTGATCATCATTAATGTGAATTTATAAATTTGTGTACACCAACCTATGTGCTTCGGTTGCGCCTGAAACCTACAAGTGGTATCAAAGGGGTCATATCGTTGAATATTATTATTTAGTTTATTGTTGATGATTTAGGAAATTAATAATTTAGTTTTTTCAATTAAGGTTAATAGTTTTACCAATCTAAATCTCATGATCTGTTCCCCCTATTTCATTTCTAATTCTTCATAAAGAAATTATTTCTTCTTTTAATTTTTATTAAAATAAAATAGAGGATCTCATCCGGAGGTTCCAAAGTTTCTTGGTCTTACAAAATCTAATCACATAGCATGTATTCTGTAGTTCTCACCATATACTATAAGTTCCAGACACAAGTATGTTTCTCCAAACTAGGATGTTTCATTGGATTTTATCTTAGTCTTGATGAATCTGTGTGTCGGCCAGGAACAGGTGGCTCAGAGTTTCTTGATTATACAACATGTGGCCCATAGAACACGACATGTATCACTTTGGGTTAGGGTTAGACCATCTACACCATACAAATCTTTACCAGCCAGAAACCGTGTAAGGTGGATAAAACATTTCTTGTGTCCCAGTGAACATGCCGTGTACTCTAAATATTTCCGAAGTAGAATTTCATGCCATGTCCCCGGGCGTACACTTAGGATTGACAGTGAACAAAGATACATTCCCTGTAGTCTAAAATACACACCATATACTCATCCAAATTTCACAAATTTATTATAATTTATTAACATATTTTACAAACCCTAGAGACATATACCACTGAGAAGCCATAAAGATGAGGACCAATATGTGATAAGTGTTTTATATATGTGTGTTTAATATATCATCTGTGTATTATTGTTTTCTACTCATTGGGTTGTTATGAACGAAAATTCACCAGTTTTCCTCCAAGGTACAAGTTACGTACAATGATTATTTTAAATAAATATAAATATTTTTTAAATTATAATGGATAATAATCTCAAGGAAATCCATAAAAGGGTTTAAAATAAATGATTGATTAATTAAAAATAATTAAATGATTCGAGCGTGATTTAACATAAAAAATAATGATTAATGTATTGAATGCTAGTTTAAATATTGCTTAAATATCGTTTCATGTATGGATACTCATGAAGTAGACCAAGACCTTCATATGGGAATGGGTTCATTTAATGTATTTATTTAAATTAAATTTATTGTCCTATAAGCCTTATCCTCTTAATCATGTAGTGCCTGCATCCCCAAGGTTTCCTTTATGTGAAACCCTGTTTTACCCCTTATATGCGAGTGAGATAAAAACATATGTAATGGATAGAGCACCCATGCTAGTGGAGGTGGCTCAAGTTATGATCCAAGGTAAAACTAATCCAATGAGATACAACGATGGACATGTGGAAAGCTGTAAACATGAACCCAAAAGGGTTATGGTGTTTCCCCCTAGGTCATGGGTTAGTTTATATACCAATAGATAAACTAAAAAATAATACAAGCTCATGATCATACCATTTACTATATTTATGTCAGTTGCATGGTTTATTTATTATGGGTGTGTTTTCACGATCAAAAAATTAATGAATTAAACAAGCATGAAAGATGGAACAAAAAACCCCGTCTTATGGATAAATATTAACTTAGACATGGTTAATCACTTAATTATATACCAATTAATATTAAAAATCATGTATATAATGATAAAAAAATGACAATTTACTTATAAGGATTCAATCCCTCAAAGAAAATATTAACTCGATATAGCCTTCCATAATATTCGTTTAAAAAGAACCATAGTTCAAAGTGATTGAAAAACCCTATATGGGGTTATTTCAATTATCAGGGAATTCTAATTCAAGGTTTTGGGTTGACATGACTTGGTTCACATCAAGGGTTGACGGCCACAACAGGATGTGGGGTGACCAAGTGGAAAAGGATGAAGAAATCTTATATAATAGGATATCAGGATTAGGGAGTCCACTCAGCACATCAAGGAGCTGTGAGTTAATGCACTTGGAATTTGGAATGCCTACATAAACCCCTTCATGTTGTCTGACCAACCCTAGTTGGGGTTACGTTGATGGGCAATATGGATCCTTTCCACTAAAATAGTCAGGCAACGTAATATTTAGAAGTCAATGGTGATGGCTATTATATTTTCATAATGTAGTGGAAGACTAATTATTATTAAAATTTTAATCTGTCTTAGTTTTATCTTGATAAATTTATAAAATAATTGATAATCTTAATTAGTAGAGATGACATAAAAATGACATCAAACATATTATTTCAAACCACACTCGATAAGGAAAACTTTATCACAAACACCATTTTTTTTGGAATGATAGAGGTATTTACACATCATCCTTCACCAGGAGAATAAATTGTACGTATTGGAAGAGCTTATTCGAGTTGTTTCTGAAAAAGAGGCTAGTGATGAGAAACTATCTCTATATATGATACATGTGGATGATGCCACATATGTCTAATGTTTCATGATATTATAAATGTATAATGAGCTCTTGATGCAACATGAAAAAAAAGATGTGTGTAGCATGATGTCTCACCTTAAGGATCTCTAACTAGAGAAGAATAGACAATAGAGAAATGAGATCTCCAATGCTTTTTTTACATCTAGTCATGGCGATTATATGCCAGTTGGGCCTCATGTAGAAAATATTATTGGCTACATTGAACGCATAGACATCTTAGGGGCCAATTTCACTGATGAGTTATGTACAGATCTCATCTTATCATCACTGCCTAAAAACTTCAATAGATTTATTTTCAACTAAATCATGAGTAACAATGTGAAGTGTCTATCCATAATTTTGACCATAATTATCCAGGTAGATAAGGACATGGGGAATGACAAACCCTCAGTCCTTATGGTGAAATAGAAAAGGTTGGACAATGGAAAAGGATTAAGGATTCATAAACAGTTTGAATCCCCTATTCCACATCCCTCTATGATGGGGAATATCCAGAGGAAGGGAAATTAATGAGATGTGGTATGTTTTTCATGTTTCTATCCACCCACTAGAAGAGGAGCATCACTAAGAAGCATGGTGAATCTAAATTTGAGTTCATTATCAAGTGTAATATTTCCATTTCTACACATTGGGCATTAAATACAGCTAGTGGGGGTCACATTTATATTAACATTTATCATCCAAGTTGATTTAGAAATATTTCCAAAGGATAGGTAGATCTTTAAACTACCAATCATGTGAGGATGGCTGCATTGGCCATTGGCGACTTCCATCTCTCATTTCCAACTGGGATTATTTTGGTTTGACATAACTGTTATTATGTTCGTAGTGTTACCAAGAACAAAACTTTTGTATCATCTTTGGATATGGATATATTTATTTTAATGTTTGGAGAAAAGGGTTGATTAATTTATAATAACTACATATGTTATCGTATGGAGCATTTATGTAACATTTTGAATGTATTAAATTAATAAAACCAAGTGGTTTCCGTCGATAATGATGCAAAATCTCAGGACTCCTACATCACCCAATTGTGGCATTAAAATCTCAGTCATGTAAATGAGAAGCGCGTGACAAAGCTCTGCAAAGATGGTTATTTAGACTTTACTGAGCTTATAAAACTTTATAGATGACACACTTGTTTATATGGTAGAATGACCATGTTTCATTTCAGGACATAGGTTGAAAGGTCCACAGAGCTTCTATGATTGGTGCACAAGAATGTGTCTGGACAATATACAGTAGATGTAGGATGTGGATATTCTTACTAAAATAAATTTATTTTTGATTTTAGTAGATTGGATATGTCTAATTAATGAGGTATCAGTCAAAGTCCATAGAAATTTTTTAAAATTCCAGAAGTAAGTAGAGACTGTGCTTTTGAATAAAGATAAAGAAACATCGATTAGATCGAGGTGGAGAATATCTAAACCAAGTGTTCAATGGTCTTATATAGGAGTTTGGGACTCTATCTTAGCTCACTCTTACTAATACAACACATTGTAATTATGTTAGTGAAAGGAGGGAATTATCCTGGTTGAACATGGTGAGGTTGATGATGAGTCATATTTATCTTCCATTATACTTTTGAGGCTATTACTTATAAACAGTAGTATACACACCAGACCGAGTACCATCTAAGTTGGAAAATGGAATTCCATCTATGTTATGGATGAAAACAAACCCATTTTCTCACACACATGTGTACGGGGATGAAAAAAACTTATTAAGGACCTATCAAGGACCAAACTAACACCCCAGGGCATGAAGTGTATCATTATAGGATATCCTAAGAAAAAAAGGATATTACATATATAACCCTTCAGACAAGAATTTCATTGTCGCCAAACAAGCCATTTTCTTGAGAGGACGCACATCCAAATATATAATAGTGGGAGAATGATGGACATTGACGACTTTTATGCTCAAGATACACAAGAGATGGTAGATAATCTACTTCCACAGGTCCCCTTAGAAGAGGTTCAAAAAACACAAGTACTGCATAGGAGCAAATGTGAGGTAAGGGAACTAGAGAGATATGCATTCCTAGTTACTGAGGATGGTGAATCATTATTGTTTTGAAATAATGAACCTCTCTTATACAAGGAATCATTAGAGTTCTCAGAAGCTTCAAGATGGATATACATTATGAAAGCTGAGATTGATTCCATGTGTCATAACCAAGTATGGGTATTGGTCAATGATCCAATTGATGTGATTCATGTTGGATGCTAATGCGTATTCCAGATAACTTTGGGCATGGATGGTCAAGTTAAAACCACTAATGCCAGGCTATTAGCTAAATCGTTCAGACAACATTAAGGAATAGAATATGATGTATCATTCTCTCTAGTTTCCATGTTTAAAACCCTAAGAATTATACTTTATATATCAACATACCATGACTACGAGATTTGGTAGAAGGATACCAAAACAAAATTCTTTAACAGTACCCTTTATGAAGATGTCTATATGAAACAACTAGAAGGGTTTGTGATAGAAGGTGAAGACTAACGGGTTTTCAAGTTGCTAAAATCCAATTATGGATTAAATACATCATTCAGTTCAAGAAAAAATTGATTTGATGAAGCCATAATGGAATTTGGTTTTATTAAGAACGAATTTGATCCATGTGTTTTAAGCGGTTTAATGGGATTGTGGTCATTATCCTAATATTATATGTTTGACAACATATTTCTTTTTGGAAATGATGTACCAATCCTACATTTAGTAAAGGATTGGTTGAACATGTGTTTCTCTATGAAGGACTTGGGGTAACTTGCCTACCTTATTAGGATCTAGATCATTCCTAATTGATCAAAGAGGCTTCTTAGACTATGTCAGGGTACATACATTGACCTGATACTGATGTGATTTAGTACGGAACAATCCATAAGGAAATTGGTTCCAGTGTCACATGGTCTATATCTTTCTATGAAAATGTGTCCTCAAAAACAACATGAGAAAGATAGAATGAGTAAGATCACATACACTTCGGCTATAGGATCCATCTTGTATGAAATGTTATGTATTAGGATAAATGTTGGCTATGAACTAAGCATGATAGAAAGATAACAAGAAGATTCAAGAGAACAAAATTGGACTGCTATTAAGACTATAAATAAGTATCTAAGAAGAACTAAAAATATGTTATTTGTATATGGAGGAGATGAGGAGATTCTCATCAGCGGGTATGCTGATACTCGATTTCAGACAGATCAGAATGATCAGAAGTCACAATATGGATATGTTTTATGTCTCAATGGAAGATATGTGAGCTTGAAGAGTTCAAATAACCAGTTTTCACTGATTCTACAGTGGAGTCGGAATAGATAGAGTCTTATAATGCAACCAATGAAGACATATAGATTAAGAACATTGTCCAGGTTCTTGATGTGGTTTATAGTAGTAATGATCATATCACATTGTCTTGTGATAATACTACAGCAGTGTCTCTCGAAAAGGAACCAATTTCACATCAACAGAAAAAGTACATACTCCGTAAGTATCGCCTCTTAAGGTATTTCTACCAAAGGGGTGAAGATGCAGTGACCAGAGTGTCCACGAAAGAGAACTTGGTATAACCTATGATTAATGGCCTAACTTAGAAGAATGAGGAATATCATGTGAGAGCAGGCATGTTAATGGTTTTTAGTCGTTGTCTCCAGTCCATGTGGGAGTCTATTGGATTTGGTGGAAAAAACAAACTACATTTTACTTTATTCATTAATAAATATCTTATCACATCTTGATTGTTCTTATGTGTGATAACGCATGTGATAATTTCCTACCTATAGCTATTGCATTAATGGGTCATAGAGAATCCATGCTATGATGAGAAACCAGAAGTTCCATAAAACTATTCTTTAATATATTTTCTATATCCAAATTATGTTATTTAAGGGACACAAATTATACAAGACAATAGGGGTGAGGACTTGTAAAACATTGAGTTATCTTCTCATGGTGTGCTCCCTTGGTAATGTTCAGGAGGATATTATGAGAATGAGACCTACCAGTGGGAAATCAACATTTCATAGTTTCACTCGATGTTCCTATCTGCAGATGTGTGTAATGGTCCTTAATCTATAAGAATATTATTAATGGGTATTACGACTTGTGTTCTTAGTTGTATTGATGAAAACTATGATGACACATTGTTTTCAGTGAGGTAGGATATGTTGTCTGTGTGATGAGTAATACCGCATAAACAGATAATGAGATAAAGGATTTTTCCATTTTGTTCCATAACAGAAGTTGATATCTCATGCCCTTTATGGAGTTGATATAGCTTAAATATATCCATGGCCCTGGTAAGGAATGTGAGAGTTGAATTCGTGAAATTCAATGATTGAATAATCAACCACATATGTTGATGTCAGTAGAATGCAACCCACTTGATTTGATATATCAAGACATATGGATTACATTACACGATAAGTATTCGTAGGAAGTGACATGTATTGTGATATTATCATCTTTCTTTATGGGTACCTTGGTATGTTTCAAGATGCTAACATTTACTTTAGGAAGGATCCACTTAATGCCACTGAAAAATTGGTCTAGAGGGTCACATAGTAAGTGTGTCCATGAAACTGAGTTAAATATTAATTTGACAAGTGGAATAAAGATTATTATCTATTGTGGTTTAATAATTATTCAAAGATTCCTGATCACATTGATTTCGATAGTAGTGATTCGAGAGAATATATCATGGGATAAATAATATATTTATTATCTAGTTATTCAGTAATATTTATTTAAGAAATTAATGTCCATTATTCAAGGTCTAATAAATGTGGTGGAGGAAATAATGAAAATGAAAAAAATGTACATGTCATGTATATTAATATACACGCAGTGTAATTTTATGGGGATTTGTGAAAAAATAATATGAATTAATTAATTAATTAATATTAGGTATAAATCATTGGGTGCAGTTCAAGTAATAGTAATAGGCAAGTGTTATTATTAGACATGGGGTCTTACAAATAATTAAATGAAATGAATAAATGCTTCCGGGTAATTAGTTTGTATTATTATTCTATGTAATTAAAATCCCAATTATATTATTCTCATTAGCATTTCCATTTTTTTGTGTTGTTCACAATGGTTTTGGAAAATATCTCAGTCAAAGAGAGAATCCTTTTTCCACCATAATTTTCTCAAGTTATGAGAGAATACTCCTCCACCCGATCAAGGAGAGCACTTCAGAAGTAGCTATCAATAATATTGATGGTGTACATCCCAAGAGAAGGATCTTCCATGCATGAACCCAGAGATTCAATAAGCTATGTCCAAATAATCATGAATCTTGTTCAGATCACATTTATAGGAATCCTACACTTGGCTTCTTCGACGCAATGATGGATCACATCAGATCGTGACAAGAAACATCAATGGATAGAGAATACCATCAAAAAAATTATCATATTTAAATTAAATTAATTATAACCAATATCTTATGATTCTCTCAATATTTCCAGGACTCCATTTAATTCATTATTTATTCTTTCTATTCTGAATAACTGGCATTTTATTATTGAGATAGATCTAAGATATATCGTTGTTCACAGGAAAAAATATTGTTGGGTACACCCACAAACGTGCTTCCTCTGCACCCTGAAACTATAATAATTGTATCATAATTTGATTTATATAATTCATAAATTTTATTTATAAATACATGGGTGTGGTTTCTATTGGTTTGGATAGTTTACTATTTTTAATGTTCATATTACTATTCCAATGGTAAATTTACTATTTTCTCAGTATGGGTTCTGTATCAATAAGAAATACTTCTTACATCATTCATTCATCATTTATAAGTTTTTTTATATTCACCAATTATTTTTTTATGATATATTCTAAATGAAATAATTTTTTAATGCATGATTTCAAATGAATTGAAATTATTAAAAAGTATACATACCAAAAAAATCATGGGGGTTTTAATCCATAATTTGGAGAATCATACATTCAAAGAGGAACATGCACTAGTCTAATGGGGATATGAAAACCACAATAATTCATTTTTCGGGAAAAATTTATGGGAACCTAAATCCAATTGAATATGGATTATTTCATTATATTTATAGAATAAATGGGGATCTCAAATTTGATTGGAAAATTGTTAATTGACAACTAATTCCTAGTAACTATGAATTAGGGAGTAAGATATTAACTTTAATCCAATCAATAAGTGGAATTACATGGGTCAAATTTGTGTCAAGATCTATGGTTTCTATATTTATTTCATTAACCAAAAAATTATCAATGTTCATAGATTTGAATAGGCATTTCCTTTATGATGTATCACCACAATATCAATAGAGAGTGGAGTTTTTATCCCACTACTTAGGATGATGAAAATATAGATTCAAAACATACTAATATAATCAGAATAAATTTTTAATAATAATTAAACACATGTTAATGTATTGTATGATTGTATCCCTATTTTTTGAACTTTATAGAATTCTTTTACATTTATTTGTGAATTGTAGGCTAATCCAAAAATATGAAAAATTAGTTACTGATTCTAATACTAGGATAATTATAAGAATAAATAAATAATATAAAACCATTCATTAGTGAATGGGTAGACCTTGGTGAAATTTTTCATTGAGAAATGGGTGAATTTAAAAGATATCAAAATTCCAACATCATGAGATAAACATTAGAAATCATGGGATTATAATGTTGTTGAAGAGAAAATGGAAACAAACCTACTTGTTTAAACTATATATTTGAAAAAACAGATTGTTCTTAATTCAAATAATTTGTGTGATAGTGCATAATAGAAACCTGAAGTCAACAACATTTCTATTGAAATTAATCAATATGTAAATAATCATGTTTCATTTATTCCTAATGATATTTCTATTGACAAACCGTACCCTAAAATTGTTGTTAAAACTCTTCAACCTAATAGGGATGAAGTGATTTCATCTAATATTAAATTAAAAACATACGGTAAACCAGTTCCATAATAATTTATATGCTCTGTGAATTTGGATAAATCAATTCAAAATATATTGGTTGAATACATTTTAAAAGGTATAAATAATAATTATAATATATATAACATAGATTCATATGAAGAATATGATGTAGATGATTGTTCTAGGAATAAAATATGTCCTAATATTTTTTAATAAACTCTTTTTTTTCAATCCATCCATATTGAATACAGTCCAATATATAAATGTGGGGAATTAGACGTTATGGATAATTATCCTTCCCTAAAGGTTATTTAGTAGCATTTCATGATGGATCATACATGATATCATATAGAATTTGAGACTGTTGGTAGTCTCAAGGTGTTTTCTTAAAAAAATTCTAATCCTAAGAACACATAAAATAAAAATGAAGATAAGCATGGTAATAGAATAGATATTTTCCATTGGGTAATTATTGACACACTAGTTCTAGATGTGGAAAATAACACTAAAATTTTGATCTCATTCATAAAAAATAATTCAAGAGGAAATAAAAATGGGCTCTCCTACCCCACATACTAGAATAAATAAGGATACACCATCATAACAACTAAAGTATTTCAAGCACTAAAACAACTAGTTCACATTAGATGTATGTCCAAAATAAATTCCTTCTCTTATTAGGTTGTCTAAGACAACAAATATTATCTTTAATTATTTCCTCCCATTTGTTGCATGAACCTTACATATATTAATTTTTTTCATCCCCCACATTTGGTTAATTGTTTCATAAGATATGTAAAACCACCTTTCCAATTGTGATCCAATAATTAGGGCATCATTCACTAAGAATCTAAAAGGATAGTTTAATTTAACAAGGGATCGTCTAAAAATAAGGATACTCTTTTATCATGGGTCATCATGTTAAAATTCCATCATATAATGTAAAAAATTCATCATATATTTTTCCATCTCAAATAATAAAAAAACTTATCATCTTGAATCATCCCTTTATTAAATACAAAAGGATATTACTCACAATGTTTTTTCATAGGAATAGAATAGGAATTTGTTATCTCCTGTGAACATAATTCCCTTATTGCTATTATGGATTGAATTCATAGATATCCCTATAAATATAAATGTATTATGTATGGTGAAATAAACTTCAGAATTATTAATTCTCACCAAAATGATAGATTATCTAGAAATAATCTTTACATTCTCAATAATTATGGATGGTTTTTTGAAAATAGAAACGATATTTTGAATATTTTTTCTCCTACTATAGAAACCTATTAAATGGCCCTTTAATTATTTATGACTTGTTTGGAGGTTTATGTACAATTTTTTCCCCAATGATGAGATTTTTTTACATAAATTCTTTTTAATTTTGATATTTATGATAATGTATTGGGTTTAAATATTAGTATCTATACATTAATGGATGGATTCGAAAAATTATTTTCCCAATATTTTGGTAAGTCATCCAAAATAATGTTTGTAGTATCTTCTTTCAATTTTTAATTCTGGTATCCACACTCATAAGAACAATTCAAAATACCTTTATCTAATTCCTAAACTGTACAATGAATATATTGTTCCCTAATATATTGTAATTTCTCTTGTTAATATGATTCATTGATATATTGGAAAAAATATATCCAATAACATGACACATAAATCTAGAAATATTTCCTCTAAAAACTATGATGGATTAAGTTAGGTATATACCATATATAATTACCTCATAACATTTTCAAAATGTTTCAACCATATCATAAAATACTCCATGGTTGGAAAAATTACCATAAAACATTATTTAAAAAAAATTTACTTGATCGATATGACCCTCATTTATAGGTCATGATTGAATTTGGTTTTTATGATATTTATATAAACTTGGTAAAAATAACCATGGGATTATAAAAAAAATTTGTTCTTATCAACAGATATACTGAGGGTTACTTGACATGATAAAGATATACCATACTTTGTGATCCTCTTTTACACGTTGTTTTCTCTATTGTAAAAGGTTTTCTTAATAGAAATTTACATAACATGATGGAAAATAACACGCTAAATCCCATAAAAAATGCTAGGGATTTAGAATCCCATACTCATTTTTTGTTTGATTGTTATATTATTTACATGAATCAAGGAGATAGAATAAATATTAAAAATATAAAGGATACCTTTATTCAATATAAATCGGATTGGGGTCAAAAGATTTTATGTAGAAAGTTATTAATTTATTTGGAAAGAATATCCATAAAGACATAAAATATAACATTATTAATATATTGGGAATATGGAAAAAAATGTATTTACATTCACTTACCAACGTGTTCAACTGTTTTAGGGAAGTACCCATTATTTTAATTGTAATAATGTTTTGGAAACATTAAGAATAAATTAAAATCATGGAATTGATAATCATTTTTCATATATAGTTATGTCATTCTTTTTAAATATGTTATTAAATAAAAAAATTTATAACCATTCAGAGTTTATATGTAGTCATATATCATTCCAAAGATCATAAATATGTATATTGATAATATTATTTAGTGGGATTATCCTTCAATGAAGGGAAATTGATATTCCTGATAATAAATACTTCCGAATATTGATTATAGAGGATGTAAATATATTAATCATGAAATTTTAATAAATAAATTCATGAAAATTTAATCTAAATGATTTTTAATAATCAATTAGACGTACTAGGATTTAATAGAAATATGTTTCTAATAAGGCTCAAATCTAAGAATTTTATTTACGTGTTTCATTATATTTGGAATGCTCTTAATTGTTATTTTATCAAAACATTAGACCATTTACACATTTTGGTAAGTCTGAATTCATATCCCGATATCTTGATGGAATGCTGGACAGGTTCCCCACTTATGAGTCTTTTAATGTTTGTTTCTCCTTTGATGGATATGAGTACTCTCATAAAATTGAAGTTATATACTCTACATGAAATACATCCAACTCATATAAAAAAAGTATTATGTATTTTTAAACTCATTAGTGGTGATTATTTTTGATTTGGTAACCTTCTTGTAACTAGATTCTTACATCTAAACTGTACTATTGAAATACTACTTCTAGAAATATCGACATTGAAATGGTACATCTCCACACTAATGGACGTCTACATATAGATGTTAGACATATACAGATTATTTTTTCAATCTACACACTTAGATGGATATGTTAAACAACACACACACACACACACACACACATATATATATCACCTTATAGATTCACATTAATGTAGATGCTTCAACATTCTATTATTTTGATTGATTGATTCCTTCAATCTGTGGGAATTACACTTTGTTCCATATGGGTTTTATGTAACTAATATAAGAAATACATTTATATATTTCTATTGAATTAAACTACTGCTTTAGAATTATAGAACACTAGTTATGATATTTTTGGGGTATATCCCCCTCATATAAATTTCAAGATTGATCATTTCATATCAATTTTATGGGGGTAATTATATTAATATCTTATCATCTTTCTTTAGGTGGCCAGTGTTGAAGTTATCCCAATCAAACATCACTCTAAATGTAAATTCATCAACAGTAATGTATCCTTCATCCTTTAGTAGAATATTTTCTTGATTTTTCATAAAAATTATTGAAAGTATTATTTAAAAGTAGTATTTAAATAAATAATTTTATAATTTTTTGACCAAATTGAGATTATAGGAAACATTCAACCACATTTAGAATAATTGGATTCATTTGTGTCCTAATATAGTATGACCGATCGAAATTAACATTGATGTGGAATCATGATGAAACTCACAAACTGAAGGCTTTAGAGTAGTATTTATAAATAAAATTTGTGGGGTAATGGGATTCCCTTATTAAACATGAGGAGTTCTCAAATATCATCAAGTTGAAATTGTTATCATTATAAATGTAGTTGAAGTTAACTAAAATTGATGTTGGATCTAATTTTGGATGGAATGAGTCTATGTCCCCGTTTTCAAAGATATCAAGATTGTATCCATTTATCTTTTAATGATTTTAACAATAAATGGATAAAATGCATGGATGTTCATTCATCCATTAACTACATTATCACACATGAATACCATGAAGCAATTTTGATTGGAAATAATTTGTATTAAAAGGGGTGATTTATATTTAAAATATTTGGTATATTAATTTCCATGACGAGTAGATAGATTTCATGTAAAGATATTGTTATATGATTCCTTATTTAAAACTTTTTAAATTGCATTTTTAACAATAATATAATCTTTTCCATATTAAAAAGTTCACATCATTACATTCAATGATATTTATGATATAAATATAATATATACTCATTCAATACATTATTTAAACTGAAAATATAAGGTGTTGGTGAAACACAAAAGACCTTACTCTTTGGAGGTGGTAGTCCACATATACACATGAGAAATTGAATCACTTTTCATAGAATATAAAATGTTACCATAAGAGTGTTATAAAATAATCATAATAAAATTCTAGTATATGGAAAACTATTATTGTAATATTTTATAATAGTTAACAATATTTTATATAATTATACGAATATTTAAAGATGAAACACTCCCATAAAAGTTAAAAAACATTATTGGGGATTCTTCTTTAGATTACAACCTAATCCTTCTATGTTTGGAATGTTGGTGAGATATGGACTAAATGGAATGTAAGAAAATTTAGGTATACTTATCAATAACGAAAATTGTCACATATTCAATTTCATGTTGATTATATAAGTATCTAGAAAGTAGTCATAATAGTTCATGGTAATACAATACAATTCAAGTATCCTAAAAGACCAAAAGTCCAAAATGTATCATAGAATCTTAAGCCTCATCTTGGTCATGTGCTCCCCTACTCCAAAGCCAAAATTAGTAACCTGTACTAGGACCCTTTCCCCTATCATCATCTTCAACCATATAATCTTTTTGGGTCCCCAATGGGTCCCAAATAAGGTGTGAGATAAATATCATAGTTGGAAAGCACCCAGGTCTATACAGTTCTAACAAAAATTTTACAAAATCTAGGAATTGTAAACAACCAGTAAGTAAGTGCATATTCCCAAGGAATAATTCCACGGTAAATTAAAACGGAACAGCCGTCAAGGCGACCAATAAAATATTTTTAGCTCATGACAAGTAAGCTATAACCATGGAAATAAGCAAGTCACACTGCCACGCCGTACATCCATCTGTATCTTGTTACCCACAACCACACAGTATAGAGAAATCAAGAATCCCACAACCACATTGTCAATTTCAGTGTATACCCCAAGGGTCGTATCCAATGTGTCAGTTTACCAAGGCATCCAGGTAATAAATATATAGACCATGTAGATCTTGATCCAAGGAGCATGTCCAAGGTATCTCATTGAGTCCTATGGGAATCACTATTGGAAAATCGTTTAGGCACTGGTTGGGGTCCTAGGAGCTAGTCATTAGATTTTACTATACGAGCCCAAGCAAGAAGGATCCTATGGGGTAGGAAGGCCCGGGGCATCACAAAGAATCAAGAGCTGTAGGGAAGAGTCAACCCAAGGCACCCACTGCCACATTCCAGATCCATGGAGAGAATCCGATGGAATATATGAAACAATTAAACAAGTATTCAAGCATCAAAATTAAACATTCTTGATCATGTGAGTATATTCTCTCATAATAATGAACACAATCCATGAGTATAATGGCTCATGCAATCCATTTATTATTTATCAATTACTGAGAATATTGTTTTATCCTCCAAAAGATACCATTTAACATGCCATTAGTCATCTAAATATATTTATACCCACCCATATAAACACATTTCATTTAATCCATAATATCAAAATAGATGATGCATAACATGATATCCAACAATCAAGGAGGCAATACATCTCTTAGCAATCTTACTCAAGATATCAAGTCATCTAGGGGATTCCTATAACTAAGAAAGCACAAGAACGCAACCATTTGGTGGTTTAAATAGGAATAAACAAATTAATTCCTTATGTTACAAACCTTGGGTGACCGTGGAATGAGAAATGGGTTCCAACACACCTAAATGAAACCCACGGTCAAACTCACTAGGTCCAACTACAACTACTAAAATCTACACGCTAAAAAATGAGACATCGTTGAAAATTAAGAATAATGGAATTTCTGATAAATTCCTAAAAACACTATGAAAAGTTGCAAGAATGTATATACCACCTACCTCACCATAGTATTAGATAGCTCAACCAGTATCATGTCCTGATTCTTCCTGATTTGGTTGAAAACCGAAGAATAGATGAATAATGGAATATTAGGGCATATGAGCCAAAATATGAATAGTTCATTTGTTGTTCTGATGAATCAAGAACGAATAAAAAGGAATCTAGGACCATCCATTTCTGATCCGTAGAGATGATCGGTGATCAAAACGTAAGTCAGAAAGATATTGAGGATCAAATAATAGTTTAGGAAACCAAAGATAGCACCACATGAGGGGGGTAATGTGCGAGTAGGAGAGAACCCCATTTGATTTTAAAAAGGAAATTTTTATTTTTTACTTTATATTTCAAAAAAAACACAGTTGGGGTTGTACGATTTAACAACACAGTTTCACAAGCTGTGAGAAAACTATAAACACCTATTTTCCTAAGAGGGACAACCCACGTGATTACCCCACATGGTTTGACTAACTATGTGTAGGTTGTGCGCAAACCATGTGCCATGTAATTTCTATCCCAAAACATTGTTTTGGCCTCTGAACAAGCCCCATAATCATCCAAAATACCCATGATCAAGAAAATAATTCACATAAGTCCATAAAAAATGTTTAAACTAAAAAGAAATAAATATGTACCTCATTTGAAAAACCTGGTAATTACAATCTTCCCCCCTTAGAGAAATTTGTCCCCAAATTTCTATATGAAGGGTAGTCAACATTTTTCTGAGAACAACTCTTTCCACTGAGCATATAAGAAGGCTTGCCTCTCTCAAGTATCATCCAATAAATTGTCGTGTTTCTATAGAACTCATACTAGTGGAACCAACCGGCATCAGAGGACCATTGTGCTCCTGTCAATGATACAAGTCTGATGCTCCTCAAAGGACGCTTTAACCAGAAACTCAACCTTACCATGTAGAAAAACTGGAGATGGATCTGAGTTATTGTGGCATAGTTTCGATACATGGAATATGTCGTGCAAGGATCAGTACCACTAAGGTAACAACAAACGATTGGAAACCAAAACAACTGTCTCAAGAATTTAAAACAGTCTGACCTATCTTGGTGATAGTTTTCTATGTATCATGATACTCATGTGTCCCAACCTCGGTCAAACTAGTATGAAAAATTGCTCCCCGACATTAAACTATAGTGTTCATGTGCAGATGTCAACGTATGGTTTCATATGAGACTATGCAGTATCCATCTACTTCTAAATCAACTGGACCTGCTAAGAAGTCTCATGCACGAGAAGTGGTCCTTGTAAAGCTTCCTCTCCTCCTTGTAACCAGCACAGGGGGGATAGCATGGACTAATGTATAAATCATTTCAAGGTTCCATCTGTATCGTCGCCTAATAACTGTTATTGTAGGAGAACTCAACCAGGGGAATGTGCCTCTCTTAATAGCCCCCAAAATGAAGGGTACATGCTTGCAGCATGACCTCTAGCACATATATCGTATTTTCTGATAGTCCATCAATCTCAGGGAGGTATGTTGTTCTCAAAAGAACCTTTTTACCCAAATCCCTATGAAAACACTGCAAAAAATGAGATGTAAAGTAGGCGTCCCTATCTGAAATGATAGTGTGTGGGACCTAGGATGTTGTAAAAAATCTTGGATGTACCACTTCCCAAGATCATCAACCCTAAAGGTCTCCTAGATCAGAAAGAAATTTTCGAGCATTGTAAGACTGCCCATGAAAACCCACACATCATAATTACTTCTAGATGACTTTGGAATACCCATCAAAAAATCTATCAAGACATCATCATGATTCCACTCTAGGATGGTTAAAAACTGTAATATCCTAGCTAGTTGCCAAAGTTTCACAATTACTAGTTGACAGGTGGAACAACTTGTAAAAAAACGAGCTACCTCTCTCTTCATTCCCAGAAACTAGTACTGATGTCGCATGTTGTGGTACATTTGGGTAACCCCGAGATGCACTAACCAAGATGAATCATGAAACCCCTTCATCAAATCCTTAGGTATATCAACTAGAACCCAGACACATCCATGGACACACAAGATCTCATCATCACCTACTGTCCAACCCGGAGGAGGCTCCTCACCTGCCACACCTTTTTGTATAACTTGGCCTTCTGAATCTGATAGATGCCTCATACATACATTGTCTAGAAGGGTAGATGTAACAGAAAAAGATGAAAGAAAATTATGCCCCTGTCTATCGGGCACCTTAAGATGCCTCATAGAAAACAATTCCATAAGCTGCCACTCACTATTGTCCAACTACACTACATTTATCATAGTAATCCTTCTCATTGCATAAGCTACTGTGTTTCCCATACAAGGTATGCAGGCATGCACAATGTCAAAATACATCAGATACTCCACCCACCTTCACTGATATCATGTTTGAGGACTTCCTCGATGCGGCTCTCCCATGACAGCTCATTAGAAAGATACATTGGTGAAAACCATTATAGCTCAGTAAAGTGTGTAGAGTATTCCATAATTGTCAATGCACCCTACTTGAGACGAATAAACTCACTCACCCCCTCTACTTGGAGAGTCATGGGGTAAATTTATTCATAGAAGAGGGTTTGGAATACATTCCAACTCATATTCCACATCCATTCTACCTAGTTCAAAACTCCACTCAAGAACTTTCCTACTCTACATAGCACTTATGTCATGAGCTTGACCCTCAGCTTAGGAGATGTCTCCAGATGCTCAGAAATGTATAACGTGGTCTCTAGTCATATCATTGTAGCCTTTGGTCCATCATTGTATGAAAATGTAGGAGGATACTACTGTTGGAAGACCCATGAAAACTAAACCATTGTCAAGGTTGGCTATAGTGATTCCTGGATATTCTGTATTAGCAAAAGAAATTCTCACGGAACTGTGCCTCAACACCTGTTTCCAGAACAACATCAGGTTCCGCAACTGGAACTATCTTACAATCAAGAGGTACTCTATGTCACACCGTCTCTGAAGTATGGTCATCACCTCCATCACGACATACCATAGGATGACTTCATGGTGGAATGTATCTAAAATGACAAGTGTGTGCCTCATAAATGATAAACATCAAAGAACAAATCTCAAAAGAGTAGGACATGTCCAAACCCTCCAGAAAACCAAGTAAAACCCACAACCTTCATCCAATGCTAGGAATATATAATGAACATCCATAGAACCACCAAAATCTATGCCTCTTACACACAAACTAGTCAGGTCTTAGTCAAGTCTCTATTAACCATTTTGTGTTCCATTTCAATTTCACGTTAAGATATTATAGAAATTTTACAAATTGTTTACCTTTTTCCAACTCCATGAGGGCCCATAACAACTCATGAACCCAAAACATGTTTTCTATCCAAACCATACATATCCAGTTAATTTAAGACTTTACATTCTATCAGTGCATCGTTTCCCAATTCAAAAGGTCACATAATCCTTATGGATTAAAATATGACATCACACCATTATCAACTACACCCAACTAACACAACAGGAGGCACAACTATCACATCAACTATCACAATAGCGTGCAATATCTAATGAATCCTACATAGCATGGAATAATTCATGGCTTGTGATTCTAACAAGTGTCTATGTAATGCATGATATGGATCATCCTCATCTCATCAGGTTGAAATAGAAATAGAACCCAAAATTGAAAAAATAGTAATTGCATAAATCATGTGCATCAACCAACGGTGAAATAAAATCAATTGCAATAGTGAAAATACAGAAAGGCAGAACCCATTTAGAGGTAATTTGGATTTCCCTGTATGGAGGGAAGCTACTCCCAAGAATAGTTTGTTACCAAATTCCATTTCCTTCGTATCCCTATCTAAATTATATAAATATTATGTCAAAAAAAACCATTTGATACCACATTGTAACATACCAAAATATGATGCCACTAGAAACGGTGCTCCGATCCTGGTTGTTCAAGAGGCATCAAGCACATCTACCCAAAAGAAAAAGGTTGCTAACTAGTAGCGACGGACTAGGTGATTTAGTGTTGAGATTATTTCCTCATTACTAGAGTGTCATAGTGGAAGTCAAAAACATGTTTCAGTGGAAGAAAAATAAATATCATACTACTGAAAGTAATACAATACATGTAATCATATCAATAACCAAATGTGTCACATATAAAAAATGATGTTGATGGTACAAGTATCTGAAAATAATATAAACAAATGGAAATACAATTCAATAAAAGTATCCTAGAATAAAAAAAATATCAAAAGGTATCCCATTATTGCAAGCCTCCACATGATCATGTGCTCCCCTGCTCCAAAGGCACAATCAACAACCTGTACTAGGGTGCTTTACCCTATCACCACTTGCAACCATATAATCTTTTTGGGTCCCTAAGGAGGCACAAACAAGGTGTGAGATTAACATAGTACTAGGCTACCACCCAGGTCTATACAGTTCTAATAGAAATTCTAAAAAGTTCTAGAAAGTGTAAACAACTAGTAAGTAAGTGCATATTCCCATGGAATAAGTCCACTATATTGTAAAAATGAACCACCCTCAAGGCTACCAATAAAACAGAGACACCTCCTAACAAGGAAGCTATAACCAAGTAAACATGAAGTCACATGGACAAACTGTAAATTCATCTATATCTTGTAACCCATAGACACAATGTATATATAAATAATGTTTCCCATAGCCATGATGTAATGTGATGTATAGAACCTAAGGGATAGATCCAAGGTGTAAGCAGACCAAGGAATCCATGTAATAAATAACTTGACCACAGAGATCCAAATCCAAGGAGCATGTCCAAGGCATCCCATCGAGTCTAACATGCATCCCTTGTAATGGATCAGAAATTCCATGTAATTTTTTATAATTTAATTGAATAATTAGGAGTCTACGGAAATTGACATAAGATGATTCTCATGCCCGAAGTTCCTAGAATTATTTTTATGAACTTTTATTATGAATGTTCAGTAAACGTGCGAGCGGTGATTTTTAACTTTTGAACAGGTGCTCAGTTTAAAAATACAAGGGCGTCGTTGAATTCGCAACTCTAAGATTCCCTTATGTGAAGCATAATTTTTATCATAAAAAGTCAGACAAAAAAGTTAATTTTTAGTCTATGAAAAATTAATAATATAATTTAATTAGTTATTTTATTTCATTCTTTGTAACAAATGAGTGATGGTCGCAGGATCGTTGGGTTGTCAGACCATTTATTGTCCGGTTATACTTTCTTGTGCAACCACACTATTGGGATATTAATTGGATAATTAATCAAATTAATTAATTATTATCATTAATCATGAGGTAAGAAAAACTCTACTTTCTCTATATTTAATCAATTCTTGAGAATAGGTTTTTCGAAAGCTACGAAAGGAGGCTTTGGAAAAACGCTGGTAACATTCTGCTCCAACGAAGAAGTGAGATCGAGAAAATATTGTAATAGGAATCGACATGAAATAAAAATGTCGATGAATCCCTTAGTACACGGACCCTTGTTTTTTATCTGCAGCACCTAACATCGTATTTTAGGTAAGGGGTTTCATTGTTTAACTACGTGATGTTCATTCATGAAATTCCTCACTTCTTATAACGCTAACGCAGAGGGTGTTGGTCGAACGAACAAGGCTAGGTCCCTCTGCTAATCTTGGTATTGGTTGTATTCTTTGTGGATACCAAAATATATGGAGACAAGGTTAAAGTGAGTGCTATGCAGTGTAGGCGCCATCATGAGAGGCCTGCAGTTGTAGACGGAAACCAAATCCGACTACCGGAGCTTCACCGATGGCCTGCGGACTCTCCGCTAGCGTGGTAGTGCCGATGACTGAAGGAGGAAGTGGCCAGCTCCTGCGGACATCGAAGGGAAGGTGGAGCCCGAAGGTGATGCATCTGACAGGTGCGGCCAGCCTTTTTATGATACGTAGGAGTAGGGGACATGCTAAGGAGTGGTCCACAGCTTCGAGCCACATTGGAGGGCAGACTCTTGGTCTGTAGGTTCCAAAAAAAGTCAGTCCATATAGAATGTCCTGGTGGAGCAGCGCCAACTGGTGCCACTGATTGAGAGAGAATGGACTTATATCTATTCAGGAGGGGAGGGGACCCCCGTACCGAGCCAGGTGGTCAAGGCCGCTCCCAGAGTCCAATGGGCCTAGCCTGCATCTGGGCAGCCGATCCCATGGAATTGCCGACTGGACTAGGCCTAGCCGAACCGAGATGAGCCAAACCATTTTTGGCTGGGCCCAGTGGGCCAGGTCGGGTCACTCCGACCAAGTCAGACTGGACCCAGACCCCATTCGACCCACTTACACTTAAATAGGCTTATCTTTTGAACTGGACATCTGTTTGAAGAACTGTCTACAGTTCTAGATCCTTTACGATGAGGCGGCCTTTCTAGATACAACACATGATATTTGGAGAATGTTGGAGTACATTTGGGTTGGATCGTACCCAGATCTAACAGGGCCCTCGGTACTAAAATGCCGATAACATAGAGACCGGGCATCCAATTGACCCGCTGCCTTTTGAATTGGAACCCTTATGACATGATGTTTCATCAAGTTACTTCTCCATGGGACTTCATTCCAGTTGGAATAAGACAAATGTCTTGAGGTGCAGATCCTCTCAGAATCAAGCGTACACTGTGCAGAATCCAGTGGATGGTTGGGAGGTGTATAACGACAGGTGATCCCGTGGGGGATAGAACATACTGATCCTATGTTAGTTAGCGCATACCGATCTTGTATGGGTCAGATACTGTGTGGTTCATCGCTCATCGATCATGTGTGGATCATCACATACTGATCCTGTGTGGGTCAGAACCATTGTGGGTTAGCGCTCAGCGATCCTGTGTGGGTCAGCGCATACTGATCATGTGGGGGTTAGATCCTATGTGGGTCAGCGCTTAGTAATCCACTATGGGTCAGTGCATACCGAACCTGTGTGGGTCAAATATTGTGTGGGTCACCAGCAGATCCACTAGACAGAATAAGATTACCTAGTTTTATGACTAATCATCTGTACTTCTGTAATTATGTTATATGCCTCATGTGAGATGTCTTTTTCTTCTTTGCTTTGTTATTAAGATCATTCTTGGTGTTTATTCCATTGTGGAACTCCGATTGAAATTTGGGGGTCTTGGGTCCCTACAGAGTATTGGTATAGTCACCCCTACATGGGCTTTACCCGCATCTTGTTATATCTTATGCAGACGGTAAGTAGATTTCATATAGGATTAGGGAGCTAGGACTTGATGGTGTATGTAGGTGACATATTGACTTGGAGAGCCACAATGACGATCTATTCCTCCCCTTCAGGTAGGATCCTTTACCGGGAACTTCAGAAGTTGTTTTTCCTTTTTTACCTGCACTACCATTTCAGTTGGTCTTGTATTATGGACACTTTTACATTTAGTGCTATCTTTTACACCTAGATGAGGTTTTTCATTGTGGTTGTGCATTTCTTCTTCTGCTGTTTTATACTTGTGTACAATGACCCCTATCTTTGTTTGTTCTTTTTTTAAAGTAATTCCTTATCTTTTTCAGGATATATCTTTCTAGTGCTAGTCACTAACCCCTGGCTTATGGATGGTAGGCTTGGGGTAGTCATAGAACGGGCCCCAAGGGATAGGTCATGACATAGTGGTATGAGAGTAGTCAGTTATACCAGAAAAACTAAGAATTTATGTTTCTAATGGAGAAATAGTGTTAAGTGTCTTGTGTTTGGGTTTCAGTTCGGAGAGTCCATTGTTGGTGCGGTGACTGATGTATCCATACAAAAAGAACCTGAATTCTGATTTCCAACTCGGTACATGAAAAAACATCTGGAATGTGTTCCAAAAATGTTGTTTTCTTTTTTGATCTCATTTAGTAAGCTCACAAGGTCTAACTTATTGACAAAGGTGAAACTGTTTCTTTCTAGATTCCACCGCATAGATAGCCAGCTGAGATTCTGGAGAGAGAAGGTGATGAAAACCTACTGAATGAAGAGGAATTGGTACAGGGCCCTCTTACGGTGATAACACATTCGTGTGGTGTACCAACAACACCACCACCTATAGGGAAAAAAATTCACCTGCCCCACCAGCATATCGTGCATCCCGAGTAAGAGCATTTCATGAGTTCCAATGATAGAGGCCTCTAATGTTTTTCTATGACACAGAACCGAATGCTGCTAAGGACTAGTTGGAGGTTGTGGCATGTGTTTTTCTCTCTTGGTTGAGACACCAAAAAAATAGATAGTGATCATAGATTATAGCCTCTTTCAGGGCAGAGGAGAGTGATGTTAGAGCCTAATGCTCTAGACACGCGAGGGAGTGACACTCTCCTGGTTGGACATGGAGACCCTTTTTTGGGCGGAGTTCATACTAGTGACTATATGGTCTGTCTGTTTTCAGTAGTTGCTTCACATACAACAAGGAAAACTGACAGTGGCCCAGTACTTGGTGAGATTCACCGACCTCCCTCGTTACTCCACCAAAACGGTATGTGACACTTTATTTCTTGCTTGGAACTTTGATCATGGACTCTGAAGAGAGATCAAAGCATCGATTATATCACTCAATATCCTAATTCTGGATGGAGTGATTGAGCAAGAACTATTGGTGGAGAGATTTCTAGCTGAGCATGCACCGACAGTGAGAGCCACCACTGAACGACAGGTAGCCGAGCCATCAACATTAGGCAGTAGGCAGTTGACACAGTGGTCCAGGTGGGCCAAACCTTTTATAGGGAGAACCTAGGATGTAGGGGTGGAGGTTTAAACCTCATGAGGTATGGGGGGTCAGCAGTGGATCATATTATGCTTCACATGCTTTGGGGAGGGTCACATGGCTCACAACTGCCCAACCCTCCATACTGATGATCAGAAGATGGTCATGGAACCGCCGAGGCAACATGAATGGTTCGACTGACGAGTTCCTTAGGTCGGCAGATGTAACATAGTAGCATGCCATGCTGGAGGCGGTGGATGAGAGTTTGGTGTTCTACCGCCACCACCCCAGGGTGGTCTACCCCAACCATAGGGAGCATGTGGGAAAGGGTGAGCTCAACTTTAGGTGGTGGCGTCATATGACCATGACACACTAGAGTATATTATAGGTATGATATGTGTCTATAAAACCCAATATGTAGTTATTATAAGAATATGTGCCAGTCACTCCTTAATTTCCATGACTCGCGTTCTAATTTTAGAGATTACTATGAAGACATTGGATTTATCCTTATGTTTAGATACTCCTACAGGAGAGGATTCGATGATTACACACTAGTGTAGGAAGTGTGAGTTTACTCTAGTACGTGAGATATTAATCTTGGATATCATAGTATCCACATCGAGACCTTATGGAATCATCATGGGTATGGACTGGCTATCCATAGTCCATGCACATATCAACTGTTTTAGGTGCAAAGAGAGGTGTGTCCGCATGGATGGGATCGAGTTTTCCTTCACTGGGGAGAAGAAAAACATTACAGCATATGATGGACTTTCATAGAGAAGGGTGAAACCGGTCACTCATTATTTGTCTATCCTCACCCTCAGAGTAGTGGATGAGAGGATCCTGAGCTATCCTATTATGGTGGAATAGTATGCTAATGTCATTCCTGGTGATGCTCTGAGACTACCTTCTCATAAAGAGGTAGACTTTAACAGCAACATGTACCCTATGACATCATCAATATCTACACCAGAATATCAGTTGGATCCCGTGGAGCTTCATGAGTTGAGGGTATAGTTGGAAGAATAACAGGGTAAGGGGTTCTAAGGACCAGTGTTTCCCCATGGGTATCATCGATTCAGTTCATCAAGAAGGCATACAAATGTTTGAGGATTTTGTGGACTATAGGCACTTGAACAAAGTGACTATGACGAACAAGTATCCACTCCCAAGGATTTATGATCTCTTCAATTAGTTGAAGGGAGCTTTGTGGTTTTCGATAATGGACCTCAGATCAGTCTATCATCACCTCAGGGTACGAAATGAGGAAGTACTGAAGACATCCTTCAGATGTTGGTATGGACATTACGAGTTCTTTTTTATTCTTGTTGGGATGAAAAAAATTGTAGAAGTGTTCATGGGACTCAAGAACATGATCTTACAGATTTTCCTCAATATTTTGTTTGTCTTCATTGACGATATCCTGGTATACTCAGCGATGGAGGAGGAGCATGCCACATATCTTCTGATAGTTCTTAATACAATCCAAGAGCACCATCTTTGTGGAAAACACTCAAAGTTATAGTTATGGATATAGGATGCCCACTTTCTCGGAAATGTTATCTCATAGGCTAGAGATTCTGTTGGTCCAGTAAATATAGAGTCATTTCTTGGTTGAGAGACACATAGGAGCATGACCGAGGTGAGGAGTTTCTAGGGGATGTCTAGGTAATACCAGATATTTGTAACTGACCTCTTTCAGAGTAGCAACACACTTTTCACCTTTGACAAATAAGGGACAAAATATCTTGAGGATATAGAGATTATAGTAGAGTTTTTAAGAGCTAAGGCAGAGAGTGATGAGTGCCCCCATCATGTGGATACCAGATGAGTGTGTGGGATATGTAGTCTACTGTGATATATCAGGAACCAGACTGGGATGTGTCCGGATGCAGTAACAAGCAGTGATCGCGAATGGATAATGAAATCTAAGGCAACATGATCTTAACTATGCTACCCATGACAAAGAGTAAGTGGTAGTGGTATTTTCCATGAAGATGTGGCAACAATACTTGATGGGTGAACAATTTTCTACCTACTCTGAGCATAGGAGTCTTAGGTATATCTTCTCACAGAAAGACTTGAACCTGAGATAACAACGATGGTTGGATTTACTCCAGGATTATGAATTTGAGATAGTCTATACTCCTATTAAGGGAAATGTGGTGGAACACATACTCGGTAGGAGGTCTGGTTAATAGACTCCCAGTTAGGTGAAAAGCACCTAGCCGCATTGATGTTATAATTCATGGAGAGTGATGGAGCAGCATACCTCTTATCAATGTTAGTTACTATCCCACTCCACCAGCAATTCAGTGAGGCACTGCTTTGGGACATTGATTTTGAGGCCCGACATGCTCATATATTCTCCGAACAGGCTCCTAAAAGATGTTATGATAGTGGTGATCATGTCATCTTTTTAAGAGGATGTACCATAGTACCAATGATTCTATGAGAGGAGGTGTTTAGGGAGTCCCACGCATCACCTTTAGGGGTAACTAATGGTGTTTTGAAGATGTACAAGGACCGTCGATGGCTGTTCCAGTAGATAGCAGTGGCAGTGTTCGTTTCATGATGCCTCACTTATCAGCAAGTGAAGGTTGAGCACCAGGTTCTAGCATGCTTGACTCAGCCATGTGAGGTGCCAGAGTGGAAGTTGGATGGAATTATATGTACTTAGTGGCCGGAATTTGATGTACATCTAGGGGAAATGATTCCATTAGGGTGATCGTTGATTGACTCACCATGTCATCCCACTTGTAAACAATCCTAGAGCAGAAGAAATTTGAAGTGTAACACCCCGAGATTTTATGAGAAGTATTCTTTTTAATTTATTTTATGTCTTGTACTGTATCCTACCCCAAGATTATCTTGCGCTATACGCAACACTGTATTAGCTTCCAGTATAGGCAACACTATTCTTGGATCGTGTTACACACAATTTCACGTTTTTTATAAAAGATATTCTATGCAACATTGAGTGTATATATATATATATTCAATGTATATATAAAATATGGATGGATTCTATTATAAGAAACAACAAAGTAATAATGAAATACATGAAATCTTGACTTTTATTGCATTACACACAATCACGACTTTCCTTGATAGCGTGTGTTGTACGCAATACCGAGTTTCACTAAACAAAGATATGTTTTTAAAATATTTTAAAAACTAGCTATTATGAATAGTAATACCCAATTTTTGAAATTTTATAAATTTTAGAGTTCAAAATGGAATTCATTTTTGGATTCAGAATATTGAAATTATCTTAGGGTGAATTTTTGGTACTTTTCAGAAAACATTCAATTTTTGATGAATAGTGAAAACACTAAGTTATTTGTAAAAACCGAATTTTTATTTAAATAATAATTTATTTTTATTTAAATTTATTTTAGGTCAAAATATATACATAAGACCTATATAAGTTCAATGTAATTCATTCGGTTCATGTTATAATAATTTTAGATATATAAAATTTTTATTGAACTTTTTACAGTCTTTTACCCACCTCCTAGGAGAATTTCCAAATTTACATAAAACGTAATTTTACCGCTTCTGTGATTTGAATTTCAAAAATCAAAGAGACACGGTAAATATCAATGAACAAAATGTGGTTGAATAAGACAAAACTAATTTTTGGAGAATAGTAACTTTTTTACTTTTATTTACCACAGTTAAAAGTAAATAGGGTAATTAAAGGTAAAAATTATATTATTATTACCATAACACATGTCCTAATGCTAATGGATAAGTATAATTCGACCAAAAACAACCTTAGGAATAAAATATGAACCTCTTTGGTCCACTTGGATTAGATTAGGACACTTTTTATAATTTTATTTAAAGAAGAGTTAAAAGAGTTAAAATCAATGTTTAATAAGTAAAACATTTTTAATATATGGATATAAATAAGATAAATTCGACAATAAATATTCATTAGAAAGCTAAAAATATTTCCTACATAAAGGTATTTTATTTATATTTTTTTATACATTAAATAAATTAATTTATTTATGACATAATGATGATGCAGTAATTAACTTATTAATGAAATATAAACATAATTGATATTATAAATACACAAATAAATGTAATTTGAGAAATTTTATGAATTAAAATAATTTTATAGGTTACTATAACATATTAGGGTTGGTTATATGAATTTTTTTAGAATTAAAATGCTGTTATGAATTTATAGAAAACAAAATACCAAATAGTGTCAAAATTGACATAAAAGTGTTTTTAAAAAAAATATTATATTATTAATTGATATAATGGTCCTAAAAATCTAATGTTCGGCCAAAAGACTTATATAATAACATACATTACATCCAATTAGGGTTTTATTGGTAGTTTATAGTAAGTTTATTAACCATATATTGTAAGAATACAAAAAGACACGGTAAAAGTTAAATTATTTAACTTAGAGTTAAATCTAAATTATAAGGATAAAATAGTAACCTAAACTTATCCAAAACCTATTGGTTGAGATTATTTCGACCCATACCCACCCTATCATGGAAATAAGTCACTTTGGAGCCATTATAAACTGAATAAGAATTTATCATAAAGTAATATTTTATGTTTTTCCTAAGGTGCCCCTCACCCCTCTTATAAAAGAGAACTCCCTATTCTCACAAATTCACACCTCCAAAACCATTTTTCTGGGCCAAAACCTACCCAAATTCCATATCAACTATCCTACCTTCATCCTAGTGGCCTAAATTTATTCATAAATTCAAACTAAAGAGCCCTTTTGATAAATTCAAAAGGAAGAACTCAAAGAAGAGGTAAATATCTCAACACTTATTTAAAGTTCCTTCCTTCATCCACTTCATCCTTCTTCGTTGTTTATATTATATAATAATAAATATAGTATCTTATATATAATGAGATTTTATTATAAAAATTTTACAACCATATTAGTTATTTTATCCATCCTATGAATGAAAAATTCACCACACGTGCGTACGTACGACTTACAATATCCACGTCGTGGTGTAGTTTGTTATTCAAACATTTCATCATTTGGATGGGTATAATAATGATTATAAATGATATAAATGAAAAATATAACATTATTATGATTCTTTATATGTGATATACCAACCAATTATACATGATTCTAATATCAAAAGAATGATATCATCGCTCGTGCGTACGTACGGACTACCGTCTCCCCGAACGCGATGAGACTCATTTTCCATGATTAACCATTCAAGTATGATTATAAAGTATATATAATAAATAATCATCAAATATATTACATAATAATGATACTATATTTATGTACTTATATGTTTCATTTACATAATTCCATTCAATTCAATAAGGTAATCGAAAACAACGTTCATGCATACGTACGGCCTATCATCTCCATGAATGGTGTATTTCATTACATTTATCAATATATCATATATATTTAAATGATGAATATATATTCTATATAAATAGTGTTTTAAATTCTGAATTTTGTAAATCAGGATATAAGTTAGAACAACAAGTCGAAACACATACGATAAATGAAATGATTTTACCCAAAACGCTGCTTTAACATGGAATTTACAAAAGAACGGGTAATATAAAGTAATAAGTGAACCATATATGATATCATAACAATGAATATGATTCTGTAATAAGTCAATGACATTATTTAAATCATTATACATGAGGTTCAGATATGTACAAAGCATATCAAATCTACGGTAAGGGATAATTATTCCAATCTCATTCATATCCTAGATTGTTTATTCGTAAGTATTTACTGGGGTTATGTTTATAATCCATGTACATATGTTCTCAAAATGTTTTCATAAATTGTTTCTTTTATTCCATGTATTTTGAATGTCATTTTTACCCTTTTTTTACTTTTACCACATCGTATGGAAGGAATCTTTCTATTGTTTACCATACGAGGTACTTTTTGACTTTTCCGACAAAAGTACGAGAAGAATGTTTTTTAAACTTATATGGAATGAACAGATTTTTACGTTTTCATAACACATTATTTTCATGATTCTTAATCTATAATATTTCATGACTATTTTTAACAAAATATTTTTCTTTTAAAATTTCATGGCATTTTGTGAAAAGAAAATGATTTCGAAGAAGAAAGGATATTTTCCTCAGGAATTCATTTCAAGTGTTTTGTCAAAACCATTTTCCATTTAAGATGAAATTATTTCATATGTGTATGTTTCAAATATAATATCACTACAATTTACATGGTTTTACTTTTAATATGATGAAATGATATCCATTTGTTTTATATGGATTATGTTATGATGGGATGATGTTTATGAAACCCATTTTATTCATTCGGTTATGATGATTGATTTATGTTTACGTTTTGGCACACATAAGAATGATTTCATTATGAAATGCATGGGACACATATCTCCATCCAATTAATTGGGTAATTATTTATATCTCATGAGATAGACATGGCTGTAACGACATGTAAATCTGGTATAGTAATACCGGGCTGGAACGATAGGTAAACCCGATTCAGTAATGTACTTTGTACACTATGATGGTCTTGGGAGTAATGACTTGGATACTATGGAAATAATATCATGTGATTAATGGTTTTAAACAATTACATGTTTTATTCCCATGCTAATTATCATTATTAATGTTCCTTTATTCTCTATGCCTTATGTACTGTAATTATTTATGTCATTACTCATGATTTTGATGTTTTATGTTCATGTTATTATGTTGAAATGTCTATGGATTATTTTATGTTATACATGTTTACCCTTACTAAGAATTTGAGCTCACCCTTTTTATGTTTTCTTTTCCCCAGGATATAAATAATGTTTATAGGTAGGGAAAAAAAGAAGATATTTATGGGAGATGTTGAAGATCTTTCACCATGATTAGAAGATTATGTTCCGAGTTTCCTAGGACACTAAACTATTACGGTCTTTGGGTTTCTATTTTTGATATGTATTAAGTATTCTGAAAAAGTAATGTAATTACCATTTACGTCATGTTTGGGTCTCTCTATGAGGGATTGGGACACCACTACGTATACGAGATTTTATGGCATCACAGGGTTCCATCAATTATGTTTTTAGATCGTGACACTCATTTTACATCCCGGCTGTGAATGGTATTGCACGAGGCATTCAGGACTCAGCTACTCTTGAGCACTACCATTCACCCTCGGACAGATGGTCTGACTGAGCAGACTTTAAAAATGCTTGAGGACATGCTTCATTCTTGTGTCCTATATTTTGGCTATAGTTGGGGGGGGCACCTGCCACTAGTGGAGTTATCATACAACAATAACTATCACTCCACCATTGACTTGGTGCCATTTGAGTCCTTGAACGAGCGACCATGAAGATCGCCTCTATTCCAGACATACCTAGGGGTGCCAACACATATGGGCCCAAAGTTGGCACGGGATACCACTGAGAAGGTGTAGATCATTGATGAGCTGATAAAAATTGCACCTAGCTGGCATATGTATTATGCCAACAAAAGACAAAGGAACTTGGAGTTCAAGGAGGGATACCATGTATTTATATGGGTCTCTCATCAACGAGGATAGTAGATATTTGGCCAAGGCGCAAGATATCTCTGAGGTTTATCGTACCATTCAGATCCTCAGTAGAGTAAGAAAACTAGAATACAACCCAACTCTTCCCCCACAGATGCACCAGTTGCATAATTTTTTCTATGTGTATCAGGTAAAGAGGTACGTGCATGATCCATCACACATTATCGACTAGGGTGAGTGGAAAATTGATGAGGGGGAGACGTTCATAGAGTTTTTGGTGGAGATAGATGATCGGAAAGAGAATGTCCATTGTGGATGGTTGATCCCTTGGGTGCGAGTTCATGGGAAACACAGCAACCTCCAGGAGAGAACATGGGAGTGGGATGCTCAAATATGTGCTTAGTACCCCCATTTGTATCCCTAGCTATTATTTTAGCTTTTGGGGAGGAAAATCACTATGGTGGGGAGAATGAAAAGAACCGAAAAGTCCTAGTACTTTTTTAATTAAAATGTAATTATTACGAATCTGTGATAATTGACGGCACATGATTCTAAAGCCCAGATAGCCCAAAACGAATTTCTGAACTTTTTTTGGTGCGTTGTGTAATCTTACAAATAGGGATTTATAACATTTTAATTGGTTGTTGGATTAATAATCTGAGGGAACCGTTGAATTCACAGTGCCGAGATTCACATAAGGGAATCATAACATTGTTCGAAAAATGTAGAATGAAAAATATAATTTCTAGACATTGAAAAAACCTAATAAATAACAGAATTAGTTATTTTATTTCTTTTATAGTAACTGATGAGCGATGGTGGTAGGATCGCAGAGTTGTCTGACCATTTAATGGCTGGTTACACTTGCTTGTGTAACAGGACCTTTGGGAGATTAATGGGATCATTAATTGAAATCATTAATGACCTTCCATAATTATGATGTATGTTAAACTCTTATTTATCTCTATTTAATTAATGAATGGGAACAGTTTTTGGGAGATCTATGAAAGGAGGCTATAATGAAACATCAGGGACACTCTATACCAACGAAGAATAAATATTGAGTGACGGTCATTGGAAGAACCGACAGGCGACGACGATGCCGACCAACACATTCAGACACGGACCCTTATTCCTTTTCTATAGTTCCAACAAACGTATTTTTTGTAGGTGTTTTTTCTTTATCTATGAGGTTTTCATTCTAGAATTTCATCCCTTTTTATAAAGGTAATTCGGAGGGTGCGGGCCGAGTGAATAAGGCCCATACCCTCTGTTGGTCTCAGTATTGGATGTGTTCTTCATGGGAAACCAAAAGATATGGAGTAAAGGTGAATCTAAGGGCTGCATAGTGTTGTTTCCATCGGGGGGGGGGGGGGGTAGGTGTATATGGTAACAAAATTGGACTACTGAAGCTTAAACGGTGGCCCGAAAAAGCTCTAGCAACATTGTGATGCCATTGAACGAAGCATGTGGTTATCAACTCCCACGGGCTGTGAAGGTACGGTGGCACCCAAAGGCACCCCAATGATCAGGGGAGAATAGACTCTTCTTGTAAAGACCCGGAAATTTCAGGGAAATTTTTTTCTTAATTTTATTTGGAATTTTATAAGAACACAGTTTCTGACAGCGCCTGATTCCGAGGCCCGGTGTGCCCAGAATCAATTTCCGAAGTTTGGCTCGGGTACGTTCAGTGAACGAACGAGCGGGAATTTCTAACTTTTGAACCGTTGCCCGAAATCAAATTCCGAGGGCACCGATGGAACCGTAGCGCCAGTTTTTACTTAGGAATTCTTTTCCTGGAGTTGTGTTTGCTTGGGAGAAGTTGTTTATTAAGGTTGTGGTTTAAGTGTAAAGAAAAATAAAATTTGTGTTACAAATTTTATTTATCTTCTTAAGTGGTTATATCCTAAGTGTGGAAGTTGGGGTGGAATAACAAGTTCCTAACTAACCAAGTGAGGATTAAGGTGAGGTGGGGCCCACACGAGCCCCAACCCTTCACCTTCCCCTTAACTCTCTTATACCCCCTTTAAACTCCCTTGCACTTAATGTGCCAAAACCCCTCAAATTCCTAACTCCTTAAACTCCTTAACTCCCTTGAACCCCCCCCCCCAATTAAATGTGACTCTTCACTTCCACCTTCATTAATTTTGGAGCCTCTCCACCCATTAATGAAGGATGTAACTTAATGAATTTGAATTATTTTGAATTCATTAAGCTAACACTATAATAAGGTGTGTTGTTTTATTGTTTGGGGTTGGCTAAATCTTTGTGATAGAGTCATGGAAGGATTGAAGAGAATTCCACCCTCGATGAAGAACACGAAGGACATCTCCAAACATGGAACAACGTCTTCTCGACTAAGAATGCCTTTTCCAAAGAAGAACGTGAAGTTTCCAACGTCGATCCCTTCTTGGATGCCTCCTTCCCACTCCTTCCGGAATAAAGAAGGGAGCGCCTTTCACGAAGAACGCCGACGTCGTCAACGACTTCTCTTTTCCGATGTCGACGAATCGCCGCCGCCTTTCCGCGACTTCGTCAACACATAACGAAAAGCTAAGTAGGGGTTTGTTGTTGCTTTATTTAATTATTTTCCGTTCTTGGTTCTAGCATGACAAACTTGAGGATGAACGTTTAAGTGTTATCATCTAACGAGAGGGGGACCGGACCGCACAAACACGGCCGAAACCCCCTCCTTTGTTCTTGAATGTTTCTTGCGGATGAAACGAGATAGCATGGTGTCGTCGCACCATGCGGGAATCACGCGGAAATTATTGTGCGGCACCGTCGCGCCGCGCCGTGGAAAGAATTATCATGAACACGATGCCGTCGCGCCGCGTCGAAGGAAACCGAAGATGCCGCGGCCGGAGCGGGGCCGCGGCGGAGGGGCGCGGTGCCGTCGCACCGCGCCGGATGACGAAGGCCGCAGCCGGTTCCGGGCCGCGGCTGATCGTGATGACCGGCGGCCTGCCGGGCCGCCGGTGCCGGAAGACGGAAGAGGACCGGCCCTTGCCGGTCCTGTTAACAAGAAGCCGGCTGGCCAGGTCGGGCCGGCCGGGTTGGTGGAAACCGGGGGAATTTAATTCCCCCGGGCAGTTATTTGGCCCCCCATTATGAGGGGGGCCGGTTTCACAAAAGGAAGGCGGGGGGCAGGCGGCCCCCCGTTTCCAGCAAGCTCGGCCTTCGGCCCAGCGGGCAGCGCGCCCAGCGCGCTGCCTTGCGCCGAACCGGCGCGCCTGGCCGGTTCGCCGCGCCGGGCCACGCCGGGTCGGGCCGCGCCGGGCCGGGCCGGGCTGTGCCGGGCCGGGTCGACCCCGTCCGGGGCGGGTCGACCCGGTTCGGGCCATCCAGGGGGTCTCGGTCCGGGACGGCCCGAGCCCGAAACCCCCGTTACCGAGCGGTTTGGTCAAATGCTCGTATCTTGGGCTACGGGCCTCCAAACGACTCGTCGTTAGCGGCAACGCGATCCTTGGATCGAGACGGTCGTTTCGGTATACTATACTCAAGGTGCACCTTCCTTTTCGGGAGCCTACGTGGTTAAAACTCCGTAGTTAAGCGTGCTTGGCCTAGAGTAGTGATCATGATGGGTGACCTCCAGGGAAGTTTCCCAAGGTGAGTGTGAGACGAAAAAGCCAATAACTCTCAGACCGGGCGTCCGATTGACGCGCCGTCTGTTGAGTTGAGTTCCTGTTGACGATACGGAACTTTTGGAATCCTCCGCCTGAGTTTTGGATGTAGATGGATAGTGGCCGGGTTGGATCGCACCGAAATCCAACCGGGCCCCTGGAACGGAAAAGCTGATATCTTTCTGACAGAACGTCCGTTTGAAGAACCGTCAGCGGCGTTGGTGATCGCGTTGAGAAACGGTCCCTATGAGTTTACCCTATGAGAGTTCGGGGTACATTTGAGATACGGCCGGGTTTGGTTTGCTCACGAAACCAACCGGTCCCCGGGGACGAAAAGGCTAATAACTCACAGACCGGGCGTCCGATTGACACGCCGTCTGTTGCGTTGAGACCCCTATGACGTGGCGGTCCTTTGAGATACTTCTTCATGGGACTTTGAGATACTTGGAGTATCGACCTGTAGCTCATGGAGCGGACCCTCCCAGTGACGAGCATGCGGAGTACGAAGACCGTGTTGCTGGCTGAGACCCGACGACTGCTGATCGAACGACTCAGAGTGTTACAGAGGTGCGCTTGGTTGTAGCGGCACATGGGAGCGCTTGGTTGTAGCGGAAGACCCAAGACAGAGTTGCGCTTGGTTGTAGCGGAACATGGGAGCGCTTGGTTGTAGCGGCATACCCACGACAGAGGTGCGCTTGGTGGTAGCGGCACATGGGAGCGCTTGGTTGTAGCGGCAGACCCACGACAGAGTTGCGCTTGGTTGTAGCGGCACATGTGAGCGCTTGGTTGTAACGGCAGACCCACGACAGAGTTGCGCTTGGTTGTAGCGGCACATGGGAGCGCTTGGTTGTAGCGGCAGACCCACGACGGAGTTGCGCTTGGTTGTAGCGGCACATGGGAGCGCTTGGTTGTAGCGGCATACCCACGACAGAGGTGCGCTTGGTTGTAGCGGCACATGGGAGCGCTTGGTTGTAGCGGAAGACCCACGACAGAGATGCGCTTGGTTGTAGCGGCACATGGGAGCGCTTGGTTGTAGAAGCTGGCCCGCAGTACTCGATGGGTGGAGTTCTTCAGCAGTCTTAGGTTAGTGAGCAGTACCTCGGAGTCGTGACAGGACCACTGTACACTCCAGAGACGGAGCTCTTCAGCTGTTACGGTTTCGATAATGAAAATCCTGGTTTGAGTTGAGACTTTTGACCTTGTGTTTACCTCATGATTGAGATGGGTCACTTGCTAACTTAGGTATATGTATGGGCATATACCCGGGTAGTGGTTATCCGTTGATTTCACAATCCTTGTGTTTCCTCATGATTGAGATGGGTTACATGATAACTTAGGTATATGTATGGGCATATATCTAAGTAGAGGTTATCTGTTGAGATCTTCTTTGTGGTTATCCTTGTTGGTCTAGTGAGACCTTGAGGGTCTCGGGGTCCCTACTGAGTATCGTTATACTCACCCCTACACGGGCTATGCCCGCACCTCGTTGTGTTGGTTGCAGACGACGGGAAGTGCTGACAGAAGCCGAGTGTTCGAGGACTGGACAGTACCTGGAGGTGGACTATACGAAGAGATGGTACCCGGAGGAGGACCTCACGACGAGGCGGTACCCAGAGGTGGACGTGACGACGAGGAGGTACCCGGAGGTGGACCACTGGGCGAGACATACTCGGAGTGGACGGTGGGACCTGAGGAGTAGAGGAGCTATCTGTACCCACCCTTCAGGTGGGATTTCCAGTGGATAGCTCGACATAGCAGCTTTACTTTTCAGTTGCTGTTTTCCCTTTCGAGTTGTACTTTACAGTTGGGCTTGTATTTCCGGCCCCTTTTTACTTTCCGCACTTACTGTTGTACTCAGTTTATACTTAGTGTTTACTTCTTCCGCTTGTACTATGTGGTGCTTGTTTTCTTTTATAAAGGCAATGCCTTCCCAGTTATCGGGATTTTACGCCTTTGGTGCTAGTCGTCAGCCCCTGGCCTATGGAAGGCGGGCTTGGGGTAGTCACGGCACGAGCCCCGAGGACGGGTCGTGACAAATTGGTATCAAAGGAGTTCGGTTCTACCGCAGAACTTATAACTCTGATGTTTCTTTCTGTGAAGCAATAGTGTTAAGGGTACCGAGTGTGGTTTTCAGTTCAGGGAGTCCAGTGTTGGTGTGGCGGCCGACGTATCCGTACACCAGGACCCTGACTACTGATTTCCGACTTTGTACACAAAAACACTGATTGTGTGTGTGTTTCCAAAGTTTTAAAGTCAGCTCAAACCAGGTCATCTCACCAGGTATAAGACGTTGACCGTGTCGCATCTGTTCAGGATGTCTCCACGCAGACAGTCAGTTGGAGTTCCGAGAGAGTACTCGATGACGGCTCACCGAGCGACGAGGCTCTGGTGTAGGGCCCTTTTTACTATGTTGGCACCCTCGGGTGGTGTACCTGTACATCACCACCTGTTGGGAAGCAGATTCCAACGGCTATACTAGCAAACTGTGCATGCTGGCGGAGCGCATTGCACGAGTTCTAGCAGTAGAGGCCTCAGAAGTTACGAGGCAAGGCAGATTTCCAGACAGCAGAGCAGTGGCTGGAGGCGATTGCTAGAGTTTTCCGCCTAGCTGAGACATCAGTAGAGTGGATGGTGGACTTGGCCACTAGTGTTTTCCAGTGAATGACCATGAGGATGGTCCGCATAGTGATGAGGCTTCGGTACATGAACCGATGCCTGAGATAGTGCCTTTGGGTAGTGTGTCAGCTATACATCACTACCTGTTGGTCAGTAGTTACAACTGGCGGTACCGGTAGGTGACACATGTAAGTTTACTGCCTTAAATGTGTTCTAACTTCAGATACCCTTATGTTCCGAGGTGAACCTGACTCATAGGCGGCTGAGGACTGGCTTGAGGAGGTGGCCGAGAGTTTTCTAGAACTTTTACAGTTTCGGCGGGATGACGTGTTGATAGCTGAGAATTCATCGAGGCGTACCGAACATATCAGGTACTCGATGGAAGCGTTTCAATCAGTGCAATATATGTCGGACCTCTGAGCATGGTATGTTTAAGGGCTTCTGAGCCAGCACCTTTCCTCTATGAATTTCTACTTAGGATAGAGTGCTAGAAGGATCCTTTGTGGTTGAGAATTCTTTGCTGATCGAATACAGCCAGAGAATGTTAGAAGTTTGGAAAGCAAGAAACTGACACCAGTCTCGGAGACTTAGGCATGTAAAATTTTTCAAGAAGAGGAAATTTTAAGGACAGATGAATCTGTAGAGTAGCAGACATGGAGGCAGAGCTTGGAGAGCAGCTCGTGGTGGTGTACATTTCAACATGTTACCATCACCCGCCTTTGTAGTCCCCGCTAGACTAAGGGATTTGGAGATCAGGGAAAGAGTGTAGCTGCTTGCGGTCATGGAGTGCGACCAAAAAGGGGCTCTAAGGATGATTCGAAGTGCGAAATTTATCTTCTACTAGCTGCCGTAGCCACATTCATCGAAACAAATCATCCCTTCCTTCCATGAATCTAGTCCCAGACCTAGAGATTCCAGTTAAGCCGTTGACTTGACCCTCACGTCTGGAGATACCTTTGGGAGGAGACTCGATAGTCACACTTACGCCGACGATGTGATTTGACCTTTGAGGCGAGAGTCTCAGTTAGGACCTCTTGGTGGCAGCGTCGAGGCCTTACGACGTTAGTTTGAGTATGTATTTGGCAATCACTATTCATACTCAAATTGACGGTATTAGGAAAATGTTGGGATGGTTTTTCCTTGGTCGTCGAAAAGGAAACCCTGGGCAGCACAAGATAAACTCGTGCATGGGAGGGTGTAGCCGATCATTCTTGGGTCGGCCAACCTTACCCTTGTGGCAGCAGGAGTTTTGAGTTTCAGTTCTAACCTAAAAAAGGATACCTTTAGAGTTCGAGGATGGCGACCACGTTCTTATACAGGTCTCACCTCAACGAGGTTTACAGAGATGTAGCCGAGGCGGCAAGAGATCTCCGAGGTTCAATAGACCTTTCTAGGTCCCCAGCAGGGTAGGCGAGGTGGTTTATCGCTTGACCCATCCACCTCAGTTGCACCAGGTTCACGATGACTTTCACGTAACTCAATTGAGGAGATACGTGCTTTATCCTTCACACATCATCGACCTCAGGGAGTTGGACGTCGATGATAGAGCGACATGCACGGAGGTTCCAGTGGGGATAAATAATAGACAGGAGCAGATCCTACGAGGATTATCGATTCCTTGGGTGCACTTCCTTTGACAGTACGGGAACCTCCAGGTGAGCACATGGGAGCAGAAGGCTCAGATGCGTTCTCTGTACCGCTTTTGTGACCCTAGTTTGTGATGAAGCTTTACGGGGACGTAAAGCCCTGAGGTGGGAGTAATGTAAAGACTCGTAAATTTCAAGGAAATTTTTTTCTTAATTTTCTTTGGAATTTTACAAGAACACAGTTTCTGACAGCGCCTGATTCCGAGGCCCGGTGTGCCCAGAATCAATTTCCGAAGTTTGGGTCGGGTACGTTCAGTGAACGAACGAGCGGGAATTTATAACTTTTGAACCGGTGTCCGGAATCAAATTCCGAGGGCACCGATGGAACCGTAGTGCCGGTTTTTGCTTAGGAATTCCTTTCCTGGAGTTGCGTTTTCTTGGGAGCAGTTGTTTATTAAGGTTGTGGTTTAAGTGTAAAGAAAAATAAAATTTGTGTTACAAATTTTATTTATCTTCTTAAGTGGTTATATCCTAAGTGTGGAAGTTGGGGTGGAATCACAAGTTCCTAACTAACCAAGTGAGGATTAAGGTGAGGTGGGGCCCACACGAGCCCCAACCCTTCACCTTCCCCTTAACTCTCTTCTACCCCCTTTAAACTCCCTTGCACTTAATGTGCCAAAACCCCTCAAATTCCTAACTCCTTAAACTCCTTAAATCCCTTGAACCCCTCCCCCCCAATTAAATGTGACTCTTCACTTCCACCTTCATTAATTTTGGAGCCTCTCCACCCATTAATGAAGGATGTAACTTAATGAATTTGATTTATTTTGAATTCATTAAGCTAACACTATAATAAGGTGTGTTGTTTTATTGTTTGGGGTTGGCTAAATCTTTGTGATAGAGTCATGGAAGGATTGAAGAGAATTCCACCCTCGATGAAGAACACGAAGGGCATCTCCAAACATGGAAGAACGTCTTCTCGACGAAGAATGCCTTTTCCAAAGAAGAACATGAAGTTTCCAACGTCGATTCCTTCTTGGATGCCTCCTTCCCACTCCTTCCAAAATAAAGAAGGGAGCGCCTTTCACGAAGAACGCCGACGTCGTCAACGACTTCTCTTTTCTGATGTCGACGAATCGCCGCTGCCATTCCGCGACTTCGTTAACACATAACGAAAAGCGAAGTAGGGGTTTGTTGTTGCTTTATTTAATTATTTTCCATTCTTGGTTCTAGCATGAAAAACTTGAGGATGAACGTTTATGTGTTATCGTCTAACGAGAGGGGGACCGGACCGCACAAACACGGCCGAAACCCCCTCCTTTGTTCTTGAATGTTTATTGCGGATGAAACGAGATAGCGTGGTGCCGTCGCACCACGCGGGAATCACACGGAAATTATTGCGCGGCGCCGTCGCGCCGCGCCGTGGAAAGAATTATCATGAACACGACGCTGTCGCGCCGCGTCGAAGGAAACCGAAGACGCCGCGGCCGGAGCGGGGCCGCGGCGGAGGGGCGCGGTGCCGTCGCACCGCGCCGGATGACGAAGGCCACAGCCGGTTCCGGGCCGCGGCGGATCGTGATGACCGGCGGCCAGCCTGGCCGCCGGTGCCGGAAGACGGAAGAGGACCGGCCCTTGCCGGTCCTGTTAACAAGAAGCCGGCCGGCCAGGTCGGGCCGGCCGGGTTGGTGGAAACCGGGGGAATTTAATTCCCCCAGGCAGTTATTTGGCCCCCCATTATGAGGGGGGACGGTTTCACAAAAGGGGGGGGGGGGGCAGGTGGCCCCCCGTTTCCAGCAAGCTCGGCCTTCGGCCAAGCTGGCAGCGCGCCCAGCGCACTGCCTTGCGCCGAACCGGCACGCCTGGCCGGTTCGCCGCGCCGGGCCACGCCGGGCCGGGCCGGGTCGACCCGGTTCGGGCCATCCGGGGGGTCTCGGGCCAGGACGGCCCGGGCCCGAAACCCCCGTTACCGAGCGGTTTGGTCAAATGCTCGTATCTTGGGCTACGAGCCTCCAAACGACTCGTCGTTAGCGGCAATGCGATCTTTGGATCGAGACGGTCGTTTCAGTATACTATACTCAAGGTGCACCTTCCTTTTCGGGAGCCTACATGGTTTAAACTCCGTAGTTAAGCGTGCTTGGCATAGAGTAGTGATCAGGATGGGTGACCTCTTGGGAAGTTTCCCAAGGTGAGTGTGAGACGAAAAAGCCAATAACTCTCAGACCGGGCGTCCGATTGACGCGCCGTCTGTTGCGTGGAGTTCCTGTTGACGATACGGAACTTTTGGCATCCTCCGCCCGAGTTTTGGATGCAGATGGATAGTGGCTGGGTTGGATCACACCGAAATCCAACCGGGCCCCTAGAACGGAAAAGCTGATATCTTTCTGACAGAACATCCGTTTGACGAACCGTCAGCGGCGTTGGTGATCGCGTTGAGAAACAGTCCCTATGAGTTTACCCTATGAGAGTTCGGGGTACATTTGAGATACGTCCGGGTTTGGTTTGCTCACGAAACCAACCGGGCCCCTGGGACGAAAAGGCTAATAACACACAGACCGAGCGTCCGATTGACGCGCCTTCTGTTGCGTTGAGACCCCTATGACGTGGCGGTCCTTTGAGATACTTCTTCATGGGACTTTGAGATACTTGGAGTATCGACCTGTAGCTCGTGGAGCGGACCCTCCCAGTGACGAGCGTGCGGAGTATGGAGACTGTGTAGCTGGCTGAGACCCGACGACTGCTGATCGAACGACTCGGAGTGTTACAGAAGTGCGCTTGGTTGTAGCGGCACATGGGAGCGCTTGGTTGTAGCGGCAGACCCACGACAGAGTTGTGCTTGGTTGTAGCGGCACATGGGAGCGCTTGGTTGTCGCGGCCTACCCACGACAGAGGTGCGCTTGGTTGTAGCGGCACATGGGAGCGCTTGGTTGTAGCGGCAGACCCACGACAGAGTTGCGCATGGTTGTAGCGGCACATGGGAGCGCTTGGTTGTAGCGGCAGACCCACGACAGAGTTGCGCTTGGTTGTAGCGGCACATGGGAGCGCTTGGTTGTAGCGGAAGACCCACGACAGAGTTGCGCTTGGTTGTAGCGGCACATGGGAGCGCTTGGTTGCAGCGGCATACCCACGACAGAGGTGCGCTTGGTTGTAGTGGCAGACCCACGACAGAGGTGCGCTTGGTTGTAGCGGCACATGGGAGCGCTTGGTTGTAGCAGCTGGACCGCAGTACTCGATGGGTGGAGTTCTTCAGCAGTCTTAGGTTAGTGAGCAGTACCTCGGAGTCGTGACGGGACCACTGTACACTCCAGAGACGAAGCTCTTCAGGAGTTACGGTTTCGATAATGAAAATCCTGGTTTGAGCTGAGACTTTTGACCTTGTGTTTACCTCATGATTTAGATGGGTCACTTGCTAACTTAGGTATATGTATGGGCATATACCCGAGTAGTGGTTATCCGTTGATTTCACAATCCTTGTGTTTCCTCATGATTGAGATGGGTTACTTGATAACTTAGGTATATGTATGGGAATATATCTAAGTAGTGGTTATCTGTTGAGATCTTCTTTGTGGTTATCCTTGTTGGTTTAGTGAGACCTTGAGGGTCTCGGGGTCCCTACTGAGTATCATTATACTCACCCCTGCACGGGTTATGCCCGCACCTCGTTGTGTTGGTTGCAGACGACGGGCAGTGTGGACAGAAGCCGAGTGTTCGAGGACTGGACAGTACCTGGAGGTGGACTATACGAAGAGATGGTACCCGGAGGAGGACCTCACGACGAGGCGGTACCCAGAGGTGGACGTGACGACGAGGCGGTACCCGGAGGTGGACCACTGGGCGAGACATACTCGGATCGGACAGTGGGACCTGAGGAGCAGAGGAGCTATCTGTACCCACCCTTCAGGTGGGATTTCCAGTGGACAACTCGACGTAGCAGCTTTACTTTTCAGTTGTTGTTTTCCCTTTCGAGTTTTACTTTAAAGTTGGGCTTGTATTTCCGGCCCCTTTTTACTTTCCGCACTTACTGTTGTACTCAGTTTATACTTAGTGTTTACTTCTTCCGCTTGTACTATGTGGTGCTGGTTTTCTTTTATAAAGGCAATGCGTTCCCAGTTATCGGGATTTTATGCCTTTGGTGCTAGTCTCCAGCCCCTGGCCTATGGAAGGCGGGCTTCGGGTAGTCACGGCACGGGCCCCGAGGACGGGTCGTGACACTTCTAGCCACATTGGAGCGGGGTGGCGCATTGCAGTGGTGCACTGGGGATGAGGGACACAGCTTCGAGCTGCGGTGGAGGGCAGGCGCACGGTCTGCGGGTTCCGCAGAAGGTCGGTCCACGTGGACCAGCCAGCTGGAGTGGCACCAACCAGCACCGCTGATTGAGAACGAACAAAGTACTTTTCGTTTGGGAGATGAGTGGACCCCACACCAAGCCAGTTGGTCTGGCAGTTCCGTGGCCCAGTGGGCCGCGGCCGACCACGTGGGTCAGCCGCACCAATGTCCAGTGGTCCGAGACCATGACCCAGTGGGCCAACCCCGAGGCTCAGTAGTATGGACTAGGCCTAGCCGAACCAGGCTGATCCCAGCCTTGTCAGACTCAGCCCTATGGCCCGGTTCTGGCCGGTCCCAGTAGGTTGAACTGGAACCAAACCCCATTCGGCATACTTACAATTCAATGAGAATATTTGTGAAACCAAACATATGTTTGACGAATCATCTATGTCACCAGAACCCTTAGAATGAGGCAGTCATTTTTAGATACTCCACAAGAGTTTTGGAGAAATTTGGATTATGACCGGGTTGGATCAACCCCTAATCCAACCATTCCCTTAGAAATAAAATGCCTATAACATACTGATTCGGCGTCAGATTGATGCGTCGTCAGTTGTGTTAGAACTCTTATGACATGATGTTTCATTGGGATACTTTGTTGTGTGACATCATGTTATTTGCAATAAGACTGATGGATTGAGGTGACAATCATCCCAAAATCAAGCGTGATTTATTCTGAATATAGTGGTTGGATTGGAGGTGGAGAATGAAGGGTGATCTGGTGGCGGTTAGTACATACTGATCTTGTGTGGGTCATCAAATACTGATGCAATATGGTTCAGATCCTATGTGTGTTAGCAATCAACAATCCGGTGTGGGTTTGCGCATACCGATCAAGTGTGGGTCAGATCCTATGTGGGTCAGCACAAACCGATCGTGTGTGCCTCTGTTCCAATGTGGGTTATCTCCCATCATTCCTTTGTGAGTTAGCACATACTAATCCTATGTGAGTTAGATCCTGTTTTGGTTAGTAGTAGAGCCTCTTGACAGAATAAGATGAACTTTTTATACGACAAATCATCTGTACTTCTGTACTTATGTTATATACCTATTGTGATCTATATTTTTCATTGTGATTTGTGACTGAGATATTCATTTTTTAGTTATTCATTTTAGGAATTCCTAGAGACCATTGGGGGTATCAGGGTCCCTCTAGTGTATTTTTATACTCACCCATGCATGGGCTTTGCCAGTACATTATTATTTCTTGTGAAGACGGCACACAACGTTGACTGAGACTCAGGGGTCCAGTACATGATAGTGTATGGAGTTGACTAGTTGAATTGGATTGCCACAGTGATGTGATATACATACCCTTCTGGTAGGATCCTTGGAGGGAGACATAAGTAGATTTTTTTATTTTTACCTATAATACCATTCCAGTTGAGCTTGTATTCTGGCACCTTTTACTATTAATACATACTTCTTCACTCAGCTAAAGTTTTAAGTTGTGGATGTACATTTATTCTTCAATTGTGTTATAATTGTGCACAGTGTGCCCTATCTATTTGTGTATAGATTTTGAGGCAATGCCTTCTCTTTTTAGGGATATGCCTTTCCTGTGAAATTCACCAAACCATGGAATATGGAAGGTGGGCTTGGGGTATTCTTGGAATGGGCCCTAGGGGATGGGTCATGACTTCCCTACTGGAATCTCTATTAGGAACTTTTTTGGGTCATAGGTGAATGTTAGTAGCAGGTCCTACATGAGCCCAAGAAAGCCAGATCATACGGGTTAGCATGGCCCGAGTCATCCAATGGAATCGAATCCCAAGGGGCATAGTCAACCCAAGGCATCGACTAACGCATTCCAGATACCTATAGAGAAGTCCATGGAATCTATAAAACTATTCAACTAGCATTCAATTATCCAAATTGAACACTCCTAAACATATGAGTATTCCTACTCACATCAACAAGCACACGCCCTGAGTATACCCACTCATGAAATCCTTTTATCATTTATCAATTACCATGTATATGGGACTAACCTCCAATTGAAACTATTTAACATTACTTTAGTCATTTACATATAGGTATAACCACCCATATAAATACATTTAATTGAATCCAAACAATCAATACAGACGAGGCATAACATGATATTCAATGATGAAGGAGGCATTACGTATCCTACAAAGCTAACTCTTGCTGTCAAGTCATCTAAGGGATTCCTCTAACTAGGAAAGCACAATCACACACCCATCGGGTTGTTTTAACATTCATATACAAATATTTGTTTTGGAACACCCCTTGGGTGACATTTGAATGAGAAAAAAGTGCCAACGCACCTAAACGGAACCCACACTCAACATCACTCCGTCCAAAAATAGCTGATAAAGCTACATGATCAAAAAAAGACCTCATATGGAAGTAAAGAAAATTTAATTTCAGGCGAACGCCTGGAAACACCATGAAAAGGTGAAAGAAAGTATTTAACACCTACATTTCCTCTGTAGTAGACATATTATATGGTATCATGTCCTAATTCTTCCCGGTTTGGAAGAAAACTAAATAACTAAAGAAGTACGTAATATTAGGGCATATTGGCCTAAATCCAAATATTGTATTCATTGTTCTGAAGAATCTAGAATGAATAAAAATAAATTGAGGACATAACATTATGGATCCATAGAGATGATCGGTAATAAAAATGTATATCAGACAGAGAGGATGTCTCAATGAATATGTATGGCTCCAAAAGAGATCTCCATGGGAGTGGAGTTCTGTGCATAGAGGAGAGAAACCCGTTTGGTTTTAAAAATGAAGATATTATTTTTTAATTTTAATTTAACAATACACACGGCATGGGTGGCACTGTTTACCTATACCATTTCAAAAAATGTGCGAAAACTGTGTGCACTACTCTGCCTAAGAGGACCACCCGGCATGGTTACCCCACACGGTTTGAGTAACCATACATAACCTCTCTATCCAAAACCTTCAGTTTCTCATACCTCTCTCACAATTTAGCCTAACCGTGTGCAGGATGTGTTCAAAATGTGTGCCATGTAATTTCTATCCCAAAACATGATTCTGACCACCGAACAAGCCTCAAACACCTCCATCACGCATGTGATCAAGATAAGTATTCACATAAGTCCACAACAAGATGTTAAAAAAAGGATCTATACCTCGTATGAAAACTTTGGTTCTTTTAATCTTCCCACTTATAACAATTTTCCCCAAATTTTTGTCTGAAGGGTGGTCATGATTAGACTGAGAATAACTCTGTCCACTGAGCATGTATGTCAGCCTCCCTCCCCTATGCCTCATCTTGTAAACGTATGTGTTTCTATTACACTTGAACTAGTGGAACCGACCGGCATCGAAGGAAATTCACGATCTTATCAATGTTATGAATCAGATTCTCCTCAAATAGAGAATCAACCTGCATCTCAACCACCTTGGGATGAACAATGTCATATGGTTATGAGTGATCATGGAATTGATGATCTATAGAGAAGATGTCATCCATGTATCGATACCTCTGAGGTAAATTAAACTGATACACAACTGACCTGACTCACTATAGAATATTCGAAAGGCATGACATATCTCGGTGAGAGTTTTCACTCTTTCTTGATCATCCTATGTCCCAATCTTGGAGAAATATGTAATAAAACCCGATCCTCAACCTCAAACTCTAGAGTTCATCATCAAAGATTGGTGTATGATTTCTACATAGACTGTACGGAAGCCATCTGCTTCAAAATAATCAAGACCAACTCAGTAGTCTCCTGCATGAGATGCATTCCAAGTAATGCTACATCTCCTACCACTTACCAGCATAGGGGAGAACGTCCTAGCCTACAATATAAATCCTGGTATGGTGGAATCTGTATCATTTCCTGATAACTTTTGTGGTAGGTGAACTCATCCCTGGGAATGTTTCTATCCTAAGAGCCCCCAAATTCTAGGATCCATTCTCACAGCCTGTCCTCTAGAACTAGTATCGTAGGATCTAACTGAACATTAGTCTAACAATGGTATGATGTGCTCATAATCACATGTGTACTGAGCATTATGAAAATGCTCTACCAGAATCAATATGTATATTAAGAATACCTATCTAAATGGATAGTGCATGATATCCCATGAAGTCATTCCAAATCTCGAATTTACAACATTATGAGATCATAAACACTAAAGGTCTCCTTGAATAACAAGAAATGTGAAACCTTCGTAAGCACGTCAATTACAACCCTCAAAAAATCATTAACTTGAGGTGACCTTCGAAATCCCGTCACAAAATCCTTCGCGAAATAATCCCATTTCCACTCCAGGAAGGGTAACTACTATAAAATCCCAGATGGTATTTCATGTTCCGCCTTCACTTGCTGACATGTAGAACACCTCATAAAAAACCCAGATACCTCCCTCTTCATTCCTGGCCACCAATAATGACGTTAAAAGTCATGATAGTTCTTGGTAACCCCATGATTTACTGCTCAAGAAGAATCATGAAACTCCAGCATCAACGCCTCAAATATATCCGCTGGAACCAAAACACATCCAAGGATATAAGGGTTCTCATCATCACCAACCATCCAACTAGGAGGAGGGTCCTCACCTGCCACACCTTATGGTGGAATTAGGTTTTCTAAATTTGACAACTGCCTTATCCTAAAACTCTTTAGAAGGTTAGAGGTAACAACAAAGGATGAAAGAAATGTCTTTCCCTATCTGAAGTTCACCTCAAAATGAATCTCAGAAAACAACGCCTTAAGTTTTCACATGATACTGGATTCACGCACTGCCTGTATCCCAGTCATCCAGCTCAGTGCATCTGAAACATCATTTCCCTTACTAAGCCTATATTAAAGCTCAAAGTCAAAAGACTATAAGTACTTGACCCAACATCGCAACCTCTAATTCAGATCATGTTTCGTAATGATATACTTGTGGGTTTTATTGTCCGTGAACACCAAAAAATGGTCTCCCAATAATGAGTGTCCTCAATATCACAACGCATGATGAACTACGCCTAACTCGAGATCATGCTTAAGGAATTACCTCTCATGACACTACAACTACCAAGACCCATATGACACTACTCGATCTCCCTGAATATGAACAACCCCTAGCCCAATACTTGAAGCATCAGAGTAAACAATGTAGCTCTTTCTCTGCAATTGTAGTATCAGGATTGGTGTTGATGTCAACCTCCCTTTCATCTACTGAAATTTTGTCTCACAAGATTCTGACCACACAAAATTTACAACCTTATTAGTAAAGCCCATAAATTGCACTATTATGCATTAGAAGGAACGTATAAAACTCATGTAGTATCCATTTAACCACATGAAGCATAATATGTCAAAAACATTATGGGTTTTTCCAAAGAAACAACAACTCTCACCTTCTCTCGATCCACTGACACTCCTATATTTCAGATAATGTGACCCAGGTAGTGAATATGATCCATCTAAAAGTGGATCTTTTCATGTTTACCATATAACTGATGATGTCTCAGTGTATTCAATATGATCTAAAGATGTTAGGCATGGTCGTGTCGATAGTGACAATACTCCAAGATATTTTCCATGAAAACCAACACAATTGAATCTATGTAAGGATGGAACACTCGGACAATCAACACCATGAAAACTGCTAGCACATTCCTGAGATAGAACAACATAAACAGATATTTGTACAACCCATACCTACAAAGAATGGTTTTATTCTTTATGTCTCCAGGTCAAACACTCACCTGGTGATATCCTGACCTCAATTAGATATTTGAGAACACTCAAGACCCTTAATGCTAATCAAACATGGTGGCTATTTGTGGAAAGTGATATTAGTTTTTAAACGTCTACTAGTTCAGTTTCCAATAATCCACGTATATCCAAATAGTTATGTCTGTCTTTTTCGCAGAAAGAACTGGCGAACACCATAGATATGTTCTGGGTCTGATAAACCCCTTCGTCTCCAAATCCTCTAGCTGCCTCTTGACATCATGAAACTCCTTCGTAGACATCATGTAAGGGGGAATGTATACCAGCACAGCTCCTGACACCAGCTCGATGAAGAAATCCACCCCCCTCTCCCCTCTGTAGGTAAACCAGAAATGTCATCGAGAAAGTCATCCTTGATGTTCTCAAAAATTAGAGGACAGTCTTCCAGACTCACTCCCTGATCATCCGAAAAAGAATATAGAAATATAGGTTGTATTTCTGCCAAACCCACGATTCTCCGGTCCATCTCTACTCGCTTATACATCCCATTAACCCTTGTGAATAAAAACTGCACCCTCTAGTGATGTGAATGTCACCATCCGACGATTGTCGTCAACACACGATCAATAAGCCAAGAGCCAGTCCACTTTAAGAATGACATAAAACCCTATCATCTCTGGGATATAAAGATTTTAAATGAATCAAATCCACCCGACCATAAAGGAAAAATCTATACACTGGCGTACATCACCCTCTCTAACTACAAATGGTGTGTCTGATATCAAAACACCTTAAAAAATAAAAACAACAAGACCAAGGCTCTTTACTACTCATGTGAAGATAAATATGTGAGTGGAACCTATATCAAAAAGAGAAGATGAAATAGTAGAAGATACTAAGATCGTACCTATCACTTCAGATGGACTGGGATCCTTCTCAGGTTGTGTCTATTTCACTGCAAAAGTATGGCATGTACCGTATCCCTATGACCCTCTTTAGCTACCCATAGCTAATGTACCCTACTATCTCTGGGAACTCAGTGTCTACCTTCCAAAACCACAGCCACCACTGCCCCATCCTGACCAGCCTGCACTACTCCAGCTCCCAACATAACATAGAGATGAAGGTACTTCTCCTGAACCTAAAGTCAGAGCTAACCCCTACCACTCGTAGGTGGAAGGAAGGTCATACAAAACTGCTTCATGATCCCCATACATACATAAGCTTGAAACTAGATAGGGTCACAGTCACACTGATTTTACATGTTTCCTTGCCTACCACACAGTTTAAAAAACAACAAGATTCTTGTACTCACCACATGACTAGTACTCACATCATAGGAAGCCAAAAAACAGAGCTTTCTTCCTGGAGACATATATCCACTAGGGTGAGATAAAACAATCCCCAGTTTTGTACCCCCAACATCCCTTAGGATCCACTCTATAATCAATGCACAATTCAGAATCATAGTGATAGAAGGAAACATGAACATGTTGAACTGATATCTAATAGCATGTCTGAGGCATTCATCAAAGAACCTCACCCTCAACAGCTCATTAGTAAAATACATCGGTGAAAAACTTTGCAGCTCTGTAAAGAATGCCGAATATTCCAAAACTGTCAATGCATCCTTCTCTAGATGCATAAAATCACTCTCCCTCTTTGCTCATAGAGTCACATGATAAAAGTAGTCATAGAAGTGGGTTTGGAATTCATCCAAACACATATTCATCATCTCATCAGCCTTGTTCAAAATGTCTTACCAACACTTTGCCACTCCACGTAGCATATAAGTCACAAGATTGACCATTCGCTCCGTAGGTGTCTCTAGATGCTCTAAAATTCCAAAAGTGGTTTCTAGCCACATCTCTATAGATTATGGCCCGTTTTCTATGAAAACATATGAGGATGATGCTACTGGAACACATGTGTTAGCTGAACCATAGTCAATTCTGGTTGTGATCCTCCCTAGATAGAATGTATATAAAGAAATATAACCTCATAGAACTATTCTTCAGCACCTGGGTCCAGAACTACCTTAGGATCCACACATGGAACTATTAGAGGATAAAGTAGTAGCCTGGGTAAAATAGTCTCTGAAGTATGGTCATCGCCTCCAACATGGCATACTGCAGGAGGTCGTTGTGGTGGTATGTCTCTAAAATTCCAAATGCACATATCAGAAAATTACAACATCAAGGAACAAATCTCAAAAGTGTCGGACAGGTCAAATCCCTCCAAGAAACCAAGTCAATCACATATCCTTCTTCTAAAGGCATGACTGTATATAAATTTCCACCGAACAACTAGAAACTATTCCACTCACACACAAACAATTCAGGTCTATTTCAAGTCTCTATTCACCATTATACATTCCATTTCCATTTTACATTCAAGTCTTAACGAAATTTAACCAAGGGTTTACCAATTTACGACTCCATGAGGACCCATAAAACATCATGAACCAAAATATGGTTCCCATCCAAGCCATACATATCAAGTTCATATTATCATTTAAATTTCATTGATTCATAATTTAAAAATTCATTTGGGACCATTCTCATTATGGATTGAAATATTATTTCAAAACATTATCCACTGCACCCAAGTAGCACAACAATAGGCAAACAATATCACATAAACTATTATGAAAGCATGAAATATTCAATGTATCATAGATTGAAAGACATAATGAATGATATGTGATTCTAACATGTGTCTATATAATTCATGAGATGGCTCACCCTCATCTCAATAGGTTGAAACTGAAATATAACACAATCTTTCATCAATCATAATAGTATAAATAATGTGTGACACCCAATGAAGAAATCAAATCAACTCTAATAGTCAAAATCTAGAAATTCATAACACAATTTGAATCAATTTGGATTTTTCCTCTATTTAGGGTAGCTTCTCCAGGGCACATTTTATTATCAAATTACATTTCCTTCTTATCCAAGTCTAATGTATTTAAATATTATGTAAAACAATAAAATAAAAACCTATGATACCACTTTGTAACGCCCCGAACCCAAATGTTATTAGAAACAGTGCTCTGAACCCAGTTCGTCCGAAGGCCTCAAGTGCATCTCTCCAAATCCCAAGGATTCCAACTAGTAGCGAGAGGAAATGTAAGTCAGTGGGGAGACTATTACCTCATTACCAAAGTACCTTAGAAGAAGTCAAAAACATGCTATAGCGGAAGTGCAATAAACAAAAGACTACTGAAAGTAAGGCAAGAAATTTATACATATGAATAACAAAAAGAGTCACATGTACAAAATCATTCTGATGGTATAAGTATCTAGAAAGTATTCAGAATAGTACGTTGCAAAATAACATAATACAAGTTTCCCAAAAGAACAAAAGACCAAAAGGTATCTGAGAATCTCAAGCCTCATCAAGGTAATGTGCTCCCTTACTCCAAAGTCACAATCAACAACCAGTACTAGGGAGCTTTCCCATATCATCACCTAAAACCATATAATCTGTTTGGGTCCCCTAGGAGGCCCAAATAGGGTGTCAGATAAACATCCCAGTAGGGATCTACCTAAGTCTATACAGTTCTAACCGAAATTCTACAGAAGTGCTAGCAAGTGTAAACAACTAGTAAGTAAGTGTGTATTCCCAGGTTATAAGTCCACTATAAATTAAAACAAAACAACCATCAGGGATACATACAAAAGAGACTAATCTCCTCACAATGTATCTATAAACATGTAAAAAATAATGTCACAAGGCAACAATGAACATCCATATGTATCATCTAACTCATTGCCACACTGTATTGAGAAATAATGTATCCCCTAGCCACGACATCATGTTATGTGTATACCCCAAGGGATGGATCCAAGATGTCAGTAGACCAAGGAATCTAGGTAATAAATATCTAGACAATGGATGGCCGGATCTAAGGAGCTTGTCTATGGAATCCCATCGAGTCCCACGGGCATCCCTGGTGGAAACTCGTTTAGGCACTGGTTGGGGTCCTAGGTTAATGTCAGTAGCAGATACTACAAGATCCCAAGCAAGCCAAATCATATGGGGTAGAAAGGACTGAGGAATTCCATGGAATCATTACCTATGTGGTAGATTCAACCAAAGGGGTCCACTAATGCTCTCCAGATCCATAGAGAGAAGCTCATGACATCTTTCAAACCATTCACCAATGATTCAATCATCCAAATTAAACATTCATGAACATGTGAGTATACCCACTAACATCTAGGATCACAAGCCATGTGTATACCCACTCAAGAAAACCGGTTTTCATTAATCAATTACCAAGAATATTGGCCAACCATCCCATAGAAACCATTTACCATGCCAGTAGTCATTTACATATAGGTATACTCAAACATATAAACATGCTTCATTTAAGCCAAAATAACAAAATAGAAGAGGAAGAAAATGATATTCAACATTCAAGGTGGAAGTACATTTCATAACAAGCATACTCAATCTATCAAGTCATCTAAGGGATTCCTCTAACTAGAATGTAACATGAACACACAAATTGGGTGGTTTTAATAGGAAAAAAAGTTATTTCCCAAAGGAACACCCCTTAGATGACCTTAGAATGAGCAACGGGTGCCAAAAAACATTAACAGAACCCACATTGAACCTCAGTAGGTCCAACTACAGCGACTAAAAACTGCTCACTCAAAAAAGAGACCTCTACAGAATGTCTGAAAAATGGAATTTCAGATGAATTCCTGAAAAACACCAAGAAAATATGAAATAAAGTATAGACCACCTACCTCAACTCAGTAGTAGAAATATTGTCCCGTATCTTGTCCAAGTTCGTCCCGGTTTGGATGAAAACTGAAGAATAGATGAAGAACAAAATATTAGGGAATGCGAGCCTAAATCAAAATAGAACAATAGTATTTTTGATGAATTAAGCACAACTAACAAGGAATCGAGGTCTTATCGTTGCAGATCTGTATAGATGATCAGGGATCAAAATTGAAGTTGGACTGAATGGATGGATTAAAGCCTAAATTAGGTGCCAAAGGGGTGCTCCATGAGAGGGGGTTTATGTGCATGGAGGAAAGAAACCCATTTGTGAGAATAAATGTTTTTTAACATTTAAAATAGAAAAACACAGTATGGGTCGCACAGTATACCCACATGGTTTCCCAAACCATTTGGAAACCATGAACACCTCTCTACCTAAGAGGGCCACGCCACACAGTTTGGCTAAATCTTGGGTAACTGTGCAAAATCTCTCTGTCAAAAACCTGTAGTTTCTCAGACCTCTCACACAGGGTAGCCTACCTGTGCGCATGCCGTGTGTAAACCGTGTGATATGTCATTTCAAGAACAATACATGTTTTAGGCCTCCAAACAATCCCCGAACACATCCAAAACACTCTTGATCAAGATAATCATTCACATAAGGACATTGAAATTTTTTTAACCCGAAAATAAAAAGATAAATACCTCATAAATAACCTGAGTTCTTACAAATTCACCCAGGTAACAACCAAATGATTATAGATTTGAAGAAATTTTTTTGTGGGATAATATGAAGTAATAAATTTCTAAATATACATTTGGATTATTTATTTTTATATAAGTGACAGACGAGAGATTGAATCCAAGATGGTTAATGATAACTCTACCTAGTCTTATTTGGAAATGGGATGAAATTACTATGGAATTGTTCATTATATTACATAGGAATCCAAGAACAGATTATGAAATATTTGTTATAATTGATCTCCAAACAATATATGAACATTTAATTACAACAGGAAATATTTACTTCTTGAGAAGCTTTATTGTATCTAAATTCAATACATGCTATGAAATTCTAGTGAATCTCATTCAATGGTGTATAAATGTGTTCAATGATTTACATCTAAATTATTATAATGTTTGTAGAGGGATCTTGATACTTAGATTCTTTTAAGCACAACATATAACCATTTAAATGATGGATTTTGTGGAAGGACAATTCATACATTAAAAGACATGTTGATATCATTATAAATTGAAATTTTAGATATGTGGGATGATCATCTATCATTGGTAGAGTTTTACTCTAATAATATGTTTTGTTAATGTACTCATATGGTTCCATATGAAACATTATATGTCAAGAGATTTTATACAAAAACGTTATTTGATAATGTTGGTAAAATGAAGAATATTGTCCTAGAATAAGTAGAGTATATATTTAAAGATGTAATGAATATATAACATAATATTAAATAATTCCAAATTGGAGAACTGAGTCATACTTGTAATTGAAGAATGGATTTGGATTTCCCAGTGGGAGACCACATATTCGGGAATGTAACTCCATATAGTGGTGTTATAATGATTAGTATGATGGGGAAAATCGACCCTAGAACATTAGAACATTTGAAATACAAGATAAAATTGCATATAATTCTTTCCATTTGTATGATAAACTACGTATCTATAATATAAATGATTTATTCAATATATCATTATTATGAATTACTTGTCAGTCCTAAGATGTTAGAACCAAGACATGTTCTCACCTATGAAAAAAAGTATTCGAACCATGCCTGTCATATAGTTTTGATTCCATCAATGTTCTTGAAAATAGAAATAATTATTTTAGAAAATTAATAACTCATCTCTTTAAGTTACGTTGTACAAATAATTAAATGGAAGTAGAATCTTAGGAACCGGAGAATGTTATGAAAAAAAAACTGAATTTTATTTAGAAATTAAAATCAACGAAAATTATGAGGATGGTAATTTTGTTAGAGGTAATAATGAAACATAAAATATCCAAATATATCATGAAAAAATATTATTTTTTAATTAAAATAATATAAATATTACATTTTCATATTTCATGGAATAAAAATTGAAATATGATATTATGAATATTGATTTTCAACCTACTTGGTAAAAATAATATATGAATGATTTTATGAAATTTACATTGAAAATAATCAATATGAAGAATTAAATAAATAGGGTTAACTATTAGTCATTATTTATTTATTTATTTATTGTCATATTTATAATTAACCTAATATTTATTACAAAATTTTTAGAAAGAAAAACATTTGATGGAAATATGGGATGTTTTTAAGAAAAATATTTATAAACATATAATATCATTATTTTTTAGACAATTAAAATAAACATTTCTAATGAATGATTAAAATAAATCTATATATTTTATATATAACTATCTAAATGTTAATCTCCATAATGATGATTATAATATATATATTTAATGTAAAATTATCTTGTTCTTTTGAAATGTATTTCCAAAAAAATCGAAACATTTTGGGGGGTTATTTTTTAATTTATCAAGGGTAATTTTTTCATTTATCAGGAGTTAATATATAATGATAACGATTAAAATTACATAAAAACATTCCAAACCGCCATTTATAGTAATATATTGACCTCAAAATTATCACATTATAATATGGTATATTTTTGAATAATATTTCGAAACAATTGATGAGGCATTATTTTTAAAATTTGAAAATTTACATGTGTTCCACTCACATAAATTATTAAATGACACCACCTAATTTAAATTAAGAAATCCTATTAATATTTTTATCTTGGTAGAAACTCGAAAATATGGCTCCCCAATATCATTATCCATGTTATATAACTATTGGAAATTACAAAAGGCAATCCCTATGGTCCATCATAAAAGATCCAATAGTTATTGTTTTATCATAATGAGATTGTCATAATCAAGAGATCTATTTTAACATACTATGTTAGCATATGAAATAATTTCATAATAATTCCAATATAAAAAAAAATATTTAATATAAGAATATTTTATTATGTTGATGTAATATTATTTTTCCACCTCCACCTCTATCAAATGGAAAAATAAAACATCACTCATTTGTTAGGAGGTCAACCACCTTGAAAATAGTAACAAATTGTATCCATCACAAAATCACATATATATTGATATTGTTTGGTCAAATTAATATATATAATTCTTAAGAAATAATAGTGATTTTTTAAAATTAATATATGATAATCTTATTTAGGCATTCACCCATTAACGAATTGATAACTCTAATCGTGTGTACATATGACCTACCATCTCCATGAAGTGATGTAATTTATTATCTACATTGAAACAAAAATAATTGTTATAAAAAATTATCTAATGGGAAAATATGATCTTTATAGAATTAATATGATTTTTAGATGAAAATATATTTCATGCACATATGAATCGAGACAACAATAAAGTATCATTAATGAAGAAAACAAAGTTCTTTACAATCAAATTAATATTAATTTTGAACAGGTGATAAGACACTATAAGTGGATAATATATTATATAATAATATGAATACATCAATGAAAGAAATAATATAATTTTTAAAACTATTATATAAGAAGTTAAATTATATTAAATTAAAGTGAAACATGAAGTAAGGGATTTCATCTTGATTTTCCTTCCCATGAGAAATATTTGATATTATAAACCTATATAAAGTTATGTGGTGTACATAATTCCATTTTTATATATTTTACATTAATAACTATTTTGTATTAATGAGAAAATATTCATTTATAATTGACCAATTTTATGGGTTTTAATTGCATATCTTCTAGAGAATCAATGATTTATTTTATAATATCATTAATTTGTGATTTTATTAATTTGCATTGAATTATTCTAATAATCTAATAACAATGAAAAATATATTTTCTTTTTATATGTCTGTTTAAGGATTACAATATTTTAATTTATATATTCTTATCTTTTTATCTTTAATCAAGAAAAAAATTTCTTTAAATTTTTTTTCCTCCTTAAATCAGATATATTTTTCATATGTGTATATATATAAAAAATTACAAAGGTCCTTTTTATTACTATAATTATTTTTTATTTATATTTTATGTTATAATGTAATTTTTATGATTTATTAATAGGCTCATTATAATTTTTCCCATAAATATCATTTTTATATTATTTATATAAATTCAAATCGATTTTTATTAACATATACGCCCTTAACAAACCTTCTTTCTTCCATAATAATTTTATAAATTTCATATTAGTCAAAAAATTGTAAGTTGTTTTAGAATGAAAACACTTTAACTGAATTATTATTTTAATACATCACTTCCATTTTCATTATTTATCCAATGTACACAATTTTATTTCTAAACTAATATTTCTGATGAATATGTGGCCATTTAATATCTCTTATTTTAATTATTTTAATTTATAATATCATCAAACATTAATTTTTTTGTGATAATTATAAATTATATATATATGAAATATCAATATTCATTGCTTCATAGATCTTATTATTTTATAAAATTACATTATTTCCATATATGTTTTTTCACATTGAATGATATCATATTGAATAGAAACAAATTAATATTCAATAATATTTACTCTTTTTGAATATTTATAAATAAATAAAATATATATAAATTAAATTTATAATTAAATATACTTTAAATTCATTATTTATGTAGTGTGGTAGAGCTTGTTATAGATATCCTCTTGATGCATTGAGAAGCCACATGGAAAAAATCAATTGGTCAAATTAAATTCATTCATAATGCATACTAACACATAGATTAAACTATCATCGCCCACATATTTGTTGATATAGATATAATGATATCTAATACCATGATATCCAATAATATTCATTTCATTCATTGATAATTTTGTTATTATTATCCATGAGTATATTTCATTAATATATTCCATGGATTATTTCTGTGTTTAAGTAATTTATTAAGTGGCTCATGCTTTAAATAATTTATATTTCTAAATATATTCACTCCCATTTATAGTTGATATGTTCTACTATAAAAAACACTTAGGGGAAATTTGAGTTTACACTTATTTCGTTTCCCTTCCCATGGATATGAAAAAACACTCATTGAATGAGTTCAAGATTGTAAAATTTTTTAATTACATGTTTTATATTTTATTCCTATTTTTATGTGGGTGTCATTTATATATATATTTACCTCTAATACTAATAAAATGAATTGCTAATTGTGATTATAACCACTGTATATTTAATAATTTAATAAAATAGTCACTAATATGTGGTTACTAGATTTGGGGTGGATAAAAATATCATTTGTAATTGGATAAGATAGTTCATCTTTGAGATGTGAATCTTATACATGATAAAATATTCAAAAAAATATGAAATTGAAATTTACAACCACTAAATAATGATCTCTCTAAAATAATATATGCGGGTTCATAATACTGTAATAAAATAAGATAACACAAATGACCTATATAGACAAAAATTAGTATCTTGATATGAGCATAAAAATAGGATATCATTAAATGATTCAAGGAAATATAAAAAAACCTTCATAACTAATAGTATTAAGAATCAATTACAACACCCAAAATATATTTAATTGGACATCAACTCCCATGTCCCAGGACATAGTGGACTTACAATCACCACCCTTATATAATAGTAATCTCAAGAGATAAAATATTTGACAGTATATATTAGAGGGTTATATAATCCATGAACATTGACCATGAAACTATCTATCCACACAAATTTACAAAACATAAATTCAACGACACATAAAATTCAAAATCAAACATTGGTTGACCATAGAAATAAAATAATCCATATTACATTTTCATTAGGCATCACAAATGATTTAATCGGAAACTGGATCAAACGAAATAAAAATTGAATAACCTAAAATAAAAATATCAACAGAGAATATAGATTATTTGAAATTAATTATATGAAATACTTTTAAAACATATACATTATATGGAATAAATAAGAATGAATGAGAAATCAAGAAATGTGTTTTGTAAAAATATGGTAAAGCTATTTAAAGAAAAAATATGTATGATATATTAACATTATAATACAATAGATAATAATATATTTTTAAAATGTTCTGTTCAAAATAAATAATTGAAATAAAATAATGGATAAGTAGAAGAATCATGTTGTGACATAGATATAACTATATGATTATTCAATTAATAAATTCTTCAATATTATTAAGAGATTAAATTATACTATATTAATGGAAATGTTATATTTTCTTTATAAAATTAATAATAAAATGGTAATTAAAAAAGATAATATATATGAGTATAAAATTAATAAGGTTAATAATTTATGTTAATAAATTACATTGACATAGTATTTAAATATTCAAAATAGAAGGAATAAAGAAAAATTTGGATCATAATTTCTATATGATTATAAAATAATTTATAAAAGTGATCATGAGAATAAAATGTAATATATCATGAAAATAAGATGAAAAGTAAAAAAATAAAGGTTATAATGATACCAATATTGAATTGTTTGGCAAAAGAAAAAATAGGCAGACTCAATGGAAGGAAATTCAGTCATGTAAAATCATAACATAAATTAAAAATTTATCAAATGCTCTATAAATCGGTATGTAATAAATTTATGATTATTATTTATCCATATTATTAAGATATATGTAGTTTAATATATACAAATCATTAAAAAAATTAATACATTTCAAATAATAACTCATTGATATCATTAATCATCATGCAATAATTATTCCATTTGACCCATTCTTTCATTAATGTGGGGGTTTCAGTGAATTATACATATTATTTATTTTCACATATATACAATGTATTTTAAATAGATTTATATCATTTATGGTGATCATGAAAATCATTATTGTGTCTAGTATGTTATAATTGTGATTAATAATGAAATATCAAGGATTCAATCATATAGAAATATATAACGCCCCCAAATGAGTTATTTTGATAAAAAATTATTCTATATAATTACATAAAAAATTTACAAAAACAATTCAAATAAATAAATGATAGGAATTTTTCCAAATATTTATTGTTTATTATTTATTTTTGTTACAAATGTTATACAATTATTTATATTGGTGGTTTAACTAACACAAACAACAATGTCATTGAATTAATGAATGAATAAATTTTTTTGTATTGATGAGATGTAATCTTCATTGAGAAATAAATATATATCGCAGAATATATTTAAATTTTAAATAATAATAAATAATACATATTGATGAATAGGGTGGCGAAAATAATTAATGAAATGGTAATACATTCATTGATGAGTCAAATATTCTCTTTCGGTCCCTCTATTAAATGAAGTGTTTGAGACAACTTATTATTACTAGAAGCTACAGGTAATGATAATGTATTATTAGGGATATAAATTGAGTACATATATCTGTATTAAACTATGGAAATGAATATTTTGGAAGTGGAGTAAAAGGGAAACTTTTATTGATTATTTTTTTTGATATCATATAAAATTATTATTTTTTAATGTATTAGGTGTGTAATGTGTCATGGGAATATTTTTAACAATTATAAAATTGAATATAGTTATTCACATCCTCTAGCAATAAATTATAGCGATAATTATATGTTTCATTTTAACACCTAATAGGAAATTTAAAATTTTCATTTCATTTTATACTTTATTGTTGTAACTCACTCTTTACCTCAATAGAATAATTTTTCCTAATAAAAGAAATTAACCCCCTTAGATAATATTAATATAAAAATTCAAAATTTTGAATCCATTTTATGAACTTTAATTATAATATTTATAAAAAAAAATTTATGTAATATAAATTAGTAATTATCTATAAAAACAATTTTGAAGAAAATATATTTTAATAAATTAAATGAATTAATACTTACATCCACCAATTAATATAAAATAAATTTATCCTAAATTATATATTTAAATTTTTTTTATTAAAATAATCAAATTAAATTGATTGATTTATTATAAATACATATTGTATAAAAATATTCATAATAATAAAAATAATTTTTATAAAAAATTATAACATTACTACATTTAGAATAACATAATGATTAATAATAAATTATACATAACCCCCCCAATACATTTATATAATTTCTAATAGAGTTAAACATTATTGGTATTCCCTGGTAGTAATTTATCTTACATTGCTATTGTTATGATTTCCCTATTATTGTACTGATCATGTTGATTATTTCTCTAAAGTTATGCTCATTAATGTTAAGCCTAATATTAGTCTATGTAAAACACATATAATGATTTTTTACTTTAAATTATTTAAAAAATTGTCCTCAAAATAAATAACTATATTAAATGATTCAACATATCCACATATTCAATATAACAATCAAAATGTTAATAATTATATTAATAAACTTTATAAAACCATATTATAATATCTAAAAATAATTATTTCATTAATTTACAATATAATATTAATTGGACTATCCATATAATAATTCATTTTATCCTATGAATAATTCTTATATCGTGTTATTTTATATGTATGATGAAAATATATTCACAATGTCTATATACAACTAATTAATATATATAACCAATGATACTATAATGATCACAATATAATTTTATATTCTTATATTTTTTTAACATTCAATTATAAATTTATTTAATTTATTTCAATTATAAAATTGTATACTATATTTATAATTATCTTAATTATTTTTTTTTTATATGCAGTGTTGATATATTTATTATAGACTATGGGGATACTTATAGTATATTTATTTTATTGTATTTATCTTCATGTTGTAATTTTTTAATTATGTTTCCTTTTTACATTATATAAAATAACAATTTAAAATATAATTAAATTAAATAATTTATTAATAATTTTTTAATTGATAATGATTTTTTTTATTTTAATGAATGTGAATTCATAATAAAAGAATTTTTATTCACATTCTCCCATAGCTAAATAATCTTATCCTTTGAAATTGATTAATCCGATCAAAATATATAATGGAATTTTTGTATCATTACATCAATGGGTTTCCATGTTTATTTATCATACTCATGATTTCATTATAGTGTGTTTTTAATATTAGTTTTATTTTTTAATATTACATTATCTCTAATAATATATTCTCTCAATTATTTGTTACACAAAAGTGACATCATGTTCTAGTTGGGATACTGTTGGGACTAGCATTTTAGATGGTCTTTCATTTTACTTCCTCTAAACTGATACACGGTATATGCCATTCAAATTCGATTGATTGGTGGAAGAACAAGAATATATTTTATGGTTTGTAAAAAATTAAGAATCTGAAAGGGTTTTATGGATTTAAGTAATTACTTTTCCAATAAAACAAAAATCAAATTAATGATTAAAGGGAGACGATTATTAAATGTGAACATCATTAATATGAAATAATGATCCCAAAATACATTAAAATAAATTATTAATCATTTCAACATATCTTTTATGATTTCAATGGAAATTTGGATTTACATTAAATTAGATGATGGTATTTATGGATAAAAAATAGTTTTATACCCAATTCTTATAGAATGAACCTCAAGATCATTGAGGTTAACCTTAGATCATAATCAAGATAAATTCAATGTTTTAGACTATGTATATATACTTATTAATATATGTATATTATATAATGATTATCATGGGAGAAATCCTTTTATATTGTAATTAATTATAGATAATTTGTATGTTTATCAATAAAAATAAATGATAGAATTTATTTTATTTAGAAGTATAGGGAATACTTATGGAAAATGACATGGTGATATTTTCCTATTATTTTAATTTAATGTATTGTTTTTATACAATCTATCCTTAAAAATTACACAATAAAAAATTGATTAATTTTAGTTTATATTACAAAACATCCCCCCTCTAGTTCTCCAACAAATAAATTTATGGAGATTTCTAATCTTTTTTTCTTTCTTCATATTAATTTAATGATCATTTATCTACATCATATATAATCAACTTATTGAGTTCTAGTAGTAATTGAGGACCCTATTTTGGTTCTAAATATTATCCCATCTACATTGTTATGTTTTTATCTAAAATATTCCCCACCTACTATTTTAGATACATATCGTTATTTTATGCCTTTTTTATAACAACATAGATGGATAGTTAAGAAATTTTTTATGAAAGGGATAATTTTATTTATTTTATTATGAATTCTATGTAGATATGTTGAATATCCATTAATAATGTGTCTAATTGTAACCACATTATGGATAATATAAAATCATAATTTAAGATATGTGAATTACTGATATTGTTTTCCTTTCCAATAATGTAGTTATTTTACTAGTTAAAATCTATATATTTTTATAACTGAATAGAAATTCAATTATTTCAATATATATATATACACATATATATATATATATATATCAAACATCTCACACAATATATAATGCCTTTTAATCATTAAATATAATAATACCACTGCTCAATCTAGATCATGCGTCGAGAAATGTTACATGTAATATTAAAAAAAAGAAGAATAATCTATCACATATTCCATTTTTACAAGAACAAAAACAAAACTATTAACAAAATTATTATATTATATCACAATCCATTCTTCACAATAAGTTAATGTGGGTACAACTATAGTTACTAACAACTATAGATAAAACTTTAGGCTATCATTAAATTCATTTATCTAATAAAATTATTTCCCTTTCTTGATAACACATTTAGTTGATTAAGGAAAAATTTCCATCAAATCATCAATAGAGTCGAAATTATCCAAAGAAACTATGGATCACTATTTTTATTGATATACAAGTACATTAATCAATCACATTTTTCTTCTTTTAAGGATATATAAATATAACATCACAAGAAATTAAATGACATAGTGTGAACAATTTTTCAATCGAAATTCTCAATTACTAAAATTGAAAAACTTATTCTCATTTCCTATTAAAATTCTAATCATATTTGAATAACATTCATATTTTTCATTATTCATATAATATTTGAGAACATCGTAAATATTTATTGAAAAATATTTATCAATTTAATATTTAAAATCATTTCGTTAAATCTATGAAGAGAGAAGAGAATTTGTTTTGTAATTGAAACACTAGGAATTAATTGTTTTCATTGGTTATATTGATGTCTATCCTTAGTATATATTCCATTTTCACACTCAGTTAATGATATCCAAATTAAAATCCTCCTCTTCAATGTGTTAATAACACCAATGTTTCATAAAAAATAGATTAATTTTATGTAGAAAATACTTTTTATAGATTGTGATATGATTATGAAAATTATAATTTATGAAAAATAACAATAACCCATCCTTATTCATCAAAATAATTACTAGGTATCACCATAGAGAGTCAAAAGTATGTAAAAAACATGATCCTAAATTTTCTCCGCATTACTAATTTAAACCCTCTAATTCAATAGGTGACTTTATCATATAATTCATTAATATTTTGATATAACATGTTGGAAACTAAATATAATACCCAATCTTGTAATTAATTGGGATACAAAATAATTTCTCATAAAAAATGAGTAAATATATTACCTTAAAATAGGAACATATTCAATTTTGATCTTTTTCATAGCTATTGGAGTTAAAAACCACCATATTGATTATCACATCCAATATTGATGAATTGGTTTTAGAAGGATGTTCATAATGATCATTTAACATATATAATATAATGGGATAATTTTTTATGTGAAATAAGATTTCTCTTTGTTATGAAATAATATGTTCTCACTGTAATGAAAATTAAATCATTGAATATATTTTATCTAATTCTTCTAAAGGTATAATTAATTTTTTGTAATTATCTTCCCACAAACATAAAATGTGATTGAGATTTATACATGAGATATAATCATCAAAATTATGGTTGAGTTCACATATATCTCAATATACAAATTTTTTTTTGTAAATAATTTAGTAATACTATCAAGCGTGTATCGAAAAAGGGAGTAAAAATATTAAAATTATTAATTTTCAGTTATTGATTGGATAATGAGTGTACCTTTCAAAATAGTGTTATTATAATCCTATTTTATGTAATTTATTAGTTAATATCAAAAAATTTCCAGTCATTCTATAGGTAACTCTGTCTAATTTTCGTCATATTCATTTAGATTAATGAATAAATATTTATCATTATCGAAAGAATTATGATTGGATCGTGTTTTTTACATAACAACATTTTGTGAAAATATTTTTTTTAAAATCATAAAATTTCATCTAATGACCCATGTTTTTGGTGGAATATCCATCCCATAAAATATATGATTATTCTTCTGAATATTTATATTTTTATATGTTCTGTGGAATAAATATATATTATGTATGAAGTATTAAATATTAAAATATATGAATTTCATGAACCCCTCCCACCAACGATGCCCCACCGGAGATGAAAATGGAGAAACACATATAATGACCCTCGAATCATGTCTCTAATAAACCTCTAGGTGGAAAACAAGACTATGGGTATACAAATCTTATAATATCGGGGGAATTTCCTTTTTTACTTTAACCAATATCGTATGATAAGTTTCATCAACCTAGAAGCAATCCCATGACATATATAAGGAAAAAATAAATCATTATCTTATGCATGTTTTCAAATAAAACAACTATAAATTCAACAAAACTCCAAATAATGTGCCAAATGAACAAAGATAAGTAACGACATGGAAACTGTCTACAAATTCTGACCCTGTAATTCCCATCATGATCCACATAGTCGTCTTGGAAACCTAAATTCATTTTTTAAATGTAGGTTTAATATACATGTATACTCAAAAGGGAGAACCAAGGTCCACCATGCACAAGTGGAGGGAGAATACTAATTCCCCTATGATAAAATATTAAAAACCAACAACACCTAATAAAGAATAATAACCTTCCCAACCTCAACATGGCATGATAAAAAATAGCACAAGTAATTTAATGTAATATAACAAGCACACTAATGTTTGTGTACCCCGCACCACTTCATCCAAGTTAACTGCTCATACCTTAACATCAAATGTATTGAAGCTTCTACACCCATTCCCAAGCCCCATCTCACAACCCAACCGAACAAACAAGGGCCTCTGAGCTAGTCCTGAAACCAATAAAAATGAAGTACACATCCTTTTTTCCACATACACCTGGGCCACAACCATACCACATCCCGTCAGTAGTCACCTGGGCTACCACTATACCTCATCCTGAAAACACCAAGGAAATCACACTTCATATCATCCCATTGACATCATGGAATTCACACCACACTCGAAGAAACTAGGTCATCACAACAACAATAAAACATATCAGATGAATCTTGGGATATCAATGCCTATAATAGGGAACATAGAAATGCCAATAAGGATCCATCCATCCTCCCACCATGATGTTAGGAAAATACACCCTCCCACATGACAATGGGCCTGTTTGGCACTTTGTTCACAACTAGGGTGGTGTGTGTATTAAAATAAAAAAGTTTTATAACTATTTATATATGTTTCAAACACTCATCCCATCCTATTGGTTTTTTTCAAATAAACAACATTCCCACAAAATTTCCTTTTCTGCTACCTCTAAACACACAACTACCCCAAAAGCTACATTTCGAATCATAACCCCAAAAAAATAATTTTACAAACTATATTTTCTTATTATGAAATCCATTTATTTATTAATTCCCAACTTAAAAAAATACCAACCACACCACATAAGAAGACACATTATATAAACCACACAGAGGAAAATGAAAAAATTAAAAGAATATACTCCACATTTCCTCTCCAAATTACACCCATGAATACCACTATCATCATCATTTTCCAAAGTCAGTACACCCATTCCACTATCTCATGCTCAAAAAATTGAATCTGATTTATAGCCACTCAAATCAAATCCTTATATCACAATAATCGTCTTCCCTACTGCACGAACACACCACAACTGGAAATATAGACAAAACACATCTCAATTGTAGACCTAATGCACAACAATGATCATCCATTCCACAATTAATCAATCTATCAAAGTTTTATTCTATTACACCTCCTAAATGACCCCACATAGTGTTGTACCATTAAGAGAAGCAAAAAATAATCATACAATGTATAACATCGTGATTTAACACAGCTATCATTCATTAATTCAACCTTTTCAAGTTCATGGGTGACCACAAAACAAATTTGATCCTTGGTAATACATTTATTTAACAAAAAATACAAGGTTATACAATTTTATATACATCCATTCAACACATAATCAATGCAAATACATCACAATCCATCATAGTATCACACAAAAATTCCACCAACATCAGTGTTTTTAGTAAGAATATTGCTGATACAAATCACAATGTCAACACATAACAAGGTAGAATACAAGTCACTTTTCCCCATCACCTCATGTTAATTATTAATCAAATTCAAAAAACTATGAATAATTGGAATTAATCTATATTTACAAGAAAAAATTCATGTAACCACCCCACATTATACAAAATTATAGTGGTATGAATGGATACAGAACTTTATGAAAAAATGATCCACATCTTCTACTGGAACCCAAAATAGTGTTGCACATGCAGTTGGAAAAAAGACTTCAGAAAAAAAAAGATCTGAAGGCCACATAAAAATGAATAATCACTCAGGGAAAAAAGGTTATGAAGATTCTCAGTAAAAATAGTAAAACTAAATGTACAAGGAAGAATGGTTTTTGTCTTTATAAAGTCCAGATCATATAACATCGAATATAACGGTTTCTTAATCCATTAAAGTAGGATCACAATCAAGGCCACATCTTTTGACTCTCTATATTTATCCCTAGAATTTTTAATTTTAAAATATATTTTTATCCTTTGAAATGTCTTAAAAATCACTTTAATATGGGTTTAAACTTATTTTAAAACAAATAAAATGTAAAAGGGGAGAATTTGGGATAATTGGGAAAAAATGGAAATTTGACAAACTATTGAAATGATCCACTAGTGGATGACCTACCATAGAATGCCTCACAATTAGGTGACCTATAACTATAATACATACCATTTGACTAGTAATCATTGGAATATTCACCATTAGATGAGTCAAAATTGAACATCTCACCGTCATGAGTGATCGCTTGCGACCTACCATTGTGATTCACTGATGGATTAGTCATTATCGCATGTCACCATCATGAGTCATCGCTAGAGGAGTCACCATTGCAAGTAACTGGTGGATGATTCACCGTCGCGAGTCACCATTGCGAACATAACATCACCAACTCACTGTCATGACTCACCAGTGGATGAGCTACCAGTGGATGATTCCCCATTAGATGACTCAATGTTTGTGACTAGTCGTCGCATCCCACCATCATCGACTCATCGTTGTGAGTCACAGTTGATAGAAAACACTAGATATCATTGATCTCCACCTACTAGTGGTTGAATAACTATCAGAAAAGCTACAATTGGAAAATTTTGATATCGTAAAAACTCTTGAAATGAGTAATAATTTCCTCCTAGAATGCCTTAAACATAATATTTTCAAGAATTAATTGACTGGGGAGGTCCTGTCCAATATATCAGACACCTAAAAATCTATTCTTATCCTCATGAATCCAAAACCAAACCTGCAAGTAAAATAGGGTTCGGAACAACAACTGGGTCATGTACCTCCCAAGGATAACAGTAATCATGATACACATCTAATAAAATCATAGTTCTATGATAAACCACTCAGTGTTGATCGAAAGATAGATTGAAACCTCAACATCAAAGAAAACATCATTTAAAATATTCTAACCTATCTAACCATAAGACACAACCCAAAATCCCCAAAAACACACTATCTAAAGACACTAATTAGAGAATCACATCCTCAATGTAAAGATAAAATCTATTATGGGTCGTACTAACTTGCTCACATGGGTTTAATCGCTTATTAATTAATATGTTCATTTTAGGACTTCTGTTATCCCTTTTTCATGTTTCATGACTTCAACACATATTACAGAATATATACAAAAATCATCCCATAGATAACATGGTATAATCATAACATTATAAGGAAAACCAATACATGGGAAAACTCAAAACAATGTTGGGTACTTAGATCCCGTATACACTTCTCTCCCCCGTGTAATTTTTTCTATTCCACCATTCCTCCACAACATGGTAAAAAATAGAATGGTTTTCCAATGAATCACCTTATCATTATGATCCTGGATCGCTACTCGCTGCTCCACAAATGTGGTGTCACCTTCATTATCAAACTCTCCCCATTCAGTGACATCATAGTCATCGTGATGCTATCGATAGAGCTGAGAGATGTAGAAGACATCACGGACCTTTACAACAATGGTGTTATTTCCAAATAGTGTTCCACAATTCACAGTCGTCCCAACACCTCAAAGGGTCCAATGGAACATGGAGATATCTTGCTCCCATTTCTAATCCTCAAGAACCCACATTGGGGGTGAATCCTTCAAGAAAATGTGTTTCCTATACTAGAACACCATGGTACACTAATAAAATTTGAATATGATATCTTCCGGTCCTATGATTCTTTCAACCCCTCATGAAAAAAGATGAACCTTCCCGGGTGTTCTTCACCCCAACTCGTGACCAAGAATAATTATCTCCATAACCCCAATCCAGCAAAAATGTGAACAACACAATATTCGTAAAATGATTTTTCATGGATCCATTCTAATGGAAGAGTGGTAGAATTGAGTTTTAATAAAACTCAAACAAGGGAATGTATCACACCCAAGACTGAACAAAGTCCCCAACACATGCTTGGAACATATCCTATAGAGTTTGTATGGTCTGCACTATCTTCCCATCAGTATGAGGGTAGAAGGTTTTGCTATGGTGAAACTGAGTGGAAAAAGAATTATATAATAACCTCCAAAATCATGAAATAAACCATGAGTCTCGATCTAAGATGTTGGATTTCAAAACAACTTGAACCCACACCACCTCATCTGCATACCTCCTGGGAACAGAATCCACTATGCCCTGCTATTTAATCACAATGAAGATGGATTACATCTCTACATGATCCACTACTACCCAGATGGCCTCAAATACTCTCATATAATTAGGTAACCTAATGATGATATCCTACAATATCTCATCAAATTTCTACTTGGATACATCTATAGTATTCAACAAAACACCATGAACCCGATGCACATCCTTCACCTTGTGGTACACTATGCACTTCAGCACAAACACCGCTACTACCTAGTTCATACCGGGCCACCAAAACATCATCCTCAAGACATAACACATCATAAAAATTCTTGGGTGCACCAGAATGGGGGGGGGGGGTGTCTACGAGACTCCCATAAGACATCCTCTCTCATCAACACTAAAAGAAATAGCATTTGATGAAACAATATCTGATTATGGCCATTCTCCATCTATCCCTTCCGAGCATTAGAATGATCAATGTGATCGTGCATGAACTCTAACACTGACTCACCCCACTGAGACTGTAACACCCCAGGTAAATAAAGAATATGAAATCTTTATATTTATCCATATTTGTGAATAAAATATTAATATTACTTTAAAGGGATGTTATGCTCAATGGCGTACCCAATACGCAACAATGGGTTTCTTGGGAATCTTACGTTGCACTCTAATAATAAAATAATATTATTTTAAATGGTAGTTAACGCCTAGCCATTGTAATGGCGGGAATGAATAGAACTAACTAAAAAATGATTATATATGTCTGTCAAATATTTTTACTTTTTATAATAAATGTTATAGAATTGAAAATGCGATTGAATGCAATTTTAAGCGTAAAGATTCTAATATTCTTTAAAAGGTCGATTAAAAGCCTTTTGATGGAGAACCTCTTTTAAATCTACTTTTTGACAATATTATGTGTTATATTTGACATAATAAAACTCTTCTTTAGAATCGGGACATCAAAATTTACTTTGTGTAAATTGTTTTGTATTTTTCCAAAAAAGTTCAATTTTTAATGAATAGTAAAAAATGTTGTATTTTAATTCAAAACGTCTTTTTAATCTAATTTATTTATATGATTATATTATCTTTTGAACTGGTTTTAAAGTTAAATTAGAATATATTTTTACCATTTAATACAATAGTTGTTGTTTAATTAATTTCACTTTGAAATTGGACTTAAACTAGTGTAAATCTTTTGATACTTATTGTTTCATAAAAACACGCTATTTTCTCTGATAGCCGGAATTAATTATTAAATTAATTAGTGAAACTAATATGTTTTGAATTTTTTAAAATAGACATAATTTTTGAATTCGGAATATCAAATATAGCTTAGGGTGAAGTTTTGGTATTTTTCTGAAAAACTTCAATTTTTGATGAATAGTGAAACCACTAAGTGGTACTTATAAAAATTGATTTTCTGTTTAAATGAAAATTTTCCATCTTTGTGTTTTGAATTTCAAAAATCCGACATACATGGTTGTCATTAAGAAGTAAAATGTGGTTCAATGGTATTAAAATATTTTTTTGGTGAATAGTAACTTATTATGTTTTTAATCGCGATTAGAGGTAATTAGTGTAGTTTAAGGAAAGAATAATGTTTTAATAAACTGAAATGACCTAGAAACATGTCGTACTCTCATTTGATGTGTCATGGAAGACCAAGACAATACATGGGTCAAATTGGGGACCCCATGGAGCCACATTGGTTGGAAAATGACAGAAATACCTTTTTATTTAATGATAAAGTAAAAATGACACAAACATGAGATGTTTTACTAAACACATTTTTACATGGGGTTATACAAGTCCGTTTTTTGACTATAAATAGTCATTGTAAAGATAAAACTATTTCCTACATCATAGTATTTGTTTTATAATTTTTAGACATTAAATAAATTAAATTATTTATGACATCATGATGATGCAGCGATGACCTCATTATTTAACGATTTAAATAAAATGGAAAGATAATGTAATATCTAAGGCCTAAACATCACCAAAACCTATTGGATGGGTGTATTTCGAACCCTTATCACCTTATCCACGAATTATATCAATGTGGGACCTTTTGAATCCGAAACTCATTTTCAAATAAAGTAACATTTGCTTACTTTCCAAGAGTGCCCCTCCTCTCCTCTTATAAAAGGCCCCTGCCTCTACCTCCTTACCCACACATCCAAAGACTTTGGCTCGGCCAAACTCTGCAAACTTTGTCTCTCCATATCCCTCTATTACTCCATGAAGCCTCACTTTGGGCAGAAGTCTTTCCAAGTATGCCTTTGAGCTCAAACCAAAGGGAGTTACCTGATTTTAAGGTAATGTCTTCACTTGATTCCTTTTGTTTTATTTTGCTTCTCCAACCGCTAAACTTTTTTTATTCATTTATTTTGTAAAAAATACAGTATCTTTAATATACTAGGATGTTGTTATAAGATGTTTTCGAGCTACACTTACACACACCTACATCTAATGGTTAAAGAACATACTATTTCCGTGGATGGCGAATTTATGCCCCCCGAAACGATGATTGTTCAACATTCTTCTAACACCTTCAAAGGTGTCCATTAAGATGACACTACATTTATATATGATATCTAATATGTTTATGTTTTACTTAAGCTTATGTATTTTTCATTTATGTCATACCTTTACGGTTTCCATTATGGGTAAACACGATATCTTCATTTAAGGAAGTGCGGACTACCGCCCCCTCAAAGTGATTTGATTCGTTAATACCATATGTGGTACGTATAAAGGATATATTTAATGATATTATATATGATACCATACTGGAATCAAAATACTATTATGTATCATTATGTTTTAATTCCATTAAATATTAAATAGAAATGGATGTTGCATTCATGCGTACGTACGGCTTACCGTCTCCATGAACGGTGCATTTCATTTATTAACTCTAAATGTTATGTAATATTATAAATGCATGAATATACTGGATATATATGATATATATGATATATAAATCATGAATACAATTATGGATATAATAAAACTTTGACCACATGAACAACATGTAATTGTAAGAAGTCCACTTTCGACTTAAGAACCAAGTATCGACAAAACAAACATTATTAACTTAAATGATTACCTAATGTCTATCACTTGGTAATAAGTGATATAAAAGGAATAATAAACTTGAAAATGTTTCTTAAGGAATTATAAATTAACTCATGTTTATTATTCAGGAGATTAAAGAACGATCGAGTCAAGTCGGACCCGAGGTAAGGGATCTTACTCCTCTCTTTCTTTTTAAGTACACTCTTTTATGTCATTCCTTCTAAAGCTCATCTTTCATGTTATTGGGATGTTATTTTATATTAGTCTTACTGTAATTTTTATTTTAATATGATGAAAGACCATATTCTCTCTCATCAATCCATTTTGGAAGTTTTGAGTGGCGCCGGTAGGCTGCCGAATTTTCGTAAGAGATCTCACCTCTCTCTTTCTTTTAAAGTACTCTCCTTTATGTCACTTCTTTTAAGCTACTCTTTGTTATGATGGGGGATGTTCTTTTATATTAATCTTTCTGTACATTTTATTGAAATGTGATTAGATACCCTATTTGATCTCATCAATCCATTTTTGGAAGTTTTAAGTGGCGCCATTAGGCTGCCTAGTTTTCGTAAGAGATTTTTCATCTCACTTCTATTCCCGTGAGATTTATGCTACATTTTCCACAATTTCCTTTGAGTGGTGTATGTACTGACCATTATTATAAACATTGTGTATTATAATTTCATTTATGGGTATTCACATCCTCATTGTATGACCCTTCTTCCATGGGGTGTACGTTTCGAAAGTTACCGAACTCGATAAGGGGACCTTTCACCCTCCATTTTTTTAAAAAGACTTCTTTTGTTATGTATTTTAATTCACATACTATTATGTTGGGATATGTTCTTATATATCCTTATTTATGTAAATTTTATTTCCAAGTGATGAGACCCCCTTTATCTCTCTCATCAACCGTTTTTGAAAAATTTTATGTGACGTCGTTAGGCTGTCGAATTTTACCAAGGGAACTTCTTAACCCAATTTCGATTTCATTGGGTTCAACATGTAGTTATTGAGTATAACATAATTTTAATATGTGTGAATAACCTTTGATTGTTTTACAATTAATATCCACTTATATTGGGTGTATTTATATTTGTCACACATAATTATGAGATTGATTTATCCTTAATTTAAGGATACCTTCTTTATAATGGATTTCATCTCATTTTACATTTCTTTTGAGACTTCATTATTGTTATGCACCAATTCACTCTTATATTGTGTGTATACAATCCTTGGAAAAAATATATCATGAATCATTTTATTCTCATGATATTATAATGTTCTTATTAAATGTTATTCCACAATTATTTGTATTCAAGAGTCTCTCATTTTGTTAAAAACTATTTAACAAAAATATGATTTTAAATGTTTTAAAGATTTATTATACTAAATATTTATCATTAATGTACATGTTTTCAAAATGGTTTTCAGTATTTATTTATATGGACATTAATGTTTTAAAATTATAATTCCATTAAAAGCTTGAAAGTGGTATGGGACACTTTGATTCAAAAATCTCTTTTAAATGGTTTTTGAAAATGGATTGATCAATTCAATATCAGGGAATTATTTATTGTGATTTCAAATGAAATGTTGTTATTGAAATGTTTATATTTTCAATATTTTATGTGTAATGATGTTACTTGGACATTTTACGGGTGGTTACGTGATTAACCATATGACGGGTGGTGCCGTGAATACCAGGATGGGTGGTTACGTTATAACCTCTAATGCATTGGGTATGGAAGTCGACCGTATGGCTATTCCATTAAGTATGTATGGAAGTTGGATGAATGGATCTTCCAATAAGTGATATGTGTGTAAGTAGACCTTATGGTTATTCCACTTAAGTATGTTTATGTCCCAAGTTACCTTTATATGTTATGTGATCTTTATATGGGATTTATGGTAATCTTTTGGTTACAGAAGGGTAAGTAATGAACTTTTATTCGGTGAAGAGTTTTTTTACTACTTCATAAAGGTGAAAAGTATTACTTTGATAAAGTATACATGGTTTAATTGTTGTTTTGATGAACTAATAGTTTTCATTCTTTGTGTATCCCTTACAGGTCTTTTTATGCTCATCCCAAGTTTTTTTTGAAATGTATTTCACAGGACTTAATGTGGAATAGGGTCATAGATGGGATCTAGGGAATGTCATGCTATCTAAAACATGGAACTAGACATGTTTCTTTTTAAGATTTTTTATTTTATGGAAACTTATTAGAAGTGTCTACTTTGTAATATTTTGAGATGTAATAGTTATGTTCTAATTCTCTAAAACTCTAAACCTGAAAAGATACTCAATGTAAATTATTCATTTAATTCAATATTAAGTAATGTTTAAGGCCGGGGACTTATAGTTGGTATCAGAGGTTGGTTTAGATAACATTAGAGGTTAGGGTATCCTCTAAGTATAAGTGACATTACCATAATGGTTAGGATTTCCGAAAGAGTCCTAGTTTTAGATAAAGTGAATGAGTAAGTATATCTTATTGTTTATCTTCTTCATTAGTACATGATGGTTTTGTTGATATACTCACACTGACCTTTTTGGTTTTAGTAAATGGATGGATCTAGCAGGCACCAAAGTAACAGTGGATGTGAAGGAAACTGTGACAGTTTTTTGAGCAAGTAACTGAATGATATGGGAGCTGCAATGAGAACTCTTGTGATTATCCTCAACCAACTATCTGGATTCATTATTGACTCAAGGAAAGGGAAAGAAGTTCTTTTTGAGGGATCAATTGAATGTTTTAAATGTGGTATTCATGGTCATTATGAAAACACATGTCCTATGAAGATGTTTCGTGAAGGGGATCACCAAGATCGTACAAATGTTCGTTTACCAATACCTAATTCCATTCCGATTGAGGATGAAGAAACTGAAAATGACCAATCAAAGGTATGGATTATTTCATAACTATTATTTTCCTATTTCGGAATATTAGGATATGATTCATGATTTTTTTGTAGGAAAGAAGTATTTCAGAATAAGTTGGAAAGGAATGGTTAATGGATAATGAAGAATGTTGAATGAGTAAGATGTCAACATATAAGGGCTTCAAGAGTTATGGTGAAATTCTTAAGAGTATTAAGACTCTTTTGATGATGGGGTTACATTATAAAATTTTTTATAGTATGTGTAACCCTGATGCTTAATATATGAAAATTTTATTCAAGTAATAGTTATATGTTCTTTTGTGGACATAGTTATAAAGAACCATTTGGGATTATATGATCCTTACTTTTGAGTTAATTATGGGTTACTACATGTTATGATGGAAGTGAAAGGCTTGAGATAAAATTGAGGTTAAATTATGTTATGGTTATTTTTGATGATTTTATATCTTTTTGGGGAATGATTTGAGAATTATATAGTTTTGGAAAAGGACAACACGCAGACCATGTGACAACCCGTCGCGTCGGACAAAGCTGCAGGAATCGAACCCACAACCAAAGTGCAACTGGTATTTATCGCCTACCACTGGACTACGTGAAGTCCCTGGTTAGTTTGACTGATTCTTTTTAGTTAGATGATTTTATGAATTAAGAGTAAGTTGATTTTTGGTTATCTATGGAAATTTGTTAACCTATCATGGAGGATATGTGATTAGGTGAATTACTTTTCAATACGAGACATTAAGAGCAACTGATTTTGTTTAGAGATAAATGTTACGATTTAACTTGGAAGACTATGTGACTAAATCCTTCAAATATTTGGGTTTCAATCTTAGTTTGGTTTAGTTTGAATAATTTTATGGACAAATTTATTATTGAATGGTCCTCGTTTAACTTTGGGTTTCGTTGGAAAATTTTTTGAGGCTAATAATGGATTTTCTTTTTATAAAGGGTTATCCTTTTCTGGATTATCTGATCTTGTACTAAACTTTTTGGTTTTGGATTTTGTTAATGTCTAAAGAAATTGGAAGTATATAGTTCTCTTTTGTGGATTAGGGGATTCTCTAGAAGTTGATTATAGTACTCTTAAGGTGAACAAGTCTTCCTAAATACTCGTGTTTTGGAGAAAATATGAGTTTTTGTAAGGAATATAATAAAAGTTCAAAGTCAACATGATAAGTGAATATGTTTCCTTATGAATAAATTCCTCAATAAAAAGCAACTTAAAAAAAATTTTGTCTATTAAATTTTCCTACTGGGGAATCGAATACCATTTAACCCATCACAAGTTTGTGATTTTCTTGTGGTTAACTTTCTCATAAACATGTTTTCTATCACTCTCCATCAGAACATGAACCTTTGTTCTTTTCCTCCATGTCCATATTTTCATACATGGAATCATAGTATGGGTTAACTCGGGTGACCTTTGTACTTATATTTCTTTATTTTAAAGTGATTTTTTTACCGACTCATGTTCTGATGTGGGATTTTCAAGGATGTTTCCAAGCCCAATTTTAAAATTGCGAGGACGCAATTCCCAAAAGGGAGGAAGGATGTAACACCCCAGGTAAATAAAGAATATGACATCTTTATATTTATCCATATTAGTGAATTAAATATTAATATTACATTAAAGGGGATTCTATTCTCGATGGCGTACCCAATACGCAACAACGAGTTTTTTGGGAATCTTACGTTGCACTCTAATAATAAAATAATAATATTTTAAATGGTAGTTAACGCCTAGCCATTGTAATGGAGGGAATGAATAGAACTAACTGCAAAATGATTATATATGTTTTTCAAACATTTTTTCTTTTTATAATAAATGTTAGAGAATTAAAAATGCGAATGAATCCAATTTTAAGTGTAAACATTCTAATATTCTTTAAAAGGTCGATTAAACGCTTTTTGATGGAGAACCTCTTTTAAATCCACTTTTTGACAATATTATGTGTTATATTTGAGAAAATAAAACTCTTATTTAGAATCGGGATATCAGAATTTACTCTGTGTAAATTTTTGGTATTTTTCCAAAAAAGTTCAATTTTTAATGAATAGTGAAAAATATTGTATTTTAATTCAAATCCTCTTTTTAATCTAATTTATTTATATGATTATATTATTTTCTGAATTGGTTTTAAAGTGAAATAACAATATATTTTTACCATTTAATATAATATTGGTCATTGTAATTAATTTCACTTTGAAATTGGACTTAAACTAGTGTCAATCTTTTGATAATTATTGTTTCATAAAAACACGTTATTTACTCTGACAGCGGGAATTAATTATTAAATTAATTAATACAACTAATATGTTTTTAATTTTTTAAAATAGACATAATTTTTGAATTTGGAATATCAAATATAGCTCAAGGTGATGTTTTGGTATTTTTCTAAAAAACTTCAATTTTTGATGAATAGTGAAACCACTAAGTGGTACTTATAAAAACTGATTTTCCATTTAAATGAAATTTTTCATCTTTGTGTTTTGAAATTCAAAAAATTCGACATACATGGTTTTCATTAAGAAGTAAAATGTGGTTCAATGGGATTAAAATATTTTTTTGGTGAATAGTAACTTATTAAGTTTTTAATCGCGATTAAAGGTAACTAGTGTAGTTTAAGGTAAGAATAATGTTTTAATAAACTGAAATGACCTAGACACATGTTCTACCCTCATTTTATGTTTCATGGCTGACCAAGAAAATCCATGGGTCAACTTGGGGACCCCATGGAGCCACTTTGGTTGGAAAATGACATAAATAACTTTTTATTTAATGATAAAGTAAAAATGACACAAACATGAGATGTTTTACTAAAACAATTTTTACATGGGGTTATACAAGTCATATTTTTTTACTATAAATATTCATTGGAATTATAAAAATATTTCCTACATCATAGTATTTTTTTATAATTTTTAGACATTAAATAAATTAAGTTATTTATGACATCTTGATGATGCAGCGATGACCTCATTATTTAACGATTAAAATAAAATGGAAAGATAATGTAATATATAAGGCCTACAAATGTCCAAAACCAATTGGATGGGTGTATTTAGAACCCTTTTCACCGTATCCACGAATTATATCAATGTGAGACCTTTTAAATCCGAAACTCATTTTCAAATAAAGTAACATTTGCTTACTTTCCAAGAGTGCCCCTACTCTCCTTTTATAAAAGGCCCCCACCTCTACCTCCTTACCCACACTTCCAAATCCTTTGGCTTGGCCAACCTCGGCCCATTTTGTCTTTAAACATCCCTCTATTACTCCTTTAAGCCTCAGTTTGGGCAGAAGTCTTCCCAAGGAAGCCTTTGAGCTCAAACCAAAGGGAGTTACCCGATTTTAAGGCAATGTCTTCACTTGAGTCCTTTTGTTTTATTTTTCTTCTACAACCCCTGAAACGCACGGTCGATTGTCACCTATCGACTGGTCAAAATTCCGGTGCTCTGCTAATGTGTATAGCCGCACTCGGGTCGAATCCTCGGCGATGATACTTTGTAATAGTCGTTTGTTTTTAGTTGATTGTATTTTGATTATGGGGGTTTGTTTGCAGAGCTTAATTGAAATGATTTATGGATGATGTTTGATTTACCAAATTGATAAATATTGGGGTGAGTTCATTATTGGGGAGTTAAGCATGTGATATCCTTGAGCCTTACTTTTTATTTCATTAAATTAACACCCATGTCATAAGTTGACGTTGATTGGAATTCCTAAGTGTGAAGGCTTTAATCCAAGCCTTAAATTAACTTAGGGTTCTAATCTCAATCAAAACTTATTTATGGTAGTGTATTTATGGTTCGAATAATCCATGTAAACCACTCGTTAAAAAAAACATATCATTAATCCATGACATATTAAGTTTAACATACATAATATTAATTTAAAGAATACTCATCGAGCAAAACTCTCAATCACTTAACATCCCTGAATTATAACTCACCCCAATGAGAGATTTACTCAGACATTTTGATGTTTAATATTCTGGTTAAAATAATTATGATGATAAATTAAGAATAGAAGAAAAAGAAAGGGATTAGAAAAGAGTGGTACATTGACACACACACACGAACGATGATGATAATTAAAAACGGATTTTCGATTGAATGAGGAAGCAAAAGAAGGGAAAGGGATTCAACTGAATTTAAACTATTCTATTAACATAAATATTAAACTACAGAAGGTGGATGAGAATAATATATATTGAAGAAGTAACTTGCATTAAAATAGAATTACAAAGAAAGAGAATTACAAGATTACAAAAATGAAGAACACAAAAGTAAGTGAAAAAAAAGAGAGGAGGAAAGGTCTCTCAAGTGAAAACTTGAGTATGGCAGGTCCTCCCAAGCCTTTTTCAAGGCTTTGGTCGTGCCAATATGATATCCTCTCTTCTGAAATGACAACCCCTCTCAAGGAGAGAAGGAGAGAGTATTTATAGACCAAGGAGTGGACTGTTTTCATTCCCAATCTGTCCCTCCACTTTCATCTCCAATTTGGCAATTAAGAGAGCCGCATCTTCAAATATCTCCTTCTTCCAAGTTGTATAAAATAATGTTGGACGACTACTCTCAAAATTTGGAGTCATTTGGACGTAAGGATAAAACGTTATGGCCGGTTGAATAAACAAACTTAAACTGTCCATTTCAATCCAGTCTTTTTGAAGTCCATAATGTGAAAGGGTTTTTTAATATTAAGATTCCTTCAAATACGAATGGTTTCTTCAACAAAGTCGTCCTCCTATATATCCTCTTTCACACTGCAATCTCTCAGATCGCTTGGATTCTTACATCAGGAGATATGTCATGCATACTATACTGATTTTAATTCTCGGCCAGAATGGTGGGCTGGACTTCAATGATTTATTTGGGCCCCTTGTACTTATATTTGGGCCTTGAAATTTTTATCCAAGATGAAATGTAGTGTCCCCAGAATTATGGTGGAGAGGTAATGTTTTTCGACTTCTGTATTGATCCCAGTATATCAATCTTCATGGCTGGTCCAGTTTGTTCACAGATTCTTTGGTCTTGTTTGTGAGGACCATATGGCCCTTCAAATGGCATAATTGGATCATGGTTCCTTATAATGAAATGTTCTATATTGAAAGGAGAATCTTACAAAACAATAACCACACAATTTGGATTAGTATAGTGATAGTTATATTTAAAACATTAAACTGACTCAATTTGACTACTTCTAATAATGCTCAAATATTATACTTAATATTAAAAAATTAATATTTCACACAAATTATGCACATTTCATATAAAATAAGTAAAGGGGGAATATAATAAGTTATGAAAATATTTATAACATAAACTCCCTCACACTTAGATTTGCACGTGTCCTCATGTGCAGCAAATATAAAAACATGACAAAATCATTTTCACTCACCAACAAATATTAAATTTTTTTTCTCCAATCAGGGGAGGTTTAGAATATTTCACTCATCCATATTGAATTACATCACAAATTTGGTTCACAATAATGCATCAGAAACAATTCATTTTTTCATGTTCAAGGTTTCAATTGGAAAATGTAGTCACTCAAAACTTACTCCTCTCAAGATGATAAAAATGTAATTTAGGAGGTTCATTCATTCACCAACAAAAAGTGAAAATCAAGAGTTTGTAAGAGATCTCAGCTTCCATTCCCAAATCTAATGTGTACAAGAATCAAGAGGTCTTTTAAGGGGTTTTTCAGTGGCTATGGGATGGTAGGTATATAATTTCCAAAGGAAAAGAGGGGTTAAAAACACTAACATGGAAAAATCAATGCACATTTTTTGAAATTTGATTTGAAAGGAAATAGAAACACATATTTACAAGGGCATGATTGTGTGATGAATGAAAAGTGAGGGAGATAGAAAATGGAATAGGGTGAGATGATGGAATATGTACAACATGGAAGACTTCCAATAATGACACAATACAATATGATTCAAGTGTTCTTTTTTTTCTTTTTTTTTCGAAAGTTGTGATTGAAACAAGTCTCAGAGTCATCTCCCAACCAATGCTTGATCTCTACATGGAACTAATTTATAACATGAACAAAGGTTGATGATGAATGATTTTTTACCCACCCAAGACACAACCCATTCCTTTTTTTTATTTTTTTCATTTTTTTTATATAATTTTTTTTTCATTTTTTGAACACTTTTCAATGACTTTTGTACAAATGACAATTACACATATACACCCCAAAGCTCACAGAATTACAACCTCTCCCCCACACTTGAATGGATGCTTGCCCTCAAGCATATGATGACACATTGGAAATCAATGAAAGTACGCCCAAAAATGAAGTCCATTCCCCCACACTTAAATTTCAATAAATTGTACAATGAAAATCCATGAAGATGTTGGGTGGGACAAGGTATTAGGCTTGTAATGTGGCTATCAAAAGAAAGGTTTTCATAGGCTCAAAGGGGATTTCAAAATTAGGATCAATGTAAGGGTAACGGGAGGCTATTTGGCTATTCTGATTCTCATGTGGCTTAGAAAATGCCTCTATCATATTAATGCACACAAAAGATGGAAATTCAGCTCGAAGGTCCACAAACTCAAGACTCACAATCAGTGGTGAAGACACACAATGAAAATGATGGCCATAGATGACCTTGACTTGAAGGCTAATGTTATTCCTCATGGTAGGGGAGAATCATTTTCCACCAAAAATTGTTCATTCAAAATGTTTGTTATTGACAAAAAATTGTTTACCCAAGTTTGAGATAAAAATTCAATATATTTGAGTTTAAAAAAAGCCTTTTGAATCCCCAAAATGGTTGGACAGAATTGCAATATTAGATGATGAGTAATTATGACACCCCTTTTTTTGTTAATTTTCATTTTTTTTAATTAATTTTTTTTAATTTTTTTTATTTTTAATGACACATCCACACAAAAGAGAAAATATAAAAAAGGTTGTGGAAGAATGTTGTAAAAAAAATGAGAGGGAGATAGGAAGAAGAAGAAATAGAGATAAGAAGAGAGGGAAGAGAGATTGAGGAAAGAGAGAGTTAAAGGGAAAGAGGTGCCCCCTGGTTTGGATTTGGCGGGTCTCCATCCAGTGGTGGTTCTATTGAAGTGGATGGGGTTTTGATGGAAGTCGACGTGGTTCCTGGATTGTGAGACCTCTCATGGTGATGCTTTAACCGATGTCCGTTAACCGTGAATGTTCTTTTTGAAGAAGGGTCTTGGACTTTCACTGCACCAAATGGGTAAACATTAGTAATAATAAAAGGTCCATCCCAACGAGAATTGAGCTTACCTGGGTGAAGTCGAAATCGAGAATTGAAGAGCATTACCTTTTCACCTTCATGAAATACCTTTCGAAGAATGTGCTTGTCATGGAGTGACTTTGCCTTTTCTTTGTAGAGAATGGAGTTCTCATACGAATCGAGTCGAAGCTCCTCCAATTCAGTCAACTGCAAAAATCTTTCTTCACCAGATTTTTCACAATCAAAATTACATGTTTTGACATCCCAAAATGACTTTTGTTGGATTTCAACTGGTAAATAACAGGCTTTACCAAAAACTAGCCTAAATGGAGACATCCCAATGGGTGTCTTATAGGCTGTTCGATAGGCCCAAAGTGCTTCACCAAGTCTATCGGGCCAGTCTTTTCTTGTGGGCTTAACAATTGTTTCAAGCACTCTTTTCACATCTCTGTTAGAAAGTTCAGCCATTCCATTTGTTTGAGGGTGATATGAAGTGGATGTTTTATGTACAACCCCATTATTTTTCAAAAGTGACTCCATGGTTCTATTACAGAAATGAGTTCCTAAGTCACCTATCAAAGCACGTGGTGTTCCGAATCGATGGAAGATATTGGTTTTGAAGAACTCACTCACAGTTTGAGCATCATCTTTCCTAGTGGGTTTGGCCTCAACCCAGCTATAAACATAGTCAACAGCAAGGATAATGTAGGATAATCCATTGTAAGGGGGAAGATGTCCCATGAAATCGATGCCCCAAACATCGAAAATCTCACAGAAGATTAATGGCTTTTGAGGCATTTCGTTTCTTTTGGAAATTGTGTCAAACTTTTGGCAAGTGGGACATGATTGACAGAACTCGTGTGAGTCCTTGAAGAGTGAAGGCCAAAAGAATCTAGAATCTAGGACCTTTTGAGAAGTAATTTGTGGTCCAAAGTGGCCACCTCCAGGCATTGAGTGGCAGAATTCCAAGATGGAGGATTGTTCAGTTTCATCAACACATCTCCTAATTACCATGTCAGCCTCAGTTTTCCAAAGTTTATTATCTTCCCAAAAATAATGCTTTGAATCACTTTTCATCTTTTCTTTTTGTTCTTTTGAAAAACATTCAGGGAAAACACCAGAAACCAAGTAATTGAAAATTGGGGCATACCATGGCAACTTTGGAGTGAGAGATGAGAGGTGTTTAGTTGGAAATTCAGGATCAATTATTTCAGAATGAGAAGAATTAGAAATTCTACTCAGGTGGTCAGCCACAGGATTTTCATTTCCAGGTTTATCTTTTATCACAATGTCAAACTCTTGGAGCATTAAAATCCATCTTATTATCCTTGGTTTGGACTCACTTTTCTTAAGTAAGAACTTTAATGCTGAGTGGTCCATGAAGATGATGATTTTGGCACCTAAGAGATAGGGCCGGAATTTATCCAAGGAAAAAACCACAGCTAAAAGTTCTTTTTCAGTCACAGTGTAGTGTGATTGAGTTTCATCCAATGTTTTTGAGGCATAAAATATGACATGAGGAATGTTTTATCTTCTTTGACCAAGAAAAGCCCCAATGGCCCTATTGTAGAGACCCGAAGCTTGACGTACATAGACTTTACATTACTTTTACGGAATACTTATTACATAACAAAAACACACACACAAGGATCGTAATAGTTTAGTGTCTTTGGAAACTCGGAACGTAATCTTCTAATCGTGGTGAAAGATCTTCAATATCTCCCATAAAGATCTTCCCTTTTTTTACCTAAAACATTTCTTTATATCCTGGGTAAAAGAAAACATAAAAGGGTGAGCTCAAATGCTCAGTAAGGGTAAACAAAAGAAATATCAATCACATCGTATTCATAAGAACATAACATATTAGAAATCTTAACCTGCAAAAGAGAGAATAATTTCATAACATGGGGTAAATCATGGCAGTGAAATGTAATCACAATAATCATAACTTAAAACATGAAACTTTGTGGCATTCACACATATTCATAGAGAATCATTTTTTGTTAGTCAAGACTCATTGCCAAGACTATCTTAGTGGACAAAGTCCCTTTCTGAATCGAGTAACCCTCGTTTCAGTCCTGTTTCACTGAACCGGTATAACCTACCGTTCCAGCCCTGTCTATCTCATTAGATATAAAATCTTTACCCAATGAATTGGAGGGAGATATAGGTCCCACCCATCTTATTATGATACCATTCTTATGTGTGCCACAAAATCTTAAATCATACATCATTGCATAACCCATGTAATAAGAAATGGGAATCTTAAACATCGTGACATCATAAAACAATTCATATACAATAAAGGAATTCATAAAAATATTTCCATCACAACATAATGAAATCCATGTAATAATAGGGATAGAAACAGAACCCTATATTGTCTTATATGGAAAATAATTTTGATAAAACTCTTGAACTCCATTCTTGATGAAAATATACTTTGAACTTCAAAAACATTTATCCTTTCATAACATGCCATACAATTTAAAAAAAAGAAGTTGATTAAAAATAAAATTGAAAACTTGTAAAGGAATCTTCTTTGAAATAATGTTTTAAAAATCCATTCTTTCCATATAAGTTAAAAAAAACATTCTTCGTACTTTTGTCGGAAAAGTCAAAAAGTACCTCGTACGAAAAACGAAAAAAGATTCCTTTCATTTCTTTTACTAAAAACTCACCGAAGGGTAAAATTGGATTTAAACAATTGTAGGTGGATGGAAATAGTATTACATATTTATTAAACATGGATGTGGATGATAAAATACACCCCAGTAAATACTTACGAATAAACAATCTCGGATAAAAATGAGATTGTGATATTTCCCTTACCTTAGGTCCGATTTTCTTCGTAAGTGTCCGAACCTCCTGTATAATGATTTAAATAATGTCATTTACTTATTACAGAATCATATTCATTGTTATGATATCATATATGGTTCACTTATGACTTTATATTACCCATTCTTTTGTAAATTCCATGTTAAAGAGCGTTTTGGGTAAAATTGTTTCATTTGTCGTCCGTGTTTTGACTTGTAATTATTCATATGATTACTTAGATCATGATTACTTAATTCCAGAACATAAAAAATGATTTATATATATATATTCAGGATATACATATATATAATAAATCATTAAATGGAAAGAAATACACCGTTCATGGAGACTGTAGTCCGTACGTACGCATGAACACTGTTTTCGTTTCCTTATTGAATTGAATGGAATTAAGTAGATGACATACATATAAATATATAAATAAATCCATTTTAATTATTATGTCATATATTTCATTAGTACATATTATATATACTTTGTAATCATTCATGAATGGTTAATCATTGAGAATGAATCTCATCGCGTTATGGAGACGGTAGTCCGTACGTACGCACGAGCGATGATATCGTTCCCATGGTCGTGGAATCGTGTTGAAGTGTATGTATACTATTTCAGTATATATATCCCTTTATAATAATTATATATAGTTACTCATTGAACCATTATACCCATCCAATTAAGGTGGTGGAGGAAAATATATTACACCACGGCGTGGAGACGGTATTCCGTACGTACGCACGCGCAGTGATTTCCTTTTTCCGTAGGATGGATAGAAGGTTAATTAGAGTTGTTTCATATTTATAATAACATATCAGTATGTAAGTAATACTTATGTTATTACTTTATCATGAAACAACTAAAGAAGAAGAAGTTGAAGAAGAAAGAAATTGAAAAGATCGGTAATGGATATTACCTCTTCTTTGAAACGCCTCTTTGAATCCTTCACATAGGGAACTAAGATTGGTATTTGAAGAAGAACAGGACCTCTAGGATTATTCTATGAAAGTGGAGAATGGATTTTGGCAGGTTTTGGCCGAGATTGAGTGCTCAAATTGGTGTGAGGAGGAGGGGGAGGAGGTGTCCTTTTATAAGGGAGGAGAGGGGCACCTTAGGAATATCTCAAAATATTATTTTATATTAAAGTCAAAATCGGTTTATAATGGTTCCAAAGGGTCTTATTTCGAAGCTAAAGTGGGGATGGGTCTAAAGCATCTCATCCAATAGGATTTAGACAAGTTTAGGTTATTATTTTAACCTTATCAATTAGATTTAACTCTAAGTTAAATAATTTAACTTTTACCGTGTCTTTTTGTTTTCTTACAGTATATGGTTAATAAACTTTATATATCAAGGAAAAAGAACCCCAAGTTGTTTATTATTAATATATATAATCTTATCTAAGTAATTTGGCCGAACCATAGATTTTTAGGAATAAAATAACAATTAATAATATAATATTTGTTTTAAAAACTATTTTATGTCAATTTTGACACTATTTGGTACATGATTTTTATTAAATTCATAACAGAATGATACATTCGAACCAAGTTACTTAAATCAACAATAACATGTCATATTAACCTAGAAAATTAGTTTAACTCATAAAAAGTCTCAAATTACATTTATTTGGGCATTTATAACATCAATTATGTCAATATTTCATTAATAAGACAATTACTGCATCATCTTTCTGTCATAATAAATGAAAATTATTTAATCCCTAAAAATTCTAAATAAATTCCTATGATGTATATAATTTCATTAGATTTCTTGAGACTATTCAGGTTTGAAGTTTCACGAAGTTTATCACTAGATTAAAATTATTATACTTATAAGATTTAAGATAGTGACATGTTGTCACATTCTTTGGTTTTAATAATAATTAAATTATTTTCATTGACAAAATTTAATTAAATTAATCTAATCCGACACTGAGGTGATATGGGTCGTTTTTTAGTCATCCAATAGGATTTTGAAAATTTTTAGGGTAATTTTAAAATATTATATTTACCCTTAATTACCCGATTTACCTTTAACTATGGTAAATAAAATTTACCGTAGTTACTATTCATAATTCCCAAAAAATAAAAATTATCCTATTAACATAATTTGGACCCACTGATTCCAAATATGGAATCCATTTTTTAAAATTCAAAACATAGAAGTTTCAGAAATTAAATTAAAATTAATCCCGTTGTCGAATAAAAACGGGTTTTTGTTTAAAACATTGCAAAAGATTGAATTGATTTAACCTACGAATTCAAGGTAAAATCAATGAAAATGACATACATTATATTAAATGGTAAAAATATATTCTATTTATACTTTAAAACCATTCAATATTATAATTTAACCACATAAGATATTACGATGAAAAAAGTTGTTTTTAATTAAAATATAGCGTGTTTTTACTATTCATTAAAATGTGAAAGTTACCAGAATAATATGAAAAATTTATCCAAAGTAAATTTTTATTTCTGGATTCCAAAGAATAATTTTATTTTGTCAAATTTAACTTATAAACATGTCGAAAACAAGATTTAAAGTGGGTGCGCCATCAAAAGGCGGCAAAACTGCATTTTTTGAAAAATACTTATTTTACCCGAAAAATTTATTTTGTTCTTATACCATATTCTAGAAATGTGTATGATGAATAATAATGTTATAAAATTCAAAATTTAGTTAATAATATTCATAACGGCTAGTTCATGACAATATAATAATATAACATTGTTTATTAAAACCCGGTATTGCGTACAACACACGCTATCGAGGAAGGTCGCGATTGCAAGCCAAGTCAGGGTTGTGTGTTGTGAAAGAATCCTTCGTTGTTTAGTATAACAGAATCCAACCATATTTCATTTATACATTTAATATATATATATATATATATATATATACTCAATGTTGCGTAGAATAACTATTATCAAAATTGTGTGTAACACGGTCCAAGAATAGTGTTGCGTATACTGCAAGCTAATACGGTGTTGCGTATAGCGCAAGGTAATCGTGGTGTAGAATACAACACAAGACATTAATGAAATTAAAATAATATTTTTCATAAAATCTCGGGGTGTTACATTCTACCCCCCTTAAAATGAATTTCGCCCTCGAAATTCGTCGGGGTTATAAATTGTTTACTATTCGAAAGTTTCATTAATAGAAACCCACATCGTAAAAAAAATACCAAAACTTATCTTTAAAAACTAAAGTATAAAACGTAATGGTTACCCAAGTTAACTAATCACTGGGTATCCACATAGGAGAACATAGGTGAAAATATGGACATGGAAGAGAAATCTAACCGTCATGTTCTGATAGAGAGTGGTAGAGGACATGGCTATGAAAAAGCTAGCAATCACAAATCCATAAATTTGTAACGATCTAAGGTACCATATGATTAATCAGATATAAGAGCACTATGACAACATTTTTGGTTTTCAAGATCGTTTCCCTAAAGTTGAAGAATTTGAATTATAATAAATACTTACTTTATTTTGGTACAATCTCACTGTTGTTCGTGCCTTGAACAATTTCCACTTCATCTCTTAAATAAATGAAGTTGAATTTGTTATTCGTGAAGTGTTAGCAGATCATGTGATAGAATGACGGGTCATTCCATCTGTCTCAAACAAAAGGTTAGCAAAAATTATATACATAAGTCGATCTATAGTGAGATTAATCATATATAGTTCCTAAAATGGACTTATACTTCATATATCATACTAATTAATATAATAAAACTAGTTTCTACTAAACAGGGACTTCCTGTAGGCCAGTGGTAGGCGATAAAGGCCAGTCGCACTTCGGTTGTGGGTTCGATTCCTACAGCCTTGTCCGACGCGATGGGCTGTCGCCCATCCTGCAGGTTTTCCTTTTTCTAAAAATACATTACTATAACATCCCATCAATAATATCGAAAAAAACTTATATCCTTAAACAATACTAACTTATGTCCAACATAATCCATTCCAATCTTTAGGCTTATCCATAATACTGTAGTCCACTCTCATAACATATTGAAAACGATTACCAGAGATTTACTACCATCGTTGATCCCCATATATCATAAGATATGTTTTGTTGGTCACATTCCAAACATTCAAAGTCCTTAATCATGTATTCTCTTGAATACCTTAGTGAAAACATGAATGCAGTTAAAAGTTAACACTTTCCACATAACAAAATCCAAAAATTCTATATAATCAAACCATGATATAACCTTCTCCTTATATCAGTCATGAGCTCATGAATACTATCAAACATTTAATTTTCTCCTTATCCCTTCATTATGAGCATATTATCTACATTCCAAAAATATCTGAATAACCTTTCATGGATACTGGTAACATTAATCAGACAACAGTGTAACAATCCTTACATGTCTCTTTAATCTATAGTACCATGATATTACTTATACAACATTACACATGATAAACATGTAATCATTCCACTACATTCCTAAACCATTGACCGAGCTTCAACAATTCATTCATCTCACATATCATTTGTAGTCTCTTCATCATCATCCACATAAATACTTCCCATACGACCATACTGATTATCTTCATGAGACTTTCCCTTAGGGAATTGGTTTGCATAATTCCAGTACATTCCACATTTAAAACATTTAACCCTTGTTGATGTCGTAGTAATACCATTATCCTCATCCATGGTGTTAACTGAAACTTTTCCATTGCACTTACTGGCTTTGTGTCCTTCTTTTCCACACCCAAATCATCTTCCAGTTCCTTTGAAACATTCTCCTTGATGCCTCTTCCCACATGATTTACATAGGGGAAATTGAACTTTCTTTCCTCTATGATCATCATGAAACTCCATCTTTCTCTTATTAGCCGAGTCAGGAAACTTACCAAATTTTACTTTATTGATCATATTATGAGATTTCTGATTCGGCATAATAATGATGTCTGGACTTCCAAATCCCATTTCATTATGAAGAATATCATTCCATTGTCCATCATATCCTCCATTATCGTGAATCACCTTGTTTCCAGCCCTTTTCTAAAACCCAAAAAGAATAGTGTGAGAGGCAAAAATCATAATAAAGGGGGAGTAACTTCAATATCTAACATCTTAGGTTTAATTCTATGATCATTAGCTTAATTCTAGTACTATACCCTATACGTATACTTAACCTTAGGGACATCCTTAGACATAGCTTAGAAATATCTCTAGGGATCTCACTAACGTTTTCGCATCCTAGTTTCCAAAGGTTGACTAAACATTTCCTCTGATACCAACTGTAGAGACCCGAAGCTTGACATACATAGACTTTACATTACTTTTGCGGAATACTAATTACATAACAAAAACACACACACAAGGATCGTAATAGTTTAGTGTCTTTGGAAACTCGGAACGTAATCTTCTAATCGTGGTGAAAGATCTTCTATATCTCCCATAAAGATCTTCCCTTTTTTTACCTAAAACATTTCTTTATATCCTTGGGAAAAGAAAACATAAAAAGGTGAGCTCAAATGCTCAGTAAGGGTAAACAAAAGAAACATCAATCACATCGTATTCATAAGAACATAACATTTTAGAAATCTTAACCTGCGAAAGAGAGCATAATTTCATAACATGGGATAAATCATGGCAGTGAAATGTAATCACAATAATCATAACTTAAAACATGAAACTTTGTGGCATTCACACATATTCATAGAGAATCATTTCTTGTTAGTCAAGACTCATTGCCAAGATTATCTTAGTGGACAAAGTACCTTTCTGAATCGAGTAACCCTCGTTTCAGTCCTGTTTCACTGAACCGGTATAACCTACTGTTCCAGCCCTGTCTATCTCATGAGATATAAAATCTTTACCCAATGCATTGGAGGGAGATATAGGTCCCACTCATCTCATAATGATACCATTCTTTTGTGTGCCACAAAATCTTAAATCATACATCATTGCATAACCCATGTAATAAAAATGGGAATCTTAAACATCGTGACATCATAAAACAATTCATATAAGACAAAGGAATTCATAAAAATATTTCCATAACAACATAATGAAATGCATGTAATAATAGGGATAGAAACAGAACCCTATATTGTCTTAGATGGAAAATAATTTTGATAAAACTCTTGAACTCTATTCTTGAGGAAAATATCCTTTGTACTTCAAAAACATTTATCCTTTCATAACATGCCATACAATTTTAAACAAAAATAAGTTGATTAAAAATAAAATTGAAAACTTGTAAAGTAAGATTCTTTGAAATAATTTTTTAAAAATCCATTCATTCCATATAAGTTAAAAAAAACATTCTTCGTACTTTTGTCAGAAAAGTCAAAAAGTACCTCGTACGAAAAACGACAAAAGATTCCTTTCATTTCTTTTACTAAAAACTCACAGAAGGGTAAAAATGGATTTAAACAATTGTAGGTGGATGGAAATAATATTACATATTTATGAAACATGGATGTGGATGATAAAATACACCCCAGTAAATACTTACGAATAAACAATCTCGGATAAAAATGAGATTGTGATATTTCCCTTACCTTAGGTCCGATTTTTTTCGTAAGTGTCCGAACCTCCTGTATAATGATTTAAATAATGTCATTTACTTATTAAAGAATCATATTCATTGTTATGATATCATATATGGTTCACTTATGACTTTATATTACCCTTTATTTTGTAAATTCCATGTTAAAGAGCGTTTTGGGTAAAATTGTTTCATTTGTCGTCCGTGTTTTGACTTTTAATTATTCATATGATTACTTAGATCATGATTACTCAATTCCAGAACATAAAACATGATTTATATATATATATTCAGGATATACATATATATAATAAATAATTAAATGGAAATAAATACACCGTTCATGGAGACGGCAGTCCGTACATACGCATGAACGCTGTTTTCGTTTCCTTATTGAATTGAATGGAATTAAGTAGATGACATACATATAAATATATAAATAAATCCAGTATCATTATTATGTCATATATTTCATTAGTACATATTATATATACTTTATAATCATTCATGAATGGTTAATCATTGAGAATGAATCTCATCGCGTCATGGAGACGGTAGTCCGTACGTACGCACGAGCGATGATATCGTTCCCATGGTCGTGGAATCATGTTGAAGTGTATGTATACTATTTCAGTATCAATATCACTTTATAATAATTATATATAGTTACTCATTGATCCATTATACCCATCCAATTAAGGTGGTGGCGGAAAATAGATTACACCACGGCGTGGAGACGGTATTCCGTACGTACGCACGCGCAGTGATTTCCTTTTTCCGTAGGATGGATAGAAGGTTAATTAGAGTTGTTTCATATTTATAATAAAATATCAGTATGTAAGTAATACTTATGTTATTACTTTATCATGAAACAACAAAATAAGAAGAATTTGAAGAAGAAAGAAATTGAAAAGATCGGTAATGGATATTACCTCTTCTTTGAAACGCCTCTTTGAATCCTTCACATAGGGAACTAAGATTGGTCTTTGAAGAAGACCAGGACCTCTAGGATTATTCTAGGTAAGTTTAGAAGTAATTTTGGAATGGGTTGGACGATCTTGAGTGCTCAAATTGGTGTGAGGAGGAGGGGGAGGAGGTGTCCTTTTATAAGGGAGGAGAGGGGCACCTTAGGAATATCTCAAAATATTATTTTATATTAAAGTCAAAATCGGTTTATAATGGTTCCAAAGGGTCTTATTTCGAAGCCAAAGTGGGGATGGGTCGAAATAATCTCATCCAATAGGATTTAGACAAGTTTAGGTTATTATTTTAACCTTATCAATTAGATTTAACTCTAAGTTAAATAATTTAACTTTTACCGTGTCTTTTTGTTTTCTTACAGTATATGGTTAATAAACATACTATATCAAGACAAAAGAACCCCAAGTTGTTTATTATTAATATATATAATCTTATCTAAGTAATTTGTCCGAACCTTAGATTTTTAGGAATAAAATAAAAATTAATAATATAATATTTGTTTTAAAAACTATTTTATGTCAATTTTGACACTATTTGGTACATGATTTTTATTAAATTCATAACAAAATGATAAGTTCGAACCAAGTTACTTAAATCAACAATAACATGTCATATTAACCTAGAAAATTAGTGTAACTCATAAAAAGTCTCAAATTACATTTATTTGGGCATTTATAAAATCAATTATGTCAATATTTCATTAATAAGACAATTACTGCATCATATTTCTGTCATAATAAATGATAATTATTTAATCCCTAAAAATTCTAAATAAATTCCTATGATGTAGATAATTGTATTTTCGTTCTGGAGACTATTCATGTTCGAAGTTTCATGAAGTTTATCACTAGATTAAAATTATTATACTTATAAGATTTAAGATAGTGACATGTTGTCACATTCTTTGGTTTTAATAATAATTAAATTATTTTCATTGACAAAATTTAATTAAATTAATCTAATCCAACCCTTAGGTGATATGGGTCGTTTTTGAGACATCCAATAGGATTTTTACATTTGTTAGGGTAATTTTAAAATATTATATTTACCCTTAATTACCTGATTTACCTTTAACTAGGGTAAATAAAATTTACCGTAGTTACTATTCATAATTCCCAAAAAATAAAAAGTATCCTATTAACATAATTTGGACCCACTGATTCCAAATATGGAATCCATTTTTTAAAATTCAAAACACAGAAGTTTCATAAATTAAATTAAAATTAATCCCGTTGTCGAATAAAAACGGGTTTTTGTTTAAAACATTGCAAAAGATTGAATTGATTTAACCTACGAATTCAAGGTAAAATCAATGAAAATGACATACATTATATTAAATGGTAAAAATATATTCTATTTATACTTTAAAACCATTCAATATTATAATTTAACCACATATGATATTACGATGAAAAAAGTTGTTTTTAATTAAAATATAGCGTATTTTTACTATTCATTAAAATGTGAAAGTTACCAGAATAATATGAAAAATTTATCCAAAGTAAATTTTTATTTCTTGATTCCAAAGAATAATTTTATTTTGTCAAATTGAACTTATAAACATGTCAAAAACCAGATTTAAAGTGGGTGCGCCATCAAAAGGCGGCAAAACTGCATTTTTTGAAAAATACTTATTTTACCCGAAAAATTTATTTTGTTCTTATACCATGTTCTAGAAATGTGTAAGATGAATAATAATGTTATAAAATTCAAAATTTAGTTAATACTATTCATAACGGCTAGTTCATGACAAAATAATAATATAACATTGTTTATTAAAACCCGGTATTGCGTACAACACACGCTATCGAGGAAGGTCGCGATTGCAAGCCAAGTCAGGGTTGCGTGTTGTGAAAGAATCCTTCGTTGTTTAGTATAACAGAATCCAACCATATTTCATTTATACATTTAATATATATATATATATACTCAATGTTTCATAGAATAACTATTATCAAAATTGTGTGTAACACGGTCCAAGAATAGTGTTGCGTATACTGCAAGCTAATACGGTGTTGCGTATAGTGCAAGGTAATCGTGGTGTAGAATACAACACAAGACATTAATGAAATTAAAATAATATTTTTCATAAAATCTCGGGGTGTTACAACTATCAGAAGCATCACACATCAATTCAAATGGTAAGGACCAATCTGGGGGTTGGATTATTGGAGAAGATGTGAGAGAAGATTTGAGTTCAATGAAGGCTCTCTTGTAAGGCTCATCAAAATTGAAGGTGACATCATTTTGAAGTAAACGAGTGAGTGGGAGGGAAATCTTGCTGAAGTTCTGAATGAATCACTGATAGAAACCAGCATGACCAAGGAAGGACTGAATTTCTCGAACTGATTTGGGTTCAGGAAGTGATTGGATCACCTCAATTTTGTCTGGATCAACTTGGATACCCTCTTGAGAAATTATGTGCCCTAGAACAATCCCATTTGAAACCATGAAGTGACATTTTTCAAAATTCAGCACAAGGTTGCACTTGAAACACTTTTAAAGGACCAAAGAGAGTGAATATAAGCAAGATTCAAATGACTCACCATAAATGGTAAATTCATCCATGAAGACCTCCATGAAATTATCAATGAATTCAGAAAAGATACTCATCATACACCGCTGGAATGTTGCAGGAGCATTACAAAGGCCAAAAGGCATTCGCCTATAGGCATAGGTTCCAAAGAGGCAAGTGAATGTGGTCTTTTCTTGGTCTTGAGGTGCGATTGGAATTTGGAAGTAGCCGGTGTAACCATCAAGAAAGAAATAGTGTGACTTTCCGGCCAATCTCTCAAGAATTTGGTCAAGGAAAGGAAGTGGGTAGTGATCTTTTCGTGTTTCAGCATTCAATTTGTGATAATCGATGCACACACGCCATTTGTTTTTCACTCGAGTTGTGACCACTTCTCCATGTTCATTTGTGACAAATGTTATCCCTCCCTTCTTAGGAACGAATTGAATTGGACTAACCCATTCACTATCAGAAATTGGGTAGATAATACCAGCTTGAAGAAGCTTGGTAATCTCTTCCCTAACTACCTCAAGTATGAGTGGATTGAGTCTTCTTTGAGGTTGCCTAATTGGTTTGGATGATTACTCTAGATGAATGTGATGCATGCAAAGGGCAGGGTTGATTCCTCGAATATCCTCTAGGGTCCAACCTAAGGAATTTTTGTTTTCCTCTAACACTTGAACAAGTTGGGACTCCTCAGTTTCAGAAAGTGAAGCAGAGATAATGACAGGGTAGGAGGGATCATGGAAAAGGAATGCATACTTGAGGTGTGAAGGAAGTGGTTTTAGATCAGTTTCAGCCTTGATTTGAGAGCTAGACAAGTTAGGAGTAGGAGAAGGGATTCCAGATGGGTTTGGATCACATTCCTCAACACTTTCCAAGGTGGAGCAGTAGAGATCAGAGTCGATGTGGGATTCAAGAGAGTTTTCAAGTTCCTCTAGATTGATGGAGTCTATGAATGAGAGGTCCACATCAACTTCACCATTTATGACTTTGTTAATCATGGTGTAGATTTCACAAGATCCTTTATCATTAGAACATGAAGAACATGGCGGATTGGGGTTCGATTGAATCTTAGAAGTGTCCTCAAAATCATGGATTGAGAATGCAGAGTGATCCTCAGATGGGTATCGCATGTCTTGGAAAATGTTGAACTTGACCAGTTGGTCACCGAATTCCATGGATAAGATGCCTGAATGGACATCAATCTTGGTTCTCGCAGTCATGAGGAATGGTCTTCCTAGAATTAGGGGAGATCGAGAAGAGGCCGTCTCACCTTCCATGTCAAGGACATAGAAATCAGCTGGGAAGATAAGATCATTGACCCGAACAAGAACATCCTCAATTATCCCCTCAGGACTGGTAGTTCTTCGATTGGCTAATTGAATGACAACACCCATTGGGTACAAGGGACCTAGACCAAGGTTGGAGAAAATGGATTTGGGCATGACATTTATTGAGGCTCCAAGGTCTATGAGTGCATCATCAAAGTTGGAACTCCCTATTTGACATGGAACCGTGAAGGTCCCTGGATCATTGCACTTCATGGGAATGGACTGTTGGGTTGAAACATTTTCAATGTTCTTAAGTTGCCTCTTATGGGTGCACAATTCCTTAAGAAACTTGGCATACTTAGGGATTTGTTTGATGGCATCTAAGAGGGGGATGTTCACTTCAACACGTCTAATCATGTCAAGCATTTCAGGATCAGGTTCAAAGGACTTCTTAGGCTTGGAGATGGCTTGAGGAAAATGAATTGGGTTCCTAAGTAGAATGGAAGGAGGTGAAGGAGTGGATTCAAGTTCCTTTTCCATCTTTTTGTTCTTTTCATTTTCTAGATCAACATCGAAATGGGAGGTAGAGCAATCAGCATGGGGCATAGCAATTTGCTTTCCCGATCTAAGTGCAATTGCACTTACAATACCCTTAGGGTTGGGTAATGGTTGAGTTGGGAGTTGGGATGAATTGGATGTTTGTTTCTGGCTATGGTGGGATGCAAGTTGACCTATTTGGGTTTCAATGTTCTTGAGGCTAGAAGGGTGAAGGAAGCAAGATCCTCTACAACACTTTCCCATGGTTGTTTAGAAGAAGAGGCTTGTCCCAAATTGGGTTGGCCTTGATTTTGGTTCTTGGGAAAGCGATTGTATTGGGTGGGGAATTGGGAAGGCTCATTAGGATAGTGGAATCCAGGAGGAGGATTGTTCCTTTGGGGTTGAGGAACAAAAGGATAAGGTTGATGGATGTTACCACCACTTTGACCTTATTGGAACTCGTTTGGATTTTGATGAGGGAACTGAGGAGGATGATAAATGGGATTACCATACCTCAGAGGTGGGTTAAAGGTAGAAGAGAAGGGCTCAGAGTGGGGTTGGTTGAAGTTTCTAACAAACTGACCTGATTGTTGAGGGTTGAAGTTTCGCTGAGCATATGCCGCATTGAGCTCCATTGGACTAGATGAATCATATGGATCATCTTGAAGTTGTGGACATGTGTCAGTTGGATGAGATGGAGAGTTGCAGATTCCACAATTCTTGATAGGTCTAGGGAATAGTGACTGTGGAGAAGATGAGTTTGGGGCTTTGGTAGCCACCGCTAGTTGACGCACAGGACCTGTAAGTTCACTCATCCACTCAGTCATCTTGTTGGGCTCTATGGATTGATTATCTTGGGATTTTTTCACTTGATCATGTGCTCGAGTATGGAATTGCTGCGTGTTTGCAGCCATGTTGCTTATGAGTTCTCGTGCAGCTGCAGGAGTTTTGTCAACAAGAGCACCGCCACTTGCGGCATCAATGAGAGTTCGCTCCATAGCCAATAACCCCTCATAGAAGTATTAGATCAGGAGTTGGTCAGGGATTTGATGGTGTGGACAAGTTTACACAAGATTTTTGAACCTCTCCCAATACTCATGGAGTGATTCATTAGGGAATTGACGGATGACTCTTATTTCCTTTCGGAAAGAAGCTGTTCGGGAAGCTGGAAAGAACTTCTCAAGGAAATGTCTCTCCATGTCAACCCATGAGTTTATGGAACCAGGTGGGAGGTAGTAGAGCCAAGACTTGGCAGAATCCGCTAGGGAAAAGGGGAAAACTCTAAGCTTGATTTGTTCTTCAGAAACCCCTTGAGGTTTCATGGTTGAGAAGACCACTTGGAACTCTTTTAGGTGAAGATGAGGATCCTCACCAGCTAGACCATGGAAATGAGGAAGAAGATGAATCAAACCCGACTTGAGTTCGAAGTCAGCCTCTATGTTTGGATATTGAATACCAAGAGGTTGGTAATTCATATCAGGGGCAGCGAGTTCTTTTAGGGTTTGTTCCCTAGGATTGGCCATTTCAATTTCAATTGGTTGGATGAGGACTGGTTCTTGAATTATTTGAGTATCTCTTATGTTCCTCCTAAGTTGGCGAAGTGTTCGCTCAATTTCAGGGTCAAAAAAATCCTAGGGATTGTTTGGAAGGCTACGGGGAATTCAGAGAGATTTTGGAAGAAAGAGGAAGATGGTTTTTTTTTCTTTTTATTTTTTTCAGTTTATGATTTTTAAGAGGAAGACGGGTTTTTCTTTGTGTTTTTTTTTTCAATTTTTTTTAAATTTTGTTTTTTTGGTTTTTTTGACAATAACCAGAAACGAATGACTACTTAAAGCACCATCCCCAGAAACGGCGCCATTTGAAACGCATGGTCTATTGTCGCCTATCGACTGGTCAAAATTCCGGTGCTCTGCTAATGTGTATAGCAGCACTCGGTTCGAATCCTCGGCGATGATACTTTGTAATAGTCGTTTGTTTTTAGTTGATTGTATTTTGATTAGGGGGGTTTGTTTGCAGAGCTTAATTGAAATGATTTATGGATGATGTTTGATTTACCAAATTGATAAATATTGGGGTTAGTTCATTATTGGGGAGTTAAGCATGTGATATCCTTGAGCCTTACTTTGTATGGCATTAAATTAACACCCATGTCATAAGTTGACGTTGATTGGAATTACTAAGTGTGAAGGCTTTAATCCAAGACTTAAATTAACTTAGGGTTATAATATCAATCAAAACTTATTTATGGTAGTGTATTTATGGTTCCAATAATCCATGGAAACAACTCGTTAAACAAAACATATCATTAATCCATGACATATTATGTTTAACATACACAATATTAATTTATAGAATACTCATCGAGCAAAACTCTCAATCACTTAACATCCCCGAATTATAACTCACCCCAATGAGAGATTTACTCAGCCATTTTGATTTTTAATATTCTGGTTAAAATAATTATGATGATAAATTAAGAATAGAAGAAAAAGAAAGGGATTAGAAAAGAGTGGTACGTTGACACACACACACGAACAATGATGATAATTAAAAACAGATTTTCGATTGAATGAGGAAGAAAAAGAAGGGAAGGGGATTCAACTGAATTTAAACTATTTTATTAACATAAATATTAAACTACAGAAGTTGGATGAGAATAAGAGATATTGAAGAAGTAACTTGCATTAAAACAGAATTACAAAGAAAGAGAATTACAAGATTACAAAAATGAAGAACACAAAAGTAAGTGAAAACAAAGAGAGGAGGAAAGGTCTCTCAAGTGAAAACTTGAGTATGGAAGGTCCTCCCAAGCCTTTGTAAAGGATTTGGTCGTGCCAATATGATATCCTCTCTTCTGAAATGCCAACCCCTCTCAAGGAGAGAAGGAGAGAGTATTTATAGCCCAAGGAGTGGACTGTTTGCATTCCCAATCTGTCCCTGCACTTGCATCGCCAATTTGGAAATTCAGACAGCCGCATCTTCAAATATCTCCTCCTTCAAAGTTGTAGACAATAATGTTGTCCGACTACTCACAAAATTTGGAGTCATTTGGACGTAAGGATAAAACTTTATGGCCGGTTTAATAGACAAACTCAAACTGTCCATTTCAATCCAGTCTTTTTGAAGTACATAATGTGAAAGGGTTTTTGAATATTAAGATGCCTTCAAATCCGAATGGGTTCTTCAAGAAAGTCGGCCAACTATATCCCCTCTTTTACACTGAAAAATCTCAGCTCTCTTGGAAGCTTACATCAGGATATATGTCATGCATACTATACTGATTTTAATTCTCGGCCAGAATGATGGGCTGGACTTCAATGATTTATTTGGGCCCCTAGTACTTGGATTTGGGCCTTGAAATTTTTATCCAAGATGAAATGTAGTGTCCCCCAAATTATGGTGGAGATTTAATGTTTTTGGACTTCTGTATTGATCCCAGTAAATCAATCTTCAAGGCTGGTCCAGTTTGTTCACAGATTCTTTGGTCTTGTTTGTGAGGACCATATGACCCTTCAAATGGCAGAATTGGATCATGGTTCCTTATAATGAAATGTTCTATATTGAAAGGAGAATCCTAAAAAACAGGAACCACACAATTTGGATCGGTATAGTGATAGTTATAATTAAAACATTAAACTGACTCAATTTGACTACTTCTAAAAATGCTCAAATATTATACTTAATATTAAAACATTAATATTTCACACAAATTATGCACATTTCATATAAAATAAGTAAAGGGGGAATATAATAAGTCATGAAAATATTAATAACATCAACCCCCTAAACTCTTTTTATTCATTTATTTTGTAACAAATCTAGTATCTTAAATATACTAGGATGTTGTTATAAAAAGGTTTTGAGCTACACTTACACACACCTACATCTAATGGTTAAAGAACATACTGTTTCCGTGAATGGCGAATTTCTGCCTCCCGAAACGATGATTGTTCAACATTCTTCTAAAACCTTCAAATGTGGCCATTTAGATGACACTATATTTATATATGATATCTAATATTTTTATGTTTTACTTAAGCTTCTGTATTTTTCATTTATGGCATACCTTTCTGGTTTCCATTATGGGTAAACGCGATATCTTCATTTAAGGAAGTGCGGACTACCGCCCCCTCAAAGTGATTTGATTAGTTAATACCATATGTGGTACATATAAAGGATATATTTAATGATATTATCTATGATACCATACTGGAATTAAAATACCATAATGTATAATTACGTTTTAATTCCATTAAATATGAAATAGAAATGGAAGTAGCGTTAATGCGTACGTACGACTTTCCGTCTCCATGAACGGTGCATTTCATTTCTTAACTCTAAATGTTATGTAATATTATAAATGCATGAATATACTGGATATATATGATATATATTATATATACATAATGAATACAATTATGGATATAATGAACCTTTTACCACACGAACAACATGTAATTGTAAGAAGTCCACTTTCGACTTAAGAACGAAGTATCGACAAAACAAACATTACTAACTTAAATGATTACATAATGTCTATGACATGGTAATAAGTGATATAAAAGGAATAATGAACTTGAAAAAGGTTCTTAAGGAAGTATAAATTAACTCAAGTTTATTATTCAGGAGATTAAAGAACGATCAAGGCAAGTCGGACCCGAGGTAAGGGATCTTACTCTTCTCTTTATTTTTAAGTACACTCTTTTATGTCATTCCTTATAAAGCTCATCTTTCTTTTTATTGGAATGTTCTTTTATATTAATCTTACTGTAATTTTTATTTTCATATGATGAGAGACCATATTCTCCCTCATCAATCCATTTTGGACGTTTTGAGTGGAGCCGTTAGGCTGCCGAATTTTCGTAAGAGATCTAACCTCTCTCTTTCTTTTAAAGTACTCTCCTTTATATCACTTCTTTTAAGATCCTCTTTTTTATGATGGGGGATGTTATTTCATATTACTCTTGATTTACATTTTATTTAAATGTGATGAGATACCCTATTTGATCTCATTAATCCATTTTTGGAAGTTTTAAGTGGCGCTGTTAGGCTGCCGAGTTTTCGTAAGGAATTTTTCATCTCACTTCTATTCCCGTGAGATTTATGCTACATTTTCCACAATTTCCTTTGAGTGGTGTATGTAATGACCATTATTATACACTTTTTGTAGTATAATTTCATTTATGGGTATTCACATCCTCATTGTATAACCCTTCTTCCATGGGGTGTACGTTTCGAAAGTTACCCAACTCGGTAAGGGGACCTTTCACCCTCCTTTTTTTTTAAAAGACATCTTTTGTTATGTCTTTTAATTAACATACTATTACGTTGGGATATGTTCTTATATATCATTATTTTACTAAATTTTATGTCCAAGTGATGAGACCCCTTTTATCTCTCTCATCAACCCTTTTTGTAAAATTTTATGTGACGCTGTTAGGCTGTCGAATTTTACTAAGGGAACTTCTTAACCCAATTTCGATTTCATTGGGTTCAACATGTAGTTATTGAATATGTAATCCTTTGAATATGTGTGAATAAAATTTGATTGTTTTACACTTAATATCCACTTATATTGGGTGTATTTATATTTTTCACACATAATTATGAGATTGATTTATCCTTAATTTAAGGATACCTTCTTTATAATGGATTTCATCTCATTTTACATTTCTTTTGAGACTTCATTGTTGTTATGCACCAATTCACTCTTATATGGAGTGTATACTATCCTTGGACATATTATATCATGAATAATTTTATTCTCATGATATTATAATGTTCTTATGAAATGTTATTCCGCTATTATTTCTATTCAAGAGTCTCTCATTTTGTTAAAAACTACTTAACAAAAATATCGTTTTAAATGTTTTAAAGATTTATTATTCTAAATCTTTATCTTTAATGTCTATGTTTTCAAATGGTTTTCAGTATTTATTTATATGGACATTAATGTTATAAAATTATAATTCCATTTAAAGCTTCAAAGTGGTATGGGACACTTTGATTCAAAAATCTCTTTTAAATGGTTTTTGAAAATGGATTGATCAATTCAATATCTGGGAATTACTTATTGTGATTGAAAATGAAATGTTGTTGTTGAAATGCTTATATTTTCAATATTTTATGTGTAATGATGGTACTTGGACATTTTACGGGTGGTTACATGATTAACCATATGATGGGTGGTGCCGTGAATACCAGGACGGGTGGTTACGTTATAACCTACAATGCATTGGGTATAGAAGTCAGCCGTATGGATATTCCATTAAGTATGTATGGAAGTTGGACGAATGGCTATTCCATTAAGTGATATGTGTGGAATTCGTCATTATGGTTATTCCACTTAAGTATGTTTATGTTCCAATTTACCTTTATATGTTATGTGATCTTTATATTGGTTTTATGGTAATCTATTGGTTACAGAAGGGTAAGTAATGAACTTTTATTCAGTGAAGAGTTTTTTTACTACTTCATAAAGGTGAAAAGTATTACTTTGATAAAGTATACATGTTTTAATTGTTTTTTTGATAAACTAATAGTTTTCATTATTTGTGTATCCCTTATAGAGCTTTTTATGCTCACCCCAAGTTTTTTTGAAATGTTTTTTACAGGACTTAATGTGGAATAGGGTCAAGGATGGGATCAAGGGAAAGTCATGCTATCTAAACATGGAACTAGACATGTTTCTTTTTAAGAGTTTTTATTTTATGGAAACTTAGTAGAAGTGTCTACTTTGTAATCTTTCGAGATGTAATAGTTATGTTCTAATTCTCTAAAACTCTAAACCTGAAAAGATCCTCAATGTGAATTATTCATTTAATTCAATATTAAGTAAGGTTTAAGGATGTGGCCTTATAGAGACTCCACCCCCTGGTGCATTAGATATGGATACACATTCATCTAAAATATACATAGTCTACCAACCTCCATTCTTGCATCTATTAGAAAGGCGTTCAAACCCTCCCTCGATTTCTAAGCATCTGAAAATTCTCGAACTACATCACTCTATGAATTCATGATCAAGGAATTAACCATGATGTTACCCTATCTCGACATTTAATATATCTCGATGTCATAATATGAGAGAGAATTTTTCCAGGTTTTCTATCACAAGTTGAGTTTTTTTGGGAAAAGATATACCTCAACTATTGTTATCCATGAAGACCACATTGCGCTCCCCAGTGAGTTAATGTCACAAAAAATCCAGTGCAAAACACTACCACTAATAGCTCCAGATCATGGGTGACAAAGTTATGTTCATTAGTATGTAACTGCATAGAACCATAAGAGATCACTCTATGTTGTTGTATCAACATGCATCCCAAGAATAGATGGAAATAATAAAAAACACCTCGATCATCACCCCTTCCATTAGAAACTGGAGAACTGGAGAACTGACCAATATCCTATTAATATAGAAAAATAATTCATGAAACTACTTTCTCAACCTAAATTACTGGTTCTTTCTGGTCAGAATATTCAACAGAGAAGCAACTCAAGATAAATAGAGTACGTATATTAGGAAATTCCCTTCCAAAATGAGAAAACAAGAATCATATGGTACATTATTGGGTGTCTCCAATGAAATAACTTCCTTGAAATTTGAAGGTTCAACTTATATACCATAATTATAAACCACATAACCATAGAACTGTATTATTATGTCCAAAATATGATCATTGGAACCTTTTTTATGGCTCGTAGAATCAACAAAAATCCAATATAGTTCTGAGATGCTAGATATTCTCCTCTTATGAAATCGAGTTGATCAAGAATTCATTGATAAATACGATGATGAACTACACCATAAAATCATTGAATATGGAGTTCATGAGCCCCATTAACACTGTTAGTAAATTTGTAACATTAAATGACATGAACTTGAACTCAAATATCCCATAAAAACACCTGAAACAAGTATTAATGATACTTATATCCTTCACCATCAATCGGGGGTATCCAAGCCACAAATATATCATTGAAAACCTACTTTCTCAACTTAACTGGTTGAAACGATAATCTATACTTGGGATGGGGTAATGGATCTTGACTGTCACTAGATTCAACCTTTGGTACTCTATGCAAAACCTTATTCCACTATCTTCAGTCTTCAGAAAAAATATTGGATCACCTGGTTGGGACACACTAGGCCTAATAATTTCCTTCTCCATCATGTCATCAATTAGAATCCTGAGCTCTCATAACTCAAAAGGTTTCATTCGATAATGTTCCATTAAAATCAGACAAGGACTGGTTTGTAAGTATATCCATAATTCAATATCATGCCGAGGGGGTATAGTAACAAACTTCTTGGGGAAAATATCAATGAACTCCCAAATTACTCTATGGACCTTCACTATGTCTTCATCCACTAATCCCACTAACATCTTGGACTGTATGAATTAAAGAGGCCACACACACCAACTTTATATCTAACCACTCCTCTTGCCAATGAATGCTAGAGCCTTTCCATCCATTTTGGAAAAGAAAAAATCTCCTCCCAAACTAGATGATAATAGCATATGCAGAATACAACAATTTTTTCCATGGATGATATCTAATGGTCTAATATATAGAAATAAAATATCCTAATGAGACTATTGTTACCCCATCATCATTCTACATCACATTAATATGTCAAACAAGATGACATGACCTATTAATGGAATACTAAACAAAAGGTACACGATAAGCCTCTCATTGTCTAGTCCCATAATATGTGCTATGTTGGGTTAAACAGAGGGGAGAGAAGCTCTTGAATCAATCAAATCATATAAAAGGGTGTTGAACAAATTGATAATACCTCAAATGATCTCTTAACCTTCTAGAACTCCTGCCTTTGTAGTGTGAAAATAACCACGACCAAATCCTCATCAACACTTTTCATGACCACCTCCAAGATCCAAATAGGGCCAAGGTCTATATGGAAGACACTTATGATGGCCTCCACCTACTCTATCTCCACGCAGTGGAGTAGGTGCCTGTAATCACATGTACTGAAATAACCTAGAGGGAAACTACTTCTGAGGTGAGTACTGCACCTACCCACATTCAACAAACGGGGATTGAACGACCATTGGGAACTAATTATAATTATTCCCATGGGCTCCACATGTTAGAAACATCAGTCCAATGTTCACTGTAGAATCAGATGGACATTAAGTGCGAAAAAATATCTACTAAGGTTGACTCCCTAGTGGTCGAAATCTCAAATCCCCTAGCTCTTGAAAACTACTTCTAGTATCTATTCCTTTCGAAGAAGCCTACCAGATCCCCTATCATGGTAGGAAAACTTTTGAGTACATTCGATCAACTACATACAACTTCTTTTGGACATCCATGTGTTCCATCAAGTTGAAGGGAGTAACCACGTACTGCATTGAAGGGAAAATTGCCTCTAATAGAAGTATCACCTGATATTCCTCATCTGAATCAAGAGAAAAATGAATGAGATACATGATTTTGTTCCCTAAATACCAAACTAAAATACTGAACTAGTTGAGGGTGAGTAACTCCTACTTTTTCTTATCCATCGTGGTTAATGGAAGGAATTATGCTCAGAATTACTTCAAAATATCAACCCATAGAACGTTATCCTCTTTCCTCTTCCCTAGGTATAACATCCACATTTGATGATAAAATCCCCTTATATAGATCACTAAAAATGGAACCCATTACATCATTGAAGCCCAGATCAATTTGAATGTGATCACAAGCTCCTTGAGCTGACTCTCCATCTCCATGTCTGAAACGCTTCGCTTTTACATTCCTAGAGTCTATCGCTAAAAATAATGTAGCATCATCTTCCATTGATCATCCTCCCCTGCCCAATAAACCTTCTATCAATCAACCAGTTCAGCATTGTGATCCTCCAATGCATTCACAACACATTATGTATGGTCGGATTTTGTAGCTTAAAATCTAAACAAGGAACTCCTAAGATTGAGTGGTGAGGAAATTTATATAAGATCCATTTTAACTCACTGTTACTTATTTCGTATTTAAAAGTTATAAAGATACCTAATTCAAATAATACACAAGTAATTATGATTTATATACCTTTATTATGGTATATACCCTCCAATTAGTTTTGCCTCACTGGGTTGTTTTATTGTCTTAGAGTTAATTATTTGGACCACGGAGGGCCTAAAATATCATGTCTTAGTCAGTCTTCAATGGATGATGTCTCACATCAATATCACCTGATACTATTTCCCTACCACAACATACAAATCTCATTGTTCCTAACTCCAAACTACATGCAATATCTCAACCCTCAACTCTAATACCATTCTTCCATGAAACCCTCCCTCAATCGATTTCACTCCTAAGCAGGAAATAGAGAATGAGAGAGAATAACCCCTTGAGTCTCGCCTATAGTAGGCCCCGAAGTGGTGACTAGCATGAAGGGAATACAAATATAACAAAATGGGAGGAATAACCCTTTTTATTATAACCAATATTAGTAGATAGGATGAATCAACCTCAAAAAAATCAATGAAATATAAAAACTAAAACAAAATCTATTCCACATGCATGTTTTCAAATAAAACTACTAGAAATACAATAAAAATACATATCATGTACATAATGATCAATTTGAGGTATTAAAACTACAACCATCCCTCGCTTCTGATATAGTAATGACTAGTATGATCCACTTAATCCTCTTAGAAATGTAGAAGAAGTTTTATATTTGTGTGATGACCAAAAAATTAAACTCATTAGGGGAAAACAATGTATATCATAAATATGGATGAATAATTAGAATTCTATTGTGACAAAGATAGAGAAATAAACAACATATAATAAGGAATACAGGCCATACCAACCTCACCAAGGCATGCTCACCAAACAACTCATGTCATGTTAAGTATTATAATAATCACATTGATGTTTGGGTAACCCACACCACTTCCCACTGGTGAACAACACAAACCCTAATGTAAAACATACTAGAGCTTCCACACACTTCCAGAAGCCCTATATCACAACATAATTGTACACACCTAGGAATATGAGCTAGTCCCGCAACATAGGGAAATGAAGCTTACCACATCTTGCTCATGGTCAACTGGTCCAAAATCATACCACATTACATACATAGACACATGGGCCACATACTTACTTCATACCAAAGAAAACTAGAAAATAAAACCACATATCATCTCATAGTCACCTAGGAAAGCACACCTCATCGGTAGGGACCTTGTCCTCACAACCACACCACAATCTACCTTCAGAACATTGTTCTTCAAATTCGTAGAAGGAGCAAAGAAGAGGCAGTAACCATCTATCCATCATCCCACTATGAGGTTGGGAAAATACAGCCTCCCCATGAATATGGGAGTGTTCATTATATAGTTTTAAATTAGGTTAGGGTGCATATATAAATCAAACGGATATACCACTATATATATGTTTATATAAAACTCATCCCAAACTATGAGTTTTTTTATACAAATAACCATCCCAGAAAACTGTCATTGGTGTTACCTCTAAATGAAAAACTACACAAAAATCCACAATTCAATTCATAACCCATTTCAACTCCTTTAACCAACCATATTTCATTATTAGAAGCCCATTAATTAATTCAATCCCTACTTGGAAATCTACCTTCCACACCACACAAAAAGACACATAGTATAAACCACATAGGGGAAAAACAATTTTAAAATAGCCCACTCCATATTTCTTCTCCACTTTATGCCCATGAAAACTGTTGAAATCACCATTATTCCAATTCATTCCCCTCAATCCACTATTTCGTCCATTTTAAAATGAAAAATGACTCATATCCACTCTCACAGAATCCCATTATCACAGCCATTGGAAGAACTGTTGTAACAGAACACAACACCCATAAAAACAAAGAAAACACAACTCAGTTTCCATCCCAATATATAATACTGATCATGCATTCTACAATCAACAAATATCTCCGAATGATATTCCGTTTCAACATCTAAACCACCCCACACACATATATAACCTCAAAAACAACATCAAACCACTATATAAGTAACAAATTCAAAATTTAATATGGTTATTGTTCATTAATTCTCATTTTTTTGTTCAGGTGTGATCACAGAACCTATTCAATCATGTGGAATACATTTATTTAATAGAATATATTTGGTTAATCAATTAAAAATATACACCCATTCAAAAAATGATCAACAACAATCCATCAAAATACTTAATAGGTTCATTCATGAATAGAACCAACGACCATGATTTTTAGTAGACATATAGCCCACACAGATCACAAAATAAATAAATAACAATGTAGTACAAAAGTCACTTTTTCCCATCCCTTCATGTTATTCTTAAAACTAATTCAATTACCTACACATAATTGAAATTATTCTATCTTCAATAATGGACATTTATACACACACCCCACATGATACAAAATTAAGAGAGGGATGAAGGGATACCAACCTCAAATATCATATGATCAACGAATCCAATGAGCACCCAAAATAGAGGATGTGTATGTATAAGGGAAAAACATCCCCGAAAACACGATCCGAAGAAAACATCAAAATGCATGATCTCTAGGGGAATAAAGGTTCTGCATACATATGGTAAAAAGGGTAAATAGAATCGTATTGTGAATAGATGGAATCAAATTCAAAACATCTAGATCATATATCAATGAAAGAAATGGTTTCTACATCGGTTTAAAACTGATCACTATGAAGGCAATGTTTTTCGAATATCTAAATGCCTCTCCAGAAGCATAATTTAAAGAGTAATTTTTTATCCTTTAAAAGTGATTCAAAATCACTTAAATATGGGTTTAAAATCTTGTTATCCCAAATAAAACATTAAAGGGGAAAATTTGGAAAAAGTGGGGCAAATAGAAATTTCAAAACACTATACAATTGAACCATAGGTGGAGGACCTAATGTTGGATAAATCACCATTAGAAAAGTCTCCGTTATACGACTCCCCATTATACATGTCACCATTAGACGAGTCACCATCATGAGTCACTAATAGTGACCAACCATTTCAAGTCATCACTGGATGATTCATTATCGAAAGTCAACATTGGATGTGTCACCAAAGTAATTCATCATTGGACGAGTCACCACCGTGATTCACTGTTGGATGATTCATCGTCACGAGTCATCGTCGGTGACATACCATCAATGACTCACCATCACGACTCATTAGTAGATGAGATACCAGTGGATGGGTCCCCATTAGGTCACTCATTATCGGAGAACTACATTCATGCCCCACCATCAGTGGTTCACCATTGCAAGTCATCATTGTGATTCACTGCGAGAAACCTTTTCTCACCACCAACCGGTGGATGACTCACCATAAAACCATCTAGCATTGGAAAACTAGATTTTTAAAATTCTCAAAATTAGTCATTGTTTCATCTTGAACACATTAGACATCATATTTTCACAATGTAATAATCCTAGGTGGTCCAATTCATTTCCCTGAATTATATTTAAAAAAATATATTTATTCAAAATAAAATAATTATAGGATAAAAACTTGAAAAATTTTAATTAATGAAATTGGATTATTACATCAATTAAATATCAATAAATTAAAATGATGAAAAAAATATAGAAATTAAATCAATAACACTATGAGTTATTCTAGGTCATATTCATAAATGAGGATTAAAACATTCTAAATACGACCAATAATGAGGAAGAGGATCATGAAATGTAAAATCATGTTTTAATTTCTAACAAAAACAATGAAAAGTAGATATACAACATTAGATGCGAGAATGGAATGTGTGATCCTAGCCCGTGTACATATAAGGGAAAAATGGCCATTACACATATGGTCTTTATAAATATAATCATTTATAATATGATCATTAAATATACGTGTGACCCATATTTATGTTAGATTCTCATATTTCTAGCAGAGAATATAGTGTAAAAAATCACATAATTAAATAAAAATATATTATCAAAAATATTATAAATAAATATGTGAGTGTTGCCTAGTACATTTAAAAATATTATTACTAAAATAGAAAATGATTTATTTATAATATTTAAATAAATTTATTGATATGAATTTATTTTTTAAATTTAATATTACAATATAAATAACTAATTTTAATCAAATTTGTTGGCATATTTTGTATAAAACCAATATGGGATTTAAAGAAAAAATTTATTATGTTTTGAATAATTTAACACCATAATTTAAATTGATAAAATTTTAAATATTATTCTATATTAACCAATTATGTATAATTATTTAATTTTAAATATATAAGAGATAAAATTAACAATATTTAATATCTAAAATCGTTTTTTCAATATATGTTGTTTTTCAGTATATTATTTATTTTCAATTCATATAAAATTTGATAAATTTCAATACTTGAATTTAACTAAATGAAAAAAGTGTGATTATAGTAAAATTATTATCTTTGGATAATTTTTTGTAAAGTTTTAAACATTTTCATGTTTTAGGCGGGTAGTGAAAATATTGTTTTTACCAAATATATAGATTTATAATTATATAACAATGAAATATATGTTCATAAAATAACTTAATTTCTAAAATATATTTTTAATATATAATAATATTAATTTTATGAAATACTATTTTGAGTTTAGAAAATCAGGGATTTTGATATAAATGGATTATGATTAATTTTTAAATAAAAAAAATAATTTGAATTAAAATATAATTTTGGTAAGATGTAGTAATGATTATTTTTATAAGAAACATAATATTAATTTCCTATATAATAACCCTAACCACACCATTAAATTGAAGTAAAATATGTCCCTTAATAATGATTTTATAATTAAAAATATAGTTTTTCTAATGAAAGGGTTTTTACTTGTTACATGTTCTAATATAAAAATTTATCTTTTTTTATCAATATAGATTCAATAAAATAAAATATATTTCATATATTTAATTATTTGGTCTATTTTCAGTAAATAGTTAAATTTTAGTTTTGCAAATAAATATGAAATTCCATAGGTACATATTAACAACCAAATAAGAACCAAATATTGTTAATGTTACTACTTCAATAATAAAGATCCTAGAAAATTATTAATAAATGGTTTAAAATGAATGTTTTATGGATTAAATACTTTATATAATCCCCTAATTCATTATTATATATTTTTGAGCCTTTCTGTCATGTGAAACAAGTTCATTCATTTTATTTAATTGAAAATTTAACAAAAATTTCATGTTCACCACATATAAATATTGTCTCTAACTAATAGTATAAGACCACATCAATAATAGATGTTTCACTTGATACTAAAAATATAATTTTCCCTTATAATGTTGTATAATGTTTTTGATCCAATAGAAACAAATATTATCATATGAACAAAATTAATAATTATTATTCAAAGGGAATGACTATGTTCTCAACATTAGTACATGTTTCTTATCTTGTTTTCTTTTCCATCTTACCTTCCAGGTTTTGTTTTATAAATACATTACTAGACCTGAATTAAGTATACTAGATTTGGTGGTAATATTATTAAAAAATATATAGATACAAGAAATCCCATCCTGATGAAAAAATATTATAGTACTTATAGTAAACAAGAAACGTACTTCAAATTCCCTTTACAATTGAAGACATAAAATACAAAAACTGTTTTATTTGAGCACTACATTATTCCAAAGTGTGTATCCATATATATTAATCACAAAAAATGACCAAATCCTAGGGGAATGAATATATAATTAAGGAATAATATTAGGTACTCCATAAGAGTAACCATACAATGGTACCTATCAAAAATAAATAAGGTTTAATCTATATAGAAAGTTAATTATTACAAACATGTTTCATTTGATCAATATGTTGATAATAATATGGAAATAATAAAATATGACCAAATAAATCCATATAATTAATCACATTAACATGAAACAAAACCATTGATATTTTAAGTAATATAATAATTACATTGAATATCAATAAGTGATGGATATCATAATGTTGTTTATCTAAAACACATAATCTAGTCAATGTTCCAATAAATATATTTAAATGTGTAAGGTCAGAGAGAAAACCCAATCTAGTGTATCTCATGTGACCTACCAATGAATTTAAGGGATATACCAAGCCTTTCCCATCATTTTCTACATATAATGAATTACTCATATGAAAGGGGTAAAACGTAAAAAACATAAACATTCATATTTAAAATATCATATTAAATATATTTTTTTAATAAAAATGAATAAAAAATGTCTCAAACCATTCAGAAAAAAATATATGGTATCAATATACTGCATCCCCAGTCAAAAATATCATAAACCATTTTGAGAGATAATAAGGATGGTATAATTAGAGTATATCCCAATTAAATAATATGTAACATACATGGATGAATTATTATCTTAAAATTTAATATTAACTATAATATATAACATTTCCTGAGGAAAATAACTATTCCTTTAAAATCACACTGTTTATATTAAAAGTAGAAAATTATTTAATTATTATCAAAATATTATTCTCAAAAAATCATCTTTATAAACTATGAATTTTAAAATATTTGTAAAAATATTATTTTAAATTAACCTCAAAAAATATAAATGGATGTTTCAAAGATATGGTTATCTTAACGATGTTTAATTCTATAAATTTTGTTTATGTTAAAAAGGGATTTCCCACACATTTATAGTAACGCCAAATGAGAATTGTTTTTAAAAAAACATGAATATTCATTGGAAATAAATTTTTAAATGAAAAAATTGTGAGAAATTACTTTAATATATTATATATAATGAATGATGAAATTTAATTATTTTTTAGAAAACATGGTTTTTGATGAAAAAAGGTTTCTAGCCAAAGAGAGAAATAATGTAGTATTTTTTAAATGACTTTTTATAAATCATATGAACCACCATGTGTGAAGATAATGGTACTAAAAATAAATAATAGAATGAATAAATATATTAGAGGAAAATATATTTATTTTAAGATGAAAATATAAAATATTTCCTCTATAAATACTTAAAAACCAATCCTAAATAGTGCCAACATTGTTTAATAAACCCTAGACACTTTGGTATCTTTTAAATCATAATACCCATAAAAAAATAACAATCAATTGAAAAATTTATAACCATTAAATCAAATATATTCATGATATAAAAATTTAAATGTTTATTATATACACTAAACAATATAATATGTTTTAAATATGGTCTCTATCTCCAAAAAGTAATATTCTGATTAGAAACCCTTACTTCATGTTTGTTTTCATTAATACATATATATACTTATTTTATAATGGTTTTAATAATGGTATTATATTATTATAAAAACATAATCATATTTATAATATCATATATGATATTCTTAAAAAACTTCACCACAAGTTTCATAATAATATTTTATTATTATCATTATTTACATTTGTTAATTGCTTTATTTTCTCAGGAACATTTTTTCATGAAATTTAAGGTTTCTGTTAATAAGATATATATATTTCATATCCATAATTATAATAATGTTATAAATAGCTTATATATAGTAACGATAGATTATTTATAACCATTTATAAATGTTGATCCTGAAAAATTAATTACATCACTTCGTGGAGATAGTATGAACAATATATGCACAAGTGACTCTTTAATTCCCTTAACGAGTTAAAGGTTTGGGATGTGTGGGATATATTAAATTCAAAAAATATATATACTCTAATATATATCACATATATATTCATTATTCTTATTTTTATTACATATCATATAAATTATAAGTGAATGAATATCATATCAAATCGCGAGGTAGAAGTCCACAATACACATGAGTGATGTTATCATATTTGATATCGAATTGAAAATATGAAGGATTATGTGATATTAAATTTTAATAATTTTTGTAATATCCTAAATGTAGTATAAATCAAGTAAATATATCATTATATCTATCCTTTAATGGTTGTGATAGAAAATTTACTTCATCAATTCACGTGGAGATAATGATCTATACCCATGATCGGTGATTTCATTACCCATTCGATGGAAGTAGAGATGTAAATACATTATTACATAAACAAAATATAATATATATATATATATAATTGTGATAATTATGATATTATATTTTGTGTTTAAATATTTAATTTTCTGGGAAAAAGAATAATGGAAATAAATGATCTCTAATAAGATAATTACCTTTATTAAGTGAATCTTCTATTGGATTTACTATTATGAACCGTATGGTTGGTCATATGTGAGAAGCATCATCTGTAATGTACATATAAATTTTTTGGGGAGATATTTTCATCTGTTTTATTTGAGAAAATTGTTGTGAGGGGTTTGAAGTTGTAAAGGTAGGGAGTTCCCTTTTATAACCATGGAAATGGAACCCTTTAGGAATGTACTTAAAAATTTCCAAAAAAGAATCCAAATTAATACATTAATTCACATGAAGAAGAACATCCAAATAAACTTATTTCTGAGTATGGTATAGGGTAATAAGAACATATTTTTATAAAATGTTATATTGATAATTTAGAATCTTATTTTAACAATTCCCTTTTTAGATTAATCACAATTGAATCAGCTATTTATCTTATTCATGGTTTTTAATTTATAATGTTTTCTGTATTATTTTTGGTAAAAAATTAATTTTACCTTATTATATAATATAAATACTTATTTATACTAATATTAAAACAATTTATTGAAATTAAACTCAATGATGCTGCAAGAATTATTTTTAATATTATTCCAGTATATATCATGAATAAATGGGTTTTCAATGAAAATGTGCTCATATGTATAATGTTTTATAAAAAAAATTAAATATAAATTCAATTAAAGTGACCAAAATTAACTAAGTTGTAATATAATTGAACTAATTTTAATTAAATACCATTGTAAAATATAATATAACATTTTATATAATTAAAATTAAATGGATGTTATTATTATTGATATTTATTTTTCACAACTCCGAAAATAAAAAAAACATTTTCAAAAAATCACCCAAAGTATATTTTTACATGATTATTTCCAAAAATAATTGAATTTTTCAGTTAAAGTTTCTGAATTTTTTAAAAGTTAATTAGAAATTTTGTGTGAAATGTTAAACTATACTCTCTTTTAGATGAATAATTTTTTCATAAAACATCTATTTTACTTAATAATGTTTCATATTTTAATCATAAAATATACATATCCAATAAATAAATTATTTACATGTGAAATAAAGAAAAGTTTTATAATTTAACTGTCACTGCATAAAAATTCTTACTCAAGAGCTATTTGATAATGGTCATGTTAATATTATATTATTTTAATTGAGTATCATTTTTTAGACCTGATATTCCAATAATCTAGATATATCAAAGAGATTTCATTTTTTAGAAACAAATGTATCATAAAATCATTGGATGTTATATTCTATTATAATATTTTTTATTATTTCATACAATCTATAAAATATGATGTTCCAATTTTAAAAATAATGGGTGGCTGCATTTCCCCCTTTAAATAAATTTCATTATCATTACTTAATCATGATAAAAATAATCAAGGGTTTGATATTTTAAAATAACATAATTGAATAACCCCATAATTATTTTTTAAAAGAAATTATTATCTTAATATAGTAGAAAGGGATGTAAAAATGTTCATATTTAATACCATATATATAGGTTTCTAAGTATGTGAACATAGGTTGAAATTAAAGATATAAACAAATAAGAAAAGTGTAAATAATTATAGAGCGTGATATATCTCATTGATTATAAGAATGTGAATAGAAAACAGAATGTTCTTAACCTCAAAAAAATAAAAATATAATGATTTAAAATACTATTATTTGAACATTAATAATGATATTATAATTATTTTTTTTAAATATCCTTTTCATATTTTTGATGAATTCAATTAAAATCAAGAATTATAATATATGAAAATATGAATACATGATATATTTATATTTCATACGAATATGTTAATCTTTTATTTCTTGGATCATTTTACACTTCATTTTTTACTATATTAAATGAATATCAATGACTAATTATTTACAGAAGAAGAACTAAAATTAATATTGAACAGATTGTATCATCTATAAAAGAGTAACAAGTTGTTTCTCATATCTATTCAACAACCAAAATGAATTTAATATTTTATCTATTATAACCAAAATTTCAACTTAATCTATTCCTTAAAAAAATTGCATTAATCTTTTCAAAAATATTTCTATCCAAATTCAAAGTCCAATAATTCTAATGGAATGTTAATGAATACTATTTTATTCCCCAGAAAATATAATGTGATTCTTAATTTCACTTTAAAAATATTTTCATATATTTATTATAGTAAAACCTTAATGAAAACATGGATTCTACCATATATTATGTCTTATGTTTTCCAATATATTCCATAAATCATTACATGATGTAAAATCCCAAAATGTTGACGTAAACAATCAAACCTCTAACTGATTTTTTTGTCACCAATATTATCTTAGAACCAAATAAATACTATCTTATCATATGGTAAGTATTAAGGGTTATTCCCCTTGAGTCATTTATTTTCCAAGAGGACAATCATTTCATTGAATCAATTTCCCTGGTCATTAGTAGCATTCAATATATTCACTCATATCCTTTATGGTATAGTACTGCAATACAGTCCTAATACCTTTCATGATTCTTAGAACTTGAATATAATTGATAAAATAGACCTATAACATAATTATTTAATCCAAACATAAAGACCATAATCATTCCACATAATTTGTAATAATATAATAATTTTTACCTTGATACTATATTTCAGTTTGATTTAAATTCACATGACACTTGAGAATTCATTTTCATAGATCACCATCCTCTTTCAATGGAAGAATTTCACATTGAAAATTTATTTCCTTCCCTCATAATTAAGAGAACAAATTCATTTTCCCCGACACATGATGAAAAATCATTTTTCATTAAAGCATGAACTAATGTGCTTCCTTCTATATATATCAAATTTTAGAAAATGCATAATTCACATTGTCCCTTTATCTATTTTATTCATTGTTATCTTATTATTTTCTTGTTTCCTTTCATAGTCAAAATAATTGGGTAATTATTTCATGGTCTTTATGGAAATGATCGTATGTCCTCATATTATTAAAAACATTTATATATTTGTTCCTTTTTGAGGAATTTATTATTCCCATCAATGGAATGTTCATACATTTTATTTTTATTTCATACATTTTCAGAAACACGACATTATCACACTAAATTGTTGGATTTGTAATTAGTAGCACTTTAATAATCATTATTGTTCTGACTCTAGAATGATATTTCAATATCTTGTTGTTTATGATGAGGAATATATTTTTTCTGGAAGATTACCATAAAATTATTTAACTCCTAAAATTTATTTCCTCTTCATCCATAGTGTCTTGAATTAATGACCATCATTGAAGAAAATCTCTTGAAATAAAATAAAATCCATGATATGTTTCTCCATTTCACTACTTTCTAGTGTGAGATGAATACACAATATGGAACTTTTCCGTTGATAATATAAAAATATATTTTTTCCCATTGAATAATGAATTTATATGATGAATAAGTGGTCTAAATTCATTACATAACATGGTGTATTAGATGTATTCTCCATGTACTAATGTTTATTATTCATGACCTCAGTTGGTAACCCCAGTATGGTTATAATTAGGTCAGTTCCAATTCTAGGTCATGCTCTACATTACTATCTTTCCTAGGGGTGACAACTAAATGGGGTACATGAATTGATACATTTCTAATTTATCGTAGTTGGCCCTATTTTTAGACAACATAATACACTAGATTATATAATATAAATAATAAACATAATGTACAACCATTAAAATTGGAATACACATAAAACAAATTGAAAAAAATATCCTTAAATAATATAATAATATAAAATAAGGTTTCTGGGGGGTTATAATTATTTTTGAAACCATCAAAATTATTTAAAAATAATATGTTATTTATTCTAACCATATCCACCTAGAGTTTCCAACATATTGCCCAGAAATGCCCATTTTTATTCACAAGGCGAGATTCAGTTAAAACAAAATAAATGATTTTAAGAGTAATTATGCTTAGGAACATCTATTTCATAACCACATACACTTTTTTTATTTAAACATGGTTTAATATTTGAGAATTAACACATATTCTAGGACTTATTAAAAAATTTGGATTTTCTCCAATAATCAACCATAATTTCAATTGTAGAATTATAATTCCAAATCAATGGATTACTACATCTTTTTATGAAGGATTGAACTAAAATTTTTTGTATACCAATTGTAGAAACATTGACCCTGGTATCATAGATTCAGGGATTTATTTATTATATTGTCACTAGATACTATTAGTGTCATTTTAATGGACTAAACAGTTTTGAATTATTCATAAACTAGATATATACCTGAAATTATCATCACAATTGAAAATATAAAATACATAATGTGGTTTATTTATGAATATTATAATTTCTCACAACATATACCCTAATATTAATCACATTACTCTTCTATGTATTCTAGGGAGAATAAAACATAAGAATAGGGTGAGATCATATGCTTTGTAATAGTAAGCATACAAAATAATCTACCATGAGGAAATAATCCTTAATTATTTTTTAAAAGTATGTGACTAAATATTATTAGATTTAATAAACTTATTTTGAGTAATATAGGAGAAAAAAAAAGAATATCAAATAGTTCTATATAATTATTCACATGAACATTAATCATAACAATGTATATTTTAACCAATCAAATTTCCCCATGGAATATCTTAAACATAATTCATATTGATTGAATTCAAAATTACATTATTCTAAAAAATATCATTTAGGATTTGATCCAAAATATCTAAATAAATGGTTAGGGCCTCGACCAAAACCCAATCTTTTTTTTTCTCATTTGACCAAATGATGCATCAATGGAATATATTGTTCCACACTCACCTCATAATATGCACAATAAATTACTAATATAAATGTTGTGAATCATATTCCGTATAAATATTCATATATAAATTATCATAAAAAACATAAATACATTACTAATCAGTAAAAAACATAATATATTTCATGTAAAATTAATCGTGTCAATATTATACATCCCCTATAAAACCGATCAGAAACCTCCTAATGAAATATTAGGGATGATATCATTTTATTATATTATCGTTAATGAATAAGTTAAATAAATTTATTTCTTCATATATGAGAAATAGTTTTCGAATATTCATTCGATCATTAATTGAGGAAAATAACATATCATTGAAAATCCCTTCACTGTTTTAGACTATAATTTTGATAAATATTTAGAAAAATACCTTTATTTAAATATAAATTTTAAAAAATAATTTCTACAATATTAGTAAATAATAGTTTAAAAATATCCATGTTAAATTTTAATGTTTACGTAAATTAAATAATGACCATGATGGAGGGTATTTTTATAAATGATGTAAATGTTAAAACAATGATTCGATTCACATTTTCTATAAAATCCAAATGATCCATTTATAGGAAAATGTCACGATTTTTCGTATCAATATATATCATAAAAAATAATGGTTAAAACATTCTTTCATATATAATTTTGTAAATGATATAAAAAATTGAAATCATTTTTATATAACATGGTTATTAAGGGAAAATGATTTCAGACTAAAGAGAGATATAATGTATAATGTTATTAAAGAAAATTGCATAATTTTTTTATTAAAAATGATTAAAAAGGGGAACTATTAATTAAATAATGTCTTATATAACTATATGATAATAGAATATATTTATTATAAGATATAAATATATATAATAATTTCACAAAGTCATAATTAAACAAAAATTATTTTGAAAAATTATGATATTGTGAAATAATCCCTTACCACTTTGGTAATATATGATTCGCTGTCCCCATAAATGAATTAATAATAAAATGAAACATTAAATAACATGAATATATTGTTTTCATGAAAAATATATATATAATTACCTCTATATAGACTACGAAAAAGAATAAGTGACGAATATATCATGTGACTTAATGAAGAAAAAGAGGCACAAAAAACCCTTACCTCATGTACAATTTTTTACATATGAGTCTATACCCATTGTATAGTAGTTTTATTAATGTTTATTATTTATAAAAGACCCAAAATAAGTTCTATAATAACATATATGATACTCTTACAAAATTTAATGACCAATATTTTATCAATATTCCATTGTTTTAGTTGATTTGGGATTAAATTTCCTTGTTTTATCAAGAAACTTTTCTCATTAATATTCAAGTTCCTTTGAATATGATATATGTATATATATATATATCATAAAATAACCCTAATTATAATAATTTTATAAATAAAAAATTTAATAAGTAGAGAAAGTTTTTGTGTCATATATAATTATTAAACGTGGAAAATGTATTCAATCCGTTCATGGAGATGGAAGATCATACGTACACATGAGTGATGATATAATTTCCTAATGGGTTGAAAGGGAAATTAAGTTAATGATATAATAATTGTAATAAATAAATATCATCTCATATAAACCACATTTATTAATTAATTTTACCCTTATTACATTCCATTTTAGGATAAACGAAATAAGAACCACATCACATCATTAGGCGGTAATCCATCACATAGTCAAGAGATGATAGAAGACATGAAATGTAATGGAACTTCATATGATATATATTATATTACATTGAATTATGTATAATAATATAATAAATATAATATAAACTTTTTTAATCCATCATTTTAACCATCCTTGAATTGTGGTGATGGAAGGTGTACCACATTGGTTCTCAAGGTGGTAGTACACCATACACATGATCGATGATACTATTAACCATTTGGTGGAAGTGGATATGGATAAATATAATTACCTCAACCTAATAATATCTCAATATATTATATATATACTTTTATATTTTAAGTATTAATATATGTTTTTTTTTGTTAAAATACCAATGAAAATGAAAGAGAATTGTTAAGATAATTAACTTTTCTTTGAGAATCAACTTTGGGATATCATTATAATAACCTATTGAGTGGTATATTTATATAAATATAATATATAATATTTAAAATGACTTTAAAGATATATTTCATCAAGGGTTGATTGTAAAAATGTTTCTGATGGGAGGGTGTTCCTATATAAATATGGGGAAATTTACCATTCAAGGAAATTACTTATAAATTTTCCATAATTACAAAAAAATGATATGGGATTAACATTATAAAAACATCCAAATTATCTTAGGATAGAATTTTGTATTTTATAATCTTTAAATATTACCCCAAACTTCGTTTTTATATGTTTTTATTCTATTTTAACACTTATCTTATTAGTTTAACCCTAGAACTAACTGAATGTTTCCTTAACATTGGTAGTTAATGCATTTAGTTTTAATTATTCCGTTTAGTCAAAAATTAAATAGAACTCATCAAATAATAAAAAATATTCTTATTCAAAATATGGAAATAATTTATTTAATTTTACATCAAATAATTTTTAGAATTCAATTTTAAATTTCTACCACACCTACAAAAAAATATGATTTTCTTGGGTATGGTGTATCCATTTCTATTTAATTTTATCTATCATAATATTAATATATTATTATATTTTTAATTCTTTATTCCATTTTCAATATATCATTGAATTTTTAATCATAAAATATAAAGTTTATAAAGAGTTATTCATTAAAAAAATATTTTTTTGAGACATGATTATTAATAAGAAATATGATAAAAATATTATGATGTGATTACTATATAATTACTGTATTTGACCATGTAAATGGGGTTTCAGATATTCATATCATATTCTATTTTAAATATATTTTTATTTTAAATCTATAGATGATAAAGGAATCTTTTTTGTTAAAATGACAGTCAAACATTTTTATTTCATTTCCAGTCCATTTTTAAATCATCAAATATTTTGAGTCATTAATTTTCTATAGAATGTGAATTGATTATTGAAAAATAATCATTTTTTTTATATTTAGGGATTTTTTACATTTCCCCTAAAAATTTCATTTACCCTTGAATCTTATTTTCCCTTATATATTCCATTAATTGAAACAAACCTTATAAATTATTATTAGTCGGGGAAATCTTTTTTCCATGTATATATTCATTGGATGGATTTACAAATTTCCATATTTATGAATCTGTATTTTATTAAAATAAATTTGTACTATAAAACCATTATTAAAAAGATTTAAGGAGACTGTTATCATTAATTTTTATTTTCATTAATGTGTGAAAAGAATCACTTTTCTAATATTTCCATGTGATCACATCATCTGACCACTAATTCTTTGTTTATATGATCTTTTATTTCTAAATTTTCATGGTAATATAAAATAAAATTAATATTTTCATTATTTATAAAATATTTATCTAAATAAAATAAATGTATGGACGATAATATTTATTTCCAATGTTTATTTTAAAATAATTTTCAACAATATATTGTTCATTGGAATATCATTTACACGATATGTGGTAATATCCAAATGATACTTTCCACATTATTTCTGTTGATGACTTATTTAATGTCCCTCCCTATATGGGCAATGATCTGTCACTGACTTTTTATTTATGAACAATCATTGGTGTTTAACTATAAAAATGCATTCGTTATATTTCATTTACAAATACCCTTTTTATCCTTTTAGTACAGCATATTAACATCGATTCTATAAATTGATTAATTGGATAAATTATTATCATAAACACATTCTCTAATTCAAGAAGTTATATATTTCATATACTTTTTATCATTATTGATGTGAATTTACCAAGAAATAAATTGAATATATTTTTCTTCCAATTTAGATAACATGGGTATATCATATTAAAAATAATTATGGAATTAATAGTGTTGTAATTATATGATTTCATGAATAAATTTTATTAAACCAATATTAATTCTATATAATTGTTGTGGATTATGAATCCAATAATCATTAAATGTAATTTTTTTTAATTATGGAATGTAATCCAGTATTCTTCCAATGGGTTCATTTTGAAATTATAATGGACTATTTTTTTAGTGTCCCTATATGTATCGATGAATGATTTTTGGGGTCTTGTATATCCCTTTAATGAATTGGTCAAATTTTTATATCTCATGAGATGTCTATTCTTTAGATGATTTTATTTTATCATCAACATTGGTACCCATACCATGAGACATGAAAATAATGATTTTATATACTTATATTTCTTCAATATTTGAGTGATTTTATATTTTTTATGTTTATTCTAATGAATATTTTATGCTATCATTGTCCGTGTTTTCTGTCTCAAGTTTCCATATTCCTTTTAAAATTTATTATTATTTTCCAAATCTGATATATTAATTTATAAAATTTCCTTTAATAGATATGAATTTTCTTATGTATATTGATTATACCCATATCTACATCATTTTCTCACTAATGACATTCCACAATAATTAAATAAGTTTACCCTTATTAATCGTTTGATATCTCCCCATAATAAAAACATCGACCTCCCATAGTCTTGAAAATTAGGAAAACATATGAGAAGTATAAAAGGAGTGTATCATCAATCAATTATGGATAAATTTTCAGAAGTATTGTTTACTAAATTAATTATGTAGCTATCCATCAAAACCATAAACATTATGTTAATATGGTACTGAGATTATTTTGTGTAATGTAATATTTAAAATATGAAAATAATTTGAAATAATTGTATATTTATCACTGGTCATAATTTTTATTATCATAGTATGGTTAACATATTTTTTAGGATTAGTATTTTCCATTTATTCATTTGGATTAGATAAATTTCATGAAAACCATAAGGATAATACTATGTGTATTATATCATCATGATGTTTTTGATTGTGGAGATTTTATAGTTGTCTTAGATATTACACCCCTATCTAATAATGAATAATTTATTATTACCTAAATATTAAATATAGTGCATGATGAGTGGTAATATGACTACACACTTGGATAGATAATCCTACGGGATATTCGTTGGTCAATCACATTTACAGAACATCCCATTATAAAGGATTCATCATTTCATAAAACTGTGTTTAGCTGTACGAATGAACCTAAAACAATGTATCCTAGGTTGAAACAATAGAGTTATATGATTAAAAATGTGTGATTAAGATGAAATTAATCTATCATGCCCAAAAATGAAGATGCCTTTGGAGAATACACCATAACATTGATATATTATGTTTTGTATATCATTTAAAATGATTCGATTTTATATTATCATAATCATTAAAATTTTACTATTTCACAGGAAAACAGATCTTGAAAATTTTGTTTTATGGGTTATTCATTTGTATGATAATAGTAAAATCTTGAGGTTTTTATTTATTTAATGTGGGATAGTGTAATGCCATATGTTTTCAGGATACATATTCATTCCATAAATTGTCTGTTTATAATTATAAACATTTATTTTCTATTTGTTCAAGTGAGTTTAAATCAATTATATGATAAGTCACATATGATACTAATTAAACAAACCAAACAGTATACATTTATAATAAAACAAGTATAATAAAGGAATATGAGAAAAATTCAATATGTATTAGTATGTCCTTTAGAAGTGCATTTATTAAAAGTTAACAATAAAAAGGGAAAAATAAAATCTTGAACAATAGGAGATCTTATCGCTCATATTAACCCTTGAGGATAACTACTTTCAGGAAAAAAATATAATAAAGATTAATATCATTAAATTATAATTCATTTTGTGATACATAATATTTAAACTATGATTATTAGAATGGTGAATTATGCAGTGTGAATATAATTCATAATTTTAGAACATCTATATATAAGAGTAAAATATGTCTTTTATAAATATGGTCATTGGAAATATGGTCCTAAAAAAAATTTCGTTGATAATATGGTCATTATATATATATTTATATATTTATATATTTATATATCCAATAGATATTCTGAATTTTTGTATTGTCATTTATAAATTTAAAGTAAAACAACACACAATGAAATAAAAATTTATATATTTAAACTATATATATCTATGTGTGAGATATGTATTAATAATAATATCAATTTTATTGAAATATAATATTATGTATTTATAAAAATCACATAAATATTTTAATAACAATGTATTAGTAAAATTATAAAATTAAATTTTTTTCTCAATGAACGGTTTATCGCTTGTTGAATATTTTCTATAATTAAATTAAATTTACTACTTTTAAAATACATATATATATGAAATAAGGAAATAATATTATTTTAATTTTAAATTTAAAATATATAATATTATTAATACATAAAATTAAAACACATTATTTTTGTAATATAAAATACCAATTTAATCTGGGAATATTTTTTTGAGTTTTTTCTAATATTGTTGATTTTTAGGTGAATAGTCCAAATACTATTTTTATAAAATTTATATAATAATTATAACATAAGAACATTGAAGTGTTAAAAATTTAAATTGGTCAACTGTTTTGAATTAGGTATTATATACATTAAAAAAATACTCTTTAAAAAACCTATGATAAATATTATAAAAACTAAAATAATATTTTATTATAAAACATGATTTTATCTTTAAAATTAATTTAAATTTATATTAATAGAACATAGTAATGTTTTTATTCTAAAGGAAGATATATATTTTATTTTTTATAATAAAACAATATATATAATTAAATTCAAAATAATATTGGTAATTTTACAGTACAGGTAAATTTATTCTTATGAATACTCTTTTTCTAGAAATGGTATTTCACACATTACATGTGATAATGATAAAATTGATTTTTCTTATACATAAATTGTATTTAAAAATTTGATTTCATATTTTGAATCATTATGTAAACATTGTGAAATAAGAGAAATTTTATTTTCATGCATTTAGTATATATTAATTAGATAAAAGTTATTTTCAACTGTAAAAAGAAAATGGAAAACATGAAAAATATTAAAGTTCAAGGAACTGTATACTTGTTTAAAAATAGAGTTAAAATAAAATTTTCAGCTATTATAGACCTTATATGAACCCATAATCCATTATTATCACTTTTTGGAATCTTCTTGACATGTGAAACATTTTCTCACTTTATATTATGATAAATTATTTAAAAAACATTTTATTCTTATGACCTATAGAAGAGGACTATCACCACCCAATTACTTCAAATCCCAATATTATATTTCCACATGAAAATATTCCCATTTATCTTATTTTATAACCGTATTATTTTTACATGAGCCTCCATTAACAATATATTTTTATGAGACCCACATTTTTAAATAGTTTTCTAATTTAAATCCAAAACTCTAAACATGTTATCTTTTTACCCTAAATTCATTGACTTTCATTATTACAATAAAATTATAATTTCCTAAATAAATATAATTAGATAAGTATTTAGTTTATCAATAATTTTATTATTCTTTGGAATTATTTATTAATCACCTTTGTAATATTTAATTAATAAAATTGAAACTGTCATATGGGATTTGTGAAGACTACCGCCTCAAAGAGTTGACGATGTTGGATCTTAAAAAATTCAATTATTTACTTGTTATAATGGTGGAATTTATTATAATACGTAACACATAAACTATATTTTTTACTATGAATAGGTAAACTATAATCTTCATTATTTCCCTATCAATCATTAGGAAATAAAAGTATGAACCTTTCATTGTTCAGACTTCCACCTCCATAAGGATATTTATCTAATTTTTCATATAGCTTCATTATTATTAATTTTACTCCCTTAAAATAGGAATAATAAAATTAATATTATTTAAATAATCTCATTATTATAGTAAATAATGATATTATTCCAATAAAAACAACTTTTAAAATCAAATTCATCTATTAATTATTGTTTGTTCTAGTTTTGGTTGGTCTGACAAAGGGATAAAAAATTACATAATATAATATAAATGATGAATATGAGAGAATAATTAATGAAACAGATAATATAAAAATGAAAAATATTTTTTTAATAATTTTAATATTTTTATTAAACACATTAATTTTGATAGGATCATTCATTTTATAAAATGAAATAAAACATTATCATCTATAATTTTGAATAAATGAAAATTAACTAATGCATGAATATTGTGTAATTAGGAAAATAAAAATAATTTTAAAACATCAATAATATTATATTTTAGTAATTAGAATGATGAACTTTTGTAGGATAATGAAGAACATCACTACTATTATGAAACTCGTTCAAAATAATCCAGATTGCTCTCATGTAATATTTACATTTTCAAATAACTAATTACAATACAAATAGATAATAATTATTAATGAATTTAATAAATATTTATATTTATAAATATACTTATTAGATATTTTATTAAGATTTTTACTTTACATAGAAGGGATTTAATTATATTCTGGATGTCAGGAATTAAGGAAAGGGTTTCTTTTATTATTTTTTAATCCCATGAGTCAACTATTTTTTTTAGATTAAATTATATTTTGAATGTGGTATCTAATTCCATTTTATATTTTTATCACAATTCCCTTATATTTCATGATGTTTATATAGGTTCAAAACAGTAAATATGATAATGGTAGAGAGGGAATATTTGTTTCTTATAAAAAATCATAGAAACAATATATAACTATTAATATTAAATATATTAATTAATTATCAATAAATTTGATGTGATAAATACAAGAAACATATTAGTAGAAAAATACATAGTGGTTCGAGGGACATGAATCCCCTAGTAAAATTGAAAAATCCAATCTCTAAGATATATATAGAAACACCCCAAGATTTCATAGTACATAATGTCTTTAAAATAATTTAATAGATTATATTTCATGCAACACCGACTTGGCTTGTGTTATACACAAGATTGAGTTTCTGAAAAACCACACATTAATATTATAATTATTATAACGATATATTTATTTATCAAAAAATATTTTAATATGAATAGTAAAAAATAAATATTAAATTTTATTTATAATGTACCCATATAATGAAAACATATTTATATTAAAATTTAAATGATATGATAAAATAGTTATATATATTTAGAAATATTATTTTCATAATAGAACAACTTTTTATGTCCTTTGGTGAACAATAATAAACATAAATTTACACTTCAAAAAATTTAATTTAGGAAAATATACTTAAATTTATATTTTGGAATATAAAAATTAGCATAGTGTGAATTTTTTGTACATTTCTGATAACTTTCATATTTTGAGGGATAGTGAAAATACTAAATATTAATTGGAAACCACTTTTTAAATCGAAATAAATTATAGTTTAAAATTATGAACATGAGTGGTTTTAATGTATAATTAGATTATATTTTTATCATTTAATATTATTTAGGTCATTTAAATAAATTTTACATTTAAATTGGACATAAAAACATGTCAATCTTTTGATACATTTTACTTCCTAAAAACCCACTTTCTGGATTTGACAACAGGAATTAATTTTAAATTAATTAATGAAACATTTATGCTTTAAATTTGTTAAAGTAAACAACGTTTTTGAATTTGGAATATCAAAATTATATGAGGTGGATTATTTGGTATTTTGTCCGAAAACATTCATGTTTTGATGAATTGTGAAAAACACTCTGTATTATTTAAAACCGAATTTTTGTTTAAATAAATAATATTTTTATTTAAATTAGATTTTAAGTCAAAATAAATACATAATATCAATATTAGTACAATTTAACTCATCAAAGTCATTTTATAATATGATTATATATATATAATTTTATTGAACTATTTAACTTCTTTTACCCACCTTTTAGGAACAGTTCCAAATTTGCAAAAAACACAATTTTTTTTCTTTTTTAATCGAATTTCAAAAATCTGGGAGGCAGAATTGGAATCGATAAGTAAAATATTGTTCAATATGAAGAAAATAGTTTTTGTGAATAGTAACTTTTGAATTTTATTTACCAATGTTAAAAATATATAGGGTAATTAAAGGTAAATATGTTATTATACTTACCCTAACACATGTTCTAATTCTACTAGATATGTTTTTTTCATCCAAAATAATCCATATGAAGAAAATAAAATCCTTTTGATCCATATGGATTAGATAAGGACATTTGTTATATTTTATTTAAAGAAGAGTTAAAAGTGTTAAATTCAAATTGTAATAACTAAACAATTTTTAATACAGGGTTATAAATAAGGAAAATTCAACTATAAATATTAATTAAAAAGCTAAATAAATTTCCTATAACATATTTCTATTTATTATTTTTAGACATTAAATAATTAATTTTATTTATGACACAATGATGATATAGTAATTAACTTATTAATGAATGAATAAAATAATTGATGTTATAAATATAAAAATAAATGTAAATTTAGACTTTTAATGAATTGCACGAATTTAATAGGTTAATATTTCATGTTATGCTTAATTCAATTATTTTTTTTCAATGTAATCATGTTTTTATGACTTAAAAAAACAAAATACTATATAGTGTCAAAATAGACATAAATGTGTTTTTAGAACAAATACAATTTTTTTAAATTATATAATAGTCATGAATTTATATGGTTCTTCCATAGAAAATATATAATTATATATATTTAATTAATTAACCACTTGAGGTATTCTTGATATTTTACTGTATGTTTATTAAAATGTATTATAACAATACAAGAAGACATGGTAAAAGTTAAACAATTTAACTAAGGGTTAAATCTAAAAGATAAGGGTAATAAGGCGACGTAAACATTTATACAACCTACTGGTTGATATTATTTAGTCCCATACCCTCCATATCATAGAAATAAATCCATTTGGATCTATTAGAAACCAAAATGATTATATTATAAATTAATATTTCGAACTTTTCCTAATGTACCCCTCACCTCTCCTATAAAAAGGAACCTCCACTTTTCTTAAATTAAGACCTCCAAATCCATTTGCATCAGCCTTAACATGATCAAATATTCTTTAAACTACCCTAAATTAATCTTATAGGCCATACATTGTTCAGAAATCCAGCCAAAGTAGCAGTTGTGTTCAAAATAAATGGAAGCACCAGAAGAAGAGATAATTATTTCATCGCCTCTTTTAAAGTTCATTGATTCTTCTTCCTCGTCCACTTTATTTGTGGTTTATATACTAAAATAATTACTCCGGTGCCTTATACATACTCAAATGTTATTATAAATATGTTAAAACTATATTCATTATTCTATCTATCCAATGAATAAAAAAGTTTCCATACGTGCGTTTGTACGACTTACCCCCTCCACATCATGGAATAGTTTTTTATTCAACACTAAAATATTTTTATGGGTATAATAATGATTATAATTAATTTAAATAATGATTATAATATGGTAATAATTCTTTATATACAATATAACATCCAATTAAACACTTTTTTACCATCGATAGAATTATATTGTTGCTCACACGTACCTACGACTTACCGTCTCCACGACATGATAGGATTCATCTTCAATGATCACCATTAAATAATTTTAATATATATATATATATATATTGATTACGTCTGAAATATATTAAATAATATTACTACTAGAATAATATATATTTATATATTGTTTACTTACTTCCATACTATACGATAAGAAAACGATAACAACATTCATCCGTATGTATGGACTACCTTGTCAATGAACGATGTTTCTATTTCATATATCTATCTATTATAGAAATATATTTTCTAAATATATATGATATATAAATCATGTATTATATTCTACAAGTATGTAAAAAATTATCTCAGTGATATTTTAATGGCCCGGACCTCTCCGGACATTCCATTGTCGAAAAGATGATCATGAAGTGTTCTGGAGGGTAGAATGGACCATTCCCACACTTTTCAGAATATTGTGACTACACGCCATGTAGTATGAGTAAACTATGTGTACCACCTTTCTGAGTATACCCCGTGTTGAAGTCATATCCTTTCCTTTTGAAATAAATAAGTACAATCCGTGTAGCCCATCATATACGCCGTGTAGTTTCTCCCAGCGTACGCATTACCCTCAAACCGTGTGTTGACCAGTCAATGGTTGTGTGCCGTGTTGAAGCTGTTTCCTTGCCGCCTGAAATAAATAAGTACACGTCATGTAACCCATCCTACACACTGTGTAGTTTCTCCCCGGGTACGCGTTACCCTCAATCCTTGTGTTGACAGGTCAACGACCATGTGTCATGTTGAAGCTGTGTCCTTGCCACGTGAAATAAATAAGAACACATCGTGTAACTCTTCTTACACACCCTGTAGTTTCTCCCTACATACGCATTACCCTCAAACCGTGTGTTTACCAGTAAATGATCAGGTTCCGTTTTGAATCAGTGTCCTTGCCGCGTGAAATAAATAAGTACACGCCGTGTAACCCATCCTACACATCGTGTAGTTTCTCCCCACGTACATGTTACCCTCAAACTGTGTGTTGACCAGTCAACGACCGTGTGTCGCATTGAATGTCATGTTGGAAGCCACGTTCCGACCGTGTGGAATGGCCAAGTACATGCCGTGTACTCGGAAGTACACGTCTTGTACTTTAGTTTTCTCGCCTATAAAAGGAGGGGGCCTCTCCTTCTTTTCAGATCATTCCTCTCCTCCCCATTGCTTCGAGCAGATCCCTCCCGAGAGACTCCAAAGATCCTTTCTTCCATAACTTCTTCGTCCGAGCTCCGATTTATGATCCGTCAGCGTCCACGAGATTGTAATGACGAGGCGGAACATCTGAGCTTGGCTCTGTTGTTTTCCCTTCGGCCTTCCTTCCCAGCTTCACCCAAGGATGTTTTTACGGGTTTTGACAGAAGCGACGGACGCCGACAGGAATCTTCTAAAGTTGATATGGGGGAGCGTTCTAATTAGAACCTATTGAAGTAGAGATCTTAGCTTCGTCTCTCTAATTTATGCATTATGCGGGATGGGTTTCCTCTTTATTTCACGAGACATAGTTGAACCTGTTTAATGAAGATAGTAACTGGCTTAAATAACGGGGACGGGAAAGTTGTTATGTTTATCTTTGTTTATCCTATTGTTATGTTGTGAATTGAATATGCTTATTCCTACTGAATATCCCGGTCATTGGGGGCCTTTTCTTGCAAAATTAAATGCTTCCCTATCTTTCTAGACCGTTTTGTATATGGAAACTTTTTGGAATATGGAAATTGGTTAATCACGTAAAGTTGGATGATCAAATGAATATCTGGAACCCTTGTGTGATCACCCCGGTTGAAAAAAATAGAATAATGAACATATGGGTGTAGGTTTGGTTATGTGGTGTGTGAAAATGGGGGGTGAATCCTAGGTTATTATGAATAGGATGGGCAACGGGGATGCGGTAAATGATATTAATGGGGAAATGATGTGGCGCGATCCTGGTTTTGTGATACAGTTGTGGAGATGTGGTTATAGTGGTAGCATGGATGTAGTAATGGGTTGTGATATTTAAGGAAAGTGTAATGTTTATAAATGAACTATGGGGAACGATAATGAATTAAATGCGGGAACAATCAATGGGGTTTGATTGATGATAAAAAAAATGGTTCGTTTCATGTTGCTTGTGTTTTATCTAACTTGATTTGTGGTTGGAAGGGTTTGTTCTACGAAACGCTTGATTTGGTTTGATAGTTTCCCAGTATTTAAGGAAATAATAAACTAATACTGTTGAAAAATGAAAACCTAAATGGGGTTGGGATTGTTTGTTGTATGCATTCTTCGTAGTAGCAGTCCTGAGGCATGTGCTCGGTTTCTTTATTTAGAAGCCATAGGTTGGGCTGTGTGTTTAGTATACATATATGTATCTGTATCTTTGTGTTTTGTTGCACCCCACCCATGTTGAGCACTTAGTGCCGAACACTACCATTTCTTGGGAGAGGGTGGTTTCCCCTTAGTTACTAGCTCCATCCTGTTCATTCTTCCATAGGATGTGATGGCTTGAGGCGACCTTACACCAAAGACTCTTCGGGTAGGTTTTTATTGAGGTCTTTTTAGCCCAAGACACTTCAGGAAGGTTTAATGTTCCCAGGAATCTTCGGGATGAGTCCCAAGTGTGTTCAGGCAGAGATGTGATTATGGTTTGTGAGGCCCATGTGTGTGCAGGTGGGATATGTGGTTTGTGAGGCCCAGGTGTGTGTGGGTGGGATGTGTAACTTTTGAGGCCCAAGTGTGTGCGGGTAGGAAGAGTTTGGTAGCGTCATGACATTCGCCATTAGGAAGATCAGCTAGCTAGTGGGGGGGGGGGAAATGGTGTGGGGTACCCAATACTCTTGTTCATATATACAACTACCTGTTGTTTTGTGTTTTTTGTGAGCGTGGATGGTGAGGTTGGGTGGATATAATTCCTTGCTAGGTTTTGGTTTCTTATTTTGTTCTCATAGGACATTAGGATGTCTCCCCACCTGTGCACGAGATCTTTAGGTTTCCCTACTAAGTATACTTGTATGCTCACCCTAGATTTACTTTTAGGTATCTAGGAGAACTACTAGGGTCATGCGGGACCCTACTAGTCAGGACTTTTGGAGTTGTTGCAGTTGTTGTACTCTTTTTTTCTTTTGGTATTGTACTTTTGAGTTTTCTTGTACTTGTACATTGGTTCAGAATTGTTTAAACATTCATGTGGGATTGGTTTGGGTTTATTTTCATTTACATGTTCCTTTTTATTTTGGTGTTTGACTCATCATATTTCCCGATCTTAAATAATAAAAATGGCAATGCATCCCATATTTGTGAAAACTCATACCCTTGGTGCAAGTCGCCACTCTGGGGTCTACTGGAGGTGGGACTCGAGGTCATTATCTCTATTTCACCATAGCCATCTCAGGAGGGGAATCTTTGGTGAGAGGGGCTCGTGACAGAATGGTATCCGAGGTCATGGTTGAGAGATAAGATGGAGTCTGGAGTTAGGCATAATGAGGATTTCATGGGATGGTAGGGAAACTATGTTAGGTGATCTTGGTGCGTGACATATTCCAGGGAAGACCGGCTAGGACACGAGATTTTAGGGCCCCCCATGATCCGATGCAAGGACTCTGAGCCTACCGAACGACCAAGTGAGAATACATTGATTGCCGGGTAGAGACCCTAGTTAAGGTAAATGCATAATCATGTTTGTGTTTTACTTGATTTGGGTGTTCTGGGAATGAAATTTAAATAAATTGATAAAATGAAACCTTGAGAAATTTCTTTGCTACATGGTCTTAGGCGATCTTTGTTTACCGTACAACTATGACACCAGGACATGATCCCTAGGTGACTCAGATAGTCAAGGCCCAACAGATTGAGGCAGTCGATCAGTTGAGGATTGACCGAGAGGAGGAATATGGCTAGTGGCAAATGACTCTCTATTCGTTCCAGTGATAAACCATCAAGAAGTAATACGGTAGTACTTCTGATATGGAGACAGAGGGGTGGTTTGATGAGATAGGGATCTCTCTTACTTTGATTCGTGCTCTGAGGGAGTATTGGGTTCCCCTAGCAATCATTCAGCTGATAGGTGCAGCGCGCAAGTGGTGGACGCTCTACCTCAGGGAGAGGTCAGACGTAGAGGTTTCATGGGCTGACATTGAGGAGTTCCGAGAGGAATTTCTTTCTTCCATGATAAAGGTGGAGAAGCATTAGGAGTTACTCTCCCTCCAGCAAGGGAGTATGTTAGTACGAGAATTGGAGATCAAGTTCAAGGGTCTACTACGCCTTTCTCTGGATCTATTTCCAGATGAGGAGTCTCGGGCAAGACATTTGGAGGAGGAGCATCATCCTTCGATCCAGTATGCCGTCACCCCATTCACCCTTCCGATGTACATGGTAGTACAGAAGAAGTCAGAGTTTGTAGAGAGGATGCAATAAAATGGAGGTGCACCATGAGAGGGGATCCAACCAGGTTCGTCGAAGTGGAAGGTAGTCAGCAGCAGTTTTCTTGCGACATGACCTTCCAGATTCAGACCAGTAGAGAGAAGGCCCCAGCAGTTCCAGTTCAGATCTTCGGGTCCTCGTCCCTTTTTAATGAGACCAAGACCAAAGTGTTTCTCTTGTGGAGTATTTGGGAACATTCAGAGTCAGTGCCTGACCCGAGCTCAGTACGGTGGAGGTGGATAGGTTCAGCGCCCGCCTCAGTAGCACCAGTTGTCGGTGAGGCCCTTCTAGCAGTAGTAGGACCCTGCTCCTCCGAGGGAAGACTTTGCAGGTGGAGGCCGACCTCAGGGTGCTCCTCAGGCACCTCGACTAGGGCGTGGTCAGGGAGGTGGTCGACATCAGAGAGGCAGAGGAGCTAGGCGTGGACAGTTGCATTCAGTAGAGTTGGCAGCTCTGGCAGGACCAGAGGTGATGCAAGGTACGATTTGTTTGTTCAGCACTCTAGTTTTTGCTTTGTTCGATTCGGGAGCTCTGTACTACTTTGTTTCACCCGGTCTAGCCCATGCTTTGGGTCTAGACGTAGAGAGACTTTCTGTACCATTGGTGCTGAGTACACCAGTTGGAGGTCAGACCATCGTATCTTGTGTTTTCCAGGGATGTGGGCTGACGTTGGGAATGCATCGATCTAGTGGGGATCTTCTTTTTCTACAGATGTATTCATATAATGTCATCCTAGGCATCGACTGGTTGTTTTTTGTTAGTTCCGTTATTGACTACTTCCGAAGAAGAGTCAGATTCTCTGCGTGGATGGGCAACTTGTAGCTGTTGTTGGCGAGAGGAGCTATTAGGTGGGAAGCCGTCATGTGAAGCCTATCCTTTCCTTGTTAGGCGGGTTATCAGTGGTTTTAGTCGATACATAGATGATGGGTGTTCCAGACATTTTTGGGGAGTTCCTCGATGTTTTTCCCAAGGAGGTTGTGACTTTACCCCCCGACGTGACGTTGAGTTCGGGATAGACTTACAGCCTGGTGCACGTCTGATTTCGATGTCCCGTTATCAAATGGCACCTTCGTAGTTGTGGGAGTTGCGGATTCATATTGAAGATCTAATGGAGAATGGTTTTGTTCGACCTGGCATGTTGCCATGGGGTGCTCCAGTTTTGTTTGTGAAGAAGGCATATGGTTGTATCAAGCTTTTCATAGACTACCGAAGGTTGAATCATGTAACGATCAAGAACAGTTACCCATTTCCAAGGATGGATGATCTCTTCGACCAGCTTAGGGGTGCAGGTTGGTTCTCTAAGATTGATCTACGATATGGATATCATCAGCTGAGGGTAAAGGACAAAGATATCTCATGTACAGCTTTTAGGTGCAGGTATGGGCACTTCGAGTTTGTACTGATGCCATTTGGAGTTACGAATGCACCAACAGTGTTCATGGGACTTATGAACTTGGTCTTCCAAGAGTTTATGGACCAGTTAATCATTGGGTTTATCGATGACATCATAATATACTTAAGATTAGAGGAGGAGAACGTTGAGCATCTCGGGGCAGTCTTGGAAGTCCTTCGACACCACCAGTATATGGGAAATTGTCGAAGTGTAAGTTCTTGATGCAAGAGGCACACTTCCTTGGGAAAGTGGTGTCTCAGCATGGAGTGTCAGTGGACCCGTCAAAGGTGGAGGCTGTTGTTTCTTGGGAAGCACCAAAGAGCGTGGTAGAAGTTCTTTGTTTCTTGGGGTTGGAAGGCTATTATTGGAGGTTCATTTCGGACTTCTATCGAGTTGCTGCTCCATTGACAGCTTTGAGTAGAAAGAACCAGGTCTTCATATTGGAGAGAGTAGTGCCAGAAGGATTTCGACTTCCTGAAGGAGAAGTTGGTCAGTGCTCTAGCGCTCAGGTTACCATAGGAAGGGTTATTGTATGAGGTGTTTTGTGATGCTTCTAGCCATGGTTTGGGGTGTGTACTGATGCATAAGAAGGGTGTGATTTGTTATGGGTCTAGGTTGTTGCGCCCTCATGAGAGTAATAATGCCACCCATGACCTAGAGATTGCAGCAGTAGTGTTGGCACTTATGTTATGGAATCATTAAACCTTTAGAGAGCGCTTTGTGGTCTTCTAAGATCACAAGATCTTACGTTATATCTTCTCCTAGCATGACATGAACATATGGTAGAGGAGATGGGTTGAGTTTCTCCAAGACTATGACTTCGAGATCTCTTACACTAAAGATAAGGGCAACGTTTTGGCTGATGCCCTGAGTAGGAAGTAACATAATGAAGTTGTTCGGGAATCCACTGATGCTTGGAATGCGATGGGAGAGTTGGCTTCCTTGCATTTGGATGCAGGGTAGAGGGTGTTAGAGGCTGTTTGTTTCAGATGACGGTGCAGTCCTCCTTGTTGTAGCAGGTGGAAGAGTCTCAGTGGGGAGACTACGAGGTAGAAGTAATATGGGATCATATCGATCAGGGAAACTCCCCATAAGGATGATCATGGGACAGCCGACATCAGATTCTTTTTCATGGAAGGTTTTTTGTTTTGGAGGCTATGCGTGAGGGAGTTCTCCCGGATTTTCATAGCTAATCCTTGGCGGTACATTCAAAAGTTTCAAAAATGTACTGAGGCCTGAGGGAACAGTTTTGGTGGCCTGGGGTGAAACGGGTAGTGGTGGAGTTTGTGGATAAGTGCCTAGTGTGTCAACAAGTAAAGGTTGAACACCGTGTTCCCAATGGGTTGTTTCATCCTTTAGATGTCACCGAATTGAAGTGGGATGACATCTCAATGGACTTCATCACAGGACTACCTAGAGCTCAGGGTGGTTATAATGCTATCTGGGTAGTGGTTGATCGACTGAGGAAATCAGCTCACTTCTTAGCAATTAAAGAGTTTGGACCGATGAGTACCTTAGCACAAAGGTACGTAGAAGAAGTGGTGATTTTTCATGGAGTTCCGAAGACTATCGTCTTAGATCGGGATGCTAGGTTTACCTCACGAGTCTGGAGGGGGTTACAACATGCTTTTGGCACTGAGCTACACCTTAACACTAATTTCCATGCCTAGACCGATGGGCAGACAAAGTGGACTATCCAGACATTGGAGGACATGCTACAAGCATGCGTTCTTGATTTCGGAGGATCATGGGTGTGATCCTTGCCTTTAGTAGATTTTTCCTACAACAATAGCTTCCACTTTACTATTGAAATCGCACCATTTGAGTCTTTGTATGGAAGACCATGCCGTTCAACAATTTTCCGGGTAGAGGTTGGTTAGACAGGTGCTCTTGGGACAAGGGTAGTACAGAGCACCACAGAGAAAGTCTATCTTGTGCGTGAGAGGATAAAAGTGGCTCAGGACTGACATAAGTCTTATGATTATCGTCAAAGGAGGCCCTTGGAGATTGAGGTGGGAGATCATGTGTTCTTGAAGGATTCAACTCGATGGGGGAAGCAGAGGTTTGGGAACTTGAGTGAGCTCTCACCTAGGTTTATCGGACCATTCGAGGTGCTGAGGCGAGTCGGCAAGGTGGAATATTAGCTGGCCCTACCACCTCAGTTGGAGAAGGTTCATAACGTCTTCCACATCTCCCAGCTTTGTCGATACTTACATGAAAACTCTCACGTTGTCGAATGGGGAGAGTTAGATATGGGAGATGACTAGGCCTTCGAGGAAGGACTAGTCATAATTGAGGCTGGTGAAGAGAAGGTGCTCCGTGGATGAACCATCACTTGGTTCGAGTGTTGTGGAGGCATGGCGGCCTCGAGGAGAGAACTTGGGAGCGAGAGGCTTAGATGCACGCTCAGTACCAGGAGTTATTTTGACATGTGTTTTTCATTGTTCTTCCGAGCTTTGTTTTGATGTTATACTTTGTACCATTGATATATGAAATGTTTAGATTGTCGGTTGTGAGACGTTTTGTTTACTTGTTTTCCGGAAGTGTGTAACGTGTCCGGATGTGTGAGGAAAGGAAAAAACCTGATCCTTAATCAAGACGGATTAATGCGAATGTGATTAAACCCGTGCGGGTGAGTCAGTGCTGCCTAAAGCGGATAATATCTCGACATGGGAGAAGGAATTCCAGAAGCCATGTGTTCGGGAAGTGTGTTTGTTGTACGGTGTTGGGGGCAGTGTATGTTGAAAATTCCTAATATATGGAAGTGGGAGGACCCAATTATTAATCGAGATGCATTAATGCTGATGCAATTGAACTCGTGCGGGTGAGTCAGTGCCGCCTAAAGTAGTTAATATCTTGACATAGGATAAGGAATTCCTAACACATATGATTATGGTTGTTGGTTGGGTTCCTGTTATAACGAGAGCTCTAAGAGGTATCTTATTGGGTTCTTATGGGTTGGTTTTTTAATTCTAGGGGATGAGAATGTTTTAAGAGGTATCTGGTGTAATGGCCCGGACCTCTCCGGCCATTCCTTTGTTGAAAATAAGGTCATGAAGTGTTCTAGAGGGTAGAATGGACTTTTCCCACACTTTTCAGAATATTGTGACTACACACTGTGTAGTATGAGTACACGCCATGTTCCACCTTGCTGAGTATACCCCGTGTTGAAGCCGTGTCCTTGTAACATGAAATAAATAAGTACCCTTCATGTAGCCCATCCTACACGCTGTGTAGTTTCTCCCCGCGTACATGTTACCCTAAAACCGTGTTTTGACCAGTCAACGGCCGTGTGCCGTGTTGAAGCCGTGTTCTTGTCACATGAAATAAATAAGTACATGCCGTGTAACCCATCCTACACGCCGTGTAGTTTCTCCCTACCTAGGCGTTACCCTCAAACCGCGTGTTGACCAGTCAATGACTGTGTGCCATGTTGAAGTCGTGTCCTTTCCATATGAAATAAATAAGTACACGCCGTGTAACCCATCCTACACACCGTGTAGTTTCTCCCCTCATACGCGTTGCCCGAAAACCATGTGTTGACCAGTAAACGGTCGTGTGCCGTGTTGAATCTGTGTCCTTGCCGCGTGAAATAAATAAGTACATGACATGTAACCCATCCTACACGCTGTGTAGTTTCTCCTCATGTACGCGTTACCCTCAAACCGTGTGTTGACCAGTCAATGGCCGTGTGCCGCGTTGAATGCCGTGTTGGAAGCCGCATGGAGACCATGCGGAATGGCTGAGTACAAACTGTGTACTAGGAAGTACACACCGTGTAATTTAGTTTTCTCTCCTATAAAAGGAGGGGGCCACTCCTCCTTTTTAGATCATTCCTCTCCTCCCCATTCCTTCGAGAAGAGCCCTCCCAAGAAACTCCAAAGCTCCTTTATTCCATAACTTCTTCGTCCGAACACCGATTTACGATCTGTTAGAATCCATAAGATCGTAATGAAAAGGAGGAACTTTTGAGCTTGGATCTGTTGTTTTCCCTTCAAATTTTCCTTCCCAGCTTCCACCCGAGGAGGTTTTTCCGGGTTTTGACATAAGTGACGGACACCGACAGACGTCTTCTAAAGTTGATCTGGGGGAGCATTATGATCAAAACCTATTTAAGTATGGATCTTACCTTCGCCTCTCTAATTTTGGCATCATGCGTGATGGGTTTTCTCTTGCGTTCATGAGACATAGTTGAACCAGTTTAATGAAGATAATAACTGGATTAAAGAACGAAGATGGGAAATTTGTTATGTTTATCTTTTTTTATCCAATTTTTATGTTGCGAATTTAATATGCTTATAACTACTGAAAATCCCGGTCGTTGGGGGACTTTTATTGTGAAATTAAATGTTTCCCTATCTTTCTAGACTGTTTTGTGGATGGAATCTTTGTTGAATATGGAAATTGGTTAATCACGTAAAGTTGGATGATCAAATGAATATCTGGAACCCTTGTGTGATCACCCCAGTTGAAAAAAATTGAATAATGAACATGTGGGTGTTGGTTTGGTTATGTGGTGTGTGAAAATGGGGGGGGGGGTGAATCCTGAGTTATTACAAATAGGATGGGAAGCACGACTGTGGTAAATGATATTAAAGGGGAAATGATGTGGCGCGAGCCTGGTTTTGTGATACGGTTGTAGAGGTGTAGTTATAGTGGCAGTAGGGATACATTAATGGGTTGTGATATTTAAGGAAAGTGTAATGTTGATAAATTAACTGTGGGGAATGATAATTAGTTAAACGTGGGAAAAATCAATTGTTTTGATTGATGATAAAAATGGGTTGTTTTGTGTTGCTTGTGTTTTATCTAACTTGATTTTTGGTTATATGGGTTTGTTCTATGAAACTCTTGATCTGGTTTGATAGTTGCCCAGTAGTTAAGGAACTAATAAACTAATACTATCAAAAAATGAAAACCTAAATGGGGTTGGGATTGTTTGTAGTATGCATGCTTCATAGTAGCAGTGCCGAGACACGTGCTTAGTTTCTCTGTTTAGAAGCCATAGGTTGGGCTGTGTGTTTGGTATACACATATGTATATGTGTCTTTTTGTTTTGTCACACCCCACCCATGTTGAGAACTTAGTGTCGAACACTCCCATTTCAAGGGATCGGGGTTTTCCCCTTAGTTACTAGCTCCATCCTGCTCCTTCTTCCATAGGATGTGATGTCTTGAGGTGACCTTACACCCAAGACTCTTCGAGTAGGTTTCGATTGGGGGGTTTTTAGCCCAAGACTCTTCGGGCAGGTTTACTGTTCTCAAGAATCTCTGGGATGAGGCTCAGGTGTGTTCAGGCGGGGATGTGATTATGGTTTGTGAGGCCCAGCTGTGTGTGGGTGGGATATGTGGTTTGTGAGGCCCAGGTGTGTGAGGGCGGGATGTGTGACTTTTGAGGCCCAGGTGTTTCCGGGCAGGAGGAGTGTGGTAGCGTCAAGACGTTCTCCGTTAGGAAGAGAAGCTATCTAGTGGGGGGAAATCGTGCGGGGTACCCAATACTCTTGTTCTTATATACTACTACATGTTGTTTTGTATTTTTGGCGAGCGTTGCTGGTGAGGTTGGATGGATATAATTCCTTGCTAGGTTTTGGTTTCTTCTATTGTTCTCACGGTACATTAGGATGTCTCCCCACCTATGAATGAGAGCTTTAGGTTTCCCTACTAAGTATACTTGTATAATCACCCTATGTTAACTTTCAAGTATCCAGGAGGACTACCAGGGCCGTGTGGGACCCTACTAGTCGGGATAGTTGGGGTTGTTGCACTTGATGTACTCTTGTATCTTTTGGTATTATACTTTTGAGTTTTCTAGTACTTGTAAATTATTTCAGAATTGTTTAATCATGCATGTGGGATTGGTTTGGGTTTATTTCCATTTACTTGTTCCTTTTTCTTTTGGTTTTTGACTCATCCTATTTCCCAATCTTAAATAATAAAAAGGGTAATGCCTCCAATATTTTTGAAAACTCATACCCTTGGTGCTAGTCTCCACTCCAGGGCCTACTGGAGGCGGGACTCGGTGGTCATTATCTCCCTTTCACCATAGCCAGCTCAGGAGGGGCATCTTTGGTGGGAGGGGGTCATGACAGATTTGATCAAGAATAACAAGTTAAAACACTTACAATAATGAAAGCGACTATTTCCCAAAATGTTACTTTAATTTGGAAATTATTATTAAATGGGTATTATAATTTCTTAAATGAATCATATATGATATCATGAATATTAATAGGGTTTTGGTATAATTAAACAACATACAATGGTCATTATAAAAGAGGTTAAAATGCTAATTCCTTTATAATGTTTCAAAGTGGTATGGGACACTTTGATTCAAAAATTTCTTTAAATTTATTCCTTTCTAAATTGGGTGAATTTTAAATGATTTCATGAAAAATTGGTTATTTATCTTACAGAGTTTTATTGATCATTTCACGATGTCAAAATCCATTGCTGGATATTATTCATGATTGAGGTTGATTTAATATATTAAAATGTTCTATATTTTATTGAATGAATTAATATACGTTTGACTGTGGATGCGATGTTTTTATAAAATCCATGGTTTACTGTTGAGGTATTGACATTTCATATGTTAGTTTTAATAATAAAATTTATGTTATTTTTTACCCTTTTCACATGAGGAATGCATTGGACTTATTAAGTGGTTGGTGGGAACAAATATATCCTCTCGATGCATTGGCAGGTCTCATGATAAAATTGGTGTCTTGGCAGAAGTCCTTGACAAAATTTTTATTTGTAGTCTTTTCAATGAGGCTTTGAATATGTTTTTATGTTTTCCAGAATTATTCATTCCCACGTTATGAAATTAGTTATTACATGTGATTATTATACTAGTAGAATATCCAAGTGCATGATTATACGGTCATGTTGGATTTTTTTTCATATTATGTATAAATTTATGTTTAAAAGGGTGTTGATTTTATTACACATCTTGCCTTAAACTTTTATATCTTATGATAAATTATTTACCTATACTGAGCATATAAGCTCACCCCTTTCTTATGTTTTGTTTTCCTTGGATTCTAAGAAGTGTATTATGGTTGATATGCCGGGTTCTTCTAGGAGAAAAACATAAATTTAAAAGGATAATTTATGTTTTGATTTATGTTTTAATGTGTAATGTAACGTTCATGTATATAATTTATTTTCTAGGACTAGTAAACTGATCGGCCATTCAGGACATTATTCCTAGTAATCATGCCAATTTATTAAAATAATGCACTGGCTCCGAGAATCTAGTGTCAGGGCATTACTATTGTTATCAGAGGATGTTTAGCATTAACCTTGCAAATTAGATTAATAAAACACTGATTAGAGAACATTACCCTAAGATAGTCTATGAGGATTAGTATATACAAACATCCTAGATTTTTGGTAATATAAATGTTTTATGAGTTTTCTTAGAAATTCATCTCTATCTGGATAAAACAAGTGGATGAGGTTCTGGCCAAGATGCACCTAAGAGTGAAAAAACTAACATGGAGTTTTGGGCTTGACCTAGGGTATCCTCATAGATAATAACGAGCCTTAATGCACACATGTTTTTTCACTCTTAAGGTACATTCATAGGATAATTCAATTTTTTTATAAAAGCCATTATGAAGGATTTATGGGTAAATATTTTAGCAAAGAAACCATTTTTATGATTATAATACTAGATGTGGGAAAATATTCATTTATTGTTGATAATTTTTCTAGTTTCTGGATTAATCATTATTATATTATCTAACATAGTGTATATCATAATTTAAAAATTGAGGCCATTAGAATGAATGAGAACTCCAGCAATACGAATGACCCAATGTGTAAGAAGGATGATATCTTTCACGGTCTTAAGCCAACATTTAGATGGAAAACATTCTCCCATGTATTCTCATCATGTGAAGAAATAATATCATGTGTTCTTAAGATAATTATATAATTCTATGAGTCATATGGCTTTGAAGGGAAGCAAGAGAAGAAGAGGACGGTAGAGGCAAAGATGGATAAAGTAAAGAAGGGTTCTAAGGTTTTTCCCATATGTGATAACTATGGAAAGAATTACCCTGGGATGTTCTTTAATGAAATGGGATATTATTATAAGCGTGGAGAAAAAATACATCACGTTCATGATTAAAATTGTAAGAAAATGTTTTCAAATGTACAATGCTTAATCTGCAAGGAGTTGGGAAACTACATGAATCGATGTCCAAATAATCATAGTATGCCCTAAATAGTGCTATTGGATAATAATCAAGTTATGATACTATCACAGATGAAGAGGAATGATATGTGTTTTTATTTTTTAATTAACGAATTATGTCATTTGAGTGTTGTATAAATTATGTACTAGATATATGAATTATGGATATAAATAAGGATTGTACTGCTATACTATTTCAATAAGTATTTGAGACTGTATGGTAACTTGTAAAGTGACACATTTTCAAGTTAATCATTTTGGAAAATACATGGTTGAGGGAAATTTAAATCTTAATATGATCCGAATACTGAGATGGTAATTTCGGAATAAGTGATGATTGATTTGGATAAATTTTATTGGATATTCCTAACTAACTTGGAACTAATTAATAGTTTTTTTATTACATCATTATTGGAGTTTGAAACATTTTGGATTTACGAAGTATATACAGTATTCTATTTTTTTCTAAAGGAATAAGGAAGAATGAAATTATTCAATATGGTTTTCTGGTAATTAATTTTATTACAATTTCTAAAGAGAATACACTATGATGTTATTCATATGTATGTTACGTGACCATCCTTATAAATTTTTTAATCTCAGTTTAGGCCGATGTATTTTGGATAAGTCTAATGGTTGTCCGGGATTATGTTGGATATTGGAAATTATTATTTAAGGTTAAAAATATCATAAGATTATTTTTGGATTTATATAAAAAGGAAAACTAGGGGATGAGCAATAACATGTCGCTTCTGGCATGACCGCAAGACTTGAACCTTCAACCGAAGGGTGACAAGGGTGAATCACCAACCATTGGCCTATGTGATCTTTTAGTTTGTATAATGTTGTTAAAAAATAGTATGACAGATGAATTATAAACTAATTTTTTAAATCCCTATATGATTATGTTAAATAGAAAATTTTGGAGTTCTATTATATTTTTGACTGAAATATGAGTTTGTGTGAGATATTATTTAAAAGATGAAACTGTACTTATTAATAATTCTATTTTTATTCTATAAAGAAATTAATTATAAAAAATTATTGAATGTAACCTAAAACCAAAAATGTGTTATCCTAATAACATATGATTAATTTGAACGATGATATTTTAAATCATTGTTGATTTATTTCTTTGAGGCCCTCAATTTTTCATTTATTGTTCACTTGTTTTGGATTGATTAACTCAACCACTCCCTATTATTATTTTTTCATTCCCCAAAATTATGTGTCTCAAATTGGCACCAATGTTATCTTATTCAAAATCCTAATTTGGTGGTGAATTTTTCATTTCCAATTCCCTCTTATTAAGATTAAATTCTATTTACCCTATTTTTTATGTGGGTTTTACACAATGTTATTTTCTATTTTAAACATTTTATTTTCAAAGAACAATTTCAAATTGTGAGGACGCAATTTATTGAAGGAGGGTAGAATTTAACAACCCAAGATTTCATATTAAATTGTCTTTTTAAAGTGATTTAATAGATTATATTGCACGCATCACTGACTTGGCATGCGTTATACGCATGATTGAGTTTCTACGAAACTACATATTAGTATTATAATTATTGAAAAGATATATTTATTTACCAATTAAATATTGAAATATGAATTGTTACAAATAAATTTTTAGTGTTATTTTTAATTTTTTAGAATTAAAAAAATATTTATAATGAAATTTAAAATACTGTCAAAATAGTTATATATTTATGAATTTTTTTTAAAAGAACTACTTTTTATGCCCTTTTGTGAACAATAATAAAATTAATTCCAGACAATACAAAAAATTTCACTTGGAAACATATTATTCATTTTTTATTTTGGAATATCAAAATTAGCTTATCGTGAATATTTGGTACTTTTCTGATAACATTCATATTTTGATGAATAACAAAAAATAATATCATTTAATTAAATACAATTTTAAAAATTGAAATAATTTGAAGTGATGAATTATACATTTTAGTGATTTTAAATTTAAATTATATTATATTTTTATCATTTAATATAATGTATGTCATTGTAAATAATTTCATATTTTTATTGAACACAACCGTATGTCAATATTTTGAAAATTTTAATTTCTTAAAAGCCCACATTTTGGTTTTGACAATGGGAGTTAGTTTTAAATTAATTAATGAAACTTCTATTTTTTAAATTTGGTAAATATACATAATTTTTTAATTTTGAATATAAAAATTATCTTAGGGTGAATTTTTCGTATTTTTATGAAAACATTCAATTTTTGATGAATAGTGAAAAACACTATGTTATTGCTCAAAATCCACTTTTTATTTAAATAATTAATATATATTTTTTAAAAATATTTTAATTTTAAAATAGAAACATAATACCTATATCAGAACAATGTTATTCATTAGAGTCATTTTAAAATATTTTTATATATTTATAATTGTATTGTACTATTTGACGTCTTTTACCCACCTTCTAAGAACATTTGAAAATTTTCATAAAAGGTAATTTTACTACTATTGGGAATTGAATTTAAAAATTCATAAGGAAATGGTTGAAATAAGTATGTATAATTTGAATCAATATGATGAAAATATTTTTTTTGGGAAAAGTAACTTTTGAAGTTTATTTACCACGGTTAAAAGTAAATATTTTAATTAAAGGTAAAAATGATATTATAATTACCCTAACACTTGTCATAATTCAATTGAATAAGTGTTTTTAGACCAAAATCAAACTTAGTACAAAAATATGATCATTTTTATCCGCATGGATTTTATTAGCACATTTATTATATTTTATTTAAAGAAGAGTAAAGGTGTTAAATTCTAATTTTAATAACTAGAAAATTTTTAATATATGGTTATAAATAATATAAATTCAACTATAAATATTCATTGAAAGTATAAAAATATTTCCTATATAATATAATTTTAATTTTAATTTTTAGAAATTATATATTTAAATTTATTCACGACACGATGATGATGCAGTAATTACCTTATTAATGAATGACTAAAATAATTGATTTTATAAATAATAATATAAATGTAAATTGAGAATTTTGATGCAGTACATGAATTTTTTAGACTAATATGACATTTTAGGGTTGATTAAATGAATTTTGGTTGATGTAATCATGTTTTTATGAATTAAAAAAACAAATACAAAATAGTATCCAAATTGGCATGCTTGAGTTTTTAAAACAAATACTATTTTATAAAATTATATAATATTTCTAAAAATATAAGGATCATCCAAAGGACCTATATAATAATAGATATGTCATTAAATAACCACTTAAGGTTATCATGTCATTTTATTTTATGTTTATTATCCATGTATTATAATAATACTAGAAGACAAGGTAAAATCTAAACTATTTAACTAAGGGTTAAATAAAAAAAGTAAGGCTAATATGGTAACCTAAAATTGAAGAAAACATATTGGTTGATAGTATTTAAACCCATCTAAACATTAACCTCGAAATAAATCTATTTTGAGCTATTATAAACTGAAAATTATTTTATAATAAATTAATATTTCAAAATTATCTTAAAGTGCCCCTCATCTCTCGTATAAAAGGGAACATACCATATTCATAAATTAAGATCATAAAAGCCATTTGGCTCGGCCAAAACCTAATAAAATCTCCTCCAACATCCCTAATTTCATACTAGAGTCCTCAAATTCATCAAAAATCCATCCTAATGATCCCTCTAATTCAAATCAAAAGGAAGCACCCAAAGAAGAGGTAATTATTTCCTCATTTTTTCAAAGATCATTTCTTCCTCCTCCACTGCCACATTATTTGTCATATTAATACTAAAATAATAAGTCCATTAATTTTTACATACATATACTTTATTTTTAATATTTTAAAATCAAATTCATTAATATATCCATCATTTGAATGACAATGTCACCATATGTGCGTATGTACGGCTTACCGTCTCTATATCATGGTGTAGTTTATTATTCCACAATTAATTTTTTTGATGGGTATAAAAATGAGTATAATTAATTTAATTAATGAATATAACATGGTAATGATTTTTATATATAATATAACATCCAATTAAACACCATTTTACCATCGATAGAATTATATTGTCGCTCGTGCGTACGTACGACTTACTGTCTCCACAACGTGAGGAGATTCATATTCAATGATCACTATTAACGAATTTTTATAAATATATATATTGATTAACTATTATATATATTAAAAAATATTTCTATAGCAATAATAGATATTTATATTTCATTTTCTTACTTCCATACTGTACGATAAGAAAACAGAAACAACGTTCATGCGTACATACATTCAACCGTCTACATGAACAATATTTCTATTTCATATATCTATCTATTATAAATATTTATATTCTGAATATATATTATACATAAATAATTTTTTATATAATTAATATATCTAAAACATGATCTATGTGATACGACCAATAATAAAAAGTTAGATCACTTACGATAATGAAAGCAGTTATTCCCCAAAATATTACATTAACATGGAAATTATTATTAAATGGGTAGTATAAAGACATAAATGAATTATATATGATATGATAAATATTAATATTGTTCTGGTATAATTTAATAACATACTAGGGTCATTATACAAGAGGTAAACGTACCCTAAACTAAAGGAAAGTACACAGTAAGGGTTAATTCCTCATTTTCAATATTATATGAGATTGTTTATGTGTATGTTTAAATTGGGACATAATTATTATCCATGTACATATTTCACTAATGAATTTTAAAAAGGATTCTCTTTAAGTAACTCTTTAACTAAAACATCATTTTAAATTGTCTAAATATTTATTCTTCTATATCATTCTCATTAAGGACAATGTTTTCAAAATGGTTTTTAGGATTTATATATATGGACACGAATGTTTTAAAATGTTAATTCCTTCAAAAAAATTTAAAGTGTTATGAAACACTTTGATTCCAAATTATCTTTTAAATGTAATATTTTATAAATTTTATGACTTTTAAATGATTTCCTTAAAAATGCATGTTTCTCTCAAAGAGTTTTACTAATCATTTTCAAATATGTTAAAATCCTTTACTGGATATTATTCACGATTGAGGTTTATTTATTATTATACGAAGTTCTATATTCTATTGAATGAATTATTATATGATTCACTATAGATGTTATGGTTTTATACCATTTAGGGTTTACAGTTGATGTATTGATGGGTGGGCCCCACAATATCCCCTCGATGCTTCGGTAGGTCAAATGAGACAAATTAGTGTCTTGGAAGAAGGCCTTGACAATATTGGAATTTTAGTATTTGAACAAGGCCTTGATTTTGTGGTTATGATGTCTGGAATTTTGCATTCCCTCTTTAGGAAATTAGTTATTGCATGTGATTATTCAACTAGTAAAATATCTATGTGCATGTTTCTATGGTTTTGTTTGATTTAATTTTTCTATAATATGTTCAAGTTTATGTTTAAAATGATGTTATTTTTATTACACATATTTACATACAATTTTATAGCTTCCTCTAAAATTTTACCCTTATTGAGCATCTGAGCTCACCATTTTGTTATGTTTTGTTTTCCAAGTATTCTAAGAAGATCATTATGATTGATATGCATGGTTAAGCTAGGGAAATAATGGAATTTTCAAAATATTATTTATGTTTTGTTTTATGTATGAACATGTAATGTAGCGTACACATATGTAATCTATTTTCAAGATATCTAAACTAATCTATCCTTTGGGAAATGATTCATTGTAGTTATTACAATGTCTTAAAATAATGCACCATCTTCGGTCTTCTAGTGTTAGGGAGTTACATATATGAATCCCACTGGCATGCCCTTTGTTTGTGGACCTCTCAATCAGTGTCCATGATGATTAAACCCTTACAAAAAGGATTTATAGGGACTTATAGTTCAATTATAGGGTACCAAAATATCTTTATATTAGTATAAGAATATAAATCACTCTCCTGAAAAAGTATGAGAAGTCTAAAAATCAATATAAAATAGAATAAGATGAATAAGTTGAATACTTGTCCTGCTCATAGAAACCACATCAAATGACCTATATAAATTAATTTAAATAATTCATAGAATCTTCAACCTATTCTTAAATATCAAATAGTATTCTTTTAAATAACCGTAGATAAATAGCAAAAAAATGTTCAAACATGAATGTCTCTGATGTATATGTCTGATAATTTCTTCCCCGAACTAAATAAAATGCTAACAATTAAATATGGTAGAAGAAATAGCTAAGTGGATGAAATAGATATGTGTAAAAACATATATGTCTCTAATGTATAGTTGTATATGTGACCAAACATTATTATATTTAATGTCAATCTTCATATTTTTATGAAGGAACTCTTATTATTAAATATGATGGTTGAGTTGGTTCAACCAAAAATCTCTACAAAAAAAATGCTAAATTATTATTATTCTAATTAACAAACATCACATTAAGTAGTAATGATTAGTATAAAACGTAATAATTTAATTTTATTATTATGTGGCATTAAATCAGTCATTAAAAACATTAAAGAGTTATTTAATTATGGTGAGACCATTGTACAAAATATAAAAATAATCCATAATATAAAACACTCTAATTTTCCATCATAAACAAATGGTTTCAAAATATATAAATAAACATCAAAACTAATGTTGATATCATACATTTGATTAAAAAATTAGGTATGATAAATAATATTTGTCTTTCTAAAATATAGGGTTTATTAAAAAAAATAGGATTCCTTATTTATACATCCATTACAAATGTATGGTACTAATACATAGTTCCTTTCCAAAAGCTGGGAACACGAACCAGACATTCTACATGAAAATGTGGGGATAAATCCTTCCAATAGTCTTCTTATAACCACATACCTAATATATTAAATTTTAGAAAACAAATAAACTCCCATATGTTTAATGTCTAAAAATGAATCCATAATTTGAATATTCCAGTAATTATTATCCTAAAATTCAATAACATTGCTTCATTGTCAAAAAATCTATCAGTGTTTGTGAGAATTAGAATTAAAATTAAATTAAGCAAATTGTGATACCAAAGATATTGAATAATATCCCCCATTTTGAGGATCAAAAACCCATTAAAATAATATAATTATAAATAATAATAAGAAATGATATTTTAGAAATATTTGAATAAATAAATTTTAGTAAAATTTCACCCTATGTGTGAAAAAAGTTTGTTTCTAAAGCATTCGCCGGGGCACGTGCATCCGTCCGTCCGCGGAGGAGGATGCGCTGCACTATTGCCCCGCATTCCCGCTTTCCAAAGGCGGGCGGAATTCACTCCTTATTCAGAGACGTCTGCTCCTTGATCGAAACGGGATGATGGGATGTCGGTTCTTCCTTCTGTGGATTCCTCCTCAGAACTTGTAACCTAGTCCAGGTCTCCCTCGTAGATTTAATACGTTGTTCATGAAACTCTTCCTAGTTCCATGTTTCCATGGACTCTGGTTAATTACACTGCTTCTGTCGGGACATTCCAAAGGGTCCGGTCAGGGCAGCAACCTCCACTCGGGGAGTAGTCATGTTGAGGCATCAGTAGCATGTCTGGATGATGGGGACCTGGCATGTCTGTCTATTATCCCTGGTCACAGGGCTTCTCAAGGGCGTGGAAGCCCGAGGCATCCCACATCAAGCGCGGGGAATTATATGCCATAGACACATATCTGATGTTTTCCTCATCTTCCTGTGTTTAACATAGGGCATGCCGCGAGTTTAACGTCCAGTGGAGATGGACCAGCCCGATCAGAGCATTAGCTAGAATGGATCGGATTTAGGGATTTCCCTTGAAGGGGTGCCGATACCGGGACCAGCCCATGGGTGGTTGTGAAGAGGAGCGGACCGACATGGTCTTGGACCGACATGGTCTCACCGGGATATGACGGTCCGGGAGAGAATCAGGGTGGATGATGGATGGATGAATGAAGTGGAGGGGGAAATGAAATGGGACCATCGTAGGGGCGATAGTGAAGTTGGGATTGATCCTTGAAGAGGCTTCTTATGTATCCCCGTGGAAGGGAATCCTTGTCCGCGTAGTTCGGGATGGTGCCGGTGAACCGACGTGAAGGTGGAACATGGACCGATGAATGTCGTTAGCGAACCGACGTGAAAGTGGACCTTGATCCGAGGGGCATCGTCAGCGAACCGACGTGAAGGTGGACCTTGGTCTGATGGGTGTCATTAGCGAACTGATGTGAAGGTGGACCTTGGTCCGAGGGGCATCTTCAGTGAACCGACGTGAAGGTGGACCTTGGTCCGATGGGTGTCGTCAGCGAACCGACGTGAAGGTGGAACTTGGTCCGATGGGTGGTGGGCTTGAACCTCGGGGAGGCTTCCTACGTACCATGCCTTCACATGGATCAAAGACCTCGTAGTTCAAAGGGTTTCATCGGTGAAACGATTTGAAAGTAGTCCCGGGGGTCCACTAGTGGTGGTCTTTAACCTCAAGAAGGATTCATACATACCATGCCTTGACATGGATCAAAGACCTCATAGTTCGGGTTGGTTGCAACGGCTTGCCGTCGGACTGGAATACAGTTTAACGTCATGCTGGATGAGAGTGAACCCTGACGTGAATAATCGATGGGTGGTGGGCTTGAACCTCGTGGAGGCTTCCTACGTACCATGCCTTGACAAGGATCAAAGTCCCCGTAGTCCGGTATGGCGGTGGGTGTCGGTGAACCGACGTAAATGAGGGACCTTGGTCCGATGGGAGATGGGCTTGAACCTCTGGGAGGCTTGCTACAGACAATGCATTGACATGGATCAAAGCCCTCGTAGTTCGGGTTGGTCACAACGGATTGCCGTTGGACTGGAATTGCAGTTTAACGTCATGTTGGACGAGGGAATATAGTTTAACGTCATGCTGGATGAGGGAATACAGTTTAACGTCATGCTGGACGAGGGTGGAACTCGATGTGAATAAACGACCGAGTGGTGTGCTTGAACCTTGTGGAGGCTTCCTACGTACCATGCCTTGACATGGATCAAAGTCCTTGTAGTTCAATGAGGGTGGCGGTCAGGGTCGGTGCTCACTCTAAGACCATGTGAGTCATGCTTGGCGTCAGAAACAAGAGGTTGCAGGGACCTGACGATCACGTCACGAAGGATGCGTCCGTGAGAAGCGAAGAGGGGCTTACGCATTAGGCGGCCTATGGTGTTGGGACTTACTCCGGGATGGAGGCCCAAATTGAGGCAAGGCGCAGCGAAAGAGGGATTTTGGACCAACGATGGAAGGTGCCTCGTTCCCTATCACGCCCTCCACTGACCTTGGTAGTGGGGAAGTATGGAGATGCAGGGGTGCAACCATCCGTTGGGGGACTAGGCTCTCCCTTCTCCTATGAACATACGCCGCACTGATAAGGAGGATATCATCCCTTGGGGAGGGGTGATTCCACTCCTGTGGAGACGAGTGGCGTAAAAAATGTTGGAGCTAGGGGGACCCTTCGTGCGAGGCATGAGTTCAGGTCATAGTTTAACATCATGTGTTGAGGATGCGATGCTTGGTAGTTTAAAATCCTACAGCTCAGACGAGGTGGGTTCACTCCACACCCCTAGGAGTTACATAACTAGTACCCTTTGCTCCTTGGGGGAGGGAAGGTACCAGTAAGGCCGAGGTCATGGGGGGTTGTGGAGCGAACCATCGAGGGGTCCATGTTAGCGTGGCTATGCGAAGAAGCAATAGTCGTTAGCGTGCCTATGCGAAGAAGCATTAGGCGAAGCAACACTAGGATTGGTATTGTCCATGGGACTTTGAAATCACATCGTGCAATCCTCGAGGGTGACACGGGGAGCAGAATTGCCAAGCACAGGAGTGTTCTTCGCAAAGCAGAGTGCCTTGGCCTTAGCATGGGGAATAATTGTGAGTGGAGGGTTCTTCACGAAGTAGAACAGTATTTTCAGAGCACTGCCTCGCAAAGAAGAGGTTCCTCGAGAAGCAGGGTTCTGCGAAGCAGTGTGCTTCTTGATGTGTAGCGATCCTGCCTTAGCATAGGGATCACTAGTACAAGATGGGTGTTTCGCGAAGCATAAACGCTCTGCAGCTACCCGGGTACCCTTGGGAATCCCCCTCCTTCGTGAATGCCGTTGAGCTTCGTGAAGGGTATCCCTCTCGGAAGAGGGGTTCAAAACAAGAGAAAGCAAAGGTGTCACGTGAAGTAGAAGTACCTCACGGAGCTCATGATTCTTGAGGGCAAAGGGTGCTTCACGATTTGGGAGAGGAGAAGCCGAAAGATCTGATTGTCCATCTCTGGGACTTCAGGGGAGCCCAGTATTTATAGGCAAGGGTTGCTGCGAAGCAGAACTCGCGCACCGCCTCAGGTGATTCGTGGAGCGCTCGCAAACGTCAAAGTCGTTCGCAGAAAGGTACCACCTCCGGAGCTTCGCGGCGGGCTCGCGAACGTCAAACTCATTCGCAAAGAATTACCGCCACCGGAGCATCACGGCGGGATCACGAACATCAAACTAGTTCGTGGAGAGTTACCACCTCCGGAGCTTCACGGTACTGCGATGCTCGGGGTGCTTTGCGGCGGTGCTTCGTGAGGCAGCATCTGGGCCGTCTTTTTCGTCCCTTTCATTCGTGCAATATTTTGGCGCCAACTACTGCCCCCCTCAGACTTGGAGCCACGGAAGGCTGAACGGTCAAAGTCTGATGGAAATTCTCAAAACAATTCGGCAGTTCGCGATGCGACTTCGCGAAGAGGGCCCGCGGTGCTGACCGGGGCCACGGGTCCGGATGCGCCGTGATGCTTCGTGAGGGCGGGGTGCGCCGCGATGCTCCAAGGTCTCCGCCTATAAATAGGGGGCTCGACCTCTTTTTTCTTCACGTGATTTTATTGTCTTTTTGTGCTCTTGATTTTGTGAAGCTCCACGTACTCCGCGCCTGCTCTCCGCGAATCGAGCATCGCGGCGAACCGCGGGTCTCTGACTCTGCGACCGCGCCAAGAGAACTTCTGCTTGTTGGCCTAGGCCAAACTACGCGGCATGGTCTCACTACTTACCTTTGCGAGTCAGCTTCATGATCTAGCTTCGCGATTCGTTCTGAAAAAATTCCTTTCTGAGTGTCGGAATGGAAATGGCCCATCGAGAAGCTGTATTGGGGGTGCTTGCAGATGCTGCCCGTCGGGATGAGATGGCCAACTATCCAGGCCTTGGGGAGATGGTCTGAAGCCACTCAGACCATGCTTTTTTGATAGATCTTCTATCAGAGGGTCAGAAGAATTATCCACAGTGTAAGAAGCTGCCATTGTACGACTTCGGGTTGAGGGATGATGTCTTTATCCCTAAAGAGAGTATGGACGAACCAACTTGCTGGTTCAGGAGCACACCATGTCAGCACAAATGGTTCAGGGCGGCCGATGGTCATGTGCAGGAGGACTTCACACCTGTCACCGCTGACTGTCTCTACAACCATGTGAACGATATTAACGGGAATCCACTACAACTGGAGACGTCCCCTCCTCTCTACCGTACCATGATGCAGGAGGCTCTACAGGATTCGAAGAAGGGATGGTCCGATGAGTGGGACCTGCGCCAGGGCGGCAAATTTACTGATGACTGGGCCTGGGCCTACTGGGTAGGTGGCTCATGCGAGGATTTTGGGGCTGAGCTAAAGAGAGTGGGGTTATATGAGGTGGCATGGGCCTCCCAATTCCAAATTTACCAATCTAAACAACTGATGCCAGAATTGCTGAGCAGATTGTCATCTTGGACCAATACCTTTCACCTGCATCACGGGGAGGTGGGCATCAGCCTGTGGGATGTCCACCGGATTTCTGGGGTTCCGATCTTAGGGTCCATGTATGATGAGTTCCTCCCCGTCATGAGCGCGTGGGAGGATACAGAGAAAATGCCGCAACTGGCGTCAGTGCTGATGGCAATCGTCCCCGGAGAGGAAAAGGAGGCAGTGAGGGATGTCCACTTTAGGAGATGGTTCAAGTGCTTCCTGAATTTCCCATAGAATTGAGAGTTCCCTCTGAGGCCTCGAACTTGTACGAGGGCAGACCAACGAGGTAAGGGGAACTTGTATTGGCGGTTCCTGGAGGACATCCAATGGAAGAATTGGGGCATCAGTGTCAGCACTACACAACAACTGATAGTTAGGCTGGCGGCATTCATCGCGGCTCTCATCTGCGGTTGAATCCTACCGGTGAGGGATACAAGCATGGGGGTGCGGCCCAGCTCGTTTATTATGGAGTCTATGTTGGCCATGGGGCAGCGGGTCAATCTGGGGATTCCAATGCTTGCCAAAATGTACAGAATGCTGTGGCACATTAGCGAGGGCAAGAATCCCCCAAGGATATTCAGGCCCTTCCACCTCCTGTATGGGTGGATCACAGTGAACATCAGGGGGATCTATGAGTATCCAAACCCTATTTCTCCACCGGGATCAAATTCCCACCCCTCCATCCTGAATACAGTCGGGAGCTTCCCGTTCAAAGTAGTCGTGCCGATGGTGCTGAATTGGGTGTGGAGGGCCGATGAGTTTAATTTCCACCCCTTCCCATTGCCGACGGGGATACTTACTGACGACGGGCGGGGAAAGAAAGAACATCAGGCTTACCTCCTAGCCTTTCAAGGTGGAGTTTTGGTGGCATGAGTAGATCGTGAGCCACTCTGTGAACCGTACACCCCTCATCGGTTTGCAAGGCAGTTCTGATGCCTCCAGCGGCTGACCCTGTAGGTCTACTGGGAGGTGCATCATGAGGAGCACCCGTGTGTGATGAGGCAGTTGTGGCTCATGTTCACACGGGAAGATGGGAATATGCGAATTGCATTGCCTCTATCCACCGCCGCTTTCGGATTGGTGAGGGAGTATTCCATTCGTTGGGAATCTTCTAACCTAGGGGAGATACTGAAGCATCCAACTATTTGGGTCAGTGACGGTGGGACTCCTCTATCTCGAGGTCAGGGTCAGAGGGCAGCTAGGGCCTCTTGCGGTGGCGAGGCTGCCATGGCGGCAAGCCCCACACCGGCCGAGGGTGTGGCAGCAGTGGCAGATCCGGTGATTCTAGAAGGGCAGGGCCATCCGGAGGGGCAGCCACCAAGGGGATTTCATAGGATATCCTCTCAGGCTCCGGGGAAGCAGCTGCGTCATATCGACATGGAAGAGGATGTCATCTTCTCGGAAGCCTGGGACATTTGGGATGTCAACCAGAAATTCCTCAGCCCACCCGAGATATGGGCCCACCTGAATAACCTCGGGATAGAATTACTGGGCATAGGCCCAGTCCGGGCTGGATTCATGGCGTCTCCAGCGGAGGCAGAGCAATACTTGGATGAGCATGAGGATTACGGTCACTCCAGTGGTGTCCCTCACCCAATGATAGACCGGGTGAGGGTACTGCTGAATCAAACGGTCCCCCCACAGTTTCCAGCCGCCAATCTGAGGGAGAGATTCCCCCTACTGGAAGAGTCAGAGGAATCCTCTTAGGAGGATGAGGCTGGAAGAGGGAGCCCATTGGAGGAGAAAATGGTCAGAGATCAAGGCTCAGATTCCGACGATTTCGTAGAGGCTCTCGAGGTAGCATTCTGAACTTCTTTCCTTACGGTCTGTTCTTGGGCCACTATGGACTTCTCACCAATGTTTAAGCCATGCAGGAGGAACTTTTTCGCAGGCCTCGTTCTCGCCCCTCAGCAGGTGATGATGCGGGACCCTCATAACTCGTGCCTATGGCTGCGTCCAGTTCCGCATCTGGTGGGACCAGAGCACCCAAGGTGGCTCCTCCGTAATCTCCAGACCTTACGACAGTATACGGAGGGCCTCGTATTGGGGTCCCGTCAGTACCAGCTCAAGAGCAGCGTCAGGAGGTCGATCTCTATAAGTTTCCTCTAATGGTTTCTTTGTCATCATATGTAGACTATGCCAACTAATGTTTATGTCCATCTGTATCATACAGTTCTTGGACTGGCGTGGGCTGCTGCGGAAAGACTAGTCAGGATGTCTGGTGGCGTCCCTCCTAGGGGCATGCCAGTGATGGTGGCGACAGTCCCCCCCATCTCCACAAGCTGCAACACACATCATCACCGGCGGGACCACCAGCAGGGTCGTGCCTGAGGTCATTGAGGTGGACTCCGATGAAGAGGATCGGCCGGCCGACCCTACTCCTGTCGCGCCTGCTTTGGTACCAGATGTCGCGCCGGATTCAACGCCAGATGCAGATCCCACCGAGGAATTCCTGCTGGCGTATCCTACGTACGAGCCTGCCAATCGCGCAGACTGGGATGAAACGGCCTCCGATGAGGAAGGCAGCAGCATAGTCCACCACCGGTCGTGGAAGATAATCACACACATCATCAAGGACACCCCCCAAGCACTATGGTTGGCCAAAATGGACAGAATCTACTCACGGTTGCGCAAACTGTGCGCTAGGGGAGTGGATGCCTAACGTCATCACGCGCTCGTCTGAGATCTTATTGCTGAGAAGATCCGGGAGCTTGACCGTGGGCTCAGCAAGGGCTGGAAGCGGAGGAAGGTGACAAACATAAAGAAGCTCCAGGAGGCTGAAAGCGAGATCCAACAGCTGCAGACCCATGCAGATGAGAACTCAGCCTCTCTTAATGTGCATTCTGAGATGATCTCCCGGTTGAAGGCCCATCTGGCAGAGGCAAAGGAGATTATGAGGCAGGATTTTGAAAAGATGGCTTTCATTCTGGCTGAGGTAGAGAGGGCCAGAGCCAAGGCTGACGAACTACACCCTGCCGCTATTGAGGAGGAGTGGGAGCTGAGTCAGCGACAGCAAGCCTTGGATGCCACAAGCCAATGGGTGGCGGAGATGCATCACTCTTTTAACAGGGTCAACCCGTCCATGGGGAGATTTGACCCCCGAGTATTGTAACAAACCAAAAAGTTTTTATTGGTACTTTCGTACTTTAGTTTCTTCTTTCTTTGTTTTGAATGTCGTAGCGTGCACGATTTACACGGTTTTAATCACCTCGTAACATCCCTACAATGTTTATGGGACGTTCGGCGATAATTCCCCAAGCCCACGTGGGTCGAGCCCAATGTGAGAAATAAGAGATAGTTGCCTTATCGTCCCGCCTAACATAGGAGTGGAGACCATGCTCTGGGCATCCGGGATTTGGATTACCAATCCGTATTTCCAAAAGATGGGAGAGACCTGACCGGAGAAGGAACTTTTCAGAACAGCCAAATTACCGTTTCTTCAGCATGGCTTAATGAACAAACGGTGCAACACCAGGGACTTTGGAATCAGTCCGAACAGAAAAAAATTGGGAGAGTGAATTACGATGCCCAAGATTAGGAGCGATGTGGGGATGGCATGACAATAAGGGACAACCGTTAACCATGGAGGAGAAGAGGTATACTTACTACATTAGCCTGTAATGGGGACAAAAATGAGGGTCAACCATTGACCATGTTCAAAACCCAGGACCATGTCACAAATATTGTCGGTCAATCTTTCGGGACATTGACCCAGGACAGTTGGCGGACCATTGGTCAAACATCCATACTGTTAGGGGGTTTTTCAAACATGACCAGTCTTCCGGAACGTTGGCCCAGGATGGTAGGTGAGCCGATGCGGCATGAGACCAGGCTGTTAGGGGGTCCTGTCAAACATGAAAGGGGAAGAGGGTCCGAATAAGGGGCACACAAAGGATGATATATGGAGTGATGGTATGTCCGAACAGAATCCAACACTTAGGTAGTTACACCACTGTGGTGGGAGTACGCCATATGGGTACGTTGTCTTGGTCATGGATCCTTCCTTCTTTGGGATAGGGCCTCTCTGGCAAGGGGTCTGACCAGGGGGCCAGAAAGGGGAAGGATGGGATTAATGATTTCCATGGGATGGACCCTAGGAAATATACCAGCGTGTCTCTGAATATCCCATGAGGATGGGAATCAAGCCATACATAGTTCTGGAAGCACAGTGCAGTCATAGACCAATACTGACAGGTGAAATCCTCTCTGGTAGAGGCTCTGGTGCATCCCATGATTAACATGGGGCATCCCGAACTTGTTCAGGGTAGAACCACAGTTTAGTGTCATGCGTTGATGAAATATGGACTCCTGTAGTTTAACATCATATTATAGGATGTGGAATAAAGGGGAAGATCCCATGGAGTGTGTGGTGCGGTAGATATGAAACCGACGTGAATGAGGACTTGGAGTCCAAATCACACCAAGTACCCCCGGAGGAAACTCTTCAGGTCGAGGGACCAAGAGTGAGGATTAGGCTCGCCCCGAAGCAGAGTGGTCGGGAGTTCCTACTTACCCCATGAGTATGGGAATAAAGCCATACATAGTTCTGAAAGCACAGTTTAATGTCATGCGGGACGATGAGAAGCCTGGCCATGTTGGTACACATCCCGCCAAAACTACTAATCCCACGTGAGTCAATCTCGGTGTGGAAAACAAGAAGTAGTGGTAGGACTTTCCCGACATAGAAAAGGGGCAGGTTAGGGCAAAGGTACTCTCAGTGAATACCGGCCCAATGACACTAACATGATCGTATAGTGCACCTAGATGCGCGAAGAGAAAGAGCCGAGTATGGTGGAATTCCACTTGAACATGAGGAAGTGGAAATGTGTGAATCATGGAGCTAGAGATTCATATCATGATGATGGCGGTGTGATGATGGAGGATAACTGTTGACCATGGCGGAAACCCAGCATCCATATCACGTTAGCCTAGAATGGGGACAGACAAATGAGGGTCGACTGTTGACCATGTTCGAAACACGGGACCATGTCAGAAATGTTGCCAGAGATCCGTAGGGACGTTGGCCCAAAACGATTGGAGGGCCCTTAGGTCCAGCATTCATGGAGATCCCTTAAGCCTAGTATCGATGTTGTCTGAGGGTCCTTTTGGATGTGGAAGAAGATTAGGATCCAAATAGCGAGCTCACGAAGCTTGGTCATGGGATGAGACGAATGTTCATATGAAAATCCCACACTTCGGGCTCATTGTTGAAACACATCTGAATACGACAACGAGATGTATTAGATAGGGGGAGAAGAGTCCTTTCCCATGGGGAGATCTTAGTTTAGGGTCGTAGAATTCGGACCATGGATGGGAGGAAACATAAGAGGCACATGGTGGAGTAACTCAAACACCTAGCGTGAATGAGGATAGGGGGTGTGTATGGTGCGGTAAAAAACCCGACGTGAATGAGGACACAATCCCATATCACACCGCACGACCTCCTTAAGAGAGGTTTTTGGTCAAGGGACCGAAAGTGAAAGTTAGGCTGGGCCCGTGGGGAAGTGCCCGGGCGCTCTTATGTTTCTCATAAGGATGAGAATCAAGCCTCACGTAGTTCTTGATGGACCTTAGACCATAAATGGGTAAAGGGAGAAGGGGACACATGGCAACAAAACGCGATGTGAATGAGGACCTAAGCCCTACATACCATGCTTTCTCTAGGGAAATGCTCGAGTCGAGGGACCGAACACAAAGGTTAGGATGGGCCCGCGGGGAATTTCCCGGGCGCTCCTACATATCTCATGAGGATGAGAATCAAGCCATACATAGTTCTGAAAGGTGACATGGTAAGATACTAGTACCAGGGGAAACGGGGAGTACGGGCGTGGCCCTTGCACTAAAAGAAGCAGAATTTGATAAATCTTGTTTTTCCTTTAAGGTGAGTATTTTTTTTGTGAAGAGACAGGCCTAGAGTAGTAGGTCATGGTTTCGCCGCAAGAATCAAGTCATGATAGGCATTGACAAATGGCATGGCACATGACCAATACCCAACGTGATGTCCTCCACAACAAGGTCATCACAATGTAGTGCCGTTTTTCGTCGTGCGGCCAGGACGATAATGTCACAGTTTAGGGTCGTGTGACAGGACCAAGCGTGCATTTTATCATCATGCAGTGCAGACGCAGCAGAGGCGATGCTAGGCGGGGAATGTGCACAATGTTATAAAACACAATTGATTGAGACATGATCCCACATCACATTGTATGCCACTCGGAGAGGGAGACCTTAGGCCTAGGGGCCTAAATAGAGGTAAGAGGTGAAACAAGGGGGAGAGACTAGCTCCCTAAATGGACTGGACCCGAAGACATGGTATCCGGGAAGTCCTACGTATCCCATGAGGATGGGAATCAAGCTGAACGTAGTTCTAGATGGATCTTAGTTTATTGTCTTAGAGCTCGAACAATGAATGGTAACAAATTCCCAAGTTAGTGCAGACATCAACCTGATCCCTAAGCCCGCGTGAGTTAAACTCGGTGTGGGAAACAAGGGGATAATCCTCATCACAATACATGGTGGTGTCCATTAGAGGGGAGTCGGCAGAGAGCCCCGAAGGACACCTTTGACGCGGCTTGTTTCCCCAACGTGCAGATGTGCACGGAGGAAAAGTACCAAGAGTTCCGAGACTCAACTTGGACATGATGAAGTTATGAAGGGTGTGAATTGTGTACCTGACATTTTGGGCTTAATGGGTTGGCATGGCGATAGAGGAAAACTATTAACCATGGTGGAAACAAAGCGTCCATATCGCGTTAGCCTGAGGTGGGAACAAAAAACAAGCATCGACCGTTGACCATATTCGCAACGCGGGATTTTATCGATTTGTTATCCGAAAGCCTCGGGGGCGTTGGCCCGTAAAGGTAGGAGAGCCCTTGGGAATTGTATCCAGGCCGTTATTGGGGGTCCCTCTGGGTGTGAAAGATGATGGAAGCCCTGATGCAGGGATACACACAGCCTAGAAAGCGGGTGCAGACGTGTCCGAGTAAAGCTTGGAATTCCAGGTAATAAACCAGAGTACTCTTAGGCACATTGGTTAACCGCCGATAAGGGATCGATGAAACATCTAAAGAGGGAGAGGTTCATGGTGTGGTCATTACGAGACCGACGTGAATGAGGACATAACCCCACACCACACCATATAATCCTCTCATGGAGGAAGGGTAGGCCAAGGGGCCAAGATGGGATGAAGATTCCCGGGAGATGGGGTTGGAACCGAATCCAAGATATTCAGGTGGTCCTACGTATCCCATGAGGATGGGAATCAATCCACACATAGTTCTCTAGATGTAGTTTAACGTCATACAGGATGAGGGGGGGAGTAATATACCCCCAAACAAGGGAGGTGTACTGTACGGTGAATAAACCGACGTGAATGAGAAAATAACCTCACGCCACACCATACCCTCCTATAAGAGAGGACCTGGGATGGGGCCTGAAAAGGCCAAGGGGTCTGATGGTTAGGAATTGGTCAGGAAGGGTTGACCTGCTTGCATTTTAACGTCTTGCAGTGAGGACGAGGGCCGGGGACCCGAGGAGGCCAAGGGGCCTGAGGCTAGGCCTCGTAAGGGAAGTCGTACGGCATGGTACATGATCCCTACATAAATGAGGACATAGTACCACACCACACCGTACACCCTGGGTAAGAGGTTGGGCGGAGGGGCTCGAGAAGGCCAAGGGGCCTAAGGTCAGGCATCAGTCAGGAAGGCCTGACTGGTTTGCAGTTTAACTTCTTACATGAAGAAGGGGTCGGGGACCCGAGGAGGGCAAGGGGCCTGAGGCTGGGCCTCGTAAGGGAAGGAGCACGACATGATACATGATCCCGACATGAATGAGGATATAGTCCCACACCACACTGTACACCCCTTATAGGGGAATCGAGGACGTGGTACCGACCACTAGCACCACCCAGGGGGAAGTTTGTCACTTCGGGATGGGGTAGAACGAATAACTTCACTCGATGTTTGGGACATCTCGGGGTGGACCCGAAGATCTAGGACACTGTTGACCATGTTCAAAACACAACGTTCTTATGGTGGCCTGATATAGGAGCAACAAATGAGCATCGACCGTTGAATAAATTCGCAACGCGGGACTTGTATTGACTTATTGCTTGAAAACCCTCGGGGGCGTTGGCCCATATCGGTAGGAGAGCCCTTGGGCGTAGTATCCAGGCCTTCTTGGGGGTCCCTCCGGGTGTGCATAAATGATGGAATCCCAGTCAAGGAGTAGGTGAATCATAGCTGTATCCATCCACAAAAGAGGCAAACATCTCCAGGGGGGTTGTGCAGCCGGGTCGAGGCTTGCTCGAATGAGTTCGGGAAAAAGTGTGCACCCTGCCATATATCTTGACCCGAGGGGAAGATTTTGGCTTTTGGGCTGGGCCAACGGACGAAATGCCTGGGCGTTCCTACGTATCCCATTAGGATGGGAATCAAGCCATACATAGTTCTTGAAGGCCATGCAGTTTAGCGTCATGCCGTGAGGACGTGGGAGGATAGAATAACGAGAATGGGAACATGGTGCAACCCTTATAATCCTTGTATGAGCGGGGTTAATAAAGCCTACTCCTCGCTACACAAAGATCCTCCAAGGAAACTATTCACAGGGGGGGATAGGGGAAGAGAAAATCTTGGGGCTGGGCTCAAGACGATGCATCCGAGCGTTCCTACATATCCCATTAAGATGGGAATCAGGCCACACGTAGTTCTTGAGGCGTAGTTTAGCGTTGTTCTGGATGAGAAATGTGTCTCAACTGGGTATATGTACGGTACGGTGGGTAAACCGACGTGGATGAGGATGTAATACCACACCACATCATACAATCCCATTAGAGAGCCAGATACGACGTAGGCCAAGGGGCCAAAGGCTGAGCCTCGGTCAGGAAGGCCTGACTGGATTGCAGTTTAACGTCTTACAGTAAGGACGGGGGCCGGGGCCCGAGGAGGCCAAAGGGCCTGAGGCTGAGCCTCGGTCAGGAAGGCCTGACTAGCTTGCAGTTTAACATCTTACAGTAAGGACGGGGGCCGGGGGACTGAGGAGGCCAAGGGGCCTGAGGCTGAGCCTCGGCCAGGAAGGCTTGACTGGCTTGCAGTTTAACGTCTTACAGTAAGGATGAGGGCCGGGGGCCCGAGGAGGCCAAGGGGCCTGAGGCTGAGCCTCGGTCAGGAAGGCCTGACTGGCTTGCAGTTTAACGTCTTGCAGTAAGGATGAGGGGAGATCTTAGTTTAAAGTCATAGAGCTCGGATCATTTTGCAGTTTATCGTCTTGAAGGACGAAGATGAAGTTTAAGGTCGTGCATGACCCTTTTTACCCTAGGAAAAGTATCGCTTGAGGAACTTGGCATTGGTGGGAGGGGTTATGCGCTCTCCATCCGTGGTCACCAAGGAGTATTCTCCATTGGGGTAAACCTTATGGATGATATAAGGCCCTTCCCATTTGGGTTCTAACTTGGGCGATTTCCTACCAGGAATCATTGGCACTCGAAGGGCCAGTACTAGGTCGCCCTGTAGAAAAGAACAGAGACAAACCTTATTGTTGAAGGCCCTAGATATCTTATCATGATTCCATTCCATATTGTGAAGGGCATGAATCCACTTCTCGTCTAGTGATTCTAATTCATCTAGACAGATTTCGGCTACCACATCTGATGTCTGGTGATCATAGACTGCAGTGCATAACGATGGAAGCTGTATCTCAATGGGTAGGACAGCCTCAGCTCCATACACCAAGGAATATGGGGTCACCTGGGTAGAGTTGCGAGTCGTCGTCCAATAAGCCCAGAGGGCGTTGGGGAGCTTGTACGGCAAACTTTTCTTATTCTGACCAACCGTCTTCGGCAGAATGTTAGAGAGGGTTTTGTTGAACGCCTCGATCTGTCCGTTTTCCTGCGTGTGGTAGCAGGAGGTATGGTTCGAACGGATTCCGTACTTGGCGTACAATTTCTTCCGTTCAGCCGCTCGGAAGATGGTGTCATTATCGGTGAGGACGACATGAGGGACCCCAAACGGGTGGATAATATTGGAGATCAAAAAGTCGACGATGGAACGGGCCTTGACCTCTTTGAGTGGAACTGCCTCTGCCCACATGGAGAAGAAATCTGTAGCAGTCAGGATGAACCTACACTGGTGGGCTGTTGATGGTGGATATGGTCCCACTACATCAAGTCCCCATACCGCAAATGGCCAAGAGTACTTGGTGGGGTGGAGGGGATCTGGCGGCCGATGCAGGAAGATGGCATGAACTTGGCACACATGGCATCTCTTGGCATACCCAATATAATCATGGATCATAGCGGGCTAGAAGTACCCCAACCTCCAGATTTGATGGGATAGCTTCGGCCCAGCTTGATGGGTGCCACAGGAACCGGCGTGAACCTCTTTCATAACTTGAGGAATCTCTACTCCTTGAATACGATGGATGAGGACTCCATGAAATCTCTGCTTATAAAGGATATGTTCAAGATTGGGGCCGCTCTGGTGGGTAAATTTCAGCGCGCGGTGTCGGATTCGCTCGCGCTCGGCCCGGTCGTCCGGGAGGCAACCATTTTGGAGATACTCGACAAAATGTGCCCTCCAGTTGGGAGTGGCTTCAACCACTATGTCTGACGATCCCGGGACCCCTGAAGTAGAGGGTCCGTAGGTGAGATGACTTACCCGCAGGACATCATTGTCCTCTTGGGTGACGGGGGCAATGACTCTTCGGTGTGCCACATGTATGATCAAATAATCTTACTTGGGTTCTGCAAGCGACGCGGCTAAGCCAGCCCCCGCGTCTGCTTGACCGTTCTGTGACCGTTGGACATGGGTAATCTCTGGTCGAGAAGAGAACTGGACCATTAGGCGGAGGGTGTACTCCAGCAATGGTACAAGCTCTGGCTTCCTGACGACGTAGTCTCCATTAACCAATATGACTACCAGCTCAGAATCTCATTTCACTTGTAGATGGGGAACATGGATCTCAAGGGCCAACTCGAGGCCGGTGATGAGAGCCTGGTACTCTGCCTCGTTGTTCGTACAGCCTTCTGAAAATAGGAACGAGTATGGCAGGATGGCTTGCGCCGGGGTAATGAAGACAATACCCAGTCCCACTCTGTTGAGATTAGGATCATTGAGCCTCCTACCCGTGGGGCTCCGGAAGGCACTGTCGAAATGCATTTTCCAACACGGGACGCCATGATCAACTAAGAGGATCGTCTCATCAGGAAAATCCAAGTCCAGGGATTGATCTGTGGAGGTTGGATGGGCAGCTAAAAAGTCTGCCATCGCCTATCCCTTAATGGCCTTCTGAGGTACGAACCTGATATCAAACTGCTGGAGAATCACTGCCCACCATGCTAGTCGGCCAGTCACCATGGGGTGGTTCAGGATGTACTTTAGTGGGTCTACCTGGGAGACCAATTTCACCTCATGGTGCTGCAGGTAATGTCACAACTTCTGTACGACGAAGACGAGCGCAAGGTAGATCTTTTCGATAGGGGAGTATCTGAACTCTGTATCAAAAAGCATGTGGCTGAGATAGTAGAGGCTGATCTCAGTACCCTCGTTATTTTTCTGGGTGAGCAGTGCACCGAGGGATCTTTACAGGTTGGTCACGTAAAGGACCAACGGCTTTCCGGAGACGTGTGGCATCAAAACCGGAGGTTGGAGTAGATACTGCTTGATTTCCTCGAAGGCGGTCCGACACTCCTTATCCCATTCGTAGGCGGCGCCCTTCTTCATGAGCCAAGAAAAGGGCTTACACTTGCTGGCCAGATTCGCGATGAATCGGCGTATAGAGGCTAAGTGTCCTTGGAGGCCTCGAAGTTCTCGAATGTTGCTCGGGGGAGGCATTTGGCTGATGGCCTTGATCTTCTCTGGGTCGATCTCAATGCCTCAGTATCTAACAACAAAGCCTAGAAACTTCCCAGAGGTGACCCTGAAGGCACACTTCAACGGGTTCATCTTCAGGTGACGGGAACGGAGGAAACTGAACCCCTTCACAAGGTCTTTGAGATGGTCCTGGCGCTGACATGATTGGACCACTAGGTCATCTACGTAGCATTCCACCAGAGTCCTGATAATCGGCTTTAATATGCGGTACATGGCCCTCTGATAAGTGGCACCTGCATTTTTCAAGACGAATGGCATAACCCCGGTAGAAAAAGGTACCTTGGGAAGCCCTAAAGGCATTGGAATACTCTTCCTCCGGGGCCATCCTGATCTAGTTGTACCTAGAATACCAATCCATGAAAGAGAGAGCTTGGAACCCGGCCGTGGCGTCAATCAATAACTCCGTCACCGGGAGTGGGAAGTCATCCTTTGGGCAGTTGCGATTAAGGTCACAAAAGTCGATGCAGACTCTGATCTGCCCATTCTTCTTCCTGACTGGCACAATGTTGGAAAGCCACTTGGGGTACTGGACTTCCTTAAAGAAGTTGTCTTTGATAAGCTTCTCATCTTTGGCCTCAACAATAGCCCCATGAGAAGGGTGCATTTTCCTGGGAGGCTGCTTAAACCCGCAATGGTTTGCTGGGAGGCCCAGACGGTGAATGGATACCCGGGGATCTAGTCCTGGCATCTCGTTGTAACTCTAGGTGAACACGTCACGGTGTTGTTTTAGGAAGTCTACGTACTGCTGCCGCTCCTCGGGGGACATGGCTGCACTGATCAATGTGGGTTTTGGATCTGCCTCGCTACCATGGTTCACCTGTACCAGTTCATCAACTGTGGTAGAGACGCCTTCCACAAAGGCGGGGGGAGCATCCTCCAGGTCTTCCTCTCCACCCGTCGGGGGATTTCCCGTGACGGGAGATACTTCTGGGCTATCAAAGCCTGAGGGACAGCTAGTGTCGGATTGGGCAGCAGTGGTCATCATATCAGGAGACTCACTTGCCATTGAGACCATAGCAATGAAGGGAGTCGAACCTATCCCATCTGGCCTTCGGACTAAGGGTCCACGTTTGATGATATAAAAGAATTGGTGACGTGTCGGCCTGAGTCGGTTGATTCCAGCCTAGTGGAAGAGACACACATGGCGTACCGCCGTTGTCATAATCTTGACACTCTGGTACCGTAAAGGGGTAAGAGGTTCCGGGATCACCTGAGCCTAGTTGATGTAGGAGTACGAGGTGATTTTTCGCCGTCTCTTGGACACGGGAACATGCTTTCCTTGTGTACCTGAAACAACAAAACATTGCCCCATGTTGGGGGTCGTGGCCTCCAATTGGTGGATCGAGAGGATGTAGACGTCATCCATGCTTTCCTAGGGATCACTTGTGACTGGGGCGGGTTCATCCTCACTTACTAGGATTTTCTTATCCTAACTCTTGTAATAATTAGCATCCAGATAGAGGGCCTCACAAGAGGCAAAAGGAGACGCATCTCCTTGGAGCACGCCTACTCGACTGTTGAGTGAGTATTTGAGGCACTGGTGACATGAAGAAGGGACCGCTGCAAGCAGCTGGAGCCATGGCCTACCCATAAACGCGTTGTAGGTGGTGTCCTGAGAGATGACCATGAACTCAGTGCTGGCAACTAAGACACCGAACTGAGTCTTCTGGTGGATGTTGCCGACTGGGGTTTGCTCGGTCCTGTCGTACCCCTGGATTCGGAGGTCAGAGGGAGTTAAATCACCTTTAGACAGACCCAGCTTTCGCAATGTCTGAGTCGGTAGTAGGTTGATTTTGGAACCTATGTCAACGAGGCAACGGTGGACTTTCACACCATTGAAGTGGCCAGTGATGTACAGCGGGAGAATATGCCACTGTATAGGAGGGTCCTCATCTTCACTGGAGAACGATATAACCACCTGAAATCCAGCGTTCTCAATTGTCTCGGCATGGAAGGCTTCTGCAGCTTCTACCTCCGTCTCAAACTGGAGGGGTCTCCTTAGGGCCTCGGCTAGTGCCTCACGCATTTTAGATGACAGGAGAATGGCGTCAAGGATAGAAAGCCTTGCCGGAATGCCGGCCAGGTGCTTCAGGACATCATACATTCATGCCAAACACGAACCTCTGTCTACATGAGGTCATTCGGCAGTTGGAGGAATAGCGGGTCCTGCCGGTTGAACCGACAGTCGGCTAGTACTGGGTACATCCTACTGCCTACTAGTTGAAGCCTGGAGAGTAGTCTCCGGACTATAATCGGACAACAGAGACAGGACAGTATCCGGGCATGAATTACTGTGATACGAATGAGGCAACTCTCCCTAATCTAGTAGCACAAATAGTGGTGGAGGTAGAGCTGAGGGCGTTAGATGGGGTTGCGCGTGCTGAGCTCTACGTTGAGCCTGCTGTCTGGTCATAGTAGCGTGCAAGGCTTGGCTGAAAGTGCCCGCTGACGTACCTCAGTGACCAGCATGGTTGCGGTTCCGCTGACGTTGATGTCGGCTGGAAATGTTGGGGAGGTTCACCTAGCGTTCCCCCTCGTTGGGAGTCATATAGGGTTTTACCAGCTCCACGGTGTTAACTGAAGCGTACCCCTGACTGTCGCTCGACAAGTCATCCACCACCAGCATGATTATGGTAGGAATCCCCATTTCAGGGGGCATGAAGTCGCTGAGAGTGCGGGATGACGATGACACCGGCGGAGCGCGTTGCTTCTTCTTACGTCGTCGATGCTTTCCCTTTTGGGAAGAGGTCGGCTGTGAAGACGATGCAGAGGTACCGTCTACTTCTTCTAAAGGTTATGGATGCTTTAGGTGTGCCCAGATGATACCATGGGAACGGACGATGGTTTTTTGAGCCATCCAGTCATCGTATTTCCAGGATCCGCGGTTGGGAACCTACTGCCACTCGTCTTCACTGTCTGTACCGATCTCTAACCCCGTAAAGACACCCGCCACTTGTGTTGGTTCCGGGCCCAACCTGACTACGTTTTTGTTGACCTAGTCTTGAATCCAATATTTAAACACATAGCATTTCTTGAGGGTGTGACCCAGAATCCGATGATAAGGACAGTAGTTGGGGTGATCGGTGAGATTCGCCTCGGCCGGCCTTCTGCACTCGGGCAGGCGCACAATCCCTTGCTCTAGAGCACTTCAGAAGTAGCCAGGGACCTGATTTTCATTGAACAAATAAATCTGGTGCCTTCTTTTTGAATAGGTGGCCCTGGGGGCCTAGCCCTGATGAGGGTCCGGAGGGGCCTGCCGAGGAGGCGGCGCCTGATTATCTCGCCTAGGTGGAGGTGGCGCATTGCGCGGGGGGACCCTACCAATTCTGAGCCGGTCGCTGCTAGGCAGGAGCCTATGCTTGAGGGGGAGGACCTCTGCAGGGTTGCGGGGATGGTGTCACTGGCAGTAATTCAAGCTGCCTAGGGGATTTTATTTAGGCCACCGCAGTGGATTCGGCTCTGGCGGTCCTCCTGGATGGGATCATAGGGGGAAACGAACGTGCCTGACTAGCCTGTTGTAGAGCCTCCTCAAGGCGCTGAGCCATATCTGAGAAATATATGAACCCTCCAGGGTAGTTCTGGGTAATCAGGGAGGGTACCAGCTCTATTTTGACGTTCCCCACACACATCATCAGTAATTTCTCCTGAGTCAGTGGCATATCGAGGGAATACGTATGTCCCTTCCACCGGGCGATTTAATCTGCGACTCGCTCATCAAGCCTTTTCTTGCACTTGAAGAGGTCTGCAATGCTGGTATTCCGCGTGGTGGAGCTGAACTAGTATAGGAACTGATGGCGGAGATCCTCCCAACCGGTCAACGACCCGATAGGGAGATGGATGTACCAGACGAATGCGGGACCTTCCAATGTCTGTACAAAATATCGGAGCATGGAGGCTTCTTGCTGGGCCGGGGTCCCCAGTATGGGGCCACACCTGGAAGAAAAATGAGCCAAGTGCTACGGAGGGTCCCCTGTCCCATTGAAGGGAGAGAAAGTGGGGTTCCCAAAATCTGGGGTTGCGGGCATATCATCCACCCACGTGGGATACGACTTGCCATCCGGTGGGACTGCCACGTGCCGCGTTTCCAACGCTTCGAGGTGGGCTGTGAGTGCAGCTATAAGATCATCCGGGTGGGGTCCCTATCTTGACGGGGATCCCTAATCACAAGTTTGTTTCCAGGTTCTTCAACACGGTAGATGTCTTCGGCAGCTCGTGGATCGACTGGCGGAACGACCTGTGGGGCGATTGGGGGAACCCGGACTGGATTCTTCAGATTGCCCCGTCGTTCGGGGGGTTTGGAGAGACGTATAGCTCCCTCTTGCCATTAGTTCCGGCTTCTGCCCTGTCTGCGGATGTATTATGATCAGGGTTGCCCGGAGGCATCTCAGCGGGGGGAAATTGTTCCTGCCCCTACTGCCCCAGCCTGGGATTACCATAGTCGGGTCACCGATCCGCAGCGCGCTCAACCAAGAGTTCATCAACCAGCCTCTTCTACTTAGCAAGCTGCTGGAGTAACGTGTCCTTATCAGGATCTTTGTCCGTTTTTAGCATAAATGCAGACAGGTCATAGTTCTTGACAGTTTCGACGTGCTCCTTACCCTTTCCGGTATTTCGACTGAGTACCAGCAACTCGGTGGGTACAGGGAGGCCTAGCAGGTTTCTCTGCTGATGGGTAACCCTTTCTGATGGGTCCAGTAGTGGCGACACGCCCTCGGGGGTAAGTCTCCATCAAGGAATTCAAGCTCATCTTCCTTGTCCACAATGTCAGCCATGTGGACCGCGACCCCTCTCGAGGGCATGTCCTCAATGTCGTATAGTGAATCGGGCTGCCATCGGTAGGGTTGAAGAGGAGAGCGGCATAGTGTCCCCAAACACGGACTTGCACATGGGGGGTAGCTTCCCTGATGACTCTGTGGAGTACTTTGAAACTCTGAACACATTTCCGTTGAAGGATGCTCTGACGGCCTGGCGACTCAGGGTGCTGGGCCATAAGGAGTGAGGCCAAATCTATAAAGTGGCATTTCTCACCGATTTCTTCAAAGTTCTATCGACTTCTGGGGTACATCACCCTCTCATAACGAAGGAGGAAGTCTATCTCCCATAGGGTTCAAAAAAGCACCCCACTTCTTCAGGGGTAAGGGACTCTGGTGCGCGAATGTTCAGCGCCGTCGTCGGCCAGAATTTCTCCAGGAAGTGATCCGCTGCGAGAATACTCCAGAAGCTCCTGGGTTCAGACTCAGGGTCTGGCCCTGTATTGCCCCACTCGTCAACTGGGGGCGGCTGAGGGACCAGTAGTGGTACATAGGTGGACCTCTGGGATAATAAACTCGGCGGTGGAGAATACGGCGAATGAGCTGACTGGCCGCTGAATTCCGGGCCATCCTCTGAAGAGTGAGGTGACCTAGCCACGATGTCACGATACGATTGGCTGATAACCACGGCTTTCGGCACAGTAGTCACGGCTGCCGGCGATGGGTCATGTCGTTGCTCTACCGCCGTTGGCCCCCAAAATAGCTCTCCGTGATCTTCGGTAGAGGTAGAGGGCGCTTTTGGTGACAATGGAGGTGATTTCACGGTTGAGACCTGTGGAATTTCCACGATTTCTTCCTCCTAGATGTACCTGTGGAGAGAGGTGGGAATCTGGTGGACCTCGCATTCTAGGAGAATGAGGCTAACGCGCCTGGTTCCCGCCCCAGTCCTTGACACGGAGGAGTGGGGAGAAGGTTCCATCGCTGTGTCGCATTCCGCTTCAGAATCCGAGAAGAGGGCTTGTTTGATCTCCACCCGGGCCTTCCCAGGACTCTTCTTATGGTGGAGACGACCCGCTTTCCTACCCCGGGGTGGAGCTTAGGGACAGGTTTGATCACTAATAGGTGGACTTGGGGCGGTGATGGCGCCGTGGCGGAGAGGTCCCCCGCTCTAGATAGCTGAGGTGCGAGGGGCACCGGGGAAAATGTCGAAGGGTACATGGGGAGGACCTCCATGGACAGCACCCATGTGGGCGAAGCCTCTATTGGAATCGGTAGGAGCATGGGGAGGACCTCCATGGTCGATGCGGGTGGGGCAAGGCTGACCTTCACTCCCCAAGTTGTCGGGGCGAGGACCTTCACCGGATGCAGAGAGGACGTAGGGAGGGGCCCCATGTTGGAGAAGGACCGGATGGACAGTGCCATCAGATCGGTGGTCGGGGGTAGGAGGATGGACTCCATACCCTGTATAGTGGGCGCGGGAAAGGTTTCCGTGATGAGCGTCACTGCCGCGGGGTAGGTCCATCTTCAAGATGGGGGTAGCACGAGGCATACCTCCATGAAGATTTTCAGAGCGGGGAAGGCCCATGCTCTATGGAGTAGTGGTACAGGGAGGGCCTCCGTACGGGGTAACATCACCGCGGGTTAGTTCGCAGCGATCACCACTCAGGCCTGCAACCTGGAGATTCAACCCAGCCTGCTCGTGGGACGGTTGGGGTCTCGATACTTGTTGGGTGAAGGAGTGCCCCTGCTCAGTGTATGCAGGGACTTCATGATGCACGTCGGCGGTGGCTCGGGCCATAGTAGCTGTTGACATCGACTCATCTAGGTGATCGTCCTCAGCCCGGGCCCGGCGCTGATGTCGGGTCAGACGAGCTGGCGCAGGTGGTGCTGGGGCATGGCCTGCCTACTCTTCCTGTGGAGTCGGATGGCGGCACTGACGCGGCCCGACGGGAGCCCTTGCCTGGAGCCCTTTTGTCGGGACCCTGAGCGGGCCGATCTAGACGGCGCCCGCCTCATCAGCGTAATGCGAGGAGTCGTCGAGGCGTTCCGGGGATAGGCTCCCGAAAAGGTTGATCGTCGAGGTGGGGAGCAGGGGCTCCCTGCGAGGCCTGTTAGGGCGGCGTTGACTGTAGGGCCTGGATTCCTCCAGGTCCAGGCGGGCCATATCCCGAGTTGGGATGACCCCTTCCACCTCGTACCTGCATACAAGGTTGTTGATCACCCTTCGCTGGATGATCTATGACGGGGAGAGGGGACGTGGGCGCCCTGTATTCCGCGATGTAGCGGCCATCATGGCGGTAGCGGAGCCATGCGGGGTGGCTGTTTCAGTGTTTCCCCTTCCCCTGCGTAGGCGAGTGGGTGGTGATCGTTTCTCTACAACAACAACCCGGTTCCTAAGAAACGAAGGGATCAACTCATTAGCACTGCGAGGAAAGGATTGACAACCAGTGCCCCAGTGTCCTTCCATTCTCCATGTTTGTAAGAAGGATCCACTCCAACACGTTGTAGAACGGAGTGCCCCACGTTCTACTGCCCCGACTTCCAGTGAATTTCACGATAGGCCCGCTATTTTCATGGAGGTACCAGGTGACGAATATCTAGATCTGGTGACACGTCAATCTATTGGTGTCTCGAACGCTACTAATCCCCACATTGAGGAGAAGAATTTCACGTCGGGTTCACCATTTCTGTTTCCAACGCATTCATCGGGGCGCGCGCATCCATCCTTCTGCGGAGGAGGACGCGCTGCACTGTTTCCCTGCATTCCCTCTTACCAAAGGCGGGTGGCATTCTCTCCTTATTCAGGGATGTCTTCTCCTTGATCGAAACAGGATGATTGGATGTCGGTTCTTCTTTCCATGGATTTCTCCTCAGAACTCGTCACCTAGTCCGGGTCTACCTCATAGATTTAATACGTTGTTCGTGAAACTATTCCCAGTGCCATGTTTCAATGGATGCCAGTTAATTACACTTCTTCTATCGGGGCATTCCAAAGGGTCCGGTCAGGGCAGCAACCTTCAGTCAGGGGAGTAGTCACGTTGAGGCATCAGTAGCATGTCTGGATGCTGGGGACCTGTCATGTCTGTCTATTATCCTTGGTCACAGGGATTCTCGAGGGCGTGGAAGCCCGAGGTATCCCACATCAAGCACGGGGAATTATATTCCATAGACATATATCTAAGGTTTTCCTAAGCTTCCTGTGTTTAACACAGGGCATCCTATGAGTTTAACGTCCAGCAGAGACGGATCAGCCAGATCAGAGAATTAGCTAGAATGGATCGGATTGAGGGATTTCCCTTGAAGGGGTGCCGATACCGGGACCATCCCATGGGTGGCTGTGAAGAGGAGAGAACCTACATGGTCTCGGATCGACATGGTCTCACCTGGATATGACGGTCCGGGCGATAATCAGTGTGGATGATGGATGAACGAATGAAGTGGAGGGGGAAATGAAATGGTACCATCGTAGGGGCGACGGTGAAGTTGGGATTGAGCCTTGAAGAGGCTTCCTATGTATCCCTGTGGTAGGGAATCAAAGTCCGCGTAGTTCGGGATGGTTCCGGTGAACCGACGTGAAGGTGGACCTGGGCCCAATGAAAGTCGTCAGTGAACCGACGTGAAAGTGGACCTTGATCCGAGGGGCATCGTCAGCGAAATGATGTGAAGGTGGACCTTGGTCCGATGGGTATCGTCAGCGAACCGACTTGAAGGTGGACCTTAGTCCGAGGGGCATCGTCAGTGAACTGACGTGAAGGTGGACCTTGGTCCGATGGGTGTTGTCAGCAAACCGACGTGAAGGTGGAACTTGGTCTGATGGGTGTCATCAGCGAACCGACGTGAAGGTGTACCTTGGTCCGATGGGTGGTGGGCTTGAACCTCGGGGAGGATTCCTACGTACCATGCCTTGACATGGATCAAATACCTCGTAGTTCAAAGGGTTTCATCGGTGAACCGACGTGAAAGTAGACCCGGGGGTCCACTAGTGGTGGGATTGAACCTCGTGAAGGCTTCCTACGTACCATGCCTTGACATGGATCGAAGACCTCGTAGTTCGGGTTGGTCGCAACGGCTTGCCGTCGGACTGGAATACATTTTAACGTCATGATGGACGAGAGGGAACCCTGAAATGAATAAACAATGGGCGGTGGGCTTAAACCTTGTGGAGGCTTCCTACGTACCATGCCTTGACATGGATCAAAGTCCCTGTAGTTCGGGATGGCGGTGGGTGTCGGAGAACCGACGTAAATGAGGGACCTTGGTCCGATGGGAGATCGGCATGAACCTATGGGAGGCTTCCTACATACCATGCCTTGACATGGATCAAAGTCCTCGTAGTTCAGGTTGGTCACAGCAGCTTGCCGTCGGACTAGAATTGCAGTTTATCGTCATGCTGGACGAGGGCATACAGTTTAACGTCATGCTAGACGGGGTCATACAGTTTAACGTCATGCTGGACGAGGGTGGAACTCAATGTGAATAAACGACCGAGTGGTGGGCTTGAACCTCGTGGAGGCTTCCTACGTACCATGCCTTGACATGGATCAAAGTATGTGTAGTTCACTGATGGTGGGGGTCAGGGTCGGTGCTCACTCTAAGCCCACGTGAGTCATGCTCGGTGTGAGAAACAAGAGGTTACAGGGACCTGACAATCATGTCTCGAAGGATTCGTTTGTGAGAAGCGAAGAGGGGCTTACACATTAGGAGGCCCACGGTGTTGGGACTTACTCCAGGATGGAAGCCCGAAGTGAGGCAAAGCGCAGCGAAAGAGGGATTTGGGACCAACGATGGAAGGTGCCTCATTCCCTATCACGCCCTCCACTGACCTTGGTAGTGGGGAAGTATGGAGGTGCAGGGGTGCAACCATCCGTTGGGGGAGTAGGGTCACCCTTATCCTATCAACATACGCCGCTCTGATAAAGAGGATATCATCCCTTGGGGAGGGGTGATTCCACTCTCGTGGAGACGAGTGGCATAAAAAATGATCGAGATGGGGGGACCCTTCGTGCGAGGCATGAGGTCGGGTCATAGTTTAACGTCATGTGTTTAGGACGTGATTCTTGGCAGTTTAATATCCAGCAGCTCGGACGAGGTGGGTTCACTCCACACCCCTAGGACATACATAACTGGTACCCTTGTCTCCTTGGGGGAGGGAAGGTACCAGTAAGGCCGTGGTCAAGGGGGTTTGTGGAGCGAACCATTGAGGGGTCCACATTAGCATGGCTATGCAAAGAAGCAATAGCCGTTAGCATGCCTATGCGAAGAAGCATTAGGCGAAGCAATGCTATGAGTGGTATTGTCCATGGGACTTTGAAATCACATCGTGCAAACCTAGAGGGTCGCACAGGGAGCGAAATTGAAAAGAAAATGAGTGTGCTTCGTGAAGTGGAGTGCCTTGGCCTTAGCATGGGGAATAGGTGTGAGTGGTGTGTGCTTTACTAAGTGGAACAGTATTCGCGGAGCACTGCCTCGCAAAGAAGAGGTTCCTCACAAAGCAGGGTGCTGCGAAGCAGTGTGCTTCGCGATGTGTAGTGATCCTGCATTAGCATAGGGATCACTAGTACATGATGGGTGTTTCGCGAAGCATAAATACTCCGTGGCTGCCCAGGTTCCCTTGGGAATCCCCCTCCTTCGCGAATTCTCTTGAGCTTCGCGAAGGGAATCCCTCTTAGAAGAGGGGCTCAATACGAGACAAAGCGAAGGCGTCAGGCGAAGTAGAAGTACCTCGCGGAGCTCATGATTCCCGAGGGCAAAGGGTGCTTCGCGATTCGGGAGAGGAGAAGCCGAAAGGTCGGGTTTTCTGTCTTTGGGACTCTGGGGGAGCCCAGTATTTATATGCAAGGGGCGCCATGAAGCAGAACTCGCGCGCCGCCTCAGGTGCTTCGCGGCGCTCTCGCGAACGTCAAAGTTGTTCGCGGAGAGGTACCGCCTCCGGAGCTTCGTTGCGGGCTTTCGAATTTCAAACTCGTTCCCGAAGAGTTACCGCCTCCGGAGCTTTGCGGCGGGCTCGTAAACGTCAAACTCGTTCGCAGAGAGTTACCTCCTCCGGAGCTTCACTGGACCGCGATGCTCGGGGTGCTTCATGTTGGTGCTTCGAGAGGCAGCGTTCGGGCCGTCTTTTTTGTCCCTTTCATCCGTGCAATATTTTGGAGCCAACAAAGATTTTACAAGTATATTTATTATATATATTCTTTACATTTTTAACAAATTTATTTCCATAGTTTTTCAAATTTATTCACAAAAAAATTCATATTTTTACGTCTCTCAAAATACGTCTATCCACCATTATTTTACCTCAAAAAAGTAATAAATAGATAAATTCACATTTGATATTGAAAAAATATAAAACAATGATACATAAAATGAGAGTCATAATAAAAACATTAAAAAATTAAATTATACTAAAAATTGATTGACGTTGATTTTCAATATTCTGTAGTAGAAGAAAATAATTCAGTATGTAGGGTTTTTTAAATGGTGGAACTTCACAGAAAAATACTTTAACTCTTTTACCCATGATAGATAGAACAGACCACATCAAGTCTATTCTCCATTAAATATTTCCAGACATTTGATACATTGATTAAGATGAAAACTATTTAACTAAAAACAACATAAATTATTAACACCAAACATAAAAACAATATTATGGTCAATTTTATCCCTTTTTATTACCATATTAACTTTCAACTCATTAAAATATTAATTATAAATTGAGATTTCATGAAAACTTTGATACATTCATTTAAGATAAATAAAATCCTATTTTGTATAAAAAGAATGTTATGTAACTTATTAATACGTTCTAGACCTTATTAGATAATCATTAATATTCATTAATTATTAATTAAACAAAATTGCACAAAAACTGTATAGTTGGAATTCCATATTTAGTTATGTGAGAAGAATCAAATTATTGTTTTTCTAAATCATGTTTTTATGCACACTTTCCTAAATTTTCAAATAAGGAATACACAACATAAGAAATTTAATATTCTCTAAAACAATATTCATATTAAAAAAAAATAACTTTCCATACATATTTAATTATTTTATGTCATTTTTTCATCAACAAAAATTAATCAACTGATCCAATACATGGAAAAATGTAATTTTAAAACAACATTTACTTATAATTTATGTAATAGGAATCTTCATACTTCTTAGAATTTATTTATTATAAGTGTTATATTTAATAATTTTATGAAATTAATAGAAACGGTTTGATAGTATTTTCAATGATGTTATGGTTCAAAAGAGGGAGAAAATGGTTTTCTTTGGATTGATCTCAGGTGATGATTCAAAATTTTGATCTAAATGGAAAATCTATCACACCATATTTTTTCATTAAAAATAAAATTTATCATATGAAATTATTTTAAAAAGAATAAAATTATGTAATATAACAACATTTCGGAGAAAATATATTTTCAAATTAGATTATTTTACTGGAAAAAAATTAAATGTTGACAATACATTCTCATTGTATAAACCAATTATTATTCATCTGATTTAAATTAGTACAATAACTTAGTACATATTTCTTCTGAATTATTACATCTTCTAGAAAACTACTCTTATGAATATGTATATATATATATATAATATAAACTAAATAACAAAATAATAAAATGTTAACAAATATTAGAAAATTTTATAAATTTCGAAACATTTATTAATATGAAATCTAATAATATTTGATGAGAATGCATGTTGTAATCAAAAAAGAACAATAGATTGATTCAACATATAATATAATAGAGTGATAAAATAATCAATTTTTTATGTTGAAAGGAAATACTTACTCAGGGTTAATATCTCTACATTTAATGATATGTTTATATAGATAACTAAATTCATTAGAAAAAGAAAAATAATAGAACAAATAATTCAAATATATATCAATTTAGTTCAACGTAATATATCTGGAAAATGTGAAACTTAGATTCCTTTCGATGCAAATTTTCTTTTGATTTTGAAAAAGATAACAACTTAATATTTTGGAAACCAAATCACCTTTAATTTAGTAGAGACAGAAAATTAAATATAGAAAATCATTTTAAGAAATTATCGTACATTAAACTATATGTTTTCTAAAATATAATTCTTGGGTATAATTCCACTTAAATTCACATAGAAAATATTTTATAATAGATATGATCATTTTTTTTGAACCATGAATATAATAAAATTGAAATAATTTGGGTGTTTCCCAATTACTGTAAATCCCAATATTACCTGGAATGTTATATTTTTAATCAATAAATTTGAATAAAACATTTTCTCCTTTAATAAAAACGATTGGTGCTTGTTTTAATGTAATAAATTTATCAAAGAAGTCCTTAATCATATTTTACTTTAAAATTAAAAAATTATTTTTTTATTTGGATCTTAAATTGATAATATGTATTTATAAACATTATTATCAGTAGAAATAGTTTTTTAATAACTTATATTTTATATTCACTTTTCATAACAATTCAAAATTTTCATTGTCTCGAACCGAATCTAGTTGCCATCAAAACTGGAACCAAACCTAGTCCACGATAAGGACCGAAGGGTATTACCAATCCCCATGGGCTGGAACAAGTTCCCAGATATCATAAAATAAGAATTGGGAATGTTTTACCAGTGTTTATTAATAGACAAAGAAAAATAATTCCAATAAAACAAATCTGTATTTTTAAGAAAAAAACCATTTTTAAAAAAAATTTAGAAACGAATTAAATATTTTAAAATAATAACTTAATCCAATTTCAAAGGAATAAAACAAAATAATGACACCCAAGAACCTCTACATGGAATGAGGGACCTACCTCAAGATATCTCCACAACAATGCATCAGGAAGGACCGCTAAAAACCCAACCATTGGACCCAAAGTTGTAACCAAACCTAGAATAAAATAACAAAGTCTACTAGAAACCAAATTTGTATGTAGGATGTGAGCCAAAACCGAGCAGGATATCACCACTAATAGATTCCATGTGATAAACATTCAAAGATGAAATTTTTGAAATTTTTAATTATATGATGTTCCATTAACAATTTTAAAAATAAGAAACATTAAATAAAAAAACTTTTCATATTGGCTACTTTAAAGAATAAACACTATTAAATAAAATACCAAAGCTATAGAATTTTACATCTAACCATAAAATATTCATAAGGTTAGAAGAAATTAAATAATGAGTATAAGAAATAAGAAAATAATTAATAGGCAACAGGTTGTTTTGGGTCTTAGGTACCTCGTATCATGGTGAGAGTAACCATCAGAATATGTGTTCTCATGAACACGAGCATACAATAGGGATCACACCCAGAACATATTTTTACCACAACAACATCATCATTGTAGATTCGTTAGTGTTGTAATTTTCAATCTAGCTACATGAAACTGAGGCTAAACCCCATGGGATCACTGGAATACTAGTACACATCCACCCACAAAGATACCCATCTTTCCCTTTTCTGCTCAAACATGTACAACAAGCCATGAAATGTAATTTTCATATGAAAATACCACTTCAACATCACACATTCACCAAATATCCCACATGTATATCACACAAGTTACATAATCCACTTTTTCATTCAAATGCATTTCGAAACCTTACTCACACAAAAATATCTGACAACACTTTTTCAATATCTATAACACTTAAAAATCAGCTATTTTATTTCTAAAACCTTCCCAACATATTACAAATCACATAACATCCCTAATTTTATTTATAATACTCCTATGATAAAAATAATTCATTTTAGACCTCACACTAACACAAAACATCCCGTAAACAGGTTTCGCACCCACATCACAATTTAATAAAACACTTCGGCAATTTAAAAAACAGTATAATTTTTTTTAAAATCTTAAATAAACTCTTTACCTTGAAAACCCCCATTTTAAATGAATTAGACCAATAAAAAATTACATGCACATCATTTTTCAACTTTGTTTAACTCATTAAATCATTTACAATTTTCATAAAACCAACACAAGTGGCGTAAAAATGTTTTGCACAAAAAACCAATATAAAACCCCAATTTTATACCCAAATGCACACCAATACCATACCAATATAGAATTTTCATCCCAGACCACATTCAATGAACCACTTCCTTATGCAATAAAAAAACCCAAAGATTACGACTAGGGTTACACATGTAAAACACCCAATTTGAAACAAAAGTGAATATATAAAATTAAACGCTTAACAAACTCCACAAAAATAGTTTTCTCACAATTTAAAACATATGAGAAACATTAAAAATAATTAAATCAAGCATGATAACTCTTCAAATAAATAATACACATGAAATCACAAACAGAATGTGTTGAAATCCTCAAATTATTTTGTGAAACATCAATCGCACCGCCACCGCACCACATGGAAGATAAATCCATCCCCAGACCCCAAGAAATCCTAAAAAAGACACCAAATCAAACCCTAGGTTTGAACCCTAAATTTTGTACATTTTAGAGTTTAATGAAAGGGGGAGGAACCCCTAAGGAGGGGGAAATAAATTAAGAGAGAAACACTTACTTGATAATTTCACGATGAAATCTCCCCGAATCCACCTAAATATGAATCTCTGAGAAAACAAAACTTGTAGGGAGAATCAAAAGAGTAATAGTAGGTCATGTGGGGACTGAAATGGGGGAAATATTGAAAATTTATGGATTTATGAATGGAACATTTTACATCTTCAAATCTGGTTGATTTGAGAATTATTAATAAATCTCTCCATATTATGTATGGAATATCCGCTCCAAATAGGAAATGTTCTTAATGGGGGTGAGGCTCATGTGTTTGGATTAGAGTGGGAGGTGTAATCACTGAAAAATAGTAAAAATCATTGAGATATTGAAAAATTAAAAAATAATTTAAACCCTAAAATGGGCTTACGGGCAGTCCCAATACCATAATAAAAAACCAAAATTCATCATGATTATAGATTCCTGTGCAGGTGAAATGGATATGGTGATTTTAATATATCATGGGATGACAATTAGAAAGTATAATGGGTGAAAAAGTTTGAAAAATGAAGGAGTTATGAAAGAAACAGAATGTGTTTTTAAATATGGAAATGGGCTCATAGTTTGGCACAAATTTTGAAAACCCCCCAATTTCCCCCAAAATGTAAGGGAAGCCCCTAAAAAAAGAAATAATGAAAATACAATGAAAAACTAATTTAAAAGAAGTCTTGGATGTGATAGTTCTCCCCACTATAAAACTTTCCATCCTTGGAATTCTACAACAAGTCCAAAATAAATAACCAAACCAAACATATAGACCAAAATGTACTATTTTACCATGCTACGTCCACCCGCAAATGGGAAAAACAGCTACAGTGATCAACTAAAGAAGGAATACTCTCACAAACCAAACAATACACCACTTTCCTTAAAAAATCAATCAAATTTATATTTTTTTTAAATGAAAACTCCTCAAACAGTATCTGAAAATGACTCAAGAAATTTACACAAACGAACAACAACAATAAACATGGTTACAGTTACCTTTCTTTAACTAAACCACTGGGAACTCTTCAATCCCAAAATTTACCCTAGGATGATTTTGGTAGTTATATAGCTCCAAATGAAACTACCTACTTCAAATATTATAACAATGAAAAATCTGAGTTACTAGTATGGGGAGACATGAATGGATCCCCACAATAAGATAAAACCCGAATTTTCATGAGACATGATCTGGGCTCTAATAGGGGGAGGACCGAACACACTCCCTGATAAAAAAAGGCATAATCTAATTAGATCGTTCCAAGAGAACATACAGAAAATTAATAGTGGGTACCCCCACCATAAGAACCAAAAATCTTAACCGACCAGTACAGGATGACAGAGAATGATCCCAAAACGTAAAGTGCTTGGACAACTACATGGTTAGTCCACATATTTTTGGATGGCGTGCGCTAACTATGTGGATAATTCATTCTTTCATGGCTTCCTTGAAAATGTTTACTACTAATCCTGAACAAACCATGTATTCAACCATGAATAAATTAGAGGTTTAAACTATTACAATATTTCATAATGAGGATAAGACTTTGTACAATGGTTTTAAAGACCTTGGGATTTCCCCTAAACACATGCCACATTCAATCCAGAACCTATGGATGGAGCTCAAATGATGAATCATCTTTGGCCTTATATTTATGATTTGGAAACCCTCTGAATGGAACTTATTCTTCTAGTGATACAAACAACTACACAGTAATCCCCGATAAGTTTACCAAGACATAACACATTCCAAAATCACCATACCTTAACCCAACATTTCAATCTAACAAGGTTTTAGAAGATGCACCGACATCCAACCTTGTTTCTTTGAGTGAGAAAAAAAAGTGTAAAGGACATATATAATAATATTCCTAAAAAATAAATGATTTTGAAGATATTGTAATGGGTACATACTCCCAACATAACAAATACTCCCATAGGATTTCACAAAAATCACCATTATAGTAAAATGAGATAACGACATCAGAAGGTGTCACCAAACATGACCATCGAGACTGTTATAAACAATACATGGAAATGGACAATATTTCTTGTCCCTAATGAAAAAAAATTCCAGAAAGTGTCTACAATATCATCCAATGAACTGATTTTCCACACTGGTGGTTTATCATAAACCCCTACTTCGAAGAGACTATGACGGACCCAAAGGCCCTCTTATACCCCATCCATAGTGACCACCCCATACCACATTCAACTTCAATGAATCAGGTCACTTAAGAAACTAAGGTCTGTTTCCACCGTATGTGAGAACACTCCTACTAAATGAGGGTCGACAAAACAAAGAAATAAAATGGTGTAAACTTGACCTCAAAAGCTATAGAAAATGATTCCTTATATTGATCAACTGTAGGGTCTTCCAATAGCGGAACAAACTGGGGTTCACTTCGGTTTTGCACTAACCCATAATGGGGGCGTACCTTATCCAATGGGAGAAATGATGGACCCAACCACTTGTTCCACTGTTCAGGAAATAACAAAAATATATCCAAACATATGTGGGGAACCACTATAAATGCTTATCTGAACATTTATTAGAAGATTCCACTAACCGGACCTTCATCCCAGCTTACCGACCAAACACAAACCTAAAACACATTTCAAACAAGAGGGGTTCTGAGACTCAAAATATCCCACAACAACAACATTTTATAAAAAAAATAAGTCACACCATCCAAAACCAGTCATCATGACATCATATTCTCCAAAAAAATCATCTCTTTGAAGATAAATGGTCAACGGTTAGTGTATCCACCAATGGTACACTGTGGGCCTCACACATGCATGTTTCAGTGCCACACCGGGAACACTCCTCATATCAATCCTAGATTTCATCCATCTAGGCCATCATGCATCCAATATCCCATATAACCCCATGCATGTGGTCGCTCATGGAGGTATGGAAGTTAAAAAAAAAATCATCCAGCTTTTCAAAACCATTACAGCTAACCAACACATTTTTTTCTCTATACCGCTAACCATGGAATCAAAATACCGATTTACATATTACAAAACCTATTAGAAATGAACAATCATTAAAATGAAAAATCACTTTCAATATATTCTCGTCAATTTTAAAACATCTCATCCCATTAAAAATTCTTTTAATGGTTTAGGGAACTCTATTGGAAACCCTTTTTCAAAACCAACATCAACATAATATCCTACTTTCAAAAGAGGTGTAAACACACCAATTTCCATTTCAAATAGTTTCTTATAATTTATTTCCACCATTTCACAAATAAAACCCTTCCAATTTATTAGAAAATCATTTCACAAAAATATTACGGTTCTTAAAACCATTTCATTATTACTTTAAAACAAAACTAAGATTTGAAAATTAAATGATAGAAGACAATAAAAGAGGAAACTAGTTTCAGTGGGTGACTTGGGAATATGGTTGGTGGCCATATGCTAATCAAATCACTATTACATATATTTTTATATGGGAACATTCCTAGCTCAACATGGATTATCAGCCTTACGATCTCACTCAGACCATTAACACGAATCTCTTTTAATTTCCCCTAATCATCATCAATCCAAGAAAAAAAAAGGACTCAGATAAATACCAACGTCCCCTGGTATTTTGAATCCCATCATGAGGTGTGTCTTCTTGGAATACTACCCATAACTTTAATGTCATGTCCCAAAATTCCTAGATTTTGACTATCCCAACACCTCCCCAGATAACATAACACGAAGAGAGCGATCCTCCATTGATGCCATTTTGTTCTGAACCAAATCTGGTCACCTTAAAATCCATCACCAAACCCTACCAATTACAATGCCTGATGGACATTCCTGATACTCCTGGTCTATAACAAGTGCTCGAGTATCATAATAAGGGAATTGTGAATGATTTACTCGGGTTTATAAACATACAATGACACATAAATCCAATAAACTAATTTTTTTTCCAAACAAAACCATCATTTAAAAAATTTCAGAACAGAATTAAATAATTTAAAAAAAATTAAAAACCCTATCAATGGCATAAATCCAAAAAGGATAGCCCATGAAACTACACCTGGAAAGTGTAACCTCCCCTAAGCCATCTCCACAACACTGTATCACAAAGGACCACTAAAAACCCAAACCATTGGAAAAAACTTTGTACCCTAACCTACAAAAAAATAACCAAGTCTACTAACACAGAATGGTTTATGTAGGTTGTGAGAAAAATCCCATTAGGATTCCAAAAATATGATATTCTATTAGATAATCATTCAATGGACTAAATATTGCAAGTTTATATAACATGAAATGACAGTAATAATTTCTAGAAGATCCAACATTAAATAAAAACAGTTTTCAAGTGGGTTACGTTAAAGAATCAACACATTTAAATAAAATAATAAAGCTACTAAATATCCAGACAACCATACTATATGATTATGGTAAGCACAAATATACTAATGAGAGAAATCAATGGGAAAATAACACCTATGCACTAGATCATTGTGGGTCCTAGGTACCTCGTATCTCGGTGAGTGTAACCATCCCAATATCTATTCACGTGCACATCATCCACCAGTAAGAATCATAACCATAAACTATGTGGTCATCACATAATCATCATCATAATAGTTTAGTTTCTGTTTTCATCGTGAACATTGCTACATGAAACTGAGGCCAAACCCCATGAGATCACTAGAATACCTGTACACATCTACCTGCCAAGATACCTGGGATTCCCTCTTGTGAAAAAACAAGTTCAACAAGCCATGAAATGTAATTTTTACATGAAAATACGAATTCCACATCTAACATTCACCAAAAAGCTCACATGTATATCACAGAATCCACATAATCCACTTTTTCATTCAAATGAATTTCAAACCATACTCACACCCAAATAGCCTACATCAATTTTCCAATATCATTAACACATTAAAAAATAATTTAAATAATTTATCTAAAAACATTCTAAGATAGTAAAAATAAAATAATATCCCACAATAATTTTTCATAACACTCGTTTCATAAAACAATTTCAGTTTTTTACCTCACAGCCACACAAAACAGCCCATAATCATGTTTCGCTCCCACATCAGAATTTAATAAAACACTTCACCAATTTACAAAACATTCAGAAAATATTGACATCTTAAATCACCTATTTACCTTTAAACACCCCATCGTAATTTAATGAAACCACCAAAAAAAGACTTTTACATAATTTTCCATCTTTGTTTAACTAACTCAATCATTTTAAATTTTTAAAAAACAAACCCATGTGAAATAACAAGGTTTTTCACAAAAAACCCATTAGAACCCCTATTTTAAACAAAAAATCACACTAATACCATACCAATGTATATTTGGAATCCCAAGAAACATTCCATAAACTAGATTTATATGATATCAAATAATCCCGAAAATTAGCACAAGGGTTAGAGATGGAAAACACCTAATTTGAAACAAAATTGAAACAATAAAATTAACGGCATAACAAACTCCCTAAAAAATTATTTTTGAACAACGAAAAACTTATTATGATAATTAAAAATAATTAAATAAAGAATGGTTACTCATCAAAAAAATTATTACACATGGAATCACATACCAAAAGTGTCGAAACCCTCAAATCAGGGTATGAAACATAAACTGCACCACCACCACACCACAAGGAAGATAGATCCACCTTAATACCCCATGATCTAACCAAAAAGACACCAAAAATAATATTTTGTTCGAAACCTATCTTCTGGAAATTTTAGAGCTCCAATAAAGAGGGAGAAAACCCTAAGGATAGGGAAGGAAATCAGGAGAGAGACACGTACATGAAAAATTACTGATGAAATCTCCCCAAATCCACCAAAATATAATTCACCAGGTAACCAAAACTAGTAAGGATTCTCTATGGAGTCATATTAGGTCATATGGGGACATAATGGGGGAAACGAGTGAAAATTGAAGTAGTTGGGAATGAATCATTTTACCTATTCAAATCAATTCAATTTGATAAATATAAATAATTATCATACTAATACATGGGGGATATGAGCTCTAGATTAGAAAAATATCTAATGGGGGTGAGAATAAAAGGTTTCATCTTGATTGGGAGGTGGAATCACCAAAAAATTGTAAAACATTAATGAGATACTGACAAATTAAAAAATAAATTAAAGCAAGAAATGGGTTTACGGGCAGGCCCAATACCTTAATAAAAAAACCCAAATCCCTCATGATTATGGATTACCATGTGGTCCAAATGGACATGGTGATTTTAATGTAGTAGAGGATTACAATTGGGATGTTTAATGGGTGAAAATGTTGTAAAAATAAGGATTTATAAAAGAGACAAGATTTATTTTAAAATCGGGAAACAGGCTAACAGTTTGGACCATATTTTGAAAACCCACCATTTCCATCAAAATTAATGGGATACCAAGAAAAAGAAAATAAATAATGGTAATAAAATTAAAAATTAATTAATGAGGAAGTTGTTTATGTGACATTCAAGAAGCTTAAAAAAATATTTATTTAATTCATCATAAGTTTATTTTTTAGAAAAACAAATTTCTGAGAATGAAGAGCATACCCGATCAGCATGATCCGTACAAAATAAATTTACCATTTTATTTTGATGATCAAATTTATATTCTTTAGTAGATGCATAAAATAAATAAAAATAATTATTACTGTATTAATTTATGAAATTATTACTTTTATTTTCATCATTAGTGTTCCTCTAAGATTTAATCAATGAAATGTATGATTTTGTGTGACCATTATTTTTTCATTCATAACATCCTACTTCATTATTACATTTTTATTTATTCTTCATAATTATGTATTATTTTTAATATATTTAATAAAGATATGATATATCTTTACTTCAATATAAATAAATTGAATCATATTATTCATCTTTTATTTTTTTTAGTGACCGATCATCTTTTTTTGATAGATATATGTTCATTAGATCCAATTTTAATGTGAGCTTCAAACATAATCATGGTGTCATAAAATTTTTTCAATGTAATTTCATTAAATATTGTATATTGAGTAATACCAATATATAATCTATTCTTTATAGAATATAATACGTGGAGTACCATTGGCACTTACTCTGGTATTTTAATTGGATCTTACAAGGTAGAAATATCATGGAAATAATTTTTCAATATTCTATTCATCATATTAATGATATCATAATAATGTATCTTGAATAATAATTTTGAAGGGACTTCATATGGTATTTTAATACTCTTATATTCTTCTTAGTGATTCATATGGTATTTTAATTCATTCAAATTCATACAATAATCCTTTTTAAGGGCATTAGTGTTCTTTGAAAGGGAACTATTATATTTATAGCTTATTAGGAGAAGGTGAAACTCATCAACAATGTAGTATTAGTAGTCAAAACTTCTACAGAATATTGATTATGATGAAGATGTTGAATATGAATTTTTCAAATATTTTTAGTTGAAAATAATAATTATAAATGTTCTTATATAAATACTGAAAACATAAAAGTATTATTCAATATAAAATTCTTCATTTATAGAGTAGTAGAGAAAAAATTATATGATCATACATGTCTGTCTCATATGTATTGCTCTGACAAGTGATTTTTTGAACTCCATTAAAATATTACCAATGAAATATAGTACTACAAATAGGTAGTTCTATCTAACATATAAAAAAAAACATGTACTTAGACAATGTATACCTCTAGTGGAAATGATTCATTTTTATTTTTGAACACTCATTAAAATATTTTGGAGAATAGTATTTTATTATTTAACATTATAGATGAATTTATTGTGGTCAAATAACTCCTGAAATATCACATTTTTTTTAAAATTATAAATTAAAATTAAAATAAAGAAATCCCCAACATTCCCATGTTTCGGGAATGATTGAATATGTATAATAGAAGCCTTTTAATTATTCTTTAAACAGCTTCAATATGGTATATAATTATGGAGACACCTTTATAGATAATATTGAAATAACCCATAATTCAAAAATCCATAAATTACCATTTCAAATGTTGGGTTTACATTTGTAGAGATAAATATAAAATATATTGTAGATTATAAAAGTAGTTATGGTAAACCTTACATTTGTTAATCAATTTATGGTTTCTTCCAAAGGTCGAGTTTTTATAAATTTGTTTATTTAAATGTAGGGTATTAAGGTTGTTGGGACCACTTTGAATACAAGGTTGTATTTGTAGTAAATAGTTTTGAATGATGATAAAAATGATCGAGATGAAGAAGAACTCCAATGATATGGGGGAATTGAAATTTAGACGATGTTTGAACTGATCATAAGTTCAATGAACTTGTTTCAAATGTGACACATTGTTTACAAAAATGAATAATGGTTAGGTATCATCCATATGAGGATGATTGAAGAATAATGATGATTTGAATAAGACCATGCAATTATTCATGATTTCATGAGAACCATACAATATCTTACATAAATAATAGAATCAAGTGATTTTTATGAAGTAGAGGATGATAGTTAAAGAAAATTAAATTTTGTGGAAGGGCTTGGAATTCTATTCTGGCAATGTATTTCACATTATATCTAAATTTGGTGATGAATTGCTGATTTTTATTTTCCAAATATCAAATGTTTGGAAAACTTCTGATGCTAGTGTTATGAATGAAATTGGGAGTAAAGATACTATCAGTCTTATTCTAGTTTTATTTGAAATGATTATTGATATTGAAATATAGAGAAAGAATGTGATTCAGACAAACGATATTTCGCACATGGTACAAAATGGACTAATATTTTGAGTGCAAGTGGAGTTTCAATATCAGCATATCAATATTAGGAAATAGAATGATGTGAAAAAAAACCAAGGCTATGCATAAGAAAATGGGAATGTGTGCGACAAATTTTGGAAGTGAAATAGAGGAATTATTTTTTTGGTCATGTAGTGCCATAGATAAAAAATACTGGAAATTAAAAAAGGAAAGTGTTGAGTCAAAAATTAGAAATGTTCACACAATGTGCGCAGAAAATTGGACTTGTGCATGAAAAATTTTTTACTGTGGAAAATACGGGTTTGAGGTATTACACGCAAGGGGTTCCATGAGATTATAATATAGAAAATGGTTAAGGGAATGAAGTGTGTGAAATAATGTAGGACGTGTGTGAAATTAGAAGTTGATATGTGAAATAATCCTTCATGTGCATCAAATTGGATGTCGTGCAAAATACCAGTTTGATGTTTTACAGGAAAGATATGATTCATGTTCAGAATGATGTAAAATAGAAATTTCAAGAGGTTCATGAAAAACCAAGGAGGTGAGTGAAAATATTAGATGGTGATGGTAATATAAATAAGTGAGATATAGTTTTACGTGTAGGAAATGGGTTTAACATGATGGGTGAAATACCCCCTCTCATTGATAGATGTTTTTTACACTAGAGCACTGATGCACGAAAAGAAATTTAAGTATAGAGTTTTGTGTGAAAAGAATAAGTGTTGGGAAAAAAGGAAGTGTTGTGTGAAAAAGGAAGTTCTATGAAAAAAAGAATAGTTACGTGAAAAGTCTTTTTCATTCCAAAAAGTGTTTATACATGCAAGGATTAATTTTTATGTGCAAAACACCTAGAAGGGAGTGCGAAGCCTTTTTGGGTTCCTCTAGCATTTGACAGTTGCTTATCACTCTCAAAGTGGTTTCTTGGAGAATGATGTAACATGAACCATTCAAATTTACAAATAGAAGTAGTACCGCACACACAATACTAGTGCTTAACACCCTCATTGTGCTTTGTGAAAAGAAGAAGAAAAATACATGCAACAAAAACAATATTTTCTCCTAAATAATTAAGTATACCGATACACATAGGTGTTGGTATTAAGAATTTATGGAAGAGAAGAATAATAATAAGAACAGAGTGTGACCAACTAAAAATTGTGAATTATTCAGGGATGTACAATTTTGATGATGCTTTGCGGAGATGATCTCCTTTGCTTGAACAATAACATAAATTTTTTCCATTTTGGACAAGAAGAGAAAAAAGAGATTTAGTGCATTTTATTTTTTCACTAAATTATAACATTGAATAAAAAATAGCATTGATTCAGTACTCATATGAATGAAATGTCTCAATCTAAATGGGAAACAATGACTTCCATTCTTATCTGTTGAAGAGACATTCAAATCTAAAAAATGAGTGGGCCATCACCCAAGGAAGTGAGCCAGGGGGAGTCAATGGGAGTGACCCAAGTGATGCAATGAGATATCCTTGAACATTTAAGTAGTGATCCTGGGATAGTGTTATTTTTCATGAACCTATATAATCCAAAAACAATGAAGAATAGTGGAATTAGGTACCATCGACATCTTTTCGGCATATTCTCTATGGATTTATCCCTTAGTGGTGTACCATGTAAAAAAATTTATGATGACTTTCTTCGTGGGAATGTTTGAATCACTACACATATCCATTGTACATGTTTATACAGATTCCTACAAATATGGGAACAAGATTCAAAAATGTATCGAAAAAGTTGACACCCTAATTCACCCCCTCACTAGGTGGTCTTGGGTCCTTTAATTGGAATCAGATCATAGAGGTTCGGGTATGTTGGAAACTCTAAATTAATTTTATCTAGTGGAGGATTTATGTTTTATTTCCAATGTCAACAATAAAGTGAAATTATTTTTATGATTAAGTAACCTATGAAAATATATTTATATCCATCAAGACCTTGACAAATCGAAATAAGAAGGAAAAATGTTGTTAAATAAGTCCCTCTTATATAAATAAGTGGTATTATATGGTTCCCCATGTCATTATAATAATGAAGAAATATTTCTCTTGGATAGTAAAGTGCAATTGTCTTAGGTAACAACCAAAAACAAGAATTTCAGCATAATTGGTGATGCCGATAAAAATCATAACTCACATGAGCTCGCAAGTGATCAAGAGTAATTAAGAACCTATCTGCAAGATATTCCGGAAGAAAGAGTTGTTGATATTGGTAGACAATTTCAATTCATGCATGTCGAGATCAACTGAATTGAATGTGAATCTAATTATGATGAAAAGGGATTAGTAGAAAAAAATTTATAGTACTGAATTCTCTCTAGAAAAATTGATGTCCAGGAAAAGAAATAAGGGATCAGTAGGACTCTGGAAGAAAAGATCCTTGAATATGAAGATGAGAAGAAGAATATCACTAGTGTTAAGAGTTTATATTTGGAATAATCATTCATTAAAATTAAGGAACATGACTCCTTGTTACAAAACAATGATAAGATGCATGAAGATGATGTTTAAAGACAAAGGAAGTATTGTGAAGATAATATAACAATGATTGAAGACCAGAAAGTCATCCCTAATATGAATTGTCTAAAACTGGATGTTCAGTGTAACAATGTTAAGAAGGCACATATTGAGCCTTCACAAAAGAAGGCGGCTATTAATATTGGTATTAAATGTTCATTGGGAGATTTTATGGGAGGAGGAACTCCAAAATGTTATAATAAGATCATAAATTCACTCATTGATCTATCACAATTTGCTGAGAAATTTCAGTTGTCGTTAATTCCATCTTATACTCAGGTTTCTAAATTTGATTCTATAAAAATTATACGGTGGAATAAATTCTCAGAACAAGTATTGATGGGGATAGGTGATAAGATACCTACAACTGTAGCTTGGGTGTATAGGAAGAATAAGTTGTTATATGATTCCCCACAGAGAGCACAACATATCAAGATGAAAACTCAACAACCTTATAAATAATATATAATGAAATCAAGGTTTGTTGGTCAATTATAGTGAAATAATATATTTGGGGATTGTGAACTATATTATTGGTACAATACATAATATGTAAATTCATAGAGAAATCGCATATCAAGGGAGAGGAATATCCAAAACATTAGAACAAACAACCAAAAATACAGATAGATCTGTACACTGCAAATTGATTAGGAATTCTAGAAAACATCTGTATTGTGTACAATAGGAGTGGTCAAACGAATGGTTCATGTTAACCTCACCAAATACAAATTATTAATTAGAAAATGATATCACAATAGCTGACTACGAAAGAAGAAGCATCCTTGGACTGTGTTCATAAGATTGTTGTAAAAACAAATTCCCCCAAAAAGACTCCAAGGCGAAAAGTCATGAAGTCCTTCGATTCTAAATCCAAGAAGGTAATGGATAGTGAATCAAAAGTAACTATTAAAAAGGAATATACTAAAAATAATGCTTGTATAAGATTCAATATTGATGCCTCGTTCTCAAATGATATAATAATTATATGGACAAATTATTTTGAGTTAATGTGGTAAATGGAAATGTCAAATCCTAAAGAAAGTGATAAAAATAGAAAAGAGATTATATATGAATACAAAAAGATTCAATGTGTATGGAGAAACAAGGATGGTCACAGTATTAGAAATATCTTTGAATTAATTCCATCCTTGAAATATTTCCTCAAGGTGATGAATATTATACCAAAAGATTCTAATTCATTGAATTATTTTGAAGCTAAAATATTCCTAACAGAGATATGGTATAAATTGTTAGGTCCACACAATCCTAATAATAAATGCAGATTAGTTGTGAATGTGGGAATAATGTATCATCTAGGTTGAGAAAATCATATCAACCTTGTTCTTCACATTAATGGAGCATAGAGGATCCACCTTATTCCCTTAAATTTTTGTGAATTTTATGTGTTCTTATATTACAGGGAATTGAAGGTGAAGTAAGATCTCAAGGTGTAAAACATGAGATTCAATGGCGAGAAGTGTTCCCTCGAGGTTGAGACACATGATGAAGATTCCATAGTTATTATCTCAATATGTATCAACTGTAGTTAGTATTAAATTAAAATTCTCTGATGATTGTCTAAGGATAATTTCATTGGAAATGGTATGTAATCTCTCAACCATGGTCACTCAAAACATGAAATATTTTACAAAGGGCGAGCAACAATGTTAATCAGTGACAGAAGTAGAATGGTTATTCTCCAAGGCCTCTTATCCATCCTATTTCACATGAATCTTTTTATGTGTGTTGAATTGAGTGTAGGAGTTCCAGGTTTATAATATCATATCCCATTTAGTATCCTCAGCCTATAATGAAAGTGGAAATCCCTAGAAGAAAAGTATCTAAGTTATCATCTCATGAGGTATCTTGATCATTAGATATTGGACAACATTATTTCCAAAATCAAATCCACTTGTTTTCTACACTGAGTATTGGTTAAGTAGACATTGAGTGAAATGATTTATTACACATTTCTTATGTGTGAACTGATAGACTATTTACCGTAAACATTGTATTTACTTTCAATAAGGGGGAGTGAAAGTGAAATGAATGTTTGGAAGGTAAATAAAAGAGAGAAGATTCTGATTTTGAAATTGACATGTACATTTTATGATATTTTTATGGTATTGACAAAAAAATATAAAGGGAGATATTGTTAGGATCAAATTTTGTATAAGGATTTATTTGTTTTATTTAGTTGTAAATGAAGATAAAAATTAAGGAGATGAATAAGAACTCCAATGAAATAGTTGAATGGAAATCCAGACAATTGTCAAATTTCCAATAAGTTCAAGGAACTTGTGAAAAAGTTACACATTGTTTACAATAATGAGGAATGGAGAGGTATCATCTATCTAAGTATGATTGAAGAAGAATGAGGATTTTTAGAAGACCGTGTAATGCTACGTTATTTCATGAGAACCATGAAATAGATTACTTAAAGAATTGAGTCATATTATTTTCATCAAGATGAAAATGATAGTATATGAATAAAAGAGAGTGTGTAAGGGATTAGAATTATTAGATGGTCATGAATTTCACATTGAATCTAAATATTAAGATGCTATGTTGATTTCTGTTTCCCAAATATCATAAGTTTGAAAAACTTTTGATGAAACTATTATGAGAACATGGGGATTAAAGATACTCGCAGTCATATTCTGGTTTTGATTGGAATGATTTTTTTTCTGCAGAAAGATAGGAAAAGGATGAGATGTTGATGAAATATATTACGGACAAGGTACAAAATTACCTAATATTTTGAGTGCAAGTGGAGTTTTAATATTATAACATTAATATTTGGAAATGGAAATAGGTGCACGAAAAACCAGATCTCTATGTGAAAAATTGTGAATATGCATGAAATAGGTGAATGAGTTTTTTCATACAAGAAGTACCTCAGATATGAAATACGAAAAATCGGTAATGGAATGAGGAGTGTGAAAAAATAGAGATGTTCGCGCAATGTGAATGGAAAATCCTAACTATGGGGGAAAAATTATTGTACAAAAAATGTGGGTTTGAGGTATTACATACAAGGGGTTCCTCATGATTAGAAAGCAAAAAACTGACAAAGGAACTATGTGTATGAAATAATCTGGGACGTGCATGAAATTTGATGTCGGTGGGTGAAATAATCCATGATGTGCGTGAAATTATATGTCGTAAAAATTACTAGTTTGAAGTTTTACATGTAAGAGAGTATTAATGTTCAGAATGATGAAAATGGAAAATCCATGAGGTGCATGAAAAATCTAGGCAGTGTGTGAAAGTAATCGAAGGTGCATATAATATATAGATGTGAGAGACAGTTTTACGTATAGGAATGAGGTTTTATACATAGGGTCAAAAACACTAATAAACAGAATTTGACCACCTCTCAATAATAAATTCTCAAAACATAGAAAAAAATAGACCAATGACGTCTATAATAAATTTATGTATAGAGTGGTTCATGAAATGAAGATTTGGCGTGAGAAAAATAATGTGTTTTATGAAAAAGGGATGTTCTGCGTGAAAAAGAAGACTTACACGAAAAGACCATTTCATTCCATAAAGTGTTTCTACGCACAAGGATTAAAATTATGCAAAAAAAAACATAGAAGGGTGTGAAAAAGGTTTGGGGGTCCCACAGACCTCTAGCAGGTGCATAACACTCTGAAAGAGTCATCAAGATGAATGAAGTACAGTGAACCATTCTATTTTACAAACAGATGTAGCACCACACACACATGACTGGTATTTAACACCCTCGTTGTGCTTTTTGAAGAGAAGAATGGAAATAAATGAAACTAAACACATATATGGACTGAAATAATGAAGTATACTGATACACTTAGGTGTTTTTATTTGGAATTAAAAGATGATAAGATGTAGAAGAATAGAGTGTTACCAACTAATGGTTGTGAATTATTTAGGGCAATTCAATTGTGATGATTCTTTTCTTAACTAAACTTAATTACTTTAACAATCACATAGAATTTTGTGATTCATTCAATGAAGAGAAGAAGAAGATTTAGTGAATTCATTTGTTGTGCTAAAAATGAATATTGAAAAAAAAAGTGTAACAATTCAGGTCTCAGATGTAGGAAATGTCTCATGTTGAATAAGAGACTAAGACTTCAATGTTTATACGTTGAAGAGACCATCATATCTATAAACGAAGTGGGACATCACCCATGTATGTGAGCCAGGGGGAGTCAATTGGAGGGACCAGAGGAAAGATAAGAGCTATCCCTAAAAATTTAGGAGTGAGCCTGTGAAAGAGAAACTATGCATGAGCCTATGTAATCCATAACTAGTGAATAATAGTGGAATTAGGTACAACCGAAAACCAGTCAGTGTATGCTCCTTGGACATAGCCCATAGTGGTGAACCAAATAAAATTTTTGTTCTGATCTTATCTATGTTAATGTTTTAATAACTACACATATACATCATATAAGCATAAAAATTATCCTACCAATGTGGGAACAAGATTAAATAAATTAGAGAAAAATTTGACACCCTGATTCACCCTCCCCCTCTCAGAGTGGTCTAGGGTCCTTCAAAGTATTGTTCCTTGAAAAAATTTGTTTTCAAAAACTATATATTTCTATTGAATTTTAGTTCATAAATATCATTTTTATTCTTTTTATAAAAACCTTTAAATCAATTAGTCTTTTTGAAATATATTAATATCATGTGGGTTTCATACCTAAAAATGATTCCCCGAATAAATAACTATTCTTGTAATTCATATACTGAATTTAACCTAATGTGACATCATTAGCATCAAATTTGGGGTTTCTTTGTGAAAATGAAAATTAGATTCATTTTTTGGATCACAATAGTCTAATTAGATACTTTTTCACTATCTAATGGGGGTTTTCCTCAATAAATAATAAAATTTTATTGTTTTATTTGACTCAAATTTAACTACATGGGAAATAATTTTGATTATGTACTACTATTTATTTAATATTATATGATCAAAATATAATGAATGTATTATAAACTATTCATTGGGATTCATATAGATGTTTTATGTTCTCTTTAAAATTTATTTTTAATAAAAATATTCTAATGTTCATAGTGGTTTTTTATTAAAATGTTACACAACCCGTAAGGGTTTTATTTCCAATACTATTTTAAAAATAATGATTGTTTTCGAAAAGATAATCCATATGTAGAATTAAAAATCATATATAATAGAAAATAATTTGTTATATTCACGGGGATTTACATGTAGATGAAAAATATATTTTTCCCTTGAGTTATATTTTACATGAAGAGTTCCTTTTTAGTAAAACTGACCCCATCACATCTTCTCACTCAAGAAGCTCACGTGTTTTATATTATATTCACTATATTGACTATAAAATTTCCATAATTGTTCCTTAGTAAATGATTAAGGTGATTTTAATGTATTTTAGCTACATTTAGTGGGTTTAAATAAATTTCTATCCTCTTCCATTTTGTTCAATATTTTAAAACTGGGAGGAGAATCTCTTCTTGATGTTTTTGTTTTGAACACAACGTTAAACCAAAATTTCCTTTTTAAATAAAACATTATCTCAAAATTTTCAGGCATTCTAAAATAAATTTTACATAACCATGTTTTATAAAATATTTATTAAAAAAATCAAATGGTTGAGGATAAATCAAATTTTCATCGTGACATTTCTAAAAACAACATTTTTCACCTAATAAATTTTGTATTGAAAATAATTATTCATTATAACATTATTATCAAAATTATGTCATCCAACATTTTTCTCAATATGTATTATTCAATGTACATATATATTGGAGGAATGATCCATCCTTTTTTTTTCCATTCCAAATCATTTTCAGTGTATAACCATAAATTTTTATCAATTTTAATTCCCCATTTAGTACAATATTCATTATTCCTTTGATTAAATGGATGTCACCTAGACACCATACATAAATTGATTAGGGAAATAATTTACATAACTATATACCCTTTAATTGTTATTTTGTAAATACCACATGCTTTATTATCTTGATTGAAGATTATTTACCTATAATTCAAATTAATATCATTGGATACACATTACAGTTCCCCTATAAAATGAAATTACCATAATTAATGGGATTATAAATAATTTTATCTTATTAAACAATTTATAATTTATATGACAGCCATTTTATTTGAATTTTTTTAACAAATAAAACCCATTTTCATTCAATTGATTCTTTTTTATGTGGGAAATGAACCCAAATTTTCATTCAATGTTTTTCCTATAATATTATTACTGAATGTTTCCATGATGAATATATTATATTATTAATGGATTGGATTATATATCTCCATCTAATTCATTGGATACAATTTTACATCACATTATATAATTTCTCAAGAGTACTGTTTAGTTTCTCATAATCATAGACATCATTTTTTGTGGGTCCTCAGAGTAATCATTCCTTATATTAACGCTTATCTCATTCATCCCGAAGCCACAATTTTATTTATGTTCACATGAATATTTTATGACTTCATAGATCATATTTATTGTCTAATGTTTCGAAACTCATTTGATTAATGTATTATGATAATCCAAACCTTGTTCAATGATTCAAAAACTGTGATTTGTGGGGTATGATTTTATTATATATTGTGATTTTAAAAATTTTATAATCTTAATATGACTTATGATATTTATTTATAATAACTTATGTTTTCAATTTCTAGGAATTTTAGATCACCAATTTATTATTTTCCTCATTCCCCTAGTGTTGATGTTTATTGTAACATACCTGAACTCTTTAATGAATATATTATGGAATTACTATAATTAAATGTTAACTAAAATTATAAAACAAATATCTTATAAAAATAGTACTAAAAACTCTAAACCTTATGTTCTTAGGATATTGATATTATTATTTTTTATATCAAATATTTATATTAAATTAATGATATAAAATAGTGAATTCTTTAGTTTATTTATATATAGACATATTCATATTTATTCAACATTTTAATGATATATAACTTCCACTACCATATGTAAAATTTGATTTCATCCATTTTAGATAATTATTTAGGTGTTAAATCAATCATTTTTAACATATAGGCTTCAGAATTTTTTTTACATTTATGTGATTTATAATTTCAGCATCCAATTTTATTATATTACCAATATATCCATGACTACCAGATGTATCAAATTTTTTTTTACATGATTAAATCACATTGAAAACTTCTTTTTATACTAATTTTTCATATCACTAATTTTCATGAATGAAGAAATTTATAAATTCTTGAATCAATATGGGTTAATAATTTTTTTGAACATATTTAAGTACATTATGAGGGTTTTAATGAAAAATTATATTCAAATATAAATATCTAGTAAAAATCATATCATGTGGTTTCTTTTGGATACAGTTTCGTACTTGGTTGGGGGTATTCATTCTTGGGAGAATATCATATAAGGGTAAGGTAACCAGGAGAGCTAAAATTTATCCGTTGTAGCTCTTCACACCATGATCCATGTGTTTCCCACTATGAATTTTGTTGATCTAGGGGTGTGGACCTATATTTCATGTATTTCAATATGTGAAAAATGATTTATTTTAGATAATTTGTTTTTATAAGAGAGGATATTCCAACACCAATAATTTCATGACGTGATCCTTCCAGTCACACCATAAATAGTGTACTGGAAGGTTATTTATATAATAGAATGGCCTTTATATTTTTATTTAGTTTTGTGGTTTTTTTGGGTTTTATGATATGGATGGTGGCCATTTTAGTTTGAAATTTCCACCCTTTGGGTTGTAGGATATTGAAGGTGGAAATTTTGGTTTATAATTTCCTCCTCATTTCATCTCTCATTAACAAACAATTCTCATTGATTATAGGTGAGTTTTGTAGGATTATGAGTACTATTCCCCTCATTCATCAATCCATTATTTTTCCCATAATCAATAAAGTGTTTTTATATTTTTGTTCTAGGGTTGGCAAAAATTCCTCAATAGCATATTGGAATTGACATATAATGATAGAGTTTTTATGTGGCATGGATAGAGGAAATCTTGGGATGAATTATTCAAAATGTTTCATATTATTTCATATTTTTACATCATGAATTGATTTTTCCTAATTTTTTTGGATTTTTCTTAAATTATTCATTTAAAAGGGTGTATAAATTTCATATTTTCTTGGAATGGATATGGGTTCATGTTGAGCCCCATTCATATGTTATTTCTCATGGTATATATGGGAATTTTAAAAAATAATGTGTTTTGATTCATTATTAGCAATTGAGCTAAATTTTTAAATTTATTTAAAATTTAGTAATAATTTAAAATTTTAATGTAAGTAGCTAATGTGGATGCTTTTGTACGTGTTAGGGCCTTCAATGATGGACAATGTCTTGTTATAGTTGAATTAACATTATCAGGAGTTTTAAAGAAGTAATCAAATTGAATAACTACATTTTTGAGGAAGGTGGTGTAACAACCTAGTATAATCATATATTTTTACCTTTAAATATGTTATTTTTTTCCATACCATTCGCGATACGCAACACCAAAATTAAATGAAACTTTTATATTTTTAGAAAATATTTTCGTATATAAGGTTCAATATAAAATATATTCCTCTAATTAGTATGAATGGATATGGGTAAAAAATTTATATAATATATTAACAAATAAAATAAATAATACTTTTAATATGAATAAAATTTAATTATTTCACCATAAATGTCTAAATTTAGTGATTATATTTATAAATTTAATATTCCTAAAATCTCATTTTATGTGTTATGTGTTTACATTCCATGACTCATATGATTAATATTGATCAAATATGTTTTTTATATATGAATTCTTAACGACAATTTTGTTGTAAAACAAAATGAAATGCAAATAATAATAGTTAATCATTTTAAAATGTATTTTTCTAATAAAAGGGTGTTCCAACCAATTATGATTTAAAAAAATGAATTTATATTATTTTTAATATTAGTTTAATAAAACCAAAATCCTTTTGTGATTTAAAATAATATTATTAACCCTTGATTTATTGTTTTTATTTTATTTGAAATATTTGGTTTGTAGGAGAATAATAAAAAAATATCGAATATGAAATAAAATAATCACCCTTATTTCATATCATATTAAAGGAATGAAATTAATATTTTTGAAAGATTATTATTTAATATATATATATAAGTAAAATAGAGCTTATAAAATTACTAGTTTTTTATAAAACTCTTATATATCATTTTTGATGCATATTTGATATATTATTCTTAAAACTATTTTATTCAATTATATTAAAAGTTACATCAAATAAATTATAGTTTTTAAATCTATAAATAAATGATTAAATATTTTATATTAACATATTATGTAATGTAAGATGTTTAATATCCATTTTTTGAATAAAATAATGATTAATAATATTAATGTTATGGACCATGATAACGTAATCATTTTTTTTCAAAGAAGAGTTTTATTTATATTATGAATAGTTTATTATGTCAATTAAAATAATATACTTTAATTAATGAATCTAAAATAAGAGTAAATTACATACTTAAAAATAATAACACCCTTTCAAATGGTAAAAAGTTCTAATTAATAATAAGAACACATAATAGTTAGAATACAGTTTTTACACAAAAAAATAATTTTTTTTATATTTAATTTTTTATTTTTATATTATATTTTTTATTATTTATAAATTATATTTGATTAAATAGAGATTAAATTTATATTTATGAAATATAAAACTGGTAATAGGTTTTTTGTATATTTTTTATAAAACAAAAATAACTTATTTCAAACAATTTAACGTGGTAAAAAAGGTAAAAGTATAAAACATAACAAAAATGACTTCTGATATAAATTAAATACCATTTTAAAAACTAGGTTGAGTATATATCCACAAAATATCATCAAATTATATATTTTTTTTTATAAATATTTATGCCTTTTCCCTTAAATATTGTATTTTTATCATTATTATTTAATGGGTCTTCATAAAATGGTAATTTTCATTAGATGTAGAAGGGGGTCATTTATACCCCTTAAATAATTTTATATACATTAAAATTTACCCAGAACATATACACAAAATAACTCTCCAATATTTAAGTTTCACATAATTTTACCCTTATATCTATAATGTTTCCTATTCATATTATTTCTAAGGAGATCTCTAAGAGACGATCGAGTCTCCAACATAAGAATTTCAAACGATTTATAAATCAATTCTTAATTTTTCAATTCTAAATATATTATTTAACAAAAAAAAGAAAAATTTACTATGGATATACTAATATTTAATTATATCAATTTAAAAGGAATTATTTAGTCAAATCTATCCTCTATAGAAAACAAAATCATCATTTGTTTGTGAACTGAATATAGCCTCCATGAAGAGACATGTTCTGTTTTTCATAACACTCCCTCATTATTGGAAATAAATATGGAGGTAATTAATCAAAATTGTTTATAATATATGGAAATTATTATGAAATTAAAAATTATAATATACTTTATTTCATTTCTAATCATTAAAAAATACAAATAATAATCATGTGTAAGTGTGTGTATCCTCCTACACGAGTATGTATGTTTATTTTTAAAAACCATACACAAGAGAGGGATTTAAAATATATATTTAACAAATATTTTTCATATATATAACACTATTAATATTATAGATATAGAAAAACTATTTATGATCCATTCTACAATTTTACAAACATATTATGATTTAAAAAAAGGATAGAAAAACATTATGTAACCAACATATAATAGAGTTAATTATAATAAATAAATATACCATGATAATAATTGGTCTATATTAAATTAAATATAAAATAATTAGGTTCTTAAAATAGTATCATATAATCATAATTTTGTTTTTCACGAGGCATTGTTCATTTTTATAACATACATCTAACTGTGTAAGGAGTTTTGTCAGAAATTCTTCTATTTGTGCCATGTATGGTTTTATTAAATTAAATTAATTTATAAGGTGTATATAAATCCTATTTAGGACATAATTTCTGGAATTATATTTTAATTATCTTTGTTAATGTTCAATTACAATCCCATGTTTTTTACAAAAATGTTTCTCAAGTTGTAAGGGGTTGTCTCAAATTTTATTTCGTTGAGATATGTTTATGATATGCACCATGTTTAACAGGAAATTTAATATCCAACCCCAATGTATGAGAAAATATTTTAAATTTTCTATTCAAAGAAATACTTTCAAGAATAAATATTTTTTACTCAAATTTATTGAACACATTTATTACCAGTGATGTATTTTTTGAATCTCAAAATTAATTCATTTATTTATGATAATTACATTGAAAATTATTTTTGGTTATGTTATATTAATTTATTGTATTATTTGTTAAAATAATTTTTAAAAAATAATTTTTTGTTTATATGAAATAGTAACCCTTTCCATAATTTATCATACCTAAGAAAGTTGGTTGGTCAAAATTGAATTGATAACTTATGTTTTCTTTACATGATTTTTATAATTTTTCCATGAACAATTTTCATCCCATTATGGGTTATCACACATTACGTTTTGAATATATATTATATTGTAAACTTTTTTTCGAAATTTTTCATTTTTAAAAAATAATGGTTATTCGAGTTTTTACCATGTTATTTTTATAGTAAGGATTTTTTAAAATATTAAAATGGTATTTAACCTTATCTATAATTATTTTCAATCCAACCCACATTTCTAAATGATAATTCTAATATATTTTAAATACCCTTGTATTGAATATATTTTTGAGTAATATCTTTTCATATTTTTTACTCGTACCATTTGAAAAATACTTTTAGAAGTGACCAGTATAACAATATATTACATTAATGTTATAAATGCTTTCTGAAATTTCATTAATGGTTTCACTTATAATTTGATTTTAGTTTTTAAAATATTATACAGTAAATATTATTATATTTAACTATATATAATATAATGTATATTTATGTTTTTAGAGAATTAACTCACAGTTCAAAAGAATACAATTTGTTTCTGTTATTTAGTGGTATCGTTCTAGAATTCCATTGAAATTGTTTTTTATCTATGTTAATATAATTACATCATTAATTTTTTATATAGGGTATATTTTATTTTTCAACCATCCACCATATTTGTAATAATGGTTTTAGATAATGTCTTCCCATTTTTTATAATGGGAATATGATTTAAAATTCACAAATTATTATTCAAATGCGAATGATTATCGATATATTGAAAATGTATCATTTATCCATAAAATATTGTTTTCAAATTTTTTTTGATCATTGTATCCCATTTTTATATAGTTTAACATTTATAAAGTTTAATGATTTTCAATGAATATTTTATTTATCATGTTGATCATGTGTTTTTTAACGGTCCAAATTCATTCCCATGATAAGTTATGATCACTTTATAAATTTTATTAACATGTTTATATGAATTATTATTTTTTATATTTAAAATAAAATATGAATAATTATTTTACAACATGATTATAAATATTTTAATATTTTAATCATAAAATGAACGAATTGGGATTAAATATCTGAAGTGTAGGGCCTCACATTGTATATCCCCTCGATGCATTAGAAGGTCTCATGAAAAAATCGTGTTTGGTTATTATTTTTTATTCGAACGGAAAATAATATAATACCATAATTGTAATATCATCATTCATAAAATATTTATTTTTTATTTTACTGTATGGAATTAGCCATTTTGAATTATCGAATTTATTAATAAAGAACTAGTGGTTAGTATCGATTTTATCTTTTTTAATTCCATTAAAATCCATGGATATATTATTCTCTAAGCTTAATTCAATTATTTAATTAGATTTAATACACAATCTTGACCCAAGAATTATTCCATTAGTTTGTAATGATTTTAAACTGTTTTTTTCACGACCCCCTCCCACCAAAGATGCCCCTCCTGAGCTGGCAATGGTGAAAGGAAGATAATGACCCCCGAGTCCCGCCTCCAGTAGGCCCCGGGTTGGCGACTAGCACCAAGGGTATGAGTTTTCACAAATATGGGAGGCATTACCATTTTTATTATTTTGGATCGGGAAATTGGACAAGTCAACCACTAAAAAGGGAAAAGAACAAGTGTATATAAATAAACCCAAACCAAGCCCACATGCATGTTTAAACAATTTTTATAACAAGGTACAAGCACAAGGAAGATCAAAAGTACAATGCCAAAGAAAACAAGAGAACAACAACTGCATCAACTCCAACTGCCCGACTAGTAGGGTCCCGCACGGCCCTGGTAGTCCTCCTGGAAACCTAAAAGTAAACATAGGGTGAGCATACAAGTATACTCAGTAGGGAAACCTAAAGCTCTCGTTCACAAGTGGGGAGACACCCTAAGGTCCCGTGAGAAAACAGAAGAACCAGAAACTAACAAGGAAAAACTATCCACCCAGCCTCACTGGTCACACTCACCATGTAACACAAACAAGTTTAGTATATATATATAGAACAAAAGTATTGGGTACCCCGCACCATTTCCCACTTAATTAGATGCTGCTCTTCCTAACGGCAAACGTCCTGACGCTACCACACTCTTCCCGCCCGCACACACCTGGGCCAAACCACGCATCCCGCCCGCACACACCTGGGCCTCACAACCACACATCTCGCCCGCACACACCTGGGCCACAACCACTAACCCGCCCGCAGACACCTAGGCCTCATCCCGAAGGTTCTTGGGAACAGTAAGCCTGCCCGAAGGGTCTTGGGATAAAGGTTGCCTCAAGCCATCACAGCCCCCGAGACCTACCCGAAGAGTCTTGGGTGTAAGGTCACCTCAAGCCATCATAGCCTATGGAAGAAGGAGCAGGAAGGAGCTAGTAACTAAGGGGGGACACCCTCTCCCATAAAATGGGAGTGTTCGGCACTAGGTGCTTGAAATGGGTGTGGTGTGACAAAACACAAAGAAACAATTATATATATACATATACCAAACACACAGCCCAACATATGGCTTCTTAAAAAGAGGAATTGAGCATGTTCCTCGGCACTGCTACCACGAAGCATGCATCAACAACCAAACAATCATCCCCCAACCCCAATTAGGTTTTCATGTTTCATGCAATGGTTTAACAAATTATTACTACTGGGAAACTATCATCCAGACAAAACCTTTCACAAACATATCCCTGCCATCCACAACCAAGGTTAGGTAAAACGCAAGCAACCACATGCCATTTCATTTACAAAATATTATCACAACCATACAACATTCCATCATTCATTTATTTCAAAGTTCCACACATAAAACCCTTTCCACACACAAAACATTTCCGCATTTGAAAACACCTTTTACTTCGAAACACAGTTCATAATCAAAACACTTTTCATAAATAAAGGCATTTTCCACAACCAACCACTTCCCATTTCAACCCCATCGTTTACAAAAACATTTCCCACAAAACAACCAAACCACCAACATGTGCATTATTCCAATTTTGTTCAACCGGGGTGATCAAGCAAGGTTTTCATTCTCATTTAATCAGCCAGTCTTTACGTGCTTATCCAATTTCCATGTTTTAACAAAACCAACCACAAACAATTCAGATATCAATTGTGCACGCAAAGGCCACCAACGGCCTTGATTTTCAGTAGGCAAAGGCCTTTCAATCCAAAATCACAATCAGAAGATAAAGAAACTGGAAGGCAATAGAAACAGCACAAAACCCCAAATTCTTCTTTATCCGGTTATTATCTTTATTTAAAGTTCAACTGCATCCCATGGAACAAAAGAAAATTATCCCACCCCGCATGTTGCACCAAATAGAGAGACGAAGGTAAACCCCTTTTAATTTAATTAATCACACACTTTATATCACCATATTTATTATTTAACATAATAAACTGACAAAACATCTTTTAATTTTTTATAAATTCTTCTTCGTTTTTATCATTAATAATTATCATTGTTACGCGCGCCGTGTTGAACACATCGATTTCAACAAAGGAATGGACCAGAGGGGTCTGGTCCACTACATCAGATACCTCTTAAAACATTCTCGTCCTCGAGAATTAAAAACCAACCAAGAAAAAGAAAGGATCCAAACAACCACTCCACAAGATACCTCTTAGGGCTCTTGTCATAACAAGAAACAACCGACAACTCTATGAGTTAGGAATTCCCTCTCCTATGTCAAGATACTATCCGCTTTAGGCGGCACTGACTCGCCTGCACGGGTTTAATCGCATCCTCATTAATGCGTCTTGATTAAGGATCAGGTTTTTCCTTTCCCATATATTAGGTTATTTTCCAACTTACACTGCACCCAACAACGTACAACCCACACACTGCCCGAACACATGGCTTGAGGAATTCCTTTTCCCATGTTGAGATATTATCCGCTTTAGGCGGCACTGACTCGCCTGCACGGGTTAAATCACATCCACATTAATGCGTCTCGATTAGGGATTAGGTCTTCCCCTCCCCACATGATAGGGCTCTTCACGTACATTTAAAGAAAAGCGGGAAACAACATAGCATTATAGACTCATGATGAACAAGGTCCAAGCCCAAAGCATGGGCGAGAATGAGTTTCAACAATTGATTGTGATGCTCCTGGATTTAAACAAAACATAGACGAGAGAATTTAAGTAAAACATGAAACATCTCTCTCGATCTTTCACCTTGCTGGGGTTGCCACTTCTGTTGCATGAAATTGTCCGCGTCCCACTCCTCTGCATTTCTGTTAACGTCCAAGTGCCATAGATGTACGGTAAACAAGGATCGCCTAAGCCCAAGTAGTAAGGAAAAACTCAAAGTTTTAATTATCATTTTATTTCAATTTCTTTCCCAGAACACCCAAATAAAGTAAAACAAAAACATGATGATGCATGTACCTTCCCTAGGGTCTCTACCCTGCAATCAATATAGTCTCACTTGGTCGTTCGGTAGGCTCAAGGTCCTTGCATCAGATCACGGGGGACCCTAAAATCCTGTGTCCTAGCCGGTCTCCCCTGGCCTATGTCACGCACCAAGATTAACGAACACTGTTGCCCTACCATCCCATGCAATCCTCACTGTGCCTAACTCTAGACTCCATCCTATCTCTCAACCATCACCTCTAATACCATTCTGTCACGACCCCCTCCCACCAAAGATGCCCCTCCTGAGCTGGCAATGGTGAAAGGAAGATAATGACCCTCGAGTCCCGCCTCCAGTAGGCCCCGGGTTGGCGACTAGCACAAAGGGTATGAGTTTTCACAAATATGGGAGGAATTACCCTTTTTATTATTTTGGATCGGGAAATAGGACAAGTCAACCACCAAAAAGGTAAAAGAACAAGTGTATATAAATAAACCCAAACCAAGCCCACATGCATGTTTAAACAATTTTGATAACAAGGTACAAGTACAAGGAAGCTCAAAAGTACAATGCCAAAGAAAACAAGAGAACAACAACTGCATCAACTCCAACTGCCCGACTAGTAGGGTCCCGCACGGCCCTGGTAGTCCTCCTAGAAACCTGAAAGTAAATGTAGGGTGAGCATACAAGTATACTCATTAGGGAAACCTAAAGCTCTCGTGCACAAGTGGGGAGACACCCTAAGGTCCCGTGAGAAAACAGAAGAACCAGAAACTAACAAGGAAAAACTATCCACCCAGCCTCACTGGTCACACTCACCATGTAACAAAAACAAGATTAGTATATATATATAGAACAAAAGTATTGGGTACCCCGCACCATTTCCCACTAAATTAGATGCTGCTCTTCCTAACGGCAAACGTCCTGACGCTACCACACTCTTCCCTCCCGCACACACCTGGGCCAAACCACGCATCCCGCCCGCACACACCTGGGCCTCACAACCACACATCTCGCCCGCACACACCTGGGCCACAACCACTAACCCGCCCGCAGACACCTGGGCCTCATCCCGAAGGTTCTTGGGAACAGTAAGCCTGCCCGAAGGGTCTTGGGCTAAAGGTCGCCTCAAGCCATCACAGGCTCCGAGACCTACCTGATGAGTCTTGGGTGTAAGGTTACCTCAATCCATCATAGCCTATGGAAGAAGGAGCAGGAAGGAACTAGTAACTAAGGGGGGACACCCTCTCCCATAAAATGGGAGTGTTCGGCACTAGGTTCTTGACATGGGTGTGGTGCGACAAAACACAAAGATAAAATTATATATATACATATACCAAACACACAACCCAACCTATGGCTTCTTAAAAAGAGGAACTAAGCATGTGCCTCGGCACTGCTACCACGAAGCATGCATTAACAACCAAACAATCATCCCCCAACCCTATTTAGGTTTTCATGTTTCATGCAATGGTTTAACAAATTATTACTACTGGGCAACTATCATCCAGACAAAACCTTTCACAAACATATCCCTGCCATCCACAACCAAGGTTAGGTAAAACGCAAGCAACCACATGCCATTTCATTTACAAAATATTATCACAACCATACAACATTCCATCATCCATTTATTTCAAAGTTCCACACATAAAACCCTTTCCACACACAAAACATTTCCGCATTTGAAAACTCCTTTTACTTCAAAACACATTTCATAATCAAAACACTTTTCATAAATAAAGGCATTTTCCACAACCAACCACTTCCCATTTCAACCCCATAATTTACAAAAACATTTCCCACAAAACAACCAAACCACCAACATGTTCATTATTCCAATTTTGTTCAACCGGGGTGATCACACAAGGTTTTCATTCTCATTTAATCAGCCAGTCTTTACGTGCTTATCCATTTTCCATGTTTTAACAAAACAAACCACAAACAATTCAGATATCAATTGCGCACACAAAGGCCACCAACGCCCTTTATTTTCAGTAGGCAAAGGCCTTTCAATCCAAAATCACAATCAGAAGATAAAGAAACTGGAAGGCAATAGAAACAGCACAAAACCCCAAACCCTTCTTTATCCGGTTATTATCTTTATTTAAAGTTCAACTGCATCCCATGGAACAAAAGAAAAATATCCCACCTGCATGTTGCACCAAATAGAGAGACGAAGGTAAAACCCTTTTAATTTAATTAATCATGCACTTTATATCACCATCATTATTATTTAATATAATAAACTGACAAAACATCTTTTAATTTTTTATAAATTCTTCTTCGTTTTTATCATTAATAATTATCATTGTTACACGCGCCGTGTTGACCACATCGATTTCAACAAAGGAATGGACCGGAGGGGTCCGGTCCATTACAGTTTTCTTTTTTATGTGATGATAATTTCAGATCACCCATTATATTGTATCAATTACCCTAATCAGAGAATAAAAGTATTATTCGTGATAGGTATATTATGATATATTTTCTGGGACATTTTTGGGATATATTCAATAGAATTTGTAGTTTATTTTATTGTGAGAACCAGTATTAATCAGTTATAAATGAAATGGGGTTTTTATAGTTTATATATTTTGCTAATTATATAATTATATAAACATAAAATCATATTCAAATTTATACATTTTAATGAATTATATACGATATTTAATTTAGGGGATAATAATCTTTAAGAATCAATATATTATATTGATTCTAGTATGTAGGTATGTGTAATTAAAATAGGATCTGGGATTATTGTACTAGGAATCAGTGTTAATATCAAGGTAGTGTTTAAGTAACCACGGTGTCTAGGATGTTAGTTGATGAGAATTTATTTGTTGATATTTTACGGTTGATAACAATTTCTATGATACATATAAAAATTCTAGGTTTCAAATTATTTAATGATATGGTAACATTGAACCTTTTATATATTGATTAGGATAATAAAATTTTATAAAAAAACATATTGATATGCATAATGTATATTTAAATGTACCAAATAAAAACCTAAATATATGGTAAACTAGAAATTGTGTGGTTCTCCTTTAAATTTCATCTCTTTTTTAAAATTATAATGTAATCATGGATATGGAAAAAATGAATCCTACGGTAATTACTTTGAAACCATATATTTGATATTTTACTCAATGGTCACAATATTGAATGGTGAATGGGCCTAAAACTACGAACCACTCTAGACACCCTAGGGGTTAATATTTGATCATACAAATTCACCTTTTGAACTACTAGTAAATAATTATTTTATAACTACTTTAATGAATTGTGTTACAATTTTTTAGAGAATACAATATAATGTAACCAAGGTAAAAACAAGAGAGATATTATATATAAAATTTATGATTTAGTATAATATTATGATATAGAGAAATTAGAGAAGAATTTTTAGGGTTGATATTTCCTCATTCTATGTAAATCGACTCGAATACTATTTTATTTTATATAAAGTATTTTAGTTTCAATTTTTTTTAAAAAATAGAATCATAAAAATGAATTTGATGAAGGTATGTATGTTAAGAAAAATATCATGTAACTTTGTATGAAATCATACATAATTAGAATATAATTTTAATATATACTTGTTATCATATAAAAGATTTGATTTCTTGTCTTACCAATGGTATTGAGATAAATGTTTTAATACAAAAATTAAATCATTAAACACATATATTTTCTTATATTTGGGTGATATTTATTGAAAAAATTATGGGTTTTCTTAAATTATATGAGAATTATGTGAAACAGCACATAGTTTTTTTATTAGTTTTATATTAAAATTATAGAATTATATATAAATAGGAATTAATAACCGTGAAAATTTATTTTATTAAAAAGTTATATTGTTGTGTGAAATATTGGGGTACACATGATATATGTATGAAAAATATTTAAGACTAATATATGCTGAATGATGATACAAAAATGCTTTATTTTTTTAAATTAGTAACTTTTATATTATTAGTAACCATGGTATTGATAATTGACTCATTGTATTTTTAGTGATGTTCATCAGATTTTTCATGTTATGTTATATATTGACTAGTTTGTTAGTTCATGAAATATAGGTAAATATAATTTGAGGTTTAAATATAATGTTGATTTTTTTGGAATATATAATATCATTGTGGTTAATTTTATTTTGTGATTCAAACTGTTCATTGGAATCAATTGTATGGATAATATATGATTAGGGTATATACATATTTGGGTCTATAATTCTATGAACGGATTATGTTTTATGAAGTATGATAAGTAACTCTATATATTCTAAGAGAGTATAGCAGATGTCACTTTAGAATTTATTCCTTGAATGATGAATATGTTAAGAATGACATCACCTTCATTCCAAAATATTTATTCATTAATTTTTTTTACAATCTATGTTATTTAAAATCTTGATAATGAGACTCCATGGGATTCTAATTTATGTTTCAAATTATATGAGTCAATAAAATTGGTTTCTTTCTCCACAAAAAACACAAAAGATTAATGAAATAGGTAAATATTTAGAAAAAATAATAAATTTATGTATGGTCATTAAAAAATCATTGAATAAGAATTAATGAATTGTATTAACTAATTATATATATATATATATATTAAAAATGAATAATATTTTTTGTAACATACTAGGTAATTATAAAATAAGATATTTTAATATCTATTTATATTTATTAATAAGTTATTATGTTTATCTAAAATGGGATTCTATGTACGATAGAATAATCGACACACATCAGCGGTTTTCTCTGAAATCTTATGTTGTATACAAGACTGAGTTATACTAGGATGTAATCCACTATTAGTATTTTTATATTAAATTGTACATATCACCTAGATATTTTATTTTAGATAATGAATTGAAAAACTATATTATATATCACATGAAAATTTAATGTTTTTAGTTTCATCTAATAAATTTTAGAAGCATAAAATTAGAATAAATCCAATTTTAAGCATAAAATAATCTAATATTTTTAAATATAGTTTTACCACCACTTGATGGAGAACAATTTTTAAATCTATTTTCTATGACATTTATGTGTTCTATTTGAAAAATAAATTATTATTTGGAATTAGTATGTCCAAAATTTACATTGGATAAACTTTTGGTAAATTTATGATATAATTAATATTTTATTTAATATTAAAAGATGATTCATTTTTTTTCAAAACATCCTTTTCATATAATTTATTTGAATTGTTATGTTATAATTTAAATTGGTTTAAATGTTTTTATTATGTTTTTATCATTTAATCCAATGATGTTAATTGGAAGTAATTTTACAGTGAAATTTGATAGAAACACATTTCAATCTTTTGATGATTTTTACTTTTGAAAAACCAATTTTCTCATTCTTACAACAATAATATTTGTAAATTTAATTTTCCACTTCTAAAAATTTAATATTTTATAAAAAACACATTTATGTAATATTTATGAATTATATTGTTGAATTGGATCAAAATTATATTTTTTTGGGAATAGTAACTTTATTATTTTATTTACAGTGTTTAAAGGGAAAATCATGTAATAAGGGAAAAATAATAGTATAATAATATAAAATGTTTGTAAAAGATGTCCTAATTTTATTTGTTAAGTTATTTCCGACCAAGAAAACCCTTGTAAAAAAATAATGTCCTTTTTAATCAATTTGGGTGTGATAATGACATTTATAACATTTCATTTTAATGTAAAGGACGAAGTTTCAAAAGCATGATTCATATTACAAAAACAATTTTAATATGGGTTTATATAGGTGTACTCTATAACTATAAATGTTTTTTAGAAATATAAAAATATTTCAATAATTATATCATATTATTTTTAATTTTCTGAAATTGAAAAATTAAATGTATTTATAACACAATTAGGATATAGTGGTTTCTTTATTGATGAAGGAATCAAATAAATGATTTAATAAATATTAAAATAAATGTTAATGACATAATTAATGGGATCCCTTATTTTTATGGATTAATGTGACATGTTATAAGACTATTCAATGGTTTGGATCTAAATTATCTCCCTATTTAGATTTTTTTTAAATTCAATAAAATGAATCTTGTGCAAATTGGCATAATTGATATTTTATAAAAATAGTAATTAATATGATTATATAGAAGTCATAAAAATATTTTCAAATCAATATGTTACTATTATAATTTCTAAAATTTCATTATTTGTCAATGATGTTAAATTTATATCATATAAGTAATATTAATAGTGTCTTAATTATTAAAATGTTGTTACTTATTTTGAAATTAAAGGAGAATAAATGAGGGTAAAATAAAAAGGTAAGGTTTAAAATAAACTCAATACATGTCTACATTATTTTGGATGAGGGGGTTTCATATGATTATTCTCATGACTCGTCCCTCGGGACCCATGTTGCGACTACCCGAAGACGGCCTTCCATAGGCCAGGGGCTGGCGATTAGCACCGGAAAGGTGTATCCCTATAACGTGAAGGCATTTCCATTAATCCTCTACAAAAAAACGGAGTATAACGCTACAAGAAGCAACCAGAAGGTAAAATGTTGTAGTAAAAGAGTTCTGAATGTAAAGGGGTTCGGAATACAAGCCCAAATAGAAAGGTAAAGCACAACTGAAAAGTAAAAACATCTGAAAAGTGAAATGCATCTCTTGGATCGTCCACTACGGATCCAACCTGTAGGTTAGGTAGCACTCATGATCAGAATTCCCTATGTCACGTCATGAAAAATGGTCCACCTATAATCACAATCTAGTCTTGGATCCCTCAGCCTTGATAAATTTTGTACATCATCTACACAATACACAACCAGGTGTGGAAGAATACCATGAAGAAGATAGTATAATGATAGTCAGTAGAGACCCTGGACCCCGTAGGTATCCTAATGTTCCATAAAGGAAAAACCACAAAGCAAGTCCTAAACCCTACTTCAACATATTATCAAACATATAAAAAAGAGATAATGATATAATCATCACACACCTGAGAGATAGATACCAAAAAGCTAACACAACAATGATAAGAAGTACCACTCTGGTAAAAGAATTAGTTCAAGTAGAGTCATAGATCAAACCAGGTTCTCGACTATGTAATAAAGTATAGATGACTTGTCGCGAAGCTATATCATCTTATTCTATAAAGAGGAAATACTATTGATAATGTGGAGTCTTCACCACACAATATTGATAGGTAACTAACCCCCACTAAACCACATAAGTTCTAACCCACACAAGATCGATATGAAACTAACCCCTGCTGACCCACACAGGATCTTACCCATACAGGATCGATAGTTAACTAACACCAACAATGACCCACATTGGATCTGACCTATATAGGATTGTTATGCGATGACCCAAATAGTATCTCTGAGTGCTTACCCACATAAGATCTGACCCACATAAGATCGGAGCTGACAAACATAGGATCACTCGCTACTAACCTCCGAGTGATCTTTCTCCAACCTCTGCCTCACATCCAGTAACTAGATTCCTTGCATGTGGTGCACTCAAGTTCTGTAGAATCATCCATTGAGATATCAACCATACCTAAACCTATAATAATCTCAAAAAAGGAGTAACTCAATGTACCTATAGGTCGTAAGGGTAACGCGACAGACGGTTCGTCAATCAGACGCTAGATCTGTGAGTTACAAGTGTTTTAGTTATAGGGATCGGTTGGATTCAGGTTCGACCATCACGAAAATACTCAAAAACTCTCCAAAACAATATATAGGGATAATAAAAAAGGTCCATCTCAATCCTAGTATCCCTACGCCGTAGACGGTTCATCAAACAGATGCCTGGTTCTCAGGATATGGCCCTTTATGTGTTTCGGGGCACAGTTGGGCCCGGCTCCGGTCCGACCCGGTCTGGGCTGGGCCACAGCGGGCTCATCCAGCTGGGTCGTGGGCAAGACTGGCTCACTAGGGGGTCCCACACAAGGCGTCCTAGATTGTATAGGGCAGACCATATAGGGTAGCCCTCAATGGAGACCCGTTGGGAAGGCGGCACGGCCGCATGTGGCGCGACCAGCAATGGGGTCCTCCCTTGCCGCCACGAGGGGAATGACCCCCTCTCATCTAGAAAATCTTAAGGTCATTCAGTCATCTTCGCAGCGGTGGTGCCAAATGTCTCTGCTAGGTGGCACATGGGACCGGCTGGAGCGGGTCTTGCCGACTCGATCATGGTCAGCCAGTGTGTCGTCTGGCTTATCCAACGGTGCGCGACAGTGCACCACTCCGCCACCCGCGGCCGGCCGGGGTGGATTCCACCTTTCTCCTATCCACCGCGACTAATGACCGGTATCCCAATTCCTTGGGAGGTGTGATTTTCACACCTCCCTCTCCTTCCTCAGTCGACCGTTGTGCGTGCCACCTCTATTAACTGCCACAGTTGACGATCTATGACCTGTTGATCACCAACATCGCACAATGGTGCGCCACACCTCCTTTGTGGTCAACCAGTGCCGACTGTTCCATTGACAGCCAAGGATTTATGTTTCCTCATTTTCTTACAGTGTGCATCAGTGCATTCTTTCTTCGTAACCGTTCGGTGTCGCCGCGCTGATGGTATTCCATGGATAACACAAGGGTGTACCAAAGTAGCTACGGTTCTGGGCCAGGTTCATTAGGCCCGTTCCCGCCACGTTAAATTGAATCTTGAGGGATGATAAAGGTTTAAATAAATTCAATTTAAATAAACCATAATTAAACCCCTACCTTTTAAATCCATTGGTGAACATCCACGATTGAAGGAGGGTTATGTTCTTCATTCCCACAACTGGTTCTCAATGACATTTCTCATGCGCCTTACTTCATTTCGTGGTCTAGTTTCAACCATCACCTCCCACTGGGATAGACACCATCCTCTAAGAGTTCGACGTCATGACACTCCATTAACACTTCGTTTCTTGGCATAGTAGTACTGATACCCCACCCCAAGCTCCATATAAATAAAATAGAAGAAGGTTAAGTAACGAAAAATGGAATTAATGGAAGCCCATTAATTAGGAACCTTCCTAATTCCCCAATGGCGTTGTTACTTAATATTTATGGGTCGGGCCATTTATTGGATTGACACACCACTGGTCCCACACTCACCTTGTCTGATGAAGGATATGAAAGAAAACACATTAATAAAATTATATTATTTTATTTCTTTTAAAAAGATACAAAATATAAAATTTTTCCACACCTACTACAGTCAAAGTAAAGTCTCCATTAAGCATACCAGGGCGCTGCAAATTCAAGGTTTCCCTCATATTTTTAATCCGATAAAAGTTTCAAATGTTAGAAAATGCCACTCAAGCGGTTACAGAACGTACATTAAAAAAGTTCATTAATTCTTTTCGGGCACTCCAAACCGCAGAATCACGCGCAATCCATTTTTTCAAACTCATAATAATTCCATATAATTAAAAAAAATTACATGTGAATCTAAGTCTTTACATTCTATCCACCTTAGAGATTTTCGTCCCTAAAATCCACAACATTGACTTAGGAAACAAAGGGGGATACAGAGCATGAATCAGAGCCTCCCGCTCCCATGTGATCTCTTATAGGTTCTCGTGCTACCATCGAATGCACACTAGAGGTATCAATGGACCATGAAGGACTTGCTCCTTTCTATTCTCAATCTCTATTGGAACATACAAAAACGTCTCCCCATTATCAATGTTTAGCTCGTAATGGTCGATGATGTGAGATTGGTCATGGACATATCTCCTCACCTGGGATACGTTGATGACGTCAGGCACCCTCTCCAACTATGGTTGAATTTTCAAGCGGTACGCTAACTCTCCTATCCAATGAAGTATCATAAAATGTATGATAAAACTAAGATATAACATTCCACCTCGGCCAAATCTCTATATTCCATATCGAGAAGAAATTCATAAGAAAATATTTCCCTCCTCCTAGAAATCCAAAGGTTATTGTCTCCTTTCAACATAAGACTTCTGTCAACTATGTGTAGTCTTCATCTGCTCCAAGATGATCTGCACTTTCTCAGTGGTAGCCCATTCCAACTCTTGAAACATAAGTGCTTACTCCTCTGGGACTGTCCATCATTGAGGTGATCTTCACGGTTGACCGTACAAGGCCTCAATTGGAGCCATACTGAAGGTGGAGTTATAATTTTTGTTTTATGAGAACTGTGCAAAGTTAAAGTGATCCTACCAACTACGGTAAAAATATAAGATGCATGCACGAAGCATTTCCTCCAATTTCTGAATGGTACAATCCGTCTAACAATCTGTCTGAGGATGAATTGCGGTTCTCAAATGTAGCTGAGTCTAGAACACCTTCTGTAATATCTTCCACAACCAGGATGTAAAATGTGTGCCACGGTCAGAGTCAATTATCGATGCCACCCCATGATGTTGTACAATATCCTATTTGTAGAGGCGTCCCATGCCCCTTACTGATCTCTTCTCTCAGATGTGAGGAAGTGGGATGAATTGGTGAGTCATTCAATGATCACCCATATAGAAACATGTCCCCTAAATGTATGTGGATGCCCTGTCACAAAGTCCATGGTGATTCCATCCCACTTCCACTCCTGCAACTCTAGTGGCCGTGCTAAGACTGTAGGAACCTGATGCTCTGCCTTCACTTGCTGACAATTGAAGCATCAATAAACATACTCTGCTACAACCTACTTCATCCCTAGCCATCAGTGCTAACGCCAAAGGTCCTACTACATCTTCACTACACCTAGATGTACCACCAGAGGGGACTTATGGAACTCCCTTGACACCTCCTCCCATAGATCTACTGGTAGCACGGTACGACCACTGAAGTGGATGACGTGCTCCCCAACTTCATACAATCCATCAGGTGCATGTTATGAGGATATCTGAGCACATGAAGCCTCACTATCAACGACCCATGTTTTGCCTCACGAACTCTCTAATGAAGTGGTGGAGTGACAATATGAGAATGAAGGTAAGATACTCAATCTTTATCCACTAAGGATATCTGCAGTGTGACAAGCTGCTCTGATGCCTCACTCAATAAAGGTTGACAAGACCTCCTACTAAGTGTGTCTGTTACTACATTACCCATTCTAGGAGTATAGACTATCTCGATGTCATGGTCCAAGGGGAACTTTATCCATCTTTGAGGTCTCTTGTTCAGGTCCATTTGTTGGAAGATATACCTGAGACTCTGGTGATCAAAGTAAATAATAAATCATTCATACATCATGTAGTGTCACTACATCTCCAGTATAAAGACCACTGCTGCTAACTCCATGTCATGGGGAGCATTGTTATGCCCATTTTGTCTCAAATTCCATAAGTGGTAAGCAATCACTTCATGATTTTTCATCAGGAAACAACCTAGTCTAGTACCTCATGCATCCTAGTAGACTACATAGACATGCCCTCTTCTGGTGGCCTCAAGATGGGGGCACTCACTAGTCTCTATCTTAGCTTCATTAACCTTTGTTGAAACTTCTCCAACCAAAGGAAAGGCTTACCCTTCTTCAACAAATATGATAAGGGTGTTGTTACCCTGGAAAAGTCTGGTACAAATTTTCAGTACTACCCCAGCCCAAGAAGAAGTCCCTCACCCTTCGGGGTAGGGTAATCCTGGAAGTATCTCTTGTATAGATTTCCCCACACTCTGCCACCACTATTAGGGACTGAGAATGTAAAACTCAAACATCCATGAGGGTAAGGCAGGCCGACTCAAGAGTGATCCGCTGCACCCTCCTATAGATGAGTTTATCATGTGCTGCATGGGTTTCTTTTTTCGTAGACATAGGAAAACCCATTCCAATGCTATAGATATACTACATCTTATATGAATAATAATACAAATCTGAGTATGAATTGTTGATGAACAGTTCATACCCAAACTAACCACGTAAGGCCTCAATGCTGTCACCATGAGGATCCAACCGAAACTCTCACCTCAAGGGCCTAATCACACTGTCAGCGTAATTGTGATTATCATGTCTCCTTCCAAAGGTTCCTCCAGACGTTAGGGTCAAGTCCTTAGTTTAATTGGAAACTCCAGGTATTGACCAAGACTTGTGGAAAGAATGAATTATTGGTACCAATGTATATTAATAGATCATCTAGTTGTTGACATAGATCATACCTCTAATCATTCCTGGAGCCCCTGGGGTCACAGTCCTTGATCGCATTAAACTACTCCCTTCCCATATCCTTTAGCTCCATGAGCATGGTGGGGCCCACATTCGAGTAGTGGCTGTTACCTGTAGAAATGTATACCACCTCATGATGCTCTCTTAGCTCCACTTCCACATCTTCTACACTACAGATTCATCTGTATTTAACACTTCCTCTTCTCGAAACATTTTACAAGCCTACATCTATGAGACTAGAATTAGTTTTCTGCCTTCCCACTGCTAACATTTATTGACTGTTTCCACCCATCCAAGGAACATTCAACCAAAAAGGTTCTCTCTAGAAATGTAACATAAGTATAAATTAATAGAATAAAAGTATTGTCTTAGATGTCCCTAAACACACCTCGATTGGGGGTTCGAGCCCTAAAACACTGACCATACTATATTAATTAAGTACCAAGGATGCTCAGTACATCTGGATGAATACTCAACTACTGAAATTTCATCATGTTGATGTTGTAGAAGATCTAGGGAGAACTCACCCTTTATATTTTTATGGAAATAGACCCCCTTCACTGAGGAAGGTTCTCAAGCTTGTCCACATAAATCCCCTCTTCGCAAGATCATGGGAATCTAAACATTGTCATCATTCTATTGATCCATGTAAAAGGATCTCTTCCAAGTCCACCATCTATTTGTATGGTGCCTTAGCTAGATTGAAACTCAGTCACCACCTCATGCCAGTCCTTAGCTGCCTGTGAGTCATGCTTGCCTTGGATCCTGAGGGGTATCTGAGGCTGAAACGTGTGTATGGAACCAAGCCAACATGTGTCCTCTACAGGTACCACTGGTTGTAACTACTGACCAACGAGAAATAATATAGCTGGTACACCACCTGAATGTGCTAACGACGTAAGAGGGCCCTGCCCCGAGGCCTCATTACTCAGTGGGCCGTCTTGCATACTCTCTCAGGAATAATGTTTTGTTGTCTATGTGGCGACATCCTAAAAGAAGACAGTTGCGCCATGGTCAAAAAGTTATACCTAGTGAGCCGACTCAATGAAATCACAACAAAAACACTTCAAAAGCACATGAAATTAGTGCATCCATGTACTATGTCAGAAATCAGAATTCAGGGTCCTGGTGTATTGATACGTTGACCTCCGAACTAATACTAGATTCCCTAAACTAAAAAACACACTGATAACACATAAAAACTATTTCAACTTTGAAAAGTTCATAGTCCTAGTTCTTCGGTAAAACCAACTCCTCTAATACCACATTTTCCCAACCCGTCCCTCGGGGCCCATGTTGTGAGTAACCAAAGCCCGCCTTCCATAGGCCAGGGGATGGAGACTAGCACCATAAAGGCATATCCCTATAAAGGGAAAGAATTTAATTTAAACCTATACATACATGAAGAGTAAAATGCAACAAGAAGAAACCAAAAGGTAAAATGTTTGTAGTAAAAGCGCACATAAATTAAAGGGGGAAGAAATACAAGCCCAACAGGAAAGGTACACGTACAACTTAAAAGTAAAACAACTAAAAAGTAAAAATAATCTCATTGGTAATCCAAAAAAGAACCCTACCTGAAGGGTCGGTACACCTCACAATTATTATTCCATGTGTCACGTTATGCCAAATGATCCACCTCCGGGAACCGTTGAGTCCAAGCTCCCTCAACCTCGATCAATGATGTAATTCATCTGCACCAGACATAACAAGGTGCGGGCGAAGCCCATGCAGGGGTGAGTATAATGATACTTCATAGGGACCCCGAGACCTAAAAAGTCTCCAAATTTTCCAAGAAGGAAAAATCACAAATAAAGTCTTCAACCCTACTTTTGAATATTCCCATACAGATACCTATGTTATCATGATATTATCATCTTATACATGTGGGGTGGATACCACAAAGGTAACAATAATAATATAGGAAGTACCACAAATGTAAAAGACTTAGTTCAAATAGTGTCTTAGCTCAAACCAGGTTTTCAGTGAAGTAAATAAGTACAAATGATTATTCATGAAGCAAGATCATCTTATTCTGTCAAAAGGTACTGCTTATGACCATACAAAGTCTTACCCACATGTGATCGATAAGTAACTAACCTCTGCTGACCCACACAGTATCTGACCCACACAAGATCAATAGATAAATAACCACTACTGAACCACACAGGATCTGACCCACACATGATTTATAGGTTACTAAAAACATAATGACCCAGACAGGATCTGACCCACATATGACTAGTATGCACTGACCCACACATGATCATTGAGGGCTGGCCCACAGAGGATCGGTATGTGCTGACCCACACAGGATCGTTGGGGGCTGACCCACAGTGGATCCGTATGTGCTAACCCACATAGGACCACAGAGCACTGACCAACATAGAATCTGACCCACACAGTATCATTGCTGACCCACACAGGATCGCTCAGTACTAACCTTTGTATGATTTGTCTCCAACCTCCGCCTCACTACCAGCCAATGGATTCCTCACACTTGATGCACTCGAGTTCTCTAGAATCTCCCCTCAAGATATAGGTCATACCTCAACATCTGATATATACCACAAAGTTGTAACCCAAAGGACCTCCATGTCGTATGTATTCCAACGTGATAGAAATTACGTCAATTGGAGGCTTGGTCTGTGAGTTATAAATGCTTTTGTTCCGGGGTTCCGGTTAGATTTGGTTTTGATCGAACCCATCCATACTCCAAATTTCTCTAAAACTAAAAAATAGTAAACTTCTTAATCCATGGATCCCAATGCTGCAGACGGTTCATCAAACGGGCGTCAGGTTCTGAGGATATGGCCCTTTGACCATTTCTGGGACAAGTTGGACCTAGGTCCGGTCCGACCCAGTTTGGGCTGGGCCGCAGTAGGCTCATCCTACTGGACGAGGTCCAACTCGACCTGCAAGGAGGGGTTTCCCCCAAGGGAGGCCCATCCTGTATAGGGTGGCTTGCAAGGGGGACCCACAATGTGCAGCCCAGCCACGTGAAGCGCGGACCACTGGGCCGACGGCCCGGCTGCGTAAGGTGCGACCCGAAAGGGGGTCCACCGTCACCACCACTGCGGGAGATACCCCCCGATATTACATAAATTCCTAAGATTGTTCGGTCTTCTTCATAATAGATGTGCCACATGGGACCGCCGGTTGGTACGCGGGACCTGCTGTAGCCAGTCCTTCCAATTCTGTCTCAGTCGGATGGTGTGTCAGCCAACATCTCTAGCAGTGCTTGACGGTGCACCGCACCGCCGCCTATGGCAGGCCGAGGTGTCAAACACCTTATTTTAGTCTGCCGTAGCTGACGATCCATGGAAGAGTCCTCCAGAAGCGTGCATGACACAATTCCCTCTCCTTCCACGGGCGACCGGTGTACTGGACGCCTCCTCCGACCGCTGTGGCTGATGAACAACGACCACTTGATCAATGGTGGCACACAATGGCATGCCACAACTCCTCTGTTTCCGGCCAGTGTCAGCCGTCCCATTGACATCTGTATATTTGTTTCATGGACTCCCCTTATGGTGTGTGTCGGCGCACGCCTTCTTCGTAGCCTGTTGCTGTCTCTGCACTGGCCGTATTCTACAGAGAACAGAAGGGTGAGCAATGTAGCAGAGGGTCTGGGTGGGGTTCGTTAGGCCCAAAACATCCGCATTTCCTCGTAACATGAGGGAGGATAAAGGGTTCAATAATTTCAATTAAAATAAACATGAATTAAACCCCTACCTTGTAAATCCTTTGGAGAACGTCCGCGCTTGAAGGTGGGTTTTGTTCTTCGTTCCCGCAATAGGTTCCCAACGACGTCGCTCGTAAATCGCCCTTTTTTCCGTTGTTCAGTGTCACTCGTCACCTTCCACTAGGATCATCTCTTTCCTCTGAGGGTTCAGTGTCACAAAACACCTTCAAAAATTCATTTCTTTGTGATGATGTGCTGATACCCCTCTGTATGCTCAATATTTATAGGATAGAGGGAGGGTAAGTAATGACGTGGGAAATTAAGTGAGGCCCATTAATTTGGAACCTTTATAATTTACCAATGATTTCATTATATAGGATTGATGGGTCAAGCCATTTATTTTCTTCACACACCAATAGTCCCACACTCTTCTTGTACATTGGAGGATATGAAAGAAGATAAAATAATAAAATTATTATATTTCATTTCATATAAAAAGTCAGAAAACTTATCTTTTCCCCCAGACTTACTACGGTCAATGTAAATTCTCTCTAAAGCAAATTTCAGCGCTGCAGATTCAACGGTGCCCTCAAAACATTAATCAGATAACTGGTTCAAAATATAGAAATTGTTACTCGCTCATTCACTAAACATACCATAAAAATGTTCATAAATATATTATGGGCACACCGGGTCACAAAATCATGCTCCTTCAATTCTCACAGACTCGTAATAATTATATATAATTAAAAAAATTTCATGTAAATATGGGTCATTAAAATCATCATATTATCATCGACATATTTAAATTTTGATGTACTTGGATAAAAAAATTTATTTATATTAATTTAACATTATATGAATTTCCAAGGGATCCCCTCCACTCTCATAAAAAAACTACCATCTATTCTCTAATACACACACATACAAAGACTTTTGTTTTGTCCATCCTCTACCTAAAACATTTCCTCTTTTCCATCCCCACATTATTGAGGCTTTAGTTTAGGCAGAACACCCTTATTTGAGCTATTAAGGTGTTCATTAAAGGTGAGAAACCAAACAAGAGGAATATAAATATTTTTTGTGAAAAGATAGAATAATGGTATGGGACTTCTTCTTAATATCCATTCATTGAGATGTATTTTGATAATATAAACCCCTTTTATTTTATACGCTGAAAAATAAACCCCTTTTAATTTTAATTTCATTCAATCGTTTTCAAAAGGATTCATTTTCTATGAAGAATTTACTATACATCAAAAGAAATGTTTTTTAATGTATGTGGCAAAAACGACTTTTTTCTTTGCCACAACCATTAGTTTATATTAGGATTCCACTAGATTTTATGATGTTTTTAATAGAAAAAGTAATACCATTAATCCCTTTCATGAATTTTTTTATTTATAATGACAATTATAAAGGATTAATTATGTCATTATCTTGAAATTATATAGTGTGATTGTAATGTATAATTATTATTTTTCTATTCTTATTATTTTATTTTTTATTATAATGTCATGGTGTTATGGAATTTTTTACGTATATAGGTTTTTCAATGATAAACTGAGGGTATGCGCTCCCTTTATAGAACTACAATGTAAAGGGTAGTGAGATAGAGTTAAACGATATAGTTTCTCCAATTATATTTAGGGAATATACTTTTATGGGTATTCCAAACATAACCCTAAAGGTTAACAGCTATGAAGCTATGAAACCTATAATATGATTTTGATATAGGTCCCACAAGTTAGCATTATGAATTATGATTTCTATGATGATTTTCAGGATTCTTATGATTTTATTAGATTATAAATATTCATGGACTAACATTTGCTTTCCCAATATTATGTCCCATTATGATAATTATATGCTTATACCAAGTATTTAAAATGTTTTCAAAGGTTGTAAGGATGGGTAAGAGAATGAAATAAGTCAAGAAGATTCTTACCAGAAAAATAGATCATTATTATAATTTAATGTTTTATATTATGGATGAAATTAATACTGTTTTAGTAGTATCCACTTTTTATGTAAAAGTTATGGAAGGATTCTATAACATTCTAAACCAGAAAAAAATCATCAATGTGGAATCAAGAATTAAATCAGTATTATGAAAATTTTATGTTTGGGGCCTTATAGTTTTTACCAAATGATGTCAAAGATAACGTTATTATTTAGAATTTTTTTAATATAATATCAATAAATGATTTTTTACTTTATGAACAAATTTAAATGATATAGAATTTAATTATTACCGTGGGGCTTCTACTAAGATATGTTTGTTTGGAATGGTTTTGAACAGAGGAAATACAGATGCTACGCTAGGATGACATTAAGAGGAAAACAACCTTCCAAACAAATAACCAGAGATGGTTTGAATAAGAACTGATCAATTTTATACAATGATGGGAATGTTGAATTAGGATACGAATGGTTGTAATATCCATGCATGAGATCAATTTGATCAATAACATAGTAAAATGTTAGTAGTAGGGATTTTCATGGGGAAACACCTCCATCATTTATAAGGTCATTTGACCCTATTCTAGATGATGGAAGGATAAAATCATTGAAAAATATTTTTGATGTCATGGGATGGTCAAACAATCAAATGGTTAAATATACAAGTTACCCTTTTGAAGGTGAAACCGATCAGTGGTGGTCTATGGTTATGAATATCAGGAATCGTGAAGATATTTATTATTTTGATTGGGATGAATTCAAATGAATGTTTCTTGAGAAATATTTTCCAAAGTATGTTTACCTTAGGATGGAAAATAAATTCTTGGAATTGAGGTTGGATGATAAATCAATGGCTTCTATTGAAGAATAATTTACTCGATGGGAATGGTATGTTCCAAATTTCATCTAAAAATATGATTTTAAAATAATTAGTTTTCCCTTGAGATTAAAGCATTTTTATCAATGGGAATTGTATTTTAATGAGTTAAACAGTTATGGAAAGCTTTTATGATGTACGGAGATGGTGAAAATGGAGTTTTTCTATGATCATGTGTTTATAGAAAGAATAGTAGAATAAGAAGCTTATGTGGAACATTAAAGGGAATAATTCTTAGAAAAACTATGATATTAATAAAATTATGTTTTCAATTTGTGAAATTTTTGGTAAAATAGAACATTGGAAAATTTCCTTGGATTTCTTGTAAGTGCTTCCAATGTTGTAAAATATTACATAAGGTTCTTAATTACACTGAAAATGATCAGGGTAGTATTAAGACAAAATATAATTTACAACTAGTAATATGTTTTAAGTACAATGACATGGTTCATTATACCAACGAGTGTCTGACCGAGAACTCAAATAATGTGAAGTAGCTGGACTATATGCCGAAAGGTGCGGTGAAATCCATTATAACTAATTTAGTAAATGTTTGTCTATCAAATGGTGTTGTATGAGGTATATTGATTATTTTTATTATTCCAATGTGATTTTTGATTTCGGATCTCAACATTTTTACATTTTTATGAAATATTTTGGTAAATTGGGAATTCCACCTCAAGGAATGAATCCAGAATTTATAGTAAAATTACCTAGGGGAAATTTTGAGAAAATCAGAAATTATAAGAATATTCATTTCTTTTTCTATGTAAATAATCTACCTAAAAAATTTATTATATTTTCTCTAGTAGAGTTTGATATTATTATGGATATTCATTTTATTTATATTTAACATGGTACAATTTATTGTATAGCTAGAAAGTTTTTTTCTAGAAACAATTCCGATTTCTGTATAAGAATGAACTCCTACTTCTGATAACATTTTAGATAGCTAAGAAACAACTAAAAGATGAAAATGAATGCTACATTGCACATATTATTAAAAAAATAAATTGTTAGATTAATGATATGCCACTCCCAAATGAGTATCTCAGTGTTTTTCTTGGAGAATTGATAGGCATTATACATGATCTTGATGTTGAATTTACTATTGAATTAGGTCCTGATGCTAAGCCTATTTCAATACCCCCTTGTCGAAGGGCTCAAATTGAACAATTTGGGTTAAAAATGTAATTGCATGAATAATTAGATAATGGTTTCATTTGACCTAGAACATCACCATGGGGTGATCCTATTTTGTTAGTTAAAATTAATGATTGATCAATGAGAATTTTCATTGATTATAGGGCATGTTATAACATAACTATTAATAACCAGTATCTTATTCCCCATATCAGGGATTTTTTTGATATGATCCAGGGAGAATAATATTTTTTTACTATGGAATTGAGTTCGGTGTACTATCAGATGAAACTTAAATTAGTAGACAATCCAAAGACTTTTTTTTGTACTAGATATGCGAATTAGAAATTTTTAGTGATACCATTTGGGTTAACTAATTCACATTATATACTCATGTATTTTATGAATATAATATTCAAGGTGTTCATCAATATGTTTGTGGTTTTTTTATTTATTACATTTTGGTATATTATAAAAGTAATGCTGAGAATACATTTCATTTATGGTTTGTCTTACAAACCTTAAAAGAAAAAAACTGTATGGAAAATTAAGAAATTTTGAGAATTGGTTACAAAAAAATTCCTTCCATTGTCACATTGTTTCTAAATATAGAATAACTCTTGATATTGCTAAAACAAAATTTTTTGAACAATTCCCAAGACCCAAAAATATAACTGAGAATATTAATTTTATATGTTTAGAAGGCTAGTTTGTTGAAAACATTTCTGGGTTAACTGGGCCACTGACCAAGATAAATATAGAAGGTTCTATCATTATCTGGCCAAAAGAATGTGATGATTTATTTTTGGAATTTAAAATGTTATTGGGGAATGATCCGGTTTAGGAATTACCTTCCCGGAATGTTGAATTTTTTTTTCTACAATGATGCTTTGTTAAAGTGACATGATTGTGTCCTAATGGATAATGATCAGGTAATTTTCATGATTTAAATTACTGGAAAACTCCTAAGTTAAATTTCCCTACAGATGATTTGGAATTAGCTACAGTAGTTTTTTATTTAATAATTTTGAGTAATCATTTTCATAGAGTAAAATACAAAATATATACTAATCACAAAATTTTGAAGTACATATTCTCCCAAGAAGAATTGAAAATGATATAGAGTATTTGATTGTAATTAATCAAGAATTATGATTTCATGATTCATTACCATCCCATAAAAACAAAATATGTGGAAAATGATTTTGGTAAAAAAATTGAAGCTACTTTAACTATGCTACATTTGGAATATGATCCATTGGTCAATTATTTAATGAATTTATGATTGGATGTTGTTGGTTCAGGGAATTCCTCTATTTTCATTCAGGTGTTAGTGAAATCATCTATATCATATAGAATTAATCAAACAAAGATGGAAGATATTGACTTAAATAAATAGGTATAATTGGTTTATAATGGTATGTTCCATGAATTTAATATTTATAAAGATTTTGTTTTGAGATATGGGAAGAGTTTATGTGTGCCATGTGATTCAAAATTGATGAATGATTTGTTATATGAAACTCATATATAACTATTTTCAGTTCATCCTCACAGTAATAAGATGAATAGATACAATTGAGATTACTAGTGGTGGGATGGAATAAAAAGAGATATTACTTTCTTTATTATGATGTGTAGGACTTGTCAATAGGTGAAATTAGAATGACAATTTCCAAAAGGGATGATTTATCCTTTTACAATACCACATTGAAAATGGGGAAATATATACATGGATTTTGTAGTGGTATTACCGAATACATATAAGGGTAAAAATAAAATTTGGGTAATTATTGATAGAATCAGAAAATAATCTCATTTTCTTCCAATTTGAGACACACTTTCTGTAAATCAACATTCTCAGGTGTATCTTAAAAAGATAGTCAGGTTAAATGGAGTTCCCCTCACCATTTTATTTCATACTGATCTTATAATTACTTCTATCATTTTGAAGGACATAAGAAGTTGTTGGGTACTCAATTAAATATTAGTAAAGAATTTCAACCTCAATATTATTGGAAGACATAATAAACAATTCAGAAATATGAGGATATGATATGTGTTTTTTCAATATATTAGTATGTAATATAAGACTTCCATATATCATTGGTTGTGTTTTATTTTAAATATATTTTCATTCTAGTATATATATTTCACCAATTGAGTCATTATATGAAATTAGGTGTTTCTCTCCAGTTTTTTTTGGATAAAGTAGGTGAAAAGAAGTTTATGGGACAAGAATTGGATGATTATATGGGAAAATAATTATTTGAATCATAAAGAAATTAGAACAGATCAGTTCATGTAGAAATATTATACAGATAATCAGAGGAAGGAACTTTCATTCGAGGTATGGGATCATGTCTTTCTCAAATATTCACCATGGAAGAGTGTGATGTGTTTTCGTAAGAATGGAAATTTGAGTCCATAGTTTATTAGAAACTATGATATCTTAGAGAATGTTGGGTAAATTTCCTATAGAGTATCATTACCCTTTATTTAATCCTTTAAACAAAATTATGTTAATATATCAAATTTGAGGAAGTATTTGTCGGGTCAATCCTATGTTTCCAGTCCAGATGTAGTTTAGTTGGAAGAGAATCTTTCTTATGGGGAATAGCCAGTCCAGATTCTTAATCGCAGAGAGCCAGTATAGCAGTATAATTTTATTCCATATGTTATGGTTTTTTTGTAAAACACAGATATTTGAAGAGGCATCAGGGGAATATGAATATTCTATGAGGGATAAATACACTAAATTATTTTTTATGTGAATAGAATTGTGAGGAAGAAATTTGTAAAAGGGGACAAGGATGTTATATCCCATGTAATTATAAAATAAGAAATAATAATATATATTAATATTTATGAATAACATATTATGTTTACTTAAAATGGGATTTTATTTGTTTTGGAATATTCGACACCCAACAATGGGTTTCTGTTAAATCTTATTTTTTATAGAAGACTACGTTGTACCGAAAAATATTACATTATTAGAATTATTAAATTAATTAGCGTTAATTGCATTGATAATTTAGTGGTGGGAATTAATAGAACTAACGATATTATTTTTACACATCTTTATTAAATATTATTACTTTCATATAATAAATTTTAGAGGCTTTAAATGAGAATAAACACAATTTTAGGCATTAAATAAATAAATATTTCTAAAATTTAGTTTTAGTATCATCTGATTGAAACCCATTTTTAAATCAAGTTTTGGCACTTTTATATTCTCTAATTGACAAAATAAAATACTTCATTGGAATCTAGTAATCCAAAATTCATTTTGGTTGAAATTTTGGTATTTTCTTGATGTAATTCAAATTTTAACGAATAGTGAAAAATATGGCCTTTTATTTCAAAACTTCCATTTCATCTAATTTATTTGTATTGTTAGATAATAATTTTTATTAATGTTAACGTATATTTAGTTTATTTTTTAACCATTTAATCCAATTTTGTTAATTTGACATAATTTAATATTGAAATATGATATAAACACATGTAAATCTTTTCATAGTTTTTACTTTCTATAAACACATTTTCTTATTCCGAAAACATGATTAATTTTAAATTTAAATATTTCAATTTATTGAATTTAATTTTCGAAAATTTACTTATATTCTTGCAATTAGTTTGAAAAATATGGTTTAATAGGATCAAAGTAATTTTTTAATTACAGTAACGTTAGTATTTTATTTACAGTGATCATAGGTTTAATCAGGTAATTGTGGGTAAAAATAATATTATAATAATATGAAACTACCCTAAAACTTATCACAATCTTATTGGATGAGTTATGTCCAAACAAGACAACCCATGGGACTAATGTTTTTCATTTACATGCTACTTAGGTGTGATAATGAAATTTATAACATTAAACTCTAATTAAAAGGAAAAAATATCTTAAACCTGACTCTTATTACTAAATCAATTTTAATATGTGTTTCAATAAGTGATATCTTGGATTTTTAATAGTCATTAGAAATATAAAAATTTTTCATACATGTTGGTATTATATATATATTTATTAGAAATTAAATAATTAAATTTAATTTTGACACAATGATGATTTAGCGATTTATTTATTAAATAAGGGATTAAATAAATGATATTATAAATATTAAAATGATGATTATTTGTAATAATTTACGTAATCAATGATTTTTCAAGGTGAATAGGAAATTTTATAAGAAATTGTTTTTGAGTTTATATCTAGTTTTAGATTTTATTAAATTCAATAAAATCAATATTGTAAAAATTGACATAATTGATTATTTATAAAAATTAGTAATTTATTATGTTATTTAAATATCCTAAAAATATTTTATATTCCGAAAGTAACTATAACAAGTTCAAAAATTTAATTATGTGTCCAATTCTATAATTGTTATCTTATATAAGTAAAATTAGTAGCCACTAAATTATTAAAAGGTTATCACCACTTTTAAAATTAAAAGAAAATAATTAAGGGTAAATTGAAATGAAAAGTTTCAAAATAAAATCAATACATTTCTAAAAACTATTGTATTTGAGGATTTTAAATTATCATTGTCTTATATTATAAATATTATAATTTTAAAAAAATCATATTGGTAAATTAATTTATATTAATTAAATATTTAAATAATTTCCATGGGTGCCCCTCTTCTCTCCAATAAAAAACAACACTCTCTTCTCTAATACAACCAAATACAAAGCCATTTTATTCATCCGTGAACTCCTCGAACCACTTTATCATATACCTACCCAAATTATTAAGGCCTTATTTTAGGTATAAAACCTTTCATAGAGGTTTAATGGCGTTTTTAAAGGTTGATTAATTGAAGAAGAGGATTATAAAGACTGCACATGATGATTCAGACTCACCGTCAGGGCCGTCATCTAAATCATCATTCCATGAGTCATATTTTGATATTATAATCCATATTATTTTACATGGTGTATAATAAGCCCCATTGTCTCCAAATTTCATTCAATGGTTCTCAAAATAAATCTTTTTCTATGACGTATTATATTAAATGGAAAATGGAATATTTTTAATATATGCAGCGATAATAAAAACTTCCACCACCAACACCATTATTTGATATTTTTTCTGCAACAATCCATACTATTTGTACATGAAAAATTAATAACATATAAACTTTTCTGGTATTTTTTAATTGAACATTTTATTGATAAAGGATTGATTATGTCAATATCTTGAAATGATATCTCAAGATTGCAATGTGGAAATGTTATTTTTTTTCTTTATAATTGTTTTATGTGTTATTATTCTAATGTAGCTCCTCTGAATTGTTTGTGTATATGGGTGGTTTCATGATAAACTAAGGGTGGGTGATCCAATAATAGATCTAAAATTTATTGGGTAATGAGATGATGTTAAATGATAAGGTTTATACTAAGATATTTCGGGAATATACGTTGATGGGTTTTCCAAACGTAACCATGGTGGTAACACCCTATATAAATATGAAAGAAACAATGTATGTATGGTATGGATGCCACATGTTACATTTATTATTTATGATTTAAATTATGTTTTCATGATTCTTATTATTTTATGTGTTTATAAATATTCATGTACTAACATTTTCATAACTTATTTTATATACCTTAATAAGCTTTTTGTGTTCGTCCCATGTTTTTAAATTTTTTTAGTAGGGTATTAGGGTTGTTAATAGAAGATGACTTACATAATACTTTTATCAAAACAAGAAGAAATAATGTCCACTTTTAAATGTTCTATATTGTAGAAGAAATGGACAACTTTTATGTTGTATCCACATTGTATGTGACAGTTATGTCCTGTATCTCTAAAACTCTAAAACAGAAAAGATCCACATTGTGAATTCTTGAATTATATCAAGATTATGAAATGTTTAAGGCCAGGTCCTAATAAGTTTAATATGTATCTTTTAAGAAATCAATATTATCATTAATTACATTGAAAAGTATTTTTCAAGAAATTTAATTTTTATATTATACAAATGTATATTTCAATAAATTAAATAATAAAGATAATAAATTATATTTTATATTAATACTTAGTTTATATTAATTCATTTTGAAAAAAAAAATTAAATTAAATTAATAATTATTAATATTTAAAATTTTCATTTTCCAATTAAAATTGGATTTTATTATAATTTATAAAATTATTTAAAATTTTAATTTATATATTTAACAATATGAATGTTAAAATATTAACATAATTTTTTTTATTTATAATAAATATATTATCATGTTATATTATTTTGGTAATTTTTTAAATAATATTAATTTTCTTGAATAGTGAATCAATACCAATTTTCTTAGAATATTTTTTCTTGGAATTATCATAATTCAATAATGACATAAATATTTGGGGAAAAAAATTATATAATATTTATTTTTAAATATAATTATAATATATCTTTTAAAATTACAATTTTTTCATGAAACCAAGTGTGTCATTTTAGAATCAAAAGAAATATTTTATTCTAAAAACTATTTTATTCACTTATATTATAAATAAATATTCATCACTTATATAGTTTATGTATATTAAAATTTATTTATTATTTTATATCAACTTGATAATTTTATTTGACATGTTTAATTTTTTTCATGAAAATAATGATTAATACGATTGTAGTTAATGACCATGATAATAGTAGTGTTATTTTTTCAAGGATTGGTTTTACTAATATTTCTTAATTTTGTTTAATTAATTTAATAAATAAGTTTGAAATTATTTCCCAGATATTATGTTTTATTAAATATATTAATATGATAACATGAATTTATATGTTATAAAATTAAACACAATAAATAGAACACATAATGGTTAAAAAAACATCTTTCTATAAAAACAATATTTCAATATATAAAAGGATTTAACCTAAATTTTGGTATTCTATTATTTATAAAATTGATCATATTAAATAGAGAATACATTTAGGTTAATTAGACCGAAAATTTAATAAGTAGAGTTATTTTATATTTAAATAATCTTTAAATTACTAGTTTGAAAAGTACTTACCAAGGTTATGATTAAAAAATAAAATTAAAAAAACAAATGAAAATGTTATTCCAATTATGTTTAAAACATGTGTATTAATACATGATTGATGATTTATCATCCCAATATCATCCAAATTACATTATTTCTAAATAATATAGATTTTAACAGTTAAATTGTGTAATAATGTCTTTGTGAACTAATGGGTATTCAGAAAATTTCTATTTTCATTAATTATAAAATGTGATCACTTACACCACAAAAAAATGATCCACATTTAATTATTATTTCCTTTTAAGCTATCCCCAAAATACATATTACAAAATTTATTTTCTCATTATTCAACCACTAGTCTCAAGAAGTTATCTTGAGGCCCTTTATTTCCTTGGATATCTTTAGGAGATGATCGAGTCTAAAATGTAATTATTATCTAATTTGATATATTATCATCTTAATATTAATATTAAAAATATATTATATCATTAAAAATATAATTAAATACTAATCATTATTATAGTGAGAAATATTTATATGAATTCATCATTCATAATTTATTCCTCTCCAACCATTAGAGAAATAAAAGTTCTCTTATTTCATGTGTGTAGACTACCGACTCCATGAAGTAATGCCTCCATTTTATATAACCACATAATATAGTTGCTTGAAAATTTGTTATTAAAGAATAAATATTATTTCTAAAATATAAATGTTATTAAATATATAATATTATCATATACATTATTTCCCATTCATTTGTTGAGAAATTGAAACATTAAATATTTGTATGTAAATACTACCACCTATACGAGCAATGTGTCACAATATTCATAACCAACCATCTTGAATGGAATCCAAAAAATATTCAATATATAAAACTTAATTAAAAAAAATTAATATAACTGGAACAAGGAATCTATTTTATGATCCTTTCGACCATGGGTAATTTACATTATGTGTTATCGAACACATGACTTAAAAACCTCGAATAATTTATATAGGTAACAAAACTATGTAATAAATAAAACACATATAAAAATAAATTGTCTATATTAAAATAAATTTATATTATTAACTGTCAAAATAAGGTATCTAATTAACCTAATTTTATTAAGAAGGATGTGAGGCGCATGCACATAGTAAATCAAGAATGAGGTAGGTGGTTTTAACTGAAATTATTCTCTTTGATTAATGAAAGGTACTATACACCTAATTTAATTTATATATTATATATAATAACTATTATCGCTATTATATAATATATTATCCCTTAATAATTTTGTTTTAAGTTAATTTAAAATTCCACTCGTTTTTGGATTTTTTCAAATGATACTCGAGATTGAAAGTTTCTTTGTATCACACATTAATTTCACGAGACATCTTAATGTTCTTCATTATGATTTACATTCATGTATGTATTAACTATAAATAGATATTTCATTAAAATGTATTTTTTAATGAAAAATAGTTATCCCAATCAACAAATTTTCATCAAATTTCTTTAAATCATCATTTTCACTAGTAATAATAATTATTGGTAACCTATTTATAATTCATTGGGTTGTTATCATCCCCTTGGATATAAAAATTGGATAGCATATATTAATTTATTATAATACATGGTATTATATTATTATATGTATGTTTTCGATGCTTTCGCCGGGGCGCGCACGTCCATCTGCTTGAGTATGACATGCACGACTTTGTTACCCCGCATTACCACAATCCAAAGGTGGGTGACATCTGTTCCTTATTCAGGGATGTAGGCTCCTTGACTGAAACGAAATGATGGGATGTCGGTTCTTCCTTCAGTGGATTCCTCCTCGGAACTCGTTACCTATTCTGGGTCTCCCTCATAGATTGAATACGTTGTTCTTGAAGCACTTCCTGATGCCATATCTTCATGGACACTAGTTAATTATGCTGCTTTAGGCAGGACATTCCAAGGGGTCTAGTAAGAACAGTAACCTTCAGTTAAAGGATTAGTCACGTTGAGGCATCATTGGCGTGTCTGGATGCTGGGGAATTAGAGTGTCTGTCTTACTTCCCTTATTATAAGGCTTATAGAAGGGAAAAAATTCCAAGGCATCCCACATCGAATGCGGGGAATCATATGTCATGGGCATGTATCTAAGTTTTTCCTCATAATTCCATGTTTAACACAGGGTATGCAACAATTTTAATGACCAGTGGAGATGGATCAAGATGATCAGAACACTAACTGGAGTGGATCAGACGGAGGAACCCCCTGGAAAGAATGCCGATATTGGGGCCATCACATGGGTGGCCTCTCAAGTGCTATTAGACAGAATGGGGAATGGGAAGGCATGATCCCGCCGGTGCGTGGCGGCCTGGGTAAAGATGACGATGGATGATGGAATATGGACATCACAAGGGAGACATTGATGTTGGGCTTGAGTCTCAAAGAGGCTACCTACGTATCCTCAAGGCAGGGAATCAATGTCCGCAAAGTTCGATGAGATGATGGGACACCAAAGGAGGCGACCTGTGAGAATGGACGCATGGATGAGATACAGAGGAAATGGATCCTCCGGGAGGGGGCATGAGCTTCCTAAGACACATGGACTTGAGGGAGAGATTAGTATGAGACATGAGTGGTGGGATTGAACCTCGTGGAGGCTTCCAACATATCCCCATGGCAGGGAATCAAAGTCCACGTAGTTCAGATGGAAAATGAAGTTTAACATCATGCAGGACGAGGAAGAACCAACGTGAAGGTGTTCGGAATGACCGGGTGGTGGGCTTGTACCTCAGAGAGGCTTCCTACGTATCATGCTTTGACATGGATCAAAGTCCCTATAGTTCGGGATGAGTGTGGGGCTTACACTCTAGGCTGCCTAGGTGGTGGGTTGTTGGGCTTGAACCTCATGGAGGCTTCCTACGTACCAAGCCTTCAAATGGATCAAAGTCCCCATAGTTCGGGATGGATGTGGTGAACCAATGTGTAGGAGGTCGGAACGACCAGGTGGTGACATGGAACCTCAGGGAGGCTTCCTATGTACATGCCTTCACATGGATCAAAGTCCCCGTAGTTCGGGATGGGTGTGGTGAACGAACGTGAAGGAGGTCAGAACGATCGGGCGGTGGTCTTGAACCACAAAGAGGATTCCTACTTACCATGCCTTGACATGGATCAACGTTCCTGTAGTTCAGGATGGGTGTGGTGAACTAATGTGAAGGAGGTTGGAACGACCGGGTGGTGGGCTTGAACCTCAGGGAGGATTCCTACGTACCATGCCTTGACATGGATCAAAGTACCCGTAGATCAAAATGGGTGTGGTGAACCAACGTGAAGTAGGTCAGAACGACTGAGTTGTGGGCTTGAACCTTTGGGAGGCTTCCTACATACCATGCCTTGATATGGATCAAAGTCCCTGTAGTTCAATATGGGTGTGGGGATTACACTCTAGGCTGCCCTGATGGTAGGTTATTGGGCTTTAACCTCATGGAGTCTTCCTACATACCATGCCTTAACAAGGATCAAAGTCCCCGTAGTTCCGTATGGGTGTGGTGAACCAACGTGAAGGAGGTCGGAATGACCAGGTGTCGGGCTTGAACCTCAGGGAGGATTCCTACGTACCATGCCTTGACATGGATCGAAGTCCCCATAGTTCAGGATGGTGTGTTTTGTCATGATGGGTGCTTGCTCTAAGCTCACATGAGACATGCTCGGTGTGAGAAACAAGCGGTAGGAGAGACTTGACGATCGCGTTACGAAATATGTGTATGTGGGAGAGTGAGTGGAGTTAGGAATGGGGCAGCCCAGAGAGGAAACAAGGGATTATGCGTGGTTTTCAGCCCAAGATGTCGAGGCTTAGTCTAGGGTAGACGCCCATGGTGAGAATGCCCAGCGGGAGGGGGAAAGGGTGACAAAACCCCTGTCCCCATCTCCCCTCTTGGTCCTTGGCACCGTGGAAGTGAGGAGGAGTAGGGATGCTACCTCCTGCAAGAAAGGCTAGGGGATTACACCAAGGTGGCTACCCTTTCCCATGGACAAACACCACTCCAATACGGGGGATATCATCCCCTGTGAGGGATGATCCCATCCCCGTGGAGACGAGTTTGCATGGAGAATGTCCAAGGTAGGGGACCCTGCGTGCGAGGCACAGGGTGAGGTCATAGTTTTTCACCATGTGCTGAGGACAATGGTGCTTGGCAGTTTAACGTCTAGCAGCTCGGACGACATGGGTTTTATCCACACCCCTAGGGCTTACATAACTGGTACCCTCTTCTCCTTGTGGAAGGGAAGGCATCAGCAACACCATAACAAGGGTGTGTCGCAGAGGGAACCATTGAGGGGTCCACAATAGCGTGGATATGAGAAGATGAAATAGTCATTAGTGTGCCTATGTGAAGAGGTATGAGGCGAAGCAACTAAACAGGTGGTAAATTCAAGGGGACTTTGAATTCACATCATGAAACTTGGGGGGTCGCACGAGAAAACGAATTTCCAAGAAGAGGGGTCCATAGGTAAGGGCCTTATAAAGCTCTGTTTCTCCGTGTGGCGGAGGACACTTATGAAGGGGTGTGCTTCGTGAAGTGGGGTGCCTTAGGCTATGCATGGGGTAGAGGTGCGTATGGGAGGTGCTTCGCAAAGTGGAAGGACACTGGCGGAGCATATCCTCGTGGAGTAGAGGTGCCTCAGAAAGAAAGGTGTCGGGAAGCAATGTGCTTCGCAAAGGACAATGACACTACCTTAGCATGTGGAACATGTGTACATGAAGGGTGTCTTGCGAAGCAGAAATGATATGCAATGACCCGGGTCCCCTTGGGGATCCCCTTCCTTCGTGAAGGACCTTAGGCTTCGTGAGAGGCATCCCTTCGGAAGAGGGGATCAAAACAGGATGAAGGGGTGGGACTTCACGGTGCAGAAGTACCTCACACAACTCATGGTTCAGAGAGAAGAAAGAGGCTTCACTATTCGGGAAGCTTGGAAGCCAAAAGATCGGATTGTCCATCCCTTGGGCTTAGGGGGAGCCTTGTATTTATAGGCAAGAGGCGCCACAGAGCAGAGCTCATGCAGAGGGAAGAGGGACTTGGTTGCTTCAGGGCGGGTCCCGAACGTCAAATGCTGTTGCGGAGCGCCCCAAATCTTTCTTCGCGGTGGGTTCGAGAACGTCATATTTTTTCGTGGAGAGGGCCTCCTCCTTGATTCGCGGCTTGTTTGCGAACATCAAATGCTTTCATGATGCAGCCCGCCTCCTTACTTCGCGGCGGCCGCGGTGATGGGGAACTCCGTGAAGTTGCTTCGTGAGAAAGTCCATGGAGCATTCTTTAGGCCACTTCTTTGTCAAAAATTTGGGCGGTAAAACACGCCCCCCTCAGACTTGGAGCCGTAGAGAGGTCAAGGGTCAATGTCTGGGGGAAATCGCCAACATCCTCGGCTGTTAACAGTGCTGACTCACGAAGAAAACTCGCAATGCAGATAGGGTACGTGAAGGATGAGCACTTCACGAAGCTCCACGTGAACGGGAAGCATTGTCAAGCTATGAAGGCCTTCGCCTACAAATAGGAGGTTTCCCACCCTTTTTTCCTTTCCCTTCTCTGTGAATTTCTCTTCTTGCGCTCTCGATTCGTGAAGCTCTGCGTACTCCATGGGTGTTCTCTGTGACTTGAGTCTTCTTGGCGCACAACATGTCCTCAAGTCTTTGAATACCTAAGCAGTGCTCTGTGATGATTCTCCATGATCAGACTTTGAGAACGTGCTTCGCGAACGATCATCCCGAACCAGCTAAAAAAACTTCCATTTTCCAAAAATTAATGGCCCACCAAGAAGTTGCCAAGGGGTCCTTGAAGATGTCGCCTGAAGGGATGTAATGGTGAACAGTCTGGTGGTAGGATAGTTAGTCCAGAGCTACTCTGACCATAGTTCATTGGGGGGGGCTGCAGTCTAAGAGTCAGAATGAATACCCACTATGTAGGAGGTTTCCCTTGTAAGGATTTGGGCTGAGGGATGATGTCTTCATCCCTGAAGCAGGTAGAGACGAGCTAGATTACTGGTTCCGGAGCACATTGTGTCAGCACCGATGGTCCATGGTGTCCGATGGTCATGCCCGAGAAGACTTCACGCCTACCATTACCGACTTCTTGTACAATCATCTGAAAAATGTTAGTGGAAAGGAATTGTAGTCGGATACCTCACATCCTCTGTACCGAACCATCCTCAAGGCGGCACTGGGGAACCTGAAGAAGGGGTGGTCTGAGGAATGGGACTTGTGATAGGGCGGCAACTTTACGGACAATTCGGACTGGGCCTACTGGGTAGGCGCCTTGTGCGAGGAGTTCGGAGTAGATCTCTAAAGGGTGGGCCTGTATGAGGCCGCTTGGGATTCCAAGTTTCATATCTACCAGTCAAAGCAGCTAATGTCGGAGCTATTGAGCCGATGGTCACCGGGGACCAATACCTTCCACCTGCATCACGGGGAGGTTAGCATCAGTCTATGGGACGTGAATCAGATCTCGGGGGTCTCGATACTGGTGGCGATGTATGACGAATTCCTCTCGGCTATGGGTGTGTTGGAGGATCTAGATAAGATGTCACGTTTGTTGATGTCATTGATGGAGCTCATGCTCGGATAGGACAAGGAGGCCGTGAGGGATGTGAACTTCAAGTGGTGGTTCATGAAATTCAAAAATTTCCCGGAAAATAGGTAGTTCTCGGTGAGGCCTCTAACTTTCCCAACAGGGGGCCGGAGTAAGGAAAACTCATAATTGCAGCTATTGGAGAATAGCCAGTGGATGACCTAGGGGTTCAGTGTTAGCATTGAACAACAACCAATAGTCATGCTGGCGACATTCATCATATCTCTCATTTGTGGCTGGATTCTGTCAGGGAGGGGTACAAACGTGGGAGTGCGGCCAAGCACTTTCATCATGAAGTCCACATTGGAGACAGGAGGACAGGTCAACCTAGGTATCCCGATGCTCGCCAACTTGTACAAAATGATGTGGCACATCAGTGAGGGGAAAATGCCACATAGGGTATGCGGGCTGTTCCATCTCCTATACGGGTGGATGGTGACACACATCAGTGGGATATATGAGTATCTGAACCCCATCTTGCCTCCAGGGTCGAACATCCATCCCTCGATCTTGAATGCCACATGGGGATTTCCAACCAAGATGACCGCACCATCTTTTCTGAACCGGGTGTGGAGTGTGGAAGAATTCTATTTCCACCCGTTTTAGTTGCTGATGGGGGAATTCATTAATGACGGTCGGGGGATAGAAGAGCACTGGACTTATCTTCTAGACTTTCGTGGTGGAGTCTTGGTGGCTAGGGTGGACTGTGAGCGTCTTTTCAAGCCATACACCCCACACCAGTTTGCAAGGAAATTTTGGTGCATACAGCGACTGACCTCGCAGGTCTACCTGGGGGTGGGCTATGAGGAGCCCCCTTGTGTGATAAGACAAATGTGGCTCATGCTTACACGGGAATATGGGAAGATGCGGAATATATTGCCTCCTTTGACCATCATCGTTGGTCTTGTAAAATAATATGCCCCAAGCTAGGAGGCGTCCTATCCAGGGGAGATGATGAAGCGGCCAGCCGTCCTGGTTTATGAGGGTGATCTTCCCCAATATCGGGGAAGAGGCCGGAAGGCGACCCGGGCATCACGCAGTGGCGGGGTTGTAGTAGCGGTGATGCCCGGACCAGTTTAGGGGGGAGTACTGATAGAGGATCTGACAGTGGAAGCGGAGCCGGTGGTCCCAGGAGAATAGAGTCATCTAGAGGGGCGGCCACCAAGGGGATTCAGTAGGATTTCTACTCAGGCCCTAGGAAAACGGCTTCACCATATTTTCATGATGGATAATGCTGTCTTCTCGGAGGCTTGGGACAATAGGGATGTCAACCATCAATTCCACAGCCCATCCGAGTTATGGAAGAACCTTAACCACCTCGGGATGGACTTGTCAGGGATTGGCCCCATTAGAGCTGGTTTTGTAGTATCCCAAGCAGAGGCGGAGCGATACATAGCAGAACTAGAACACTTCATCCACTCCTGGGGTTCCCTGCACCTGATCAAAGACCGAGTCAGGGTGCTGTTGGGCCATACGGTCCCTCCACAATGGTTAGCTGCAGAACTGAGGGAGCGCTTCCCTCTGCTAGAAGAATCAGATGAGTCCTCCTGGGGAGATAAGGCTGGTAGAGAGAGTCCTCCGGAGGAGGGTGAAGTCGGTGACTGTCCTCGAATCTTGAATATTTCGGGGAAGACCTCATGGTAAAATCCATTGTTCGTACTTTAGAGTCTGCCCATAGGTTACTATGGATTCCTTATCAATGCCTGCATTATGTAGGAGGACCTTGTGTATAGACCTCATTACCGCCCCTTAGTGGGTGCCGACGTGGGCCCTTCGGGATCAACACTGGTGGCTGCATCGACATCCATGTCTAGCGAGGCTAGGACACTTGAGGCGGCTCCCATGGAGTCTCCAGACCTGCCAACCATATACGGGGGGCCACACCTCGGGGTTCCGATGACATCAGTCCGACAATGACACCATGGATTTGACCTCTGTAAGACTTCTCTATCGCATCCACAACTGTCATCACCTGACCACATTAACATACATTCACCTACCTTTTTTGGCAGGTACAATCCTTTAATTGGCCTAGGCCGCTCGGCAAAGTTGGTCGGGGTTTCTGGATGCTCCCTTCCAAGAAACATGTCAATGGTCGTGGAGGTGGACATCCAACCTAAATGAACTGTGGCACTTCTGATCTCTAGCAGGAAGGACAGTGGGACTGCGCCCGAGACTATTGAGGTGGTATTCGATTATGAGGATCAACCAGACAGTCGAGGCCCTTCCACGCCTGATCCGACACCAGATATGGACCCGGCTGAGGAGTTCTTGGGGTCATTCCCTACATATGAGTATACCAATCATGCTGACTGGGACGAGACGACCTCTTATGAGGAGGACAACAAAATAGTCTACTTCTGATTGTGAAATCTGATCACACGGTTCATCAATAACACCCCCCCAAGAATTATCACTGGATGAGATGGATAGAATTCGCTTGCGGCTACGTTATATTTGTGCAGGGGGAGTGGATTCCCACTGCCCTCACATGATTATCTGAGATCTTATGGCTGAAAAGATTCAGGAGTACGACAGGGGCCTCAGCGTAGGATGGATGCAGAGGAAGGTGGTGAACATCAAGAGGCTCTGGGAGACCGAAAATGAGGCTGAACATTTGCAGGCCCGAGGAGATGAGCATTTTTCTTCTCTCGATACGCAGTCAGAGCTCATCTGGTAGTAGAAATCCCAGTTGGATGAGGCCTAATAGGTCATAAAGTGAGCCTCTGAAGAGATGGCCATTATCCGGACTGGTGTGGAGCGGGCTTGGGTCACGGCCAGTGAACTGCACCCTCTCACTATCGAGGAGGAGCAGGCGATACACAAGTGGAAGCAACTCTTGGACGCCACCAGCCAGAGGGTGGCAGAGCTCCAACGTTCCTTTGATGAGGTCGATCTGTCCATAGGGGGAGTCGAACCCCAGGTACTGTAATTATTACAAAAAATTAAATTTACTTTCATGATTTAATTTTTTAATGTCGTAGCATACATGAGTTCCATTGTTTACACAAGTTTATTGCGTCCTTATTATGTTCATAGAGCGTCCAATGAACATTCCCAAAGCTCAGGTGGGTCAGGACCGATGTGAGAAACGAGGTATGACCCCCATATCACCCCATACAAACATAGGAGTTCAAGCTAAGCTTCAGGAATTTGGGGTTTAAACAACTAGTCTGGATTTCCAGGAGGAAATGGGAGAGGCCTGACTACAGAATGAAGCTCTCAGAACAACCGAATTATCACTTTCCTATCGTTCCCTTGTGCACGAACGTGGTAATTCCAGGGGTGCTGAAATCAATCCAAACATATGGAAATGGGAGGTGTGAATCACAAAACCCATGATTTGGAACATTGTGTGGGTGGCATGACAATAATTAATAACTGGTTACTACATTCGAAACACAGTGTTCTTATTGTATTAGCTTGGAGTGGGGATAGAAAATGATGGTCAACCACTGACCATGTTTGAAACACGGGACCTGACTCAGAATGTCATCGGTTAGTCTTATAGAACGTTGTCCCATGACAATAGGTGGGCCATAGGTCAAGCATCCATACTGTTAGAGGGTTCCTACAAACGTGAAAGAGGGAAATGGTCCGAATAAGGGGAACACGAAGCATGGAATGTAGAGTGAGGGTTTATTCAAATAGAATCCAACACTCTCAATGTTACGCCACCATGGTGGGAGCACAGTAGATTGAAACATAGGTTTGATCATGTATCATTCTTTCTTTTAGACGGGGCCTCTCTAGCAAGGGGGTTTTTCGCTTTCCAATGTCATCATGGGGAATCCCGAACTTGTTCATGGAAAAATTGTTGTGACATGGTTCCCCATGAGGGGTTAGGTCAGGGGGCCGGAAATGGGTAGGAGCAGGATTTATGATTCCTTGGGCTGGACCATAGGAAAAATACCGGGGTGTCTCTATGTATCCCATGAGGATAGGAATCAATCTGTACATAGTTCTGGAAGCACAGTTTAACGTCATGCAGGATGATGAGAAGCCTGGCTACGCCGGTGCACATCATACCAAAACTACTAAGCCCACATGAGTAATGCTCGATGTGGGGAACCAGAAGTAATGGGGGACTTCTCGGCACAGGAATGAACATGTTAGGGAAAAGGGAAACTCAGTAAATACCAGCCCAATGATGCTAACCCATCCATGTAGCGCACCTAGATGCATGATGAGATAAATCCGAGTATGTCAGAATTAGAATTGAACATGAGGAAGTGGAAATGTGTGAATCCTGATGCTCAAAAAATTAGATCCCAATGATAGTGGCCTGAAGATTGAGGATAACTGTTGACTGTGGCAGAAACACAGCATCCACATCACGTTAGCCTGGAATGGGTACAGACAAATGAGGGTCGACTGTTGACCATGTTTGAAACACAAAAATCGTCGCAAATGTCGTCTGAGATCCTTAGGAATGTTGGCCTGAAATGGTAGGATAGCCCTTAGGCCCAGCATCCATGCCATCCATGGGACCTTTTGGATGTGGAAGAGGATGAGGATCCAAATAGCGAGCTCACGAAGCATGGAAATGGAATGAGGGGAATTTCCCCAAAAAAAATACACACTTCGGGCTCTTTGTCAAACACATCTAAATACGACAATGATATGTATTTGATATAGGGATTAGAGTCCCTTCCCATAGGTAGATCATATTTTAGGGTCATAGAACTCAAACCATAGATGGTTGGAAACATAGGACACATGTGGTGGGGTAACTAAAAAACCTGACGTGAGTGAGAACCTGGGGCTCTGACCACCACGTGTTCCCTGGGAAGTTTTTCGGTTGAGGGACTGAAAACTAGAGTTATTTTGGTCCAAAGAAAAAGTGAACAGGCGTTCATGCGTAACCCATGAAGATGGGGATCAAGCTGTATGAAGTTCCTGAGATGGAATGGTAAGGTACGAGTGCTATGGAAAAAAGGGGTGTGCGGGCGTGGCCCTCGCACTGAGAAAAGTGTTATTTGATAGATATTTTTTGTCCTTTATGGTGACTGGTTTTTTTTGAAGCAACAGGCATAGGGTAGCAGGCCCAGGAATAACCACAAGAATCAAGCCTTAACAGGAATTGAAAAATGGTATGGCATGTCCCCAATACCAAACATGGTGTCCCCTTGAGTGAGAACATCATGATGCAGTGCCTTGTTTTTGTCGTGCGGCCATGACGATACTATCAAAGTTTAGGTTCATGTGATAGGACCGTGTGGAATAGTTTAAAGTCATATGGCTTGGACATAGACTAGATCGTAGTTTATGGTCTTATAGCTCAGACCATAAAGGAGAAAAAACCCTCTATATATGTGCATACCTCAACCCGATCCCTAATACCATGTTAGTTAATCTCGGTGTGAGAAACAAGGGAGGAAGATGTCTATTGAATCAAATGGAATGCATGCCCATGGAAATCGATGCGGAGCCCCGAATGAGGCCCCTATCACAGCTTTGGTCCTCCTAACGTGCGGATGCACACTAAGGAATAGTACCAATAGTTTCGAAGTTCTACTTGGACATGATGAGGTGGAGGAGGATGCGAATCATGTAACTGACATTTTGGGATTAATGGGGTTGGTGTGGTGATTGATGATAGCTGTTGACCATGTTCAAAACACTGTATCCATATTGCGTTAGCTGAAAATGGGAACAAAAAATGAGCATCGACCGCTGACCATATTCGAAACGCTAGATTTGTATCGATTTCATGTCTGCGACCCTCGAGGACGTTGGACCGTAATGGTAGGAGGGTCCTTAGGCCTAGCATCTGAATCGTTCAGGGGACATTCCAGTTGTGAAAGGTGATGGAAGCCATAATGAAGGGGAATACGAAGCTTGAAAAGTGGGTGGAAACATGTCTGAGAAGAGTCTGACATTCCAAGTACTAAACTAGAGTACCCTTAGGCACATTGATGAACCGCCAAAGAGAGTTGATGAGAGTGCTCATGTGGGAGAGGTACATGGCATTATTATAACAAGCCTGACATGAATGAGTATATAATCCCATATCACATTGTACACTCTGCGTAAGAACTTGGGTCAGGGCCCAAGAAGGCCAAGGGGCCTGAGGCTGGGCCTTGGTCAAGAGGGCCCGACCAGTTTTCCGTTTAACGTCATGCAGTGAGAACAAGGGCCGGGGGCCCGAGAAGGCCAAGGGTCCTATGGATGGGCCTCAGTTAGGAAGGCCTGAACAGTTTACTTTTTAATGTCTAGTAGTGAGGACGAGGGTCCGGGGCCAGAGAAGGCCAAGGTGCCTGAGGTAGGGCCTCGTTCAGGAAGGCCCGACCAGTTTGTAGTTTAACGTCTTGCAGTGAGGATGAGGGGGAGGATAAGGCGTCTCATCTAGGGATGTGTACGGGATGGTGAGTAACTCGACGTGAACGAGGACATAATACCATTCAACACCGTACTATCCCAAAAGAGAGAACCCGATCTAGGGATCGAAAACACCAAGGGGCCCGAGGATGGGCCTTGGATTGGAAGGTCATATAACCTCTTCTATGTTTACTGCCTAATCAAAACTCCTATGAACACCGGAGTGGTGCTCGGTGTGGGAATCAAGGAGCCGGTCTCGGATCTCCCCGTCAAACAGGGCCCTATAGTTGGCATCGTCTGGATGGAGTTCGTCACTTGGATATACAACGAGGAAGAATGAACCACTACACTCGATCTTCAGGATATCATGTGGTGGTATAAACAATCCTGGATAGCTATTGACGATGTTCGGAACACAACATCCCTATAGTGACCTAAAATGAGATCAAAAAATGAGCATTGAAAGTAGACCATATCTGAAACACGGGACATGTATCAGTTTTTTGCTCGACATCCATGACGACGTTGGCCCGAAGTGGTAAGAGAGCGCTTTGGCCTAGCATCCATTCCATTTAGGGGCCCTTTCAGATGGGGAAGGTGATGGAGTCCCAGTCCGAGGTGTGGGTGAAGCATAGTTGTACCCATCTATAAAAAAGGTGAATGTCTCCAGGGAGTGGGACGTACGTCCGGATCAAGGTTAGCTCGACGTGAATTGGGGAAAAAGTTTACACCCCTACCATACGTCTTGACCAGAGGGAAAGATTATGGAATTTAGACTGGGCCAATAGATGAAATGTCCGGGAATTCCTACATATCCCATGAGGATGGGTATCAAGCCACACGTAGTTGTTGAAGGACATGCATTTTAACATCGTGCAGTGAAGACGTGGGAGGAAAGAAGAACAGGGGTGGGAACATGATAAGACCATTATAACCCTTGCATGAGTGGGGCTAAGGAGGCCTTCTCCATATTGTGAAAGGATCCTCTGAGAGAAATATACCCATGGGAGATAGTCAAAGAGAAGATCTCGGGGATGGGCTCAAGACGAGGCGTTTGAGCATCCCTACGCATCCCATGTGGATGGGAATCAAGACATATGTAGTTTTCAAAACTCAGTTGAACATCATGCAGGTTGATGTGTAGTTTAATGTCGTGTAGGACTGAACAGTTTAAGGGCATGCAGGACCATTATTCTTTATTCAACATATTTCTTAAGGAACATCGAATTGGTGGGAGGAGTAATACACTCACCATCCAAGGTTACCATGGAGTACGCTCAACCGGGGTAAACCCTGAGGACTATGTAAGGTCCATCCCATTTGGGCTCCAACATGGGTGGTTTCCTTCCAAGGATCATTGGCGCTCGAAGGGCCAATACTAGGTCACCCTGTAGAAAAGAGCAGAGGTGACCCTTCTTATTGAACGATCTAGCCATATTATTCTGATGCCTTTTCATATTTTTCAAGGCATAGAGCATTTTCTCATCGCGTGATTCCAATTCAGCTAGATGGATTTCGGCCAGCTTATCTGGCGCCTACTGGTCATATACTGTGGTGCGTAACAAAGGTAGATGGATCTCTATGGGAAGAGCGGCATCAACCACGTACAGTAGGGAATATGGGGTCACCTGGGTGGAATTGAGATTCGTTGCCCAATAAACCCAGAGGGCATTAGGGATCATGTCTGGCCAACTCTTCTTGTTCTGGCCAATCATTTTCTGTAAAATACTAGAGAGGGTATTGTTGAACTCCTCGATCTATCCATTTGCTTGCGCGTGATTGCGGGAGGTATGGTTTCAATGGATATTGTACTTATATTACTATTTATTTAGCTCAGATGCTCAGAAGTTGGTTCCATTATCGGTGAGGACAACCTGAGGGACTCCAATCTGGTGGATGATATTGTAACTCTTGAAGTCAATGATAAAACGGGCCTTGACTTCATTTAGTGTAATTGCCTCTACCTACTTGGAAAAGAAATCTGTGGCGGTCAGGATGAACCTGCACTGGCGAGCTGTTGCCGGTGGATATGGTCCCACGACATCGAGTCCCCACACCGTAAATGGCCAAGAGTACTTGGTAGAGTGGAGAGGTTTTGGCCGCCGATGTAGGAAGTTAGCATGAACAAGGAACGTGTGACATCTCTTCTCAAACTCGATATAATCATAGATCATAGAGGGCCAAAAGTACCCCAGTCTCCAAATCTGATGGGACAACTTTGGCCTAGCCTGATGGGCAGCACATGAACCGACATGAACTTCCTGCATGACATGAGAAATCTCAACCCCTTGGATGCAATGTAAGAGAACACCATTGAACCCGTGTTTGTAGAGGATCTTCCCACGACAGGGACCACTCTGTAGGGTAAACTGCAGTGTACGGCGTCAGACTCGCTCAAACTCGGCCCTATTAGCCGAGAGGAAACCATTTTCGAGATACTCAAAAAATGGGGCTCTCCAGTCGAGAGTCACTTCAACCACTACTTTTGAAGAGCCTAGAGGTCCTGACATGGATAATCTGGTGGTAATATGGCATACTCATAGGTAGTCATCATTCTCTATAGTGACGGGGGTAATAACTCTCCGGTGTGCCACATGTATAATACAATCATCATGCTCGGGCTCTACAAGTGATGCAGCTAAGCTGGCCAAAGCGTATTCTCGACCATTCCGGGACCGAGGGACATGGGTAACCTCTAGTTGAGAAGGGATTTGGGCCATTAGATGTAGGGTGTGCTCTAACAATTGTATGAGATCTGGCTTTCTGACAACATAGCCACCGTTAAATTACTTGATGACTAGTTTGGAATCCCCTTTCACATGAAAATGGGACACATCGATCTCGAGGGCCAGCTCGAGGCCAGTGATAAGAGCATGATAATCTGTCTCATTGTTAGCTAAGAATTCTGACAATATGAATGAGTACAGGAGTATGGCTTGTGCTGGGGTAATGAAGATGATACCTAGGCCCACTCTGTTGAGCTGAGGATCATTGAGCCTCCTACCAGTGGGGCTCCGGGAGGCACCATCAATGTTCATTTTCCAACATGGGATGTCTTGATCGAGAGACATGATTGCATCATCAGAAAAATCTAGCTACAGGGACTAGCCTGTAGGTGTTGGATGGGAAACTAGAAATTCATTCAATCCCTGTCCCTTGATGGCCTCTTGGGGGACAAACCCGATGTTGAACTGCTGGAGGATTAATGCCCACCATTCTAGATAGCCGGTCAACATGGGGCGATTTAGAATGTACTTCAGTAGGACTACCTAAGAGACCAGCTGTACCTCATGGTGCTACAGGTAATGTCGCAACTTCTGCACAGAAAATACGAGTGCAAGGCAACTCTTCTCGATGGGGGAGTATCTGGTCTTTGTATCGAGATTCTTGTAGCTAAGGAAGTAGAGGCTGTTCCACGTACCCTTGTTGTTCTTCTGGGTGAGAAGATCATTGAGAGATCGTTCTAGGGTAGTCATGTTCATGATTAGTTTCTTCCCAAATATTGGTGGCATCAAGACCAGGGGATGGAGAAAGTACTGCTTAATTTCCTCAAACGTGGTCTGTAACTCTTCGTCTAATTCATAGGAATACCCTTTCTTAATTAGCCAAGAAAAGGGCTTACACTTTCCAGCCGGATTCGCAACGAATCAGCGAATGTAGGCTAAGTGGCCTTCAAAAACTCGAAGCTCTCGGATATTTCTTGGGGGAGGCATCTGGATGATTTCTTGGATCTTCTCTGGGTTGATCTCGATGCCTTGATACCTAAAAAAAATACAATAAAATTCACGATAGTGACCTCACAGGCACATATCAACGGGGTCATCTTCAAGTGGCGGGAGCGGAGGAAACTATAAACTTTATCAAGGTCCTTGAGATGGTCCTGGAGCTGGCGATATTTGACCACAAGATCATCTACATAGCATTCCACCAATGTTCTGAGGACTGGTTTGAATATGCGATTCATGGTCCACTGATAGGTGTCACCCGCATTCTTCAGGAATATGGGAATAACCTGGTAACAGAAGGTACCTTGGGGTGCCATGAAAGAGGTGGAATCTTCATCCTCAGGGGCCATCTGGACCTGAATATATTCAGAGTAACCATACATTAAAGAGAGGGCTTGGAACTCAGTCGTAGCATTGATCAACAACTCTATCACAGGAAGAGGCAAATCATCATTCGAATAGTGACAGTTGAGATCTCAGAAGTTGGTAAAGACTATGATCTAACATTATTCTTCATGACTGGCATGATTATGGCTAGCCACTTGGGGTACTGGACCTCCTTGATGATGTTGGCCCTGATGAGCTTGTCAAATTCAGCCTCGACCATGGCACCGTGAGAAGGGTGCATCATCCTGGGAGGTTTCTTGAACACACGATGGCTTGTCAGGAGACCGAAGCGGTGGATGATTACCTGAGGATCTAGTCCTAGAATCTTGTTGTAACTCCAAGAAAACACATTACGGTGCTTTTTAAGGAATTTCATGTACCACTGATGCACCTCGAGGGACATGGCGACACTAATCAACAAGGGTCTCAGATCTTCCTTCCTACTAAGGTTCACCAGTACAAGTTCATCGATCATGGTAGAGACTCCTTCTTCAATGGAGGGGCGCCGAATCCTCCAAATCCACATATTAACTTGTAGAAGAGGGATTCTAAATGGGTGAGGCTTCACCTGGGCCGAAGGAACCTGATGGGAGGCTGCTACCATCCTGGACATTAGTGGACAGTGCATCAGAAGATTCAGGAGATGCTGAGACCATAGCGATGAAGGCATTCGATCCAATCCCATCTGGACATCAGCACAAGGGTCAAAACTTGATGATATCAAATAAATAGTGGCACGTAAGGTTGATCCAGTTAATCCTAGCCTGGTTAAATAGAAATGTATGACGTACTGTCGTTGCCATGGGGCGGACATCCCAGTATCATACGAGGTAGGAGGATCTGAGATCACCTGAGCCTGGCTTGTGTAGGAGTATGGGGTGATTTCCTTATGTCACTTGGACTTTGGAATAATCCTTCCTATGGTACCCGATACAAAAATTCATTGCCCCATGTTGGGGGTTGTGGCCTCCAATCGATGGATCAAGAAGACGTAGGAGTCATCCAGACAGGCCCAAGGGTCAGTTATGATCGGGGCGGGCTCAACCTCATTTTCCAGAATATCCTTATCCTTTGTCTTGTAATAGTCATCATCCAGATAATGGGATTCACAATAATAGAGAAGAGATGCATCACCTTTTAGTACACCTAATCAACCATTTAGGGAGTACTTGAGGCACTGGTTATATGAAGAGGGGGTCTCCGCGTGCAGGTGGAGCCATGGCCTACCCATCAATGCATTGTACGCGATGTCTTTGGAGACAACCATGAACTCGATGCTAGAAATGAGGCCACCGAATTTGGTCTTCAAGAAGATAGTGCAGACCGAGGTCTGCTATATCATTTCATATCCCTAGAACCTTAAATTGGAGGGAGTCAGGATATCCTCAGATAACCCCATCTTTCGCAGCGTCCGCGTCAGGATAAGATTGATCCCGGAGCCGGTGTCAACGAGACAGCGGCAAACCTCCACACCGTTAAATTGTCCGGTGATATACAGTGGATGGATGTGCCCCTGTATGGGAGAGCCTTCATCTTCACACAATAATGAAATGATGTCCTGATATTTGGTGTTCTCGACTGCTTGATCATGGAAAGCTTCTGCTGCTGCCACCACTGTCTCAAACTGAAGGGGTATCTTTAAAGCCCCAACGATTTCTTCGTGCATATATTAATATGGGTTAAGGTATATAGGATGGAAATACTTTTTTGGGATGCCAGCAAGGAGTTTTATAATGTTATTCTTCCATGAAAGATGAGAACTTATACATACAGAAGGCTGCTCTATGATTGGAGGCGTGGCGGCCCCTGCCGGCTGGATCAACGATTGGATGGTGCTAAGGAATATCCCACTGCTCACCAGTCGAATCGCAGAGAGTAGTCGTCGGATAAGGACTAGATGACTGAGATCAGCTTGTAGCGGGGTGAAGCTAGTCGTGACATGGCCGAAGTGGTTCTGCCTTATCCAGTAGCACAAACGGTGGTGGAGGCGGACCAGTCGACACCAGATGAAGAGGCTGTGCGTGCTGAGTTTTGCATTGGGAATGTTTTCTGCTCTTAGGAACATGTACAGACTAGATGGATGTGCCAATAGACATTCCCCAATGAACCATATGGTCGCGGCTCTGACGACGTTGACGTCGGCTGGGGAGATTGGGGAGGTTCACTGGCGCTCCCCCTCGTCGGGAGTCATATAGAGGTTTACCAACTCAATGGTGTTAACCAAAGTGTACCTTCGACTTTCACATTAAGAATCATCCACCGTTGGTTTGATTCTGGGGGCGATCCCCATCTTAGGGGACATGGAGTCGCCGAGAGTGAGGGACGACGATGACTTTGGCAGGGTGCATTGCCTTTTCTTTCACCGCCGATGCTTGCTCTTCTGGGATGAGGTCGGTTAAGATGATGATGCACAGATGGTGGTCGCAGCTTCTGAAGGCTCTGGCTGATTCCGGGGTTCCCTTGTGATTACATAGGCATGAAAAATCATTTTACAAGCCATCCAGTCGTCCTACTTCTAGGACCCGCGGCTGGGGACATGCTGCCACTCACCTTCGCTATCGATACTGCTATATGACCTCACAAAGGCATCAACCACTTGTCCCGGGGCCAAGCCCAGCATGACTATGTTGTTATCGACCTGCTCTTGGATTTAGTCCTTAAACACTTATAACTTCTTGAGGGTGTGCCCCAAAATCTGATAATAAGTGCAGTAGTTGGGGAGATCAGTGAGATTCACCTATTTTGGCCTTCAGTACTCAGGCAAGTGTATAATCCCCTACTCTAAGTCACTATGGAAGTAACCAATGACCTGATTCTTGCTGAACGAGTAAGTCCGATGTGTTCTTTCCGGATAGGGAGCCCTTGGAGCCTGTCCCGGATGAGGAGACGGAGGGGCCTGTCGAGAAGGTATACCCTAATTGTCACTCCTGGGCTGTGGCGGCACAGTATGTGGGGGCGCTTTCCGATTTTGAGGATGCTGTGGAGCCTGAGGATGTGCCTAAGGTGGAGGGACAATGCGAGTCTGCAGGTCTAGTGCTACATGTAGAAATTTTAGCTACTCGTGGTCTTCTATCTGGGCCACCACGGCGGGCTCAGCTCTGGCATCTCTCCTTACTTGGATTACACTGGGCAACATATGTGCATGTATGGCCTATTGTAGGGATTCCTCAAGGCATTGGTCCTTGTCTAAAAAGTCATGGAACCTTCCAGGATAGTTCTAAGTGATCAGGGAGGGAACCAGTTCCATCTTTACATTCCCCACACACATTTTTAGTAAATTCTCTTGAGTCAGTGGCTTGTCGAGTGAGTATGTGAGCACCTTCCACCGAGCGATAAAGTCTGTGACTCGCTCATTAAGAGATTTCTTGCACTTGAAGAGGTACGCGATTCCTCTCTTCCGGGTGGTAGAGATGAACTAGTAGATGAACTTCCTGCGAATGTCCTCCCAGCTGGTCACAGATCCAACGGGGAGCTAGCTGTTCCTGGCGAATGTTGGTTCCTCCATTGTCTGAACGAAACAGCGGAGCTTGGCAGCCTCTTACTGCACTGGAGTCCCCAACATGGGCCCACACCTTGAGTTGAAGTGGGCCAGATGCTGAGGCGGGTCCCCTGACCTATTAAATGGGGAAAAGGTGGGATTTACGAAACCTGTAGGCACCGACATATCATCCACCCATGCCAGATATGGCTTTCCATCTGCTGGGATTTCCAGCTACTGTGTTTCCAATGCCTCAAGGCTGGCTATGAGTACCGCCATAAGATCATCCATAAGGGGGTCCCGGTCTTGACCGGGATCCCTAACCATGAGTGCATTGCCGGGTTCTTCAACACGGTAAATATGTTTAGCGGCTCATGGAGAAACCGGTGCTGTGGCCTACGGGGTGGCTGGGGGAACCCTGGCCGGATTCCGTGGTTTTCGCACCATTCGAGAGGGTTTGGTGAGAAATCCCGCGCCCTCGTTTCGTGAGCTCCGACTTCAGCACTGTCCACATGAGTGATATGATCAGGGTTTCATGGTGGCATCTCACCGAGGGGTAGTTTTTCATGCCCCTGCTGCCCCAGCCTAGGATCACCATAGTCGCGTCGTCTCTCTACAGCACATTCAAACCAGATTTCATCAACCAAACTCTTATTCTCAGTAAGTTGTTGGTGGAACGGGGCCTTCTCAGGGTCCTCCTTTGTCTTTTGTACTTAGGTGGATGGGTCAGAGTGCTTGACAGCTCCGAAATTCTCTTTTCACTTACCGGAATTCTGGCTGAGTACCAATGCCTCGGAGGGAGCTTGGAGACCATGTAGGTTCGTCTGGTGATGTGTAATATTCCCTTATGGGGCCAGCAGTTTTGAAACACCCTCAGGGGGTAAGTATCCACTGATAAACTCCAGCCCATCCTCCTTGTCCACTATGTCGTCCATGTGGACCATGACCTTTCCTAGGGCCATGTCCTCAATATCGAATTGTGAGTTGGGCTGCCGCTGGATAGGACTAAAGAGGAGGGTAACATACATCCCCCAGCCATGGATTTTCACACTGGGGGAGGGGGGGTATCCTCCCTGATAATTTTGTTGAGTACCATGATACTCTGAAAGCATTACTGCTAGAGGGCCTCATTACGGCCTGGTGACTTGGGGTGCTGGGTCACAGGGAGCACGACCAGATCGACTAGATGGAACTGCTCACTGATGTCTTAGAAATGCATTTGGCTCCCTTGATATACCACATGATAATGACAGATGTTGAAATCTATCGCCCAGAGGGTGTAGCAGAAACAAACAACTTCCTCTGGGGTGAGGGACTCCGGTATAAAGAAACTCCACACTATCACTGGCCAGAACATCTCAGGAAAGTGGTATGCTGAAAGGTTGATCTAGAAGATCCTTGGATCAACATCAGGGTCCGGTCCTTGATTTCCCCACTCACCAACTAGGGGAGGTTGATGAACTGGCAGCGGTACTGAAGCAGACCGCTGAGATAGCAGGTTAGCCGGTGGAGAAAACGATGAACGGGCTGACTGGCCACCGAACCTCGGGCTGTCCTCCGAGGAGTGTAGGGACTTGGCCGCTACATTGTGATAGGAGGGGCTGATGGCTACCATTTCTGGCGCAGGGTCCAGGGCTTCTCGTGGTGGGTCACACTGTTGTTCGCCCGCCAGTGGTCCCCAGAATAGCTCTTCATGATCTCTTGTTGAGGTAGAGAGCGCTTCTGGGGACGATGGTGGTGACTGCACGACCATAACCTATGGGGTCACCATATTTTCATCCTCGTAGAAAATCCTGCAGAGGGAAGTGAGAATCTTGTGGACCTTGCATTCCAGGAGCACCAGGCTGATGCGCCTTGTCCCTGACCCGTCCCTGGACTCGGATGAGTGAGGGAAGGATTCCTGAGCTGAGTCACACTCTACTTTAGAGTCTGAGAAGTGGACCAGGTTGATCTCCGTCTGGGCCTTCCTGAGAATATTCTTTTGGGTTAGAGGTCCGACCTTCCTACCCCGGGGCGACTCCTCAGGACAATGCTGATTTATGACGTGTGGTCCTTCAGCCGCACTGGTACTAGGGCAGAGAGGGTTTCCACCTGAGAAAGATAGGGTGCTAGGATAACCGAGACAAATGTAGAAGGGGACATGAGGAGGTCCTCCATGAATAACACCATAGAGGGAAAAACCTCTGTGGGAACCAGTGAGATCATGTGGAGGATCTGCATGATTTGTGTGGGTGGAGTGAGGCTGGACTTCACCCCTCTAGTTGTCGGGGTGAGGAAGACCTTCTCCAGCTACAGAGAGGACATAAGGAGGATCCCCATTTTGGAGAGGGACCACATGGGAATGTCTGCACATCGACGGTCGGGGCAGGAGGAAGGACTCTATAACTAGTGTGATGAGCACAAGAGAGGATTCCGTACCAAACATCACCGCCACGGGGTAGACCTTCATTTGGATTGGGGGTATCATGGGTCATACCTCCATTTCGAGCCTCAAAGTGGGGAAGACCCACGCTACCTATGGTAGTGGTACGAGGAGGACCTCCGTACGGGGTGGCATCGATGTGGTTTGGTTCACGGAAACCCCTGATCATGCGTGTGACCAGGAGAGTCGACCCAGCCTACCCATGGGGCGGCTGTGACTTGATCCCGGTTGGGCGTATAAGCGCCCCTACTCAGTGTGTGCATGGACTTGATGATATGTGTTGGCGGTGGATCAGGCCTTAGTATCCATTGACATTTACACCCCATGGCGGGCGTCCTTAGCATGTGCCCGATGACGGAGTCAGGTCAGATGAGCCGTTGCTGGTGGTGCATCTGCATAGCTTACCTACTCCTTTGGCAAGGCCGAGCGGCGGTGCTGACGCAGCCTAGTGGGGGCCCTTTCTGGGAGCCCTTTGATGGAGACTATGACTGGGCTGGGCTAGACGTCGCCCACCTCATCAGCATAATTTAAGAAATCATAAAAGTGCTATGTGGACAGGCTCCCAAAATGATTGAATGTTGGGGTGGGGAGGAGAGGTTCCCTGCGCAGACCTTGGGGGGGGACATTGACAGTGTGGCCTGGATGCCTCCAGGTCTAGGAGGGCCATATCCTGGTTTGGGATTATTCCCTCTTCCTTGTAAAGACATACTACGACGTTAATTACCCTTCGTTGGATAACTTGTGATGGGGAGTTGGGGCATGGGCTCCCCACAGTTGTGGATGCAGAAGCCATTGCAGAAGCGGTGAAGCCACGCGGAGCAGCTGTGCTGGCGTTTCCCATGCCCCCGCTTAGGCGGGCATGCAGTGATTGTGTTCATGTGGCAGCAACCTGATTCATGAGAATAAGAGAGATGAACTCGTCATTGCCGAACGGAAAAAGGAATCGACGACCAATGCCCTGGCGTCATCCCATCTTCTGTGACCGGTAAGAGGGATCGATGATGACAACGTCGTTGAACGGGATGTCCAACATCATATTGCCCTAACATCTATTGAGTTTCACACCAGGCCCCTATTTTCATCTCAGGACCCAGCACCAGATAGCTGGATCCATTGAAATGTCAGTCCATTTATGCCCCGAGCACTACTAATATCCATATCGAGGAGAAGACCATTAACGTCGGGTTCACCATTTCTATTTATGACGCTGTCGCCAGGGCGTTTGCGTGCGTATGGTTGAGTATGATAGGTGTAGCTTTGTTAACACTCATTCACGCTTTCCAAATGCAGGGGGATTCAATTCCTTATTCAAGGACATTTTATCCTTGATCGAAATGGGATGATGGGATGTTGGTTCTTCCTTCCGTGGATTCCTCCTCAGAACTCATTACCTAGTCCGAGTCTCCCCCATAGATTTAATACGTTGTTCGTGAAACTCCTCCCCGAACCATATCATCAGGTACAATAGTTAATTATAATGCTTCTATAAAGACATTCTAATGGGTTCAATTAGGGAAGAATCCTTCGGTTAGGGGAGTAGTCACATTGGGGAATCACTAGCGTGTCTGGACGTTGGGGAATTGGCGTGTCTGTCTTATGTTCTTTATTATAGGGCTTCCTGAGGGCATAGAATCCCGAGGAACCCCACATCGAACATGGGGAATCATATTCCATTGGCATGTATATGAGGATTTCCTCAGCTTTAAATGTTTAACATAGGGTATGCCGCAAGTTTAATGTACATCGGATATAGATCAAGCTGATTAGAGCACTTACTAGACTGGATCAGACGGAGGAACCCCCTGGAGGGAATGCTGATATTGGTTCCATCACGTGGGAGGCCTCACGAGTTCTATTAGAGGGAATGGGGAATGGGATGGAATGATCCCACCAGGACATGGAAGCTTAGGTAAGGATCAGGATTGATGATGGAATATAGTCATCGCAAGGGCGACAGTGAAGTTGGGATTGAGTCTTGAAGAGGCTTCCAACATATCTACGTGGCAGGGAGTCAAAGTCTGCGTAGTTCAGTGAGAAGATGGGACACCTGAGGAGGCGACCCATGAGAATGGACATATGGATAGGACCAAGAGAAAATGGAACCTTCTGGTGGGGGAATGAGCTTACCGAGACACATGGGCTCGAGGGAGAGATAAGTATGAGACATGAGTGGTGGGATTGAACCTCATCGAGGCTTCATATGTATCGTCATGGTAAGGAATCAAAGACCATGTAGTTCAGATGGCGAATACGGTTTAACATCATGCAGGACGGGGATGAACCGACGTGAAGGTGGTCAGAACAACCAAGTGGTGGGCTTGAACCTCAGGGAGGCTTCCTACGTACCATGCATTGAAATTGATCAAAGTCTTCATAGTTTGGGATGGTTGTGGGGCTTAAACTCTAGGTTTCCGAGGTGGTGGGTTGTTGGGCTTCAACCTCGTGGAGGCTTCCAACGTACCATACCGTGACAAGGATCAAAGTCCCCGTAGTTCAGGATGGTTGTGGTGAACCGACGTAAAGGATGTCAGAATGACCAGGTGGTGGTATTGAACCTCACAGAGGCTTCATATGTACCATGCCTTGACATGTATCAATGTCCTCGTAGTTTGGGCTGGGTGTTGTGAATCGACCTAAAAGAGGGCGTAATGACCGAGTGGTGGGCTTGAACCTTAGGGAGGCTTCCTACGTACCATGAATTGACATGGAACAAAGTCCCTGAAGTTCCGGATGGGTGTGGTGAACCAATGTGAAGGAGGTAGGAATGACTGGGTGGTGGGCTTGATCCTCGGGGAGTCTTCCTACGTACCATGCCTTGACATGGATAAATGTCCCCGTACTTCAGGATGTGTGTGGTGAACTGACATGAAGCTGGTTGGAATGATTGGGTTGTGGGCTTGAACCTCATGGAGGCTTCCTACGTACCAGGCCTTGACATGGATCAAAGTTCCTATAGTTCAGAATGGGTGGGGTGAGCCGATGTGAAGGAGGTCGGAATGACCAGGTGGTGGGATTGAACCTCAGGGAGGCTTCCTACATACCATTCCTTGACATGGATCAATGTCCCAGTAGTTCAGGATTGATGTGGGGCTTTCAGACTAGGCTGCCCATGTGGTGGTTTGTAGGGCCTGAACCTCGTGGAGGCTTCATACGTACCATGCCTTAACATGGATCAAAGTCCCTGTAGTTTGGGATGGGTTTGGTGAACCGATTTGAAGGAGGTTAGAACGACCGGGTGGTGGGCTTGAACATTAGGGATGCTTCCTACGTACCATGCCTTGACATAGATCAAAGACTCTGTAGTTCAGGATGGTGTGTTTTTTCATGGTCGGTGCATCCTCTAATCTCACATGAGTCATGCTCGGTGTGAGAAACAAGAGGTAGCAGAGACCTATTGATCACATCGCGAAAGGTGCGTCCATATGAGATGGGGTGGGGCTTACGAATGGGGTGGCCCAAAGAGGAAACATGGGCTTATGCTTGGTTAGAAGCCCAAGAAGTCAGGGCTTACTCCAGGGTGGATGCCCATGGTGAGAAATCCTAGTGGGAAATGGAAAGGGTGAAAAAAAACTTGTCCCCATCTCCCCTATTGGTCCTGGGCACCGAGGAAGTGAGGAGGAGCAGGGATGATACCTCCTACAAGAAAGGATAGGGGATTACACCAAGGTGGATGCCCTTTCACACAGATAAACGCCACTGTAATAAAGATGACATCATCCCCTGTGAGGGATGATCCCATCCCTGTGGAGATGAGTGGGCACGAAGAATGTCCAAGGCAGGGGACCCTGCGTGTGAGGCAGGGGGTGAGGTCACAATTTAACGTCATGTGCTAGGGACGATGGTGACTGGCAGTTTAACAAATTGTAGCTTGGACGAAACCGGTTTTATCTTCACCCATAGGGCTTACATAATCAGTACCCTCTGCTCCTTTTAGAAGGGAAGGCATTGGCAACACCGTAGCAAGGGGGTGTCTCAGAGCGAACCATCGAGGGGTCCACATTAGCATGGCAATGCAAACAAGAAATAGCCGTTAGCATGCCTATTCAAAGAAGAGTGAGGATAAGCAAAGAAATAAGTGGTATCGTCAAGGGGACATTGAAGTCACATCGTGCAAACCTAGAGGGTATCACTTGAAAAAACATTTCCTAGTAGAGGGGTCCATAGGCATGGTCCTTATGAAGCTATGTTTCTCCGTGTGGCGGAGGACACTTGCGAAGGGGAGTGCTTTGCGAAGTGGTGTGCCTTAGCCTTAGCATGGGATGAAGGTGAATATGGTAGGTTCTTCACGATGTGGAAGTACACTTGCAGAGGATAGCCTCGCGGAGAGAAGGTGCCTTGCGAAGTAAGGTTTTTGGAAGCAATGTGCTTCGTGAAGGACAGTGACCTTGCATTAGCATGTGGATCATGTGCACATGAAGGGTGTCTCATGAAACATAAATGCTCCACAATGACCTGGGTCCCCTTGGGGATCCCCTTATTTCATGATGGCCCTTAGGCTTCGCGAGAGGCAACCCACTTGGAAGAGGGGATCAAAATGTGATGAAGGGGAGGCACTTCGCGGAGCAGAAGTACATCATACAACTCATGGTTCAGATAGCAGAAGAAGACTTCACGAATTGGGAGATGGGAAGCTGAAATGTCGGATTTTCCATCCCTTGGGCTCAGGGGGATCCTGGTTTTTATAGGCAAGAGGTGCCATGGAGTGGAGCTCATGCGGCACGAAGAGGGACATGGTTGCTTCACGCCGGGTCACGAATGTCAAATGCAGTCGTGGAGCGCCCCTCCTCCTTGCTTCACGACGGGTTCACGAACGTCAAATGCTTTCGCAGAGCGTTCCACCCCCGTGCTTCATGGTGGACACAGTGCTGGGGAACTCCACGATGTGGCTTCGTGAGGCAGTCCAAGGGGCCTTCATTGAGCCTTTTTTTGTCTCGAAAATTTGGCTCCAACAATGTATTTACGTTAATAACTCAAAATAAAACCTTTTATAATATTCATTTCATCAAGTAGTAGGTCACTTGTTATGGATACTGGTTACTCGCGTATCTTTTCATTGAGTTATATTGTGACATCTTTAACTTATTTTTTCAATTTATGGCTCTCCCACCACAATTTTATTATTATTATTTATTTTATAATCCCTTTTTGTAAAATAAATTATTAAAAAATTAGTTTTTTTCTCATTTTAAATTGATCAATTTAATCAATGGATTTTTTTAAGAAAAAAAGTTGTTTTCCACTCAAATTAATCTATTTTTATTCCTATATATATTTATTTATGATATAAAAATTCATTTCCAATTCCCAATTATTGAACATTATTTTTTAATGTAATTTTATTATATGATTTCTCACTAAAACCATTAAAAAATAATTTTGGATGTTCCTCATAACATCATCATTGAGTAAATGTAAAAAATATTATTTAAAATATATTTTATGATTTAAATTAAATTTCCCCGTTTATTTTAAAAATTATTTTCCCTAATATTTTATGTGATTCACTATTTATACTCTAATATTAATTTATCAATTCAGGGAATGAGCTTAGAGTAAAAAAACCAATTGCTGATCACTTTATTTGGAGTATCTTCTAGGAATTATTTTTCTGATGAGTTATTCATCTATGTCAACAGACTAATATGTATAATATGATTAAATAGATTCAGTTTATTATGTATATTAGTAACATATTTATTTGGATAGGGAAATAACATATTTTTCTTTTTATTAACATGGGAAAATGTATTGTCATTCTATATAATCTTATTATAATATAGATAATTATTTCCATATTGACTATGTATCATTTAACAATTCTCATTATTTTTATGGATAGGATATGATCATGATATATATATTAATAAAGTGGAGAAATTTATTGGAATAAATTATTTTATAATTATAATAAGAACTATTACTAGAGTGTTTACTATATAATATTTAACCATCCAACATCCTTCTCCAGAAGGGATATGATCCTTTTATTTTTCTAACATACATGAGGGAAATGTATTATTGTTATATATGTTGTTAGTCCATTATATATTTTGATTGAAATGTATTATTTTGTATTATTAAATCATTTTCCAACTAGATGTATTTGTTTTAAATAAACACATTATTGGTGGAGCCGGACATTACATATCCCCTCGAATCCTTCATTAGTCTCAAGAGTCAAATAAGATAGGGTATTTTTTATGGCTACATCATACTTGTCATTAACTCAATGGTAAGATCATGATGTCGTAGATCATCTTTTACTGAATCATGGTGCATAATTATCATTACCACATTTTTAATTTCATTAATAAGTAAGATTTTATTGATATAAATGTGATCTATTTATTTATATTATTAACCATTGGAATTTAGTGCAACTATTATAGTAATATTATGGTGTCATTATTTATTATCATATCCTACCATACTGATTATGCCACATTTGTTCAATGATTTCATTAGTTTGTTTCCTAACTCAGTGTTTCAATTAACACCTTTTTATCTTTCAATTCCATAGGATATCAATAAAATTAGTATATGTGATATATCTAATAGGATAATCATTGTGGATATATTATTGGAGATATAAAATAAATAATAAATAATATGTAGTATATTATATTTTAGAAAAATATTCATCATTTTTGAAAATCATTATTTATTAGAGCATGATATTTTCTAATTATCTAAACATCTTAACCAAAAAAGTCCTTTAGATTTATGTAATCAAAATTTTTAAATCCTATAATTTATAGGACAGTTATTTTTTAAAAGAAAACTTTTATTGGAGATTGTATTTCATTTAAGTGTTTCTCGCAACAGATTTATGTATGTGTGTTCAAGGATTCTTATGTGGTCCCATGACTATTTCCCTTCGGTATGTACTATTTTTATTATGTGTCATCTATGATGTATCACCACTGTGGGTGTTCAAACTATTAATAAAGCTCAAAAAATTTTAATTAAAATTTAATACATATGTATGTGTTGAACATGGTTTGAAGGGACTTGATGTTCTATTTTAGACTATTTTGATCACATATTCCATCCATAGTATGACCTAAATTTTAATTTTATTCCCTAAGAGGCATGTACTACTATAATTGTAATTTAATTGTAATAAATTTAATGAATGAGATGTAATGACACGTCTCATAATTGTCTATAATTCGTTATAGTATAGGTAAGTTTTGGAATAATAGTGATGGCCCAAATGGGTCATATGAGAACCTGGATTCTTCTTATAGATTTTAAAACATTTTATATACGCATGAGGATAGTATTCCTGCCACAATGAGATGTGATTACCGACATGGATTGACGATATGGAATAATATGGAATGTTTTTGGGGGTGGAATGAAAAATATTTAATTGAGAAGGATATGGTCATAATGACATATACATTGTGGAATACATATATAGGATTTCCAACGAGACCAATGAGGCTATGTTATTATTAAGATTAGCCTAAGGGATGTTATACCCACTGCGTGATGGTTTCCAACGTAGGAGATGAGACTGATACTGGGGATACCATCTGTGTTCCCAATCTGGTTGATACCTATGGGGCACTGGATGGTGAAAAGGTTATATATTAACATATAGATGGTGAAATTAATAAATTGTTAGTCGCACTGGGTTTTTCTCTTTACATTTTTATTGATTCTATTTATGATGGTTTTGAGAGGGTCTTCAACACTTATGAGAAGTGAATAACGAAATATCCCAATAGACATGTTCTACAACATTTATTTTTATATAAATTTTAGTGATTCCTACAGTATATGGGATCTAGTTCTCAATCCAAATAATTATCAGTCAAATAGGATTGCATCTTACGGATCAAAGACAATTCCAGGTTACTATATGCCCCTATAATTTCCTCTTAAGGGTTAGTATGAACCATGATTACTAAGGATCATCTTAGATTACATCATAATAATAAATGACGATTAATGATCCCTATGGATCATATAGTATTACATCATATTGAATGGATTAAATTCTAATATTTGTGGATCACCTAGGATTACATCCATAGGATCAAAAATAAATCCTAATGATTATGAATATCATAGTATTACATAATAGGTATTCGATTATGGCTTGATAACTATGTATACCGTATAATATCCTACCAAGGATCGACAATAATGGCTGATGGTTATGGGCCATCATGAATTACCTCTTATGGATTATCATGGATCATTATTACAATAGATTAAATTAGATTTTCAATTAATAATAATAAATGAATCATTATGACTATTGATCCACTAGGATTGCTTCCCAGGGATTAGCGTACAGCTTAAATAAATGTGATGCCTTTCATATACACCTTTGATCCATCAATTATTCCTAATACCCTATATATTCTACTAGATACTTACACCGATCTAATATTTCTACCTTCTAGTAGATGGTCAATGTGATTTGTGTTAGTTAGTGTGATTTTGCAACATGCAAGGAGACAAATTTTCACTATCCAACACTGGTATAATAAATTTCACATGTAACATTAAAACCTAATGATTAATGGTGGTTTTTTTCTTCCATATTATAAATTTTTTATTGATATAAAAATGTCAAATGAACATGAATACACTAAAATTAACTATCATTTTTTTAATTAATTAGTGTTTCCCTATTGAGTTAAACTCACACACTCTATTTCTGAATATAAAACATGGGTAATCATGTAGGTTATCCATGAAAATGGGTTCTAGCTGGCAAAAGGCATGGATTTTTATAATTTATCGTGATGCCTCAAATAAAGTATATAATCATTAATGGTATGTAACATGGATGTAGTAGAGCCTCACATTTTCTATTATTTTATATATTATGTATATGTTATTGGAACAGTGAATGATAATTCAATCTATGAATTATAGACATTGAATTTATATGACTTTTTTAATCCACATTAATCATTATTTTTTTAGGATTCATTATAATTGCCTTCATTTATTTCATTTTTTTAGTCATGAATTATGTTTGGATATTGTATATTATTTCACACTCTTATATTAGGGTATATTCTTCACAGATTATCACAGTAGATCCTAAAAACTATTCAGTAGAAATTTTCACGTATGGAGAATTAATTGTGGTAAATTATATGCATGATAGGATTGTGAATTGATCTATGGTATTAAACCAATGATGAATTTTTAAAATTGGTTTAAGATAATTAATGTATTTTATATCAATTTTTTTTTCATGTATTTATATTTTATTACAATTGTGGAGATGTTATATATTAGACATAGTAATTTCTCAAATATTTCCATGGATATTTTAAGGTTATTTTCTAAAACCATTTCTGGTAGGAATTCCACGTTTCCAAAGATTTTGGATTAGTATTCATTGTTGTTTATTTTATCTTTTATTATTTAACCTACTCTGTAAAACCTAATTGTTCATATATTTATGGATTTGTGGTTAATTTGATTTTTTTTCTCTTATATTATTTTGAGAAGGTATATGATCATGATTAATATTTTGAATATATTTTTCATGTGAAATATATGTTATTTCATATGATTCATTCCACTAATGATAGATGGTTAATCTACATAAAATTTTATTAAAAGACTATATGTGGTTTGCCATTATAAATTTGTGGTGGGATTCTACATATTTAGGCCACAATATATATTTCATCTAATTAGAGATCACATGGATTCAATAGTGGAATAAATAATTATGAAGACCATGAATTCCCTCTTATATTAAATATGTAGTGATCCTTCTAAGTCATGAAAAGAATAAAATTTATTATATGATGAAACCTAGAGGGTTTTCATAAAACAAGTATATTATGAAAAATGGGTTTCTTAATTTAAGGTGACAAAATAATTAATATAGTGTTTTCAGATATAATTTCATTATGTAAGTCTACAGAACCAAAACACATCATTATGGTTTACTCAACATAAATCATCATGAAACAATGATGCTATATATATATGTTCTTTTATGTGATTTCAATTGTTGTCCCATATGAAGATTCCTTGTGAGGATGGATTCTTTGATAGGCTGATAAAATAGCAGTTGACTCATATTTATATAAGAGAAAAAATAATAGTTGGAGATTTGGGACCTGAGTTTCTGTGTGATATTTGAGTCTGGGATAGAGTGGGTTTTTTCAAGTTCTATGATTTATATGATATATATAATAGGGTTTCACTAGTAGTACCTAATAATTTAATGTTGGGGCTCATGATATGCCAATTAGATGTTATGGATAACATGAAATCTGATATGTGAATATAAACCAAGTTGGCGGTATTATCCAATTTTTTTCATTTATTTTTGGAATTTAATTTTTTATTGATTCTTCAGGTTTTAGGTTGATACTAATAATATAATAACAAATATGTTATAGAATCCTTATTTTTCTATAGATATTTTAAAAGTTAAAGGAATATGTCGGTACATCAACATGAATAAATGAATATGGGGTGTTAATGAATTTGGTAAATGAATGATTATGCCTTTTGATATTTTTGAGGAAATCACAATGAGTTGTAGTGGACTAGATTCATGATTTGATGTTGGGGGAAATAATGACGATGTGCCTAATCGTATTAATTCTCAATATGGAATTTGTAGTGTATTGAGTGTTTCAATTGATATAGGGTATCATTGAAATTATTTCCATGATGATGGTTGGTTATCTGAGGTGATTAATATAGGTGAAATGCTTGATTATTGAGTATGGGAAGTAATGTTCATTAGAATATATTAAATTGAGATATTGTATGAATTTCCAATTATTAGGCCATATTATCCTTTGAATAATGGTGTTAAAATCATGGGAGTGTGTGTGGGGTTTCATGATTGGGATATTAAATTTTTATTAGATTTGGTTCCACAAGAAATATTTATCAATTATGACTTGTCTATGAAGAAATGACCAATGGATTTGATATAGTCTCAATGATTGTGATGTCCTGGGATATTGGATGATTTCAAGGATTGCATGGTGTTAGGATTTTTGAATCATCAATGAGGATTGAAGGGAGAAATATGTTTGTGTTAGGGGAAAATTTTGAATTAAATCTTAAGTTGTGATATATGAAAATCCACACGGTCGAGAGTTCACCATCACTCATTGAAGGGTGCGTCGCTAGTTTTATATGGGAATTATAGTAGATTCCAAGTATAAATTTCTTATTAATTTGGGAATTATTGATGGTTTATGATTTTTATTATCACATATATGTGTGTGGGATGAAAACATCTAGACATTATTTAATGATTTGGATGGAGTGACATTCATAGAGATTCGAACCAATTTTAGCTAGGTTGTAATTGTGATGAGATAGGTCATTGGATGATCGAGATGACTATAGGATTATGAGGAGTAAATATGTCTAATTTTATCTATTTTAGAGATAGATTCCAAACCTTTTATTTATATATAGTAATTGGTAGACTCTATGTACATGAATTGAGATCATGATTTTTTTATGTGATTCGAGTGTGAGTCAGATTAGAGGTGCATTTTTTCTTAGATGACGTCATGATGAGAAATTTGGTTCAATTTGGGTGTAACCAAATTATTAAATGAATTTTTATTTGATAAATCCAAAATGGTGTTGTAATATCTTGAAATTAATTTAGTGTAATAGAAATTAGAATTTTGGATGAGTTATTATGTCGGTTGATGCAACTGGGAATTTTTAGAAAATTAGGCACCATGATTGTTTAATTATTGATTTATATGAAATTTGGTGTTGTGGGTTTTAAATTATATTAAGTATGAAAAAATGGGGGATTAGTAAGGGCTTTCTAAGAAAAATAAAATATATTATAGATTGTGTGTAGGGGTTGGTGAAACATCTGAATTGGTTTAGAAGCTGAAACAATGTTAAATACTAGCTTGTGGTCGATGTCTTAGAATTCTATTGGGTGTGGTGATGTGGATACAAACTAGAACTGGTTTTTAGACCCTTATGAATTCGTTTCTATATGACATTTTAATGGTAGGGATAACCATGAATTATATTTTTTTATGATAAAATTAATATAGTGGGGATCAATGTGATCTTATATATTATGTAGTTAATGAAAATGTGGTGTTTTGAGTTAGACAAGAGGTAAGTGGTGCTCAGTGATTCAGTGATTGATACTATTGGTTCATAATTTTTTAGTAATAAAACACCATATGATTAGAGTTATGTAGTATATTTTCATTTAACATTCTCTGATAGAAAATGTTAAACTATTTCTTTATTAGTAGCTGATGTGGGTTGGGATTAATTATTAAAATATCCCTAAGGCACATTAGAGATGATAATTACTATAATGGGGATGTTTTAAAGACTAATATTTAAATGATTTATTTAATTTGAAGATTAAATGTGAATATTTTTTATTGAGGGTTTTATTTTTTTAGTTATGGTTCAACTCAAAATTCTATGTGTTAGGACATGTCCAAAGGAATAATTTTTTTAAAATGGTTAGAAATCTTATTGGTTTTATGGGTTCTCATGTTAGCATTATAAATGTGTTGGGTGAACCAAGGAGATATAATTGGGCTGTTTAATCCATTCAACACATGACTAAACACTTCACATAGTGAATGAGGAAATTAGAGGGTTCTGGCTCAATTCATTGGGTATTTCAGGGCATAAATATCTTAGTCAAATTGTTAATTGTGTGCCAGGATTTATTTTTAAATTAGGAAATTGAAATAATCTTTTATTGCATTTTATAGTTTTGGGGGACGTTGGTGATTGGAGTAGCCCATTTTGTCATGCATAAACATCTAACAATCCACTCTACACCCCTTATATAGAATGATTTTAGGTGCATTTCATCAATAATTTCTTGGATGTTATCTCTCTTCATTAATTCGATTATACTTCCTCAAAATGAAAACATAATTTTTTATGGTTTCAGTATAAATTATATCACAAATATTCATAGTTCATGGAGGCATTTGTTGATAATGATAGATAAATCATATCACATGGTTATAAAAAATCATGAGAATAATTTTTTCACATTGTTTTGTTGTGTTTTGATTGATGTTTTAACACTGATAATTATCATTTGTTATTTATTAAATGAAATTAAATGGATTGTTAGAATGGATTTATAAATAGACTATTTTTATGGATTTGTTATGGATTCATCTATACAGTTTTCCATACCCAGATGGTAAAACTTTTGGTCAGAATATCATGCCTGATGATTTTTGAAATAGTATGCATAATTGAATTTAATTATATTATATTTATAAACTACATAGTAATATAAAATTAAATTATAATTTGATTATATGTAATACATTTATAATCGTTGGTATGATTTATGGCCTAAAAATTACATGTTTTTGTCGATTAGAGTTGGACGATCTTGGTATAGATCGATCATGCGGTCTTCACTGAGAAAGACTTTATCATTATGGTAGTCAGTCCCTTGAGAAATTATATTTAGTTTATGAATTTGTATTATTCAGGTGATATATATTTTTCCCACTAATGGAGACCATTTTATTCATATTAGATAAATTATTTAGAAACGTTTAAATGCATATTTTTGAGTCGAACTAGGGTCCAAGGGCCTCCATGGTCTATTTTTTGGTGTCATTATAGTATTATCTACTAATGGTTAAGATGGTTATTAAAAATATACAAATTAAAAGTTATCTACCATGATTGGGGTTAATTAAATGAATCAATTTATTAAATTATATGTATTGGCAATTATAATATTTTACCTTGATACCTCCTTGTAAAGGTGAGTGTTGGACTAAGTGTGTTTCCCCATGTAGAGCATGAGAGAAACATACGATGTCTGAAAGACATAAGGCTAGTTTAATTGATAAACAGTGTGTATTCCACCACTAATGTGATATGATTACCATAGTGGAAAAATCATGTATATATTTATAGAGATTTTGTGTGTGGGGACCTATGTAGTGTCACATGACAAAGGGATGGGTTTGAGGAAATATCCATTTCGTGAAACCAATATTGGAATTCTATCAAGTCTAATGGGGATATGTATAAGTTCAATGAGCCTAAAATATGATTCTATCTTTATGTGATAATTTTTTTAATGATAAATTATACCATAACAAATAAAACCATGTGTGGTGATATTGCTATATGTCACCTTGGCGATCTCTATGGGATCCCTAGAGATAAACAGACCATCGATATGGGAGATGGGTTATATTGGACAACTCTTTTGAGATGTGTACCATGGTATATCATTAAATTTTTGTTCAATCACTTTGAGTAATATATATTTTATTATTCCTATATTTGGGATTCTTTTGATGACTAGGGTTTGGAGTTTATGCCTGATTATTTTGGTTATCCTAAGATAAACTCCTCAGGAATAATAATGAAGACTAATGATTATGAATATCATAGAATTATATCACAGGGATTACATTGAATCATTAGTTCTAAGGATCATCTTGGATTATATCCTTTGGAATGAAGATTATTTCCATTGATTATAGATCTACCATGAATACATTATAGGGATTTTGTTTTAGGATAATTTTTAGGGATCACCTAATATAAACTCATAGGGATATGAGATGATTCATAATGATAATGGTAATAAAAGTGTTATCACATAGGGATCATGGTAGATCACAGTGAATATAGATCACCTAGGATTAACTTATCGTTTTTGGTGAAAACATATCAGGATTATGGAAAATATTGGATTACTTTAGAGATATTATCTTCAAGCTATATTATTATCTACTTCAATGGGTTTCCTATATGGAAACTATGATTACAAATGATGAATATTGATTAATGAGGATTTATCCTATTAGTCATCCTAAAGAATGATCTTATGGGATGATTTGGACATGCTTCATTGATATTAAAGTTATTTTGGATACTTTTCGGATGTCATTGGATACATCCAACGATCAAAAATTGATTCCGGCTACTAGTTTTTCATTAGTCATGATTTTTATGGAATGATTATCTGAATTATTCAATGACACTCTGACATTAACCAATGATTTTATAATCATTCATAATTTTCATGTTACAATTACGTAATCGACAATGGTTATTAAATTGTACATCTTCATCTAATTTATTTATTCAGAAAATAATTTTGCATGAACATGTATAGACTACATTTACATTTTCTATAAATGAACATGTTGGTGGTGCCATATTGAGATAAATTTATACCCTCCATGTATGGACATAACACATCAATACCTGAGTTGATCTTCACTGGTCATGTGTCTAGGTTGGGCAGAGTATTGTAGATTTATGATCAATTAGGATAACTCACATTTATTGTAGACTATAATGAGTATTCCTTGGAGATATAGTAGAGATTACTATAATTTAATATGTAGTCTAATTTTACATTTAATTGGAAAAGTGGTGATCAACAATTGAATAATTTCATGTCTATAAGTTTGAATGAATATTTTATTCTTTATACATTATGATTAATAATAATTATTATTTATTGCATCTATGTATTTAATTTTATTATTCATGGAATATTTTTTATTATTCCCTTTAATTGAATAAACTAATATGGGGGTATACACACTTTACTATATCACCAATGACCCCAAATAATAGTAAACGAAATATATCACATGAGTAAGTGATGTTTAGTTCATTTAATTACTTATCATGTTTCATGACCAATCTGAGGTTGAATATTGGGGGGACATAATAATATTCTAATTCACTAACATATACATAAATTTTCATTTTGTGGTAAACATGAACATTAAATCGGTGAATTCTTTTTATTTTATTCTCACATTATAGTAACTACTAAATTCTTCATCATGTAGTTTAATTTCAATTAATTCCAGCAATATTTTTATGGAATGATTTTTTGGGAAATAATTATTTGAAAATGTATTCCAAGGAACATCATATTTCATTGAATTAATGAATTTTTTCTTCATGCTCTTGATAAATTGAATTTTTTTTTCTAGTTTTCATTCATAACTATTAATAAATAAAAACTTATTTTTTTACTGAATCACTAGTTAATGAAATATATATTTTCTTTCGTGTTGTTTCATTGGTCAGAATATGGTTGAATAAAATATTTTATATGTTATAGTACACATCATCTAGTAATGAGCTTAATAGTGAGATGTTTATTGATGGGTATATTTGTGAACTCATCATCATTTATAATATTACTCACTTCCAAATGTATTATATCGATTAATATGTACATTCCAAATCTAATATAATTCAATTTTTTAAATGGAAAATCCTCTCATTATCCATCACATTAATTTTTCAACTAGTTCGTTTATTATAGAATATTATTAAAAAATGTTTAACAGTGGTAGTAAAAAATAATATCTTGGAAAATTCAAAGTAAAATAAAACTAAATGATTAAGAAAAAAATATATTATAATATTCTTTATACATTGTAACAATGTTTGAAACCATTATTGATTGATATTTTATCCTTTTATACAACAATTAAAAATCAACAAAATTATATAAATGATGTTATTATACTAACCAAGATCAAACAATAAAAATATCTGTTAATTTTGAGACGTTATTTTTATTATACATGACATCTCATAAATAAAACAAACTAATAATAATCCATGATTTTTTATCATTGGAAAATTTATAAAAAATAAAATTCTATAATAAAATATTATGTATTTCTCCTAAAACATTATTCAATCATGAATTTAATATTAACATATCACATACTATTTTATTCTTTATATTATAGGTAATGGGTAAATAAGAAAAGCATGATCTCAAATACCCAAAAAGGGTAACCCAAATCAATGAGGAATAAGGATCTTTTTATGAGATCGTAAAACATAAGAGGAACTTAAAAATGTGATTAATGATTTGATTTTTTAAATATGATCATGTAACCATTAGAATAAATCTTGAGAAATGATTACATATTTATAGACCATAAAATAAAAACATTTAACATTAAAATTATTTTCTCTAATGAATAATATATACCGTGGAATAATAATACCGAATAATTAGACAACTTGAGAAATGATTACATATTTATAGACCATAAAATAAAAACAGTTAACATTAAAATGATGGTCTCTAATGAATAATATATATCATGGAAAAATAATACCGAATAATTAGACAATAAAAATATACCTGTGAGATATTTATAATGTTCCACAAGCATAACTATAACAATTCATAACATACATCAATGATCACTTCCAAATAACATTATATATTTTATTAGTCAACACTACCAACAAAATATAACATATTTCATTGATCATCTCTACTCACATCCCATAACATAGTGTTTTTGGCATTACTACTGATGGACTATAGTAATTTCATGGGATTAAAATATCTCATATCAAATAAGGTCACTAATATGATTTAAATAGTCCCATAGATAGAAGTACGTGTTGAAATTTTAAATGGGATTGTTCATTGTTAAAACGTACTGATGTTACATTTTTTCTATGATCATAAAAATTACTCCAAATGAATATGTATTTTATTTGTTTTCTTAGAAAATCCATATCTTTATAAATTTTATAAGCTTATTACTTTTATTAATACCCACATATCAAATATAATATTATAACTACCACATATAAGGATTTGATAAATATATTATGCAATATTTTTTATTCTTAAATTAAAATAATATAATTTTCATCTTAATTACTCACATATCTATTACATTTATATACCCAGTAGCTAAATAATCTCTTAGACCTTATAATAGTTACATTGAATATTTAATTTTAATATGATTCATTATATATTTTATGATAAATTATATTTCATATTTATATACATAACATGTTTGAAATATCTCTAATTTTTAAATTCATTAAAGACTTTTTTTGGTGATATTTTTTTCATAAAATAGTGAGAGGGGTAAAATTAGTGATTGTAGAATTTTTTAGTGGCATATAATTTTATTCGAATTTTGATATTTATAATTATTTTTAATTTAAATTTATTGTAATATTTTATTATATATTATGAAATGTCTAAAATAAAGACCTCTTCATGTTTTTGTTTTACTAAGGGCTGTCCACGTATGTAATCATATTGATAGAAAATTTATATTAAAAATATGCTTTCATACAATCATGTTTGGTCTTGGGAACCCACATTCAAAATAATTTTATATGATGATTGATTCCATATAACATTGTTTATTTACACACACACAAAGAATATATATATATATATATATATATATATATATATATTAATTCAATTCAGTATATCATTGGTGGTGGCCTATGGAGAATGTTAATCACAAAAATCTTATAAATATTAGATGCTAAAAAATATTTTTGTTCAAGAATAGTGTTTAGGAAAATGGAATTGAAGTTTATGGTTGTGTCAGATACATGTTTTTGGTGGGATATAAGACATATTTGAGTCCAATGCATTTATTTTTTTGTTAATTTCCATTATTAATTATACATCAAATCAATTTCACTATACAATCAACCAATTAATATTCTAAAACATAATTTAGGAATTTTATAACATTATAGTAGTTTCATATTTTCATATGGAATGATTGTATATTTCTTAGTGTCAGAATAATTTTTAATGACTATGTAATATAGTTTATTTTCAATGATGTTTTATCATTATTTACATAGTTATATATGTTTATGATGTAGATAATATAGTCCCCCAATAGAATTTGTAGAAACTTTCCACAAATGAGAAGAATCTTCAATATATGATGAAATTCACGAGGTGTTATAGTTATCAAGATCATTTTAATTCAAGATGATCATATTAGAGATAATATAACAGCTAATATTATTGTAAATGAATCCCTAAGTAAACTTTTACAAAAATCCTTCATAAATATAATGGATTCATAATTTTAGGAATTTCATAAATTGTTATCAATTTATATAAATAATTTTATAGGTTTGTTATTTTTAATTTAATATTCCAAATATATTTGAACACTTAAAATATTAAAGTTATTTGATAATATGTAATTAATTACTGAAAACCTAATATGTATAAAAAATAGATATTTATATATATGGATGAAATAAAAACAATCCACATATGGATGTAAAAACATAAATCATATCTTTTCTTATGTTAAATATCTTAGATAATGAAATATATTATATCATAAGACGCAATATAATATTATATTAATTTTTAATATCAATCTCCCACTTTCATTAAATTCTACAAGTCATTATTCTTATGTGAATAAATAGATAAAAAATATTTAATATCTTTTACAGAAACTAAATTTACCAATATATATTTATAACTTATTTAGAAAAATAAATCCTAACTTTTAAGAAATATATGTGACCTTATGGTATTTTCTAGCTTAAAATATGATCATGAATCCTCAATTTATAACCATAAGTAATGATAAACCTCTAACTGAGCATCGTTCCCACTTAAGCTGTAATGGAATTCTACATGCTCTCATAAAAACATGAATATATCTTGAAAACTAGAAAAATATATAAATATATATCCAAATTACAATGAAGAAGTCAATTTTTCTAATAAATTTAATTAAACCATGATATGTAAATGAATCCAATATCGTATACACAAGCTTGTTTGTAGTTGATTTATAATACCCTATCTTGAATAAATCAATTAGGACAGCCGAATCAAATCAAAATAAGACGAAAAGTGAACTCCCCAATATCATGACGGTATAAACTATTTTTGTGATATAAAATAAAATATTTTGTGCTTATTGATAACTTTAGTGTCATGTCAGCATTCATGATTTTTCGGACATATTTAAAACATGTATCGCCATGTTAAAAAAAGAAACACGACATGGATTAAAATAACTAAAAGGTAAATATAAAATAATGTCACATTATATATCTCTATTGAATCGACCCTGAAACCATGAATATTTTTATCATATGAATTTTGTAACATCAATGAAAATTAATTATGTAATCAATTTTTACATCATGACCAAAAAAATTATATGTCGATAATTGTGAGTGTGAAGGTGGTGAGTATAAATACATCACGATCTCCTCAATAACAAAAATATAATATAATGTATGATAAATTAAAATTTAAATTCATCTAAATGGTTTAAAAATAAAAATATATTTTATTCAACTATTTTTCAAGAATATATATTTTTACTCAAATAACAAATATCATAGAATATCTCTTTAATAAAACCCATTATTAATATTCCAAATATATAATGTGATGACATTGTATTGATTAAAAATAAATATCAAAGACACCTATTATAAATATATACTCAATATTTGAAATATCATTATGTTTTCAATTATAAAATTAAACATCAACAATAACACTGTTTCATTATAAAATATTTAGATTTCAGTATCATTTGGTTAACTATTCCTAACTAACACATATATCTAATTAGTTACCTAGTGAGGTCAGCTTAATTAAAAATTATAGGTTATAAATAAATCATATCTTCAGTAACAATACCTATATAGGTAAAAATGTTATATTAATTTATTCTCATATAAAATGAGTCATCAAACTATTGAACATTCAATCCCAAAAATCACAAAACAACAAATAGATTCTATATAAAACTACTATCTAATCATTGAATTAGTATAGTGTCTTGAAATATGACCAAATACATAAACCGATCTATCAATAAAAATATCAATAATGATATTTCTAAAATATATTAATACCTCTAGTTTACATATAGTATAATATCCCTGAAAAAAACATTTAATAGAATCCTCTTTGATAAATGATAATAACTAAAAGTATTACAAAATATTTGAAAGGAATATTTAGAAAAACATAATTTGAATGAAATGTAAAAAAATATTTTGTAATTATCAATAAATAATAAAAAATATTGGTTTTAAATAATATCAACATATTTTATTACAAATATATAATTTGAAAATTCTTGTTGTGGACAAAAAATCTAAATTTTTCTAAAATTCTGGCATTTTTTAAAATATTGTTTCAAAAACCCCTATACGATTTTTTTGAAAAAGTCAATAAAAATAAATACTTATTTAAAAATTAAAAAAAATATAATATTTACCATAGCCTAATAAAAGAATACATCATAACCACTATCCAGGAAGTGATACCTTAGAATTAGCAGAAGTTTTCAATTAAAAAATATTAATAGGATGAAACATAGATCTCGATAAATGTGATTACTTAATAAAAATGACTAATAAATAAAATGATTAATAACTACATTAATTGTACATTTTCATGGCCTTTTTTAATTCAACACAAACCCTCTGAATAATTTTCAAGAACACTTTAATAATTGGAACCACCATAATATCTATGTAGTATAGTCCATTTACTTTTTAAAATTCCACATATATCTTTCTCATTTGGTGTAATTTTCATCTAGTGATAGAATATCCTTTACTCACATTAAAATAGACACCATATATAAAATCCTAGATCTGTTTGAACTAAATTGGTTACCATATCCATATAACCAAATGTCATCATCTGCACCTCCTTGTATAATAGATGTTTCTGACTAATAATTAGGGCTGATCATGGCCCTCTAGCTCCATGGTTACCTCTCCGGGGCTGGGCCTAAATAACTAAAAATATTGACCATCGAGTCTCACCTCTAGTAGGCCTCGGGTTGGTGACAAGAACAAAGATTATAATAATCTCACAATATAAAATCCATTACCCATTATAAGGAAATATGATCGGGAGATATGATGGATCATCCACAAAACTACACCAAAGACATATATTAATTAAATATGAAATTATTGCACATACATGCATAAAAAAGATCTTATTAAAATTCAACACAACTCAAAATTAATATGAACTAAAGTAACTAAAATAGAGACTCAACAACTGTCATAATTTTAATTCTTGGAATGTATACCATAGTTCTGGAAAGCCTCCTAGAAACTAGAAAGCGGATTTATATTTGTAGGGTGATCATACATGTATACTTAGTATGAAAACTAATGTCCCTCGTGTAATTTTGAGGGAATAATACTACTTATTTCATGAGAAAATAGTAGAACCAAGTAAAACCTAATAGTTATACATACCATCCCAACCTCACCAAGGAACTATCACCAAATAATGTAAGATAAGTAATGTAATATATGTAAATCACATCTATCACTGGGTACCCTGAACTACATTACTACTAATTAGATGCTCTCACACACTAACATAAGACATCTTATTGATCCCACCTCTTTTGAACATACCATAGTCCTACACACCTATTGACATAGTGTCCATAACCACACCACGTCCCACTTATTGATACATGGGTCACAGACATGTCATATCTTACCCACAGACACTGTTTCCACTACCACGCCACATCTTGCATGTAGACACCTGGGAAAAAACCACCTCACATCCCACTCCCAGAACCCTAGCCCAAAATAATGTCACATCCCACCCAGATACATATTAGCCACAAAACACACCTAATCCCAAAGACACCTATGAAATCACACCACATCTCATCCCAAAAAAACCCAAGGAATTTAAAACCACATCTTATCTCGATGACACCGAGTAAAGGAAAAAACTATTTGTCACACCTTGGCCTCACACCTCACCACAACCATCCTAAAAAACATTGTTTTGTCACCTCTTAAAAGAGACATCATGGAAGAGAAGGTGCAAAAACATCCCTCATCCCACTTGGATTTTTGGGAAAGACACCCTCTCCCATGACTATGGAGGTGTTTGACACATAGTGCTCATCTACAGTGGGGTGCATATAGAAATTACTTGGAGAATACTAGTATATAAAAATATTATACAAAATTTAGGTCCCAACCTATGGGTATCAAGAAAGAAATAAAATCATGAGAATACCACCTTTTCCTCTACCTCAAAACGCATAGTACCAAACCACAAACCACAACCTCTTTTTAATTTTTAGACAATTTCACATAACCACCCCATTCATTTTATTGTTTATAATTAGCCAGAATAAAAAAGAATTACATAAATGATACATCCATTAACCATTCCATCACATTTAACCAATACAACCAATGTCATCCCAGGATTTATAAATCATGTATTCATTCATTCCACCGTAACAAAGGCTACCACTAAAAACAACACACCACATGAAACATAGAAATAGAAATTTTAGAAGGTAAATAACCTAGTATATTAAGGTTAATCAACATTAAAGACACATTATTACACATTCTACATGTTCAAAACCCATATATGAGATATCATATATTGATCTATATATACGGGGTGAAGAATTTTTCCTGTTATTAATAGAGAATTACCCTTGCCAACAATAATTTGATTCTTCAAATTCATCCCTCCCACAATCAATCACTCTCTAAACCTAAGATTCCATCACACCACCCAATCCATTCCACATCACAGAAGTTTTATCAAAACCACAATAAAATAGAAAACATGAATAAGACCACACATCACCTCAGCACACATACAATGGGTAAATAGAATTCTAGATTTCAAAATTCATCACATGTTCAATTCAAATCTATAATTTTGTGGTTATCATAGAATTTTTATGATCCTTGGGAATCCATTAATTATCCAAATATATGTCGTCAGTATGTTTCATTTTAGATTGATACCAAAAAAAATCAAACAAGATAATAACCACAATATATGTATGAAAAACAAAAAAATTCACCAACCGACATAGTTTGTTTAGGGAATCACGATTGATCAATCCCAATATCAAAGAAAAATCAAGGATATAAAAACATGTGCAGCATACCCATGTACCCACCAATTTAAAATTAACCAGTTTTTTTATATTTTATTTTGATATCACAAACATTATCCATGTATAAAAAAAGTAAACCCCCCAGTATGATACTTAATAAAAGGAAAAATAGAAATCCTACCTCAAGGAATCTTTACGATTGTTGTCAACCATAGGACAAGGAAAAATCACTCATTTACCACAACTACACCTTGAAAATGGTGGATCAACCAATATCACATAATGGTTCTATTAAAATAAAAACCAACATATTCTTAAACCAATGATCAACCACCATAGTAGATCTTTATAAGAATAATATAAGAAATAAAATTAAGAAGGGAAGTGAATAAACCAAGGATTGACCACATATAACCAATGAACATCCACCGAGATCAACAGATTGAATAGGGAGGGAATGGGATCGAAGCTCAATTTGGGGCACCTAAGGTTCACCAAAATATTGAGAATAAAAGATATCATGGCTGAAGAAATGATGTTTGAGCCAAAAAATAATTTTAGAACTTCACATGATTGGGGTATGACACGACATGTCATCTATATTCAAGTCATGTAATACCCACAGTACACTTTTCCCCAAAAAACATGTTTCCTCAACAATTTATTTCATTTTTATAACCCCAAAATAATAATCATTGTTAAACGCCCAAGAAAATTCATGATATAGAGTTTCACACTGTGTATTATAGTTACATAATGTGTAATCCACTTTTTCAGCCTTTAGTAACCAAACATCTCCAAACTCCCTTTGAGTCTCCTCCAAACACATCCACAGACCAAAACCTTCAAAGTAACGAACCTCAAAGGAATGGACCATTACATTAGATACAATTAAAATGACTTTGTCTCTCTACTGTCCAAAAAACTAGCCTAGATTAATAAGGGTCCCAATAACCACCCTATGAGATACCTCTCAAGGTACTCAATACACCTCAAACACTCCCACTAGCTAAATTCTCAAAACAAAATGAGGAAAACCACAATGTCACATGACCACTACAAATCCATCAAACCGAACCACTAAAAAATAATTAAATGCACTATCCCAATAATTGGAAGTGGGAAATTTCATCTTCCATGTCATGATAGTATCTTCTTTGGGTGGAACTAACTCGCACACATGGGTTTAATAACATCAAATTTATTGTGTCTGGATTTGTAACCTGGTATTACCCTCATTATATTATTTGAAATTATCACACATCATAGAAATCACATCATAATACAAGGAAAAAATATCATATTATCAATTAAAAGGAACTAAAAATTACCATACATAGAAAAGTAGTGAAAAAAACAAAAACCACTCTGGGTACTGGGCACACATTTACATTTCTATCTCCTAAGTACACTCCTACTGGCCACAATGACTCCACAACATACAAACCAATGGAATGGTCTATCCATTAAGAACCTTCTATTGATGATTTTGGTTCTCCACTAGCTGCTATATAAATGTCATGTCATCATTGATATCCAACTATCCTTGATCAATGACATTGGATTTGTCTTGTAGATACCGACAATGCTGAGAGATGTGAAGGATTTAATGGATCCCTTACAACCATGTTGGAAGTGAATGTTGATATTCCACATTTCAAACTCACCCAAATCATCAAAGGGTCCAATGGACCTAAGATAAAGATTACTTCTATTTCCAAACCTCTGCTACACACATTGAGCAGAAACCTTGTAGAACACATTTTTCCTACACTAAAACTCTAAGGGCCACCTCCTACGATCTACTTACATCTTTAACTGATCATGATCTACATTAAACATCTCATGAATGACCTGAACAATCTATGTCATGCTTTACATAACATCTGTACCTTTAATAGTAATCTCCCCAACCTTTTTTCCAGCATAATAGATAACAAAATGATGTTCTATAGAATGCTTCAACAGGATCCATGTCTATAGAATAGTGGTAGATGTTATTATAAAAAAACTCTTCCAAAGGAATGTATCATACCAAAGGTCCACTAAAGTCAAAGTTGCATTACAACACAATATCGTTCCGTGTTGGGATAGTTTGTTCCATGTTCCCATTTTTGTAAGGGTGGAATGTAGTACTGAGGCATAACAGGGTGCTAAAACCATGCTACAATCCCCTCTAGAATCAAAGGGTAAAACATGTTTCCCAATATGATATAGTGGACCTTGAAACTCCATGCGTATTTACAACCTAATAGACATTCCACATTGTCATGGAATTTACCATGACCGACTCCTTGATTACTACGAATTGGGATATTATCATCAATCAATCCACTATCACCCAGATAACATCATAACCTCCTTAATTTCTAGGTAACCCCATGATGAAATCCATTGAGATTTCATACAATTTCTACTCAGAAACCTCCATGGGATGGAACAAGCCACCAAGAACACGTTTTATGGCCTTTACCTCATGGAAACTAATTCACTTCACCTCAACCTTCTCCACTATATGTTTCATCCCTAACTATCAAAACTGAATCCTTAACCTATTGTAAATACTATATACTCATATATGACCAACCTTTGGTGATATATGAATATCATAATTTAGTCTATTATGAATTTCTATAAGAACAAAAAAAAACATACCAAAAAACCACATCTGGTTCTAACTGTATTCTGACTGTCCCTCTAGTGCATCAACATGGCCAACACAATCACACAACACCTCTACCTATGAGTCTACCCACTAAATCTCTTCCACCATCTACTCCTGAGATGAATACACCATCATATGAAACAAATATCCTCTTCCCTATCCCAATCATTCATCTATGTTCAAGGATTCCAACTCCTCCATCACACTCCAAGCATCTAAAACCCCCCCAATTAAATTCCTTTTACAACACTATACACAATGAAATGGTTGTCTAGACCCGGATCCGGAGCCACTCAACTGGTGCCCCGTACCTGGTTTTCCACATGACCTCAAGCACGTTTCCCCAAACGCCAGAGGCTGCCAACTAGCAGCAAGGGCCTTCGTGAGTCATTGGGAAACTATTCCCTCATTTGGTAAGGTATACAAAGAAAGAAAATAACAGTCAATAGTGGAAATAGTAAACAGTATACAACAACTAAACTAAATATCAGAAGAAATGTATAATATAATATTGATGAAAATGATGCTATTGGTACAAGTATCTAAGGAAAGAAGAAAACACAACAACGTGCTCAAAATACAACTGAGACCAAAGTACTAAAAGTAAACAGCAACTCCAACAACATCGTAAGCCTAGGCTCGATCCTATGCTCTCCATCTCCAACCATCAATCATGTACCTGAAGTAGAAGGGCCACAATCCCTATCCACACATGTAACCATATAAACTGTTTAGGCCAAAAAGTAGGACCCAAAAAGGGTGCGAGACTAGTCGCAGTAGTCAATCACCACAAGATCTGTGGTCGTACGGAACACACTCAGTCGAAGAACCTGGAGAAGAAGACGGTTTTGTCGATGGGGCATGACCTCGGTCCGTTTAATGAAAAAAAATGAAAATACAGGGCATGTACTTCTAATGTACAATCCATGTACTCATCTTTTCTGTACTCTGCTTTAAGTAGCCTCCACATCACCCCTACACACCGTGTGTGTGGTCCGGACACGGCCAGCACACGATCTTGGGTTAAAAAGGAGGACACGGCATGTACTCATAACGTACAAGGCGTGTACATAAAAAATTTCCAGAAACTCCTCTTTTTACCAAAAACAACCAGAAAGGCGAAAATGTACATGAAAAGAAGGTTAGGGTTATAACACAGGCCATGACCTTTCCACATATTGAGCAGTATGATATCTCAAAGTTGTTGTCCTGGAGAATCTTCATACACATCCACTGTCACCCATTATGATCTATATGGGAAAAGATATAGCTCAATAACATATGGTCTATGGAGACCACAAAGCATTATCCAATGAGTTATTGTGGCCCCAAGATCAGTGAAAACATGACCACTTCTTAATCCAGATCATTGATAGAATAGTAATCCTAGGGGGAATGTAAATTACAAGATCGATAAGATATTTCTACCTACTTCAACATCAAAAAACATCCCATTCATATATGGGAAGCACCCCAAAACACCTCAGACAAAACACCCTCCTCTAGAAGCTGATGCATTGGAGAAGTATCTAACTTCCCCTTCTAATAACCAATCTCTTACTAGCACATTCTACTCCACAAAAAATATTGGTGATTCCGAGTCAACGCTTTCAATGGGATAGGAACGAGAGATAAATTAGCCAGATCCCTCCGATAATTGCCACCAAGACAAAGGAAATAAATATCCTCTACCACATTCATAGTTGGTTCCCATGAACTAACTTCTACATCCATCAATGGATATATGGACACACCCTATTTAAAAACCACATCCCTAATGAAATTCATACATCATTACTAGAACAAACAGTTGGATAACATTCCATATAACTAGTGGAATCAAACAATATTCAAGATTTTTCTGTTATTATCATCATGCCTCTCATATGAATTCATCTATATATAGATATCAGCAATGAATAAGACAACAAAATGACCCAGAAATCACATAACATGGAGCCTATATGGCCCATTAACGTGGTTGGTATGTTTTTAACAACAAAATAATAACAACAAAATTCAAGTGCCTATACCTGCACCTGAATGCATTCTTCAAGAAATAACCCTTTTCACCCTTAACTAGTGATATCCGAACTAAAAATCAATCGTATAAAAAAACTACCCTCTTAGCTGGTTGAAAAAGATCATCTATCCTTGGATGGGGGAAATGTTTCTTTACCATCCCTCACTCAACCTTTGGTAGTGTATGTAAAACCTTATACCACTATATTCCTTCATTGAGAAAAAAATTGGAGCACCCCAATGAAAGATATTGTTCAAGATACAACATTACTAAATAAGATCATCTATTTTAATCCTTAACTCCTGTAAGTCATAAGTTTTAATCCAATAAGGATCCATCGAAATTAGAGAAGCCTCAGGTTACAAGTCTATCTTGAACTCAACATCGCATCATGGGTGTACAATCAAAACCTTCTTAGGTAGTACACCATGGAAGTACCCATATACTCTGGGAATCACTATCATTTTAGTGTACACTAATTCCACTAACAACTCAACAACAAGATATAGGAGGGGATCCACAAACAGATGACCCACATGACAACCCCGCTCACCATAGAAAACAACATGATGTCCATACACATTTGACAAAATGAATCTCCTATAGAAGTAATAAATAAAATCAATTATGGAATACAACTAGTAAATGTAGAGGATGACATTTTGTGGTTAAATTTTATAAATAAGTTATCCTAATGGTATTTATGCAGTTCCATCATCATTCCCCCCCACCTAATGTCAGACAATCTACTATGGAATCTGAATGGAATTCTCAAAACTAGGGGCACAAGAATAATCTCTATATCTAGTCTAAGATCATGGTCTATAATGGCTGAAATAAAAGAGTGTAATACCCCTGAATAAAACATGTATAAAACAAGGGTACTAACCTAACCGAACTTACCTATGACAATCTATAGCCCAACTAGAACTAATGCCTCTTATGAAAGAAAATAACCATTCTAAACTCTATTTCCTCTCTTATAACTACATCCTCCATGACAATGCCCAGTGTCTAGGACCCTGATCCAAAGGATCATACTGAGGTCATCCACTTCTAACTCCATATCCACATGTTGGTACATGATCCTGCTTCCCCAACTACAAACATGGCATCACTAGAATCTATTGTTGAGGATTGTGTTGGAATTATCCTCCTCAACCAAACTGAGCTCTAATGCCCACTAGAAACTTAGTCTAAACATGGATGTCAACACCACAAAAAGAAACTTTGGTTCAAAGTTCCCCAGAATGGAATAAGGAAATAATGGTCAAAAAAAACAATTGAGGATGACTCCCAGATGGTCGAAACCATGAATTTACTAATTAATGAGACCATCCCCCAATAAGAATGTGTCTTAATGATACCTTAATGTACTCCTCATATAGTAAACCATCATTGTGAGTGTATCCGATCGATGACCTATTCCTTCTTCTGGACCCACAAGTACATTGTCATGATAAATGAATTAACCACATACTAGATAAAAGGAATAAGTTATTCCCCAATACATCTCGCATGAGACTCCTCATAGGAAAAGAGATCTAGGGATAATGTAGGACATCATTTATCTGGATCCCCTGATCCCACATTGATATAATCCCCTTATAATGGGAGAGTAACTCATGACGCTTCTCAACCTTCATGGGAGATGAAAGGACCTATAGTCTAAACTCTTTATCAATATAGACTAATAAAACATCTACCTCTTTCTGTTCACCCTTATATAACATCCACAAGTAACACACAGTTCTCTTCATCAAGATGACAACCATGGGAATCCAATATTCCAATAGGTTCTGAATCTAAATAGAGGGGATATCATGATCCTTGAGTTATCTATATATCTCCATGTCCGAAACAATACCCTCTTATATCCCCAAAGAAATTTTCTCGAATGAAAGAAACATCCTCTCCAACTATTCATCCTCCTCAACAGGATCAACCATATGTCAATAATCTATATTAACCTACAGAACCTATAATACCCTATCCACACGTGGATGATGATTAAGATCCATATCTAAAATTTAAGATAAATATTTTTATCCCCGATCAGTATGGAGTGTGTATTAATATTTATTTTAACCCTTTTAATATATATTATGTTATTCATTCCAAATACTTTATTTCCAAATAACAGAATTAAAACAATAATACAAATCATTATGATTCATGTAACATTCCTACTATCTACACCCTACAAAGGTGTAGCCTCACATGGTCATCTAGGAAGCTCTGATTCCTTGTGTAGGATCACAAGGGGCCATAAAATACTATTTCATATCATGTTTTCCTTGTCCAATGTCATTCACCATGATCTCCTAAAAATTCTTCCCTACCATCCCATGAACTTGTCACCATTCATGACTCCAATCTACATCCAAACACACAACCATCAGTTTTGATACCATTCTATCATGAACCCCTCCCTCAAAGGATACACATCCTAGGCTGGTAATGATTAAAGGGAGATAGTGACCTCCCCTAAGCCCTACATCCAATAGGCCCCTCATTGTAGACTAGCACCAAGGGTATATGAATCTCATAATATGGAAGGCATTTCCCTTTATAAGGAAACAATATTGGGAGATATGATGGATAATTCATAAAAAACTACAAGAAATATTTACATTAAATCCAAAATCCATCAAACATGCCTAGATAAAACAGAACTAGTACAAATACACTACTACTACAAAGTAATTCAAACAAAAGAAAGCTAAAGAGGGTACTTAAAAACTATCATAAAGCCTCATCTAGTAACACCCAATATGGTCCAAGAAAAATATTCCTTGCAACCAAAAAGTAGTTTTACATAATTAAGATGAGTAAACTTGTTTAATCAGTAGGAAAACCAAATCTGATATGCTCATATGGGGGAAACCTACTAATTCTCTTATGATAAAAAAATACAACAAAAAAAACGTAACATATATACTAACCATATCAACCTCAAAAAGGAATTATCACCAAATAACACAAGTCATGTAATGTAATATAAGTAAATAACACTGATGATAGGGTCCCATGCAACACTTTCTAGTTGATTAGACACTCTCACACCCTAACAGAAGACGTCCTAGTCCTCCTGAATCTTTCAAACATACCATATCACATCCCAATCATAGACACATGGTCCACAATAACGCCACATCTCTCTTGAAAACACCTAGGCCTCATCAACATCACATCGTGCCCTCAAACACTTAGTCTACAACAACATCACATCCCACCCATAGACACCAGGGTCACAACTAAGTCACATACCACCCATAGATACTTGTGAGGAAAACCATTCCTCATCCCTATGACATTGAGGAAAGAACATCACATCTCATCCCAAATACATATAGGATGGTACAAACACATATTATCCCAATGACACATGGTAAATCCCAACATAGTGAAACCCAAATAGGTCTCACACCTCACTAAAAACAACATGAAGAATCTAGGGTTATCACCTCCTAGAAGATATTGTTGTGAAGAGTGGGTGGCTGAACAACCATTCTCCCACCGGTATATTTTGGAAAGAAACCCTCACCTGTGATGATGGGGGTGTTCAACACAAAGTGATCAACAAATATAGGGTTTGTGTATAAATAATAAGAAAAATACATGTATACACGTATTTGATTCAAAACACATAATCCCAACTTATGGATTTCTGTAATGAAATCTACTCTCGAGACCACAAATGTTGCTACTGCCTATAAATTCATAACCTCAAACAAAAATCTCCAACCTATTTTCAATTTACATTAAATTTCATTTAACCACACTATTTATTTTATTATTTAGCATTATCCACATTAGGTTAAACAATCAATTATTTATTCATCCATTATACACATAAATTCTATTGACCAATCCACCCAAATTCATTCCTGAAATTATTTATCAATCATTCATTCATTACACCACAACACATAAAACCACTAAGCCTAAAACACAAATATAAGGATATAATCATTCATTTCAGATGGCGATGTTCCAGAAAAATTAAGGTGGATTCACATTAAGGACATATTTTCCATGTTCTTCATGACTAAAACAAATTCCATGTACATCATATATCGATATCTATATAATGGGTGGTTACTTCAATGTGTTATTGATGACTAATCACCCATACCAACACTAATTTTATTCTTTAACCTCATCCCACACTTATTCACATATCAATCGAACCAATCCCCTAATGAAAATCCTAATATTATAAAACATTACCGCACAAGTAGTTATATCCCTAAGGTACAACACTTCTCATAAATCCCACAAACAATCAATATCTCAACATGAGATTATATGACACCACCTAATCCAATCCATATCACATTATCATGCTCACAACTAAATTACATCACAAACCAGAACAAGACCACACATCACCCCACCACTCACACCAAGGAAAAACAATTCTACATTTAACATGGAATCTCATTAAAAAATTTAATTATTAATTTTGCAATTATCATAGAATAAATATGATCCTGTGGAATCCATTAATTTGAAAAAAAATGGTTATGTAATTTCATATTAGATTGATAATATATATATATAATAAGTGAACTAAAACAATAGATGTATCAAGAATGAAATATCATCCAACAACCACAATTTTCAGCGGGGCATCGAGCTCAAAAACACAGAATATCATAATCAAATCAAGGGTTAAATGCATGTGGAGAATACCAATCTATACTTCAATTTAGAATCAACCTATTCCATTATCTTTTATTAATATAGAAAAACCCTGATTTTGGGATAGAAAACGAAAATTCCCCCTCTAACTACATGATACACAACAAATAGAATCGAGTGATATCCTACCTCATGGAATATTTCCAATTTATATGCACCACAGGGAAATAAAGAATTCTCGTGAACCACAACTACACCACAACCATAGTAAATAAGCTTACACCGCACCAAGGATTCTTCAACATAATACCCAACAAATCTTAAATAAAATAACACCACCATAGTGGGTCATTAAAAGATGAATAGCGGAAAATGAGTGAGTAAGTAATGAGAAAATGCCACAGAATCCCAACAAACATCCTCCAGGATCAACGGTTCAAAGTGTTAGGTAACGTTCTATAAGAACACACTGGGGCACCTAGGATTCACCCAAAATAAGAGGAAAAAGGAAAAAACATTCGAATGAATGATGGTTTGGCCAAAAAAATATAGTACTGCATATGATCTGAGTATTACATGATTTGAACTCCCAATTCACATTGTGTAATAATCATGGTTTAGTTTTCATTAAAAAATGAATCACCTATCGTGTTTAATTTATTTTCTATCCCCAAAATATTACACATTCTGAAATCTCCAAAACAATTAGTGAAATTGAGTTTCACGTCTTGTAATATAGCTACACGACATTTATTTTCACTTTTTCTAGCCTTTGAAAAATAAACATCTCCAAAATCACTTCGAGCCTTCTATAAACACTTCCAATGACCAAAACATGCCATGTAACGCATTGGGACGATATGGACCATTACTGGTTTTAGGGTGGATGTATGGGGAGATAATACAAACACATAAAATATCATAGATAGATGTAATGAAACTATCCTTATATAGATAATGTTATATATAAATAATATATCAATTAAAATATAATCATGATTTAATACTATAATAGATTATATAGTCCAATGTAGTCTTTCTATACATACAACATTGATATCCCACTAGTATGATAACACATGAATTATTGTAACTATAAAATAAATATATTAGGCCCTACTACCATCTCATAGGAATTCCTTGTGTTCCGTATGGAGCTTCACTTGCTTTATCATTAGATTACCTATTATTATCTCTTCTCAATCATACCACCATGGGACTTTGATCGTTCAAACATACATATATTCTCAACCTAAAAGATGAAAAATTCTCTTCTTATCACATGTGTTTTTTGTATAGGGGCGGGGAAAAAATATCAACAGACCACCCCAATGGAGAACATATACTAGCATCATAATGTGAACACTAATATAATATAATAATAATATCTAAAATATTAATCGAATAAACATAGGCATACCCACCATTGACCACCATGTATGAGGCCTTGATCAACTGAACCAACTTAGGCATAGCCTAATGTGCCTCATAGCACATCTCAATGACCATACATCCCATGTAATTCATTGAATCCACCTCTATGGATTTCCAAATGAAACCACACATATTTACCCATTATTTCATACAAGATTAATTAATTCCATGAATTAATAACATGAAAATATACTACCATATCCAATATCAATAGTCCAACATCATACCCATGCTTTTTACATGTCCTGGTCTTAAAAATACAAATTAAAAATAATGCCAAGAGAATCAGTTTGATACATAAATCATAAAAAAATAATTATTATCAATAGATTCATTCTTGCACATAAAAATAAAATAAATATTTTGGTCTTGTAACCATTCAAGTCGGTATAATTCCTTGTCATATACAATAAGTCTACCACACAAACTATAAATGTAGAGCATCATTATACCATCCCCAAAGGAAAAAATACATAGTTTTTAACGAATTTTTTTTAAACATAAATCACAATGTATGCTATAAGTGTCTATTGACTTAGTCAAATTCCAATCCTTATATTATACTGGTCATGTTGGGAGCATTAGTCCATCACCCAAACCAAAAAAAAATATATTTACCCTGATATAGATCGTTATGTACGACCTCATATCATACATGTGAGGAGCATCTCATCTATCCTTCCCATCCATAGACGATGAAGATCAAATAAACATATTTATCTATATATATAGAGTATGAATCCAAACACTCTCAACCATGCAATCCGATATCATCGAACTAGGAAAATTAACATGGAAGACCAACCATATCATAATATCCTCACAAGAATAAACCATGTCTTTACCACAATAATCAATATCAAACATGGGATAACCCAACACCCATTCTTATAATGAATATCCAATCCCCACTAAATCATAAATTAATTAGTATCCAAAGCGAACACATATAACCAATACTAGTAAAAAACACAATCACCCCTAATTAGAGTTTTCTTATTAATCAGGTAGTCAAATGGACCTTGGGAAAAAAATGTAATAGAGGAATCCCTATTGGGATCCTAAAAACAAATTTCCACATGAAGAAGACCCTATTGTGATCATCTGGGTCAAAACGTTAGTGAAGTGATTAATCATGGAGCTCATGTTCACAACTAAACTCTTGTTCCTTTTTATGTCCCTTGGGTAAATAAATCATGTAACATAGTATAAAGAATCTCATGGACTTATAGGCTTCAACAATAATAAATAGTCTTTAGTGAACTAGCATCATTCATATCCATTTTCTATCTAACCCTTGGTTATCATGTACCCCCAACATATACACTATATTATGGAAAAATTTATTCCCACTGACGAAGGACAGTGCCATTTCTACACCATTTGAGGTTATTAATGATCTCATGATACATCAAAAAATAATTCTCAATACCCTCACATAGTTATCATCTCATCTCTCTGTCACGGGAGAATGATATTGTAATGGCCCGGACCTCTCTGGTCCATTCCATTGTGAAAATGTGGTGTTAGAGGTGTCCCGGGGGATCGAGGCGGCTTGGAGGTGCATTTGGGTGGCCTTTTTAAAGAAAACTAGAAGTCCTATAGCTTTCACATGGTCGGCACACAGTTTGTTAAACCGTGCAGTGAAGCCATGCGTAGCCGGTCTTGATGGTAGTAGAGACCGCACGAGAGGTGCACGGTTGGTCTAAACCGTGCATCCAAACTGTGCGACTGGGGTGGCTAAGGCAGTGGTGACCGCACAATTAGCCCACTGATTCTCTAACCGTGAGACTAGGTCGTGCAGGAACTTAATGTTAGATCCTAAATTTTAGGATCTTGACCATTTAACGTTTATCTTGCTCTTTTAAGCCCCTAATCGGCCATAAATCGGGATTACACTTCCTTGGAGGAAGAAGAACCTCTCCCAAGCATTTTGGAGGCGATCCGGGGGCTTCTCTTCACGAAACGAAGCTGGTTTCTTGAGGTATGTGGTCGTTATTCCTTGTTATTGTTGGTTTCTTAGATCTACTTAGATCTACTCCTTCTCTTCTAATGGTATTTTAGATCTACTCCCATTATGGGTAGATATAATTGTGAGGATGTCGTTTGTGATGAGTCCTGGTCTTGATCTTTCTAGGAGGAGAAATCTATGGAGGATTCATGGAGAATCGACCCGGTTATTGGGCGTTCATTGATCGTTGTGGTTTTCCTCGAAAACCGTTGAGGTAAGGGATTTGCGGGTTCTCTATTTGTTTATGTGAAATCGTAGAGCAAGCATGATTTAACCCTTTGGATCACAATGGAATTGACCTAATTAAATATTTGAACCGGATTAAGAAATTTCATTGAACGTATGATGTTTCCTCATGTTTTCTAGATGGTGTGATATCTATGCCATGCTTATTAGCATGTTGATCTTGATGAATTGGTGAAGACCGTAAAGCTGGAATTAATTGATAATTAATTGGATAAAAAAAGAGACATGAAAAAGAATCTGCTTCTTGTGGTAATTTGATGTTGATTAAGTTTTCATAGTAAGCATGTTTAATCTTTGTGATATCTTACTGTTTTGGTTCATTATGTTGGAACCAATGAATTGAATATGTTAATTCAAGATGGATCTATGAACATGATTGATTGATTTCCTTGAAGGGTTATGAGTTACCCTCTTGTTGGGAATTAGGGCTGAGACCCCAATTGATGCAATGTGTTGTTTTTCTACTGCTTTTGTTGTGATGTGACCCTGGGAGGGTGTTGCGATACGTGGAGGCAGTGAGGCCCTGTGGTTGTGGCAGCGAATGACACCCAGAGTGGAGAGATGCACCGGTTTATGCATGTGGGTGTCGGGGAGGACACTAGGGATGAGGGTATGGAATGGATGTGTTGGATGAATGTTTGGTGGTTTGATTGGTTGTTATCTACTTTACATCCCCCCCCCACTTTTCAAGGAAACTGATTTTTCTTACTCTTCTTTCTAAAGGGGCTAAGACGCGCGGGGTATGCCACGTGCTTTCCGTGTTTAGCCTCTCGAGGGAGAATGGGACTACGTACTTGCTATAACCGGCAACGACTCGAAGAGTAGTATATCTACTCACTGTGTTGAGCCCCCTTGTTTTTAGTATCTTAGGATGATTTTCTAGAATGCTTGGGAATATGGGAAAGAAATACTGAAATGAATATTTGATTAAATGATGATAATCCCCGAGGATGGAGATGCTGGAATTTAATGGTGATGTTGTAACTTTAAAGGAACAGTAAATCTTGAATGTGATGCAAAGAATGTTTAAATGTGGGTGTTGTTCATGGTTAATTAACGTGTAAAAAATTAATTAACATAAAGTGGAATTGATGAAAAAGGGAATGATGTAACTTAATGAAGCTATTTAACTGGTCGTGTTCTTATAGGATGCCTAGTCTTAGAAATAGCAGCTCGGAGTCCGAGAGACGTTAGCTACAGTTGAGGCTAAGACTAGGTTATGCCCATAGTATGGTTGTGAGTTATATATATTCTGTACGTTTTGTGTTTCTATATGCTACTCCACCTTGTTGGTAAGGGCAACTGACACCCTGGGGATTCTGAGCCATGGGGGGGGGGGGTGTTTTCCCCAACCTTCCGATAGAAGGATGAATGACTGACTACCCTCTTTGACCCCGCTCTCTTCTCTTGGTAGATACTAGTTCCGTGGGGACAACGGTTAGTTTACCCCATATATTAGTATAGAGGGCTGTAATGTCTTGTGGCTGTTTCCACACATATTCTTGATATAGTATCCTATGCACTACTATAGGTGTAACATGTATAGGCTGTGATGGCTTGAGGATCCTTACTCGGTGTATGGGATATAATGTCTTGAGTTACAATACCCGATGTATGATATACGTTATGCGGGCTGTGGTGGCTCCCGGAACCTACCTGATTACTTTTGGTTGTGAGGATAGTGCGGATCTTAGCCCAGGTGTCTGCGGGCAAGCCTTTGTGGTGCACGTGGTGCATATTGTGGAGCTTAGCCCTAGTTTATATGGTTATGCTTTTGGAGAGGGATGCATAGGACGTATGTCATTGGGGAAAAGCGGAAAACCATTGGGGAAGTAGTAGTAGGGTACCCTTGATATTAATTACTATATGATATATTCTTGTATGTGTTACTTGGTGAGAGTAGCCATGGTGAGGTTGGGAATATAGTATACCTGTTTAGGGGACGAGTTAGTTTCACTTGTTGTTCACTATGCTTTAGCATGCTTTCTTTACTTTTCCTTTAGAGGCTTATGGGAGGATCCTACTGAGTATACTGTTATACTCTCCCTTCGTATATATAAACTATTTTTCAAGTCACTTGGAGCAGGCTGGAGATCATGCTAGTTAATACTTGCTTGTTGTCGTAGAATATGTTCAGGCTTGTGGTCACTGCTGTATTACTTTCTTTTGGGTACTTGAAGTTTCTCTTTCAGTTGTTGTACCTTTTTCATGGAATTTCATATATGTACTTGGGTTTCTTTTATAATTTCAGTTGGATTTGGTTGGTGTCTATTATATATCTCTCTTTCGCATGTGCTCTCTTAGAGGGTAATGCCTTCCATTTGTGTGTTACTATACCCTCGGTGCTAGTCGACAACCCGGGGCCTACTGGAGGTGCAACTAGGGGGGTCATTATCTTCCTTCTAACATTACCGGCCCAGGAGGGGTACACTTTGTGGGGAGGGGTTCATGACATAGTGGTATCAGAGGTCTGGTTGAGAGATAGGATGGGGATTGGAGTTGGGCACAGGTAAGGTTGCCCGGGTTGGTAGGGGAATGGTGTCATTAATGTTTAGCAAGTGGGGTAAACACCAGATACCGGCAAATACATAGGCGTTTAGGGTCCCCTATGATCTGTTTCATGGACCTTTAACTTTACAGTGGCTACTAAACAAGTTGATACTAGTTGCAGGGTAGAGACCTAGGAAAGGATCATGCATCATTCTTCCTTGTGCCTATGATTGAATGGGTAGACCTTTGGATATGTTAACCTAAAACGAATGAAAGAAAAAAATTAATTAATTAATGCCGAGTATCCATATTCCAGGCTTAGGAGCTCTAAGTGTTTGTTATTTTGCACGTATGGCTCCAGGTCGACGCCCTCGTCAGGTTTGCATAGAAGATGTCCAGTAGGATGTTCCAGCAGGTCGCTGCAGTGTAGAGGTTGATGAATACAACACTTGGAGGAAGACACTCTGAGAGTTTCAGTGCCAGAGTCTACAGAAGTACAAGGGCTCCATTTCATATGAAATCACAGAATAATGGTTGGAGGAGGTCGAGATCAGTTTCATTTTGTTTCATGCTTGGAAGGAAAACTGGGTGTCCTTGGTGGTGACGATGCTGCGTGGAGCAGCGAGGCAGTGGTGGCTCTTGTTCCTCGGGGATCATGAGGATTTAGCGATCTCATGGGAGGAGTTTTGATACATGTTCAGGGTTGAGGTCCTTTCTTCGACCACGAAGGCGTCCAGTCGCCATGAGTTTTTTACCCTTCGACCGGGGAGCTCCTGTGTTCGAATGTTTGGAATCCATTTCAGGATCCTTCTGCGATATTCTTCGGACCTGTTACCCGATTAGGAGGCCAGGGGGAGGCATTTTGAAGAGGCTTTGCGTCCATGGATCTAGTGCTAGGTCACCCCATTTATGCTGAAGACATATCTCGATGTGTTAGAGAGGGAGGAGGTTGTTGAGAGGACTTTGGCCAGGACTGGATCATTATGAGAGGAGAATCAGCACGACTACTCATGGAGCAGAGATGTGGTCCGGGGTTCCCGGTTTTTAGGAAAGATGAGTTTCCGTTCAGCTGGGGGTAGGTCCCAGCCCTTCCCATCTCATTTATCCAGAGGCAGAAACTCTTAGGACTTTTCTAAGGGATCAGGTGCTTGTTTTTCTTGTGGTGGTCGTGGCCATCAGCAGCAGGAGTGCCTGACCTTTCAGAGCCGTCATCGTGTACCGGGTGCTCCGCTCCAGGATCCTCCTTTGAGACAGTTCTAGCCGAGTCGACAACAACAGTTTGCGCCTACTTTTGATCACCAGAGGGTAGATGGGGCAGGCATAGGACTACCCCATGACGCTCCCTGTCCTCAGAGAGCAGAGCGTGACCGTGGTGGTGGTCGACATCAGGGTCAGAGAGGCCATGGAGGAGGTCGTGGTCAGCTTCATGCTCTAGATTTTCCAGCACCAGATGAGCCGGATATCTTTAAAGGTACCCTTTTCATGTTTTATACCTTGGTGTATGCCTTTTTAATTTAGGAGTGACACACTCCTTTATATCATCTACCCTTGTCCATGCTTTGGGACTTGAGGTAGAGAGGCTTCCAGTGCCCTTGGTGATGACTACGCCAGTTAGAGGTCGAGATGACTTGTTTGAAGTATGTAGAGACTATGAACTAGTGTTGGGGAAACACCTCTCTTGGGATGATTTCCTATGTTTACGGATATAACCATATGATGTCATCCTCAGCATGGATTGGTTGTATTCAGTGCAGGCTATCGTGGATTGCTTCAGGAAGAAGGTCATCTTTATCGGTTCGGATGGAGAGAAGGTGGTGTTTGTTGGCGAGGGAGATCCTCAGATGGGTCATAGGTGTGTTCCATCATTATCATCCTTGATGGCCGAGATGATGCCGAATTCTTCAGAGGTTCGGCGGTTGGCGTTTCCTAGGGTTGTAGAGGAGTACACAGATGTCTTTCCAGAAGAGGTTTTAGCATTACCCCTCGACGACAGATCGAGTTTGGGATCGAGCTACATCCAGGAGCATCTCCTATCTCTATGTCTCCATATAGGATGGCCCCTTCTATGTTACAAGAGTTACATATGCAACTACATGGTCTGTTGAAATATGGGTTTTTTCGGCCAAGTGTGTGACCATGGGGTGCTCCAGTTTTGTTCGTAAAGAAGGCCGACGGTAGTCTGCGATTGTGTGTCGATTATCGACACTTAAACAAAGTTATAATAAAGAACCAGTATCTTATTCCGCAGATTTATGAATTATTTGATCAACTGAAGGGTGCAATTTGGTTCTCAAAGATCGACTTGCGGTTAGGATATCATCAGATGCGTGTGAAGGATGAGGATATCCCAAAGACTGCTTTCTGTTGTCGTCATGGGAATTATGAGTTCGTTGTAATTCCATTCGGCGTGACGAATACACCAGCTGTGTTCATGGGTTTGATGAATGCTATGTTCCATGAATTCCTAGACAAGTTCATGGTAGTTTTCATCGAGGACATTCTTGTGTACTACACATCTGAAGAGGAGCATGCAGAGCATCTACAAGCCGTTTTGGGAGTCCTTCGTCAACATCAGCTGTTTGGGAAGTTTCCAAAGTGTGAGTTTTGGGCTCGAGAAGTCCGTTTGTTGGGGAATGTGGTGTCCCAATAGGGAGTTGCTGCGGATCCATCAAATATAGAAGCATTTGCGTCTTGGGAAGCCCCCAAGATAGTGTCAGAGGTGCGATGTTTCCTTGGTCTCGCAGGCTACTACCGGAGGTTCGTGGACAATTTATCACGGGTTGCGACTCCTCTAAAATATTTGACCAAGAAGGATCATCCATTAATATGGAATGATCAGTGTCAGGTGGTTTTCGAGTATCTAAAGAAGAAGTTAGTAAGTGCTCTGGTCCTTTGTCTTCTAGCTGAAGGAGTTCAGTTTGATGTTTTCTGCGATGCTTCACATCTTGGGTTAGGTTCTGTTCTTATGCAGCAGAGTTCAGTTGTTTCTTATGGGTCTCATCAGTTATGTACCCATGTACGAAACTATGCCACCCATGATCTCATGTTGGAAGCCGTGGTGTTTGCTTTGAAGTTGTGGATATATTACCTCATTGGTGAGCACTTTGTGGTTGTCACCGATCATAAGAGTTTGAGGTATGTTTTCTCACAGCGTGACTTGAATTTACAACAGCGTCAGTGGATGGTGTTCTTGTAGGAATACGACTTCGAAATATTGTATAAACCTATAAAAGGGAATGTTTTTACTGATGCGGTGAGATGAATGTCATGTAGTGATGTTGTGCATGAATCCGGTGATTCTTGGAGAGTAATGGAGGAACTGTCATCTTTGCATCTTGACATGGGAGAAGTTGGTGGTAGAGGATGTCTTTTTCAGATGAAAGTGCAGTCATACCTAGTGCAGAAGATAGAAGAGTCCCAGTTTGGGATCTTAAGGTGGAGGTCTGGAGAGACCGAGTCGTTTGTGGTGAGGCCCCTGAGGGTTGGTCTGAGGATGAACAACACAGAGTGTTATATCATGGAAGGATTTTTGTTCCCATGGCGATGCGCGGGATGGTTCATAGAGAGTTCCACAGCTCGCCCTTAGTAGTACATCCTGGAATGACGAAGATTTACAGATTCTTGAGGAGTCATATTTGGTGGCCTGGGTTGAAGCGTGTAGTTGCGGAGTTTGTGTCTCGATGTTTAGTCTGCCAGAAGGTGAAGGCTGAACACCGTGTTCCTGGTGTCTTCTACAGCCATTGGAGATTCCTCAGTGGAAGTGGGAGGATATCTCAATGTACTTTGTTACAGGTTTACCTCGAGCTCCAGGAGGACATGATGATATTTGGGTGGTAGTGGATCAGTTAACAAAATAGGCCCACTTCATAGTGATCAAGGAGTCGAGCTGAGTGGACGTTTTGTCAAGGTAGCATCTGGAGGAGGTGGTGAGACTTCATGGAGTTCCAAGGATGATCATTTCTGATCGAGATCCTCATTTTACCTCCAGGGTGTGGAGAGGTCTCTAGCATGCTTTTGTTTCTCAACTATTCCTTGGCACTTCTTTTCATCCTAAAACGGATGGTCAGACAGAGAAAACTATCCAAAATCTTGAATACATTTTGCGCCCTTGTGTTCTTGATTTTTGAGGCTCATGGATGAGGAACTTACCCTTGGTGGAGTTCACTTACAATAACAATTTCCCTCTACCATCGGTATGGCACTATTTGAAGCCTTGTATGGCCATCCTTTCCGTTCTCCCTTGTGCTGGACTGGGGTCAGAGAGTCAATAATTCTCAGACCAGAACTAGTGTAGAATACAACAGAGATGTTTCTGGTGATTTGTGATAGGTTTAAGGTAGTACAAGATCATCACAAATCCTATGCTGATCAAAGGAAGAGACCCTTAGAGTTTAATATTGGGGATCATGTGTTTCTGAAGGTGACTCCCCGTCATGGGCAGTGAAGGTTTGGTCGTGGAAGTAAGATTTCTCCCCGGTTTGTTAGGCCTTTCGAGGAGTTATCTCGTGTTGGATTTTTGGCGTATCGAGTAGCACTTCCCCCGAAGATGAGTCACATACATGATGTTTTCCAAGTATCATAGCTGCGTCATTATCTTCATGAGGACTCTCACATCATTGATGGGGAGATATTGATTTCGATGATGATGCAACCTTTGAGGAGCGACCTGTAGAGATCCAGGACTGCAAGGAGAAGGTGTTGTGAGGGAGTTATATTCCTTTGGTTCGTGTCTTGTGGTGACACGGTGGCTTGAAGGAGAGTACCTGGGAACGTGAGTCACATATGCGTGCTCAGTACCTAGAGTAGTTTTATATTTATCTATTTTCGTGTGTAAATGTAACTGGTGTGGTTATGAAACCTTCATGTTTATGATATGGACCCCTATGTTCTTTTTGTGGCTTGATCTCTTTTGAGATGTATCTCAGTGGGTGGTTGTTCAGACCCTATTTCGTTTTCTTTTTAGGTGGGTTTTGGATTCTCGAGGATGAGAATGTTTTGAGAGTAATCTGATGTAATCGATCGGACCTCTCTGGCCCATTCCTTTGTGAAAATGTGGTGTTAGAGGTGTCCCAGGGGATCGAGGCGGCTTGGAGGTGCGTTTGGGTGGCCTTTTTAATGAAAACTGGATGTTCGGTAGCTTTCACAGGGTTGCCGCATGGTTTGTTAAACTATGCGGCCAAGTCGTGCGTAGCTGCCCTTGATGGTAGTAGAGACTACACGGGAGGCACACGGTTTGTCTAAACCATGCTTCCAAACCATGCGATCTGAGTGGCTAAGGAAGTGGTGACCACATGGTTAGTGCACGGTTTGTCTAACCATGCGACTAAGCCGTGCGTGCAGTTAAAGTTAGATCCTAAATTTTAGGATCTCGACTGTTTAGCCTTTATCATCCTATTTTATGCCCCTAATCAGCCATAACTCGAGATTACCCTTCCATGAAGGCAGAAGAACCTCTCCCAAGCGTATTGGAGGAGATTCGGAGGCTTCTCTTCACGAATCGAAGCCAGTTTCTTGAGGTATGTGGTCGTTCTTCCTCGTTCTTTTTGGTTTCATAGATCTACTTAGATCTACTCCTTATCTTCTCTTGGTATCTTAGATCTACGCTTGTTATGGGTATATCAAAGTGGGAGGATGTCATTTGTGATGATTCTGGGTCTTGATCTTGCGAGGAGGATACATCTAAGGAGGATTCATGAAGAATCGAACCAGTTCTTGGGCATTCATCGATCGTTGTGGTTTTCCTCGAAAACCGTTGAGGTAGGGGAATTGTGGCTTCTCTATTTGTTTATGTGCAATCATAGTGTTAGCATGATTTAGCCCTCTAGATCACAATAGAATTGACCTAATTAAATATTTGAATCGGATTAAGAAATTTCATTGAACGTATGTTGTTGCCTCATGTTTTCTAGATAGTGTGATATCTATGCCTTGCTTGTTAGCATGGTGTTCTTGATGAATTGGTAAAGAACATAAATCTGGAATTAATTGATAATTAATTGGCTAAAAAAATAAAGAGGCATGAAAAAGAATCTGGTTCTTGTGGTAATTTGATGTTGATTAAGTTGGAATAGTAAGCATGTTTAATCTTTGTGATAACTTACTGTTTTGGTTCATTATGTTGGAACCAACGAATTGAATATGTTAATTCAATATGGATCTATGAACTTGATTGATTGATTTCCTTGAAGGGTTCTGAGTTACCTTCTTGTTGTGAATTAGGGATGATAGCCCAATTGATGTAATGTGTTTTTTCCTACTACTTGTGTTGTGATGTGACCCTGAGAGGGTGTTGTGATATGTGGATGCTGAGAGGACTTGTGGTTGTGGTAGCAGATGACACCTAGAGTGGCGAGATGCATCGGTTTATGAATGTGGGTGTCGGGGAGGACACTAGGGATTATGTTATAGAATTGATGTGTTGGATGAATGTTTTGTTTTTTGATTGGTTGTTATCTGCTTTACTTTTCCCCCCACTGCTCAAGGAAGCTGGTTTTTCTTACCCTACTTCTAAAAGGGGAGTAGACGCGCATGGTATGCTACGTGCTTTCCGTGTTTATCCTTTCGAGGTAGAATGGGCCTACACACTTGATATAGGTGGAAAAGACTCGACGGGTAGTATATCTACTCACCGTGTTGAGCCCCATTGTGTTCAGTAGCTTAAGATGCTTTTCTAGAATGCATGGGAATATGGGAAAGTAATTCTGAAATGAAAGTTTGATTAAATGATGATAATCCACGGGGATGGAGATGCTGGAATTTAATGGTGATGTTGTAACTTTAAAAGAAGAGTAAATCATGAATGTGATTCCAAGAATGTTTAAATGTGGGTTTTGTTCATGGTTAATTAACATGCAAAGAATTAATTAACATAAAGTTGAATTGATGAAAAAGGAAATGAAGTATCTTAATGGATCACTTTAACCAGTTGTGTGCTTATAGGATGCCTAGTCTTAGAAATAGCAGCTCGGAGTCCGAGAGACGTTAGCTGCAGTTGATGCTAAGACTAGGTTATTCCCATAGTGTGTTTGTGAGTTATATATATTCTGTTTCTTTTTGTGTTTCTATACGCCACTCTACCCTGTCGGAAAGGGAAACTGACACCCCAAGGATTCTGAGCTCTGGGGGGTGTTTTCCCCAACATTCCAATGGGAGGACGAATGACAAACTACCCCCTTTGACCCCGCTCTCTTCTCTTGGTAGATACCAGTTCCAGGGGCACAGCGGTTAGTTTTCCCATATATGTGTGTAGAGGGCTGTAATGGTTTGTGGTTATTTCCACACATATTTTGGATATAGTATCCTATGGACTACTATAGGTGTAACATGTATATGATGTGATGACATGAGGATCCTTACTCGGTGTATGGTCTATAATGGCTTGAGGTACAATACCCGATGCATGATATATATTATGTGGGCTGTGGTGGCTCGTGGAACCTACCTGGATACTTTTGGTTGTGAGGATGGTTTGGAGCTTAGCCCAGGTGTCTGTGGGAAAGAATTTGTGGTGCACGTGGTGTAGATGTTGGAGCTTAGCCCTAGATTATATGGGTATGATGTTGGAGAGAGATCCACAGGACGTATGTCATTGGAGAAAAGAGGCAAACTAGTGGGGAAGTAGTAGCGGGGTACCATTGATATTCATTAATATATGATATAATCTTGTATGGGTTACTTGGTGAGAGTATCCATGGTGAGTTTGGGAACATAGTATACTTGCTTATGTGAAGAGTTAGTTTCACTTGTTGTTAACTATGATTTATCATGATTTATATACTTTTGCACGAGAGGCTTCATGGAGGATCCTACTGAGTATAATGCTATACTCACCCTTTGTATATATAAACTATTTTTTCGGGTCACTTGGAGTAGGTTGGAGAACAGGCTGGTTACTAAGAGCTTGTGGTTGCAGAAGCTGTTCGGGCTTGTGGTCGTTGCTATTTTACTTTCTTTTGGGTACTTGTTGTTTCCCTTTCATTTGTCTTACCTGTTTCATGGCATTTCATATATGTAATTGGGTTTCTTTTATAATCTCAGTTGGAGTTGGTTTGAGTCTATCTTATCTCTCTCTTCCACATGTGTTCTATTAGAGGGAAATGCCTCCCATTTGTGTGTTAATATACCCTCGTTTTTAGTCGCCAACCCGGGGCCTACTGAAGGCGGGACTTGGGGGTCATTATCTTCCTTCTCACATTGCCGGCCCAGGAGGGGTCCACTTTGTGGGGAGGGGGTCGTGGCAGATATACTCACCATTTGGAATAAAATAAGTTTATTATAAATTTCTCTCCCAAACCAACTCATAAAAGCATCAAAACATATGAATGGCCTGACCATCATGTTCTAGGGGGGAAACACTAAAAATGGACACCAATTATGTCCAATTATAACTTTAGGGAATAAAATCCCTCAAAACCATCCAAAATGTTACAAAGGGTGTTATATGGTTTTTACCCCTAGTACACACCATATACTCCAATAATATAAGTATGTTCATGTAAATCCACTTGACCTTTCTCACATGGGGGAAAGTCATGCGCCACTAAATTGTTATGGCCTACACGAGGTCTGGTCATGTACTACTATACTACCATGTCGTGCAAGGTATCTCATCATCAACATCAACATTGCCATTTATTTCTTACATGTGGTGTCTACCTATGAACCTAGTCACTATACCTTGTCCCACCACAAGTCAAACACCTCCACTATATGAAATATTGTACCAATATTTAATATTCCCATGTACCAAGTCATATAGCCATGCACCACAAGAGGACGATAACACCGTTTCAAAACCATGTTGCCCCCAAAAAAACAATATTCGATAAAAAAAATAACAAATGGAGTGATTTCTTATACTACACACAGTGTGATTGGGATTTTGAAATGGGAAACCACTATGAACATCTTGAAATCTTTCATTTCCCCTATTTAGGATAAATCAACATCCATGGAGACTATAACAGTCAAAATAGGGTTACAAAACTTATAATTACTTCATATATTAGAATAATTACATAAAATGAAAAAACCCAACCTCATGGAATACACGCTAATTATTCAGTTTTAAATCCACTGGTAGAAGTAGTTTCACCATGATGATGCCTTGATCTCTACCTTGGATGATCTCTATTGGAAACACATCCCCCCGTCACACTCAGTCAAGATGTCTCACCCAAGGAACAAACCATTTAACTCTTTAATCAGGTGCAGTAATCCAAATGGGTGTGGGTAGTGTTCTGATTAATTACATAGTAAATTATATTTTTAATACTTCTCTTGAATTCCATAACACGAAATGGGTTTATACCACTAAATGGAAAAATATTTCCATTTTGACCCAACTATGAAATTAAAATCTATATGCAATTCTCCGTTCAAAATATATCACTCGTTGAACTGATGAGAACAATTTATATTTACAGTAATTTAATATTAAATATTCCTCTAATATTCAAATGATACATAATTCCACCAAACACATGTATTATGATAAACACCATATTCTTTGACCAATGTTGTGTTCATAATTTTTTTAAGAACATATTATATGAAAAATGATGATTTTAATCCCATTACATTTGTTCCAAAGTAGGATCAAGACCACGTATAAGGGGTGAATCAATGGTTCCACTTTCTTTAATAATAATATTTCATAACTTATATAAATAAATTTTAAACTCTAAAAAAAGATAATGATATGATACCCTTAAATCGAACATATTAACATCCCATTTAGTAACGGTAAAATCTAAATGGAATGCTTTATATGATACATAAATGGTTTGGTAAAAATTCATACTATATTTCATGTTGGATAGTCCCACATGCATATATTTTGTCAGTATCTTATTTCTAAAAAAATAATGGAAAATCAATGAATTATTATACAATACCATGAGCAACATTACTTTTATATTTTGTTATTAACCTGCATTATCCTTTTAGTATCCACATTACATACCTAGATATACACCCCATGAAATCAATAAATCCTTTACCAAAACTAGTAAGTATCCAAATGTACAAGTTTTATATTATTTCATATTTTCTGATCAAATATTGAAAGTCTTTACTTCCTCCATAATAAATATAAATCAGACTATACCTATATACAATCTTTATGGACTTCAAAAATTCTTAACGAAATATTTTGTTCACGAATCATCTTTTATAAGATCATTCAAGAATTAATCTCAGCAAAAATGAGTCAGACCAGTCTTAGTCTAATAACCACAATCATATGGTCTTCCTCTGATAGGCCTCAGTTTGATTCTCATCCTACTATTCCTTCTACAATTGATTAGGAACTATATTGTGAGATCATAATTCCATCTTATGGTGAAACATGGTCTAATGAACCTTTATCCAATGGATGTTTCTCTGATGGGATCTCTTGGATGGAATTTTTCTGTTAACTCTTTCATTTAATAGAACATACTCTAATGATTATATTAATCCTAACTGTTACTAATCTCATTATGATAAAACTTCCGCAACATCAACCTGGAAAAGAAATTATAGTTGGAAAATCAATACCTGAAAAACAGAACTCAAATATCTAAACACACATTAATAATTCATTTTTTCACAACTAATGAATTTACTATGTTCTCAATTTATAAAAACCCTATAATGGTAATGGTGGGAAACCAATATCACTTCCCACTCAATGTAATTCATAAATACTGAGTTTATATTTCATTTATGCTATTATATTTTACTTCTCAACTCATCATAATACTCATGGTAGATTTTATAAACTTATCCAATCTTAAAAAGTTACAAGTTTACCAACATTTCTTTAGTATAATTCTGCAATATGATACTTTAAAAATGTAAATACATAAACAAAACTAAAGACAACCAATTATGATGACCTCATGTAATAACTGAAAGTATTCTCATTCAAATGATCCATAACAACAATTAAATGTATGAAATTAAAAGAAAATCAGGAAAAAATCTATTTATTTCAATTTTTATTAAATTTATTAGGCCAATGGTTCTGTATCTGATGAAGTTTAGCATCTCATGACTTTATCAGTGTAATCATGCATCTAATGGATTTGTCTATATCAGTTTTTAATGTACCATTGTTAATGGTCTATGTTTTTTTCTATTGACCCAATTTTTAGAGAATATTGTATGACTTCTTTTCTTGACCACATCAAAATACAATTCAACCTAATTTTCATGGTGGAATACATTTTTGAGTATAATTTTGTTGATCTATCATTGAATCCTTCTGATGGTTCATAATTTCCAACAATCCAATCTTTCTCATAATTTATGCCTCTCATAATAATCTTCATCCAATATAAAAATTATGCCTATCAATTTGAATCAATGTCAGAATCCATTTTGTTGGATTAGTGGCATACCACATCTAATGCACCTCTGTTGAAAGTGAATTATTTTATTCAGTATGATTAATCATTCATCATTTTGATATTTCCACACAATGAATGTGATATTTATTATTTTCATCATTTTATTCCTATTGTTCCTTATATTGATAAGCCAAAGTAAGAATTAATCTCATCATATTCTTCACACTTTTACAAACTCAAGATTCCATCATGAATTCTTTCTTTTCAATCAACCTCAGTATGATTAGTTGCACCTATACTCTATCATTCATTCATAAGGATAATATTACAATTTTCTTTATTAACATATAATTTATTAAATTATAAACATAAAGGAAACATTATATTTTTATCGTATCCATAAGAACACTAATTAACATACTCAATATTGTAACTACTTCCTTTTCATACTCAAGGTGATTCTGAAGAATCATTTCTTCAACAAAACTTATTATCAATCGAATGATATATTATAATATTTGTGTTTTTTATACTTTGATTATGATAGTTACTCAAATGATCCATATCTTTTCTATTTCTCAACATCAACCATATATACTCTATTTACAATATATATAAACAAAACACAACATGTACATAATAATCCCACCATTTTTCTTATTATTAATACTCACTTCAATACATTCAAAACAATCCACTTTCATTTTCTTCTCCCCTATATATGATTATTTTTCTCCCTATTTTTTCCATATGCTCCTTGTCTATCACCCTTATTTTAAATCAAATTCAATGGTTATATCATTAAAATTTTCTCCCTTTTTGAAAAATGATCTAATTTCCAAGGGTTCAAACTTCATATCTCACAATATTAAAATTATTTTCCTAGGGAACATAATTATCACAATAGTTTCTTACCAAAGAGACTTTAACTAAAATACATTCTAACTATGTGGGAGATCCCATACTAAAAAACAATGTTGAATAATAATGGTTTTAAATGTTGTCCATTGCACAACTCTTATGTGAAACCCTTTTTGTGATTCTTTAAACATTCTTATTTGTGTGGAATTCATTATAGGATTTTATTAAAATAAGAGTAACATTCACCAATCACAACTAACATATCATAATGATAACGTGTTTAATTATATTTTAAAAAAAACATGAAAGATAATTACTTTCTTTGAAAATAATAATAAGATTCTGACATACCATCTTTTTTACATCATATCTTTAAATTAAATGAATTTCACTACAAATAAACATATTTTGTGAATAAGGAGGAACCTCAATAGGTTTTTAGAAGAATGTTTTGAAATAAGTGTCATCTCTAATCCTTTGCATTGAATTTTTATTATTAGATATTTCATTTAATTAATTTTCATCATTCTATTCTTACATCTCAGATTTTATAAAAAAAAATACATCTAATGTCTCAATAGATAAGGTTGTTATATTCTTTTCCCTTTTTAGAAAATATTATTATATACATTTTTTAATTATTCACTCATTCCCCCCTCTTATTCTAGTAGGATAGTCGAATAAATTTTATTAACATTCCCTTATTTCTTTCATCTCTTCCAAAATTTCTAAATTTTCAACCCTTAATTTGTTGTTATATTTTTACCAAATGTTTTCACATCTTAAAAAAAATTCCCATTTTATTTAGATAATTTCTATGATTCTTGTAGTTTTCTTTATATGTCAACTTCTTCTATTCAAAAAACAAACCACTCATTAATTTTAAACATAGCACATTTTTCCAATTTTTTTACACACTCTTCGTGATTCATCTTTTAAGTTTCCCTTTATGGTTCCACAAAAGTTTTAGGAAAATTTGATATTCAATTCACACCATTAATCCTCCTTAATTCAGACTGGTTTCTTGGTATAGACTTTTTATGACAACATAAATAATATATGTGTCTAAATATTTCACAACCCCAACAATGAACTATGAATCATTAATTTTCAGACAAATAGTAAAATTTTGTTGAACATTTTGTTATTTTTATTTCATCAAAAAATTTGGAACACTTTTAGAGTAGGGTACGTTCCTGATGAATTCCTATATTTCTTTGTGAAATATTTTTTCTTAGAAACATTCTTTTGTAAACCTTTTATTCAACTTTATTTAGAAGTGGACACTTTAACATAAACTAAATTGGTGAAATCTTATCTCATGTTTATTTTTTCAATTTATATTTTAGGAATCATTTATTATATTTTAAAAAATCAATATTTTTATCAAGAAATAATGCATTTATATAATTTATCATCTTTTCAGATACATTTATTTTTTGCCAGATATTATATCTTTTTTCAATGAGTGGATATGATTTCATGTTGAGTTTGTCATTGTTCGATGCCATTATTATTATATTTTTAGTATTATTTCATGATCATCAATAATATAATTCTTTGATCTGATAGTATTTTATTTTTCTCTTCTTTCGTTATCTGGTAATTATTCTCCAAATTTATTCATTCAATACCTTTCTTCACCTTCTTCATTTCATTATTGTAGTGAGTATTCCACAAAATATTTTTTTGAACTTCTCATTAATAATATATTCTATTTATAAATTTTTTCATCATCTTTATCCTTATCTAAAAAATTAGTCTTAATTGTAACTTGGGAAATAAAGTTGAATTTATGGTCATTTTATTCAATAGATATGGGATCATCCTTGTTTCTTCTGCATAGATAACAGTTTTCTTATTTTCACAAAGAAAATTTTCCAGATTATTATTCTATTTCTTCTGAGATTTTTTATATTCTCCTTAGAATCATACTCTTTAACATTATTCCTAGGAAAATTTTGTGCAAAATTTATATTCCCTTCAAAATTACATCATTTGATATTATTAATTTATATTTTTCCATATATTGATTCATTGAAATAATGGGAAATTTTTAATTATAATCATCGACATCATCCTCTTCTTCTGAATCACATGACTATTAATTAATTTAATTATCTTCATTTTCTATTTGAACAATTATTTGAATGAGATTTATTGAGATTTATTTTATTTCATTTCAACAATATTTTCTCTTCTAATTTCAAAATTAACTACATAACTGTGTAGGTCATCGAAATATAGAGTTTAAAGATATCTATCTTGTAATGATTAAATATTATCATCCAACATATCAAGAATAATTCTAATGATATCCTTCATAAATGTTGAATCATCCAACTTCTCATCAATACATTAATGGTACTAACAATTTCATTCATTATTTTAAATAATAGATTAATAGATTCATTATAAAAATAATAATATCATCATATGTCATCCTCTATAGTTGTATATTTTCCATCGTCACTTTTTATTTCCATAATAATTATTTCCCAATTTATCATTGATATCTCTGGTAGTTCAAACTGAAGTTACTCAATGAATCTCTCATTTAATAAGGTATGAGAGTAAATCATTTTTAGATCTCGCATAATTCTCATAATTTTACTTATATATAGTAGTAAGGGTATTGCTCTCCAAATGAGGAGGAAATCCATCTATAGTAGTTTCCGAAGCATCAGAGCTTGGGGACATAACATGTGGTAGAATTTTATATTTGCTGATATTAATGATATTTACATTGAAAACATGAATCCTTATATATTTCAGGGAATTATAATTTTCAATACCTATATGGATCTTTAAGTTTAAACCATGGCTCTAATAGGATTTGTTTCTCATGTAGGATCAATACCACTGAGAGGGGGGGGGCATTAATGGTTCCATTTTGATTTAAAAGAATTTTTATTAAATTACTTTGTAAAATGATCTATACCATTGAAACCATTTAATTCTATGATCCACTCAAATAAAAAATATTATAATCACATTTTATATGAAAAAATATAAATTTAATGAAATAAATGATATTTACTAGGTTTGATAAAAAATATATACTCATTTCCATGTTAGTTGTTTAACCCAACATAGATTATTTTACCAAATTCATTTTCAAATAAAAAGGTACAAGAATTGATAAATTATACAATACCGATATATTCTTTAATATTATAGTTGGTAACCCCCCGACTACCGATTTCAGTATCCACATTTCATAGTTGTTTATATGACCAGAAGAATAATCTATCATTTTGAGAAAATTTTACGTATCCATAGTAACAAGATTCACATTCCTTTTTCGTTTCTATTACACACAAGAATGTCTTAACCTCATCCACAATTAAGATGATTTAATCTTTACGTACATGAAATCTTCAATATATTCAAAAATACATATGAAATTTTTTTATCATGAAATGTATTTCCTAAACTGATTCCATAAATCTTTTCAGAAAATTTCTGTTTGATCCTTTTATGTATAATAGCCACTATCTGATAATATTCATCTGATTAGAATTATTCTAATTTCCCTTATTCTCTTCCATATTTAGATGAGTAGGGGCCCTATTAGTAGCTAACAATCCATCCATCTGATTGAACTCAGTCAGATGAATCTTTCTCCGATATACTTGCTCAAATGAAGTGTTTTTCAGTTGGAACATTCTATGATGATATGATTGAACCTCACTTTGAATGATCAGTTTATGATGTAACTTCCTTAGCATATGTCTACAATAATTCTCATTTTAAATTGAATACAAAATAATTCCAAGCCTCTTGGTGCACATTGATAATTTATCTTTTCTAAACAATATTAATGTAATGGGCTATCCATTTATTAGAATTCTAGAATCATAAGGGGGGGGGGCAATTTCATAGCCCACTCATAGAAATTAATGAATACTAAATTTATTTTTCATTAATGTCTTCATGTTTTACATCTTCATCTCATTATAATACTCTAATGGAATTCTCAAATATTCTCTAAAGTTCATTATTCTCTGAGTTTACCAATATTTATTAAATCTTAATACTTAGTTCTATTCTTCATTATTATTCTTTATTATGATGAATAAATATAGAAAAAATTAAGTCAAACCTTTATTAAGACCTCTTCTAAAGAATTAAATATTCACAAAAAATTCTATAGACAAACTAATAAATGTAAGAAATTGAAAAATACTTGGAAATATCTTTAAATTATTTCTCTGATTTATGAATTCATAAAACCAAATATTCTTTATCTAATTATGTGTAGCATTTGATGACTTTGTCGGTGTCATCATGCATCTGATGGATCATTCTATAGCTTACTCTATTTGATCATTGTAAAAATCTATAATTTTTTACTCTTCATATTGACCTAATTGTCTGTTAAAATGGTATGGATTCATGTTTTCTTGACCCAGTTGAAATATAATTATACAAGGTGAACATGGATGAGGTTTTTTGTTAATTATAATTCGATTAATCAATCATTGAATCCTTATAATATATCCTTATTTCCAAAATTCCAAACATTCTCATATATTACACCTTAGATAAAACAATGCATCTGATATAAAAAGTACACTTCACAATATGATTAGTTTTAGAATATATTTTTATTTATTAGTGGCATACCACATCTGATAGAACATTGTTGTATGTGGATTATTTTCATATGTACTATTAATCATTTATTCTTATGATATTGTCATGTTAAGGATTCTCATTATGATTTTCTTCATCCTTCCATGTTTGGTGTTCCTCATGCTGATTATTAGTAGTAGGAATAATTTACCTTGTATCATACTATCCTCTACCAACTCCTAGTATCGTGAAATATTTCATTCCAATCAACATAAATATTTTTAGTAGCACCATAACTACCTATTTCATTCATAAGGATAACATCACATGATCTCTATATAACATATGATTTATGAAATAAAATATAAATACGTATCATCAAAATTTCATTTCATACATACTAAATCAGATTAACATCTTTATTATCACTGACATGTATTTTTTTTAAGTCAAGGTGTGTTCGATGTACCATTTCATCCCAAAAATATTATTACAATATAAGAAACGTTTATAAGGTTTGTGAATCTAATTTTTTCATTATGACGGTGTTTCCGATTATCTAAATATTTATTGTTTCTAAAATTCATCAATATGTAATATATAGAATACAAAGGCAACCAAAATAGAACTTTTACCAAAAAAAGATCTATTTAATCCAAAAAATTTATATTTATGATCATATTCAATATCCGAGTAAATCCAAGACTCTCCAACCTCCCCCATTTAAAATTATGTTCCTTAACAACACTTGGTGGTGTTCCGAAGACACCTCTCAAACATATTTTTGATCAACTCATTCTCAAATTACTGTTTTGTTGTTTTAAAAAATTATATGGTTCCTATAAACTTCTCTAATGAAAATTCATACAACCTATTAGTGGTAAAGTATCCAATTTTATCTATTTTCAAACATCCAAGATGGTCCTTGATCAGAACTATTATGTCAAAATATCATATAGCCATCCAAAAATTATCATTAGTCTCATGGATTTCACCACCATAGAACTCAACCAATTGTGGATGATCTGATCTATATCAATCCCCACCATCAAAATCACCTATCAAAACACATCTTCAGCTGTCCACAAATGAACATGATGTTATTTTTATTGTATCCTTGTCCCCCCCACATATAAGGGACACATCACCCTGAAAGATTTGATACTCACCACTACAGGATTTCTATTATAGTTTTTTCACAATAGAAAATTATCTCCACGACCTATGTCCCAATTAATATCAAACCATATAACTAGATTTGGCTTTCCCTCCCAAAAATGTGATAAAAAGAAACATAAAATATCAACACTTTTCTGAGATCAAAACCCATGGTATTCACTGACATCTATCTAATCACAAGGGCCACACTCATAAATTTATGATGGTTAAATCCCATCGTACAACTTCATATACCCTACTAAATGATCATAATACCCAATGGGTCCCTTTATCAAAATAACACAACTTCTATATAACAATCTGCATAGATGATGATCACTCAATTTATTAAAGAAGATGTTAAGATATTGAGCATTACCACATCAAGACTAGGATTACACTAAGACGTTTTCAAATATCCCACCACACCACTTCTAGTTTTCGGAACATCACAGTTCCATCCCTATAGTCCTCAGGTCACCATGTCCATAAGCCACTCATCAAATTCACATTAGTTCTCATCATACTCATGAATGAATTGTGGAAAAAATATCCTTAGGTATTCACTCATATTGTATAAATTCTACATGAAACAATTCATTTAATGTCACGAATTATCATCCATCCAATACCTTATTAATTCTTAAATATAACATGTTATTGTGTAACCAAAAAAAATAACTACGTCGACTCTAGTGAGTCACATATCATGAAAAATCAGCTGAAAAGTCCTGTTCACTGGTCATGCTAATGAGACATGACCAACTAACCCAATAGAGATAACCTTTTTTTGATCATGATGCAGCTCATAAGCACCAAGAACATAATGTGTACAAAAAATATTTCTTGGGATAGAATGGAGAACTGACCTACCGCTTCGAGAAACTAGCCACAAGGATAAAACACTATCACACAAGAAACCATTCTCAATGAATAAAGATATTTTATAATCTCACGAATCAAATTAGTTTTTACCATTCATGAACCATTTTCACAATTCCAAATCATACCTATGTGCCTCACACAACCAAAAAAACACTTAACTCAATCGACCTCTCTCACAGGTCACCCTCTATTGTTAGAGGGACCGAACTCCCAAAATTGTAGTAACATAAATCAGGGTCTCTAGGTTTTAAAAACAAGTCCAAATAATAAAGTATCAAATTATTTAAATAGATCCAAACACCAATGTTTAATAAAACTCACCGATGTATACAAATCACAGGGAGTCAAACATACTCTCATTGCATCATCACTTGAAATGATCATGTAAACACACAAATCCAATTGTTATCATATCTGAAATATGTCACATATAAAACCAACCAACCAGAATAAGGCCCTCGCCAAGAATAATCACATTTGATAGATCCTTGGAATAACATTACATGAAATCCATCTTAATCATAAACCACTCGTGGGGGTGTAAAATTCATATATTATACAATGGAAATCTACCAGGGTAACTACGCCAACTGTGCATGAGGTATACACTAGTTTCCTTATCATCGAGTGTCTCGAATTTGATCTAGATAACCTACCATAATAAAACAGAACCATATACATGTTTTCATGAAGAAATATAATTCCTTTGAGTATATTTAAGTGAAAACATTGAATGAATAATTTTTAAAAACATTAAATAACTTCACTATTGTTGACAAAAAAGTCACCCACTAGTAGTATTATGACATGTGGATCATATATTACTATAATGATGCATGATTTTTCTCTTACATCATCTATCAAAGAGAATAAAAATTACATTACCCAATCCAGTGGTTTAATTACTATAAATCCATCATAAACCATTAATTCCCAACAACATGTGCATCACCCAAAGGGAAAATTATAAACCCTTATAACATAAAAAATGATGAACATCAATCCTATCATTGTCAACCAATTACTTATACAGAAACTAGTGTTCAAAATGCACCATCTTATATCCATTATAGGTTTTGACACATTCATATATCTCTTATATAAAAAATCCCAAATATTTTAATAAGAATTTAACTTCTCTAATACCAATTTGATATATCCTGGACTTGATTCCAATAAATTGGTTCCTAGATTCGGTTATCCATATAAACTCAATCATGCTACCTCATATGGAAGTAGACAATAACATGAAAAATGGGTTTTAGTTTGAACTATGAATTGACTATATCCCAATATCTTAGTCCACAACTAGAAGTGAATTACATAATATCATACACATAAGTTAATGTAGAAAGATTAAATAAAAAAATTATAAGTATTATATAATATAGTGGAATACTCTAAATGATTTAACTATAATTCCATATATACAACATAGAATTACTATGGTATATTCAAAAATACAAAATAAAAAAACTGAAAATATCTTGCACTACTACCAACTCCAATAAATTCCACAAACCCATACTCATGTTCCCTATAGAGGTGAATAAGTCTAATCATTCGACTCCATATGAGAAAATAAAATTAATTATGCAACCCTAGTTTATTTCAACATTAAATGATCATTCATCCTCAACCTGAAAGAAATCATATGGTCTTTACATACACTAAGGTGCATGTATAGGGGGTGGAAAATAATTCATAGCCATCCACTGCCAATAATGAACCAATATAATACTAGTTTAACTGTATACTAATGAAATATAATCATCATATATGAAAAATAAATGATAAAATTCAATATTAATCATAGACTATCCTTTGGTGCAATACACCAATTCACCATACATTATTTTGAAAACAGATGTGTTTCTTTGAGAGTATCTCGATGATCATGAATCTAAAGATTCATTAAAACATCAACTCAATGGAATCCCTAAAAAGTATTCATGTACTTACCCATTGTCTCCTAATATGTTCTTAAATGTATCAGTCCCAGCTACTCATACAATGATAATGTACTACTGAAACCCATGGAATAAATTTTACATTTAACCCATGTGTCTTAAAGAATAATGCTCAGATCATGAGTCTGGCACCTAAAATATACATTAAAACAATATTTACATGAGAATCAGTTCAAAATATAAACAATAAATCATTTAATTACTAGTTATACAATTATTCCTTCACATAATACATTAATACATATATTTAATCACCCATCCATTCTAGAAATTATAACATCATAACCTACAACGTTAGTTTGCAACATAAAACATGGATTACGAGCGCTAATCTTCCAACCCAAAACTATATAACGCATGGATCCAAGAGTGTATTTTCATAACATTAACCATAATGTATAATATTATTTCCTGGAGACTCAATATTAAAAAAAATAAATATAGAATACTACATATTTCTGGAGGGTCTCCCTAACATATCAACAACATATAAAAAAAAATAATGCATGGATCCTATTTACAATATCCAACACATAAATAAAATATTGGAACTGATATAGATCATCATGTCCAACCACAGATCCTACATGCATAGAACATCTCATCCAACTACTCCAACCCTAAATGTTGTGGGTCACTTCTAAAATTTGAAACCATATATGTGGGGCATCATTCCTATCTATCTGGCCCATGGTATCCCATTTCATTAAAGTAGGTTGTAGAACAAGGAATCCCAACCATAAAACAATAGCCATGTGGGAATAGAACATGTATCAAAATCAATGTTAATAAAAATATCAATATCTTTCTTAACTCCCATCCACATCATAAAAATTTCATCCCCAGTAATTGAGACATTGATTCGAGTCCCAAGGAAACACCTATAACTAATACTACTCAAACATTTTCACTTGATCATGGTTGTAATATAAATAACGTAACAACATATCCCTCTATAACCACATGTAAATAGAATCATCCCTCATGGAATCCTTATAATGTTTACGGAAGAGATGACACCCCACTATGGATCCTCTATGTTTGAACATGAGTGAATGAATTCCTCTTAGAATCCACAGAGACACCTAATCTCTTGGGACACCATTAAGATCTCAAGGTAATACATCTAAAAATTTAGTATCTAGAATCGCATGGAATCACATGCCTCAATGTTAGTAAAACAAGATATGAGAGATGACCTCGGGCCAACCAAATTTCAATTCACCCTAGGTTGGATAATACCCAAAACCTACCCACCACCTTAAGTAAAAAATCTATCTCACTAGCTATGTAGAATCATATTACAACAAAAACTGAGGAATGAAAATTTTTCATAATACTTACAGTGATCGTTATCATCACCTTCAGTGAGATATCATCCAATTTCTCACTCTCATGAGATATTTATACACAAATTATACATGATAAAAACTCTATCATAACATACTAACCCAAAAACACCTTTTAGAAGTCCATAAAATGACATAAGGGAACCAACAACATGTTATATATATATACACCCACTATCTCAAATATGACTCTTATTTTGTCTAATTATGAATCTACGATAGACGATCACTCACACCTCTCAAACTGGTAACGATGGGGCTATATATGTTATATACCCATAAAACATGACTTGTACACCAAATTCTCACAACTAATCATTTAATTTTTAGTTACATGAATCATGATGTTTTTAGATATCTATTAATATAGGTCCATTACCAAAATAGGGTCTTCCCATGTACCACTCCATGTCTATGAAATACCTTTGGTCCGGTCGTGTACGCCAACATTTCTATGTACCCCCATACATGGGGTATCTTCAATTATACATGGTCATAGATCCATGTCCCACATAATTACATATTTAACATGCTTCTAACAAAAAAATTTTATGAATCCTAGTAAACAAATATCCTTAGTTAATTTTCATATTAATGGATCAACACAGCGGTCTGTCATATTATATGAGATCATCTAGATGATAAAATTTTTCATGTTACCTATCATGAGTCTCGACAACAAAAAAATCAAATTTCTTCTCAAGTTTATGATAAAAGGAATCCTATGTATTTACAAAATGTCATCCTCAATATTATGTAATTAAATAAAGGGGTTGATATAAGAAAACAAAGCATGTAAATTGTCCTAAATTCAACTTTATTTTACCTCATTAGAAAACACATAAGGTTATTTTCATATTAATATTAAATTAATATAAAATATGAATTACTAGACATCACAATATCAGATGAAGATCAAAAATTATAATATTTTTAATGATATATGTCATTAAAACGTATTATATATCCTAAAAAACGTCATATAATTAACATTTATAAAGAATTTTTCACTAAAAAGAAGATATGGATAGCTTCGTGATGTTAGTGGAATATACAAGATTGGTTAAATTATATTGAAACTTTCCTCTATTTAAAATTATATACATTAACCATTATAATTATTAATCAAAGGAAAATGAAATATTTTGATAGATAAAAATTATATCTGTCATGATAAATAAATTCTACAACATTATAATTTCCCCAGTAGACTATATTATTTTATATATGAAAACATAAATTGATTTCCTATTTTTTATAATTATTAGCATGAAAAAATTTCCATACCAGAGTACAATAACAATTTCTATGATTTACTAATAAAATGAAATTTAATTAATCTCGTGTCTACAAAAAGTATCTCATAATTATGAAAAAAACATTATTTATAACATTTCTTATACCATAAATTTCTTAATTCAAAAAATCAGCTGTAATTTAAAATATGGACCACTCAATTAGTCCCACCAAAAAAATACAACTAATATTTATCTCAAATTCCTCTAAATTCCTTATTATTTTCTATGAAATCTGATATTCAATCAGGTATACTTATTCCCAGAAATATAAATTCTTATATAACACCCAAACTAGGGGAATACTCATCCATCTTATAATCATTTATGATATTATTCACCTGACTAAATTTTAAACTCATAAAAATATGTTATTGTTCAATGGAAAGATGACACTGAAATATGATTTTATCTTGAATGTTTATCAATATAAAAATACTTCTTTTGTGAAAAAAGTATGTTTTTTTTAAATACATCAGAGTAATTTTGAATTACAACTTCAAATTTGGGTACAATATTCATCACTATGAATTATATAATAAAAACATCTAATAAAAAATAATTGCATCTATTATGTCAACTAATTAGAACACCACAATATTTATTAAGCTTATTTTTTTCATAAAAGTGAGAATACTACCTCATGTGAGATAAACATAACCTGTTATCAGTTATAATTAAATTGATTATTTTAATTAATAAAATATAAATTTTCAATATAATGATCTTATGTAATCATTTATATACCCAAATATATAATTATACCCCCAAACACCAAAAACATATGTCCTATAATAATCACTTGATACATTTTTTACTCTTTTCACCCAATGAATTATATATTTTTAAATGGTATGCCACAATATTCACATAAAGTTCTCAGAAATTATTACTTATATGGATTTTAAATAACAATATATTATTATATCAAATAGAATAGTTTTTATCATAGATGAAATCATCATTAAACATTATACAGTGGATCATGATTAGACCCCACATCAATCGTATTCATTGTAAAGAGTCATCCATGTTATTTTATGGATATTCAACCCATAATAGTAAGACAAACACAATTTCTATTGTATTATCAATTATAATACGTGATTGTCATAAATAATTATATGTTTTTTCTTCAAGAAATATGAGTTAAAATCACGTAAAATTTAATGAAATATCTTACATTGACACTTTGATGAGAAATTCATGGTACATCCATGAAATGAATGTTTATATAACTATTTTATACAAATTTATATAATATAAATAAATTATAATGATCATAAATACTAAAGGAAATTACTCTAGATTTATCTAAAAATCATTTCAATTCCCCTTAAAACCATAAAATATCTCTTTAATATTCCGTATGTTGAAATGAAATCTATCGCACTCTATACCTCTTCCATGTTTTAATAAATATTTTTCCTTACTATATACCTCTATATATGTAGTTCATTTCAATATGATAATCCTTCATCGAAACATTGACCACACCTGTATCTCAATACTCTGAAATATGATATTCGTCTATCCCCCAATAATTATCATTTAATATATTATTAAGAAATATAAATTCCTATTATATCACATTATCATTACTTTATTAAATTACTAAAAAATTAATAATTGAATTTTTTTTAATTACATAAGTTGATAGTAATCATCATTAATATTTCATGTTTCCCCTTACTGATGATACATATAGTCTATATTTTGTTATATACTCCCACTATTTACAAGTACATTAATTTTCTAAATAGTATAAAATTAAATACAATATGGTTCATAATTTCTATAATAACTAGAATATATATTTGATACTTCTTACAAATGACTGCATCCACTCAATTAAAACATCACCTTAAAATGATTGTGAATTATATATCTAAATATCTATATCTAAATATATATATCAGTCATAGTATCATATTTATAATCCAACAAATTTTATGATAAACATAAAAAAATAATCATATTTGGATGATATATTACATTATTTTTCATTTATCATTATCATCATCTAACAAAAATCTTTATATGCTGAATTACATCTATAGTATATAAAAAATTGACATTAAAATATATTCAAATATATTAGTATATTTGGCTACATCATACTATATTTCAATAATATTATGAAATTACTTAAATTCTTGGGTTTTAAATGAAGTTTTATATTCAAAAACATTTTCTAAAACAATTATAAGAATAATAATTTTCTTTTTAGAAATCTTTGTGTTAATGTATTGTTCATGTGATGTATCTATATTATTTGTACAATGATTTATTATATGTCAAAAAAAGTTTACATTGCTATGAGAATCAGGTGTTAACATAGAATGACATAAAATGAAATCAATAATCATTATGTTATTTATACTTCAAGTTAACATGATTTTTTCTTAAAATTATTTAGCTATAATGATTAATTTGATAAAAGTAAAAAACTCTATAGCAATCAGTAATCTCATGAACTGACATAAAAGCTACTGTATGATACCAAATTATAATTAACATAATTTATTTCAAAAATCATTAACATTACCACCATAGTTCACAATATTCAAAATCATTTTTAAAATTATTTCTACCTGATATATAAAACTGTATTGGAGAATCGGTGTCTATAAAAATTCATAAACACCAACAATAATTATGTATAAAATTGGAAAAAATAACAAAAATTAAAAAAACGAGAATAACACAATTTAGAAAATGAATAAAAGGAAAAAATAACAACCCATAAAAAACAATATAAATATTCTCCAACCTCTACATTGTCTCAACCATGACATCACATAATATATCTATCATATGAATTAAATCAATCATGGTAATTATATTTAATATTTTCTATTTCTTATATCTTAACAAGAAACATTTATATATCCATAAAGGTATCCATATATAGTGTGAGTATAAAAATATTACTATATTATGATCAACTATAAAATATATGAATACATGAGTAATCAAAAAAAGAAATGAAAATTTAGTGCTTAGAAAAAAATTACAAATTAATAGTTGATCCAAAACCACCCATATAAAATATCCCAATATTCAACGAGGTCATGATATATAATTCTTCCACAAAATAATATATTTATTCAATTTCTAAAAAATAATGCGATATAGAACAATTGATTAATTGTTAAGATTATTCTATTATGTATTTAACATAAAACCCCCATATAAAATCTCTTGATGACTTCAATTAGATAATTCAATACATAAAATATCACCATAATATAATAAATGATATTTTCGACATATCTTCTTGAAAATAATTTTATATTATATCATATTTCCAATTAGGCCCCTTTTTAGATCATACCATTTAATTATATATGATCATAATAATGTATTATTAAGATTAATATTATCTATCAATGAAAAAAAATTCTATTTTTTATATCAGATCTAAATTTAGTCATCATTCACTTTACAAATTTAATTGTAAAAAAATCACCCATCAATACAACCTCTATCAGACCATTCCATAATAAAATAAATATTATAGAGTATTACCACAATACCATTATCATAAATTGGTTAACCAAACTAAATAATATCATTAATAAAATTTGTAATAGAAATAAAACACATAGTGAAAATATATTAATTGTTTTTCAATCATAATTAAAGACTCCTCCCCACGATATGTCTCATAACTGATATGTTTTTAATAAATTGTACGAAAATTAATTTATAAAAACATATATTGAAATGAAATATATAAAAAAAACCCATCATAATAAATCTTTAATTAAATATATAATTAAAAAATTTATATATAAATTTTCTCAAAATAAATAAATTTATTATAAAACTAAATGGATAATAATAAAACATATCACAGTTGTAATGAACTTGGATTCCCAAGGTATATTTAACATTAAATTGTGTCCTGTACAATTTCATTTAACTTCCATGGTGTAAATTTATAAGGGTAAGAGGGACGTGAATATTCAAAATTGTGGTTAAGGGGCATATTAGAATGCTATGAAAATTAAACATAGACATTAACTTGTTAGCGGAGTAGCTGAGGGTGATAACAGATGTATCATTATTTATCAAAATCCCACTAACCAGCTAATGAAGAACATATTTTTGATTCACTAAGAGTGTTATTTTCCTTTACATTATAATATTATTATTAATATAAAAAGACACCTAATTTTACCATTAATGAATGTATATACTTTTGGTGGCCCCTCCATTTATTCTCCAGGAATCACCCTACTACTCTAATATACGTGAAGTCTAGATTGCGTTTTGGTGTCAATTGAGGTTATAACCAACATTAATAATCATAATTATTCATTTTTCTCTTTAATTAATAATATAACCAACAAATTCATTCTATATCTATGGATTTGATTCATCATATTGTACATTGTTCATTTTTGAAAGAATGATTGGTTTTAGATCATTAGTTTTTGTCGCCTCCCTTTGACCGATCATAGATCTACTTGTGACATTGATTTTTTTATAGATGATGTGGTATTCAAATATTGGAAATACATATTCATATAATTCTAAATCCTGGGACTCAATAATGATGAATTGGGTCCTATTATAGTTAATATTGGTCTACTACCATCATCCATGTTCCATTAGTCATTCAATATTTGAGTTCATTTTTGAATATTTAATGGTAGGATGTTCATTTCATTTTTTCCATTCAATTAATTTCATGGATTATTTGAAGATTTTTGTTATCCTAGTGTAAATAACATTTTCTGATAGGATAATTTGTTGTGTGTATGAAGTCATATGATACATTTATGGTTTATGGAGTGTTAATCCTTATTATGTCTTCAACTACATGTGTCACGTGTCATAGCCAATGGTACTTGTGATATATTATCTCATGGACATTCTTTAAAGGGTAAGTATTTAATATATGACTAATTGGTGGTGGATATACATGGGATTGTCATTTTTTAAAAGTTTCATTAGAGATACCCTAAGAATTGAATACACCATTAAAAAATGTTTTTATATATTGTAGTATTACATACATGTAGGGAGAATACTTGTATATGAGAGAGGGTCCATTGTCTAGATTTGTTATGTGCACATAATGTCACTTGTAATCACGTAACCAAATATAAAGGGTGTAGACTATTCCATAATGGAATAATTAGTTACATATCATGATCTAATTCATGTAATGGACACAATTTTAAATTCTTCCAATATAATAAAGAATAATGTAAGGTTGGGGTTCATTGTAACATTGTTATTATGTGTTCACTAGGTATACAATTGAGTGTTTTTATATGGGAAAATTCATTTTCCAATCAGGTCATATACATATATATATATATATATATGATTACATATGTTAAGAATGTGTTTTTGGTGTCTTACATTGTTATATTCACACCATGTACAGTAACCATGTTTCATGTCTAAATATATGATTAGGGATATAGAGAAAGGCATGGTACATTCCATTGGTTTCTGATCACTTTGGTTTGGAGATGAATGGGTTACCAAGAGATACATTTAATGGTTTCTAAAACACTTCCATAATCATTTAACTTTATAATAATTTATTATACCCCATTTTGAATTTCAATCATGGGGGTCAATTTAATTATATTTTTATGATTCAACATGACATCTGTTATAATTTTCAAATGATAATAATATTATGTTTTTATTTTCTTATATTTATCTACATATTATCTTGTGATGGATATGGTTATTGAGGGAATATTCTCACTATATAATCATTGACACATGCCACTAGTCATCAAAATCTTGTATATGGGGAGGTGAGCCTGAGGGCATGTTGCACTTTAGCCCGACCCGATAATTCAGATCTTGGTGTTATGAAATGGTATCAGTGATATGAGGGTTCCTTTAATATCATTTGGGATGCTAATAGAAAGAAGATAAGTTATATATAACTCAAGTATTATATTTTCCATGTGATGGCCTAGATCATGAGTAACATGTGTTCGAGTTTTCAATGATGGTACTTTAGTTACATTTTCAGGGAATCTGGGTAATTTCATGCATCATGAGTCATCACGCAAGAGAACATGTCATATATATATATATATTTATCATTTAATGATGTAGTTAGTTATTTAAATGCCTTGAATTTTTCCTTATTCTCGGATTTATTTGAATTCTATCATGATATGATATATTTTCCTAGGTATAATATATCTGGAAAATATTATACTATTATGTTACAAATTTATTTGATTATAAATAACATTGATATATTGATGACAAGGACAGTGCATTTGGTAGAACACTGGGTGTTGTAACATATTTTTGGGTATATTATATTATAGTTCATCTTAAAATAATCATTTATTAATTACTCAAAACTAATTATGTAATATTTATATTCACATATTCATAGGAATTAAAAATTTGTATTTATCATTATATGGAATTAAATTTCATCCCAGATACACAAAAATGTTCCAACGTGAGATGATGCACCCATCACACTACAAGATATATATAAAGTCTACATTAGTGTGATATCAAATTTTCATTGGTAGTTCCGAAAATTAACTTTCGTCAACATGGATTCTTACAAACTATGCTAGCTCCAGGAGGGGGGGGGGGTAGTGAGGATGATGATAGTCTTTGCCAAATATTTTTAGCTCTAGTATCTGACCGTATTCTTGAGATTTTGTGTCCTATAGTATTTTGTTGTCTTAATTGACAATATTGATAAAATCCTTGTCTTGATATAGAATATCAATGATAGTAAGTTGAGAATAGTGACCTTCATTCAGAAGGTACCCACTAAGAGGTCAGTGGGACTCACCTATTAAAAAATAGGGAATTATTTTCATAATTATGGGGGAGGGGTTGAAGTAGTTTTAATATAGTATTTTATTCCATACACACTAAATATAAAATAATCTCAATAGTTTATGGATATTTTGTAGGGGATTATGCCTTTTTCACTTAATCATAATAGTTTATAATATTTATTTAAGTTCATAAAATTTTGTATTTTATAGAGGATAAGAAAGATACTAATATTTATATTATCCTTTATAAGGTGTTCAGACATCATGTTAGGGTTTTTGAGCTAGCAATTTATGGTGAGGTTCTACATAATGTTGTGAAATTTGATAAGTGGATAGTTGAGTATAGGCATGGATGTATTCGACCATATAATAGTCAACAAACCATCATACATCTTATTATTCTATAATGTATGAATTAATTTTACTATGAATAAGAAGGATTAATAGGTATAGTATCATGGGAATTAGGTTGACTAGAGTAGATAATCTTTAACTCCTTTTTTGTGAGCAGGTTTTACCAGTATCCATTACTATGGATGAATGAACATTGTATTTAATAATTATTAAAACCACTACAAAATTTAATTATTATTCAGTTATTAGTATTTTTAAGAACATTTTTTACAATATTACTTTTCCATATTCATGGGGAAAGGGTCAAGGTCTAAGAAGGGGGAATTATCATTAAACTGAGGCATTAATTACTTTGGAGACTCTGGTGAGTCATGAACTATACCAAAATGGTGTACTGTAAATATTGGCATGATTAATTATATGTATAAGGTTACAACCTACATTGGAGAGTGACCTTCAACTGTTATAGTAAATATATTGATAACATCTACTATATCTTCTACATTGTTTGATGGTGAGTATTCCAAAACATTATTATATACTCATGCTAATGTTGGAAATTATTTTCTTTTAAACTTATATTTTTAGATTCTAACTTTTGAATCATCCATGTGAAGTAAAATAGAACATATCAAATGATTTCCAAAGTGTTAATTAGTTCATTATAGTTATAAAATAAATGGGATAATAGGATTTCTGATATAACCTATTTTATGTGGTATTTGGAATGAATTGTTTGTCATGTTATCAAGATCAGGTTGAATATTATTTGATATTTCTATCAATTACCTCACAAAGATGAAATATTTACATGTTGACATCAATATTGGATGTCATGTAATATATTATGGTGACACATCTATTCTATATTAGAGATATCACGATGAAAGAATCATGCTTCAACCTTGTAACAGAAGTTGTACAATACCCTTCTTTATCTCCTATAGTGGTGGATCATTGTAAGATTGTCTTCACAGAAGGTTGAAAATATTCTATTATTTTTACTGGACTATAAGAATATAAATCTGGTTAAGGAAGTTAATATGTATAGTTTACAAAAAAATGTGGATATATTTTAGTACTTATGGTAATCCCCAGGGTTTTACAAGAATTTTCGTTGTTTAGGATTCCTTAATTTATAGTTTATATTAGAGGATATTCCCAAGACATTGTTTAGAAATATATTTGGTCTATAGGAATATCATGTCATGGTTTTTTTTCACAAAAATATCATGGGGTGTTGATGGATCTCATGAATATTATTTTTAATCAATACCTTGACCCCTTCATCATTTTTTTCATCATATCAACACGATATTTTAAAAATGGAACATCATAGTAAATTTTTTATATGACATTAAACAACAATATTATGTGAGAATATAAAACAATATGACCTTATTATATATTTAATATAGAAAAATATATCTCTTTTAATGAATTAAAATCATGTAGCACAAGGTTTCAATGAAACATGAACCAACATTAAAATATAATTATTTATCCACGACCATCATATTCTAGATGTTATAATATAGGTTAAATATAATAATGAATTAATTTTTAAAATTACATGGATTACAAATTTATAAAATAAAATTAATAGTTATATATTTATATTTTATAAAATTACAACCTTTTAATGAGAAAGAAATGTTTTTGGAAAAAACTATATTTTTCTAAAAGGTGGATTAGTTCTTCTTTGCAAACATAATTTAAAATTATTTTAAACACATTTCAATACTATATTTTAAACACTTATCTTCATCATTTAAATATAATTGAAAATTATTTTTTGGTTACTTTTTTATTATTTGTGAAAATATTTATTATTTTGATCAGTACTGAAAAATAGTATTTTCAATTAAAAACTGATTTTTTTTACTTATTCAAAGGTTTGTATTATATTTTGAATTAATTTTAATGTAATATTTGTTAAATTATATTTATATTTACCTAATTAATTATTTTTAATATATTTATGGTTATATTTTTATATTAAAACATTCAGTTCTTAATGTAATTTTCCATATATAATATCGCTCTTTCGTCACAACTATGGTTTAATTATTATCGGAGTTCTGCCACATCTTCCAATTGAATTTGGAATGATGGATTCAATATTTTCAACGTATTTGTTTTATATTATCTGATATTTTCCACTAAAATGTTTACCATATTCAATAGTGAAAACAATAAAGAAATATTTACTATGGTTTCTGATATATTGGGTTTACCAAGGGATAAACTAAAACGATAAGGATGTAAATGAACTAAAACATGTCCATAACCCCATTGGATGGACATATTTATACCTTATAACTATATTTTACTATAATTACCCATTATCAATTTTTTAATGAGAGAAATGTGGGTACCACATTAACTTTTAAAAAATTCCTTTTGCATCCTCTGCCCTTCCTAAAGGTCACCCTCTCTACTTCCATCACTTACAAAACCCTTTTGTTTATAAATTAACTTAAAAATACCTTAAATCATCCCACACACCACCACATCCTATAGGAATTATTATGATTTTTATTCACTCTAAATATATATTTTGGTAAAAACCTGATGATTTTTTCTAAATAAGTTGTAAAATTCTAAAACGTGCATATTTGTTTTATTTATTATTCCAACTCATTAAAAAAATATTCAACTATGATAATATAGAAACACCAAAAAATAATATTTATTGAAATTTATTATAATAACTTTAAAACCCATATCCATCAAAATGTCCATCAGTTGGGAAATTAAATCATCGATCGTGTGGACGACAGAATACCGCCTAACAAAGTAATGAAAATCATTTACCATAAACATCTTTCAAGTATATATAAATTATTTATTTTAATGTATATATGATATTTAATAAATAATTATTCTAATTAAATTTTTATTTCACATATAAGTTGTTGCTTTCAATTCAATTTGGGATACAAAAATATATCATAGGGGTATGAATGACTACTTCCACGAAAAGCTATATGATTTTTCTTAAAATTTACATATATGTTATTATGGTAAATGATAATAAATATATGAGATAATTTTGATTTAACCATTAATTTCGAAATATAATAAAAAAAATATAAATTCTTACTGTCCAATCAAATAGAAAATAGGAATGTCACTTGTGTGTATGTGTAGACTACTGCCTTCATGTAGAGATATGAAATGTTTTTTATTTTTTTCATCAATGGAAATGATGATAGAAATTATTAATATAAATGATATATATAACATAATAATATATCTTTAAAGGTTAATTAATATTCATTTTTATTTTTTTCATCCACTAATTAAAAGGAAAAACATTCATGTGTATGTATGGCATATTGTCTCCATGAACGGTGTAATCCATTTTATATTTTTTTTTATTTTCCCAATTTGTGTAAATAATTTTATATTTAATATATAAGTTATTTATGTACTTTTTAAATTGTGGATGTCATGTACCTATTATAAAATTAATAGGATGAAACTTATCAACCTAAATCATACATGAAAACAATGTAATTATCAGTTGAAACTGTGATTTTAAAAAGGTTTTTTACAAATGGGTAATAAATGAAATTAATTTAGTCATATAAAAAATATATATATTAAATTATGGTTTAGTAATATAGTTATAATTAACATATATTTATTATAGACTATTTTTGGACACATATTTTGGAAGGTAAACCATATGTAACAGTCTCACATCTAACTCTTACATTTGTGATATATATTCAATATTCCTAAATTATTATTTTTATGTGGTGTGTATAATAACCATTTTGAAAACTAATATGGTCAATATATTTCCCATTATGATAATAAATGTCTAATTTTATGCAGCATCATTCATGGGACATATAAATAAATAGTTATGAATATGAGTAGTGTTTTTTCAAATATCTTCAATATTTGGGATTTCTTTTTTCTAAAATTCCCTCAGGGGAATTATAGGATATTTATATATTAAAATAAATATATTTCCTTCTCCTATATTTATTCAAGAACCTTTTAAAGTAATATTTCCATTTTCCAACTCATTGGAACACAAAATCATTGGGAATATGTTCTAAATAAAAATTATACAAATTTCTCTCTTCTGTTAAAAATATTTTTCCCTAAAAATCCATGATTTCAAAAAATGTTTTTTAAAGTGTGAAAATGTTTCATTGACTATATTATTACCGATTGTTTATTTTAAAAACAAATATATCTGAATAATCAGTTCATTTTTTAATCATGTTGTGGTTTTTCTTTCACTAAGAATTTGAAACGAATAGTTTTTTAACATTTACAACATGACCCAAATTTCTCATCGTCATGACCCAATTTTTTTCAATATAATTTTTTATGCATATAAACTAATATTTTAAATGATATTTTTTTTAAAAAAAATTATAATATTTATTTATAAACTTTTATTCTTAATGTGAACATTTTAATTTATATTAAAAATTTTTAAAGTATATTTTTATGGGATTTTTATTCAAAAATGAAAAAACACTCAATACACATTTTATTTACTATAGATATGTTGTAAAAATAAAGTTGTTGTTATTTATTAATATGGTTTAAGATCAGGTTGACATGGTATATACATCTGTGTTACTATTCACCATTTGGATCATGATATTTTATGATTTTGTTTATTTGATTAGGGTACATATTACAATTTCATAAGATATTTTTTCAATACAAATGTTTTATAGAATAAATTTCCCTAATTTATATAAGGAATTAATTGGATATATATTTTTATGGGTAAGGACTAGTCATAGATAGAAACTCTATGAATAAATTGGAATTATAATACTATATCGTTGGCCAAATAAGATGTGTTTATACACATAGATTTATGATGCCATATTAATAATTCTGACAGTTTGTTTCAGATGTCTGACATTATGAATTCCCTAGTTATAATAATAGTTATTAATTTCTACATTATTATTTAACTAATTCTAATATTCACAGAAATATTTAAATTTTATGATAATTTTTAAATGGATTTATTTGTTCATCATTATTGAGAATGTATTGTCTCAAAATTTCTCAAAATATTTTATTTATTTTGATTATAAAAAATAACATTGTTTGCATTAAAAATGATATTACCATAAGAGTATTTTAGGAAATTAATATTCTAAATATTTCTTTTTTTGGAATTATAAATAAGATTATTAATCATGTGAAATATTCATCAATTTCTTCGAAACGATCTTAAGCATGTTCTAGAGACACTGTTCATACGGTTCATTGATGAATGTAATGAAATAAACAAACCCTATGTTTATAATAATCATTGTGTAGAAAAATAAGTGTGAATGGTTAATCAACATTATATGGATAGAAACATATGGATAAATAACCATTCATTTAGTTGAATCCATACGTTTGAAAGAGAGAAAAATAATGGATAAAGAACCATATATAAGTATGGAACCTTACGTATGAGAACAAACAATAGGATCATAGACCTTACATTTGTGATCAACCATTCATTATAAACCATACAATCATCAAATTAATGCTATATAGCTTAATCCTATGTTTGGTATTTTTTGTGCAGTAATCGTACCAGAAAATCTAGGATCCGGTGGAAGCTGGTCCTAATAAAATTAAATAAATAAAGTGAAAAGAGTCAAGCATACAATGGAATATCACATAAACAAGTGTGCATCACCACACACCTATCTGCCTCCACCAGTGAGGCACAATAATCTGGGGTCGTGAAAGACCACATCTCTCCAGTATGAGTGAGTTCCCACTTTTCCAACTCATCCGCTACCTGATTAGCCTCTCGGTAGACATGTGAAGCGTCCACACACATCCGAGCAATATCACTAAGGCAACCAACCCACTGCGGCAACACACACTAAGGGGCATGGTGCGTCTTGGTGCTCAAGTCATGAACCCCGGTCTGAGAATAAGAATCAATACATATATATTTCCAATTAAACTGGACAGCGTACCTGATGGCATATATCATTGCCCAAAGTTCGACTTCAAAAGCGGTGCCAGTTCCAACGGTGTGGTGAAAGGATCCTTTAACAAAACCATGATAGGTGTGGAACACTCCTCCACAACCTGATGAGCCTAGATCACCCAATGCAAACCCATCAACCTTTACCTTGGGGCATGGTCCGATGGGTGGGATCCATCGAATATACTTTAGCATCTGAGGCTTGCGTGGCCTCCCCGAAACACCAAGAATTCACAGAATTTGGATATCCATAACTGCATTATACATGGCTCCAACCTGCACAAGAAAAGCTTCATAAACATCTATATGAATCACCATCATTCCTTGCTAAACATTGGAGCACACACCAGTGAAAATAGCATCATTCTGGGCTTCCCACAGGAGTGTAATAGCAGCAACCATAGAGGCCAAAAACATGTTATAAATATGCTCACTAAATTGGCCATGAGAATTAGCAGATAATAGTTTTATAACCGATCCTCAGGTGTCAAAGGCCTCCCAAAACATAGAACCAATATATGCCCACAACTGTTTGGCATGAGAACAACCCATAAAAATATTCTGAATAGTGACCTCATAGGTTATTCACATGGAGCACATGGAGGCCATTTGAAACCCAACCCTCTTGAGAGCATCGGATGTGGGTAGTCGGTTTTTCCAGATCCTCCAGATCAGAGAAAATCTGGAGGGTCTAATTAATCGCACTCTGAATTTCATCAGCCAAGAAGGTGTAGGGGATTGACCCCTACAAAGGGTCGTGTAGTAATCCTTACTATTGAATTTCCCTGTTCTACGATGCATCCAGATCAGAGTATCATGATTCATGAAGACATAATTAGTGATTTCATTCTCTACCTGCACTAGAACACTAAGAGAAGCAGATTGCATCTGTGAGAGGAAGCTCGAAATTGACAAAGTGGCTTCCTCAGGTGGCACATTTAAGTCACAAAGAGGCTTTTTGAGCCACTTTGTGTTCCAGGAATTCAGTGTGGAATCCTTGAAAACCAGTCATCAGGTATTGTGCATTATTTAGACATATGCCTGCTTGATAGAGGCCCAAACCGATGTGGCAAGGTACCATTAGTATCCATTTAAGAGCCTCCTTGTGATTCTGTTTGAAAGAAAATAATCATCAGCTTCATGAGAAAGCAAGTTCCATGTCAACTTCCCAATCAATCCATCATTAAAGGTCTAGAGATCCTTGAGTCCTAGACCCCCTAGCTCCACAGGCTTGATGCACTCCTTCCATGCCATTGTAATTAGCTTTATCTCATGTGGTGACCCCGTCCATATGAAATTGCATACCATGCTATGATGTTCCTTGAGATTTCCCCTTAGCCGTCGATAGATGGAGAAGGAATAAACAAAATTTGATGTGATTACTGAGTTCACAAGGTAGACCCTCCCAACCAGGGACATAGATTTCCCTTTCCAGCTGGCTATCTGATGAACAATTCCAGCAGAGATTCCTTCCAAGTACTTTCTATTCACTTTTCCCCAAAATAGTGGGACCCCAAGGTATTAAAATGGTAGGGAACCCCTCCTCACCACAAGAAATCTTACAATTCTGTTTAGTTTCCCAACTGGAATTTCATTTCCAAAAACAATGTATGATTTGTCCAAACTAATGGCTTGTCTGGACACCTCCTCATAAAGACTGAAAAGGGATTTAATGGAGGAGATAGTTTTCCTTGATGCTTGACCAAGATTCAAGATGTCATCAGCATACAATAAATGAGATGGGGCATGCTCACTCACACCAGCCCTAATTCCTTTATAAAGTCCCATTTGGGAAAGATCATTAATACACCTACTCAGGTAGTCATTTTCCATGGAAAAAAGCAGACCAGAGAGTGGATCACCATGCCACACCCCCTGGAGCAAGAAATGAAGCCCCTCGGGGCACCATTGACATGAACTGAAAACCTGGAAGACTCTATAATGATACAGATCATATTCATGAAGCCATTTGAGAAGCCATACCTTCAAATAACATCAAGGAGAAATCTCCACTTAAGAGTGTCAAAAGCCTTACATATATCAATTTTGAAAGCTAAATTTCCATCCTTAGTCTTACTTATCATACGATTGACACTCTCATAGGACATAAAAAGGAACTTTTGGATGCTCCCCCCGGGACAAATCCACATTGATTCGTAGTGATTATTCCATTAAACAACCCACTCATCCTATTCACCAAAACCATGTTAATAAGTTTGGGTATTGTGTTCCCCAGTGAAACCGGTATGAATTCCATGATTTCAAGAGCATTCTAATTCATGGGGATAAGAGAAATGAATTAGGAATTCATTCCATGGGGAAGATATGAGTGTGAGATGAAATCCTTAATTCCATGCACAATGTCATTCTGCAAGATGTCCCAATTGAACATAAAACATTTATTTGTGAACCCATCAGGACCTGGGGAACTCTCAAGATTGAGAGATAAGATGGAAGATCTAATATCCTCTTTTCATGGGGGAGCAAGTACAATCTGATTATGTGGAGTATCCTTATGTTTGACTCTTTATCAAAAGAAATTTGAATTTATGACTTTATCCGATTGTCGTGAATGTTTTTTTTGTGGAATATCAATACGTATTAAAGATCATTTTTAAATGATTCAATGATTGATATGATTTATTAAATGATTAATATTATGTAAAGAAATTATATCTTATTCTTAATGGATGTTATGTCTACTCTGTGTTGTCTCAAGAATTCGAATTTTTACGATTTATCATGCTATTTTCTTGGATCTGGAATTGTAAAGCATCCTCTCTGATTTATTTACTCTATAAGGGTTTTTGTTCTAGATTTGTGTGTATGATTCAAATAATAATATATATTGAGATATATATTGATCCATATATTGCGACACATATTTTTCTATTGAAACATCATTCTTTTAAATATCTATTAAAAATATACTACCAAAATTGATCAGACTCTATTTTCTGCATAAGAGGATTCAGTGGAGATATTCGTGTGGTAAATATAGTATTTGTTGTATGTCTGATTATTTCATTATTTGTGTTTTATATTGGAAGATATATTGATACTATATCGCATTAGAACTTCTCTTTATTGAAGTTACACTTTTGTAAAGTTGTAGATTCATATACTATCAGTTGCTGTTTATACTATGAAGTTCAACTGAAGCATTTCTTATCGAAAAAAATTTATTGAGAGTTTAAACTTATCGTACACATTTTTGGTGGAGTATCATCTTCTCGATCTATGATTTGTTTTTTGGTTTTATGTTAATGAACTCCAATTCTCAGTTTTTATAATTATTTCTATAGCTTTCAAGTCCCTACACTCAGTTGTCAATTGGTCTTTTGATATGAGGATTTGTCTAGTGAAATTCACCAAACCCACAGAGAGAGTCATTAGTGGGTGGACTAGGGTATCACTATGCCACAAAAAACCTTAAAAATTCAGGATCTGTATTTATATTTTATCCACTTATAGTATAATAATATTTATGATAAACACTGTTTATATACATAATCACCAGTGGACATAAAAAAAGTATAATTGGGAATGATTTCAAAAACACATTATTAATCCCCCCTAGTGTGTATATTTTTATAGGTTGAGATTATAATTAGTATCAAATATATAACAATATAATAGTATATGGTCTATTATAAGATGGAAATGATTCATCAAAGAGAAGTAATGTCAATGGTTTTTTCTACTTATTTCATTGTTGAAAACTACAGATTCAAGAAATCATGGATGATTATGTAGTTGAAGAATAGATGACATTAAATCGACTCAATGATCTTCACTACTTATATAATTTGAGAAATTCCTGAAACATTGTTGAATTTGTCATGACCAGTCCCCCGGGGCCCGTATCGTGACTACCCCAAGCCCACCTTCCATAGGCCAGGGGCTGGCGACTAGCACAAAAGGTGTAACTCCCTAAAAACTGTGAAGGCATTGCCTTTATAAAATGTAAACACAAACACAACCAGAGTACCAGAGGAACAAAACAAAATGTAAAGCAGTATAAATTTTTTTTCTGAAAGTACAAAGGCGCTGGAAATACAGTCCCAACAAAAAGTTACAACTACAAGTGAAGGAAATTACAACTGAAAAGGAAAACAGCTAAATGGTGAAGCCACTCATAGGTCATCCTCCGGGTTCCTACCGGAAGGGTAGGTACAGATGTACTCCTTAGCACTTCGCATCTATCAGTCCGCTCCATGTGCCATCACGCAGAGTGTCCACCTACGGGTACCATCCAGTCCTCGTACACTCTACCTCAGTTAGCGTTGTCTGTTGTCTGCATCTATCCCAAAGAGGTGCGGGAATAGGCCGTGCAGGAGTGAGTATAATGATACTCAGTAGGGACCTCAAGACCCTCAATGTCTCACCTAATCCAACAAAGATAAACCTCAAAAAATATCTCAAAAAATAACCTTCACTTAGGTATATGCCCATACATATACCTAAGTTAGCAAGTAACTCATCTCAATCATGAGGAAAACACAAAGGTTATTGACTCAGCTCAAACAGGGATTTTCATTAACAAAACCACAGCTCAAACCAGGATTTTCATTAACGAAACCTTAGACTGCTGAGGTACTCCTCCTGTCGAGTACTGCGGGTCTGCCACCTCACACAGTAGCTTTCCCCGCCATGGGTCTGCTGCCTCACACAGTAGTGCTCCCCCTGATAGTCTACACAGGTACTACTCCTATCGAGTACCGCGGGTCTGCCACCTCACACAGTAGCTCTCCCCTTCCATGGGTCCACCACCTAACATAGTAGTTCTCCCCACTGGGCTAGATAAGTCACTCTGAAATGAATCAGACAAGTAATCATCAGGTCTCATCCAACTACTAGATCTTCGTACTCTGTATACTCGTCTCCAGGAGGATCCTCTCCACAAGCTACTGGTCGATACTCCATGATTAACAAATTCCCAATAATAATTATGTCAAAGGTCTTCCACGTTATAGGGGTCTCAACGCAATATACGGTGCCTCAATTGGACGCATGGTCTGGGAGTTATTAACCTTTTTGTCCCGAGGGCCCGATTGGTTTCATGTATGAACCAATGTGACCGTAGCTAAAATATACTCTAAACTCCCATGGGTTATACTCAAAGAAACTATTTCTCAATGAGAATACCAATGCCGCTGACGGTTTGTCAAATGGACGTCTGGCCTGAGAGTTAATGGCTTTTCTCTTTCAGGGGCCCAGTTGGTTTCAGGGTCGAACCATCCCAGCTATACACAAACTTTGCTGAAACCATGAATGTAATATACCAAACCAACCATCTCAATCCGCGGAATCCTATTCAACTGACGGTTCATCAATATGAGGTCCGTAGCTCATGTTATGAGCATTTCACCAAAAAATGTCCCAAAAGGGGGGTCAGGGCCCGGTCCGACGCAGCCCAACCCACACTGGGTTGACCCGGCCGGCGCCGGCCACCGCCTCTCCGGAAACACGCGCTGCTGGAACCTTCTGCGGGCCACCGGAGTCATTCTGGTGGTCCGTTTTAGCTCTCGTCTGCACCTACGACCTTCTCGGGTTCCGCTCTTCACTGCGACAGCCTCAACAAGTCATTTCCTTTCCGTTCACCCATGACCAAATAATCTGCACATGAAGAACGATATGGTTGTGGGTCTAGACTACTTTTTTAGCCCACACCCACCATGTTAGTGGTTCAAATAATCACCCAACAAATAAAATCCCATGTTCGAGGGTATAAATCACATAAATGAAAATATACTAAAATTCCCCTACCTCATAAAGATATCACATGTCGTCAAACAGTGGAAGAAGAACATCGCGGTGGTCGGGCGTCTTAGAAGAACAATGTCGATTTCATTGACGTCGGAGGAAGTGTCGTCGTCGTTGGCGACGTTACCCGCGGCGGTGTCTCCTCCCTTGACGTGGTGGAAGAAGAATATTGAAGAAGTTGCTTCTCGTCCTTCGGGTCATGGATCATTCTTCATGCCGTGGAGTGTTCTTCATCGAGAGAGGACGATGCTCTCCTCCAATTCTCCTAAGGCTCTCCCCACCAAAATATTTTCCAAATAAATAATAAAATGGGCCTTTCCCCTATTTTAACATTTCCAAGTAAATCAAAATAATTCAAACGAATTGTTGACACCACAAAATAATTAATGAAGTATTAAATCAATTGTGTTGGCATTTTTAAGGTGAGGGATATGGAGAGGCTCCACCATAATAAGTGAGGGGAGTTGTCAAAATTTAAGAAGGGGGTGTTAATTGGAGAGTTTAAGGGGATGTGAAATGTTAGGGATCGTGTGGGCCCCACCACACTAATTCCTTTCATGGGAGGTTGTGTGGATGTGGGCCCCACCTCTAAATCCCCATTGTAGGAAATAACTAACATCCTTTAAATAAAATTGTGTGCTTCAATTTTATTTATTTTATTCCAAAACCCCAAAAAATGACTCTCAACCAGAAAAAAACGCAATTGTGGTAAAGGCCCCATTAAGAGAATACCGGCGCTGCAAGTTTATCAATGTCCTCAGATTTCAATTTCGTGCACTGGTTCAAAATATAGAAAAACCCGCATGTACGTTTACTGAACGTACCCAAAAAAACTTCCAAAATTGATTCCAGGCACACCGGGCCTTGGAATCAAGTGCCGTCAGAAACCACAGACTCATAAAATTCAAAAGTATTTATGAAAAAAATTTCCTTGAAATTAATGGGTATTTAAATTACTACCACCTAAGGGATTTACATCCCCGTAAAGCTACAGGACACACTAGGGAAACAAAAGAGGGGTAATTAGCACGCATCTGAGCCTCCAACTCCCATATGCTCTCTTGGAGGTTTTCGTGCTGCCAGCGAATGCACACCAGAGGAATCGACCGTCCACGCAGGACCCGCTCATGTTGATCCTCAATCTCCAATGGAACTTCTGTAAAAGTCTCCCCCTCTTCAATGTATAGATCCTCATGGTCGGTGATGTGGGTGGTTCGTGCACACATCTTCTCAGGTGAGATATGTGAAGAACATCGTGCACACGGTGCAACTGAGGTGGAAGGGCCAGGTGGTAGGCCACCTCTCCTACTCTGCTGAAGAGTTGAAGGAGTGACTGCTAATAGACTGCACCATCCCTATCCATGAAGGATATCAGAAATGCAGCCAGCTTCTCCGTCGCCTCACCTAGTAGCTAAATGTCTGACCTTCTGATGAGTGCATCCGCTACTGTATTCCCCTTCCCCGAAGTATAATCTATCTCAAAGTCATGGTCCCAAATGAACTCAAGCCATCACTACTGTATCAGGTTTAGGTTCTTCTGAAAGAAGACACACCTGAGTCTATTGATATTAGAGTGAAATGTAAATTGATCTCTCAATGAACAATGGGTAAAACTAGCCAAATGTAAGAACTCGACCTCACCTTTCTTCGCTTACGTTCTATATGAGCTGCTATGATTTATCCTTTACCGAAAAGGGGAAATCCGGTCTCATCCCCTAGATGATATATGTCCTTATCTTAATATAGTAAATCCTGACATGAATGGTACTCATTCATCCCATGGACGATGTTGTAAGTCCTCGACGCTACTATCACGAGATCCAAACGTTACTCTCGCCACCAAGGGTTGAGTCACACTATCGACATCAGTGTGTGGTTACTAGGTCTCCTCTAGTATAAATCTCTAAGGTGAGGGTCAAGTCAATAGTTTTAACCAGAACCACTTTGTACAGAAAAAGAACGAAAGAAAATGTCACAAGGACAAGTGTCTTTTAATAATGCAGCTCAAAGTACAAAGACACATAACAACCACAAACAACAACAAACAGAAAGATAGATTCACCATGAACAAAGGCCTCTACATATGGATCTAGTCCTGCTCCTATCCACCTACTTCCAGATCTCCATAGTCATATGCTTGAGCTGCTTGAAGCAATGGTCTCCCATGTCCACCTGTTCCTGCGGTCGGGGAGGACCTACTGGTGGTGGTGGTGGAAACACCTCGAAGCATCATCCACCACCAGCTTCACGACCAGATCCTCTGCCACGGTCGCCTTCTCCATGTGGTCTGTCATGATCAAACCACTCCCCCTACCTGGGAGGTCCTTTATCTACCTGCTGATCGTCCGTACGGTGGGTCGGATAGTCACGAGCCATGTGACCCTATCCGTCACATGAGTAACACAACCTGGCAGGTCTGGCTCTGTCTCTACCCTGGGTGCCCCGTACTACCGACCCTGAGTCGTGCGGTAGATCACCTGTGGGTCTGTTCCTCTTGGATTTCTGTGTCATCTGTCTACTTCCAGCTTCAGAAGACTCCGTTGCATGTCGGCTAGTGGTGGGTGCCACTTCTGGAGACTGCTCAGCAAAGAAACACTCCCCTATGAGGGATCGCTCCAACACCCTTGTCTGCATCGGGATGTTATGGGAGACAAATGAAGCTCTAATCTCCCGCCTAAGCCCTTTCTTGATGGTCCGAGCCCTGAAAATGGGTCCCACACCATATCTATAGAGTAGTGTGAGAGGTCTGTGACCCTCCCTAAGAAGTGTTCCACTGTCATGCTACCCTTCTGTAGATTCAGTAGCTCTTGTATCCACACCGCTCAAAGGGGGTCTGGGAAAAACTCTGCTCGAAACAGGCTCTCGAAGTCTACCTAGAGTAGCATCACCTCATCATGCATCTGGAGCATCAAGCTCCACCATCTGCCTGGTGCTGCCTGTAAAAGGCTGGCCGCAAGGATCACCATTGTAACATCCCAAAATGATAAAAGGGTTAAATGACTAAATGATATGACTCATGTCAACAAGGCACACCTTCCTTTTCAAGAGTCTACCTGATTAGAACTCCACAGTTAAGCGTGCTTAGCTTGGAGTAGTGATCAGGATGGGTGACCTTCTGGGAAGTTTCCCAGGGTGTGTGTGAGTGAGGAAACAACACACTAGAAAGGACATGTGTTGGCCTGTGGGGACAATCATTAGTCAGATGACCCGTTCGGGCATGTGGGTGGACACTAGGGTGGGCCTCACGTGTCTATGGGGCAATTGGTGGTACCTGGTGGGCCAGGACCTGTCACCCATGTTTAGGCGGGGTGCCTGTGCTGTCACCGGGACCCAGTTTTCACATTTGGTATCAGAGGGAGGTTACCTAGCCTTAAGTGCGTGGTGCACTTCCTGGGTTGAGATGTAGGGCCCACAACGAGGGAGTTGTTCTCTAAAGGGGGGGGGGGGGGTGATTGTAACATCCCCAAATGATAAAGGGTTAAATGACTAATTGATATGACTCATGTCAACAAGGTGCACATTCCTTTTAGGGAGTCTGTCTGATTAGAACTTCACAGTTAAGCGTGCATAGCCTTGAGTAGTGATCAGGATGGGTGACCTTCTGTGATGTTTCATAGGGTGTGTGTGAGTGAGGACAAAGCACACTGGAAAAGACATGTGTTGGCCTGTGGGGACAATCATTAGTCAGATGACCCGTTCAGGCACGTGGGTGGACCCTAGGGTGGGCACCACGTGTATGCGGAGCAACTGGGGGTACCTGGTAGGCCAGGACCCGACGACCAAGTTAAGGTGGGGTGTTTGTGCTATCACCAGGACCCGGTTGTTACAACCATGAAGTCTGCTGGTGTCCCTACTAGCCTGAAAACTCTCGCCACACCCTGCAGCCAATCCTCAGCCACATGTGGGTCCATATCTCCCCTGAATATGGGTGGCCTCTAGCACTGGAACTCGTGCAGTGCGCTCAAGCGGCATGAATCACCTGTTTCTAGGGCTGGTGGCATCGGTGGCCCAACAGGTGGTAGTACCGCTGGTGCCTCCGCTAGTGCCTAAATTGTATGAGGGCCCTGTACTAAGGCCACATCGCTCGACGACCTATCAGAACGTACAAATCTCGAGGCCCTAGATGGTCATCTGTGGGGAGGCATCTTGAAAGAAACATATGCGGCACAATCAAATATAATACCTGGTGAGCTGACCTGGTTTGAGCTGACAAAAAGAAAACTTTTTAAAACACACACGCAATTAGTGTTTTTGTCCACTGAGTCAGAAATCAGAAGTAAGGGTCCTGGTCTATGGATACGTTGGCCGCCGCACCAACACTGGACTCCCTGAACTGAAAACCACACTTAGTACCCATAACACTATTGCTTCACAGAAAAGAAACATCAGAGTCATATGTTCTGCGGTAGATCCGATGTCCTATGATACCAATTTGTCACGAACCGTCCCCCGGGGCCCGTATCGTGACTACCCCAAGCCCCCCTTCCATAGTCCAGGAGCTGGAAACTAGCACCAATGGCATAACTCCTTAAAAACTGGGAAGACATTGCCTTTATAAAACGTAATCACACAAACAACTGGAGTACAAGCAGAAGCAAACAGAAAGTAAAGCTGTATAACAAGTGTGCTGAAAGTAAAAAGGGTCCGGAAATACAATCCCACCAGAAAGGTACAGCTACAACTTTAATAAAGTAAAACTGAAAAGACAAACAACTAAATGGTGAATCAGCTCCTGGATCGTCCACCGGGTTCCTACATGAAGGGTAGTTCCAGATGTCCTCCTCATCACTCCGCGTCTATCGGTCTGCTCCGTGTGCCGTCACGCAAAGTGTCCACCTTCGGTTACCATCTAGTCCTCGTACACTCTGCCTCGGTCAGCGTTGTCCGTCATCTGTGTCCAACACAATGAGGTGCCAACATAGCCCATGTAGGGGTGAGTATAACGATACTCAGTAGGGACCCCGAGACCCTCAAGTACTCACCAAATCCAACAAGGATATACCATAAAGAATGATCTCAACAGATAACCCCTAATTTGGTATATCCCCATAAATATACCTAAGTTATCAAGTAACACATCTTAATCATGAGGAAAACACAAAGGTCATTGACTCAGCTCAAACAAGGATTTTCATTAATGAATCCATTTATAATGGAGAAGTCCTCCTCTTTCGAGTACAGTGGCTTTATAGTGACTACGAGGCGCTACTCACTAACCTTAGACTGCTAAGGTACTCCTCCTATCTAGAACCATGGGTCTTCCACCTCACACAATAGCGTTCCCCACCATGGGTCTTCCGCCTCACATAGTAGCGCTCCCCCTGATAGCCTACAGAGGTACTCGTCTTGTCGAGTACCATGGGTCTGCTACCTCACACAATAGCGCTCCTCCTCCATGGGTCCACCACCTCATACAGTAGTTCTCCCCACTGGGCTAGAAAAGTCACTCCGAAACAAATCGGACAAGCAGTCATCAGGTCTCAGCCAGCTACTAGATATCCATACTTCGTATACTCGTCTCTAGGAGGATCCGCTCCATGAGCTACTGGTCGATACTCCATGTGTCATTATTTCCCATGAAGAATTATCTTAATGGTACGCCACGTCATAGGGGACTCAACGCAATAGACGGCGCGTCAATCGGACACCCGGTCTGTGAGTTATTAACCTTTTTGTCCTAGGGGCCCGGTTGGTTTCATGTATGAACCATCCTGACCATAACTCAACTATACCTTGAACTCCCATGGGGTATACTCAAAAGATCTTTTTCTCAATGATATTACCAATGCCGTTGACGGTTCGTCAAAAGGACATCCAGTCTGAGAGTTATTGACTTTTCCATTCTAGGGGCCCGGTTGGTATCAGTTCGAACCCACCCGTCCGTACACAAATTTCGCTGAAATGTTGAGTGTAATATACCGAAACTACCGACTCTATCCGAGGAATCCTACGCAACTAACGGTGCATCGATAAGAGGTCTGTATCTCATGTTATGATCATTTAACCGAAAAAGCTCCCAAAAGGGGGGTCTGGGCCCAGTCCGACCCGGCCCAACCCACAATGGGTTGGGCCGAACCGGGTCGCCCCGACCCAGGTCTGGGTCGGGCCCGGCAGGGTGCGGCCCGACCTGCGGTCAGGGGGGGGGGGGGGCTCCCCTTTTTTTTGTAACGGAGGCATCAGCCTGGCGCCGCCCATGCTCCTGGGATCCTGTGCGGCGCGGGATCCACTCATCCACCTCCACGTCTGGTGTCGCGGCAGATCTTTCACCGGCAGAGCATTGGGGTGCCACCACCTCCAGGCGGCTGGCCGCTGCCGGCCGCTGTATCCGGTCGCCGGCACTGCCATGCCCGCGTCCTGCACTCCTGAACCTATTATGGGCCACTGGAGTCATTTTGGTTGTCCGTTTTAGTTCTCGTCTGCGCCTACGTCCTTCTCGGGTTCCTCTCTTTACTGTGACAGACTCATAACAACATTTCCCTTCCATTCAACCATATCCAAGAAATCCGTGCATCAAGAATGATTTTGAGGAGGGTCCAGACTTGTTCGTTAGCCCGTACCCACCGCGTTAGTTGTTCAGATAATCACTCAACAAATAAACTCCCATGTTCGAGGGTATAGATCACATAAATGAAAATATAACAAAATTCACCCACCTCATAAAGACGTCACACGTCATCGAACTGAGGTAGACGAATGTCGCCGTGGTCAGGCAAAGAGGAAGAACATTGTCGATTCCGTTGATGTTGGAGGAAGAGCCGTCGTCACTGGCGACGTTCCCCGCGGTGGTGTCTCCTCCCTTGACGCGGATGAGGAAGAAGATTGAAGAAGTTGCTTCTTGTCCTTCGGGTCGTGGAGCATTCTTCATGCTGTGGAGTGTTCTTCACCGAGAGAGGATATAGCTCTCCTCTAATTCTTCAAAGGCTCTCTCCACCAAAATATTTTCCAAGAAAATATTAAAATGAGGGTTTCCCCTATTTTAACATTACCCACCAAATGAAAACAATTAAAACGAATTATTGACACCACAAATTAATTAATTAAGTATTAAATTAAATTTTTGGGAATTCTAAATGAGAGGGAGGTGGAGGGGCTCCACCATAATAAGTGAGAGGAGTTTTCAAAATTAAATAATGGGTGTTAATTGGGGAGTTTAAGGGGAGGTTAAAGGTTAGGGCTCATGTGTTCCCCACAATACTAATTCCTTTCATGGGAGGTTATGTGGATGTGGCCCCCACATCTAACTCTCCATTATAGGAAATAACTAACATCCTTTAAATAAAATTTTGTGTTACAATTTTATTTATTTTATTCCAAAACCCCAAATATTAACTCTCAACCCGAAAAAATCACAACTGCGGTAAAGTTCCCCTTAAGCGAATACTAGTGCAGTGAGTTCATCAATGTCTTCATATTTAAATTCTGAGCACCAGTTCAAAAGATAGAAAAATCCGCATGTACGTTTACTAAACGTACCCAAACAAAACTTCAGAAATTTATTCCGGGCACAACAGGCCTCGGAATCAAATGTCATCACAATCCATAGACTCATAAAATTCTAAAGTATTTATGAAAAAAATTTACAGGTAATTTTTGGGTCTTTAAAGTCTTCTAAAGAGGCTGAGGATGACCCAAATTCTAATGATATGAATTCCATTATATGTAGTCTTTTTCCAGATGAATTCAAAAGTGTATCACAATTTCATACTACTAATTAAATGAGTAAAACCATTTGAGTATCCTATGAATGGACAAATAATGAATGATAAATGAGTTATGTAACAAAAAATCGGGAATATGATATATTCAGATTGTGTGATGAATAGATTATCACATAGAGGAATGAAAGGATTATTGAGGTTACTAATAATATTACAGCCTTTTTTTATCCTATCAAAAAAATAGATCAATCATTTAATATAGTGAGAGTGCAATATAATAAATTTAATGGTATTTCACCTGCAATTCATCAGTCATCACCTGTCAAAAAACTAACAACGAGAGAATCAATTGGGATATTGATGATGTTTAAACCTAAAATGAAAGAGGATGTAGAAGTTCATAATGTCTTAGTGAAAAAGAATAATACTTATCTAATGGTATGATCTCAAAATCAATAAAAAATAACAAATCGTGATGTCATAGAAGAAAATAATTCAGATACGTTTGATTCTGAAATAGAAATGGATCAATTATCCAAAAATATTAGCATGTTTTATAAGAAGAGAAGATGATTATGAAAACCCTTCAAGAGGGATGATAAATACTCAAGAGAAGTCAGATTCTATTAATTCAAGATAGTGGTTTATATAAGTCCTGACTTTCCTTAGCTAGAAGGTGAAAATATAAATATAGAAAAGAAAAATTAGAAAAATGTTGATTATAAACATAAAATAAAAAAGATCAATGAAGGCTACACAGAGTGTTTCTGAAGACTCTAGAATCATATCAAAATATAATTCAAAAAAGGAAGAATTAAATATTAATGAAAATATATGCTTCATGGAAGAAGAAGATAAGGTACAAACATATTATTTATATAATTCGATTTATGATTCTAATTTATGTTATTCAAAAAAAACATCGGCAGCCTACTGAAACATTATATAAAGAAATATAACTTCTTATTAAAGAATCTCAAATCATTATTGAATATTCATAATAAAATTTCTAGAGAAAGAGATTCCCAACTTAAACAACACAAAGAGTTAATTAAAAAATTTAACACATCTTCCAGAAACTACACTAAACATGGAAGTATGATTAAAGAATTACAATAGAGATTTTAAACTATTAATGTGATAATCTATTCTATTTAAATGGATAAATTATTCTAAATGAAATCCTTAGTAAAAATTTATTTAGAAAGAAAATATTTGGTATTTGAAATAAGGGTGAAAAATATAATCTATATAAGAATTATTTTGTTCCAAATAAAAAATTGTTACTTGTTATTTTTGAGGAATAGAAGGATATATAACAAGAAACTATTATTTGATAAATCCTCAAATAACTGGAATTAAAATGAAATTAATTGAAAAAATATTATATAAGGTAAATGATATGAGTTATGGAAAAAGAAGCATATCTTGATTCCCATATCGCTGATAGATGACACTTCTGAACCCAAGAGAATATGGGTACCCAAATGAACTCTTGTATAAATTGCATTTTTAGGAAATAATTCCAACAAAAAAAATATGCAAGGTATATGGATAGTGGATTCTTGAGGAATATGAGTGAAAAATCATCTAACATCAATACACTAACAAAAATAGATTTTGGTATATTCATCTTTTTTGGTAATGCTAATTGAAATACAATTGGACTTGGTACTATTGGAGATCCTAAAACAATCCCAATCAACAATGTACAATATATACATAGGCTGAATCATTACATAAAAAGTATATCTAAATTATATGATGATGAATATTAAGTTGATTATTTCTAACAATTTTTGTTTTATATTTAAAGATAAATTTTTTATGTTTAGAGCACCATGAACTGATAATGTTTATATTCTGGATTTAAATTCCTTCTATAAAAAGAAATTTATTTTTTTTACTGCTAAGATATATGAGTCATGGATATGGAATAAGAGACTCTTTCATTTTAATATTTATGATTTACATAAAATATCTGTCAAACTGTAATATTCGGATTTACCAATTCTTGAATTCGATTGTTAATGATATTGTGATGCATACTAAATTGGTAGGTAAGACAAATATTCTCTCAAATATTTTAACAAAAAAACAATGTCAAAACCTCTAGAAATTATTCACATGGATCTATTTGGACCATTGATAGTATCATGTTTTTCTATAAAACTATATGTATATGTTATAGTTGATGATTATTTTATATTTAGATGGATTTATTTTTTAAAACTATAATGTGATTCTTTTACTTTTTCATTATTTTTTCAAAATTGTTCACAAGGAAAAAGGATTAAAATAATTTCATTCAGAATTGATCCTGGTGAAGAATTATAGAATCAAGAATTCAATTCCTCTTGTTCAAATCCGAGAATTAAACACACATTTTCTTATCCATGAACACATCATCAAAATAGAATTACTGAAAGAAAAACATAATTATTAAAGAAGTATATAGGACTATGCCGAATGAATATAGTTTTAATTCAGCCTACTTTCAAAAAGAAACCATATGAACTTTGAAATAATAGAATGGATAGAGTAAATTACATTATTATTTTTTGATACATGGTGTATATCCTAAACACCATGTTTAATATTGGTATGTTCGTTCCAAAAACATGTGAATGAATATTTTTATGATACTCTAAAACCCTTAAATCATAGAGAATTATTAATAAGAACTCAATTAAAGTTGAAGAATTTATTCATGTGATGTTTAATGAAACTGGCCCCTTTATTAAATTGAATGAAGAAATTAATGAAATTACAAATTGTTTTGACAACATTATACTTGAAAACCTGAAAATGATTTTAAAAATAACATAAATAAAATTCCGTCCAGTTCAGAAGAACACAATAATGATCAGCCTAAACATTTTTACCAAGATAGTCTTGAACCCAAAACAATCATCCTTAGGATACTATTATAGGATACCATGACATATGAATAATAACTAGGAGAATTACATGAACCCTAGTTTAATTCTATATCATTCAATCTCAAATATAACATAAATCTTTAGAATAACCCTTATAAGGTGAGTGTGGAAGTTTGCTATGCAAGAATATCTAAACATATTAAAATGAAATGATGTTTTGGAATTAGATAAAAGACCATAAAATTATTAAATTATAAGAAAAAATGGGAATTTATAAATAAACATGATGATCAAATGATTATAAATAGAAACAAATATAGATTAGTAGATAAAGGATATAATCCGGAAGAAGGTAATGATTATGACGAAACCTTTTCCTCTATGGCTGAATTAATTGAAATTATATTTATTTTAGCTTATTCATCTCATATAAAAATAAAATTATATCTGATGGATGCTAAATCTAATATTTTTAAATTGTTATTTAATGGTGGATGTTTATGTTGATGATCCACCATGTTTTAAAAATTCTTAATAATGAAATTATGTTTTTAAATATACTAATGCTCGCTATTCCCTTAAACAATATCCAAGAGAAAGGTATAAAATATTATGTTATTTTATTTTGAAAAATGTATCTATTGTGGTTTTGGAATATCCAACTCTCTAAAAAAACAATTTGTTCTAATTTTTTTAGTTCAAATTTATTTTGATGGTGTTATTTTTTGTTCAACTAATGAAAAATTATTAATTTTTTTTCAGAAATTATGAAAAAATAATTTGAAATGAGTATGATGAGAGAATGGAACTTCTTTTTAGGACATCAATTTTCTCAAAAATATTATGGTATTATTTTATGACAAAGTAATTAAACTACTCATTTTTTTGAAATTTTTTTTTCTTGAGAACAAAAAGGCAAAAAAAATTCCATGTGTACTAATATATATCTAGATTTGGATGAAGATGGAAAACTAGTGGACAACAAGTCATATAGTTGTATGGTTTCTACTTAATTATATAAAACTGCTTGAAACCCTGATATTATGTTTTATGAAATTTTATGTGAAAGATTTAAATCAAATCCTAAAGACTCTCATATTATTATTGGAAAAAGGATTTTTAAATATTTCAAGGGAAATGTTTTTCAATTTATTCCTTATACAAAAACTTATAATTTTAATTTAATATCATATTCAGATGCTGATTTTGGTTGTTGTGTATTTGATCGAAAATGTAACTCAAGAACCTATAATGTTTTTTTAAAAAATGTATTATCCTATTCAAGTAAGAAACAACACTCAATTTCCCAATCAACAAGTGAGGCAGAATTAGTATCTGTAGGAAATCGTTGGGCACAAGTGTTTTGGATGAAAAACAAACTTATAGAGTTTGGATTGAATTTTAAAAGCAGACCTATTTTATGTGATAATACAAGTGAAATATATATATGTCTATAAATTAAATAAGTCATTAAAGAACTAATCAAATTGATATTAGGCATCATTTTATAAGAGATAATGTTCTTTAACAGGATATATCATTAGAATTAGTAAAGGCTGAATGTCTACAAGCTAATTTTTTACAAAACCACATCTCATTTTATGTTTTGATTTTATTAATGGGAGGGGGAAAGGATTATTTATTATATAAATCAATGTTAATGATTTTAATCATATTAATTTTGAATGTTTATTATATTCATTTTATTCCAATTTATTTATGTTAAATTTATTTTCTCATTAATTTTAATATAATTTTTTTAAATTTTATTTTCTGTGATATATTTTAGATAAATAATTTTATCTAAAATTTATTCATGAGGTGTGTTTTAAAAATATCATAATTATCCTTTCCAATGAAATGAGAAATAGGGAACTGTTAAAAAAGATTCTAATACCCAACATTTTTGTTTCTCCAAACCTTCTAGAATACTGAAAACATCAATTACCTTTGTTTTCTGTTGAAACCCTATAACCTTAAACCATAGAGATTTATTTTCTCAGAATTAAAAAAAAACTATGTGAACTAATGATGATGAAGCCATCAAACTGAAGCATCAGAGTGTTTCTAGAAGAATGATTTAGCAAGGAAAACTATCTGTATTAAAATATATCTATCCGAAAAATATTCTCTTGAAGCATGAACTAGCTTTTCATGGATTGGAATTTATGTTCGATGAGGTGACCATAGTGTTCCTTTATGAGGTAGAACTGATGTTTTTCTATAAAATTGTTTAGTTTTGTTTTGGATATTCTGAAGATGCCATTTTAAAAAGATTAGAGTATAAGGACTTTTCCATTCAATTGATTCAATTTTATTAGATTTTGAACTATCCTGATGAGGGTTTTCTTCAGTTTGATATGAAAACTATCAAATATATAGACCATATGTTTGAATTCATTATGTATTTTGTTTTTGGTTCAACAAACATTTGGAAAATTGTTTTCAAGGATCTTGAGGAAAACAATAAAATTATGGTTATGTTTATTCAAATGGGAATTTCTCCTAGGATGGATAAGATGGGGAAGATTCTATATCAGGAAATGTATATATGTTTATGTATTATGTGAAATAAAGCTTAATATTCAATGATTTATATTTAGATATCTTCACTACACCTATTATAAAAATGAACGGATGAATTTTTATCCTAATAAAATGTTAATCTCCCACAGTTAGTTTAAAAAAATGAATGTATAGTTTAACATATTTTTGAACCAATTTCATCCCAAAAATGTACTCAATGAGGGATATTTTTGGAACATAGGTTTTTACTATAGTACTGTAAAATGAAATCTAATTCTAGTTGGGAAAATGACCAACAATGTTTAGGATCTTTTTCTATGGGAGAACAAAGTGAAATTATGAATGATGGTACTCATGAAACCTGAGGGGAGGGGATTTCCAAATTAACACAATGAAGACTAATTTTTTTATGATGAATAAGATAAAGAGGAAGAAGAAGATGTGAAAAAATTTGTAGTAAAATCACAAAAATTAATAGATTAACCTACTAAATCACATGTGTTGGGTTTAGGTGAGGCTACCAAGTTATTACATTTGGAATTAACCTATATTGGGGAAGATAAACACGTTAAGATCCAGATAACAGATCTGTAGAATTTTTATTTCCCAGTTATCCTAAAATATGACTCATGAGTTCATGAATAGAAATAGTTGATCAAATTTGAAAATGTGTCTATTGAAATTGTTAAGAACCTAGTTTTCACTATTTTTGATCATTGGTTGAGAGACCAGAATATATTTCAGGAGGTAAAACATATGTTCTTGATAGTATCTGTTATTTGGGTTTAAATTCAATTAAAAACAAGTGGAGAAGTCTGGTGAAAAGTCTTTTACATGATCTTTAGCAATTATGGCAGCTGGCCGGTCCCAACATCTAGATGATGGAAAATCAAATTCACTAACTAATCAGGTTGAGGATCTTGTAATTATGTTAAATAAGGCTCAACAAGAAAATTCCAATCTTCTTCCAGAGATAGAAGATACAAGGAAGAATATTGATGATATTAATAAAAATTATGTTTCCCAGAAGGAACTTGATGAATTAAATACAGTGATGTTGAATGAAGTTGGAAAGATTAAGTATGAAGATGTTTCTATGTTGGGCATTGTTGATCTTTAGTGTTATTTGGGGATTTAGTTTGAATCAGTCAAGTGTAGTGTAGGTTAGACTAATACATCTACTTCGGCTCCAAATACCAATCCAGACATGATTTAATGATTTCAGGTCATCAACACTGTCCTGGAAGATATGAATGATCATCTTCAAAATATTTAGTGCAATAGACCTCCTCTATTAGTTCTGTTGTACATTTAGAAATTTCATGTTGACCAACTGAATCAGAATGAACCAATTTTCATATTTTTTTGGATCATGATTACATATAAGTAGGATCAATTAATATATCCAAAGGAAAGTATACATTACTTTTTGAAACTACATATTGTTGAGAATTTTCATATCAGTCATGATTCTAGAGTTCGGATTATCCAGTTGGTTGATAGTCTTATGATAATGTTTTGGTTACCGATGGAATAGTTGAATTATTTGTTTGAAGCTTCTCAGAATCCTAAAAACCATAACTGAGCCAAATCCTACACAACATTATCTACCCAAATCATATCAATTTACTAAAAATGTTTCATAGTCACAATAACTATTGTATTTAAACAATTGTTTCTCAATTAAATATCATTTTTTTATTTTTCTATGATTTATTTAATATTATTTTAGGTTTATGTCTAAATCGAAATTTGAATAATTATTTGTTTTAAATATTCTCATATCATTTACTTAATAATATATGAAAAATAAAAATATTTTTAATATTTTTATGTACATTATTTTTGATATCACATAAAGTGGAATAAATTTGGATATATGTGCAGATAAAAGACACCAAATACATTATTGATAGGTTAAGAAAAAAGTTTCAAATTTACAATGCTTCATCTGTAAGGAGTTTGGACACTACTCGAATCAATTTTTTAATAATCAGAGTATACCCCAAATGCTGCTTTTAGATTAAATCATATTATGATACTTCTTAAGATGAAGAATAATGATTAGATTTCTTATGTTGGTTTTAAAATAATGTCTCATTTGAGTATTTTATTAAAGATATACAAGTTTTAATAATTATAGAGTATATAAGGATTGTACTATAGTACTATTTCATTAAGGACTTAAGATTGTGTGGAACAAAGAAAAGTGACTCAATAGATGGTTAATAAATTTGGAAAATATATGGTTGAGGGAAATATAAACCATAATATAGTTCTGATACTGATATAGTGATTTTGTAATAATATATAATTTATTTGGATAAATTATATTGGATATTCATGATTAACTAGAAACTAATTAACAATTTGTATATTCCGTCATTATTGGAGTTTAAAACATTTTTGGTTAGAAGGCGTATATATTGTATTCTATAAGGAATAAGGGAGAATGAATGTAATCAATAAGGTTTTATGTTAGTTCTTGGTGTTACAGTGTTTTAAAATAATACATGATGAAGGTATTCACATGTTATCACCTGGTGAAAAGGATCTTCATTGTGCTTACCTTTCTTATAAATCTTGGACTTTGAGTTAGGACCGAAGTATTTCGGATAAGTCTAAAGGTTGGAATCGACTATTTTTGACATTGGATACTATAGTTAAGGTTAAATAATTTCTTGATATCATTTTTGGATTGTCATTAAAAGGACAACCCAGAGGTCGAGTGACAACACTTCTAGTCTGGCAAGGCCGCGAGACTTGAACCCGCAATCAAAGATCAACAAGGGTGAATTACCTACCACTGTCCTATGTGATTTACTGGTTTTTATAATGTAGGTTTTTAAAATGGTTTGATAGATAAATTATAAATTTATTTTTTTAGAAACCCAATATGAATAAGATAAATATAATATTTTTGTATTATATTATCTTTTGGAGTGAATGATGAGTTTGTGTTAGGAATTAGTGGAAGGAAGAAACTATACTTGTTAGGTATATATATATATATTTCCTCTTATTCTATGAATAAATTAATTCATAAATTTTAGATAAGGGATTATAAAACCAAAAATGTGTTACCCTAATACCGTAAGTTTTGTTGAACCAATGATATTTTACATCATCATAGATCGATGGCTTTGAGGCCCCCAATTTTACACTTGTTTGTGATTTATGACCTCAATCGCTCCCTATAAATATTTACGTTTTTTTCCAATAATGTGACTCTAATTACGACCATTTTTCTTTTAATCCAGATCATTGTTTCGTGGTGAATTTTTCATTTCCCTTTCCCTCTAATTAAGACTAAATCGTATTAACCAAATAACAGATGTGGGTTTCCCAGAAAGGTATTTGTTTTTATTTTTAACCATTTATTGTCCAAGAAAAATTTAAAATTTTGAAAATACAATTTATTGAAGGATAGGAGAATGTAATACCCCATGATTTTATAGTACGTTATCTCATTAATGTAATTCAATAGCTTGCGCTACACGTAACACCGAGTTCGAACGCATCAAAAATTTCCAAAATAGATGTTCAAAAAGCTATTAAGAATAGTATTAACTCAATTTTTAATCTTATATAATCTTTATAAATTTAAAACCCATATTATGTGTTACTTAGACATAACATAAGAACAAATTAAATTTTATTAATAACGGATGTATTTTTCAAAAATGGAATATTACTGCCTACTAATGGTGATTTTTTAAATGAAATATCTGACAATTTTATATTAAATTTGACAACAAAACTTATTTTTTATAATCAGGACATAAAAATTTAGTTTTGTAAAAATGTGGTACTTTTCTGATAACTTTCATATTTTGATGAATAGTGAAAAATACTATGTTTTAATTGAAAACAATTTATTTAATTGAATTAATTTATTATACTAAATTATGTATTTGAATTTTTTTGAAGTATAAATACATTATATTTTTACCATTCAATACAATTTAGGTCATTATATGTAATTTCACATTGAAATTGACATAAACACGTGTCATTTTTGTGATTGTTTTTTCTTTTTTAAAAACCCGCTTTTTTTTTTGAGAACATGAATTTATTATAACTTAATAAATGAAACTTATATGCTTTTAATTTGGTAAAACAGACTTCATTTATGAAATCGAAATATCAAATTTATCTTAGGGTAGATTTTTGGTATTTTTATGAAAACATTCAATTATTGCTGAATAGTGAAAACATGGCTTTATTATTTAAAATAGACTTTTAATTTAAATAATTATTTATTTAATTTAAACTTATTTTAATTAAAAATAGATATATAATACATATATAAGTAAAATTTAATTTATTGTGGTGATTTTATTATAAAATTAGATGTATAAAATTTTATTGAACTTTTTAATGTTTTTTCCATCACTTTGGAGAATGTGCAAATTTGCATTAAAAATATTTTTACCACATCTGTGAGTTGAGTTTCAAAAATCTGAGAGTCATGGTTGACATCAGTATGTAATGTTTGGTTCAAAAAGATGAAAATAATTTTTAGTGATTATTAACTTTTTCATTATGTTTACCGCAGTTCAAAGTAAATATGGTACTTAAGGGTAAATATTATATTATAATTACCCTAAAACATGTTATAATTCTATTGGATAAATTTAATTCCACAAAAAATAAACTTAGGAATAAAATATGATCCTCTTTGGTCAATTTGGTTTATATTAGGACATTTATTATTAATTTATTTATAGAAGATTTAAAAGTGTTAAATTCAAAGTGTAATAACTTAACAATTTTTTATTTAGGGTTATACACAATATAAATTGGACTATAAATATTAATTATAAATAAAACAATATTTCTTACATAATGGTATTTTATTTATATATTTTAGGAATTAAATAATTTCATTTATATATGAAACTATGATGATACAGTAATTACCTTATTAATGAAATATTAAAATAATTAATATTACAAATATACAAATAAATGTCAATTGAGACTTATGATTAATTACAATAATTTTATAGGATTATATGACATGTTATGGTTTTTTTTGGAAATTTTTTTTCGAAGTGATAAGGTTGTTATGTCTTTCACAAAAACAACATACCAAATAGTGTCAAAATTGACCTAAATTTGTTTTTAAAACAAATTCTATATTATAGGTTGATATAATATTCCAAATGATTTAAGCATAATAAAAAGGGCTTAGAAAATATTATATATGTCATTAGTAATCTACATGAGGTTTTCATGGAAGATTAGAGTATGTTTTATAACCATATAGTGTAAGAATAAAAGAAGACACGGTAAAAGTTAAACTACATAACTAAGAGTAAAATCTAACTGATACGGTTAAAATGGTAACCTAAACTTTTCTAAAACATATTTTTTGAAATACGTTAGATCCATAACCACCTAAGGCTCTAAATAAATTCATTTGGAGCCATTATTAACCGAATATGATTGTATAATAAATTAATATTTCAATCCTTTCCTAAAGTGACCCTCACCCCTCTTATAAAAGGGAACTTCCCCTTCTCTTAATTTCACACCTCCAAATACATTTTTCACGGACAAAACCTACCCAAATAACCTATAAACTATTCTCACTTCAACGTATATGCCTTATTTAGATCAGAAATCCAACCTATGGAGCTCTTTTGATCAATTGAAAACTGAAACTCCTGAAGAAGAATTAATAATTTCACCAACCTCTTTCAAGTTCTTTTCTTCTTCCAATTCCTATTTATTTGTTGATTACATAAAAAAAATAACAACTACAGTAACTTATAAACAATTTTATTTTATTATAAATATGGTATATCCATATTCGTTAATCTATCTATCCTATAAATGAGAAAGTCAAGATACCTGCATACGTACGACCTAACGTCTCCACGTCGTGGTGTAGTTTGTTTTTCAAACAAATCCTTATTTGGATGGGTATAATAATGAGTATAACTATTGTAAATAAAAAATATAACATGTTATTGATTCTGTATATATGATATACCATTTAATTACATATGATTTCACCATTAATATAATCATATTGTTGCTCGTGCGTGCGTACGAATTACCGTCTCCATGAACGCGATAAGATTCATTCCCCATCGTAATCATTCAAGATTAATTTTAATTTTATGATTAAAAATACTTTTTAAGTACTTAATATCATTCAGGATATGAATCAAATAAATCCTATCCCTGAAAACATGCCTTATGTAACCCAGAATATAAAGGAAAAAGGATCAGCTAACACCCGAAAAGAAAATACTACTAAAATATTATTAACAACAAAATATTGGATGATCATATATGATATCATATTTATGAATATGATTCTTTTATATTTTAATAATAATTATTTAACTATAATATAGGATGATAACGTGCCCTCGACCGAGGAAATGTACAAGGTAAGTGTTAATTTCACAATCTCATTATTATCCGAGGTTGTTTTTATGTAAATATCTACTAGGACATATTTATTATCCATTTCCATGTTTCATAAAAGAGTTTTCAAGGGGAATATTTTTAATGAATTTTTTACTAAAACATCATTTTTATGGTTTTAATGATTTATTCTTCTAAACCATTCTCATTAATGTGCATGTTTTCAAAATGGTTCTTAGTATTTATTTATATGGAGATGAATGTTTTAAAATGATAATCCCTTTTAAAAGTTTCAAAGTGGTATGGGACACATTAATTCAAAACATTCTTTTAAATGAAATCCTTTATAAATTATGCATCATTTAAATTATTTCATGTAAAAGTGATATTTACCTCAAAGATTTTTACTAATCATTTTCAATTATGTCGACACCATTTAAGGGATATTATTCATGATAGAGGTTGATTTATTATTAAACCAATCATCCATAGTGTATTTAATTTTTTTTGATATGTTTGACTGTGGATGTGTTATTGTTATTCCATTCATGGTTTATGGATAAAGTATTGAAATTTTGTATGATTGTGTTAATACAAATGTTTATGTTATGTTTAAAAAACTTCATATGAGGAATATATTGGAATTAGTATGTGACGGGGAGAGCCAGCTATAGCTCCTCGATTCATTGGTAGGTCTCATGAGACAAACTATTGTATTGGCACAAGGCCTTGAAAAAATCTTATTTGTATTCTTGGAAAATGGACTTGACTATGTGGTTATTATATCTGGCATTATGCATTCCATCTTTATGAGAGTGGCTATTGATATTGCATGTGATTATTCGACTAGTAGAATATACATTTCAATACGTAAATGGAGTTATTTGGATTATATTGGCCATATTATACAGAAGTTTATGATTAAAAGTCTTGTGTTTTAGTCTCATACATTGCCTTAAATGTTTATTTTTATTTATGAATGTTTCTACTATATTGTTATCCTTACTGAGAATCTAAGAACACCCATTTATATGTTTTATTTTCCCCATGATGTGAAGAAGTATTTTATGACTTATATATAGGGATAGTCTATGGGATATGAATGTGGTCAATGGAGACAACGTTGTTGTTGTTTTTAATTTTTTAATATAATGTAAAACATAGGAATGTATATACCACTTCCAAGGATACTAAACTGATTGACCGTTTGGGACATGATTCCTTATATCATGCCAATGTTATGTAATTATGCACCGACTCTTGGTAACTAGGGTCAGGGAATTACACTTGCATTTTGTTGTTATTAATTTTTGTAATGGAACCTTAAGTTTTCATCTTCATTAGAGGAGATTTGAATTTATGACTTTATCAATGTTTCATACAAGGGCCTTCATAGAATATCAGGCTGATATATATCTCTTCTTAGAACTATTTGAATCTCGTTAGGGATGATTCAAATAATTTTATTACGTATAAAAATTATCTTCTTTTTTAAAGGGATTTTATGAATACTCTAATTTGTCTCAGGAATTTAGATTCTTATGATTTTTCAGGTAATTTAATTTGATCTATAATTATATATCTTAGGACATTTCATTATTGATTCTATTATTTTATATGGAATATATTTGACTATATATGATTCAATGAAGAATAAATATCCTGATGAATATTTTTAAAAATATTTTGACACATATTTTGAGATTTAAATGGAATTCTTGTGACGTTATTTTACAATCTACAGCAACAGTCAATCAGACACTAATATTTATAAAAGATGATACATTAGAGATATACATGTTCTAAATATAATTTTTCATTGTATCTGCAGTTGCTAGTCATTTCTGTTATTTTGGATGATCTATTTCTACCATATCTCATTAGAATTACTCCTTCATGAAGAAATTCTTTTCTGAAGAAGAAAATACATATGCTGTTAATTGCGGTTTTAACTGTGATGTTTAAAGAAAACCTTTTTCATTAATATATTTAAATGAGTGTTTCAACTTCTCCTACAATGTTTTTATTGACTGTCATCTTCTCGATATAGGAATTGTTTTTCTTGTTCTCTATTAATGAACCAGAAGGCTCTGTTTTTAGCCTTATCTATAAAGCAGTCAACTACATTCACTCATCTTTGGATTGGTCTTATGATATGAGGACCTAACTAAAAAAATTAAAAAAACTAAAAGAAAGGGTAACTGATGGAGATGATTGTGGGATCTTTATTCCTGAAAACACTCTAAAAGTAGTGTTCTGCATTTTGGTATATTCCACTACTTATATATTCGTATAGATGATAAACACTTCTTTTCCACATAATCATCAGTTGACATCAAAAAATAATTTTTGTAAAAGATTTGGAATAATGAAAGTCACCTCCACTTGTGTATATTTTTTTATTTCAACTTAAAAATAAATTAATCATGACATTTTACCAACATTTTATTGTTTATATGGGTTTTTTATTATTTACCAATTAATATTGATTATTCTAAATTATTCATGATCTATTGAAATGTGATTAAAAATTTTCTGTGCATCTAAACGCACTGATTTATTATTTTTCATTTTCTATATGAAACTATGTTGTGTTTTATTATTGATATTATGGGATGTGCTATGCTGAGATATAACACTCTAGGACAAAAACACTATGTATTTTTTCCACTGTAATGTGAATTTTGTGTATGTATCTAGTTTACTATGAAAATTAACATATTTGTTCATTTTGTATTTTATTCCTCATATCTCATTCCTGTGAAATAATTTATTTAATGACTATGGGATACTATGTCCAGGGTCTTTATCCTTAGTATCAGATGATGTTTAATATAATCGTTTTGAACTAGATTTATAAAATAATAGATTAGGTAATGTATCCTTATAATATTCCCTAATTTTAGGTATATAAAAAAATTATTAAGGTTGATATTATGTGGGTTTCTTTATAATACATCATTTTCTAGATTCAAAATGTTGACATGGTATAGACACTATTTTACGTGCCAGTAATAAATATGAGAATGACACATTGGTCTTAACCTAATCACCATATGGTGCACGAATAAATGACTTACTATGAAACTAGATGGAAAACTTAAAAGGATATTCTTTCAAAAATTCTACTTTTATATAAAAATCATTAAGAAATGATAGAAATTATTTTTATTATTTGAAAATATTTCCTATGAAACCACATTTATTATTATGATATAATCCATTCATATAATTTTCAATTTATGTTATGTATTTCAAAACATTTGATATTATACATTATGTTTCATATTTTTATTATCTAATCTAAAACATTTAATTGTTTTGAAATGGTTCCTAGTGGAAGTAATGTGAATAATATTATTGTACATAACACATAGAGTATGAACCATCTTTTCATTATTGGGATTAATCCAATATATTGAAGGAAATAAGTATGATAAAAATTTTCATCAACAATGACATAGTATCATGTGATATCAATATAAAGAAATAATTACCTATGTATAAGGGTAGTGAATGGGAGAAATATAAGGAGTTGATATAAGTGAAAATTTAGTTAGGTGGAATAATAGAGGGAATAATTTTCCACTATGTGATATATAATAAAAGAAACACCATAGAACATTCTTGCATAAAATGATAGATTAATTTAAGTGTACGAAGAATGGCCACCATGGTCATGATTTAAAGGGTATGATAAAATAATTTTATGATTATTGTATCAACAATAATGTTGTAGGTAAAATGGAAAAAGAAATCCCCATGTGTCAAGGGGACAAACCATAGAAAAATATAAGGGATCAAGGTCAAGGTTTTGTAATTATTATGTCTGAAATGCACTATTTAATTTCCATGTGTATTTGGATTCTATAATTTTGTTATATGAGTATTTTTTCAATTATATTATCATTATATGAAATATTAAATTTATATGGAAATTACTATTTTAATTTTTCTGTATTGAATTTAGGGTTTATGTTTAGTTGTACTAATGACCATGAAATAAAATTCAGTAGAATGTTGTATTTCCTAATAAAAACATTATTGATGGATGATGGACATTATCATGCTATCTATATTAACCTAATAATGATAAATTTATTTTTATGGGAAAATATATGTGACATTAAAATTTTTTAGGGATTTTATGGTTTATGATATCTTTGTTATAGTTTACATCAATATTTAATTGATAGAATAATTTTCAGAATATTACATTTATTTTATAATGAATTCATATTTTCAATAAATCATTATTGTGATCAAGGTATTCACACATTTATAATGTGAAATGAATAGTGGGGTTATATTTTTAGGGAATATAATGGTTATTTTCTAATAATAATTATAAATTTTTGGAAATCAAATTCTATGAGACATATTTTAGAAGAGTATTAATGTTATCCAATTATTTAATGTATTATGTTGAAAAATGGTTGATATTGGATAACATAATCTTTTAATTTCTTTTTATGAAGGTATCTAGAAAAAAATGGGAATGGCTTTTAATTAATTTGTTGATCTAATTGACTATAAAATGTCAATTATAGTTCTTTAGGTATGAATTAATTTCCTAATCAATATTTATTTCTTGAAGTAATATATAAAGATGAAATTTATTGAAAAGATTCTCAAGACTTAAATTCTAAGTATATTATACTGTTTACCCTATCAAAAGGGTATCATAATTCATCAACTCATGGAAAAGGATCTTGAAACATAAATATTATCTAAGAACATGTTTTTTATTAATCATTTTTTTAAATGTAAACAATTTATTGTATTTTGGTTGATGAATTTTTCTTGATCGATCAATTTTTTATTATCAATGACCAATATCACCCTCCATCATTATTTGGGAATTAAACTTTTATTTATTGTCCATATTTTCACATTACCTATTTTTCTCCAATATAAACAAATAGTTATGTGATTATTCCAATTGAAATTTTTACATAAAAGTATCTATAATCATGAGGCTGTTTTATTAAACATTACCATTATGTATGATTTTTGGAAAAGAAATTTCAACAGTCAAACACATGATGTCCAAGATAAAAATTATATTGTGAGGACACTATTTGTTTAAGTGGGTAGATAATAACAAGAATATATTTTAAAATTGAAAAATCAGATTCGATGGTTATATGATTCGAAGAAACACGTTTAGAAGATAATGTAACATCCATAGAATTTATTATATATTTAATTTTATGTTAATTCATTCTCATTGATTGCTACCATTGAAAAAAACACCATTATTGAATTAAATGTGATACTCAATAAAAATATTATTATTTAAACATAGACCTTATAACATGCCCAATAAGATATTTGGAATGAATAGTGACAACTAAATTATATAAATTAAATAGTTTTAAAATGTATAAAATAAATTTCATGGTATAATATATTTATTATAAATAAAATAGGATTCATTTCATAGAGATTGAAATTTTCCATGAAATAAACACTACTTTTATGAAATGAAGACTACTAATACATCCCAAACATAATTTAAAATCAATTTTTTTAAACAATTTGGAAGTTAATTGGTAAAAATAATAATTTTTAATATAGTTCAGTAAAAATAATATTTGAGGGATATTTGGATACATTCTTTGAAAATATAGTATTTTTAATATAATAGATAATTTTTTTCGTTAAACACATCATTTTTTGTAACATTATTGGGAAACATAAAATAAAACATTAAATTAAATTTAAAATAAAAAAAGTGACATTAAATAAAATTTTTGCTATTTAGGTAATTGGAACCAATTTAATTTTAAATTTTGATATTAAAACATTATATAGTTATGGTAATTTTTTCTTTGGAAAACAAAACTTTCATTTCAACTGCCAGTTAATTTTAAATTTATTTATAACATTTTTATGAATTGGATTCGTATAAAAAATTTATAAATTTTGAACAATAATTATTTATAATACCAAAAAATGTAAATATATTTTATTATCCTAATGAATTTTTAAAATATTAAATATTATTTACTAGAGGTAGGTTAAAATGGGTTTACCATTTTGTTTTAATAAGAAGATAATGTTTAAATGTGACAAAAAACATATCCAAAACCTATCAGATATAAATATTAGAAACATATAAACACCAAAAAATGATTATCCTATTTTTTTGTTCTATAACAAGATAAAGTTACTTTTATAACATTATATTTTAAAAAATTCATGTGTGTCCATCCTACAACTAATAAAAGGACACTCTCTATCATCACCACATCACACATACAAAACTATTTTTTGTCAAAACATAGATCCCGAAATACATTTATTACATCCATTAACACATTATATAATCCCTAATTTGATTATAAATCCTTCTTGAACATTCTTTAGGTATAAACGTAATGATTCTTTCGAAAGAAGATGAACAATTCAGAAACGTGGGTAGATATATTATTTCTACTTCGACCTCATTCAATAATTCATCAACTGTAATAATATAATAAAACTATTATAACTATATAATGAGATTTAACAATTTTAATGGAGTAACATAGTTATATATTAACTTCCATATAATGGGAAATTAAACCATCGATCAGTTGTACAGTTGATTACCGCCTTGGAAACTCATGTGACATGATTTACATCACCAATTTTTAAATATATATATAATGATGTATTTAACATAATTATATTATATTTAGTATTTTATTATACTTATGTAAATATAAAATAATGTATTCTGACATAAAATATATTTTATGGAGGATATGACAACATCGCTCGTGTGTATGGAGGACTATTGACGCATAAAACAATGGGATTCATTTTTCACTAATGATTTTAATGAAATTTAGTATGGATAATGTTAACAAAATATATGTTTTATTTATTATCTAAAAGTATTTATTAAAATATAATTTCACTTATAACTTCTTACCTTCTAATATTTATAAAAATAATAATGCCTCATGTTTATAAGTGTGGACTATTGCCTCCACGTAGCAATATGAATTTATTTTCATTTAATTTTTACATAAAGAGTAATAAAGATTAAATTTAACAATATAAATTGTATATATAATATAATAATGATTTTTGAAAGTTCATGTAATATTTATTTATATTTTATTTTATCTATCACGAAAAATGGAAATAGAGTTCGTGAATATGTACAGCCTACAATCTCTCTTAAAAGATTAATACATTTTTTATCAATATCATTTTTAGAAAACTATACATACACAATTATATTTATGCTTTATTTTAAAAAAAATATTTAACCAATATCAAATTAAATGTACCAACATTAATCAACTAAAACATTCATGAAAAATGAAGCAATTATCACGGGACACGTGGCTTTTTTAATAAATAATTCTTAATAAATGGGGGTTAAACGACTATAACGAAATCATATATATAATTATATATATGATAATGGATATATACTATATTTATAATATGACTATATTTATAGTAATATATATTTTTAGAGAAAGGAAAGAATTTTGACCTTGGGTAGGGTTTCTCATCTCTCTTTTACTTCTACGAGACATGCACAATATTCACCATTTATTCAACATAGGGGTGTATAATATTCCCATTTTGATATGTTATATTGTGAATATATATCTATTTAATGAATTTAGTTTTAAATTTTATTTTTTTTCTTATATGGGTCTTATGATTCAAATTTTATCAAAGTGGTAAGGGTTTATTTCAAAATCTAATAATTATTCATGATTATTTTTGTTTATGTTTCATCTGTCTATATTATTTGATATTACTATCATAAACTAAATATATATTTTTTTACTTTAGTAATTAATGAACATTGTATTTTAATTTTACCATCATTATATTATTTGGTACTCAAAGTCATTGGGAAAATGTATTTAATGAAATATGAAATAATTTCTCTCTTTAGTGGAAAATAAATTTATATAAAAACCAACATTTTAATGAAATATTTTGAAAATTGTTTTTATACATTTACAAATTATTTCATAAAAAAATTAACCATTTTTAATTTTACCAAAAATATTAAGGAATCATCATAACATTTTCAAATGATGGCTTATTTGGATTTTACCAAAATATTGAATGGAATCATTATTACAATGTTCATGGAATAAAGATAATTTATTAACATAATGACCATAAATGTTTTAATGATATTTTCTAAGCCTCAAATGTAATTTTTAATTATAATTATTTAAAAAATTTCTGGGGAACATTTAGTTTTAAAATAAGATTTTCCTAGTAGAATTATTATTTTCCTAAATAATTAAAATGATATTTTCATCGAATTTCAAATCATCAATGATATTATCCTTTATTATAAATATTTCTAACTGGATATATATTTTAATTATACCATTCCACTTATATATTTGGATGGTTTATAATTATTGTCTTATGGGATTTTAAATTTTATTAAAATTCGCCATTTTATTTTGGACGGTTTATGATTTTGAATATTTTATTTGGGTAAGTATTAACACTCCATATGTTATATTTCGAAAATTAATTTTATTTATTTATTAAGTTTCACAAAATTCATAATTTGATTGTGTTTGATATAGTAATATATGAGTGGGACATAGTTTTATGTATCCCCATGATTCGTCAACATCTCTCATTAGAAAAATCATTTCGCTAAATTATAAAGGTTTCTATCCATATATTTAAATTATCATTTGAATAGTTCTTAACCTATGCATTAAAATTTTTACATTATGTATTCCATAATTTTGAGATTATATGTTAATTTCCATGTGATTATTCAATTATTTAGAATATTGATGTATTATTTTCGATATTATGTGCTTATTTATATAGTATTATAGGATCGAAATTTATTTTTCCATTTTATTCTAATGTTATTATTTAATTTTCATGTGTTTTAGTAATTTAACTTTTCTATATTCATTAATATTATTTATTAATGATATATTATACTACGTGAAATTCATGAGAGACAAATGAATATGGAAGATGGAGGTGGGGAGATGAGAGACCATCTCTCTCTAAAATTGTGAATGTTTAGGCCTTCACTGACATGAATCTGCAAGGTCATCTCTTATAGGGGATTCATTTCTCATGCATGCATAATTTTATTCTCATCACTTGAATACTTTTCATATGAAGAAATCAAATTTGGCCCAAGATTATGTTACAAAATATAAAAGATGCTATTCTCTCAATTAAAAGATTACATTACACAAGCTCGTGGGTAGATCACGATGAATCCCATTCCCAGATGCCCTAAAAGGTACAAATCATTGAAAATAGTACACAATGATATCCCCCCACTTTAAGAGACTAAATGGTGGTGGATTATTTTTAGAGGAGGACCAAGATACACTACTACATTGTATTAAAATGTGGAATTATTCTATCATTGGCTGCATCTCCAACCTTAATGGTGATCATCCATGGCCGTTTCATGATTTATGGTCACTTATTACACATTTATGGAATATCTCCAATTAGATGTTTATTCAAATATGAAATGGTTACTATAAAATACTATTAAAAACATAGGATGATTTTGAAAAGGTTTGTAGGAATGGAAAAATTAGTTTGATGTTAGGATTTCATAGATTATCAGATTGATACTATGCATGTAAGCCCCATATATATAGGAATACCATGCCACATTTTTTTGTTAAAATTCAAGGTTTGAATTGGATGTTTTGGCACCATAAAATACTAAACATTATTGTTTCTTATATTGGAACTCCTCTCTAAAGATATCGTATAAATAAAAATGTTTATTTATGTCTCGTTATGAGAGTGATGTTGGAAATATGTTTAGATTCAATATTTACCAATAGTATTAGTTTCACTCTAAATGATTATAAAACAAAAATCGGAATAGAATATAAAATAAAACTACCATTTTGTGAACAATGCAAGATCATTAGACAAACAATATGTAATTGTAGGATGGTTAGAAAATAATTAAATAAACCAAATGAAAATGAATGAAAGTAATCATGAAAAAATAGGAAATAAAATACCCCCATTATGAAAATACCTAAAACCCCCAAAAAGAGAAATGACATTTGGGTGAGAAAACCACATAACGTGACACACATTGGGGGAAATCTGGGTACATCATAGGTAGATGTAGCTGAAAATAAGAATGCCTAAACTAAGGAGAAAAAACTATTAGAAGAAATAGATACATTGGTTTTAGATACCATTTGAATATTCATCGATGATGTTGAGAATATTGATACAATTAATTGTAAATATGAACAGGTTTGTTACTCTAATTACATCAATGATACTAAATCTAGCTCCCTGACCCCAATATCTATGTTAATAAAAATAAAAATTATAGAAGCTACTATGTATTTGGATCTTGACATAGTCTAGATGCAAAAAAACACACTTGTAACTCTATGTAAGTGGGAAACACTATCTCAGCATGAGAATATGAAATGCAATGTTCACAAGACATGTACTATACCCATTCACCCAACTGATTCACACGGGTTAAATACAGAGAATTATTTGAAATTACACACACTTTTGGATATGAACACTAGACAAGTTCAGGGCACTAGCCATGATACTATTTTATTAAAGATGAAGGTGGAAACCAATAACAAGGCAACCAGCTAAAGTTCTTGTCCCTCTACACACAAGCATACTGTCAATAACACTCAAATTCAAGATACCACTTCATTTACTGTTATATCAATAAATATTCCCACTAGGAAAAAGGAATCACATACTAAGGAACAATCCACTAATAATATTAATTAACAATATGCCAAATATATGAAATCTGTGAAATCCCAATTGCCACATGTATAGAGGACTTTCCCTGGGAAAAAGTTTTTTCACAATTTCTAGAACTCAATTATGTATATTTTCTTCTATTCAAGGATATTATATATCATACTGAGTTGATGTAGTGCTCTCTACCTACTATGTAAGTTGTCCAACCCCAATACTCTTTAATTGACACTCTGTATTTGGGGGTTTAAATGACACAAATGATCATCCAATATCTTGCGATGTTCCATAGTAGGACAAATATTATCTACTTCTTGTCACACCTATTCCCTTTCCTATAAGAATTTATATTAAAGGTAATTAGTTTATTGATATCATTGATAGTTCTGAGCATAATGGAAATCTATCAGGGAAGAAAAATGATAACTCATTGGTTCAATGCAATAAAAATGCCACAGATTCATCTACCTCAACGATTGCATTTACTAATGTGATTGTTAGGGATTAAAATAGTCCTCCTAGAATATATAAAAATAAACAAAAATAGATCAGTAATGGTGAAAATTCAAAAATTGAAAGATCATCTTCTCAAAATAAAAATTCCAGGAAAAAAATTGATTACTAAATCCAAACACATATTTAAATGAAGATTATTTTATGGAATTTTTAGGTTATTGCTATCTTGGAAATGTTCATTGTTCTAAAAATGAGGCTGAACACTCATTATCCTTTGTTGTTTGCTATTTGTGAACCAAAAAGAATTTTTTTGACCAACATTATCATATAGGCCCACATAACTACTCATTTATTAGTTTAATTAAAAATACCACCAATGTTGAAACTCTATTGATTTTTTTTCACACTTTTCCTTACAGAATGATAATATCATCAATGTTTCGGACCAAATTTTTACCTAAAATATTAACACTGATAAATCATACTTATTAATCACCTTTTATGATAAGAATAAATATCAATAGAAGAGAACTCCTTTGAATGACATGTAATATCTAGGAACTATTATTGTTGATCCTTGATTTCTTATAGGAGACTTCAATTACATTCTCAAATCAAGTGAAAAAATTGGTCCCTCCCTTACTATTATTTCCACGAAATATTTTAAATAATTACGAGAAGACAACAATCTAATTGAAATTAATATCACGGTGGTGAAATTTACATGGTATAAAAGACATTAAAATATAGAGGTTTCTTCTATGCTAGATAGCGATTTCTTAAATGTACATTCTTTAAATAAATGGGACACTATCTCTGGCAACACACTTCAAATATGAACTCTGACCATTATCCAATCATTCTCAATGTCTCCAAAAATGTCATGAGACCCCTATTAAGTTTCATATTCAACCATTTTTTATTCTCTAATGATGAATTCACTAATACCATAAAAATCTATTGGACCTCAATGTCGCAAAACAACAATGCGTTTTCATGTACTGCTAAATTAAAGAACCTCAAACAGACTCTCAAAAGTTGGTGTAACTCCAAATCCAAAAAAAACAATGAATTCATTCTTCATAATGAAGATCTAAATGAATTAAAAAACAATAACACATTTTATCATTTCAATATTTATCATACATAAGAAATAAACAATGTGATTATACAGAATTCGTTGCTCAATTTAATAGAAAACATGAATTTTTTTTTCTTATAGTTAAATGGATATCAGATGGAGATAGAAATACTAGGTTATATAATTATCTTCAATGAATAAAAAAGGATTAGGGGTGATATCCTTTTTAAATGATAGGTAAATACTTCTTGAAAATGAATAGGACATTTCCCATCACATTGTCTCTTATTATGAATCTATATTCAATGGTCCTGATATCAACCGAACTACCTTACTGAGGTCATTCTGATAGTGGTCAGTAATTATGATAACACTTTTTTACTCAAAACTTCACTGAATCATGAAATTAATTATATTATCGTTAAATCCTAACAGTGTTATGGGTCCTGATGGTTTCAATAATGGGGTTTCCCACACTATGAAGATGTGATTTATTTCGATGTTCACAAAATTTTCAAATCCTTTTTTCCAATGGTTTCTTCCATCATGCAATTAAGGTTAAATTCCAGCCTTTGATCCGAAAAGTGAGAAATTCCACACAGATTCATTTTTTAGACCCATTTCCCTTATCAATACCCTTTATGAAAAAAATCACTAAAATCATTTCCCATATACTGTTAATTATAACAGGTAAAATCATCTATTGGACAGAATTTCGTTTTCTTAAAGAGATCCATTCAATACTATATATGTCTTTCCACTGAGTGTGTTAATAATTAAATTAATCTAACAAAGGAGGAAACTTTTCTATTAAAATAATCCTTAAGAATGGTATTGACACAATGCAATAGAGAATTATCTTAAATTTTCCTCACGGTTTGGGATTTAGTGTTTCATTTATTACTACAATGAAAATATTGTTCAATTTTTCATCTATATCCATTTTGGTCAATGGTTCTCCCATGGGCTATTTCAAATGAGCCAAATTGGTCTGCAATGGTGACCCTATCGCTGCATTCTCCTCTCAATAGTGGATGATTATCTTAGCCGCCTACTCAACCATCTAGTATGCTAGAATAAAATATATCCCATCCATGCTATTAGGAAAGTGAATGCCCCACACACATGTTTTATACTAGATCATTATCTTATTCCTTAAAGGTGATAAAATAAACATCCTAAACCTAAAAAATCTGTCTCTCACTATAAGGATATTTTTGGACAAACCATTAGTTTTACTAAATCCTAAATCTTTTTTGGGTAGAACATTACGCCAAATAAAAAACTAACATTATTAGTGAGTTGGTTATAAAGGAAGTTATTATACACTTTAAATATCATGGTGTTCCCAATTTTTTGGGTAGATCCAAATCGTTCTAAATTGTTACAATATTTTTCCATGTTCTAACCCATCTATCTTCTTAGGAAGGTAAATCTATTTCTATAGAAGGCATGATATGCCAGGGTAACTCCACCATTGTTTCCAAGATGGTTTACTAAACTATGGACTAAAAATTTTATACTGGATGTATTAAAAAATCAACACTACAATAATTTTTTTATTTGAACAGGTACCACTCTTGAATGAAATATTTTGATTGTACCCCAGTCAACTTTTTGCAAGCCTGTTGAAAGAGATTATATCGACATAAAAAAATATTATATAATTTAATGAATATCTACAAGATGGACTCACTTGGGACCTTACACATATTACTTATCAATTTATTTTATTATTCAAAAATTTATTTCTTGAACAACATAAGATGGGAAACTCAAATTTCGTTAATTCCCCTAACAGGTTGTCCATTAGACAATAAATCTCTAATATCATGAATAAATTCAGATGGATGGTCTCCAATGACTCCTCCATGAAATTATGGTTGGATATTTGTACTAGCATGACCTTAATTACAATTATATCTCCTGAGAAAATCCATAAGATTTCTAACTACCAAATTAGAGATATTCTAAATTATCAACATGATTATCTCTCTAAAAAAATTCTAAAATATCCTTGAAAAGTACCATTTCTCTAATAATAATTAATTATTAATTTGGTAACCTTCACATAATGGTATTATTAACTCTATGAATTTTTATATTCACTACTTTTGAAACTCAAAAAGATGATTTAATTAGTTAATTCCATTTAACAAGCCATGGATAACACCTTCAAGATTCAATCTCATCTAGTGGCTTGCAACATATAGAGTTCCCACATATATTTGTCTTCAATCATTAAGAATATAGATGTATTAAAAATGAAAACTCTATAATCAACACAAAAAGATGCTAACATTCTATTTCTCTATCATTCTACTACTTTTATACTTTGGATCTATATTCTTTAACTTTTTTGTTGTAGATATTTGGTTCATAAATACGTGAATACTCAACTAAGAAAATGTGTATAAATGGATGGATATCATCCAATAAAGAACCTATCCCTAGAATCAGTTTATGAGCTCTATCATGTGATCATGTTTGATCAGAATGCTGTTTTTTAATAATAATTACTCACTCAATCAAAATACAGGTTATATGTGGATCCTCATTTCCATATGGGTTTCTAATTTGATGAATAATGGAAATTAGCACAACACTATGCATGAATTTAAATTGTGACATCATCAGATTAATGGAAATTAATTCCATCCTCATTGCACTCTAGAAGTTTTATGGGGAATTCTTCTTACGAGAGGTATTAATTTTAATATTTATGGTTTCTTAAAGGAATTCTCGGCCAGGCGAGTTGCAGTTCTATATTCAGGAATATCCTAAATCTGATCCCCAGATACTTTAGGGGTAGTTGTGACATTTACACCATTCTAGAAGTTGAGATGATGTGTTTAATACATGATATTACCTTCACCAAGCTCCTTGGTTGGAACAATATCTGGATTGAAAGTGATTCGACTACCATCATGCATGCGATTTGGAATGGAATATCACATCTTGCATGGATTATTACTACTCGTTGGATAGACCACACACATTTTCTCATAGATATCGACTATATCATCCCACATGTATATCGAGAAGAAAACATGGAGGTAGATGCATGGAAAACACGAGTTTAAATCAATACATTACCTGGTTTGAAGTCCATCCTAATGATTTACTTCATTTTCCTGAAAAAGATTGTAATATGATCCTGAATTTCAGACTCATGTAAACTCATTGTTTTATAATAATTGTGCTTTTGTCGTCCTGGGCCAAGGAATTATATTTAAAAAAAATGATATATTCTACTGAAATCATACAATTAATATGAAGGTAAAATTACCACTTTATTATTTTTTATTTCCACAAGACACCATAAACAGTTTTACGATTAATCAACATGGATTTGTTAAAGGGAAATATGGCTTTCAAAAATAAAATAATTTTTATATTTTATTTTTACAATTCTAATGTGGATTTCCACTATGTATCTAGTCTAAGAAGACAAATTCTTATCATCAGGATGAGATTAGATGTATCTTAAGATAATGTAATAATGTAACCACTTATTCTGGGCTACTGTATTTGAGATATTTTCATTCATGGAAATTGCCCTTATACTTTAAAATAAATCCGATATTCATATGTAAAACCTTGAAAATATATTGATTACACATCAAGAAAATAATATTTATGATTAAATGTTAACGTTCCAAATCATTATTTAAGAGTTGTATTTCCATGGCGATGTGATTTCTGAGGTAGGATTTTTATGGTCACTATGAAAGTAGATTTCATGATGTTAGGGGAACAACCCACATATGTTTTCAAGATCAATAATTTCCTTGGGCTTATGTGATTGTATTGATGATTCATTAAGGAATTCCCCCCATTCATATAATTAAAAGAAGAGTAGTCTAAATAGAAAATGAGGTACGAGTGGTATTATAAATATGATGATTTTTTCATAATGTTTCTGACGATATTAATGATAACCAATGTTTTTATCCTTTCACATACTCGAATTCAATATTTAGTGTTTTTTGATGCCCAAGGTGATAGGCATGGAGATGTGTTTATATAGAGAAATTTGGTGGTCGCTTATGGGTTTTTCAGCTATGAACCCCTCACTGGAACAACATGATTTATGTCATGGAGTTGGAAATTATGATCTATTCCCTCATGTGTTAGATTCACAATCTATTTGGTGTAAATTTTCCCATCTACATAGAACACAATATCATACAAAACATTGTCCCTCCATGGAAACCAAATCTGATATAGAGACATTGGGTGGAGTATCTACATATAATAACCCCACTTTTTATATATTACTGTAACATCATTTTAATGATAAACGCCATAAAAACATTACACATTGAGGATAAATATTTATAGTGTATTCAAAAAACTATAACCATACATATCAATTACAACATAAAATGAAAACATTTAATTAACTCATTATTCTCTATATTCTTATTTTCCCTTTTGTTTATCTTAGCACATGTATTAACAAAAGAATATATATCAAAAATTTGTGATCAAATAGCCCAATAAGATTATAGATAAGAGCATGAAACAATAAAAAATTGGTAGAGTATAACCAACATCATAGAAACATAGGTAAATGATCATAATAATGGTAGAAAACATTAGATATGGGAATTAAATGTGGAAATTCATAAAAATGAAACAACACATCTTAGTGTTCAATTGACTCACATTGCTATGAACAAAGAAAGAATCATGTTCATGAATATTTTAATTTACTCATGAGTTTCCTCAAATTACCCAATTCATTGGAGTGTTAAATAATTCCAGGTTCACCCATCACATCATAAAATTTACATTATGCTATATAATTTTGGGTGCACCTATCACATCACAACATTTATAATATCATGCGTGCCACATAGAACATATGTCAATCTGGATCATTGAATAACCCATGGAATGGAATGGGATTCATTTATTAATCAGACATTCATGGCCTTTGGGTTCCCAAATGAAATATGGAATAACATACTTGATATAAGAATCCTCATCCTTGAGTGAAAGCAATAATCAACGGATGTAAAAGGTCTGTTTTTTTGGAAGAATAAATCTTTTGGGAAAAAAAATTTATTTTTCATGAAGTCATGTAAAAAATACCTCTATCCTTTAAAAGATATGATAATGATGAATACATGATTATTTAGGACTAACCACCCAGAATATGCAGTGAAAGATGAAAATCCAATGAAATGGAGTTGGGTTTAAGAATTCCCCTTACCTAGTGTTTGAATTGTTTATTTACATTAATATCATGAATAATCACATTATATTCATTAATTAACAATTATATAACCTTTTATACATTAATTTTAAATATTATGGTTTTATTTATTTCTTTTATGGGAGTTTTTTTGAGTGTTACTTTCATCATTCTATAGCATTCATTTTCTTATTTTTCATGATTGGTTCAATTGTATTCAGGATTGGAAATTCAATTTAAATTCAGATGAATATTCATAATTTTTATTATATGTTCTTAGTGACCCTCCAAAATCTTAAATTGTCTTATAATTTGTTTTTTATATACAATTATTATAATTCAATAGATTAAAGTTAATGATGATCATTTTAGGTTAATTTGAGCAGCTTTTCAATCACAACTAACTTGTTCCATTTTATCAATTATTATTACATGTATAATTTATTTATATAATATAAAAGGGTTATATAATAAATATAAAAATAATTTTTCTACAATTTAATTGTTTTATTGACAACCTTTAATTCATTGACAGAAAATCAATGTGCATCGCCCACGATGTTGGTAAAATTACATATCACGAGATACAATTTCATTGATTAAATAAATGATAGGGAGAGAGGAGTCTATTTATAGATATTACATTAAAATTTTTTAATTACATTATATGTAAGGTAGTGTAGTTTATCATGCAATTTGGATGATGTTAGGTGAGGAGAGAATAATAAATGAAATGAAATTGAAAATGAATTTAACATAAAATGGAATCGTATTTCATTTCATAAATCACTCCTACTTGATAACCCACATTGGGAATATGTTTTAGTATTCATATGAGACCATGATCTCTTGGATTTTGGGTAGGTATGTGTAAGATTATTTGGATATATTAAAAGAAGTAATGATTTTTCAAAAGTGTGAGGATAAGAGGTTCCGATGTGTTGTATTTACATTGGATGGGAGCAGTGTTTCCCAAATATAATATTCATTAGTTTATTATTTATGATTATGTTTATGAATAGATTAACAATTATCACAATATATATAAAAATATTGAAGGATATATTCAGATTTTGGGCTCACATAATCCTTACATCATCTATGAATACTGAATTCACGTTTTTATCTATCATTTCAAATTATAGTATTTTAGTATTAATAACAAAATCAAGTAGTTTAGAAAAATTCTAAAACATTAAATGAACCATTTTTCAATGTGTATTATTCAAAAAATGAAATCCTTTTTATGATAATAATACACTAAATATTAATAATTTAACACTTAATTAAAATCCTTATTATAGGGACAATACATATTTTAAAATTTTCTCTAATTTTATAACATACTCAAAAAATAATTTTGGTCACATAAAATTATATTAAAACCATAGGATGTAAAAATAATAATTTATTCATGTGTTTGAAAAAAATAAATTCCCTTTTAAATTAATAAATTAATTATATAAATTTAAGTAAATATTTATTACTTATAAATATACCAACTCTTAATTAATAATTTTTTACAACATTTACTTAATTATAATATGAAATTATTATATCATATATCTACTTATTAGATTCTTAAATTTTATATATACATTAATGGGTGAGTCTACTATTCATTTGGCTGATTTACTATTCATAAGGGTCATATTATTATTCATAAGTTCATGTTACTATTTCATCTCTATTTGTTACTTAACTTCCAGAAATAGATCTTATTTCATTAATTCTGTATTTATAAATATTTTTTCATATTCTCTACGGGATTTTATGTGATTTATACTATGTGACATTACTATAAGAAGAGATAAATTTATTTTATAATGGTTTGGGTAATTACTTTCTCCCCCCATTTGAAATTTCACACTCAAAATTTATCTTTACATAAATAGGAGATGGTAATTCTCATTCATCACATCTTCAGGTTCCCAAGTTTCTTCTTCATACATATGGTTCCTCAACAACACTTTGACAAGGTGGGTGGTCTTATTGTGTAGAACCATATCTCTTCTATATAAAATTATTATTCTATTTTCCTCATAATAGAGATAATCCTCCAATTGTTCCTCCTATGATTTCATTACTTGTGAGGGATGTAGTCTATACTTCCTAAAGAGTGATACATGAAATACATCACGAACATGAGCCATATTAAGTGGATGTGCTAGATAATAATCCATGGATCCTATGCGATCATGGATTTCAAAGGGTTCATTGTACATTGTTCTTACCTTCAATTTTTCAAAACTCAATTACGCCCTTCTATGGAGATATTTGGAGGAATACTTTATCTACAATGTCGAACTACAAGTCCTATCGACAGTTTTCGACATAGATCATTTGCCTACACATAGCATATTTGATATGTTTTTGGATAGATTGAACCTTTTTAGTTTTCTCTTGTACATGATTTGGTCCATTTAGAATTATTTCACCAAATTCATGTCAATAGGTTTGATATCTACATCTCTTTATACAAATAGCATCATATGGATCCACTTGAATAATATCTTCAAAGCCATTGTTATATGATAACTGAACCAATGGAAGCTGCAGATCCCATCCAAAATTGAATTCTAAAGAGAAGGAACTTATAATATATTCAAGATTCTAAATATTTATTTCATGTTGACCATTATTTTGGGGTGATAGGTACTGCAAAAATTTAATTATTTTCTCAAATAATATGAATGACTCCCCCATAATTGTGATTTGAAACATCGATCATGATTTGATATAATTCAGACTAGAACTCTTGGCATTCCTACTACTACCTTTCTTTATGTAATTTTAATTTTTCCATGAAATAGATCGTCTTGAATAGTGATAGTGTGGGAAGTCATGGTGTGTTAGTCAACCACAACCCATATGACATAATTTCCTTTTTATGTCTTCTGTATTCCCATGAAAAAGTTCATAGTGGCATTCTCCTATTTACTCCTCGGTATAGTCAATGGATGAATCATCCCTTTGGAATTTTATTTCTCTTCTTTAATGTGGTTAAATATCAAGAACCGTGAGATATATTATACTCTAGTTTTATTCATGTCGACCCACCAGATGTTCTCTCAGTGATCAAAGTACATCTTGGTACTCCCGATATGAGTAGAGAAAGTTCATAATTGTCAGTTATCAAATGGATCACTCTTTATTCTAGGTGACGAAGGCACACAAATCCCAATTCCAAACCAAGTTACAACAACATCATCGATATGATATTGTTGTAACTTCCCTTATTTTAATGAATTCACCTTATTTTGTAACTCTGGATCATCCTTTTGTGCCTCATTAATCGTTTATTTGATATATGGTTGGAATATAATTTGCGAAAGGTATGATGTATTCACTAACATTTTGATTTCCAAATCTATTATTTTCCAATACATGAAGATAGTGTCTTGTGCAATCTGCAATGTGGATAGATTAACATGTTCTTCTATACTAAAGCATTAGCTACCATGTTCGTCTTGCTGAGATGATACTAATAGAGAAATAATACTCTTTGATTAGATATAACCATATAATTTGACACCAGGTGATCTACTTTTTTGTGAATAGATAATTTAGGATATTTTGATATGTATATATGTCACACTTATCACTAGAGAGGCAGTTCTTTCAGATTTTCAAGGAAACAATCACAGCTGAAAGATCTAGATCATGCGTTGGGTAGTTCTTCCCATTGATCATAAACTACCGTGATGCATAATATCACATTATAATTTTCCATGAGTACACAACTAAAGATATTATTGCAAGAATCACTATATATCACAAACCATTCTCTGCATTACAATAATATTAGTACATGTTCATTGATCAACCATATCTATTGCTCCTTGAGGCATTCATCACACTATTTGGTCCTTACATACATTACCCATTTCCTCATTAACATTGATTGTGGTATTGGAAATCAGGAGATATTTCTCACAAAATGTCAGTAATACCCCACTATGTAATAAATAATATAGATTTCTATGAAACTAGAGGGTTTTGACTATTCCTACATTGCCATTATTTTTGAGGGGTCTACAAAATATCCCTAAACTATGATCACATGTACCAATATTGTAACATGCTGCATAAAAAAGTCACCCTTTGTCAACTTGGCATACAATTTATCCTTCCATAATATCTCAAACCCAAGCCTTAGATGCTCTTAATTTTTTTCCTTCCTATTGGAGTAGATGAAAATATCATCTATAAACACCCCAAATATTTGTCTAGGTAATGTCTAAAGACCACAATCATCAAACCCATGAATATTTTCAGGGAATTAATATGCCTGAAAGGAATCCCCAAGATCTAATAATTCCCATTCCTTGTTTGGAAGGTATTCATCTAAATTTCTTCCTTCTTCTCCATAAGATGTTGATATCCAGAATAGAGATCCGAATTTTAAAAGTACCAAGAATCCTTTAAATGAACGAACGTGTCTCCAATCCATAGAATTTGATACTTATTATTTAGGTTGATCTTGTTGATTTCCTAATAATCAATACATATTCACATTAATCCATCCTTCTTCGTGACAAATACCATCGATGCACCCCAAGGTGATACACTACATCCTTTGAACCCTTTGTCCAACTTTTCTTGGAGCTGCTTCATTAACTCATCTGGTATGATAAGAGACATCTTATAGGGACACATTGAGATGTGAGTTTCTCTAGGAATGAGTTCTATTAATAATTCTACGTCATGATATGAGGCCAGTCTAGGTAACCCTTTGGGAAATATATCATTTTATTCTTGGATGATAGGAATTATCCCTAGGTTGATAACATCATTTTACTCAACAATTTTAATGAGGTATGCTTATTAATGGAGAATAAACACCCACACCATCTAAATATTTTCCAAAGTAGATTCATAATCTTCATTTCATTTGAAGAGGAGCATTGGATGGTTCAGTTTTTGAAAATATTTTTCCCTTTCTTGATGGTTTATATGTTCTCAATTTAATGATATCCAATCCACTAACATTATAGCATTGAGTTATACCAAGGTAAGTATCAGGATATTATATAGAATAATCCTCTCACATATGACAACTGGATAAGATTCCATCAATTGGTTTATAATTATTTCACCACTTTCTATTTTTAAAAATATTTGTACATCAATATATCAGGTGTTCGATTCAATAGTTCTATCTAACACGCATGTTATACAATAATTCGTAGAACTATAATCATATAAAACACATTACATTATTGACAGAATATGAAGTGTACCTTGGAAGACTTCATTTTCAATCTATACTTCATTAGTAGTGACAGAATAAGACTTCCCTTATTGATTTTTTGTGTGGATAATGATGTTCACAACCCTTGAGGACTCGAGGATTAGAAACTCACTTGTGTAGTTCCATTTCTCCCTACATTTGTTTCATTAGACCATTGCTGGTTTTATATATTCCTCCTCTACATTATTCGAACATGTAATATCTTTTATAAATTCATGAGATTAATGGACTTCTCTCCCACACATGAATCATTTCCCCTTCCCTTTGGGGTAGTCACCATGATGCTTCTTCCAACATTTTTTACATAAAGGTATTTGAGTTATCTTTCCACATTTTTTCAATAGATCCAGCAGCATGAAAATCTATCTTTAGATTCTTATCACCAAAACCACGATATCATTCACAAAACTCTATATCCAATTTATGAGAACATCAAACAACTTCTTCATACCTCCTAATGTCTCATATTTGAAGTTAATTTTGAAGGTTTGGTTTTAATAAACTAATGAATCTATCAATATTTCTATCTTTGTTGATAACTACACCCAGTATGTACGTTGCAGGACTTTTGAATTTTTCTTTACTGGGAATAGCAAATTGTAATTCCCTTTTCTTAACCTTTATGATAAATATATCTATTTTTATAACAATATTTTTAGGAAAATAATTATAATTAAACAATATCATAAAGTCTCCCCACTCCATCTCTCCAATTTTGGCCCTCAGCTTGGTGTTCTTAATCAACCCCAACCATTGTTCGGCCTCTCCATGAAGATGATAAAAAACCAGATTCACCTCCTCCATCTAAAAACGAAGACATACAAAAATGATATTCTCCATTGATTTGACCCACTATTTCATTACAAGTGGATCAAAGTACCCACTAAATGTTGATGGTCGTTTCCATAAAAATTACATGATAGCTTGCTTCTTCCTCTTAGGTGGTGGAGGAAGTACCACATTATTCATGTTATTGGTCATAAGGTATGATAGTTGGGTAGTAATCTATATGATATTTTACACTCCACCTTCCAATGAATAGTGGATTTCATTCGTGAAATTTTTGCACTGTCTCTCACATGGTTTGTTGGCCCGGTTTCTCCTACTTCCCACAATTTTCTACAATAGATATGTATTGAACAAAATATAAATCATTATGTCACGTAAAAAAATTGAATCCTTCATATAATTAACAATAAAATAATATCATATGGGATCCCAATGTTTTGAAAAATATCTTCTTTTCTTACATATACATAATCTTATAAAAAGGATTTTCACTAAGGTTCTGTAATCATAATTCCCAAATTAATTAAACCATCATAGGATACCAATTAAATTGACCCGAATATTCCTGCATTACTATCACATAATTTTATTAATAAAAAATCTAAAAAAAAATCACAAAGGGTATCCAAAGGATTAGTGCCTTGCAAAAACTAGTACCATACACAACATTTACAACATAAAATAGAAAATTCTATTTAATTCCTTCTTATCTATATTTTTATTGTCCCGTGTGTTCTTCTTAGAAAATGTAGTCACCTGAGAATTTTCATCAAAAAAAGGGTTGAGGTAAAAGCCAAGTAAGAGGATAGATAATAACATAAAACAATAAAAAATGGGTTAAAAATAACCAATATCATTATATCATAGTAAAAATATCATATTCATGAGAGGAAACATTAGATAAAGGCATGAAATGTTTTAATGCATAAAAATGAAACATCATGTCTTAGTGGTCAACTAGAACACATTGTAATGAACAAAAAAATCATCATTTTAATTCATATTTCACATTAATCATGAGGTTCTACAAATTTCCTTATTATTTGTAGTGTTATAAAATTTTGGGTACACCCATCACATCAAAACATTTACATTGCACTATTTAATTTCAGGTTCACCCATCACATCACAACATTTAAATTATGTTGAATTCCACATAGATGATATATCAATATTAAACATATAATTTCCCATTGAAAGGATAATTTTTCATTTTCTAATCATAAATTCATTATCAATGGGTTCCCAAATGAAAGAGTAAATCACATAATTGATATAAGAGTCACCATCATTGAGTGTAGGAAACTACCTTGAGAAGTAAAAGGAGTGTTTTTTTAAAAGAATATTTCTTTTGGAAAACAATATGTTTTTCATAAATTGATGTTTAAAAATATATATATCCAAAAAAGGAAATATAATTAGGAATAAATTATTTTTATGAAATAATCATGTTGAAAATGGACTGAAATTTAGAAACCCAATAAAATAGAGTTGTGTTCAAGAGTTCCCATTACCTTGTGTCTGAAATCTTTCTTCATATTAATGTCCAATATATTCACATTAAATTCATTAATTAAAAATTATTGAACATTTTATAAATGAAAATTATTGATTATCATTTTATTAATGACTTTAATGTCCCTCTAGATGAGTAATAGTTTCTTAATTCATGGGAATTTTTTTGGGTAGTTTTTACGATCAGTTAACTTGTTTTTAGAAATGAAAGTTCACCTAAAATGAGGATGAATATTCAAAATTGTTATTATATGTTATTAGTGATCCTTTATAATAACAAATGACCATATAATGTGTTAGGTTATATACCATTTTTATGATTCATTAGATAATAGATAATGATGAACATTTTAGGTTAATTTTTCTTGTTCTTCGATCAAAATTAAAATGTTTTGTTTTATCATTTAATATAATGTATATAAGTTAGTTTAATAATATTAAAATGGTTAGAAAATTAATATATAATGTATTTTTTCCACTATTTAATGATTTTGTGGACATCCCTGATTGCATTGGAGGAAAATGGAAGTGCATCACCCATGATTTTAGTAAATTGGCCCATCCCGGGCAACAATTTTATTAATAAAAAAATATTGGGATTGAGGAGTTTAATGATAGACCATCCATCAACATATTATAATTATATAACATGTAAGGTAAAGGATTTTATCATTACATCTTTATGGAGGTTAGTGAGTAGAGGATAATAATATAAAATATATTGGAACAGAATTTTAAAGAAAGAGGAAGAGTATGTTACCTCTTAAATCTCTCTTCCTTGAGAACCTACGTAGAGAAAGGGTTTTATTCTTTAGTTGATCCCAAGAGAACCATGATGTGGGTTAGGTCTAGGGAATATTATTTTGGTGAATTTTGACATGTCTTGAATCATGAGAGGTGTGATGAGAAGAGGGGGTGAGGGTGGCAGTTATAGTGGATGAGAGGGGTGTTTTCTCAATATTATATTCATTAGATTATTATTATGGTTCATGACTATGAATAGTTTTTTGATTATCTAGAAATATATTAAAATAATTATGTATAGATCTATATTTTTTCCATACATTATCCTTACATCATCAATGATTCCATAATTCATGTATTTAGTTTTTCTTTTAAATTTTCGTATGTTACTGTTCGTAAAAACATCATTTATTTTGGAAAATTCTGCAAAAGATACGATATATATATTTTTGACATGTAGAACTAAAAAAACAAAACTATTTTATGATATTAATTTTCTAAATATTTATAACTTAATTTTAAATTATAATCATATTTTACTTGGAAATTACATATTTTAAAATTATAACTGATTTTATAACACTCTGAATAATTCCATAAAGTCTCATAAAATTATCTTAAAACCAATAGATATACAAATATTTATTTATTAATATATTTAATGAATATATATTATCTTCTAATTTAATAAATTATTTATAAAAATGAATTAAATAATTATTACTTAAACAAATACCAACAATTAATTAATAATTTTTAAAATATTTACATACTTATACTATGGTATAATTATATCATATTTTCACTGATAAGATTCATAAATATTATATATACTATAATGGGTGATGTTATTTTTCAGTTGTCCAGTATACTATTCATAAGTGTTGTATCACTATTTCTATGTTCAAATTACATTTTCGTCGGTACAGGTTTCTTAAATTATTGAAATACAACATATTTCATTAATTAATCATTTATAATGCTTTTATTTGGGTATATATGTGATTTTATTGATTTATACTATGTGAAATTCCTATAAGAAGGGTTAAATTCATTTCATAACAGTTTTGATCGTCACGCTATATACATGTGAAATTGTGAGGACCTATTCTCTATTAAAAGGGAATGTATTTAATGAATCTCTTTGAGGTAAAATTAAAGAGACACGAGATCATGGAGAGTTTCCTATAAAAATGATTGGTGTTTACAGTTTTTTATATTTGAGTTGTGAGTTGAGGAATCAAAAGATTGTATACTTATGAAATATTTTACATTGGTATTATTGATTTTATTATTGGATTATTTTGTATAATTTTGGTAGTGAGATATTATGTGTGTATTGTTTTGTGAGTGATTGGTAGTTGATTATTCTATTCCGGGATGGTCAAAAAATTGAAAATGTCATCTAAATTCACGAGATATTGGTGTTTGTAGTTATATAATAGGACAAACATATGATATACTCTATTATTTTTATGTGGGAAATTTATTTAGGGTTAATAAATATGTACAATAAAATATGACATTATTCGTGTAAGCCTTGTATGTAAAGAGTTGTCACATATTTTGTTTTTGATTTCTTATTTTTATAGGGTATTATTAAGGAACCTATGTAAAATTGGTTAACATATTAATTTATTTGTGACTATGTGGTATTTTGATGATGAGATATTATAATTCATATATGGATTACGTAAGACCATAATAATATGTGATTGCATATGGGTGATAGTCGGTTGTCTAAAAAATATGTCTTATTTCTTTCGGATTTGAGAGATCCTTTTGGGGATACATTTGGGGAGCTGTATATACATAATATTGTATTATATATATATATATCCTCTATGAATAATGTTATAAAAATTACATGAACATGAAATCATGATTTTTTAGGTATTAAGCATAAATTTGGGTACCCATCTGTGTATCAAAATAGCGCATCATCCTCTGATTCATAAAAAATACTACGAAATGATCCAAATTTTATAGTTTATTATACATGTATGTATTTAATGATTTTTAATATGTTGGTATTGTCACCTAGACTTGGTTGAGTTTTTATAGCAAAATATATTATAGAATTTAATTGAGATAAAAAATTATTATAATATATGTAGTCGGTCAAGTGCTCACAACATTATCATAATGAGTTAGGAAGGAGAAATTTTTTGTATAAGGGTTCTATAGGATACCTTAAAGATATTTTAGAGGATATAAAGTGGTTACTCATTACTATGATTATGGAATGACCAAATTCAGAAGAGAGGAGGTGACCCTTTATGCTCACATTTGGAAACAAATATTTCTTTACATCCAAAAAAATTTAGGGAATCGATAGTTGTGAAAAAAGGGATGATTCCATCAATATTTTATGTTTCATTCCTCATTATCATCTCTGTTAAGAAATTGATAAAAAATTTGGATATAACACAATGATATTTATGAAAGTATGATGTTTTTCATGTTTATCAAATTTTTGGGTAAAAAAACAATCATATTCATGTGATTGTGTACACGGATGTTGATTTGGAGAAAGATCTATCATTTGTGGAGTGCCAAATGTAGATCATTGATTAGAGTTATATTGTTTAGTTAGTATAGAAGGATCCAATTTTTAGGGTTCATTGGAATCATGGATGGATTCAAAACTTGAAATTGAATTTTGGGTTTTTTTAGACATAGTGGAATTTGTTTCTTGATCAGGATCACTATATTAACATTATAGAGATGTGAAATCATTATAGGTGGAAAATTGCAACATGATTATATTTTCAAGGTATTATAAATTTTAATTTTTTGTATTTTGTGTCACATTTACTATCCATAAAGGTATTTGATATGGATAAAAGGACCATAAAATCAACTAGGGGTGTTGAGGGCCTTAGTAGGATTCTAATTCGATGAAATAAGGACACATTATAGACAATTTGCTATACTATAAAAGATGTTGTTCTAGAATACTGATATGTATTTATATATATCTCATTAGCCCACTCATGGACATGGAAGAATTATGGAAATTCTAGTAAGAACATTGGCGTAATGGTAGTGTTGAAATTTGGGACTCATTTAGATTATTTTAAATATTTCACATTAATAAAATTATTTAACTGATCCTTATATAATTCAACCCCTAATGTGACTAGAACATTTTAGTGAGATCTTCTGTAGATCATAACAAATTCACATCATACCATCTTGGATGTATGCGTCAATATTTATATGGTATGTCAATTAGGGTAAGATCTACCCATTATAAGACTAATTTATACACATTGTCTAGAACTAATCAGATATAAAACACTTCTTGGAATGTTAAATGGAACTATTCAAAGATGAAATGAAGGATTCATACTTGAATGATAGATCTGTTTAGGGTTAAAAGTTCTAGTGGCCTCTCTTTGACTGGTCATAGATCTAACATCGAAGATGACTCTATTTTGATATGTTGGTGTGGGTTTCCCCACAAATAATGACCAATTACAGTATTTATAAGTCTACTAACTCAATTATGGCATATTGGATTTTAATCTAGTGATTGATAGATCATGAAGGTGATCTGGGTGATGCTACTCGAAGAATATTTCAATTTATGTTTGAAACATTAATGGTTGATAATTACTTATCATTTTATGGTTTTATGGGTTTTTTCATTTTTTTAGGTTTAATTTTATTATTATTGAGACACGTGAATAGTATGAATGTTTGGCATCTGTAGGGTGTCCAATGAGATCATTCATTGTTACATAAAGCTATTGTTATTTATTTATAATATTCTTTTTCTATATTTAATAGTGTATATAATTTTAGATATATTATTATCATATATTATTATACAATATATTTTATTTGAACGTATCGATTGGAAAATTAATTTATTGATCTTATTGATTTGTGGGCCTAATGGACATAAATATATGCTTATAGGGGGAGTATGTATAAAAAAAGGATTTTTTCGTGGATCTAAATGGGATGGTCAACACATAATTATGGAATGAGATATCCCATAGGAACACCATAGGCCAATAGAAGAGATTCCATATATTATGGTATGACCAATTGATGGGAAGTATCCTTGCATATGAAAGAGAGTACATTGTATGGACATGGAAACTAAGTACCATCATTGACATGTAGATTACCATGATTCACAGGTATGGAATTTATCATAATGGCTTATATAACAACTTATTATAATCTAATCCATTCAATTGATTGTATAATAATTTTTTCTAGCATGGAATACAAGTACATACTATCGAGGTATTTGGTTTCATGGTTAGTTCATTCTCACTAGGTGTGTGAATGTTTCTAGGTTTTTATGTGCATGTATTTACCCATAATTTCACACAATTCAATATATATTTTCACATGTGTATAGTTTTATTTTTTTTAATATTGGGTTATACTAATAACCCGCATAGACTTCAAAATGTTCACCCAAACTTTATGACTCGTGATTCAAAGAACAGAAAGGTCCCTCTAGCTATTTGCTGAGGAACATAGTTAGGAGGTGGATGTTGTATCGAGACTAACACTAAATAGCTTCAACAATAATAATTTTCTTTTTTTCCTTCATATTGTTCTCATATTACTGCTTGACATACCACACTATAAGTCGGTTTGATTATACATGTATGGATCAAAATTATATCTATTATATAATTTATATTATTTTTTTACTTATGTTGCTAATTTTGTTTACAGTTAATTTTTTATTATCCAATGATTAATAATGTTCGAGAGGGTATAGTCTCCACATGTTTATATTGATCCCCACAAAATTCAGTTTCCTATTTCATATGGGGTTGCACATTACAGGTCTTGTGGAACTTTTTCGTTGCCATGTAATTCTTGTCAGAGTGTTTCATTATCGTGTCATTAATTTTATTATATAATAATTCCCCATAAATTATAAAACAATATATATATATAATAAAAAATTATTAATATAATTTTAAATAGATTACATTTTTTTAAATTTATACAATATCATGACAAGAAATATGATACCCATATAAATAGATAGGATTCACCAGAGTCATCAAAAGATAGTTTTATAATGATAATAATAGGATTAATCAAAATTACATGAAATAAATATTCCTTTTTAAATCATAATTCATAATCCAAAATAATAAATCTATGTTGAATTATGTTCTACATAACCTAAAATATATTTGTATAGACTTTTTCATAACTAGAAGCAATATTACAAAATTGGAATACCCCTATTTATCTAACGATATTATATTATATTATCTAGATTGAGTTCAAATTCCCCCATGATACTTCACATAACTCATGTATAAATTATTTTATTTATGTTTGTTTGTGGGTATGGAAATGGATGAAAATATGCATATGGAAAAACCTCATGACACATTTCATTTTGTAAAAATAGAAATCATAATATATAACATTAACAACTCAAATGAAATATCATAAATAATAAGGTTTAATAAGCTTTAACAGGTCATTTAACTATATAAAAAATATTCATATAAAATATATTGAATTTTTAATGTAATAAGCTTGGAAAATATAATATAAACTCCAAAATATTATCACCATTTGACTAAATACCCACTTCTATAGAGATTTTAGAAATTAATTTTGTGACTTGAGATGAATACATGAGTGGATTCAAAATATGGTGATGCATTCCATTATATATAATAATACTTTACTCCCAAAATCATATTTATCTTTATATGATATTTTTTATATTTTTTTTCTAATGACATTTTAAAAATGAAATTATCCTCTTATACTATATATTTCATATCAGGACACAATAATTTATCCAATTGAGATGTATTTATTTCAATTAATTGTACATAATAAATTCTCTATCACTGATTAAATTTAAAATTACTCTAAATTAATTCCCTTATAAATTAAATAAACTTTGATCAAACACATTTCAGTAATATATACCACTTAATTAATGATAAAAAGTATAATTTTAATTTAACATTACCCATATATTAAAAATAACATTATATTAATTAAAAAATTACTCAAATTTATCAATTAAAAATATAAATTTTATTGTTACAAAATTCAGTGAAATTAATTTACATGACTACAATAATGCATCAAATTTAATTTAACCAATTGGATTATAACATCAATTTCCGGACAGAAATATATTTCCATTAATTTTCAAAATATACTTTAATAATGTTTCTAGTTTTTTATATCTTATAATGTGGAAAATAATCTGAAAATATTTATACAAACTCATCATATTATCAAAACACATCTGAAAACCTATTTATTAGATGAACATAAATGATATCATAATAAATGTTTCAAATTTTGATTGTTCACATACGTGATACCATATTATCAAAGGGTAATGTCATTTAAAATAATTTATACACACCATGGTATATGAATAATGTTTTTCATGGTAGTATCTGATATAAAGTGTAGAGTTAAAATCCAGAATACATATATTAAGACGAAGATGTTTCTCTACCTTCAATTTGGGAGATAAAATGGTTAACATGAAGTTTAATTTGTATATAGTGTTTTTTCCTGAAATAAATAATTTTCTTATATTTTTTGACATCATGAAGGAGGTGTCCCATAATATGTTTTAACCAAATACCACATGAAAATAATAGAGTGGTCTGAAGTGGCATTATAGATGATATAATTGCGAATAAAATTAGTTGATGAAAAGTGATGTGATCTTATAATGCATATAAAACCTGATATTGGTTCTCATAAATATTATTGTAATATATGGACTTTTTTAGAAAGAATTTATTATTCGTGAAAACATGAAAAAATGAAGCTTGAAATATTTGACAAAATAATAGATCTATAGATGCTATATTTATACATTTTCTTCATATGCAAATATCCACATATGATTTTCCCAATGCATAAAAAATCATCCATGTTGAATAGATCATTTTATATCTAAACATTCATGGAATAATAACTGGATTCATGATTCATTATATTGTTAAATCTAAATACATAAAATATCATTTGGGTATATGAATGGATCACCTTTTTGATTTATTCATATAGTATATTTGGTTTCACATTTATATCTAATTATATATGTGAATATATCACTTAGGTAAATGGCTTACATATGGTTTCATTATATTGTTTTTAATTTGGATGAGTTGGAAATGAATTTCACATATAGTTTTAATCAGTTCACTATGGATGATGTTCAATGTTTCTATCTTCAATATTATATATAAAGATTTCATTACATGGATTGTAAAAAATTCAAAGAAAGGATGTGATATGATTTCAATTGATATTATGTGGAATAATTCCATAATTTATGATAATTAAATTACATCATCATAATGTGAATGTATTCATATATACAAAAATATTTCTTGGGGAAGAATCATTGGATTAATGGAGGCTTAATATTTTAAGATATATAGTTATGTCTAGATTGGGTTAAAAAATTATTGAAGTAGTTTCTTATTTAAGAAATTGGCATGATACCATAATATTTTATATATGAATTCAAAAATATATAAGGTGTTGTAATAAATATTTTTGAATAATGTATACAAATAGAAGGTATCTATCATCATATGATTTATATTCTATATTTTTTGTAAATAGATATTGTCTGGGTGTGAGAATATTATACTAAAACAATGAAAAAAATGATATTTTAACTTTTTTGGATGAAGTTGAATAAAAAAACGGACTATCATGATGAAGGGAAAGTTAGAATAATTTCTGAATCTAAATACCAATGCGATGAATCCTCTAAAAGAATTCTCATTTTAATGCTGAAAAATATTTTTTATCATATAATTAGTGTGGGTTTAACATGCACATTCAATTGACTATATCATTAAGTAATTTTATAGATATACCCTTCTTGACATATACCAAATAAAAATGTATTCTGGTCGATGTCTGGTATTAGATAACTTTTAGAACATCTAAAGAACTAGTCACCTATATTGAGTGGTGAACCTTTTAAAACCTTTTGCTAATATGGGTTTTCTTGAGTGTTATTTTAATATTCATTTCTCTCTAACCATGGGAATATGTTTAATTTTATTTAAAAGGATTATATTGTAGATTCACACTCCCACGTCAATGATCAAACTAATCCATAATAGTTTATTGAACTTGTCAGGCTTATTAAAAATTACTGATCACTATATATCAATATAAGACATTACTCACATAAATAATAACAATTAATTATACCCCAACACAATCCATGATGATCCTAAATTATCTATGAAATAGATATTTTTTGAGGAAATGTGTTTTATTAAACCCTAAAGTAATATTATTTGAAAATTTAATGAACTATTATAATGAAATTTATTTATATTAAAAAATATAAAACAATTTTATAATTATGTATTTGTAATCACATAATATAAACATTGGTCTAAAACCCCATAAAAAATATAATGATCTTTATGACATACATAGTACCAAACATTTTTATATATCCCTTATTATTTTACTATGATAACTTTTTTTAATGGATCCATTATATTATCCTCTATATAGTCACGAAAAATAAAAACATATTGCCCCTGAACAATTTCTGTAATAATATGTAAATTATGTGGAATATTTTTTATAATTTCATAGGGTAATGGTATCGTTACCTAAATAACATTACCATTACACCAAAAATATATCTCAATTATTATAAAAATGTTATGTTTTATTTATGGTATATTAATAAAAAATCATTAATCTAATAAAATCATTCGTGGTATCCTATTTATTGACGTGATTAGAAATATTAATAAAAACATAAATTTTATTTTTCATAGATATTTTTTAAATAAATCATACATTATTAACATAGAAAACAAATATTTAGGTAAATACATACCATCAATGTTATTTTTGAATATAAAATAATTTTATTTTCATAGAAAATATCATATCTACCTCTAATGATCAAGAATAACTTAATAATGATTATAAATATCATAATGATATTTCTATAATTGGACCAATGAAATTTATTGGGAATAATTTGTTTTAATTAGTTATATTCAATGAAAAATAGGCACTTATTAGAGAAAATAACATTGATGACGTGATTGATCACAATAATGAATAATATATATCATTATTCGGGTATATTCTTTATAACTCAATTTCTCTATACAAAGACATCACAATAATCACACAATATAATAATGAAATAAACTCTTTAATGTAATTCTATATGAAAATGTTAATTAACATATTTCCCAAATATGAATTATGAGTAAAAGAAATAAACCACTTTAATATGTCCCTATGAATCTTGATAACTTGTATGCTGGGTATAAAACCCATCAATTTAATCATGAATTAGTTTCCAAAATAGAAAACAATTCATATTAATGTACATTAATCAATTTGGAAGACAAATACATAATCAAAAAAAATACCTATGTAATACAATAGATACAATTGCCTGAATGAAACCCTATGTAGACCACAAAAAGACACAATAACGACCTCTTATATATTATGGTATTACGTATTGTATTTAGTGTGTGAAACCATCAATGAGAAACTTCAATCATTGTACCATAATATGAAATAATTACCCATTAATAGAAAGACCCCAAAAATATCTATGTATCCCAAAAACATATCGTTAATGGTAAACCATAAAAAAATAAAAAATAAATCTTCCATATAAACTGAACCATTTCGAACATAGAGTCATAATACAAGGATCAACCACTAGGATGATTAAAAATATATAAACTAAAAGAAATTGGAAAAAATAAACTATAAAACATGGGTCCCTCATTTGAGTTATATCACAATATTCATCCCAAAAATCTAGTTGTATGATATCTAAAAAATGATTCAACAGAATGAAAAAATTAATTTCTTACAGAGCACCAACATTCATATATCTAGACTGAGTAGAAAACTATATATGTTCCCACGACATTCCATTTATTCTAATATCACAGAAAGAGTACTAATATATAAGAAATTAAATCATTAATAAATATTAAACACATTTTTAATCATGGGAGGTGATCATTTTCTAAATAGGACACAACTACACCCATCCAAGCCAACTTCATTAAATTTTATTAAAATATTCATCCCATAAAAACATCTTCTATGATACCTTGTCTCTCTTTGTAAGTTCATATAAGGGAGTCTCATTCATGATTTATTTACTCTTGATATGGTCTCATGTAATGTTTTTATCCAATATCAAAAATAATACTACCACCATCACACTCAGGATGAGGTCTAACACCACATATCACATCATGAATCATACCACAACCCTCTTACTCAAGGTGACATCTAATACCACAAAACATAACATATGTCATACCCTCATAGTCTCCATCATTATTTAGTTACCATACAAAATCACATGTCACAACCTATAACACCACCATATCACATTGTTTTATGTCCCTATTAACAATACATAACACAACCTTATAAAACCACCAACTGACTCAGGGTGAGGTCACATGCCATATCACTAAACACATCACATTTCACCACTATCATAAGAATTTTGAGGTTTCATAGATTTTATCATATCACATATCATCATTGTTACACATCGATGATAAAGTGTAATGATAGGAACAAAAATATATATTAGATGTATATATCAATTACTAGTCTTTAACTAAGAACAAAATCATTATAACCTATCTCTAGACTGGAGGATATTCCATATATACCATGGATTCATCCTCTATATTTATCATCATCATGCATATACAATCCTAAAAATGGTCAAAAAAACCGACAATTATCCAAGTAACAAAAGATATAAAAAACTATATGTTTTTACAATAAATTATACTTGGACACACTATATACAATGCCTCCCACTTAGAATATAAACCTTCTTGAAATGTCTATTAAAAACATATAACAACATCAAAACTAAAAATATCACATATTTAGTATCTATCTACACCTTCAGGTGTGAAACATCTAATAATTTCCCATAATATAACTTATCCTACAAAAAAATCACATGTTTTCTAATGAGAAATATTTCTGTATTTCCATGAACATTCCAAATTCAATACTAAATAAGAATATAGAAATTACTATAAAATTTCCATAACCATATCATGTTCTTAATCATATCCATTGGGTTCCCCATGACAATGGGACACCATTCCCTTGATTTATGCCCTCCATGTAAAACATTGAACACCAAAATGTAGTGTCCATCCTTTTACCTGATCCACAAACCCATTAATCCCATGAACAACTACTTAACATGACTATTACACTCGTTCCCACTATTCCACTCCTCCCAGTTGATAAATATAATTTTAGAAGGATCTCCCTATATTAATTTTAATATAATTTCCAATGATAAATCAAATTTGTATCTCAACACAAGAAACTCAGAATCAAAGGGTCAAAAACACTACTATATAATGTTCCTTTTGACACTAGTAATAAATAATAGTATTATTTAATACTTAATATAGTAAATTAAAAATATGATATGAAAACCAATTATTATTATATTTTGACATGAGTATATTTATGTATATTAGAAATATGTATTATTAAATAATAAAATTTATTATGGGCCAACGCCCAATTGATATAGTCTATATAATATATTTCTATTGGTGTCCATGGAATTTAATATACACATTATCTATCAATTTAATCTCTATAAGAAATTACAATGAAATTATAATTCACATATGATGTCTATAAGAGTATCATGATTATACCTGTAGCTAATATCCACATTTAGCCTGATAAAAGATGTCATACAACCTTGGTCCATATCTATCCTTGTCCAAAGGATTCCCTACATGCATTACTCTACCAATCATGGAAATATTTTTATGTTCGTGGAGAAATTATTATTATTTTAAACCAATAAATATTGAAAAAAAATTAAATACGACATTTACTCAATAATAAATGAAAACTTGGGGTCCTTTAAGAAATTTTCGATATTGTACCCCTTAGTTTAATACTATTTTGATGAATCTAGAGTCTTCAACTTAGGAACCACACATTAAAATCACTATAATATTGATTAAGCATAGAATATTTTTTAATCTAAAACTAACCCAGTCCCATTATAGACTTTCTAAACTCAAAAGTATGACATACATAGGAAATACACATGTAGACACACAAAAAGTTATGTCTTAATGGTACCAAATACTAATAAATTACCATTTTAGTCCCAAGACATGCTAATCCAACCATTAGATAAATAAAGACTATGAATAACCATAAATAAAACCCGAAATATTAAATAAAATTTTAGAATTAGTTAATTATATGAGTTAATAATAAAATTCACAAATTCATTAAAGGGGGAATATGCACCAAAATATCATTGACTATCATCCAATGTTTGATACCTCATGAAATAGAATATCAATCACCAATAACATACCACGATTTTATGAGATAAATTCATTTTATTTTTTTCATTGTATTGCATTGTATGCTACACCAATATTATCTGGATCCAAATTCAGCACATTATCAGTGTATATTATATGAAACAATATTATTGGCTTGTGTGAAATGAAAGAACGACCCTCCTTTATATCATGTGTTGTATGAAATACCATGATTAAGTAAGCAATGATATATTATTAAAATATGATTATTTAATGGGATATAAACTAGATTTTAAGAATATTATTATCCAAAATTTTAATTTCATATAACATCAGAATTAATCTATCACATTTTTTACAACCTGGTATGAGAAAAGAAATCAATTTTTAAGATAACAGATTTATTTTAATAAAATGAATTTTTATCTCCATTTGATGGGGATCCCATTAAAAATATATATTTTGACACAATTATAATTAAAATATGGAAATATGAACTCCTTCTTTGGATTCTGTACATTAATATTTACTTATGATGGTTTTTTAATTTTTTTGTTATAAAATTCAAATTTTAATGAATAGTGAATAATAATGCATTTTAAATAAAATTTGTGTTTTTATCAAATTTATATATATGGTTATATTATTTTATTAATTTATTTATAGTGTAATTATATTATATAGTTATTATTTAATCAAAACTTGGTCAATGAATGTAATTTCACTTATAATTATGAAATAAACACATGTCAATCTTTTAATAGTTATTATTTCTTTAAAACATTTTTTTTGTTTTGATAAGGGGAATTAATTTTTAATTAATTAAAGAAAATTATATGTTTTTAATTTAGGAAAATGGATTCAATATTGGGAATCAGAATTTTTAAATTGTGTAAATTTGTACCATTTATTTTTTTGATAGTATGAATAGTAACTCTAGTATTTATTTTATTTACCGTCATTAAAGTTTAAATCTGGTAAATAAGAGTCAAAAATAATATTATAATAATATTAAACTACCATAAATATTTTCAATATCCTATTGGATAAGATTATCTGTCTATGGGAACCCTTGGGACAACTGTAGGAACCCATGGATTCACTTGGATGTGGAAATGACATTTTATAAGAATTAATTTAAAGTAAATTTTATTATATCCTTAATATATATCTTTTACTAAATCGATTTTAATATTGTGTTATATAACATATCCTTATGTATATAATTAGTCATTATAAATCTTAAAATATTTCCCATATCATGGTATTTTATTTAGAATCTTAGACACGAAATAAATTTATTTATTTTTGACACAATGATGATATAGTGATTACTTGATTAATGTATTATAAAAATAAATGAGATTATGAATATTAAAGTAAATTTTATTTGCACCTTTTTATTCCATCCACGAATTATATGGATGAGTATGAGTAGTTATATTTTAATTAATATGTTTTTTCGAATGAATCATGTTTTTATGGATTTTTTAAAAATTATAATATGAATATTATAAAAATTAATAAAAATGAGTTAAAAAAATACTATTTTATTAAAAGATATAACAGTCCAAAGAATTTAATATTAAAAAAATAACTTATATAATGTTTGAAATGTCATTAAATAACCACTTCAGGTTTTTTTTTCATTGTATATTAAATATATTAACCATATAGTATGAGTATACAAGAAGACATGGTAATAGTTAAATTAGATAACTGATGGTAAAAGTTCAAATATAAGGTTAAATTTGAGATAAAAACTTTTCTTAAACTTATTTTTTGAGAGGGTTCCAAAAAATCTTTATCTTTCCTTAAAATTGAATGAGTTTTGGACCGTTTGAAGCATAAAATCATTTTGTATCAAATTAATATGTTGAGAGTTTTCTAAAGACCCCTCTCCTCTCTTATAAAATGGAGCCTCATCCATCTGATAATCACTCTATTATGATCCATAGTGCTCAGCCAAACCCTTCCCATTTCTATTATAATCTTTTACAATTAGATTCTAGAGGTTCTGGTCTTCTCAAAAGATAAACTCTAGTGCCCTAATTTTAAATTTAATAGAGGCACATTAAAGAAGAGGTAATCTCTTCTACTGAATCATTAAAATTTCATTCTTCTTCTACTTCCTCTTCATTCATTTATTATTTATAAAGTAATAAAATTTTTATCACACATATACTGATATTTTGTTTATAAATATTAAACACCCCTATTTCACTTTCTATCCATCCTATGAAATACGAAATCACTGCGCATGCGTACATATGGCGTACCGTCTCCACGACGTGGTGTAATATTTTTTCACCACCACCTTACATGGATGGGTATAATGATGGAAATAATTACTATATACAATTAAAATAAATTTTTTATAATTCTGGGATAGTATACACCATCCACTTAAATACCTTTCTACAATTATGGGAATGATATCGTCGCTCATGCGCACGTACGGATTACTGTTTCTATGACACGATAAGATTTATTTTCAATGTTAACCAATAAAAACGATTACATAGTATATATAATATATAATAATGAAATATATGACATAATAATTCACCTTATTTATGTATATTTATGTTTCATTTACATAATTACATTCAATTTAACAAGGAAACGAAAACAGCGTTCATGCGTACATACGAGGTACCATCTCCAGAAACCGGGTATTCCATTTCATTTATCAATCTATTATATATATACACACATTGAATATATATGATATATTAATATTTTTTTATATTCTGGATGTTTTTAAATCATTAATTAAGTAATAATATCAAGAATAAGAAGCCAAAACATGTACGATAAATAAAACAATTATTACCCAAAACATAGCTTTAACATGGAATTGACAAATGAATGGTTAATATAAAGTCCCAAGTAAATAATATATGTCATCATAAATATTAATATGGTTTTTTAAAAGTTATTAATATGTTTAATCCTACTATACATGGCTTTTAGACACATATAAATGAAATTAGACCTATGTTAAAGGATTAATATGCCAATATCTTTTTATCTGAGATTATTTATTCAATGTATTTACTGAGGATATATTAATCATCAGCTTCCTTGTTTTCTAAAAACGTGTTCAATTTTTTTAATATTATTCTATGTATATTTTAATTCATTTTTACACCTTTTTTACTTTTCAACCTAGATTGGATTGAATCTTTATTAAGTTTACCATACAAGGTACATTTTTAATGTTTCTAATAAAGTACGAGAAGATTTTTTTTTAACTTATATGGAAAGAATAGATTTTTTTGTTTTCTAGATTCCTTCTTGCCTTGCAATTAATGATGATATTTTATGCATCATAGGTGACAGTGCCTTGGGCCCTGAAATATTCCCATGTTCATTTTATAAAGATACATGGGGGTGGTGAATGTCTACATCATTGAGGCCATCCCGTATTTTATTGAGGGCAGTAGTCTGCCAAGGGTTTCATGTTCCACTTCTTTGGTGCTTCGTTCTAAAATTAATAACTCCTCTCCATCCTCCAATATCTCCAAGTTAGAACATGTAATTTCCCATTTAAATTCCTTGTATGCATCTTTAATTCCATATTATTGACTCATCTTCACCGTTGGATTTCAATGGATCAACATGATTTTGTTAAGGTTCATTCAATCCAGGGAGCATTTTCATTGGCACAAGCGATGATCTAAGATATTAACACTAAGTCCCATGGATAAAACCTGGTGCTTAATCTAGATATTTTTTGGGCTTATGATCGTGTTGAGTGAGTATTTATCAACAAGGTCCTCTCAGGTATGGTCTTCACTCCCCGGGTGCTTGATCATTTCTTTCACTGCATCATCTTTTCTTAGATTGCTATGTATTTTATGGGTAAATCTAATGGTTTTTTCATGTAAAACCAATGTCTATGGGAGTGGGACCCTATATCTCTGAGTTTGTTTATTCATTCCCAGGAGATTCTCAGCAGACTTATTTATAAAAGTATATATGATGGTAAGATCTTATCTTATATAAGGAAAGGAAGAGTCCCCTCAATTTCTGATCTCATGTTTGTCAATGATAATATATTATTACTTAATGGTTCTATGCAATAAATTTCTGGGAATATCCATGATTTGGAGGAGTATTTTCATTGGAGTGGGAAAGTTATCAATAAAATTAAGAGTGACATATTCATCTCAAGGGAATCTTCCCCTATAGGGAATCCTTTATTTTAAACCATTTGAAGATTCACCAAGGAAACTAAACAATGATTTATTTTGGTTCTCCTATGTCTTTTGGTAGGAAAATAATTCATGACAATGATTATATTGTGTGCAGGATCACCGAGAGCATCCATAACTGAAAAAATAGACTCCTGTCAATTAGGGGATGGATCGCCTTGCTGAACAGTGTTTTTCATAGTACTATTGTTAATGAACTTTCATTTGTTAAGGATTATAAAAGTGTTATTTCAAAGTTTGACATGGTCCTTTATTACATGGTATGAGATTATAGGGTGAAGGGGAAGCATTTTTGGGTGTCTTAGGGGAAAATGGAAAGGCCCATTCTTGAAGGAGTGATTAATGTTCACAGCCTTGCTGATACACTCATCTGTTTGCATGCCAAAAAATATTGGGAGCTTCTTAAATGCCAGATATTATGGGGAAAGACCATGGGAAGCTCCTCGGTGGATGGTTTGTTGATGGAGGGAAGACTCATGTATCATTTTCATTCCATGCTTCTTCACATCTATTCAAACATCCATCCATATCTTCAGTTGTACATTAGGGAAGGGAATGTCTCCTTCTGGCACAACAAAGGGGCATGTGTTTTCCATGAAATTCTAGGATCACCTGCTTACTACATCTCGTATGAGGAGGATAGTAGATTCCTTACCTTAATCGAGGATACTATGATCACGGAAGAACTGGATAATTTCCACCTCATTTATATCACAGCGGAACCTCACAAATGTATTTTTTCCCCTTCTTGCTTAGGTAGTTTCTCTTATAAGGGTTTTCATCGTGGACAAATGTATCATCCACACAAGAATCAGTTGAATGAACTGTTTTGGAATAAGGGTTTTCCATCAAAGTAATAATCCTCACATGGAGGATCAGACATGCTGGTATGGCTATGGATGAGAAAGATACCAAATGCGAATTGGGTTGGATTCTTGTCACTCATGTTGAGTCGATCGCTGGATGGAGATCATTGAACATCTTTTCCTTGATGGAGTGTGGACTATTGTGGTCTGGTATATCCTTGGTGGCTTCACCGCTTCTCTTTAGCCTTCCATCGATTCACCTTCTTTGATCTCTAGTTTCATGGATCAAGTTGTAGTGGGGTTGAAAGAAAATCCAGATTGTTTGTTTTTCATGTTGGGCCATGGTGTATCTAGAAATTGAAGAAAAATCTAGATTTTAGGGAATTGGTTCCTCTGAGAAAGCCATCGTCGTGCTTACTCGTAACCTGCTACTCAATCGGACTAGGTGTATGGTTAACATGTGTGAGGTGACTTATCTTTATGTGCTGCTTCTGGTTATTGAGAAATGTCATACTACTAGTATCTATCGGGGCCATTGGGTTTGCTAGAAACCTACTCCATTGGGTTTGAAACTAAATTAATAAGGTTCATATATGAGAGGAATTATGAGGGGTGGATGATAGGTTCATTACTTTTGACAAATCATTATGTTCGCTTTCACGGTTTTCTTGGGCCGAGTTTTATCTCTTCATGAAGAAGCTCTCGTTTTTATTTTAGGCCTTTCCCTTTGTAGGCATGGGGGCATTGACATCATGGAAGAAGAAACCGACTCTCTAGTTCTTCTCAAATAACTACATGGAAGTAATAATATCCCATAGTCCATATCATATCCCCTCAAGATGTGTAGAGCTACCATCCCTAACAATATTCGGTTGAGACACACCTGGAGAGAGGGTTACAAGGTGGTTGATCATCTGACAAAGCATGCATCTCGTGGATTAGGTACAACATGTTTCTACACACAAAATAGATTGACACATGAGGGGGTTAATCTGGTTATAGGGGATTCCATTGGCCTTCATTATTTCAATACCCATAGACATTTTCTTTCATTATGTTCCTTATTTATTTAATTCATTTTAAATAATGAATGATGATGATGAAAAAAAGATACTTTCCATAGAAATTAATTTCATGTGTTTTATCAAAATTATTTTCCATCTGAGATGGAATAGGGTTATGTTTTCTTCAATATTATTACTTTGATTTTATTTTTTTTATGTTGTAATATTTTAATAATGTCTATTTATCTTATATGGATTATTTTATGATGACATGATGTTTAAAAATACCATTTTATTTCATGGGTTATGCTATGCTGCATGATTTTTTTTCTTGGAATATGTACGAACGATTTCATTATGTGATGTGTGGGACCTATATATCACTCCAATGCATTGGGTACAGATTTATATTTCATGAGATATACACGGCAGGAATGACCTATAAATCCATTTCTTTAATACAAGGCTGGAATGACATGTAAACCTAGTTCTGTAATAGACTCTGTCCACTATGATAGTCTTAGAAGAATTTCCTTACTATGGAAATCATATTATGTTCTTACATGTTTTATACAATTACATGTTTTATTCCAATGTTATTATAGAATGTTTAATGTTCTTTTATGATCTATGTCTTATGTACTACCAAGAATGATTTTTTGACACAATATTCTGATGTTTAAACATTATGTTCAGGTTTTTACATTAAAATGTTTATCATTTGGTTTATGTTTTCCATGTTTACCCTTAGTGAGAATTTGAGCACACACTTTTTTAGTTTTATTTTCTCCATGATATAAAGACAGATTTTATTTAGGAAAACAAAAGGGGATGATCATTATGGATGATTTTGATGATATTTCACAATATTTGATGATGATGTTCTGAGATTCCAATGTAATTAACTAATTCCTTTTTTGGGCATATCTTTGTGACATGTGTTATGTATTACACGAAGTAAATGTAATTTCCATGTACGTCCTGATTGGGTCTCTAAAATTAGTATTATATTAAAGGTTTGTTCATCCTTTGGAAACTAGGATGCAAAAACATTAGTGAGATCCCTATAGACATTTCTTTGGTATGTCTATGGATGTCCCAATTGTTATGTATAACTATATGTTACAATCCTAGAATTATGGTAATGATCATGAATAAAGTAGGATTAAACATATTATTTTAGATATTTAATGTACTTCCCCTTGATTATTTTGTTTTTAATATAAGATTTTTTCCTCTCGTGCTATTTTTTTCTGTTTTAAAAAATGGATATAAACATGACGATTCATGTTCACGAAGAATGTGATAGAAATTAAAATGGTATTTATAATATTTAGCTAAATGAAAATGGTGTTGGATGGAGAAAAATAATTATAATGCCTAATCAACAATCTCATAAAATGTTCAATAGTCTCAACTTGGTTTGGTTTCTTGAAGAAGCTAATAAGTGAAAGATGGAGTTTCATGGTGATCGTATAGGAATTAAAATTCAATTTTCCTCATGTAAATTATATGAGAAGAGCCACAAAAGAAAATGTATCAAAGAAACTAGGGGATAGATTGGGTGTGGAAAGGATTGACACAAAATCATCAATGGAAAAAGAGAAGGTTCTGTTAACACAATTGACAAGGATAACAGTATTGCAATGACATTGAAAATGGTAAAATGGTTTTAATGAAAAATGTACGAGGATTATGAAAATAGATTCCCAAAGTGAAAATCAGATGGAGAGAATTATCATAGTCGTATGGGTAGTATATACGTTGATGATGATGAAGAGACTACAAATGGTACATGAGTGGAAATAAGTGTTGATGAATAAAACAATGAAGCTCAGTCAATGGTTTATGAAGATATTAGAATGATTTCATGATTATCAAGAATAGTGTATGGTACCATGGAATAAATAAACAAAAATGGATTATTACACTATTGTATTTGAATGTATATGTTTAATAGAACTGGTAACCAAGAAAAGGTATTCATATATTTTTTAGAAAACACATGATATGCAAATAATTATTGGATAAAGAGATAAAGAGTTTTTTTGATAGTACTAATAACCACAATACTGATATAAGAAAAAAGATATATCATTGTGCAAGTATATTTATTTTTTGGTATTTTTTCTACGTGGAAAGAGATAAATTTGACAATATTCATGTATTCAATAAGGTTACATGTGAATTCATGTTATTATTGTGTTTCAAGAGAATACATGATTACTGTATTCACATGTTTGGAAAGTGACACCCAAGGACTGTAAAATGGAATATCTGAGACAAATGTTAAGTATATTTAGTTAGCCTATTTATAATGTTTTATATTTTCAGTTTTTGGAAGAATTTTATATGATATATTCTAGATGAATATTGTTATATTAATGTTTTATGTCACTATAGGGGGCCTAATACATTTTTTATTACCTTTGCTAATATTCTTGTGGTGATAGATGGAATGACCTATCATTCTATTTCATGATCTATTACACTTCAATATTGTAAAATTAAAATTGATTTCGTTAAATAAGAGATGAAGTGGAAATTGTTCAAGGCTTGGATAATAGTGAGCTTGTACCAAAATCGAGTAAGTATTTATCCTATTGCAAGAATCATCAACATGATAACCAAAAATTTCATCCTACTAATTTCTTATTCGATAAATCAGATGTTCCCTTAAATAATCACAGATTTAGGGATTTATTTTAGTTAACTCTCTCCAAATATTATTCTCTATCCCTATCCACTAGAACAAGATTGTTATATTTCTCTTCCATATCCAGTTTTTACTTATCACCTATGTTCTCATATGTGGAATCCTAAGGATGAGTTACGTTGGGTAACCATTATATTTCTAAGTTTCATTTTTAAAATGATGTTTTATTATCCATTTTTTTATTTGGCTTTCCATGAATGAAACATTCAAGTATACAACCATTTATAACACAAACAGATTTTGAGTGAGTAATTCATTTTAAGGTGTATAGAATTTAAAACTATAATTTTTTTTGAGAAATACTGTTTTTAATTTCATTGATGTCATGAATTGTACACCAAACCAATATTAGATTTCATTATATGAAACACCTTATTAGATGACAGTATACACAAAACTATTATTGGATTGTGTTAAATGCAAGAACGACCTTCCTTGATAGCTTCCATTGTACGCAATACTGAGCTTCACTAAACAATGATATATTATTCCAATATTATTATTTAATGGGATATAAAATGGGCTTTATGAATATTATTAAACACATATTGAATTTTATATAACATTAGAATTTATATTACACATTTTCCAGAACATGGTATGGGAAAAATTCAAATTTGAAGATAAAAGAATTATATTTAAAAAGATGAAGTTTTATCGCCTTTTGATCGAGAATCCCTATAAAATATATTGTTTCTTTGCATTTTATATATTAAATTGGACATGATATAATTTTTGTAAGAATAGGGATATAAATTTTTTTTTTTTTGGTATTTTTCTAATGAAATTCAAAATTTAATGAAAAGTGAACAATACTGCATTTTAATTCAAAATAGCATCTTCATATAATCTATTTCTATGGTTAGATTATCTTTTTAATTGGATTTAATGGGTAATTTGATTATATTTTTATCATTTAATACAATATTTTTTGTTGGATGTAATTTTTCATTAAAATTGGACATAAATGCATGTAAATTGTTTGATGGTCAGTTTACTTCTTAAAAACCTGCCTTTTGGTTTTGACGATAGGGATTTAATTTTAAATTAATTACTGAAACATCTGTATTTTGAAAAATGGAAAAAGGATTACATTTTTCTAATCAAAAGGTTCAACTTTTTTAAATAAGAACTTTTTATTTTTTTCACATTATGAATAGTAACTCCGGTAATTATTTTATTTACCAATGTAAAAGGAAAAATCAAGAAAATGGGGGTAAAAAATAATATTACAATAATGTTAAACTACCCTAAAAATGACTTAATTCTATTAGATAAAATATACATGACCACACAAACCATTGGGTAATTTCTTGGATGCCAAGGTTTCCCATGTTTGTGAAAATGAGATTTTATAAGAATTAATTTAACATAATGTAAATTATAACCTAAACATATATATTTTATTAAATAGATTTTAATACATTGGTATTGAAATAATATATTTTTTAATAATTATTCTTTTCTAATTAAATAATATTTCTTACGTCATGGTATTTTGTTTATAATTTTTAGACACCATATAAATAAATTTATTTTTGACACAACGATGATGTAGTGATACATTATTAATGAATGATTTAAATAAATGAGATTATAGATAATAAAATACATTTATTTTGAATGTTTTTGTTCTATCCAAGAAGTTAATGGATTCTTATGATGTGTTACATTTGATGTAATGATGTTTCTTCTTAGGAATCAAGTTTTTATGGATTTCAAAAAAAAATCATGATATGAATAGTATAAAAATTGACATAATTGAGTTTTTAAAACAAATACTATTTTATTAAATGATATAATAGTCATAAAAATAAATGATTCATCCAAATTAACTATATATTGTTTAAAATGTCATTAATTAAAACATGATTTTCTAATGACATTTTATAGCTACTATTCTAAATATATAGAATGAATATACTAAAACACATAATAAGAGTTAAATTAGATATCTAAAAGTTAAAGATAAAAGATAAGGTTAAATTTGAGATATAAAAATATCTAAAACCTATTGTATGAGTGTATTTTAAACAATAATTAGTTTATATTAGAATTAAATGAGTTATGGATGTTTTGAAACCAAAAATAATTTTGTAATAAATTAATATTTTTTGGGTTTCCTAAATTGCCACAGTCCTCCATTATTAAAGGGAACCTCCTCTTTATCCTCCTAATTCCATTTTAATCCTTCATTAAAGACATACCCATGCCAATTTATTTTATCTGGTTTTCTAGTAACATTATAGTGTTTTTTTCTTCACAAAAGGACAACTCTAGTGCCCTTAGACGAGATTTAAAGGAGGCTCATCAAAAAAGAGGTAATCTCATCTACCGATACTTTCAAGTTTATTTCTTCTTATACTTCGTATTATTTATTTCATTATAACGTAATAACATATTTCTCACTCATATATATATATATATATATATATATATGTTTTTATAAATATTAAACCACCATATTTTACCATATAGCCATTCAACGAATAAAGAAATCACCGAGTGTGTGTACGTACGACTGACCCTCACCATGTCGTTGTGTAATCTGTTTTTCACCACCACCATCCATAGATGAGTATAATGTTGGAAATAATAACAATATATTATTAATATAAAATTATTTTAATTCAATGATACTATACACCATTCACTACAATTCCATCAACAAATTTGGGAACAATATAGTTGTTTGTGTTTACGTATGTCTTACCATCTCCACGACACGATGAGATTCATTCTCCAAGTTAACTATTAAATAATAATTTTAAATTATATATAATAAATAATCATGTCATATATGAGATAATAATTCCACTATATTTATGTATATATGTGGGACATTTACTTAATTCCACTCAATTCAACAAGGAAACGAAAACAATGTTCATGCGCATGTATGACATACTGCCTCCATGAAAAATGGTTTCCTTATCATTTATCTATATATTAAATATATATATATATATATATACTAAATATATATGATATAAAAATTATTATTTACATTCTGTAATTCATTAAATCATGATATATAATAATATCAATAACACCAGTCCAAACACGTACGATAAAAAAATGATTATTACCCAAAACTGTGAATTAACATAGAATTGACAAATGATCGGTTAATATTACATCATAAGTAAATCACATAAGGTATCATAAATATTTTTTTGGTTCTGTTACAAGTTAATAATATTTTTAATCCCACTGTACAATAGTTTCAGAAACATACAAAAGAAATCAGACCATAGGTATATGATAAATTATACAATCTCATTTTATCCAAGATTACTTATTTGTAACTAATTAATTGGGATATATTTATCATCCATGTAAATTTTTTCTAAAAATACTTTCATAAAATAATTAATATTTTTCTCGGTCTATTTTATTTCATTATTACCCATTTTTGACTTTTACATCATGGTTTGGAATGAATCATTCTTAAATTTACCCTTTGATGTACTTTTTTACTTTTCTTGTAAAAAGTACAAGAAAAATGATTTTCAACTTATACTTCCTGAAAATATTTTTATGTTTTTGTGATGCCTTATTTTCATGTTGTTTTCTTTACATGGAAAAAAATTTATTTAAAAAAAATCAATTCTCCTAACGTTGTGTGGTATTTTTAGAAGAGAAAACATTTCTGAAAAATAAAGGATATTTTCCTTGGGAATTAAGTTCAAGTGTTTTATCAAAATTATTTTCCATCTTAGATGAAATAAGGTTATGTTTGTATCCCTGTTATTACTTTGAATTTATTATATTTATAATGTAATTATTTTTAGGAATTATGTTTATCTTATATGGATTATTTTATGATGACATGATGTTTAAGAATATCCTTTATTTCATAGGTTATGCATTGATGAATGATTTATGTTTTTTTGGGAACATGTGAGAAATATTTCATTATGAGATGGGTGTGACCTATATCTCTATTTAATGCATTGGTTAATGATTTTATCTAATGAGATAAACATGTATAAAACAAAAAGTAAATATAGTTCACTAATACATGGGTGTAACGACATGTAAACTCGCTTCAGTAATGGACATTATCCACTAGGTTGCTCTAGGCAGCAACATATTAAATATTATGTAAATAATATTATGTGATTATTACTTTTCCACAATAATAGTTTTTATCCCAATGTTATTCTATCATGGATTATGTTCCATTATGATCCATGCCTTATGAACTGTCAATATTTTTTCAATACTCGACAATCTAATGATTACACACTATGTTCATGTTTTTAAATTTAAATGTTTATGGTTTTTTATGTTATCTATGTTTACCCTTTGTGAGCATTTGACCTCACCCTTTTCATTTTTTATATTCCATAGGATATAAATAAATACTTTAGGTTGGAAAAAATGGGAGAGATCATTATAGGTGATGTTGAAGATCTTTCATCATGTTAGAAGATGATGTCTTGAGTTTCAAAATAAACTACACTAATACAGTCTTTGGGAGTCATTTTCTGTCAAGTATTATGTATTCTGAAAACATAATGTAATTTCCATAAATTTAAATATTGGTTATCTAAATTAACAATGGAATGAAACATTCCCACATAAAAATACTCCATTATATGATTTTAATCGACTCCTACATCCTTACAAAATTGGTAAAATGCTATGAAAATATATTAGGTCATTCACTTTGATCAAAATATTGACTTATGAGCATCATTTATTCTATTTTCAGGCCCTAAAGATACTAAACCTATTACCATCATGACATGGGTTAGATTTCACCATGAGTTGGTGAAATTGAACATGAATCCTTTCTCAGAACAATCAAAAAATTATAAAAATTGATGAAAAATAGAGGTAAAAAAGGGTAGAATACATCTATATAGAATGAATAAATTAAATATAAACATACCTTTCTATATAAATGAAATTGGAATAAATAATAAATTATAAATTGGTACCTTCACATTGATTTTCTTATCTATGACATAGTTTTGAAAGGGGGTTTCTAATTAGAGGGAGGGAAAGAGAAACCATTGTTTTGTCAATTTAAAAACCATCCCAAAAAAATCCTATACAAAAAAACTATTTACTTTTCATTTTTGATCCAACATTTAATAAACCGATCCCCATAATCCTAGTGCTAGTGCTTATTTTATTAAAACGAATCATGATACAATAGAATAAATTATAAATTATAGACCAATTTAAAAATCATAAAGAACATGATATATACATGATTCCATTTTTTCATTGGAAATAAAACTTATAATGTATTAATAGAAAAAAAATTATACCCTTAACGTCATTAAATTAATTATACTTCATATCCTTGGAAAGGGATGAAAACTAATGGTGAGATCACATAATTACTCGTGGTCACATTCAATGGAATTATTGATGAATAAATTATTTACAATAAATTTGGAAAGTTAAATAACTTAATACTCATTCTATTTAATCAATATCATTACCAAGAAAAACATCCAAGGATAATATCTTTGTAATAAAATCATGGATAATAATATCAAAAATTCTATGTTATGGAAATTCATAAAACTAAACAACATGATATCATACATAATGATATCTATACCATCAAAGTCTTATCCTAAGACAATATAATTAATGGGTATGTATACTCCAGGAACACATTTAATTTGCCCAATTGATTTGTGCCCCAAGAATCCATGATGTATAATCGAGAAAAATAATTTTGGGCACCATCAGTCACTACCCCTGATTAATTTGTATAATAAAAAATATTTATTACCCAAATATATTTGTATTAAATAATGAATACATAATACCTATATTTCCCCAATAAATAAAAAAAACATTCAAACTAAAATATTCTATGTAGAAATGTTAAAAAATTTAGGTTAAAATAAAATCCATAATATAAATAATATGGATCATTAAGAAAAATGTATTTTCAAGTGATCATAATAGAGTGAATGATTTATGTGAATGTTAATAACCAAACAATTATTAAGATATGTCTCTAGATTTTTCAAAAATATTAGTTTTGAAATAATATTTCTTCATTTGAAGGATTATATAAAATAGTATACAAATATCTATATATATGATTTTATTGAAGTGGTCTCTTTGTAAACCCACTTAACAAGTGTTGAAAAGGATAAATATTGTAATATGGTTATAACCCTAGCCAAATAATCCATGTGAAGTTGGAGAGCTACTATCATGATAAAGAAGCTGGGATGAAGAGTACCAAGCATGTTCTGTATATTTTCTAAGACATATAGTACATGTAATCTAAAAACCTACGGGCCTTGTACGGGATCCCCCTCATCCCTTGAAATGGTGGTTATCAAAAATCAATAAAAATAAAGCCTTCGTGTCATTCAGTCTCGGGGGATAAAATGGTTATATTGATATTAAATTCTATCAAGTTTGTAAAACATAATATTTCGAACTATACAATATTTAATGAATGTTTAAAATTACCATTTAACAAAAAATTCAGAATGTTTCTTTCAAACCATATTAATATACAATTTTAATGTAAAATATCCTAAAAACTATTTATGTAATTAAAAAATCAATTTTAAATAAATTTTGGAAATTGTTGATTTGAAATTTCAATGTACCCGATGAAAAATAAAGAAATCAAACGATATTTTCATTTAAACATTTTAATTCTTCATAAAAGATACAAATAAGGGTGAAGTAGAAAACAAAATATAGAAAAAACATGAATATATAGAAGATAATAAAATTTTTCTATCTTCTAATGGATAAATTATTTTATTTCTTCCTATAAATTATAAATCATTCGTAGTGAAATTGAATTTGTAAAAAACCATACCCCTATGATATATTTTAAATTTTATGAAATTATAATAAAAATAATAATTAAAACATTAACCAACATTAATAAATATGTTTTATCATGAAATATATCATATGGGTAGTATATAAACCACATAAAATTGAAGAGGTAAAAAATAAGAAATATTCCTCAATGGAGTTTAAATTTTGTTGAACCCTATAGAAATAAATTATATCATATGTAATAATTATAAAATGACATGATTTTAGTTATTAAATTTAAATCTATTTTAAAAAAAGTGGATATAAAAAAACAATCCAAATAAATTACCACTTAAACAAATAATAGCAATGGTAATGAAGAAGTAATATTTCCTAATTAAAAGACATTTAGTTATAAAATCCATTACCTCATATATAAATCATCACGTGCATTCATTATATTACTAAATAAGAACCAATAATTTTTTTTACTCACATATAACATATTTTATTATTAATTATTCCACATAATTATTTACCTTGTTATATTTAATTACATAATTCATTATGTTTTTTTGATTTTTTTATGGTATTCGGTTAATATATCAAAAATGACATTTGTGTGTGGACTATAGTATAAAATGGTTACTATTTCATTATCGATTGAATATTAATAATATGGTAATTTCCATTTTAGTATAAAAAATATTCTTTTTAAACATACCATTAAATATGATTATTAATAATGAACAAATATATAATCATGTAGATGATAAGTCATGTGTATACATGAGTAAAATTTCAATTTTTTTTATCAATTACGAAGGAAAAAAGTATTATTTTTAATATAAATAATTATAATTATATCAAAAATAGAATAATTTTTATTTAAATAAAATTATATATAGATTTCATGTGATATAGTTATGAAACAAAATAACATTTTCTCATGGAGGTCGTAATCCATACATACGCCTAAATGATATATTCATTTTTAAATTAATAGATTAAAAAAATTACATGATATATAATCTTTATGAAATGAATAATATATCATTAATATTAATTTTATTGTAAATAAACCATTAAAACTATCTATTAGTGATGGTGATGGAAAACAAAATGTGTAGGTTTGCAAGTTAGTAGACTACAATACATAATGACAAATGTTTTTTTTCATTAGGTGGAAGATGTGACGGTAATAGTGTATGAAGTTAACATAAAAATATAATATAATATATAATATTCTGATTTTATTATGTCATACTTGTTGAGTAAGATATTAATTATGTGTATGAAGAAATAAATGAAAAAAAACTCAATTAGGAATGATACTTCTACTTTAGAAAACTTTTATAGGTTTACAACAAGTTAAATTTTAAGAGGATTTATAATTAAAATATGGCTTCTAGGATGTGGGAAAGGTAGTACGTATGGGATATATAAATGGATCCACATATCCAAAAGAAACATTAAATTTTAACATATTTGGTGACGAGGTTCACTTATATTAGTGAGGGGAGGGGCACTTTTGGAATTTCCTAAAATATTAAATCCATATATATTACGATTTATGGAAAAGAGTATTCAGACTGATATTATTAAAATATATGATTATTAAAGGTGTAATTTATATAATCCTATAAAAGTTTGAAATGATTAAATAAGTTTTTTACCCTTAATTATCTATTTTAGTCCACGTTAAACTGTTTTGGAAATTACTATGGTAACAAGGGTTTTACTATATAGGGGTCACAAAAGTTAATAAAATATAACACATTAAAATGAAATACAAAATGGTTGATATTTAGAAACATATCTCAATCACTTAGGAAAATATTTTATTTCAAGAAATTTTAAATCATTTAAAAAATTAGTTTTTATATATTATCGTTAATGTTAGTTTTTGAACAATTCAATTAATTTTTTTTCGAAAACTACATGACAGTAATGGAATTCAAATATAATCCCTAAAAAACTAATATATGTTAAATTAATCTAAAAAATTACTTGGCCACTATAATTAATTAATTTATTTTAATTTCAGTATTTCAATGATATATTATATTATTTTTTTATTTATTAAACAAATATTTCGTTTGTTTTGAATAATAATTAAAGGTAATAATTTCATTACTAAAAATTAGAAACTAATCACTTATATAAAAAATCATGAATCATACAAATTAATATTATTAATATTATATTTATTTTATTATCACTATAATAAAATGGTATAGTTATTCCAATCTAGAAAGTCATATTTTCACCTTTATCAATTACTTCAATATTATTATTGTCAAAATAATATATATTTGGAACCAAATGTCAATATATTTGAGATGTGTATGTAATTATATTAAATAAACTCATATAATAGGATTTTAGAATGTTTTATGATAATTTGTTTGTCCTTATATAATATGTTTAACCTTAATTACCTTATTTAACCTTTCTATGGTGATAATTATTTACTATAGTTACTATTAATAATGAGTAAAAAAAGTGAACTGTATAAAAAATTTGGATGTCATGATTCCAATTACGGAATCTGTTTTTCATAATTCTATTAACAAAGATGGAAAAAATTAATTTGAAAGTAAACACACAATGAATTATGAAAATAGTTATTTTATTCATTTTTCATGGAAAAGAATAAATTTACATTTACTCTACGATAAGTAATGATGATTTTACCAATTTAAACTCATGTAAATAATATATAAGGTATATATTTCATTTAAGTTATTACTCATGAGGAGTTATTTTAATACATCAAAATAGAAAAAACATTATACAAATAAAAAAATGTTTCTTCAAAAAATTATTTTAAAGAAGAAATTGTATTTATATCAAAATCATAAAAGTTTAATATAGAAATGAATCTAATTAAATCATTAAAAATAAAATTTATCATATCCCACAATAACACAAAACAAAAACTAAAATTGGATGTAAATTTCACGATTTAATGAAAAGAAATAACATTTTTAGAAAACATCATAGTTATAAAATACCATTTCGAACACTGGATGAAATTAATTATATTGTTTGTGCATATAAATAAATAAAAAAGTTTTTGGAGAAAATATATTTTTGAAATATAAAATGACAATACTACATATTGATTACTTATTTTTTATGTATTAAACAATACTTTTATTATATGTAAAAAAATTTAGAGATATTTTCTATAATTTGGTAATTCTTATTTTTCCAACCATTTTAATGGTTATTTTATAATAAAAATATTTTACAAGTGTGTTGTGTCATTTTTAAACACATTATTTCATGTCATATTTTTTTAAACTAAATAATATTTTGTTGATGACAAATATATTCTAAATTATTAAGATACAATATTCTACCTTGTTAAATAAATTTTATCCTCGTTATTTTAACATTATACTTGTAATAAAGGTTTTGAACATTTTGGATACCTTTATTGAAAACCATCATCATTAAATATGTCACAACCCCTCCCCATAAAGTGTAACCCTCCTAGGATAGTAATGGGTGAAGGGATATAGTGACCCCAAAGTCCCACCTTCATTGGGCCACAATTTGGTGACTAGCACTGAGGGTATAATAAACATACAAATGGGAGGCATTATGCATTTGAAGAAATACATGTGGTAGAGACAGATATGAAAAAAATAAAATATTAACTTCATAGAAAATATTATAAAAGAAGTCACTTGTACATAAATGTAATTCCATGCAAGAACTAGTACAAATAAAAATGAAAAACTCATTTACAAAAAAGGATGTGTACAGGATGCATCGGCTACAAATCCCAAAGAACTCCTTTAAACAACAATATAGTAGTACCCAGCCTGCTCTTCATCTTTATTGAGCTGACCTGAATAATAATTTATATGTAAATATGGTGACTATAATAGTACACCCTGAAGGATACTCTCTGGAGACTCTCTTGCAATGGAAAATGAACCATTCGTAATCACAGTGGACAACAATTTAAAATGATACATTACCTAAAGAAGTATACAGTGTTCTCAGCCTCATTATGTATACTCTGACCAAGTATATAATACAAGAGTATAAAATATAAGAATTAATAGAATGTGTTACTTTCTATCACATCCCCATTGGTTTACCTCTTTTCCACAAGGTCGCATGTCCTAAGCATCTCTCTCTAAAAAGTCTATCCCATTGATAGTTTAGAGATATACCATAACATGAACCTCACTAATCACACTAGTAGATCCATGTAACTAAAAGTAAGAAGGTATTTTGTTAAGGACACACCATAGTTTACATTTCTCATATCATACAACGGGTACCGTACCTCAAGCCATCACAACCCATATTATGGTTACGTATCTGAAAGCCATAAAATCATATACATGTTATACCTATAGTAGTAATTATGAAAATATATATTAAATACATGTGTTTTAAATAACCACATGCCATTATATCGATCTACAAACATATATGGGAAAACTATTAGATGTTTATACCGAAACAATTAACTACCAAGGGAAAAGAGTGTGTCCAACGGGGTAGTCAGTTATCCATCATCCCACCAAGATGTTGGTAAAAACACCACCCCCAAGGACCCAAATCCATGAGATTTCAGTGTTCATAATCAACATGGTGGATTATCATATTGATACACCTAAAGAATATGATATAATATATCATACAACACCAATATAGGAATAAGTTATTCTTAGACTCACCTACAGCTAATGTCTCTCAGACTTCTGTATGACACTACTAACACTAGTTAACCTATAATCACACTCCCATTTTAAATAGATATATTAATTTAACTTATTATTTTCCATAAGTTTAAATTTAAATCAATTAATTATTATCCATTAATTTACCATTATCATTCCACATTACATTGTAATAACGTTCAATGTCCTCCAGACAAAAGAAAAATAAGTATATGGATTATTAGAATTATAACCTCCATAATGCATCCTAGAAAGCTTCAAACCCATGGGGTATACATTTATTTATTTATTAACACCATTACATTTCATATTACACTGCATTATAAGAAATAATTATTTGGTAAAAAACACAAGGGTATCAACATGTTCTGTAGGTGAACTTCCCATCTAGTCTTATCCACCTACAGTATGAGAATAGAATCATACAACCACGAGAAGCTAAACAAAAAATGAACACTGAATACCCTACTCATCATTTCCTCTCTATTAAAGTGAGTAAACAAAACCATATACCCCATGCATTGGGGAATGGAATTCAGATAAAAACAACATGAACATCGTCAAAGCTACAGATTCAAACAAGAAACCAACTTCTATATCAATGAGTAATCCTATATTCAACAAACTATTTCATCTCTTTTATCCTCCCCAACACCTCATGAGGATCTATATAGATCTATCCACTCCAGGAATCAATTGTTACCTAGAAAATAGGGACTCCCCACCCCTCATACCACAAAATCATTCCAATCTTAGACATCCCATGATCACAACACATTTGTTTCTCTTCACCCAACTAACCACAATATCCCTCTAGGCCCAGCCATCCTAGGCTCACAACACATCACAAGTGGCATGAATCAATCATAAAAATTATTCTCTTATCACTAATAAAATCTACCCATCCTTCACACACAATGAGGTCTCATGACATCACAATAAAAAAATCATAGACTTTATAAGAAAATAGTCAACTCATACCCTGCAAAAGAATTATCTTTTATCACACAACTAGTTCATATTCCATCTTGAATTAGTTGATTCATTATCACATTCTCAAACTACAAGAAATCAAAGAATCAAGATTTCTAAAGCTGGCAGAAATTAATTAATTAAATTATTTAAATTACATTAATTATTTTCCATTGATGCATCATATTGCTTCAGATTTATTAACTGATTCAATTAAATGTGCACTCTTTCATCAATTTTGTTATTATCAAATATCAACAACAAAAACAAGATTCATTAACCATGCCACTTTAATCTATTGGAAAATTAATCGTCAATTAATTCTGGAATAACATTCTTTCCCAATTTCTATCATGAAAAAATGTTGAACCGAGAATGTAATATATATCAATATATATATATAATAGATATGAAAATCATTATCATCGTAAAAAACATCATCAAATTATTGATACCAATTTTTAATCTGGTCCAAGTAATTACTAGATTAATTTCATTTCAATCCAAGGTGATAAATCATGGTATCTATATGATTGAACATAAATAATAGTAGAAATGAATCCATAGTCCCAGAAGGAGAAAGATAATATTTTTATGAGAATAGACCCTGAAAAAGGATCATTGATCACCACTTACATAAGAACTATATCTATCCATAGACATTGCAGAACCACCTCATCAAAAACAACCGATATAAACCATATTTGATATATGGGTAACTGAATTCCATAGAATGATGAAATGAAAATATATAAAATAAGATCAATCCAACAGAAACTACTACAAAAAGGAGTAGAAAACACCGTGGATAATCTTGGGTTAGTACATATTGATGATAGAAGCTCGGGAGTGATTTCTATGAAAGGGATCTCAAAACCTCCAGGAGGATACTTTTGAGTCGCTAGTGATGAGAGAGATCGAAGCTGTATTAGATAGCTCTAAAAAATTCTCATCCTAGTGAATCCAACACACACCCATTTAGAAACCATAATGGGGTCATCTAAATATCCATCACATGAGACACCTCTCAAAGATCTAATCACAATATGAGCTCATTCACCACACCAGGGGAATAAGAAAAATCCATGAAACACACATAACCATCTCATAAAGACTCTCCAGAGGGTGCTACAACCCAAAATAGAGAAGAACACAACAATAAACAATAGAAAACCATATCACAGTATAGAAACGGTATCAACCAATAAAATTAATAGCATTATAAGAGATGATCAAGACATCAAACAACTCCAGGTACTCAATGAATCTATGTGACTCGTGATCTAAATTACTCTTTACATTCCACTGTACCACCAGAAGACACGAATCAAGGGTATAGAATTTCCAAAAAAAACACCTTCTTATAGAAGTCTTGGATCTATAATGGTCGCTCTTCGATAGTCACACCATCGTCAACATTGATATCGCACCAATCGATGATGTGAGACACGTTTCCAAGATGACAATGGTGTTGCAACATATGAAAAACATCATCTATCTGGATTTTCTATAAGGTGATCTCTATCCAACATGAGATGACTTGAGCACAAGACAACACAATAAAAGGCCCAAAAAACAATAGAAATCATACTCTCTTTTCCAAAACATCACTTCCCTTGACAAGAATCCACATAAAAACACATGACCCCATTGTTGAACTCTAGAGGCATCCACCAATGATTGGAATATGATTTCAGACAATCATGCACTACCTTCATCCTCTCGAGGATATCTAAATTCATAACTATTAAATTCTTTACTAGTTATGATGATCCTATATTGGTTACCAGTATAATAAAGAATGGAATAGTCAACCAAAAATGGCTTGAAATAGTGTCATACTTTTTGTTTTTGTTAAAACAACTATTGAAAACAATCACTACTAAGAGAAAATTACTGATTCACAAACCTCAAAAATCTTGGACACCATAGTGAAACATGTCTTCAAGAGATTGTATAGTATGATATGTATCAATATTCAACTCTGGAAAAATTGAATTGCTATAGATTATCTATGAACTGAATGAATAAAGGTTACCAATCCCCAAACTAGAAGTAAAATTAGGATCACAATAAAAAATGATCATCATGTAGACCCTTACACCACAAGGATTTTATTATAATTATGAGGATCGATTTATAACAGATTATCATCGCAAATGACTTTTTCAGATTGTTTTCCTTCAAAAATAGAAAATTGCGAATGAAGGCATCCAAAATAAAACTATTTGTAACAGTCCATCATAGAATCTTTTTTTTTTGCGAAGGATATAAAAACCCCTAAAATAAAGCCTGAAAGTTTATTTTAATCCCTTTTATGGTGATCCATCACAAAATCCTCTTGGGACAGATAAATAATCCATCATAAATAACCTTTTTTCAAAAAATAAATTAATAAATTATTTATATATATAAAAATATCAAATATTTAAATTAACATTAAAATAGATTTATAAAAATTATAAACACATAAATGTAGTACATCATTTCAAATATAAAATAGATGTCATACCAAATTACAAATCATTCATGAAAATCATCAAAAATTTTCAAATGGAATCGGGTGGAAAAGGATCAATCAAAGGATGAGGGGTAGGAAACTCCATACCAATGTCTTGCACAAGTCATTTAATATACTCCATCATCTCCTCATCTGTCAGACGTTGCAGCCTACACTCCTCCCCCCTCTACTTCTACATCTATTGTATCATCACATCATGAGCTCTCAACCTATCTTTATAATATATAGCGGACAATGGCATCAATGGAAGATCTCCATGATCTCCCTTCCCACTCACTTATCCTATCATAGAACTACCATAATAACACATAGGTGTCAGTTGAGAACCAATTCCAATCACTCGACCCTCTCAACACCATTCTAAGTCACCTGAATTGAATCCCTATTAATGTAAATAGAATTAGCAGTGAGATCTTGTTCAGCCTCATCTTCACTCTCTTGTGAATAAGAAGACGCAACCTCATATGGTTCCTTTAAACAAAATGAAAATTCATAATATCAATAAAATTAATATTGATGAAATTGTTCAACAGAATAACTTTCCAAAATAAAACACTTTTGCTCACCTATAACTTCTCTTATGTGGGGATCAGAATACCTCATATTATAAATTTAAAAATCCATAACATGTGGTTTATTAGCGGCCTGTATAATATAAAAATCATTTTATAGTTAAAATAAATATACATGAATAAATAATATCACTTTCTATTTATTTTCGGTGTTTGTCAAATGTAAAAATACCAACCCAATGGGTGTCCTCTTGCCTCCCTCAACTCTGACATCAAACTGTTGATCTCCTCCTAAAAGTCTCTCATAGCTAGTTTGAACACAACCCATCCCATACCATAGCTAATATATAGTTGGGATGATGGTATACAAAAAACATATTGAATATGGTAGGACAAGATTTGTGCATATATCACTTTATAATGTTGTGTAGAAACTGAAGAAAGCTCTTGCACATACAAGAATACCATGCCTTTCAGATAGGTCCACTCGGACTATCAGAAATTAGGGAAAATATATTCTGCAATAAAATTAAAAAATTATACTAGTACATAAATAAATTTATAAAAATTATATATTATTTAATCTAGATATGTTTAAATCTAGTTCCATTTTTATTTTTATGATTATTTATCTAATCAAGATCATGTAATATATATTGTTGTCTACTTCCGGAGTCAATAGTTGACGAAAAATTAAAAAAAATAAGTACAATCATTGCTGATCATTTTGACTAGTTGAAAATTATTATTATATTTTACCATCTTGAAATATTCTATGAAAAATTACCAGAGTGAGGAACTCAGTTAGCACTAGTTTACTGGGATCATAGAGTGTCGATGTAGATAAAAATAAAAATACTATATATATATATATATTATATAATACACATGCTATTTTTTAAAATAATAGACTATATCTTGAACGAAGTGACATAGGATAAATTGTAGATCAACACTGGGTTTCAGATGTGGGTTTTATCGTAGACATCTCATTAACTTTGTGAGTGTCGGGTAGTTACATTGCAGGAAAGGGTAATTCATTTAATGTTTGTATTACAAATTATAATAAAAAATCTTTATATCATTTGTAATAATTTTTTTGATAAATTGGAGATCATCATTATTTCTGAGTTGTGGTGATTACCCTAGGTGCAACATAAAATTTGTTAGCATCCATTGTTTCATTACATCACATGCATGGGTATCATTTTTTTTCTCTTATTAACATTATTTATATAATTACTTATTTTTACATATAAATATATAATACGACATTAATTCAAATTATTAATATAAATAATTTTAATTATGTAAACACTAATTTGAAGTGATTATTAATTAATTAATAATTACAATATACATATTAAAATTAATTATAAATAATTAAATTAATATTATTGATTATGTAGTGATTATTATTATAAATTATGTAGTGATTATTATTAATTATTTTTAATTAATTTAAATTATTTAATTATATTTATGTAATTATTATTAATAATTATTGAAATTAATATAAATTTTTTAGTTATTATATATATAAATCAATAGTTCGTAAATTATTATTGCAATTTTGTTTTTATGATTTTATTATTTATTTAATAATATTTTTATTACATTTTTAAAAATTATCTAAATTATTATAAATTATGTAATTATTATTATCGATTTATTTAAATTATTTTTACTATATTACTAATTACTATATATATCCCAATTTCTTAATTTATATAAATACAAAAAATATATTTTAACTATTTTTTAAACAAATATACAAATATAAAATATATATATACATATGTGTGTTTATATATATAATTTTAATACCTTGAATTTATAATTTATATATATAAGTTATAAATAAAATTGAGGTCATATTTATGAATTAATAATTGACTTGAATTCATAATTATTTAGAAGTAATAATTTTGGTATTTATAATATTTCATTTAGATGTATTGTAATAGTTTTGTGAGTCGGGTGTTTTTATAAAATTTATACAAAATATTAAAACTAACTATTTTAATTAATACAAACTTTAATAAGAATTATTATGAATTTCTAAATGTTTTAATAATATATTACAAATGTTTTACATATTACTTTAATTTTATAATTATCACTAATATTTAAAATTTATTAATAATAGTGACTCATTAATAATTACATATTATCAATTTTTTTATTAATTCTTTATATTAATTATATATTTTTACATATTATTATGAAAAAATATTCTAATTAATATTAAATAGGTTTTTACTAAATATTACATATCTTAAATTGTCATGGATGGCAGCTCTCGAGGGTTCCACGGGAGAAATTCCGAAGCAAGGCGAAGGGGATGGGAAATCGAAGGGGAGAGAAACTGAAGCTCCAGCTGATGAAGATCGAATTGGGCACATGGATCTATTTAGTCTCTGCACGAAACGGAAAAATACGAATTTGGGCTCTAAGGATGCCTCTAATCATGGGAGGAGTTTTGTAGATGTGGCCAGGAAGGATGGAGGCTTTTCATTCTTGGATTGTGATCCGGGGAGTTCTGGAAGAATCATACGAAAGGGTCGAATTGCCCATGTATCGGCAAATCAAGCTGCTGTTGAAGAAAGGGTTCAACTTTGTAAGTTTTCCATCATTGCTCGTGTGGTGATTCCAAAGGGTGTGAGGCCATGGAAATTTCAAGATCTTACAGTGAGATTGGCAGAGTTATGGGGCTTCAGTGATTGGAAGATGACGGCTATGGGGCGTGGCTTTTATCATGTCGTCTTCCCATCTGATGAATGCAAGAGATGTGCTTGGAGTATGGGTTCGGTTCCTTTGCATCCTGGGTTTCTCAGAATTCATGAATGGGACCGGAATTTTGATCCAAATACGGTCAAGAACACCTTTGCTCAGGTTTGGATTCGTATTCATAACTTAAGCTGGTTGTATTGGCATCCTCAAATTTTGTGGGATATTGCATCCTCTGTTGGGAACCCTATTAGGCTTGATAAGCAGACTGATAATCCTAATTTTGGGCATTATGCTCGGATTTTGGTGGAGGTAGATATGTCAAGTACTCTTGTGGAAGAGGTTGTCTTCACCACTAGAGATGATAGCATTAATTTGGAGATAGCATATGAAAGGAAACCAAGGTTCTGTCTTAATTGTCATATTTTTGGTCATAATCTAATGGATTGTAACAGAACTAAGGTGTGTTCTGCATGCAATATTCGTGGCCATGATGTGGGGACTTGTCGAAGGAAGATGTCTGGACAAGAAGGTCTCAATTCAGATGATGGGAACAAGGTGCAGGCTGAGAAAATTGCAGAGGAGGTTCAGGGTGGCAATGTGGATATTGTTGTTGTGCCTGCTGATTGTGGGGAAATAGCAGGGAATTTAACTCAGGACCCTCCTGGTGTGTTGATTGAAGATAATGAGGCAGGTGGCAAGGATGCAGTGGGTCTGCTGGATGTTTGCACAGATTCTCAGACAATGTTGGATATTAAAGCAGCTGTGATTGATGCTGCTAGTGAGAGAATACATGAGCAGGTTGAGAAGAGTGTTGGAGATCAGTTTGTTGAATGCCAGGCTGCTCCAGATGAGTGTTTACAAGAGCAGGGGTGCCCTGTGCTTCCAATTGTGGAACCTGCTACTCAGCAGGTGCTGGGATCTTTACCCCATGCTCTTCCCTTGGAGCAGGATCATCCAGGACTCATCATTGAGGGAGTCAGTGATGAGTTCTCTCAGATACCAGTTTCAAAGATGGCTAAAAGGAAGCTTCCTGCTACCTTAACCATGCCTTTTAATACTGGAAATCGGTTTGCCTCTCTCTCTAATGAGGTTAGTGAGACTTCAATGCATGATGATCCTCTTGGTGATACCATTGATAATGCTGAAGATGTTTCAAATGAATGCTTAGCTGGAAGTTATGTTGGACCCTGCACAAGGCAGCGGTCTCTGAATCAATGAAGATCCTTTTTTGGAACTGCCAGGGGCTTGGGAACTCTCCCACGGTCAGAGCCCTGAAGCATTTGATTAAGACCAATAAGCCCATGCTATTGGGCATTGCTGAACCCAGAATGAGTTTCTCACGATGGTCAGCTTTCAATTGGAATGTTTTTGGCTACTCACTGGTTGCATGCAATCAGGTTCAAGATGGGAATGAATCCCTATGGGTTCTCAAGCACAACAGCATAGTCATTGACTCTTTTCAGATCGAGCAACAGGCTATTACAGTATCTTGTTCTCAGATGTCTGATTATTTTTGTGTTACCTTTGTGTATGCTTTCAACCAATATATCAGAAGGAGAGCTCTTTGGAATCACCTGCTTGCAGTCTCTGAGAATATGTCCAAGAGATGGATTCTTCTTGGTGATTTCAACACAATTTTAAGGCCGGAGGAAAAGACTGGAAGTAATTTTTGTCGGGCCTCCTCTAAGGATTTTCTTTATTGTATTGATCAATGCCACCTGAGTGAAGTTTCAATTGTGGGTGCTGATTTTACATGGAGTAGATATACTATTAATGGAAGGCAGGCTAGCAAGCTGGATCGTTGTCTTGTCCAAATGAATGATAGAAGTGATACAATGGAGGCTTCTGGTTTAACTCTTCCAAGGCTGCATTCAGACCACAATCCTATTCTAGTTGAGATAAGTTTTTGCACGGTAAGGTCTGCTCCTCTGCCCTTTAAATTCAACAATGCTTGGTTAGTCGTCCAAGGGTGCAGGGAAATTGTTATGGAAGAATGGGGATCTGCTGTCACTGGGTGTGCTTCACATATCCTGACCTCGAAACTGAAAAATGTAAAGGCCAGACTTAAAGTTTGGAGTAAAGAATCTTTTTCCAGCATTGCGAATGACATCAAAGCGGCTGAATTTAATCTTTTGGACTGCCAGCAACGGAGCATGCAGCAGGATCTCCCATCTCAGGAGGAGCTTCAAGCTGCCTCAAAGCTTGATAGTCTTTTGTCTCTTAAGGAAAATTTGGATCGTAATCAGTTGAACATAAAATGGCTGAAGAATGGGGATAGGAATACCAGATTTTTCCACTGCTTGCATAGGGAGAAAAAGCTTAAGAAAAATCTCAAGGCTCTTATGATTGATGGTAAATTACTCACCTCTGAAAATGAGATTGTGGATGCTGTGACTGGTCATTTTGAGAATCTTTATACTGATTCTGGTGTGAGCAGTTCATCTAAGATTGTCACATGTATTGAATCAACTCTGGATGAAAATCAAAACAGAAGACTCATTGAAAGCCCATCCTACAAAGAGATTCATCATGCTTTATTCTCTTTGAATATGGACAGTGTTGCTGGCCCGGATGGCTTCACAAATAAATTCTTTATGTTTTACTGGGATATCATCCATGCTGAGGTTATTAATGCTGTTAAGGAATTCTTTCAACATTCTTTTATGCCTCTTGGTATGAACTCCAACTTCATTGCCTTGATCCCGAAGAAAGACAATGCTTTAGACATCAAGGATTTTAGACCTGTTGCTATTGGTAACTCTATTCCTAAAGTTGTTAGCAAGATCGTTGCTACCCGGTTAGGTGATGTTGCCAGGAATCTCATTTCTGCCAATCAGTTTGGATTTGTGCCTGGTAGAAATATTCAGAACTGCTTATTTACTGCTTCAGAATGCATTAATATCATGAAAGGTAAATCTCAGAATGGGAATATGGCCTTGAAAGTGGATATTTCCAAGGCTTTTGACACTATGCGATGGGACTTCATTTTTACCATTCTAAGAATGCATGGATTCTCGGATAAGTTTATTGAGTTGATCTCGTCTATTCTACGAAGTGCTCGCCTATCCATTCTTGTTAATGGCTCCCCAAGGGGTTTCTTTCAATGTACAAGGGGGGTCAGACAGGGTGATCCATTATCTGGTCTTCTGTTTTCTATGGCTGAAGACTATCTTAGTATCTGTCTGAATGACCTTGTCAATACAGGTCTTTATCGAAGAATGAAAGCAGGTAGGAATCTTTTTGCGCCCTCCCATCTTCTCTATGCTGATGATATACTTCTTTTCTGCAAGGCTAATAGGGGCACTATCTCATGTATTAAGAGCATTTTTTCACATTATGAAGAGGTTGCAGGGCAGGCAATCAGCTGGAACAAATCTTTTGTTGTGTTCGGGGAAGGAGTCCCAATTGTGAAACAAAACAGGGTTGCCAATAGGCTTCGGGTAAAGAGAGGGGAACTTCCTTTTTACTACTTGGGGTTACCTTTATTTTGGGGAAGAGTGAAACGAGCTCATCTGGAAGGCATTGCCTTAAAAATCAGCAACCAGTTGGTTAGCTGGAAGGGGAAGCAGATGTCCCAGGCTGGTAGAATCTGTCTTGTTAATTCAGTCATCACTTCTATGTTTGTGTATTCCTTCTCTGTTTATAGATGGCCAAGGGCCCTGCTTAAAGAGTTGAGTGGTTTGATCCGGAATTTCATTTGGACTGGGTCCACACAACAAAGAAAACTAGTTGCTGTCTCTTGGAAAGATTGTACTAAACCAGTTAATATGGGGGGAATGGGAGTTAAGGATATTAATTTATTCAATGACTCCTTACTTCAGAATTTTACATGGAGGCTCCTTGCTAAGCCTGACTTCTCTTTGGAATTCCTTGTTAGCAGGTTTGTTGACAGATTACAGAATAAGAAATGCTTGTTTCTGCAATCCTCAGTTTGGTCTTCGGTTAGAATTACCTTCTCCAAGCTTATGACTCACTCTATATGGTTGGTCTGCCCTGATTCACACCTGAATTTCTGGTCCACTGCATGGCTGTCCGCCCCCATCAAAGACTATGTTTCTGTTCCATCTTCTAGGAAGAATCTGTCCATATCTGATGCCTATAGGAATTCTGAAATTTCTGCTCTTATCCCAGCTGCTACTAATGATGAGATTTGCAGTTATGAATATGTTGACTCTGATGTTTTGATGTGGAAACCATCCTTGAATGGGAATTTCTCTAGCAGGGAATATTATAATCTTATGTGTGGGCCTGACACAGGCACCCCTTCGTGGGTGGCGGCTGTTCATAAGTCATATATTTTCCCAAATGACTCTTTACTCATCTGGAAGATATGGAAATGCAGGTTGCCCATCCAAGCTGCGCTGCAGCGTGCAGGTATCACAACTGTTCCAATTTGTTTCCTTTGTATGAAGGCAGATGAATCCCTTATGCATCTGTTTATTCAGTGTGATTTTGCCATGAATTTATGGGGCTATCTGCAAGACATTTTTCACTTCTGCTTTGATTTCTCTTCGATAGCCTCCCTGTTCTGTTCGGTTCTGCAGTCTTCTACTAGTGAACAGATTAAAGCCTTGTTACTTGCTGCTACTGTTTCAATTGTTTCGTATATATGGAAGTCTCGCAATAGGCTGATCTTCAGCAACTTCAAGTCCAGCCATCGTGATGGGATCATGATGATTCATCGATGTATCAAGCTGGCCGCTGAAAATCAAACAGGCTGCATGCATAATGATATTTCTGATTTTCTTATTCTGCGTTCTCTTGGTGTAAGTGGTAGGGAAAGGAAACCATGCATGCTGAAATACATTCGATGGATCCCCCCTATCATTAACTGGTTAAAGGTGAATGTTGATGGGGCTGCTTTGGGTGCTCCGGGTCCTGCTGGGTGTGGCGGGGTGTTCAGAACCCATCGGGGTTTTGTGAAGGGATGTTTCTTTCATTATGTTGGACATGCGCATGCGATCGAGGCTGAACTGTGGGCCATGATTAAGGCCATCAGGTTTGCTGTTTTTTATGGTTGGAACAGGTTATGGCTGGAATCGGATTCCTCTGTTGCTGTCCAGATTTTGAAGGACCGATCCAGGAATGTTCCATGGAGGATGATGTCTGCTTGGATATCCTGTTTAAACCTTGCTCAAGGTTTACTCCTTGATGTTACCCATGTCTACCGTGAAGGGAATCAGGTTGCTGACGCACTTTCCAAAAGGGCCGTTAGGGAGGTTAGTTCCAGTTGGTCTTTTGTTCTTCCCAATTATTGTGATAGTCTGGCTAGGAATGACTGTAATGGTGTGATGCATACTCGGGTTTGTAAGGTGGGACTCTCTTGAGCTGTCTTGTAATGTTTACTTTTTTATATAATCTTTTGTTGAGAGCAGGCTTCTGCCTGTCTCTCGGGCTTTCTGAGTAAATTGTCATAGTTATTCAATCATTCTATTTTTTTTTTTTTTATAAAAACAAATTAATATAATAATGTTTTATTAACAATTTTATTTATATAAATTTTATCATAATTATTAAAAAATTCATCAATATTTAGACATACAAATATTTAGACATAAATACATACATGCATGTGTTCCAAACAAAATATTATAAAAAATTTTATTACAGAAAATATTATTGTAAACAAATATTATACACGGGTATATAAAATTATAAAAATAATATTATGAACAGACAAATATTATTAATATGTGTGCGTGTTTTAAAAAAATTACATAAAAAATATTGATACATTAAAATATTTAGATATATATAAATGCTCGAGAAAAAAAAATTTGAACCAGGAAAAAAATGAAAGGAATAATAAAACGAAAAGACAGTAAGCAATAAAGAATGAATAAAAATATAATTCATTTCCAACAACCCTAAAACATGAGGAAAATTAAAATAAATAAATGTTTTAAAGAAACCAGATTGTTTGAAAACAAATACACACTTCTAGTATATTTTAATAATAATAATGTTTCAGAAAATATAAAATAATAAATTTTCAACAACCCAAAACACCCAAAAATAAATCTACACTGTTTAAAGATCAAACATTGTGTACAATACTGTAAATCCAATTAGAAAATTAGTCTGTAATCAAAATACACAAATATTAATTTATTAATTTATAGTAACCCTACATGTGAAATCAATTATCATATTATGGTATGGATTTAAAACTAGGAATTTTCAATTCATAAATCTAACGAAAATACCTAAAAAATGACAAATGACAAAACCAGAGTCCATACATGGGCGATTTGGTGTGAAATCACACAAAAATCAGAAGAAATGGATCATTTTTCATCTGTATGAAGTGGGGCAGCTGGTAGGATTGCGCTGCATTTAGGGGAGGGAAGGCACAAAAGAAGAGGGAGAATAAATGAACAGTGCGACCTACTTAACCTCTATACATTTTGTGACGGTATAATTACGATGGAATCAATTTGTTGCAATGAATATTTTCATTGAAAATTATTTTTAATGGAATTCAATTCTCATCTCAAATACTATTGACTTAAGGGGAATTTTTGATAGATGATGAAATAATTTTTAAATTCTAGTTGCGAATGATTTTTATACTAGGCGGCAGGAAATTTGGCGAAAAATATTTTCGATGGATTTATAAATCTGTCTTAAATAGTTATTATTCGTGAAAAACTTCAACCTCCATTGTAAATAGGTGATGTCAACATTATTTTTTTATAAGAAATTTGTATGTTTCAAATGTCCCATCACAACTAATAGAAATTTTAGTAGTGTGTGGAGTCTCTCAATCTCTTTTAGATACTTCCTCCATAAAAAATCAGATGAGCTTGACTCCTAGATCACTCTTAAGAGGGATGAATTCATCAAATTATCTAATACCACCCATATATTTTCATATGATCCCTGTGATCTAGGTAAACCATTAATAAGACCATCTATATTTCCTATCACTTACATCTAGGACCATATAATTGATGGATAAATCCATTGACAACAGGAAGTTTGACCTTTACCTTCTGGTAGACAAAACATCTAGACACAAACTCTACAATTACAAACATCAACACATACCACATATACTGACCCCTCAATGCTCGATAAATTTTTTCACATAGGGATGTACTATCAAAGGAGAACTATAGAGAACTTTGATAACCATCGCACACATCATAAATCGAATTAACATCCTTCCTAAAAACAACACTCACTTTTGATCATCCTCAAACCAACTATCAAGGATCATGCCACATTGAATTATGTCTATCTAGACCACCACCTCCAGATCCCCTCCAGTGGGGCTCCTCCACATATTTCACTAGATATGACATCATCGTTATCTGAAGTAAACAAACTCTAAAAAAATTTCTCACATATCTTGATACAATGTTAAATGTTCATCCATTATTCTCCAGGAATCACCTGATTCCCACACTTCATCCCTACATGACTTCCTTCTCAACACAACAACTACATAATTCCCATTCCAAGGTTTATATTAAATATCAATGTTGCAATCCTGTATGAAATCCTTCCAATTACAGTGGTTCATTTTTAAGTTCTGTTAGGAGAAAACATAGCTCATCATCTTATGATTTGTGATGTCCACAAAAAAACTCGCTTGTGAGGTAATGTATCCACAAAGTTAGGTATAAACCCACATACTATAACTTGAGATCATGTGTAAAATTGTTACACTCATGGGGTTGTAATTGTTGAGACCCATAAAAATGAATGATCTCTGCTACATCATAACACATCCTAACCCAAAACGAAAATCATCACAAAAAACCTCAAGTTGAAATCATACTGAGAGACAAGGATCTGGAGCACTGACCATCATCACCATTAGATACAAAAAATCAAACCCTAATTAGTCTACACACATTCCAAATCCATGCTGGTCAACACTGTTATATGATTCCCATCATAAGATAAATCATCTACAAACCTCATGTAATAGCCTAAAAGACCAATGAAACATCAATCATCTACCAGTAGCATGGGGCATTACCAATACACAACTATGTCTACATTTAGTGGATCCAATTCCATTTGGTTGTGGGATATAATATCCCCCAAGAAACAGACATCTCGAATCCAAAACACAAACTTACGAAACAACCCAAAAAACATATCACAGTGAAGAACTACCAAAATGGAAAAGAGTTGATCTTCATGCTACTTCTTAGATGAGAAGTAAACAAGGATTCCATTGAGGGAAATCACCAAAAACATATCATGGAACTCTTGGAACACATCATTCATTAACCCCATGAACATAGCTGAAACATGAAACACATCAAAAACCATCACAAAAAACAAGTAATTACCATAACAACAACCGAATGTAGTTTACATGATATACTATTTATTTATATGCATATGAAAATATCATGACTATAAATTGATCTTCGAGAACCAGATATCACTTTTTAGTCGATCGAATAAATCATAAATCCATAGAAGAGGATAAAGTTTATTCACAAACACATTATTCAAGTGATTATAATAGATAAAATATCATAAAATATCATAATCCTTCTTCAAGAACCAAACTGGTGCACCCCAGGGAGACACACGTGGCTTAGAAAAAATTACTATAACTTACTACCATGATATATATGCATCTATAACAACATAAAAGGCTCCATACTATAAGGATAAATAAATATAGGAGACACGCCTAATTGTACTTTGATCCTAATCTTGATCTCCCATCTAGGGGGTAACACCAAATCCTTTTTTCCATGGAAGGAAGGATACTCTTCTATGACCCTGGGAAAAGATTATTTTTGAACCTATGAAAAATATATAATTATCTTGTCCCACATGGATGATAATAACAAGACATGATTCTGACCCATCTGATGGTCTCTCTCACCAACAAACAATACAGGCTACCCATCACCAATGAAGAATACAACCTTACTCCTAAATAAATACAAGATAGCCATCACCGAATACATCCAATTTATGCTGAGGTTTATGTCATATGGTTGTATCCATAAACAATGGAAATCTCCCCAAGAGTGGTGTTACCCAATCACTAGCTCACAGATTCTATATAGTTCATGCAATTATCCTCAACCTCCAACAAGCCTAGTCTACCCCATGAAAACTATAATTGTCTCTATATAATGTCCAAAGTCAAGGAAAAGGGATGTTTATTTGAATCAGTGTTTCTCTCCCTTATAAAACAAAGAATGCACCAATGTTGAAAACAAACTAAGCTTACCCCAAAAAAACATACAAATTGCATAGTGCTTGTAACACAAAAGAATGATTCTTACCCCAACTGGATCGAGGAACACTTTAACCATACATATTTCCACTTCCATTAATATAATCATCTATATACTCATACCAAACTTTAGAAACCTATGGTTATAGCCACTACTAGAACTACCTCAGTGGAAGAACCTGAAGAGGAACAACTTGTGTAACCATATTTCTCATAAATATTACGATTTCTCACTGATTTTGACCTAAGAAAGGAAATTTGAAACATGTTTTTAAATCATTGACAAAGGCCAAATAGATGATTCGCAGGATAAAAATATAATGGGGGATGTTCTCTAGACTCATTCGATTTTATGATTTCTATCATGATAGCTCAGATACTAGGACCACTACAATACATCATGAGGAATCATGAATACTCCCATCTCATGAAAATTTAGTTCTAGATAACTTCTCTTTGATGACCTCTACATTCACGTGGACCTAGAGATATATCATTTTCATAACTGGGCTAACCTAGTGCAAGATATAAGTGTTTATATCATTCTTTGAATTCATCTCCCAAGCCTATTAATCAAACAATAGGGTAGAATCATATTATATAAGGTTCTATAAATGTATCCTAAACTCTTGCACAAACTAACATCCCTACTGAAGGGTAATCAGTTCATGGAATCTGGCCACCTATACAAATGAAGATTTAAATTCAGCTCTGATCAATTCTCATTAATCCTCTCATGAGACTATCTACTACCCATGATATCCTGGGACTAAAAGCCACCACTTTCATTCTAATCCACATATCATTGTCAAAGATGATGATACCCAATTTTCTATCCAAGATAATGGATGGAACTGAATGCTATTCGATCCTCCTATAACTATCTTTTTTTAATGCATTTGAAATGAATCCTTCATAAAATATTATAAATTTTATCTGAAACACTTTGAGTGACCTCTTCCATTTGTCTTTTTAGTCAGCCTCTAACCTGTAGTGATCTACTGGTGCATCTTTTGAACATATATTATGATAACATAATGAGGTGTCGACCTGGATTCATTTAAAAAAAAGAACAAACAATTATAGTTCATAACGTTGATGATGGATTATATTAACATAAATTATTTAATTTTTTTCATTTTTTAGTTAAACAATCCGAATTTTTTCCCATTCAATCACAGGTGAAAATAAAAATGATGCATGATACTTTCCTAGGTCTTTTCCCTACAACAATTATCACCTCGTTTAGAAGCTGTTGTAACCGAAAAATTATTTTTTCTATATCACATGAGGGCCGAAATACCCATGTCTTGGATGTGATCCCATGTTTACATATCTTTTTAATCTTATTTGACAATGTTTTTATTCCACCCCATGCAACCTCACATGTTCCTAACTCTAAAATCCATCATATCCCGCAACCAAAGCTCTAATACCTCTATTTTATAACCCCACTCTCCAAAAAGTATACCCATACTAGGAAGGAAATGGGAAAAGATAGACAGTGGACCTCGAAGTCCTGCCTCATGCAGTCCACATGATAGAGACTAGCACCAAGGGTATTATTAAAATGAAGATATAAGTCATTAACCTCTAAGAGAAACACATGAATAAGATAGAGAAAAGTCAAACACCATCCAACTACTTCTTGGAATAAAATTTGAATGAAAAACCATGTACAGAAATTTAATTACATGAAATAACTACAACAACTGAAAGGAAGACTACAAGTACCAAAAAAGAATGTGTATATTGCGGTGACCACAAACCCAAACAGATCCTTTGACCTACAAATGTATTAGTAACTAGCAAAATATCCAACCTTCTCCAACTGAATGAAAAACAGTTTATATATATGTTGGGTGATTGTAAAATTATTTTTAGTTGGATCCTCCACATAGACTCTCATGAAAAGGTAATGAAATGATAGTAAATAAAAATGAACAAAAAGTGAAACAAACTCAACACATGAATATGTATACTATGTTCCCAACCTCACCTTGGAAACTCTCATCATGTATTGCATACAAGAGTATATAAAATAATAAACAATTCCACGGGTACCCCGCTACTACTTCCCCATTGGTTTTCCCCTTTTCCCTGACATCGCTTATCCTATGTATTTTATCCAAAAATTCTATATTTCACAAGCATGACCAAAGAACCACAACATGCACCTAATTCATCACATCATCAAGTCTACATATCCAAATGCAATCATGTTGATTTCGAGAGGCTCCATATCTCACATAATGTGTATCATACCTCAGTATTATAACTCAAACCATCACAATCCATACAACGAGCAAGGAAATAAATATCATCACAACCTATGCATATATATGGGAAGACTAACCCTTGTGTATAATATCCTAGGTAACTACCATGAGAAAAGGAAGGGGCCAAAGGGGGTAGTCATCCATCCATCCATCCAACATGATGTTGGGGAAAACACACCCATGGACTAGAATCCACAAGGTGTCACTTACACAACAGAATTGGTGGAGTTTAATGTAGAAATAAAAAATGAATATGATATATTATTTCTCATTAAAACACTATGGGAATAAACTTTTCTAAGATTCAACTGTAGGTAATTACCATAGGGATATCGACTACCTATACTATGAAAATTTATCCTATATGAACATAACCATTTTAAAGTGGTAACTTAATTTATCTAATTTATTATCATAAATTTAAAATTTTGTGAATTAATTATTAACTATTAATTAGAAATTAACATTCCATATTATGTTGAAATAATATTTTATTCCCTCAATGCATAGGAAAACTGATTCCATCGATTCTCAGAATTATAACCTCAAGATTGCATCCCATCAATCTTTAGTCGAATGGGTTATGAATTTATTAATTTTTTAACAACAATAATTTTCATATTACTATGTATTTGTGTATGAAATTAAATACAACCAAACACAATGTTTTAAACACAGTTAGTATGTGAACAACCCATCATGTCTTTTCCACCTATAGTAGGTGCATAAAATCAACCATCCATGAGAAATTAATCACAAAACGAACATGAAATATCCCATTCAATTTTTAAACATATAGATTGAGATTAATCAAACCCATCAACCTCATGTAGTGTAGAATGGAAAGCAGATAAAGAATAAAATGGACGTCAATCGTGCAACTGATTCAAAAAAGCATTAATCTCTCATAAAAATGTGTAATCCCATCTTCATCCTGATTTGTTATCTCTAGTGTCCTTACCTACATTACATGCATATCTCAATGCATCTCTCCACTATAGGAGTCAAATAAAACGTCAAAAAATTAGACTCCCCACCCATCATACAAAAATATCCATCTAGGTTCAATAATCATTGTCTCACAACACATTGGGACCACCCCTCCCAACAATATGCAATTTCCCTCCAGGTTCAACCATCATAGGATAACAACTCATAACAAGAACCAAGGAACAAACATAGGAACCTAGAACATTGACCTAATGAAATTCATAAATCCTTTACTCCCAACGTGCTCTCATGTCTATAATATTGGAGGAACATGGCCTTTTCAAGAAAATGGGAAAATAATGTCATATAAATCCATTATCGTTTATCACACTACCCGTTCTTATTCCAATTTGAAATAACCAATTCATTGTCATAGGATATAACTACTGGAAACCTAAGTCACAAGCTATCTCATGCTAACAAAAAATAACAAAGCAATTAATTTATCATGGATTTATTTCCATTGTCAGAAATAATCATCATGCTTTATGTTTATTAACTTGTTCTATTAAACATTCACACTTACATAAAATTTATTATCATTAATTTATAAGAACCACAAATAGATTATTAAAAAAATTTCATTATTATTTTAAACCAGATAATTATCAATTAATTACATTTTTATGTTCTCTACCAATTTCCATAAATAAAAACACCCAAAACCAAAAGAGGAATATAGATTACACTATATAAAAAATCATGAGTCAAAACATTATATTGGTACAAATAATAATATCACCAAGTGATCAATTCAAATTCATTAACCCCATTTAAATTATTATTAGGACAATATAATTATGAAACAAGGTGATAAATAATAATATATCTATGATTTCATGTAATAAAATATATCTAATGAATCCCCTACCTCAAGAGTTCATTGATGTTATTCACACGACAACCAACCGTGAAATAGATCGCTAATCACCACTCCCACAAGAACTTCATAAATCCATGGAACAACCGATTGAAAACCCCTAGAAACATGGTTATGGAAATTTCATATAATAATGAGAGGAATGGGATGAACACATGATCAATCTGACTGAAACCGCTATAAAATGAATGAAAAAAGACCATTAATGAAATAGAGTTACCATAGATTGATAATGGAAGCCTAATATTGAATCATGTTGATGGGATCTCCATAAATCCAAGGAGGGGACTACCATTTATCCTAGGAATAGAGAGAGAGGGAATCTATAGACATGGGTTTTAATAACCTGAGTAGTTGGAAAAGACATAAAACATTGCTAAATAGGGGGGTTACATGACTTGAAATTCTTTTTCACATCATGTAATCTTCAGTGATAAGTTATCACAAAAAACGTGGTTCATCTTTATTTTATTTTATTTTTCAAGCACCAATAATTTACAAGGTGCAATTACCTCTTTCACATCTTCTAATTTATTTACATAGTGTGACACCCACATTCAAATTGTGAAAGTTCCATACTCTTCTCTCTCAGTACTCAAACTCTTCCAAACATCCTCAGTTCCTCCTACGAGCTTTGTATGCCTCAAGAACATGCAAAGGTTTGATCCACAAAGATCAAGGCCATTAGAAAAAGGGTTAATAAAAATTGACATTAAAAATATGGAAATGTTAAAATGAGATTTAGATAGAATAACACAAAACTTAGATTCCAAATAGGAAGGCATTACTCTTATGAGAATATATATATATATATATATGAGAAAACAATACCCAAGGACTAATACAGAGTGAAAAAAAATCATGGTGAATAGAAATTGATAACCACACATATATAAAATAGTGACTGATGAAAACTACATTGCTCATCAAAATATATTTAAAAGTATAATATATTTATTAAATGATAATTTCAAAATTTTCATAGATTCTATCATAATAAAAAAATAGAACATCGTACAACATATTTACATGATATATATTAATTTCATTAGATCCATTTAAGGATTCGGTTGTTCATTAATAAATTAACACTTCATTTATTCCACCATGAAATTAATATCCAACATGATTTTTTTTCCCAATGAACTAAAATTAACTTTAACGGGATCATATTATGCATAAAAGAGTGAAAAGATATTCCAAATCTCACTACATATTAATCTTACCAAAAAGGTTCTTCATAAGTTGTTCAATATAATACATTAATCGCAATGATCCCATTTAAAAATATCAATGTTGAACTAAATACATTCCATAAGTACTTGTACTTAAAACCCTTCGAAATTACAAGTGGAAAAATTAAAAATTTAAAAAATTAGATTGATGGTCCATGAATTTCAAAATTAATCTTATAATTAACCCCCCTAGAATTATAATGTAACTCTTAATGTCACATAACAAATATTTTATTTCCTTGACCACCATGAATAATAAATTTAAATTTTTCTAATTGCAAAAATAGTTATCTCGTTATTCCTTATGTAATTTCACCAATTATATACTATATTGAATAAATATAAATAATGATAATACTCCATCATAAATTAAATTTTTTCCAAATCACTAATCATTATTATATCAATAAATACTATCTAATTTATTTCATCTATTCCAATATTCTATTTTTCCAAACAAAACATTATTAGTTAATGATCATGAAAATATTAATGGTTATATTTCTACTAATCATGTATTTTCATAAAATATCACTATAATTATAAATCAAATTCCTAGGTTATCACTCTAAGTAAACATATATTATTGAATCCATAAATAAAAATAATATTACACAATCCATAGATGATTCATGATTTTTGTAGCCAAAATATCATCTATTTAACAATTCTATAATAATAAAACTATAAAATCTGAACACATAAACACTTCAATTAATTAATTATAAATATTGGTATGGCATAAGTATTTTCTTTTTCTATGATTAAACCTTTTAGTTAGGGTATTGTGTTCGATAATTCCCATGTTCCCTACATAGAATGAATTCAAATAGTTAGAAATTAATTTATCTATGTCCAATATTTCAACACATAAACAGATTCCATTTCATTTGATAAAATATTTTGTTTTAATCATTCAACATTTCAAACAAGAAGAAAACCACCTATACATTCCTATGTGGTTTCAACTATTTCATCTATCGAAAAACTCAATCATTCACTTATTTTTTTATTCTATTAGTTTGTTAAGATACAATATATTAATCATATATTGATATATATTATTAGGATAAATCACATTATCTTTATATTTAGAAATAATTCGTGTTGGTATCTAATAATTAGTTCATTTTCTATCACATTCAATGTTAACATGATTCCACATGGTTCTGTCCATTGACTGAAAAAATGAATGGGAAACAATAATCATAATGTGAAATCACATAATCATTAGTAGGATATAAATTCAAGACTCATTATTTTCAATATAATAAACATTAGTTTTAATCTAGGACATTAATTGTAAAAATATATTCAAATCATTCCTAATAGATTATAATGAAAATGTTAATTTACCAAAGCATATCCTTGGGAGTGTCAAACTAGGTGTGTAATAAGGGATCACTCACCATGAACATGATGGATGACCATGACATATTATAACAAATCTATATGAGTTTGTTACCCCTAATTGAATTTATTATAAAATATCACCCACTTGTAGCATCTATAAAAGGATGCATTTTAAGAGAAACCACATTATTTATACCATACAAAAAGTCTATGATATTATTATATACATACACTTATCCTTATTATCAATATTTGGTTTATTTTACTATACTAATATTCTTCATTATATAATTATCATAGTTTCTAATAAAAATTCAATGATACCAACTATAAAAACCTCAACCACGCTAACATTGAGTATATGGTTATTTTATTACTCTAACATAAGATAAAAGGGATCTCATTAGAAATGAACAACCATTTTAGCAGTCTTGAAGAACTAGATTCATACATGATTATATTTTCTACATTGGTAATAAAATATTAATTATATTAATTAAAAACTATCAACTCCCACTATGTCATTCAAATAATTCATCTCCATATCTAGGTAAAAGTAAATCAAATAAATTTGATCACAACTTCTCTATAAGGGTTACATATAGTGGTTTCAATCACGACTAAATAAGGAATAATAGATATATGATGGTTATTAACTAAAAAATCTTTCTATATAATCAATAACTTGTGTATGAAACACATGAATGGGTGATATAAATGAAACAGTATCATAGGGAATAATAATTAAATGCTTAATGAAGGAAATCCATAATTTTGGAAATCATTTTCTATAAAATCATTATATATAAACCATCAATTCTATATTCCATGATAATATAATCAATGGATATGAATACACTATAAATCCATTTAATTTGGCCAAATGATTTATATCATTGGACCTAACAGGAAAATAAAGGGATATATAATTTTTATCCCCACCAATCCATGTATGTATAATTAAATACTATTATATTTAATGAATAAATTACATCATGAAATATAAACCATATTAATAAATTTTTCTACTACCAAACATAACAATATATCTCTAGTTAATCAAATAACATTCAATATAAATCCTTATATCTATAAATAGTATATGGTGTATGAAATAATAATATAACTTATACAATTAATACTGATATTTAAGGGAAATTTAATTTCCATTTATTTCATGAATGTAAATGTTACGTGATAAATTTAATGAAAAAAATTACTAAAAAATAATATATCAACATATATTCATACAAAATAAATTTTTGAAACAAACTAATTTTATTTTGAGATATAAAGGAAAAGGAATAATAAAAATATTATTTTATTTTGTAATTTTATTTTTATAATCATTGAAAATGTGATTGAGAATGTAAATATTATAAAATGTTTATGTTAATGGGAATGAATATTAAAATTGATTAATTTACATAACATTCATTTTTACTATTTATAAAGAAAATTAAAATTGATCCTTCCAGAAAACAATGCTTCAAACCAAAGAAAAAATCAAGGATAAAATTTAATATAATTATTAAAAAATATTTATAAATAAAAGGTATTTTAAAAGAAAATAAAAAGATGTACAGTAATTAAATATAGCCGTTGAAAATGTGATATAAGTCCATATATTCTTCAAATTGATTCATTTGATGATTCAAGTGCTGGGTAATAGAAAAGTTGGATGAAGATACAAATACAACATAAATATCTAGATTGTAATAAAATTAATACATCTTATTAAGTATAAATTAAAATATTATATAATTTAAAATATGACCAGTCCTAAAATAATGTGAGATTGGAAAATAAATTCTTACCTCTTTCAAAATATTTTAATTGTAATCCATTAAGGAAATATTAATAAATTGAATCATTAATAAACATGAATAACTTTTCATTCATTTAAAATATATCTAATGTGTGGTATATATATCACATAAATGTGAAATTTTTTAAAATAAATACTATTTCCCAAAGGTGTGTAAATTAAAGAAAAATCTCATACAAAGACCTTACCATGTATATGAGAAGTAATAAATGAATTGAATATTTTTTTTGAAATTTAAATCCACATAATTTAAGTATAAATATTTCATAAACTAAAAATAAATAAATTATCCATATTATAATATAATATTAATGATAATAAATAATTAATATAGTTGAATGAATGAAAATAGAGTTATGAAACCCAATACTTTGGGTCTGTCTCATCATGTATGTTTATTATATTCAGAAATTATAAATATATGCTAATAATATTCTTAATTAAAAATAATTTCAATTTTATTATTTTTTTATTTTATTTTATTCCACATTATATTTATGTGACTAATAAATTAATTTCTTGTCGTATGTTTTTATGATATTCAGTTCATATGTAAAAAAATTACTTATGTTTGTCGAAAATGGTAAAATATATCATTATTCCATTTTCAAAAAAATAATAATCATGAAATAACATTCATTTAAAAACATATATTTTAATTTTTAAACAAACCCTTATATATTTTTATGAAAATAAACTATATTAAAATCATGTAGATGATAGGTCATAAGTACACACAAGTAAAATTGCCATTTTTCAATGATCTTGATGGAAAGAACATAACTATTGTGTTATTTAAAAAAATGGATCCTCTAATATAAATATTTTTTTTAAATTAACTCATATATAGTTTTTATGATATGTGATTATGAATAAGGAATCATATCTCTTTGTGGAGGTGGTCATCTATACATATGAACGAATGATATTATCATTTTTAAACGATTTCAAATGTAAGAGATATTAAAATGTATTTCCTTTAAATTCTGATAAACGTGTCAATAATATCAAAAACATATATATATATATATATATATAGTAGATCTATCGATAAAAATTTTTGTGATTAGAGGTGATACAAAATACTTTCATTGGTTTGTGAGACAATATACCACCATACACATGAATGATACATTCATATTCAATTTGAAGGAAGATGTTATGGATATATGATAAGAAAATAAAGTAAACAATTCCCAATATATGTGATATATTTATAATATTATATTATAATGGTTCCATAATATTTTAATGATATGGAAGAAGAAATAAATTAAAAAAATTGGTTATGAACTGTGACACTTATTCAAACAACCACTTTAGGTTTACACGAGCATCATCCATATGAAGTTTTTTTAATTAAATGAAGGCCAATAACAAATGGGAATGGAGTTATGTAATTTATTTTTATAGGAATTATCCTATCCAAATTGTGAATAAAATTGGATAGTGATGAACTTTTATAAATTAATTGATGTGAACTTTTAAAATATCCATAAATATTACATTAATATAAATTAATTCGCCATGAAAAATTAATCCAAAATGAATTATTTTGAATATAGGATTATTATGGATGAAAATAATATCATCCAAAAAAATACATCTCAATATTAGGTTTTGATACTAATATTTTTGTTTTAATACATGTTAAACATTTTTTACAATTACTAAGAGAATAACAGTTATACTATTTGTGGGCCAATATAGATAATATGATCAGAAAAATGGACAGTAAATGTATTATTCTTTAAATTTTAAACCATATCAGAAAAAAATTATAATGATAATATTTTTCATAATTTTATATTATTGCATAAAATATTATTTCATACAAAATATCATTAATAACATATTTTGATGATTAATTTAATTTTACATGGAAAACAACATTCCCTAAATCTAATTTGAATATAATTAATTTAAACATAACTAACTTGAAATATATTTATTTAAAACTATATGAAGAAAACTATTAATTATTTTTTTAATAATTTTCATATTTTGAAAAATTATAAATAAATTACGAAAATAAAAAAATATATTTACCTTTCAAAAGACTATTTATAACTGAATACATGTTTATTTTCTCCATGTGAAAAAATATTTAAACACAACATAGTGCTATTTTTATCTTTGTTGTATAATTAAATATTATAAATATTAATGTCAACATATATGGTACCATGTGGCCATATATCTAAAGAAATATTAGAAAAATGTTGAACTACACTCATATAATAAGATAAGAGAATGTTTTAGTGTCAATAGGTATTCCTTAGAAAATTATTTGTAACTGTAATTTCCAAATTTTTCAATACATTGTTGATAATAATTTACTATAGATTCTATTCATAATGACTAAAATTGGACTTATCCAAAAAATGTGGGCATCCAAATTCATAATTTGGAATATATATTTTGGGACTCAATTCAAAAATGAGGATGAATTTAATTTAAATATAGACTGAAATAGAATAATGAAAAGTTTTTTATCAGGATAACTCTTTTTTCAAGGAAAATATAAATTTGAAATTGGTCCTTGTATAAAAATATTCATTATATGAATTTATATTAATATTTATACATATATAATCTATAAATTTAAATTTAAATCATTCCACTTTAAAAGATATTTTAATTAATTAAAATGAATGAACTATATGTAATAAAAAATAATTTCTATAAAAATTTGTTCTCAAGAAAAAAATTATATGTATACAAAAATCATGAAAATTGATGATGGAAATAAAATTAATTAAATTTATTTCAATTAAATTTATCATATTTATCATTAATATAAAAAATAGGTCTTCAAAATACATTACATAATAATGAAATTTAATGTTTAATAAGAATTGATAATTTTAACATAACACTAAAAACCAATCCTTCCCAAAAAATAAAAAAAATTACCCTATCCGAATTTGAAAAAATTATATTAAAAATGATACAATTTTTTCAAAACATTATTACTGAATTTATCATATATTAAAAATATTCTCTTCACACAAATAGAAATAAAAATAATATTTTAGATAAACTATTTTTAATGCATAAAATTACCAATATAAATATTGAGTTCTTATTTATTGTTAATTAATAAATACATTTAAAAGATTTAAGAACATTACAAATATTTTTCATAATATGTTTATTGTAATTAATATCACCAATTTTAATGGTGATGTTTGAATAATAATATTTTTATAGTATATCATGGACTGTTTAATATCATGGCTTCCTATGGAAAATGTTATTACTAAAATAAAATTTATTTCTAGTAAAATATATTCTACAACCCAGGGATACTACACATTCCCTATTGGTACACGATAATGGAGTGTAGCTAACCATTATAACTTCTCTAGAAACATTTAAATACCCTATATAATTCTCAACAAGGATGACCTATGTACCCTTTTTGGATCTTTGACTAACATGTAAAACCTTTTAAATAGGCCTAAACAACCAAAAATATAGTCCCAAAAATATAAACTCTAATATAAATCATCATTATGAATATACATCATCTTCTAGATCCCAAAATTTTAAATTCTCCAAAAAATTTAAAACATATAAAAATCTAAATCATTATAAAATCCTTACAGTGGGGATTCTTCTCCTTTAGAATAATTTTGAATAGACCCCATGAAATATATTTTAACCATTGGAATCTAATTAAATCTCTTCTAATTTATTCTAAATTGTCATTACATCACATCAATAACACCTTCTCGATACCCAAGATCTTTTCTCTATGAACAACTAGATTGATTATATAAAAGATTAATATGTTGATTGACTAATAAATCTAATTCCAAACCCAATTTAATATATGTTAATACATATAAAATTTCCCATATTATATTTTTTATAAGGTTTTAATTAAAATTTATACTTTCCCACCTTGGTGGTCACACAATATCAAAAAATAGCCCCATTACAAAAGAAATTGTTAAATACTGACGATCCGCCTAGATATTTCATCAAAAAACCTCCCTAATTGCCTACCAAACATGATAATGATAACCACCACTATAGATCGATCAACATATCAAATATATTTCTGAAACTCATCTTGATTAATTACTAATCCATTGAAAATATCACAAAATTCATTAACTTACCTATCTATACCATAATTCCACAAACCATACATCTATCACAACCTAGAAAAAATAGGGGATACATTACATAAATTTGCTATACTTATCACATTGATACTGTTATATATATATATATTTATCGCACTAATACAACCATAAAAAAGTTAAAACCTATAATATAATTCACCTCTCACATGATCCTTACTCATCAGACCATGATAACATCAACCCAAAGAATATAATGATATTCCCTAGACACAAACTCCAATATATTGAGCAAGAATCATATTCATTAAAACTTGATATTATTCCAACTGAATTAGAAAAAAATAAACAACACTCATTAAATTATCAAATAGAAATATTGATTCACAAACATGCCAAAAATATTTTAGTATTTGAGTTTTAGAAAATTAGAAAAAACATTTATCTAATGAACCCCTTACATTTCCCATAAAATGGAAACAATCCTCCCCAAACCATGGATTTCGTATTTTTACATAAGACTTAAATAACTCTCCTGAAACACGACCCCATGAACCCCTCATAGAAATATCATACACAATAATATTCATCATAACATATGAAAATATAATTATAATAAATGATTCCTAAAATTCCTGATCAGGTTAGGTATATCCCCTAACAATAGAATATTATAAGATATAATATTATAAATCTATGGGTTTGACAAAATAATCCACTACAAGAATATAAAATATGTAAATCAAATGGAAAACAAATTGGATCACGTTTTATCAATCATAAAATCTTGAAATAAATTAATATTTCTCAGAGGATCATACGCGCATAAGAATGTGCAACATACGTAATAATAAAATCATACACTTAAGTCTATTCTCTAATTAAATAAAACATAAAATATTGTATATAGTCTGATAGTGGATTTTTAATAATATTGAGTATGTTATGTATCATTAAATGACATATAAAACATTTTCAAATGCACCGGATGAAAAAATACTTCAATACCTTTAATCAAATAAATTTATTCACATTCATATGTGTTCAACATAAGAAAATTTTCTTAATTTAATTCAATGTTATTTATTGAAATTAAGAAATTAGTTTCATTATATTATCATGGAAACATAATCATATACTATCTACCTAAATTAGTTAGATTATATAATTAAATTACATCCCTAATAAAATATAATATCTATTAGATTATGTTGACATTAATGAAAAAAATAATAATATGGGTTGAAAAACACACTCAAATGGTATATAATAAGAATTGGAATATTTGATACCAAAAGTTCAATCACCCAAAACAAAATACTCATTAAATCTTCTATAGGTTGATACTTGAAACATTACACAAAAGGGGATATATAGTTTATATTTTAGACTAAAATTTATGTTAAATTACAAAAATAAGTTCAAAATGATTATTTAACCAGGTAATAAAAATAGATTTATAAGTCACTTCAAAAATCAAGACCATGTAGATGATTAGAGTAATTTGGAAAAAAATAATATTATAATAATTAAAAATGTTGAATACATTGAAAAGTAATGAATATAATGACAAAAAGAGTATATTTAATTGTAAAAATATATATATGTTCATTAAAACCCCAATATTTAATATTCTAAAATATTAACCAGAATTTATTAAATAAAAAATACCAAAAACCATGGGAATAGAAATTATCTTTTAAAACAAATAAAACTATTAGTTTAACCATGATTTTAATTAATTTATTATCATAAATAATGTATTCAAGAGGTAAATGATAAAAATGTGGTTACATGCAATCTTTTTCGAAGAATGTAAGAAATTAATCCTTTTGAAAGACAAAAACGTTCCTTTTAACCATTCTTATATAAATAGACTGTAATTATATAATGAATTTAAAAAATAATTTAATTTATGAGAATATTTTCCCGAAATTGAATATAGAAATAGAGGGGATTTATTTTTTACTTTAATGAGAAGACAAGGCAGTTTTTCTAGTGGGAAATATTTTTTTATTTTTTTAAAGAAAATTAAATTGAATGTTAACATCGCATTTGAAACAAAAAAATAAATACGGATGAATGAAAAAATATTTTTTTTTTGAGAAAAAAGAACACAAATTCACACAAACATGAACAATAATAGTATTATTCTCAATAAAATTGTTAATGAAATAGAAAACCTAACACTATTTATAACATCTGGTGAAAGGACCATGAAAATTGGGAACAAAAAATATAAATTTAAATAATATTAATAAGTATATAACCAGGATATGAAATTTTAAGGATGAAATATGTATACATACTATGATGAATTTTTGTGTATATTATAAAACAACTGTGAGAGAAGGAAATTTGAATAGGTAATCCCCTTATGAACATCATAATTTTTTGAAGTGATAGTTCATTGAATAAGAATTTAAGAAAAAAGGCCAATAAATTACAAGAAATTAATGAGGTAATATATATTAAAATATTATAGGGTGAAGGAAATAAATATTAGAAGGTTTATTTCTTAAAATAATGCTTATGACTTAATGAAAAAAAATTATCTGACAAAAACTATGAAGAATTATGAAATGTATGAATTGAAAGGAATATAAATGGTTGGGCCTAAAAAAATAACTTGTACCATTTATTAAAAAATTATCATTTATTTTGTTATTAGGGAATTATTTACACCATATAAAAGTAAAATGATTCTTAAGGAGATATATTACTCAAGAAAATGAAATTAGCTGGAATAGACAATAAATTTCATTTCGTCTTAGTCTGGCATTTTCTAGACTCATATCTGAATAACTAAGACTCAATAGTCAATTATTTCGGAACCATATACATATATATTTCATTTTTATGGTTCATTTATTATCATATTTCATTCTTTTAATGTATTTTTTCTTTCACTCATCAATCACTTAGGGTTTAGAAGTTCAAAATTATAAAAAAATAGTTTTTTGAACACGGTGAATGATACAAAAAATAGTTCATCGATTACCAGAATTAATGAATTATTGTGTTTAAAGTTATAGTGAATAAAAACACAACAAATCTAATTACCTTTTTAATAAAAGATTTAAATTATGAAAATTTCATAATATAATAATTTTTCTATTAAAATCACACAACTATTTTATTATTTATGTAATTAATATAATGGGAAATTAATATTTAAAAATCATTAATAAATTTATAAATTTATAATACATTCATTTAATATTTTTTAGAAAATTTAATGTGAGTATGTGTTAAAAAATGAAATACATTATCCATGGTGGTAGTTGTAACACCCTTACCTCAATCATCCTATCTGGGTCATTGTTCACCATAACCACATGTTTGTCTTCCTATATTCTAGAGGCTTCCAACTAGAAGCAATGTAATAGGTGAAAACATTGAGTTTATATTCCCTAGGTGAAATTTATCGAAATATCATATATATATATATATATAGAAAAATAAATAAGTAAACATTGAACCAATAGTGCGCTAAATAATATTGATGAAGAAAAAAAATAAAACAATATTGACGATGTTACAAGATGAACAAAATATAAAATAAAGAATGATATAAATGTATCCTAGAGGATCTCCCAAGATCGCCTCAGTCAACTCTCCTCCAACTACTCACCTACCAGAGTCATGTTCATTTCCCATCATTGTATTTAATGCCATATTGATTATATGCACATTAGCATTCTCATGTGGTGTGTCAGTATAAATCTCAATAGGACACCAGAAATGAATCATCATCGTGTGTAAAACATTTTTATATAGATGAGTATACAATTACTAGAAATCAATTCATAGATAGAGACGAAATAGTGGGTTCATCATGTGATAACTATGATTAAAAAAATGAAATTCCACCTTATCTGGAAACATGGTAAAAGTTAGTTTGAATATAACAATTAATGTATTCTTAATTACATTACATAAATTATTCCATGACTAAACTATCAGGTGATAGATGGATAAAATGGGGCCATCAAAATTAATTCCATGAATCAACCATCTCATTGACGGATTGCCTCTATAAAATTAAAAGACAAACCACAATTAATTCGACATCTAATTCATATCATTATTGGATAACAACCATGTAATTATTATATAATGCATAATTAATTACATGACACAAAATTAACATTGATGGATCAAGAAAATATGATCAAGAAACATTGTAATCAAATAACACAACAGACTTCCCCTAGGGATACACATGAACCCTCAGGAAATTGTATTACACATGGATTTTATAAGAATTTTATGCATGTATTAAACTTCCATTAATGTCATAAAACATTATATAAATGTCAGAAAACTGTATGGAACTACTATCTCAAGTGTAATAGATCACAATAGAAAAGAACCATCACTTGAATCTAGAAAAAAACACCAAATCATGAGAATGAGTCCTAAAAAACCTCAAAATTCTATAATGAATGTACAAGAATAAGTAAACCTACATGGTTATGAATTAATATACTCACTAAGAATTATATATGTCAATGATAATATCTTGAAACATCAATTAAATGGAAAAATTTGTGGAAAATATTGGTTCTTATCCTTAAACGATACATGGAAAATAATCAAATAATGATCAAGAAATTATATCAATACATTATAATACATTTTGATTGTTCCCATTGATAGAATAAGAGAAGATAATGGTGATTAAAATTATATTAAGGCATACCTTTAAATCCCAAATCCAATGTGCCAATATCTAATCGAAACCAATTCTCGATGGAATGGAATCTCAAAACTCACCCAAAAGAGTCTATTGTTTTAAAATCCCCTCTCATAGGGAAAAATTAGGTATTTTATGATAAAAATATAAATTTACGAGTACATAATCCAAATTTCATGGTTCTTATACATGGTATACAAAATGATGCGTCAAAAGTACACAAATTCACTTCCTGAACAATTGTTATGATGACTGGTTGGGCCACATAATGTGGAGAACCATATGAGTGATATTATGTCCATTGTCTATTATTTCATTTTTTCTTAGTAAATAAACCTGGTTTCTAATAACCGTGTGCCCTTGAAGAAGCATCCAAAAAATCTAAAAACTACCATGAATCTCCATATTTCCAAAACCTAAAAATCAGTCAACCAAATCCCAAAATGATATGTTGAAAAAAAAAAATTTAATACAAAATAGTAACTTGTTTTGAATTATAAAACCTCCATTAAAATGGATTCACATGGTTTTCAATCATCTCTTAGAGGGATTCCTAAATATTATGGGATAATGATCTTATACATGTGATTCCTACTACCAAATAACTTCTAATGTAATCTTCTAGTACAAGAACAATCAAATAAGAGGAATCACTATCCCCCATTTCACCATTATTCTCTAGTATTAACTAACATAGGGAACTTTTGTATGAAAAATATACATCTAATGTCACAAATATCTTTTAAATCACATACACAGTATATTGAAAGTATATATAGTGATACCAAACATGAAACATGTCCAGAAAGAAATGTTTTTCATATATGATTATCCAACCTAAAGGACACTATAGAAAAATATTCCAATATCAAAAATGGTCCAAAAAACAATCATTATTACTATCCACACATACTAAATTGATTATTCCTTATTTGAGGAAACGCTAACAAAAATACACTTCCACACGCAATGAATTCAAAGATGTTTCTTCTATTGATGGCATATGATGGTTTTATACTCTATGTTGTATCCAAATTATTATAATTAAACTACACCCATTCAAATTTCTATGACACTATGATTTTCCCAAACACTATCAACTCATTTATATTATGATAACACAATACTAAATGACATGTTCATCCATAAATAAACCAAAACTGAGTAATCAAATTAGTGCATAAAATATATTATTATATACAAAATTTACCGTCAGTAAATGGATAACCCATAAATAACCTAAATCTATCAGAAAATATATAAACACATCATTTATAATCTAGATCATCTTCTAAAACAATCATTCATTATATAAGGAATATTATATTATCATCCCTTTAGGTAGGATCTCAAATCATTCCTTTGGCTTTCTAAAAGTACAATGTGAAAAAAGACCCATCATATATAATTATTGTAGTCATTCTATGAAGTCGCACTTTCATTTTCTAATTGAGACTATAAAATACATATGTAATCTCAGTTTCTGAAAAATGAAATTAGTGTAATACATACCTTATATATTCAATCACTACCCACATTATATTACAACTCATCATAGTCTTTTGTAAATAGATGATTAAGTCCATCATCACTTAATGACACATAAATATAGGCACTTGAAGAGGATTCAACAAACCACAAGGTCTCTGATGTTCTACCTTTACTATTTTAGATGTAATATAATGGTTGATGACCCATAAAACATCTTTATTCATTCCAAGTAACCAGAAAATCCATATCATGTCATGATAGATCTTCGATGATCCATAAAAAACTATGACTTCAAGGCATGAGAGTATTTCATAAACTCCTACCTCATTGACATGGGAACTAAAACACTATTACATTAATGAATAAAATTTATTCCATAAAAGGAATATATTTTAATAAAATTTCCCCCCATCAATCATTATCATGTTACTTAATAATTAAAATATATTTCTCAGTAAACCATCACCTAATACAATAATGAGGAAGTGACCACCATGGTTGAAATGGTTATCAAAACTTGATCATCACATGAAAAAACATTTCCATCAGTTAGAAAGATTACAAGAAAATAACCTTCTTATATTGATGGAGTTCCCAATTACCATTTCTATCAATGATGATAATATATATCAACATTTACTTTTATTGGGGAATAGGAATTCTCAATGTTGAATGCATACAAGTACTCATCCCAACATATGCGTTTCAATTTTTAAATCTCATTCAGAGGTAATATATCAATATATTTTATAGTTTTTTAGATAAATGATCTTTCAAATAGATATAATTAGTCAAATAATTTAATTTTTGTACTAAAATAGCTAATTTGTTATCATATGTAGGTTATTTCTGTTCATAGTGTCATAGATGACGAGGCCCAAAAGTGACTTCACATCTTCCAATACCCTGACTTCCCCCAAGAAAAAACCGTATTATCATAAATTATTTCATATCCAATCCCCAAGTTTCAAAGAAAAAATCATAAATCATATATAAACTTCTTATTAAAATCATTAAAATGATTCCCACACTCATTAAACTAATAAAACCTACCTCCCATATAGGTCATATATTTTATTGGAACCAGAAAATAAGAGATTTCATTAATAAATATCCCTTAATTTATTGTCGCACCTTGAGATCACTCAATATTAAACACATTTTTGTTAATTTTTACACTATTACTCAATTGAAATCCTTCATATCAACTATTTTGTTCATTTAAATACCACATCCCTTTGAAAAAAACCTCTTGGTTCAAAAAATTACCAATACAGAAAATTTCATAATGTTGATGTTCTCTATGATTGCTAATAATTTTCTCAATGTTTCTGTCAGATAACATTGTGGTATGTGACTATATATATAAGGCCCCAACCTTAAACCTTACTTAATCTTGAGTTATTACAAGATTACACCTTGAGGATCTTTTCAGGTTTAGAGTTTTAGAGAATTAGATCATAAAACATGCATTACATTCCACATTTAAACAAAGTGGTTACATAAAAGACAGTATTCATTTTTCCCATCAATGGAAACATATTTAAAATAAAACATGGATTCTTTCTTGACACTTCCTTGACACTATCATCATATCATGAACCTTTCCCTTGACCTGTGAAAAACATTTCAAAAACTTGGGATGAGCATAAAAAGCTCAGTAAAGGATATAAAAATATGGAAAGGAAACATGAGTACATGTATACATAATAATAAATGAAATCATAATTTACTCATAAAACATAAGAACTTTAACATACCTCATCAAATCATGAATAAATCATTGAAATCATAAGACATAAAGGTAACTTGAGGCATTCATAACATTCTTACGTAGGGAGTAACCCTCTTGGTTACGTTTGGAATACCCATCACAGTATATTCCCTAAATCTCTTCGGAGAAACATTAACATTTCACTTCTTCGCATTACCCAATGCATTGGTGAGCTATATCAGGATCACCCACCCTTAGTTTACCATGGAACCACCGGTCTTTATAATAATTCCCAAGAACCATAACATAATCGTATCACATAAAACATACATAAAAAAAACATTACATTTCCACATTTCAATCACAAGATATCAATAAAACACATTTATATAATAAAAACAATATAAAAATAATTTGTAATACCAAAATAATAGAAAATAAAAACAGGGAATTTATTTTTCTTTTAAAAAAACGGTATGGATTGTAGAGGAAGTTGAAACTCAAAAAATGGTCACGACGGCAGAGAAGTCGTTGTCGCCGCATACGTACGACAAAAATATTAACTTTTGTCATTTAGTAAATGCTTAGTATAAAAAAGATTCATTTTGATTAAACGTAAAATACAAAGGGGTTTATACACCATATAAAAGAAGGTTGTGTATAAAACAAAATATGCTTCAATGAAAGGAGATTGATACGAAGTCCCATACCTCGTATCCGACTTGACTTGATCATTCTTTAATCTCCTGAATAATAAACTTGAGTTAATTTCTACTTGTTTAACAACCTTTTTCATGTTCATTATTCTATTCATATCACTTATTTCCATGTCATGAACACTATGTAATTATTTAAGTTAATAACGTTCATTTTAACGATCATTGGTACTTAAGTAAAAAATAACCCCTTTATAATTACAAGTTGTACATGTATCCATTATATCCAGAATGGTATTCATGATGTAGATATCATATATATCATATATATCCAGTACATGCATGCATTTATAATATTATATAACATTTAGAGGTAAGAAATGAAATGCACCGTTCATGGAGACGGTAAGCTGTACGTACGCATGAACGCTGCTTCCCTTTCTATTTCATATTTTATGAAATGGAATCATAATGATATAAAGGTATATTATAATTCTAGTGTAATATCATATATAATATCATAACTCCATCCTTTATACGTCCCACATATGGTATTAACGAATCAAATCACTTTGAGGGGGAGGTAGTCCGCACGTCCTTAAATGAAGATATCGTGTTTACCCATAATGGAAACCATAAAGGTATGCCCAAAATGAAAAATACAGAAGCATAAGGAAAACATAAACATATTATATATCATATATAGATATTGTGTCATCTTAATGGACACCTTTTAAGGTGTTAAAATAATGTTGAACAATCATTGTTTTGGGAGGCAGAAATTCGCCATCCACAGAAACAATATGTTCTTTAACCATTAGATGTAGGTGTGTGTAAGTGTAGCAAAAATAAATTTTATAACAACATCCTAGTATATGGAAGATACTGGTTTAATTACAAAATAAATGAATAAAAAGTGTTTAGGGGGTTGGAGAAGCAAAATAAAACAAAAGAACACAACTGAAGACATTACTTTAAAATCGGGTAACTCCCTTTGGTTTGAGCTCAAAGGCGTCCTTGGGAAGGATTCTGACCAAATTGAGGCTTCAAGGCGTAATATAGGTATGTGGAGAGACAAAATGGGCAGGGGTTGGCCGATCCAATGTCTTTGGAAGTGTGGGTAAGGAGGTAGAGGTGGGGGTCTTTTATAAGAGGAGAGGAGGGGCACTCTTGGAAAGTAAAGAAATGTTACTTTATTTTAAAATGCGTTTCAGATTAAAAAGGTCCCACATTGATATAATTCGAGGGTAAGGTGATAAGGGATCTAAATACACCCATAAAATAGGTTTTTGAAATGTTTAGGTCATATATGTTACATTACCTTTTCATTTTATTGAAATCCTTTATTAATGAGGTAATCACTGCATCATCATGATGTCATAAATAATTTAATTTATTTAATGTTTAAAAATTATAAAACAAATATCATGATGTATTAAATCGTTTTATCTTTCTAATGAATATTTATAGTAAAACATCTGACTTGTATATCCCCCCTTAAAAATTGTTGTAGTAAAACAACTCATGTTTGTGTCATTTTAATTTTAACATTATATAAAAAGATATTAATGTCATTTTCCTACCAAAGTGGCTCCATGGGGTCCCAAGTTGACCCATGGCTTTTATTGGTCGGCCATGACACATCCAATAAGGGTAGGACATGTTTCTAGGTATTTTCATTTTATTATAATATCATTTTGGCTTAAATTGCACTAATTACCTCTAATAGCGATTATAAACATAAAAGATACTATTCACCAAAAAAATTATTTTAATCTTATTGAACCACATTTTACTTCTTAATGACAACCATGTATGTAGGATTTTTTAAAATCAAATAACAGAAGTGGCAGAGTTTCATTTAAACGAAAAATCAGTTTCTTTAACTACCACTTAGTGGTTTCACTATTCATCAAAAATTGAAGTTTTTTAGAAAAATACCAAAACTTCACTCTAAGCTATATTTGATATTATGAATTCAAAAATGATGTCTATTTTAAAAAATTCAAATCATATATGTTACATTAATTAATTTAATAATTAATTCCCACTGTCATGAAAAATAGCGTGTTTTTATGAAACAATAAGTATCAAAAGATTGACACTAGTTTAAGTCCAATTTCAAAGTGAAATTGATTCCAATGACCATAGTTGGATTAAATGGTAAAAATATATTCTAATTTTACTTCAAAACAAATTCAAAAGATAATCTAATCATATAAATAAATTAGATTAAAAAGAGGTTTTGAATTAAAATACAACATTTTTCACTATTCATTAAAAAATGAACTTTATCGGAAAAATAGAAAAAATTCACACAAAGTAAATTTTGATGTCCCAATAATAAAGAATAAGTTTTATTTGACAAAAATATCTAATAAAATTGTCAAAAGATAGATTTAAAAATAGTTTTCCATCAAAAGTAAGTAAAATAATCTTTTAAAAATATTAGTGTACTCCAAGCTTAAGATTGGATTTATTCTCATTTAATCCTCTAAAACACTATCTACTTCAATAATAGAAGTAGATAAAAAATATCTATTATTCATTACTTACATGGGATTTTACAATATAAATATATCATTAAAAATAGAAATGGATATAAGGTCTATGAAAATTAATATATCTGGTTAATGATAACATGAACACCTATAGTGCATTCATTAACCCAAACAATATGAGGTGACATTTGTACAATTATACCTACTTATAAACACTATTTTTTGAATCCTTATCCCTATATAGATGTTTATGGTTTCTATATTGTAATTTATTCTTGATGAACCATCATATTATTTTCTATAGATCAAATAGATGGTCTATCATGGATAGTGGATACCTATTCTTCATCATGAATTGATTCATCATATGGTAATCCAAACATAATTTGGGACTATATTCCAATTTATTGGGGAATATGAAAGTGTACCCTCTGGGGAAGATCCCTAATGAATAAATCCATTTACTTACAAAAAATCCTGGTATACATAATACTCCTTTAGTGCATGTGGTTTCATTGGATATAGTAGAATCCATATCATCTCTTCACCTATAATAATTTTAATAAAAAATTAATTTCCACTTTTAGGAAGAAGTCATAATAAATAATATACAAAATCCCAATAACAGTCCACCACACAATAAATAGTGGATTTTAGGGTTACATCATATAGTCAAAGTGGTATTCCTATCACATTTATCATAGTTGACAAAATCTATCTAAGGTCTGGTCCATTTTTACCCACTTCTGACTCTCTTTCCAAATTCAAAACATAACGTTTTATCCCAAGAGAGGTAAATGTGACACTAATCTGGTTAGTCATAGTTTTTTTTAGTTTTTAATTATATTGTTATTTTTTAGGTTTTTCTAGGAACTTGGGATTCGAATATTCATGATTGTGTAAAATAGACCTTGGTTCATGGTTTTTTAAATTTTATAGCTCACATAATGAGGTTATATTTTTTGGGAAAATTCCTTTTTCCATAGTTTGAGAACATTATGTAATATTCTGAAAGGATCACTTATAACCTTTTACATTTATTTTTTTGGGGATTATGTAACACCCACATTGTTTGAATATGGTTTTTTAATCTTTTGGATTAACTAAGAGAGTCTTCTAAGTTATTAATTTCTTTTCAAAATGGAAAAATCTACCTTATAGGATTTTATTAATTTTTACACCATTTACTATGAAATACATGCATAGTTTCATCCATAAGATTGTGACAACATTTGTATTTATTTGGGGTGGATTTTACATGGATCTTGGTTGTTTAGATTTGTGCTAACCCTCATATTTCATTATTTCTTATCTTACCACCTACTCTTCTGTTCTTCATCTATTTTAATGGATTCTGGAATACCAAGATTATTGTATGGAATAAAAAAGGTGTTTTAATGGGGGGGCGTTAATTTTTATAATTGGGGTTTAGTTGTGTTTAGACACCTCCTTCCCAATTTTTTTGTTTTATTCAATGACAATGAGGTTAAACTAGAATTAATTCATTTCTCTATTTTTTACATGTAATGTCTCGGTTACTAGTGCCACCCAAAAGTGCTCGTACACAGTTTTTCATGAGACCTCAAGTTCATTTTCCCAAAATGTAAGAGGCTTCTGACTAGTAGTGAGGGCCTTGGGTGTGATTGTGGGGAAACAATGCCCTCGTTGGCAGAGTAACACATGGGAAACAAATAGTAAACATTAGCAGAAGTAGTAACAACATACAACATAAGTAAAAAATAGAGGACTAGTAATGTAAACTATTATATATATATATATATATAAATAAATTATTCATGCTACATTTATCTAGGATATCATAAAAATAAGTCGCAATTTGGGAAATACAATTATAAAACCAAATTTCAGAAAATATTAAACTCCAACAGCATCACAAGACTCAGCTTGGACTCACGCTCTCCTGCTCCAACAGCAACCAAGAACTTTATGAAGAAGGGCGATTTCCATTTTCTATACTCGCAACCATATAATCTTTTTTGGCCCAAAAGCATGACACAAATGGGGTGTGAGATGAAATCCTAATAGGAATCTTCCAAAATATATGTTCCTAATAGTTGATAAATATATATAGTAAGAAATATGAATAAATGAATTAATATACTAGGATGTACTCAAAAGTAAACAAACCTACTATTTTCAATTAAATTCATTTTCATGTATTAATTATTCAAACTTTTGAATAGTGAAATCCCTATATTTATCCTAAGCTATGTATCCCCCTTGTATAATATAACGAACATACATCTCAAAATACCATCTAAAAAATCAATTAAGATTGAGTCCAATCTTGTTCATTGGCCTGGAAAACTCTTCACAATCATTCAAGCACTAATAATAAATGACCACCACCGTATCTCTCATGGTCTAAACCCCTTGGTCTTCATAGAGACAATAAATTAGAATGACCACCTGAAAACTCTCACAGTTAATGACCAATGGTCCAACATTCATTTAATAACGACCCTCTAAGAAGCTCTCATGGTCTAACCCCTCTGGTCCGTCACCAGTAGGAAGATGTCACAGTCAATACCTATGGGTCAACATAATAAAATGTATACATAAATAATTGTACCTCAAGAAGCTCTCCCAGCCAATTCCACATGGTCAAACGTTCCCAATATGAAACACTTTAATCTCAAATAAATAGTACCTCCATCCTAACAACACGTTGTATAGATATAAAGCAACCATAATAGTCAATTATAGGTTGAACGTCCATAATAAATAAATAAAGGGAACGTACCCATGGGGTTTCCCAAAACAAGTTATAAATATTATTCATAAGTAATCACCCTTTTCTTAACCAAACCAATAATAGAGGGTATTAAATAGGGTTAAGATAAAAAAACATGCAATACCCCTAAATGGTTATTCAGTACATTATGCATGTATAACTCAAATACAACTAATGAAAGGCACAAACCCCCTATGTTAATGTTGTATGATGAACACTATTGAACACCGACCTTTGAATCACCCTAGAACGGCATATATCTACAAAAAGGGTAGACAAAATATACCCTCTATAACTCATGAGACAGGAAAAATCATTAAGTGAAGCTCTAGGGAAATAGATAAATCATCGGTGGGAATCCAATGAACCAAGTGGTGTCTCAATTAGACCTCGTAAAAAGGATTGGGAGGAGCTCTAATATATTCGGTTGTTCATCACTCTCATGTACGGAACATTGTTCATTTAATGTACACACTGTGTACTAGCCACAATTCACCCCAGACGTTCTCCAGGTCACCTATATGGCCTTGTACTTGGTCGTTACACTGCCAGATGAGGATACTTGGTACACAGTGTGTACTCAAAAGTACACTTCTTGTACTTAGGAAATTACCAAATTTCATCCTTTTTTCGTAAAAACCCCTTAAATAAATATCCCCATCTAAAATGATGTTTTGGGTTCTTGTAAACATCCCTCCTTAAAGCAATTCGTTTATGAATTTCCCTTCCATGTGTGGTGAGGATGAAAAATCAAAAAACTCTGGCCACTGTGATCATACATCGGCCTCCCTTTCCTAAATATCATCCTTTACTCACATGTGATGTTATAGCACTCATACCATAGGCAAAAACCATCCATGGACATCCTCCATATAGTGGTACAAAATTCAATTAGGATTCTCCTCGAATGATGCATCCACCTCCAACTCAACCTCCTCAGGATGAAAAACATCAGACAGGTCTGAAAAGTAAAAATGTAACTGAGAAACATGGTTGACATCATGCATATACTGTTACAACTTCAGTAAATATAATAGAGAGTTAACCCGCCAGAGTCTCATCAAAACGTCAAACAACACAATATAACTTGGTGAAAACTTCTCCTATCTCATAATCCAAATGTACCACAACCTCATTGTGACACATAAAAAAACCCAATCACTAACCTCGAACTATAGAGGTTTTCCCTTTTGATCTACATAATATTTCTAACGAGATTATGCGGTATCCATCCTCTTTCGAATCAACTCCATCAGGTTAATGGTTCGGTGGACAAGATGATATCCCAGCATACATGCCTCTCTTCCCTCTAACCAACAAAATAGTGATTGGCATGGCCTACCATACAAAGCCTCATAAGGTTCCATCTATATTGTTTCTTGAAAAATATTTTTGTAGGAAAAAATCACTAGTGGTATGTGTCTATCTTAAGAAACCCGAAAATCTATGATTCATACTCGAAGTAGGACCTCCAAAACCTGTATTGTGCACACCGACTGTCCATCTATCTAAGCATGGTATGTTGTACTCGAAAGTACTTGTGTACCAAAATCCCTCTATAGTCACCACCAAACCTGAGAAGTAAACTGGGCATCCATGTCTGATATAATAAAGTGAGGAACCCCTTGAAAAAAAACTATCTCTAGGATGTACAACCTTCAAATCTTATCGATAATGATGGATTCCTTAAACGATAGAAACTTTGAAACCTTCATGAGACTATAGATTACAACCCAAGTCACATCATTCATTTTAGGATACCTCGTTAAACCCATTACAAAATCCATCGTGACATCATTCCACTTCTACTTGGGAATGGGTAACTACTGTAAAAGACCTTTCGGTCGCTGATGCTCTGCATTCACTTGATGATAGGTGGAACATCTCATAACAAAACTGGAAACATCTCTCTTCATACCTGGCCACCAATACTGACGGTGTAGATCTTGATACATATTGGTGACACCAGGATGAACAACCCAAGCTACCCATGAAAATCTGGAAACAACTCCTCGCATAGGTATACTGACACTCATACAAGCCTATGAAAATACAAGGACTCATACTTGCTTATGGTCCCCCCATGAGTAGGGTCCTCTCCTAAAGCATTCTCCCAATGGAGAAGGAATTTATAGTCTGATATCTACCTCATTCGTACTCGATTTAGTAGAGTATGGCTAGTATCTATAAAAGAATGAAACATCTTCCCCTATCTATAATGAACTTTGAAATTCATCTTAGAGAATAGATTCATAAGCTACAACTCAATACTACCCTCATAAACAACTTGTATCTGAGTCCTCATACTCTACACATCATCCAATGTGTTGCATGTCCTAGACATGATGGCAAGTTAAATTTATAAGAATGATAAATACTCCACCCACCTTAACTGTCTCAAATTCAAATAACTCTTAGTCAAGATATACATTGTAGAGACCCGAATCCTGACTTACATGGACATTACATTACTTTTGCGGAATACTTAGTACATAACAAAAACACACACTAAAGGATCGTAATAGTTTAGTGTCTTTGGAAACTCGGAACGTAATCTTCTAATCGTGGTGAAAGTTCTTCAATATCTCCCATAAAGGTCATCCCCTTTTTTTACCTAAAACCTTTCTTTATATCCTGGGGAAAATTAAACATAAAAGGGTGAGCTCAAATGCTCAGTAAGGGTAAACAAAAGAAATATCAATCACATCGTATATATAAGAACATAGCTTTTGGAAATCTTAACCTGCAAAAAAGCTCATAATATCATAACATGGGATAAATCATAGAAGTGAAATGTAATCCCAATAATCATAACTTAAAACATGAAACTTTGTGGCATACACACATAATCATAGATAATCATTTCTTGTTAGTCAAGACTCAATGCCAAGACTATCTTAGTGGACAAAGTCCCTTTCTGAATCGAGTAACCCTCGTTTCAGTCCTGTTTCACTGAACCGGTATAACCTACCATTTAAGCCATGTCTATCTCATGAGATATAAAATCTTTACCCAATGCATTGGAGGGAGATATAGGTCCCACCCATCTCTTAATGAATCCTATCTTATGTGTGCCACAAAATCATAAATCATACATCATTGCATCACCCATGTAATAAAAATGGGATTCTTAAACAACATGACATCATAAAACCATTCATATAAGATAAAGGAATTCATAAACATAATTCCATCACAACATAGTCAAATCAATTTAAAAATATGGATAGAAACAAAACCCTTTATTATCTTAGATGGAAAATAATTTTGATAAAACACTTGAAATGAATTCTTGAGGAAAATATCCTTTCTTCTTCAAAATCAATTTCTTTTCACAAAACATCATACAATTTTAAAAGAAAGAGATTAAAAATAGTCATGAAATATTTTGGAGGAAGGTTCATGAAAATAAGGCTTTATAAAACCGTAAAAATCCGTTCGTGCCGTATAAGTTAAAAAAAACATTCTTCGTACTTTTGTCGGAAAAGTCAAAAAGTACCTCGTACGGAAAAACGACAAAAGATTCCTTTCATATTCTTTACTAAAAACTCACCTAAGGGAAAAATTGGATTTAAAATATTGTAAGTGGATGGAAACAATATTACATATTGAGGGAACATGGATGTGGATGATAAAATACACCCCAGTAAATACTTACGAATAAACAATCTCGGATAAAAATGAGATTGTGATATTTCCCTTACCTTAGGTCCGACTTGCTTTGTAAGTGTCCGAACCTCCTGTATAATGATTTAAATCATGTTATTGACTTATTACAGAATCATATTCATTGTTATTATATCATATATGGTTCACTTATGACATTATATTACCCGTTCTTTTGTAAATTCCATGTTAAAGAAGCGTTTTGGGTAAAATCGTTTCATTTACCGTAGGTGTTTTGACTTGTTGTTCTTGACATCATTATTACTTATATCATGATTTACTTACTTCCAGAATATAAAATATGATTTATATATCATATATATTCAGTATATATATATATATAATAGGTAGATAAATAAAATGAAAAACACCGTTCATGGAGACGGTAGTCCGTACGTACGCATGAACGCTGTTTACCTTTCCTTATTGTCTTGAAATGGAAGTAAGTAGATGACATACATATGTATATATATATACATAAATCCAGTAGATTTATAATGTCATATATTTCATTATTATTTCTTATATATACATTATAATCATTCTTAAATGGTTAACATGGAGAATGAATCTCATCGCGTCGTGGAGACGGTATTCCGTACGTACGCACGAGCGATGATATCATTTATATAAATATTGAATTGAATTGGAGTGTATTATACAATATATCAGAATCAATATGATGTTGTAATAACTATGTATAGTTATTCTTTACACCATTATACCCATCCATGTAAGGTGGTGGTGGAAAATAGATTACACCACGGCGTGGAGACGGTATTCCGTACGTACGCACGCGCGGTGATTTCTTTTTCCGTAGGATGGATAGATGGTGAAATAGGGTTGTTTCATACTTATAATAACATATCAGTATATGAGTGATACTGATGTTATTACTTCATAATGAAACAACCTAAGAAGAAGAAGTGGAAGAAGAAATAAAGATGAAAGAATTGGTAACGATAATTACCTCTTCTTTGAAGTGCCTCTTTGAGACCTCCTCTTAGGGCACTAAAATTGGTCTTTGAGGAAGACCAGAACCTCTAGGATGTTGCTATGGAAGTGGAGAGGAGAAATTGGCAGGGGTTGGCCGAGCTTGAGTGCTCATATTGGTGTGAGGAGGAGGGGGAGGACGTGTCCTTTTATAGGGGAGGAGAGGGGCATCTTAGGAATACCTCAAAATATTATTTTATATTAAAGTCAAAATCGGTTTATAATGGTTCCAAAGGGTATTATTTCGAAGCTAAAGTGGGGATGGGTCGAAATCCTATCAACCAATAGAATTTAGACAAGTTTAGGATATTATTTTAACCTTATCAATTAGATTTAACTCTAAGTTAAATAATTTAACATTTACCGTGTCTTTTTGTTTTCTTTCACTATATGGTTAATACACTTACTATAACATGCCAAACGAACCCCAAATTGTTTATTATTAATATATATATCCTTATCTAAGTCATTTGGCTGAACCTTAGATTTTTAGGAATAAAATAACAATTAATAATATAATATTTAATTTAAAAACTATTTTGTGTCAATTTTGACACTATTTGATATATGATTTTTGTGATAGTCATAACAGAATTAAATGTTCGAACCAAGTTGATTAAATCAACATTAATATATCATGGTAACCTAGAAAATTAGTGTAATTCATAAAAATTTTCAAATTATATTTATTTTGGTGTTTATAACATCAATTATGTCAATATTTCATTAATAAGATAATTACTGCATCATCGTTGTGTCATAAATAAATTAAATTATTTGATGTCTAAAAATTACAAATAAAATACCATCATGTAGGAAATCTTTTTAGCTTTCTAATGAATATTTACAATCGAATTTATCTTATGTATAACCCCATATTAAAAATTATTTACTTATTAAACTTTGATTTTTGCTATTTTAACCCTTCTTTAAATAAATTAATAATAAATGTCCTAATCTAATCCAAGTGGGCCTAAATGGTCATATTTTATTCCTAAGTTTGTTTTTGGTCGAATTACACTTGTCCAATAGAATTAGGACATGTGTTAGGGTAATAGTGATATCATATTTACCCTTAGTTACCCTATTTACTATTAACCGCGGTAAAAAAAAGTAAAAAGTTACTATTCACCAAAAAATTATTTTCATCTCATTGAACCACATTTTAGTCCTTGATATTAACTGTGTCTCTCGGATTTTTGAAATTCCATTCACAGAAGCGGTAAAATTAAGTTTTATGCAAAATTCAGTTTTTAACCTACCACTTAGTAGTTTCACTATTCATCAAAAATTGATGTTTTTCAGAATAATGCCAAAATTTCATCCCAAGCTATATTTCATATTCCGAATTCAAAAATGAAGTCTATTTTACCAAATTCATAACATAAAAGTTGCATTAATTAATTTTATAATTAAATCCCGCTGTTAAAACAAATAGCGTGTTTTTAAGAAACAATATCTATCAAAAGATTGACACTTGTTTATGTCTGGTTTAAATGTGCAATTACATCCAATGACCAACATTGTATTAAATTGTAAAAATATATTCTAAATACACTTTAAAACCACTCAAATTAATTATTTATCACTATTAATTATTTCGATTAAAAAAGTTGTTTTTAATTATAATTTAGTAATTTTCACTATTCATCAGAATATGAAAGTTATCCGAAAAGTACCAAAATTTCACCTTAGGCTAAATTCGATACTCCGAATCCAAAAATGAAGTTCATTTTGAAAAATAAGATTTATAGAATTTTAAAAAGTGGTTATTACTATTCATAACGGCTAGTTTTAATAATATTTTAATAGCATATCGTTGTTTAATGAAACTCAGTATTGCGTATTACACACGCTATCGAGGAAGGTCGCGATTGCGTGTAATGCAAGGCAAGTCAAGGATGTGTGTTGTGCAAGCTCCTTTTGGTGTAGCGTACAACACAAGACATTAATAAAATTAAAAAGAATATATATTTTTTTATAAAATCTTGGGCTGTTACATTCTACCCCCCTTAAAATGAATTTCGCCCTCGAAATTCGTCGGGGTTATAAATGGTTTACTATTTGAAAGTTTCTTTAATATAAACCCACATCGTAAAAGGGAATACCAAAACTTGTCTTTAAAAACTAAAGTATGAAATGTAACGATTACCCAAATAAACTAATCACTGGGTTTCCACATAGGTGAAAATATGGATAGGGAAGAGAAATCTAACCATCATGTTCTGATGGAGAGTGGTAGAGAACATGGCTATGGAAAAGCCAGTAATCACAAATCCATAGATTTGTGATGATATAAGGTACCATCTGATTCATCAGGTATAAGATCACTAGGACAACATTTTTTTTTTGGTTTTCAAGATCATTTCCCTAAAGTTGAAAAATTGCTTAGAATAAATACTTACTTTATTTTGGTACAATCTCACTTTTGTTCATGCCTTGAACAATTTCTAATTCACCTCTTAAATAAATGAAGTTGAATTTGTTATTCGTGAAGTGTTAGCAGATCATGCGATAGAATGACGGGTCATTCCATCTGTCTCAAACAAAATGTTAGCAAAAGTTATTAAATATACATAAGTCATTCTATAGTGAGATTAATCATATATAGTTCCTAAAATGGACTTATACTTCATATATCATACTGCTTAATATAATAAAACTAGTTTCTACTAAACAGGGACTTCCTGTAGGCCAGTGGTAGGCGATAAAGGCCAGTCGCACTTTGGTTGTGGGTTCGATTCCTACAGCCTTGTCCGAAGCGATGGGCTGTCGCCCGTCCTGCAGGTTGTCCTTTTTCTAAAACTTCGTCACTATAACATCCCATCAATAATATCGAAAATCTTCTATCCTTAAACAATACTAACTTATGTCCAACATAATTCAGTCTAATCTTTAGGCTTATACATAATACTGCAGTCCACTCTCATAATATAGTGACATCGATTACCAGAGATTTAATACTGTCGTTGATCCCCACATATCATAAGATATGTCTTGTTGGTCACATTCCAAACATTCAAAGTCCTTAATCGTGTATTCTCTTGAATACCCTAGTGAAAACATGAGTTCAGTTAAAAGTTAACACTTTCCACATACCAAAATCCTCAAAATTCTATATACTCAAACCATGATATTACTTAGTCCTTATATCAATCATGAGCTCATGAATACTATTAAACATTTCATTTTCTCGTCTTCATTATGCGCATATCATCTTATTTCCAAAAAATATCTCAATCACTTTGAATACCACATCAATAAATATTGCAATACTCAATGATACAACATTATTTTGGAATCCGATTACATAAACACTTAATCATTCCACCACATCGTTGTCATATTCAACATTGCCAATAGTGATCGCATGTGATTTCCCTTTGTCCTTTGCCTTCAGTTGTTGCTCATGTTGATCATCACTAACCCTTGGATTAGGGCAATTATTAGCATAATGCCCCATTTCCTTGCACTTGAAGCATTGAAGTGTTGGCGGTGCGTTCTCTGCAGTGTTTGCTTTATTCACATCATTAGAAACCCTTTTTCCATTACTTCGACACTCAGCTGCTCGATGACCTTCTTTTCCACACTTAAAACATTTTCTAGTCCCTTTTAGACAATCTCCACCATGCTTCTTTCCACACTTTGTGCATAAGGAAACATTCATCTTCTTTTCACCATTATTCTGAGATTTCTCCTTGAACTCCATCTTTCGTTTCTTGTCAAAACCATGAGATGGATATGTAACACCAACTTCCATTTCTACCTTGATAGCACAACGCACAATTTCTTCATAGCTACTGAAGTCTCTTATAGCTAATGCCCTTCGAAGACTTGGTTTTAAGCCACAGAAAAATCGATCAACTTTACTTTCAGGTTGGATGATAATTCCAGAAGCATACCTTGCAAGTCTTGTAAAATTTGCTTCATAGGTACCAACAGATTCATCGTCCCTTTGCTTCAGTTCAAGAAATTCTTTCTCCATCTTTGTTCGAAGAATACGAGGGAAGTACTTACTGAAAAACAAGTTCTTGAACTCGTCCCATTCCATGGACTCAATTTCATCTCTTGGCCTCGTATTCTTGATAAGATTCCACCATTGATCAGCTTCACCTTCCAAACGATATACTGCTAAGATGACTTTATCATGTTCAGAACATTGAAGAACTGAAAATATCTTTTCAGTAGTACTGATCCATTGTTCAGCCACAAGTGGATCAGAAGACCCACTGAAAGAAGGCGGACGTTGGCTCATGAAGGACTCAATAGAATATTGTTCCCTTCTCTGCTCATTTGGAAGTCTAGAATGATTCATAGCTTGTGTAAGTATAGCAATAAGATTTTGCACTCCATCTCCCATAACATTTGTTTGTTCAGGAGGGCAATCATTGCATTGTCCATTGCATTGATCAACACGGTTCCTTCGGGTTCCAGCCATCGTCTAAAACCCAAAAAGAATAGTGTGAGAGGCAAAAATCATGCTAGGGAAAACAACATAATAAAGGGGGAGTACCTTCAATATCCAACATCTTAGGTTTAATTCTATGATCGTTAGCGTAATTCTATTACTATAACCTATACGTATACTTATCCCTAGGGACATCCCTAGACATACCTTAGAAATATCTCTAGGGATCTCACTAACGTTTTCGCATCCTAGTTTCCAAAGGTTGACTAAACCTTTCCTCTGATACCAACTGTAGAGACCCGAAGCCTGACTTACATGGACATTACATTACTTTTGCGGAATACTTAGTACATAACAAAAACACACACTAAAGGATCGTAATATTTTAGTGTCTTTGGAAACTCGGAACGTAATCTTCTAATCGTGGTGAAAGTTCTTCAATATCTCCCATAAAGGTCATCCCCTTTTTTTACCTAAAACCTTTCTTTATATCCTGGGGAAAAGAAAACATAAAAGGGTGAGCTCAAATGCTCATTAAGGGTAAACAAAAGAAATATCAATCACATCATATATATAAGAACATAGCTTTTGGAAATCTTAACCTGCAAAAAAGCTCATAATATAATAACATGGGATAAATCATAGAAGTGAAATGTAATCCCAATAATCATAACTTAAAACATGAAACTTTGTGGCATACACACATAATCATAGATAATCATTTCTTGTTAGTCAAGACTCAATGCCAAGACTATCTTAGTGGACAAAGTCCCTTTCTGAATCGAGTAACCCTCGTTTCAGTCCTGTTTCACTGAACCGGTATAACCTACCATTTCAGCCATGTCTATCTCATGAGATATAAAATCTTTAACCAATGCATTGGAGGGAGATATAGGTCCCACCCATCTCTTAATGAATCCTTTCTTATGTGCGCCACAAAATCATAAATCATACATCATTGCATCACCCATGTAATAAAAATGGGATTCTTAAACAACATGACATCATAAAACCATTCATATAAGATAAAGGAATTCATAAACATAATTCCATCACAACATAGTCAAATCAATGTAAAAATATGGATAGAAACAGAACCCTTTATTATCTTAGATGGAAAATAATTTTGATAAAACACTTGAAATGAATTCTTGAGGAAAATATCCTTTCTTCTTCAAAATCAATTTCTTTTCACAAAACATCATACAATTTTAAAAGAAAGAGATTAAAAATAGTCATGAAATATTTTGGAGGAAGGTTCATGAAAATAAGGCTTTATAAAACCGTAAAAATCCGTTCGTGCCGTATAAGTTAAAAAAAACATTCTTCGTACTTTTGTCGGAAAAGTCAAAAAGTACCTCGTACGGAAAAACGACAAAAGATTCCTTTCATATTCTTTACTAAAAACTCACCTAAGGGAAAAATTGGATTTAAACTATTGTAAGTGGATGGAAACAATATTACATATTGAGGGAACATGGATGTGGATGATAAAATACACCCCAGTAAATACTTACGAATAAACAATCTCGGATAAAAATGAGATTGTGATATTTCCCTTACCTTAGGTCCGACTTGCTTTGTAAGTGTCCGAACCACCTGTATAATGATTTAAATCATGTTATTGACTTATTACAGAATCATATTCATTGTTATGATATCATATATGGTTCACTTATGACATTATATTACCCGTTCTTTTGTAAATTCCATGTTAAAGAAGCGTTTTGGGTAAAATCGTTTCATTTATCGTAGGTGTTTTGACTTGTTGTTCTTGACATCATTATTACTTATATCATGATTTACTTACTTCCAGAATATAAAATATGATTTATATATCATATATATTCAGTATATATATATATAATAGGTAGATAAATAAAATGAAAAACACCGTTCATGGAGACGGTAGTCCGTACGTACGCATGAACGCTGTTTTCCTTTCCTTATTGTCTTGAAATGGAAGTAAGTAGATGAAATACATATGTATATATATATACATAAATCCAGTAGCTTTATAATGTCATATATTTCATTATTATTTCTTATATATACATTATAATCATTCTTAAATGGTTAACATGGAGAATGAATCTCATCGCGTCGTGGAGACGGTATTCCGTACGTACGCACGAGCGATGATATCATTTATATAAATATTGAATTGAATTGGAGTGTATTATACAATATATCAGAATCAATATGATGTTGTAATAACTATGTATAGTTATTCTTTACACCATTATAACCATCCATGTAAGGTGGTGGTGGAAAATAGATTACACCACGGCGTGGAGACGGTATTCCGTACGTACGCACGCGCGGTGATTTCTTTTTCCGTAGGATGGATAGATGGTGAAATAGGGTTGTTTCATACTTATAATAACATATCAGTATATGAGTGATACTGATGTTATTACTTCATAATGAAACAACCTAAGAAGAAGAAGTGGAAGAAGAAATAAAGATGAAAGAATTGGTAACGGTAATTACCTCTTCTTTGAAGTGCCTCTTTGAGACCTCCTCTTAGGGCACAAAAATTGGTCTTTGAGGAAGACCAGAACCTCTAGGATGTTGCTAGGGAAGTGGAGAGGAGAAATTGGCAGGGGTTGGCCGAGCTTGAGTGCTCAAATTGGTGTGAGGAGGAGGGGGAGGAGGTGTCCTTTTATAGGGGAGGAGAGGGGCATCTTAGGAATACCTCAAAATATTATTTTATATTAAAGTCAAAATCGGTTTATAATGGTTTCAAAGGGTATTATTTCGAAGCTAAAGTGGGGATGGGTCGAAATCCTATCAACCAATAGAATTTAGACAAGTTTAGGATATTATTTTAACCTTATCAATTAGATTTAACTCTAAGTTAAATAATTTAACATTTACCGTGTCTTTTTGTTTTCTTTCAATATATGGTTAATACACTTACTATAACATGCCAAACTAACCCCAAATTGTTTATTATTAATATATATATCCTTATCTAAGTCATTTGGCCGAACCTTATATTTTTAGGAATAAAATAACAATTAATAATATAATATTTAATTTAAAAACTATTTTGTGTCAATTTTGACACTATTTGATATATGATTTTTGTGAAAGTCATAACAGAATTAAATGTTCGAACCAAGTTGCTTAAATCAACATTAATATATCATGGTAACCTAGAAAATTAGTGGAATTCATAAAAATGTTCAAATTATATTTATTTTGGTGTTTATAACATCAATTATGTCAATATTTCATTAATAAGATAATTACTGCATCATCGTTGTGTCATAAATAAATTAACTTATTTGATGTCTAAAAATTACAAATAAAATACCATCATGTAGGAAATCATTTTAGCTTTCTAATGAATATTTACAATAGAATTTATCTTATGTATAACCCCATATTAAAAATTATTTACTTATTAAACTTTGATTTTTGCTATTTTAACCCTTCTTTAAATAAATTAATAATAAATGTCCTAATCTAATCCAAGTGGGCCTAAATGGTCATATTTTATTCCTAAGTTTGTTTTTAGTCGAATTACACTTGTCCAATAGAATTAGGACATGTGTTAGGGTAATAGTGATATCATATTTACCCTTAGTTACCCTATTTACTATTAACTGCGGTAAAAAAATGTAAAAAGTTACTATTCACCAAAAAATTATTTTCATCTCATTGAACCACATTTTAGTCCTTGATATTAACCGTGTCTCTCGGATTTTTGAAATTCCATTCACAGAAGCGGTAAAATTAAGTTTTATGCAAAATTCAGTTTTTAACCTACCACTTAGTAGTTTCACTATTCATCAAAAATTGATGTTTTTCAGAATAATGCCAAAATTTCATCCCAAGCTATATTTCATATTCCGAATTCAAAAATGAAGTCTATTTTACCAAATTCATAACATAAAAGTTGCATTAATTAATTTTATAATTAAATCCCGCTGTTAAAACAAATAGCGTGTTTTTAAGAAACATTATCTATCAAAAGATTGACACTTGTTTATGTCTGGTTTAAATGTGCAATTACATCCAATGACCAACATTGTATTAAATTGTAAAAATATATTCTAAATACACTTTAAAACCACTCAAATTAATGATTTATCACTATTAATTATTTCGATTAAAAAAGTTGTTTTTAATTATAATTTAGTAATTTTCACTATTCATCAGAATATGAAAGTTATCCGAAAAGTACCAAAATTTCACCTTAGGCTAAATTCGATACTCCGAATCCAAAAATGAAGTTCATTTTGAAAAATAAGATTTATAGAATTTTAAAAAGTGGTTATTACTATTCATAACGGCTAGTTTTAATAATATTTTAATAGCATATCGTTGTTTAATAATCCTCAGTATTGCGTATTACACACGCTATCGAGGAAGGTCGCGATTGCGTGTAATGCAAGGCAAGTCAAGGATGTGTGTTGTGCAAGCTCCTTTTGGTGTAGCGTACAACACAAGACATTAATAAAATTAAAAAGAATATATATTTTTTTATAAAATCTTGGGCTGTTACATACATGATGATTTTGTGGTCAGTAAAAAAATGTGCTCCCAAAAGATATTGCCTCCAACAACGCAAATCATGCACAACTGAAGCCAATTTGAGATAATGTTTTGGGTAATTCTTCTCACGTGGCCTTAACTGGATAGACCTCTAAGAAACAACTCTACCCCCACCCCCCCCCCCCCCCACCCCCCCTCATAAGCACTGCTCCGAGGATGATACCTGACGCATGACAGTAAAAAGTGTAACTCTTGCCCGGATCCGGAATAATCAGTATCGGTGCACGAGAAAATCTAAATTTCTAATCCAGATGAGCTGAACTAGATGAATTTGTCCACAAGTACTTTTCACCTTTCATAGTTGGTCCCTTCAGTGTAAATGATAAGCATGAAAAGTGATGTATAAAGCGCTTCTAGTAACCAACCTGCCCCAGAAAACTCATTACCTCCAAGATGTTTTTCAGATTATCCCACGAAACTACTCTATTCAATTTCATTTGATATATTGATAATATTATATATCAGATAACATGACCCAAGAAGTAAATCTATTCTATCCAAAAGTTCCATTTAGAGAGCCTGGAATATTACGGATTCTCTCTCAGTGTACTCAATATGATCTCAAGATGGGTGGCATGGTCATTTCGAGTTTTAGAGTACACCAATATATTATTCACGAAGAGTAACACAAAATAATCCAAGTAAGGATGGATCACAGGGTTCATCAGTTCCATAAAACATGTCGGCACATTTGTGAGACTAAACAACATATCCAAATATGCATATAGACCTCACCTGCTCCAAAAGGTTGTAAGAAGTATATGTAATTTTCTAATTCGCAACCAATGATAACCATATCTCATTTAAATCATTTAGAACACCTAGGCTTCAAGAAGTCGACAATATGAACATCAATCCTCATCTAGGGATATCATTTCTTCATCGTTATTTGTTTATGCTTCTGATAATCTACACAATGTATGAGGGTAACGTCAGCCTTCTTCATATACTGGAAATTTGAACCCCAAAAAGACATACTATTTCATATGAAACCCTTCTCCTACAACTCCTTGAACTATTTATTGGGATTCTATAACTCAGGTGTATCCATCCTATAAGGAGGAATGGACACCAGTTATGCTCCTCAAAGAAACTTATAGGAAAAATCTATGTATCCCTTCAGAGGTAAAACATGAATTTTATATGGAAAGACATATCTAAGATGATGAACCTCTGGAGAAAATTCCATTTGTAAAATCCCCTGGTCATCCATATATAATGTTTAAATTTTGGTTTTAAATCTTCTGAACATATAATTCTTGTGTCCAACACTACATTCATGAACATACCATTATACCTTGAATAGAAAAGGCCCACCCTTTAATGAGTTGAAACCCACCCTAGGGCGATAGAAATCAACAAAGGTATGCATATAGAATGACCCGCCCATTATGATAATGAAATCAATTTATTTCATCTCTAGGATGTATAGGTTCCAATTTAAGTGACACCCACCAACATTAAGAGAGAACTCTTTGCACTGACGTACACTATCCTTCCTAATCCCCCACACAATGTCTACCATCATAACATCATCAAAAGTAAAGATAAGAATCCCAAGGATCTCCTCAAATAGAAACAGATATAAAAATATGGGAGGCCCCTATATCAAAAATAGAAGAAGATAAAACTGATGCTACTAAAATCATACCTCTGTCTGTAGATAGTCTAGGATCATTCTCTTACTCAGTCTGCTCCACTGAAAGTTCTTGACCTTTACTGTGGCTCGATGACCCTACTTGACTATCCTGAGCTGATCCACCATGCTTTCTCTATGAACTTGTAGCCATACGACCATGACAATGACCACCTCCTCGAACGAAATGACCTAAAAAACTCTTATTCTATAGCTAATGAGAAACTGGTTTTCCTAATTCTAAATGTTTAGTCATAACATAACCCCAATATCTTGCTGTTGGTGAGAAATTCTAGAAAAAATGATGAAGATGTCCCATCATGCCACATGATCGGTACTTGACTATGTCCTTCCAGCAATCTGGTCTCGTATTCCACATATTCCTTGACATGTATAATACCACCTAGATTCTAGAAGAAACATCGTGTGAATGTTTCATGTGTTTTTTCCTTCTATTTGCCGATGGAGTGCTATCCCTGTATACTGAAACACCCAGGCTCATAGATCCAAACTCCCTTAGATTGTGCTCATCAATTAGTGCTTGATTTACTATAGCAGTCACCGATATCAGCCTGAAGACATTAACTTATTACCAAATGTCATTCCTGAGGGCACCCACAAATCACATATCCATAGATAACATTTCACCTCCTATAATATGTGTGAAATTCTAAATCTCTGTAAAATGATAAGATTTTTCCATCATTGAAAGAGAACTCTGCACCAAATTCATGAACTTCTGGGATCAATTTTCCCTCAATGTCTCAGTGTAGAAGTACTCATAGAATGGCCTCTGAAAATCATCCCAATACATATCCTGATGACATCATTCATGTGATATAACATCCCACCATAACATGTCTGAATAAAATAGAATGTACGTCGTGAGTTTTACCCTTCACTTAAAAGTTGACTTCAGATGCTCAATGATATCAGGAATGGCCTCCAACCATGACTCTACAAAAAGTGGTCCCCAATCACCAGAAAAAGTGGTATGATGCTGATGTCGGAACACCTACGTCAACTCTGCCATAGTGTCTGATCATTTCCCTGTATATATCATACAACTAAAGGACGTATGAGTGGCATTTCTCTATAAGGACTAGTTTTCACCTCAGTTAAATATTATCATGTACAGAAACATATAATATCATAAATTGAACACTTGTAGAAAAACATTAATGTTTTACAAAATTGGGGTACACCGTGTGTATAACCTCTATAAAAAATGTTATCTTTCATTCATATATGGGCATGTAACTCTACCAATACTTTTTATGTATCACCCATAAACATGGATTTTTCTTCATAGGACACAACATGTACTCGAATTTTCCTCCTTCCCATGTTCTTATGTACGTCTAGAACTACACGTTTCTATCCTAGGTAACACTACACAGTGTGTTCACCATACACTTGTCATGTAAAACATATGTTTCATCCACCTGTATCGGTAGTCACATGGAGGGATACATAGTTGATTATACATGGCGAGCATAAAAAAGACATGGTGTGTACAACCAATGTTTCATCAACCCGTGTTATTAGTCACACAGCCGTATACATGGTCTCTACTACAATGTGTGCACTCCTAGTACACGGTGTGTTCTTCCTATCATTTATCAACTAGGGTCTAACACAAACAGTTAGTGACAAAGTTAAGTGGTACACGGTGTGTACTCCAAGAACATGGTATTAACAAAAGAAAAGTTATTTCTTCCCAAATAGAGGAACACATTGTGTGTCTGTATAATAATAAACACCATGTTTTCTGGGATTCCAGAATGTAATCTTCTGAAATTACTTAAAAGTATTTGTTGATGATCAATGGTACATGAAATATTGATTGAGGATCCCACATGTACTTATTTTAATATGGAATTTAATTGGATGTTTTTATAGAGTCCATGAGGTAGTTTAATGATAATGAATTTGTTATGCTGGATCAAGTGGATTGATAATTATTATAGTATATTAGTTAGTTTACTTGGATGGTTAATGTGTCTTCAATCTCTTCAATAATTATTTCCTAAATTCATGAAATTTTATTATCTAATTGAAGTCTAATATCAAGCCTATTATTATTATTATTTTCATTACAATATAAACTATGGTGCTTGATTCAGTGTTTATAGAAGAGGAATACGTGTCATGGAAAATAATAAATAGTGGTATTTTATCTATGGTTTGTTCATATAGATCATTATCTTGTATGAAGATGATGCTAGGTACACCTATTTGGGAATGTGGGAAGTTTCATTAGCATTTATTGGGTACATAACCTATTTTTTCTAAATCAAATAATTCTATATTCTGTTATTCCTATAAGATTTTTTGTCGTACCTAGCTTAGTATCCTAAACTATCTATGAACATGACTCATGGGTGGGAATTTGGGTCATCTTAGTAATTTTTTTCATCTTCATTAAGGGGATTGGCATTGGTCCTCCCTTCAATAAGGGCTCAAAAGTATGATTTGATACTTAATTGGGTAATGTATATCACCCTTAGGTAATATGGTATTCTCACAAGATGATGATTTTGTAGGGCATGACCATGTATGTATGTCATCATGTAGATGATGTTGTACTAGAAGACCTCAAATATTGGCCAGCCAGAATGAGAGTTATGGTTTCATTACATCTTCCATCGATTTTGTTTTATTTTATATCAGTTATTCAAATTCATTTATCTCAATAAGTTACTTTGGTTCCATGTTTATTAAAATATATTTGATTTTTATGGTGATGAATCTGTTTACACTAATGGGTAGGAGGAGGGATTAAGGTTTAATTTTCCAATTGTTTCATGTTTACGTCACTCATGAGGAATACATATGGAATTTCCCCATGTACTACTAGGATTTTTTTGTTCTAGTTATTATAATATATTGAGTTATTAACATAAATTTTTAGGTTGATTCATTCCAACACATGGTCAAATTTTTATCACTTAATGGAAACACTCTACTCTACTATGGTAATTGTGATATGTTTTCATATAATGATGGACCAATTACTTTTGGGATATGATTATTTTTATAATAATGATATATATTTTTATCCAATGCCTTAGAGAATACTATTACTATCTTCTTGGGGCCATAGATAGAAAAAATAATTTTTTCTTGATTTTTTAATTGGTCTTATCCTAAGTGAAATATTAAGTTAAATATCAATATACCCAACAAGGAAATCCCTATTTCCTTTCAATATTGGAAGATGAAATATGTTGAGCGTAAAAAGATGAAATATTACCTTGAGGACCTTTAGGTATAATGGATTTATTAAAAAAATTCATTCCACAATGAGAATAAATAATTATTTTTTATAATAATTAATACAAATGAATCCCATTTTGTGTAGATTAAAATAATCATAATAATATGCATGTAAAAAATAAATAATTTTTTATAGAATAATATATCTCTTCAATCAGATTAGAGGAGAATACTAGTTATCAATAATTATCTAGTTGTGAGGACACCACTTGTTCAGTGTATGTTAAAAGGATTTCTGTAAGACGAACATTCAACGATGGTATGGAAAATTTGAATATTTGGTTATGTTTTTAATTCTTACTAATGCTACTACGGTATTTATGTCCTTGATGAACTGGATCTTCAATTACTTTATATACTCATTCGTGGTCATGTTTTTTGATGTTTACATGGTGTATTCCAATAGGGAGGAGGATCATTTTATCTATATGGAGTTATTTGGGGCATCTTGAGACACTATATTCTATATTCCATGTTACCAAAATGTAGTATTTGATTTTTAGTGGAAAAATTATTAGGCTATGGGATTTTTGAGAGAGGATTTTTAGTGGATCTTGAGAATGATCATGTAATCCAGTCTTGGGATAAGACCATGGATGTGTTCTTGATCATATTATTTTGGGATTTTATGGATGTTATAGAGGATTTTATGGGTGCTTATCTTGTAAATGTTATTTATTTAGGTATTTTACATGTAATGGTGTGACAATTTAATGGAGATATAAGTTCTAATTATATTTAAATAGTATTCATGACAATTTCTCATCTTCATTTTTTGTGATTAATCAAAGTCCATGGATATTTTATGAAATTAATTATTATAATTAAATTTTTGAGATGATATGTTTGGTTATGTTTGATGATAATGTGGGGTCATATGTCTCTTGAAATTTATTACAACATTAGTGTAATTTTACCACTCATGAATGTGAGTTGGATGTTATGATCTACACAATTGATATTTGGAGTCATTTCCTCTTAAGAATCTGTTTTACAATCTATTGGGATCATTGGAGCTTCAAGAATATTTTTACACGAAGATATATGAACCTTTGGATGACATAATGGGTAGAAAATTATTAGAATTTTCATTTATACATATATTATAAACCAAGGAATTTGAATTTTTTATCAGTTCCATTATAAGAATGTTTCCTATCTAGTCCATTTGAGACATTGTAGATTATTGAGGCTTCGTTAGATTTTTCTTGGATCATAGTTTGTACATAGAAAATGATAAAGATGATGTGGTGTTTTCTATTGTCTAGATAAAAAATATCTATTCATGATCATATTAATATTGATCATGTATCTGACCTCAAGTGCTATTTTATTATAATTTTTTTAAATATTTTTGAATTCTTGTGGGATTCGTCTCATTCCCCCAATGGTTTCTCCTTTTCAGTATGTGGATATTATGTCATCTAGTTTTATGGATAATGGAGATGCATGAAGAGAATCATTATTGTTTTTTCATTAAAAGAGAGACTAAACAAATATTATCCACCTTAATATATTGGTATTGGTGTCCTAATATGTCATAAATAGTTTCATATTTTGTTTCATGAAGCATGGCATGCTAATTTTTCAATATTAATAATCAAAAATTATTGGTATTGTTCTGTAATATATCCATTCTATTGGATAAGTGGGATGAAATATCTATGTATTACATGATCATACTACCTCATACTCTTTGTATGAAAGATTACATTTGGTGGACGTTTACATTTTAATGAAATAAGCAAATTATCATCTCATCATAGATTTATTGATGGTAAATTCAAAAAAGTAATCGTATGTATAGTCATTTTATGTAGTAATGTGGTTCCCTTAATTAAAATTTCTAGAAGGAGTTTTGTTTAAAATCTTGGTTTTGGAAAGGAATCTGGAAATTCCTAGGTACCAAATTGAGGTTATGGTCCATGTGTTACCAACGAAATGATATCTAGTCCAAGCACACCATCCAGACACCTGAGGATATACTCTGATTGTGGTTTTTCAAATCTATCTTTTATGGGAATGGAATATATAATTTACATGTATTCAATAAAAAATAGTTAGGATTCTTTGATCAGGATGGCCCTATTATAGGTTTCATATGGGTGGCCATGGTAATCCTTATTGAATGGGGTAATTATGAGTGAGAGTTCTTTATTGCAACTGAATCAAATCCAAGAGGAAATAAATAAAAAATTTTCTTCCAAAAAGATTATCAATAACTTATAGTCTGTATAAATTTTATTTTTATTTATATCATCACCTATATCAGTGTTTGGTGAGGGATCAAGTGTTTTTCTAGGTATCAATTTAGCTGGGACACTATTTAATGGAAAATAAACTGAATCCTACACTATGTTATATCATGTCATTTCATGTTATAGAATTTCTTGGAGTGGTTGCATATTGGTTCAATCATTCACCACATATAACCTTGACTAATGATCTTATTAGTGTTTCCATGTTAAAATTATACTGTCCAAGCCACCCTCATTTGATAGAGTGGGAATATTTGGTTCTTAAGCCTTGTTTTTCCATTATGTAGAATCTTATTTGAACCAAATACTACCATAACGTGTAAATCCAACATAAATAAATCAAAATTTTCCTTATTATATTGTTTTGTTATGTAAATATCCAATATATGTGGTATTGGGAATTATTATAGTGGGGACAATGGCAACACTTATTTTTTTTAATGATTCATATGCACATTTTGGGGGAATATAGTGATATTGTGGGGTCATTTTGACACCCATAATGTCATTAGAACATTTTATTTTTATTGTTTATATTATTATTATTTTGTATTTTTTGTAGATATGAGTCTGAAATTTCGTATTTGGGGAAAATTAAACACTACTGCGTAGTTGGTGCATGATTTTTCAAACAATCCTGCTAACCATGTGATGGATTATTTTTTGGAAAATTTCCCTTGTACATTGTTTTTGACATTTTTTTCAAATAATATGATACTAAATATTATCCATATGAATTTTATTATGGATAAATATTATCACCAAAATGGTTTGTTATTGGTTTCAATAGGAGTGATTTTAAGCAGTGTGAGATGTCTATGTCATTAAATTTTTATTAAATAACCAAATTTTCCTTATTAGATTTAATTCCATTCTCCCATATCTATCCTTTTCATCTCACATGAATTAATATGATTCTTACATATTCTTAGGTGATCAATATCCTTCATTTTGGTTCTATTATATTTCGATACTTTTGGTTTTTTCTTGAGGTAAGTATTTTTCATGATTTTTTTTTTAATTTTCATCATTCACTGTCCTAACTCCTTGATTTATTAGGATGGTAAATACCCTAGATACTTTTATTGATTAATATATAATTTTTAATATGGGTTTTTTTATTCTTAGTGTGTTGTGATGTTTGGTTACTCATCCTTCCTATTTCTAGAGGTTTTCAATTAATAACAATGGTGATAGAACAAATTCCAAGGGAGGTGTATATATTCATTGGTGTTTTCCATGGTAAAACATTGAATAAATTTTCTTATATTGTATTCTTAAATTTCCATTATACTAATTTATGGTCCATATTTTACCCATATCATTTGTAATGTAAGGTTTAGTGTGGCAAATTTGATGTTTAATTTAGGTTTCCCAAAGGTCTATGGTTTTAGTATTCCCCAAGTTTTTGTAAAAATGAAAATAAAATGATTTATTTTATCAAATGGGTTTTTTTATTAAACTCATGTTGTTAATAATTTTTTAATGGTGTGTATAATGGGATAATTAAGGTTTTGGGTAGTGCTTTCTGATGAACAGAATGATAATTTGGTGAGGAAGCATGAGGGATCATGCAATTTTTTTACCTTGATATTGTAGGATATATTGGGATTTGGGCCGACGAGAGATTGTGGGTGATTCCAAAATTGTTATACATTCAATTTGTCTTTTATATTGTGTGTTATAATCTCTCACAATACACCTTTATGGTCAGTACCCATTAGTCACATTACATATTCCTTATCTATTTATATGATTTCATTATTTGTTTTAGTGACTTGTATGTGTAGGTTAAATATGTTAATGGTGAATATATTTTATTTATTTAATATATTCGTTTTTATTATCTATTTTAAACATGTTTTATTTCGTGAAATACCATAGTGTTTACAAATGGGTGAATTAAATTTAAATGATTCCAAAATGAATTTATTTTTTAAAATGGCATTTCAAGGAGAGTTTATTACTTATCATCATTTAAATCCCATAAATAAATAAATTGTGTTATACTAAAAGTAATTTGGTCTCACAAGATACATATTCCTTTAGGAGTATGTTGAAATTATTTTTAAGTATATTTGTAATGGAAATACACCATGTATCTCATTGGATTTCATGATTAATATTGTATGGGGTAATTTTGATGGAGAATAAGTTCTCTAATTGGATTAGCACTTGAGGATATTGGTTTTGGTTTTATTTAAATTTGGAATGAATTTATAAGTCATTAACAATATGATGTCAATTTTGGGTATTGACATTTTTAATTAGGATATAATGTTTATGTATCATATGTGAAATCATATATATGATGTTGGGATGGTGTTTATGATATCCACCATTCATCGGTGCTGTATTACTATAGATGAATCATTAAATATGTAAACTAGGATTAAGATTTTATATACATCCAAATTCAATAATGGTTCATATTATTTTACCTATGGTAGAATCTATTCCAAATGGATTATTTACTATTATCTTGTTCTTCTCTCTATCGTCTAATCATTTTTAATAAAAATATTTCCTTGTGGCATGTAATCTCAAGTAATGGGTTGTGTTGAATCATGTTTATTATCAATAGTAAAGGGCACCTTCATGTAGTGATATTTTATAAGAGAACAAAAAACACCATACAATCTATACTAAGGATACCATAAATGGTGTTCATATAGGTAACTTGAAAAAATGATGTTTGTGAACAAGACCAAGGATAAAACAATTTGATAAACTCTTTATATGAGCTACACACATTAAAATGGGAATATAATGTGAAAAAACATTTGGGGCGAAACATTTCAATCAACTACTAACAAGAAATAAATAATCAAATAAAATATAATTATAATCCCCTATATAAAAAATGATCTTATCTATAAACTTACGCATCACTAAAAAACATTCCATTACGTACATATGTCGATTTCCCCACTATTATCGATGCACATGGGACAATTAATCCAATATTGTGGGAAAATATTATTAGGAATACAACCTCACTCTATGGTATGATATTCAATTGGTAGGTCTACTATGAACCTTATGTCCCACTTTCCAATAACACAATTCTTATATACATCACAATATCCCTACTGAACCTCTCTATTATATCATTTAGTATAAATTATTATACTTTCCCATTTTTTACAAAAGTACAACTTTCATTGTTGAAAATTAAAAAATATGGGGTGATCCCCCTATACTGATAATGGAACATCATAGTGACCTAAATCCCTTCTAAGGAGTTGAATAATATATTTTCTCCCATTCATTGATTTCTCTACCGTGGTGAATCTTTATATCTCTCTTCTACATGCCTCCAGAAAAGGCACTTGTAATTCAACTAGAAAGGCCCCAAATTTTCTTACTATGAATCGGAAGAAATCCTATTTAATTTTATTCATATGGACCCTTATTAATCCTAATAAACATGTGAATCCCATCTATATATGATGTTTTTTTGATGTTCTTGACCATCCACCTCACCTATAGTCATAATTTAAATTTAATATTCCTCGTCTTTCTACCTCATTCTAAATAAATAGGATTGTGACGAAAAATAACCCCTAAAACAAGTGGTATAATATTCCAACCATATTAATCTCTATTGATTATACATAATCATATTTCGTTGATATTATAGTATCAAATCTAGACATAATTCCATGAAGAATATATCCATAAAAACCCCCATGTCGGGCCCTCATTCCACTTCTCTATAAGTAATATTCTGCACCACCATTTAGCTTGTCCTAGAAGAATATATGCAGCTAGCATCATCTTTTTATCATGATGAGTATAAACCATATCTAATAATTCTATGATGATTTAGATGTGATCATCTACATCATTAGGTTATTCCATAAGATATAATTCTTGTTGCTATTTTAAATGGAAGACCCATGACAAATCCTCCATAACAGTTTCAAATATATGGGCTTCTCCACTATGAATTATAACTAAATGAAAACCACATGCCAAAATTATTTTTGATACATTGACTACTATCAATAAAATTATAATGTTATGGGTGATTCCCTTTTAAATATTAGAATCCATATTGAGAGAATATTTCACCTAAAAACATTTCACTTAGGATATTGGGTGCAATAAATGGATTTCATTTAGGTGGAGTCCATGGAATTTCAAAGATGACCCTGAATCACCCCTCATAGTTTCAATCATGTAATTCATACATAACTAATGTTGACTTCAAAAATATAAAATGATGTAATACATATGATTCTACCAATAATTACTATGCATAATATTCCTTATCTACCAAATTCCTAAATCCATCATGGTATTAGTATGTTTCCAAAATTCATATACATACTAATTTTTTTAATGTATAATTAATATCAATCCCATGAAAAAACTACATTACATTTGAAACTAATATCCTATACATGGTACATGAACTCATCAACTTCATCCACTAAACAAATCTAAAATCATAGAAACCATAACTACACAATAATACTATAGTATGAAATTAAACAGTAAACCCATAACCAGTAAAAGAAATCCCACATCCTTGATAAGACAGAGGCCCCCTATATAACATCTGTCAGTATTATATCATAATTCCCTTACCTAATTTTTTCTCAACCTATATATATTTTTGAAATTCACAAAACATAATAAAAGCTTAAAATTTCTATACCACTTTGTAATAACCTTCCCAAATCACTCGATCTGGGTATTGTCTCCACATGACCTCACACATATCTCCCATTACATAAGAATCTTCTGACTAGTGGAAAAACATGAATTAAATGTGGGGAGACTATATCCTTGGTAACATATATAAAAAAAGAATTAATGTTGATAGATTTATTATTATATGAATAAATTAGAAAAAACTGAAATGATATAATGAATAAAAATATAAAAAATATATTTATTTTAAAAAATATAATTCAAGAGAATTATAATGTCAATGAATCCCAACTTGTGGTTATTCTATGTAATGAAATAAATAAATATAAAAAAATTGTGTATGATAGAAAATTATCTTAAAGTCTATCTGAAAAATCACCTCAATCCACCTTACTAATCATGATCTAAATCGTAACACATGATTGAGAAGCATGTTCAGGGAGTAATATTAAAGACTAATAGGGTACAACTAGTGTGATGATATAATAAATGTATCATGTTTATATAAAGCTTTATTTAATTGCTAATAATAAAAAAAATTAATAAAAATTAAACAAACGAGGTCATTGTGCACTTATCAGTACTCCATAAACCCCAGTCATAACCATTTCATTTATATACCAAAACATAATTCATATATAGCTAGTAACATAATCTGAACATGTCCTCATAAAATATTCCCTGACATAACCCTCTTGTGATCAAAAACACAATATGATCAGTACTAATAGAATAGTTATTTCTATCACTCAGCTATCTCATCGATGGATATCCACCATATTATAATAAAATATTGAATAATTATATAAATTATCCATATCATTGAGGGATATCCATAATTTTATCCGCACACTAAATAATAAAACCAAATGATATATTTATCATGGCCATAAACATGTGGCCGCTATCCAATGAAATCATACAACAATGTTTTAATAAGGAAACATGCACACCACAATGAAAATCATGTGACAAATAATAATATAACATTCATGATGTAGAAAGGACATTGTACCTCAAGGGTAAGGGTATGATAAATCCATTGAATACACCTTGAATTAAGACCAATACATGAAACCAACAAAATCAGGAAGAAAAATCTAACATGGGGATTCTAAAAGAAAATCAAAACTATAATAAATTTAGGTTTATGATAGGATTACAAATACCAAATAGACAATATAAATGTTATTTTTTCCCTAATATAATAATTAAATTGATGATAATTATTATATAGCCCAATTACTATCATTATAAAATGAAAGGAAACTAATCAGGCCATGCTCTAAAATTCATATCCATGGTTGACATGATTGTTCAATGGTACCTTTTGGAAAAAAATATAAGATAGTGGGGAAGAATAATTATATAGAGATATTCTTTCAGTTTCATTATATAATTTTCTTAGATCATATATAAATGTCATCAATATAGATAAGAATCATTAGAGTCACCCAAATTGGTGTCTTGGATTATAATCCTTAGTCATAAGAGGATGAATGATAGTTTTCAAGATTGTTTCAGTTTAAAATTTTAAGTTTATGATTATTTAATCCGATGTGCATTGTTTGGCCAACTAATATACCAAAACATATGACAACCAAACTCGAGAAAAATTCGAAACCAAGGTTATGTCACACAGTTGGTACATGTGGTTTGATCGTCCATGAGAACCCCATTATTTTAAATTTCATAAGTTTCATGGTTACATGGAAAATATATATGGTTTATACTAATAATTCTATAACAATACTACTTATAATAATCTACCAAGACATAAAATAACAACCTGATATTCCATAATTACAAACCGAAAAATAATTATATTAGAGAATAATACAATAAAATATAGAAAATTATAAAAAAAAATGTAGCTCACAATATAATCCGGATGGGCATTGAATTAATAAGTCGAGTATAATAAATGATATGTTTTCAATTTTCTTATGGATAGAGGGATAGTATATTATGGTTATTGTAACCATATAATAGTATTGAAGAATATAAATTGTAATAATTTCATTAAATTATGATTTATATAATATATTTGGATTATTTATAAGAAGAATATATTAAACATAAATGAATAAGGTTTATTGGGAGTCTAGACCATAGTCTTTGAGATAACACCTTTTTTAATTACATTAACTCTTAGATATTAGTTATTTTAATGGAAATAGAATCTCTATGAATATTAAAAGGGTGTTAGGGAGGGATATTTTCTAATAATGAATGGTATAATAGGATTATGGTGTGAGGACATGTGGGGTGGTTAAGTGTAAATTTATAAGTTATAAGGGTGGGATTTTTGAAAATATTAACTTTTTAAAATTGCAAACATTTTCATATTCAATGAATGGTGATCCAAAATTGATAATTAGTTTTTATTACATATAATATGGTCATGTAATCCACCATAAAAACATTTATATAACATGTTCAGTGATGTTTACATACTTTACCTCTTGATTTTAATGCCTTTATCTAATTTTACCCTTTACTATAATGATTAATTTTTTACCTCGAGTGAACTTTTTTTGTTCCCTACAATTAAATTAAAATATTATCCTAATATAAATTATATTTAATAAAATTTTATATCTATTTTTTTGTATTTAATTTATATAGTATATAATAATTAACTTCGATATAGTTACATGTAACATAACAATGAAAAATTTAAACAAATAAATTTTAAGCATAAAAATACTTATTTATGAATTAGAATATTAATAAAATAATCTCCCATTGTATTTATTGATTTATTATTAAAACAATTAGGTTATATAAAATTCAAACAAAGATAAAATACATAAGAATTCATGGAATACATAATTAGACAAAAATGACTAATAAAATCTTTATGGGAATAAATTATAAATTGGGTTCCAAAATATCAATCATAAGTTTCTATATTTGACATATTATTTGTAAATAAATTAATTTATTTCATTAATATATTTTATCCATTGAAATTATTGAATAAATTATTATTTCATATTTATATTAGGATTATCTGATAAAAATCCTAGTATTTATGAAAATTAATTTGTGTGTTATCCACCAAAAAAATCTACCTTTTTAGAAACATTCAGTAATTATCTCATGCTAATTATGAAATTATAAATTAAAATAGTATTATTATTTTATCAAATTTAAAATATATAAATTTTTAATTTATTATTTTTATTAAAATATGAAATATAATTAAATAATATTTATAGAAAAAATGATTATTCAAATACTATGTTTCCTTATTCATATATCTTATCAATAATCAATTAAATGTATGATAATATATTTTATCATAATGAAACATTTTATTATAATAATACATTAAATGTGGTAAATTCCATATAATAACACAAAGAAGTAAAAATATTTCATATAAATATTTACTTCATAACAAAAAATTATTTTAATCACATACTAGAAAATTTAATTATTTATCTCGTAACAATTAAATATAATCAATTCATATGTATTATAAGACATTAAATTATTTTTAATAAATAATTACAGTATTTATGGTATTAAAATTAATCATTAAAACTATTTTTTTATTCTTGTGGTTTTACTCTTCTTATAATTTTCATAATGATATTTAACTTTTTTTCATTATGTATTAATGTTTATCATGAATTAAAAATTTCAATATGGTTATTTTAAGTTTATTTTTTTCATATGACATAATATACTCAACATAGTATTTATTGAATGAAAAAACATAATAAAATCTCAACGTGTTATAATTTACCCCCGTTATAAATTTCATCTTCTAATTTTTAATTTATCTCTTTGACGCAAACTTATGAACGTTTTATTTATATAGTCATTGATTCAGATAATTTTTGAAAAGTGTAATAGACCTCACCGTATTCAATAATACTAAAAAATTAAAAGTATCCTTCATATTATCCATGAATATAAATATATTCATTTATTATAACCTTTTTTTAAAAAAATATAGTATATAATAAATATGTGATTCTAGAGACATTCATTTCCTATCATCTATTTCATGATCATGTACTTGATCCAATATGAAAACCAATTTATTTTGATAATAATCAATGAAAACCTTTATTTGACAATCCATCACATATGTGTTTACATTTGACATATTTATTTCATCACAACAAAAATTCAGATCTACTATGACATTATTGGTTCAAACTATAACTTTTTCAGTTTAATCTAGATTTATAAAAGTATTATAAATGACAGAATCCCCAGTAATAGTTAACTCAAATATATCACTAACATTTATACTATATTATAAAACCCAAAATTATATAAACATAATATACTAGAATTCAACACACACTTTTACCCGTAAGAATAAAAAATATCATATCAATCAATATAACAATTGTTATAAATACATTAAAATATATATTTACCCTTTCCTAAAATAACATGATTTTCTATATTAGAAAATAATTCATAATCCCCTAATTCTACATGTAATTACCATATTATATATCAAAAATCAATTTATTATCATTCCAAATTAGTAATATCTTCCTAATCATTAGGTCAAATTCTGACGATAAGGATTATTTATACCAAAATCATGTATTTGACGTAAAACCAATTAAAAATTAACCAAAAGATTATTAATAATTTTAAAATATAATCCGAAACGAAAATAAATATATATATCTGACATTAAATTTAGGATAAACATTTAAATTAATAAATCATGATGTATCCACAACTCTTAAATTATCCTTATCTAATTACATCATTACCTTTAAAGTTATGTAATTCCTACACCGATACAAATTGAGATTCCCATAACTCATACTTGTATATCTTTTGAAAATAAAATAATCTTTAATAATAGCATTGATTCCAAATATTTTAAGACAATCATGTAAATTTATAATTGTAATAACAATTAAAAAATTGAGTCACTTATATAGCAAATACCTGTAACGCCCTGAACCAAATTACCAAGAATCGGTGCATTATTACATAACATTGGAATGATACAAGGATTCATGTCCTGAATAACCGGTCAATTTAGTAGCCTTAGAAGTACTAGATACATACATAAGTTTTACTTTATATCATTAAATAAAAAACAAAATTATGTCCCCTAGTAACACTCTTATATCCCTTATCTTATTCTTTCAAGTTAATCATAATATACTTTTTTTGCATCATGGGAAAAATAAAACATGAGAAAGGGGTGATATCAGATGCCCAGTAACAATAACAATATAGTGGAAACTATCACAAATAAGAATAAACATTTAAGGAAATGTATAATATTAGAACACAAGATTTTTAAAATTAAACAACAGCATAACATGCCAAAGTTAAATAAAATAATTCCATTTACTTAGTCACATAGATGTTATACTAGTCTGATAATCACATGTAATATCAATGGAAAATTTCATAATGATGGAATTCATAATGTAAAACTTTATAACCACGTAGGCAATGCATTATGCCAAGAATACAAATAAGATTTTGTCAAGGCCTTGCGCCAATATAGTAGTTTGTCTCATTAGACCTACCGATGCATATATTAGTTATAGAGGGCTCCACCTATCACATACTAAGTCTAATGAATTCCTCATATAAAAATGTTTAAAAATAACATAAACATTCGTATTAAAACTATCATATGAAAGGTGTTCTCTAAAATCTTATCAAATAGGCTTGCTTGTATCATTGATAAATTAATCTCTTGGAACCTATTTGGATTTGTGAAAGTCAGGAATATACAGGATTGTTTCCTTAGTGCCTATGAATGTATCAACTTGCTTAGAAAGAAATCTACTGGAGGGAATATTTCTCTCCAATTGGACATTACCAATCCCTTTGACACCATGGATTGGTGATTCATTGGAAAAGTGTTGCATAGTTTTGGATTTAACAGAAAATTCATACATTGGATCATGGTTATTTTCAACTCAACCTGGATTTCCATTCGTATCAGTGGATCCCCATAGGGTTTTTTCACTTTCTCCAGGTGAGTGAGGTAAGGGGACCCCCTCTTTGCCATTTTATTTTCATTAGTTGAGGATTATTTGAGCAGTATACTCCTTGACATGGTGAACAAAGGCAAACTATCAACTATTACAGCAGGACGAGGTATTTCTGCTCCCTCCCACCTATGTTTTGCAGATGACATTATTATTTTTACTCAGGAGGACAAAAAAAGAATCAAAAACATTAAAAAGGTTTTACAACCCTATGAATGTGTCTTTGGTCAGGTTATTAGCTGGAAAAAGTCATGAATAACTTTTAGAAAAGGTTTCTCAACATTCAGAAAAGCACGCCATACATTTGATTTGGGAATAGAGGAGGGAGACCATCCTTTAACCTACCTGAGTGTACCAATGTTTTGGGGAAAGACTAGGGAGTTTTATTTTTCAGAGATCATGGATCATGTCAAGAAAACTCTTGCTTCTTGGAAAGGGAAATCCATCTCAATGGAGGGACGAATTTGCCTTATATAGCATGTTTCTATTTCAAATCTGGTTTACTCATTCATGGTTTATATTTGGCCTCGCTCCATCCTTAAGAAGCTCTATACGATGAGGTAAAACATTATTTGAAGTGGAAATATAATGGAATAAATAATCATCACTGCTCAATGGAAATATTGATGCCTACCTTATTCTTTGGGAGGAAATGAAATATAAAATATGGAGGCCTTCAACCAGTCTCTGCCATAAAATTTCATATGGAAACTGGTCAATCTCAAATATCATGCTTTGAAATTCCTTCAAATTTGTTTTCTGTCCAGACATATTCATGGTAAAATAGGCTATATAGAGTTCTATATTTGGACAGGGATCAAGGCTATCTTCTAGAAAATGCTCAATTACTCTAAATGGATGGTGAGTAGAAGCACTTCCCTCCGATTTTGGTTTGATAATTGGACTAAGGAATCTCTAATCTAACATGTCAATTTGGATAAAAATGGACTGGATCACAATATTACTATTAGAGAGAAACATAGAAATATGGATATGATGTCGGATGACTTTGTCAATATTTTGAGCAGGTATGACTTTGTGGATCATTATGACACACTGATCTGGAAGGGGTTGGTTAATAGATGGCTTGACTCTAAAGCCTTATATCATCACTTAATCAAGGGAGAAGAACACTGTATTGGTAGACTGAATAAATGATGGTTGACACCTTATCATTTCACTCTTATCTGGAGACTTCTCTTTAATAAAATACCTATTGAAACCAACATTCAAAGAGTTGGCATTTCACTATGCTCTAAATGTATCCTTTTCACGCAACACAGGGAGGATGTTGACTATCTTTTTCTTAGTGTCCATGAAGCCTCCTCTCTCTGGGTATCAGTGCAACATATTTTTGGAATCTATTTACCATGAAATGATCATATTCTGGAATATATTAATGTGTTGTTCAACCTGAATTTTTCTAATTAGAACAAATTTCTCTTCCACGTTGCATGCACTGAAATTCTGCATTACATTTGAGCAGCAGAAATGCATAGGATCACTCCAAGTCTTGTTTCCAAGCAGGCTACAGACTGGACTGCAACATTGATGCATTGTGGGCAGTGAATAAACAACATAATGAACAATGCAGCAATTCGGTTGGCGATTGGGAGATCCTCCGGAGGCTGAAAATTTACGGTAACTATCATAAGACTTGTCAGACAAGGGATGTTTTTTGGGTTTCATCGTTTGCAGGATGAATTAAACGTAACACGGAAGTAGCTGAAAAGGGAAATCCATGCCCCTTAGGATATGGAGCGGTCTATAGAGATGAGAATGGGAATGTTGTTGAATGCATTTATGGTCCTTGTGGCAAGTCTACACCTCTTGAATATGAGATGATGGGACTGATAATAGCGGTAGATACAGCCTGTAAAAGGAAATGGAATAATATATGGTTTGAATGTGACTCCACAACTCTGTTTCAAGCGTTTAGAGTTGGGAAAAGACATCTTTCATGGATGATGGATGCTAAATGGGAAAAATGCCTTCACATGCTGTCATTGATGAACTATTTTATAACTCACTCCTATAGGGAAGTGAACTATATTTCCGATTGGTTAGCTAACAAGGATGTTTATGCGGAATACTTCCAATACACAACCAACTTACCTGAAGACATGTTCTCTTCCTTACTAAGACATAAATGTAAAATTACATCATTCCAAATTGTGTAAATTTTTCTTTGTATTATAAAGGATCCTAACTTCTCAAAATATAAATTTAACATAAAAAATGAAGGGTATAAAAATAAAACATCCACAGTCAAACATATCGCAAAACATTCAATGCAGTATGGAATATTTGTATTTTTATAAATATATGTCAATCAAGAGTAATATCCTGTAAATAATGTTGACATAGTTGAAAATGATCAGTAAAAATCTTTGAGATAAATATACCTTTTCATGAAAACATTTAAAAGTATCACTATTTATCAAGAAGCTGTTTAAAATAGATTTTTGAATAAAAGTGTCCTATACCACATAGAATCGTTTAAAAAGATTTTCAATTTTAAAACACTAATGTCTATATAAATAAACACATAAAACTTTTTTTAAAACAAGGACATTAATGAGAATGTTTTACAATAATAAATTTTTAAATCATTTAAAATGATTTTTTAGGTAGATTTCCTAACCAAATGAGAGATGCATGAATACAAATAATTGAGGTAATTAAAACATTATAATATCTTGAGAATAATGGGATTCATGATATACTATGTCAAAGTACTGTATATACCCCAAATAAATGTGAATTGGCGTATAACAACAAAAAATTCTCAATGGAATGTAAGTTGAGATGAATTCCTTTATACGGATCATATCCCTAGGTTAAGGATTAATCAATGAAATTATTATGTGTGACAAATATAGATACCTTAAATATGATGTGATATTCAGTGTAAATAAATCAAAGGAAATTCACATGTACTCTTGTAAAAACAACCCCAATGACTAGGATGTTTTACTCAAGGAATAGATGATAATTTAAAATTACTATTATCATGTTTATATCGTTGACTTGATAATTTATCAATGGAGTGATTATGTGTATCAAAAGAATATCCACACAAAAGGGAGTGAAAATTTAATAAATAAGTAGTTTTTTTTAGAAAATACTACATAAGTAAATAAATAGTGATTTCACACATAATCTTGGAGTAAAGTAATCAATGAAGTTTGCATAAAACCGAATGAGTTGAAATTGAAGTTCTGTATTCCCTTACCAATTTGGTAACATACGAAACATACACCCCATGAAAGAAGTATTATCCAATGATGATGTAAATACCCATAAATTAAATTTTATTACACAAACAATACAATCTTTGGCAGTACATACACCACACAAAAGGTAATAGTATCAAATATAGCATGATTCTAACGGGAATAAAAGTGAGATGAAAAACCCTTAACATATAATTTTCCTTATCATAGGGTTGGTTAAACTCATTTATAATTTTGAAATCATTGTTATTAAATTATAAAAGAACCAAATAAAAAAATATGATATCATATATGATCTTTTAATATTGCTTTGTTAATGATATTCAGTTGTATCATTATTTTGGTTGTTAACTGATTTGTTTTACATTATATGTTTTGTTACGTAAGTCAGGTTTTTAATGTATAGGATGTATTCGATTCATATCCATAATGATATTAAGTTCTTAAATATTAATTGTAATCATAAAAAGAGAATTATTCTTTAATTCTTACAATGGGTAATGAATCTCATTTTGTTTGTGGAGACGGTAATTCGTACTTACACACAAACGAGAATGTCATTATATTGATGGTGAAATTATATATCCTTATATGGTATATCATATATACAGAATAATTAACATGTTATATTTATTATTAAAATCAGTTATAATCATTATTATACCCATCTAAATAATGATGTTTTTGAATAACAAACAACACCACGACATGGAGACGGTAGGCCGCACGTACGCACGTATGTCGACTTTGCCATTTATAGGATGGATAGAATAATGAATATGGTTGTACCATATTTATAATATAATCAATGTATGTATAGGGTAATGGATTTATTATTTTGTTATGGAAACAAAAATGAAAGAGGAAGTGGAATAATAAAAGAAATTGAAAGAGGGTGGTGAAATTATTACCTCTTCTTCAAGTGTTTCCTTTTGAGTTGATCAAAAGGGATACTTAGGTTGGATTTATGATCAATATAAGGCCTCTAGGGAAAATTGGGGATGTTGGGAAATTTTTTGCGTAGGTTTTGGCCAATCCAAATGGCTTTGTAGGTGTGAAAGTAAGAAAAAGAGAAGTACCCTTTTATAAGAGTGGTGATGGTCACTTTAGGAAAATCTTGAAATATTATTTAATAATAAAATAATTTTCGGTTTCTAATTGCTCTAAAATAACTTATATCAAATCCTAGGTGGGGCTGGGTAGAAATACCCTCAACCAAAATGTTTTATACATGTTTAGGTTACCATTTGGACATTATCTTTTAGATTTAACTCTTAGTTAAATAGTTTAACTTTTACAGTGTATTCTTGTATTCTAACACTTTATAGTTAATAAAAAATCTCTAAACATCCAAGGGAACCTCAAGCGGTTCATTAATGACATATATAATATTATTTATGCCCTTTGGCAGAACCTTCTATTTTTAGGAATATTATATCAACCAATAATATAGTATTTGTTTTAAAATCTAATTTATGTCAATTTTGAAACTATTTTTTATTTTGTTTTTGTGAAAGTTATAACAACATTATCACATAGAAAAAAATATTATATAATCAAACCTAACATGTTATAGTAACCTATAAAATTCTTGTATGGCATAAAAACATTTAATTTTTTTTTTAGTTTAACATTTATAATATATACTATTTTAATATTTCATTAAGAAGATAATTACTGCATCATCATTGTGTCATAAATAAATATAATTGTTTAATCTATAGAAATTATAAATAAAATATTATTATGTAGGAAATCTTTTTATCTTTATAATGAACATTTATAGTTGACTTTATTTTCTTTATAACCCTATATTAAAAATGGTTTAGTTTATTAACATTGAATTTAACACTTTTTACTATTCTTTAAATAAAAGAATAATAAATATCATAATATAATCCAAGTCAATGTAACAGATCATATTGTATTCCAAAGGTGTTTTTTGGTAAAATTACACTTATTCAATAGAATTATAACACGTGATAGGGTAATTATAATATCATTTCTACCATTAATTACCCTATATACTTTTAACTATGGTAAATAAAAGTACAAAGTAACTATTCACCAAAAATTATTTTCATCTTATTGAACCATATTTTACTTACTGATATTAATCTTGTCTCTCATATTTTTGAAATTCAATTCACCGATGTGGTAAAATAATGTTTTATGCAAATTTTCAAATGCTCCTAGAAGGTGGGTAAAAGACCGTAAAAATTTCAATAAAATTTTATAAATATAATTTTATTATTGACTCAAATGAATTACATTGAACATATATATGTATTATATATCTATTTTTACATAATATAAATTTTGATAAAATAAATAACTATTTAACTAAAAAGTCAGTTTTAAACTATAACGCCGAGTTTTTCACTATTCATAAAAAATTGAATGCTTTCAGAAAAATACCAAAAATTTACCATTAGATAATTTTTATATTATGAATTAAAAATAAATTCTATTTTACCAAATTAAAGTCATATAATTTTAATGAATTAATTTAAAATTAATTCAAGTTGTCAAAACAGAAAAGTTGGTATTTAAAAAGTTAAAACTATCAAAAGATTGACAAGTGTTTATCTCAAATTTAAATGTGAAATTTCTTATAATGATCTATATAGTATTAAATGATAAAAATATAATCAAATTATAATTAAAAACCATTAAAATGAATAATTTAATACTATAAATTATTTCGATTAAAAATGTTGTATTCAATTAAAATTTAGTATTATTCAATACTCATCAAAACATGAAAATTATCAGAAAAGTTTCAAAATTTTATCCTAAATAAATATTTATATTCTGATTCTAAAGAAGAATTTAATTTCATTAAATTGAATATATAAAAGTGTCAAATAATGGTTTTAAAAAGGGTTTTCCATTAAAATGTGGTAAAATTGCATTTTTTTTAAAAATTACTTCTTTTATCTGATAAAATTAATTAGTTCATATATTATGTCTAAGAAACAAAAAATATGAATTATAAAATTATATGGAGTATATTAAATTCATATTTCAGTTAATACTATTCATAACCACTTTTTGAATAGATTTTTTGGTAAGTCGTGGTGTGCTCGAACTCAGTGTTGCGTGTAGCGCAAGCTATTGAATTACATTTAAGAAAATAAATTACCATGAAATCTTGAGTTGTTACATTTCCCCCCCTTTTGGAAATTGTGTCCTCTCAATTTTAAAATTTGGTTTGGGAGCTTCATTGAATTTCCTACATCGGGGAAGAGTCAATAAAACTATCACTTTAAAATAAAGAAAGAGAAGTACAAGGGTCACTCGAGATAAACCATACTAGGATTCTTGGTAGGAGAAAATGGATATGGAAGATAAACTAAGTGTGAAGTTATGATTGAGATTGATTGAAAACATGATTAGGAGATATTTAACAACAAGAAAACTATAAATTTGTGATGGGATAAATGATAATTAGTTTCCCAGTAGGAAAAGTAAACGGACAATGATTTCATTTTTAATTCCATTTCATAATGTTGAAGAATTTATTAATAAGATTGAAAAAGAAAATAAAGATATATACATACTTTTTAAGAAGAGTGCCATCATTTAATAAATTTCTACCACTAACTCATCTTTTTTTCAACAAACGATGAGTATTGAAGATGACTTGGTCACACCTGAAGCACTAGAATCAACTTATAGAGAATCACATATTCCACATAGGATAAAATATATATTTAACTTTTCTTTAGAGATTAACCATAACCAAAATGGTTATTACAGGATCAGCAGATCCCCAAAAAGGATAATCATTTAGGGAAAGAAATACTAATCATAATTTCTAAAATTAAACCAACAATATACAAAGTTCAATAAATACCATTCAATAAAAAATTGTCCTTAAAATCCTTCAATATAATCCAAACTAATATAGAAACCTAAATCATTGTAGAATTTTATTACGTAGTCATCCATGTTAAATTTTATCTCCAAATAACATAGACTACTATTAAGGTCACATACTTAAAATTAATTAACCCAATCCAATATATTCGATGATAGCATAATCATTTCCATAAATAACCCAAATCTCTATAAATCCACAATAAAAATATAGATAAAAATCCAAAATTATTCCTCAAATAAAATCCCATATTATTCCATTTTTATTAGGCATATAGTGTTCCCAACAGAGCAATCATCTTCCAAAATAACATTTATCACATAATCAACAAATCATTTTCCTATACTAAGGATATGAATTTGATAAAACATAAGATCCCAAATCTACTTATTATTGATCAATAAAATCATTTAACTAAAGATAATTTGTCACATTAACCAGGGACTTCACGTAGTCCACTGGTAGGCGTTAAATCCCAATCACACTCCCGTTATGGGTTCGATTCTCATGGATTTGTTTGAAGCGACGGGTAGTCACATGGTCTGTGTGTTTTCCATTTTCAAAAACAATATTTTATAACATTCCCTAAATGAGATAAAATTTTCAAAATAACCATAACATAATTTGACTAAAAAATTTATCTCATACCTCACATTTACATCTGAACTTTTAAAAACAACTAATTTCTTCAAATTCAAGGATAATATCAACCCAAATGGATATTTATAACTATATCAACAATAGAAAATATTATTCTTCCTAAAATAGCATTTTCACACAACAAATTGTAGGGTTACACATACAAGAGAAAATTCTCTTATGTAATCCCATCAACAAAGAGAACTAATGCCTTTAAACATTTCACCATCCATTTATTTCCACATAGGTTCTTCCATGACCAAGAGGTTATCCTATAGAATAGGAAATTCACTTGGGTAATTCCTAGGTCCCCTAAATTTATCGAAAATGATTGTAAATGGATTCTTGGGATCATTTGTAATTTCTTCCACAATACACTTCTTTTTTCTTCAAAACTTTTTTACATTATTTCCTCCATTTAGATAGATAAAGAATTTTTTTGTTCCATTAAGACACTTTCCTAGGTTTCTCCTTCCACATTTCAAATCTAATGAAAATTGTGCATTCATTTATCCTGGGTCTCCACTGCTGGTGCTCTAACCATTCAACACCTTTCTCTTCATTGTTGATTTTGGGCGTTGGTTATTATAAATGTTTTTTATCATATTTTTTTAAAACTAATTCAGCATAAACACGATATATTTTACAACCTTCATCAGTCCATTTCTTTTCTCATTTCCACCATCGTTCCCACCTTGTACATCATCTTTAATGTTACGATGACTTCCTTGGAATTCATCCATTGACTAATAGAAGAAAGAATAGTGTGAATCATAAAATTATTTATAGAATATCATAACACCTTATTTTAAATATAAAACACCTTAGATTAACAAAGGTTATTTATTCTCATCATATATTAAAATACATTAAATCAGTTTGTAAATAAAATGTGAATTATCATAAACATATCCCCTAAGAGTGTCGTAACCAAGAGTGTAACAAGGCCCATTGTCGTGTACCAGGATACCCCAGGTCGAGCCTGAAACTCCTTGTTGGAGTTTTAACTCCTAGGTACATCTATGCCAGAGCCACCTCTACGTGCCCGTATCCAGATAGGGATGTATTACTTGTAAAACACACATAACATTTACATTACCAATTTCTTTTTTGGATGTCCGTCTATACTAATCCTCAATGTCTATCTTAGGGTAGTGTTTTATAATAAATTTTTTTCTCAATCTAGAATTCAGGGTTTGTTCTAAACTTCTTATGATACCAAATATAACGCCCCAACCCCAGTTAATCAGAATCAGTGAATTATAAAAAAAATTAGTATGGTACAAGGAATCGTGTCCAGAAAGACTGACTAGCTTAGTAACCTTGGAAGTACTAGATATATACATATGTTTAACATTACATCATGAAATAAAAACAACAAAATTGTGTCCCCGTTGAACACTCTTATATCCCATATCCTATTCCATAATGTTAATTGTAATATACTTCTTTGAATCTTAGGAAAAATAAACCATAAGAAAGCGGTGAGATAAGATGCTGAGTAAGGATAACAATATAGTGGAAACTATCATAAATAAGATTAAACATTTAAGGAAATGTATAAGACTATAACACAAGACTTTTAAACATAAACCTCTCCCAAATATGGTAACGATAAATCAAATATTTCTATTTACATATTCACATAGATATTCTACTAGTCAAATAATCACATGTAATATCAACATCCAATTTCATAATAATGGAATACATAATTCCAAACATCATAACCACATACTCAAGGCTTTGTTCGAAGACAACAAATTAGATTTTATCAAGGCCTTGTTCCATGACACTAGTTTGTATAATGAGACATACCAATGCATCGAGGAGATATAGTAAACTCCACCTGTCACATACTAAGTCCAATGCATTCCACATATAAAAAGGTTTTGAAATCACATAAACATTCGTATTAAAACTAGCATAAGAAATGTAAATACTTTATTTAAAAAACATCAATAATTTAAAAATAAAACATCCACAGTCAAACCTATCACAAAACCTTCAATAAAGTATTAAAGATATTTATCATAACAATTCAACCTTGATCATGAATAATATCCCGTAAAGTATGTTGACATAGTTGAAAATGATTAGTAAATATCATTGAGAGAAATATCCATTTTTCATGAAAACATTAAAAAGTATCTCTAATTAGAAAGAAGCTACTTAAAATAGATTTTTGAATCAATGTTTCCAATACCACTTTAAAAAATTTAAATGAATTTCAATTTTAAAACATTAATGTCGATATAATGAAATCTATAAAACCATTTTTAAAACAGGGACATTAATGAGAATGATTTAGATGAATCACGTTTTAAACATATTTATAATGATATTTTAGATAGAGATTCTAAAAAAATGAGAGATGCCTAAAAAATTGATTTAGTTATAAAAACATTATAATATAATGAGTATAAATGGATTCATGATATACAAATTCAAAGTAAAGTATATACCACAAATAAAAGTGAATTGGATCATAACAACAAAGAAGTCTCAAATTAATGTTTGTTGAGGAGAATTCTTTCATAAAGACCATATCCTTATGTTAAGAAAAAATCAATGAAATAATTATGTGGGAAAAATATAGACACACCCAATATGATTAGATATTCAGTATAAATAAATCATAGGACAATCACACTTATTCTTGTAAAAACATCACAAATGACATGGATGTTTAACTCAATGAATATTAGCTGAGATAAAATTACCCTTATCATGTTTATATAGATGACATGAGAATTAAAAAAATGGAGTTATTATGTTTATAAAAATTATATGAACAAAAAATGGGAGTGGAAATTACTACGTAAGTAAATAAATATTTATTTCACACATAATCATGGAGTAAAGTAATCAATGAAGATTGCATAAAACCGAATGAGTGGAAATTGAAATTTGAAATTACCTTACCGATTTGGTAACATAAAAACATACAACCAATGAATGAAGGGTCATCCAATGATTATTTAAATACCCTCAAATTAAATTATATTTCACAAAAAATACAATCATGAGTAGTACATACCCAACACAAAAGGTAATAGTGGAAAATATACCATGAATATCACATGAATAAAATTGATATGAAAACCCCTTAACTTGTTCTTTTTCATTAATATAGGGTAGTTTAACATCTTGTATAATGGAGAAATAATTTTTATTAAATTATTTATTCACCAAATACAAAAATATAATATCATATATGATCTTCAAATATTTCTTTGTTATTGATATTTCTTAGGTATCATTGTTTTGGTTGTAAACTAATTCAGTTTCCTTTATATGTTTTGCTATGTAAGTCATATTTCTTATGTATAAGATGTATTTGATTCATATTCAGAATGATAATAAGTTCTTATACATTATTTTTATTCATAAAATGAAAATTATTCTTGAGTGATTACAATGGGGAATGAATCTCATCATGTTCATGGAGATGGTAAGTCGTACGTACGCTCAAGCAACAATATCATTATATTGATGGTTAAATCATATATAATTGGATTTTATATCATATATAACAAATCATTAACATGTTATATTTATTATTTACATCATTTATACTAATAATTATATCTATCCAAATAATGGTATGTTTGAATAATAAACTACACCATGGCGTGGAGACGATAAGTTGCATGTACGGACGTATGGTGACATTGTCATTTATAGGATGGATAGAATAACGAATATGGTTGCACCATATTTATAATAACATAATAGTATATAGAAGTTAATGGATTTATTATTTGTTTATGGAAACAAAAATTAATGTGTAAGTGGAAGAGGAAAATAACTTGATAGAGGGTGGTGAAATTATTACATCTTCTTCAGTTTTTTCCTTTTGAGTTGATCAAAAGGGAACCATAGGATAGATTTTTTATCAACATAAGGCATCTAGGTTGAATTAAGGGAAGTTGATAAGATGTTTGGGCGGGTTTTGGCTGAGAAAAATGGTTTTGGAGGTGTGAAATTTAAGAAAGGGGAAGTACCTTTTTATAAGAGAGGTGAGGGTCACTTTAAGAAAAGCATGAAATGTTATTTTATAATAACATATTTTTCGGTTTCTAATGTATAAAAAAAGATTTATTTTAAATCTAATGTCGGAATGGGTCTAAATACTCTTATCCAATATCTTTTATGCTTTTTTAGGTTACCATTTTAACCTTGTAGTTTATATTTAACTCTTAGTTAAATAGTTTAACTTTTACCGTGTCTTCTTCTATTCTTGTGCTATATGGTTAATAAACATACAATAAACATCCAAGGGAACTAAAAGTGGTTAATTAATGACATATATAATATTATTTAATCCATTTGGATAAACCTTATATTTTTAAGAATATTATATCAAACAATAATATAGAATTTGTTTTACAAACTTATTTATGTCAATTTTGACACTATTTGGTATTTTGTTTTTTCGTGAAAGTCATAACAACCTTCTCACTTAGAAAAAATTATTATATAATAAACCCTAACATGTTATATTAAACAAAATAATCATTAATGGTATTAAAACGTTTACTTTCTATATATTTTATTGATTATAATATAAACTATTTTAATATTTCATTAAGAAGGTAATTACTGCATTATCACTGTCTCATAAATAAATTTAATTATTTAGTATTTAATTTTTATAAATAAGATAATATTACATAGGAAATCTTATTATATTTCTAATCATCATTTATAATAGAATTTATCATATTTACAACCCAATATTTAAAATGGTTTAGTTCATAAACATTGAATTTAACAATTTAAACACTTCTTTAAATAAAAAAATAATAAATGTCCTAATCTAATCCATGTGGACCTATAGAATCATATATTATTCCAAAGGTTGTTTTTGGTAGAATTAAACTTACCCAATAGAATTAGGAAACATGTTAGGGCAATTATAATATCATTTGTACCTTTAATTACTTTATATACTTTTATTCGTGGAAAATTAAAATTCAAAAGTTACAATTCTGAAAAAATTATTTTCCGGTTGTTGAACCATATTTTACTTACTGATATTAACTGTGTCTCTCATATTATTGAAATTCAATTCACAGATGCGGTAAAATTATGTTTTATGCCAATTTTTAAATGCTCATAGAAGGTGGGTAAAAGACGGAAAAATGTTCAATAAAATTTTACACATCTAATTTTATTATAAAATGACTCCAATGAATTAAAGTGAACTTATATCGGTATTATATAAATATTTTGAATTAAAATAAATTTAAATAAAATAATAATTTAATTAAATAAAAAGTCGATTTTAAACTATAACACAGGGTTTTTCACTATTCATAAAAAAATTGATTGTCTTCAGAAAAATACCAAAAATTTACCCCAAGATAATAATGATATTATGAATTCAAAAATTAAATCTATTTTACCAAATTAAATACATATAAAGTTCATTAATTAATTTCTAATAAATTCCCATTGTCAAAACCGAAAAGTGGTATTTTAAAAATTAAAAACAATCAAAATATTGACATGTGTTTATGTCAAATTTAAATGTGGAATTATATATAATGCCCTGTAATTGTATTAAATGATTAAAATATAATCTAATTATACTTAAAAAACATTCAAATTCATAATTTAACTCTATAAATTATTTCGATTAAAAATTTGGTTTTCAATTAAAATTTAGTATTTTTTTATTCATCAAAAAATGAAAGTTATCAGAAAAGTACCAAAACCTTATCCAAAAACAATTTATGTTCCGATTCAGAATAAGAATTTAATTTAACTAAATTGATTATATAAAAGTGTAAAATATTTATTTTAAAAATGCTTTTCCATTAAATGGGGGTAAATTTTCATTTTTTGTAAGAAACTTCTTCTATTAGAAAAAATGAATTTGATCTTATATTATGTCTAAAAAACAAATAATATAGATTCTAAAATTATATGTACTATATAAAATTAAATATTCATTAAATAATATTCATATCCATTTTTTTAATGGCTACTTTGGTAAGTCATGGGGCACCCAAACTCAGTGTTTCATGTAGTGCAACCTAGTGAATTACATTAAACAAAATAACTTACTATGAAATCTTGGGGTGTTACAATAACATTATATTTTTAATGTTTTAGAGAACCAGGAAAATATCGTTGCTAGAATATAACTATAATTACCATTAATTAAAAAAATTTATATCTACACTAAGGATTCATCATTTTAGAAAAAATTATTATCATCTCCATTATATTTATTCTATCATGAACCACTTTTAGGAATATCATACATCATAATGTTTTTCAAAACCTCTATATAATGAAATATAATAAAGGTGAGATGAATAAAACTATAATTATAAATATAGTAAATAATAAAATAAGATCATATATGTCATAAATGAAAAAATTGGGTACTAGAACATAATTAAGGGAGAAGAACACATCAAAAAGAAACCATACGTTTCAAAATAGAGATCACCATCCATGAATAAAATAATACATATTTTGTATTTAAAAGAATATATCATAAGGACGTGGAATCATAAATTTTTTTTGATAACACAATTCATGACTTCATAAGAATATATAAATGCTCAGTACAAAAATAGTATTAAATGGTTGACAGTATACAATAGTAGATATTATTTTGTCCATAGTCACTTACATATTAACTCATGATTTATAAAACATTAACAATTGAATTGTATGGATATATTATTCTATCCCATCTTAATTTATCATAATATAACTACGCATACGTGATATACATAATAAAATAATCATAATTTAATAAAATAATAATTACCTTCACATTGAAATGTGTTTTATGTGGATTTATAGGAAATATAATAATATTTTATCTAAATAAATACAGATTGATTGTATAATTAGATTATATTCCATGTGAAGTGTAACAATTGTTACAAGATGTCGAAATATATAACAAAATATGAATATGGGTTACATAACACATTAGAGAGGTATCACATAAGAATTATATCATTTGATATCAAAATCTAAATCACCCAAAGAAAAACATAAAAAATTTAATTTATAGAGTATTAAATGAAATATAACAAAAATAGAGACATATATTTTATATAATGAGAGGAAAATAAATAATAAATTATGAAAAATAATTTTCATAAATAATTTTTAGTAAGATTTGAAAATAATTTTATATAATACATCACAATTCTATTCAAATTTGATAAAAATATTCCACTAAAAACCGTTCATTTAAAACAATTCGGAATCTTGGTTCCTTGAAAATAATGTATGTTAATGATAATAAATGTGGAGTGGAACATAAAAATAAAGATACATGGAATATAGACCATTTTTTTAATTTTTGAAAATTATAAAAATAACATTAAAAATTGGTAAATCACAAACAAATGGAATGAGAAATTATATATAATTACATAAACAAATGAAGGGTAATCCACATTAGGAATAAAAATTTTATAATTGTGAAAAGTTATTCTTTTTTTAAGTGTTTAAAATGATCATCTTTTAAACCATTTCTAAATATAAGATAAATATAAACAATGAATAAGAATTTAAAAGTATTAAAAATAATGTTTTTAACTAAAATCAATGACTTTAGAAATTTAATTTAAAAATAGTTAAATTATATAAAAGAACATTCTTGAAATAAAATAAATAATATTGAAATTATGGGAAAAATTCCTGACTCTATATAAAATACATGGTCATTTACACCAACAAGAAACCTATAGTTTAATTGTAATCAAAAATGCATTTAAATGTTATTATAGAATATCAAAACAAGAAAATGACCATATAATATCATAGCAAATAGGATTCTAGGGGAGAAAATTAAATTCCCTCAAATGGTAACTTTAATGAAATCAATTTAGAAAAAATGTTTGATTATAAGAGAAACACTTACATATTATAAAATAATTTGAACAAATGCTCATGGAATAGAGAACATGAAATAAAAACATGACTAAAATGAAAAAATATATAATAACTATATAATCATTCATATGGGATTTATAAAAAATATATAAATGTATACGGTGTATATTATAAATTGTTTTCCCAAGAATGAAATTTAATATGAGAAACCCTTTATGTAAATCATAATTTTTGAATTAATAATCCTTTCGAAGTGAAATATTGAGAATTATATTTAAATTCATTTTATATTTATAGGGAATAAATTAGAATATACTCATTTTGTAATAGAAAATATTCTTATAAGAATGAATGTAAAAAACAAATGCTCTTACTCAAAGCATGTGTATTTTGTTAACAATAACTCAAACCCAAAGCGAATGTATGAATAATATAAAATAAAAAATGTAGATCATATAGGATATTGAAACTCTAAAGAGTATTTTTTACGAACTAATGATGGAAATATTAAAATGATATAAATTTAAATAGACAAAAAAGTAACTTATATTTCATAATTAATTGAAATTGAGATAAATCTAAGTAACATTGGATTTCTTATTAGGTGAAATGAATCTTAGAAAAATATAATAAAATATGAATAATTATTTTAATTTTATTTTTTTATTTTATTATCAGTTTCCATTAATTTTTTTTCTTTTGTACAATCATTAATCGTTTGGGTTCATTTGTCCAATTTCCCCATAATGTATTCATTACATTGAACATTGAAAAAGGATCCATGAAAATGTTCCATTATATATATATATATATATATATATATATATTCTGTTATTAAATTACTAAAATATTAACACACCTTATTAAATAGTCATAAGTATATTTAAATTATGAAATATTTCTCAGTATGGCTATTTTAGGATTCAAAAATATCATCGATATTTTTTTGGCAGTATCATTAATATAATGGAAAATTTATGTACCCATATAATTAATAATTTTATAAATATCATATTAATTCTTTAGATTTATTATTAAAATAATACATGTAATGTGGTGGTTAAATATAGAATAAAGTGTTTATTGTGGTGAGGAACCCACTATATTACGAGAGACATTTCCAATTATTAAGAGGATGGGAGGAAGGTACATAATTTTTATTACATTAACATAATAAGATTTCGCTATAATAATGTAACCTAGGACATTATATTAGGATGGTTATGTTGTGACCCGACCCAACGGGGCTCGAGACATGACTCCCCAATCCTGCCTACAATAGGCCAGGGGCTGGCAACAAGCATTGAGTAGGATATCACACACATGGGAGGCATTAAACTAAGGTACCTGTACACACTTACCCACGAACACCTCTATGAAACAGTGAAAAGATATATAACACTGAATAGTAAATTCATGCAGACAACTATCCCAAACTAGAGTGAAAGAGAAGTAAGAAAAGGTAAAAACATGGCCCACTAAAAGAAAACTACAAAGGTGTTCAACCTGCTCAAAATTAGAGGAACGCTGCCAAAAGCACCACCGAAATGCTCCTTCGCACAGCTCTGGTAAGACTCCATGTTCAGACCAGCTCACTCAGCTCTGCCTGCTTCGGGTCCTCTTGGGACTCCGTCAAAGGCCTATGGTCTGCACAAGACACAATAATGTGCGGAAAAAGCCCATGCAGGGGTGAGTATAAAAATAATCAGTAGGCACCACAAAACCCCCATAATAAAAGGGACCAACTGAATGGCAACCGTCAACTCATCCCAACCAGAGGGAACACAAACGAGAGATGATCTCCATCTCGAGACCATCTTCAGCTAAACCTGACTAGTCAACTCAACTCAGGTGTATGCCCATACATACACCAAGATCAATCATATATAATCAAACCATGTACCAACCCACATGAGGTACCGAACTCATCACCCGCAACGATTCACAACCAATAGAGAACACTCCACGATCATTGTCATCCCATATTACAGTCGTCTGAGAGATACACTCCATCAGGTCCCACACAAACATCATAGATGCTCACCCGAGAGATCACACTCCTAATATATCATCACTGAGGAAACATTGTTGAAACAACATAAACACCAAACTCCTCAGATAGGGGGTCTCTCCTAGGATGCGCTAAGGCATACCAGAACCCACATCGGTATATGAAGACATCACATATAGGGGATCACTCCCAGGGTCCGCTGGGGGGATACCACAACCCAATATGGCATTATTAGATCTCACAGATAAGGGGTCACTCCCAGGATCCGATAGGGGATACCACAACCTGATCTGGCCCACAATAGAAACACGTTACTCAGATAGAGGATCGTCACTTGTTTCACGATGGTCACGACGATACCAAAACACTATCTAGTACATCTCACGCTGTAGGGGATCAAACGAACGATTCTGCAACCCTACAGACCCTACGCGCTGATTAGGGGATCATATAACCAATGATACCCCAACCCTACTATAAACCACATGCTGAGTAGGGGATCATATACCCGAAGATTCGACAACCCTACTGAACATGACCCAATACGTAGTAGATCATATTCTCGATGATGCGCCAAACCCTACGAGGGTTAACATATTAGATAAGAGATCATCTCTTGTGGATAAGTGTTCACAACGATACCATGAACCTGATCTACTGTAGCGAAGCTAGATGATCCCTTCCCAGGACCACCGGAGGGATGCCACAACTCTAACAAAGTAGAGATCTAATTGAGGGGATCACAAACCCATACCACGGTTGTGATGCCACATGAAGCCTCATAGGAGCGAACAAAGGGAGTACCCTCAACCACTACTGGTCCAAACGTCCCAAGCCCAAGTGACCCGCAACATCGCCACATTCCACATCTCTTAGGCCAATACTGAGGCCACTATCTCGATCCACGTGAAAAAACACGTAGGATAGGATGTTTACTCTCCCAAAACGGACATCCGGTGAAAAAGAAATTATTCACCGCCACAGGTCCTCGTGAGGCCCACATCTTGATCCCAAAACACATCGAACAGATCAAACCATTGTGATCCTTTTGAAAAATCACACATGATAGACTATTCATCTGCCAAAATCAGACTCCTGGTGAGAAAGTGGCGTTTCTCCGTAAAAGCCCAAACCAGGCCTCATGGGGCCCACACAACAATCTCTATTACAATACCCAAAATCTATCTCAAAATTTCCAGTTTACCATCTAGATTGCAATTCCACTGACAAAAATTCAATCAGATGCTCCAAGAAAACGTTATGGTTGGTCGAAGTTCAGTAATAATTCAAATTTTATTATTATTCAAAGTTTTTTGACCTCGGATCTTGGACCGAACCTGAGAAAAATTCTTTAACCTATTTGAAAAGGTTAGTATCAACCCTACGGGAGTGCTTCCATAGACGGCGCATGAAACAGACACGTAGTTTGCAATCTGCGGGGGTTTAAAGAACCCCCGGACGAAAACTGGGCCAGACCGGCCCGACCTGGCCTGTCCGACCAGCCTGAACCGACCAGTAGCGGCACAAACCGGCTCGCCCCAGCTTCCACCGCCACTGGCCCGCCCTGGCTGGCCCTCTACTGTGCTGTGGCCCGCCCCACCATGGGATCGTATCCCTCTGCTGCGTTGGTCTGCGCGCTGCCGCCCCTCAGGCGGCTGCCTCCGCCACACCGTGCTGACGCGGCTTCCGCAGACCGCAAGGACCACCCCGGTGGTCTGTTTTTCAATTCAAAGGTGTTTACGCAACCCTCAGGACACCTTCTACACTAATAATATTCCAAATGAAGAAAAATGCAACAGAAAAGTGATCAGGGGTGAAAACTCAAATCGCCTACCTGTAGGCGGATCGCCGAATCTTCGGGTGCAGAACGACGCCTGCGACCCCCTGATGCTCGATCCGCTGATGATCGGCACTGAAAATGGAAAATCGTGGCTCGATTTGGCGAAGAAACGGAGGAGAAGGGAAAGTAGGGATGTCACTTCTGAGAAGAGGGTGATGGGGTAATAAGGTCTGATTGATTCCCCCCCCCCATTTAATTAATTAATTAATTAATTAATTAAGACTCTCGAATAGACCTCCTAGCGCGGAGAAGATTATGTCACCCCTAGGGTAAACTCTTTGTTTTGAACAAAACTGAGGAATCATATTTTTGATCAGAGACTCTGTTCAGAAGTTATTTGAGCCAATGCTCATAAATAAACTTTTCCATTTATTTACGAAAACACCCCTGTTGGCTTTTTCCACAGCAGGCATGCGCCCGCAAAGTTTACCCCACGACTCGGGTAAACGGCACGTTTTGGATGCAACCTTCCTCTTGGATTCCTCTTCTGGCCTACCGTTTAAGATAAAACACACCCCTCCATTTGCATAGTACAAAAATATATAATATTTTTATAAAATTTATTCTGGGCACACTGGGCCTCGGAATCGCACGCCGTCTTCGCACCTAGCTTAGGAATTATTCATAGGAATATTCCAGAGTCTAATAAGGCCAAAACCTGAGTCGATACATCCTCACCACCTTAGAAATCTTCATCCCTGAAAAAATGTAAGAAAAGGGAAAGCAACTGGACTCATATCTGGGTCTCCCACGCCAGCGAGTTCACCAACAAACAGCCCTTCCCGAACACATAAGTAATAGGCACTCATCCACCACACCTCAAAATTATATTCTTTCGGTAGCATTGACTTGCCCGCATGGTTTTGATCACGTCACAAAAACGCGTCTCGGTGGGGGAAGGATCCCTCTTCATCATTAATTCGAAGCACGCCGAACAAGACCAACAAAGGGTCTTACCAATGCTCTAAAAAACTCAAGCAAGCAATGAAAAGGGAAGAGTAATGCTAAGCGGTGTCTATAAAACTACTGTAGAAAGTAGAAAGGACACAAGGAATACCTCCACCCATATGTGGAGCCTCTGGGTCAACAACCTCAAAGTCTTGCAGCTGTCCTCACCTTCGGACACCAGCTCCCTGAGCCCGGCATGGACCACCTGGGGGTGGGGTTGGTGGCATCTGGTATAGCCTACCACTTCATGCTGCTGCACTATCTCTGTCACCACTTTCTCCGCCATGTGGACCTCTTTTCTCGAGACATTGCCGCTGCCAAGGCGGCCTATCAACTAGCTCCCTCTCAACTACACGATGAGTTAGAAACTCCTTATTCAGATGTACCCATCCATCGCAAGCATAACACCGCCTCTCCTGCAACTATCCAAAACATGCCTGAGAGCCCTGAGCCTCAGATCCCCCATCCTGGGGTCACCTCCTAAAATGTTGCATATGTATGGGCCCTTGATGCTGTTCTCGGATACCAGATGTCGATCCGACTGAATAAGTCTCAGCTCTCGCATGCCCAACACTAACAGGTGCAATCTGCTCGGCCAGAAAGATCTCCACCACTAGGGACCTCTCTAGCACTCCAGCATAGGTGGGTAGGCAAAAGGAAATCCCACCTGCTCGGATTTCCCTGCATAGGCCCTTCTTGAAGGTCCGATCACAAAAGAACGGGTCTCGAACTATATCCATGGAGTAGTGTGACAGGTCTTTAAACCTCGCTGAGTACTCTGACATGGTCATTCCCTCCTACAAAAAGCTACACGAGATCTTGAATCTACACTAAACTCACCGTCATTGGATAGAAATCTTCCCTGAATAGCCACTCAAACTCTTCCCACGTGACCATCTCCCCATCATGGGACTGTATCACTGGGCTCCACCATCATCTGGCCGAACCCTGCAGAAAGCTCGCCACTAGGACCACCATCTGATTAGGAGGTGTCCTCACCAGTCGGAAAACTCTGGTGACTGCTTCGATCCTTTCATCGGCTTCCTGAGGGTCTAGATCACCCCAAAACCATAGAGGTCGCTACCTCTAGAACTACTGCAGCACACTCATCCTGCAAGCAACCACATCATGCCTGGATGGCACAACCAACAGCTCGATAGGTGTTCTCCCATCGGGAGGACCACCATGAGGTCCAGCCTCAGAACCTACACCCTACCCCAAGGCCTCTACTCAGGGCGGATTGTCATCACAACCATGTTGTGGAACCCCTGCTAGTGGTATTCATGGAGGCATCCTGAAATACAATCAAGACACATAGTTGTAAAAGATTATATCTCGAGAGATGACTCAAGAAGGAAAAGGAAAGAAATCAAAATTCAGTCCTATATGGTGTATGTACTGTTATTTCCCTATGACCAGTGTATAAATGATCTGTGTCGAAAGGCCAGTTATCATAGTCCTGGTTTATGGATACGTTGGCCACCGCACTAACACTGGATTCTCTGGCCCGAAAGCCGAACTCCAAACATCATAACACTTCCGCTATGCAACCCAGACCAAGCTCACAACTAAACCAACAATGCTCAGAGATCCCAAAAGTGGAACCTCCTCTAATACAACTCTGTTGTGACCCTACCCAACGGGGATCTAGCCGTGACTCCCCAAGACCGCCTCCAATAGGCCAGGGGCTAGTGACTAGTGCTGAGTAGGATATCACACCCATGGGAGGAATTTTACTAGGGTACATGTACAAAGGCACCCACAAAAACCAACATTCAACATTGCAGATATATATAAAACTGAATAGTAAATTCATGAAAACAACTACCCCAAACTAGAGTGAAACAACAGTACAAAAAGGAAAATTAACCCCCCCCCCCCCAAAAGAAAACTACAAAGGCATCCAACCTGCTCAGAAGAAGTTGAACGCTTCCAAAATCACCATTCGAAAGCTCCTCAGCACAGCTCTAGTAAGACACCGCGGTCAGACCAACTCACTCAGCTCTTCCAGCTATGGGTCCTCTTTGGACTCCGTCGAAAGTCTTGGGGCCTGCACAGGACACAAACATGTGTGGGAAAAGCCCTTGCTGGGGTGAGTTTAAAAATACTCGTTAGGCACCCCAAAAACCCAAAAAAAGGATCAACTGAAAGGCAATAGAAATATCATCTCAGCCAGAGGGAACCCAAACTAGAGAGGAACTCTATCTCGAGACCATCCTCAGATAAACACGACTATTCAGCTCATGCAGGTGTATGCCGATACATACACCAAGAACTATCAGATATACTCAAACAACACACCCAGCCACATGAGGTAACGACCTCACCACCAGAAATAGTTCACAACCCGGAGAGCACACCCCACAATCACTGTCATCCTAGATGACACTCGTCTGGGATATACACTACATCGGGTCCCACACAAACATCTCAGATGCTCACCCAAGAGATCACACTCCTCGGATATCATCACTGAAGAAACCTTGTTGAAACAACATAAACACCAAGATTTTCGGATATGGGATCCCTCATAGAGTCAGCTAGGGGATACCAAAAGCCACACCGGTATAAGAAGATCTCACAGATAGGCGATCACTCTTAGGGTCTGCTGGGGGGATACTACAACCCGATCTGGAATTTGTAGATCTCACATATTGGGGATCACTCCCAGAATCCGCTGTGGGATACCACAACCCGATATAGCAATTGACAGAATCACATCACTCAAATAGAGGATTTTCACTTGTGTCATGATGGTAACGATGATACCGAAACCCTATGTGGTACATCTCGCGCTGTAGGGGATCAAACTGATGATGCCACAACCCTACAGCCTCCACCCGGTGAGTAGTGGATCGTATATCCAAATATACTACAACCCTACTATAAACCACATGATGAGTAGGGGATCGTATACCCGACGATGCCACAACCCTACTGAGCATGGCCTAATGCTTAGGGGATCATATTCTCGATGATTCCACAAAACCTATGAGGGTTAACCTACTAGATAAGAGATCGCCGCCCATGGATAAGCAGTCACAGCAATAACAAGAACCCGATCTATGGTATAGACGCTAGAGGATCCCACCCTGGGACCCCGAAGGGATCCCAAAAACCTAATAGATTATATATCCTATAGAGTGGATCACAAACCCATACCACGGTTGTGATGCCACACAAACTTTCATAGGACCAAACCAAGGTAGTACCCTCAACCACTGTCGGTCCAAACATCACAATCCCGAGAGACCTGCAACATCGCTACATTGTGCACCTCCAAGGATGACACCATGGCCACCATTGTGATCCACACTGAAAAAAACGCATGATAGGCAGTTTACTCACCCAAAACGGACATCCAGTGAAAAAGATACAATTCACCCCCACAGGTCCTCATGGGGGACACGTCTCGATCCTAGAACACATCAAACGGATCACATCATTGTGATCCTCTCGGAAGAACACACAGGTTAGACTATTCATCTACCAAAATTTGACTCTTGGTGAGAATGTTGAATTTCTCTTTAAACGCCCAAACCGGGGCTCGTGGGGCCCACAACCCTATTTCGGTCCCAACACCAAAAATCTATCTAAAAACATCCACATTACCATTTGAATTGTATTTCCACTGACAGCAAATCAATCAGATGCTCCTGGAAAAATATATGGTCGATCGAAGTTGAATAATAATTAAAATTTTATTATTATTCAAGGTTTCATGACCCTGTATCATGTACCCAACCAGGAAAAATTCCCAAACCTATCCCAAAAGGTTCGTATCAATACTAGGGTCATTCTTTCACTGAAGGAATGAAAAACAGACACCTGGTTTGCAATCTGTAGGGGTTTAAATAACCCTCGGACAAAAACTGGGTTAGACCGGCCGCACCTGGCATGTCCAGCCGGCCTGAACCGACTCACAACGTCCAAACCAGCCCACCCCGGTAGAACTTCTGCCATTTCTGCCGACCTTCCCTGGTCAGCGTCCCTCTATCGCGCTGCGGCCCGCCCCGTCGTGGGACCGCAGCACTCCGCCATGCTGGGCGGTGCGCCGTCGCGCTTCCGGCAGACAAGGCTGCCTCACCGTGCTGACCCCCCCATGGCCAGCCACCCCTCGCCAGCGCCATGGCATGCGTGCTTGTGAGACTTTTGCGAACTGCCGGGACCACCACGGTGGTCTGTTTTTTGATCCGGAGGTGTCTGCGTGACCCTCGGGATCCCTTCTACAATAATAAGAATTCAAAATGAAGACAAACGTAGCAGAAACGGGATCAGGGGTTAAAACTCAAATTGCCTACTTGTTGGCGGATCACCGAAGCTTTGGATGGAGAACGACGCCCGCTGGGCTCTGAAGCACAATCCACTGACGATCGGTGCTGAAAATGGTTGTTTACGGCTCGATTTGGAGAAGAAAATGGAGGAGGATGTAGAGGAGGGACATCGCCTATGGGAGGAGGGATATGGGGGAATAGGGTCTGATTGATTCCCCCCCCCCATTTAATTAATTAAATAAATAAATTAATTAACAGACTCGACCAGACCTCCCGGCGTAGAGGAGATTAGGTCAACCCTTGGGTAAACACACCGTTATGAACGCAATGGTGGACTCTGATTTTCGATCTGAGGCTCCGTTCAGAAGTTATTTTAGCCGACGCTCATAAATATACTTTTCCATTTATTTATGAAAATTCTCAAGGTTGATTTTTCCACAGCAGGCCCGCGCCTGCAATGTTTACACCCCGCCTATGGTAAACGACATGCGTTGGAGCAATCGTCCCATCAGATTGCAGTTTTGAGATATCGTTTAAAAGAAAACACACCCCTCCATATGCATAATACAAAAATAATTAAAAAAATTTAAAATTCATTCCGGGAACACAAGGATTCCGAATCGCACGCCGTCTTCGCACCTAGATCTGGATTTATTCATAGGAATATTCCAAAGTCTGACAGGGCCAAAAACTGATTTGATAGAGGTTAGAATATACATTCATTAAATGGAAGACAAAAAAAATGTGTAAATGTGAACCTGAGTTATTAGGGGTTCTTCATATACTCTTGACAATTAAATCAATTCTATTAGAAATAATCCTCTTGAATGGTATCTTTTAAGAGTCCCAAATATCTAACATATTTATATGATTTTTATAGATGGGTTGTGGTAGATCCCATTGGAGCTAATATGCTTAATGTGAGAGGAGAGTTCAAGTGATGAAGGGGTCCTTTTATATGTTATAGGATTAGAGTATTTCAAATATTGATTTATTAATATATAAAATATTTTCATATTACACGAATGTGGATTTAAAAATTATAATAAATGAATATTGTACAAGTTATTTTCATTAAATACCACATCCACATAATTAGTGATTATTTTCTATGATATTTTTAATGTTTACATCCTCATTTAACAATTTCATCTGATTTCATCCTTACTATGGTGACAAATGTTTTACATGGTACTTATTTCCATTCCTAAAAAATAAATCAACCTTATAAAAAATATTTATTATTCTTATTCTAATTCTGAAATTCATTTTAATGAATTCAATTACATTTTTTCAAGAAATTCAACATAATTATATTTAAACATATCATAATGATAATCAATTTTTAGGAAAAATTATTCTAATCATTAAATAACATATTTAGAAACAATATTTTGACTATCATTATAACATATAACCAGTATTTTATAAGGGGTAAATAAGTTTTTTCATAGTAAACCAAACCAAAAATGTGCTAAACATTTTGAATGTATAGTCAAACTAAAAAAGACAAATTTTTTTTGTTTTTCAGAATAAAATATATCAGAGAATAAAAATGATCATTCACATGTTTCTAAATAAATAATATAATTTTTAAATTAATTAATTTAAACCTTCAATAAAATATTTGTAATTTATAATATTCTATAAATTATTATTTTATGCTTATATCATGGTTATATCATAAAAATTATAATTTTTTTAGGAAAATTATTTTTTAAATTCATTTGAAAAAAATAGTTTTTTAAATACTAGAATTCAATCCAAAAAACATATTACATTAAGAATTAATAACAAAATTTTATTTTATAAAGTTACAAATCTTCATTTAAAAAATTTATTTTTTAAATAAAAACATGAAATAAAAAGATAATATATTTTATAGAAAATTATATTTTAAAATTTTAATTTATCCTAATATTATTTAATATTAGATACTAATTATAATATTGTTAATACATTTTTCTTCATAATAATCCTTTTCACTGGAATAGTTCTTTAAAATTTTTCAACTTAAATATAATAAACACTACTTTTAAAAAACAGTTCTTTAAAAAATATACTCCATTAATGAATTTTAATTTTGTGTATTTATAAGAATGTAACAAAACAAAATGAGACTATGAGAATGTATAAACCGATAAATGATCAACGGGGTCTCATGTAGTGAATTACAGGGATGTATTCTTGAATAAAGTTGACTCCTTCCAATGGGAGGACCCAAGATCATAAAAATATGAAATCTACAAACCATGGACTACCTTGGAATCTAAGAACCCCTCAAAAACATTCCCATTACACCTTCTTTGGAAACTATCCATGAAATTACTCAAAAATTTTGTTGCACCTCTAAATGATATATAAAATAGTACGTGGAATAGTTCTTCTATTGTAGATAGAAATATACAATAAATTTTAATCTGTTTCAACAACTTCAAGGGGGATTTTTTTTTAAACATAATAATAATTAAGTGAACATTACAGAAGTCTATTCTTGTAGAGAATGTCCTCTTCTAAATGAAGCACAAAATTAAAAGACCATCAGACCCCTTGTATCCCATATCACCCCACCACATTGCATCATTCCCGTGTTTGTATATCTTGTATGTATTGGTTTGAGGCCCATATAATGGGTAACCCCATGGAACCATATTTCATTCATGGTACTTTGAACGTTGTGGGATGTGGAGGTTCTCATGAGGAGAGTCTTGATGGAGGGAGAGTCCTGGAATGGTTGAAAAAATGGATTCAAATCGGAAAGAACATACCGAGTTATGAAGATGAGGCAAGAAAAAGATCCTAAGAAACCATTAGGACAGACCTCATTCCATTCCCTCCAAATACAAAAAACACCCAGCCACAATTATAATAACTGTCACAACTCTCCCTTGTCTACATCATCCCACCACCTAAGACCACTACTCAAGAAAAGTAGTGTATGAGTCTTCGTGGGATCCCAATCCCATAAAGCAATCAAACTCATACCACACAATGATATTTCAATCACTTTAAAATTAATAGTGATCAGTTATTTCTATATAAAAATCCCTATAGAAAAGGATGTTTTTTTAATTCACACCCAAACATTGTATATTATCATATGTAGGAAGCAACTTATTTCTGGTCCTCCAAACTAGGAAATTAAATTTTTAAGAATTTTATATATGTCATAATATATCACCCCATACATTCTGATCATGATATACAGAGACCACTATAAGGAATACTATGAATGAGAAGGGGCCCGATGTAGAACCTATTAAAACATAACTTGTCGGATCATATTTGACCACAATATTTTCATAGATAACATTATTTTCCTCAACCATAGTGGTGTGAATGAAACATGATAAAACACTAACTTGGAGAAATGAGATATCACGGATAAAGAAGTTTGGGAACCAAAGTCCATCCCCTTCCCAATTATGATTCCAAAGACTTGATGTCCCATCTTACGAAAATCCCCTAAGTATATTATTAAAGGTAAGAAAAATATTCATGAATCATGCACCATAGAATGGAGAGTTGACATATTTTCTTGTCCATGTCACTCTCATACCATTTCATGATGAAGGTTTCCCAAATGGTTTTCCCCTAATGAACCACCCAAGGGATCTTGGTAATATGATTGTACATTATAGGTGAGACACTCCAAACACTGATCTCTCCTTCAGCCAATGGCCTGGCTAACCTACTCCACATCGCCCAATAATTCATCCTTTTAACTTTTGTATCCCATAAGAAGGATCACATGATGTTCTCCAGCCTATATATGACCACTTTTGAGATCATGATGGAGCAGAGGATGTGCATGTGTGTAGAGGAGATCAAACTATTTATCTGTGTTATTTTACCTCCAAATGATAAAAACCTATTCTAGTTATGATGTGATCAGGTGAATTAATGTTGGTATGATGACACCCCTTTTTTGAAAAATATAAATTTCAAAACTAAATGATATTGATCATATCCCATTAAACATAATTATATTTTTAATAACCATTTTATTTAATTAATTAATTTTAAATATATAAATTTAAATCATAATTTACAATATAAACATATAAATGGAACTAAAATAATTAATTATAATTATCTAATTATTTAAAAAATTTATTACTCTTCTAGAAATTTATTAATGATTTTTTGAAATAATTATCATGATTTATTGATATTTATTTTTTAATGTATTATATATTTTAGTTCATTTTAGTTTGGGAATTCGTGTTTTAAAATATATAAAATAAATATATTATTTATAAGAAATAATAACCATATTCATAAGGTGTTATATTTACCCTTGGTTCCCAATACATAAAACTATATCTATGGAACTCCCTCATGACTTTGTCATCCATTAACAAACACATTCATCTAGTTAATTTCAACACATCAAATTTAAATGAACCCTCTAATCAAGTGATTAATAGTAATTCTTCCTAATTTATTTTGACAGTTATTCCAAATTTCTCACACACACTATGTAATATTGATAATCTCTCCCAGAGAGTTGTAAACATGATCTGTCAATGTTTGTTCTTCTTGTTGATTTGATTCTCTCTAAAATATATCACCAACCATTGGTATTCCACCACAAAAAATCCCAAATTAAATGTTTAGAACCATCATCATTTCAATGTTATCTTTATCAATTCTACCTTACAAATTATCAATTTACCCTTGATTATTATAGTAATCACTTAATCCTCTTTGAACATGTAAGGATTTTTATTGGGAACAAAACCACACGCTACCCTATATCCATTCATTATTATAACACTTAGAGTTTAGAATATTATTCACCTTCCCAATCCTACGATTTTTCCACCATGGAACTGCACATTGGATTTATTGTATAGACCATTCTCGATGTTTTTGGATAAATTACCTATTAGACATTTCTAATATATTCTAATCTCCCCATATGATTATTTTACTCAGATTATCCCTCAATTCCCAATGAATAATCATTCATTTAAAATCCCATGGTTCCCCAACATACCCCTATATAAACCCATGGGTATTCCAAAATTTTATTCTTATATGACATTACATCCCCAACTCCATTTAACCACTGATCATCATATATAATTTTTATTAACAATACATGATGAGAGGATCAAAATCAAAACCATCCTGAACTATAGGTTCCCAAAAAATTTCTAAAATCTATAAAAACCTAGGATATACAACAAGTCTAACATACCCCTTTGGAAGAAAGAATAGATTCTTTATTCCAAACACAAAAATAGAAACCTGAAATATTAATTGAATGTGTAATTCCATATTATGATAAAATATTACAAAATATCTATGAATCAAACTATGCATCTCCAATACAATTCCTCACAAAACTATACACATAATGTGATGATAAAATTTCTCTCATTAATCTCTCATGGGAGTAAAGACTGACTAACCAATAATATCAAACCATTATCCTCTACCCATCTCCCACAAGTACAAACCATACCCTATATTAACTTTAACCCTATTATAATTTTATATATAACCAAATAATCATTATAAACTATCACCGCCACTAGGGTATCTGATAAAGTAATCCCTTAACTCCACAAAAACATATATCATGGTACTCATTCCTAATACCAATGAAATTCATATGATACATATGGTTATCTACTATTGAGTTCACATCTCACATGATTACCATATAGGGATATTTAAATAAAAATATATCAAATAAAAAACAATCACAACATATTTGATTGGTTTAACTGAAAATGATAAAATATTTTGGTAAAATTTAAATAATTTATTTTTTATGATAAAATTAATTTGAAGTTATTTTGTCAAAATAAATTCAATTAATTTTCTTTTTTAACAGTTTTTTCATAACTATTTTTCATTTTGGAAATATGTTCACATCCATTAGAATCATGTACATGTAAAACATACTATCATGATGTAGATGACATTTGAATGAAATCTTTATCTAAATCCAAGTCTATGTATAAGAAAGTGGAAAATAACCCATAATATCACACATGAATACATTCATAATACATAAATGATATATGTAATCATAAAAATACCCATCACCATATAAATCCTAAATTCCCAATACATGGATTATCTACAACCATGAATTAAAAACAAATATCCAACTTTTAACTGAAAAAAAGAAATAGTGACATTATCAAAACAATTCTATGAATCTAATTTGAAATTCTTCCATAAAAATGGATGAATGTTACCCTAACCATGGAAACACAAGACCTCATGCCTATTTACCTATATGATAATGTATACAGACAAGAAGAAACATTTAATGTCTATTACTAGGGAGTGTCAACTCTAGGTATCATCAAATATAATAATATAATAATATAATAACCATAAGATAATCATTAGTGTTAGAGTGATGATTAATAGATAAATTATTCCCATGAATAATAAATATACAAAAAATACTTCATTAAATAAAGCATGTTTAACATAAATACATACAACAAGGATCATCCAATGGGATAATAAATAAAAATATAAACTAAAAAATAATGGTAAATAAAATAAATATCTCAATTTCCACCTTGGAAAAACCTACCAACATCGATCAATCAACATCAACTAGAATACCATCCTTCAATATATCATGTAAACGAGTAACATTGTGTCTACATATTGTCAAGTGTGTTTGTGCATGGTGGGATCATAAATCTCACAAATATCTAACAACATTATCCATTGTAATTCCATCATATATTTTTTATGTTTGTATATCAAATTAAATTTGGATGAAATATAATATTTAATTTGAATTTTATTGGGACATTTTGTATTATTATAGTGTCTAGAGATAATAATGATATAATTAATGTGATAATCTCACAATATTGTTATACATATCAAAAATAGTTTCATAATCAAAATACTAAAATGTTTAGTTTCTTTTATATTCAATAAATAAATATTACATTGTATAAGTCTTCTAGACAATTCTATGTAATTTCTCTCCAATAGACCCTTTACAGATATCACACATTAAATAATCATCTCCATAACCCATGTAATGGAAAAAAATAAATTGGGTGATCTCAGACACTCAGTCGGGTAACAACACATTATAACATGAATGAGAATATGATAGATACATAAATATAATTATGAATATATCATAATACTGAATATGATAATAATAATAAATATTATATCAATATAAGATAATATAATGATCATTACGGAATGAGTACAAAATATATCAGGGCTTAAAACAAATCTCAATAATTCTTTATCATGTGAGGAAACATAAAATTATTTAATACATAAAAAATATGTTGTAAAAATATAAATAGAATTTTATAGAAATAAACAGAATCATGAAAATATGTTATACATATCTAAATAACATAAAAATGTGGCACAACCATAAGTATACAAATACATGTTAGAGTAAACCCATTATCCCCATACCTATGTGAAAGAAGTCATTATGCCCATGCATTAAATTGGATAAACCCATGAAACCCATTCTTATGTGAAAAACACATTTTTTCTATTAATGATATCAACAATGATGGAGTAAATTATAAAACCTTTATTTTTTGAATGGATAGAAGAACATTTTCATATTTTGAAATACCTTTAGTTGAAATTCCACATCAATAAAAAGTGTATTACTATTTTCATTCAAAAAGTGGTAAATATTATTATGATAATCATAGAAAATATTCCATAATTTCTTTCAAAAAACAACATGGTAAATAGGATAAAGGGGAAAAATTCAATAAAATATAAAATACAATAAATCAATCATGAATTACTCTTATCATAAATGTTTCTATGAAACAATATATTAATATAAGTAAAAGATTTTGGTGTGGAACATGAATTTCCATAGAAAATTGTAATAATAGAGATTATATGATTTTTTTCAAATGAATATTATCATTTAAATATTTTCAGTTAGACACAAAATTGAATATAGCTTTTTTTATTCAACACTATTTTGTCTTGTGTTACATGAAATAACGAGTTTCTTCGATATCATGCATGAAATGCATCACCAAGATTAAGAAAACAATGAAATAATATTTGGATAAGCTAGATACTAATTATGCATGTTTGAATAGTATTTGTTAATTTAACAATTATAAATAAAAATTTCTTACTCAACATCATATAAAAATAATATTAGTAAAAAAATCATTAAATTTTTAGTAATGTAATTATATTAATCAAAATGATTTTTTTATCATTAATGAATTATATTTCCACCAATGATAAAATAAATTAAATATATTATAGATCATTGAGAAAAATGTATTTTAAAAAATTAATTTCATATTTGGATTCATCAAATCAAATTTATTTCATTTTTAAATTTTGTAATTTTACAGAAAATATAAATTTTGCAGTGAGTAGGAAAAAATCATATTTTTGTAAATAAATCATTTACTATCAATTAATTATTTAATTTGAATTTTTATTTAAGTTATAATGAGAAATATTTATTATTTATTATTTTTTAATTCACATGATTTTGTTTTATTTATCACTATATAGATTTCAGTAAATGATTATTTTTGGGTGTAAAAAGGGGGTTTCATTCTAAAAAGTACTTTAAAGTTCATAATGTCTCTACATATTAATTAAATAAAATAGTACCTAATTAAAATGGTTATAAATAAAATTTATATATTATACATACACAAATTTTTATTCATAATAACAAATTTGTTATTATTAGAGAGCTAGTTAATATAAAATCAGATTATAATTTAAAAAATACACTACTAAAAAACTTTCTTTTTCATCGTGTCTATGGGAATTGATTTAAAAATATTTTTTGGAATTTTTTTAAATTAATTTTATGTAATAACTAGTATTTCTAGCATTCCCTTCATTTGTGAATATCTAGAGTTTGATATGTTCTGGGAGCTGTCGGTGACTTGCATCATTAGTTTTCCAAATTTCTAGTTTTTGCCTCGGAATGTCAAGTGCATCAGCATCAGTGAGTCAAGTGTGTTGGCATTAGTGGGATGAGGGCGTCAGCATCGGTAGGTTAGAACATCAGTAGGTTTTGGTATAATTAGGCTGAGGCACTGGTATGTTGTTGCATCTGCATACCGTGAAGTCGGTAGCTCATCATCAGTAGCTGAGGATCTATGTCTTGATATCGGTTAGTCGGTTCAGTAATTCAGTATCGGTGTATTAACATCACTATGTCTCATCGGTAGCTCACCCTTCATTGGCTCAACATCGTTGGATCACACATTAGTGACTCATTTACATGATTCCATTTTTTTATCATTTTCCCAGTTTCACCCCTCCAATGTTTTATTGTAAGTAAACCATGTTTAAGCCTCACTCAAGTGTTTTTAAGTGAATTTCCAAGGTAATTGATTATATATTTAAATATCCTAACATCTCGGGTGATTTCAATTACCCAAACCGCATGATCTGGACCACGATGTCGCGAATATGTCTTTTAAAATTTTTTATCCATTAAAATTGGATCTGACTCATTAATGTCGGGATCTTCCCTTTACTATTTTTTTTCCATTGGTGAACCTAGATCCTTCATCTTTAGAAGAGTCTTTCACCTATACTATAGCCCATCCTTCTCTATTTTCTTGGAGTTCATCCATGCTACTCGCATGACCCTTGTTCTTGGAGCAAGGACGAACTTCGATCCTTGGATCATCTAAATAGGGATTTTTTTTTCTTCTCTTTAATTTTTCATCATTCGGGGAGGGTATTTTAATGAATCCTTGTAAAAAATTCCTAATGCCATTTCATAGAAACAAGAAATAGATAAATAATTAATTTGATCAAAAAAATCACAGGTAAACAAAATAACGTGTGGAGTGTGTTTTTTGTTGATCGCCTATTTTACTTTTTATCATTAATTCTTTTATGGATTTTGTGGCTATATAAATTTTGATAATCATGGTCGTTGGTGGTTATTTCTTGTGCACTAATAATGTTTTGTTCTATTGTGATTCTCTAATAAATGAATCTAACCTGAAATCTTCTTAATCACGTAAAAATGTTTTAATAAATGAATTACCCAAGATCAAGCCTATTATGTGATATCCCTAGTTATAATTAATTGAATTTAAAGAGTCTATGTTAGTTAAAACAGTATATATACAAATCTTATTGATCGATATGGTTTAGTGCAGTGTTCAGTGGTGTTTTTTAACATTGTGTGACTTGTGTGGTACTTCTCTTGGGAGCATGGTTGAGGGTACAAGGTTGTGATGAGGAGTGGGATATATGATAAGGGTGCAGTATCAGTGTGTAGTAGGGTTGGGGTTAATAGTAGTTACTATGGGCTTTATTCATGGGGTGGTAGAGGTGCTGAGTTAGATTCTAATTCCGTGAGATTGATATATTGTAGAATGTATGAACTTGTTGGATACTAAACTACCTTTGGTGTGTGGCGGTCATTAATCGATGTTGGGCAATGGGGCTTTTGTGTGGATATTCACTTTATTTGTAGTGGGACTGCAAAAATAATGGTTTGTGTAGTCATGCAGTGGTAATGTTGTTGGGTTTCTACATGGTAGTGTTTTATAGCCATTGGCCTTCATAGAATGGTTGTAGATGTTATTATTCATTTTTTTCTCATGTAGTGCTGGAACAAATTAAATTTAACCCCTTATGTAATAAATGGAATATGGTTAATTGAAAAGGGTTTAGACTTGGGTTCTATTATGGCTGTTTGTGTGGTTGTGCATATAGGGGTAGCAACAAAGGTAGTTTTTTTTTGACTGGTTTGTTTTTCAGAACCCATCGTTTGGGATGTGAGTTTGTATACATAGTATATATATATTAGAGTTTAATATCATTTCTAAATTCACCTAACCCTTGATGAGAACTATGCGACAAAGACATTCATTTCATTTGTGATGGGGTATTTCCCAACATCCTAGTGGGAGGATGGATGGTTGGTTACTGACGTTCTTCCTCACAGTCTCTTTCTAGTTATTACTCCTCGAGAATATCTAGGTAGGCTATAATAGAGTGACGCTTAAAATTTTCATAGATTCTTTTTGTGAGGGATTTCATTAAATGAGAGGCCTATGTGTTTTTAGGGCTGGTTTGGTTTTCCAAGTGTCTTCAAGATAAATCTTGGTGTCTCTGGGAGAGAGGAGTGATTGTTGTGGCCCATGTCTCTGCAGGTAGGATTTTGTGCTGTTAGTGGATTAGGTGTCAGTGGTCGGGTTGTGGTAGGGGGACTTCGTATGGGAAAAGTGTTTGCATCAAGTCATTAGTTGTTAGGTATGAGATGTTAACTAGTGGAAAAGTAGTCTGAGGTTCCCAAATATCAATGTTATTATACAATTAATTTAAAAAACCCATGTTATTTGGTGATTGTGCCTTTGGGAGGATGGGCTAGATGGTATTCCTTAGTAGGTGCATTGATTTTATGATATTTATCACAGAGATAATATTATGTTCACTAACTTATTCATGGGTGGCTTTAGTTTTCCCTTCTGAATATACTTTTATGCTCACCCAATGTATATAAAATTATTTTCATGTATCTAGGAGGAATTTGAGGACTATGATGGATCTTACTAGCTCAAGAATGATTATTGGTTATTTTCAATGCCTAGTTCATTTCTTTATATAGATTTCCCATTGGGTTTTCATTTTACATTTTATTATTTGTACATTTGAACGTGCATGAGGGAGTGGGTATATTATTCACTTTTTGTATTGGTATTTGGAGTTTCTTGGTGCTTACCATCTTATCTACCAATATGCTTATATAAAAATGGAATCACATCCATTTTTGTGTGATATTATGTACCCTTGGTTATATTCTCCACTATAGGTCCTATCAAATGCAAGAATAGGGGTCATCATCTCTAATTCAACTTGATAAAGGAAGGGTGTGGAAATTACATGTCCCTTCCATTATCTCGAATAAAGCGGGTTATGAAAAAATGGTATCTGATTGAGGATGGATGGATTTCGGAGTTGGGCAGAGTGAGGATTTCACGGGATGGTAGGGAAATAGTTTTAGGAAATCTCGGCATGCGAATTAGTATAGGGAAGACCAGTTAAGACATGGGATTTCATGGCCCCCATAATCTGTTGCATGGACTCTGCACCTATATAATGATAGAGTAAGGCTACACCGATTTCATGGTAGAGACCCTAAGAAATGTACATGCATCATAATGGTTTGTTTTCTTGTGTGACATGGCAGGTTTTATAATTTTTAATAAATGAAGAGTTAAAATAATTAAAAGTAATTTCCAACACTACTCGGGGATAGGAGTTCCTTGATTATTTTTCCAGCTTTGGCACCCGAACGTCTCCCCCATCTGGTAAAATGTTGAGGCCTGACAGGTTAACAAGACTGATCAGCATAGGAATGATCGAGAAAATAAATATGACTAATGGTAGAAGACACTTTGTTCCTTCCAATTGTAGACTCTGAGGAAGTATGAGGGAAGAGTCTCAAACATGGGGATGGATTGTTGGATCGATGTGTAGGTGATCGCTTTCAGATTGATCTTGGATCCGACAGAGTACTATGATTATCTGGTATTTATCTAGATATTAGGAGAAGCATGTTAGTGAAGTTCTTATAACCTTGAGTATAGAATGGAAACTGAGGTCTCCTGGGATGACTTTGAAAGGGAGTTCCGGGAAGATTTCCTATATACCACGATGAGGGTTGAGAATGGAAAGGATCTACTCTCCCCCCAGTAAGGGAGTATTTTGGTGAGGGAACTGGTGATCATGTTTAAGGATCTCCTACGCTTCAAACTAGATCACTTCCCAAATGAGGAGTCCCAAGAAAAATGCTTAGAGGAGACACTCTGACCTTATCTTCCTTATATTTTCACACCTTTCACTCTACCGAAATACATAGAGGTCCAGAAGAAGTCTGAGGTGGTGGATAGGAAGAACTCACTAATAGGTATTCCATGAGATGGAAGACATCTTAGTTCGTCAATGCGGAATGAAATCAGTATATGGTCTCTAGTGTTAGGGAATTCTAGGTTTCAGCCTGTAGGGAGTAGGTCTTGGTAGTTCCAGTTACGATATCTTGGTACTCACACTTTCCTTATGGTATCGAGAACAAGAACCTTTATCTGTGGAGTTCGTGGATATCTTTGGATGTAGTGGCCAGTTCCGACATAGAACGGTCGGTTGTGAAGATTTAGCACCCACCTCTACGGTATCAGTTTCTATTCATTCACATCCAATAGTAGGGGTAGCGAGCTCCCACTTTAATGAGGTTAAACATTATTGTGTGAGGCCAAACATAGGGAACTTCTTAGGGACCTTGACTAGGGCATAGTTAGGGAGGCGGTTGAAAGAAGAGACGTAGAGGAGCTACGAGTGTGCAGTTTCATGCCATTGAGGTGGAAGTTCCCGCGGGGCTGGAGGTTGTTTGAGGGACGATAATTCGTTTTAGTACCCTTTTGTATTACATGATGGATTAAAAAGCTTCACACTCCCTTTTTCTCCCAATTGTATCACATGCCATTGGCCTATACGAAGAGAGACTTTCCATGGCCTTGGTGTTGAGTATTCTAGTTTGAGGTAAGACCAGTTTGTTTGTTTTTTGTTGAGGTTGTATACTGTTGTTAGGGTTACATATGTCTAGTGGGAATCTTCGTATACTAAATATGTTCCCATTTTATTTCATCATAGGCATCTACTAGTTGTTTTCTATGAACTCTATTATCAACTAATTCCAGAGAAGAGTCGCATTCTCATATTTGGGCAGCCACTGCATAGCTTTTGTTGGCGAGTGTTGTGTTCAGGATGGAAGCCGGCATGTGTAGAATTTTCATTCATTGATGGATTATTTGTTATTGGGATCATCATATTCATATATGGTTGATGTTATGGGGGTTTTTAGTGAGTTCCATGATGTCTTCCCTGAATATTTTGTAACTCTACCCCCTTGACGTGACATTTTTTTTGGATTAGACTTGTAACCTAGTGCCCATCTGATTACGATGTATCCCTATGAAATAAAGCCTTATGTGTTTTGAGATATTCATATTTATGTTGATGACATTATTAATAAGCATTTTTTCCATCCAAGTGTGTCACCATGGGGTGTTGCAGTCGTGATCATAAAGAAGGCGGATGGTGGGCTAAGACTCTGCATCAACTACTAGAGACTGAATCAAGTGACAATCAAGAATAGTTACCCCTTCTAATAATCAATGATCTTCTCAACCAGTTATAAGGGGATATTTGGATCTCTAATATCATTATATTTTTCGATATAACCAGTTGAGGGTAAAGGAGGGTGACATCCTGAAGACTACTTTCAGGTCTAGGTATGCACACTTTGAGTTCACGGTCATGCCCTTCAGTGTCATGAATACACCATCCATGTTCATGGGGATCATGAAATATTTTTTATATGAGTACCTAGACCATATCTTCTTGGTGTTCAATAGTTATATCCTGATCTACTTGGGATCATAGGAGGAGCACGTCGTTCATCTGAGGACTGTCTTGGATGTCCTCTGACACCACAACCTCTAAGGTAAGTTGTCCAAGGGAATATTTTTGATGAGAGACATGCACTTCATGGGAAATTTTGTGTTTCAAACTGGGATAGATGTGGAACCAATTAATGGTTTAAGGTTTTGTTTCTTAGGTAGCAGCAAATAATGTGGCTGAGGTTCGTAGCATTCTATGTCTTCAAGGTTACAATAAGAGGTTCGTACCTCACATCCCTTGAGTTGTAGCTTCCTTGATTACATTGACCAGAGTAGACCAGGGATTTTCATGGAGTGATCAGTATTAGGAATATTTTAGATATCTTAATGGGAAGATGTCTAGTTCCCTATTTCGATGGATTTCAGAGGAAGGGGTGATGTTCTAGGTGTTATGTTATGATTTCGTCCAAATCTCAATATTTTTATTGAAGTAGAATCGAGGATTAATGTCTTATAGATATAGGTAGTTACATCTTCAAAAATGAAACTATTCCACCCATGATATATAATGTGAAGAAGAAACGTTCATTCAGATTATGTGGTGCAATTAACTCATTAGAGAGGGCTTTTTGGTCTTCACAACTCACTAGAGCATGGGGTATATCTTATCTCACCATGACCTAAAGTTTCAACTGTGATGGTGGTTAGAGTTTCTCCAAGACTAATGGTTCAAGATCTCTTTCATGATAGGGATGGGGAACTTGGTGGAAGATTCCTTGAGAAAGAATTTGTGGAAGGAGGTAGCTTGGGAATCCACAAATGCTTAAAAGTCAACAGAAGTGTAGGACTCTTTGTGCATGCGTGATAGGGAAGACAGTGGAAAAGGATATCTATTTAAGATGACAGTGAAATATTCCTTGCTGCGGATGGTAGAGGACTCTCAGTTGGAAGACACAGAGGCTGATGTGATCAATGAATGCATTGTCCGGGGTGATGGTCTAGAAGGATGGTCGAAGGATAGTCAAAATCAAATGCTAAATGATGGTAGTTGTTTGTCCTAGTGAAAATGCATGAGGGATTTCTCTATGAGTTACATATCTCACCCCTGGTGGTGCATCCAAGAGTATCTACTATGTACTATGGATAGAGGGAGTAGTTTCAGTGGCCCGTTGTGAAGTGGGTAGTGGTAGAGTTAGTGGCAAGGTGCATAGTTTTTCAATAGGTTAAGGTTTAGCATTGTATTACCGATGGTCTGTTCCAAACCTTAGTTGTTCATTATTGGAAATGGAATTCTATATTGAAATATTTCATCACTGGATTACCCAAGTCTCAGGGAGGATGTGATACCCTTTTGGTAGCAGAGGACTAGTTTACGATGTCCGCTCACATATTTGGGGAAAAGGAGTCGAGCGTAGTAGATGCCTTCCCTAATAAGTATGTGGATTAGGTGGTGTAGCTGCGTCAAATTTCAACATCCATTTCCTTTTTTCATTTTATATGTTTTATGTCACTAGCCTGGAGTGGATTGTATCCTACCTTTGGCACTAGGTTATGCCTTAACACCACTTTCCACCCTCAAAAAAATGGGTATATAGAAAGGACCATCCAGACGTTGGAGGATATGTTGCGAGCATGTGTTCTGGACTTTGTAGGATCATGGGTGTGGTACATTGCCATGGTAGTGTTTTCTTAAAATAATAGTTATAACCCTACCATTAGAATGGAACCACTTGAAGACTTGTATGGAAGAATGCATCATTCACCCGTGTGCTTGATAGAGGTATGGGAAGACTCAATTCTAGGACTAGAGTTAGCGTAGAGCACAATAGAGATGGTTCGTCTTATGAGTGAGTGGATGAATGTAGCTCAAGACTGGTAGAAGTCGTATGCTGATGCCAAGAGGTAGCACTTAGAGTTCGATGTTGCGGACCATATTTTCTTGAAGGGTCCCCCTCGGCGTTGACAGTAGAGGTTTGTTAAGGGAAACAAGATTTTACCCCATGTTCATTAGTCCTTTTGTGGTGTTGGGATGATTTGGAAAGGTGGCATATCATCTGGAATTGCCACTGCAGTTAGAGAAGATCCCCAATGTCTTCCATGTCTCTTAGCATTGTTATTATCTACACGATGACTCCCATGTCCTTGATTAGGGAGTGTTGGATATAGAGGTTGACACGACATTTGTTGAGAAACCAGTAAGAATCGAGGATCGTGAGGATAAGTTCCAGCGTGGACAAAACATTCCTTTGGTTCATGTCTTATAGAGACATGGTGGCCTCATCGAGAGTACATGGGAGTGAAAATAACCGATGCATGCCTACTACCCAGAGTTGTTCAGAGTCTATCATTTGTTTTATTTTGTACCATTCTTACAATGAAATATTTTATTGTTCCTTATATATGATAAGTTGTTTCCATATTATTTGGTTTGTGTAAAAATTACTGACTACAGGTTGGTCAGTACCTAATACTTCATTAAGGTTCATTAATTTTGATGTGATTAAACCCATCCAGGTGAGATAGTGCCGCCCAAAGAGGATAATATCATGACATGGAAGAAGGAGTTCTCTAATCAGTGTGTCTGTACACTATGACTTTTTGTGTTAGTGTGGTTACATGAGGAAGTACAATGGTAGTGTTATTACAGTTGTTCTGGAGAGAGATAGTAAGGATGTGTTCTGGGTGTTGAGGCTTTCACTCCGGCCTTAGAACAACACAAGGTAGTTTAATCCTGATAGTTATGTTACGGGATAGATGTTCAAACATCATTTATTCTCGATTAGTTTTAAAATTCTCTAGTATGAGAATATTTTTACAGGTATCTGATGTAATAAATTGTATATCCTCTAGGCCCTTCCTTTGTGAAAATATAGTGTTTGAGTTGTTCTGTGATATATCGGTGGCATACATCAAGTGCATTCCAAAATTCCAGTTTTTGCATCGGCATGTAAGGGAATCGACATGTCTATGTGTCAGCATGTTAGTGTTTTAGAATGTCATGTGTGTCAGCATAAGTTAGTTTGGTGCATCATCGTTGTTGGGTTGTGGGTGTCGGTGTTGGTATGTCAGGGAGTAGGTAGGTCAAGGTGTCAGGAGGTCAAGGAATCATGAATTTTTTTGTATCAGTGGGCCGTGACATCGGTAGCTCAGCATCGGTGGATCAACATTTTATGTCATGTCGGTAGCTATGTGTCAGAGGCACTGCATTAGTAGGTTTCTTCAATATCTCTCCCTTCGGTGGCCCAACATCGGTGACTCATAAATCGGTTACTCATTTACGTCTTTCCTAGTTTTCCCCAGTTTTCCAGTCTCACCCCTCTTACATATTTTTTGACGTGAACAATGATTAAATTCACATTTGGGATTTTTTGTGGGAGTTTCAAAGGGTATCGATTTCCCTTTAAATATCCTAACATACCAGGAGATTTTAGATACCCAAACAGCATGATCTTGACCTCGATACCATGATGACTTCAAATAAAACCATTCTTACATTAAAATAGGATGTGACTCTTAAAATCCAAGATCATCCCATTCTTGTTTTTTTTTCATTTTCCCTTAGTGCTCCTAGAGTATTCCTCATTATAAGAGTCATGTACCTGTGCTACAGCCCCTCTGGCTCAGTTTTCAGGGAGTTCTTCCCTACTGATCGTGTGACTCATATTCTTGGAACAAGGAGGAACCTCAATCCTTTGATCATCCATTTAGGAATTTCTTTTTCTTCTCCTTAATTTAGCATCATGGAGGGTGGTTATTATAATGAATCATTGTGAAGAATGACTGATGGATTTTCCTAGAAAAAATAAATATATAAGGACTGAATCGCATTAAAATATAACATTGAAAAATAAAATAAAAGGAAGAGATTTCATAGATGTCGATCACCAGATTTAATTCTTATAATTGATTCTATTATGTTTGTTATGGTCATATGAATTTCAAATATCATGGTTGTTAGTGGTATTTTATTGTGTACAGATAATTTTCTATTATATTGAGAGTCATATATAAATTAATGTAACCCGAAATATGCATAATCAAGTATACATGGATAAAGAAATCAATGTCGCAGGATCAAGCCTAATGTTTTGTAACCCAAGTAATAATTTTTTTGAATTAAAGAACCCATGCTGGTTAAAACTGTATATATACACATCATATTGATTGGTGTTTCTGAGTTTAGTGATCTGTGGAGTTTTGTAACTATGTCTAAGTTGTGTGTTGATGTTGTTGGGAGAATAGTTATGGGTATAAGGTTGGGAAGAGGGGTCGGCTATCAGATAATTGTGTGCTATGACAGTATAGCAGGGATATGGTTAGGGGTAGTTACTAGGGGATTTGTCACGACCCGTCCTCGGGGCCCATGCTGTGACTTCCCCAAGCCCGCCTTCCATAGGTCAGGGACTGGCGAGTAGCAGCAAAGGTGTAAATCTCGATAAAAGGGAAGGCATTTCCTTTATAAAAGAAAACAAACACCACAGAGTACACAAACCGAAGTAAACACTAAGTAAACTGTATTCAAATGTTAGTGCTGGAAAGTAAATGGGACAATATACAAACCCAACTGAAAGTGTAGTACAACTGAAAGTAAATTACAACAACTGAAAGACAAAGCAGCAACTGCCTGGACATCCTCAAGGAACTCCCACCTAAAGGGTGTGACAGTCAGACTCGTCGGCTCTTCGAGTCTGGCCGTCCACTCCGTGTACGTCCCACCTGATAGACCACCTCCGGGTACCGTCCTGCTCCTTAAGCCTCAACCACGACCAGTGTTGTCCATCGTCTGTAACCAAAACAACGTAGTGCGGGCGTAACCCGTGCAGGGGCGAGTATACGATACTCAGGAGGGACCCGGAGATTTCTGAAGGTCACCCAGAATCCACAAAGGATAAACCACAAAGGAAAGGATACAAAAACAAGTCTCAACCAACACTACTTAGGTATATGCCCATACATATACCTAAGTCATAAATTCTGGTATTGCCCAACTCACAAGCTCAAGTACAACAAATTCCACACAGGAAAGTATAACTCAATCCACACAGGAATGTATGACTCATTCCACACAAGAAAGCATAACCCAATCCACACAGGATATCAAGTCAATAATATTGAAGATAATAATTGAAAGTCAATAATCACTTCACACAGGTATACTACTTCTGAAGAGAGTTGGAGATGATTATATGTATCTTCTGAATCATCTCCTCTGTCGATCCCACGTACGATCCTAGTATAGAAATTGTCAGTGCTGAATCCACGGAGGATCCAAGTATTGTAGTCATCACTACCAAACCCATAGAGGATCCAAGTATAGTTGTCAACGCTTCTGAACCCATAAGGGATCCTAGTACAAGAGTCATAGTCATCGAATCCACGGAGGATCCAAGCATGGTAGATGTCGTCGTTGAACCCACGAAGGATCACTGTACGGTATACATCATCGTCAAACCCACAAAGGATCCTAGTACGGTAGTCTTCCTTGTCGAACCCACTGAAGATCCTAGTACGGTAGTCATCCTCGTCGAACGCATTGAAGATCCTAGTACGGTAGTCGTCATCTTTGTTGCAGCCAACTCTAGGGTTCCCGCACACAGCACACTCGATTCCAGGAGGGTCCACTCCATGAGCCAAGGGGGGTCAATACATCAACTGTCACGAAGTCCTGAGTTGATGTATCACCAAGTTCCATCTCGTCAAAAGGAACACAATGCGACAGACGACGCATCAGTCGGACACCCGGTCTGAGAGTTATTGACTTTTTCGTCCCAGGGGCCCGATTGGTTTTTAAGCTAAAACCAACCCGACCATACTCCAGTTGCGTCCAAACCTCGAGATTAGTAAGAGAAAAGAATCGAATCACTAAGAAGAATCTAGTAAAGTTAATGGGACATCAATCAAATGTCCGGAGCTCATGTTATAAGGGTTTCCGCTCCGCGGGCTGGGTTGGTTTTGTGTTCAAACCAACCTAGCAGTTCCCAAAGTTCTCCGAAATCTTGAGTGTAATATTCCAAAATGACCATCTCGATCCAAGGATCCCAATGAAACTGACGGTGCATCATTCAAAAAGTCCTTAGCCCAAGTTATGGGTGTTTGAATGGATCTGTCTGAAAGTAGGGGGTTCGGGCCTGGTCCGACCCGGCCCAATACCCCCGAAGTCGGCCTGAACCAGGTCTGGCTCAGTTGGGTGAGGCACGGACCGACTGGTAAGGCCCGGCCCAGCCAGCACAGCCTGACCCGGCACGGGGGTTCGACCCAGCGCAGGCGGTCCGGCCCGACGCCGGCGGTCCGGACCGGTGCGAGCGGTCCATTCCAGCGCGGGCGGCCGACCCATCCCCGTGGATGCGGAAGGGGGGTGGCCCCCTTGTTTTGAAGGGAGGTCCCCTTTTGGTGGGGCCAGCCCTTGCCAGATGCAAGGGGTTACAACCCCCGGACTTCCCGAAAAATGGCCGGCCGTAATGGCCTGCTGGAGAGCCATCGCGGGACCCGCTGGTCCAACCTCCTGGAGCGTAGGCGGCCGGAAGTTCGGCTGCCCCCTTGCTGAACCGTGGCGGCCAAAGGCCGCAGCCCCTGTCTGACCGGCGTCGCACCCCTCCTCCACGGCCCACCACGGCTGTGGCCTTCTGGTGCTCCCGATCGACATGATGGTGCCACCCTCCACCGTCGTGGCCTGGCTCCGGCCGCGGCCTCACCGGCGCGGCGCGACGGTGCCACGTTTTTCCCTCGCGGCCCACTTTGGCCGTGGTTCTCTCGCCCTCGCATGGTGCAATGGCACCGCCTCCGTTTCAAGCCACGATGAAAATCAACAACAAAACGGGGAGGAGTTTCGGCCGTGTTTGTGCGGTCTGACCACCACTATTATATTGATAACACCATGCCAAAAACACGACATGATCAACAATAGACAAAGCGAAAATTTAATTGATTAAATTTGAACACAACCCCTACATCGAATCAAGAATATTGATTTCTTGATGAAGGAAATAAAAGCATCATTTTCCGTTGACATTGTCACGGGATGATGGTGTCGCTTCTTCAACGTCGATAAAAAGGAAGCCGAGGTTGGCACTTGCGTTCTTTGCATTCTCCAACGAAGAAGATGGAGTTCTTTCTCCAAGGAAGAAGAGCTCTCCCATTCTCAAAAAAAAAAGCTCTAACCCAAATAAAATAAGTCACCTATTATTTTATTACTCAATACTTCTATTTCAAAAACCCAAATTCAAAACCAAACACACTTAACTAATTAATCTTGAGTTGTCATATTAATTAGGTGTTTAGTTGGCATGCATTAATGTGGGAGGTGAAGAGGGGAGGAGTCACTTAAATAAAAAGGGGTTTAGAGTAGTTAGGGAATTTAAAAAGGTGGGGGATCATTTGGGCCCCACCTCACCCTTAATCCTCTCATGGGATGTGAATGAGTAGTGGCTCCCACTCCAACTCCCACACCTAGGATATAACACTTAGAAAATAGAAATAAAATTTGTAAAACAATTTTATTTCACTTTACACTTAAATCAAATTGTTAAAGAACTCTTCCCGAGAAAACGCAACTCCAGAAAAGGTCTTCTTAAGAAATTAACTGCGCTACGGTTTCATCGGTGCCCTCAGATTTGGATTCTGAGCACCGGTTCAAAAGTTAGAAAAACCCTCTTGTTCGTTCACTGAACGTACTTGTGCCAAACCTCGGAAATTTATTCCGGTCACACTGCACTTCAGAATCATGTGCCGTCATAAACTGCATACTCATAACATTCCAAAGAATCTAAGAAAAAAAATTCCTTGAAATTAACGGGTCGTTACAAGATTTGTGCATGGGATTGTACAGGTGGTGTGATTCCTTCTCAGTCGGTGATAATAGTTGATTTTTCGAATGGAAGAATTTTTATGTTGATGAACTGACATTGTTTTGTTTTGGTAGTGGGGAAATGTTGGGTACTGAGACTACTATGTGGATATGGACATGCATTGTAGTGGGATTGCAGAATTCTAGGTTTGTCCTACTGTGCAGTGGGAAATGCTATTTTTTTCCTTGGTAGTGTTTCATGGCCTTTATCCTGTTGAGAATGGTTTAATTTATTGTGCTTCTTAGTTCCCTCGAGAAGTGATTGACCAAATTAAAGTTAACCCCATAATTATTAAATATAATTTTGTTAAATGAAAATGGGTTAGGCTTGTGTTATTTTGTGGTTGTTTGTGTGGTTGTGCATACAGGAGTAGTAACAAAGGTGGGTTGTGTGGGCTCGTTTATTTTTTCAAAACCCACAGGTTGGGCTGATCATTTTTTTACCTATATATATATAATTTTATTTGACTTATATACGTTCCCCACCCTTGATGAAAAATATGTGCTGGACACCTCCATTTCATGGGGGATGGTTCCTTTCCAAACAGCCCAATGGGAGGATCGATGGTTGGTTACAAAATTACTTCCTCGCACCCTCTTCAGGGTTCACAATGCTCAAGCATACCTAGGTAGGCAGTAATGGCTTAAGTGTTACAATAGTCCATGATTCATCAGGTGAGTGTATTTTTGTAGATAACAGAACTAGGTGTTTGCAGGCCATGTTTGTTTTCCTAAGTGTCATCTTGATGACGCCCATGTGTCTTTGGGCGAGAGGTTTGGTTGTTGTGGCCCATGTGCCTATGGGAGGGATTATATGTGGTTTGAGGACCATGTGTGTGAGGGAGGGTTCTTGAAGTGGGAATTCATATGGGGAGAGTGGTAGCATTATGATGTTATTCATTATGAATAACCAGTTATCTAGTGGGAATGTGGTGTTGGGTACAAAAATATCGATGTACATATATTATTACATTACATGACTAGATTTTTTTTAGTGATTGTGCCTTGGTGAGTCTAGTTTTGTTGGTATTCCTTGGTAGGTTCTTTGAGGATCTACTATGTCTTATATGGACACTGTACGTTCCATCATATGTGAACGGGTGGCTTTAATTTTCCTTACTGAGTATACTTTTATGCTCACCCTATGTATATAAAACTATTTCTAGGTTTACAAAAGGACTTAGAGGACCGTGATTGACCTTACTAGCTTATTCATCAACATTGGATGTTGTCACTTCCTTTTTATTTTATTTTGGTACATTTCCCTTGGAGTTTTCATTTTACTTCTAATTAGCATAACATTTGAACATGCATGTGGGAATGGGTTTGGGATTCACTTCTACTTTTGGTATTTGGAGTTATTTGGGATTAACCATATTATCTCCAAATATTGATTTAAAAAAGGGTATTTCCATGCATTTCATTGTGAGATTATATACCTTTGGTGATGGTTTCCACTCTATGGCATATCTAAGGCAGGACTCAGGGTCATTATATCTTCTTCAACATGTGAAAGGAAGGGAGTGGAACTTTGTGGTCCCTTATCTCATCTTAAAGAAGGTGGGTCATCACATCTTACTAAAAAATAAATTTTTAAATCATATTTTCAAAATCAACATTGGGGAAATATTTGGTGTTTTCCAAAAAAAGAGAATTTTTGGTGAATAGTGATAAAATAAATTTTAATGGAAAACTGCCTTTTCTTTTAAATTTTATAGTAAGATAAATTCTATTTTAAATTTGGATTAAATTAAATTATTTTAAATACTAATTAAATTAATAAAATATTTTCAATTTTATTAAATTTTATATTTATATTTGATAACAAAAACTATGTAACCTTTTGATCATTTTCTCATAAAAACACTACTTTCTTTTTGTATATATGGGATTAATTTGAAAATAAACATTTCCAGTTACTTGAATCTAAATTTTAAAATTTATATCAATATTTATAACAAATAATTTATATTATCAAATAATATTAAATTTATTTTTATTCATAATGAATTGTAAATACCTTAAAAATTATTTACGACGACGAAGGAAAATACCAGTTTACATTGAGTTAAACTAAAAATACAAGGGTTATAAATAACAAAAAACAAGAAAAAAATCATTTAACATCCCCTTTTTTCCCATAAATTATTGGATTTATTTTATTCTGTTAATGGTTCCTAGTGACCTAAGAAAATATAGTTACCATGCTTTTTCAAACAAGACTATTGCATCATTTTAAAGATAAAAATAAAAATAGTTTTACAAATTCAGTATTCAAAGGTTTAGTGTCTTGGGAAAATTATTATTTTTCATAAATATTACATAATAAGACATAGAAATGTATTTAATTAAATCATTTTTGGTTTGTTTGTGGACCTCATGATCTGCATAGTATAAGTATTCACTTAAGGATATGCATCAAAATGGGGAGAGATAAAAGAATGTTGGAGGACCCATAAGGTAACTGATACATGGTTGAGCATAATAATAATCATCATAACATAAAAAAAGCATCATGATGATATTAATTAGAGGAATTTCAAGATAAATTCATGTAATGTGGAAATTCATAAAAAGCAACATCATGGCTTTGTGGACAAATATTATACATAGTTGGGAACAATTCTAGCATCATGTTCAAGAATATTTAATATTATCTCATGATATACATCACATTACCCAATGAAGGGTGTAATTATATAATTCTAGGTTTACCCATCACATAATAACATTTACATTCACAATATAATCATTTTTTTACTCGTTAGATGATAACATTCACATTTTCATGTGTTCAACATAGAATGTATATCAATCATGGATATAAATAAAAAATGTAATGGATTGGGTATCTTTTAAAAAAATTTATACATCCATTAATAAATTATCTAGTTCCAAACAGATATAGGGAATAAAATACATGGAATAATAATCATCAATCCTTTGTGGAGTAGAAATAATCTCAAGAGAAGGAAAAGATATATTTTTGAAAAGAATAGTTATTATTGGAAAAATAATTCTATTTTTATAAAAAATGATTTGATACATATATATCACAAAATAATGGATGTAAAAAAGAAATAAATTATGAGGAACATTAAAGTAGAATCCATACTCATAATGGAGTGAGAGGGGGAAACCAAGGGAAAGAGAGTTTTGTTCAAGAATCACAAGACATTGTGTCTGAATGATTTATTCACATTAATATACTATAATATAAAATTAAAATAATTAATTAAAATATATAGAAACATATATAAATTATTTTAATTGATATTAGTTTTCTAAAGTTTATTAGTTATATTTTTGTTTATTTATACAATTTAATTTCATCTTTCAATATTGTTCATTTTTTAAGTTTTCATGATCGGTTTGCTTGTATATGAGTATGGAAAAATTAAATTTTTAACAATAATTAAAATTATATTTTATTAATAAATATTAATATTATTTAATAATATTATATATGATTTGGATATGCGTAGTTATTATGAATAATTTGATAAATAGTTCATGAAAATTATTTAATTTATTTTGTGGATTTTACGACCCTCACTGACTCATATCATTTTATTTAGTTTCATATTTTTTTATTTACTCCTTGACATTATATATCATATAATATGTATAATATAATCTTATTTAACCATAATTATAGTGTAATTACTAGACATGAAGGTGGTAGTGAAAAATTAAAATTAATCATCTATAGAGGTTGTAAATCAACACACCATGGATGAAATTTTCATTTTAATAAAAACATGAAAAGGGAAAAGAATAGAAAATTAAATCATCAATTAACATAATAAAATTCAATTATATAAAATATAATATTGTTATTATCCCTTCTAGATAGGTGGATGTGGAGAAAGGATATTAAAACAAATTAAATTGAAAAGAAAACAAAAAGAATGAATTTACCTATGGAATTTATTCTCCTTAAGAACCCCCTTAAGGAAAAGGATTTCATATTTTAATGAGGAAAAGGGATCCAAGATGTGGGGTTAGGGTTTCAAATGCATAATTGGAGTAATTTGGATAAAATTCAAGGATTTGAAGGTGTGAGAAGAAGAGGTGGGAATGAGTGGTGTTTATAAGGGAGGGGAGGGTTGTTTTCTCATTATTTGTTCATAAGTATATTATGTTGTATCAAGACTATTAATATATTAAATATTATTTCTAAATATATTAAAACATTAAAGTATATTTTGATATTTATATCTTACTTTTACCTAACATCAATTGTGAGTAAAAAAACTCATTTATTTAGTTTTCATTATTAATTAACATTTTTTACTATTCACCAACAATTCTAGTATTTTTGAAAAATCTCATAAATTCCCACTATCAATTATTCAATGTGAAAAATTTAAAAATGAAATACATATTTATTAAAATAAATTTAAAAATGTGATAAATTTAATTTTTAATTAAAATCATCATTTACATTAAAAATTCCAATTATAATATTATAAATTATTTTAAAATAGTTTAATATTTTCATTATGTTATCATGAAATTATATTATATTGATAAGAAAAAAATTATTTTATTAATTTTATTTTTGAAAAAAAATATTTCTAAATATTTATATTAATTATAAAAAAATATTTATGTTTTTTATAAATTGCAACACCTATTAAAAAATTTTAAAAAATATTATTTTCCCATATTATGATATAATTATATCACTTTATAATTTATAGGATTTGAAATTTTAATTTATACATTGATATATGAGGTTTTTCATCTATTGGAAAAAATACTATTATAAATGGTCATGTTACTATTCAAATGGTTGGTTTATTATTCCATCTGTATAGGTTTCTTTTTCTCAAAAAATACCCCTTATTTGATTCATTCGTCATTTTTACTGTTTTTATTGTGTTTTCAATGTAATTTTATATGGTTTATTCTATATAACATAATTATATGTATTGAATTCCCATTGATAAGATTTTGGATCATTATATTCTTCCCCCCTATGAAATGTTTCCCTAAATATTTCATTTTACATTCTAGATTGAAAACAGGTGAAGGTATTTCTCTTTCATTTCTTCCTCTGGTTCCCATATTGCCTCTCCATATTTATAGTTCTACCATATTACATTTACTAGGTGAGTAGTCTGGTTGTGTATAACTCCATCTTTATGGTCCAAGATCTTCATTTTATTATCCTCGAAAAGGATATCATATTCCTACTATACCTCCTTTTGATATACTACGTGTGAGTGATATGGTCAGTACATCCTCAAGAAGGTTCCATGGAATACATTATATACTTGAGAGATGGTTTGTGGATCTTCTAGATGACATGGCACAACATTGACTCAATAACAAATAATTATGTGTTTGATGTACATGGTACTCACCATTCCTATCATCTTAATTACCATGATCCTCTTCCATGGAGATATGTATTGGATTGCCTAGTTTCCAACCATAAACTCTAGAACACGTCGACAATTTTCATGATATAACTTCGATCAAAATTTGGATACCTTGATTTGATTATTAATGTTTTTCACTAATTATACAATTTCAAAAACCATTCCATGTCCTAGTATCTTTCTTTCACCAACTTTATCACAACACGCGGTTGTTCTCCATATTTTCACATAACAGCATTCAAATGGTGCTATTTTTATGCTATAGTAGAGTCAAATGTTGTAATTGAACTGAACCAGTGGTATGTTTTGATCCCAAATACATTTTCATTCAATAGATCATGCTCTCAATATGAATTATATTTTCTTAATAGTTCATTCATATTTCCATCAGATTGAGGATGATAATCTTTAAGGAAGTTCAGCTCATGTATAGAGAAATATTGGAGACCTTTCATGAATATAGAGGTGAAACTCAGATCTCGATATAATACAATTGATATTGGTAGTCCATGCACCGTACCACTTCTATGATCTATATTTGTGCAAGTTTATCTTATGATAATTCTTCTCATTTTACCATAAATTGATCGGTCTTGGTATATCGATCCACAGAAACCCATATATAATTATTTATAGTGGATTTATTCAGAAGTCTAGTGACAATGTCTTTCGTGATTTTTTCCCACTTCAATGTTTGTATGTGTAATAGTTGCATCATCCTATTATAATTTTATCATTAATCCTTCACTAGCTACCATACCATGAAAATTGATGTATATTCAGTGATCGCCTTCTACATATTTTCCCACCAATAGTTCTCTCGAAGACCTTAATTCATATTTGTGCTCCATGGATGAATAGAAAAGGTTTATCTATGTGCATCATTCAAAACCTAATTTATTATCTCTGGGTCAGGTGATACAAATTTTTTTGACACAAACCGCAAAATTTTTTCCCCATCAATTTAAAAGTCTAAGAATTTACCCTTTCTCATAGGTTCTAAAATTTTAAGAATTTCAACATTATTTGATTGATCGTGCATTTTTTTAATGAAGGATATTGAGAAATCATATATGAATGGATTGATGAGGTACCATCTATTAATATTCTCATTTCCATTCATTCCATGTCCTACAATACTATATCCTTCTCAAATCTAATCATTGATAAAGATGCATGATATCTTCTACTTAGAACATTTTTCTCTTAATTTACTTTATCTGGATGGTAGTGGATTAACAGTCATAATCCTTGATGATATCTAACCATATTTACAAGTCTATATCAATATGTTTTGTTGTCACTATATATTTATGTATCATATAAATGTTATATATTTTTCACTTCACCCTATAGAGATAATATGACCAAATTTTCAAAATAGAGATCACAACTACCAACTACAGATCATGTGTGGGATAGTTTTTCTCATCAATATTCAACTCTCATTAGTTTTAGGATATCAATTTATCATTTTTCATAAATATACAGCCAAATAATTTCATTGAATCATCATTGTACACCATAATGAGTTCCCCACTTCTTGGTAGTGTGTGTATTAGAGTGGAGATAACTCTCTTTTTCAACTTCTTAATGTAGTATTGACATTCACTAGTATTGAAATCCTTTTCTCCCATCTGTGCTGGTATGTCTAGTGAGTTTGAAAATAATAATATGTTCTTCAAAAATCTCTTATAATACCCCGCTAGACCATTGAATCTATGCATCGATATTATAGATGCGAGTTTGGGACACTCTTTAATTTCCTTTGTCCAATAAGGGTCCACATAAATTCTTTTGTTGGTTAGAACATCCCCATGAATGATAATAACTCTAAACAAAACTCACATTTACTATAATTTTCATTTTTTTTCTCCCTTTAAATTTTATTTAGAATAGTAATAAAATGCTCCCCATGTTTTTTCTTTCCATTGGAGAATATCAGGAAATCATCAAAAATGAATATGTCAGAATTTTCTCTCTAATATCTAAAGAAAATATTATTAATTAAAAGAAACGTTTTTGAGCATTAGTGAATCTGAAATGTATATATATGAACTTTTTGTGGTTGTGCTTCATTTTAAAGGTGTTTATGTGATTAGGTTCCTTCCTTTACATTAATTTTTGATATCCTAACATAAAGTAATCCTTAGAAAAATACATGGCCCCAAAAAGGTGACCGAATGAGTAATATACCTATGTAAGGGGATATTTTTTACATAATTTGGTTTCTTTGAGATCATAATAATCATTACATAGGTTCATTTATATATCATTCTTCTAGATGAAGAATACAGGTGCACCCCATGATGAAGCACCCAGGAACACAAAACCATTGTGTATTTTCTCTTGTAAATTCATCTTTCTTTTCTCCAACTCAATGTTGAAAATCCTATACAGTTTCTTTTTTATAGGTAGAGTTCCAACAATATAGTCAATTTATTACTCATCTTTTTGGTCCAGTGGATGATCAGACAATTATTCTAGGAACACATCAGTATTGTACATTATAATGTGCATGTATTTGATCCTGATTCCCTCCTTTGTGTCAATATTTTGAGTATGATATGATCACTCAAAAGGAAATAATATCAACACATGAGATGACGGATATGAAGATGAATCATCTTCCTCACAATTTTATAGAATTAGAGGATTCTTAATTATGTGAAGATTGGTCAACATTTCCAAAAGTTGATGTTGTCTTTGAATAAAGACTGGTAATCCATGACCAAAATTGTATCCAACTCCACCAAAGGAAGTAATGCAATATTTTTGTGGGAGTTTCAGTCCACAAAAATTATCATAGGATGAGTTATATATATTGGATGAAATAATTTCCCCTTTTATTATTCTCATTGAAAACTCATCCTCTATATTTATAGGTGGTGGTTAAATAGTTCTGCTAAACATGTATGATATGAAAGAATGTATTGAACTTGAATAAAATTGTATGTTCGCAGTTCATGAATGAATAAGTAATGTAGTTGTGACCAAATCATTGTCATTACAAAACTCAACAGTAGTGATGGAATGACAATTGCATTGTTCTTCTTTCATTGGTGACTACTAAGGTTGATTTCCCTAATAGAGTTAAGGTGTATGGAACTAGAATGTATAGTTACATTTATCCCAATAGTTAAAACATTGGGACATGGGTGGTAATATCCATTATTCCCACACTTTTTACAACTTTCTCATGTTCTTCTATATTCAGGTGCTTTGTGGCCTTCTCTCCCACACATATATAATTTCCTCATCCCATTTAAGACGTTAAAATGATTTAACTTCTACCATTTTCACATGTGGGTTATTGAGTTTTCTTTCCACCATTTTCATCATATTCCAAATATTAAAACTACACAATTCATTTCATATCCCAATAGTCATTGGAACATTATTAAAACTCTATATCCACTCTGATAGTACATTCATCTAATTCATCAAAACTCCCAAACTCTTGATTAGCTAGTGCTATTTAAAGGTGTGGTTATAAACCATAGAATAAAATCTAAATTTTTATATTATTGTTTATATAAAACATAAAGTTTAATTTCGTATCCAAGTGAAGTATTATTCATAATATATGAAAGAATAATGTTCTTTTTTCATCACCTCAAAAAATTCAATTTCCATCTATGTTTGAAGAGTTCATGGAAATAATTTTTAAGAAATATTTTCTTCATTTATTACAAATTTATCTATTAAATTTCATCTTTTTTTTGTAGTGTTGTTAATAAACATCCACCATTGATACCTATCTATATAAATGATAAATATTTAGTGTATCCTTCTCCATATCAAGAAAAATAATTTTTATAAAATATTTTCTCCATTGAGTTGACCCAGTATTCCATGACAAGTGGACTATATAATCTTCTAAACATTGATTATTTTTTGTATAAAAGTCACAATACCCACTTCTACCTCACAGATTATGGAAGACATTCATCATTATTCAGGTTATTTTTCATATCCTATGATATCTTGGTAAGCATCTCCATAATCTTTTATACTCTACCTCACAATGTATATGATATCTTATCTAGGAAATCACTGCATTGTCCCTCACATGGTTTGTTGGCTTGAATTCCCAAGGTTCGCACCATTTTTTAGATAGAAGAGGTTTGAACAATAAAAATTAAACATTTCTTGAATAATTAATTTATTCATTTTTAAGTTAACCTTGATGGAATATATTTTGGTATCTATATGTTTATCATTTTTCTAAAAAAATGTTTTTTGGGTTATTATATATACCTATCATCTTACTAAGGTTTTTCACTAAGGTTCTCCACTCCTAATTACCATGTTAACTAAATGGTTCTTTGATACAATCTATTGTGACCCTTCTTTTTCTTATATGAATATTACATCTTTTTAAAGATAAAAACTGCCATAATGCATCAAATCAAAGATACACTGGTTTAGTGTCTTGGTAAAATTAGGAACATACATAACATTTACATAATAAAAAATGAAAAATCATTTAAATAATTATTATATAGATTCTTAGTTTCTCTATTGTTATCCTTATTATAAGTATTCATGTGAGGATATACATCAAAGAAACGGTTGAGTTAAAACCCAGTAAAAGGATGAATTAAATACACAAAACATTATAGTGCATAGTCATCATCTACAGAACATAAGGAATGTATCATCATTATAATAATGATAAGAAGATTTAGATAAATTCATGGACTATGGAAAGGTAAAAAAATTAAACATCATGTTGTAGTTATGAAATAATACACAATGTTGTGAAACAATCTTGCATCTTGTTCCTACATTTTACATTTTATATAATGAGATAAATCACATCACCCAATGAATTTGAGTGTTATATAATTCCAATTGAACCTATCACATCTTAACATTTTCATTCACTATATAATTCTCAATGCACTAGTCACACCACAACATTTACTTTTCCATGCATGCCCCATCAAATATATATCAATCCTGAATATAAAAAAACCTATGGAATGGAATGAGTTTCATTTCACAAATAATATATTCATGTATAAAAGTTGGGTTTCCCAAATGAAATATGTAATAACATAAATTGTAAAATAATCATCAATCTTGAGGTAATGAAAACCAATATCATGAGATGTAAAAGATGTATTTTTAAAAAGAAGAGTTCTCTTAGAAAAATCCTTTAATTTTTCATGAAACATGATTGGAAATATTGTACACAATTAAAAAATGTAATTACAAGGAAATTATATTTAAAAACTTTAAAGATATATCCATGCAGAAAATGGAGTGAAATATGTAAAACCCAAACAAAGAGTGTCGGGTTTGAGAATCCCATTACCTTGTGTTTGTATTCCTTCTTCACATGAATATATTGTATAATCAAATTAAATTCATCAATTTAAAAATATATATCATTTTATATATTCAATTACATCATTTTAGTTTTAGTAATTTAATTTAAGTAATTTTATATGATTTATAGTGTTTAATTACATCATTTATGAGTGTTCGCTTCCTTGGTTTTCATGATCGGTTCACTTATATCGGATAATGGAAGTTCATGTAAAATAAAAATTGTAATATAGAATTGAAATAATATGATAATAAAATTTTTTATTTAGATTCAATGACTTTATATATAATTTGGTTATATGGTATAAGGATCAATTATGATATAAATAATTAATCAATATTATTTAATTTTTATGGAGTATTTTAGAACTATCATCAACTCATATCATTTTATTTAATATTATGTCTATAAATCACATCCAGATCACTATAAAACATATAATATGATTAATACAATATTACATAACAATAATTATATTCTTATAAGAAACATTTATGGTGGTAGTGAAAAATGAAATTCATCATCCATTGTGGTGGTAAATCAACACACCACTTATGATATTTTCGTTTTTAGAATAAAAGAAAATGTGAAGATACTAAAAGATTAATGATTATACTTTCCTAATAAAATTTTTGTATATAAATGAGATCAGTTTTATCATTCCTCTTTTATAGGTGTATTTTAAATGAGTATATGAAAATAAATGAAATTCAAATGAAATTCAAATAAAAATAAATATGATTTTACCTCTTTAAAATATCATATTTGAGAACCTCAATATATAAAATGGTTTGATATTTAAATGAGAAAAAAGGTATCTAGTACATGGGGAGGGTCATGGGAAGAGTAGTTTGTAGAAATTATATAGGAATCACATCTTTGAATGTGTGACAAGAAGAGGTTGCGAGGGTTGTATTCATAGGGGAGAAGTGGGGGTTATCTCATTATTTTATTCATCAGTTGTTTTTTCTCAAGAACTATGAATAATTTTAACCTTATAACTAAATATATTAAAATAAATAATTATACATCCATAATTTTTCTTAAATCATCCTTACATCAAAAATGACTTTAAAATTCAAATATATTGTTTTTAATATAAATTTTTATATTTTACTATTCACCAAAATTTTCATGTATTTTAGAAAAATCCCAAAAATAACCATTAACATTTATCAATGTTTAGAATTAAAAAATGAACACAGTTTTATGAATATAATTTTTTATATATGGGGAATTTATTTTAAAATTAAAGTCATCATTTTAATAAAAAAATATCGATTGTAAATGTATAACCGATTTTATAACACATTGAAAATTTAATTATGGTCACTTAAAATAAACATAAAATCATATGAAAAAAACATTGAATTTATGATTTTTTATTTAAATAATATTTATTATATATATTTATATTAATTAAAAAATTATATAAAAACCATCATGTTTTATAAATATTCCAACACATAATTAATAGTTACTAAAATATTTATTTACTAATACTATGATATATTTTTATCATATTGTCTTTTATTAGATATATAAATTTTATTAATATGTTAATAGGTTTTTTTACTATTCTAATGGTCAAATTACTATTCCTAATTTCCATGTAACTATTCCATGTGCTAGGTTGTTATTCCATCCGGATAGGTTGCTGAATTAATTAAAATACCTCTTATATCATTAGTTCATTAGTTATATGGTTTATATTGTGTTCTCACCAATATATTATGTGGATTTTATTACATGAAATAATTATTAGATTGTAATTTCCATTTTTAACATTTTTGATCATTACAAAAAAACATGGGTGGAATTCTAGCTTTTGGAAAATTACATTATGTCACTCAGCTAACTTATATATGGCCACAACCTCACCTCTATTATTTACACCATTAAAATATTTATTTCATCCATTATATGATCAAATCAATTCCAAATTCCCCCATATCATCCTAAAATGCGTTTTATCGAGAAAACCATCGTAGGAAGACTTTTGGTTCAAATATAAGCAGGATACCCGGGGAAGAAGTAATGTTCTTCATTGATCAATTTTTTATTTATTTTTATACAATCTCGAAAAAAATTAAACCATTATGATTTAATATAGTAAGTAAAATCCATAATATTTTATGTTTTCTTGTTAATTTAATTACCGAAAACATTGTCTACATCGATCAAATAGTTTACAAAGTCATTATTCCGGTATTTTGATGACATCCACCTCACGAACCAAAAACTTTTTTTATCCTTACCACTTCTCTAGGATAGACATAATTATGGATTTATCATTTTAATTTTATATTTATTTTTATATTATTATTATAGAATGATTTTATCACACATACCATCGAGATCTATATTTTGTGAGAGTATAATAATATCGCTCTTGTGTACGGAGAACAACCACCATATAAAACTGTGGGATTTGTTCCTGATTTACAAGTAATGTAATAATGATGTGTTTAATGATCATATGTGATAAATATGACATAATAATTATTATATAAGGATAATAAATATATTATTTACAATTCATTTTTAAAAGTAACAAAAAATGGAAATGGCGTTCATTTGTATGTACTGTATAACCTTTTCATTAGTTGTTTATTTATTTTGAAATCACTCAAATTTATAGAGATATATATATATGATATTTATATCATGGATTATAATATTGAGATAATTAAAACCTAATCGAAGTAAGAGGATCAAAAATATAAAATCAATGTATATACAAAAAATATAGATGTTATTTCATGAAGCCTGGATTTTAAATTGAAATTTTAATAATCAGATAATAAAAGGTCATATGAATGAAATATAAGGTATCATATATATATATATATATATATTATGTATAAAACATTTTTGTTAATTATTCATGATATCTGAATGTGTATAATGGATGTCAATTCATTATATAAGGGATTTCTCTCTCACATTTTACTTTTATCAGACGCGTGCCATATTCACCAACTATTTCATTTATGTGGATTATATACTAGTGTATTATTTTAAAGAGGATATTGATTCAACATATTATTGTAATTATAATTATATTTTTTAGATTCAAATATCTATTTTAGTGTATTATTTTAAAGAGGATATTGATTCAACATATTACTCAATCCTTAAGAGTTTTCTAGTCTCCATTTTACTTCTAGGATACATATACAAATTCACCACTATTTTTTTGGGGTGAAAATACTTCTCATTTATAATTATATATAATAAATACCATTATATTCATTATATGTGATGTTTTATTTGATTTTTTATTTATTAAGGATTATTATTATTAAAATTACTAAAATGTTATGGGATTTTGTCCTCAACATTCTTTTCTAGATAGATACATTATGTTATGAACCTACCTTATATTATGAGGTTTATCTACATACCCATTAAATGATATATCATGAACTTATTTATCCCAATAATATTTTAATTATCATATAATATTTTTTATTTCAATTGTATTATTATTCAATGCAACAAAATTTTGAAGAGTATAATGTTATAATCTCATTTTAGGGACATTCTATGATAACACAATACATTGATGAAATCATATCAACAATCTCTAAAATTAATAATGAATTCTATTATATTTTTATTATTTCATGATAATACATTATATATCTTTCATTTTCTCAATTTGTGTACTCTATACCTCAATAAGATTTTTTTAATAAAAAATGGAACTTCACTCGAAAACACTTTTTCATCCAAAACCATGTTTTGTAATGAAATTTAGAAATTATTTTAAAAATATTAAATTATTTACTAAATTATTTTTACACAATTAAATTTTTTAAAAAAAATAAATTCAATGATAATGTATTTTTTGAAACAATCCACTTTCTCCTTTTAACAAAAATATAAAATGATAAATTGTAATAAAATGTATAACAAGAAAAAAAAACATCTCATATTTATGGACAATAATTTAATATAAGGATCCTTTATAAGTCTTATAACACCACAAGATTTCATAATACATTATCTCATTAAAGTATTTCAATAGCTTGCGCTACATGCAACACCGAGTTCGGGCACAACACAACTTACCAAACTAGCTTTTCAAAAGAGGTTATGAATATTATTAACTATATTTTAATCATATATAATCAATATTATTTTAACATCCATATTACTTCTTTTTAAGATATTATATTAGAGAAAATTAATTTTTTCAGATAAAAGAAGTATTTTTCAAAAAATACAATTTTACCGCATATTAATGGAGAACCCTTATTAAAACCAATATTGGACACTTTTATATATTCAATTTAATGAAATTAAATTCTTTTTTAGAATCCAGACATATAAATTTAATTTGGGTAAATTTTTGGTACTTTTCTGATAAAATTCATATTTTGATGAATGGTGTAAAATGCTATGTTTTAATTGAAAATGATTTTTTTATTCAAAATAATTGGTAGTGTTAAATTATTCATTTCAATGATTATGAAGTAAAAATATTATATTTTTATTATTTAATACAATTTAGGTCATTATAATTAATTTCACATTTACATTTGACATAAACACATGTCTATTTTTTGATATTTTTTACTTTTTCAAAAACATGCTTTTTGGTTTTGTCAATGGGAATTAATTTTAAAATAATAAATGAAACTTTTATGTTTTAAATTTTATAAAATATACTTTATTTTTGAATTCATAATATAAAAATTAACTTTCGGTTAATTTTTTGTATTTTTCTAAAAACAATAAATTTTTGATGAATACTGAGAAACCCTACGTTATTATATAAAACAGAATTTTTATTTAAATAATTATTTATTTTATTTAAATTAATTTTAAGTCAAAATAGATATATAATACATATATAATTTCAATTTAAATCATTATATTCATTTTATAATAAAATTAAATGTGTAAAATTTTATATATCTTTTTAACCTCTTTTACCCGCATTATATGCACGTTAGAAAAATAGCATAAAACGTAATTTTTCCGCTTCTGTGAGTTGAATTTTAAAAATCAGAGAGACATAGTTTTTTAATCAATAAGTAAAATTTGATTCAATAAGATTAAAATAATTTTTGTGAAGAGTAACTTTAGACTTTTATTTACGACAGTTAAAAGTATATCGGGTAATTAAAGGTAAAAATGAAATTATAATTACCCTAACACATTGACTAATTCTATTGGATAAATTTAATTCGACCAAAAACAACCTTAGGAGTAAAATATTATCATTTTGGTCCACTTGGATTATATTAGGACATTTATTATTATTTTATTTAGAGAAGAGTAAAAAGTGTTAAATTCAAAGTTTATTAACTAAACCATATTTAATATAGGGTTATACATAAGATAAATTAGACTATAAATATTCATTAAAAATATAAAAATATTTCATACATAATGGTATTTTATTTATAATTCTTTGAAATTAAATACTTAAATTTATTTATGACAAAATGATCATGCAGTAATTACCTTATTAATAATGGAATCAAATAAATGGATTTATAAATATGAAAATGAATATAATTTAAAATTATTTATGATATACAAGAATTTTATAGGTGAATATGACATGTTATGATTGGTTCAATGTAATGTGTTTTAAGTAATCAATTTTATGACTTTCACAAAATCCAAATACAAAATAGTGTCAAAATTGACATAAATGAGTTTTTTAAAAAATATTATATTATTAAATTATATAATATTCCTAAAAATCTATGTTTCATCAAAATCGCTTAAATAATATTATATATTTCATTAATGAACCACATGAGGTTTTATAGGATGTTTTGAGTATGTTTATAAACCATATAGCATAAGAATACAAGAAGACACAGTAAAAGTTAAACTATTTAACTACGAGTTAAATATAAAATATCAGGTTTAAATGGTGACCTAAACTTTTCTAAAACATATTCGATGAGGGGTTTTTGACCAATACCCACCTGGATTATAAATAAATCATTTTGGATCCATTATAAACTGAAAATTATTTTATTATAAAATAATATTTTAAGCTTTTCTTAAAGTTCCCCTCACCCCTCTTATAAAAGGGAACTTTCCATTCTCAAAATTTCACACCTACATAGCCATTTGGCTCGGCCAACCCCTGCCCGAATATCCTCCCAAAAACTCTAACTTCAACCGAGAGGCCTTACCTTGATCATATATCCAACTTAAGGATCCCTTTTGTTCAAATCAAAAGGAAACACCCGAAGAAGAGGTAATAATTTCACCCCCCCTCTTTCAAGTTCTTTTCATCTTCCACTTCCTATTTAATTTTTTAATCCTTATATAAATAATAATATCCATTACCTTCTACATATTGTGATGTTATTATAAATATGTTACAACCATATTCATTAATCTATCTATCCTATAAATGACCAAGTCACCGTACGTGCGTACGTACTGCTTACTGTAATCACGTCATAGTGTAGTTTGTTATGCAAACACATCATTATTTTTATGGGTATAATAATGATTATAAATGATGTAAATAACAAATATAACATTTTAATGATTCTTTTTATATGATATACCATCCAATTACATATTATTTCACCATCAATATAATGATATTGTTGCGCATGCGTACATACGGATTACCGTCTCCATGACGTGATGAGATTCATTCCCTCGTTCATCATTCATTGATTATTATAAAAATATATATTATGAATAATTATGTAATATATGAAATAATAATGCTACTAGATATATATATATATATATATGTATTTACTTACTAACATCTTATTCTCTTACATCTGTTCTATACGATATGAAAACGGAAAGAGCGTTTATGTGTACGTACGACCTACTGACTCAATATACGGTGCCTTCCATTTCATATATCAATATTTTATAAATATATATATTATAAATATATATGATATATAAATCAAAGTTTATATTCTGTAAGTATTCAAATCATTATCTAAATGATACGATTCAGAATAACAAGTTAAAACACATATGATAAAGAAAGAGCTTATTACCAAAAATGTTAATTTAACCTGGAAATCATTATTAGATGGCTAGTATAGTGTCATAAATAAATAATGTATGATTTATTAAATATGAATATGGTTCTGGTATAATTTAATAACATGATATGGTCATTATATAGGAGGATAAAAGTACCCTCGACCAAAGGAAAGTGTAACATAAGGGTAATTTCTCCAATCTCATTAATACCTGAGATAGTTTATCGATAAGAATCTACAGAGGAATATTTATTATCTATGTTCATGTTTCATTAAAATATTTTAAAAATGAATATTTTACGGTTTTTTAGAAGGGACACTTTTTATAGATCATCATTTTAAATATTTTTAAAGATATATGTTTCTAAATATTGTTAATTAATGTTCATGTTTTCAAATTGTTTTAAGGATTTGTTTATATGAACATAAAAGTTGTAAAATGTAAATTAATTTAAAAATATTCAAAGTGGTATGGGAAACATTGATTCAAAAATATCCTTTAAAACACTTCCTTTATTAATATGTGACTTTCAAATTATTTCACAGAAAAGGGATATTTCTATCAAAGGGTTTTACTGATCATTTTTATCTATGTCAACATCCTTTACTAGATATTATTCTTGATTGAGAATGATTGATGACAATAAAATCTCCCATATTGTATTGAATGATTTATGATATGTTTGACTATGTATGTGCTATTTTTATACCATTCATGGTTTATAGTTAATGTATTTACATTTCTTATGCTAGTTTTAATACGAATGTTTATGTTATGTTTCAACCCTTTCATATGAGGAATGTATTGGACAAAGTAAGTGATTAGTGGAGCCTACTATAGCTCCTCGATGCATCGGTAGGTCTCATGAGACAATTAGACAATGAATTGGATGATGCCTTTATTAATTTTGATATATGGTTTGGGCTGAGGCCTTAATCATTTTTAGAATTCTTGGTCAAGGCCTTATCAAAAAATTTCAAAATGTACTGCATTATATGTTACCTCATTATGAAAATAACATTGATGGTTCATGTGGTTATCTGACCAGTGGAATACCCATGACTATGTTTTATTATGGAATTATTTACTTAGCTCATATTTTTTAAATCGAGTGTTAATGTTTTTTATTTGTAAAAGAATGTGTTTTCATTTATTTACTATGCCTAATGTCTATATTATCTTACACTAAATTATTTACCCTTACTGAGCATCTGATCTCACCCTTTTCTTATGTTTTATTTTTGCAAGATTCCAAGAAGAGTGTTATGATAGATTTTCAAGATTATGCTAGATGATTAATGGAATTCTCAAAGGGTCATTTATGGTGTTTTTTTAATGTGTACATTAACGTTCATGTATATAATCTGTTTTCCAAGACTGCTAAACTGATCGGTCATTCAGAACATGGTTCCTTGTAAACATGCCAATGTTATGTAACAGCCCACCGACTAAGGGTAACTGGGGTTGGGGTATTACATGTCTTCAATTTTATTTTGATATAAAATTATTTTAAAACCATTTACATGTTTATAAATATTTTTTCAATTTATAAATTTTATTTTCCTTATTAAATGATTTAACTTTTTCAACAAACTCCCTTATAAGTATTCAATGTTATTTTCAAGGGAATATGACTGTGAAAATGTTTTATTCCATAAAAGTGATTTCCAAATAATTTATATTTCACTTAAAAAAATTCTCAAATGATCTTTCAAAACTTTTATCCGTCTTTGTTGATAAATTTTGAGGTTACATATACTTTGATGGGTATATTATACAAGGATACCATTATTATTAATTTTTAGAATTGTTAATGTTTATGATGATGATATTTTAATAAAAATTATTTTTCTTTAACCAGTTATACTTGGATTCAACTCTTATAAATTCCATACCTTTTACATGTGTTATTTAATGATGAAAATTTGAAATTATTATAAAAACCACCACCTTTCATGGGTTATTCTATGATTAAATGATGAAATTATTTTGAAATTGGTCTCTTTTTAATATTTTATGATATGATGATGTGTTTCTAAAACCCATTTTATTTCATATATTATGATAGGGTGAATGTTTTATGATATTATGGTAATAATGTGACTGATATTATGTATGTGATGGTGGGACCTATATCTACCACCAATTAATTAGGTAATGATAAATGTTCAGTGTGATATGAGGTTATAATGTGGTTACCCCATTACGGAATAATAGGGTACATTGTTGGTTATCTTGAGCCCATAAATGAGGATACATCATTTTTAATCACGATAAAAAAATATTTTACTCAGGTAGTTACTCCAAGAGATTAGAAGGGAAATCAGTGGTAATCCCAATCCTAACATGTTATGAATTTCTTGGTGGTTATCCTTAACATAATATGTTCGATGATTATGTGTATGGAACATGTATATGTACTATGCCAATGATATTCTCTCTTGGATATTGTTATATTATTATTATATGATTCATATGTTATGAACATTCAGAAATTATTCCATGGAACAATATTATGATATTTGATATGAATTTTATTGGTTTCAAATGTTATTCTCAACTTATCATACCATTTTGTTCAAGTTTTTCTTACTTATCACCATTCGTTACCCTTACAGAGAATTTTATCTCACTCGTAATTTTTTCCCTTCCCATGGTCAAAATTAAATTTATTTCTCATGATATTTCAAATAAGGATGATAGTTATGAAGCTCTTAGTGGGAGATGATTCAGTTTACATATGGACCAGTTTTTTATATTTCTATGATTAGAGTGAAACTAATCTATTATGTTGTTAAATTATATGTTTTTTTAATATAATGAATATTCATAAATAATTATGAAATATTTATGTATAATAAACATATGCCACTATAGATGTTATAAAAGTAATTGTTTAGTTAACCATTAGAAACTAGTATAATTCAATGTTTTAGAAAAAGTCTTGGATTTTTTAATGGATATAGAATGTGACATAAATGAAATTACATTGCATTCTAGACACTACGGGTGGATGTGGCTAAGTTATAAATGTACAATGGTTTAATAATACAATTAATTGAAAATGAATATGGGTTCGATCATCACCTAGTGTACAATAATAGGCATTTCTGCTCACCTAGTTTGAAACTACTATGTTATATGATTTGGAAATTTAGAAACTCATTGTAAACCATCTTGAATAATTCAAATAGGCGATGATTATGAATGACCTAGTATAGACCATATATGTTATATATTAAGAGGAATTATTCATTTAATAGATATTCTATAAGTGATTTTCATGATTATTTGGTTACTCATTATCATTAGAAACACTAATAGTATGATTTGTTTTTTAAATTATTAATATTAAGTTGAACAAATTTGGTTAACATAGAATGTGGTAGAATATATTTTGATGGGAATCCAAATGGGATAATGTCTTTAGTAATGGATCTTGTGGTTATCCCTAATTAATTTCAATGAAAATTTTTAATAATGTGTTCGGTAACCGACCGTCAGACTCAGCTGATAAGATATGCAGAGTTTTCACATAGAGTTCAGTTACTATAGAAAATAGAGGAAATAATATTATGTTTTCTATATATCAGTAATGTGTGATAAAGAAACCAATAGAATTCCATATTGGAATGTAATGATTTTTTGAAAATAGAAAATAAGGGAAAAAATTAACTATAAAGGGAAAATGAAATGTTTGGATGACTCAATAGATATGAATAATGGCATCCATAATATATCATACATTGTTGAATGGTTTAAATGTGGAAAATCAGGACTTTATTAAAATCCATCTCCAAAGGGGATGACACATATAGAATTTCAATATAGTTTTATGTTTATTTGTAAAATTTTTTATGATAAATATTATAAAAAAGAAATATGAATAGAAATATATGTTAAATTATAAGATTATGAATCCTAGATAATGTTTCGATAAGAATGTGTGGGGAATAAAATAGTTATGCATTGAAATCCAAATACTGTGTTACGTGAATTATGAAATATATAAATATTGATCATCATATGTTTTTTGTTTAGGATTTTAATGTCTATGATGAATGATGCAGATGGAATTTAAATGTGATTTAATGTTTTATTGATAAATATAATATTACCCTTAATGTGTCCTGGATATTGAGATAAGGCTGTTTGGATAATAAGAAAATTGATTTAGACATAGTAAATTAGATTGAAGTAATTTATTTATGACTAATTAATGTTTTTTGAGATAATATTTTATAAATAATTGATTCAATTTACATAATTCTATAATTTAATGAATATATCCCATAATGTTTTTTATTCAGTTAATATGGAATAAGTTATGATTTCTATAAGTATTATGGTGTTTTTGATTCAGGAAAATGCATGATGATGGAATTAACATGTTAGGTATGTGATATATAACAACTATTTCATGGTTTATGGATGATTAATGTTATATTCCTTTGGTAAATATAGTTACATAATTTGTAATGTTTGGGATTTTACTATTTCAGACTGGTTATAAGGTTAATCTATTATGAAGTGGATTATGATGAACATTGTATGAGGTTTTAAAATTTAATGTATTATTTTCCCACAAAAAGAATCACTCGTATTTTTCAACCATGATGGCCATTTTTTATAAATAGATATATAGTTATTTAAATTTCATTATTTATGGATCTCATGATTCATTGGTCCTTCAAGAGTTTAAAATTCATATTCATTTCACGGAGTATGATAAAATGTAGAAATTCATCAATGAACAACCAAAGGGTTATATTTTAACAACTCTCCTCTTTATTTCATATTTATTATTGATCTATTAAATAAAATTACACTAAATACAATGCATAAGATAGATATTTATAGTGTATTTGAGAAATTATGTACATTATCTACCAAAATATAAAATTAAAACTATATTTTTATTAAAAACATCTATACCATGACCAAATATTTCCTTCGTACTTAACACTGCATGGGATAACATGAGTAAATACATAAGAAAAGGGTGAGATATAAATCCTATTAAATTAATTAATATAGAAAAGTTAACAATACACTACATGTTATATAATAGGCATATTAACGAGGAATATGAATAATAAGGAATTATATATCATGATATTCATAACATAGGAATTGTGGTCACAAATTAAAATAGTGAATAATTAAAATAATTCAATGCTAAAACCTCTATGAAATCAGGATGGAAGAAGTTCCATAAAGGAATCAGGTAAACCCATTTTTCCAACATGATGTATCATAGTACTAACCATTACTCAATGCATTGGAGTGTATATAATTCTTGGCGTAGCTATCACTTTCATTTCAATCAAATTCTTAAGGGCTCCACATTTATCAGTCAACATGGATACATTAATAATAATAATTTATACCACAATAATGTATCATGAAATATATAAATATATGTTACACAAAATATTATTATATGTTTACAAATGTGAATTCCAAATATAGAAAAAGGTCTTGGTATAAAATACACAATTGTTTGGGAATGGGAAATCACTACACAATTTTAGCAGTAGAGAGACATCATATAAAATTAATAAAATGGGATGATGTGATAGAAGTGGGAATTTAAAATTTTATAAATGAAATGGAAAGTAATTGGGACATGTAAATACTTTTCCCAATATATTCATTTTGAAATGGAAGGTGTAACACAACAAATAAACATAAAAAAATATGAGAAAGGAAAGAACCCTCAGATGAATGTGTGACTCTAAAGGTCTTGTAAAGGATTATTGAGAGCTGGGGTGCCTTGGGAGAAATCTAGATTGTGAAGGGGATAATATGGACGTGATCCACATTTTTTTAGGGATGATAAATGGGTGATTTTGAGGGTTTATATTTGAAAATCTTGGCTGTTCATTAATAGTATGGTTTCAGACTCTACATAATAATATATCCAAACCCTGATCCCAAATTATGGGTTTTCCCCAAAGATTCTAAAAAATGTATGTTTTATAAAAAAAATTATAAGGAAAAGGGACAAAAAAATTAAAATATTACCCATGGAGATTTGGAGGTGAGTCACACTCTTAAAGAACTTATTTTAAAATCATAAAATATATAATCAGGCTTGGAGGATTCATAATGTCATTAAGAAATAAATAAAGTAAAAATAAAACACATTATTTTAAATGGTATCTTATATTTTGTCATGGATCCTATTAATATTACTTATTACATCAATTTTAGTTTATTTTGATGCTGCAAAACGTGGTGTATCTTAATATGGTATTTTATTTTTTCTCAAAAACTGGACTGTCTCAAAAAATTATGAAAAATTCACCATTAGATAATTTTGACCATCTAATTAAAAAAATAATATCCATTTTAACTAAATATTATTATATGAATGTTAATTTTATCATTGAAAATAACTATCAATATTTATTAAAAATGATGGGTTTTTGACAATAACAGTTTTCAAACACCAATAAAAATTACATTTCATATCATATAAATTATATGCTAATTTATATTTAGTAAATATTATATAGTAATAACATTCCATTAAAATTTTTATTATTTAAAAATAATTTTATTCATATATTCATTAATTGAATTTTAATTCTAACTAGAAATATAATTTTTTACTTTATTTAAAAAAAATCATTTAAAAAATAACTATAATAGTATGAAAATATATTTTGTAATATATAAAAAATAATGCACATAATAATAATTATATGGTATACATACACATTCCTTTAATACATAAGAATATTCACATTGAGTAGGGTGTGCGATGGAGGGGCATTCATGGGGTCGTTCGACGAAAATGGTTGGGTTTTTATCCCAATAAGCTTGAAATTATACATTAAATAGATATTCTCATGATTAATTTGTTGATCCTAGGCTTGATGTTGGTATAGGGAATTTCTAATAAATACTATCTCCCCCATAAGCATAAATAAATGGGCTTCATAAGGTATAATCATAATGGTTGAGGTCCTTAAATTCTTTGTCTCTTAATATTAGATTTGTTAAAACCCTATATATATACTAAACTTCATATCACTATTCAGCAGCTACATTATCAAGGGTAATGATACATAAAGGTCATTAAAATAAAATTTGATAAAAGGAAACAAAATATTTTATTGGGTTTTCTATAACCATAGGTCATTTAATTAAATCATAAAGGTTAATTTGAATCATAACAGCTAGGGTCGCTGACAAATTCATCCATTTAGAAATTTAACCCTTGATATTTTATTTTCTTACACTAAATGATATGATGGTAACTCTATTCCATCAATAATATGGTTCCATTATTTCTTCATCAATATTTTTGTTTCTCCACAACACTTTTAGGAGGGGAATTGTCTTATTTCAAAGAAATATTTCTCTATGATATATGATATTCACTAACTTCTCTACATTGGAATGTGAATTATCGAACGTTACCAAATATGTGTTGAGTACATGTGATGGGTAAGTTAGGTTCTTTTAAGATGGAATAATGGAATAAATCATGTACTCGAGATAGGTTCAATAGTCGTTTTAGTCGAATAGTCGTTTTTCTGATGCGATCAAGGATCTTTGAAGGGGAAATTTTCTGTGGAATAAGATTTCACTTCTTCCCAAATCTCTTCACTATCTTCAATGATGATATATGGAGGAATATAATGTTTTCAATATAAAACTATAGTTTAGATCTACTATTGTCATTATAGATATTTTGTCGATTCTGTGCAGTTTTGATGAGCTGCATAATGGTCTTAACCATTACCATAATTTCCTAGACCCTTTCAAGATCTATATGTTTTCATTTTTCCACAACATTTCAACATGCCAATGTTCAATCCCACTACCAATATAGGTCTTAGAAAGATCAATTTGGATAATCGAGTGGAAAATGTTGTTGTAAGTGAACTCGATTAGAGGAATATGTCGGTCCCATCCTCTTTTGATGCTAATTGAGAATGCTCTCAAAATTTCATCAAGTTTGTGAATAGTCTACTTAGATAGGACATCAGTTCGAGGTTGATAAACCGTAATGAATAACTGATCAATTTTTAGATCTTTCTGGATATTTTTCCAAAACATAGAGTTGAATGATGGATATTGACCAAACATAATTGATAGCGGTACTCCATAAATCCATACAGCTTCTCTGATGTAAATATTTTCCCATTCATCTATGTGTGAAATCATATCATATATCAGTTAATTGTGTAGTCTTTGTATGACGATCCACCACAACACAGATATCATTTTTCATTTGGATGTCTTTGAAATTCTACTGACCATGTCCATGGTGATGTTTTACCATTTCAATGTTTGTATGGGTAATTGTTGTATCATTCACTTAGACATAATCATTTCATCCCTCTCTCGACGAAATACTAGGCACATTGATGCATATTTAGTAATATAATTTTTCATGTTCTCACACCAATAGTTCTCATGAATATCTTCATAGATATTTTTTCTTCATGGGTGAATAGATATAATAGAACAATGTGATTCATCCAATACTTCCTTCATTAACTCAAGATTTGATGGAACACATATTCATTACCCAAATATTAATATTCCTTCCCCATTAACATTGAACATTTAGGATTTCCCTTTTCTTATAGTTTCATGTTTTTTCTGAATTCCCACATCATATTTTTACCATTTTTTAATCATTTATGATAAGATAGTTGAAATAGGATTTCTCAATGGATTGATGCTATTATTTTTCTTATGATTCATATTATCATCCCTCTAGATGAAAGAAGTTCAAATCCTATTCCAATATCATCAATGGTAGAATTGTTGGGTAATTTACACTTGAAAAATCCTCCACTTTATTTACCTTACATGAATGATATTGGATTAAGACTTCATATTCTTTGATCGGATCAAAAAATATTCCCTGACACATATTAATCTCATCCATAGAAAATATATATTTGAGGATATTGTGTTTTGTATATATCTCACACATCTCCCCTATGAAATAATTCCACCATATTTTTGAGGAAAATATCATATCTACCAACTCGAAATCATTGGTGTGATTGTTATTCTCAAGAACTGTTTACAAACTTTAGGCATAGGAAATGAATTTTTTATTTTTGGTAAACGCACAACCTAATCCTTCTTCCAACCATCCCAAAATTTTAGCAACCAAATCATGAAATAGATGGATATTATATCATTTTATATTAATATTTGGTATACTGAAAAATAACTTCTCGAGGACCATAATAGGTTTGTGTCCTTGGTAACATGGAATCAATGTCTTCTATTCTGGGGAAATATCTTCAATATATTCTATAAGGATCTCCACCTTTATCAAATATACCAAAAACCTATCTTCATAACCTAGGAAAAGGTAACGTAAAAAGGGGTGAACTCAAATGCTCAGTAAGGGTAAAAAAGGAATATAAGTAAGAATTAACCTGAAGATAGTACTATAATAACATGGTAATATCATTTTGAGATCCTACCCGACATATCAATGATCATAAATGTGATTTATGGGATATATATTTGTAGTTCATGAGACATGAATCATAATGAAATTAACATCATCATCAATAAAATCATAAAGAAGGAAGAATATATAGGATTTATTTTTCATACATATAAGAGTAATGAATTTTATGTCAAATTTACTTTATAGGAACATTAAAACATAGTAGGCTTGGGATATAACCCCATTACCTATTGTGGGCTTGGTCTAATGACCCTTGTGCCCAATTCATTTTAGTCTGGGGATTCATCCCATCTACCTTCTTATTTTCAGGATTGTGCTACACCTTGTATACCCATATTATTTTAGTATTGGGATACAACCCATGTAACTTATTATTTTTGGCATAGGCTATAACCCTTGTACCCTTTATCATTTATTATTGGGCTACCACCTAGCTACCTTTTTTTGTGGCTTGGACAACAAACCATGAGCCTTCTTGTTTTTATACATGGGCTACAACCCAAGTACCCTATTTTTCATTGGCTTATTCTAGAACCCATATACCTTTTGACCTTATATAAAACATATAATTAGCTAAAACATTATAGGGCGATATAGGTTCCAACCATCTCATAATAAAATAATTCATACATGTTCCATTATATAATTTAAAATTTACTCAAATCATGACCCATAAAAATATATGGTTTTTTTAAACATCAAATAATAAACCCTGAAATTTAAAGGATATCAATAATATTTCATCACAGAATAACACATATAAAATATATTGGGTTCATAATCATTTCATCATATCATAACTTGTGAAAAAATTTAGGGTTAAAAAGCATATAACCCCTCGAAGAGAAACTGATTTCATAAATGTATAACCCATGAAGAAGAAATGGGTTTCACAAATACGATGAAAGTAAGCATAAACATTCATAGAAAGGGTATGAATGGATCCGTTATATCATTTTTTATAAGGGAATCAGAAACATCAAAGGTTTCCATCATAGATTGAAATATCATGGAAATATATTTTCAAAACATTTCATGAGGGTGTTAGCATTTATTCTTTGAAAAATTCTCATTAAAACATTAATCCTTCTGAAAACAATTTTCCTTAAAAACATTAACATCAGAATTAATTTTTTTTAAACATATTGATTGAAAATATATTTTTAAAACAATTTCTTAAAAATTAACCGTTATACATGAAAAATAAATCTTCAGATGATTGACGAAGGATAAATTTGTATAAGTTATATGAGATAAAAAAGAACATTACTTTTGCATGATAAAAAGCATATAAATTTTCCTCATTTTGAAGGAGACAAAAATATTCCTTTTAAATAGTTGGTAAAATAAAAAGGGTAAATATTTATTTAAATGGTCATAGTATATTATTAGAATAATTATTGAAACCCTTTTAAGACAACATCATCTTAAAGGAAAATAGATTTCTGATAGAATATAGGGTAAAGTCAGGCATTCATAAAAACACTTCATTAATTACCTTATGTACAAAAGAGTATGAAATGGAACCATTACATTAATATATCATAAATAACCATATGATAATAAATTTCATGAATATCATGAGATATGGAACATAATAATTTATTGACGGGATAATTATACATAAAATATCTTGAAAAGTGATGAGATTGTCACAATAATCTATTTTAACTTGGTAACATGGGATAATAACCTATATGTAAGAAAAGGAAATTACATTAAACATATAATTTAATTAAAACAATTAAATTTGTGATATGACATGTAAAACTGAATTATATTCATCTCAATAATGAGATTATGTGGATAACAAAACAGGAGTCTCAATGAATGAAAATTACAACAATTGTTTTTTTCCAATATGGTAAGATTTTAATTTAAAACCCCATGAAATAATTTTCATAAAAAAGAATATGTTAATACCCATAAATTTAGGTATAATATATATAGTTTAAAATCATAGGTATTACTTACACAACACAAATTTAATGAGTTGTGAACATAGATTGTATCACACATGAATAAAAAGTGAGATGAAATCCCTTTACCTTAGGTCTTGACCCGCATTGTACTCATTCAAAACACCAGTATAATTAATAATAATTTATTATTAATATTTTAAAGAACTATATTATTATATTTGATACCCTATATTGTTTTATTATGACATTACATTAACCCGTTTTTAATAATCTTATGTTATGTTTTCACTTCATGTAGTATTCACATTATTTTTCATATATTTCTTAATTTGTTATATTGTTTGTAGTTATGAAAATATCATGATTCCATTATTTAAAACATGATATAAATATAATTTATATATAATATATTTTTATTTGAATAATTCATATAATATAAAATTATTAAATTGAATACACTGTTCATAGAGACAGTTGATCATACGTTTGCATGACCACTATTTCTGTTTAATTGTCATATTGACTGAAAAAAAGTAGAGGACATATATGTTTAAATATATCATTATTATGGTATATTTTGGATATTATATATATCATATATATTCACTAAAACCATTCTTAATACAATCCCGGACGTTTATGAATGAATCATATCGCTCTGAGGAGGAGGTGGTCCACACATCCTCAAACGAAATTAATTTATTTCCATAAGATGGAAAACATGATGGTTTGATCAATATGTAAATTGGAGAATCATAAAGAAATTAAAAATATAATATATATCATATCTTAATATTGTTTCCATGATAATGGCCACCTTGATATGTAAAAATGGAAAAATGAACACTCACCTTTTCAGGAGGCAGTAGTTTGTTGTACCTAGAAATAGTATGTTCAATTAACATTAGATAGAGGTGTGAAAAAGTGTAGATCGAACCAATTACATAGAAATGACAAAGTATATTAAGAAAACAAATTTTGATAAACATGAATCAAATAAATATAGTTGGATTGATGGATAATGAAAAAAAATACTTGAGGGAAGATATTGCCTCTTAATCCAATAACTCTTATTGATGCGGGACAAATGGATTCCTTGGATTTCCTTCCTCCCATGAGATGGGGTATAGATGGAAGTGAGGATATATGGGATTTTTTTTGGGTATCATGGGCTGAACATAGGAGGTCATAAAATTGTAATGAAGTGGGAGTGGTGGTGTCATTTTACATGGAATGAAAAGGAGTAACTGGGAATTTTTTGAAACAAGGTTGTTATACACATGTTCATACAAAAAAGGTACTAACATAAGAAAAAATTTAATGTCTTTGGTTTTCAATTTAATATTTCTAAATATTATATGGAATTAATTTGAGACCTGACTTTGAGAAGGTGTGTGATTACAAGGCATAGGGTGCTCGGAATAAATTTTTGAAATAAATTAATCTTTAAAGAGCACGTGAAATCAGTTTTTATGAAAATTGTAGAGTAACTTGTAAATGTGTGTTAGGATCAGAAATCCAATTGATTTATTTCATTCGGTGTAGCGAAATTACATTATGAATGGACTAACACTGGTCGGTGTGGCATGGTTGTGAAGGTTTGTTTTTTGAGGTTTAAGGAAATAAAATAAATTTAATACTTATTTTATTTTTACCTTGCGCTAACAAAACAACTTATGCTTTTAAGGAAACCATTAAGAATAAAATCTAGGGTTAGTTTCATAACACTTTAATTCTCTCAAGCATTGGAGTGGAGACCCTTCTAGAAACTGATCGATGGTGAATAACAATGAATCAAGTGATCATGAATCCATTTTCCAGTGGAGATGGATAATATCATCGATGACGTCAGTGGAATCATTATTCAGAAAAGATCTATCTAAAAATGAGGCATGGCAAGTGATTTCCAGTCCTTACATCTCATTCATGGATTCAACAATGAACACATATCAACCCATGAATTGGTTGAACCACGATTCGATCATTCCTATGGGATGGGTGATTTCTGTTTTGATTCATGGAATTCATTTTGTTTTGATTTTGTTTATTTATCCATCAAATGAGAGAATATGATTAATGTAATAGACAATATACAATATTCATTCATTGTGTTTTTTCCCTATGGTTTCTTCCACTATTATTCATCTTATTCCATTACTCATTGTAGGGTTATGAATGATCTATCATTGCAAATCAATTTTTTGGTGCAATGATTTGAAATCATAGATCAGACATTGTAGAGTCCAAGGAGAGGTCCAACAGTGATGTAGACAAATGGGATGAAATATTCCATAAGATAACTTTCTTCAAGTATTCTTCATGTAGATGATTTGAATTGGTTTTCAAACCTGATCAAATGCCTGAAACAAAGAAAATGGTGATTCAAGGATAAGGCGACCCTTGATCATCAATTTCTAGTTGAATATATCATCAGATCAAATGTCGAAAGATCAACCAAAGTGATAGAGGAATAACAATGATTCTATAAATTCATGAGGAAAATAGTTGATAAATTAGAATACACAACATGTGGGACTAGTACAAAATAGGATTGGGTTTTGGGTTCTAGAGAAGTGGAAAAAAGTATGTGAATGTAGTCACACGACATGTGGGACCTTACTCGGAATGCAGTGTGTATCTCAAAGGATGCACAAAAATGGGTTGGAGTACGTGACATGTAATCCACCCCACAGCCAGAACCCGATAAGATACATGGGCTACCTTTTGTACTAGTACACATGTATACAAAAATGATCTGGATTTGTGTACTGGACCATGGCTAGAATACATGGAGTGGACCCGAATATTCGGAAACAACATGTAATTGTCTCTACATGTTGTGTATAAATTTTCATCATGACATGTTCTTTGGACATGGTCCTTTGTACATGGGTAGTACCTAGGGTCAAGGGACATGACATGTGGCCCTTTTACATGTCATATAAACATTTTTCTATGACTTGATCTACTATTCCACTATATTATGGAGAATTTTCATTTGGGTGGTTCCCCTTTATCGATCCCCTTATGGTCACTTGGTGTCATTTCCTATCCATATGAATATGCCCCCCTTCAGTTGTACATTCTAGATGGTGTGGGGAGTCACCTCCAAGAGGCCTAGAGTAAAATCATTTATCCATTCTCCATCCATGTATAGAGTTAGGTTATAAAAAATAGCAACCCAACTAGACGTCATTCCTTTACTTAGAAAGTGAATATGGATGGGTATGGGCAAACGCCATGGCCCTGGAAGTGATCCTCATCTTCTTATCATGTTTTTCTACACACAATGATTTGGTTCTCTGAAAACAAGTGCATCTTTTCTCCCTTAAGATCAATCAGTGTGTATCCATCTCTCATAACGGTTCTCAATGAACATTACTTATCAGATGGAAATCATCTATTCTATCAGACTCAAGAGTAAGTGATCTTAGATGGGTGATTTAAAGAATATTTATACTAAATCCCCATTGATTTTATATAGTAGTTGTCACTAACCTCTACAATATAGTGCTAAGTATGATTATATCTTCATTTCTATGATATATGTGATTTAGAAAAATAATTATTCATATCTATCTTTACCTTTATCCTTCATATTTGGTTGTGTATTCGGTGTTTCCAGATGAGTATTATTATATCACTCATGCACTAGTTATTACCAAAAATTTCTTGTATTGTGTAGATGAGAGACATTTTTAATGGAGTCCTTGGAAGACCCCATCCAGGACCAGGCAGTAGTTCATGAGTTCAGACATGTTGAGTATTTATTCGGGATATAGATAGTAGTCCTATTACCATTTGTTTATATGTGGGACTTTTTAGATTATGAACACTTGATTTATGGTGGGCCCGAATTATATCCATGTTTACTTTTAGACATTTTAATATTCTTGTTGTACTGTACTAGGTGGTATTTGTAGTATACAAGAATATTGTTCCTCGGTGGTTTTTTACATTTCGGTATTTGTGTGATTGAAGTTGTTTTTGTGTACATGTATGGTGGAAATGCCTCCCATGTTAGTGACAAGCCTACTCTATGTTACTCAATAGCCCCAAATCTATTAGTCGTAGGCTTGAGGAGTCACAACATGGTCTCCACTAAGTTTGGGTGTGATAGAGTTTAATCAGAGGTGGATGGTTCTCCCTTGTGAGCGAGAGTGTGTGAGATTGGTTTTGGGTAATAGTGTTAATTGTTTCGAGTTCAGATTTATGGTTATTGAACTCGAATTTTGGTATGGTCAACCGACATAAACATATACCATTTCTCTGATAACCTTCTTTTCAAATTGTTAAATGAGAACACTAGTTATAGTGAAAAAATGTTACATGCATCATAGAGGAATGGGTTGTGGTTCTATGTGCTTCTTGACATAGCTCTCTATATATGCTCATTGATAGTGGTACACCCTGTTTCATTACAGGATATAATGACCCTATATTTTCAATCCTTAACATTTCATTACATATTCAAAAGACATAAAAATTATAAAAATGGTCATCCCAATACCATAGTTTTTATAGTGCCATTGGAAACAAGGGAACATAAGCACTGGTTTGTAAATGAGCTAAATTATCTCCAACTAGGTTATTATTGACTAGCACATTTCATGGACACATATAAAATAATACATATCTCCATAACTAGGAGAAAGACACATAAAAAGTGTTCATAAAAAATTCTCATTAAGGGTAAAAATGGGGGAAATGTATGTATAAATATGAGAATAAGGATGTGAAAACATGATCAAGAAAATATATGATCATACCCTGCGTATTAAAAATCATATACATTAATCATGACATAAATCATGGCAGTTCATAAGAAATAAATAAAAAAGAAGTAAATGGAGTAATCCACGAAATCATAACTTAGGATAAAGAAGTTAAATTATGGAAACACATAAGAATATAATTTTCTACATAGTACCCAAGGCCTCAATTGCAAGACCATCTTAGTTGACAATTCCTTAATGAATAGGGTGAACCACTATTCCAACCATGAATTACGGATCTAGGTAAACCCTTGTTCCAGACCTGTATTATTGGACTTTTTAATCCCTCATTCCATCCATGGATTACTAATCCAAGTAATCCATTGTCCCAACCCTGTTTATCTCACGAGATACAAATATTTACACAATGCATTGGAGGGGGATATATGTCCCACCCATCACATAATGAAATCATACATAAGTGTGATGCAAGATCATTAAAAGATATATAATAACCCACTAAATGAGATGGTAATAATAAATATGTATACACATCATAATCTAGGTAAATAGATAGTTTTCATAATAATTTCATCAAAAAATGTATCATGTGAGAAGTAGTGGGTTTTAAAAGCAAATATCCCATGAAAGAGAAAATAGTTTCATAACATCAGGCCATCAAAACAATATTCATTAAAAGAAATATTATGAATGTAAAAATTGAATAATTTACCCATAAAGTCAATATTAACACCAATGGATGTTATATTAAATGGGAAATAATTTTTTATGATCATTTAAAAACACTACTTGGGAAAACGTTCATTTCATCTTTGAAAAATGTTTTTTATAATAGAAAACCTTTTGAAAATAATTTTCTTTTAAACTTGATTTTAAAACATATAATGAAATATTTTAAAAGAATAAATCATTTTTAAAATACTTTTTCCTTTAAAATTAAATTCAAGGATCTTTGGAAAACCTATTTGAAAACATGGTTTTTGAATACAATAGATTTCTGACCAAAGAGATAGACGGTAATATTTTAATAAAACCATTATTTTATGTACCAATGATTGAAAAATGGTACTTAAAAATGAGGATATCTTGATTATATAGTGAATAATGAAAATCATGTATAATCTTGAGATATTTCTTCAAAGGAAGAATGAATGTAAACAATCTTGAAATAGATATGATTTTCGCAATAAACATTTATAACGAATTTACATATGATTATAATATACATGTAATAAAATGAAATTTCATGAAGAATATGATATAATGGAATCAAGGACAATCATTTTAGAATATGTATAATATAATTATATACATCTCAAAAATATTATTACGTTTCTAACAAAACATCAGTCTCAAATAAGGAAAATGGATACAAAACTGTTTTACCAATTTTATATCTTTTGATTGTTATACCCCATGAATGAATGATGAAAGAATGGATATGTGAATACCCAAAAATTTAGGTATAAGATACGTTGAGTTTAATCATTATATGTATATAAATCACATAAAATGAATTAGTGTTGATCAGAACATGAATCCATCAAAAATTAAAATTGAGATGAAATTCCCCTTACCTTATGTCTTGACTCTCATTGTACTCATACAAGATTCATGTATAATACGTATAAGTTTATTATTAATATTTTAAATAATAATATCCATATACATTATACCATATAAAGATTTTTTATGAACTTATATTACCATATTGTTAAATATATTATGTTAAGTTTTCTTTTTAGTTAATTTTCATTATGTTTTTCGCATATGTATTAATTTGTAATGTCGTTGATATTTATACTTTTATCATGATTATAGAATGTATAAAATGATATAAATATCATATATATATACAGTATTATTATAATATAATAATCTATATCCAAATAAATTATGTAATGGAATACATCATTCATGGATATGGTAAATCGTTTGTACGTATGAACAATGTTTTCCGTTTTTATTGTTGTATTGAAAGAAAGTATCTAAATGAAATATGTTTATATATTTACGTGTATACATATATATCATTGTTAAAGAAGAATTAATATATCATATATATCATATAAGATCATTAAACCCATTTTTAATACATTCTCTGTGGTGTGTGAATGAATCACATCGCTTGGAGGGGACAATAGTCCACACTTCCTCAAACGATATTATCGTATTATCACCAAATAAAAGGTAAATTTTTTTTGTTACTGAAGGAATAAAGAAGCATAAAGTCATAATAAATATATTATATTACATATATAAATAGATTGTACTTCATAATTTCTACCATGATTGGTGGTAAGGAGAAAATATCATTCATCGTTTCGTGAGGTAGTATTTCACTGTACATAGAAACAGCATGTTCAACTCCAATTAGATGGAGGTGTGTGTAATTTTTGGTCAGAACCTCTTCATAAAAACATCCTAATATATGTAAGAAACTTCTTTTTTGACACACTATTTGAATAATGAGTGTTGAGGGGGTGGATAACGAAAATAATGTAAAGGATCTTGGGAGAAAACGTTACTTCTAAATCGGTTAACTCCTTTTGGTTTGTGCCAAAATGATTCCTTGGGATGGTTTCTTCTCCATGGGAGAATGCAAAGTAAAAGGAATGATTGTTGGGAGGCTACATGGTAAGGTATTAGAATAAATTAAGAGTCTTGAGAGGTGTGATGATATAACATTCCTAGCCTTTTTCACATAATATTATATTGTTTTAAGAAGAATTATACATTATAGTACAAGCCATGGATCGTAATGTCTAGTGTCAAGGAAGACTACGTAGATAAAACACAAAACATGGGGCTAAAAACGTATTTATTTAATCTCAATAAAAATTTCATATCATCCTTTGAACCCTTATGTCTTTATAGGGTACCCTGGGGAACACATGAACAAAGGGATGAGTTAAAAATCCCAGTAAGGGAATGAACTTTAGAATAATGCTAAAGCACATGAGTTAAGAGGCAATACATAATGATATAAAAACCATTGAACATATGAAAAAATGACCTATAAACATGGCATAATATAAAATAGAATCATATAAATGTGGAAAAAATACAAAATATGTCTTCAGTACGAGTCAAGGCTAACTGCCAATCATGTTTCCCATAGTAGTATGTGTCAAGGCTAACCAAAAATCACGTTTCACATTGCATCTCATGAGACAAATAATTACCCAATAAATTTTAGTGATATCTAGGTGCACCCATATTACATTTAATGAATATTTTTTCTACCTAATTAATCATATATAATAAATCTTACATGAACACAATGGTTAACATTGGAAGAATTGGGTACCTAAATAATGACATAAAGAATAACCAATTGTCGTATCATAATAGTTTCCATGAATTAAAAGAATAATTACATACATGTACATTCATAAGTTAAAATTGAAATTTATCATGGGATTTTTATTAAAACATAAGTGAAAATATGTAGGAAATGTATTTTAGAAATTTTAGCATTTAAAACATTTTTGTGCGGTTTCAAAGAAAATATTGTAGAGGTATTAAAATAGAAAAGTGTGAAATCATTTATATAAAACCCTAAATGAACCAAGAAAGTTTTAATACCAAATTTTTTTATTTTATTAATACAATTCTGGCTTAAAAAGGGGATATAGTGCACATGAAATTGGGTAAAAATTCGGGAACTTCCCTTAAAACTTATTTTCTTATCAGAATGTACAGAGGCAATCCTTAAAAAATATGTATATCCAGAGAAGAGAGTTATGAAAGGGTATTGATAAATTAATTTTTTAATAATACCCATTACTTATAATCTATAAATAAATAGATAATTGAACTCTATTTTTATATAAATAATGATAAGGCAACCTGAAAGAACAAAGGGGGTTCAGGTAGAATTCGTTTCGGATTTTCGACATGGTGTCGGGTGCCCCTAAGAAGGATTTATGAGAGAAAAAAAAGAAGTTTCTAATCACTTATACATAATGAGGGATGTATTGGGGATGTTGTAAATCATACCCCATCATTTGGGATTACACATAAAATGGCCTAGCTTAGAGGAAATCTTCATTAGGTGTGAAATAGTGAGGATCCCTCAACTTAAGTATGATGGCGATCGTTTATTGAAAATAATGACCTAAATAAACATATTAGGTTCATTAATTAATAATTAAAAATCATATTCTATATGAAATGGATTTATTATAAAGTTTTTATGTTCATCCATGACATTTTTAATGGGTTACGTTGTTCAATTTCATTGTTCAGGACTGTTTGTTTTCTTGATTTTCATGATTTGTTTACTTATATTCATGTTCAGATAAACTAGAATGATGAAAGTGGATGTAAAGAATTGAAGTTGAGTGTTATTATTTATCTTCTAGGAGATTAAATGGTAAAAAAATTCATCCATTTATTAGGAGTTAAGTTGAATTGTTATATAAATCCATAGTGATAACAGTTTTGGTTTATTAGTGGGTTTGATTACAATAAAAATGGTTTTATTTATAAAATAATACCATTTTTACAAAAGGAATACATAATATAAACAATAAAATAAAAAATTTATAATAATATAGTTTAACCAATACTCAAATGGTTTCATGAAATGAATTAATAATGATAATAGAATCTTATAAATCATAGTCCTTTAATGTGAAAAATTAACACAACTCAAATGGTGTTTTCATTTCATTCAAATAAAATGTGGGGAAAATAGAGAAGATAATGAATTATCCCATTGTCATAATATAATTATAGTAAATATATGTTACTAGACTTATCATACCATTTGGGTGAAGGGAGGAGATGAAAGAAACCATAAATTAAAAGAACAGAAAAGAAATAAAATAATTTGAAAGAAGAATTTTCTTATTAATTTTAACTCCATTCAAAGCCTCTTAAGAGTAGAGGATATGTTATTATGAATAGACTAGTGGTAGTTGGATGTGGGGATTGATCTTGGGGAGAGATTTGGGAATCATATTAATAGGGAAAAAGGTATGAGGGTAGTGAAGATAGGGGAGAGCGAGGGGGCGTTTTATAGTGGAGGACATGAGGAATTTCATAATTTTTTAATTATTAGTTTAATAATTTACCTCATGACCAGAAATAGAGATGATTACCTGATCAATAATAGTAATAAATTCATTTTTGTTCGCACAAATGTCCATTTATATCATCCATGAGGCAAGTATGAAGCATAAATTCAGGTTTTAGCATTTATTTTGAATTAGCGTATTTGACAATTCATAAAAAATTCAAGTTTTTTACAAAAATTTCAAAAATTTACCATAATTTTTTTTGAAGTGTAGAATACTAAAATGAAATACATTTTTCAAAAAAAAATATTAATCTGATTAATGTAATATATAATTAAAATCACAATTTACTCAAATAATAAAAAATTTAAAACATTAATCTTCTTATTCCAAGATATAGGTATATCACACATTCACTTGAATAATATATATATAATTTCAATGGTACTGTTACTCTTAATTAGGGTATGCCTCTTCATACTTGTGGTTCCACCATAGTACTTTGACAAGGTGAGAAGTCTTGTTATGTTGAACACTATCTCTATGATCCAATACCTTCACTAGATGCTCTTTAAAAGAAATATCATCCTCTAACTATACCACTTTTGGAGAGAGTACATGTTAATGTTCTGGCATGTACATCCTTATAAGAGATACATGGAAGGCACCATGTACATTTTACATGGTAGGTGGATGTTTCTATTGATTGGCTAGAGCTCTCACTCGATCAAGGACCTTGAAGGGGTTGATATACCAAGGACATAGCGTTTGTTTTTTTCCCAATATCATGAACATTTTCCATTAAGAAATACAGAGAAATACCAAGACTCCATCTTTGAACTCAAGGTCTCTTTGACGGTTGTCTACAGAACTCTTTCGTTGACTTTGGGCTGCCTTGATATGCTACTGAATGGTTTTCATCTTCTATACCATTTTTCATCCATTTTTGGTCTTAACAGCTTATTCTCACCAACATCATCCCAAAACACTGGTTTTATGTACCTTTTTCAAAAAAGGGCTTCGTATGGTGACATTCAGATGCACGAGTGGAAATTATTATTGTATTAAAATTACAGTAGTGGAAAATGTTGGTCCCATCCTCCTTTAATGTCCATTGAACATTCTCTAAACATAATATCCAGTGTCTAAATAGTTGCATCAGATTGTCCATAAGTCTGAGGATGATAGGCCGTACTGATGTTTAGTTCATTTCATATAGCATGTTCGAGGCATTTAGAGAACATCGAGGTAAATTTTGGATCTCTATTGAATACAATAGATATTGTTACTCCGTGCAACCTTACAACTAATTTGATATAAGTCTGTGCAAATTTATCCAATGAGAAGTCCTCCCAAATTGCGATAATATGAGTTGACTTTATAAGATGATCAACAATGACCAATATAGCATTGTTCCCTATGGATGTCCTTTGATTTCTAGTGAGAAATTCCATGGTAATGTTTTCTAAAGTCAATATTGGTATGGTTGGTGGTTTCATAATTTTCTTAGACTTTTTTCTATCGGCCTTCATTTGAGGACATGCAAGGAAATTTGATGTTGTTGACGCTCCTTTCATCACAGAATCTAAATATTGGAAAAGGGGAATATCTGAGCTCAAAATGATTCAACCTTTGAAGAAAATATCAAAAATCGACAAAGGCATGAACAAGGGATCAAAAGAAACTATGCCGCGCAAGTTATATCACTATCGCGCAAGTTCACTTACGCGACACCTTATGGTCGTGCAAGTGACTTGCGCGACCTAAGTGATAACTGCCCGGGGTCCTCTCCTGCCTATAAATAGACCCTGTGGGCCCCCCATTCGAGAGGATCTTTTTCCAGAAACTTGGATTGAAGCTCCCGATGCCCAAGTCTCTTCTCAAAAATTCCGGAACACTTCTAAGGTAATTTCTTACCTAGAACAGAAGATCTAAAGAGAGGGAGGAAGGCCTAAGTGTTGAAACTCATCAACACTTGTGCGCCTGAGTGGCCAGCCCTTAAGGGAAGTGATCACACTTGCGCGCCACCTTACTCCTTCGATAGAACTTGCACGTCCCTTTTCTAGAAGAACCTCAAGAATATTCTAAAATCATTAATAAAGAGTCGCCCAAGTATTTCAATGCTGGTTGAACATCGCGCAAGTACCCCACACATGTTGCACAGGTATACCTACGTGACCAATACTTGGGCGCCCACGTAATACTTGCACGTCTTCCAAGACTTGCGCACCCCTTCCTTTTTGGGTGCTTTTCTTGCCCATTTCACCCCTCTTAAGCCATTACTCCTTTACTTTTCAAGATTCAGTCTTCAAGACACTCTTCAAATCCATTTATGGCATGATTTCTTGATTTGACATCCTTATCTGAAAGGAATTCTGTGGAATATCTCTCAAAACCTAGTGATTTAAATATATTTATGTCACTAAAAGTGGTGAGTTCATTCATTCAACCTCATCCTTTAAGATGAGAGAATCCTTAACCTGGGTCTCCTTTTCAGGAATAATCCCTAGTCCTAAGTCCTCCAAACTTGGTCATCCTCCTCAGGAGTAAGCCCCAAATTCTTAAAGTTCCAAAATCTGGGCATCCTCTTCAGGAGTAGGCCCCAAACCTGAATCCTTAACCTGGGTCTCCTTTTCAGGAATAATCCCCAGTTATAAGTCCTCTAATTTGGGCATCTTCCTCAAGAGTAAGCCCCAAAAACTAATCCCTTAACCTGGGCCTCCTTTTCAGGAATAAGTCCCAGTCATAATCCCTTAACCCGGGCCTCCTTTTCAGGAATAAGTCCCAATCATAAATTTTGGGCTTCCTTTTCAGGAGTAAGCCCCATGTCCGTTAATTTCTCTTTAACTAGTCTTAATTTACGTTTGATTTGGGATTCCTTCTCAGGAGTAAAACCCAGTTATCAATCCTATCCTAATTTGGGTTTCCTTTTCTTGAATAAGTCCCAAGTTAGTGTATTCAAATCTCCATGAAGCACACATACCTTTATGGACCCTGTTCCCGGATTTTCTCTTTAAAGTAAATCCTAACCTTCATTTTTCTAGGCAGTCATACATACAAAAGCCCCAAACTATTTCTTAAGATTACATATTTCATGGCCCAATTGTCTATTTTATTACCAATACCTATTGTTTCTCACACCGATCATGACTCAAGTGAGCTTAGAGTGTAAAAGTAATTATGAAATCCTGCTTTGAGCCATCAATCATAAACATCATACTCCCTTATTCGAACTACGTGGGTTCTGATTCCTTTTCCAAAACAAAGGATATGTAGGTAGCCCATCTACGAGTTCGATCCCAACTCTGAAATAATTCATGTCCTTCTGAATGACAATAAAATTCAAGTGCCCCACTGAGTGGCTTTAAAACCATCCTGGTCATCATAATGACCAATAGACTTTTATATAAATGTTTTGAAGGATACCATTGACCAAGAATCTCTAAATAGATATAGATGATTCTCTATTGATGAAGAACCTCAAATACATATAAAAGATTCTCTAAAATTCATACATATTTAATCATTTATTGTCAAAACTGAAGGAAAGCTCATTTTATACTTGGTAATGTAATAAGGGTTCACGAACATAACTTAAATCTATAAAGAGAGTCCTGGAATAGACAATAATTCCCCTCAAAAAGGTGTGATGAGTCCGACCTCCCATCCTCTCGACCAATGCAAATTCCTAAGACTCATCAGTTCATAAACTAATGAAGTGCCTACCTTTGGAAAGTATGTCCAAATGGATGTGGAATCATTGGATGTTTCCGGTTCTACGAACAAACCCGTTAGAAACCGATCAGAATGTTTGAATCTCCCATCCAGGAGGTCATCCCCGAATTCCAAGGGAAACAAAAAATGGTGAACCCAACGTGAATCCTTAACCAAGTTAAAATGATATTTTACCTATTTGTTAAGACACTATTTAAAACTAAATAAGAGGGATAACAAAAACAATCATTGACATGTGTGCTCATCCAAAGGATGAAGTAGGTGAATTTATCTTGATTATGTCTGTTATATCAAACAGGCACTCTTTTCTAAGATCTTCTGTATTTCCATAATGGATGCTCTCAAATTCACACCTGTGAATACTGCTGCTGCAAATACCACTGCTGCTATTCCTACTGGATCGTCATACGCTCTGAGAATTACATCACCTACTCAGCGTCTTCAACGCTGGGTATCAAATGCGCTGGTTAAAGAGTACCGTCAACACGGTACCATCCCACCTCTGGAGGCTACCCGACAAGCCCTCCAAGTGAACAACTCATATAGGTCGTCTGGACAACGACGCCCAGTGATCAAGAGGTAGGTGGTGCTGACTACCGTCTCCAACCATTTCGGGTTGTTATCCCCGGAACGCAATTTCCATTCGCTCCCTTACTCTGAGGAAGTGAATGAGAAGGTCCCTCAGGGCCTTAAATCAAAAAGACAGGAGTCCTTCCCGAGGGCTCCCATCAACAATCGCCGCCAGACTCGTGCGACAGTGCGCCCTCAACATGATGAGGGTACCGACTCCAGGAATTTGGCTCAGGTTCCTCGAACCCGAGCAGGAAAGACGAACCGCCAGAGACGGAATCCGGTTCACAATGGGCAGGTTTTCATCCCAGCCATCTCCGGAGAAGTCTACCAACCTAACTTGGTGGCGAACAACGAGCAGGCACACACACATGTCTGTTTTAATTCCGCTGTCCAACAGACATGTCTGGCAGCATTAAGCCAATCCCGCCAGGCAATTCCGGCGGAGTACTATAGGCAGGAACATATATCTTCTTATACATCATCAGTTAGTCAGCAGGCTCGCCTGACTACATATGATGGATCTCATCAACCGCATTTGGAGAAGTGTAATTAGTAGGAATATACACCTGCTAGTACTAATCAAGCCTACCAATAGTCTCGCTTGGTAGCGCCTGGAGAAGTCAGTCGAAAAGCTCTGACGACAAACAGGAGGCAGACTCAACTCTCTGCCTCCACACTTGAGTACTGTCAGGATTCACTGACAGGAAAAGGAGGACAGGAGCAGGCACATACACCTACTCCAAGCCCGGAATGAACATATATCCTCGTTCCGGCAGCTGAAGTCACCAAGCATATTTTGTCAATGGTGAAAGAGCAGAAGAAAATTCCTGCTCATATTATGGATGCTTGCCAGGATATCATAATAGCTTCAGCATCATCTCAGGGGAAGACACATAAATCTATCCATAGCAGTGGAGTGACACATCAATGATTCACTCCAGAACAGACACACACATCTGTTCCAGTCTAAGAGGGTTATGGGGCATACTCCCCCATATCATACGGACAACCAAGTCAGGCACATACACCTGATTTGAGTGGAGATCGTCAGCCTAACCTGAACATATTTCCTGATCAGGAACATACACCTGCTCAAAGAAACCACTTTCGTCAACAAGTAGTTTCCAAAGCGAGTAAGAAGGCATCTAAGAAAAAGATTCGCCCAGCACAGTCAGGAGATCAAAGGCTAATCTGTAACAAGGCCTTGCTCGATGCTGGAGTTCTTGAAGTCCTCAGACATTTATCTGTTGCAATTCAAGTATCTACTCCCTCAGTTCCCAATAATGGGAACATTAATTCCGAAGGTCTTCAACAGAAACTTCCTCAGAAAGTCTTTCTTTGTGAAAATGCGGTCAATCTTGAAGTCTCGTCTTCAGATGAGAGCCACAAGAAACCTCTGTGTGGTCAGAAGACCAAGGAGCAAGAGATCTTATCTTTTGTTGTAACCCATTACGGTGGTCCTCCTCATGATACTGAATTTTTCTGCGAAAGTCCTCTCCACAGTAGTGATTCACATTGCCTGGAAAATACTCTAGTGGACAATGTAGTGCCGAGAAAGCCCTCTTATCTTGAGGCACTAGCAAATGAGAAACCAGTCATGTCTGATTCTTTATCGCTAGCAAGTGAAATACTTTCTCAATTAGAAGATAGCCCAGGCTGTAGTTCATTCTCCGAATCACCCCTAAGTAATGCATCTTCTAGTTTGATCAATGATATCTCTAAAAATCTTGTTGAATCCGATGAAGCAACAAGAAAACACCAACTCTGGTCAAAATAGGTAGAAGAATCTTCATTTAATGATGAAGGGGAAATGCTGAACATGAGGAAAAAACTGGAGAAAAATGAGGTACCAGTCATGTTTTGGCCTTTGGCTGACTCCCAGTATGACGTTCCAAAGATGTTGATGGAAGATGGAATCCATGATGTTCGTCTCAACATATGGAAAACTCTTTGTCAATTGAAGAAGAAGGTATTATCTTATGATGAATATGAAAATCATCTTAAGATAATAGAAGGGCTAAAACTTCAGATTGATTTAGTATATCTATAAGTCTCTCGGTATCCGAAGGCTAAAAAGAAACATATAACCCTTCAACGTTCATGCCTTGGCGCACTAAGAAAATTGCGTCAGTTAATTAACAATGCTCCATATGGTGTTCATATCAGAGGATGGGGTGTTCACAGTGCACTACATTTCAAAGTGCTTTCCAGTCAGAAAAGCCCACCGAAAATGGTCTCATGCAATGTTATTGCCCATGGCCGGCCACAGTCAATGGGCTTTATTCATAATCAAAAGCTTTCTCAAGAACATGCTTCAATTAGTTCCTTTAAAAATCAAGCGTATAGAGAACAAGTTGTTGAATTGCTCCTACATCAAGTAGGTGAGAATATTTCACAAGCCTCTCATATGGAGCAAAGACATCATCAAATGACAGAAGTTTCGGAAATCATCCAACGGTCTGTTAAACCAGGTGATAAAAGTGGATATAGGTTAATGCATCCGTCTAATTTCCGAACTAATATTCGCAAGATCAAGAGGGCTTTTAAGAAGGTCTCAGACATATCATGTCAAGAGCCACCCCCGATTTCCAGACTGAGGACTCCTTTAACCCAACCCTCAGAGCCAACAAATGGGATTCGAGGAGTTGAGCGGAAGCAGTAGGAACATCCCCAGTTTATGAGACTGGGGACTCTTTCAAATCATCAACCCCCTTCTCAGAGAATATCGATCTTTTCTCGATTGGGGAAGAAGCCCCAAGAGGAACAAAGAGCCAAATTATCAGGAGATTCCCTCCAAATTATAGCTCATCAAGAAGTTCCTAAAGGATTAAATCAACAAAAGGCAATGTCTCATAAAAGACATGAAAGAAGACAATATCACAAAAATGTTGATAGAAGGTATGTGATGCATTATGCATCAATCAATGTCATAAATGCCATTGTTGCTAATCCACCAGGGGAGACTCACTTAGGGGACTCAGATGAAGAGCGTCCTGCTCAAGAAAATGTATGCGCCGATACAAATGAATAAGGTGTGCGTATACAAAGCCAAAGGATTACTCAGAACCTAGGTAATCCACTTCCTTCTCTCCAAAAAGTATCCAACAAAGGGAGGGGAAAGAATCAGGTTGCATATCCTTCCTCTAGAGAAGGTCAATCGCTCTCATTAGAGAAAAGTATTTCACAACAGGAGGAAGAAATGAAAGGATTAAGAAGGTTGAATGCAGAACTACTTCAGAGTAGACTTCTTCTTAAGAATTCTGAAGTCCGACAGCCGAAGGAATTTTTTGCAGCTACTGAGATGGATCAGGAATATCCTCCTTTATTAGTACACCCTCAGAGGTCTAATCCTACGGGTAAAACGCAACAACGGTTAGCAGTGCTACCATCAGTTGCAACATCAATCACCACATCTATCCAAGCTCCATTCATTGCACTTACCCAAGACCAAATTCAACCTGATGTTTCTCCAAAGTTAATAACTACTATTGAGTCATTAACAGCTCGGTTAAAAACTATGGAAGGGAAACAGGCACAAGTTCAACCAGAAAAGAAACTTTATCCTGAATGGGTAGATTCAATTTCTCCTCCATCCAGTTTTGGAAACCCTGTTTTCCCTACTTTCAATGGATCAGGCGACCCTGAACAGCATTTGACGCATTACGTGTCTTGTTGTGATCCTATGATGGGAAATCCAGAGTAGAAAGAAGCAGTGAAACTCAGATGCTTCGTGTGAACCTTGCAAGGACTATATTTTGTCTGGTATTCAAGCTTGCAATCCCGGTCAATCATCAGATGGGAGGATCTTCGCCAAAAATTCATTCTTCAGTTTAGCTCAACTTTGCCAAAAACGATAGTTTTCGATCTTACAAACTGCAAGAAAAGTTATAATGAAAGATTCTCTGATTTCATTGCTCGCTGGAAGGGATTAACATATTCCCTGAGTTTAGCACTCCCTCAGGAAGAGCTATTGCCAATCTGTGTGGAAACTTTTCATGATGAATTACGCACGCCATTGATCCCTGTGAAATACACAGGAGGGTTTCGAGACCTTACTTCAATCGCTCAGCAGATTGAAGATTCCCTTATACAGGCTAAGGCTAAATCTCGTGTAATTCCATCAGCTCCAGGAAGGAGAATGGGTAAAGAAGAAACTGCTACAGTTATGCTTAAACAAGCTCCTGTACCTATTTCTACTTCAAAACCTTCATCTTCTCAAAGGGCTCTGCCTCCTAACCGCCAACAACAAAGTCCGTTTCGTCCAATTAATCAAAGAGATCAATGATGAAAACAATTTGAGGATTTGAAGAGTAAAACACACTCTTTCCAAAATGTGCAAGTTCCTGGTTACTTCATTTCAGCTCTGGAAAATAATTTGGTTCAATTACCAGTGCCCAAGAGGCCAAACAAGGAAGGAGATGAAGACCGTCCCAATTATTGTCACTTTCACCAAATGTTGGGGGTTCCCATCCAGGAGTTTTTTGTCTTCAAAGACCTCTTGAAAACAATGGTTGACTTGGGACAAGTAAAGTTGAAAGGTTCTTCGACTCAGGTAGCATGTGTTACTGCTACAGTTCAAGAGGAGGAAGGTGAATGGAAAGAAGTCAAAAGCAGAAATACACAGAAGTATGATGATTGGATGGTCAGAAAGACAATCAATCAGACTCATGCCATTTTGCGAACACAATTAAAGAAACCAATTGTGTCTTCTGTCATTAATATTGCGGTAAAACCCTCTTCATCAGAGGGAAAGTCCTCAATGAAATAGTTTGATTCAAAGAAGGAAAAAGAATCAGAAGAAGATGAGTATGTGTGAAAGCCTAAATTGTCTTTTACTCTGGCAGACATTATGCCATATACTTCAAAGCCACGGGCACCGCCCCATCAACCGGCACAGTCTAAACAGGCTATTCAGGCAGAGTCTATATTAGACGAAGAGTTAATCTTCAGTTCTGTTAATATGATTCAATTAATAGATCCGTATTCCGGTCGTAATTTCAATTTTGATGAGCCTGAATTCCCTATATCAAATAAGGGAATTCGAGGACGTTCCAGAGGTTCAGGATACAGGGGAAGACGTGGATCATTCCGAAGCCACTACTCCAATTCTACCCTTGATGGCACTGTGTATGCAGCAGAAACTCGTGGTAGAGCCCTTCAGTGAGCTCAAAAAGAACAAGAAGGTTCTTCTTCTAATAGTCAACTCAGTCTTGGTATAGTTATATTGGAATACCGATTGAAGATTCCATCTTCATAATCTCAGCAATTAAATGGATCTAATCGGTCTAATCTTCCAAAACCAAGGATGTTGTCAACTTCTATCCCAATACAAGATGCATCAGCTTCCAAAGCATCTGCTTCCAAGGTACCTGCTAAACCGCATATTCCTGTTGGGAAACACATATGTCTGGATCAAAAATATGATATATTGAAACACTTTGCCCAAGATCCATCCAAGTTATCAATTTTGGATGCTTTGAATCTGTCAAAAGATCTTCGGGAGCACTCATCGAAGCTTTGTCAAGTCCTCAGGAATTTGAAACTGAAATTGATGCAGCTGAAGTCTATCACATAGAGAATAATCCTGCAGAATTCCATGCAGTGATATCTTTTACTGATAAAGATTAAGATGATGTTGTGCATGGGCACATAAAACCTCTGTACTTATCTGGAAAAGTTAATGGTATAGATATCCGAAGAGTTTTCATTGACAATGGTTCAGGAGTCAACCTCATTCCCATTCGTACACTTCGTCGATTGGGCCTCACGGAATCTGATTTATCTCTTTCTACCATGATGTTACAAGGATATGATAAAAATGAACAAGAACCACTGGGTGAAGTTACACTCAGAACTCAGTTTGGAGATCTTTTATCGAATTCGGATTTCATGATTGTTGATCAAGACTCAGCTTTCAACGTCTTGCTTGGAAGACCTTGGCTACATCAGCATGCGGCTATCCCTTCATCATACCATCAATGTCTCAAATACGATTTCAATGGTCAAGTTGGAACATTGTATGGTGATAAGACCCCATTCAAGACATGTGAGTCTCAATAAATTGAGGCGGAATTTTATCACATGAAGGGAAGAGAGAAATCTACAATAAAGGAAATTACCAAAGTTAATGCTCCATATGGTTTGGAGAAGATTACAATAAATCTATTTACACATGTGAGTACAGATTATGTGTTACCTATCAGTCAAATTGAAAAAATAGGCCCAAACCAAAATACTCTTATGGAAAGATCCATAATGTCAATTACGGCAATTGAGCCAGACAACATGGGAAAAATTAGTAACCTACCAAATAGTGATGAAAACACAAGTAGTAACGTTTTAATTTCATCTACTGAAATCCAACAGGTCTGTACTTCGCCAATCAGGACAGAAGAAGTTATAGCAACAATGGAGGTGAATAATGATGTCAATTCTCAATCCATTATCTCCTCTTTATTTCCCAAATAAGGCCTTTTATCATCAATATGGTCGGAAATGGAAGCTTTTTCTTCAAAATGTGCAAATTTTGACATCTCTTCTGATCATAAAAATTTCGTATTGTCATCTACTATGCAAGTAGAAATGGAAGAAATAGCACATGATGATGAGGAAGAGGAAAATCTTAGAGATGCTCCTCCAACATTTGAAGAGGGTATCTCTACCACTATGGATGAACTCAGAGAAATAAATTTGGGTACAGAGAAAGATCCACGCCCCACTTTAATTAGTGTGGCCATGACCCTTGAAGAGGAAGATATGTATATTTCTTTTATAAAGAAAAATAAAGATATTTTTTCTTGGAACTATACGGAAATTCCTGGGCTTGATCCTGATGTTGCTACTCATCATTTGGGTTTACCAAATGAACATCGAGGATTTAAACAAGCCGCGAGAAGAACACACCCAACTTATGCTTCCAAAATTGAAGCTGAAGTGGATAAGCTGATCAAAGCTAACATCGTTAGAGAAGTTCAGTATCCCATGTGGTTGGCTAATATTGTCCCTGTAAAGAAGAAGAACGGAAAAATTAGGGTTTTTATCGATTTCAGAGATCTTAATCGGTATTGTCCTAAAGATGATTTCCCAGTTCCGATTACAGAACTCTTAATTGATGTGACGACTGGCTATGAAGTACTTTCCTTAATGGATGGATATTCTGGATATAATCATATCTAAATGTCCCTAGAAGATGAGGAATCTATAGCCTTCAGAGCCCCTCAAGGTATGTTTTGTTACCGGGTGATGCCCTTTGGTTTAAAGAATGCAGGTGCAACATATCAACGCGCCATACATCGTATCTTCAAACCTGTCTTAGGAAAGTTTGTTGAATGCTATGTAGACAATTTGGTGGTTAAATCCAAACAATGTTCTAATCACTTGGTTGATTTGGAAGTCATATTCCACAAGCTTCGACAACCTAATTTGAAGATGAACCCCTTAAAATGTGCTTTTGGGGTAAACTCAGGAAAATTCCTCGACTTTGTTGTACGCCATCGTGGTATTGAAGTCGATCCTCAGAAGACCAAGTCAATCCTTGGTATGTCACCTCCTCAGAATTTGAAATAATTATGAGGACTTCAAGGACACTTATCCTATATTCGGCGTTTCATCGCTAATTTGGCAGGCAAAAGTTTACCCTTTACCAAATTATTGAAAAAAGGAGTCACTTACCAGTGGACTGAAGAATGTCAAGAAGCATTTGATGTTCTCTAGAAATACCTCTTGAGTCCACCAGTACTCATGCCACCTGTTGAAGGAAGACCACTTATCCTATATGTGATAGCTCTAGAGCGATCATTGGGTGCCTTTCTTGCTCAAAAGAATGATGTTGGGAATGAAAATAGCCTCTACTATCTAAGTAGAACTATTCTTGAAGCTGAAACCCGGTATTCAAGTTTTGAGAAGTGTTGTCTTGCATTAATCTTTGAAGTTCAGAAACTGAGACACTACCTACAACATCATGAGGTCCAATTGGTATCTCGCAATAATCTGCTCAAATTCATCCTTAGTCATCCAATTATTATAGGATGTCTTGCAAGGTGGGCAGTTATTTTGTAGCAGTTCGACATTCAGTATGTATCTCAAAAGGAAATAAAGGGCCAAGCTCTGGTTGATTTCCTGGCTGAACATCCTTCAGTGGAAGACACATCTTCAGATATTGAACTCCCTGATGAGGAAGTTTTCTCTATTCATGAGAGTCCTCAAACATGGGAAATGTATTTTTATGGTGCTTCCAGAAGTCCAACAGGGAAGAAAATGGAAAATCCTAAATTTAACAAAGTTGGTTTAGGAATTGTACTCATTTCACTAGATAAGGCATTGTTACCTTATTCCTTTTTATTGTGGGAAGGTGGTACCAATAATGAAGCCGAATACCAAGCTCCTATCATAGGCTTGGAGTTAGAGCTTCAAGCACAAGTGAATCACTTAAAGGTGAAATGTGATTCAGATCTGGTAATCAAACAAGTCAATGGGGATTATGCCATCAGAAAAGAAGAATTAATCCCTTTATATGATTACATCAGAGAGTTAATGGCGGAATTCCCTTCAGAACTGACATTTTCTTATGTCCCAAGATCACAAAATGCTCAAGCTGATGTGCTGGCTAATATAGACATAGCTCTAGCAGATCCAAATCGTGACGAGACAACCATCAGTATTTCCCACCGTCGTGCAATTTCACCTTATGTTCAAGCCAGAACTGAGGAAATTAATAAAATTAGTCCCATTCCTGAACCGTATGGTCATACTACAGGATGGATGTCACCTATCAGGGAATACCTTCAAAATGGAACACTTCTACCTGTTAGAGCCGAGAAAGAACAAATCCAGTGACGTGTGGTCAATTTTACTCTTTATGATAGCCCAAACCACCTTGAGAAAATTCTCTACAAACGTAGTTTTGATGGAGTTCTCTTCAGATGCATTGATGGTGAAGAAACAATGGCTGTCATGAAAGAAGTGCATGCAGGAGTCTGTGGTTCCCACCAGTCTGGACATAGATTTTCTGATCAAATTCGATGGCTTGGATACTTTTGGTCTTCAATGATTCAAGATTGTGTTAATTTCACAAAGAAGTGTCATTCATGTCAAGTACATGCCAACTTCATTCATCAACCTCCAGAGTTGCTTCATATAGCTAAATACTCGTGGCCATTTTCCACATGGGGAATGGATGTGGTGGGACCTTACCCTTCAGCTACGACCAAGTAGTTTAAGTATATTCTTTCTACTACTGATTTCTTTTCCAAATGGGCAGAGGTAGTACCTCTCAAAGAAGTCAATTCTAAATGCATTTTTATCTTCATCAAGTCTAACATCATTACTAGATTTGGCGTCCCTCATACCATATTCACGGACAACGGCACGAACTTCTGTTTTTTCTGAGGTGAAGAAATGGTATCAAGAATACAACATTAAATCCAACCATTCATCTTGGTATCATGCGGCGGCCAATGGACAAATAGAATACTTTAACAAGACTCTTTCAAATATATTGCAAAAGATGGTGGATAAAGATAAAAGGTCATGGCCTGATAAACTCTTTCATGCTTTATGGGCTTATCTGACTACCACCTGCAATGCAACGCGGTCAACTCCATATTCGTTGGTATATGGAACAGAAGTAGTCTTGCCAATTGAAATTCAATTTCCCTCACTCAGAGTAGCCATTTTTGATCAGTTATCTACAGATGAGCAATCCCAAAACCGATTGAATGAATTGTAATAGTTATATGAGAAAAGATTGTGCACATTGCGCCACTTGGAAATCTATCAGAATCGAATAGAACGAGCTTTTGACAAAAAATTTCGTCTTCGTTCATTCATTCAGGGAGAATTGGTTTTAGTTCTCAGAACTCCAATGATGCCAGGAAAGAAACCTCCCAAGCTTGAGCCAAAATGGGAAGGACCTTATTCAATACATAAGGTCGACTCCAATAAAGCTTATTCATGAATCTTGATGGATGGAGAACTCATTACTACTCCAACTAATGCCAGATTTTTGAAGAAATATTTTGTATAAACTACAAAATATTAACATTATGTCCCTGCAACATGACACTAAACTGTGCAGCACCAGTTCGTCCTTTCTATATGACGTTAAATTATACAGCAATGGTCCAGTATGACCATAAACTGCAACTTCGTCCCACACGACGTTAAACTGTGAAAAATATCCCTAAAAAGTCATGTATGACTTTAAACTACACCATGGTCCATTATGAAATTAAACTGCACCATCCATGGTCCATGCATATGACCCTAAACTATTTGAAAGTCCCTTACATCTAGAAAGACGTTAAACTACATAATCATCAAAGGTCTTGTAAGACCTTAAACTGTACTTATGTCCATCATGACATTAAACTGCACCATCCACGGTCCATATATATGACCTTAAACTATTCGCCCTTTTGTCCAACATGACACTAAACTGTAGAAAAACTCCCCAATGCATCCAACATGACGTAAATGGTGTTTTATTTTGTCCTTACTACATGACATTAAACTGCACAGTCCCCATTTTTTGTCCAACATGACGTTAAACTGTATTGTCCCCACCATCCTAACTATATGACGCTAAACTGTACAGAAATTCCTTGATACGTCCTACATGACATTAAACTGTATTTTGTCCCTGATACATGACACTAAACTGTGCAGCACCAATAGTCCTAACTGCAAGACTTTAAACTGCATAGTCCCTTTATATGTCCTACATGACATTAAACTATGAATCGTTAAGGTTGGTGTTACCTCTTGTTTCTCACACTGAGTATGACTCATGTGAGCTTAGAGAAAACATCAACCGTAACACACTCTTTGGGCCTCTAACCATGTATAAGTCCCAACAACATTTTTTTAGGTCGTTGTCCCCAAGAACAACTTGATTATTCATTCATTCTTTAATTAAACTACACGGACTTTGATCCTTGCCTTCCATGTTGGGTATGTAGGCAACCTCTCAGGGTTCAACCCCAAAAAAAATCTCTTCACGTCGGTTCACCGCCATCTCATATGATGTTGATTCGTGAAACCGCCCCTAGAATCAATATCTTTACATTTATTCACTTTCGTCCTTGTTATATGACGTTAAACTATACAACACTTTTTTCTGGCATGATAGTAAAATACAATACTCTTTGATTTCCTCATTTGAGAGGGAACCATTATTTACATTGATTTTTCAATCATGTTTTATTTCAAAAGACTACGTGCATACATGGTAATGCCTAATCTTTTTATCTCGGGTTAAACCATCATTGCACTAAAGCCCCCTTTCACCCTTCACATGTATGAACCAAATTTGTACAAAGGGTAGTTCTAGAACTACGTGGGCATGATTCCCATCCTTATGGGATACGTAGGAACATTCGAGTGTCCCTCAAATCCAGTCCCATGTCTTTTGGGCCTAACCCCAAATTTCACTTTTAGTCCCTTGGCTGAAAAGTTTTCATGAAAACACACACTGTGTATTCATTATTATGGCCCGAACTCTATGACCCTAAACTAAGATCTCTCATAATTTCGTCCTGCACGACGTTAAACTGCATTTCAAGAACTACGTATAGCTTGATTCTCATTCTTATGAGGTACGTAGTGAAGTCCAAAATTTCAATTCAGGACCCAGCCATAACATGATTATGGTTATCATTGACCTATGTATCTCTATATACATTGGACAATACCCATATTTATGTGTTATAATCCTAACCTTAAATATTTTCAGATCTTCATAACCATTTTCATGACTTTTAGTCACAAAAATGTCAATCTTCTGAGAATTTTTTTGCCTGACTATGTAGTATGTTCCCATAGGTGGCCTTGCATAAACAGTCCACATAACAGACTTGTTAGCAAAAAGATACTATTTTATTTAACTATGCGGCCAATTCCCTTAGGTGGCCATGCATAATTCACCCCCCTAACGGGTTTGTTAAATGATGGTAACTTCATTCATGGGAATAATGCATCTTTTGTCCTTATTTTTCTTAAACGATAGTATGTAGGGATCTGCAAAAAAATAGCCATCCTTAACATATTTGTCCCATATCCTTTTTCATGATCCGAAAGTATTCACGTCTATGGTTTATTCTTCTTCCCTATGTTGGAGTCAGACCTTCGTAGGAGTGATATTCATCCAGTTCTTTGATAATCTTGTCTGGAAATATCTTCTCCATATTCAAGTACCTCTTTCCATACAACAAACTCTATACTTTAGAAAATTTGAATCTCCATAAACTTTCACTGGCTTTTAGCACTAGGAAAGTAAATTTCTGAGAATTCTTTTTTCCTGACTATGCAGCACTTGCCCATAGGTGGCCTTGTATAAACAGTCTACATAACAGACTTGTTATCGAAAAGATACTATTTTATTTAACTATGCAGCCAATTCCCTTAGGTGGCCCTGCATAATTCAACCCTCTGACGGGTTTGTTAAATAATGGTAACTTCATTCTTGGAAACTACTTCTTCTAATGCCTTTTAGCTCTTTTTCATATCATTCCTCATATTCAAATATTCTTAAGTTATAGCTTACATATTTTCCCTCATACTTGAGTATGGTAGTATGTTTTCAGATTAATTTTCAAGGAATTGTGTCAATTCTAATCCATTTCGGTCAAAGCTATTTCGACTTTAAACATTAGCCCCTTTATGTCTGGCATGAATTACTTTAAACTTCCCACAAAAAACTAAGGAACTCTAAATAAAAGTCATGTTCTATCTCACTAAAAATACATTTTGTATGTTTTAGGTAATATTGAGCAATTAAAAAGGTTCGAAGTTTGAAGGGTTATTTACATTAATCCTAGTAAAAATAAAACTATGCTTACTAGGCCCATTGGCTTAGGTAAAATCTAAAGCATATAGAAAAAGAGGATGCAGGTACAAATAAGTGAAAGTGAAAGTGTTTTTCATTGATGCACAAGAGTTAGAAGGACATCCATAGACAGGAGTCTCTTCTCCTTTTCAAGAATTACAAGAGTATTTCAACATAACTCTTCATTTGATTTACGGCACCCCGAGCTTCATCAACAACCACCTGGAGTTCATTCATTCAACTGGATACAATAAGAGACGCAGTGATACCAGCTCTTCTTGGAACAATTGAAAAAGAATATTCTTGAGTGTGGTTTGAGAAAATTTTCTGCTGATCAAATAGTGACTTTGTTTCTGTCCAAGAGACTTGGAAGACGGATACATGGATTTGAGAATGGAGCATTGGAAGTAAAGATCCATTTGGAGAGAGTACTATTTTCAGATATTGATCTAATGCCATGTTAGTCTTCTCTCCACCAACCGACAACATAAAACATTTTAGCCCATGGGTTTGCCATTTTCATATCTGCAAGGAAATGGCATGGAAGGAGAACTTGAAAGTTCACACCATTGTTGTTGCTCTTAATGCAGAGCATAACCGAAATAGAGGAGTAGCAGTGCAACTGCATTTCAAATGTAAAGTTCTTTGCATTTGGAACATTGACTCGTTGTAGATGACCATGACCACACAGAGGCAGATAGATGCTCTGTGGAAAATTAGGATGATATTTCTTCAAGTAAATAGCCAAATTCGGAAGAGTGCTATCTTTGACAGTATAATAATCATGGCCAATGATGTTCATCATATCAGCTATCTGCTTGCTAGCCAGTTCATTAATTAATCCGGGTCTAAGAGCCATTAATTCTACACAAGATTTGAATAAATCAATTCATAAATGGATTAATTTTCCCCAAAATTTGTGAAAGAAATAAAAAAATGGCTAAGGCATTAAGGCGCACAAGTATGGAGATGTCGCGCAAGTGTTATATGTGCCGCGCAAGTTTTTGTCGCGCATGCACCACCGCGCAAGTCCTATTACCTTGAGAGTAGCGCGGCAGCGAAGAAACAGTGGAAATAAGATACTTACGCGGCGAGAGCTCGAGAAATTCGGGATCAGATGCGATCTGCGGCCAAAGGCAGTGTATTTATAGGCCAAGAAGTCTATCTGCACGCCGTACCCAGTGTGCTTAAGGCCTGCACGACGCGCACTTGCGTGCCACACTTTACGCATTGGAACACTTGCGCACTATTATTCCTTTGTATATATTTGATTTCCTCGGAGTCAAATCCTCTATTTCTCTCTGGATCCAACTCTGAGGGGGGGACTTTTGTTGACGCTCCTTTCGTCACAGAATCTAAAGATTGGAAAATGGGAATATATGAGCTCAAAATGATTCAACCATTGAAGAAAATATCAAAAATCGACAAAGGCATGAACAAGGGATCAAAAGAAACTATGCCGCGCAAGTTATATCACTGTCGCGCAAGTTCACTTACGCGACACCTTATGGTCGCGCAAGTGACTTGCGCGACCTAAGTGATAACCGCCCGGGGTCTTCTCCTGCCTATAAATAGACCCTGTGGGCTCCCCATTCGAGAGGATATTTTTCCAGAAACTCGAATTGAAGCTCCTGACTCCCAAGTCTCTTCTCAAAGCTTCTGGAACACTTCTAAGGTGATTTCTTACCTAGAACGGAAGATCTAAAGAGAGGGAGGAACGCCTAAGTGTTGAAACTCATCAACACTTGCATGCCTGAGTGTCCAACCCTTAAGGGAAGTGGTCACACTTGCGCGCCACCTTACTCCTTCGATAGAACTTGCGAGTCCCTTTTCTGGAAGAACCTCAAGTGGATTCTAAAAGATTTAATAAAGAGTCGCCCAAGTATTTCAATGCCGGTTGAACATCGCGCAAGTACCCCACACATGTCACGCAGGTATACATGCGCGACCAATACTTGCACGCCCACGCAATACTTGCGCGTCTTCAAAGACATGCGCGCCCCTTCTTTTTTGGGTGCCTTTCTTGCCCATTTCACCCCTCTTAAGCCATTACTCCTTTCTCTTTCAATATTCAGTCTTCAAGATACTCTTCAAATCCATTTATGGCATGATTTCTTGATTTGACTTCTTTATCTGAAAGGAATTCTGTGAAATATCTCTCAAAAACTAGTGATTTAAATATCTTTATGCCACTAAATATGGAGAGTTCATTCATTCAACCTCATCCTTTAAGATGAGAGAATTCTTAACCTGGGTCTCCTTTTCAGGAATAATCCCGAGTCCTAAGTCCTCCAAACTTGGGCATCCTCCTTAGGAGTAAGCCCCAAATTCTTAAAGTTCCCAAATATGGGAATCCTCCTGAGGAGTAAGCCCCAAACATGAATCCTTAACCTGGGTCTCCTTTTCAGGAATAATACCCAGTTATAAGTCATTTAATTTGGGCATCTTCCTCAAGAGTAAACCCCAAAACCTAATCCCTTAACCTGGGCGTCCTTTTCAGGAATATGTCCCAGTCATAATCCCTTAACCTGGGCCTCCTTTTCAGGGAATAAGTCCCAATCATAAATTTTGGGCTTCCTTTCCAGGATTAAGCCCCAAGTCCCTTAATTTCTCTTTAACCAGTCCTAATTTACATTTGATTTGGGATTCCTTCTCAGGAGTAAAACCCAGTTATCAATCCTCTCCTAATTTGGGTTTCCTTTTCAGGAATAAGTCCCAAGTTAGAGTATTCAAATCTCCATGAAGCACATATACCTTTATGGACCCTGTTCCCCGATTTTCTCCTTAATGTAAATCCTAACCTTCATTTATCAGGGCAGTCATACATACATAAGCCCCAAACCATTTCTTATGATTACATATTTCATGGCCCAATTGTCTATTTGATTACCAGTACCTCTTGTTTCTCACACCGAGCATGACTCACGTGAGCTTAGAGGGTAAAAGTAATTATGGCATCCTGCTTTGAGCCATCAATCATAAACATCATACTCCCTTATTCGAACTACGTGGGTTCTGATTCCTTTTCCAAAACAAAGGATACGTAGGTAGCCCATCTACGGGTTCGATCCCAACCCTGAAATAATTCATGTCCTTCTGAATGACAATAAACTTCAAGTGCCCCACTGAGTGGCTTTAAAACTAGCCTGGTCACCATAATGACCAAGAGACTTTTATATAAATGTTTTGAAGGATACCATTGACCAAGAATCTCTAAATAGATATAGATGATTCTCTATTGATGAAGAACCTCAAATACATATAAAAGATTCTCTAAATTTCTTACATATTTAATCATTGATTGTCAAAACTGAAGGAAATCTCATTTTATACTTGGTAATGTAATAAGGATTCACGAACATAACTTAAATCTATAAAGAGAGTCCCAGAATAGACAATAATTCCCCTCAAAAAGGTGTTATGAGTCCGACCGCCCATCCTCTCGACCAATGAAAATTCCTAAGCCTCATCATTTCACAAACTAATGAAGCGCCTACCTTTGGAAGGTAGGTCCAAATGGATGTGGAATCATTGGATATTTTTAGTTCTATGAACAAACCCATTAGAAACTGATCGGAATGTTTGAATCTCCCATCCAGGAGGTCATCCCCGAATTCCGAGGGAGACGGATGTATATTCAGAAATCTCATTTTTCATATTGTCCCAGAAAATGTTTTCATGGAGATCTTGATACATATTTGTGCTCCCTGGGTGGATATAGAAGGTGGAGCTATGTGTTTCATTCAAAATATCCTTCTTTATCTCTATATCGGATGGTACACATAATCATGACTCAAATCATAAAAATCATTCCTTTTCAATTTTTAAATCGGATGGCTTCCCATTTCATGATAGCTTCCACCCTTTTCTGAATTTCCACATCTTCTCTTTGAGAATCCTTTATTTTCCCAATGAGAGATGCTTGAGAAACCATTTGATAAATGATTGGTCATGTTCCACCCATAATGATTTCCATGTACATCCTCTGAAAATCTAATTATATCGTATCCTATTCAATTATCATCATTTATAATGATACAAGATCCTTTCAAAATAGAGCATTCGCCACCATATTATCATTGCTAGTTTGGTAGTGTATTTAGCAGTCCTAATTTTTTATGAGCTCTATCCATATTTTCCATTTCATATTATTCTCTTTTTCATTGAATATATATTTGAGACTCTTGTGGTCAGTATATATCTCACACTTCTCCTCATAGAGATAATGCTTCAATATTTACAACACAAAGATCATAGCCACCAACATCATAGGATGTGTGTAATAGTATTTCTCATGGATTTTTAGTTCCCTTAAGGAATAGGTTATCACATTGTCATTTTTCATTAGTAGACATCCGGAGACCTTGTTTGATGAATCAATGTACAATAAATTAGTTCTTCACTTGTTGGGAGTGTGAGTATTGGAATAGTGATAAAACTCTTTTTGAACTCTTTAAACAATCTTCACATTCCTGAGTCCATACAAACACTACTCCATTTTGTTTGAGCGTTGTCACTAGGAATGAAAATCGTGAAACATTCTTCCCAAATCGTCTATAATAACCAAATAGACACAAATAGCTGTGGATATCTGTTATACATGTTGGCATTAACCACTATTAAATTTCCTTTGTGTTATAAGGGTCCACTGATATCCCTTTTCTAGTGATATCATTCCCTAATAATGATACATTCTCAATCTAGAACTCACATTAACAATACTTTTCATACTGCTTCTCCTCTCACAATTTCTTTAACACAGTATTCAAATGCACCCCATGTTTCTCCATTCTCTTGTAGTATATCAATATATCATCAATAAATACTACCAAATATTTATCAATGTAATATCTAAAGACTATATTCATTAAATGCATAAAAATTAATCGAGCATTAGTGAGTCTGAAGGGAATAACTATGAACTCATAGTGTCTATACCTTATTCGAATGTCAGTTTTGGGAATGTCTTCCATCCTCCCATTTTGTTGGTGATATTATACCAAAGGTCCACCCCTAGAGAAATAAAAGGACCCACGAAGATGATCCAAGAATTCATCTATCCATGTAAGGTGGTACTTGTTTTTTATCGTGATTTTATTGAGCTCATGATAATCAATGACAAGGTGCATTGATCCATCCTTCTTCTTATTAAAGAGGACTGGTGCACCTAATGGGGAAGCAGTAGGGATTATAAAACACTTCTCTAGATTCTCATTTAACTACTACATCAACTATTCTAGCTCTATGGTGGTAATTCTGTAGGGTGTCATCGATGTTGGAAGATATCCATAAATAATTTCATTTGGTAAATCATCCTCTCAATCAAGAGGAATAACAAGAATCTCTTTAGAGAATAAATTAGTGTATCCCTCATGATAGGCGTGTCTTCAATCATGATTATCTCATTTGTCCCAATAATTTTATATAGACATGAGTGTTCATAAGGAATTAACATCTTCACTCAATACAATGATTATAATTAGGATTTATCTTCCTCCTTATGAAGTTACTAGTCAGGATATAAGTATCACATAGAGGGGGAGGGGGTGAATGAGTGATATATTTTTCTTTTTTTTCCTTCTTTTTGAAATAAACCTGGCCTCTTGTTAAAGATTTTCTTCTCTTCTTAACACACAAAACCACTGGAACACAAGATTTACTAGGTTCACTACTCAACAAGAGTAGCTACATCCTTTGTATGGTACAAAAACAATCCAGTACCACAATATCTACTAGAAAACAATCCTTTGATGTGGAATACAACGTGTAGGATACACCCTTATACTCGCATAGAACATTGAAAACAATCCAGTAGTGTGTGTGCTCCTTCTAAGCACAAACAGGGTAATGTTCTTATTTTTTTCATCTTAATGAACTTTTACAAATCAAATCTTTTACAACAATTCTTCAATTTCCTACCCAGAAGTTGGTAAGAACCTCTTGGTGTAAAAATCTTGTGCGCCACACCCTGCTTTCGCACCTCCCAACTTGCGCACAACTCAGTTTGTGCGCCACCTACTTGAGCGCCACCTTCTTCTTCACCACTCAGCTTGCACGCCTTCCTGCTTGCGTTCCACTTTCATGCACGCCTCTCAGCATACGCACCTACCATCATGCACACCACTAACTATTTTCGCACCACTATTGTGCACATCTCACAACTTTTGCGCCACCTATGGATAATACACAACACACTTCTTGAACACACCTCACTATATGTGCGCCTCTGACAACTTGTGTCCCACTTCTGCATGTGCATCACTCTACTTGCGTGCAACCCGAATTGTGTGCCTTATAAATAACCCTCAACTTGGGTGCCACTTCATCATGCACACCACTTTCTACTACCTGCGCGATCTGAGCTGAAATTGTTTTCTTACGTGTTTAGCCTTAAAAAATGAGGAGTCTAGTTTTCTATTTAAATACATTTTGGTGACTTGTGTGCCACCTATACTTGAGCGCCATTCCTACTTGCACGCTGCTCCATCACGTGCACGCCTCTCCATCACTTGTGCGCCGCTCCATCACTAGTGTGCCACATTCTTTCTTTTTTCATATTCTGATAAGCTGATGTTGAAATATGACTTGCATGCAACATACACATGCACAACTCTTATACTTTCACACCCCACTTGTGTGCCCCTTGTACTTGCACGCCACTTTTTGACTTTCACACCAATATTTAACTTGTGTTCCACTTTATTTCCATTGTCATATTTTGATGTGATGATCATGAAATATGACTTGCATATAAGATACACTTTCACGCCACGTATACCCACTTTCTACACTTGACTTGCATGCCACACTTGCACACAAGTTTTTGACCAGCGAGCCACTTTCTTTCCTTTTCCAAAAACACTTCTTCACTATCCCTATCATTCATAAATCATGCATCAAATGTTCTCCAAACATATGATATTTTTGAAATACAAATCAGAAAAGTATCATCTAATTTTCAAGGTTTTTAAAAAGTGAATTGATTTATACTCTTTTGACAACAAATGTCAACACTCTTCAAAAATCATACTCATCAAACATCCTTCCCCATCCAACATTGTCCCAAAAATATCTTCCATTATATTTTTTTGTCAACCAGGATTCATAAATCACTGTACATTGTATCCTTGTGAAATGGATCACTTTTCAACTATTCTAAGCCTACATGAGATAACTCATTGTAGGAGACAAGAATTATTAATAGAAAAACCCATGCTATCCAAAAATAGTGACTATAAAATTTCATTATCATATATTCTCAGCTTTTATCAGAACATATTCCAAGATTCTACCATAGCATTCTTCAATTCTTCAATTTTCCTGGAAAACAAAAACATTTTTACCTACAACCACAACAACAAGCAGTTAGAATATTTCACAGACAAACATTCTGGATTCAGATCTTACCCACAACTCCCCCTTTTTTCATGCTTCCACAGGGATAGATTTATGGAACAATTCACCCCCTTTAAAACACAATCATCAGGTAAGATGAGAGAGGGGACCAATAAACATACCTCAACCATTATGATAATGAGGATGGACACCCATGTTCAACCCCAATTTAGAAAATGGTTCCTTCGGTAATGTTTTTTTAAATATGTCAGCAACATTATCTGATGAAGGAACGTACTCCAGCGTCAATTCATTCTTCTCCACCTACTCTTTAATGAAATGGTACATTATGTCAATATGTTTTGAATGAGAATGTTTAAGGGGTTCATTTTAATATTGATTTCACTCTAATTATAACATCCTAAGAGTAAGGGTAGCTTTACTTCAAAAATTAAATCTTCTAACTGAGTATTCAACCACAAAAGTTAGGCAGCAGCTTGCGTGGAAGCAATATACTCATCTTCATCCATAATAAGAGTCACTAAATTCTGTTTCTTTGTATGCCATCTAACAAAATGTTTCACCAAAAAGGAAAATCCACCAGATGTGGACCTTCTATCATCAATATTTCCTTCCCAATCAGCATCTGGATACCAGAACAAATCAATAATTTTTTCACCATCATACCCGATTCAATAATTTTTTATTCCATTGATATAGCTGATAATCCACATTCCAGCTATTAAATGTGATTCTTTAGGGGCACTCTGAAACCTTTCACATAAGGTAACAACATAGACAATGTCGGGTCTTGAGGTAGTCAAATATAATAAACTTCCAATCATCTTTTGAAACACATTCTAATCAACTTCCTTGCCTTCTCTATCTTTAGAGAACTTGGTTCCCACTGAATTTGGTGTGGAAATTGGTTTTGAATTTTCAATTCCAATGTTTTTCAGAATATTCTTATAATACTTCTCTTGAGAAAGAAAAATTTGGCTCCTCTTATGTATGATTTGTAACCCAAGAAAGTATTTAATTTATCCAAGCATGGACATATCAAACATATGATTCATATCTTTATAAAATATTTCACAAGATCATTCATCATTTCAAGAAATGATAATGTCATCAACATAGACAATTAAAATGAGAGAAGACATCTAACATTCCTTGATGTAAGGATTGTTTTTAACTCTTCCATTCTTGAAACTCATCTTCCTTAAGAAAGTATCCAGTTTGGTATTCCATGCCCTTGGAGCTTGTTTTATCCCACACAACTCTTTATTCACCTTACAAATATATCATTCATATTTTCCAACAATAAATATACAAGGTTGTTCAATGTAATCTTATTCACCATGATTTACATTTAGAAATGCAGACTTCCCATCCATTTGAAAAATTTTGTAGCCTCGTTGTGCAGTAATAGCAAGAAATGTTCTAATTGTATCCAATTGGCCACTGGTGCAATGGTTTCATCAAAATCAATGACTTCTATTTGTGAATATCCTTTACAAAGCAAAATTTCATTATTTCTTATTACTTTACCTTCTTCCTTAAGATTGTTCTGGAAAACCCACTTTGTACGAATAATGTTCTTGTTGTCCGGATTGGGTACAAGTTCCCCAGTATCATTATTCTATATCATATCAAGTTCCTCATTCATAGCATGAACCCTTTTTGGATTCTCAAATGCTTCATTTACATCATTCTGTTGGACATTTAAATAAAGAGGAGTATGTGTTATAGCATTCATTGTTTATTTTGTTTGAACACTCTGATGTTGATCGCCAATAATGTTTTGAGCATCCACTTGTTTCTTCAGCATATGAATAGTTGTTTGAACTTCATCCTCATCACTCGATAATTTCGAGTTAGATTTCTCTTCTTGAGTTGAATCAATATAGTCTTCAACATTATCAGAATCCTTAACAAAATCTTCTTTTTCCGACTCAACTTCCACATCAACATATGACTGCATTTTGTTATCAACATTTTCATAACTTTTACATCCGATGAATCAATAACTATTCATGTTTCCTTGACGAGACATCTATATCCTTTTATTTCTGGGGCATATCAAAGAAAAATTCCATCATCTCCTCTTTGCTCAGACATTCCAAAGTTTCCACCGTTCTTTTTTATAAATCATGGAACCCAAAAACTCCTAAGTGTTTCAAACATGGAGTTTTTTCATAGAACATTTCGTATAGAGTCATATCTGAGTTTGGCCTATAGAAACATTAGTTATGAAAATACCCAACCATGCTCATGGAATTCCTCCAATAATAATTATAAAGACTATGTTCTAATAACATTGTTCCCCTTATTTCCACTAGACTTCATTTCTTTCCTTCAGCAACCCTATTTTGTTGAGGTGTGTATGGGGAATTGAACTCATTCTGAATTCCGTGATTCTCAAGATAAATATTAGTCGGAGTGGATACTCAAGAGGGGGGGTGAATTGAGTTCCAATTAAAATTTCTGTTAAAATATTGTCTATTTAAAATACCCCAATTTATAAAACAAGTTAAACTGTTATAAATGTATACAGATTGTAAATGTTCACTTAGCTTCTCAAAGATAGAATAGGTATTAGTTAATTTAACCACAAGATTAAACTATATTTTGAAACTAACCTACTGATTTACAATAAGTGTAAACACTTGCTAATTTAACTATCAAAGTAGATTTAAAATAGTTTTTTTTTCAAAGTAATATCAGCGGAATAAATAAGATATATGTAGTATACTATAAGCATAAACTAAAGATGCATAGAAGATATAACAAGAGGTTCAGTCTCAAGTCGAGACTTAGTCCTCTCAAATTTATATAAATTTGATCCACACCCTAGATCGGGGTTAACAACAGTTTACAAAACTGTCCAGGTCACGCAGGGACCTCTACCACTATTCTTTGTGGGAAACAAATAGACTAGGCCACAAAAATAACCTCTTCAACAGTTGATGTGGGAAAAAAAGAGTAAAAAATTGTGGTTTGAGGATTTTGATATCCTCTAGTTCAGTGCAGGAGACAGTGTGTGTATAAGAAATACATAGTACACCACACTGCTCGAAAGTTAATAAATAAATAACTTATAGAGAACAGATAAGAGTTTAGAAATCTCTCGTGATTATCAATGCAGCTCTAGACTCGTTGGCTTCCGCCGGAATCCTTCTGAGTCCTTCTCTGTTTTTTCTGTTAAAAAACAGAGTGTCGTAGTCAGCTTGTCTTCTACACGAATGAGAATGATCTCTTGATTCATCGTGTGTTCTTCAGTGGTTTGGGATTTCATTCATGAGAGTTCTTTGAATGTCTGGAAATCTCTTTCTTGTTCGGGATTGAGCTTCTTGTTTAGCATAGTGCTCTCGGGTGTATATATGTTCTTTTCATTGTATATTCACAATTTTCTTTTCTTTAACGCTTTTTCTGTATGCTTCTGCTCATGCATGTACTACATCTTGATCTTCATTATATTCCACACATTCTGGTAGTAGGAATGATTCCCTTTTCATAGGTACAAGATATGGTCTCGTGACATTCCAACAATTATCATTAAATAACATTAATTTCATTAAAAACATCAAATATGACCATTAGCATTATTTAAATAATATTGAAAAATTTATGAAACGGTGTCATAGTGATTATGTAAACGGTGTCTTCTTCACGTTATGTGCTTCACGGCATGAGGTTCACGGTATGTCCATGTCACGGTGTCTAGCTCATGGTGTCTGGGTCAATGTGAGTCCTTCACGGTGAGTCCATCACAGTGTCTGGGTCATGGTGTTTGGGTCATGGTGTCTGGGTCACGGTGTCTGGTTCACGGTGTCTGGGTCACGTCGAGTCCATCACGGTGAGTCCATACTTGGACAAATATCTCTATTAGGACTTAGACAGAATATACAGAATATGGATTATGTTTAATCGTTAGAGAGTAAGAGAACTTGAATCATAAACATAATGGCTTGATAAAATATGTGAGATGTGTGATCATGAAAAAGACTTGTAAATAATAAAGGGAGTAATTAACTTTCATAAGATTTATTATCATTTAAAACATGATGAGTAGTTATTAAAGATATTTAAGAGCATTAGCAAGATGCGCAATGAAGATCAAGATTAATTAATAGTAATAAGATTGGTGATCATTAAAACATGATTAACACATGAGGAGTCCAACAATCTCCCCCCTTTTGATGATCACAAATTAGATATAGGCAGAATATAAATGACATGTTATATTAAAGATACTTGCATAGAAAAATAACATTATAGAACCTAAACCTTTTGTTTTTCTCCCCATTTAGACATGTATAGTTTTATCCACCTTTTGGGATTATAAAAAAGTAGAGAAAATGAAATGAAACTCTGTAGTTTTCATTAATCAAAGGGTTCAGAATACAGAGTACAAGAGAAGTACAAACTGTAAACAAGAAATTACATCCCATCCAAAATAAAACAGTCACTAGACTCTTTAGGGATCCATCTATTCCGTCCCTTTATCAGCAGCTGGAGCTGGTGTTGAAGTAGAAGAAGGAATAGATGCAGGAGACAAAGTGGGTAATGGTAGACCTTCAAAAATAGATGGAGCCAAAGTGGGAGTAGTAGAAGATCTAGGCTTAGGTTGGTCAAGAATGACTGGTCGGATCTGAGAAAGAGCTTGGCTGACTATCATGGAAGTTGAGGCTAAGGCAGGTAGTCCAGGTCTAAGGGGTGAAGCAGCTGGAGGAACTATAGAAGTACTCTGCACATGAAGATACGACTTAAAAAGATTGATGAAATCAATAATGATTTCACCACCATATTTCATAGCCTTTTCAAAATCATCTTTATTCTCCATAAACATGTCCAACAATCTAGTGAACTCTGTATGTTTATGAACTTGAGATTTAAAAGCTTGAGTCCCTGGAGGGATTCTCAAATTTTCAACAAGATATCTAAAGTGATCTGTCATATAACTTTTGGAGAATATCCAGGATAGATAAAGATCTATTTACTTGGTGATATTTTGTTGAGTATCATTGGCTATCTTAGAGTAAATCCTAACCAAGTCCAATGCTCTATCACTGTTCTTAACCACTTATGACAAAGAAGATAGATCCGAGACACTGAAGGCACTCTAAATTTCTTCCTTGATTATGGATCTCAGCACAGAATCATCCAAAGAAGATGTGGAAGTCTGACCAGAAGCAGGTGAAGCCTTGAAAGCTTCAGTTAGAACTTTGAGCTGTTTTAGAACTTTTTGCAGGCATCCAGTGTATTCATCTGTAAGTTTATTCAGATTTTCCACAAGCTCTCTCATGCATTCCAACATATTGGTGTGCCTTTTTCCAATCTTTTCATCAAAAGAAAAGAGGTATGGATGAACATCAGACACAATTTCCCTAGCAATGAGGGAATCAGATGGCTCAGGAGAACCAGCAACAGGTGCAGGAGCCAAAACAAGAGCAGGCTCTAATCTCAAAGATAACTCATTCTGTAAAATTTCTATCATATTTTTCATACTTTCTACATCAGCACTCAGCAGCATATTCTCAACTCTGACTTCTTTAATTTCTCGAATCATCCTTGGTTGAATATGCAAGATAATTTTTTCCAAGAGAATTGCTGCATCCTCTTGACTTAACTGAGTTACTGGATGAGGTTGAGTGGAGACAATTTTCTCAACTCTAGCTAACAAAGTGTCTCCAAAACTTTTCAGATCCTCTTTGGTCAAAAAGGAGTGATGCTCGGGTAAGGGTGCATGTAAAGGTAGTGGTTCAGATTCTGGTTGAGGTTCAGAGTCATCTTCAGACTCATATTCTAATCCAGATTATGGTTGGAGCTCCGGTTCTGGTTTTGGATGAGCTACAAATTTCAGTTGAAATAGAGAAGAAAGATCTATTCCAGTTGTAGACAATTTCTCTGACTCATTTACAACATAAAAGATTGGAAAAACAAACCGGGTGTGCATAGAGTATAAGACAGCAGGTTGAGAAGCTTCAGCAGATCCAGCTTCTGTAATCTCAAGGTTTTGAGGTTCCTCCCCCTCAAATTGTGCTTCCCTTTCAGAATCGTGAGGCTTAGGAACATGGAAAAGATCCATAGGATCATCCCTGATCTCTTTAGAAAACTCTTACCTTGCCAGCTAAAAGGAAATTTCCATCCTCTCTTCAGCAGAGGGAATAATCTCAGGAATGGATTGTTCCACTGGTTGAACTTCCAAACTTGTTTTTTTTTCAACAGAAATATCCTCTTCAAAAGGATCTTCCTCTAAGGTTGCTTGCTGTTCTGAATCAGGAAAACCCAACATCCTTGATGCATTAGGATGAGCTTCAGGATTTACATCCACACCGGGAACAGGAGCTTCCTCTTCTCTCAAACTAACACTAACTTCCTCTTCTTGAGGTGTTTCAGTAGAGATAACAGCAGGGACAACATTACATTCTTTTTCAATAGGAGCTGTTTCCATTTGAGGTCTTCCAACTTCTTTTCTTGGAGATACTTCATCTGTTACTTACTCTTCTTCTTTTTCTTCTGAATACTCACCCACTTCATCTGGTTCCAAACCAGGATCAGATAGATATTTAGGCCTTCTTGGATAGTCAACAGGATTGAACTTTTTATACACTTGATCATTGTCCTCAACCCAATGCTTCTTCAAGGGGTTCCAGCTAATCTTCATCCTTCTGGTGATAGGCATGGATAGGCAGAAATCAAGATCCTCAAACTTTTCTTCATCCGGTCCAACCATCCCTTTGGAAACTAACATAGATGATATCATCCATGAGTAAAATAATGAGGTGGATTTGGAAGTGACTTTGATCAGCTCACATATATGATTGATAACATACATGAATAGGTTGATCTTATTGCCATTCTCCAACAGATGAATCAGGAACACATCCTGATACTTCATCACAGAAAAATCTCCTTTTCTCGGGCTAATCAAATTTTAAACAAATTTGAACATAATTCTAGTCTCCCCATATAATTCAGCAGTTATGGACCTTCCCTTGGTGCCATTTCCATTCAGGTTTTCCAAAGCAGTTTTCATGTCAAAGATGCCGGTTGTTGGAGTAGGGTCTCTCTGATAATCCTCATAAACTCCTTCATGGGGAATCCCTAGGCATACAGCCCACATCCTCGAAGAGAAAGAGCACTTTTGACCATTTATCAATCTTTTCACCATAAATATTTCTCCAAACTCAAATGAAAACTTCACATACTGATAAAATTTAGATACCAATCTTAGGTAGATCGGTATATTCTATCCAGTGAAACATACAAGCCATCCTTGTTCTCTTAAAACTTTCAAAACTAAAGATCTTCTAGACAGCAACCACTTTGGGCAAACCTCTTTTTCAGGTACAACTATACGGCTTACCAGGTTTGGGTTTAGAGGTCCTTTGTGAGCTATCCTTGTTATCCTCTTCAGTTTCTTAGAGCAGTGCTTCTTAGATGAGGGTGAAGATGGATGCTTCATCCTTGGAATCCACTGAAGGTTAGGGTGAGAGAGAAGAGAAGGTTCAGGAGAGATTTTGGGTAAGGAATCGAATGATACCCTTATGTTTCATTTGGGAATGAAACCCTTATGTTTTATCAAATAGCGGTAAAATAAAAATTACGAGATACGGGTTAAAATAAAAATATAAACAGTCTTCACAGTGAGACCGTGAGTAGGCATTATAGTGTGATAAAAATTTTCATCACGGTGAGACATTTGGTAGTCGTCATGATGAGACAGTGAGAATTCTGTGCAGTCATGGTGAGACAGTAAGTAGACAGACCATGAGAATAATGTCTTGACGGTGAGATCGTGAACATAAAAAAATAACTTAGAAACAGTGACCATGTAACCGTAATGTAAAATATAGTAAAGTTTTAATCATTAAGATCAGTAGTATATTTACTTATGATTATTCGTACCAACATCATGTATGGTGTAGTCTAATATTTCATAATTTAATGGTTTAGTGAATATATCAGCAAGTTGATATTTAGTACCAATGAATTCCAAAGTGATATCACCTTTTTTATAATTATCCCTCAAAACGTGATGTCTTAAATCAATATGTTTTGTCCTATAATGATAAATAGGATTCTTAGAAATGTTAATAGAACTTTTGTTATAACAATTTATTGGGACATGTCTGAATTGATATCCATAGTCTAGTAATGTGTGTTTCATCAACAAAATCTGCGCACAACAACTGCTAGTAGCTATGTATTCATCTTCTGCAGTAGATAATGCAACCGAATTTTGTTTCTTACTACACCATGAAACTAGTTACTTTCCTAAAAGGTGACATGTTCCAAAGGTTCTTTTTCTATCTAGCTTACATCCAGAAAAATCAGCATCAGAGTAACTAACTAATTCAAATTATTTTCCTTTGGGATAGAATAGCCCTAAATTGGGAGTATGCTTGAGGTATTTAAAAATTCCCTTTACAACATTTAAATGTGACTCTATAGGGTTTTCTTGAAAATGATCACACATACACACACTAAACATAATATGAGGATGACTAGCAGTTAGGTAGAGTGGACTTCCAATCATTCCTCTATAAGTGGTTTGATCAACAGATTTACCATCTTCATCAAGATCCATCTTACAGGTGGTACTCATGGGAGTGTCCCTACTTTTTGTGATATCCAATCCAGAACGTTTTAAAAGATATCTAGTATATCTACTTTGAGTTAAAATAATTCCATCATCATTTTGAAATATTTTAAATCCAAGAAAGAATTTAAGTTCACCCATTAAACTCATTTCAAATTCATTTTGCATCATTTTAGAAAAATCAGTACATAATTTAGTTTTTGAAGATCCAAAAATAATATCATCTACATAAATTTTTACAACTAAAACATCTTTATAATTTCATTTTATAAATAGAGTAGGATCAACTATTCCTTTTGTAAAACCTTTAGAAATTAGAAAAGTACTTAATCTATCATACCAAGCTCTTGGAGCTTGATTTAAACCATTTAAAGATTTTGATTATTTGAAAATATGATTTGTAAAATGAGGGTTTGAAAATCCAGGTGGTTTTTCAACAAAAACATCCTCAGCAATATATCCATTCAATAATGCACTCTTGATGACCTTTTGATATAATTTGAAATTTAGATGAGCAGTATAAGCATGTAAAATCCTAATAGCTTCTAATATAGATACTAGAGCAAAATTCTCCTCATAGTCAATGCCTTCTTCTTGACTATAGACTTTTGCAACTAGCCTAGCTTTATTTCTAACTATGTTTCCAGATTCATCTACTTTATTTCTGAACACCCATTTAGTGCCTATTGTGAAAGTGTCCTTAGGCCTTTCAACATGATTCCAAACTTTATTTCTTTGAAATTGATTGAGTTCTTCTTGCATAGCAATTACCCAAAATTCATCATTAATAGCATCATCAAGGTTTTTATGTTAAAGTTGTGACAATATGGCTTTATGTTCAACTTGATTTCTAAGAGAAGCTCTAGTATGTGTCTCTCTATCAAGATTTCCTACAACAGAATCTATCGAATGATTCTTTAGAATTCTAGTTGATCTAGTAAAGGTAGGGCTAGAAATTTCAGGTTCTTCTCTGGGTTCAATTTTATTAGAAACTGATTCTGGAATAAGTCCAGAACTGGTTGACATTATAGCAGGTTCATTATATTTGTCATTAAGGTCCAGAAAAGATAAATCATCTTCAAGATTTTCAAGAGAATTTTTAGGCTCATGTATATCAGTTTCATCAAATTTGATGTGAACCGATTCCTCCACACACTTGGTTATCTTACTAAAAACTATATAGGCTTTTCTATTTAAGGAATATCCTAAAACTATTCCTTCATAACTCTTAGAAGAAAACATATCAAGATTATCTTTTGTGTTGAGAACAAAAACATTTCAGACAAAGACTCTAAAGTAACTAACCTTAGGTTTTCTATTTTTCCACAACTCATATGGGGTTTTCATAATAACAGGTCTAATTAAGACTCTATTAATGATATAACAAGCTATATTGATAGCTTCAACCCAAAAGTAAATAGGAAGGTCATATTCATTAAGCATAGTTCTAGCAATTTCTTACAGGGTTCTATTTCTCCTTTTTATTACACCATTTTGCTGAGGTGTCCTAGGGGAATAGAAATTGTGACTATAACCATTGTGTGAGTAGTAGGATTCAAACTCATGATTTTCAAACTCACAGCCATGATCACTTATTAGGGTTTTAATCTTAAGTCCACTAAGGTTTTCTACAGATTTGGAGTATTTAACAAAGTAAGAACAAGATTCACTTTTGTGAGATAAAAAGTATACCCAAGTATATCTAGAAAAGTCATCTACTAGGACATAGACATAGCGCTTCCCATTTAAGCTAGAAACTCTAGATGGTCCAAACAAATCCATGTGAATAACCTCGAGAGGTTGAGAAGTTGAAAATTATTTCTTTGATTTAAAATAAACTTTCTGTAGCTTTCCCTTTTGACAGGTATTACAAACTTTGTCATTTCGAAACTCAAGTTTAGGTAGGTCTATAAGTAAGTTCATCGTAGTTAGTTTTCTAAGTGAGTGTAAATTAGAGTGTCCTAGTCTTCTATTCTATAACCAAGATTCATTATGAAAAGCATTTAGACAGGTAACATTTTTGTGAGCTAAGGAATTTAAATCAACAACATAAACATTTTCATTTCTTAGAGCTAAAAATACTAAAACGTTTTTAGAATTGAAAACATTACAAGAATCATTTTCAAATTTGACATTAAAACCATCATCACATAATTGAGAAATACTTAACAGATTATATTTCCGAACATTAACAAATAAAACTTTGGAAATCAAAACGGAATCAGTGTTACCAATTTGACCTAAGCCGATGATCTTTCCTTTAGAATTATCACCAAAGGTGACATGACCTCCATAAACCTTTATTAAACTTTTGAAACACGAGTAATCCCCAGAAATATGTCTTGAACATACACTTTACAGATACCATGTCTTCCTATGGGAACTCTTTAAGCAGGTTTCCTACAAAACAGATTTAAATATGAAATGATTTTGGTACCCAGATCTTCTTGGGTCCAGACAGGTTAGCCAATAAAAATTTAGGTACCCAAATTTGTCTTATGGGTCTCATACAATTTATAGAATCAAAATATTTTGAAAGATAAACTCTATTAGATTTATAACTATGTGAATAACTAGTTGAATCATATAAATTTCAAGAACTATAACTTGCAGTAGTCTACCTAGATTTAGGAATAAATCAATTCTTGGTAATCTATTTCTGTCCAGGTTTGCGGCCTATTAAAGTAGTATATTTTGGTGCAACTTTCATTCCTAGAATTTGAGTAAGAGTATCTTTTCCATTTGTGAACTTTTTTAAATCCTTCTTAAGTTTCTCATTTGATAATTTCAGTTTAGTGTTTTATTTAAGCTACCGAGCATTCTTTTCCATTTCTATGTCAAGATCATATTTATGTTCAAAAGTTAAAGAATAATATTTCTTTAAACAATTATATTTTTCGTTCAGCTCATTACAGGTCTCTTCCAACATATCACAGTATTCAAAGAGTTCAGATTTTCACATATTTTCAGAATCAGAATCATCTCCAGAATAATATGAATTTAAATCAGGAGTTTCAGATGTTACCTCAGAAGTGTTTGTCATGAAACACATGTTGGCATGATTTCTTTCAGAATCTGACATTTTAGATTCACTTGTGCTATCTTCAAAATCACTCCACGTAGCCTTTAGGGATTTCATATACTTATTATCCTTATATTAATACTTCTTCTTGTATTTCAGCTTTGGATAGTCTGATTTTATATGTCCTTTCCTTTTTCAATCATCGCAAACAACTTCATCAGATTTTTCAGATTTCATCCAGTCCTTTTTCCAGTGTCCCTTATTATCATACTTACATTTGTAATTTTATTTTCTGAAGAACTTCTTCTTCCTATAAAATTTCTTAAAACTTCTGGCTATGTGAGCCATTTCAACATCACTATCATATGCACTTTCACTTTCTTCACATCTTGAGCTATCACTTACATTAAACTTCTTCTTATCTTTATTCTTGGAAGTATTAGTATTGAAAGCCACAAATTTTATCTTAGGTTCATCATCTTCCTCTTTATTCACCTTCATTTATTCCTCATACATCATTAGCTTACCAATGAGTTCTTTCACAGGTAGAGCAGAAATGTCACATGACTCTCTGATTGAAACAGATGTGCCTCTCCATCAGTCTGGTAAACATCTCAACATTCTCATAATTTGTTCCTTTGTTGGAACAGCTTTACCAAGTGAATTCATAGTATTGACTATCTCATTAAACCTGAGATACATATCAGAAATAGGTTCATCAGTCTTCATATTAAAATTATCATATTTAATAGTATAAGTATTTAATCTCATTTCTTTAACATTGGTTGTTCCCTCATGAGAAACACCCATAGAATCCCCTATTTCAAAAGTAGTTTTGCAAACAGAAATTCTATTAAAATCATTATCTCCTAGAGCACAGTATATGGAATTCATAGATTTACAATTATTATTGTAGGAAGTCAATGTAGGTTCATCCCAAGTTACTCGTTCAGTTTCTAGAATTTTATATTGAGACTCTATAGTAGTCCAGATATCCAAACCCACGCTTTCTAAATAAATTTTCATTTTAAGTTTCCATTGAGAACAGTTTTTACCATTGAAGAAAGGTGGGTTGTTAGTAGCAACACCCTCTAGTCTATTGTCCATATCACGATTTTATAAAGATAATTTAAAGATCTATAATTTAGAACTAATATAAATTTAAGATCTTTAAAGATGCAACTAAAATCACAGTTGAAAAATAGAGTATTTCAAAAATCCTTAAACAAAAACAATTCCTTTGATACCAAATGTTTGTTGGAGTGGATACTCAAGAGGGGGGTGAATTGAGTTCCAATTAAAATTTCTGTTAGTTTAACCTCAAGATTAAACTAACTTTTGAAACTAACCTACTGATTTACAATAAGTGTAAACACTTGGTAATTTAACTATCAATGTAGCTTTAAAATAGTTTTGTATTTCAAAGTAATAGTAGCGGCATAAATAATATATATGTAGTATACTATAAGCTTAAACTAAAGATGCCCAGAAGATATAACAAGAGATTCAGTCTCAAGTCGAGACTTAGTCCTCTCAAATTTATATAAATTTGATCCACACCATGGATCGGGGTTAACAACAGTTTACAAAACTGTCACGGCCACGTAGGGACCTCTACCACTGTTCTTCATGGGAAAAAATAGACCAGGCCACACAAGGACCTCTTCCACAGTTGATGTGGGTAAACAAGAGTAAAAAATTGTGGTTTGAGGATTTGGATATCCTCCAGTTCAGTTCAGGAGACAGTGTGTGTATAAGAAATACAGAGTACACCACACTGCTCTAAATTTAATAGATAAATCACTTAGAGAGAACAGATAAGAGTTTAGAAATATCTAGTGATTATCAATGTAGCTCTGGCCTCATTGCATTCAGTAAGAATTCTTCTGCTTCCTTCTCTGGTTTTTTTGTTAAAAAATAGAGTGTCGTAGTCAGCTTGTCTTCTACAGTAATGAGAATGATCTCTTGATTCGTCGTGTGTTATTCAGTGGTGTTGGATTGCATTCATGGGAGTTCTTTGAAAGTCTAGCAATCTCCTTCTTATTTGGGATTGATATTCTTGTTCATAACAGTTCTCTCAGGTGTATATAAGTTCTTCTCATTGTATATTCACACTTTTCATTTCTTTACCACTTTTTCTGTATGCTTCTACACATGCGTGTACTGCATCTTAATCTTCCTTATATTCCACACGTTCTAGAAGTATGAATGATTCCCTTTTAATAGGTATGATATACGGTTTCCTGACATGCCAACAACTATCATGAAATAACATTAATTGCATTAAAAACATCAAATATGACAGTTAACATTATATAAATAATATTGAAAAAATGTTAAGAAACAGTGTCACAGTGATTATGTAAATGATGTCTTCTTCACGGTATGTGATTCACAGTATGAGGTTAACGGTATGTTCAAGTCACGATTTCTAGCTCACGGTGTCTGGGTCACGGTGAGTCCTTCACGGTGTCTGGGTCACGGTGAGTCCTTCACAGTGTCTTGGTCACGTTGTCTCGGTCATGGTTTCTGGGTCACGGTGAGTCCTTCACGGTGTCTGGGTCACGATGTATGGGTCACGGTGTCGGGGTCACGAAGTCTGGGTCACGGTGAGTCCTTCACGGTGAGTCCATACATAGACAAATATCTGTGTTTGTACTTAGAATGAATATGCAGAATATGGATTTAGATTAATCCTTAGAGAGTAAGAGAACGTGAATCATAAACATAAAGGCTTGATAATATATGTGAGATTTGTGATCATGAAAAATACTTGTAAATAATAAAGAGAGTAATTAACATCCATAAGATTTATTATCATTTAAAACATGATGAGTAGTTATTATAGAGATTTAAAAGCCTTAGCAAGATGTTCAATGAAGATCAAGATTAATTAACAGTAATAAGATTTTTGATCATTAAAACATGATTAACACATGAGGAGTCCAACAATAACATTCAAACTATTCGTTATTATACTCACCAGCATTATCATTTCTCAACATCTTCACTGAATAAACACATTCCTTCGCTTCTTTACTCTTGAAACTCTTAAATATTTTCAGATCATCTGACTTATTCCTCGTGTACATAATGCTAGTAATGCGAGTGAAATCATCAATAAATTTAATGAAGTACATATCTCTATTTGTCGATTGATTTCTCATTGGTCCACAAATAGTAGAATCTATAAGTTCCAAGGGTTTTTTTGAAAGAATCTCAACTCTATTAAGAAAAAATATTGTAATCTTACCCTTTTCACAAATAGTGCAACACTAATTTCTTATTCTTGATAAATCAATCATATCTCGGACACTGTCTCACGTTGATAACTTTCACTTGTTTCTCTGACACATATTTCACAGCCTTTTATGCCATAAATTATTTTCATCCACCATTCCCATGTAAGTATATTTGTGTACTTCCCCAACTTCGAACACGTTCCATTTTGTACGTTGGCCTCTTGTAACTACCTTTCCATCATTTTCAATATTCAAAATAAACCCATATTTTCTGAAGATAACTTTGTTTCCCTCATCACAGAGTTTCGAAACACTTAGCAGATTATATTTCAACCAATAAACATATAACATTTTCCTAGATTTCATTTTTTTCTTTCTCTAGGATGGTTGATCTAACATGTTTGATCATCCAAGACTCATCATTTATAAATGTAAATTTTTCTTCATTGAATTCTTTCTCATTATTCATCATATTTAAGTCTCCTTTCATATGAGAGGAATAGCCACTATCAAGAATCCATGGACATTCTCCTTTTGTAGCATTCAATGTAATTTCAACAACAAGAGATTTTTGTTCTTCCATTTCATTCTTCACCACCAGATTTTGAGTTTTCTTAAGAACTTTTTGTTGTGATGTCAACAAAACAAGGAATCCATTATCAAGATGTCAAGGATTTTTCCATCTTTCACAAATATTTTCCAATGGTTAGAACTTATTTTCAAATTTTAGACTACGATTCTAAGATTTCTTCTGAAATTCCCTCTCGTACATCCCTTTTTGAGAGGATTCACTCCCCCTAAAACCTTGTATTTCATAACTCATGGAATATTATTAATGTTGTTGATAAAACCAACACATGTTTGTAGTGTGCCTGAATCCACCACAATACCAATAGTAACCATTGAATGAACATTTCTCTCTGAAATTTTTATACTGACCAGAGATGTGAACGTGCTTCTCAACAACCTTCTTAATACAACTCTGCTGACCATTAACCATCATGTTTTCAGTAATAACTTGATTCTTCAGCATTTATATCTATTCAGAATTATTAGTACCAGAAGTATTATAAATATTTTTGGAGTTAGGATTTTTATGTACATATTACTTTTGAGCAATGCTGAATTTGGAAACATATATAGTCTTTCCATATTTATTCTTATCATAAATTGTTATTTCGTTATTATCAACATTTGAATGTATCTTTTTTGGATCCATATTTGATTCAATTTTACTAGAACATTCACCTATGTTGGTCGTAGTGGTTTACTCAAGAGGGGGGTGAATTGAGTACCAATTAAAATTTCTGTATTTAAAAACACTGTCTTAAAGACCCCCAAATAAAATAATAAATTAAACTGTAGTGAATTTATATTAAAGTAGAGGTTCTGTTAGATTCTCAAGGGATTGATTAATTCCCAGTTAATCAACACAAGAGTGTGTGATTATCTTTTGAAACTAACTTACTAATCTACACTTAACATAAACACTTGCTAATTTAATTATCAAAGTAACTTTAAAAACAGTATTGGTTTTAAAGTGATTAGCAGCAGAATAAAACTTTGAAAGAGATGGCACAACAAATGTAACCAAGAGGTTCAGTCTCAAGCCGAGACTTAGTCCTCTCAAAAGTTTATATAAAAATGATCCACACCCTGGATCGGGGTTCAACAGTTTACAACTGTCCAGGTCCAAGACCTCTACCACTGTTCTTCGTGGGAAACAGTACAACAGCAACCAGCTGTCCAGGTCACACACGACCTCTACCACTGTTATTCGTGGGAAAGAAAGAATGCAAGAATTTTGTTAGGATTTACAAATCCTCCAGTTTAAGTACAGGAGACAGTGTATGTGTTAGATACAGCAGATAACACACACTGCTCGAAAAGTATAATATTAAATCACAGAACAAGAGATGTAGAGTTTAGAGATGGTTCTGGTGATTTTAGTGTAGCTCTGGACTCCTTTGGATTCGATCAGAAGTGAGTCTGAGTCCTCATCTCGTTTCTGTTTGAGAAACAGAGTGTCGTATGCTCCAGGTTCATAGACAGCAAAAATATAGTGGTTTAATTTCTTCAGTGTTCTTCTTATATGCACAGAACACTTCTCGAGTATGCTTGATTGTCTATGAGCTTCTTGATTCTTATCGTTCTTGTGTTTCTGGTATATTCCATCCACCACACTCTTGTCTATTTTTTGTATGTTGGGCAGTGTAGTCTTCTCGTATTTATCTCACGGGCAACAGGGGACAGAAAAGATTTCCTTTCTGCAGGTACGAGGTACGGGTTCTTGACATCCGACAACCTTTATCAGATATTTGATAAATCATTAAAATGTACATGATACGACCGTTGGATAGATTAAATAAAGATAGGAAATAAAGAAATTCAAACAATGGGTCGAGTGATCGGTAGGTAATCAGCATCGGTAGCTCAATGTCATTAGTTGCTTTGACACTATCGGTGGCTCTATGCGTCGGTTGGTATATGCTTGTATCGGTGACTTTGTTTATCGGTAGCTCCATGCGCCGGTAGCTCCATGCATCGGTAGCTCCATGCCTCGGTAGGTCCATGCGTCGGTAGCTCCACGCATCGGTAGCTCCATGCGTCGGTATCGGTAGCTGTGAGTCTGTCAGTAGCTTCGTCTATAGGTGACTCTTATTCCATCGGTAGCTATTTATACTTACACCGGTAGCTCTATGTTTGTATCGGTAGCTGTCTGTAAGTCAGTAGCTTATATTTATAAGCACATCGGTAGCTCTGTGTTAAGTATATCGGTGACTCTGTCTGTCGGTAGACTAAGTCTATCGGTAGACTGGGTACCGGTAGCTCTTTATCAGTAGCTATAGGAAGATTACTTATCTGTTTTATGCAGAACACATCCGATTGTGTTAGAATTAATTTATAACTTGTATGAACATGGATAAATGAGGATTAACATATTCCAAAGACTATTTTAAAAATTATTATTGGTTTGATCACAGATTTGAAAGAATTAAAGTATAGATCAATGATACTTAAAAATATCATAGAGAATGAAAACATAATTGGGATTTTCAACACATATGAATACATGATTGAGATTATCAAAACAGGTGAGGTCAAAAATCTCCCCCTTTTTGATAATCACAATTTATGATATGGGCATTTAACATAGTGAAAATATAATAGTAAAGAGTATAATATTGAAAACAATTTTCTCAGAGAAAACAGCATCAGAGATAATAGAAATAGTATGATATAGACATAAGTTATCAGAGGTAACAATCATAAGGTACCGAAGGTAAAAAGAAACATAATAATATCAGATATAAAATTGAAAAGAAGGTTATTTTTCACCATTTAAAATATTTCTCATTTTCTCATGTTGTTCTCCCCCTCATTCTCTCATTTTGTTCTCCCCCTTTGTGATAATCAAAAAGTGGGAAAGCATATATAGGAGAAAAATAAAACATGAGAAGTAAAAAAGAGTTCCTCTGTATTAGAGCAGTCAGAAAGTACATAAACAGAATACAAATGAATTCCTATCAAAAATCCTGGCCACTGGATCAATCCACATCTTCCTCGTGAGATTTTCCTTTGGGATCAGAAGAAGGTTCGGGTGGTGAGGATGCAAGTGAAGGTTTTGGAATGCCAGAAATGATCAAAGGAGGCTGAGCTACTGACACAGAGTCAGGCCTATAGGTTGAATATCTTTGGGTGATCATTGGTGTGAGGCTTCGAATAGCTTGAGCAGGAGTCAGCTGGACTGTGGAAGCAGCTGAGGTAGAAGCAGGCAAAGCAGGAGGTATGATGACTGGTCTGGCATCAACATGCAAGAAGGGCAGAAACAGATTTCTAAAATCCATAATAATTCCTCCTCCTCTTTCCATAACAGAGATGAAATCATCTTTGTTCTCTATGAATTTCTCCAAGGAAGGAGTCAATTGTCTTAGTTTGCTCACTTGTTCTCTAAAAGCTTGGGTGACTGGAGGTAGCTTCATGTTTTCCAACATCAGCTTGAAGTGGTGTTTGAGTTGATGCTTGGTGAAAATTCTGGTGAAGTAGTAGTCCACATTGCTCTTTATGGCTTCCTGAGAGGCAGAGGCTTCTCTCATATAATCTTGAACAATCTTCATGATTTCTCTAGCAGAATCTCTTGTAGAAAGCACCACTCGGCTCAACTCTGATGAGTCCACAGAGCCACTGGTTGAAATAGAACCAATCTCCTCCTTCATCATTGCTCGAACTTGATTCAGGTCAACTAATAGTTTGGATATGAGAGGGCCAAGAGAGAAGGAAACAGTTTCTTTGAAACTCTTAGACAAACCACTGATTAGGCTTTGAACTTGAGAGTCCTGTAATTGAACGTGATCCTTCACTGAGGTTTTGAAACTTTCAAACACCGAGACAAACTGGCTTACTACACTCTTCACATAAGCTAGGTCCTTGTCAGCTTGAGACTTGGAGCTCATATAAGAATCCAAAGCAGCAACTGATGTCTTGAGAGCTTCAAGATCTACTTCGATTCTAGAAGACTGAGTCTCGCACTCTTTCACTTCTTCCATAAGCTCAGACACAAAAGAAGATAAATTACAAGCCAGAGATAGCTTGAAGGATCTCTCTAACATTTTCATTTCTTCATTAAAGCTTTGCTTCATCTCAGCAACTGATACACTGAATGATTCTTTCAGCTCATTCTTCATGGATTCAAGATCAGATTTAGAGACAAAATCATTAGGGACAACTGCAGCAGATCCCTTTACTGAGGCCAAAGTAACTACAGAATCAGTCATTATTGATTGAATTGAGGATGCAAGGGAGGTTTCCATTAACTTAACTTCTTCAACAAAACTGGTTTTGAGGTCCTCTTTCAGCTTAATCAGATCATGAAATCTGACCACATTATCTGGCAACAACGCAGAAGCAAGATCATAATTGGTCTTCAGTCTATTCACAGACATCTCATTATCTGAATCCGGATAATCAAATCCACAGACTATAAACCCTGGGTCTTCTACCCAGTCTCCAAACTCAACAGCTACTGTAACATTTCCAAGAACAGATTGATGCTCCCCCTCAATGGGTGAATTCTCATGTGTCACAACAGCATTCAGTGCTGGATTCTCTTCATCAGAATCTTCTACTACAAGTTCCATTGGTGCAGCATCTAGAAGATCTTCTGATACAGGTACAGCTTCTACTGTATCTCTTTCAACTTCAGCAGTCGGCATAGCTGAGCTTCCAATCAAAGGACTCATACTTAAACTACCAGAAACATACGATTCAGGTACATCCTCATTTTCCTCTTCTTCTTGGTGAGGCACAGACTTGTCTTCCTCATAAGTAGACAAAATTTTATCTACCTTTCCTTTCCTAGAATAAACCAATTCTGCAACAGGACTTGGAGGCAAGTCTGGATCTCCTCCAACATCCATGGGAGTTTCTTCATCTTCTTCTGTTTCTTCTTCTGTTTCATTACCATAAACAGGTTACTCTTCATCAGGTCTCAGACTCGGATCTCTCATATCCTTTGGTCTTGAGGGATGATCCACAGGATTAAACTTATCATATATCTTCTGATCATCACTGACCCATTCTCCCTTCCATGGGTTCCAGTTAATTTTCATGTACTTACAAACAGTCGAGGTGATGCAGAAATTATTCCTGACTACAACTGTCTCATCCTGAGACTCAGCTATTCCTTTCACTTTTATCATTACTGAAATCAGCTTGGAAAAGGATAAAGCATTAGTCTTTGACTTTGGTCTAATCATGTCTTCCATTTGAAGCATTAACAATCTGCACAGATTGATTTTCACACCATGTCTTAGCAGATGAAGAAGATAGATATCTTGATATCTCAGATTTGCAAAATCTCCTCGCCTCGGTACCAACACGTGCTGAACAAACTTGAAGAGCAGTCGATTCTCTCCATCCATTTCAGCAGCAACCACTTGCCTTTGATTCCCATTACTGGTCAGTTCTTTTAAGGCGGTTTCATAATCAAAGATGTCACTGCTAGGTGGCATTGCTCTTGATACATACTCAGAGACACCTTCATGTGGTACTTTTAAACACTCAGCCCACTCTACTGAAGAAAAAGACATCTCTTTTCCATTTAAAAAAGAGCTTACCCGATTCTCATTTTCAGACTTCTCGAAGGTTACAAACTCGTAGAACTGTTTTACCAACTTCGGGTAGTATGGGCCATTGTTATTCGAGAAACAATCCACCCATTTCTGGTCCTCCAGAATCTCGAGTACTAACGATTTGCTAGGCAGTAGCCATTCCATGCACAGTTCCTTCTCGATTACTATGTCTCTATTCTGCAAGTGAGGATTCACTGGTCGCCTTCCCGATCTAGTTCTGACTTCACTAACACTGGCTTTATGCTGTGTCTTCTTCTTCTTAGCGTTTGGTTCTACTCTTTCATCTCTAACGGTAGGAAGCTTAGTTTTTTCCATCGCGGGTTTAGGGTTCTTGGCCGATTTGGGAGCTAAGGTTCGAAGGTGAGAGATTTTGACCTCGGTGAGGTAAGAAGTGTCTTAGACTTAGTTTTATCATTTAGGAATTCCAAATAAACGACTAAAATAGAGTAAGATAAAATAAAATAAACCGATTCGTATTCTTGGCGGCAGACCGAAGTTTTAGAAAACATTGCATCGGTGTGAGTTAATCATCGGTGAGAAAAAAAATCGGTGAGAATTGTACATTGGTGAGGATTTTCTCATCGGTGAGAATTTTCACATCAGTGAGAATTTTCACATCGGTGAGAATTTCACATCGGTGAGGATTTTCACATCGGTGAGAATTTCACATCGGTGAGAATTTTCACATCGGTGAGAATTTCACATCGGTGAGAATTTTCACATCGGTGAGAATTTTCACATTGGTGAGAATTTCACATCAGTGAGGATTTTCACATCAGTGAGAATTTCACATCGGTGAGAATTTCACATCGGTGAGAATTTCACATCAGTTGTGATTAAACATTCCCAATTCGTGTCTTATGTAACTTAGCCTATCCGAACTTAAAGGTTTAGTGAAAATATGAGCCAATTGATGTTCAGTGCCAATAAATTCAAGAGAAATATCACCTTTTTGATAGTGATCTCTTAGGAAATGGTGTCTTACATCTATTTGTTTGGTTCTAGAGTGAGATACAGGATTCTTAGAGATGTTTATTGCACTGGTGTTATCACAGTTGATTGAAACATGTTTAAAAACATATCCATAGTCCAAAAGAGTGTGTTTCATCCACAGAATTTGTGCACAGCAACTACCAGCAGCTATATATTCTGCTTCGGCAGTAGATAATGCAACTGAGTTCTGTTTCTTACTACACCAAGAAACTAAAGATTTTCCAAGAAAATGACATGTTCCTGATGTGCTTTTTCTATCTAACTTACAACCAGCAAAGTCAGCATCTGAATAACTCATTAACTCAAAGGATTGTCCTTTTGGGTAAAACAAACCTAAGTTACCTGTGTGTTTGAGATATTTAAAAATTCTTTTAACAGCAAGAAAATGAGATTTTTTTTGGATTATCTTGAAATCTAGCACACATACACACACTAAACATTATATCAGGTCGACTAGCAGTAAGATAAAGAAAACTACCAATCATACCTCTGTAATATGTTTGATCAACTGGTTTCCCAGTTTCATCTGTGTCCAATTTACAGGTAGTACTCATAGGAGTTTCACTTTCCTTGATACTATCCAGACCAAAACGTTTTAAAAGATCCTCTGTATATTTACTTTGATTCAAAATAATACCATTTTCATTTTGAAATACGTGAAATCCAAGAAAGTACTTAAGCTCTCCCATTAAGCTCATTTCAAATTCATTTTGCATACTTTTTGAAAAATCAGTACATAAAGAGTGTTTAGAAGATCCAAAAATAATATCAGCAACATATATTTGTACAACTAAAACATATTTAGAAATTTTTTTAATGAAAAGAGTTGGATCAGCAATCCCTTTAGTAAAACCATTTGAGATAAGGAAATTTCTAAGTCTATCCTACCAAGCTCTTGGATCTTGTTTTAAACCATACAAAGATTTAGAAAGTTTAAAAACTTGATTTGGAAAATGTGGGTTAGTAAATCTATGTGGTTGTTCTACAAAAACAACTTCAATTATAAAACCATTTAGAAATGCACTTTTCACATCCATTTGATATAACTTGAAATCCAGATGTGCAGCATATGCAAGTAAGATCCTAATGGCTTCTAGTCTAGCTACAGGTGCAAAAGTTTCCTCATAGTCTATACCTTCTTCTTGACTATATCCTTGTGCAACTAGTCTAGCTTTGTTTCTAACTATATTTCCAGATTCATCTACTTTATTTCTAAAAACCCATTTTGTGCCTATTGTCAAAGTGTCCTTAGGTCTGTCAATTAATTCCCAGACTTTGTTTCTTTCAAACTGATTTAATTCTTCCTGCATAGCCATTACCCAGAATTCATCATTGATAGCATCATTGATATTTTTGGGTTCTAGCTGTGAAAGAAAAGCTTTATGTTCAACCTGTTTCTTAGAGAAGCTCTAGTTTGTGTTCTTCTATCAAGATTACCAACAACAGCTTCTAAAGGATGATTCTTTAGAATCCTTGTTGATCTGGTAAAGGTTGGACTAGAAATTTTAGGTTCATCTATAGGTTCGGGTTCAACAGAAGCAGATTCTGGAAAAAGTCCAGAACTGGATGTTTTGATAACAGGTTCTTTAGATTTATCCTTAATGTCCAGAACAGATAAGTCTTCTTCAATATTTTCAAGAGAGGTTTTAGACTCATGTGGATCAGTTTCATCAAACTTGATGTGAACAGATTCTTCCACACATTTAGTTTTCTTATTGAATACTCTATAGGCTTTACTTGAAATAGAGTAACCCAGAAAAATTCCTTCATCACTTTTGGAAGCAAACTTATCCAGATTATCTTTAGTATTCAGAATAAATACTTTGCAACCAAAAACTTTAAATTAATTAACCTTAGTCTTTCTATTGTTCCACAATTCATAAGGGGTTTTCTTAAGAACAGGTCTAATTAAGACTCTATTAATGACATAGCAAGCTGTATTTACAGCTTCAGCCCAAAAATAAATAGGCAGGTCATATTCATTGAGCATGGTTCTAGCAATTTCTTGAAGGGTTTTGTTTCTTCTTTCTACTACACCATTCTGTTGGGGTGTTCTAGGGGCAGAAAAGTTATCAGTATAGCCATTGTGTGAGCAATAAGATTCAAAATCTTGATTTTCAAACTCACGACCATGATCACTCCTCAAAGTTTTAATCTTAAGTCCACGAAGGTTCTCTACAGATTTAGAGTATTTAACAAAAGAACAACAGGCTTCACTTTTGTGAGCTAGAAAATATACCCAAGTATATCTAGAAAAATCATCTACAAGAACATAAACATAGTGCTTCCCATTTAAACTAGAAACTCTTGATGGTCCAAACAAATCCATGTGAACCAATTCAAGTGGTTGAGAAGTCGAAACTTCTTTCATTGATTTAAAAGAAACTTTGTGTTGTTTTCCCTTTTGACAGGGGTTACACACTCTATCATTTGGGAATTCTAATTTAGGTAGGTCTCTAAGTAGGTTTTTTTCTAGAGGGTTTTCTAAGTGAGTGAATGTTGCAATTGTAGACGCTGGAAAAGTCCGTTGTTCCAAAACGAAGCTCCGGATGCGGGAAGCGAGGTCATATTTGGAGTCGGAAGCCCGTTTCGGAGGGCCCGGAAGCCTTGCGCGGAATTTTGGAGACTCGCGCGCAAAGTTGATGAGCCGCGCGCAAACCTCCCGGGATGCGCGCAATGCGCTGGGCCGGCGCGCAATTTTGCGCGCCCGTGGCCCGTGCGACTCCCTTGCGCGCCGGGCCCGATTCCGCGCCCGCGAAGGGAATTCCGCGCCCGCGAACCAGATTCCGCGCCCGGGGTTGCCTATAAATATAAGGCGACCCCCGATGTTTTGGAGGTGGCTGGAAGTCGAAAGGTCTCTCGTGCGCGCAATCCAACCCCTCCCGCGCGCAATGCTGATCTTCAGGTAACCTCCTTTCTTTCGCGCAAGAAAGCCTCGGGGTTCGCCTTCGCGCGCAACCCCTTGGGCTCCTTTCCTTTGAATAATTCTTCACCCTAAGGCCTTCGCGCGCAAAAGAAGCCTCTTGCGCGCAATTGCCCCTGGGGTGCGCGCAATCCGGCCCGATTGCGCGCACCCCCCCTTTTCAAAGTGGCCATTCGATTAAAGAATGAGCCGTTGCCCCCGCGCGCTATCCGAAGCCCGGTGCGTGCAATCTCTACCTTCCGCGCGCAAAGCGCTGGCTCAATTGGGCGCCAGCCCGCCCATTTGCGCGCCGACCCGCGGTATTGCACGCCAAGCTCTTCTTTTGCGCGCAATCCGCCGGGGTCGCCCCCTTTGACCCCCCTGAGGGTACCCGCCTGCGTGGCGCCCGATGATCTTCATCCTGGGTGCCCGCACCGTGCGTTGTCTTCCCGTGCGGCCCTCCAGGCTCGCGCGAAGTGACACGGACCCATCGGCGGCACCACCACGTCCAAGCTGCACGACGCTAAACTGCCTAGCCTCCCATGTCCAAGCTGCACGACGTTAAACTGCCTAGCATATCATCCGAGCTACAAGACGTTAAACTGTTCAGCATTCGTCCTGCAGGACGCTAAACTGTACTTCGTCCACGCGACAAGACGTTAAACTGCCAAGCATCTTCGTCCGCGCTGCAAGACGTTAAACTACCAAGCATCTTCGTCCTCAACACACGACGTTAAACTGTACTTCGTCCGGAAAGACGTTAAACCGTCCGCTTCTTCCTCAACACACGACGTTAAACTGTACTTCGTCCGGCAAGACGTTAAACCGTCTGCATCACCCGATCTCGTGTCTCGCACGTAGGATCCCCCCGGTTTGGATGTGGCCCCCACCCGCGCGTCTCTGCAGGGATGTCGAGATCGGAGTGGCCTTCTCCCACGGGGGTAGAGTGTTACAAACAGAACGAACTACGTGGACTTTGATCCCTGTCTCCTAAACAGGGTACGTAGGAAGCCTCTCTGAGGTTCAAGCCCACCACCTGGTCATCCCGTTCGTATTCACGTCGGTTCGTCCATCCGTGGACCCCTCCCAGGTTCACCTTCGCGTCGATTCATCTATGAATCCGCTCTTGTGGGGGACTGCACATGTGTATCTCCATTGCACTTCCCCACTGCCTTTTTCTATTTCTCTCTCCAGAACGAACTATGTGGACTTTGATCCATGTCTCCTAAACAGGGTACGTAGGAAGCCTCTCCGAGGTTCAAGCCCACCACCTGGTCGTCCCGGTCGTATTCACGTCGGTTCGTCCATCAGTGGACCCCTCCCGGGTTCACACTTGCGTCAATTCACCTATGAATCCGCCCCTGTGGGAGACTGAACATGTGTATCTCCATTGTGCTTCCCCACTTCCCTTTTCTCCTTTCAGCGTCCATCATGACGTGAAACTGTGATCCACCCGGCCGTTCCATCCCCCTCTGTGCGAGGTGGTCCGGTTCAATCCTCCGCCCGGCAGCCTCGACCTCCCTGTGAGTCGGCTTGCCAACGTCCAGCATGACGTGAAACTGTGATCCACCCGGCCGTTCCATCCCCCTCTATGCGAGGTGGTTCGGTTCAACCCTTCGCCCGGCAGCCTCAACCTCTTCGTGAGTCGGCTTGCTGATGTCCAGCATGACGTTAAACTGTATATTCGAACTACGCTGACTTTGATCCGCGCCAACGCGCGGTACGTAGAAAGCCCCTACGGGGTCCAAGCTCTTCACTCCATCATCCATCCTGATCCTTACCCAGGCCGCCACATCCCGGTGGGGTCATGCCACTTCATTCCACTCCGCTCCACTCGGGAAGCCGCCCATGTGCTGGCCCCAGCGTCGGAGGTTCCCCGCAAGGGGTTCTGTCATCTGATCCACTTCTCGTGTTGATCAGTCCGATGCCGTCCCCGCTGCACGTTAAACTCACGGCATACCCCGTGTTAAACATGGGAAGCTGAGGAAAACCTCAGGTGACACAGTTCCCTGCACCCAGCGCAGGATGCCTCAGGCCATCATGCTTTCGAGAAGCCCTATTAGGGACAGAAGGCAGACATGCAGAGTCGCAGTGTTAAGACACGCCCCCGACACCCAGAGCCACCCGGTCTCCACACCGCAGGTTGCTGCCCCGACCAGACTCCTTGGAGCATCTGGGCGGAAGTAGTGTAATTAACCAGTGTCCATGAAGATATGGCGCCGGGAACGAGATTCACGAACATTCTTAAATCTATGAGGGAGACCCGGATTAGGCAACGAGTTCCGAGGAGACGTCCACGGAAGGAGGAGCCGACATCCCATCATCCCGGTTTCGATCAAGGAGCAGACGCCCCTGAATAAGGGACGAATGCCGCCCCCCCTTGGAAAGCGGGACTGTGGGACCACAGGCCGCGCGCGCCCATCCCCTCGGGTCGACGGGTGCACGCGCGAACGCGCCCTGGCGGAACAGCATCGGAACAGAAACCCGACGCACATCCGCACCGAAACAGAAAAATGGTGAACCCGACCTGAATCTCTTCTCCTCAATACGAAGACCGATGGCTTTCAGAGGTGTTGGAAGACCAGCATGCTGCTCGACCAAGCATTCAACACTGGGGCACGGAACCCACCAGGGGCTGGGGAAGGGAAATCAAGCACTCCGTCTCACGACGTCGAGGGCCTGGGTTCCCCCCATGGAAGGCGTCGCGACACTAATGGTTGGTTGTCGATTCCTTTTCCTGTCAGTGTTAATGGGTTTTCTCCCTGCTTTCAGGAATCAAGTCGCCCAATCCAGTGCCCGATCGCCACCCGCCCACTGGCGCGGGGGTAGGGGAAACACCGACGCGGCTACTCCGCGCGGTCCCGCCCGTTCCACAGCCGTCCCAGCAGCCGTAGCTGCGGGGAAACCACGCCCTATCTCCCCCTCGGAGGTCATCCAGAGAAGGGTGATCAACAACTTGGTGCGGAGATATGAGGAAGAGGGGGTCATCCCCACCAGGGACATGGCTCGCATAGACCTCGAGGCAGCTGCACCTCGCCACCAACGCCGCCCCCAAGGGCCGCACCGGGAGGCACCGCTGCCTACCTCGACGTCCAACCGCTTCGGGAGCTTATCCCCGGAGCGTTCCGACAACTCCTTCCCCTATGCGGATGAGGTGGAAGATGTCCGGGACCACCCTATCCGAGATTCGTTCCAGGGATCCGCGATAAGGGCTCCTGTCAGGCCACGGCGACACCGCCGCCAGGCCTCTCAAGTCGAAGAACGGACTCTCCACCTGCCCGCGCCGCTCATCCCGACTCGTTTGTCCCGACGCCGACGTCGGGCACGAGCGAAAGAGGATGCCCACCTTGGGGCCCTAGAAACAGCGGCCGCGTTCAAGCCACTGCTGGCTCCAGTCACCAGGCCCCTGCGCATCTTGAGCAGGGGCACTTCTATGCCCGACCTGGATCGAGGCCCCGACCGCCCCAAAGGCAGGTTGGGTTGACTCTCCAGGTTGCTGGTACAGACAATAGCCACCGCGGACCACCTCGCGGTAGCGCTATTCACCAACAGGGTCTACTCCGCGTGGCCGATCCAAGAGGCATGGGTCACCCAACCTTTCGATCCCGGCCCGGAGGCCTGCCCAGAATCATCTCTCCCCGCGTCCCCTTTGATATCTGTCCCGGTGCTCCTCGCACCTTGGTTTCCATTCCTCTTGGCCCCAGCACCAGTGCGGCCAGAGGACGCCAGGACAGAGATCAGCCATGCCCCGAAGAACCACCCAGGGGCAGGAAGGCGAGGCGTCGACGCCGAGGGAAGAATGTTACGGAATTCCGGACAGAGATCCGACCAGTTCGTTTCTCTGATACAGAGGCGGAGTATGATTCGGCGACGGAGCCCTCCCCCCGATCCCGCCAGTTAGGGGCAGGGGTAGGAATGCGGCACGTCAGCCTCGTACTTCCCGAGAGCGAGATCGATATGATCCCCGCTTCTCTCCGAAGGTATATCCGGAGTAGCGAGGGCCTGGTAGACCCCCAAGGATCAAGCTTGCGGTTGGTACCAGCCCCTCCGGAAGCACCTTCTGCCTCGATCGGAGAAGCCGGAGACTTTTTCTGGGGACCGACGGTCGAACCACGATCCAGTGCACCCTCGGCGAGCACCGACGCTACGGCAGGATGTTCGCTCGCCGGCCCTTCCTATCGTGATGTGGTAGCTGGGGAACCGCCACCCTCAGAGGGCGGCCCGAGATATGGAGGCCAATCGGCCGGCTCGCCGTATTCACCGCCGGCCAGCCCGTCGGCCCGGCGGCCCGCCTCGGCACCACTACCGGTTCCCCGTCCATTCCTAGTCGTTGAAGAGGACCAAGGAGACCTGGGTCCCGAGTTTGAGTTGTGGAGCTTCTGGACCGTCCTTGCAGAGGGCCACTTCCCTGATAAGTTTTGGCCAGTCGCAGGACCGGACTTTGATGCACCCGAATCGCTCACCCCGGATGAGTTCGAATGCTTCCGCCGAACTCTCCGGTAGACTCACTCCCGTCTTCACCGCTTACAAATGCCATACCCCGGGAGTCAAGTGCACCTGGAGGATATTGGTGAGCAGTGCCGTCAAATTGACGTGACCACGCTCCCCACGGTTCGGCACCCCAGGTCATTTGGGCACCACGAGGCCCTCCAACAACGATGCGTCGAGTGTTTTCAAGTAATCCGCAAGGTTCTCGAGGAAGCCACTCCCCACGTGTATATCCGTGGATGGGGGAAGTACGCTGCCCTACGCTTCAGTGCGATTCGCCGACAGCCCGATTCACTGGGTGGCCCTGAGGGTATATCCCCAGGGACGGAAACGGTCAATATGGCTGACCTGTCCGGAGAGGGGAACGACTTGGAACTTCTCGACGGGGGCTCTCCCCCCGAAGACAAGCCGTCGTTGGATCCATCGGTGAGAGTTACTCGTCACCAGAGGAACCTCCTGGGACTCCCCGCACCCACTGAAGCACTGACGTTGAGCCGAAACGTCAGCAAAGGTAAAGAGCACGACGGGGCTGTAAAGCCCGCCGACCCATCTGCCTCCATGCAGAGGGCGGACGAGGATCCCGAGAAGGCTACGCTACGTCAAAAGCTCGCCGAACAGAAGAAGCTAGTTGACCAGCTCCTCGCCGAGCGCGCTGCAGAGCAGCGACCTGACTACGGTGATCCTAGGCCATGACAGCAGGGACAGGAACAACCACCCCTCGATGAGGCTCTCCCATGAAACCGTGATTATGTCGTGTTCGCCGACAGGAGAGAGGCCATTTCCTAGGGAAAGAGGGCGCGGTATGTTTCACCACACCCTCCCGAGCGGCATGACTACCTGAGATACCCCGCTCGGATTCCTCCCGCTGCCCCAAGGGCCGCTCCGCCCGCCATCCCACGAGCTGCCGAGTTCGATGACCCGGTCGACGACCCGATTGAATGGCCATGCCATGCGCTCTTGGTTAGAGATCCTCGCCAGGACTGGAACCCATGTCCGGACGATCCGATGGCGGCACTCATCGCCCGCTTGGAAGCCTTGGAGACTCGGCAAGTGGAAATCCCACCGGACGGCAAGCCATACCCAGCATGGGTGGATGACATGCCGGCACCTCCGGGATTCGGGAATCCCACTTTCGCCCCCATCAACGGGACTGGAGATCTGCCACAGCATTTGGCCCATTTCAACTCGAGGTGCGGGCCTATGTTGGGAACTCCGGCGCAGCAGGAGGCCGCTAAGCTTCGCTGCTTTGTCCAGACACTGGAAGGGCCAGCATTTGTCTGGTACAGCCAGCTCCCCGTCAGGTCGATAACTAGCTGGGAGGACCTTCGTAGACAATTCCTCTACCAGTTCAGTTCCACGACCCGGAAGACGAGTATCGCAGACCTCTTCAAGTGCAAACAGAGGCCTGATGAGCGAGTCGCGGATTTCGTCGCCCGATGGAAGGGTCTCACGTATTCCCTTGACATGCCATTGACTCAGGAGCAGTTGCTGACAATGTGCGTCGGGAACGTCAAGACCAAGCTGGTCCCTTCTCTGATCACTCAGAATTACCCCGGAGGGTTCAGGGACTTCTCAGACAAAGCTCAACGTCTTGAGGAAGCCCTGCAACAGGCTAGTCAGGCACACCTGCTGCCTCCTATGATTCCTGCAAGGAGAGCCAGCAGGGCTGAGCCCGCTGCTGTTGCCCAGATAGAGGCCCCCAGGCCGTTGGAGCTGCTGCCGGTGAGGCCAGCTCCACAGCCTCACAGGAATCCGCCTCCACGGGCTCAGTTCCCGGCCCAGCAGCGGCAGCCTCAGAACCGGTCGGCCCCTCCGCGTAATGTACCGCCACAACCCAGGCGAGATAATCTGGGTCCACCTCCTCGGCAGGCCCCTCCAGCCCCTCGTCAAGACCATGCTCCCAGGGGCCCGCGATACCTGACTTACTCATTTCACGAGAATCAGGTCCCCGGTTATTTCCGGAGCGCCCTGGAGCAGAGGATTGTGCGACTTCCTGAGTGTTGGAGGCCAGAGGAGGCACATCTCACGGATAACCCCCGCTACTGCCCTTACCATCGGGCCCTGGGGCACACCATCCGGCGGTGCTACGTGTTTAAGGACTGGCTCCAAGACCAGATTAACAACAATGTAATCAGGTTGGGCCCATCTCCAGCACAAGTGGCAGGCGTGTTCATGGGATCAGATGACGATAGCGGCAATGAGGACAAATGGCAGCTGGTCTCCGACCACGGATCCCAGAAGTATAAAAACTGGATGGCCCGCAAGACGATCATTCGCGCCCATGGAATCATCCGTGCGCGCTTGAATCAGCCTGAGCCCCCAGAATCTGCGGGTTCTACTTCGGCATCGTCATCCCAGCCTGCCTCTTCCGAGAAGAGCAAACGGCGGCGGCGCAAGAAGGAAGAGCGCGCCCCGCCAGTTCCGCCACTATCCCGCACTCTCGGTGATTTCATGCCCCCAGAGATGGGGATCCCTCCTCAGATCCGCCCGGAGATGAATGACTCGTCCGATGACAGTATTGGGTACGCTTCGGTTAATACCGTCGAGCTGGTAAATCCCTTTTCAGTTCCCGACGTTGAAGAACACCAGGTGGACCTCCCTAGTGTCCCCGGTCATCGCCACCGTCGGAGGAACCACAACAACAGGAGTCGCCGGGGCACAACAGTTGGTACCTCCATCCAGGACGTGCACGCCACTGAGACTAGGCAGCAGGCTCAAAACCGAGTTCAGCGCGCGCAGCCCCCCCATCAGGGGATGACGGATTCGCCTCCGCCACTGTTTGTGGTGTGGGACCAGGAAGAACCGCCTCGGCCGCGTCGCGATCAGCTCCGCCCTGCCGCAAGTCTGTCCCGGCCTCCTGACCCCAGTACGGTGACTACTTCCCGGGATTCAACCAATGAACAACGGGATGCGCCAAGCACTAGTCGGCCGTCGGTCCAATCAGCAAGGCCCGTCATGCCTCCAACCGCAGAGTAACCTCCCGCAACCAGGGGCTCGCGCTTGGCCAAAAAGTATGATGTCCCGAAGCACTTGGCCGATATCCCAGCAAGGCTCTCCATCCTTGAGGCTCTGCGCTTGTCATCTGAGATGCGCGAGGCACTCGCTGAAGCCCTGAAGAGCCCCCTCCAGTTTGAGACAGAGGTTGCAGCTGCAGAGGCCTTTCACGCTGAAACGATTGAGGACGCCGAATGTCAGGCAGTTATCTCGTTCTCTGGTAAGGATGAAGACCCTCCTATACAGGGACACATTCGTCCGCTGTATGTTACTGTCCAGTTCAATGGCCTTGAAGTCCGGCGTTGTCTTGTCGACACGGGGTCCGGGATTAACCTAATTCCAACTCGGACGCTCCGGAGATTGGGGTTGTCTGAGGATGACTTGATCCCCTCCGACCTCAGGATCCAGGGGTACGACCGCACCGAGCAAACCCCGGTCGGCAAGATACGCTTCAAGACCCAGTTCGGTGACTTGGTTGCCAACACCGAATTCATGGGAGTCTCTCAAGACACTGCGTACAACGCATTGATGGGCAGGCCATGGCTCCACCTTCATGCGGCGGTTCCCTCATCATACCACCAATGCCTCAAATACTCCCTTAACGGTCGAGTAGGCGTGCTTCAGGGAGATGCCTCTCCTTTTGCCTCATGTGATGCCCGCTATATGGACGCGGACTATTACAAGAGCAAGGATAAGCAGATCTTGGCAGGTGAGGTTGAGCCTGTCGCTGTTGCAACTGATCCCTGGGCAAGCTTGGATGACGCTTACGTCCTCCCGATTCAACGGTTGGACGTAGCCATGGTCTCGACGGCCTGTGAGTCTCCTGATGAGATGACCGCGACCGCCCATGCCAGCACCAGCGGCCCAGCAGGATCCGGTAGCCCCAATGCAGTTTTCAACGCAGTCTCTCCCGTGGATGATCCCTCCCCGAGTGGAGAGGACGTGGAAGATGCACCCCCAGCCTTTGAGGAGGGCGTCTTCGCCACGGTCGATGAGTTAGTACAGGTGAACCTTGGAACCGAAGCAGATCCAAGACCCACATTGGTCAGTGCCGCCATGCCCTCTGAAGAGTGGAAGCAGTACATGGACTTCCTTAGACAGCACCGTGATGTGTTCGCTTGGGGCTATGACGAGATGCCGGGGTTAGATCCTCAGGTAGCCGTCCACCGCCTTGGTCTCCCGGCGAACCATCGCGGGTTCAAGAAGCCTCCCAGGAAGATGCACCCATTCAACGGTGTCATGGTTGAGGCCGAAGTTGACAAGCTTATCAGAGCCAACTTCGTGAGGGAAGTTCAGTACCCCAAATGGCTGGCCAACATTGTGCCGGTCAGGAAGAAGAACGGGCAGATCAGAGTCTGTATCGACTTCCGCGATCTCAACCGCCACTGCCCGAAGGATGATTTTCCCCTTCCGGTGACAGAGCTGTTGATTGACACCACGGCAGGGTTCCAAGCCCTCTCCTTCATGGATGGATACTCCGGATACAACCAAATCCGGATGGCCCCTGAGGATGAGGAGTTCACTGCCTTCAGGGCCCCCAAGGTATCTTTTGTTACCAGGTCATGCCCTTCGGCCTGAAGAATGCAGGTGCCACCTACCAACGGGCGATGCACCGCATATTCAAGCCAATCCTCGGCACACTGGTGGAATGCTACGTCGACGACTTGGTGGTCAAATCGCGCCAGCGTCAGGACCATCTCAAAGATCTTGAGAAAGTGTTCGGCTTCCTCCGGTCTCGTTGCCTGAAGATGAACCCGTTGAAGTGTGCCTTCGGGGTCACCTCCGGAAAGTTCCTTGGATTTGTGGTAAGATACCAGGGTATTGAGATCGACCCAGAGAATATTAGGGAGATTAGCCAGATGCCTCCCCCGGGTAACATCCGGGAACTGCAAGGGTTCCAAGGCCACTTAGCCTATATACGCCGATTCATCGCGAATCTGGCCGGCAAGTGTAAGACCTTTTCTCTGCTCATGAAGAAAGGTTCCACCTATGTATGGGATAAAGAGTGTCAGACCGCTTTCAAGGAAATCAAGCAGTACCTGCTTCAACCTCCGGTTCTGATGCCGCCTGTATCCGGGAAGCCGCTGGTCCTTTATGTGACCGCCCTGGAACGGTCCCTGGGTGCCCTTCTCGCCCAGAAGAACAACGAGGGAACAGAGAATAGCCTCTATTACCTCAGTCGCATGCTCCTCGATGCGGAAGTCAGGTATTCCCCCATCGAGAAGAGCTGCCTGGCGCTCGTATTTTCTGTACAGAAATTACGGCACTACTTGCAGCACCATGAGGTACAGTTGGTTTCTCGGGTAGACCCGTTGAAATATATCCTGAGCCGGCCTATGTTGACTGGCCATCTAGCGCGGTGGGCTGTGATTCTCCAGCAGTTCGACATCAGGTATGTGTCTCAGAAGGACATCAAAGGGCAAGCATTGGCAGACTTTCTGGCTGCTCACCCAACCTCCGCGGATCAGCCGCTGGATCTAGGATTTCCTGATGAGGCCATTCTCTCGGTCGATCGAGCCGATCCATGCTGGCAGATGCACTTTGAAGGTGCCTCCCGGAGCCCCACTGGTAGAAGGCTCGATAATCCTAAGCTCAACAGAGTGGGCTTGGGTATCGTCTTCATTACCCCGGAGCAAGCTGTGCTGCCATACTCTTTCCTGCTGTCAGAGGGCTGTACCAACAATGAGGCGGAATACCATGCCCTCATCACCGGCCTCGAGTTAGCTCTCGAGATCGACGTGCCCCATCTGTGTGTGAAAGGGGAATCTGAGTTGGTCGTTAAGCAGATCAATGGCGACTATGTTGTCAGGAAGCCGGAACTTGTGCCGTTGCTGGAGTGCACCCTCCTTCTGATGGCCCAGTTCCCTTCTCGGCCAGAGATTGTCCATATTCCCCGGTCGCAGAACGGTCGAGCAGATGCTCTGGCAAGCCTTGCTGCGTCACTTGCAGAGCCTGAACAGGACAACCTGATCGTCCGCGTGACGCACCGCAGGCTCATCGCTCCCGTTATCCCGGAGGGAGATCGTGGCCCGTCGGTAGGTAATCTCACCACGGTTGCCCCTGTGCCCGGAGCCCCGAGTACCCCAGATATGGCAGTCGAACCAGCCCCTAATTGGAGGACGCCTTTGGTTGAGTACCTCCAACATGGCATTCTCCCGTCGGATCGGGCTGAGCGCGAATGAGTTCGACGCCGCGCATCACAGTTTGTCCTCCAGAGCAGTCCCGGCCTGGAGCAGATCCTATATAGACGCGGATTTGATGGTGTTATCCTCTGTTTCCTTCATGGAGTTGAGATCCCACGAGTCATGCAAGAGGTTCATGCTGGTTCATGCGGTGCCCATCAGACTGGGCCAAAGATGTCCCACCAGATTCGGAGGTTGGGATACTTCTGGCCCTCCATGATCCATGACTGCATCGAGTATGCCAGGAGGTGCCATGCGTGCCAGGTTCATGCGAACTTTGTGCATCGGCCGCCGGAGCTTCTCCATAACACTAGGTATTCTTGGCCCTTTGCAGTCTGGGGGATGGACGTTGTAGGACCTTACCCGCCGGCGACGGCTCGCCAGTGCCGGTTCATTCTGTTCGCCACAGACTTCTTCTCCAAATGGGCAGAGGCGATTCCGCTCAGAGAGGTCAAATCCTGTTCGATCGCTGACTTCGTGACCTCCAACATCATTCATCGATTTGGAGTGCCTAACGCTATCCTCACGGATAACGGAGCCAATTTCCGAGCAGCCGAGTTGAAGAAGTTGTACGCCAAGTACAACATTTGCTCGAACCATACATCTCGCTAGCATGCGCAAGCGAATGGACAGATTGAGGCATTTAACAAAACCCTCTCTAACATTCTGCAAATGATGGTTGGTCAGAACAAGAAGAGTTGGCCGGACAAGCTCCCCAACGCCCTCTGGGCTTATCGGACGACGACTCGCAATTCCACCCAGATGACCCCTTATTCCCTAGTGTATGGAGCTGAGGCCGTCCTGCCCATCGAGATCCAGTTACCGTCCTTGTGCACCGGGTTCTACGACCAGCAAGCGCCGGACAGAGCTGCTGAAGCCCGTCTAGTCGAGCTGGAAGCACTGGATGAGAATAGGCTTCGCGCTTTTAACAATTTGGAGAGGCATCAGAGCAGGATGGCTCGAGCTTTCAATAAGAAGGTTCGCCTCCGCTCTTTCCTACAGGGTGACCTAGTGCTGGCCCTAAGAGCGCCAATGATCCCCGGCAGGAAGCCACCCAAGTTGGAGACCAAGTGGGAGGGACCTCTTGTCGTCCACAAAGTCTATCCCAATGGCGCGTACTCCCTAGCGACTATGGATGGTGAGCGTGTCACTCCTCCCACCAACGCTAGGTTCCTCAAGCAGTACTTTGCCTGAGTGCAGTTCGTCCGCGCGGCAAGACGTTAAACTGCCAAGCATCTTCGTCCAATACGACGTTAAACTATATTTCGTCCCGCACGACGTTAAAATGCAGTTCGTCCCGCACGAAGTTAAACTGCAGTTCTTCCCGCACGACGTTAAACTGCATCCGTCCTGCATGACGCTAAACTGCACCACGTCCGCGCTGCGAGACGTTAAACTGCCAAGCATCATCGTCATGCATGACGTTAAACTGCCTTTCAAGAACTACGTGCGGCTTGATTCCCATCCTTATGGGATATGTAGGACCGCCTGGACATTCATGTTTCAGGCCCAGCCCCATCCTTCGGGAATTTCCATCCCATCTCGGGCCCTTGGCCCAGTTGCCTCTGGGTATGCGGCGTATGGTGTGAACGCGGGGCTATGCCCTCATTCACGTCGGTTTGCTCGTCACCCTGTACGCCCCCCATGTTTGGGGATGCCTTCCGCTTCCCCCTTTATTTTTTCGTCCTGCATGACGTTAAAATGCACTTCAAGAACTATGTGCGGCTTGATTCCCATCCTTATGGGATACGTAGGACCGCCTGAACATTCATGTTTCAGGCCCAGCCCCATTTCCCGGGAATCTCTATCCCGCGTTGGGCCTCTGGCCCAAGTTCCCCTCCTTTTTGTGCGAGTCATGTGCGGGGGATTTTGTCCTCATTCACGTTGGCCTACTGGCCGTGCCGCACACCTCCCCCGTGTGTGAGACTACCTCACACCCCTCATCGTCCTGCATGACATTAATCTGCCCCTCAAGAACTACGTATGGCTTGATTCCCATCCTTATGGGATACGTAGGACCGCCTGGACGCTTGTGTCTCAGGTCCATCCCCGTCTCTTGGTTGATCACGGGGATCTGTTGTCTTTTGGTTGCTCTCAGGATGAGTCCTCCGACCCTTTCCGGTGATCTGTTAACATGTTTTGGGTACTTCGGTCTATGACCAGTGGTGTCAGATTCAATCCCGACAAGTCCTGTGTTGCTTGTCGGGCGGCGCGCTTCCTCTTGTTCGAGCCTTCACTCAAAGGGATCCTCGTTAGCGGTTTGGGTACGATGCCTCAGTGCTCTCCTACCGCTCCGGGTCGATTTACCGGCGGGTCCTGGGCCGAAAATCGATATGAATCCTGCGCTTGAGCGGTTGATGCTCGTTTTCTTGCCCCATTCTAGGCTGACGCGATCGGATATTGTTTTGCGAATATGGTCAGCGACATCCTTGATCGCCATGTCGGCTCTTTCAGGCTCTGAACATTGGTTGCGCAGTCCTCATCACACTCCGCCTCTGTGCGTTGTAGTGGAATCTCGACACTCTCTTCATACTGACCTGTAGTACACCTTTACACGTTAGGCAGGCCAACCAAGGTAATGGTGTCTTTCGAGGCTACCGCGATCTGAGCACCAAGGATATATGTTGATGTCCTCCCTAAGGGCCATGTGTAGCTGGACCCTCGTCCCCATAAGGAGGAAGGAGTCACCCGAACAATCGCGTTCTGGGCCCAGTATAGCTGGAGGCTAGCATCTCTGCCCCTCGGGTGATGGACATACGCAGGCCCCTATCCCAGGATTCTTCTCCTGGAATCGTGCATGACCGCAGGGCTGGGTATGTTCCCACCTCCGCTGAGTCCTCCATATCGCAATAAGCGGGTTCCTCCATGGTCCGAACCACACGACCTTAAACTGTGTTGTCTGGTCCTACCACACGACCGTAAACTGTGATCGTCTTGGCCGCCGGACGAGAAACGGCACTGCATTGTGATGTTCTCTTCAGAGGACACTCACGTTGGGCACTGGTTAATAACCACGCCATTCATCAATTCCTTTCATGGCTTGATTATTGTGGCGACGCCAGGGATTCCTTAATCACAGGCATGTCGCTGCACAAAGAACAACCATCCATCTTTAAGGACAAACAAGAAATATCAAATGCCGCTTCTTCTGGGTGCGAGGGTCAGACCCGCACCCTTCCCCACGCTGGTGCACGATTTTGTTGTGCCGACCTTCCAGAACTACGTGTGGCTTGATTCCCATCCTTATGGGATACGTAGGAATGCCCGGATGTTTGAAACTTCGGGTCCAGCCCCCCCACCTCTTAAAGATTCCCCCCTTCTCTGGGGAATCCGCCGCCTTCGGGTCACCCCCAAGGCGTGTCCCTCGACCCCTTGTAGTGGTCCACCGGTGTCAAGAGTACTATGGTTTATTGCCAGGAGAGTCAGGTTCATCTTGGTCAGGTTCCTTCCACTTTTTAGGCTTCGTGCTCCCTTTCATTCGGACCCATCGCCTACGCCCTGGGTGGAGCCCCCGTGATCGGTCTGGACACAATGCCTCAGTGCTCTCCCACCGACTCGGGCTGCTTCCCCCAAGGGCCTCGGGTAGCAAATCGATATGAATCCTGCGCTTGAGTGGTTGATGCTCGTTTTCTGCCTCATTCCATCAACGGTCAGTGCGATATGGATGCTGCTTTTCCGCCTCGGTCGGCAGTACTCCCATATCGTTACGTCGGTGCCCCCAGTCTTTGAGTGAATGGCCGCATGATTCACATTACGTTTTCCACCCCCCATTCTGACCAGGAGAAACCTTGACACTCTTGACACTATCCCTCAGTGCATCTTCGCATATCCAGGGGATAGGACCACGATGTGGCGTACTTTGAGGTTCTTATGGTCCGAGCTCTACGACTTTAAACTAAGGTCTGCCCCTATGGTCCGAGCTCTAAGACCTTAAACTAAGATATTCCCCTATGGTCTGAGCTCTAAGACCTTAAACTAAGATATGCCCCTTTGGTCCGAGCTCTAAGACCTTAAACTAAGATCTACCCCTATGGTCCAAGCTCTACGACCCTAAACTAAGATCTCCCCAAACGGGGTTCTACGTCCTGCATGACGCTAAACTGCACTTTCAGAACTACGTGTGGCTTGATCTCCAGCCTGATGGAGTACGTAGGAACGCCCGGGCATCTCGACTCGGGTCCAGCCTTAGGGATCGCTAAGTCCCGCCCCTCCTCGTCGCCGGCCGTCTGGCCTGGCTTCGGGTAGAGTGGTGCAGTTGTGATATTTTCCCTGATTCAGCTCGGGATGCCCCATCGCAATGATGGGAAGCGACAGTTTCCTCGTCAAAGAGGTTCTGTCTGAGAATTGGGGTGATTCACGGCCAGATTAGTGCATCCGCCTAATACACTTTCCCCACGGTGGCGCAATTTTGAGAGCGTTGGATTCTGTCCAAACAAATCATCACTTCGCCCCACGCTTCGCATGCCCTGTTGATCTGGATTTCCACCCTTGTGCCCGAAGGAACCCCCAAAGCGGCATTGATGATGACATGTGATCTGCCTCCTGCAATATGAATGATGACCTTCGGTCCGTCTATTGCAGTAGTATGGTCGATTGATCCATTGTCCTCTTGCCGTCTTGGGCATTTCCTGGAAGGCCGACTGTTGTGGATTTCTGAATTCGGGACACGCGATTCACCCTTTCTCATTTCCCTATGTTCGGATAAAATCTCAACGCCCCTAGCGTTGTCCCGCTCATGTGTTGGAACAAGTTGGGGGGATGATACATTGATTAGGTCTGAGGTCTCCTTTCCTAGGAATGATCTCCCTCTTTTCTTTAGAAATCCAGGCCCAATTACGGATGCCTGAAGCTTGGTTAACGCTCCCGTGAGACAATTTGTGGTTGAGCATGTTAAGCCAAAAGATGCAGATAAATATATTGGTTCATACAAATGGATCGAAATATTGAGTAGCGGAAGAAAATGTTCTGGGAGTGGAAAAAACAAAGCCCCTAGGGATTAGCGTGCTGGATAAGTCTTTCTAATGCCGCTACCCTTTGGCTGGCGGCCTCCAGGGTTGCTTCTCACTCTCTGTGTGCCCTCTCCTCGTCGGCGGTCGCAACATGCAGTTCGTCGATCCTAGCCTGTGCGCGCTCCCGCTCGACTTGAAGTGTGACCATCTGTTGGCCCGCCTCCGTCAGCTGTACCTGGGCATCGATCAGCTGGGCCGTTAGTTGCTCCAGAAGCTCAGTGCACGCTGCGACGAAGGCCTCCTTCTCTGCCGCCTGCCCTTCGAGGCGCCGGACTTCCTGCTCTGCAACGAAGAGCGCCCGCGTGCTCTCCGACACGTCCCGACTTTGTGCGACGTCGGCACGCCGACGGCTCTCACGCATCTTTTCGGCCATGAAATCACGGACCGTCAGATGGAGGCGTTGAGCATCAGCTCCCCCGGCACACAGGAAGCGCAGCCAGGTTTCAAGTGATCCCATGCTCCCCAGCCACTCCGATGGGTCTCGCTTAAGGAAGCGCTGGATGCACTTCCACCCCCTGCGGCGCGTTATCCGGCTCTCCTCGACCGCCTCCGCATCCGAGTCGTCCATCTCCTCGGGGTCGGCAGGCCGGTAGGCAGGGAAGGCAGCCAGCAGGTCTGCTGCAGGGTCCGCCCCTGGGGTGTCCTCACGGGGGATAGGTTCCCCAACATCTGGGCGACCTTCTTCTCCCGCCCCAGTGGCGTTGACACTATCGTCAGCCCCCGACCTCTCTCCGATGTCAGCACCGCCGGTGTCCGCAGCCCCTTGATCAGCAGTTGGTGGGGCCGACTCGGTGTGGGAAGTCTATTCCGGAGCAGGCGGCAGGTCCGCCACCGGTCCACTCGTGGATGGCCCGGGTTCGACAGCCCGACGAGCCTCCAGTGTTGAGATCACTGCGCGGGGCATGCCGTGGTTAGTCACGGATCGTCAATGGCGAGCACCAGCAGTAAAGTAAGGAGACTTACGGGAGTTCAGAGCGTCATCTTCCGCTGCCCCGGCCGCCGCAGGAACAGTTGCAGCAGGGGACCCTTCCGCGCTTGTCAATTCAATGATGGGTGTCTGGCCCCCGCCTTGTCCTGATGGCGCCTCTCCTTCTCCCGCTGAGGACGCCTGACCAACATCCGTGCGCTCCTGAGAAAGGTGGAGAAATGGGTTAGAAGCTGCATAAGAAAATGGATGAAGCAGGTTGAGTAGGGATAGAAGCGGACCTCGAGGAGCTCAATGACATCAACATTGTCAGAGCCGGCCACCTCGCCGCTCTCCCTCGGGCTCCCCTGATGGGACCTTCCCTCGGAGCCTTCATCCTCCCCCATCTCCTCCTCTTCCTCGGAGTCGTCGCTACTGTCATCTTCCTCCGGCGGCATCTGTTCTGGAGCAGGCTCTAGACCGAGCATCACCTTCACCAGAAGGGATGGCTCCGCACGCTGACCACGTTGGCGCGCGTACTCGTCCATGGCCGTCAGATACGCATACTGCCGGTTGAATTCCACCCTGTCGGTGATCTGGAGGCGCCCGACCTCTGGCAGATGGATTCCTTCTCTGAGTATCTTTCGCCAGATGGCGTCGGTCCCCAGTGACTGCCGCAGGGTCATCCAGGCCGACCACAGCGCCGGGAAGACTGCATCGTGGGAGGGTTCGAGCAGACGCCTTACCTGCTTCCCGGGCCGCTCTTCGACCACCGCACGTGCCCCCTCTCTGGGCGCCGAGGTCGTAGCGGCAGCCTGCGATGTGCCCGCCGCCGAAGTCCCTGCTCGCGCCGGCCCCGCTGCTTGGCGCGCCTCCGTTCTCCCCCGTGTGGCGGCGCCTCGCCTCCTTCCTTGACGCCCGATCTCCGCACTGGTGACCTCGAGCCACCGAACTGGCTTCCGTAGAATCCCCTCGGGGTACGCGATGGCCCAGTGTTCGGCGTACTCGGTTGCCAAGCCTGCGTCGACCCCAGTAGGAGGGAGAGTGATGACGTCGCCAGAGCCAAAGGCGACGAGCATCAGCCACATCTGGCGAAGGACGCCAGGGTTCGTCTCCTCCCGGACAGCAGTGAATACCCTCTTCGGCATCCGTTGAAGGCACCCGAACTGCCTGGCGAACCGGGTTGGCACGTAGGGATCGCAGATCACCTTCCCGTCGATCAGAGACACGAGCACCCCGCCCCGCATGTTCAGGAAGTACTCGTGCTGCTCCAGCGGACCCTGCCCATTGTCGATCATTTGGACAACGGGAGTGGGGAACGGGCTGAAGTTGAAATTGGCATGATTGCCAATCCGAATCCTCACACCCTCCTCACTTAGGGTCATCAGAGCGACCCCCGCAATGTTCAGCAGGGAGGGTCGCAGGCCGTTGCCCGGAGGAATGATGGCGTTCGGAAACGTGTACCCACCAAGGTGAGAAGCCACCCAGCCATGGAAGAATTGAAAGGGCCCACAGATCCTTCGTGGCGACCCCCCTCGCGAGATGCGTCCCAGGATGGCATACAGCTTCGCCAGCACCGGGACCCCGAGGTTGTATCTTTTGTTGGCGGCCATGGCGCCCGCCATCGCCAGTGTCGCCGGGCGGACAACCATTCTCGCGTCCCGCACTGGCAGGATCCACCCACTCAGAAAGGTGGCCAGGAACGCCGCGTACCGGACATTTGGGTCTCGGGCCTCGATGACGCGGTACCCCCATGAGCGGTAGTCGCCCGTCTCCAGGACCCGCCAGTACGACCCGTTCCGGCTCCTCTGAGCCGCGGTCGGGCACCGCTTCCCCCTGCCTGGCATCTTGACCGCCGGGTCATGCTCCAAGAACTGGCCAAACCACTCCTTGTAGGCTATGTCCTTGTGGAAGTCCTTGATCCCGAGCCGCTGCGTAGCCAGGTCAAGCAGATGCCATGTCAGAATGGGAGTCCGTGACCTGTCTTCCCAGATGTTCTTCGGAGGCAGGAACTCATCGTACTGGTAACCCTCCAGCGGGATACCTCCAATGCAGTGGATGTCCCAGAGACCGATGCCGACCTCCCCATGGTGAAGATGGAAGGTGTTGGTATCCGGGGACCAGCGGGTGAACAGCTCCGGCCCAAGCTCGGACTGCTGGTAGAAGTGGAACTGCGACATCCACACCGCCTCAAACAGGCCGATGTACCGCAGCTCCTCCGCGAAGTGATCGCAAGTGTGGCGTACCCAGAACGCCCAGGACCACTCACTGGTGAAATTACCCTCAGACCGCAAGTCCCAGTCCTTCAGCCAGCCCTTGGTGTCGTCAGTGACACTCTGGCGATATGTGCTCGAGTAGAGGGCTGGAGAGTTCTCCGCAGTAGGCTCACTTCCGACGATGGTTCGCGTCCTCGGGTTCAGGACATAGACATCTAAGTGCCTGGTCTCCCTGGCAGGATGCCCATTGTTGGTGATGTTATAGCGGGGAAGCTCATCCTCCCGAGTCACCCAGGTCCGTGGCGCATCAACCTCGAACCCTGGCACCGGAACCTCATCTAGGATGCCAAAGTTCCATAGCGGCAGGTTGTCCGACAGCGGATATGTCTTCTGGGCCGACGTCAGCAAGTCGAACAAGGATTGATTGTTGGAAACAATCTCCTTGGCTCCGTAGACCTCCTCGTTCGTCGCCATCTCAGCTCTGTGAGTGGCGGCATCCCCCTCATTTCCTTGATTCGCGGCCATCTCAGAAGCTCCGGGAGTCGTGCGGGTTAAGGGATGAAGCGTGCGGAATCTGACGAGGCTGGTAGAGAAGTTTGGGAGTTGGCGCGCAATCCTAGTGGACGGCGCGCAATCGGGAAGTCCGTCGCGTAAAACCCCGGGTGTTCGCGCAAAATCAGGCCGAAATCCGGAGAGGTTTGCGCGACGAACGGGTGAATTCCTCGCCGGAAAGGGCAATTTCGCGCACGAGAGCTCGAATGCTTATCACGCGGAAGGCCAGTGTACAGTGCGGGGGACCCAGGGCCCCTATTTATAGTCAAGGCCGGGAGTCCGCGCTGCACGGAAAGCGCTTTGCGCGACCGCACCGGCGAATTTCACGCCCGACGCCCTTCCTTGCGCGCCACAGTCCCGCGCCACCCAGGACTTCGGCATTCCGGCGTCTCCCTCGGAACCCGATCGTTGCGACCTCTCGCCGATCAGATTCCGAGGGGGGGCTTTTGTAGACGCCAGAAAAGTCTGTTGTTCCCAAACGAAGCTCCGGATGCGGGAAGAGAGGTCATATTTGGAGTCGGAAGCCCGTTTCGGAGGGCCCGGAAGCCTTGCGCGGAATTTTGGAGACCCGCGCGCAAAGTTGATGAGCCACGCGCAAACCTCCGGGGATGCGCGCAATGCGCTGGGCCGGCGCGCAATTTTGCGCGCCCGTGGCCCGCGCGACTCCCTTGCACGCCGGGCCCGATTCCGCGCCCGCGAAGGGAATTCCGCGCCCGCGAACCAGATTCTGCGCCCGGGGTTGCCTATAAATATAAGGCGACCCCCGACGTTTTGGAGGTGGCCGGAAGTCGAATGGTCTCTCGTGCGCGCAATCCAACCCCTCCCGCGCGCAATGCCGATCTTCAGGTAACCTCCTTTCTTTCGCGCAAGAAAGCCTCGGGGTTCGCCTTCGCGCGCAACCCCTTGGACTCCTTTCCTTTGAATAATTCTTCACCCTAAGGCCTTCGCGCGCAAAAGAAGTCTCTTGCGCGCAATTTCCCATGGGGTGCGCGCAATCCGGATCGATTGCGCGCACCCCCCCCCCTTTTCAAAGTGGCCATTCGATTAAAGAATGAGTCGTTTCCCCCGTACGCTATCCGAAGCCCGGTGCGCGCAAAGCGCTGGCTCAATTGCGCGCCAGCCCGCCCATTTGCGCGCCGACTCGCGGTATTGCGCACCGAGCTCTTCTTTTGCGCGCAATCCGCCGGGGTCGCCCCCTTTGACCCCCCTGAGAGTACCCGCCTGCGTGGCGCCCGATGATCTTCATCTTGGGTGCCCGCACCGTGCGTTGTCTTCTCGTGCGGCCCTCCAGGCTCGCGCGAAGTGACACTGACCCATCGGCGGCACCACCACGTCCAAGCTGCACGACGCTAAACTGCCTAGCCTCCCACGTCCAAGCTGCACGACGTTAAACTACCTAGCATATCGTCCGAGCTACAAGACGTTAAACTGTTCAGCATTCGTCCTGCAGGACGCTAAACTGTACTTCGTCCGCGCGACAAGATGTTAAACTGCCAAGCATCTTCGTCCGCGCTACAAGACGTTAAACTGCCAAGCATCTTCGTCCTCAACACACGATGTTAAACTGTACTTCGTCCGGCAAGACATTAAACCGTCCGCTTCGTCCTCAACACACGACGTTAAACTGTACTTCGTCCGGCAAGACATTAAACCGTCCGCATCACCCGATCCCGTGTCTCGCACGCAGGATCCCCCCGGTTTGGATGTGGCCCCCACCCGCGCGTCTCTGCAGGGATGTCGGGATCGGAGTGGCCTTCTCCCACGGGGGTAGAGTGTTACAAACAGAACGAACTACGTGGACTTTGATCCATGTCTCCTAAACAGGGTACGTAGGAAGCCTCTCCGAGGTTCAAGCCCACCACCTGGTCGTCCCGGTCGTATTCACGTCGGTTCGTCCATCCGTGGACCCCTCCCGGGTTCACCTTCGCGTCGATTCATCTATGAATCCGCTCTTGTGGGGGACTGCACATGTGTATCTCCATTGCACTTCCCCACTGCCTTTTTCTATTTCTCTCTCCAGAACGAACTACGTGGACTTTGATCCCTGTCTCCTAAACAGGGTACGTAGGAAGCCTCTCCGAGGTTCAAGCCCACCACCTGGTCGTCCCGGTCGTATTCACGTCAGTTCGTCCATCAGTGGACCCCTCCCGGGTTCACACTTGCGTCAATTAACCTATGAATCCGCCCCTGTGGGAGACTGCACATGTGTATCTCCATTGTGCTTCCCCACTTCCCTTTTCTCCTTTCAGCGTCCAGCATGACGTGAAACTATGATCCACCCGGCCGTTCCATCCCCCTCTGTGCGAGGTGGTTCAGTTCAATCCTCCGCCCGACAGCCTCGACCTCCCTGTGAGTCGGCTTGCCAACGTCCAGCATGACGTGAAACTGTGATCCACCCGGCCGTTCCATCCCCCTCTGTGCGAGGTGGTTCGGTTCAACCCTTCGCCCGACAGCCTCGACCTCTTCGTGAGTCGGCTTGCTGATGTCCAGCATGACGATAAACTGTATATTCGAACTACGCTGACTTTGATCCGCGCCAACGCGCGGTACGTAGGAAGCCCCTACGGGGTCCAAGCTCTTCACTCCATCATCCATCCTGATCCTTACCCGGGCCGCCACATACCGGTGGGGTCATGCCACTTCATTCCACTCCGCTCCACTCGGGAAGCCACCCATGTGCAGGCCCCAGCGTCGGAGGTTCCCCGCAAGGGGTTCTGTCATCTGATCCACTTCTCGTGTTGATCAGTCCGATGCCGTCCCCGCTGGACGTTAAACTCGCGGCATACCCCGTGTTAAACATGGGAAGCTGAGAAAAACCTCAGGTGACACAGTTCCCTGCACCCAGCACAGGATGCCTCAGGCCATCACGCTTTCGAGAAGCCCTATTAGGGATGGAAGGCAGACATGCAGAGTCGCAGTGTTAAGACACGCCCCCGACACCCAGAGCCACCCGGTCTCCTCACCGCAGGTTGCTGCCCCGACCAGACTCCTTGGAGCGTCTGGGCGGAAGCAGTGTAATTAACCGGTGTCCATGAAGATATGGCGCCAGGAACGAGATTCACGAACATTCTTAAATCTATGAGGGAGACCCGGATTAGGCAACGAGTTCCGAGGAGACGTCCACGGAAGGAGGAGCCGACATCCCATCATCCCGGTTTCGATCAAGGAGAAGACGCCCCTGAATAAGAGACGAATGCCGCCCGCCCTTGGAAAGCGGGACTGCGAGACCACAGGTCGCGCGCTCCCATCCCCTAGGGTCGACGGGTGCACGTGCGAACGCGCCCTGGAGGAACAGCGTCGGAACAGAAACCCGACGCACATCCGCACCGAAACAGCAATGTCACAATATTCTGTGCCATAGCCTAGATTCTTTATGAAAAGCATTCAAACAAGTAATATTCTGCTTAGCTTAAGAATTCAGATTAACAGCATAAACATTTTCATTTCTTAAGGCAGAAAATACTAAAACATTCTTAGAATTAAAAACTTTGCAAGAATCATTTTCAAATTTAACATGAAAACCATCATCACATAACTGAGAAATACTTAATAAATTGTATTTAAGTCCATCAACAAATAAAACTTTAGAAATCAAAATTGAATCAGTGTTACCAATCTGGCCTAGGCCGATGATTTTTCCTCTTGAATTATCACCAAAGGTGACAAAGCCTCCATCAACTTTTATTAAACTCTTAAAACAAGATAAGTCTCCTGACATATGTCTTGAACATCCACTATCCAAATACCAGGTCTCTTTACCGGAGCTCTTTAAGCAAGTCACCTACAAAAAAGATTCATATGGGAGATGATTTTGGTACCCAGATTTTCTTGGGTCCAGATAGGTTAGCCAATAACACTTTAGGTACCCATATTTGTCTAATGGGTCTCATATAATTTGTAGAATTGACATGCTTTGAAAGATAAACTTTATTAGATCCATAGCTATGTATATAACTGGTTGAAGCATATGAAGTTCCAGAATTACATTCATTCTGTCCAGATTTAGAAATAAATCTAGTTTTGGCAATTTTCCTTTGTCCAGGTTGGTATCCTATACCAGTAGTATATTTAGGTGCTATTTTCTTTCCTAGAATCTGTGTTAGTGTATTTTTGCCATTGGTGAACTTCTCTAAGTCTTTATTGAGTTGCTCATTATATATTTTCAGTTCAGTGTTTTCTTTTAACAGTTGAGCATTTTTTTCTTTTTCAATAGTATGTTCGGTGTTAACTGTAGTGGTGAGAGCATGATGTTTCTTTAATGACTTGTATTTATCCTTAAGTTCATTACATGTCTCTTACAACATATCACAGTACTCAAACAATTCATTTTTAGACATTGTTCCAGAATCAGAATCAGATTCTGCATTATCTCCAGAGTAATAATAATTTAAAGCAGGAGTTTCAGCAGTTACCTGAGAAGTGTTTGTCATAAAGCACATATTTGCCTTATTTTTGTGTTCAGTTTCAGAGCTTTCAGATTCAGTAGATCTATCCTCAGAAGCACTCCAGGTAGCCTTCATGGCTTTCTTAAACTTATTGTCCTTATATTCATATTTCTTTTTATACTTCAGCTTTGGACAGTGGGCTTTAATGTGTCCTTTTCTCTTGCACTCATAGCAGACAACATCATCTGATTTGTCATTCTTCTTCCAATCCTTTTTCCATTTACCTTGGTGATCATACTTACCCTTATAATTTGTTTTTCTGAAGAACTTCTTTTTCCTATAAAATTTCTTAAATCTTCTAGAAATGTGAGCCATCTCAGCATCACTGTCAGAATCACTTTCACTGTCTTCACAGCTTGAACTTTCAACTACAGCTTGAAGCTTTTCTTTGTCCTTATTCTTTGAAGTTGAGGATTTGAAAGCGACAGACTTTCTTGGAGGTTAATTTTCTTCCTCTTTATTCACTTTAAGCTCTTCTTCATACATCATCATCTTGCCAATTAGTTCCTTGACAGGTAGATCAGTAATGTCACATGATTCTCTGATTGAGACAGATGTGCCTCTCCATCTATCAGGTAGACATCTCAAAATTCTCATAATTTGTTCCTTCGATGAGACATCCTTTCCCAGCGAGATCATTGTATTGACAATTTCATTGAACCTGAGATACATGTCAGAAATGGGTTCGTCAGGCTTCATTTTAAAATTATCATACTTGATAGTATAAGTGTTCAATCTCATTTATTTAACATTCGTTGTTCCTTCATGAGAAACAGCTAAGGTATCCCAAATTTCATATGCAGTTTTACAAGAAGAAATTCTATTAAACTCTTCATCTCCTAGAGCATAGTACAAGGCATTCATAGATTTACATTTGTTATTGTAAGAAGTCTTTATAGGTTCATCCCAAGTAGATCTAGCAGTAGTAGGAATTTTGTATTCTGATTCAATAGCATTCCAAATATCAAAACCTATTCTTTCTAGATGAATTTTCATTTTCAGTTTCCACTGAGCATAATTAATTCCATTGAATAAAGGTTGCCGGTTAGTAGCAGCACCCTCAAGTCTATTGTCCATGATGAGAAAATTTTAAAGAGATAAAAATTTATATATAACATAAATTTTAAGAACTTTAAAATACAACTACAATCACAGTTCAAAAGAAGAGTACTTTTAGAAAGTATTTTCAATCCTTTGATACCAAGTGTTTGTCGGAGTGGTTTACTCAAGAGGGGGGTGAATTGAGTACCAATTAAAATTTCTGTATTTAAAAACACTGTCTTAAAGCCCCCAAATAAAATAATAAATTAAACTGTAGCGAATTTATATTAAAGTAGAGGTTCTGTTAGATTCTCAAGGGATTGATTAATTCCCAGTTAATCAACACAGGAGTGTGTGATTATCTTTTGAAACTAACTTACTAATCTACACTTAACATAAACACTTGCTAATTTAATTATCAAAGTAACTTTAAAAACAGTATTGGTTTTAAAGTGATTAGCAGCGGAATAAAACATTGAAAGAGATGGCACAACAAATGTAACCAAGAGGTTTAGTCTCAAGCCGAGACTTAGTCCTCTCAAAAGTTTATATAAAAATGATCCACACCCTGGATCGGGGTTCAACAGTTTACAACTATCCAGGTCCAAGACCTCTACCACTGTTCTTCGTGGGAAACAGTACAACAGCAACCAGCTGTCCAGGTCACACACGACCTCTACCACTGTTATTCGTGGGAAAGAAAGAATGCAAGAATTTTGTAAGGATTTACAAATCCTCTAGTTTAAGTACAGGAGACAGTGTATGTGTTAGATACAGAAGATAACACACACTGCTCGAAAATTATAATAATAAATCACAGAACAAGAGATGTAGAGTTTAGAGATGGTTCTGGTGATTTCAGTGTAGCTCTGGACTCCTTTGGATTCGATCAGAAGTGAGTCTGAGTCCTCTTCTCGTTTCTGTTTGAGAAACAGAGTGTCGTATGCTCCAGGTTCATAGACAGCAAAAATATAGTGGTTGAAGATCTTCAGTGTTCTTCTTATATGCACAGAACACTTCTCGAGTATGCTTGATTGTCTATGAGCTTCTTGATTCTTCTCATTCTTGTGTTTCTGGTATATTCCATCCACCACACTCTTGTCTATTTTTTGTATGTTGGGCAGTATAGTCTTCTCGTATTTATCTCACGGGCAACAGGGGACAGAAAAGATTTCCTTTCTGCAGGTACGAGGTACGGGTTCCTAACATCCGACAACCTTTATCATATATTTGACAAATCATTAAAATGTACATGATATGACCGTTGGATAGATTAAATAAAGATAGGAAATAAAGAAATTCAAACAGTGAGTCGAGTGATCGGTAGGTAATCAGCATCGGTATCTTGGACATTGGTAGGTCAATGTCATTAGTTTCTTTGACTCTATCGGTGGCTCTATGCGTCGGTTGGTATATGCTTGTATCGGTGACTTTTTTTATCGGTAGCTCCATGCGTCGGTAGCTCCATGCGTCGGTAGCTCCATGCATCAGTAGCTCCATGCGTCGGTAGCTCCATGCGTCGGTAGATCCATGCGTCGGTATCGGTAGCTGTGAGTCTGTCAGTAGCTTCGTCTATCGGTGACTCTTATTCCATCGGTAGCTATTTATACTTACACCGGTAGCTCTATGTTTGTATAGGTAGCTGTCTGTAAGTCAATAGCTTACATTTATAAGCACATCGGTAGCTCTGTGTTAAGTATATCGGTGACTCTGTCTGTCGGTAGACTAAGTCTATCGGTAGACTGGGTACCGGTAGCTCTTTATCAGTAGCTATAGGCAGATTACTTATCTGTTTTATGCAGAACACATCCGATTGTGTTAGAATTAATTTATAACTTGTATGAACATTGATAAATGTGGATTAACATATTCCAAAGACTATTTTAAAAATTATTATTGGTTTGATCACAGAATTGAAAGAATTAAAGTATAGATCAATGATACTTAAAAATATCATAGAGAATGAAAACATAATTGGGATTTTCAACACATATGAATACATGATTGAGATTATCAAAACAGGTGAGGTCAACAACCTACATCAGAGATAGATTGTTTTAAGCTGATACTTATTTCTTTAGATTTAGAAATCTTCTATTGGACATGTTCAAACTCTACTTATTTTTCCTTCAAATTTACTTCATGCTGATCATTGAGATTATTTTCATTATCAAGATAATTCATCAAATCATCAATCTCTTTTTCCATATTGATATTCTCATCATTAAAACCATATTTATTGTTTAATGTGTAATTTTCATCTATTAACTTCTTGTTTTCCTTCTCATGCCATCTAATCTTCCTCAAACATTATTTTAACTCCTATTTCAAATGATATTCAAGTTCAGTTTCTTCTTCTTCAAAACTATTTCTCCCACAGTTTTTATTATTCACTACATCAATAAAAATATTGTCTCTTGTTTTTTCAGAAAATGATTTCTCGGATTCATCTTCTCTATCTTCATCATCTTTATCTATAAATACGAAGTTTCTTCTTCCTTCCTCTTTGAGAAAAATTTATCTTTTTCAGCTTGATTCTTCAATGACTTTCATGGACTTCTATCATCATTATCATGGTCTTCTTCTTTATTATTTTAAGGAAAGTTATCTGCAAATTGACCAAAAACTCTACACTCAAAACATCTCATTGGAAGCTTACCCTCATATTTCCCTACACCTCTTTTTACATTATTCGAAAACAAGGATAATATTTCATCGAAATTATTACATACCTCGTCTTCAGAATCAGATTAACCAGTATCATCTTAAATAAGATTCTTCTTTGAAATCTATCTCTTTGTGGCCATGAATGAGATTTCTTGTTCAGATTTTGTTTTTCTCTTCGTGGACTTTTCCATTATCATTTTATTAGTAATGAGAGTGCTATTCAAATCATTTAGAGATAATGTTTCAGGTTTTTTATCTTTTAATGAAGACACTTTGGCATCAATCTTGTTGGGAAGAATTCTCAAGATCTTTTCAAAAACTATAGAATCCTTCCATGTTTCACCAAGACATCTGATTGTACTAACAATATCATTTATCCCAGTAAAGAAGTCCCTAAAAGATTTAGATTGTCCTATTTTCAAGACTTTATACTTCAGCCTCCATATTTTTGTTTTTTCTTTCTTCACTTTGGTATTTCCTTCATAGATGTTCTTCAACTTTTCCTAGATGCCATTAGCTGTTGCGACACCTTTCACTAGTAAGAACTCACTCTCAGAAAGAGATGAATGTAAATCATTATTAGATCTTCCATCATTCTAAAGATTCTTTTTATTAGCAGGTGTAAGAGGAATCTTGTCATCAATAGGATGAAATACATCAGTTGTAGTTTCAAGAACTTCATTCCTAAAAGACATAAGATAAGGCATCACTCTACATTTCCAGATATGAAAATTCTTTCTAAAAAATATTTGATTCCCCTTAATTTTCACGCAATTTATATTTTCCATCAGAAATTCAATTCAAAACTTTAGCAATGATCAAACGAATGGAACCTACCTCTGATAACAATTAATGTTCCCTGTTAGTATCCAAGTATCACTGAGAGGGGGAGGGGTGAATCAGTGAAATGTTTTTCTTTTTTATGTTTCCTTCTTTTTGAATCAACCTTCTCCTCCTGTTATAGAGTTTCTTATATGCTGAACACACACAACCACATGAGCACAAGATTTACAAGGATCACTACTCAACATGAGTATCTACGTCCTTGGTATGGTATGGAAACAATCCAGTACCACACAATCCAGTACAAAACAATCCTTTGATATGGAATACAATGATTAGGGCATGCCCTTACACTCGTGTAGCACCTTGAAAACAATCTAACAGTGTGTGTGCTCCCTCTTAACACAAATAAGGTAATGTAATGATTTTGTGCATCTTAATGATCTTTCACAAATCAAATATTTCAGAACAATTCTTCACATTCCTACCCCGAAGCTAGTAAGATCCTCCTGGTGCAAACAACATGTGTGCCACACCCTGCTTGCGCACCTCCGTACTTGTGCTCCTCTCAGCTTGTTTGCCAATTTCTTGTGCGCCACTCAGCTTGAGAACCTTCATGCTTGTGCGCCACTTTCTTTCACGCCACTCAACTTGACCGCATACCTACTTGCGTGCCACTAACTACATGAAATCCATTATTGTGCATAGCTCCAAACATGTGCTCCAACTTTGGCTTATACACAACACACTTCTGGAACACACCACCCTACTTGTGCGCCTTTGAAAGCTTGTGTGCCACTTATTCTTGCACATCACTCGACTTGTGTGCCACCCAACTTGTGTGCCTTATAAATAACCCTCAACTTGTATGACACTTCTTCTTGCGCACCAGTTTCTACTACTTGTGAAATCAGAGCTCAAATTTTCTCTTAATTTTTGATCCTTGAAAAATGAGGAGGCTGGTTGTCTATTTAATGGCATTTTGGTGACTTGCACGCCACATACACTTGCGCGCCACTCCATCACTAGCGCGTCGCTCCATCACTTGTGTGAATCTCCATCACTAGAGAACAACATTCTTTCCTTTGTCATATTTTGATAAGATGATGTTGAAATATGACTTGCACACAATATACACTTCACGCCTCTTATACATGTGCACCCCACTTGAACGCCCATTATACTTGTGCACCACCTTTTTACATGTACACCAATCATTAACAAGTGCACCACATTATTTATTTTGTCATATTGTGATGGGATGATCATGAAATATGACTTCAGTACAAGATACACTTGTGTGCCACAAATACATGTGTGTGACAATTGACTTGTGCGCCACGGTTGCGCACCAGTTTTTGACTTGCGTGCCACCTTATTTCCTTTACCAAAAACACTTTCCCACTCCCCCTATCCTTCAAAAGGCTGGCATCACAATTTCTCCGAACTTATAAAGTTTTTTGAAATACAAATCAGCAAAGAATTGTCAGATTTTCAAGTCTTTTACAAAGTTAATTGATTTATACTCTTTTAAAAACAAAAGACAACACTATGGAAAAATCATACTCTTCCAACTCCCTTCTCCATCCAATTTGGTCCCAACACCTTACACATATAATGAATCATTGGATGCTTCAGGATGTGTAGGGTGATCTCCCTTTTCTGACAGTTGAATTTTTCTTTGTACTAATATAGTCATTCCATGCCATAGATAGTGTCAATCTCTATTAAAGAATGTTTGATGAAATTTCATGGGAGGTTCCGTCCACAAACGTTAATTAGGTAGGAGTTATAAACCATGGACGAAATGATTTCACTATTCATTTTTGTCACACATAAATTTTCCAACAAATTTTTAGGTGATGATTGAATAGTTCTATTAAACTTGCAAGATATGAAAAAATGCATAGAACCACCATAAAATAGTAAGTTTTATATTTTTGAATGAATAACTAGTGTACCTATCACCAAATCATTTTACAGATCCACCTCAGCCGTAGTGATAACATAAGCCCTTCCTTACTACCTTAGAAGTTGTTGTTGATTTCCTCTGACAACCCTTGGCTTCGACCAATTGTTAGCATAATTCATATAATCTTTGAAGTTCTAACATGACACTACAGGCTGTGTATTGATCTGAACTTTTTTATCTTCTTCCGCAATTGTGGGATTCTTTGTATCTTGATGGATGTTTTTAGCCAGATGAAAGAACATTACACATTTTAGGAAATCCATGGATCCCTTTAGATAGTTCCATTGTTTCTTATTACCAAAAATTTTAATGGGATAAAAGTCAGGCTTCATTTCATAATGTGATTTTTTTAACTACCCATGTTTTTCTCTATTTTTCTCTTCATGTCACTAGGCCCATGAGACCACTGAGAGTCTACAATATCCATTTCAAACATGACAGAACAATGGAAAATCTCATCATAACTTTTGATGTAACGTATCCCCAACACCTTCCGTAGACTCGCTATCACCCGCCAATGATGAAATCATACTTTATTTTGGTTTTCATGAAAAATCAAGAGGCTTACCTTTTAATCAATGTAATGTTTGCTTCATATGCCCCGATGGACCCATCTTCCTTATTATAATGATCAAGGAACTCTCTGACCCTTTTTAGGTAGAGGGTTTGAGGAAAATATTTGTTGGAAAACATATTCTTGAATTCCTCCCAACCCATAGAATAAATTTCCTATTGGGACTTTTAATTCATGATCAGTTCCCACCACTGATCACCATCCCCCTCGAAATGATAGTCCTCTAGTACAACTTTCTCTTTTTCCGAGCTCTGGGGGATTGATGATATTTTTTTCAATGGGGTTAATCCACTATTTTGTGAGGATGGGATCATAAGTTCCACTAAACATGGGATTCCTTTTCTTTATGAATGATTCTATGAAAAATTGAAATTTCCTTGTAGGAAGAGGGTGTTCTACATGATTCAAGTTATTATTAATAACATGAGCCAGCTGAGTAGACATTGTCATGAATTTTTGAGCACCCATTTCTGTAATATAAGGAATATCATTAGGGAAATAATCACATTTCCTATATCATTGGTGGCTGGAACATGTTCATATATTTCCCTCTATTAACTACGAAAAGTAACATACAATTAATGTTCTTGAATTCTTAGTTATTTAACATAAAAAAGTAAAAATTTCAACCTAAAAGGATAAATTTATAGAGGAAAACTATATCCTGATTTGTGATTCCTTATGTTTAAACCTATGTAACATTTTATCTATTTCTTATCTTATATTCATAGGGGTTTTTTATTCCATTAATAATGATTTGTTATATGTTCATAAATTTACCAGGTATATCCCATAGGAGTGTGAATACTAAGTTTTCATAACGGTCTTTTATCGTGTACCAGGATACCTCTAGTAATGCCAGAAACTCTTTGTTGGTGTTTTTACTGCTAGGTACATCTCTGCAAGATCCACCTATACCAGTTTGTTTCTAGTCAGAGATGTATTTTCCTAATATTCCACTTACTCTATATTTACCAAAACATATGGGTGTTTTCTTATACAAAGTCTCATCCTTAAGGTTCTCAATAAAGTTATCTATTCCTACGCTCCAAAAATAATTATACCATCCTATAATACCAACTACTACATCCCAACACTTTTTCACATAACATTACATTATTTTGATCATAATTATATAGCAGAGTACAATCCAAAGATTGTTATGTCAAGTGTCATGTAAGATTAGGTACATAAAACATAAAACTCGGTGTAAAAAAATATCTTTATTTAATATCCATAAAAAATACTAAAATCCATTAAGCCCTTAAATATTCATAGGGCACCCTGGGGAACACATGAAAAAAGGGGTGTTCTAAAAATCCTACTAAGGGAATGAACATATGAATAATTCTTAATCACATTAGTTAAGAGGCATGAGACAATGATATCAAAATCCTGGAATATATGAAATCATAACATATAAACATGGAATCATAAAAATTTGTTAGAAATATAAAAATGCATTTAGTATGAGTCATTTCTAACATCCAGTCTTGTTTAACATAGTAGTAAACATCAAGGCTAACTGCATATCCCATTTCCCAGAGTAGTACGAGTCAAGGCTAACTGCCAATCCGGTTTCACATATTATCTAATGAGACATAACATTACCCTGTAAATTGACGCACTATATTGGAACACCCATATTACATTTCATGAATATGTTTTCCACAAAAATAGTCATACAGAATAAATCTTACATAAATATATGTGTTACCCATGGGAAGAATTGGGTACCAAAATCACGACAAAAGGCATAACTAATGTGTTTATCATGATAGTGTCAATGAAAGAAAGGAATTAGAACATATATGGAAGTTAAAAAAGTAAATTATGCATATATCATTTCATGTTATGTCAAATATATGTGAAAACATGTAGAAACTTTATCTGAGAAATTTTAGCATTTAAAACATTTTTGTGCGGTTTCAAGGAAAATATGTTAGATCTATTAAAATAAAAAAATGGAAATTAATTTATATAAAACCATAATTGAACCAAGAATTTTTGAGTAAAAAATATTACATATTTTATAAATACAATGTTTATTTAAAACATGAATAGGGTGCACTTGAAATAGGGTAAAAATATAGGAAGTTCCCTTAAAACAGGTTTGCTTATCAGAAGTACTAAGGATGGAATCTTTGAAAATTATATATATCAAAAAAAGAGTGTGAGGAAAGGGTCTTGATAAATGATTTTTTTTTAAAACATGGAATTTATTATATGAAATTATAGAGAAAAGATAACTCCATTTTTATATAAATAAAGATAAGTGAACCCGAAAGAATAAAGGAGGTTCAGGTAGAATTTGTTACGGTTTATCGGAATGGTGTAAGGTGTAACTATGAGGGCTTAATGAGAGAGAAAAACAGTTTCTCATAACATATAATTCATGAGGGAAGTATGGGGGTGGTGAAATATCCTATCCTATAAATTGAGATTACACATAAAATGGCATAACATAGAGGATATCATGATTAAGAGTGAAATGGTGAGGATCCATTACGTTAAGTATAATGGTGATCTTTTCAGGAACATAATGACCAGAATAAAAAACTTAAGATCGTTAATTAATAATTACTGAATAATTTATATATTTAAAAATTTTATGATATCATTTTTATGTTCATCCATGGAATTTTTAATGGGTTATGTTGTTCAATTTCATTGTTTCGAACTATTTATTTTATTGGTTTTCAAGATTGGTTTACTTATAATCTTGTTCAGATAAACACTTATGATAAATTTGGTTGTCTATAATTGAAGATGTATGTTATTACTATACTTCTAGGATATTACTTGGATATATAAATCATTAGGCTGTTTGGAGTGAAGATGAATTGTTATATAAAATCTTAGTGATAACTGTTTTGGTTAATCGGTGGGTTTGATTACAAAGAACATGTTTTTCTTTATAATATAGTATCATTTGTACAAAAAAATTACTTACCTTAAATATGATTTATAAAATATATAATAAACTAGTTTAACCATATCACAAATGGTCTCATGACCAGAATTAATTATCATAATAGACACTTATAAACCTTTGTCTTTGAATGTGCTAAATTAACACATCTCCCACAGTGTTTTCATTTATTTAAAACAAAAGGTTGGAAAATGAGACAATATAATGAATTATATAATAATAAAAATATCATTACATTACATATATGTTAATAGAGTTATCATACAATTTGGTTCAATGGAGGGGAGGAATGAAATCATTGAAAATGAACTTAATCGAAATAAAAGATTTTGAAAATGTAATTTACCTTTTGACATTAATTATTTTGTGACCCTTTTAAAAGGAGAGGATTTGATATTTTTAAGAGAGTATGGGATTTTGGATGTGGGGGAGGAACTTGGGAAGATATTTGGGAGTAATGTTGGCATGGAACATGGCTTGAGAGTAGTGAAGGGAAGAGGGAGTGGGTGGGGGGGTTATAGTAGATTAGTGGAGGGTTTTCATTATTTTTTAATCATTAGTTTATTAATTTACATAAATATTACAAATAGTGTTGAATCCCGGAAAAATAAAATTAATAAATAATATTCTGTCCAAACCATTTTCCATTTACATCATCTATGACTCATGAATGATACTGAAAGTCTTGTTGTAAAATTTATTTTGAATTATCATATTTTACTGTTCACAAAAATTCAAGTATTTTTGTAAAATATCAAAAATTCACCCTAATTAATTTTTGACCTGTGGAATTCAAAAATTATATCTAGTTTTCTAAAATAAATTTATAAATATGTTTAATTTAATAAATTATTAAAATAAAAACTTGCTTGAAAAATATCATTTTTAAAACATTCATCTTTTTATTCCATGATATATGTATATCGTACATTCACTTTAATACCATATATATAATATCAAAGGATAGGTTACTATTCATTATGGTATATTACTATTTATAATGTTATGTTATTGTTCATATGTGTAGGTTAATATTGACCAATAATAATGTTTTTCTTATCAGACTTAAAATAACTTACAGATCGCCATCGTGTATGACAAAATTTTTGAAATTCAAATCACAGAAGTGATGATATAATGTTTAAAGGTCACAAGAACTTATTATTTCATTATGTTGTGATTTCATGTGGTTATATGTCATGTTTATAAGAATGTAATTTCCATTGAAATCTTTGGGTCGTTACACTCTTTCCCCCTTATGAAAATTTTCACACAAAATTTTGGTTTGCATTATATGCCATAAAAAGGTGAGGGAACTTTTCCTTCATTGCCTCCTCTAATTCCCATGTTACCTCTTCATACTTGTGTTTATGCCTTAGCACTTTGACCAAGTTAGTAGTCCTGTTACGTAAAACTTTATCTCTATGATCCAAAACCATCTCTCGCTACTCCTCCTATGTAAGATCATTCTAAAACTATACCACCTTTGATGGCAGTACATGTGATGGGACTAGTATGTACTTCCTCAATAGGGATACATGGAAGACATCATGTAATTTCGACATGGTAGTAGATGTTCTAGTCAATAGGTCACATATCCAACTCAATAAAGGATATCTTAGGGGCCGATATACAAGAGACCTAGTTTTCTTTTCTTCCCAAATCACATAACATTTTTCCACAGTGATATGCGTAGAAATACCATGTCTCCAACTCTGAACTCAAGTCTTTGTCGATGGTTCTCTTCATAACAATTTTGTCGACATTGAGATACCTTCATATGATACTTAATAGTTTTCAAATTATCCACTATTTAATTGATCATTTCAGGTCCTAGCAGCTTATGGTCACCAACATGATCCCAACACACCAGTGTTCTGCACCTTTTCCCACAATGTGATTCATATGGTGCCATTTGGATCCTCATGGTGAAATTGTTGTTGTAGGAATATTCAACTAGTGGAAGATGTTTGTCCCATATTCCTTTGAACTCCATAGAATATGAACTCAACATTTTATCTAGTGTCTAAATATTTCACTCATATTTTCCATCAGATTGATGATGATAGGCCGTACTAGAAGTTTAGTTCAGTGCTTAGAGCTTGTTAGAGGCTTTCCCAGAACATCGAGGTGAATCTTGGATCTATATAGGATACAATAGATAGTGTTACTCTGTGAAACCTTCCCACTTATTTGATATAAATTCGTGCAAGTTGATCCAATGAAGATTCCTCTCTAATTGCGATAAAATGAGTTGTTTTTTATGATGATTTACAATGAAACATATAGAATTGTTTCCTCTAGATTTCCTTGGATGTATAATGAAAATGTCCATGGTAATGTTCTCCCACATCCATTTTGGTATGGGTAGTGGTTACATCATTCCCTTATAATTTTTCCTCCCAGCCTTCACTTTCGGACATACCAGGAATGATGTTGTATATTCAGTAATATCCCTTTTCATATTGTCCCAGAAAATGTTTTCTCGTAGAACTCGATACATCATTGTTCTTCCTCAGTTGATAGATAAGGTTGAGCTATGTGATTCATTAAAAATATCCTTCTTCATTTATAGATTGGATGGTATATATAACAGTGACCCAAATCATACAACTTCTTTTTTCATTAAGTTTGAAATGTGATGATTTATCATTTATGAAATCTTCCACCCTTTTCTAAATTTCCACATCTTCTCTCTAAGTATCATATGTTTTCCCCATGAGTTATGGTTGAGAAACCATTATATAAATGATCGATGATGTTCCTCCCATTTATTATCATGTCCATTCTTCGCATGTCTAAGAAGATCATATCATCTTCAATTCTCATCATTGATAAAGATGCAGAATCATTTCTATATATAGTATCTTCCACCTTATTTTCCTTAACATGATGGTAGTAGATTGATCATTCATAATCTATGATATAATATATCTATCTTAGCTAGAAATTATTATATTATTTCCCTACGAATATATATTTGAGACTGGTGTGGTATGTTTATATCTCACACTTCTCCCCATAGAGATAATTCAGCTATATCTTCAAAGCAACGATCACATTATCCAACTCCATACCTGGAAAGGAATAGTTTGTATCAAATATTTTCATAAGCCTTGAGTTATAGGATATCAATTTATCGTTTTTTATTAGAACACAACCTAATACCTTCTTTGATGCATCATTGTACACCAAATAAAGTTCTCCACTTACTAGGAGTGTGAGTACTGGAACTGTGATAATCCTCTTTTTCAACTCCATAAAAGAGTATACACATTCATTTTTCTAGAAAAACGTTAACCACTTTTGTGTCAACTTGGTCATTTGGTTTGAAAATCATGAAAAGTTCTTAAAAATCATCGACAATACCAAACTAGACAAAAAACGTGTATTTCTATAACATATGTAGGCCTTTTCCACTCTTAAATTTTCATTATCTTAGAAGGGTCCATAGATATTCCTTTTATAGTGATAACATTCCCTAATAATTATATTTCCTCCATCCATAACACACATTTCATTTACTTTTCTAACATATTATCCCTTACCAATGTATTTAACACAGTATTCAGATGCTCCTAATGTTCCTTCATTCACTAGAAGTATATCAGTATATCTTAAATAAAGATAAAAAAATATTTGTCGAAGAAATATCTAAAGACTATTTTACTTAAACACATTTAAATTTCTGGAGAATTAGTTAGTATGAAGAGCATCACTATGAACTCATAGTGTCCATACTTTGTTGTAAATGTAGTCTTGGGAATATCATCCTTCCTCATCATTATTTGTTGATATCCCGACCGAAGGTCCTTTTTGAGAAATAATAGGCCCCGAAAAGATGATCGAAAAAGTCATCTATCTGATTAAGGGGTTACCTGTTCGTTATAATTATCTTTTGAGCTCATGAAAATCATTGGAGAGGCACATTGATCCATCATTTCTCTTAACTAAGAGGACCAGTGAACCCCACGACGAAGCACTAGGGCATATAAAACCCTTCTTCATATTCTTTTGTAATTAGTACTTCAGCTATTCCAGCTCTATGGGATCTGTTCTGTAGGGTGTCTTTGATATTTGTAGAGATCTAGGAATAATTTTAATTGATACCTCATCCTATTTATTATGAGGAATTCAATTCATCACTTCAAAGAAATAAATCAGTGTAATACCTTGCTATGGGCATGTCTTCAATCATGATTCTCTTCGTTTTCCCATTATTTTGAGGTGGACATGAATGCTCATAAGGAATTAATATCCACACTTGAGACATTTATTTCAAAAATGGGTTCATCTTCCTCCTTAAACATTTAATGAATCATAGGATTATTCTGGATGTGTAGAGTGATCTACCATTCTGGAAATTTAATTTGGGGTTTGTATAATGATTTCCCATCTATGCCCAAGATAGCATCGAACTCTGCAAAAGGAAGTGCGAAAAGATTTATTGGGAGGTTATGTAAACAAACATTAACTGAGGATGAGTTATAAACCATGGAGACAATTATTTATTAATTTTCTTTTCTAACATAAAACTTTTCTTCCATGTGTTGAGGTGGTGTTTGAATGGTTCTACTAAAATTGCAAGATATGAAAGAATGTGTAGTATCAGAATAAAATAGTACATTCGCTATTCTTGAATGAATAACTAGCATACCTATATCCACATCATTTTCTGGCTCCACCTCAGAAGTAGTGATATCATATTCCCTTCCTTGTTTCCTATGAGGTTTTTGTTGATTTCCTTTGATAACCCTCTTTTGAATAATTCACATACTCCTTGTAGTTGTAACACTACACTACAAGATGAGTGTTGATCATCCTTCATTTCTTCATCGACATTAGTGGGATTATTCATATCCTATTGTTATTTTTTATCTAGATGACCAAGCTTTCTATATTTGAAGAAATTCTTGGTTCCCTTTAGACAGTTCCAAAGATGATAATTCCCACAAATTATACAAGGGGAAAAGTCAAGATTCTTTCCATCATGGTATTTGTTTGATTATCCACCCATGTTGTTCCCTATATTACACTTATTTTCACATGACCCACATGTCACGACCCGTCCTCGGGGCCCGTGCCGTGACTACCCCAAGCCCGCCTTCCATAGGCCAGGGGCTAGCGACTAGAACCAAGGCGTAAATCCCAACAAAAGGGAAGGAATTGCCTTTGAAAAGTAAACAAGAACCACAGAGTAGGCAAGTGGAAAGGTAAACACTAAGTAAAAACCGTACAAGCTATGCTGAATGTAAAAGGGGGCCGGAAAGACAAGACCAACTGTAAAGTACAACTGAAAAGAAAAACAGCAACTGAAAAGTAAAAGCCGCAGCGTCGAGCCGTCCTCTGGAAGTCCCACCTGAAGGGTGGGTACAGATAGCCTCCACTGCTCCCCGGGTCCACCGGACCGCTCCGAGTACGTCCCGCCCAGTGTTCCACCTCCAGGTACCATCCTGCTCCGCACGCCTCCACCACGATCAGCGATGTCCGTCTTCTGCAACAAACACAACATAGTGCAGGCAAATCCCGTGAAAGGGTGAGTATAAGCTACTCAGTATGGACCCTGAGACCCCCGATGGTCTCCCGAAATCCACAAAGGATAATCCACAAAGGAAGGATACAATCACGAAGTAACGTCTGACACGGCTTAGGTATATGCCCATACATATACCTAATTCATCAATTCCCGTTCGGCTCCAACGTCCGAGCCCAAGCATAACCCAGTCCACATAGGAAAGCAAACGTATACCCACACAGGATAGCACAACACAATCCACAAAGGAAAGTAAACAGTAAACCCACACAGGATAGCTCAACACAATCCACAAAGGAGAGTAATAGAAGATTCAGCTCACACATGTATACTTCTTCGGATGACGATAAAGATGATCACTGATCCATCTATGTCGTCGGACCCATGAAGGATCGATAGGTAACTAACCCCCGCAAAGACCCACACAGGATCGGGCCCACACAGGACCTGTAGGCGCTGGCTCACACAGAACCGCTGAGCGCTGACCCACACAGGATCAGACCCACACAGGATCGGGCCCACACAGGATCGGGCCCACACAGGACCTGTAGCACTGATCCACACAGGATTACTGAGTGCAGTAGTCGTCGCAGTCCACTGAGGATCTCTTCATAGTCGTCGCTGTCGAAGAAGCAGTCGCAGCCAGCTCTAGGGTTCCGCACACAGCAAGCTCGTTCGGGAGGGTCCGCTCCCCGAGCTGAGAGGCTGATACATCAACTGAAACAAAGTCCGAAGTTGATGTATCCAAATTTCTGTATCGTCAACAGGAACTCAACGTCATAGACGGCGCGTCAATCGGACGCCCGGGCTGAGAGTTATTGGCTTTTTGGTCCCAGGGGCCCGGTTGGTTTTTAAGGCAAAACCAACCCAATCATACTCCACCTACGTCCAAACCTCGGGCGGAGTATGCCAAATGATCCGTCTCACAAAGAGGAATTCATCAAAGCTAACGGCACGTCAATCGGACGTCCGTGGCTCAAGATAAGCGTTTCCGCTCCGAGGGCCCGGTTAGTTTCGTGTACGAACCAACCCGACCAAACTCAAAGTATTCCGAAACCTTGAGTTCAATATACCAAAACGACCATCTCGATCCAAGGATCGTTTTTCCGCTGACGGTGAGTCGTTTGGAGGCTCGTAGCTTAATTTACGGGCGTTTGAATGAAAAGGGTCCGTGGACGGGGGGTCTGGTCCCGGGCCGACCTGGCCCGACCCCCCTGGGTCGGCCGAACCCGGTCCGACCCGGTTCGACCCGGTCTGACCCGGTCGGACCGGTCTGGCCCGGCTAGGGCCGGTATAGCTCGGCTCGGCCGAGCGGCCTAGCGGCCGACGCGGGGGGAGCAGCCGCCCCGCGTGACACCCCCGCGGCACCCGCGGGGTGTCGGCCAGACAACCGGACGCGGCTGAAGCCGCGTCCCGAGTGACGCGGGGGGAGCCACCGCCCCCGCGTGACACCCGCGGGACACCCGCGGGTCACCCGCGGGGTGTCTCCCTGGCACCGGACGTGGCTTCAGCCGCGTCCTGCGAGCGCCGCCACCGCGGCCGGTGCCGCGACGGTCTCGTCCGGCGGCGCGCCGGCGCCACCGTGTCGGCGACCCGCACCGCCGTCGGCTTCCGCGGGCCGCTGGAGTCGCTCCGGTGGCCCGTTTTTCTTCCTGTCTGTGCCATTGTCCCTCCCATGATCTGTTCTTCCCTGCGGAATCCCCAAACTTTTGTTGCGGCACGTTCCATCGTCACCCGTCAAATCCGCATAACAACGAAGAACGATGGAGGTTCGTCGGGCTGTGTTCGTTTGGCCCGCACCATCTGCGTTAGTGATAAACAACGGGAGGAATAATATCAACACATGAATTCAATATTTTTTAAGGGAAATAAAAATTGTTCTTATGTACGGGTTCTTCATCCTTGAATGGAAATAACATGGGAAAAAGGGGAAATTCCAGAAATAAAATCCCTACCTCGAAGTCGTCGTCAAACACCCATTCTTCGCGGAATTATTCGTCGCGGAAGGAGGGGATCGTCGCGTCGTCACAGAAAGGCGTCGCATCGTCGCGGAAAGGCTTCGCGTCATCGCGGAATCCGGCATTGAGTCGGCGAACTCAACGGACCAAGAACAACAAATTTAATTTAATTAATTAAATCCGTGTTTTGGTAAGGAACCACAAAGGAGATTAAAAAGAATGTCCGAGACTCTTACCTCAAGTAGCCGATCGAAGATCCGTCCTGGAGGAAGAGACGTCACAGAAGAACGTTGTAGGAAGGGAACGTCGGCGTCGTGGATCACGGCGTCGCGTCGTCGATTCCCGAGTTCGGTGTTCTTCGCGTTCTTCGCGTTCTTCGCGTTCTTCGCGAAGGAGGTTGAAGGTTCAAGAACTCCTCTCAACGAGTAATCCTCCAAAAGATAGGTTGGTCTTATTTTATTATTATGCCAACAAACGAAAAAGGGTAAGTAACGACCCATCAATTCGTTGAAATAATTCATTGAATGAAACATCTCACATAATTTACGAAATAAACTGCCCAATTAAATGGTCTGTTAAGAAATTAAGAAAACAGGTCAGTTGACTTTCATAATGACGGGTTTTCGCGGGTGCGTTACTTAGCGGAAAGAAACGGCGGGGCTCGTGCGGGCCCCACCTCACAAATATCCTACCAAGGGGGTAGGATATTTCTGGATAGCATCTTATCCGGTTCAACTCAGTTTAAGCCGCTTTTAAGTGGCTTCAAGTGGCTTCTAAGTGGCTTAAGTGAAATAAAATAATGTTGTCGAAAAATTATTTTATTTCTTAACTTTAAGCCCGAAAATTAAAAACCACACCCAAGAAAACGCAACTCCGGAAGAGGCGTTTCTAAGCGAATACCAGCATTGTGATTTCATCGGTGCCCTCATAATTTGATTCTGGGCACCGGTTCAAAAGTTAGAAAAACCCGCTCGTCCGTTCACTGAATGTACCCGAGCCGAACTTCGGAAAATGATTCCAGGCACACCGGGCCTCAGAATCAGGTGCCGTCAGAAACTGCGCTCTTGTAAAATTCCAAAGAAAATTAAAAAAAAATTCCATGAAATTTACGGGTCTTTACATTACTCCCACCTCAGGGCTTTACGTCCTCGTAAAGATACATCATAAACTAGGGAAACAAATGTGGGTACTGAGCACGCATCTGAGACTCCCGCTCCCAAGTGCTCTCATAGAGGTTCTCGTGCTTCCATCTGATGCGCACAAGAGGAATCGATCTCCCACGTCGGACCCGCTCCTGTCGATCCTCTATCTCCACCGGGACCTCCGCAAAAGTCGCCCCAGCATCCACGTCTAGCTCCCCATGGTCAATGATGTGCGTCGGGTCGTGCACGTATCTCCTCAGCTGAGATACATGGAAGATGTCATGCACCCGGTGCAACTGAGGTGGCAGATCCAAGCGATAAGCCACCTCGCCAACCCTGCTGAGGACCTGGAAGGGTCCGATGAAGCGTGGAGACAACTTGCCGCCTCGGCCAAATCTCCGCAAACCACGTCTAGGTGAGACCCGCAGGAAGACGTGGTCGCCATCCTCGAACTCTAGTGGCCTCCGCCTCCTGTCATCGTATGACTTCTACCGGCACTCTGCTGTCCTCATCCGCTCTTGGATGACCTAGACCTTCTCTATCATGGCCCGGACCATCTCTGGTCCCACAAGTGCTGACTCCCCAGGTTCTATCCAGCACAAAGGAGATCTGCAAGGCCTGCCGTACAACGCCTCGTATGGTTCCATCCCGATGGTGGAGTGGTAGCTGTTGTTGTACGCGAACTCCACCAAGGGTAGGTGGTCCTCCCAGCTGTGACCAAAGTCGAGGACACATTCACGGAGCATATCCTCGAGAGTCTGAATGGTCCTCTCCGTCTGACCATCCATCTGAGGGTGAAAGGCGGTGCTCAGACGTAGCTGCATCCCGAACGCCTCCTGCAACACCTTCCAAAGCCGGGAAGTAAAATGAGTGTCCCGATCGGAGACGATAGTCGATGGCACACCGTGAAGCCGTACAATCTCCTGAACATAGAGACGCCCAAAGCTCTCCACTGAGCCCTACTCTCGGATGGGTAAGAAGTGTGCCGACTTGGTGATTCGGTCAACAATCACCCAAATAGAGTCGTGACCTCTGGAAGTGCGTGGAAGTCCAGTCACGAAGTCCATAGATATCTCGTCCCACTTCCACTCTGGGACCTCCAAGGGCTGTACCAAGCCTGCTGGTACCTGATGCTCTGCCTTCACCTGCTGGCAGGTGAGGCACCGTGAAACGAACTCTGCCACAGCCTTCTTCATGCCCGACCACCAGTGCTGTCGTCTGAGATCCTGGTACATCTTCGCCACTCCAGGATGTACCGCCAGAGGAGAAGTGTGAAACTCTATCAGCATCTCCTCTCGTAAAGCGACTGGTACCAAGGTACGTCCTCTAAAAATAACGTCGTGCTCTGCTCCAAGGGAGAAACCATCGGGTGCCTGTCCCGAGGATATCTGTGCACGCCGTGTCTCACAGTTAATATCCCCACGCTGAGCCTCTCTGACCTGCTGTAGGAGTAGAGGAGAGACGGTGAGATACTGAAGAAAGGATGCTCCGTCTCTATCCACGAAGGAATCTACAAAGCAGCTAGTTGCTCTATCGCCTCCTCAAGTAGCTGGATGCCCGTCCTCCTGCTGAGGGCATCGACTACCACGTTCCCCTTCCCAGGAGTATAGACTATCTCAAAGTCATAGTCCTGGAGGAACTCGAGCCATCGGTGCTATCTCAGGTTCAGGTCCTTCTGAGAGAAGATGTACCTGAGAATCTGGTGGTCAGAAAAGACTGTAAAGCGCTCGCTCATCAGATAGTGTCGCCATGTCTTCAGAGCGAAGACCACTACTGCCAACTCCAGGTCATGGGTAGCATAGTTCTGCTCATGCGGCCTCAACTGACGTGATCCATAGGCAATCCCGGCCCGCTCCTGCATCAGTACACACCCAAGTCTGGTCCCTGATGCATCGCAGTTGACTACGTATCCAAATCCCTCCTCAGGTAACCTCAAGATAGGTGCGCTGTTCAATCTCTGTCTCAGCTCTTGGAAGCTCTGATGACATCTGTCTAACCACACAAAGGGTTTCCCCTTCTTCGTCAAAGCTAAGAGTGGTGCTGCAACTCTGGAGAAGTCCGACACAAATCTCTGATAGTATCCGGTTAGGCCCAAGAAACTGCGCACCTCCGTCACGCTCCTGGGTGGCTCCCAAGCTGGCACTTCCTCGATCTTCGCAGGATCCACCGCAACTCCCGCCTCCGAAATGACGTGCCCCAAGAAGTGGACCTCACGTAACCAGAACTGGCACTTCAAGAGATTTCCATAAAGCTGGTGCTCTTGGAGTGTGTCTAGTACAACCCGCGGGTGGTAGGCGCACTCCTCCTCCGTCGTTGAGTACACCAAAATGTTGTCGATGAAGACCACGACAAATCGATCGAGGTATTGCTGGAAGATCCTGTTCATGAGGCTAATGAACACTTCTGGAGCATTGGTTACGCCGAAAGGCATAACCAAGAACACATAGTGGCCATACCGAGATCGGAAGGCCGTCTTCTACACATCCTCATCTCGAACTCTGAGCTGATGATAGCCTGATCTGAGGTCTATCTTCGAGAACCACCGTGCTCCCTTGAGATGATCGAAGAGGTCATAAATCCTCGGTAGAAGATACTTTTTCCTCACAGTCACCTGGTTTAGGCGATGATATTCGACATACAGTCACAAGCTCCCGTCCGCCTTCTTGGCGAACAAAATCGGGGAAGCCCAGTGTGAAACACTGGGTCGGATGAACCCCTTGCCCTGCAAGTCCTCCAACTGTACCCGTAGCTCTTGAAGCTCAGCGAGGGACATCCGATACACTGGAGTGGATATCGGGGCAATCCCGGGGTATAGGTCAATATAAAAGTCTACCTCTCTATGAGGAGGTAGCCCTGGAACGTCGTCGGGGAAGACGTCCGCATACTGATCCACCACTGCAGGAAAACCGGGACTCTGCACGTCAACTGCTCCAAGGATGAGGCTAGCCAACTGATGAGTGATGGGATGTCCTCTCCTCTGCATGAGTCCATCCTGTGCTGCAAAGGCTCCCTTCTCGCTGGTGAAGGTAAACCTTCTCCCATCAGTGCATACACATCGCACCTTGCGCGTAATGCAGTCAATCTGAGCATGGACTGTAGATAACCAATCCATGCCCAAGATGACATCGTAAGGCCTCGACGCCGCTACAAGAATATCCCAGCCAAAGCTCTCGCCTCCTAGAGTAATCTCACACTGCCGGCACCAGTGAGTAATCATCGAGTCTGCTCCCGTAGGAATCTCTAGCCGTAAGGATCGAGCCAACGGCTCAGTCGGAATCTCCATGCTCCGAACAAGGGTAGTGGCTATGAAAGAGTGACTCACTCCTGTGTCTATAAGAACTGCAGAAAGGGTGGAATAGACACAGATCGTACCTTGAATCATCTCTGGCACGCCGTGGTCATAGGCCTCAACTGCCTGGAGCTGCGCCTGTCTCTGCCCGCCAGCTCCCTGTGGTCGGGTCGGACCTCCTGGTGGTGGTGGTGGCAGAGCCTCAAAGCGTCGCCCACCACCTTCTGCTCGGCCAGCTCCTCTGCCTCGTCCGCCTCCTCCCTGCGGACCACCATGGTCGACCCTATTCCACATCCTTGGTGGCCCCTCCACCGTCTCCTACCCCTCGGTACGGCGGGTCGGGCAGTCACGAGCCATGTGGCCCTGGCCGCAGCACTCGTAGCACTGTCTGCCTCTCGGAAGACTGGCTCCGCGCTCTGTGCCCCGCACTACTGAGCCAGTGTCCCGAGGTCGTCTGTCGGAAGGCCTGGTCTCCCTGGAACCGTGAGGCATCCGTCGGCTACCTGCTGCCGAAGACTCCGCCACCTGCCGCCCTGCGGTAGGTCTTGCTGTAGACTCAGCCAGAAAGCTCTCGATCAGAAGGGCTCGCTCTAGCACTCCTACCTGGGTCGGGATGCTGAGGGAGATCAGCGATGCCCTGATCTCGTGTCTCAAACCCTGCTCGAAGGTCCGAGCCCGAAAGAAGGGGTCCCGTACCATGTCTGTCGAGTAGCGAGAAAGGTCGGTGAACCTTGCCGCGTATTGGGCGACCGTCATGCTGCCCTGCCGCAGCTGAAGAAGCTCCTGAATGCGCACCGCATGGAGGGTGGCTGGGATGAACTCTGAGCGGAAGAGGCTCTCGAAGTCTGTCCAGATGAGGGAGGCCTCATCGTGTACCTGGAGCATCAAGCTCCACCATCGTCTTGCTGCTGCGTGTAGTAGGCTCGCCGCGAGGATCACCATGAGGTCTGCTGCTGTCATCACTAGCCTGAATACTCGGACGACCGCCTCCAGCTAGTCCTCACCTGCCTGGGGGTCCATCTCCCCACGGAATCTAGGTGTTCGCTGGCGCTGGAACTCGTGCAGAGCTTCGAGGCGTCGTGCATCCTCAGCGGTCAGCGCTGGAAGCATCAGGGGCTCGGTGGGTAAAGGTACCGTCGGTGCCTCTACTGTCAACGGGCCCTGTACCGAGGCCTCGTCGCTCGGCGGGCTGTTGTCGCGCTCTACTCTCGGAACCCTAGCTGGCTGCTGTCGTCGGGCCATCCTGAAAAGGAAACAAGTGCGCCATGGTCAGAACAGTATATCTGGTGAGCTAACATAAGTAATCACAAAGAAAACTTGAAACACACATGCAATCAATGTTTTCGTGCATTAAGTTAGAAATCAGAAGTCAGGGCCCTGGTGTACGGATACGTCGGCCGCCGCACCAACACTGGACTCCCTGGACTGATAACCACACTCAATACACTAAAAATTATTGCTTCACATAGAAGAAAGATCAGAATCTGTGGTAGAACCGACCACCTCTATACCAATTTGTCACAACTCGTCCTTGGGGCCCGTGCCATGACTACCGCAAGCCCGCCTTCCATAGGCCAGGGGCTGGCGACTAGAACCAAGGCGTAAATCCCAACAAAAGGGAAGGCATTGCCTTTGAAAAGTAAACAAGCCCCACAGAGTAGGAAAGAGGAAAGGTAAACAGTAAGTAAAAACTGTACAAGCTGTGCTGAAAGTAAAAGGGGGCCAGAAATACAAGCCCAACTGTAAAGTACAACTGAAAAGAAAAACAGCAACTGAAAAGTAAAAGCCGCAGCGTCGAGCCGTCCTCTGGAAGTCCCACCTGAATGGTGGGTACAGATAGCCTCCACTGCTCCTCGGGTCCACCTAACCGCTGCGAGTACGTCCCGCCCAGTGGTCCACCTCCAGGTACCGTCCTGCTCCGCACGCCTCCACCATGATCAACGCGGTTCGTCATCTGCAACCAACACAACGTAGTGCGGGAAAAGCCCGTGCAGGGGTGAGTATAAGCTACTCAGTAGGGACCCCAAGACCCCTGAAGGTCTCCCAAAATCAACAAAGGATAATCCACAAAGGAAGGATACAATCATGAAGTAACATCTGACACGGCTTAGGTATATGCCCATACATATACCTAAGTCATCAATTCCCGTTCGGCTCCAACGTCCGAGCCCAACCATAACCCAATCCACACAGGAAGGAAAACGTATACCCACACAGGATAGCACAACACAATCCCCAAAGGAGAGTAAACAGTAAACCCACATAGGATAGCTCAACACAATCCAAAAAGGAGAGTAACAGAAGATTCAGCTCACACAGGTATACTTCATCGGATGACGATAAAGATGATCACTGATCCATCTAAGTCATCGGAGCCACGAAGGATCGATAGGTAACTAACCCCCGCAAAGACCCACACAGGATCGGGCCCACACAGGACCTGTAGGCGCTGGCTCACACAGAACCGCTGAGCACTGACCCACACAGGATCGGACCCACACAGGATCGGGCCCACACAAGACCAGGCCCACACAGGACCTGTAGCACTGATCCACGCAGGATCGCTGAGTGCAGTAGTCGTTGCAGTCCACTGAGGATCTCTACATAGTCGTCGCCGCATTCCACTGAGGATCTCTGCACGGTCGTCGTCGGAGTCCACGGAGGATCTCTGCACAGTCGTCGCTGTCGAAGAAGCAGTCGCAGCCAGCTCTAGTGTTCCGCACACAGCAAGCTCGTTCGGGAGGGTCCGCTCCCCGAGCCGAGAGGACGATACATCAACTGACACAAATTCCGAAGTTGACGTATCCAAAAGTTCTGTATCGTCAACAAGAACTCAACGTCGCAGACAGCGCGTCAATCGGACGCCCGGTCTGAGAGTTATTGGCTTTTTCGTCCCAGGGGCCCGGTTGGTTTTTAAGGAAAAACCAACCCGACCGTACTCCACCTGCATCCAAACCTCGGGCGGAGTATGACAAAAGATCCGTGTCACAAAGAGGAATTCAACAAAGCTGACGGCACGTCAATCAGACGTCCGTGGCTTAAGATATGAGTGTTTCCGCTCCGAGGGCCCGGTTAGTTTCGTGTACGAACCAACCCGGCCGAACTCAAAGTATTCTGAAACCTTGAGTGCGTATACCGAAACGACTGTCTTGATCCAAGGATCGCGTTGCAGCTGACAGCGAGTCGTTTGGAGGCTCGTATATCAAGTTACGGGCGTTTGAACGAAAAGGGTCCGTGGACGGGGGGTCCGGTCCCGGGCCGACCCGGCCCGACCCCCCTGGGTCGGCCGAACCCGATCCGACCCGGTCTGAACCAGTCGGACCGGTCTGGCCCGACCAAGGCCGGTCTAGCTCGGCTCGGCCGAGCGGCCGAGCGGCCGACGCGGGGGGAGCCGCCGCCCCGCGTGACACCCCCGCGGCCCCCGCGGGGTGTTGGCCAGACAACAGGACGCGGCTGAAGCCGCATCCCGAGTGACGCGGGGGGAGCCACCGCGCCCGCTTGACACCCGCAGGACACCCGTGGGGTGTCTCCCTGGCGCCGGACGCGGCTTCAGCCGCGTCCCGCGAGCGCCGCCGCCGCGGCCTGTGCCGCGGCGGTCTCGTCCGGCGGCGCGCCGCGCGCCGCCGGAGTCGCTCCGGTGGCCCATTTTTCTTCCCGTCTGCGCCGTTGTCCCTCCCGGGATCCGTTCTTCACTGCGGAATCACAAAACTTATGTTGCGGCACGTTCCGTCATTGCCCGTCAAATCCGCATAACAACGAAGAACGGCGGAGCGTCGTCGGGCCGTGTTCGTTTGGCCCGCACCCTCCGCGTTAGTGATAAACAACGGGAGGAATAATATCAACACATGAATTCTACAATTTTTTAAGGGAAATAAAAATTGTTCTTATGTCCGGGTTCTTCATCCTTGAACGGAAATAACACGGGAAAAAGGGGAAATTCCAGAAATAAAATCCCTACCTCGAAGTCGTCGTCGAACGCACGTTCTTTGCGGAATTGTTCTTTTCGGAAGGAGGGGATCATCGCGTCGTCGCGGAAAGGCATCGTGTCATCGTGGAAAGGCGTCGCGTCGTCGCGGAATCTGGCATTGAGTCGGCAAACTCAACGGACCAAGAAAAACAGATTTAATTAAATTAATTAAATCCGTGTTTTGGTAAAGAACCACAAAGGATATTAAAAAGAAAGTTCGAGACTCTTACCTCAAGAAGCCGATCGTAGATCCGTCGCGGAGGAAGAGACGTCGCAGAACAACGTTGCAGGAAGGGAACGTCGGCGTCGCGGATCACGGCGTCGCGTCGTCGATTCCCGAGTTCGGCGTTCTTCGCGTTCTTTGCGTTCTTCGCATTCTTCGCGGAGGAGGTTGAAGGTTCAAGAACTCCTCTCAACGAGTAATCCTCCAAAAGATATGTTGGTCTTATTTTATTAATATGCCAACAAACGAAAACGGGTAAGTAACGACCCATCAATTCTTTGAATTAATTCAACGAAAGAAACAGCTCATTTAATTTACGAAATAAACCGCCCAATTAAATGGTCTGTTAAGAAATTAAGAAAACATGTTAGTTATCTTTCATAATGACGGGTTTTCGCGGGTGCGTTACTTAGTGGAAAGAAACGGCGGGGCTCGTGCGGTCCCCACCTCACAAATATCCTAGCAAGGGGGTAGGGTATTTCTGGATAGCATCCTATCTGTTTCAACTCAGTTTAAGCCGCTTTTAAGTGGCTTCAAGTGGCTTCCAAGTGGCTTAAGTGAAATAAAATAATGTCGTCGAAAAATTATTTTATTTCTTAACATTATGCCCGAAAATTAAAAACCTCACCCGAGCAAACACAACTCTGGAAGAGGCGTTTTTAAGCAAATACCAGTGCTGTGATTTCATCGGTGCCCTCAGAATTCGATTCCGGGCACTGGTTCAAATGTTAGAAAAACCCGCTCGTCCGTTCACTGAAAGTACCCGAGCCAAACTTCGGAAAATGATTCCGGGCACACCGGGCCTCGGAATCAGGTGCCGTCAGAAACTGCGCTCTTGTAAAATTCCAAAGAAAATTAAGAAAAAAATTTCCTTGAAATTTACGGGTCTTTACACCACAAGAACGCTGAGAGTATACAATATCCATTTCAACTGAGAGGTAATAGTGTACAATCTCCTAATGTCTATTGATGTATCAGACTTCCAACACCTTCTGTAGACTCGTATTTAGCACTCTAAATAAGTGATACACCATTCTTTTAGTGTTGATGATATATCCATAGGCATACCATGCAAGCCTTGTAACATATTCCTCATATTCCTTGATGGACTCATCATTGTTCTACATGAGTCTAAGGAACTCTCTTTCCATCATTAGATGGAGGGTTCAAGGAAAATATTGTTTAACAAAAAATCCTCTAAAATTCCTCCCATCCCGTGGAATCAATATCCTATTGAGACGTATTCAAGATTAGTGTATACCACTAACCAACTTCCCCATCAAAATGGTAGACCATCAGTGAAACTATCCGTTCTTCCATGAATTGTAGGATAGAGAATATCTTTTCAATGGAGTTAATCCACCATTTCATGACGAGGGGATTAGAAGATCTGCAGAACATGGGAGGCCATTTCCACATGAAATATTATATGGGAATATGCTATTTCATTATAGGGGGAGGGTGTTCCACATGATTCAGATTTTTATTCATAACATGACCTAGCTGATTAAGTACTATAATGAAGTCTTGATAACCTATTCCAATCATATCAGGCATATCATTAGGAAATCTTCACATTTCCTATGAAATTGGAAGAAGGAATGTGTTATTTTATTTAGTTCCATTTACTAATAAAAATAATGTACAATTATAGGAATGAAATACATAGTTATTTATCATAAAAAAGAAAAATTTGATCATAAAATGATAAACCTGTAGAGGAGAAGTATATCATAACATGTGTGTTTCCTTAGGTTTAAATCCTTTTTATCCTCGATATATTGTTAAACTTATATTATTATAGTTTTTTATTCCTGTAATAATGGTTTGTACTAAGCTCACGAATTTACCAAAGAATATCTTCTCAGAGTGTCAATACCAAGACAGAAGAAAGGCCCGTTGTTGTGTACCAGGATACCTCGGGTCAATCCTAAAACTCTTTGTCTGTGTTTTCACTCCGGTGTACATCTGGTTCAGAATGGTCATTTCCTATTTGTATCCATTGAGGGATGTATTATCTTGATAAACCACTAACTCCATACATACCAAAACATAAGGGTTTTTTCTTATACTTTGTATCATTCTTATGGTTCCCAATATGGTTCTCTATTCCTAACCCCAAAAAATAAATAGACCATCCTATTATACAAAAAATATAATCCCTATAATTTTATAAATAACATTACATGATTTTAAACAAAATAATATATCATATTACAAGAAAAGGATCATTATGTGTAGTGTCTTGAATGATTAGGTACATAAAACATGGGTCTAAAATAAAATTATTTATTTAATCTCTATAAAATGCTCATAACTTCATTTGTGCCATTACATTTTCATAGGGAACCCTGGGGAACACATGAAAAAAACGTATGAGCTAAAAATCCTTGTAAGGGAATGAACACAGGAATAATGTTTAACCACATGACATATGAGGCATGACATAATGATATCAAAAAAGGGAATGTACGAAATCATAACATATATGAATGGGATAATATTAACATAGAATCCTATAAATGTGGTAGAAACATAAAAATATACTTTTTATGAGATAAGGATAACCACCAATCCCATTTCTCATAGAATTAGGGGTCAACGCTAACTACCAATCTCGTTTCCCATAGTAGAACGGGTCAAGGCTAACCGCCAATCCCATTTCACGTAGCAACTCATGAGTCATAACATTAAAAATTTAATTGGAGAGTTATATAGGTGCAAAAATATTACAATTCATTAATATGTTTTACATATAAATAATCATACATAATCAATCTTACATAAACATATTGGTTACCCATGGGAAGAATTGGGTACCAAAATCATGACATAATGCATAACTAATGGTTGTATCATGTTAGTTTCCATGAAATAATGGAATTAAATCATACATTGAAGTTAATAAGGGAAATAGTAATATATCATGGAGTGTGATTTCAAACATATGTTCCTACAAGTATGAAATTTAATCGAAACATTTCAGCATATAAATCATATTTGTGTTGTTTCAAGGAAAATAATATAGAAATTTTAAAATAGAAAAGGGGAAATTATTTTATATAAAATCAGAAGTCAAACAATAAGGTTTTCATAACAAAAATACTAAATTTATAAATACAATAGTTTCATAAAAAATAGGATATAATGAACTTGAAATTGGGAAAAAATTTGGGAAGTTCCCTTAAAACAGGTTCACTTATCATAATGTACTAAGGATAGAATCTTTTTAAAACATGTATATCCCCAAAATTGTTTGATGAAAGGGTATTGATTAATTTTTTTTATTAAATTTAAAAATAATTTAAACTATGTACATCAACAGATGTGATAAATCTATTTTAATATAAAGAAAGATAAGGGAACCCAAAAGAACAGAAGAGGTTTAGGTAGAATTCATTACAGTTTATCAGCATAGTGTCAAATATACCTAAGATGACTTGATGATAGAGAAAAGGGTTTTCATATCAGATAGGCATAATGAGGGATGTATTGGGAGGTTCTAAATCATACCCCATCATTTGGGATTACACATAAAATGGAATAGCATAGAAAAAATCTTGATTAAGTGTGAAATGGAGAGGATCCCTTACCATAAGTCCCATCGTGATATTTTCTTTAACGTAATTACATGGATAAAGAAATTAGGTATATTAAAAAATAATTAAATAAAATATTCTATATGTAATTTATTTATTATAACCTTTTTAATTTTATTCATGACCTTTTTAATGAGCTTAGTTGTTTAATTTCATTGTTCGGGACCGTTTGTTTTCATGGATTTCAAGATTTGTTTACTTATATTCATCTTCAGATAAACACACATGATGAAAGTGGTTATCCAAAATTGATGTTGTATGTTATTAGTGAACGTCCAATAGATTACATGGTTATATAAATACATTCGGTTATTTAAAGATAACATTAATTCTTCTATAAAACCTTAGTCAAAACAGTTTTGGTTAATCTGTGTGTGTGATTACAATGAACAAGATTTCATTAATAAATTAAAACCATTTTTACAAAAGGATTACAAATCCTTAACTATGATATTTTAAAGATATAGTAATCTGGTTCAATCATAACACAAATGGTTTCATTAGCAGAATTAAGGATGATAACAGAAACATATAAATTGTTTTCCTTGAATGGGCTATATTAACACATTTCAAACAGTGCATCCATTTATTTGAAATAATAGATTAAAAAAAGAGAGAAGATAATGAATTATCCAATTATCAAAATATCATTACATTACATATATGTTACAATATTTATCATACCATTTGGGTGAAGGGAGGCGAGGAATGAAACATGAAAATAAAATAACTTAAAATATATAAAAGAATTTAAAGTGGAATTTAACTCTTGAGTTTAACTCCGTTGAGAGCCTCTTAAAAGGATAGGTTTTAATATGTTGATGTTACTATGGGATTTTGGACGTGGGGGAGGAGTTTGGGGAGAGATGTGGGCTGAATATTGGAATGTCACAAGTCTTCAGAAAAGTTTAAAGATGATAGAGTGAGGGGGGGTTATAGTGAAGGAGAGGTGGGTTTTCATAATTTTTTAATCATAAGTTTATTAATTTACCTCCAGTCCAACAAATAGGTTTGATTCCATGACCGAGAATCATAATAAATTCATTTCATTTCAATGTAATCTCCATTTACATCATCCATGAATCAAGCATGATGAAGAAATTCAGGTTTCTACATTTATTTTGAATTATCGTATTTTATTATTCATAAAATTCTAATATTTTAGAAAAATCAAAAAATTCACCCTAATCCTTTTATTACCTGTAGAATCCAAAAATAAAATCCATTTTTATATGAATAATTTAATCTTAAATTAAAATCACAATTTACTAGAAATATAACAAATTTAAAACATTTTTTATTCTTTTTCCATGATATAGGTATTTTTTACATTCACATGAATACTATTTATATAATATCAATGGTAAGGTTACTATTAATTAGGTAATACCACTATTTATAATGGTATGTTACCGTTAATATGTGTAGGTTACTATTGACTAAAAACTTGTTTTTACTTATCCGACTCCAAATAACATTCTTATCGCAACCGTGTGTATCATATTTTTCGTAATTAAAATAAAAAAAAGTGACAAACTTATGTTTAGAGGTTAAAAAGCACTTATTAGTTCATAATGTTGTGATTTAATGTAGTTATATGACATATTTATAATAATTTAATTTTAAATGGAATATTTGGGTGGTTACAAATCAATGGTTAGAGCTGATGGCCTTTTATAGGGAAGGAAAAGGACTCAAGTTGATTTTTTAGAAACAAATTCAGTTTGCAAATTTCATTACCTACCAAACACTTAATAAAGAACCAAACTAAATAATTTAAGTATTATGGAAGATATATGGGTATTAATGGGGTTTGGACATGTTTTTATGTCATTTGGGCTTTTATTTTTCGTGTTTTAGTATCTATTTAAGATTAATTTGACCATATTTACTATGATTAATTCTAATCACTTTTACAAATCCTTTTTCCCAAAAAAAAACAATCATGGTATTATTGGACAATAAATATTATATTGAATACAAATGGTGTAATTTTTATTTTTTAAATTCTAATTGAAGAAGAAGAAAAATTAAAAATAGTGGTAATCCCATAGACAAGATGAAATAAACAGTTTGTAAAGTAAGAAAAAAGTTCAAAAGTTGTTAATATTTTATATTTAGATTCAAAGAAATATTGATCCTAATAAATTTAATATTATTCTTAGATTTAATTTTTATCAAATGTGACCTTGAAACATAATTATAAATAATATTAACATTAATAATAAAATAGATAAAAATGCAGTTTTTAACTAAATAGTAGTTTTTTAGTATTCATAAAAAAATAGGTTTCAAAGAAAAATACCAAATATTAACCCTCAGATAAATTTGAAATTTAGAATTAAAAAATTATGTTCATTTTATAAAATTTAATTTCTCAATGTGTCTAAAAAAATTTCATTTTAGAATAAAATCATTTGACAAAATGTTTTTTTAAACATAAAAACGACATTACAAAACATCGTATATTATATATCAATATATTTTATTTATTTAAAATACTTATAAAAATATTTTAAATGTATGTATTAATATTCATATTATTATTTTAAACTGCTACATTATAATTATCATTTTTAAATAATCAAAACAATAAGAATAGATATTTCATAGAAACTCAATGTCACATATGTCGTACAAAAACATTGTGTTGCGTGCGTCATACACCAAATAGGTGTTGTCTGGTACATATGCCCAGAGAGTTCCATTTGAAAGGAATATTAGAATTAATTCATTACATGATATAAATGAAAATTTAAATTTATTTGAAAAAAAACAGGTCAATAAAAACTCGTTGTGTTACATTCTACCCCCCTTAAAATAAATTTCCCCCTCGAAATTCATCACACATTAAAAAAGATGTGAGGATACTTATGATTAATATTATCATAAATGTACAACATATATTCCTATAACTGTTGATTTATAAATAAATCATTGAACAATAGAGTGGTATTGTTTCATATAACTTTCTCTGATCGGTCCATAATATCAACAGGTTTCTATTTATAATAAAGATCATGCTCTGGCGGTATGACCTCTGAGTTCATAACTCGTGATGGGTCATGTATATTCTACCTCAAGAGAGATACATGAAAAAAATCATGTACTTGATAGATATTTGGACAATGTTTCATGCCATAGTCTACCATCCTGATAAAATCAAGAATCTCAAAGGGTTCGATATACCAAGGGCATAGTTTCCCCATCTTCGTAAATCTCAGAACATTCTTCTAGGGTGGAATTTGTAAAAACACATTTTCACCAACATCAAATTCCAAATATTACTATTGGTTATTAGCATAATATTTTTTCCAACTTTGAGATACTTTCATATTCTGCTGAATGGTTATAACCTTCTCGACTATCTCTTCTGTGATCTTAGGCCCTAATATATTTCCTTATCCAACCTTATCCTAGAACATTGGAGCTCTACCTTTATTCCCATATATGGATTCAAAATGTTTTGTATGAATTCTTGAGTGAAAGCTGTTGTTGTAGAGAAACTCAACTATATGATGTTGTTGATCCCAGTCACCTTTAAAATCAAGAGAAAAAGATCACAACCTATCTTATTGGGTTTGAATTTATCTTCTAGACTGACCATCTATTTTAGGATGATAATCAGTGAAGAAACTCAGTTATGTATTAGGTTCATTCTTAAGACTCCACTATAACCTGGATGTAAACCTCAAATCCTGATATGATATAATAGACTGTGGTACGCCATGAAACCATAGTACATTCTTACTATATATTCTGGAATTTTGATCAAGAATAAAGTCATATATGATCTAAATTAATTGTGATGAATTAATAAGGTGATAAACTACCACCCAACTAGAATTAAATCTTTTAGAGGCTTTGGGTAGTCCAATGAAAAAAATCTATTATGATTTTCTTCCATTTCAATTCTAGTATGGGTAATGGATGATAAATCCCATTAGACAATTGTCTTTCTTCGTTAACTTACTAGTATACCAAACCCCAAGATTAAATCTTCAAAATATCTACCTTCATTCTCTTCGACCTGATGTATTCATTCAAGTCCCTATATATCTATTTACATCCAAGATCAATAGATAATCATGAACTTTGAGCATCCTATAATATGACCTTTTTCAAATCAGGCATGGAAGGAATGCATACACAGTTCTTGACCCTTATCATTACATCCCAGTCAAGGGTAAACTCAAGAAGATTTATAACCTTATTTTAGAGCTCTTCGCGTTATTTCTGCACCTCCTTAATCTTCACTTAGACAGTAGGTTGTACACTAATTTAAGAAATACAAGACTTTTTCCCTTCTATTATGATTTTTAGATATATTCTTTGGAAATCATGAAATATTGGATCTTTTGTGATCCTCATCATGGATAATCTATCATGATCCTTACATCTCAAAGCATAAAACCTTATTCGCTTTCCTATGGAGGTAATGTATTGGGTAGTCATAATTCATTATGAACTCTAAAAATCTTCTCTTGATCATGTTCAACTACTCCTGTATGAATATATATTTATCACTTTTATGATCGTTATATATATCACACTTTTCACCATAATGATAATGCCTCTATATCATTAATTCATATATTACAGCTACTAACTCATGATTAGGAGTTGAGTGATTATTATCATGAATATTCAATTGTTATGAGGCATAGGCTATAACCATGTTAGTTTTAATAATAACAATTCCAATACATTATTGGATGCATCTCTATAGATTATTAACCCTTCAACACTATAGATAAATGTATTCCTATGTGTACTAACTGACATTCCATTCTGTTCCAAGAAATTTTATTCACATTTGGATTTCAAGATGATCTTCATACCATTCTGAGTTAAATTAGTAAAAGGATTAGATATTCATGATAAATACTCCACAAACAATCAATAATATCAAGATAAACCAATAATTCTACGGATCATAGTCACCATGGTTGTTCTAGGCTAGCTTTCAATATCTTTCTTCATTGATGGATCTACTATTATACCATATATTGAGATTATGTGACCCAAAAATGCATCTAGGTGTAGCAAAAATTCACATTTTCTAAAAATTTATATAACTTATCCTTCCTTGGGGTATTAAATACAATTCTCAAGTGATATTCATGATCTTCTACATTAATTTAATATATATGAATATCATCTATAATGAATACCACAAAAGGACAAGGTAATCTCTAATTTCTCTTTTCAGTAAATCTGTTAAGATAGCATGGGCATTAGAGTGACCAAAATACATCACTGTATAGTCATTGTGACCATACCTTTAAAGGAATTTCGTCTCGATTATACCCCCGTTATTAACCATCAATTGATGATATCATAATGAATGTATATATTAGAAAATTATTGGGCTCTATGCAATTGATCACACAAGCCATCAATAAGAGGAAAAGAAAACTTGTTCATGACAGTGATCTTGTTCAACTACCAATAATCAATGTAGAGTCGAATTGATCTATCATTATTCTTTACAAATGGATCACATTCACCCATGGTGACACATATGGACAAATGAATCCCTTATCAATGTTTTCTTCAAGTTTATTCTTCAACTATTGGAACTCTATCAACAATATTCTGTAATTAGTCTCTAAAGTTTTTGTGGAACGAGATACATGTTCCAATGTGAACTCAACATCACGTGTTGGTAGAAGTCTATGAAACTCATATGGAAGGACATCCACAAAATATTAAACAACATAAATGCCATTGATTTCAATATTATCCCCAAACATTTGAGAAAAACATCAATTCTTAATGGGAATTAAGAGCCACACATTGGATTTAATCTCCCCTGGAGGTTCATAATTACCATCATATTGATGGATGATCATTGGAGGGTTTGAAATTTTCAAAAAAAAAACATCCTTTAAATGACAATAGATGTATGATTTATGTACAGAAATTTAATCCATGACTAAGATGACGTCAAATTGGACAAAATTGTGAATGACAAGATTTATAGGAAGCAAATTCTCACAAAATTAAACCAGAGAGTAATCCTAAACATGAGATGCAATCATCATACCATTAATGGTTTTCACTAATAATTTGACATCTAATTGTTATGAAGCAATCTTAACAACCATTGAAAATTTCTTATATGATAAAGAGTGGGTAGATCCAAAATGAAATATGAAATTATCATTTCTAGAGAATGTGGAATGTGTACCTCTTTTCATGTATTTATCAACCCTCAATAGATATAGAAATTTCAAGAGATTTCCCCCTATCCCTCATATTATGGGTGTTCTGACATAGATCATCATCACAATCCCTTGGTATTGGGAAATTTTTTGAAAATTCCAATTCTAATTACACTTGTAGCACTAAACCGTTGGAGGGGCATTCTATGTGGGGTTTTTTCCATTGGAATTTTGAGAAAACGGCATCCCATTACCTCGACAATCAATCACCTGAGGGCCTTCTATTCAGATCATATAAGTTTTATTATACCCCCTAAGGAAATTTCATTCAAGCTTCATCCCACAATTTGAGCATAATGAAAATTTCATCTTCTTTTCTACATTGTTCTTAGGGTTTCCATTGAACTCAAAATTCCTCTTCTTTTCAATGCCATGATATTGATACATTACTCCACCTACATTTCTACATTGATTCCACAATACACAATATATACATAGCTACGATAGTCTCTTATGGACAATGCCATTCTAAGACAAGGATTTAAACACCCAATCAACCTATAAACATTGTTTCCGATTGGATTATAATTCCTGAAGTATACCTCACAAGTCTAGTGAAAATATATTCATAGGTACCAATAGACTCATCTTCCAATTTCTTTAACTCAAGGAACTATTTCCCCAAATTGGTATGAAGAATTTGAATAATGTACTTATAGAAAAATATGTTCTTGAACTCATCCCAAACCATGTATTTAGTCAATCATGTTTCCTCATATTCATTATTAGAGTCCACCCCTAGTCTGCTTCACCTTTAAAGATATAAAATGCTAGAATGACTTTTTAATTATTTGAACACTAATTAGTGGAGAATATATTTTCATTTATAATAATTCATATTTCAATATAAAGATGATCATGAGTCACTCTAAAAGAATGTGGACATTTATTAATGAATGTCTCAAAAAAATTTTGTTCCCTCCTTTTCTCATTTGTAATTCAACCATGATTCATAGATCATGATATGTACATGTGTATAGTAATGAGGTGTTTCATTTGTGTTCCCATGGAATTCGGTTCCATACGTATACAATCATTTACTTTTCTATCGCAATCACCATTAATGTGGTTCCTTCGGGTTCCATCCATTGACTAAAACCAATAGAATAGTGTATGAATTAATTATCTTATTGGGGAACCACATATTCATGAAAAATAACTTATAGGATGTCTAACATATGACATATTATTTAATATATGACACATTGGTTTTATCCTAGGATATTCATAGTCAACATAGGTTTAAATCCTTTATAATGGTTCATGAAGAGTTTCTGATTTCCCAAAGCATATCCCCGAGGTGTGTCAATCCATGTGTCCAAAAAGGCCTATTTTCATGTACCAAATTACCATGATTAAATCTTGAAACATATTTTTAGAGTTGTTAAACATAGTAATATCTGTAGAAGAGACACATAAACTTGTGTTACATACAAAGTTTTGTACTACTTGGAAACCACTAACTCTCTCCTTCACTAAAATTCCATGACATTTTGATATACTTTTATTAGTCCTCAAAATTATACATAAACATGTTCCTTAGGGTTCTCACTAAGGTTATCAAATCCTAATTTCCAAAGGTTAGATATACCTTTTCTATGATACCAACTATAGAAACCCTAACTTTTCAAATAGTAAAATTTCATTACATAAGCAGAATACATAAACATTATATAAAAAGATTCCCAAAGACTGTTGTTGGTATATTGCCTTTGGAAGCAATGAAACATAATCACTAGTACGTAAATGAGTCAAATTATCTCCCAGTAGGTTCCCTTTGATTATAACCATTCTTAGACACATCAAAAAAAATACATATCATCATAACCTAGATAATGAAACATAAAAATGGGTGAGATCAAATGCTCAGTAAGGGTAATAAAAGGAGACATGTAAGCATAAACATGATCTTATGGGTATGCGAAAATGATCCGAAAAATAGAACATCATACCCTTCTTATCAGTGATAATAAACATGAATCATGGAATAAGTCATGGAAATTCATAACACAAGAATCAAATAGAAGTAAAAAACATAAGATAGGAAATCATAACACAGTAATAACACATGAATTGTGGAAAGATATAAGCATTTATGATTTCCATAGTATCCATTGCATCAATGAAAATACCACATTAGGGGAAAATTCATTTCACGAACATGGTGAATTCCAATTCTAGAACTGTATTACTGAACCATGTAAACCATATTTCTAATTATGTATTACTGAATCAATTATAACCTAATTCTATCATTCTATTACTAAGCTATGTAAACCATCATTCTGTCTCTTGCTATCTAATGAGAAATAAATCATTACGCAATGCATTGTAGGTCAGTTTATGTCCCACCCATCACCTAATGAAATCAAACATACATGGGACACAACATCATACATAGAATTATCATAACCCATGAAATTAAATGAGAATAATAAAAATTTAAACATAACATAACCTATTGAAATATACAGATTTTATAAGAATTTTTTCATAAACATAACCCGTGAAAAGTAGTGGGTTTAAAAATCATTTAACCCATGAAAGCGAAATAGGTTTCATAACATCACTCCATTAAAACACATTTCATTAATATATTAATATAAATGAATAAAATTGAATAATTTCAAGAAAAAAGCATGAGAAACCCCAATGGATTTTATCTTATATGGGAAATAATTTCGTAAGATCATTTAAAAAAATTCTTGGGGAAAATATCATTTCTTCAATAAAAATTATTTTCATAAAATAGAAACATTTTTAAACCATTTTCCGTGAAAGTAGAATTGAAAAAATATAAAAAAGGATTTGATAACAATAAATCCTATTTAATATCATCTTTCCTTGAAAATGTTCTTCATTGATCATTTTGAAGACATTTTTTAAAGCAATTTTTAAAATATGGTTTTGAATATAATATATTTCCAACCGAAGAGAGAGATGGCCAAATTTCAATAATATAATTATCTTAAGTACTAATGATTGATTAAATGGAACTAATATTTTTTTATATGTTGAATAAATATAATATATGGAAACTCAAGAATAATCTTGAGTGATTTACATCAAAGGAATCATAATCATAATCAATCTCAAAAAATGATAACAACGTGTCAATAAATAGTATAACATGATTACAAGGGATCATACTATCCATGTAAGAAAATAGATTTACATGAAGCTTATGATATCATGAAAAAAACAATACTCAGGATAAAAGGTTTACAGTGTTTGTTTACAGACATCAAAAATTAGTTTAGGGGTATAACTAAACATGCATCTCAAAGAAGGAAAATTCAGACAAAACTATTTTACAGATTTGGGAACATTTGAATGTTAAACCCCATAAATGAAGGATCATAGATTGGATATATGAATTAAAATAATTTTAGGTATATGATGTATATAATACAATCAAGGTAAGTAAATACACCACACAAAAGTAAAGAGTGGTGATTATAACTTGAATCTCATTCAAATTTAAAGTGGGATGAAATTCCCCATACCTTGTGTCTTGACTCTTTCTGTACACATACACAATTCTTGTATAATAAATATAAATATATTTTCAATATTTTAAATATTCATATCCTTATACATAATACCATATATGTTTTGATTATGACATTATATTACATTCTTTTTAATGATCATGTGTTATGGTTTCACATGGGTAATATTCACATTGTTCTTCACATGTGTCTTAATTTGTTTTATCGCTGATCCTTATACTTGAATCATGATTCAAGAATGTATAAAATGACATAAATATATGGTATATATTTTATAACTATATTATAATAATTTATAGCATAATTAAGTACATAATGGAATACATTGTTCATGGAGACGGTAAGTTGTATGTACCCATGAACGTTGTTTTATGTTTTTATAGTAATTTTAAAATAATGTATCTAAATTTCATATGTATGTATACTTACATATATATATATATCAATATTAAAGTATCATTAAAAATATCATATGTATATTATAATTTCATTAAAACAATTTTGAATACATTTCAGGTTCTGTGTGAACAAATCACATATTTTTGAGGGGTTGGTAGTCCACATTCCCTCAAACGAGATTACAGTATTAAATAAAAAATTAAAGGTAAATATATGTGTTATTGAAAATGAATATATAGAATTATGTTTTAAAATATAATATAAAAAATATATAAATTGAATTTGCATCATAATGGCAACCATGATTCGTGGTAAAGGGGAAATGAATAATCCTCTTTACGTTAGGTAGTAGTTCACCGTACAGAGAATCAGTATGTTAAACATCTATTACATATAGGTGTGTTTATGTCTATGTGAAACCCTATAAATAAAGAATCCTAGTATATGGAGGATACCACTGTTTTTATACAAGAAGGGAATATAGATAGTGGAGTTGTCGGGAACGAAAATAAAGGAAATGAGCATTATATAATATGTTATCACTTAACCGAGTAACTTATTTTGGTTTGATGAAAATGAATACCTTGATTGTGTTTCTACACAAAGAGAGACTTTAAAGATAATGGTATTATTTTTGGAAGTCTTCTTGGGTAGATATTGAATGATCATAAGAGGCTAGAGAGGTGTGAGTAATGGGTAGAGGTGGTGGCCTTTAATAGATAGTGAAAAGGACTCACATTAAATTTTTACAAACATATTAGGTGTTCACATGTTTATACATAAAACTTATTGAAAACTAATAAAAAATTACGAATGGAAGATCTATAGTAGAAATATAGACATAAAATGGGTTTTTTACAAGTTACTAAGTCATTTGGGAACATAATTTTATGTTTTATTCCATACATAATCATTATTTGGACTTAATTGGTTTTATTAATTTTAATCAGTTTTACTAATCATTTTGGTTAAATAATTGACATGGTCCTATTAGACTGTAATCGTTAGAGTTAATTCAGTGGTGTATGTCGGATTTTTTAATTTCTGACCATAGAAGCGGAAAAATCAAGATTAGTGTTATTCCCATAGACATGAAAAAATAATGAGGTTTGAATGTAGGAAAATATTCAATAGAATGTTAACATTTTATATTCAGTGTCATGGTGAAATTGATGCTAATAATTTTATTTTTATTGTTAGATGTAATTTTAATCTGATGCGACATTAAAAAATACAAATAATATCATTTTACATAGAAAATTTATTTGAAAAAAACATTGTTTTAACTAAATAGAATATTTTTTTAACTATTTCTTAAAAAATGCAGTTTCTTGGAAAAATCAAAAACAAATCACGTGAAGATAATTATGCCGTTATGAATTCAAAATTGCAGTTTATTTTTTCAAATTCATTTTATAAATGTTTCTAAAATTACTTTCATTTTTAAGAGCATTTTATTTGATAAAATGATGTTTTTAAACAAAAAAAGTAATTTACAAAAAATCTTATCTTTTTTTTATCAATTTGTTTTATTTATATAAAACAATTATAAAAAAATTGGAAATTAGTTATTAAAATTCATATTAGTAGTTTAACTGATTGGTTATAATTATCTTGTTTAAATAATTAACACAATTATAAGAAATGTATCATAGATACCTAGTGTTTTGTGTATTATACAATAACTCAGTGTTTTGTGCATCATATGCCAAGTTGGTGTGACATGGAACATAAACCGAGTAACATCCATGTGAAATGAATATTTTACATAGTACATTGAAATATATAAATGAAAATTTAAATGTATTTGAGAAAAAAATGTCCATAAAAACTTGGGGTTTTACACATGATACCTCCACAATGCATACCAACTAGGATTTAATAGCTTTATCATGAGGATGACCCCCTAAAAGACAAGACATCAATTGAGGGATCAGTTCCACATATGTTACCTCTAGGTATACACCACTCATACCCACACATTTATAGCATCAAATGGTACTCGAAGTACCAGTGGGTGAAGAGCACAGTCTGAACGCATTTCTTGAGTTTCAATATCATAGACCCCTCATGTTCTATGGAGTGCCTAACACATAGGTTTTTGAGGAATGTATTGAGGTGGTGAAATAATTTTTTATATATTCAGGTTACCAGCAGATTAGATGGTGGTTCTGGATGCATGCCTTCTATTTGGCTCATTATGGCGTTGATGATATTTAGTTATATAATCTTATGATGACATGACCCTTCCATGTGCAGTTTTTTATGAACATTTCAGAGAGGGGGGGGGGCTCACCTTATAATTTTACGGTTACAAGAATCTTGGAGCTTCTATAGACCTGGAAAGATGACTTGTCTATCTCAGTGTATTTATTCAGTCATACCTTTCTCTCCAGGTACTCAATGGATATGTTATATGTTTATCTCTATAGGGCTGGGATATTCGAGTGACTTCTTCAGAGAGATATCGATGCTAGTGTATCCCTACATTTCATTAATATCTATTATGGGGTGATATAGCATGCTTTAGAAGTTACATGTTTTTTTAGGAAGATATAGTCGTTGGTAGTCCATATAGGGCAATCATTAGTAGAGTCATCAACAATAAGAAGATCATGTCATACTTAGAAAGATAGTTGTGGAGGATATCAATAGAGGAATATCTAAAATAGGGATTCTACCATTTAGCACTCACGGGGTGGGTCCAGTCATCTAAGAGAAATGTGATGATATTATTGTGGTGATAGAGGACATATCTCTAGAGATTATGCAATCCATCATGCTAATGATAGGGATATAGTGGATGGCATTTGGGGAAGAGGTATAAACATGAGAAGATAAATCCAAATGTCAAAATAATTGTGAAATGTGTTGTACGAGATATAGGATGTGGTAGATATTTTGATGTGATACCGCCACCATCCCCATGTAGTCAATTCCCAACATAGGTAGCTGGGTACATGTGTGGGGAAAACTGCATGCATTCAGGGAATATGACCCAGAGGCTCCAAGAATTAATAGAGGTATGATATGTGTCTTTTAGACATTTGCATTAGTATTTATAGATAGACATACTATATATTATTTTATTGACACAAATCTTGTATGAGTCGTAGATATTCTAGTTAGACCATTGAATCGACCCTTATAGATGGAGACACCTATTAGAGGATAGTCGATGACAAAACTTATAACAACCATGTGACCTAAAAATTGGTAATTAGAGTTTCTTTTGGAACCCCTTGGTGGTAGCATCAGGACCTTACGAAATCATTCTTAGTGTGGATTGGTTATCTTCGGTCCATGACCATATTGACTACTTTAAGCAATGGGGGTAGTATGTATGCAACAATGGATTATGGTTTTCTTTTTTCAGATAAATGGAAACTCATGCAGGACAATAAGGACTCATGAATAGAAGGATGATTCCGATTACTCTTGAGTTGGCTGACTGACCCTCAGAGTAGTATATGTTATGATTTTTCTGTTCCCCACTATTGTGGAAGAGTATGAGGGAATCTATCATAATTATGTTCATGGATTACCTGCCCATTGGGAGATCGAATTCTTCATTTATTTATAGTTCAATATGGAATTGATATTAGCACTAGGGTATTATATTTCTCCCACATATCTTTACGGGCTGAGGGTATTGTTGTATGATGTGTAGAGGAAGGGCTTCGTAAGACCCAATTATTCACACTGGGTGATAATTGATTTTTTTTTTCAAAAATGCAGATGAGAGCTTATGGTTGTGTGGGTATTTCCGAAACATAAACTATATGACCTTGGAGAAAGATAATCCATATCCATGGATCGATGTCCTCACTGAGTAGTTGAGAGATTCAAGACGATTCTTGAAGGATGTACATTGGACATTGTTTTCCGAAGTTGAGGTAGAGTTTGACGAGAAATATGATTTTGAGATTCTAATAGGAGGGAGTCCAGTACGAAAGGATATATGATACATCGGGGACTATAAATGGTCAGGTCAAGATGAAGTGGAAATTAGTGATTTCATATGGTTCACTTTAGTTTAGGCCACATGAGCATAACTACGGGACCCATGATCTTCAGTTAGTAGAGGTAGTCATCTCATGGAAGATGTGAAAACACTACCTAATTTTTGATTGGGGTATAATCTTGTGTGATCACTAGAGTCTCAAATATATCTTCTCATATAAGGATCTAATCTAGATATATAGTTGATGGATAGAGTTCTTAAGGGACTATGAATTTGATATTTTCTATACTCCTCATAAGGGGATTGTTGTGGGAGATTCTATCAACAAGAGATCTAGTATGAATCTAACGAACAAGGAATATGAGTATTTGTAATCATTACAATTATCCTTCATATTAAAAGATGATGAAACATACCTCTATTTGATGGTTTTCACCCCTCCGGTCATACAATGGGTAAGAGAGGCAGAACTTGGGGATGTCGACTGAGAGACCTCACATGATCAGCTGGACAGAGGGTTTGCTCCTAATGGATATTCAATTGTTTGGGAGTTTGTATTAATTTTTTGAGAACTCATAGTTGTACAAGATATTTTTCATGAGGTGGTTTTTGAGGAGACTCATACATCCCCCTAAGAGGTACATCCTGGAGTGAAATTTTTTTCCATGACTTCCAATGTTAGTTTTGGAGGATAGGGATGATGAATGCAATGTAAGATTTTGTTTCTCGATGCCTTTCATGCCAGTAAGTGATGGTTGTGAAATAGGTCCCAGTGGGATTAGATCACCCCCTATAGGTACCCTAATTTATGTGGGATGGAATATTAATGGACTTTGTGATAGGTTTACCATGTATGTCTAGGGGACACGATGCCATCTGGGTGATCGTTGACTGACTTATGAATTCATCCCACTTCCAAGATATCCAAGATCAGTTTTCATTATATATAACAGGAAACATCTACACATAGAAGATATAGAGGCTTCAAATATTCCTATGAAATTTTGTTTGATGTCATGATGTGAATTTCATGTCCCAGTTGTGGAATGGATTGTAGGATGGTTTTTGGACTATGTTTGTCTTTAGAATAGTGTTTCAACCCCATAAGAGTTATCCAAACAGATAGAATCATTGAAGAAATTGAGGAACATGATGAGGGATTGAATTATAAACATTGGTGATAGCTAGGAGGACCACCTCCCACTAGTGGGGTTTGCGTAAACAATAGTTACCACTCCAACATTAGTATGGCACCATTCGAAGATTTTTACGGGTGACCCTTTCTTTTAAAAATTTTCTGAACTGACCTAAAATTTTCCTCACTCATGGGACCAGAATTGATTGGAGATACTACCAATAAGGTTCAGGTCATCTAATAGAATATGATGACTATACAGATCCAAATTTAGTCTTATTCTAAATGATGGTGGAGACCATTGGAGTCTGAGGAAGGAGACCATGTCTTCTGTAGGGTCTCACCTCAACGAGGGTTTCAGATATTTGGTCAGTGGGGCAAGTTATCTCCAGGGTTCATAGGCCCTTTTTAGATACTTCCTAGTGTTGGAAAGGTGGAATACCCGTTATCTCTACATCCATGGTTTCATCGGGAACATGATGTATTCCACATGTTTCAACAAAGGAGGTACATGCAAGACCAGTCACATGTTATCTACTCGGAAGAGTTGGACATTGATAATGGGGAATCCTTTTTTGAGTACCCATTAAAGATTGAGGATCATGAGAAATGGATCCTTCATGGGAAAGATATTCCACTCGTGTGTTCAGTGGCAGCACAAGAATATCTCAGATATCATATGGGATAAAGAGGTTTAGATTGATGTGCAATACGCAAATCTATTCAAATAGCCTTTGTTTTGGATTTTCATGGAAGAAAATTTCTAAGGTGGGGATAATATAATTTCATGTATTTCCCATGTAATATTTTCAAATATTATATTGAATTAATTTGAGATCAATATTTGAGACGGAGTGCGATTCTGATGCCCAGGGTGTCCTAAATAAATTATTGAAATAAATTAATCTTTAAATAGCACAGGGAAGCGGATTTCAAGATAAAGTGGAATAAGTTTTAAATGGGTGATCAGATTAAAAATATGAGGGATCCATTAAATTAAGAGAAGTTAATTTACCTTATCCATGTCCTAACACCGACTGACGTGTGATGTCTAAGAAAGTTAGTTTTTGGGTGTTTATGTAAATAAAATGAATTTAATATTTATTTTATTTTTTTATTGTTCTAATGAATTGCCCTAATATTTAAAATAAGTTGTTATTTTGAATTTCTATGGTTAGCCACATAAACCTACAATTCCTTGGATCATTGTAGTGGAAAGCCTTAGAGAAACCTACCAATGATGTATGATGAAGAATCAAGTGATCATGAATTGATGCAGTAGTGGAGTTAGAGGGTCACGTAGACGATGACCGCACAATTTTTCTTCATCAATGATCAATATAACATCGACCTAGGGAATGTGATTTAAATTCATTCTTCCCAATTCATGGTATCAATGATGAATATAGATCAACCCACAAACACGTTGACCCACAATTCGATCATTCTTGTAGGATGTGTAATTGGAGGTTTGATTGGGGGAATTGATTCTATTTTGATTTAGATTGTTGATCCTTCCAACATGAGTATATCAAGGCCGTAAAAAACAACTACAATGGTTTATTTCATAAGTTATTTCACTGTGATTTTACCCCTTTATTTTCATCTGTTCTTTATTCATCTTGGGGTTATGAATGAAGGATCGTTGCACATCCATTTCGTGGCGCAACGATCTGAAATGTTAGATTGGACATCATGAAGACCACATGGAGGCTTGATAGAGATGGAGATAGACATATCGACTTATTCTAGTCGATATATTTCTTTGATCATTCTTCATGTCGATTATCTGAGTCATTCTTCAAAGCCGATAGAAGGCTCAAAACATAAAAAAACGGTATTGTATATATGATACGACCCAGAATAATCAATTTAATGGTGGGAGTATCATAATATCCAACACTAGAAGATCAACCAAAGATATGGAGGAAGAAAAGTGATTCGAGAAAATCTTGAGGAACACAATTCATATCTAAGAATTCACAGCATGTGAAACCAGTCCAATGGCGGATAGGGTTTGAGGAAATCGAGAGGTGGAACAGAGCATGTGACATTTTTAAAACAGAATTTGGAACCTTCTCTAAAATATGCATATATCTTGTATGATACACAGACATGGGGTGGAGTACTCAACATGTACTCTACCACAAGGCCATACCTAGGCTAGATACATTGGCTACCCCATGTCCTCATACATAGGTAGGTGAACACATGTTAGAGCCATGTTCTCTATCATTGACAGTATACATGGAGTGGGCCTCGTATCATCAGAAATGGTGTGTATGGCTTTCTACATGACATATATACCATTTTAACATGATATGTTTTTTTTACATGAGGAGTGTAAACGGGCAGTGGTCGGGGTCAGGGGACACGACATGTTACCCCTATACATGCCATGTACACATTTCAACAAGGCTTTACCTCCCTTCCCATCTTGTTATAGAAACGTTTTATTAGTGTTGGTTCCCCTAGCTCGTTTATATAAATTTCTGTTTGTATCATATCCTATCCATAGAAGTATTACCTTATTCAGTAATAATTTATGGATAGACTCAAGAGTCCGCTAAGAGAGGCCCATATATAGAGCCTTTATCCATTCATGTTCCCTTGGTAGAATTAGGTTATCAATGTGACCAATACTATCAGACATTGGTCCTATACATAGAAAGTTAATATGGATGTGTTGTGGTATACACCATGGCCCAGACATTGATCCTCATCTGTGAATCATGATCTTCGACACTCATGGAGTGGGTTATCCCAGAATGAGTGTATAATATCTCTCTTTTGATATATATATGTATCTCCCTATCATGATAATTACCAATTAAAAGTACATATCAAATGGACCCCATCAGTGCTATCAGACATAGATGTATGTTTTCCCAGATGAATGGTTTGTGGAGTCTTCATACTTAATCACTAGTGTTGGTATATTTTAGTTACAACTTACCTCTTGACTATGGGTCTGGATTCATGTATATCTATATACCATTGTTATATGTGATTTAAATTCATAATTGGGTAAACCTAACTGAACCATTACCTTTTGTATGTTTTTTGGTTTTAGTGTGTCCTACTATGAATTTTTATAATCACCCTTAAAGAAGTGTTTACCACATGTGTCGTGTCTTGTGAATATGAGGGAAATTTTATATAGAATCATAGGTTGACCAGGACTAGGTCCAGGTTATTTTATGGTGTGTTTAGACCAGGTGAGGGTTTCTTACAGCGATAAAGAACAACCCCATTACCTTTTGTTTACAGTTTCAACTTTTTTGTAACCATAATCTCTCTTCTTAGTGGGATTGTATTTTATCCATGTTTACATATCAACATTTTTACTTTTTCGTTTACTATGTTGGTTGTGTTTATTCGTATAAATTCATTATTTTCCTTGGTGATTTTTTAAATTTCAACATTTTGGGCCTTGGAGATGTGTGTTTGTCTGTCTGTGTGTGTATTTACTTAGGAAATGCCTCACATGTTAGGGACATACAAACTAATTTCTAGTCACTAACCCCTTGACTATGGGAGCCCGCATGGGGAGTCACAAGACAGACCCCTCTAGGACGAGTTAAGAAATTAAATAATGAATTAAAGGGTTATGTCCTATCTAAATATAGAAAATGGATGTTGTACATCTTTCTATGTTATTTCGGACAATAATGTTATGTTTTATTCCCATATTATGACTAATTTGGCATTAATCACTGTGATTGTTTTTAATCACTATTACAAATAATTTTTTGAAAAATTATCTTGGTCTAATATGAATAAAAATATTATACTGAATACATTTTTTTATGTTGTTTTGTTGAAATTCAAATCCCTAATGTGGAATTATTGAGATTAATGAAAATCACACATATGTGATGATATAATGTGATTTATTCCGAATGACCTAAAATCCATCTATTTTTATTCATTTCTTATAATCCATATTTTACGGGTTGAAGGGGAACCTATAAAATGCCTATAAACATCATAAAATTACATAACCTAAGGGTCTTTGAGGAATTAATTGAGAGTATAACAACATGTAACTACTCCTCCCATGTGTTTATATCTTGTTATCGGCTCTCCACTATCACATGGTTGTTCGGATAATATTCATGTGCATGCACATGCTACTCCCGAGGGAAACAAATACCCTACCATTCTTCCAAATCAATTATCCTTTCTCTAGTGAATGATCCTACTCTGAATCATCATCTGGAGCCTTGATCCATATAGAGACTTCCTGGTCCATTAAGCACAATTCATGTTGCCCGAAGTCCATGAGGTGGAATGGTGTCCTTGAGATGGCCTGAAGTCTTTGAGGTGGCATTAATGCCTTAGTTTTTCACAACGAACTTGGGTGGATCGATGGCCTAAAATCTCAAGGATATTAATGGCTTTGGATTCTAATGTACCAAATAGTAACTACTATAATGCCTACTTTAGTACCTTGTATATTAAATCTATAAAAACCTAGAAATATGTATCCATGAAAATTTGGTCTTGGGTCTCTTGGATTTACATTCTGAGTCCACACCAACTGGGATGAGGCCCTTTTGCAATATAATGGGATTTAATTTTGAAAAATGTAACCAAGTTTGCTAAGTTATTATACTCAATTTCAATGTGAATTTTATATGAATTAAATTGATTTAATAGATGTAATATTTTTCTAATGTGTCCTTAAAAATTAATAATATCATTTAAAATTAATAATTAATTAAAAAAGGGACTTTTGACTTAAAAGCAATATTTCCCATTATTCATAAAAAATGATGCTTCTCATAAAAATTACAATAATTCACCCAATGATATTTTTGACATTCTAAATTAAAAAATAATGTTTATTTTATAAAATTAAAATTTTAAATTTCTCAAAATTTAATTTTATTATAAAATGTGGTTCATTAAAAAAAGGGTATATTTAATAGAAAATGAATTTATAAAAAATATTGTCATTTATTAACAATATGTTTTATTTATATAAAATAATAATAAAAAATATATTATAATTAGTTATTATTTTATATAAAACTAATATAATTTATATGTTATAATTATCTTATTTAAATAATTATATATATTTATAAATAAGATGTTTTGATGAATCTCATTGTTGTATGCATCATACACAAAATGGGTGTTGCATCTAATGTATGTCATGTTGGTGTTGTGTGTAACGTACTCGAAGTCAGTATTGTTTCAAAAGAATATTTTTCATAGTGTTTTTATATATATTACTATTTCTATTGTCATTTTAAATGTAAAATATTGAAAAGAAAATTAAATCCAAAAACAATATTTCACAAAATCTTGGGGTGTGACATTATACGCTCCTTAAAATGTATTTATTCCTCAAAATTCATATGGATTTTTAATGGTTTAAAACTAGTTATTTCATTCATAGAAACCCGCATCATAAAAATGAATATTAGAATTACCTCAAATGATAAATTTTGGGACCATAATGGTTACCCAATGTAACATATAACTGAGTTTCCACAAAGAGTAACATCAGTTGGATGTGAAAAAATGTACATGAAAAAAATAACAATCATTTTTTTATGAATAGTGATAGAGAAAAAGGTTTGGGGAACGAAAAAAATCAGAAATCCATAAATTTATGATAACCTAAGGGACCTTCCCATTAATAAAAAAATGAACGTACTAGGATAACCTTTTCCATTCAAGATCCTTTTTTTCAAATGTTAAGGTATTTTTAGGAAATGAAATACCTGTATAATTTCAGGATAACATATCCATTTGTTATTCCTTAATCTCTTTCACCCATTTCACTAAAAAGGAAGATAAATTTTTCATTCCAAAATTACTAACATATCGTTATATCATTGATATTCTATCCCATTAATCATCAGTTTTAATAAAAAAATGTAGTATCAATAGGCTATCCAATATGAAGTAATCCTCATATGGAGATATTACACTATTATGTAACTGACATTATGTTAATATTAATATAAAGATCCATAAAGGTTAATCAATATAACCCTTCTAAAATATGAATTTACAAAACATTAGAAAGAGATTCATAAAATATTCATAACATTGATTCCCCAATATAGCACAATGTATCTCTTGGTTTCCACATTCCAAAATGTGAATACCCTCTTGGTAAATTACCATATATCTTTTTGGAAAACATTAATGATTTCTTATTCCAATTATTACTGTATATATTCTTTTAATACATGGGTTTTTATACTTAATACTTAATTATATAGAACAATTAATCAATAATCAGTTCTACGGTAATCCACACCGTCCAATTTACTAATTAATATCCAAAATATTATTATCCATAAATCATAATCTCTATTTTAGGCATTAATTAATGGATTCCTTCCCTTTATCAAAATGTATCCTTTCTGAGATATCAATTTTCTATATCTTCATTACCATTCAACATGTCCTTTTCAATTCATAATGAATGTTTATATTGAATGTTCTTATACATATCATGAGTCTTATAACATAATCACTGAATTCCAAAACCTAAAGACTTCATTAATCCTACAATATTCTTAAACAATTACTCAAGATTCAGCAAATTATTCCTTAATACCTATTTCATATTACATGAAATAAGAATATTTTATTAATATTCCTCAACCCTAATCTTATCACGATTCTTATGTTTAACATAAACAATACTGGAATAGCATCACATACCTTTCACATTGCAGACACCATGAAATATGTTCCATGCACTTTTCTGTACAGTGAAGATATGACTCTCACAAAGAAAAAAAATGTAATGTATGAGTAAATATGTTTTCACAATGAAGACATTAGATTCATATGTTTTTATATATGCCAAAATACTACTCCATACCAATGGATAAGTAAAATTATTCCCCCATCTAGAGGAATGAAGTGGATTTCCAAGATCGATGATGAAAATGTGTCTATATATTAAAATAATTTTCCGAGTTTCTTCAAAGAAGACAAGGTGTATTTAATATTCCAAGGAGTGTATATATCTTCACCATCTTAGATTTGACAAGATTCAGATCCCAAACAGTCTTATGGAACAATATTTATGGCACTTGGAAGATCAATAAATTTCAAAAATGGAACTACAGGAGGGACATACGTATGAGGACCTACACGGGGGACCAACGTAGTGGACCTATGTGGAGAACCAATGTGGAGGACCTACAGGGAAAAATTCCCTTTGACTAGGTCACCTACATGCCTATAAATAGGACCCTTGGGATCACAATTTTAGAGACTGTAAAAGTTGAATGGCTCCCGAAATATCCAATTTCATATCTCTTTTTCATAGATCTCCCAATTTGTCTCAAGTAGCTCTCTAAAAAACGATAGAAGAGATAATTAATCAATATAAGCATGTTATGAAAGTTTTTTTACATTTTTACATATAAATAGCTCCCTTATGTGAAACATATTCTTCATTCATCATAGACACTAGCTCGGGACACCTACACAGCATACCTGTGCAGTACAGCTGTGCGGCACATCAATATAGGGTACCTAAGCAGCACACTTACAGGAATTACCTACACTACAGAACATCGTATAAGTCTTATATACCAATATAAATACCCTATGTAAGGCCATTAATTGCAGGGTATCTCCTTCCATGTCTCCCGTATCATAAAGGGACTAAGTTGAATCCTCCTTTAAAACCTCCCGACTTATCTATCCTTTGAGAAAGGTACATCTTCTTGTCTCCTACTTGGGTTTGTATTTCCGCAGTCAGAGGATTCCCAAATTTGATTTAAAATGGGGTTTGGAATCATGGATCATTTGTTGTTTTTTATATCCATGGTCACATGGACTTATATCCCAAGAACATTGTTTGGAAGTTCCCAGTTTTGAATATTAGGGGTTGGTTCCCTACCACTCCATTCTCAAAGAGCATGAACCTCAAACATCTCATAGGGAAGGGATGGTAAATGATATATTTTCCAGGAAAGAAATAGAAAAAAATACCTCACCTACCATGATAAATTTTAGGGGAGCCATATTGGTTTATGCCTCTAAACTTCATCCCTTCTTCCTTTCATTGGACCTTTGTCCAATGTAAAGTGAATAGAGGGAATGCTCATCGCCTCTCCCTCCCCCATGGTCGCTGCTGTAGGTGCTCCCTCTTCCACCAGTGGAGGAGGAAAAGTAAGTGTGTTTTTTTTCAATCATTAATCTCCTCTTGAATCTCACAAAGATCACGACACTGGTGAAATTATATATTTTTTATGATTAAAACATTTTTACAACCACATAAACTTTGAGAACCATGATTCTTATTCATACTAGGATATGTAGGAAGCCTTCTTAGGGCCCAAACTCACTAGATATCCACTTTGGGAATCCAACCCCAGTTCCCATAATTTGGGAATCCTCATTAAGAATAAACCCCAAATTGAACCCCCCAAATCACAAAGTTAACCATTTTAGAAATTAATCCCAAAATCATTTTCTTAAAAGGTCTATTCTCTCTGATGAGAGTCAAAGATCTATGTGGGATTTGATTCCCATCCACATTGGATATGTAGAATCCTCCTTGAGGTTCAAAACTAACACTTCATATCAACCCTGTTCTTCTTGGGGCATATTTCCAATTGGGTATAATCTTTCATTGAAACCCATATATATTCTATATTACTTCAGCTTCTTAGGCATAAGTCCCCCTCCAAAATTTTACTAAGAACCTTTTACTTAGATCTCATTACCACATGAAATTAATATGTATGTCCTGGTCCTTATTAGATGACCTAAAAAGGTATTATGTGTCTCATTAAGTGGCACCAAACTACTAGGATTCTGATTACTTTGACATGGATATATGGGTAGCACATTTTATTGGCATAATCCCAATATCAAAACAAACCATCGCCTCCCAGGATGAAAATAAATTTTAGAGTGCCCCACCGAGTGGCATAAAAATAAGTGTCATCATTATTATGATTAAATGAATATCTAAATAGTATATGAGAGGATACCACTGATGAAAAACCTCAAATACCTACAGAAGCATCTGAATTTTATACATGTTTATATGTGATTTCAAACTCCAAAGGAAACTTATTTCATACTTGGTTAGTTATTAAGGTTTCATAAAATTGTCTTAATATTATAAAGAGAGTCCTTAAGTGGACAATAAACCCCCCTAGTGTGTGATGAGACCAAACTCCCATCCTCTCGAACAATGCTTGTTCCTAAGTATCGTAAAGTTCAAACATAACAAATGATTTCCTTTGGAATTTATGTCCCTTTTGGATAAATAAATGTTGGGTGTTTCGGGTTCCATGAATAAATCCAATGGAACTCACATGGAAGCAATGATTCATAAGACTATAACATATGCTTCAAGGAACTATGAAACAAAAATGATGAAGACAATGTGAATCTTTATCCAAGTTAATAATGTTACCCACCTTTCAGGACCCTATCAATTGATAAAGGAAGGCCAGCCAAAGAATTTAATCACACATATATCCATTTAAAAGAATGTCGCATTTATGAATTTTTTTTCAAGTTTTTTTAAAAACTCCCTTCAGTAAAAAATGTATTTATTTAAGATGACATATGTGAACTTCCTCACTACTGCTCAAGCTAGATCCTCATCAATGGGAAGGACTCCATAAACCACTAAGAATCATCAATGCTAGGTCTCCAAGGTGCTATTAAAGGACTACCATAAGCATTGTATAATCCAATACTTGGAGACTTCTCAACATGATTTCTAGGTTAATAACAATCCTCAATCGTTCGGCCTACAACGATCGACGGTCAAGTAGAAGACGGTGCCAACCACCATTTTGAACCATTTATTATCTTTATCCTCAGAATGCAACAACCAATCCCTCAGATACACTAGGAAGGTGGGTCAAGACGTCACATAGGGAATCAATTCAAGGATGTAGGGGTTCTTCCTAAGGACTCCCGCTAACAATCGACACCAGCAAAATCTTGTAGTAGTGAACCCCCGACATGATGGGGGTGTTTCTTATTGATTTTCATCCAAAGACTCTCAGACCCAAGAACATAAGACCAAATTTCGAGAAAACTGTTCGGTCAATAGGAAGCAGGTTCTTACCTCTTCTCCCTCCAGAGATGTCTATCAACATATATTGATGGTGAGCAATGAGTGGGAATATACACCCGTCCATCCTATTTCTACAGCCTAGAAGACTTGTCTGGTAGCAACCCACCAATCCCTAAAGAAAAATCTGGTGGAGTAACATGATCATGAATATACATATTTTTACAAATTATCATCCAGTAATCTGTCTCATATGACTGCATTTAAAGAAACCCTCCAATTAAATGTGGTGGCAAATGGTAAACATGAACATACACCTTCTTACAATCTACAATTTTTTCATCAGTATCATATTCCTATATTAAAGGAAGTCTTTCAAGCATAAATGATGGAAAAAATCCAATAGGAACATACATCTTCCATAATTCATCAATCCTACCAACTAGTCATGTTTGGAAGCACCTGGAGAAGTCAGTCAGAAAGCACCGATGACAAATCTTTGGTAGACTCAACTCATTGCCTCTATACATGATTACTGTCAGTACCCACTAACAGGAAAATTAGGACATGATCAGGAATATACTACTACTTCTGATTCAGAATGGACATATATTCATGTTCTAGCTGCTGAAGTCACCAAAAAACATTTATCAATAGTGAAAGGTAAAACAAAAATTTTGGCCCATATTTTGGAAGAATTCCAGAATATGATAACAACTACTTCCTAAGAACAAGGGAAAAAACACATAAATAGGTCCCCAAAACAGGTATGACTCATCATAATTCTATCCCATAGTAGAAACACACCTCTATTAGATTCTAATAAGGTCATGGTGAATACTCCCCTATATCATACGGAAAATAGAATCCGGAACGAACTCTATTTAAAATTGAATGTAATTGGTCTTTTCTAGTGACAACTCCAAGGTAGACACATACACCTTCCCATGACAACCACTTATCCTAGTAAGTGTCCCCAACTAATTGTAAGAGAGTATCCAAGAATAGTTATTTCCAAACAAGTTAGAAAATCATGATTCAAACTGTAATTTCACTCCACCGAAGGATGGAGTAATTGAATCCCTCAGACAATTACCAGTTGTAGCTCAGATCATAACCAATAATTACCAAATTATTAGAGTGGTAGAAATAATTATGAAGTTCTCTTTCATACACTCCATCCTCAAGTACTGATTTATAAAAATTCGGTCAATCTAAAGAGCCTATCTCCATATGAGAGCCATGGAAGCCCTCTGTGTAGCCAAAAGACCATGGTGAAAGTGGATTTATCCCTTTCTATAATCCACCATCTTGGTCCTCCCTATGAGGGCATTCACTGTGAATGTCCTCTCCATAGTAGTTTTTTTACATTGTGAGGATAATTCTATAATTAACAATGTATTGATGAGAAATGCCTTTTATCTTAAGGCACATTCCAATACATGGCCAGTCATGTCTGAATCCTTTTCATTTATGGGTGAAATACTTTTTCAACCAGATTACATCTAATAACAAAAGTCATTCTTTAAACCTCCCTTGGGTCATTTGTCTCTTAATACATGCTTACACATTGAGCATACTAATTTGTTAAACCTCTAGTGAATGATGATGAATATATGTTGACCATGAGAAAACAATTGGCTAAAGGAGAAATACCAATCAAGTTCTGGTCATTAGAAAATTCTCAATTCAACATTCTGGAATTGATAGTCGAATATTGTATTCATGATGTCCGCCTCAACTTATAGAAGACTATTGGACATTTGAAAACCAATGTATTACTATATGATGAATATCAAAATCATGTAATGGTAGTAGAAGGGTTGGAAACCCAAATTGAATTGGAATCTTCCTCAGTTTTCAAACATCCAAAGGATGAAAATAAGTAGAGAACCCTAGAACGTACATGCCTCAATGCTCGAAAGAGGATACAGTAGTTAATTTATGATACCTCATATGATGTTCGTATTAGAGGATGGGGGCACATGAAGAATTTCATTTCACTACACTCCAGAATCAGAAAAACCCTCCAAAAGTGGTATCATGAAATGTTATTTCCCACAACCAGCTACATTCAATAGATTTTGTATGCAATCAAATGTACCCACATGAATAGGCCTCAACTAGCTCTCATCAGAGTCAGACCCAACAAAAACAAGTTGTCAAGTTACTTTTTCATCATGAATCAGATAATATTGACGATGCCTCCTTCTTAGTGGATGTCATCCATCAGATAACTCAAATTTCTGTAGTAGACCATCGATATTATGAAGCAGGTGATTTGAGTTGTTGTTGGATAATGCACCCAGCTAATGATCAACTGAAAATTTGTAAGATCAGAAGGGAAGTTGTGCGAATCTCAGCCATAGCAGTTCAAAATCCACCAAGCTTAAATGGCTGGGGGATTGTTTAATTCAACCATAAAATTCGTTAAACAGTGTTCAATGTTTTGAAAAATATGAATAGGAAAAACCCCAACTTATAAGGTTGTGGACTTTTTCACATATGAAATCCTCTCCTCAATAGAAGTTTGTTTTCTCCCGATTAGGGATGAAGTGACAAATATAGTTCACAATTGAACTTTACAAGGATTTAATTTAGGTGATATTCTGTCAAATAGCTCATGGGAATCCATCATATAGGAGAGAAGAGTCTCATTGAAGATACATAGGGAGATGATCTTACAAAGATACTGACAGAATGATATCAATGCATTATGCATTAGTAAATTTCATTAATATTGTAACAGCCCGAGATTTTATGAAAAATATTCTTTTTAATTTTATTAATGTCTTGTGTTTTACGCTACACCAAAAGGAGCTTGCACAACACGCATCTTTGACTTGCCTTGCATTACACGCAATCGCAACCTTCCTCGATAGCGTGTGTAGTACGCAATACTGAGTTTCACGAAAAAACGATATGCTATTAAAATATTATTAAAACTAGCCGTTATGAATAGTAATAACCACTTTTTAAATTTTAGAAAATTTAACTCTCAAAATGGACTTCATTTTTGGATTCAGAGTATCAAATTTAGCCTAAGGTGAAATTTTGGTACTTTTCGGATAACTTTCATATTCTGATGAATAGTGAAAATTACTAAATTATAATTAAAAACAACTTTTTTAATCGAAATAATTAATAGTGATAAATTATTAATTTGAGTGGTTTTAAAGTATATTTATAATATATATTTTTACAATTTAATACAATGTTGGTCATTGGTTGTAATTTCACATTTAAACCAGACATAATCAAGTGTCAATCTTTTGATAGATATTGTTTCTTAAAAACATGTTATTTGTTTTAACAGCGGGATTTAATTATAAAAATAATTAATGAAACTTCTATGTTATTAATTTGTTAAAATAGACATTATTTTTGAATTCGGAATATAAAATATAGCTTAGGATGAAATTTTGGCATTGTTCTGAAAAACATCAATTTTTGATGAATAGTGAAACTACTAAGTGGTAGTTAAAAAACTGAATTTTTTCATAAAACTTAATTTTACAGCTTCTGTGAATGGAATTTCAAAAATCCGAGAGACACGGTTGATGTCAGTAAGTAAAATGTGGTTCAATGAGATGAAAATAATTTTTGGTGAATAGTAACTTTTTACTTTTATTTACCACGGTTAAAATTAAATAGGGTAATTAAGGGTAAGATTGATATAAATATTACCCTAACACATGTCTTAATTCTATTTGACAAGTGTATCTCGACCAAAAACAACCTTAAGTGTAAAATATTATCATTTTGGCCCACTTGGATTAGATTAGGACATTTATTATTATTTAATTCAAAGAAGAGTTAAAAGAGTTAAAATCAAAGTATATTTACTAAAACATTTTTTAATATAGGGTTGTACATAATATAAATTCTATTGTAAATATTCATTAGAAAGCTAAAACGATTTCCCACATTATAGTATTTTATTTGTAATTTTTAGACTTCAAATAATTTAATTTATATATGACACAAAGATGATGCAGTAATTATCTTATTAATGAAATATTGACATAATTGATGTTATAAACACCAAAATAAATGTAATTTGAGACTTTTTATGAATTCCACTAATTTTCTAGGTTACTATGATATATTAGGGTTGATTTAATAAACTTGGTTCGAACATATAATTCTGTTATGATTTTCACAAAAATCATATATCAAATAGTGTCAAAATTGACACAAAATAGGTTTTAAAGACAATATTATATTATTAATTGTTATTTTATTCCTAAAAATCTAAGGTTTGGCCAAATGACTTAGATAAGGATATATATATTAATAATAAACAATTTGGGGTTCTTTTGGAATGTTATAGTAAGTGTATTAACCATATAGTGAAAGAAAACAAAAAGACACGGTAAAAGTTAAATTATATAACTTAGAGTTAAATCTAATTGATAAGGTTAAAATAATACCCTAAACTTTTCTAAATCCTATTGGTTGATAGGATTTAGACCCATCCCCACTTTATCTTCGAAATAAGACCCTTTGGAACCATTATAAACCGATTTTGACTTTAATATAAAATAATATTTTGAGATATTCCTAAGGTGCCCCTCTCCTCCCTTATAAAAGGGCACCTCCTCCCCCTCCTCCTCACTCCAATTTGAGCACTCAAGCTCGGCCAAACCCTGCAAAAATCCCTTCTCCACTTCCCTAGAATAATCCTAGAGTTCATTCTCTTCTTCAAAGACCAATCTTAGTTCCCTAAGTGGAGGATTCAAAGAGGTGTTCCAAAGCATAGGTAATATCCATTACCGATCATTTCAATTTCTTTCTTCTTCAACTTCTTCTTCTTTAGTTGTTTCATGATAAATTAATAACATCCGTATTTCTTATATACTTATATGTTATTATAAATATGAATCAACTCTAATTAACCTTTATCCATCCTACGGAGAAAGGAAATCACCGCGCGTGCGTACGTACGGAATACCGTCTCCACGCCGTGGTGTAATCTATTTTCCGCCACCACCTTAATTGGATGGGTATAAAGGTGTAATGAGTAACTATATATGATTATTATAAAGTTATATTGATACTGAAATAGTATACATACACTTAAACACAATTCCACGACCATGGGAACGATATCATCGCTCGTGCGTACGTACGGAATACCGTCTCCACGACGCGATGAGATTCATTCTCCATGTTAAACATTTAAGAATGATTAAAAAGTATATATAAGAAATAATAATGAAATATATGACATTATAAAGCTACTGTATTTATTTATGTATGTATATGTATTTCATCTACTTACTTCCATTCAAGACAATAAGGAAAGGAAAACAGCGTTCATGCGTACGTACGGACTACCGTCTCCATGAACGGTGTTTTTTATTTCATTTATCTATATATTATATATATATATATACTGAATATATAAGATATATAAATCATATTTTATATTCTGGAAGTAAGTAAATCATGATATAAGTAATAATAATGTCAAGAACAACAAGTCAAAACACCTACGATAAATGAAACGATTTTACCCAAAACGCTTCTTTAACATGAAATTTACAAAAGAACGGGTAATATAAAGTCATAAGTGAACCATATATGATATCATAACAATGAATATGATTCTGTAATAAGTAAATGACATTATTTAAATCATTATACAGGAGGTTCGGACACATACGAAGCAAATCAGACCTAAGGTAAGGGAAATATCACAATCTCATTTTTTATCTGAGATTGTTTATACTTTGGCATTTACTGGGGTGTATTTTATCATCCACATCCATGTTTCATCAATATGTAATATTATTTTCATCCACCTACAATTTTTTAAATCCATTTTTACCCTTCGGTGAGTTTTTAGTAAAAGAAATTAAAGGAATCTTTTGTCGTTTTTCGTACGAGGTACTTTTTGACTTTCCCGACAAAAGTACAAAGAATGTTTTTTTAACTTATACGGCAAGAATGGATTTTTAAACATTATTTCCAAGAATATTCCTTTATAAGTTTTCAAGTTTATTTTTAATCAACTTCTTTTAGTTTATAATTGTATGACATGTTAAGAAAAGAAAAGTGTTTTTGAAGTAGAAAGGATATTTTCCTCAAGAATGGAGTTCAAGTATTTTATCAAAATTATTTTCCATCTAAGATAATAAAAGGGTTCTGTTTTTATCCCTGTTATTACATGGATTTGATTATGTTGTGATGGAAATATTTTTATGAATTCCTTTATCTTATATGAATGGTTTTATGATGTCATGTTGTTTAAGATTCCCATTTGTATTACATGGGTTATGCAATGATGTATGATTTATGATTTTGTGGCACACATAAGAATGGTATCATTATGAGATGGGTGGGACCTATATCTCCCTACAATGCATTGGGTAAAGATTTTATATCTCATGAGATATAAATGGCTGAAATGGTAGGTTATACCGGTTCAGTGAAACAGGACTGAAACGAGCGTTACTCGATTCAGAAAGGGACTTTGTCCACTAAGATAGTCTTGGAAATGAGTCTTGACTAACAAGAAATGATTCTCTATGATTATGTGTGTATGCCACAAAGCTTCATGTTTTAAGTTATGATTATTGTGATTTCATTTCACTACTATGATTTATCCCATGTTATGAAATTATGCTCTCTTTTGCAGGTTAAGATTTCCAAAAGTTATGTTCTTATGAATATGATGTGATTGATTTTTCTTTTGTATACCCTTACTGAGAATTTGAGCTCACCCTTTTATGTTTTATTTTCCCCAGGATATAAAGAAAGGTTTTAGGTAAAAAAAAAGGGAAGAACTTTATGGGAGATATTGAAGATCTTTCACCACGATTAGAAGATTACGTTCCGAGTTTCCAAAGACACTAAACTATTACGATCCTTGTGTGTGTGTTTTTGTTATGTACTAAGTATTCCTCAAATGTAATGTAATGTCCATGTACGTCAGGCTTCGGGTCTCTACAGTTGGTATCAGAGGAAAGGTTTAGTCAACCTTTGGAAACTAGGATGCGAGAACTTTAGTGAGATCCCTAGAGATATTTATAAGGTATGTCTAGGGATGTCCCTAAGGATAAGTATACGTATAGGATACAGTCCTAGAACTACGGTAACGATCATAGAATTTAACATAAGATGTTAGATATTGAGGGTACTCCCCCTTTATTATGTTGTTTTCCCTAGCATGATTTTTGCCTCTCACACTATTCTTTTTGGGTTTTAGACGATGGCTGGAACCCGAAGGAACCATGTTGATCAATGCAATGGACAATGCAATGATTGCCCTCCTGAAAAAACAAATGTTATGGGAGATGGAGTGAAAAATCTTATTGCTATACTTACACAAGCTATGAATCATTCTGGACTTCCAAATGAGCAGAGAAGGGAACAATATTCTATTGAGTCCTTCATGAGGCAACGTCCACATTCTTTCAGTGGGTCTTCTGATCCACTTGTTGCTGAACAATGGATCAGTACCACTGAAAAGTTATTTTCAGTTCTTCAATGTTCTGAGCATGATAAATTCATCTTAGCAGTATATCGTTTGGAAGGTGAAGCTGATCAATGGTGGAAACTTATCAAGAATACGAGGAAAAGAGATGAAATTGAGTCCATGGAATGGGACGAGTTCAAGAACATGTTTTTCAGTAAGTACTTCCCTCGTATTCTTCGAACAAAGATGGAGAAGGAGTTTCTTGAACTAAAGAAAAAGGATGATGAATCTGTTGGTATATACGAAGCGAATTTTACAAGACTTGCAAGGTATGCATCTGGCATTATCATCCAACCTGAAAGTAAAGTTGATCGATTTTTCAGTGGCTTAAAACCAAGTCTTCAAAGGGCATTAGCTATAAGAGACTTTAGTATCTATGAAGAAATTGTGCGTTATGCTATCAAGGTAGAAATGGAAGTTGGTGTTACATATCCATCTTATGGTTTTGAAAAGAAAAGAAAGATGGAGTTCAATGAGAAATCTCAGAATAATGGTGAAAAGAAAATGAATGTTTCCTTATGCTCAAAGTGTGGAAAGAAGCATGGTGGAGATTGTCTTAAAGGGACTAGAAAATGTTTTAAGTGTGGAAAAGAAGTTCATCGAGTAGATGAGTGTCGAAGTAATGGAAAAAGGGTTTCTAATGATGTGAACAAAGCAAAAACTGCAGAGAACGCACCACCAACACTTCAATGCTTCGAGTGCAAGGAAATGGGACATTATGCCAATAAATTCCCTAATCCAAGGGTTAGTGATGATCAACATGAGCAACCACTTAAGGCAAAGGACAAAGGGAAGTCACATGCGATCACTATTGGCGATGTTGAATATGATAACGATGTGGTGGAATAATTAAGTGTGTATGTAATGGGATTCCAAAATAATGTTGTATCATAAAGTATTGGAATATTTATGTATTGGTCTATTGTGGTTTTCAATAATTTTATGGTACCAGTAACCATGGAAAGTGATTGAGATATTTTTGGAAAAAGAATGATATGCGCATAATGAAGGGAAAATGAGAAAATTAAATATTTGACAGTATTCATGAGCTCATGATTGATATAAGGACTAAGTGATATCATGGTTTGAGTATATAGAATTCTGAGGATTTTGGTATGTGGAAAGTGTTAAATTTTAACTGAATTCATGTTTTTACTAAGGTTCGATGGGTATTCAATAGAATACATGATTAAGGCCTTTGAATGTTTGGAATGTGACCAACAAAACATATCTTATGATATATGGGGATCAACGATGGTATTAAATCTCTGGTAATCGTTTTCACTATGTTATGAGAGTGGACTGCAGTATTATGGATAAGCCTAAAGATTGGAATGGATTATGTTGGACATAAGTTAGTATTGTTTAAGGATAGAAGTTTTTTTCGATATTATTGATGGGATGTTATAGTAATATAGTTTTATAAAAAGGACAACCTGCAGAACGGGCGACAACCCATCGCGTCGGACAAGGCTGTGGGAATCGAACCCACAACCGAAGTGCGACTGGCCTTTATCGCCTACCACTAGCCTACAGGAAGTCCCTGTTTAGTAGAAACTAGTTTTATTATATTAAGAAGTATGATATATGAAGTATAAGCCCATTTTGGGAACCATATATGATTAATCCCACTATAGATCGACTTATGTATATAAATTTTGCTAACCTTTTGAGACAGATGGAATGACCCGTCATTCTATCACATGATCTGCTAACACTTCATGAATAACAAATTCAACTTCATTTATTTAAGAGATGAAGTGGAAATTGTTAAAGGCACGAACAACAGTGAGGTTGTACCAACATAAAGTAAGTATTTATTCTAATTCAAATTCTTTAACTTTAGGGAAACGATCTTGAAAACCAAAAATGTTGTCCTAGTGATCTTATATCTGATGAATTAGATGGTACCTTAGATCGTCACAAATTTATGGCTTTGTGAATACTGGCTTTTCCATAGCCATGTTCTCTACCACTCTCCATCAGAACATGATGGTTATATTTCTCTTCCATATCCATATTTTCACCTATGTGGAAACCCAGTGATTAGTTTATTTGGGTAACCGTTACGTTTCATACTTTTGTTTTTAAAGATTGGTTTTGATATTCCTTTTTATGATGTGGGTTTCTATTAAATAAACTTTCGAATAGTAAACCATTTATAACCCCGATGAATTTCGAGGGCGAAATTCATTTTAAGGGGGGTAGAATGTAACAGCCCGAGATTTTATGAAAAATATTCTTTTTAATTTTATTAATGTCTTGTGTTGTACGCTACACCAAAAGGAGCTTGCACAACACGAATCTTTGACTTGACTTTCATTACATGCAATCGCAACCTTCCTCGATAGCGTGTGTAGTACGCAATACTGAGTTTCACGAAACAACGATATGCTATTAAAATATTATTAAAACTAGCCGTTATGAATAGTAATAACCACTTTTTAAATTTTAGAAAATTTATCTCTCAAAATGGACTTCATTTTTGGATTCAGAGTATCGAATTTAGCCTAAGGTGAAATTTTGGTACTTTTCGGATAACTTTCATATTCTGATGAATAGTGAAAATTACTAAATTATAATTAAAAACATCTTTTTTAATCGAAATAATTAATAGTGATAAATTATTAATTTGAGTGGTTTTAAAGTATATTTAGAATATATTTTTACAATTTAATACAATTTTGGTCATTGGTTGTAATTTCACATTTAAACCAGACATAATCAAGTGTCAATCTTTTGATAGATATTGTTTCTTAAAAACACGCTATTTGTTTTAACAGCGGGATTTAATTATAAAAATAATTAATGAAACTTATATGTAATTAATTTGGTAAAATAGACTTTATTTTTGAATTCGGAATATAAAATATAGCTTAGGATGAAATTTTGGCATTGTTCTGAAAAACATCAATTTTTGATGAATAGTGAAACTACTAAGTGGTAGTTAAAAAACTGAATTTTTTCATAAAACTTAATTTTACCGCTTCTGTGAATGGAATTTCAAAAATCCGAGAGACACGGTTGATGTCAGTAAGTAAAATGTGGTTCAATGAGATGAAAATAATTTTTGGTGAATAGTAACTTTTTACTTTTATTTACCACGGTTAAAAGTAAACAGGGTAATTATGGGTAAGAATGATATAAATATTACCCTAACACTTGTCTTAATTCTATTTGACAAGTGTATCTCGACCACAAACAACCTTAAGTGTAAAATATTATCATTTAGGCCCACTTGGATTAGATTAGGACATTTATTATTATTTAATTCAAAGAAGAGTTAAAAGAGTTAAAATCAAAGTATATTTACTAAAACATTTTTTAATATAGGGTTGTACATAAGATAAATTAGATTTTAAATATTCATTAGAAAGCTAAAAAAATTTCCCACATGATGGTATTTTATTTGTAATTTTTAGACATCAAATAAGTTAATTTATTTATGACACAAAGATGATGCAGTAATTATCTTATTAATGAAATATTGACATAATTGATGTTATAAACACCAAAATAAATGTAATTTGAGACTTTTTATGAATTCCACTAATTTTCTAGGTTACTATGATATATTAGTGTTGATTTAATAAACTTGGTTCGAACATATAATTCTGTTATGATTTCCACAAAAATCATATATCAAATAGTGTCAAAATTGACACAAAATAGTTTTTAAAGAAAATATTATATTATTAATTGTTATTTTATTCCTAAAAATCTAAGGTTCGGAAAAATGACCTAGATAACTATATATATATTAATAATAAACAATTTGGGGTTCTTTTGGCATGTTATAGGAAGTGTATTAACCATATAGTGAAAGAAAACAAAAAGACACGGTAAAAGTTAAATTATTTAACTTAGAGTTAAATCTAATTGATAAGGTTAAAATAATACCCTAAACTTGTCTAAATCCTATTGGTTTATAGGATTTCGACCCATCCCCACTTTATCTTCGAAATAAGACCCTTTGGAACCATTATAAACCGATTTTGACTTTAATATAAAATAATATTTTGAGATATTCCTAAGGTGCCCCTCTCCTCCCTTATAAAAGGGCACCTCCTCCCCCTCCTCCTCACTCCAATTTGAGCACTCAAGCTCGGCCAACCCCTGCCAAAATCCCTTCTCCACTTCCCTAGAATAATCCTAGAGGTCCTTCTTTTCTTCAAAGACCAATCTTAGTTCCCTAAGTGGAGGATTCAAAGAGGTGTTCCAAAGAAGAGGTAATATCCATTACCGATCATTTCAATTTCTTTCTTCTTCAACTTCTTCTTCTTTAGTTGTTTCATGATAAATTAATAACATCAGTATTTCTTATATACTGATATGTTATTATAAATATGAAACAACTCTAATTAACCTTTATCCATCCTACGGAGAAAGGAAATCACCGCGCGTGCGTACGTACGGAATACCGTCTCCACGCCGTGGTGTAATCTATTTTCTACCACCACCATAATTGGATGGGTATAAAGGTGTAATGAGTAACTATATATGATTATTATAAAGTGATATTGATAATGAAATAGTATACATACACTTCAACACAATTCCACGACCATGAGAATGATATCATCGCTCGTGCGTACGTACGGAATACCGTCTCCACGACGCGATGAGATTCATTCTCCATGTTAAACATTTAAGAATGATTGAAAAGTATATATAAGAAATAATAATAAAATATATGACATTATAAAGCTACTGGATTTATGTATGTATGTATATGTATGTCATCTACTTACTTCCATTCAAGATAATAAGGAAAGGAAAACAGTGTTCATGCGTACGTACGGACTACCATCTCCATGAACGGTGTTTTTTATTTCATTTATCAATCTATTATATATATATATAATGAATATATATGATATATAAATCATATTTTATATTCTGGAAGTAAGTAAATCATGATATAAGTAATAATAATGTCAAGAACAACAAGTCAAAACACCTACGATAAATGAAACGATTTTACCCAAAACGCTTCTTTAACATGGAATTTACAAAAGAACGGGTAATATAAAGTCATAAGTGAACCATATATGATATCATAACATTTCATATGATTCTATAATAAGTAAATGACATTATTTAAATAATTATACAGGAGGTTCGGTCACATACGAAGCAAATCGGACCTAAGGTAAGGGAAATATCACAATCTCATTTTTTATCCGAGATTGTTTATACTTTGGCATTTACTGGGGTGTATTTTATCATCCACATCCATGTTTCATCAATATGTAATATTATTTCCATCCACCTACAATTTTTTAAATCCATTTTTACCCTTCGGTGAGTTTTTAGTAAAAGAAATGAAAGGAATCTTTTGTCGTTTTTCATACGAGGTACTTTTTGACTTTTCCGACAAAAGTACAAAGAATGTTTTTTTAACTTATTCGGCAAGAATGGATTTTTAAACATTATTTCCAAGAATCTTCCTTTATAAGTTTTCAAGTTTATTTTTAATCAACTTCTTTTAGTTTATAATTGTATGACATGTTAAGAAAAGAAAAGTGTTTTTGAAGTAGAAAGGATATTTTCCTCAAGAATGGAGTTCAAGTATTTTATCAAAATTATTTTCCATCTAAGATAATAAAAGGGTTCTGTTTTTATCCCTATTATTACATGGATTTGATTATGTTGTGATGGAAATATTTTTATGAATTCCTTTATCTTATATGAATGGTTTTATGATGTCATGTTGTTTAAGATTCCCATTTGTATTACATGGGTTATGCAATGATGTATGATTTATGATTTTGTGGCACACATAAGAATGGTATCATTATGAGATGGGTGGGACCTATATCTCCCTCCAATGCATTGGGTAAATATTTTATATCTCATGAGATAGAAATGGATGAAATGGTAGGTTATACCGGTTCAGTGAAACAGGACTGAAACGAGGGTTACTCGATTCAGAAAGGGACTTTTTCCACTAAGATAGTCTTGGCAATGAGTCTTGACTAACAAGAAATGATTCTCTATGATTATGTGTGTATGCCACAAAGCTTCATGTTTTATGTTATGATTATTGTGATTTCATTTCACTACTATGATTTATCCCATGTTATGAAATTATGCTCTCTTTTGCAGGTTAAGATTTCCAAAAGTTATGTTCTTATGAATATGATTTGATTGATTTTTCTTTTGTATACCCTTACTGAGCATTTGAGCTCACCCTTTTATGTTTTATTTTTCCCAGGATATAAAGAAAGGTTTTAGGTAAAAAAAAGGGAAGATATTTATGAGAGATATTGAAGATCTTTCACCACGATTAGAATATTACGTTCCGAGTTTCCAAAGACACTAAACTATTACGATCCTTGTGTGTGTGTTTTTGTTATGTACTATGTATTCCACAAATGTAATGTAATGTCCATGTACGTCAGGCTTCGGGTCTCTACAAATACCATTTATGACGATCCTCCAGAAAATGAGTCTAATTCAGAGGAATTATAATATTATGTTCTTATCCATAATATGGTACACACTAATTCAAATGAACATGGTGTACATACCCGAAAACCGAGTCCTACCAAAAATCCAGGTATGCCTTCAAATATCCAACTCACACCCCTCTGAAAATCATCTAAAAAGGGGAATGGTAAATGTAATATTGAATATCACTTTTCCACTGGATAAGGTCAATCTATTTCTCTTGAAATTTTATTTTCATAGCAAGAATACACGATGAAATAGTTGAAAAGACTCAATACAATGTTATTTTGAAGTAACATTTCTACTAGAAATACTATTTATAAAGATCATTAACATGGAAATACTATAGGAATGCCTCAAAAAATAGAACATGTGGTAACTGTAGATGGGGATAATGACTTCCCTCCATTGGGTACACAACCACTGATAGATCAAACACATCCGTATAGGCCTGTTCCCATGGGTTATCCAAGGAAAATACCTGCACCACCACCAGTGGTTTTACTGGTTGTTTCACCAGTTCAATCCCTATATACTATACCTTTATAGGTCCCAACACATCCATATATTCCCCATGTTCTTATGAACTCAATTGAGGTATTAAAAACTCGATTGGATGCTATAAAAGAATGAAATGCACTAGTTCATCCGGAAAAGAAATCATACCCTGAGTGGGTGGATCTGATCCCTCCCCCACCAAATTTTTTGAATACCACATTACAAATCATTAATGGTTTTGTAGATTTGGAACAACACAGAACACATTTCATTTCTCAATTTTATACCTTGATGAGGACTTGTCAACCATAAGAAACCGTAAAGACCAGGTGTTTTGTGAAGTAATTTTTGGGACTATCCTTTGTATGGTATACATGTATGCAATCTCGATCGATTACTAGATGGGAAGATTTCTGTCAAAAATTCCTTCTTTAATTCATCCCAACGCTGCCAAAGATGAGAGTTTTTGATCTTAAAAATTAAAAAAAAAGAGAAAATGAATGAGATTCAAATTTCATTTCTTGACGGAATGTAATAAAATATTCCTTATATCCGTAAATACCTCAAGAAGAGTTGCTGCCAATTTGCGTAGAAAATCTGTGTGATGAGTTACGCACACAGATGATCCATGTGAAATGCCAATGAGGGTTTCGAGACATTTCATAAATTGATCAATAGATTGAAGATTCACTTATGAAAACAGAAGCTAAAACTCATGTGATTCCACCAGCTCTAGGAAAGAGAACATGGAATGTAGAGGCTGCTAAAGTTACACTTAAGCAAGAACCTGTACCTTCTTCCACTTAAAAACCTTTATCATATGAAATGGATCGGCCTTTTGAGTGTCAGTAGAAACAACCGCCTCATCTAGATGATCTAAGAGATCAATGGATGAATATGTATGAGGAGTTAAGGATAAAATTTTATTATTTATAGAGTGAATAGGTTCTCAGTTACTTTATCTCAGCTATAAAAAATAATTCGGTTTAGTTTCCATTTCCTAAATACTGATAAAATAAGGAGAAGAAGATCTGACGAATTATTTTCCATTTTACTAGTTTTTGGGGTATCTCATTCATGAGTTTTTTGTTTCCATGAACCTACTTAAAAAAATGGGTTACACTGGATTAGTGAAACTGAAAACAATTTCAGCTCATGTAACATGCGATACTACTTCTTATCCAGAGAAAGAAGGTGAATGGAAAGTAGTAAAAAGTAAAAATGTGCATAAATATGAAAATTTTATGATTAGGAAAATGATCAACCAACCTGATTCCATTCTATGAACACAGTTGAAACATCCAATTTTGTATTCAACCACTCATGGACTAGCAAAACTACCTTCATAAAAAGGTAAATCCTCAAAGAAGTGACGTGATCAGAAAGGAAAAGATCAATCAGAAGAAGATGAGATCATATCAAGGTCATTTTTTTCTTTGAATCTGGTAGATTTAATGCCATCTACATCAAAAGAATGGGAACCACCCTATCAAATTTCACAATCAGAACTGACATGTCAAAAAAAATCTTCATCAAATGAAGAATTAATCTTTTATTCCATCAACAATATCCACTTGAAAAGTCCTAATGCCAATGGTGATTCTGATTTTAATGACTCAGAGTTCCCTCTACCTAACTGGGGAACCAGAGGATAAGGCCAATGTCAAAGATACAGGGGAATACGTGGATATTCTAGAAGCCACTATTTTAGCTCTACCCCTACTCAAACCGAACATGTGGAAGAAAATCATGGGATATCCCTTCAATGGGATCTAATAGAACAAAGAGATTATTCCACTCATGACAGATTCGGTCCGGACCTGATAATTTTGGAGGACATATTAAAGGTTACACCATCATCTTCTCAGCAGCTAGATAGACCTAGTTAGTATAATCGGCAAAATCCAGGATTAGTTTATGTTTCTACTCCAACATAGGGTACATTCCCACCACAATCATCAAATTACAAGGTAGATACAAAATCGCATCTCCATTTTCATAAACATAGAGCTCTAGAAAAAAAGTATGAATTTTTTCAAACATTTAGCCCATGTACTAGCCAATTTGTCAATTTTATATTTCATTAATCTCTCAAGATATCATCTAGAAGCACTTATTGATACTTTTTCAAGCCCTAAAGTGATTCAAACCGAAGTTGCTTCTGCTGAGGTTTACTGTATAAGGAATGATCCTACAAAATGTCATGCATTTATATAGTTTAAATTTGAAGATGAATATGATGTTGTAAATGGACATCTCAGGCCCTTGTATATATCCAGTATATTCAATGACATATAAATATAACAATCCTTTATTGATAATGGCTCACGATTCAACCTCATTCCCATTCATACACTCCATTGATTGGGCCTCACGAAAACTGGATTATCTCCGGCTACCTTAATGTTGCAAGGTTATGAAAATAATGAACAAGAACCTCTAAGAGAAATTACACTCAGAACTCATTTTAGACATCTTTTGTCTAATTAATATTTTATGGTTGTTCACCATGACACAATGTTAAATATTTTTCTAAGAAGGTCTTGTCTATATCAATATGAAACAATCCCTTTGTCATACCATCAAGGTATAAAGTACTGTTTCATGGTAAATTGGATCATTTTATGGTGAAAAGGATCCATTAAAAATGTGTGAATCTTAATACATTGAGGAATAATTTTATCATGCGAAGGGAACATGGTCTATAACAAAGGAGGTTTTCAGAATCAGTGCTCTGTAAGGCTTGGAAAAGATCCCATCCAACCCATACTTATATTTGAAAACAGATTATGTATTACATATCAATAAAATTGAAAGGATAAAACCAAATCCAAGAACTCCCCAAATTATTTCCATAACATCAATTTTGAAAAGTAATACTGATAGCATGGTAGATGTTGTTAATCCACCAAGCATTGATGGATACTTAAATGGAGATGTTTGTATTTCTTCTATTGAACTACAACAAGCCTCTACTTCATCAATCAGAATAGAAGAAGTCATATCAATACAAGAGGAAGAAAATGATTTTTATTATCAATCCTTCAACTCCTCTTTATTACTCCATGGAAACCCTTCATCATCAGTAGGGTCAGAAATTATGGCCTCATCTTCAGGATGTTCCAATACTGACTCCACTCATAGCTTAGAAATTTCTTCCTTGTCATCTACTATTCATGTAGAAATAGCAGAAGTGACACATAATAAATATGAATAAGAAGAGGAAGATCTCATGGATTCTATTTCTTAATTTGAGGAAGGTGTCTCTACCAATGTGGATGAGCTCATAGAAATAAATCTGAGAATAGAATAATATCTTTTCCCCACTCTAATTAGTGCGAACATGACTTCTGAAAAGAAATATGTGTATACTTAATTTATAAAGAATCATCAAGATATATTTTATTTGGAAATATACATATATTCATGGTCTTATTCATGAAATAGATACTCATTATTTGGGTTTTGAAAATAAAATCGTGGATTCAATCACGTTGCAAGAAGAACACACCCAACTCATACCACTAAAATTGAAGCTAAAGTAGATAATATTATAAAGGATAAATTTTTCAGGGAGGATCAATATGCAAGATGGCTGGAAAACATTGTCCTAGTAAAAAATAAGAATAGGGAAATCAAGGTTTTCCATGATTTCATAGATCTTAACTGATCTTTACCTAAAGATAACTTTTGTATTCCGATCAAAGTGCTTTTAATTAATGAAACATCTAGGTATGAATCCCATTCTTTCTAGGATGGCTAATAAGGGTATTATAAAATCTGTATGGCCCTATAGGATGATGACTCTACATCATTTAGTGCCCCTAAATGTGTTTCTTCTATCATGTAATGCCCATTAGATTAAATAATGTAGGTGGAACATATAAATGTGCCACACAACATATATACAAACCCCTCGTAGGGAAATTTTTTTAATGTTGTGTTGATGATTTTGTGGTTAAATCCAGACAACGCTCCAATAACATGACTGGTCAAGAGACCATATTCAATAAACTTCATCATTATAGTTTGAAGATGAACCCCTTGAAATGTGCTTTCGGGGTAACCTCAATAATGCTCCTAGGCTTGTTTGTATGCCATTTTGGTATCGATGTTGAAACTGAGAAAACAAAAAAAATCCATGGATTGTCACATCCTCCAAATTTGATTGAATTTAGAGGAATCCAAGGAAAGAAGTTCTATATTTGGAACATTATTTCCAATTTGGAAGGAATGTGTTTTCACCACAATAGATTAATGAAGAATGGAGTCACCTATCAATGGACTAAAGACTGCCAAGAATAATTTGAACCCTCAAAAAATATCTGTTGAGTCCATCAGTTTTAATACCTCTTGTTGAAAGAAGACAACTTATTCTCTATGTGATAGCTTTAGAGAGATCACTAGGTGCCTTACTTGCCCATATGAATGATGATGGGAATGATGAAAACCTTAACTATATCAGTAAAACTATTATTGATGCAGAAACATGGTATTCAAGTATGGAAAAGAGCATCCTAGAATTATTCATTGAAGTTAGAAAATTGTGGAATTACCTACAACATCATGAGGTCCAATTGGTTTCTCACAATAAACAGCTCAAATTTATCCTTAGATGTTCTATGCTTAAAAGGAATCTAGCATGGTGGAAAGTTATTTTGCAAGAGTTTGATATTTATTTTTTGCCTCAGAAGACAATAAATGGCCAAGATCTTCCCAACATCCTTGGTGAAAACCAATATATGCAAGATACATCATTTAATACTGAACTTTCAAATGAAATGGTATTTATTATTCAAGTTATTTCCCTAACATGGGAAATTTAATTTGATGAAGCCTCCAGAAGTAGAACAGGGAAGAGAATGAAAAACCCAAAACTAAAAAATGTTGAGTTATGAAATGTACATGTCTCCCCATGAAAGGATGTGATGCCTTATTCCGTTTTGTTTTCATAAGGTGCTACCAACAATGAAGCATAATATCAAGGTCTCATTTCAGGTTTATAATTGGAACATCAGGTAAAAGTGAACCACATGAATGTGAAAGGTGATTCAGAGTTTGTAATCAATGAAATCCATGGGGATTATTCCATCAGAAAAGAAGACATAATCCCCTTGTGTGATTATGTCAGAGTGTTAATGGTTGAATTTCCCTTAGATTTGAAATTGTCTTATGTCCTGTGATCCCAAAAAGACCTAGAAGATGAACAAGATAATGCTTCTACCACCTTGGAGATCCAAACTAGGGTGAGATAGTCATCTGTATAACCCATTTTCGTTTGGTCTCACCTTTCATTAAAACTAGAATAAAGGAAATTAATGAAATTATCCCTATTTCAGAGAAATTTGGTCAAACCACATGATAAATAACACCCACCATGTAATACCTTCAAAATTTAGTACTTCCACTAGATATAGATAAAAATGAATAGATCTGATGATTGGCTGCCAATTTTACTCATTATGATAGTTCATATCACCAGAAGATCCTCTATAGAAGAGGATTTGACAGAATCCTCTTCAGGTGTATCAATGGAGAATAAATTTCAGCTATCATGAAAGTGTAACATTCAATAGATTGTGGCACTCACCTGTTTGGGAATAGTTATTCTGATCAAATTCGATGGCTCGAATACTTTTGACATTCAAAGATGGAGGATTACATAGATTTCACAAATAAATTTCATCCATTCCATGTTCATGCCAACATCATTCATCAACCCCATAGTTTCTACATACATCTAAATATTCCTTTCCATTTTCCACATGGAGAATGGATGTATTAGTACCATATATTCAAGCTTTGGCAAATCAGTTCAAGTATATCCTTACTACTACTTACTTCTTCTCAAAATGGGATGAGGCAATAACTCTCAAAGAAATCAAAGACAAAAGTATTTTTATTTTTTTGAAAACTAGCATCATCTCTATATTTTGTGTCCCTCATAATAAATTGATAGAGAATAACACCAATTTTTGTTTTGTTCAGGTAAATAAGTTATATCAGGAACACAATATCAAATCCCACAATTAATCACACTATCATACGGCAGACCATGGACAGATATAGGATTTAAGTAAGATACTGAAAATATACTATAGATGATGATGGATAAGGATATGGAATCTTAGCCTAATAATGTTTTTCCCTTTATGGGATTATCATACTACTACCCATACTACCACACAAGAAACATCTTATTCCTTGGTGTATGAAACAACAGTAGTATTTCCAATTGAAATTAAATTTCTTTCACTAAGAGTTACAATATGAGATCATTTTTATATAGATGTGAGGTCTTAGAAACTGTTTGTTTAGATGGAATAAATATATGAAAAAAATATTTCATACATTGCTTCATTTAGATTTTTATCAGAACAGAACAGCATACGCCTTTTAAAAAGTTATCCTCCACACATTCCTTTAAGGAGAATTTGTATTGGCCCTCATGACTCCAATGATAACAATAAAGAACCTCCATATCTTGAGCCAAAGTGGGATGGACATTAATCCACACATATGTTCTACTAAAATAGTGTTATGACTGACTGAAAAGTAACATTTTTATTTATTTTAAAAAATCACCATAAAAAACCCCCCCTGAAAAAAAACCTCATGAAGGTCAAAGATAATGTAAACCAAGAGCATCGTTAACTAAATATTTTATCCCCTCCTTTGTAAAAGAAACCAAGGAAATGAAAGAAAACATATCTTGGTTTGATGATGTCATAGATGTAGAAAATCTGAAACCATATTCCCCTCCCTCCACGAATGAGCAACCTCCATATGACTGCCCATGAGTGCTCTGCATCTCAGAATAATACAAGCAATGTTCCAAGGGATATTTACCTTACCTATCAAAGAATTACACAAGACCATAGATTCGGTCTTCACTATCCTCAGCATAATATTTTTCTGATTTGTAGATCTCAAAACCAGATGCCATTTTCAAATCCTTCTTCTTCTAGAGCATCACCTCCTCTATACGAAGCTGTAAAACCAAGAACCACCAAACCTAGCTGATCCCGCATGACCCCACCCCCTCGCATCACCCCCCAAGAGAAGAGACCCATTAGTATTGTGCTTGAATCCCTGACTTGGAACCTGCCATCAAACCCACCTTCCCTACCTTGTAATACCATCTAAATGATCACGTACAAGATGCCAAAAAAGAAGACTCACTGACGGTGCTTCGTTGCATTCCGGACACTTATGAAGAAAATCCAAAACAATTTTTTTCATTATGAATAAAATACTTACCTAAGAAGCTCTACCTTGGTTATAACGCACCACATTATGAGCCAGCCATATAATCCATCAACCATCCACAAGAAAAACTATGCTAGATTTCCTCTCAGTTCCATGAGTATCTGTGCCCCTGAACCAGGAATTAATGAATTCATCTTTCACCTCTCCATACTCATCCTAGCCAAAAAAGATTCCACAAAACTTCCATATTCCTCTATCCCATTCACTCCCATAAAACAGATGACCCACTAATTCAATATTAGGTGACCCGCAACACCAGCACCTGGACACTATATTAACACCCATATATTGTAAATTTTCATCAGTATGTAATGATTTGTTCATTACACACCACAATAGAATGTTAAATTTAAAGGGAATATCTTTGCACCATAGAGTCGCTCACAAGGGATCATCATTTTTCATAACCCTTGTCACATGAATGAAATCCTTAAAAGAAAAGGTGCCCAAAGATGCACCTATAAAAATATGTTTATCAGGATCATCACTACAGACAATATTACTGAAGACAACGAGCTGAATCTCATCCAGAACAGCCTGAAGAAAACAGGGATAACTACTAGCCTCACTGAAGGACATGCCCATATTAGGGAATCCATGGAAATAAATCTTACCAACCCCCCAATCATGCTACCAGGAGTTTATATTCTGTGTTCCCACTAACCACCGAGAATGATGATGCAAAATATCCATCAATGGATGAATCAGATTCCAAATCTTGGACGAAATGGATCTCTGATCACCCAAATTCTAATCGTATATGTCTTGCATTGTCCTGCTCCAAAAAGTCTGACCTTCCAAAGCATCCCACACAAGCTTTTCATGTAGCACCTTCATTGTTGAGAAAACACCCCTCAGGTTAATACCCCATTCAGAAATGGGTCTTGCCAAACCTCTCCCCAAATCCCAATGATGCCTGCCTTCCATCTGCCCATCCCAAATAAAGGACACCATAATCCTTTCCAATTTGACAATCAAACTTTTAGGAATCCTAAGAGTAGAAAGAATATTCATGGTGGTGGAGACCAATACACTATTCACTAAAGTTATACGACCACCGAAGGATAGAAACCTATTTTTCCAATTCAAAATTCACCCAGAGATCACGAATTTGAGTTTATCAAAATGATGTACTATAAGAGATGAGGGACTCACCGGGGCCCCAAGGTACTTCATTGTAAAGAAACCCATCTCCATATTCAATACATCCCCCATATCCCTTACCCTCTAATCTGATTACTTCTTGGTTAGGTTAAATGAAATTTTCTGTTTGTTCACCACCTGTCCACTCCACATACAATACTCCCCAAGAATCCTAATCAACCTCTGGACATAACGTTTACTGCCATTGATAAAAACAATAGTGTCATCATCATACATTAAGTGAGAGATACCCCTTGTAGCATTCTTATTCTTCTAGGGAAGTACGTTACCCAAATTGAGGCCTTGATTAATAAAAAAGATAAATACATTTTGAGAGAGATTGGAAATAGTGGGGGACAAAGGATCACCTTGTCTAAGACCACGAAAAGTCTTGAAAAAGTCAAATCTATTACCCATAAAATAGGTATGAATCTATAAAGATCTAAAACAACAGAAAAGTATGTCACTATTCCACCTTGAAAATTATCATGCAAGTCAATGCTATGAGAACAATACCCCATTACACCCTATCATATGCCTTGCTCATGTCAAGCGTATCCACCAGATTGCCCCCAAAGGACATGTTGTTGATTTCACTAACCATTACTTAATCCACTCCAATAGCTCCCTGAATTTACCCCCCTTTAATGAACCCATGATGCTCTGGTACCATCCAATAGTCCAAGTGAGTAGCTAGCCTTTTATTAAGAATGGTGGATATGATAATATAAGTAACGTTACACATACTAATGGGCTGGTACCGATCAACAGACTGGGGAATACTCACCTTAGGAATAAGAACCATCTTTGTTTCACAAGAAATACATGGAATGTTCCCACCCTGAAAATAATCTTGGACAGCTCTCACCAACTACCCTTTAATCACTTCCCACATCAGTTTCAAATTGACATAAACTTTTGAAAACAACATAAGTGAAATATGGAAATCCATGAAAACCTGTTCAGATTATTTTGATACTTTAGGACAACGATCCATGAGTCATCTGTGACGTGTAAGAATCAATCACACATCAATTTGTCCTACAGTGTGACCGGTATGGCTAAAAGTGTCTGATATCAGTTTGAAATTGACAATAACTTTAGAAAAAAACACATGTGACATACGAAAAACCGAGAAAACACATTTGTATTGTTTTTATACTTTAGTAAAATGATCTACAAGTCATTTGTGAGGTGTACGAATGGACCGCACCTCAATCTGATGCACTGTGAGACCGATATGGCTAAAAGTGTCTGATATCAGTTTCAAATTGACATTAACTTTAGAAAACAACACAAGTGACATATAGAAAACTGATAAAACGCGTTTGGATTGTTTTGATACTTTAGGAAAATGATCCATGAGTCATTTTTGACTTGTACGAATAAAACTGACCTCAATCTGATGCACAGTGTGACTGGTATGGCTAAAAGTGTCTGATATCAGTTTCAAATTTACATAAACTTTAGAAAACAACACTACTAACATACGAAAAACTGATCAAATGCGTTTGGATTGTTTTTATACTTTAGGAAAATGATAAATGTGTCATTTTTGATGTGTAAGAATTGACCAAACCTCAATTTGATGCACAATGTGACCAGTGTTGCTAAAAGTGTATGATATTAGTTTTAAATTGGAATTATCTTTAGAAAAAAATACTACTGACATACTGAATACTGAGAAAACATGTTTGGATTGTTTTGATACTTTTGGAAAACGATATATGAGTCATTTTTGACGTGTAAAAATCAACCACATCTCAATCTGATGCACGGTGTGACTGATATGGCTAAAAGTGTTTGATATCAGTTTAAAATTGACATTCACTTTAAAAAACAACACATGTGACATATGAAAAACCAAGAAAAACCGTTCGGATTGTTTTGATACTTTAGGAAAACAATAAATGAGTCATTTTTGAGGTGTAAGAATTAACCACACCTCAATCCAATGCACAATGTGACTGATATGGATAAAAGTGTGTGATCTATGTTTGAAATTGACATTATCTTTAGAAAACAACACATGTGAAAAATAGAAAACTAAGAAAATGTGTTCGTATTGTTTTGATAATTTTGGACAATGGTCCATGAGTCATTTTTGAGGTGTATGAATCGACCACACCTCAATCTGATGCACGGTGTGACCGGTATGGAAAAAAGTGTCTGATATCATTTTCAAATTAACATTAACTTTAGAAAACAACACAAGTGACATATGGAAAACCTATAAAACACATTCAGATAGTTTTGATACTTTAGGAAAACGATTCATGAGTCATATTTGATGTTTATGAATCAATCACACTTAAATCTGACACACAGTGTGACCAGAATGGCAAAAAGTGACTAAAATCAATTTCAAATTGACATAAACTTTAGAAAAGAACACAACTAACATATGGAAAACTGATAAATCGCATTCAGATTGTTTTTATATTTTATGAAAAATATCCATGTGACTTTTTTGATGTGTATTAATCGACGGCACCTCAATCCGACGCACAGTGTGAGTGGTATGGCTAAATGTTCCTGATATCAGTTTGAAATTGACATTAACATCAGAAAACAACAATACTAACATATATAATAATGGGAAAATGTGTTTGTATTGTTTTGATACTTTTAGAAAATTTTCCATGAGTCATTTGTGACTTATATGAATCAACGACACCTAAATCCGACGCACGGTGTGACCAGTATGGATAAAAGTATCTAATATCAATTTGAAATTGATATTAACATTAGAAAACAACACAAGTGACATTCGAAAAACTGAGTAAATGCGTTTGGATTGTTTTGATACTTTTTGAAATCAATCCATGAGTCATTTCTGAGGTGTACGAATTGACTGCATCTCAATCCAATGCACGGTGTGACCGATATGGCTAAAAGTGTCTGATATCAGTTTGAAATTGACATTAACTTTATAAAACAACACATGTGACATATAGAAAACTGAGAAAACACATTTGGATTGTTTTGATACTTTTGAACAATGATCCATGAGTCATTTTTTAGGTGTAAAAATCGACCGCACCTCAATCCGACGCATAGTGTGATCGGTATGGCTAAAAGTGTCTGATAACAGTTTGAAATTGACATTAACTTTAGAAAACAACACAAGTGACATACGGAAAATAGATAAAACACGTTTGGATTGTTTTTATACTTTTGGACAACCATCCATGAGTCATTTTTGATGTGTATGAATTGACAACACCTCAATCTGATGCAAGGTGTAACCGGTATGGCTAAAAGTGTATGATATCAGTTTCAAATTGACAATAACTTTAGAAAACAACACTACTAACATACTGAAAACTATGAAAACGCGTTCAGATTGTTTTTATACTTTAGGAAAATGATCCATTAGTTATTTTTGATGTGTACTAATTAACTGCACCTCAATATGACAAACGGTGTGATTGGTATGTCTATAAGTGTATGATATCAGTTTTAAATTGACATAAAATTTAGAAAACCACACAAGTGACTTACTGAAAACCATTCAAACCTATTCGGATTGTTTTGATACTTTAGGACAATGATCTATGAGTCATTTGTGACGTGGAAGAATCAACCTCACCTCAATCCGACACACGTTTTGACCGTTAAAGTTTTCCATTAGATAAAGAATCAGTATTTATTAAATGAGATAAATCATCCAAAAACAAATTGATTTTACATTATTTCAATTAATTGTTATCAGAATGAAGACATTTGAGTTTATCATTTACATATTTTAGTTTCACATTTCCATACTAATATATTCATTCATATTAAAGTTGTAATTTATTTCATTATTGTATTACTAACATAATATTTTTTTTCGTGTACAGGTGAAATTTTTTTCCCTTCAGTTCGGATGATTTGTTCGGCATCAAATAACATGGATAACAATTTTTGAGAGAGGATCATAGATATAAAATGATGAAACATTGATGTTTATAACTGTTGTTGGATAATTTTAATTGTAACCATGTAAAACGTTGTTTAAAATGTATATAGTAGAGTGTTTTTTTGTATTCATGACGTTAAGTTAATGTATATAGAATTGTTTTTAAAAATATTCTGTACAGGTGCTATTTTGTATAGGTGTGAAGGTGTTATTATGTGCAGGTGTGCATGTGCTGGTTAGTGCAGGTGTGCAGGTGCGGGTTCGTCAGGTGTAGGGGAAGGTGCCTTTGTCAGCGCTAATAGAGCGCTGATAAAGGGCCATATTAGCAGCGTTCAAGATAGCACAAATAAAGGCTCCCCTTTATCAATGCTAGAAAAGTGTTTTTAATGCTGGAATAGATAAGGGGGGGTCCACTTTATCAGTTCTCCAAAAATAACTGATAAAGGAGACCTTTATCAACGCTAAAAAAAGCATTGATAAAGGGCGTCCTTTATCGGCATTTTTTAGCACTGATAAAGGTCGCCTTTATCAGCGCTTTTTAGAGTGCTAATAAAGGGGACCCCCTTATATCTACACTGGAATTAAAAGAGATTTTCTAGCGCTGTTAATGTCAGTTTTTAGCACTGATAAAAGGTCATGTTGTAGTAGTGTAACAATTTTAGAAAAATTTTTATTTTTCATAAATCACCTAAAAATAAACTATTTAGGAAAATTTCAATAATTAATCCTCAAATAATTTGAATTATGATTTCATAAATATATTATTTTTTATTAAATAGATTTTATAGAATTTATGAATTTAATTTAGAAAAATAAATACATTAATAAGAAAGCTTTTATAGAAAATTGAGATATTTAAAATTTAACTACTTAATCATATTTTCTATGGGTTTTCAATAGATAAGAATATTTTTATCTAGTCATGTTTTTTATTTTTGTATAATTTTCTTATATAATATGTGTAGTAGTTTTTTATTTTAGTTTTTAGTTTAATGAAATATATTAATGCAGTCTTCATTTAATGAAAAAATTTATATTATAATCATGGTAAATTACAATCTCTCCACTACTCCCCTCTATAATAAGATTGCCTCTGATAAATTTTAATTATCAATTACTAATTGAAATACAAAAGGGATTCTGAAAATAATCCTGAATCATGATAGATTTTCTATGAGTTAAAAACCATTCATTCTTAGGGAAGACTATTCAACATGTATTTTTACTTATATTTGGAATATATTATGAATGTGAAAAATTATTTAAATTAATCCCCTTTTGCTAATTGTTATATGTTTCTAGAGACATACCTTCCACAACATCATTTTCTTGAACCCATTTCCAACCAAATATTCAATCATAAGTGATTATGGTAGTAGAAAATAGATTCAATGTAAATGATCATATAAATATAAACAAATACTATAATTTATTCTATAATGATAGTTTGTTTTTAACCTATGAAACATTCATTTCAAATAATTGACAATTTTTTTCAACCAATAATTTTATTACATTATACTAGGTTACGTTATATTGTGTTATTTTATACTACATACCCTGATTCCAAAAATGACTTAGGATTTAAATAATTCATAATGGATTATATGGTAATTTTTCATAATCCATGAATTTCCCTTATGATTGTTTATCAACGTGTGTATTCTAAGTCACAGTCCTAATACACAAGTGTGAATAGTGATATGAAACATAAAATGAATATTTTGTGGTGATTTTCTATAGGTTTTCTAACTCCAAAAAACATCCACATTTTAGTTTTTTGAAAAGGATTTAATTACAAAGTCAGACACACGATATTCACTTCACTAAAGAATCATGATGTTAATATATAGATATACATATACCTTTTACTTATACCTAGGGTTTTAATTTGTTTTATAATATCTTAATCACCAAAAATAAATCAAATAATCCCAAAAAATGTCTAATTACCCCTCTAACAAAAACTGCCCCACCCTAGATAATAAATCATAGGTCTGGTAAAAATAACATAACATAAACCCCAGATTTTATATAAAGTGTGTTGAACCTATCATTATTTTATATAATTTACATATTCTAATCATTATTTATCATAAAATATCAAATAATATCTTGAATAATTTATTAATTTCATTAATTATCATCTACATAAATAACTTACTTTACAATACATTTGATTATTTATGCATAATCTCTCCATTCTTAATGCATAGATGGGAATGTATTAGGTTAACATAATTTTATAAAATTTTGAAATAAAACATAATAAATTGATGACCTAAAATTATTAGTTAGATTAATATTTTCAACATATCCATAGGGTATAGATCATAAATGTATTAGAAATCATGGGAAGATAAAATATATAATATTAAAATTAATGTGTAATGATAAACAATAACCATAATCCATGATAGAGGACATGTAATCTCATATGAAAAACATTCAACATAGAAAATGTGGGTGGAATCATTATACATTAAACATTAGTCAATGATCATAATCAATGTCACATGATTGTGACATAAGAGTGTGTTATAAACATTAGAGTAGAACAATATGTCAAGACTAATTTCTAAGACATTCGTCAAATATTTTGATATGAATAATGAACCTTATATTCATAGTGATTTGGAAAATACTCATGTATTCCCTTGGCCTTGAAATAATCCCCTCATTTAACCTTTTCTTTGTGATAATTCCTCCTATGATCCCCTTTCCATTGATTAAATACTCATAGGTACCTTTTGGATTGTGATAAATCCTCTCATGTACACATTGTCATTTGAAAAATCCTCATGTGTACACTTATGAGCTCCTATGATTATAGATATTAAAATTAATCGAAGGTTTATATTTTATACCACCCACCTTTAATCCATACATATGTGTCCAATATTCAAATTTTTATTTTCCTTATTATTTATAACTCATGGAATAAAAAATGGGATTCATAAAATTTAATAATAGCATCACAAAAGTTTTCCTCAAAAATTTATTCAATGAATATATTAAATTACATCGCCTGAAAATATTATATAATAAAATAATTCAGTAGGATATTCCTTAAAAATAATTTTTATATAATATACAATCTTGTGATAAATTATAAAATCATTGTGAAATTATAAAATATTATATAGTGATTCTTTTACATTATTCATATAGAAATACTTTTTTGTCATGATGATGTTCTATTTTTTAAAATTTGATGTCAAAAATTTGTAATGTAATTACATTTAAAATTAAATTTTATCAGTGTATCATTTAAAATATATAACAAAAAAATATAATTTTAAGAGCAAGATAGACCATTTAATTTTTGAATAATGTATAACACTTCTTTTAAATAGAATTATAAAAATTCTATATCATAAAATAAGGTTGTAAAATTTACACTTGAAATGTGGGATGTAAAAATATTGATTTCACATGAGTAAAATAATATTATTTATTTAAATTAAATAATGGGAATCATTTTTAAGTAAAATGAACTTGTAGATTCATGAAACCAATTTTAAAGGGATTTAATATTTTATCTTTTAAAAATAATCAGTTATATGTGAAAAAAATCATTCAAAAAACATATTTTATTAAAAACCACATTTTACCCATTAAAAAAGGATGTAATAGTTTATGAAATTTGGTATATATTCATTTATAAAAACAAAATTAATGTTTCTCGAGGTATCACATTTTAAAGAAATGGAAATAAAATCGAGTTATGCATATCTTATATGTATATCATAATTCATAAAAGAAGATACATTTTGAATGAGTAGCAATTTTGATATGTAATGAAAAGAAAAAATAGAAATTTCATAAAAATAATAAAATATCACAATTTATCTATAATTAAGGAAATAAGTAAAACAGTAACAGTAATAAATCAATTAAAATTAATTAAGTTAATAACAACTCTTACATTAATGGTAATATAATAGTAATATATTATCCATTAAATGGATATTAATATATCATGAAATGAGGTATATTCATTTTTATAGAGGTATATATGGTAGTTATTACACCATATAATATTCATCATGTATTGAAATATTAAACATGTGTGATAAATTTGAAAATGTGGAATAGAACCCTATTCTTTGTTTCCCTACTTTGTCAAATGCGCTCTAACCTCTTAGGATCATGGGATATTCAATAGAATGTGTCCTAAAAAACAAATTGATTTCTCAAATTTATGGTGATCAGTGGATTTAGTTCATGGGAGGGATTTTTTAGACAATAAAATATAGAATTGGTCAAATTAATGTCTGATGGGGACATTTAACTTTGAGGGGGTCGAACTAATCTCCCTTAACAATTGATGAAAATGGAACATTTGTGAACAACCATTAAATCTATAAAAGTGAATAACGATATTAAATGATAAATGGTACCATATTGAGAACTAATATATTTTTTGTTGATATATGTGAGATAAATCCCTTATCTCTCATTTAAAACATTTTCATGCATTTTACAACATGTTTTTTTTTAATTTTTACCATTTTTGTTTTCACCATAGTAACTACTTCTTTCTATGTTATTGTATTTAATTATGAATTTAATGTAACCCTTATAAACATATTTATATTTTCAAAATTTTAAAATAATAGACATATTGTATAATTTTATTTCTAAATAATATCTTACAAACATTAATGTTAAAAACTTTAACATATCAAAATACGTTTTTATATGAAAATGTTTCTTAAAAAAATCATTCTTAACATCCCATAAATTTAACTAAAAATTAAATTACACAAAATTTTATTTATTAATGTGACAAAATAACATAAAATTAATTATATAAAATAATTCAACATAATTTATTTGATAAATATTAAACAATTTTAATAAATAATTTCATTGATAATACAACTTTTACCATTATCATGGTCATTACTATTATATTTCTAATCAAATAATTATTAATAAAAATTAATTTAAACATATAAGATGATATTAAAATGTATAATATATATATTAAACCCATATATGTATATTTTATTTTTCTATGAAATGAAAATATAATGTTAATTTAAGTAAATAAAAATATGATAAAGGTAAAATATGAATTAAGATTCCAAAGTTGTAAACCTTTTTATTAAATTAGAAAAATACTTTTTATAAATAAATTATATTATATTATATAATATTGTTCAAAAAAATTCATTAATTATTTTAATATGATAATTACATATTTGTGAAATCATTAGTTAAATTGGAATTTTCTCATTATTCACCAAAAAATAAATAATATAAAGAAATTCATTAAAATTAATCTTAGGATTATTTTAAATTTTTAGTTAAAAATGATGTAAAATTTATATATTAATATATATATATATATATTATTGATTAATTTTCATATTAGTAAAAAAATAAAACATTAATTTAATAGGATTTGACATATTTAGTGGTTAACTATTCTTAATCTTATTTTGAATGCATTTCTACTTGACTAATATATTTTTATCAATTATAACTTTTATTTTGGATATAATATTCTTAAATTATTTATATATTTAAATTTTAGTTCATTTTAGTCTGTAAGAAATTCTATTGATACAATTTTTATTTAATGGAATCCTATAGTGAAAAATATTTGTGGGTTTCACTTATGAATACCACACATCACTACCCCATATAACTACTCATCATAAAGAATTACCTAAACCAAAAATAACATGGAGTATCTCTTAAACTCTCTATAAAAGTATTTAAATACTAGGACATAGAATAAGACCATCCTATGTTTCATTAAGTACTCATCCAAAGGAAAAATTCTTTATTCAGAGGTAATGTACTCAATGAAGATAAAAAAATTCATTTTCCCTTCTATCACCTAAAATCTATTATATATATAAATTCTTAGATACATCTAAAAAAGTAATTTTCTAAAATTTTATTGTACAAATGGAATATCCATTATTTACATTCAAATAAAACTACTTAAAAAATTAAGAAGTAATCATATATACATGTGAACTATTTCCTCCATGAACGACATGCTATATTTTATAGAACCACCGATAATGGCTAGTTAAATATAATTACTAACCAAATAAAATTATTTTCATAACTTGTTTAATATATTAAAATGATAAATTATTTTATTTCTATCTCATATTAATTTCAAAAACAATTAAAATTCCATCTATGAATATAAGTGGACTACCGCCATCATGGAATGAAAAATTTCGTATTTAATTACATCAAATAATGGATTAATATAAAAATTAATTAAGTATTCAAAAATTGTATTTATTAATATAATAATATAGAAACAAGATAAAATTTTAAATTATAAAGTTTTTATTATCATAAGATGGTCATAATATACATAACAGTAATAAAGGAACTTATTGAGGCTCTTTTCTTTATTCGATGTCATTTTAGGATAACCAATTGAACAATATAAATCATTCATAATGAAATGAAAAAAATAAAAATTACACAATTATATTTATTTTGTATATATTTTACAAAACATTTTATCATGGTCAATATATATAAAATGTTTCAATGAAATTGAATAAACCATCAAATCCAACAAACATAAGTCAAAACAATATATTATATTAATAAAAATGGAAATAACTAGGCATTAAAAGTCATAATATTGATGAAATGTTTTCCTAGGATAGTATTTATTAAACATAATTTTATTATTTAGGAATGTATTCTATTAGTTAGGTAAAATCTAAATATAGGGTATAAATTATGTATCATAATTTATCGTCCTTAATAAATTGATAGTTTTTAAGAATTTGTACATTTTTATGAGGTTAATATTTATTAGGTATGTATTATTACTATAGGTTTCCATAAATATAATGGATTTAAATGTATATATATATATATATATATATATAAATTTATGAATCAAATTATTTTATATTTATGTGATTTTAATGTTGTAGATGTTTTTTAACAAAAACCTCATGTCATTCTGTTTTATTATTTCATCATGAACTACTAACATTTATGATTTATTTCTCCCTCCATAAGATATTATATATAAATTTACCTTTCTATTTGGTGTAAATAAATTTTTTTAATCAAATAATACTCCCTTATGATGTTCTTCCCCACTAAAGAATCAAATTGTCAATAATAATTCATGGGTATTCTATTTGAATTACATATAAGTGTTATTACTTGAGATATTATTCTCAATTTTATTGGGAAATCCAATTATGTTATATCTCATGAGATAATGAAATTTTAATTCCCCTCTGTTTAAAATAATGTATTATATTTCTCTTAGTGATGTGGGTTTCAATAAAGGTATTTTAGAATATAAAAAGTAATCTTTCAAATAACCCATATTACATTTGGGTTGGGTGTTATCTTTATTTATTTTACTTTCATCCATATGATTCACATTAAATTAATTCATATAGGACATATGTGTATTCTATATATATGTATATATATATATATATTTTAACTTTCCATTTATTTTAAAGGATAATAAATGATTTATTTTTCTCTTAATTATTCTATTTCTTAATAAAAACCAATTTATAAGAACATCCATATTTTATATTTCTTTTCAAGTAGAACCTCTAGATAATTTTTGATAAAAAATTATATTCTAAAACACTATGTATTTTATGGAAAACAATCCTTGATCAATTATTTTAAAAAAAATTACTAACGTTCAATAAAATATATTTAACTCAATTCATAAAAGATACAAAAGGAGTATAATTTCTTATTTAATTTCCATATAATTTCAATGAATATTTTTACATTAAATCAGAAAAATTACCTAATTTTTTTTTATTTTTCAAATTTGAACCTCCATTAAATTAATACCATTTGGTCTTAAAAGGTTTTATAATATATACTGTAATTATTCCTTGAGACAATAGTTTGAATACCACTTCCATATCATGGGGTTTTTCTAAAATATGATTTCTGTATGATTTATATTCCTCTTGGGGAAAAGTACACATATACAAAATATGAATACTAGGATACATCCTTGATTATTAAGTAATTCATTAGGTAATAATTTCATCTTATGATATACCATATCTGGCTCAAAGTAAATTATCATAAGAATAAAATGTAAGTTTATCTATTAGGAAATCACAAACATAAGAAATCATTATTGGTATTTATTCTAATAACACTATGTTATATTGACATCAATCTGGGGATTATCATTTTATTTTGATGGAAGAAAAAATTTTATTGCAAAATATTTATCATTTCATGTACTTACGGTATAATAATTTTATAGTTTGATCAAATGTTCCTAGTACACTATCATTCATAGAATTTTTTTTTAATTTAAGATTATGAGTTCCACTATCATAAAATCAAAAAAAAATTATTTTCCCCATATTCATTTAAATAATAAATTTCTCCCTTAGTATTGTTTCCCCAAATTCATATGATCCTAATGTTGATGAAATATTGATAAATTTTCCTTTACTTTTCATTTAAGATCACACATTGAAATGTTTCCATTCTGAAATTATAATGATGGGTATAACAAAATAAAAGTACATAATAGGTATTAGAGATGCTGAAAAGGGATAAATTTTCACAACTATAATAAAAAATGTTTCCTCTATATCTAGTCCTGAAACATACTGAATTGTATGTTATTGGGATTATGCTATTATTTAGTGATGTAATGTTTATCTTATGTAAATTATTTAAAATAGGGATATTAATATATTGGATTCTCTAACTTTTTTTCATAGATAATATTTAATTAACATGTTTTTAACACTAGACCCAAGAGTGTCGGTTTGGGGAGGCATATTTCGTATCATATTAGGGTTTAATTTTCTCAATGTATTAGTTGAGAAATTTTTTGAACTAATATAATTGAAAATGAGTGAAAAAACTAATGATAAGACCATGCACCAGAAAAAACATAAAATTTTGGTAGTTTCATTTTGTTTCGGATTTCCATGCAATTATATCCCAATTTAGGTAATTGTATATAGATTGGGATGTCACATAAGAAATGTAGCTTTAATCACATTTATAAATCATAGTTTTGTATAAACATGATCCTCAAATTTTTCATGATGAGTGGGACTCTGACTAGATACATATAAAAAAACTCTAAAGGGGCATTCTTTGATTTTATACCATTAAAACGAATTATAAATGTTTTTGAGAAAATTAGTTGGATTATTTGGGAACCGAATAAGAATATATATTAGGATAATCTTGTGTGAACAAAGAGAGTAATAGGATTAACTAAGTGTGACATATTTGAAATGAATGTATGATAGTTTATCATTATGATTTAATATGAGATGATATATTAGGATTATGGTTTCATATCCCTATGATAATTTACTATATTTTTATTATATATAATAATAATATTTATGATTTTAATATTTTATTGAATATTGGGTAATGTAAATTATTTTCTGGAAGGACCATCTCTATAAAATTTTAAGAGTCAGTTATAATGTAATATTTTAAATAAATGGTTGATAATATTAATATAAACATTTTATGGGCGAAATGATAAGTTACCCAGTCTTCCATAAGATATGATATTATATATCTCTTTATAAGTGATATCTTTGAACTTGACTATAATTTAGACACTGTTAGGTGTTTTTAAAAGTATTTAATAATTAAAAATTTTGGTGAATAATTTATTTCAGTCAGAGAATGACACCCCATTTCATTATTCATCATATTTTTCCCATAAAATACATGATTGGAATTCAAATATTTTTCTTATTCTTGATCTAAATAATTGATAAATGTTATAAAATATGTCATACATGATAGGAAAACTACTAGAAACCCTTTATTAATTCATAGTAATACATTATAAAAAAATAATGTGATAGAAAAAATTACAAAGGATGTTTTAGGACTGTAAATGGATGATTACATCCCATAAATATGAATAAAGTAAAATGGAATAATAAATAGAATATAAATTAATATTCAACACTAGGTAATCTCTTGGATCATTTTCACCCATTTAGATCTCTAATATCTAACAAAAACCTAAATTGAGGAAAAAAACATGAAACAAACAAAGAAAATTTCGAGATAAAAAATAAAAACTATAAAAATAACAAGTGTTAATTATTAAATTTGAATGGAATGAATGATTTTCGTATGGATATATATATATATGGAAATAATATTCACATTAAATATTTTTTTTGAAAATATTTTCATTTTAAATATGGTCAATGTATATATATTTATAAAAAATATGTATATAGGATTTGTTTATTGATCGTATTAATTTTCGGTAAAACATATTTCATGTATAAAAAATAATGAATCAAAAAAATAAAATTTAATAAAAATATTATATTATAAAATATTTAATGGGATAAAAATAAATATTATTATCATATGATATCATATATTTTTAAAATTAAATAAAATATATTATTTTAAATATATTAAAAAATTAATTTTTTCAAAATATAGAAAAATATTCTTAATAATACATTGTTATCATTATTTAACATAAAAATAATAGTTTTTCAACATTAATTTTTTTATTTCATTAATCTTAAGTTGAATAATAAAATTTTAAATGATTATTATATAATAAATTCAATATAAAAACAAATATTTCTTTAAAGTTTAAATATTAATTTATCAGAAATAAGAGAATGAATAATTAATATGTCAGAATGTCCTTTTCATATAAAGATGTTTTAAATGATATTTATTTATTTAATTTAAAAATTAAATACATAAATTCGTTATTTTAATTTCATATAAATAAGTACATTTTTTATATATTAAATTAATATTATCTAGGGATAATATTTTGGTTTTATCTGAAATAAGTGGTTTTTAGGTAAATAGTGAAAATACATTTCCCATTAATACAAAAGTAATTATGCATATATCATGATTATAGTTTGACTTATAAACAGATATAAATTATTATTCATAAAAAAATTTGAGAGTAAGACAATCCATTTAATAATAATATGATTAATTTGGGAAACCCATGTTTATCATATTGAATCTTATATATGATATGATTTCATAAAAAAAACATCAATAATTTTTTATAATTATGATACCAAAATGAAAAAAAAAATTGGATTCCTTTTCAGTCATACAATCCATATTTTATTTATACTAAATATAATATATATATTGGAAATAAAAAAATGATAATTTTATCATAAATAAAAATTTCCAGCATAAAAATACAATTTATCTAAAAATGAATTATATTTGTTTTGTATATAAATATAAAAATTAATTTTTTCCACCGTTATAACTATTATATGATATAATTTGATTTTGAATTTTGAATTTATTAATATAAATTGTTTTTTATGGTCACATTTTTCATTATACAAATTAATAAATTAAATATGAAATTTTTTTTACCATGGTTTGGAAAAGGTAAAATAAATTTTTTTTATAAAAAGAATAAAATACTAGATCATGTTAATAACATGTAATTATATAATTTTATGAGATTTTTCAGGAATTTCCATCTTCTTGTCTCAATTATAATGCATTATTGGGTGGTTTTGAACTTAGGATAATCATTTTTTCATTTTATATTATTATTTAAAATCCACTCTCATATATAAATTCTTACATTGAAATCACCATTTATCAACTAAAAATAATGATTTAACATTACCCATACTCAACCCTGGTAACCCTATAAATCTATTCCCTTGATCCAAAATCCTTGGTAATTCTAAAAGACCAATCTAAAGAGGCTAAATATGTTACCCAATAAAGAACATCACATGGATGGGGTAATGCACTAGATGAAGCTCTCTTAATCTGTGCCCTATTATACATTATAAAATATATTATATCCATGACTGTTTCACAAAATAATAACTATTAATAATAAGGATTATTATTATACTAATTTAATTTAAAATTTCAACCATCGACAATCCAATTTGAAAAATTAATGACACTTTCATTTATATGTGCGGACTGACACATCCATGAATGTAATTTTTTATATCTCATAACCTCCATAGATGAATAGTTAATAAACATTATTTTTTATAAAAATTATATTTTTATAAAAAATTTAATATTATTAAATTATATGTTATTTTATTTTTTTACCAATCTCCTTTTTGATGAAAAATCAAAGAATTGTATTTTTGTACGCGCAGAATAACACATCGATAGAATTGTGTATTTTTTTCATTAACAAATCATGTGGATAACATTAAAACGTTATTTAATATATAAAAATTAAATTTAATAAACTATAAGAATTTCATAATGATAATTTTTTATATTTATAATGGGATATTAATAATAAATAGTAATAAAAAAATTAACCAACTTTATTGAATATATATTGAACATTTTTAAATTTGATTATATATTGGGTAATGCAATAAAACCATATAATATTTTTATAGTTGAATAGTAAATGTAATTAAAATATATAATTATTTAGAATATAATTAAAATTTATAACACAATTTATAATGATAAATATATATATATTGTATCTATGAAATTATTTTTACGACATCAAGTAACGGGTATAAGAGAAAACTATTTCATAAATAAAAACACATGAAATTACATATTCTTTAAGAAGTATAATACAATTGAAATGTTTTTTATTAATGTTTTAATAAACATTGTTTTTTTCAGATGTTTGGAGAATGAAAAAATAATATTAAGAGCTATAATATGGGTTTTCATAATTTAATTATTCTTCATTCTGATATAATACATATTCACCAATTTTTTCAAATTAATTATTGAAATTGGATTTATTTTTATTTTAATTTTCATGAAATTATATATATATATTTATTTATTTATTTCATTTTCATTCCAATTGTTTTATTTATTGATTTTAATGGAATACAATATTTCCTAAGTCAGACATTCTTTCATGGAGTTGTAGTGCTTCATGTTGAACTGATTACACATAGGGTTGGATTCTTCCACCCAAAGAATTTTCAATGCACATAGAAATAACCTCTATCTAAAATAATATTATTCATTCAAATCATCATAACTAATGAATTTATTCCCAATAAAACACTGATATTACAATGAACATTTTCATTATAATCCCATTATCATCCTTATCCATGATATCTCTTACCTTCACTATTCTCTTATATATTTGGAAATAATATTATGATCCATCACAAATGATATCCATATTTTCCATTATGATTTTTTTAAAAAATTATTATACTTATAAATTTATTTGGTTTTATTTATGAAATTTTAAAATATTAATAGAGATCTTCCAAACGCCACCCCCATTACAATTAGGAAACACATTCCCATTATATTTCAACAATTCACTGAATATGTTTTACATTATTTTCACCCATAAATTTTATATGTGTTCCTAAAATATACTCCTAGATAACATTACAATTATTTTTTGGGGAATAATAAATTTTTTTGGTAACATTAAAAATTCGACCATCTAATAAAAACAGATTTAATTTAATTTAACACACTATTATTTTAAATGTTTTTAAATTAAATAAAAAAAAGTATTTGGTATAATTTTTTACATGTAACATCATTTAGACATGAACACATTATATTTTATTCAATTATAACATAGTTGTTGGATTTATGTGTATGCATTTTATTAAACAGATTATGAACAATATATAGAAATGTTTTCCAAACGATAAATATATTCAAAAAATTTAAATAAATAATTGTTAAATTTTTTAATTAAACAAGATAATTATTGGAAGCATATAATTTGACAATATTTATTTTTCATAATGTCTGGAATTTTTATCTAATTAAATTATGTTGATCAAAAAATAAAAATGATTTATATGAAAAATATTGTTAATATATATAAATAAATAGATCATATTTAATATATCACTTATATGATGGTAAAGAATATTGATAAAATCTTATGAATGTAAAATAGATTTTTATTTAATTTTTTTAATATTCGTAAATTATTATTATCATAATAAAATAACAAATAATTAATGATTAAAAATATTATAATATTCAATTTTTTATTTTTCAAAAGAAATTGAATGAAAGTAAAATCATTTTTATACTTAAAATTGATTTTTCATAAAATATGTATTCCTTGATTTATTTATATATATATATATCAAAATTATATTCTTTTACTAATAAAAATTTTATTTGATAAAATTGATTTTGTAATTAGAAAAAATATATAAAAAATGATAATAAAGATATTTTTTTTTAATTTTTAATAGTAAAATTCATAAAATTCGATACCAATTTTATGGGTTACACCTGGTTTAGAGTGGTAATAAAAAAATAAGTGCATGATTGAGAAGTAATATTTAGAATAATTATTGGATGAAGATATTTTAGCACAATATTATTCTATATTAATATCCTTTCCAATCATGAAACATTTTACAAGAGAAATTCGTTAATCTTATTTTAATCCACTATGTAATTCAATGTTTTTAATTTACATCAATGATTAACCGAAACCTCCTCTCTATCAATAATCCAAAAATTTGAGATTTTGGCATTGCGTATCTCTACATAAATCCATTACAAAATCCACATACCATTACATTGATGTCTTTGTTTGATTGGAATATTATTCATTCCTATATTGTTTTATAAACCAAAGGTGGTTTCATAATGTAGATATATAACACATAATCAGGAAAATTAAATTATATTTATTTATCCAAATTTTTTAAACAAATATTATCTTTCATAGAATGGTCAATCCAATATCATAATTATTCTGAGATATTATTATCATTATGAAAAAACTATTTCTCACCACTTTCGTATAAAATGGGAAATGAATTTTTCTTGTGTCCTTTCATATAGTGTACGATCTCTAAGAATTATGCAATTTCATTCCCTAACTATTAGTTGTATATTAATGGTTTATAAAAGAAACAATTTATTCATTTTTTAAATGAGGTGTTTTTTAAAAATATATAGATTAAAAATATATTTTAACAAATACTATATGAAAAAAATTTCACACCATCATGATTATTATTTTAATTAAAATTCACATTTTAATTGACTATGATTATTTTCAATGAAAATTTATTTCCTAATATTTCTAAAATTTTATTATTTAGATATGTTTTATCAAAATTAAAATGATATTGTTGTCAAGAAATATTCTATTTGTGACAACTGGGTCCCGGTAACAGCACATACACCCCTTCTTAATATGGTCATCAGGTCTTGCCCCTCCAGGTACCACCAGTTGCCCCGCAGATATATGGTTCCCACCCAAGGGTCCACCCACATGCCTGAACGGGTCATTTGAATAATGATAGTCCCCACAGGCCAACACATGTACATTTCGGGGTGCTTTGTCCTCACTCGCACATACCCTAGAAAACATCCCAGAAGGTCACCCATCCTGATCACTACTGCAGGCCAAGCACGCTTAACTATGGAGTTCTAATCAGACAGGCTCCTGAAAAGGAAGTTGCACCTTGTTGACATGAGTAATGTCATTTAGTCATTTTACCTTTTATCATTTGGGGATGTTACATTCACCCCCCTTTAGAGCACAACGTCCTCATTGTGGGCCCTCATCTCAACCCAGGCAGTGCACCGCACTTAAGGCTAGGTACCACCTCTGATACCAAATGTGGCAACCGGGTCCCGGTGACAGCACAGACACCCCACCTTAACATGGTCGTCGGGTCCTGGCCCACAAGGTACCCCGAATTGCCCCACAGACACATGGGGCCCACCAGTTGTCAAGAAATACTCTATTTGTGACAACTGGGTCTCAGTGACAGCCCATACGCCCCTTCATAACATGGTCATCAGGTCCTGCCCCGCTAGGTACCACCAATTTCCCCACAGACATGTGGTCCCCACCTAAGGGTCCACCCACATGCCTGAACGGGTCATCTGACTAATGATATTCCCCACATGCCAACACATGTACTTTACGGTGTGCTTTGTCCTCACTCGCACACACCCTAGAAAACATCCCAGAAGGTCACCCATCATGATCACTACTGCAGGCCAAACACGCTTAACTATGGAGTTCTAATCAGACAGGCTCCCTAAAAGGAAGTTGCACCTTGTTGACATGAGTAATGTCATTTATTCATTTTACCATTTTTCATTTGGGGATGTTACATTCACCCCCCTTTAGAGCACAACGTCCTCATTGTGGGCCCTACATCTCAACCCAGGAAGTGCACCGCACTTAAGGCTGGGTACCACCTGTGATACCAAATGTGACAACCGGGTCCCAGTGACAGCACAAACACCCCGCCTTAACATGGTCGTCGGGTCCTGGCCCACCAGGTTCCCCCAATTGCCCCACAGACACATGGGGCCCACCCCAGGGTCCACCCACGTGCACGAACGGGTCATCTGACTAATGATAGTCCCCACAGGCCAACACATATACTCTCCGGTGTGCTTTGTCCTCACTCACACACACCCTAGAAAACATCCCAGAAGGTCACCCATCCTGATTACTACTCCAGGCCAAGAACGCTTAACTATGGAGTTCTAATCAGATAGGCTCCCGAAAAGGAAGGTTCACCTTGTTGACATGAGTAATTTCATTTAGTCATTTTACCCTTTATCATTTGGGGATGTTACACTATTGACCTTTAAAATAAAAACCTCATCAATGATAACATCCATTGATGTTACTTGTTCATCACTATGGATATAATTCCATAATATAATATTTATTTATTCCTTGAATTTTTATGACTATGATGCTGAAATATTTATGAGACTCATTTAATTTTCAACATAATAAGCATTGATAAAATGATAAATATTTTCATGATCTTTAGGAATATAAATGAATAGATTATTCTTTTCTGAAGGTTGGCGTATTATATCCCTCAAATTAATTATATAAATATTAATGATTAATGTTACGACATTTTACATAGGTGGTTATCCCAATCCTAAATGTTAGTACATGAGAGGTTATCACAAGTCCAGAGTATGTGAAAATTTTATTATCCAAATACTAAATAGTTTTCAATACCATGGGGAGTATAATTAAAAGATGATTTAAGTTATTTTGAATCTGTAACAATTTATACAATAATTTTTTGAATGAAAATATTCCAATGACAATCAATCGCATCTTATGTTAATTGATTAATAAATAATAATAAATGTCTAAGGAATATCATAACATTATTTGAAAACTCATGATTGTGATCTATAATTTTTTTATGATTTAAAAATTATAATATCATTTTTCCATACCATTATGAATGTGTTATCAATAAATTTTTATTGATATCTCATTACGATAACCTTTTTAAGAATATGATATCACCCTTTTATTTTTTCCGTTTTACACATGATGTGAAGAACGTTTTCAATTAAAATATTTTTATAAATCATTTTTTTGTTATGAAATTTGTGGGAGGTGACATAGATGATTTATATTCTATCTGTATATAAAAAAATGTTTCAAAACAAAGAAAAGCATTATGGTTTTATCATGGAAAATGAAGATATTTAATGAGTATTCATCTAATAATCTGAAATATTATTGTATGAAATTCTTGATTCCCATATTTGTTATCAAATTTTGGGTTTGTTATTTTGAAAACATGTATAAGGAAACTATCATGGAAGCACTTTGGATAATCCATATCATATAAGTACTACTTATGTTTTGTCTGAAAAAATGATTGTGGTTTTAGGAAAAAATACCACAATGTCTAGATATTTAATGCATAATATATTGTGTAAATAATGAACCCATATATAAAAACTCTTAAATGGGGGATTGGGTATTAAATTGATCAATATTAATGCATTATTTGTGGGACTAAGAATGGAAAATTTTCTATACAATCGTAGGGGATATGCATTGTTTAACACAAATTTTTATTAAAAACCAATATGATATATTTTGATAGATGATGAACATGAATAAACTTTAATAAAATTGAGGTATAATATATTAAAAAAATAATTCATGATTTATATTTCCTATAAAAAATTATAAGGATTATCTGATCTCAGCTATTATTATTTATTCTCATACAAAGGATATTTTGTTTTAGTGAATTTTTAAAACCAGAATCAAATTTCTTAAAACTGAATGTAACCTACAATGAAATGCTTTAATTTTTAGTAAATCAAATTTTATTGGAGGTATAATGAAAAATATTTACTCTATGCTATCACATAATTCTAAATCCATGTTCTACATTTTGGAATCAAAATGAAGAAACAAAGGAATAGAATTCGATTCCAACCATCAAAGGGGATCATCCAGATTATTTTGGTGGTTCTTGTGATCAACTAATATCAATTGAATGGATATATTCCTTAAATATTATTTTATATATTATCTAGTTCTAGTAGCATGGAAAATTTCTTTTGGTTTTTAAACATTCTGTGTGTGAATAAGATCATTTTTAGTATCCTATAAATAATTCTCAAAAAATATGTAATTCAATCTATTTATTAGGAAGATGTTAGAAGGTCATTTTATATAAGATATTTACTCATATTCATCAATCATAAATGGGGAAATAATTCCATAAACCCAATTGTAAGGGTGAATAATCTAATATAACCAATGAGAGAAATATTAATAGACTAGCGATGTACACTTCTTGTGTTATAATCCATCATTAAATAATGATTCATCAATAATCTATATGTTAATGATAACGATTCTTAATGGAATTTTTAATAATATAATTTAGAGAACATATTAAAATAATTTATTGTTTTCTAATGTATAAAATCGATATAAGATCTTCCCACGAATATTATGGTTTCGATAAGGAAAAAAAGAAAGATGTTCACGAAAATTATAAAAATTAAAAACATCGAGGGATAAATATGATATGTTCTAAATAAAATACGTGTGGACATAAGCATGGAGGGAATTATCAAAAGTGGGATAGTAAAATATTTATATTTATAATGGAAGTCCATCATGAATCCCAATTTTTTAGTGATTTGAATAATTTTTATAATGATGTGAATGGAGAATTACATCCATAGTATAAATCACCCTCACTCCATTTTTATAAATGCATGGATTATGACCATTATGAAAACCGGTATTAAAATAGGATAGATAAGGATGATGATCTATGTTAGTAACATATTTTTCACATAGAAAATTGAAAATATCATGTGATTACTTTTACCGATGTGAGTTACGATAATGAAGTAGTGAAAGGTACACAAACAATCCACTCTACAAAAGATAATCCCTTATTTAAATCTACATTTCCCCACTATTATTTATTATTATAAACCATTAAGGCAAAAAAATTACCATTTTTTAAATTTTTTTAATTAGTTGTAAAAATGAATAATGTTTAAAAAGTCGAATATAATTTTTCTATTATTTCATTATTGATGAATTGAAGAATATTGTTCAGTAAAATATAATTATACACAATAAAGGTGAATTTGTTTTTTGTCTATGTAATATATTTATTTACATAAATTAAATAGTAATTTGAATGGAAAATATGTCACATATTATATTCCAAAAAAACAGATGATCAATTATTTGCGGTATGATGAGTACAGTATACAAATGAAAACTATTATAGTTAAATAGTTCCTGATTTTTATTGAAAGGATTTATTTATCTCATAAAATTAGTGAGAAAAACTGTATCAATGATTTTCCTATTGTATAGAGGTTGTTATTTCATTTTTTAATATCATAATACTATTCCTCTAAATCATGATGTCGATTATTTAAAAGAACATGTACCTAAGTCTACAACTATTTCAAAAACTCCACATTGAATAACCCTTATTGATTGTAAGAAATGAAGTAAAACTGCCTAGGGAATCGTGATAAGGGATTCAATTGGACATGTGTGTGACCTTATGTGGAACATATTCTTGTTATTAATAAGAAAAATGGATCAATTTCCATATCCATTGATTATTGAGAATATAATAGAACCATAATAAATATTAAGTATCCTATACTATATATGGATGATTTTTTGAATCATTTATGAGGAGATAAATATTTTTACAAGATTAATATTTAATTTAGATACTATCAAATGTGGGTCAAAAGTGAGTTCATACAAAAAATAGATTTTTTTTGATATTTGGGAACTATGATTATATATTTGTTCTGTTAGATAATATAAATTCTCCAAAAATCATCATTGATTCAATGAATTAATTATTTTGTAATTACCTTAATTATTTTGTATTGGACATTATAGATGAAATTTTTATATATTTATACTAAGAGGAAGATATTATATATCACTTGAGTATTTCAAAAAATAACCTATTAAAGGAGAATATGTATAAAAAAATTCCTTTTTGTTCGTTTTATATATATAATATTTTATTATAGGGCTATATAATTTGAAGGGAATGTGAATCAATGGATCCATAAAAGGAAAATGTTGTTGGAAATTATAATGTACCAACCAGTATGAGTATTTTAATAGATTTCTTATATTAGATGGATAATATAGAAGCTTTGTGAGGAATTCATCATATATAGATAATACACCTTTCATGTTAACCAAAAAAAGATATAGGTTCATTTTTACTGATAAATATAAAAAAAATTTAAATGAACATAATAAAATATTGGTTCATATTTTTTATAACACAATCATGTGGTAGGGAATAATTTTTTATTCATAGTGATCCATAGATGAAGTTATTTGGATGTGATAATATTCATAATTATTCTGTGATAGATTATTCCACATTCTAATAGAAGGCTCGTGAGAAAAATTACCGTAATCATTATTTCTAGGTAACATCATTAATCATTTCACTAATGATGATTAAGGATTATATTTAAGGGGATACCTATTACATATATTTTGATGTAATATTTTGTTCTATATATTCACATAGAAAGAGTTTAATATTCAATAGAGATGATGTCTTAGGTTGGTTGATGATTATGACTTATAAAGAAATTACAAATAAATGAAAGAGAATAAGTTGGCGGATAAAATAAATCAATATAATAATGGTATCTTATATATAATTAGGAACATAATAGATCCTATATATTTAGATTTTAAAAGGATGGGCTGTGAATTCATAATGTAAGGGGAGAAATATTATCAATATCAAATGATTTCTCTACTATCAATTTATGTGACTATTAAAGAGGCACATGAATAAGATGTATAGTAGTAAAAGAAAGTCTATAATTTTACAATGTTCCTCCTTGAATTATATTGAATGATATGGTTTTTCAACTGTGAATGATTCATTTTAATACTAGACATGAAAAATTAGTTCCTTAAATAAGCTCATAAATAATAATTCTCAATACATACTTTGAGTATAGATATGTATAGAGAACTTTAATATTATTTCTGGCAGGACAACAAGAATAGAGATATTATAGTGTATAAATCTCAATTCTATGTATATAAATAAATTCAGGCAACAAGATATAATTATAAGTGTATTTTTCAACAATTACCCATAAAATATATAAAGAGGAAATAAATATTGTTGATATTATCATCACAATCCGCAAAACATCTAATTTCCATAATTATATTTGTGTTGTAATTGAATACCTTATGCATTCAGAATACTCCATTTTTATCAAGTAATATTTATCCCATGGTGAATTTTTCAATATATATATTAAGGAAGGAGTGTGGTTTAATTTCGTACCAAATAATATTGTATATGATTTTGTTTGAAGGATTACATTTATATTCCCAAGAAGTCATAAAGAAGCTCTAGAAATAGTGTTTTGTTTTGTTAATATAAAATTTTACCAAGTAGGTATCCAGTCTAAGAGTAACCTGAAAACCATTTATAATATGTTGAAATCTTATTTCATGTGTTTTTACAGTTCATTGGATTACCACCATGTTCCTTTTAAATAAACAAAAAAATTGTTTCTACTCAATCATTCACATTGATCCTTGTGAAGCCATATATGGAATTATGTTTTAATCTCCAACATTATTAGATGAATTATGTTAACTAATTCCACTAAGACCATATATTTTAAATAAATAGTAGTGGAAATTAGGTTCAACATTCAGAACATCATTTTAGTGAAAATTTGAATGATTATTTATGTAGACAAGTGTAATAAAAATCTAAAATTTCACATTGGTGAGAATGTATTCTTATTAATTTTTCCTTGGAAGAAGGCTATGAGATTCATAAATAATAGATAAATTACCATTTCATATAGTAGACTCATTAATATTTTTTTATTGATTATGGATTGTAACTATTCCCATAGCTCTTCTAATATGAAACTGTCTAGTTCATAATGTGTTCCATGTATCCCTTGGGTGGAAGTAAATTAATGATCATTCAAATATACTAAAATCAATGATTGTTCCATGGAATGATAACCATTATTATGAAGAAAAAAACATACAAATCTTTGATCATAGTGACTATTTTCTATATAGCTAGAATAATCACCTGGTTAATGGTATATAGATAAATAAAAAATTTGAAAAATCTATAAGATAAAATGACGATTGATGAAGTACAGATCTCCTCAATGTTTTATATCTGAAAGAATAATTTTTTAGGGGATAAAATCATTTCAATGGGGTCAAATGTAATACTGTAATTTTAATATGTATTTCCTTTGAAATAAACTCAATGATTTTGATATATTACTTTAAAGAGAACATTATGCATATATGAACCCATTATTTAACATACCATTATATCTTAGTTGCATCATTTATGTGTACGAATAAAAATAACTAATGTAAAAAATTTATATCAACATGTTCTATAAAATTTAAATGTATTGATTAATTTTTAAAAAATAATCATTTATTATATTAAATAAATCTTTTAACAAAAAATACTTATTTTTCAATGAGATTCATTTTTTCCATTTGTTATTAATTTCTTTCCTGAATAATATTATGTATCACTATTAAAAAAATTAAATTAATTATATTCATAATTTATATGAATAAGAAAAAAATCCTTCAGTGATTATTAATCTAGGGGTTTGGAATTTAGGTAAAATCATTTAAATGTAGAGTGATTTACTTTTCAGAATATTATTTTTATTTGAATGAAATGACTTTATCTTGATAAATTTTAAATTTAATTATAGATATATATTTTATTAAATAATTTTATTCATTTTATATTCAATCAATTTTTTAACATTAGTTATATAATTTTTACTCGACATGGAATGAATATAAGTCAATATTTATGGCTATAATTCATTTTTTACAAAACGGAATATCCAAAAAGTTTGATGATTTTTTAATTTAATTGTTCTCACATTTTGATGTTGAATTTCATTAAATGTATTAGATTGTCTAATTATCATTTCCATATTTTTAATGACCCCAATTTCATTTTTTACATAATTAGTATTAAAAAGTAAAAATATTTTTTACCAAATGTATATTTTGAATAGTTTGTCTAGGGTGATAAACCAAGAAATAATGGTGTGACGAAAAACATATATAATTCCTAATTAATTGAGATACATAGACACTATATAATCATTCATTTTAATAAACATTCTTCTAGAATCATTACAATTTATAAATTAATTAATAACATTTAAATAGTTTGTGTAATTCTAAATGTATCATATCCCACACATATAAAAGGGCCCCTCTTCTCCATCATTATTCAAAATTATCGAGCCTTTTAGCTAAAAACATACATAAAAATAATGTCTAAAAAACATTTTACATGTCCTATATATATAAATATCGTTCATACTATCATCATTTCAATTATTATTATGTAATCAAAATGAGGTTTCTCAATAAGGAGTTATAACTCTAAACCGAGTAAATTAATTTTTATTTATTCTTATGATATCTCTAAAATAGTTTTATATATTATATCTTGATGAATATATTATCATAAATAATATTAGATGTTATTAAGATAATGTAATAATATTTGTCTACCACTTTTCCATTAAATAGGGAATGAATGTATCGCTCTTGCGTACATGTGGACTACCCCCTCCATGTCGTGATGGGATTATTTCTTCATCACAACCATATATAGAAATATCTATAATGAAATATTTAAAAAATTTATATGAAATATATAATATAATTATTATTATATAAAGATTAAAAAATTTATATATTTCTATTTTTCAATTTTTAAGGAAATAAAATTGTGCTCATTCGTATGTATGAACTATTGTATACATGAACTATGTAAATAATTTTAAAATCAATAGGTTTTATAAACAATTAAAAATATGTATATATTAAATATATATGATATTTATATCATTAATAAATTAATATAGTTGATGGAACCATTTTTATTATACATGTACAAGAACTACAGAATAGAAACATTCCTGAAAAAAATATAGTTGTCAACCAGAATACTAATTTAATTAAAGTATTTTTCATAAATGAGTTATATTATTTCATAAGTAAACCAATTAAATTGTAAAATGTTTGAATATATATTTTTAATTAAATAATAATATATTGAATTTTGTTAGATAGTATGTTGGAGTGATTACACTAGATGTCATACATGAGGTAATAATATTACATTACAATCAAATTTTTATCAGATATTATTATTCTTAAAATTATTATTATACAATTGTATGATGTATACCTAAAAAATAATAATCTTTTTATTATAAAATTTTTATTACATTATAAAAAAAATTCTATTATTTTCATATCTATAGGTAGAAAATTTTTTTACAGAACATTATTAATGAAAATCTATTATATTTTACTATTTGGTCAGAAATATTTTTCATCCCTTAACATATGTTAAATTAAAATAATTAATAATGTGTGGAATATTGTTCTATTTTTTAATGTAATTTTAATGAATGATTTAAAATTTGTAACAAATTATGAAAAACAATTTCCTTTTAATTTTACAAATAAGGAATTCTTTACCGATGTTTTGAACTGAATCATTGTAATAACATATAATAGAAATATTTGTTTCAATACCATAAAAAAATTAAATTCCATTATGTTTGAATTACAATTTTTGTTGAATATTTTAAAATAATTTTTACCCTATCGTTTTGGAAGGTTTTATATTTTAAATAAGTTGTATTAAATTGAAAACAATATTCTCTTGAAAAACATTTACAGTGATCTTTTAAATGTATTTATAATTTGTTATCACATATTTAGATATTAATAATGAATTAATGGGGATAGGATATAGTGATAATATCATTATTTTTCACTATATGGTTTCTGATTAGGATGATGAAATATTAATGAAACTTTTTTTATATTACATAGTTTATGCATTGATGAAATGAAAAATTATTTCAAAATCATGTGTTTAACTAAAAATGTACTTTGATTATATAATGAGTGAATCTGTAATATATCTCAAATTTATTAGTTGAGGGTTAATTATTTATGTGAATTAAAATAGCATGATAGGTTTTCCAAATTCAAAAATAGCATACACATGATTTTATCACAGTCCAACTGCAAGTATATATGTTTCTTTTCTAATCCCAACAAGTATTAATGTCATAATGGTAGGTCATAACATGATATTTATATGATTGTGATAATCAAAAATATATTCCATTATATTATTGAATAATCATATACTAATTTTATGTTCCTATAGATATTTTTATTTTATTGATTTTTTGTTCATTTATCATAAACTACAATGATTTATGATTTTACTTATTAGTATGATATATGAATTAAAAGTTATGGTTTATAAATGTTACACTCATTTTATCATACTTGTATTCTAATTTTTTGGATAAAATTATCATTTATATCATTAATATTACCCTTAATATGAATCTAAACTATCTATTTGTTCTATTCCCTTTTAAAAATTACATAAATGATGGTTTAATATATGATATGTATAAGAAGGGTTGTATTTGGAATGAATATAGTGGTTGAGGATGTCAAACATTTATGTACTGGTTATTTAGGTACCATTTTTTTAAATGAAAATCAACCTATACGGTTCAGGTATGGATCATGGAAATATGTAATAACTATTCATATAATAATAGAAAATATTTATGTATGAAATTTTTCGGTCACCTATAATCACAAACCAATTTATTACTTTATTTCGATTATAAGCTCTATAAAATGTTTTCATCCAAGAATATTGTAACAACACAAACTTTTATTAATTAATATTCTTCTTGATATAATTAAATTTATTATTATGTAAGATTGTTATATAACTTATAAACTTCCTTGGTTTAATGCTTTCAGATTTTAAAATACCGTTAAGAATTGTTATCGTTACTAATATAGTTGTTGAATAGTGATCACATAATGAATATAAATATAGGGCTTTAGAAAATGCAATTTTCTCATACTAAGGAAATTATAGCCTCATCCAGTAGAAATGCTCCATACGAAGGCCATTTTTCTGATCTTGCAAGGGATGTGGAATCATTAGATGTTGCCCTTGACCAAGCGCAATCTAATCATGAATACGTTAAGGTTGAGCGGAACTGTATATGGGAGAAGTGGAAGTTGATAGAGATTTCCACCAGAGCATTATTATCTGAGCCAACCCAGTAGTCTGTCACCATCACACACTTTACCCAATAGTCTTATACGGGTTATATAAGGGGTTATGTAACAAGACCATAAATGTTTTTATCATTTAAAACATTATTTTGTATCTAAGGTGTTACTTTTCTTCCCATCATGTCACTTTATTATCTCCCACTTAATATCTTTTTTGTATCTTCTCTCTTAATCATTACATTTAATATATTATTACTTTATCACAAAATCATTCTCATTTTTTCATTTGTTGTGTGTTAGTATTCAACAATTATTATTAAATCATTTTATACAATTCTAACATGTTAAATGTTTTTCTCTTTTTCCAACATATTTTTGTGTGTGTTTATGATATATTCAAGTAACACATTATTTTAACTAAAGAAACATAACATTTTAGATATATATCATGTAGGATTATATATATATAATTATTTTTTTAAAATATGTATAACATTATGGTTTATATATGTGTATATATATGATTTTTATTTTTAAAATTAAATTCAAATTACATTTTTTGTTTGTCGTTTGGGTGATGTTAATCTAGGTAATAATATCATTTTTTAAAATATATTTTTTTAAAATTGTTTTATTCTATTATCTGTCACTACTCATATAAAATTTTAAATATAATTATTATTTTCATTAAAATAATTTTATTAGTTTTTTTTAATCATTTTTCTTAAATTTTTTTTAACCTAAACAATTCTATTATATATATATATCTTATCTTTTTCAAAAAAGACATCAATATGGTGTGTTATTTTTAAAACCAAATATCACATATATATAATAATAAATAAATACATATTTAGAAAATTTTAAAAAATATATATATAATATAATTAGATGTATTTATAAATATATACACATATATATAATTTATTTCATTAATAATAAATCAAGTCGGATTAATATATAATGTTTATTTTTTCTTAATATAATAAATATATATATATATATCTAAATTTTATTAAATAAAAAAATAATATATCTCATATATTAATATAATATCATTTGAAAAGAGTAATAATAATTATTTTCTAGAAAGTTTTACCCTTACTTAATATTATTATAATTAATATATTCTATTAAGTAATATTTTTGAAAAAAACAAATTTTTCATAAATAAATAAATAAATATAATTATTTTAAAATATTATTTCAAACAAATAAATGATATATTAATAATTGGAATAAATCATAAAACTATAAATAATAAGTACAATTAATTATAAGTATCATAAATAACAAATAATCAAATTAATAAAAAACTACCAATTTCAATTTTTTTAAACAATACAAAAACCAAAATTTATATTATTTATTATCAAAAATTAAATTGAATAAGTAATTTATAAAATAAAAAATATGGAAATATTTGGATGATACACAATATACCTTGGGCTCATCGTTAATTTTATTCTACATCTCATAACATTCATCCATACAAAAATACATAGGAAAACAATATAGTGACCCAACTTTTCATACATTAATTTTACATTATTTTAATTATAAAACTACATAAAACATTACCGAATAAGTATTCAAAGGATTAGTTTCCTGGGAAAACTAGGTCCATACATAACATTTACAATACAAAACATTTATTTATTTCATCTTTATTTATCTTATTATTGGCTCTGTAATTCTCCTTAGTACAAGTACTCACATAAGTATATACAAAAAATACGGTTGAGATAATAGCCCAGTAAGAGGATTGATAGGAATATGAATCAATTTAACCATGGGTGAGAATAATAATACCATCATCATCATAATCATGCGAATAAACATTAGACAATTGTAGTGAATGTGGAAATTTATAAAAATTAAACATCCTCACATAGTGGTAAACTACAACACTTAGTTATGAAAAAATAGCACCATGTTCATAGATAATTCTCTCTTATTATTTGGTTATTCACATTACCCAATGCATTGGAATGATTTAAAATTTTTGGTTCATCCTTCATATCATAACAATTTTATTGCGCTATATATTTCCAAGCGTACCCTTCACAACATAACATTTACATTATCTTTCATGCCACAGTGAACATATATAAATGTTGAACATAAAACAAACCATGTAATTTAATGTGTTACAATTCATAATTCAAAAATTATTAAACATATGGTTCCCATATGAATGAGGGAATAACGTACATGATATGATAGACATCAACCTTTAGTGAGAAGTAAATTTATTGTTTTTGAAAGACAAGTTATTTTGGAAATCATTTTTTTGAGATAAACTCTAGTGGAAAAAATGAGTATAACATAAATGGTAAGATAATGATTAATAAATTATTCTTACAGAATAAAAATGCTAAAAATTGAGTGAATGAGGGAAAACCCAAAGAACGAATGTTTGGTTTGAGAATCCACCTAACCTTGTGTCTGAATGCTATCTTCTCTATAAATTAATGTATAATGAATTGTTAATAATTTATTATTAATTATATAACCATTTATTATTCAATATGGTTTTTATGGTTTCATTATGTTCTTTTATGGTCCATTTTATGAGTTATAGAGTATAAATTCATTGTTCGGTGGTGTTCTTTGCATAGTTTTCATGAACTGTTCACTTGTACACATGAATGGATGATTGAGTAGAATATGGATAAACATACATTAATAATTATTACATCATATTAATGATCTTATAAGTGTTTAAATGTTCTTATAATGATTTATGTTTATGTACCATGACAATTAATCATTAGATAAAATTTAATGATCATCGTTTTCAGTTAATTTGGGTGATTTTTCGATCACAACAAACATGTTTGGTTTTTTCATTTAATATTATATAGTCAAGTTGTTTCCAAAACATAAAAGGTGTTAAAAAATATATATTAAAATATGTTTCATCCTTTAAATGGGTTTTATTGATTTCCTTTAAGGAATTTATGGAAAAAAGATCATTATCCACGATAACGGTGAATTAATGTATCATGGGAGAAAATTTGATATTTATAAACAAAGAGAAGTAGATGAGTATACTGAATAATATTTCATTTACATGATAGAATAATAGTATTTCAGCCATACTAGAGTTATTAGGAATCAAGGATAATAATAGTTGAGCATAATAGAATAAATTAAATGAAATGAAGGGAAAACAGGAGAGAAATTTCGTCGTGAATATATATTCATTGATAGCATCTTAGGGGAGAGGTTTTGATCTATTTTTTAGACCAATGAATCAATGTGTGGTAGAGTAGTTAGGGATGATATTTGAGAATAATTTTAATTTGGAACATGTTTTTATAGGTTTGAGGAAATGAGGTTGTGAGGGATGGTATCTATAGTTGAGGTGAGAGGGGTAATCTCATCATTATATATATTAATTTATTTTTTGAACAAAATATTAGAAATGATGATGATTCCCTAACTATATATTGTATATAGGGCATGTGTGTTCGATATTTTGTGCATAAATTAATCATGATGTATGGAATACATTATTTCACTAATAATTTTTTTATACGTTAAATTACCGTATTTTACTATTAATCAAAAATAAATATTTTTATATCAGACTCTAAATATCATACTTATCAAAAACGTGTATGTCAACTTTTCAATCATCAAAAAAAAAATTAAAAAAATTTGTTTTCAACTAAGTTAGAAAGGCCACACAGTCTTTATTTGTTCATTTAATAACGATGTGGGAATGTGTTCCCTAATGTGATTTTATGTGACATGATTATACGAAGGGAAAATCATTTGATAAAACAATGGATCATTAATTTCGTCCCCCCTTTAGAAATTTTCCCCTTGAAATTTCATTTTACATAAACATGTGAGGGTAATTATCCATCATTTCCTCCACTGGTTTACAATTCTCTTCTTCATACTTATGGTTCTTCCGCAACACATTGATAAGGAATGATTCTTATTATGAAGAACCTTATCTCTCCAGTCAGGAATCAATTCTAGATGATCCTATTAAGAGAGATCATCCTCTATCTATACCACCTCCTAGTTTAGAACATGTGATGGATCAGGTATGTACTTCATTAGGAGTTATACAGGAAAAAATCATTATCATGAGTAATATATTTTGAATGTTCAAGCCGATAGGCCCAGACTCCTATGTGATCATGGATCACCAATGGTCCGATATATCTTGGTCTTAAGATCCCCTTCCATCATAACTATATGACTCTATTACATGGTGATATTTGAAGGAGGAAATTACCTCTAAAATCAAACTCCATATCCCTTTGACAGTTGTCACCATAGTTATTTAACCAACTCTTAAAAGTGTTGATTTTTTGATGGATTGAATGAACCATTTCTGTCATCTCTTTTACAATATCATGTAAAATTAACTTTCTTTTTGTAACATCATCCCTATAGTTTGGAGTTCTACATTTGTTTCCATAGATAACTTCATATAGAGAAACCTGAATACTCTATTAAAATCTATTTTTGTATGAGAACTTAACCTATGTAGATGTTGATACCATACACCTTTAAATTCAATAGAATTTCCTCTTATTATATATATATGAGAATCTGAATATTCCCTTCATATTGGCCATCAGTTTGGGGGTGATATGTCATTATGAATTTCAATTTAATACTCAATGAATATTGAAAACTCCTCTAGAATTTAGATGTGAATTTTGGATCATGATTAGAGGACATTAAAAGTGGAAGCCCATGAATTATCACCACTTCCTCCACATATATCACTTCCAGTTGTTCAAGAGATAGACTTCCCATATAATAATAACATGGAAAATCTTGGTGATTATGTTCACTTCTACCCATATCAAATTATTTCCCTTTTTTGTCTTCGGGATAACCGTGAAAATGTCCATAGTGACATTATAACATTTCTACATGGGTAAAAGAAATGGTTGCATCATCCCTTTGGAATTATTTCACTTTGATTTAACATGATGAATTATTAATAACAATGAAATAAACAAGAAATCTCCTTCTTCATGTTGTCCCACCAGAAGTGTCCTCATATATCACGATACATATTGGTGATACTATGATGGATATAGAATGGTGATCTATGTGAATTATCAAATAGTTCCTTCTTTATCTCATGTGAGTAAAGGGAAATAATCCTCATTCCAAACCGAATCACTCCATTACCATCGATATAGAACTCTATAATCTTCCGTTCATTAACTGCATTAACATTATTTTTCAAATCAGTATCATCTATTTGTGCATCCTTAACCTACTCTTGGAGTGATGTTTAGGTAATAATGTAGGAAAAATATGATGTATTCCCTTCCCTTAAGATTTAAAAAAACATCCAATGCATATCCATGAATATATTATCTTTTATAATGTACAAAATGGATCTTTTTGTATATTATTTCTTCTTATAAGCATCTGTGACCTTATTTGTCATTCTAAGATGATAGTGAATTGAGAACTTGTAGTATTCTATTAGCTCTAACCGTATAATTTGACACTTTTTGAGCTTAATTTTAGTAAATATAAACATTAGGCCATTCTGATCGTTTTATATGTAACACTTATCACAATAGAGGTAGTGCCTCATGATTTTCAAGAAAAAAATCACAGCTTGTAGCTCCAGATCACGTGTCAGGTAGTTTTTCACAAAGATATTCCAATTCCACGAGGTATAAGTTATGAAATTATTATTTATAATGATTAAAAAACACAAGACTTTGTTTGAATCATCACTATATATCATATAATGTTCTCAACATTTAGGTAATGTGAGCAATATTTTAGTGATCATAGGTTTCATTGTTCCTTTAAGACTTCCTCAAATTCTTCTATCAAGACATACATTACCCCTTTCATTGTTTACATAGTTGGAATAAAAATCCCGAGATATTTCTCACAAAATGTCAATAGTACTAGTTATGTAAAGAAAACTACAAATTCAAGTGAAACTAGAGGGTCTGGGGAATTTATAAATGGCCAATGTTTTTGAAGGGCCAACCTAAATTCCCTCACTTGTGATCATATGTACCAAGTTTGTGACATGATACATTGAAAATCCACAATTTTGGAACTTTGAAAAAAACTTCTCCATATTAAATTTCAACAACAAAAGTCATAGATATTCTTCATGCTCATCATTTCTCATAGAGAATATGAGAATACCAACGTTAAACACTAAATCAAATTGGTTCAGGTAATGTATAAAAAAAATATTCATCAAATCTATAATGATTTTAGAGGATTTACTGTGTCCTATGAGAATAAGAAAATTGACAGTGACCATACATGGTATGTAAGGTAGTATTATTAACATCATGCATCTTAACCTTAACCTATTGATACCTGGATTGGAGATCCACATTTTGAGAAGTACTGAGCTCTTATAGACTAGTCAAAGAGTTCGTCAATACTTATAAGATGATACTTGTTCTATATGGTGATGTTCATGAGTTCTTGATAATCTATACAAAACCACATTGATCTAAACATATTGTTGACAAAGAGAACTAATTCACACCATGGTGATGCACTAGAGAATATAAACCATTTATGAAAATTATTTTTTAATTGTTTCTTTAACTCTTTTACTTCGATAGGAGTCATCCTATTGGGAAATATTGATATAGGAGTAGCTCTAGTTATGAGTTATTGTGAGAAATTTACATCATTATCAAGGGGTATTCTAGGTTACTATTTTGGAAATAGATCTTTGTATTCCCTCACAATGGGAAATTCCTCTAGGTGGATAACTTCTTTTGAATCAACCATTTGAGAGATGTTTTATTCTCCATAGGGAACCAACACCACATTATTAATGTATTATTCCTAGGAGATTCATGATCTTCCATTAATTTGTAGAGTAACATGGGGTTGTTCTGAAAAATAAAAGACATTTCTATTCCAAGAGAGTTGATATGTGATCGATATAATGAGGGAAATTACATTCCCATTGCAGCTTCTAATTCCACCAAGTGAAGTATCATGAGATTTTCTGGAATAATCTTACCACATACGCCAAGAAGATAATAGTCTAACATATGGGTTGCAATGATTGAACCACTATGGGTTTTTACAGATATCTATACTTCACTATTTTGGGGTATCATTTAAATAGTTATAGAAAAATTGTGACATATAAAGGATTGTGTAGAACTAAAATCAAATAAGACTGTTACTATTCCTGATTAAATAGAAAGTACACCATTAATGAATTCATCATATTTCATCACTTCTGCAGTAGTGATGGGATAAGCCTTCCCTTTATCCTTTTTTTGGGTGGCTGATAATACTAATTACCCTCAAGGATTATATAATTGGTGCATTGGATTGTGTTGTTCCTTTTCAAACTACAGTTGTGGTATAGGACCATGGGTGGTATTATCCTTTCATCCACCACATTATCATTCCTTCTCATGTCTTCTCAAAACATTTGAGATTTGTGGACTTTTCTCCCATACTTGAAGTATTTTCCCTTATCTTTTAGGCAGTTCCAATGATGCTTTGTCCTACATTTTTGACATGTGGGTGGTTGATTTTTCATTCCAACATTAACATTAGATCCTATAGAGTGAATCTCCATAGTTAATTTCATATCACCATAGCCATGAAAACATTCACCAAAATTTATATCCCCACTGATTTCACATTGATCAGCATCTTCCTAACTCCCATTATCTTGAATTGTAGGATCCATTCGAAGGTGTGGTTTTAATCCCCTAAAGATTCTATAAATTTTATTATCATTCTTAATAAAAAATCATAAATAATACCTTTAAAGGATTGTGAAATACATGTTACAGGCTGTGATACATCATTCATTCTTTTTCATCATCAATATGAATTATATCTCGATCTTAGATAGAAGATTTTTCTGGAAATACTTATTAATAAATAATAACTTAATGTCTTCGAACTCCATCTCTTCAATTTAATCACTCGACTTTAGGTTCATAATCAATGTCAAACATTGAATTAAATTTAATAATATAATAATATATTGTATTCTTCCGTCCCCCACAAAAAACCATTTCACTATCAGGTAATCATTATATATAAAAATGAAAATCCACACAGTAATCAAATATAAGAAAACATCAATGAGGATTTCCAAAATTAAATTTCAACATGTCTCTTCAACAAAAAATAATTTCCCTTCATTTTCATTACACTTATATAAATATTATTAACCTCATAAATCCATCAATTCTTGAATCAAAACATAACTGACATTGAATTTTATGTCATTTTTCAGTCAGTATAAATTGAATATGTTGTTATTCTAATACAAATAAGTTTAATGGGTCACCATAAGATTGTGAAAATTATCATCTCTCCAATGCATGAAATGTGAAAATATTTTAAATACTTCGGTCGCATTCTAGGTGAATTTGTTAGATTATGCCTGGTGATAAATGATTGATATATTTCTGGAAAAAAGATGAGGTTGGAATCCTATGTATAATGAATGAATATTCAAGTGGGGAAACAAAAACTCCTCACTCAATTATGTATATATAATGTAAAACACAACAACACCCACTTTTATAAGATGGTTCATTATCTAATAAATTATTTTAATGAATTACATCATCTATGATCTCATATTTATTTATTTTGTTTTTTTTTAATTTATAGAAGGGAATGAAATAATTTTTTTATTGAAGGATGATTTAGAAAATTGAATAAAATGAATGAACGAAAAATCACAGACATTGTTTTTGATAGGGAAATGAATCATAAAAAAATGTTAAAATAAATACTCCAACTTATATATATATATATTTATATTTTTTATATTATTATTTTCATAATTTTTTAGAGAAAAGGATAAAACAAATAAAGCACAATGAATAGATGACTTATTTCCAATACTATTTTTATACAAAAAAAAATGATTAAAAAAATAAATATCACCAAAAAATGAATAAAAAAGTAAAGAACATAAAAGAGAGGCATTTCCCATAGCTCAAACGTGAAATATCCAGGATAAAATATAAAGATTGTGAGATTTTAATGAAAAATAAGCTTATAATTTGTCTTAAACCTATATAGAAATTCATGAAATATAAGGGCTAATGATGGATATATGTATGGTTAGGTATCAAATTAAAATGTTACAATCAAAATAATTTATTTAATTATACTAAAAACATTCCATGAAATCACAATATTTGAAAGATAAAATCACATCATCTTGCTGTTAGAAAAATAAATATTTCTGTTAAGAACATGTAGGGAATTAGAACAAAAATGTTAAAATGTTTCTAAATAACTCATAAGACTAGAGAAATAATTTTATTCTGTGTTTCATGGGAATGGATTTCAGAAAAATTACTATTTCATTGAAATTAAAATAAATCCAATTACCAAAAAAATATTTACATGAACAATAATTTAAAACCCTATTTCCAAAATCCATTTATATTTTTTGAAAAACAATTAATTTTTGAAAAATTATAAAACTATTCATTTATTATCATGGTTCATATAAATGAAAAAAATATAATATTCACAAAAGAAATAATCATGTGATCACTACACTTCAACTTATAATTTTCTACCCATCATTTCATCTGAAAAAAAATTTAGGGTGGAAAAAAGGAATGAAAATATATAACCTGACATTATTTCATTGTGGTATCATTCAGTTAATCATATAAATACTAATAATAATCCTAGAATGAAATAAATAAAACAAAAAAATGAGGAAGGGGAAAAAATATACAACATGGTTTTAACCCAAACACAGGTGCTCAGTTTTAGCTGCCAATAGTTATGCCGTTTTAGTGGATTAACCCCACTCTGAATGTCGACGGGGTTTCATGATTAGAATACACAACATTTTATTTTTCCTAATATTCATTTGTAGATTCCTTGAGTGAAAATAACTGGTGTAAATAAATGTAATTCTAACTCAAGAATATATAGAAGAGATATTTTGAGGTGCATATGGGGAAATAAAAGAATATATGGGTCATAACTATTTTGACCATCTGGATGAGTGGTATCCACTAGTGATAAAACAATAAGATTCTAGTGTGTATTATATTTTAGATGTGGTTTAAAAATGAATACATATGGGATTTATTCTTTTCTTACATAACTTAAAATACACAAGTGTACAGCTCGAATGTCTCCTCAATGTTTTCCTCAATGTAAATAACTTCTTCATCTTCTAAACTTGGGCATGTAGTAGTGGTGAGTAATATAATATATAATAATCAAAAATATTAGTTTCCAATTAAGAATAAATTAAATTTTTATAAAAATAATTCTAAAAATTATGTATCCCCCAAAACGATCTATTTCATAGTGATTTTCGTTATGACAGGAAGCTGAAAATTCATTTTTGGTTGAGGGAATTTGATCATAATGTTTTTCTTCAAACTCACCCGTGTCTTATTAAATGTTAGGTATTATGGTAGTTTCATTATCTTATAATTATCTACTTTTAAATTCCAACCATATAGATCTATCTTCTTTATATTTGGAGGACCAAAATGCCGCAAGATTACTTGACTATTCCAGCATCATTAAATTATCTTTAAGCATCAGGATAATTTGTTTAATTTTTTGAGAATTTTATTTCATTCATTCTGAATTTTCTATAAAATTAATCATCCAATATTCCACTCTACATGACTAGTTATTACCAGACTTTGAATATTTAAATAAATGATGTATTCGATTACTTATGAAAACAATGATATGAAATGAAACAATTTTTTTATTTCAAATACTTTTTTTAGTTTTAATAAAAATATATTGGGTAAGTTCTGGGAATCACATGAAATAGAAACAAATTGACGAGTTCATTTTATCAAAAAATATTATTCAATTAAATTCTATTATTAATAAGAATTTACCATAGTAAAACTCCTTAGGTCCAATCACAAGGATGATACTTACATGAACTGTCTTCCAATTATAAGTATTATAAATCTTTCTAAAAATAAATTAAATTACATAAAATAGTTGGATTGTATAATTGAATTAAATATTAATATTATATATAAATATTGAAGTATTTATAAAATAATATGGTTGAAATAAATAATGATGTAAAATATTATTAGGAGTTCATTGTGATTGAAATTGTTGTCAACATGGCTCTCAATAGTCAACATAATGTGGTAATAAATACCTTTCACCCCTCAGCTTCCCATTTTAATTGTTATCACCACATACCAAGACCTCTACATATGGGATAATTCTCTTCCTAAATACATCTATGATTCCTCTTCACTATCTATCAGTGCTCTGGACATGCTTCATCGTATAAAAGAAATAAATTGTGAAGGGATGTATAATTGATAAACGAGATGAAGAACTTGGTTCCAGATAAAAAGGGGTCACCACTCACTGTAATATATTTTACAGCCATATAAATTACGATAATTCAATAAAGAGATATTTAATTATATAATATGAAAATAATTAAAATTGTAAACCCCTTGAAAAAGCCCCGAAGTTAGTTCTCAATTTTTAGTAGACTTGAGAATGTAACAATACTGGGACAATTCATTAAAATAAAATTAGAGAAATAATTTAATGAAGAAGAAGAATTATATATTAAAATAAAACCAAACTTATAAAAATTAGTAAGATAAAAATCCAGTATAAGTGTTGAATAAATGATACATCAAAATTTCCATCTTAATGAAATGAAGAAGAATGTAATTATTAATGTTGAGTGGAGAGAAATTTTTTATCCCAAATCATCCCCTGAATGTTTCCACTACATATCCCATTTACATGATAGAATAATATAAAATATTGTTCAAAAAAATATTTCCCAAATTAACTCCCTATTATACCCTCAAAAGTTATATTTATTATCCACTAGATGTAATATTTATGGCAATTTTTGTCGGGAACATTAAATTTGGCCAGGTGACTCATCATATTAAAAAATAAAATGTTTTATTCTATAATGACTTTGAAACTTGAGGATTATGGTGTGGAATCCTTCATTAATGTTCTCCATTAATTAATTATCCATATCCTAATATTTTCTAACTTTATTAGAATTTCCCAATTAGATATATTATCTCATCATTAAATGTTTTTATATTTATGAAATATTTTTGATACCCTATTTTTGATATGATTTTGGCCTCCAAATTGTGGATTGAGCTTTGGGTCCAGATGGATGAAACATAACTCAATATGTATGGATTCATTGAAAAATGAATTTCTAAATTTATAAAAAAGTGCAAGTTGTTATGTCAGAAACACTAAATAAAATTAAAATATTAATATTCATAAATTATACCATTTTTTCATTGAAGAAAAAAATTATACTAAACCATAAATATTCATTAATTTCAATTAATATAACACTATATTGGGATTATAATCATTAATTATATTAAAAAATATATAAAAATATCGGTTTCATCATGGATATTGGTTATTCCATTAAAATAATAAAATATTAATATATGAGATATACATGTTTTTTAGTTCATCACATTATACGATTATTTTAGGGTTATAGAAGATGAAAAACAATAAAATAAATGGTTAAGAATTGTACCACTTATTATCACAACATATTTTTGATTTTACCTAAATCCTTCAAAAGATGGATTTCTGATATGAAATTGGACTTCTAGTTATGGGTATGAATGTATGGAAGGTATTTGAGTATAGAATGGATGAAACTAAAGTCTCTTAAAGTCTATATTAGAGAGAAGATTATGTGTCCTTTTATATGTGGGGGAGACACATACTTATAAATTAAAAAATTAAAAATTTATATTAATGACTTATTCAACAAAAATTGAAACAAAATACACAATTTATAATGAATATTTGATAAAGGGTCAAAATATTGACATGAAAATAAATTTAATAATGTTTTTATTTAATTTAAACAATTGTATATTCAGTTTATCCCATAGGAAAAAAATTTCACTATAACCGTGTTAACACATTTTTACTATTTTTACTATTCATTATAAAAAATCAACATTAACATTATTACCATTTATTACATATATTTTATTGTAATATGTATTCAATTTTATCAAATTATATTTATTAAATTTGGAGACTATATTTTAACATTATAATAGAAAACTCAAAGGAAATGGTCTTCTAGTGATTTTTTTTCTTATGTATACAATGCTTTATATCAATATTCAAAAAAATTGATTCCAAAAACCTAATTATGATTTATAATTGTATTATTTAAGTAATAATATTTTAAAAACCATTTTAATCAAAATTTAACTATTTATATGGTTTTAATAAAAACCTTATTTTTTATAAGAATTATTATTTTTAATTATGCATCAATAAAATAATATTTTCAAAGAGTTTTAAAATATTAAATGTATGATATTTAAGAATGTTTTTTTAGAAATGATGATCATTTTTTCATAAAATATTTTGATAAATGGAAAATGTAATTATATTATATTCTCCTGAAAATTAATAAAACCCATTTTAACGAAATTTCTAAAAATATATTTGATTTATCTAAACGAGTGTACATATTTTTAAACTATATAAATTCCAATTCATAAAATTAAAATAACAGGTTTTAATAGTATACTATATTACAATTTATTTACACTCATTGTTGTTTCTATCGAAAGATATTGATTATATTAAATTTATTTAAAAACAAATATATCATAACATTTAAGTGTGTTATAGTTTTAGATTGAATCATATAAAGTAATGTAAATGATAGTGTTTATGGATTGTTTTATTCACTGGACCGATGAATTTTATCATAGATAAAACTTGTAGATGATGTATTTAAAGACCTTTCCTCAACATATTTTCATTGTTTTTCAATTTTTGATCCACATTCGAGTAAAATGAATTTTATTTTTTAAATTAAAAAAAAATTCAGAAAAAATTACTCCATTTACATATAAAGGGACCCCATTATGACCCCTTAAAAATGTATAACTAAAATTTTAATATGCCTCTAAAATCCCCCATTTTTCTTCCATAGTAATCTCCAACCATGTAGGATGTCTTCTAGTTCTTAGTTATTTACACAATTCCATCAATAACAAGATGTATTCAGAGAGGGGATACAATTAATTCATTCACAGTGGAAACATTATTTCATTATTTTTTATTTATTTTTATTATCCACCTCATCAAAGGGTTGATTTATCTCTTTAATGAAATCCATAAAATATCAATATTCTTAAATAATGATTAAATTATAATAATTTCACTTATTAATCATAGTCATCCATTGATAATATGTATTTATGGTCTTAAATGTAACAATGAAAAGAAACAAACACATTATAGGGACCCAAAATTTAGGCCAAACCCCTTAAAGGTTTTTACTCTCATTATATGATTCCCGTTACGGTGACTATCTAGCATCCCATTTCATGGGACTTTATTCCTTCCCATGTCACCCTTGTGTCACCTCCATGCATCACCTCCTATTTCTGTTATTCCATGTTTCACCTTCAAGAATGAAGTAATAAATGTTTTCCATGGCAGCTTATAGATAACTAATTATTAGTATGTCATCATATTAATATGTAAAGAACGTTTTTTATCTACAATGGATATATTTTTCCTATTTTAAATGTTAATATATCACTTTTCATTAACTAAAAAACATCAAAGAACACTTGTTAGGGATTTCATTGTGGTGAATCATGGATGCAAAATAAATGGAGCGAACCTAGATTATCAATAATCATTATAAAAAATATATCATAGAAATTCAATATTTTACAGATTAGTCACTTGAAAAAATGGAATGATAACAGAAAATACAATACAAAAAAAATTAAAAAAACTATAAATAATGATAACTATTTTTAATATTTTCAAATAATTATATAACAAATAAATATGAAATAAATATCTTAAAAAAATATTTAATATTGTTTATAAATATATGGGTAATAATTGAATGACTTGTACATATGTGGTGGTATAACATCCAAATATGAATTACTACAATGTAAGGGTTATTTGCCTAAATTTCAACTCTTTGATACATTTTTAATTTTCTGGACCATGTTTTTTAGCATATAGTTTAATTACTAATATATTGTCTTCATGTATACCAAATATCATTTATTTAAAAAGATTTTATTTTCTAAAGAATTAATCCCTTTCACGATCTTATGGTTCAAAAAATACCAATGTGTTAAGGGGTTTTTCATCTCAGTTTTCTATCATTGATATATGTTTTATATCTTCGACCAACTATCATTTATATGATTAAAATACTACATCAATTATATATTTCATCGTTTATATTTTTATTTATAACATCTAAAACTCTATTTTAATCCCTTCATTTCACTTTAAACATTCCATATTCATTACCAATTCCATAACTGTATTGTGTAATCAGTTTCCTTTTTATTGATTACAAAAAAATCCATTCAAATTTTTTATAAGATTAATTAATTTTAAAATGAATATATCATATATTAAATTTTTTATCTAGGGTTTTTTATTCCATCATTAAAATTCAAATCATTTAGTGATTCAAATCTCTAAACAAAATAAAAATTTATGAATAATTTCCATCCAATATAATGTCTCTTTTCAATCCATTAACAAATTAATTATATATTTTCAAGAAATTCCTTATCTATACATGATTGAATTTATTATTATTACTTTATTATATCCTTTTATTTAATGAATAAGGATTAAATGGAACACTCTTAGAGGTTCAGACAAGGATAATTTTTGACAATCTCTACATAATTATAAAAGGAATCTCATTTTACACATTTTCTACATTAATAAGTTTTAATGATTTTCAAATCATATTTCATATTGAATCACCCAATTCATATTTTTAGTGTTCTGTAGTGAAATTATTTTCCAAATTATTCCTATGAATACTTCATTTTGAAAATATTAATTAATATTTTGGAGGAATAAAATTTTATTGATTTTATTCGACATATATATAATATTTTTAAAAAACAAATTAAAAAAAATATTTTAGACAAATTATGTTAAATACACATATTGGGGGAGATTCTTGGTATGAAAGATTCAGAAAACATCCCCTTTATATCATATTTCATTATTAAATAGATATCTCTTCTCCCCCTTACTTGTAGAAATGTATGAACATAATTGAAATCATGTGTGAGACAAAACAATTTTACTTGTTCCACCATCACTATGCAGGATCTAGGGAGCATAAATTGGAAATGTTCTGATGTACTAAATTCACTAAGGCTCACTTCTAAAATATGGGGTTATTGCTAGATCACTTATATTCTAATGTTCACTACCTTTATAATGTTTTCAGTCATCTCAAAATCATCCCATGGGACACTCCCTATGTCTCTTTCATTGGATCTCTACCTGTTGAACTAATATCCTTATTCATCTTCCTCAACTCACTACTATGTATAGGATCCACACATAGTATATAGAAAAGTATCTCCTTTTAGTTTTATAAATTAATGCATCCTCAATTGTTAGATGATACCCTGTTCATGTTCTATATTCAACAAAAGATGAAATCTAGTTTTATGAATAATGTTGGTTTGAGGAAATTAATATCAGGATATTTTATTTTTCTTTGTGAAAATCCATGAAACCACAATGTGCTACCCTATATCCTCCATGAAATATCTTCCACTATGTGTAAAAAAGGCTTTGTGGGCCACCTCTTCTTCTAAAAACACCCCATTCTTCCATGGACTCCCTATTTTTCCATAGACTACTTATCCATATGTGGATAGATACTCCTTCATGGGTTGATTATGCCTCTTCAAACCACAGATTCTCAACATCCCCTTTTTCATTGAAAACATTACATCCCCACAAAGTCTCCCTTTGTGAAATGTTTCACATGAACTATATACTTAACATAATTCTTCCTCGCGAACCACTTAAGAGTTTAAAGAACAGTTTTGGAGAGATTCTACTTTATATTGAAATTATATTTTATAAATGATCTATTTAGGGGTAATTATATTGGAAAATAGATCCATAATACCAGTTAATTTGAATCACCCAAAAATTCATTGTGTTACAGCCTTCAGTTTAAACTTTGTTTCACATTCCTGATAGAGAATTTCTCCTTCTCACTGGCTGATGTCTTTGGAAAATAGAAAACATATGTGAATCATTGAATCACTACCTATAAACCACAAGTGTTGATCCTCCCATAAAATAAAACCTCCCATGAACATATTTTTATATGTTTTCCATGTGGCATCCTACACGATACACATAGCACCGATATGTGGAAATTCTTCCTTTGCTGATTTTCTATCAATGTTCCATGTTTCCCATTTTATAGACCAAAAACTATTCATCACAGTCATATGTCTGTGTCAACACACCCAAACACCAAAAAATCATTGATTCCAAACCTTGAGGACATTTTTCCTTACAATCTCCCCATTTGGGTTTCTTCAAAACTCTTCAAATTTTGATGCATTGTTAATCCTTCATCGATATTATATGAAAATTTTCATCTTGAAATTTTGATAGTGATGAAACATTTAAACAAAAATTACTCAAAGCCCATATAATCCATGCTTGATGTTTGAGAAAAATGAATGATACAACCACCATCAATGAATCACTTAATTCCAAAACCACTCATATGCTTTACTTATGAACATTATATTTTGTGATATAAAATATTTTATTGATCACTATTATCATCATCAGATTTAATGCTATAATTATATCATAGATTCCATTATCATCTTCTTCCATTTTCTGATTAAGACATTTTGTATCATTTTGTAGATTCAATTTCTCCCCCTTTTTCAAATAATCTGGATGTTCACTGCGTCTTGGTCTGCAATATGGTAAATAATAAAGATCATCACTTCAAGAAAAAACACATCATAACTCAGGGAAAGGGGGTTCCACATTCAAGAATTTCATGTACGTGGCGTCATAAATACTCCAAGATCTAGTAGATATTGTTCTAACCATTCTTTGGATATGTCCTTTGTCCGAATGTCTACATATTATATTTATGTAGCCAGATACTATAAGATCACAAGCCCTTTCTCCACCTTCTCATCAATAAAATGATACTTGATTTCAATGTGATTTTCCTTGGTTGATGGAATGAATTTTTGTTCATATTTATTGAACTTGGAATGTAACAATGGATTCCGATCTGAGAGTTTACAATAACTCCCATATCATTAAGAAACTAATTTATCCACAATAATGGTGTGGAACCTTGAGTAGCTGCAATATATTCATAGTATATAGTTCTCAATGAAATGAAATATGTTTTATTTATTATCAAATAAATACAATGTCCCCTATATATAATACACCACCTTATTTTTTCTATCATATGGTAATTTGGCCCAATAATTATCTGTATAGCCCAAAAAACTCTTAGTGTGATTTTCCATAGTACAATAAGATGAACATGATTGTACTCTTGATATACTGAATTATTGTTTTTAATTAATGAAACAATAATTCATTGACATTTCATTAATATAATTCTATAATCCATGTGGAAAAAATAATATCAGTTCTTGTCGTTGTCAACTAAAATATACTACCAATGAATTTCCTATATCCCAGAACATTAACAAGATTTCCTTTATCATCCCTTGATAGTTTCATCTGGGTAGACACTAGAGTCATAATTTACATGGAATTATTGATTCCAAATATTCTCAGAAACTCCAATATATATTTTTATTGATAAATGAATGTTTTATTCTTTTTATGTCTCATCTATAAACCAATAAATAATTTTAATTCACCAATCATTGATATATAAAATTAAAATTTCATGAATTTTGCAAATTGATTGCACTGAGAATCCATGATCCACCAACGATTATGTCATAAACATATATTAACATAATTATCCTTTTATTACATTCATTGTTAGCATAGAATTTATAAAAAATACACCACTCTGAAAACCATACTTCTTCAAAAACTGATATAGCTATCAATTCCATACTCTTGGTCCTTGATTAAACCCGTATAAAACCATCTTACTATGATAAATTTCTTCTCATGTCCAATAATGATAAAACAATATGTAATCTCAATATAAACATATTCTTATAGACCCCTATTCTAAAATTTTGGATTGACATGCATTTTGAAATCATTGAACATTATTTGTAAAGTTATGGCCATGAACAATGTGATTGTCTCTAGCCATGAAACATCTAAAAATGTTTCATCAACATTGTCATGCTCTATCTAGGAGTAACTATTTCCCATTAGTAATTCATTTTTCCTATCACTACACCATATTCATTCAACTTATTACAAAATAACCATTTAGGCCCAATGACATTGTAATCCATTTCCCTATAAATAATATCTCATGTCTGGTTCAACTCAATTTTTTCAAGCTCTTCATTGATTGCATGAACTCAGTTTTCATCATTAGATGCTTCCTAAAAAAAATTATTCACCACCTATGATTAAAATTATGTTTTATGTAGACTTGTCATCATCCTTTCTTACACTGATGTTTTCTAATCTCCAATTATATTTTTTCTATCAATTTTTGTTCTTCAATTTGATCTTTTTGTAATTGTAAGTTTATGATAATACTTTTTATTATCCAAATCTCCTTCTGAATCAACCTTTAGAATTATAACATTACATGACATTCCTATCTAAATAATATTTCCCTCAAGTGATTAGTCATGTATTTATAGATGATTATTCTTAGTCTCTTCTATAGTTACATTAAATATTTTCATTACCTTTCCTAGCCTATTGTTGAAGCATATATTTTTTTTTATTTTTTGAGTATACAAGAAATATCCTTTTATCACTATGATATTTTAAAATTTATGTTTCTTCATACTGATAAATAAAGATCACACTTTTGTAGAGTTGAATTTATTTCAATTTTTTCTTCATTCCATACTATATCTCATATAGAGTCCTATATTCTGATGGACCTAAAAATTATCTAATTGATGTCTAGAATGACATCAACATTGCATCATTACAAAACCTCTATAGAAGGTATTTCATAGTGAGCATTGTTCAATTCATATTGGTGGTTATTCGACTTTTTCTCCCAACAACATCATTCTACTATAGAGTTCATAATACAAAAACATGAGTTTTAATCATATATCCACTAGTACAAAAACATTTTTTAAGTCTCACTTTTTTCTTTTCAATTTTTGAGAACCTACGTGAAAATACTTAAAAATCGATTTTTGACATCGGTTATTATATAACTTTCCTCAAAATACTTTTTTGCTGATATTTCACGTCGGTTATATAAGAAACGACGTGAAATATTATTTTAATCTGATCTTTCACAAGGACTATATAATAACCGACATGATAAATCAATGTACCTCACTTTTCCATGTTTGTTATTTAGTAACCGACATGAATAATTCATTTCCATGAAAATATGTTATTTTTATTTTTATTTTTTAGGTCAGTTATTATAAGACCGACGTGAAAAATCGATTTTAATGACTTTCTCATGTTAGTCATTTAATAAAATATGTGGAAGACATTTACAAAAATATATTTCATTTCCCAGGATTTAATTTGATAGGTCACAGGGCTCAAACAGAGTTACAGATTAAATGTTATGGCCTTTTGAAGTTGGCCTTCCCGAAGACATTATTTAGAGATGATAAACTTATGAAGGCCATAACTTTTAATCCATAACTCTGTTTGAGCTCCATGACCTGTCAAATTGAATCATATGAAATGAAATAAATTTTCCAAAACTTTTTTCACGTCGGTTATTATATAACCGATGTGAAAAAAGTCATGAAAACCGATTTTTCACGTTGGTTTTATAATAACAGAAGTGAAAAAGTGATGAAGATTTATTTTTCACGTCAGTTTTATAATAACCGATGTGAAACATAAGTGAAAATTGTAATAACTTTTTACAACGGTTATAATAAAACTGACATGAAATATAATTTTAATATCCCACGAACATGAAATTTCAATTTTTTTATAGCGCGACATCCAAATTTTGAATTTCTATATAAAATTTTTAATACTATGTTTTCTCTTAGAATCTCAGTTATATGATTCCATTATACACATATCATAATTTAATGATCATTTATTTCAACCATTATCATTCCCACAAATCGACTCTTTTGATCTTCAACATGATTTAATTATTTCTTCTTTTCGCGATCCTGTCAAGGTATGTTTATTCATATATCCATGATTTATGGTTTTTATGATTTGTTTTATTAACCGATATACCATTTTACGATCATTTCATTCAACCATCATCGTTACACCAAATAAACTTTTTTGATATTCCACTTGAATCAACATTTTCTTATTTCCGCGACCTTGTCATGGTATTTGTAATTATTTTCCAAGGATTTATATTTTCTATGAGTAATTTTCTTAATTGATATATCATTTAATGATTATTAATTTATTTTAATGATGGATGATTATATATATCATGTTACAACTATGAATCCCCCTACGGATTAAAAAATCATTCTAAGATGAAGCCATAGTTGGCTCATTCAATCCTTCCTTGAAAAAATATCAATCTTTTGATGGTCATAACTTTTGATCTATAACTCTGTTTCAACTCTATGACCTGTCAAATGAAAGCTTAGGAATGTTTCTACATGATGGTAATCATTTTTTACGTTGTTTATTTAATAAAATACGTTAAAAATATATTTTAACGTCATTTATTAAATAACTAACGTAAAAAATGGGATTTTAACATTGATTTTTTCAAAAAATGACCTAAAAAATGGCTTCTTATCGCCATTTCGAGAATTTATTTAATGTCAATTTTTGTAAAAACCTACTTTAAAAACAATAAAACCCCATTTTTAACATCTCTCTCAATAACGTCGCCTAAAAATAGACATTAAAAAGAAAACAAAACAGCGTAAAAAAAGGTTTTTGTACTAGTGATCTCTAGATAGTACTCCACATGGATATTAATGAACCATGTTCCATTATATGTTTAGTTCATTAGGATTGCTTAACGATGAATCCTTTCTACTTCCCCTCGATAAGTTATTATGAAACTAAACACCTCATATTTTTGTGTGACGATTGATACACATTCCATTCTGCTAAAATCATCAATGATAGAAAGATAATATCTCCTCCCAAAAATAGATCTTGTTGTAAGATATTTTCATACATCAATAAGAACCTACTCAAAATATTTTGTTATCATTTTATCTTTTTTATATGTCTTTCTAATGATCATACATAGTTTAAAAGAGTCACACATATCAATATGATCACCTGATAACTTAGGGTGGTCTATATGAGCATCACATTTCACCAAATAATCCAAGGAATTTTGACTCAAGTGACCAAGATGATTAATCCATAACTTTTTCTCTTGTTCCTATGAAAACATACACATATCTTCTTCACCACTCACAAAGTATATATTCCCTTTCATAAACATTCCATGAAAAACTAAATTCATTGTTTTGGCTTTTATGAAACATAATTTCATTGAAAATATTACGGAATTATAAGAGTCGCATAGTTTACATACATATAATAAGTTTTGGATGATTCCTTCAACTTAAATGACTAAATCATGACCCTTGAATTTTCCCCCAATCTAGTCATTTCTCAAGCTAATAATGTTATTGCCTTCATCATATCCAAAATCAACAGATAACAACCCTACCATACTTGATTCCATTCCCCAAATTCTTATTTACTTTCAAATGAGAGGTGTATAGACAATAAAAAATACATATTATAGTGTGATCTAGTACTTTAAAAGAAATATCTACAACCGCTGCCTGCTCAACTCTTTCCTTTTTTTAATCATTGTTTTTTATATCATTCCATGTATGGATTGATAAAATTTATCTTCCACAGATTATGATAGACCATATTCATCCTACAGATATAAAAATTTATTTTACATTTTTATCACATTTGATAATATAACTTGCTACTTTTTATTATCATATTCATTCTTTATTGGCACATTTGTATGTATTTTTGATAATAAATATCTATCCATGTTCCCAATTCTTCCACACCTAAAATAGTTACCATAAAATGATATTATTAAATATTTATTTCTATATGGATGCATCTATTTATCTTTTTTTACTTATGTACCTCTTGAACATGGATGAAATTTTTTCATGGTTTCCCATTTTTTTCAAATCTATATCATCTATGGGAAGGTGCATTCCTATTTGGAAATATTGCACTACTGATTCTCTATTGGGTTCTCTAAATATTCTATTTTTTTTAGTTCCCAAATAAATATTCAATATAGATGTGGGAAAAAGTAGAATAATGTAAAAACGTTCCAATTTCTATTTGTGATCAATCCACATACTAGAAATATAATTATGATCAATCATTTTCTTTTTTGGACACACCAATTTCTGTTTCACAATAATTCTGAATCATTCTTTTACATTTTATCGTTTCTTTTGTATCCTGCATTTATATAATTAATTATTTCTCCTCATAATTCTTGTTTATTTACATACTGAAAACATCCTCTTCATGTTATTTTATACATTTTATTTGATATATTCATGTATTAGTCAAACAATATTTTTCTCTAGTCGCTTCTCTAATTTTGAGATCTGTACTAAAAATAAATTCTTGACCTATATAGAATTAAGTTCATTAGTTATTCAATTTAATCCATTATCATAGACTTTTCATCTTCATACCAATACAAATAATGTTTGGAATCATATCCCACTTTATTTTATTTATTTATTTTGTCTCTCCAAAAATCCATCTCTTCGACTAAAGAATCTAATTTGACCGGAATTCCAATTATCCATTCAACTTATCCATCGTCATTTTCACATTTCTCAGTTATTTTGGAAATTCTAAAAAGTACAACCATAGAGTCATCTTCAGGATCATGGAAGTCCACCCACTATATTCCCTAAAATTCGTCTAAATTGACATATTCTATTTAAAGAATATTGAACCTTTAGAATATATTTTTCTTAAAATATTTCTTAACATTCATGTAGAATGATTATTTATTCATGTTAATTTCTACTAAATCAAAATAATATTGTTCAAAAATCAAAGGGAACGTCGCTGAAAATTGCAAAACAATTATACATTATAATCATTTATGTGGGAGTTTCCCATTGAAGATTATTTTTTTTTCATTGTATGTTTGATGAATGGAATGACCTAAATTCAAATGTATCTAATTTTTTCTTCCCATATTCAATAGCGAGACTCTTCAATGCCATAAAAACCACTTCATTGGACTTTTAATTTACCAAAGCATCATTGTCAACATTAATCATCTCATATATGATAAGATTACTATGAAATATATTCAATGTAATCTCCTTCATGTCTTTATCTTCTAATATAGAAACATCAAGATTAAACCGAAGATTTGGTTTTCTCGTGATCCTCTAAACAATATATATAATCAATAATTTCCCCATTAACAATCTTTTAGTCCACAATAAAATATACCAGGTTAAATAACTCATCAACAGATTCATTAGAGTTTATTCTAATTTCCTAATGTATGTTACATAGAACATGCATATTTTTTTCTCTATCTTTTGAGTGACCATCATAATTATTCATAAACATTTGCCACGTATATTTTTCTGTAATACATGAAAATACCTTAATATATATTGAAATTTATATGGATCCCCTTAAATAATAAATTCTATTGGTGTAAGTATCCAATTCCCTTAAATCATCTTCTGAGAAAACACCACTATAGATATGTTATAATATTCCCTATATAGTTACTGTAAAGTCATCCATTCTATGTGATCTGAAGTAGTGATGCATTTTATTATTCCATAAATGGAAATTTTTCAATTGTTGATTCAAATCTCTTTGTGACTAACAACCTCTACCAAATATTCAAAAAGAGGAACACTAACATACAAGATTAACATATCATAGCAAATATTATTCCAATTAGGTTAAATACCCTAATAGGTGGGGTAAATCATGTTATGAAATATTAACACTATTTATCTTTGAGATCATGAATTTCCATTAAACAAAAAAACTCTTATATCACATTATCATAAAAATGTATGAATAGAATTGAAATCATGCATGAGACACAACAATTTTAATTGGTTCACCCTCAGTAAGCTACCTCCTAGAAGAATACAACGATGAATAGTTTAAAATCATTTGAGATTAATAATCGATACAAGAAATGTTTCATGGTCCACTATATTAAGGTATGATGGTAATCATGTTTGATCTAGAATTCAAAGGGATTCCTATAATAATGGATGATTCAATATAATTATATATGTTAATATAAATTTTTTATTCATAATAAAATTGTACATAGGATGTTATTTACGATCCAAAATGTTACAATTTCTATGATCATATTTATTCAATATTCCAATGATTGATTTAGATTATGATTATTATCACATGTCTTCAAGAAAATGTATATGTTTTATTATTCTATGAAAGTATTTTAATGATTATTTTGTCTTATACCATGATATTAGTTGTTTTTTAGTTTTATTTGACTATATTATTATTCTTCTATGGTTCCATTAATGTAAAATATTCTACAAGCCTAATTTTTTCTTATATTCTTGTGACATGTTCTCTTTACGACCTATTAATAGGTATACATTTAAGAATTCTACAATTTCACACATTCATTGATTATTTCATTTGTAAAATAAAAATGAATATTGTGTGTTATTTTTCTAGAAGGGAATCAAGTGTATAATACTTCATGGGATACATTAAAGAATCATGGTAAAATAAGGGATATTTGTTTTACTGTAAACATTCACATTTTGATGGAAAATATGTTAGTTTTTTTTAATTAAACCACCTAATTCTTCAATAATATATGTTATTTTTTGGTTACTTAAGTGACTAATTATTCATTTTATATGTAATAATTTTGTGATGGATACATTTTTGTTTTTTCTTTTAGCATTAAATATAGTTTGTAAATAATTTTTCAACTCACCAGATTTTGAAGAGTAGTTCTGAAGAATATCACATTGAAAATAACATAAGGAATTCCTTTTTTGTAACTTTTTTAATGATAAAATGGTTCTAATACAGCCTATTTACCATCATATATAGCTTTAGACAACCATTTAGATGGATCCAATTCGCGATGGCATCAACAAAAAATGTAATATCTCACTTACTAGACATTGATTTTCATATGATCTGAATGATTATAAATAGAAGATTCAAATTTTCATCCTTGGTTTCAATGTTCCATTATTAAAGCAGTCTTAGATTGATGACCACCAATATATAGGTGAGTTTCTTCTAATTCATTTGATCAATATTCTACTTTGTGGGAATGAGTCCTTCCATAAATAATATGTAGGACCGTTGGGTGATACATTACTATCGTCCATCAATCAACTATAAATTTTCAATCCTTTGATGATAGATAAAATAAGTGATCAATTTTCAAATAATGGTAATGGTTTCAAAAATGTTTTTTTATGGATGTCATAGTATTGACAACATAATGATTTTGATTTAATTACATAATTGCATAAAGGGTTTTCTCTAAAATCTTTTTTATATAATTAGATAACCTAGACTGCTATTAATGTGATAAAAATATAGTCGGAGGAGTTCTTATATAATAGTATTGTCATAAAAAAATAATCCGTCCTTGTTATATCCATTATTTTTCTACAATAATAAGAATTAGATGTTGAGGATATGTATTTACTACCATTGATTGAACATTGTGATTGTCATGTGTAAATAGAAATTATTGAGTTTCATATATATCATTAACAATATAATGGTTTGAAAGTGTTTGTCAAATATCATTTACATGTTAAGTTATCACAGACATCAGGGTAACAATAAAGATATTGAAATCAGTAGGTTTCAATATTACCACAACTTTTATGAGTTAATAGATATTACTTTTGGAAAGAACAAATTCTGTACTATTTTAATGGTTTTGATAATGTAGAATTTCCAATATGTTAGGATAATTTTTGGTAATTGTGATTGAGGAAATTCTCATCAATTTAGCTTTGATATTTGAGAATGATGAGAAACTATGTATTTTCTTGAACATAATTTATGAACACATGTTGTATAGAAATATAATAAGGTCTATATTATATATTTTTGAAGTAAAGATCTGAGGTCATTCTATATCTTTTGTATGTGTAATTGTTGTCCTAGTGTAGACTAAGGAAGTATTAACATATATTCATCAAAAGATCACATTTTATGGGTATATTTTGAAGTTATTAAAATGGTATTATTGGGGTTTTAAAAAATAATTTTAAAATATTTTGGATCACATGACTATTTTCATATTCGTGATTTCATTTTGTGTTATTCTATTTGTTTACTTATGGACTAAAATTAATCCATTTTTGTAACAACCTAGATATTCATTTTAGGTATGGATCATGTTTTCAGGTGTTTTGTGGAATAATGGGGGAATTTGGAAACATTATAAATACACATCGTGTACATAAAAGTATACACTGTGTACTAGGTTGTCGCAAGAATCCATGTACTATCCATGTAATGGCATAGTACATGGATATATGGGATGACCTAAATACTTCCTAAAGAGGGGTCCATTTGAGGTATGTACACAACGTGTACATTAAATGAACACACCATGTACTATTATTTTTATTTGATTAATTGGACCGGGGTCATGCCTAATTCCTAGAAACGTCTTTAACTTCATGTTTCTTGAATATGACAGAAGCATACAATAAATATTTCTCTAAGCCTCTGATCTTTCATCTATTCTCTGATCCGAACTCCAATGGGTGCGTTAGAATCCCACTATTGAGTTTTTCCATCTTCTAGAGCCTCTCCTCTTGATTTATTCTCTCTCTAAAGTTTTAATGGTTGACTATTATTTAAAATTTTTTAGAGTTATAACGTTATTGGTAGATTCAAAGGTTTAGGATCAACTATATCGATCATACAACGATGAGGTAGGTGGTTTGTTTCATTCCCTGTTTGTCTTTGAGTTTTATGTTCCATAGTTCTGATTACCTTAGTTTTGGGATTTAAGGTTAAGGAAATTGAACCCTATTTCAAATGCCTTAGATTGATTGTTGGATTAAGGTTTTTTTGGTAAGATATTACGAGAAATTGAATGTTTAATGAACAACCCGATGGTGTGTTTCCATGTTTGATTATTTAGGGTCATTTTTCCAGGTTACCTATGAGGAATACTTTCATTCAATTCATTTCATGATAGGATGGAAATGTGTGACTTTTTCTGCTTAATAAATACCTGAGAGATGAAATGGAATTGTTTATCCATGTATTAGTCGATATTACATTGGGCTACTTGATATCATTTACACACGATTGAATTGCACGGGGCCATGAGATCCTGGAGTAGTTAGACCCCATGGGAATTGACATTTAGTGATTCCTCAATCTTTCTGTTATATTTCATGATATGATACCACATGGGTATTAATGTTGAGTGATCCCTCAGAGTGTCTAAAGTTTATGTTACAATACCACATGGGGAATTGACGTTGAGTGCTTCCCCAGAGAGTCTGTAGTTATTGAAGAAAGGCCATAGGTAGAATTTACTATGACTGATTCATAAGAGTGACTTTGTCATTATATTTCATTATATGTCCACAGGGGTTAGACTATGTGAACTTCTCATAGGTTTAACATAAATATTCAATGTTGTGACACATATTCCATGCCAAATCACAACTTGGATTCTATCCTATCAGGTATTATTCTTAGATACCTTTTGATACATGATTAAATTATGACAATTAAATTCTAATGAATTTAAATGTAAACTGTTGGATTTGGTTAATTTTGTGTACTCCTAGTTTAATTGCTTCATTGCTACTATTACCTGCTATATATACTCACTGATAGTTAGGAATAGATATTTTTGGTGATTACCTACTTGGATTCGTCTCACACCTTATTTGGGTCATGGTTTTGGACCCAAAAAACATATATGGTTGTAGTTATAGATAAAGGAAAGCATCCTTCTACATCAGGTACATGATTGATAATGAGAAGGAGAGCATGAGACCATCTTGTGTCTTACAACACTGTTGGATTTATTTACTGTTATTAGTAAAACAAATTAGTATTATATTTCCAAAATTTTGACTGGTTTAGCTGTTTTCATAGATATATGCGACATGCATAATTTATAAATATGCTCCATTTTTGTATTCACTTTTAGTCTTCCACTGATAACTTACTTTGTATGGTACTACTACTTCTGTTATTGTATATTGTAGTTATTCTGCCATTTTACTCTACCAATGATAGAATTGTTTTAACATTATTACACATAAGGCCCTCATTTCTAGTCATAAGACTCTACCATTCAGGGAAATGAGCTTGATTCCATATTACCAACTAGGTAATGGGCACCTTTCGGTGCAATCTAGAATCAGGATGTTACAAAGTGGTATTAGAGGGAGGTTCTTTTCTGCTTTGTCTAACTATTTAGAGACTATAGAGAGGGATATAAAGGAATGTGTAGTTGGTTATATGTTTTGACCCGGAGTAGCTAGCCCATGTATAGGGAAAATCCAATATACCTCCATTATTTTAATTTTTCTGGTTTTGAAATTGTTACATTTGATTTGATTTCACAGCTGGGTGATTCACATGATTTGTGTTGTTAGCATTGATATTATTGAGGTTCTATTTCTGTTGCAACCCGAGGAGATGAGGGTAATCCATCTCATTTATCATATAATAATTTGATATATATCACATTTCATGCATTATAATCATTCCATTTAGGATATGTTACTAATTGCATGATGTTGTGGTAGATGTTCTGCTATATATTCATGCAGTTGTGATAGATTCCGTGATAGAATACCCTCTATTTTGATAGGGTACAGGACACATTTTTTGTTTCATTTGGATGGAGGCCAAATATTGGTCCCAAAGGTATTATGGGCCCCCATAGATCATAATTTGGTGGATAATAATGAACTTTATATAAATGTTGTTTTGATATTACATGAATATTATTCCAAGCATTGATTCCTGGTGATTATTGGCCCCACATATCTAAATGTAGATCATCAATGATTGTTATAGTGTTTTTATAGGGCTAGAGAGTACTTTGTAAGGATTCATGTTTGGAATGACCCATAAATATATTGTGTGTGTGGATCAATACATGCCATGTATCCTCCTTTTTTGGAAGAAAATACTTCTCTTAAGTTCACACTATGAAATTGTTCTACACACTATATAGTATTTGACTATGTGACTGACTGTGTGGGAAGAGACACAAGGTTTGGAAATGTTTGGTGGAACACACTGTGTACATATAGTAGAAAACATGTGTTAGATACCATGTATCTGGTTTTCTTACTAATGAAACAGGTGGATGAACAACATGTAGTCAACGCCATGTTTAGCATGAACACACCATGTGGAATTTGACCATGTTTCCATCCATGTGGCAAATGACATAGGTTGGTAAAATCCTTCTAGTACATGTCTTGTTTGAAATAAACTCGATGTGTCATTTTTTTTCTAAGGGAATCGTTTATTTACTTCCATGTGGAGGGAAAATTCAAGTCCACTACAAGACGTCCGCTAGTTGTGCTCTAGATACATGGTAATGATTAGACAATGGAAATGGAATATTAGTGACTACCAGTAGATCCTTATGTCATGCCTATCTTGGCACCAGATGATATACCAGACATTGGTGTTCAAGGATAGTTTCTAGAAGGATTTATGAGGATGATGCAGACCTTATAGGGAACACCTCATCCTGCACTATCTATTGAATATTTAACATGGGTTTATCAACAGTAGCATCCTCCCACTTTCTCAGGGGATGGTGGACCATAGGATGCAGAGTTATGGTTAGAAGCCATACTTTCTATCTTCTAGAACCTAGATACACCTCAATGTAGAATAGTGAATATTTATAATTTCATTCTTAATGATTCAACCAAGAGATGGTGGTGCATGTTATTACAGGCGGAACAACAATGAGTTATTTCTTGGTATGAGTTCCTGCAAACCTTCTACGACTACTTATACGTAGAGACCATAAGGGTCGACTGACCTCGAGAGATCATGAGTTTGGAGCAGGGAAATCTCTCAGTCATAGAGTATTCATCTCACATCACAGAGTATCAGATATTCACACCCATTCTGGAGGTGATGAGTAAATTCATGTTAGGATATTTAAGGATGGTCTCTTACATGACATCTGATTCCAGGTGAACATCTTCAGGTTGACTTCCAAATATTCTATAGTCAACCTAGCGCTGACCACTGATTAAATCCTGAGGGATTTTAGAGCCATGGGTCAGAGAGGTTGAGCATCAAGAGTTGATACTCTTCTGACTGATTGAATGATTCTCCACAGAGAGTGTATATTTCGATATCCAATAGATGAGATTTTCTTTAGGTAGCTAGATGTTGTGCTACTGGTGCAGGAAGGGTGGACATAAGAAACCTCAGTTATAGAGAGACCCAATTGAGTGCTGATGTAGGGAAAATAGGGGACATATAAAACATTTCTACGACACCCTCCTACCAGCAACTAGTGAAGGAGGTTATTTTTTGACTCCTCGTACCTGGGAAGGACCACTGGTCCCAAATCAGACATGGGACTCGAGTTCATCATGAAATTTTGGACAAGGGGGTGGTCGTGGACATATTGTTCAAACACAGGGTTCTCGACCGGCCGTAGGGTAGATTAGTTATGGGATCTCAGACAACTTCATAGGGCTACAACACAGGTCGTGATTTTGGGATGAGAGAACCTAAAAATAGGAATATATCGGACCCTCTACAGTTAGAGGTACGATTTTGGTTGCCTCTATTTTAGATTCTACACTTTTTTATACATGGGATTCCCAAAGATTTATATACGTGCATGTTCTAGAAAGCCTTGGGATCTATATCATCACATCTGATGATTCCATGGCACTGGACACTCTGTGGGGGACAAAAATGGCTAGTGTACATTAGTATTAGGATTTCCCTCTTGAGGTTGGCAAGTGTCACTTCTCATGGGACCATTATTTTTAAGAGAATATGAGATATGATGTCATTATTGGAATATACTGATTTATCCCCTTATAGGTTATTGTCGATTTTAATCATTGTAGGTTGAGTGTCACATCAGAGGAGGGATGATTATTTCTACATAAGGTCGAATGGGATGTCCATGCGAGAATAGAAAGACCTGAGAATTATAGGTTGAGAGGTGTTACAACCAAGATTTCTATTCAATGTCGGGATGACCAGGGGACTTCAATGATGTACTTTCCATAATTGGTCCATTATTTCAGGGGTGACTTTTCTGAAAAATTTTTGTTTTGCCTCTGGAGTGAGTGGTAGACTTATTTGATGAACTTGTATGAGGACAAGAACATATTTCCATTCCTCTTTACATGATGTCTACACTAGTGTTATAGTAGCTCAAGAATAAATTGGAGGAGTAACATGCTATTGATTTCATCTGACCTAGTACTTCTCCATTGGGATCGTATGTCCTATTTGTGAAGAAGGTGGATGGTACCCTTAGACATTGTGTAGATTATCAGAAGCTGAACCAGTTGAAATTCAAGAACCGATATCCCTTGCCAATGATTTATAATCTCATTGACCAACTATGAAGATCTCGGGTGTTCTTGAGAATTGTTTTGAGATCTGGTTGACATTAGTTCCACGTTAGACCATCATATATACCTCTTACATCTTTCAGAGCTAGAATGGTCTATATGAGTATATGGTTATGATGTTCGGTGTCACAAATGAACCTGCATTTTCATAGAACTGATAAAATTAGTGTTCCATCCAAACATGGATTTTTTTGGTTATCTTCATGGACGATATCATAGTGTACACTCACACTCAACACGACCATGCCACACATCTTGAAATAATTTGATTACATTAAAAGAGAATCAGTTATATGATATGAACTCAACATGCCACTTTTACCTGGACCATATTCGCTTCATGAGTCATTTAATATCAGAGTCATGAGTATCAGTATACCCAATGAATATGAGATCAGTGTTTTCCTGGTAGAATCTGAAAAATGAATTTGAGGAATGATGTTGTATGGTGATGGATAGTTACTAAAAGAATTTTATACAGGACATTTCGTGTTTAGAAGCACCAATAATGGTCCTGACTAAGAAGGGTGCGAAGTACATGTGGATAGATTTTTGTGATTCATCCTTTCAGAAGCTGAATGGAAGGATGACTTCTACAACGATACTAATTTTTCTAGAGCCGGTCAAGAGCCACAATATATTATTTGATTCATCAAGTATCAGGTTGGGTGTAGTGCTTATATAGGGGTATGGAGTCATTGTGTGTTGGTCTTAGTAGTTAACTCTAGATTAGAAGAGTCACCCAACACACAATCTTGAGTTTTCTACAATGGTGCAAGCTTTCCAATGTTGGAGAATTTATTAATTGGGATAGAATTTAATGGTTTTCACTAAACAGAAAATCATAAAGAACATCATTACCTATCATGACCAGAATTTGAGATAGTTATGGTGGGTTGATTACCTTAACTCTATTGACATTGAGCTTGCCTACACGCCTGGGAAAGGGAAATCAGTGGTAGAAGTGTCGAGCAGGAGGACTCTGATACCTGCAGTTTGGGAGTCCAGGAGTGAATGGATGCTTATGGATCTATTTTATGAGATGCATTTAGAGGTAAACAATACACATGGAAGATGTTTATTTTATCTATAGTTGTTACCTATACCTTACATGATCGAGTTTGAATGATACCACTATCAGATTCTGAAGGCCTAGTCCTATGGGAGAGTGTGTCAAGAGAGGACCCTACTCCTTGATGGACCGTAAGTGAAAATGAGATCATTAATTTTCATGGGAGAACATGTGTTTCAGCAGATATACTGGATGAGATTATGCAAGATTTTCATTCCTATGTTTGGGCAGTTCATCCTGGTGTCATCAAGATCTATCGAGATATACACTATCAGAACTAATGGCCAATTACGAAGAGAGATGATGCTAGTCTTGGGATGAGGTTTTCCACCTGTCAGCAGGTGAAGGTGGAGCATAAAAAATTGGCAGGTCTTTTGTATCATTTACACATTCTTTAGTGGAAGTGGAGTGATGTTTTCATGGAATTTGTGATAGAGTTACCAAGATCACCATAAGGGAATGATCTGGTTGGGGTTGTTATTGATAGGATCACAAAAGTTTCACACTTCTTACTGATCAAGGATACATTCAGAGTTGATGATCTTGGAAGGTTTTACATCTTATAGGTTGTATGTTAGCATTTGGTTCCACTGTCTATAGTTTTAGATAGCGGCGCCCACATTAATTATTGTGTCTGGAAGGGACTACAGAGGGACTTTGGTGCACAAATACTTATGAGTACCGCTTTCCATCCCTAGACAGATGGCCAGTCCGAGCATACGATTCAAGTTTTGGCAGATAAGATTCGAGCATACTTTTTATATTTTGGAGGTTATGGGAGAAACACAAACCTCTGCTGGAGTTTTCTTAGAATAATAATTTTTAGGAAACTATTCAGATGGAACCGTATGAGGCTTTGTATGGTAGCCCATGCTAATCACCCCCTATGTTGGCTGGAGGCAGGATAGGCAGCTAAGATAAAACCTCATCTTATTTAGGAGACCATTGAGTACGTGGAGTTGATTTAGAAGAGGATGTATGCAACACAATGTCAGAAAAAGTATTACATTGATCAATAAAGATGACCTTTAGAGTTTGAGGTTAGAGATCAGGTTTTTCTATCCATCATACCTAGGTTGGGAAACATGAGGATTAATATGCATGGAAGGCATTCGCCAAGTTACGTTGGGCTATTTTAGGTTTTGGAGAGAGTCAGTCTAGTTTCACATCGGTAGTAGTTACCTCATAGGTACCTAGCTATGCATGACATCATCCATGTTTCTCAGCTAAAAAGTTACTTCTCAAACCTATCTCATGTTTTACAACCTGATGAGGTTGATTTGGATATGGACAGATCATAAGAGTATCATTCTATTGTGATTATTTATCACAGTGTGAAGGTTCTTCATTGATGGTCTTTTCCCCTGATACGGGTGTTGTGGTTGCACGACCGAGTGTAGGATGAGACATGGGAGGGGGAGACCAATGTGCGATCATAGTGGCCATATCTATTCGAGTATTTCACTTCTCCACCTTATGATGGAAATTTAGGGACAAATTTATTTAGGGGGGATGTTTGTAAGAACTTGGATCATCATTTCAAATATGGATATTCTTTTCATGTGTTTTGAGGTAAAATCGGATAATTTGTAAATTTTATATTAGACGTTGTGTACTTAAGAGTACACATCATGTTTCATGTTGTCGAAGACAGCCGTGTACTAGTTGTGTAATGGCCAAGTACATGGTTGTGTATGGTGAACTAGAAACGGCTTAATTCAGGGAAAACTAAGGCATGTAAATGGTGTGTACATTAAATGAACATTCCATATACTTTTCTTTTTATTTGATTAATCGGATAGGTGTTGCGTCTAATTCCCAGAAACGTATTCTACTTCATTTTTCTCAAACAGGAGAGTATTGTACGCCCGATTCTTCTTCATTCCACTAATCTATCATCCTTTCTCCAATCTGAGATTTGGTAGGTGAATTGGATTCCCACCATTGAGTTATTACCTCTTATAGAGCCTCTCGCATTGATTTCATCTCTCGCTCCAGTTATTCATGGTTGAACATGTTTTCTGTTTTTTAGATCTATGGCTTCTAGGTCGATTTCAAGGATGAGGATCAAATATATTGATCATACAACATCGATGTAGGTGGCCTGTTGCAATTCATTGTTTTTCTTTGAGTTTTATATGCCAAAGTTCTGATTACCCATGTTTTAGGAATTTCATGTTAAGGAAATTAAAACCTATTTCATATACCTTCGATTGATTACTGGATTAAGGGTGTGATGATATGATATTGTGGAAAAGTTTATGTTTAAAGAACACTAAATGGATTCTTTTCCATATTTGATTGTTTAGGGCCGCTTGGTCCTGGTTTCATATGAGGTATACCTTGTCTCCATCCCATGCATGACAGGATTGAACTGTATGACATTTTTTTCATAAATGCTTGTGATATGAACTGGTATTTTTTATCCATGTAGTAGATGATATTACGTTGGGCTACTTGATATCGTTTATACATGACTGAATTGCACTGTTTGGTATGATCCTGGAGTAGTAAGACCAAAGGGGGAATTGACATTGAGTTCTTCCTTTAAGTGTCTATTATATTTCATGCTATGAGACTATAGGGGGTATTGACGGTGAGTGCACCTTCAGAGTGTATATATTTTATGTTACGAGACCATAGGAGGTATTGATGTTGAGTGTTTCTCCCAATAGTCTATAGTTATTTTTGAAAGACCATAGGGGTAATTGACGGTGAGTGCTTCCCTAGAATGTATTTTCCATTATATTTTCTTACATGGATAGATGGGTTAGACTGTGTGAGAAACTCCTAGGGTTAAAATAAATATTTAATTTTGTGACGCATCTACCAAGTCAATGAAAAATATTGGATTCGGTTTTGTTGGGTTGTCTTTTGAGATACCTGTTAATACATGATTAAATGATGAACATTAAATTCTTATGAATGTAAATGGACACTATAGGATTTGGTTACTTTTTGTACTCCTAGTTACGTTGTTAAATTTTCATTATTACCTACTATTTATAACAACTAACTGTTATGCATTGTTTTTTTGGGGGTTACCTACTAGGATTCATCTCACACCCTATTTTGGTCATGCATTTGGACACAAACAGATTATATGGTTGTAGTTATATATACGATAAAGTTCCCTTCTACATTAGGTATTTGATTACTGAGGAGTTAGAGAGCATGGGACCAATCTGAGGCTTTTACTACTGTTGGAGTTATTTTCTATTTTCAATACTTTTTTTTATTATTTTATTTACATCATTGTTACATTTTTGGATGTTTTCCTAGACATATGTGACATGAATAAGTTATATATGTGCTCCAGGTTTTTAATCACTTTTAGTTTTCTACTGATTACTTACTAATAATGGTTTTACTATATCTACTATTGTATATTGTAGTCATTCCATTGTGTTACTCTACCAATGAGGTCATAATTTCTCCATTGTCACACCCATGTCCCTCTCAAGTAAACAGAAGCCTCTAAAATGTGGTGAAATGCACTTGAGATCATGTGACCAACTGGGTATGGGGCACCATTGGGAGGCACCAGGAAAAATGATTTTACATGTTTCCACTGGGATTTTAGATAATAATGGGAAATTTTTCATTCAAAGAAGGTGGAACACATTTGGCGCAAGGTTAAGGGAAATTGTGTGCCTATACCCAATATTCTATGCAGAATATGGAGGGTTTATGTAGATGTTAATACATAGTTATTGCACCGAATTTCAAACTATGTGGGATGGATATATTGCAGGTTTCTATTAGATGTTGATGGGTTCACAATTACAATCTAATATTCAAAACCATGTTGGAAATCTATGTGACTTGTATAGGTCATTTAAATTTGGGGTATTACCCTTTTTAATTTTCATATTTCACCCAAAATCCACTCCTTTTCTTACAAACATGGGATTTCTATCCCTATGAACTCCAAACCTCATCATTTCCCCCTTAGATATTTTTATTTAGGGGATTTAGGTGTGGATTCTTCAGTAAACCTCCATCTATGTGGATTCCTCCATTTATTTTACATCTTTTTTTGGGGTTCTCTTATTTTTTCTTGAGGATTCATATCTCCAGTGGTTTGGGAGACCTATATCACTGTGAATATTGATTCATAGGGATCTATAATTTTTTGGTTCAATATTTCTTTTATAGGGTCCCTTGTTGTGTGGTTGTGGTTTTGCACAGATATCTAGAATTTTGTACTGTTGACATAGGTGGTTCCATGAATAAACATCATTTGGTGATTTAAATTTGATCTCAATACATATTGGTTATGTTCGATGTATTTTATATGATGCGAGAAATTCATTTTTAAAATAATTTGAGGTGTGTTTGTGTTAAAAGATTATTTACAATGGAAATGAGTTATGTTCCTTGTGTGTTTCTCGATTTCTTCCCGGTGTTTCTCTTAAGGGTGTTCAATAAAATGAATAAATAGTGTGAAACATATTTTCAAATGTAATTGTAGTTTGTTTAGATTTAAATTCAAATTTGTTTATAGAAATTGTTGTTTATCATGTTATTTTGGATTTATTAGATGGTGCATGTGTGGAAGTGATGACTTTTTTGATATGTGTAATGGGACTTTGACACAAAATAAATCCAAGGAATATAAGTGGGTGGAATGTAACTACTACACTAGTTTACCTAGAAGTGGACTAGACTAGATTCATTATGAAGGATTTATGATTATGACAATAACTACATTGTAATTAATTTAGGATACCAGAGGATCATTGTATGAATTCCACTCTTATCATGTATGCATGAGAATGTTATCGGTTCTGCGTTAAGTACCATGTTTCACAAAGATACAAGGTAACTAGTGTCCCATTTTTGAATGTGTCTATAGGGATTTCCCATGGCATAGTGGTATCTTGTGATATTGTACTTATCATCAGTATATGATGCACTTATTTTGGATTAAAAAGGAATGTGTGATTCCATTAAAATGTTTTCCATAAAAATGTCTTTATACCCTATTATAAAACATGCATTTTATCTTTTACTATAATGTTTTGGTGTGGAATATATTTTATTGGATAAAACACCTCTAGGATTTGTCTCACACATACACCGTGGGGAGTACGTAGAACGTATTATGTTAGAATTTTTTAATGGAAAGATGTATCATAGAGACGGTGGATCTGATTATTACAGTTACACATTGTGCAGGTGTTTGTGGTGGTCGCTTGACGGTGATGTCCCTTTAGTTTCATAGAGGTTTTTTAGGATATTATTGTTGTTCCCATTTTTTAGAATGTATTTATTTTGTTTAATGTTTTAAAACATTACATCATTATTTTTTGTTCTTATTTATTTTTTGTTATTTAACATTGTGCTATCTATTTTAGTTTATTTTATATTCTTATAAAAATGGTAGAAATAGTTCCCAATGATTTTTTATACATATGAAATGTTTTTTGTCCAATGCTTATCGATGATTCCCTTTGGTCCATGTCATGTATCGGGATATGTGTCATGTAGGATGACTACACATATTGGTTTGTGAAAAAATGGTTTCATAGCTAGGATTTTCTCTTTATTGGTCATGTTATTTCAAGAGAATTCTATATTGACCAAGGATATGATTTTTCAGGATTGAATTTCTAGTTTCGAGTTGGGTGTCTAGCCAATAGACCTCAAGACCTTGCTCATTTCTCTATGGTATGTTGTGATTTTGTTTGAATTCCCATGCAGGTAATACATATAGGCTACAGACTATATATGGACACTATGTTGGGGTGGGGTGATCTGGTTGACATCTTATTGTGATGTATTTAGTCATGTTTTTTTTAAGAAAGTGTTTGATAATTATGGTTGTTGTTGAATATTCTAGAAATAGATTTTGGTATTATTATTTATCGTTACCCTTGTAGTTATTTCTATATTTAGAAAAATGTCTCCCTAGAGAGTTCATGTGTATCGATGGGAAGAGGCCAAAGAGATTTACCCCTCATAAACTGATCCGATATTAGTGCATGTAGTGGTACATGTTGTCCATGAGTTGGGAAAAAGAAGCGGGATCTAGTCTTGGTCTTGTCAGAAAATATGAACCATGATTGGGAAAGCATAAGGATAGGGATATCCTTCAAAACAACCATCCATCTATCTAAGGTATCATGAATCCTCAAGAAGTTATGGCATTGTAACATACCAAAATTTTGAATATTTTGTTTTCTAATATTTAGTTTTATTTTATTTTTTACTCAACAAAAATATATCCTTTAATTAATGAAGTGTGTATTATAAAAATTAGACCACTAAGTTTCGACTATTATATGATCATTGGTCAATGTGACCATTGGAAACAAATCACTTAGAATTATGATTATTGTTTTTAATATAGGTAACCATGGTTAATTAATAGAAAAATAGGAGTTAATGTCCTCATCTAGTATACTCGGGCCGTAAGAATCCCATATATCTGTGCTTGGGAAGAAGGTTGTGTCACTAGACTTTTCTCTGGACCAACCCAAGCTAATATTTTAACATGTGATGCTTGAACAGAATCACCTAAACAATAAGTTCAAGCTGATAGAAATCACCACTTAGACAATGTTGTCTGAGCCACCCAAATATTCTATCAACATAGAACATCTTACACTTAGGTCATATTCATGTGTTATAAGGTGATATGTACCAAGACATTAGATACATTGTGTATTTATTTTGTATAAATTTTATTATTTCTTATAATGTTTAATTTGATTATTTCAAATGGTAAAAAAATATAGGATGAATATATAGAAGTTCCATATTATTGAGGAAATTTTGGAAAAATGGTATTTTAAATTTTTTTTATATACATCAAATAATTAATAAGGTAAAAGGTTTTTCCAAAATTGATCTTCTACAGTTGTGATTAGTAATAAATTTAGAGTCTAATAAGACCAACTAAATTTTAGTAAATTGTAAAATATGAATAGTAATATTAACCTTATGAATAGTAATGTGACCAATGGAATAGTAAAATCACTTAAGAACAAATAAGTATTATTTAGGCATCATTTTTGGTAATGTGATATTATAGCATAAGTAAATAACTATTTTAGGAATTATTAGTTATGTATTATTATTATTTTTTGGTAAATAGTGTTTTATATAAAATTTAAATATATTGTAGTTGAAAATTTATTTTCATAAAATTGATTTCATTTTTGAATTCATAGAATCAATATTAGGTTATAGTGAATTTATAATTTTTTTTAAAATGTTTTGTCTTTTGGTAAATATTAAAAATATAGTTTTAAGATTCGGTGTGATAAATGACTTCATTAATGATGTAATGATGATTTTATCATTCTGGTAAGCTTTTGAATAGTAATATATTTTATGAGGTGTATAATGGGGATAATAACATGGTAAAAACCATTGGTAATCCCATGGTTTTGCAATTAATAATGATGAGGTGTCCCTTGGAAATTAATAAAATATTTTCCCCCCTATTTCTATTAATATCAAGATATTCCCTCATTAATTTCCTTCAAAATTCATCATCAATGAATATATGGTCTTTTTATCTCCCACTATTTCTTCCCAAGGTTACCTCAATCCCCCAAGGTCCCACCCTTCAAGCTTTCGATGTTACTCTTCATGGTAGGGAACCATTTACCCCCCACTCTTTAGTCATGACTTTGTTATGTTATTTCTTGTACTATTCATCTTTCTATGTTGGGTTATGTATTTATATATCCTTATTACTATCCATTTCATGTTCAATGATGAGATACCCTTTTCAATCTCATCAATTTATTTTCTTAATTTTAATGTGACGTCGTTAGGCTGTTGAATTTTTGTAAAATAAATTGAATTTTTTTTCAAGTTTTCTTTTCATGTGGTTTGTCATTAAAATATAAACACCATTATATTATTTCTACATTATTCAATACTTATAATTAAAAATTATTCACTTATGTATGGTATACCATGGTACCCTCTATTTTTATTGTTTTCTAAAACCATGTTATATTGTCGTTATGTTGCAGAAACTTTGTCTCAAAATTTCTCTCTCTTTCCCTCCTGAAATTCCCTTATCTAATTTATGTGAATACGCAGACCTATTTCATTTCTAGGGGGTCCATAAAGACATAAAAATTATATTCCGTATTCTATAATTTACATACATAAAATCGATATTCTCTTTCCATGGGTTATAAATGACATAATGATTTTTTAAAACACTTTTTAAAACGTCATGATTTTTATATGGAAGCCATTTATTTTATTTTGGATTGGTTATTTATGAAATGTATGATTATGATATATGTGGATCATGTGAAAAAAAGACATATTAAGGGTGCACCATGATATCAATCAAATTCATTGGGTAAATAATTTAATCTCTAAAGATGATAAGTTTCGTGATACCTTGGTTAATAATCATGGTTAATTTTATGACACATTGGGGATTGACTGTGGTGATATGTTCCTAAATTTATAAATTTAATGTTGTAGAAAAATACTCCATTTATTATTCAGTTACTTATCAGTATTATATTCCTCTACTACTAATTCCTTTGTTGTTATGTTTTTCATCAAGTTCTTATTGATATCAAAAGTAAACTGATTCCCATGCATTCTTTACTGGGCCTTCTGCTCACCCATTCCACTGATATATGTCTCCAGGTTTTACAATGTAGTAATTTTACTTTGGATGAACCTTTGATGATTCCTTACATGTTTATTTGAATAATTTTTAATGTTTTCATGTATATTGTTCATGTTTTCCATGACAGTAGACTTTAAATATACTCTGTTAGTAAAATTTAATGAAAAGTTATGTATTAAAAGTTGGGATTCCACAGTTGTTATCAAATACAGGTTAATTATTTATGGAAATTTTTTTATGAAAACATTAATAAGAATCATATAGAAAATTTTAAATATAGGAAAACTTCCTTTTTTTTTGGTGAAATATTATGTAATTGGTTTCAGAAAAAATAATTCCCTATTTGGGTACGAACAAGTGGAGGTGGCTCTGGAATAGATGTACCTCGGATTTCAAACTCTGACCAGGAGTTTTGGGCTTGACTTAGGGAATCCTGGTACATGACATTGGGATTTTTTGAACTCCTGGATTAACTCTCTTAGGGGATATTATTGGTTAATCAAAATCGTTTTATGAATCATTATGAAGGATTTATAGAGAAATTTAATTGTTTAAGAATTAAGGTTTAAGTCATAAAATACATTATTGTTAAAAGATTCATAAATGAAATATGTTTCTAACTATGGTTTTATTATTTTATAAAATTTATGGAAATAGGAGGAATGGTGAAAATGTTGACTGAAATGGACTATTCATTGACGACCCTCTGATGGAAGCTGGATTGGAATCATTCATGAGAATGATGAACCGACTGACCCAAGTTATGGGAAATAACTTGAATCAAGCTGAGACACCGATCTCACTGCAAAAGAAAATACATTCTGTTGAGAATTTTATACGTCAATGACTGCGAATAATTAGTTGATCTACCAACCCACTGATTTATGAATAGTATATCATCATTATCGAGAATATATTTTCTGTCCTATACTTTTCAGAATAGAAGATGGTCACCCTAGCTGTTTACCACTTAGAGAATGAAGGTGATCAGTGGTGGGAACTGATTAAAAACATGAGGTGAAGAGTAGAGGTTGAAACTGTGGAGTGGTAAGAGTACATAGGGATATTTTTCGGTAAGTATTTACATTGTTCCATGGTATCAAGAATGGAGAAGGAGTTTATCTTGCTAAACCAGAAGAAGACTAAATCTGTGGGAAGCTACAAGATGAACATCACAAGGCTTTAACTTTAAACCTCTAGCTTCATCAAGGATAAAAATGAAAACTGACTAACTGAAAGTTTATTTTTTTTATTTCAAAACCCTTTTAAGGGAATGTTATAACCCATGGAATTAATACTTAAGCACAATAAAAAGTCTCCAAGAGACTAAAAATCAATTTAAAAAAAATGGTCACTATGAAGAGATCGTGCAAAGTGCGATGAAAGTCGAACCATATTTTTGTGATATGCAGTGGTATCATAAATCAAATTACATAAAAATATTAATGGTTCCATTCTTATGGAAGAATTTTTATCAGTGAAGAGGAGTAAAGAAAGTGAAATGTCCAACGAGTAACAAATGTTGGAAGAAGCAGTCGAGGAACTTCCTGCTCGTGAGTGGGAAGTGATACATGTGTGGAAGAGATGGCCATATTGGTTGGAATTGTATTATTGAGGAGAAGCCTCAAATCAAAAACACTAATGCCAAGTGGAATATGTTATAGGCCCTACCAGATTTCCAATTCTACAAATTTGTGAAAACATGGGGCACTTTTCAAATCACTGTACAAATCTGAGAGCAGTGTAGGGGAATCCCCATCACCCTCATCAAAGTCCAAGGGAGGAAGGTCATACTTTTTCAGTCACTATGACTGAATCTGACGCACCTAATTATGAGGTGGAAGTTACTCTTGTTGTTCTATCAATGCTTGATAGTACTTGGTTTGATTCCATCTCGATGCATTCATTTATTTCCACCATGTTTGCAAAGAATTTTTAGTCAACCCTAGAATTGATAAAAGTAGAGTTATTAATAAAGACTCTTGGTCAGATTATCCAAGCATCATCAATATTTAGAAACACTAGTATTTACTTTAGTGATCACAATATTATCGCGAATTTAGTAGTAATTCCCATGCTGGAATTCAACATTATAATAGTGATGGACTGGCTCTCAAAGAATAATGCTAATATCAAATGCAAAAGAAAGGAAATATTAGTAGTCCTTAATGGAAAACCAAAAATTATCTTCCAAGGAGAGATATCTAAACCTGTTATTTTCCTAGAAGAACCTTCTATATCCTTCATTACGGAGATGATTAGTGAAGAATAAGAAGTAATGAGAGTATAAGGATAGAAAATGTCTTCATCATCAAGGAATGCATTGACGTATTTCATGAAGAGTTACTCGGGCCTCCCATGGAAAGGGAGGTTGATTTCTCCATTGAACTCGTACCTTGATCTCATCTGATATGAAATACCATGTATATAATAGAAAATGTGGAGCTGAAGGAATTAAAAATGAAAATCCATGATCTTTTGGAGAAGTAGTTTATCAATCCAACTGTGTCTCCTTGGGGAGCACATGTTCACTTTGTGAAGAATAAGGACGGATCAATGAGACTATGCATGAATTCTTGAGAACTAAACAGAGTCACATTGATGAAAACTACCCTCTTCCATGAATTGAGGACTTATTTTACAAAATTATTGGGTCATAATTCTTTTGTATGATTGATCGTTGATCTGTTTATCATCAAATGAGGGTGAAGAAAGAAGATATTCCAAAAAATACATTCCAATCAAGATATGGGAATTTTGAGTTTGTTGTTAGGCTATTTGATCTGACTAATGCAGCTTATATTTTTTATTGATAATGTCTTTAAGGACTACATTGATAAAATTATTGTAGTTTTTATTGATGTTATTTTGATATATTCCATAAGTCGTGAGGAGAATGAGGATCATCTAAGAGCTTCTTTTCAATCTATATAGAAGGAGAGGCTTTTTTGAAATTTTAGAAAATTTAAATTTTGGTTACAACAAGTCGATTTCTTGGGGGCACATTTTAACCAATGAAGGATTCAAAATTGACCCAGTAAAGAAAAAACTTATAGAGGAGTGGCCTCAACCCACAACGATTAGTGATATTCATAGTTTCCATGGATTATAGAGATGTTATAAATGGTTTTGAAAAAAAAATCATGACATTCTAATCCATTAACCATGATAACTTGAAAAGGGGTAATGTTAACATGGAAAAAGGAATGTGAGTAAAATTTCCAAGAGTTGAAGAAGAGATTGGTTATTACACTCATGTTAGCTTTTCCCTTCTGTGGATAATGATTCATTATATTTAGTGATGCATCTATGTAAGGGATTTGGGTTGTGCTCATGAGAAATTAAAATGTTCTTGAGTATGCATCTCGATAGTTGAAGACTCATGAGAAAAACTATCTTACGCATGATATAGAGATTGTTGTGGTCCTTTTTTACTCTGATGACATGGATGGAATATCCTTATGGGGAGAAATGTGATATATACATAGACTATCAAATATTTAATTATATTTTCACAAAATAGTAATTGAACATCAGACATAGGAGATGATGGGAACTTCTCAACGACTATAATGGTTCAATGCGTTATCATCACAGAAGAGAAAAAAAATCGTTGATGCATTAATTAAGAAAAGCCAAGTTGTTATTTCCTTGATGAGGATTCAATGATAACCTTTGATCAATGACCTAGTAAATATGGACATGGGAATTATATGGGAAGGGATATCATCATCCTTAAGCAAAATAATTTCTCAACCAACATTACAAGAGAAGATCAAGAAATTTCAGAAAGAGGAGCCTTTGTTACAAAAGAATTGTGAGTTTGTGAAAGATGAGATGTTTCCAGATTTCAATATAGATCAAGAAGGTGTACTAAAATTTCATACATGAATATGTGTTCTATATATTCCCTAAACAAAGAAGTAGTTGATGGATGAAGCTCATAGCTCTATTTTCTTTATATATCCCGGATGCATGAAAATGTATAGAGACATTTTTGATCATTATTGGTAGGATAATATGAAAGGGGATATTAATGAAAACACTTCAAGGTGCATGGTATTTCAGAATGTGAAGGCAGAATGACCACTTCATAATGGGGTATAGCAACCACTACCCATACGAGCATGGAAGTGGGACAATATCACAATGGAATTGGTCACTGGTCTCCTGAAAACATACAAAGTAAACAATGTGATATGTGTTATTCTGGACCATATCTCCAAGACTTCCCATTTTCTTACTATTCGGGAAGATTTAACTGCTGATCAACTAGCCTAGATTTACGTAAATGAAGTGGTAAGGATTCATGGAGTTCCACATTATATCGTATCAAATCGTGATCCAAGGGTAACATCAACATTCTAGAGAAATCATCAACATTCTCTGAGTACCAAATTGAATTTTAGTATGGCCTATCCCCCCAAAACTTATGGACAATCCGAAAAAACTATTCAAACACTCAAGAAAATGCTGTGAACAAGCTTAATAGAAGTTAAAGGTGGATCAAATCAACATCTCCCATTATTTGAGTTCTATTAGAACAACAAAATCTATTCGAGAATAAAAATGGAATCCCGTGAAGCTCTATAAGGTAATCAATTTAAAAATCATACATGTTGGGATAAATATTGTGAGAGAAGTTTTTTGGGCTTGATCTTGTGCAAGAGATTAAAAAATGGTCCATCCCATCCAACAACACATTATGGCTACTTAGCATCGGCAAAATAGCTATAATAAAAACCATCGAATGGACTTGGAGTTTGATGTTGGTGACAAGGTCCTTAATAAAATTTCACCATGGAAGAGAGTCATGAGGTTTGGGAAGAATGAGAGGCTCAGCCCTAGGTACGTTGGCCCCTATGAAATCCTTGATCGCATAAGAACAGTGGCCTATCAGCTTTCACTTCTTCTAAATTGTGCACAAGGTCATGATGTGTTCCATGTATCCCTATTGATGAATTATATACTTTACCATTCATATGTACTAAATCCAGAGGTGGTATAACTGAAATATATCCTCTCTTATTAAGAGTACCCTATGGGGATCATGGATCGTAGAGACAAGGTTCTTCGCAACAAGACTACCCACCTTGTTAATGTGTTTTGAAGGAACAAAAAATATAAATACGCCTCATGAGAACCAGAGGACTCAATGAGGCAGAAGTACCCACAACTTTTCTCTTCTGAAGGTAGATGTTAAAATTTCTTGGACGATATTTCATAAGAGGGGAAGAATGTAATGACTCGAACTTTTGAATAATTGTTGATTCTTAAGATTTTGTGTTATTTTATTTTGTACTAAAAAACTATATCCTTTAATTAATTAAGTGACTGTAATTAAAATAAGACTACTGGGTTTTGACTATTATATGACTGTTGGTCAATATGACCGTTGGAAGATAAACTCTTAACATTATGATTTTTTTAAATACCAGTGATCATGGTTAATTAATACAGATAGAGGAGCCTATGGCCTCATCTGTTAGACTTGGGTCGTACGAATCCCATCTATCGGAACATGGGAAGGAGGTTGTGTTACTAGTATTTTCTCTCGAAAAATCCCATGCTGATCTTCATCATGTGAAGCATGAACAAAATCTCCTAAGGGAGAATTTCAAGATGGTAGAAATCACCAATTGGGAAATTTTGTCTGAGCGGCCCCAATATTATATCAGCATAGCACATCTTACACTAAGGTCTTATGCAGGTGATATAAGGGGATATATTAGGAGACCTTAAGTATGTTGTGTAATACTATTGTATAAATAAAATTTTTATTTATTATTAAGTTAAATTTGTGGATATAAATTGTTGAAATAAATGTATAATGAATTTATAGAAGATCCATATTATTGATTTAATTTTTGAAAAAGGGTATTTTAAAATATTTTTGAATACTTTAAATAATTAATAATGTAAAATTATTTTCAAAGAAAGGCCTTTTATAGTGGTGATCAGTAATAAATATAGAGACTAATAAGATCAACTTAATTTTTAGTGAATAATAATGTATGAATAGTAATATTACCCTTATGAATATTAATGTGACTAATGGAATAGTAATGTCACTTAGGAATGTATAAGTATAATTTAGGCCCCGTGTTTGGTACTGTGATAATATAGCATAAGTAAATAACTATTTTACATAATATTAGTTTTTTATTAGTATTTTTTTAGGTAAATAGTGTTTCTACATAAAAATTAAATACATTATAATTAGAAAATTAGTTACTTAAAATGGAGTTAATTTTGAAATTCATAGCATCTATATTATGTTAGGGTGAATTAATGAGATTTTTATAAATTGTTTTGTTTTCTGGTGAATAGTAAAAACAATGTTTTGAGTTTCAGTGTGATTAATTGCTTCATTAATGATGTAATAATTATGTAATCTTTATGGTCGAATTGTGAATAGTGTGATAAGTAATGAGGTGTCCATAGAGTCAAATACCCTGGCCCTGCTCATGAGTTTTCAAATACCACCGATGAGGAGTCCCTTAGAAATTAATAAAATATTTCCTCACTTTCACTATAAAAACCAATACATTCGTTAATTTCATTCATTAAAAATTCATCATCAACGAATATACGGTATTTTTACCTCCCAATGAGTCCTCTAATGGAGACCTAAAGCCCGCCATGGTCCTAACCATCAGGCTTTGGATGTTACTCTTTAAGGAGTGGACCCTTTCTCCCTCCTCTTTTACGTAATTACTTCCTTTACGTTATGTCTTATGGTTTCCATATTCTTATATTGGGGTATGTTATGTCTCCCTCCTCTTTTCTATTTTTTCATTTTTCATTTTCATGTGGTATTTCATTAAAATATCCACACCATGATATTATTTATATTTTACTTTGTCCCTATAATGTATAATGATTCATTTATGGATGGTTTACCCATGTCCCCTCTATTTTTATTATTTTCTGAAACTATGTTATGTAGTTGTTATGTTGTAGACTCATCGTCAAAACATTTCGCTCTCTTTCTTTCTAGAAATTATCTTATCATATTTATTTGAGTACCAAGACCTATTAAGTTTCTCGGGGTATTCATAGGGACATAAATATTACATTCTTAATTATGTAATTGACATACCTGATACCCTTATTCCCTTTCAAAGGGTCATAAATGACATAATGATCTTGTTTTTAAACACTTTTTAAAACATCAATATTTTAATATGAAACCCATTTCTTTTATTCTATTTGGGTAATTTATGAAATATATGAATAACATATATGTGTATCACATGAAAATAAAGACATATTAAGGGTGGTCCCTGATATCGCTCTAATGAAATGGGTAAATAATTTAATCTATAGAGATGATAAGTTTCATGATACCTTGTTGAATATCCTTTATAATTTTTATGATACATAGGGGATGAACCATAGTGACATGTTCAGGAATGTCAATATTAAAGGTAGTGGCCACATATTAAAATTACAATTCATGTTATTTTCATTATTATATTCCTCTAATTCCATTTCTCATTTCATTATGTTTGTCATCATGTTCTTATTGATATCACAAGTAAACTGATTCCCTTGATTTCCTTAGTAGGCCATCTGCCCACCTTTTCCTTTGGTGTATGTCTCTATGTTTTGAGATGCAGTAGTTGTACCTAGGAAAAACTTTTTATGAATCTGTACATGTGTATTAGAAGAATATTTAATGTTTTAATGTATATTTTTAATGTTTTCCAGACCCCTGACCAAAAAAATCATATGTTTGTAAAATATAATGAAAAGTTATGTAATAAAAAGTGGGATGGCATAAGACTGACTTGAAACAAATAGGGAGTATCTTTGAGTTTCATAACACTCCTGAGGTAGTGATGGTGAAATGTTCTTCATTTATGTTTAATGGTCCTAATCAGAAGTGGGAGGAATTGGTGTTTAAACCTTGGAAACAAAAGAAGATGCATTGGACAGACTTCATGGTCATTTTCATGAACAATTTTTATCCTATGTTATTTTCCTAGATTAGATCTCATATGTTTATGGAGCTTATACATGGATACTATTCTGTTATGGAATATGATAACTACTACAATTAGTAAGTTCGGTAGGCACCCGAACCTATTTTCAATGAGAAAATTATGGATTAGATGATAGAGAAGGGGGGTTCTCTATAAATATGGTTACATGACTTATCGATGAAGATAAATACCTAGGTTGAGGTGGTCAAACATATGATGATGGAAGAGATCGATCATAGTGACCTACCATTCTTCCATGGATTTGTGTCAGCAATGGGTAATGATAGTTTGTTAGAGAAGAAGAGGAAGTGAGGTGAGATGAGGAAGAAAGGAGGTGGTAGTACACTCCATCATTCCAGGTTGTCCTCATCTATGGATTCTAATGCTTGGTTGGTCATGTTCCAAATGTGTGGGTAATACAAGCACATATGACTAGTGTTCACGTATCACTTAATAATATGGATCTATGGAGCACTTGAAGTGGTTTTGTAGGGCCACAAATCTACTAACTATACTAATCTTAGGTTACCCTCCAATCCACATGTCGTTCCTACATCTATCCATGCTGCTACACGACCTATCTTCTACGTATTCCCCCGTGTAAATATCCAGTCGCTCCATCCCTCTTCACCGCAACATTAGCTATGGTTTCTCCTCCCACTATCGAACTACGGTCCCCGTTGCATGGTGCCTACCTTGGTCTCAATTGAATTCTTTCCGTCCAACCTCGTATAGGATTTCTGGTTCATCTTTACTGAGCTACTTATCCTCCCGCTCTTACCACTGTCCAGTTAGCATTGCAAACAGATTCGTGCGAACTCACTACCACCTATTATTTCATCCTAGAGCCCCTTCTCCTCCATATTTCTTCCCATTCATTTATTTTCACTTCACCCCCGCTCCCACCATCAATTCCCCTTTCCTTCTCTCCACCAATTAGTTCCCTACCCTCCTTGACTCCCTCCCTTCCCGACTCCCACCCCGATTTCACTTTCTCACTCTCCTACCCAACTCCCCTCTCCCACCAGCAGAAGGATCAGATCTTCGACCCCCGCCTCTCCACGAGCATCCGCCAGGTGAGCTGCGTTTCCGAGCCTTGTGGGATGTTGGACAACTACACATGTTCATCAGACAAGAAGACCTGCCTCTATGAGGTGTCCTACGGTGAAGAAGACTTAAACCACTAGAGAGCTCGTCTCCGAGATGCTGACATTCCGCGGGGCGCACATCACGAATGTGCCCATGGGCTGCGACCACAACAATGAAGGGATATTCATTGGTGCTTCTGGGTTGCTGGGCCTCAGCTAGGGTTGACTCTTCAACCCCGCATATGCCTCCACCTCTGTTGCTGCTCCTCTCACTCTCTCCTCCATTGTTACAGTCACGCCGTAAAAAATTGAACAATTGAGCCACCACCATCAATTGAAGCAAAGACCTCTACCGATGTTGACATCTCAACAAGCTGACATAACCAGATCTCTGACACAGTACCACTATTGACTACTCCTTCATGCTTTCGTGAAGGATGGACATGAACCAGGCGAACTGCAGCTGTTGGGAAGCTGAGGCCGCATCATAAAAATCTCGATTGGAGTTCACCGTTTATGTGATGATGATGACGAGCCAGTTCCCAAACCGAGCTGTCGGGGGATATTGTCCTCTGATAAGATCCTAAACCGACTTTGCAAGGAAAAACCACCACCAAGATTTCTACAGCTATGTGAAACTGACATTTGGATTAGTTCTATTTTTGAAGCTGAGCCAATTAACTATGTTAGGGCTTGATTCAAGGATCATTAAATGTTCAATTCATTACTGCCATTGTAGAAGATGAAGGACCAATGTTTTGGACAAACCGAGCATCTGGATTAATTATAGGAGGGATGTGTTATTGTGGATCATTGTTTAGAACTGAGGAAATGCAAGAAAGTTTTATCTGAGGATGAGCTTGCATGCCCAAAATTCAATATTTGAAGAGACGTTGAATCTAATGATGACAATATAGGTGAATGTTAATTATAAACTGTCCATCGATTGATTAACTTGTTTTCCGGATGAATATTCATTTTTGAAGTGGCGACCTAGCCGAATTGGTGTCATGTATTAACGTAGCTGAATTGGAGACTTGTGCATTTTTTAATGGTGAGCCTATACACTTGGTCAGCTTCCAAGAAGCCCAACCCTACCACCTCAACTTCCCAAAAGCCTATTTAGAATCTCTAAAATCTAAGCTAAGTTCAGTATTTTTCATTTAGAATCTGTAGAATATAATATAAGGTTACTATTTTATTTTCTCGCTACTTCTATAATTTTCCATTGGTTTGGATTTTCATTTTCCTATTCTTTTATTTGGTAATTTATTTTTTATCGAATTTCATTATCACACTCAGACTATTCGTTGATTGTTTGCACTGATCCTATTATATTCGAGGTAAATAGATTCCAGAAGAACCTCACATCACTGATTACGGTTTTCTTTCATTCATAGGATGTTGTTCTTACAAATTCCATAACCAGGTTTGTTTTAGTTTTTCAATTTTATTTTATTATTCAATTTTTTCCTGATATAAAAATAGTATTCTAATCCCTCCATTATCATGTGGAATTTTTCAGTGAACTAAATTCTATGATGTCTGTATAATTTATTTCAACCGGAATATCCATATTTCTAATATCTCATCTTTAATTCCAAAAAATTATTAGTATAAACAAGAATGAAGTTTACTTATATGATGTTTATGTAAGGTAATGTAAACATATATGGTAAATATAGTCCTTTATATATCGTCTTAAAATATCCTTTTATTTTATTTATATTTGTAATATTCTTGCACTCTTTTTTTAAATATGATATATCAAACACAAACATTTCACTAATGCTGTTAATTTTCTATACATATTTATGGTTATGAACCAGTGATTCCTATCTCAGTTCTGGTGGACACCTCCTATACATGCCTTCATATAAACATTCATTCCCATGTTCACCAATGTTTTTTAGGTTTTGACCTCTTCCATATCACCTCTCTACTGTTGAGCTATTGTTTTTAGTTCATGAATTGTTTAACTAATGATCAGTAGATATTCTTATTCCGGACCACTCATTATTCTATTCTTGTAATATCATCATACATTTCCTTAGTACTTGTCGCATAGTTCTACCTAATCCCATAATTTTTTTTATATAATTTTTCTATCACCAAATAGACATTCCTTCATCATACTGGCGATGAGAATACTAAGGTCAGTTTTTATTCCATTTCCTACGGTTACATTTTTCTTAATTTAATTATGTTTGATATGTGTTTCTTGGTGGTGAAAATATTACATAATGGAAAAAATCTATTATTAATGATATTGTTAATGATTCTGTCATTATATTTTTTAATTCATACATTTCAACTGCATATTACTCCCAAAACTATCTTTTCACATTTGGCATTAATTTTTTTTTCTGGTGTATAATAGTTTTTTCAATTAAACAATTCACATATAGGTAGTTCATAAATAACATTTTTTAGCCCTTGTATTTAATAAAAAGTTAGTTACTTTTATTAGTTTTCAGGTATGAAAAATGAGAACCCCTTATTAATTTTATTTTTAATTTTCATTGATATTTTTATTCTTTGTCATTCTCTAAATTTTTGAACTTTTGTAATGATGATTATTAATTTTCATTTTTTTACTATTAAAGAAATTATCTTCATTCTTTTTTATTGATATAATATTAGATTGTAGGAGATGATACTTTTCATTGTGTAAATCATTTTTGTACGTCTATTTCTAATTATCAATTAATATTTTTATCCATTTTTTACATTGCATGTTTATCAAATTTATATTGATAGGTCTATGTTTTGTCTCATTGTTTCTCATATTGTAGATCCATTACTTTGATTTTTCAAAACAATGTTGATGTTGTTTGCATTGATGATTACTTATTTTTATTCTACTTAAATGTCCAATGTTGAAACTTTTTTTCTATGTGAAATTTATTCCACTGAAACTGCATTTTATATTAACTATGCATATATTATAAACTATTTATTATACATGCATTTTTTTAAATATATGCAATATCTTTTTTAAAGTATGAAATCAATATCATGAACTATATCTCAATGTGAAGGTCAATATTAAATTATTTTCTATGATGTAATCATTTATTTATATTGTAATTCATTTTCAATTATCCATATTTTTTGCATGTAATATATAGATAATCCTCTTAATTAAAATCATAAATATGCATTTTTTCGGTCATTTTCATATTTTCTATGTTCAAAACATATATTTCATTTATCCATTTAATTTTGCAACTCTTAAAATCATAATATACAATTCCTTGATTCTAGTTATCAATAATATTTGATATTTATTATTATAACACTTTTATTTTTGTAAAAACACAAGTTGTGATATTTTGGTGGTGACGATGTGGTGCAACACGATATTTTAATGTGTGGAAACCCTATGGGTACAACAAGCCATGATAATGAACTTCAGCCCTCTATGAAGGTAATGTTAAAAAAGAAGACTGAAAAAATGATTGATATTTTTTGATTCTACGACAAGGTAATATTGAATTATGATTTCTTTCTTTATATCTTGATTCTATCTGAGATTTTTTTTGGTAACCACAATATCAAACATTCCTATTTACATAGGTTTTATTTCAATAGTTATTTTTCATAGTTTTTAGTTTCGTGTACCAATTTCATATAAACTGCACAAATTGATACGGCATGATACTTGTGATGAAAATTGAAATTCATATATTGAAATTCATAGAGATTCTTCACTATATATTCAATATAAATTTCGTTTTTTTAGTAAATATATTTTTCTTTTTATAAATAGATCTCCCTTCTATATGGAATTTATTATATTGAAACTCCATATCATATCAAATCTACATATACTTTAAACTGTCTATTAGGCATGCATTATTTGCATACATATGAAATTTCATTTTTAAAACATGTAATGAATACCATGAACTATATCTCCATGTGATGGCCTATTTAATTACATTTCTATGATTTAATTATGTATTTAAACAGTAATTCGTTTTTAAAAGGTAAATATTCTTATCATGAAATTTATAGATAATCCTATAAAGGGAATTTACAAATATGCATTTTTTGCGTTCATTTCTATATATGCTATGTTTAAAAGATATTTGTTCTTATCAATTTATTATTATTACCATTTTAATTTCCAATTATCGGACTAATATTTCCTTTTTGTTCTTCGAACTCCATTCTCATTTGAGAAAACCTTATTGCGTGATTTTCATGGTTAGCATGCCGTGAAATGTGATATTGTAATAAGGGAAGACTCCATGGATAGAACAAACCATTTTAATGGACCACAACCCTATTCAATTCTAAAATTAAAAGTGTGAAAACTTCAATGACGTTTCATGATCCTATAATAAGGTCATATTTAACTATGATTGTTTACTTATCACTGATTCTATCTTTAAATTTTTATTTTTTCCAACCACATCATTATACATTTCAATTTACACAACTATTATTTCAATATTTTTTTATCATAAATTTCAATTTCTGTAGTTTTCATTTCAATTTTTACTAAATATTTCAACATATTAGTGTTAAATATGAATCTCTTAAGGTTTTCGAAGTAGAAGAAGATGAGAACTAAATTTTAGCATGTTTTCTTTTTTAGATTTCCTTCTGTTGGAGTTGAGGCATTGATGAAGGCCATCATATTGATAAATAAAATGAAATTGAAGAGAATTTTTATAGTTGATTAATTTTAATGGGTGGGGTTTTCCTTGTCTTTTTTTCACTTGGTATGTTTTAACATTTTTTTGGAGAGATCCATCATGAAATATTTTCTATCTTTATATTCCTCCTCTGACATTATTCAAATTTTGTATTAAAGGTTTTCTATTAATCATTTTTAAGCCTCACCATCCCTTTTCTTTCTTCATTTAAATAATTTGAATTATCTATTTAAATCATTTTTTCATTGATGTATTTATTTTATTCATCTTGAATGTCCAATATATAAATTTATTCCTAAATAAGTTTGTTAAATATTTTTTGCAATGTCTATGATGTCCCAATACTTTTCTCAACCTGTATTTCATTGTTATGTACCACTTATTTGTGGTTTAGACATGTTTTATATTAACATGGATTAGTAAATTCTCAAAATAAGATTTCTTTTTTGAAAATATCCATTGATAAATATAGTCGTGCGAACACATGGGCGAGTACTAGTTATTATTAATGTTGCTAACTATCAGTAGATTCTAGGGGAATGATAATCTTTTCAGTGATGTATAGGACAGTGGGATCTTGGTTTGGATGAAATGGGTGGTGGGTAGGATCATCCTATGCGATATTCAATCTAGTGAAGAGCCACAAGATAGTGGTAATTCTCAATATTAGGTTGAGATAAGGTAGTTCCAGGTGGCGTATCGAGAACCATCAAAATATGATGCAAGACATGCGATAGTTTGAGGTACCATTCAAATGGTATTATCTTTATGAATTGAAATGTTTCACATTGGTACCTTAGATACATTTATTTCTACCCGCATTGTTGATGTGTTAAAGTTACCAATTGATCCTATTCCTTTTTCAATAGATTTGTAAATATCACATGGTATAAAGAGATATTAAGGATTCCAGTGTTCATCTTGTCCACTCAGTGTGTCCATTTTTATGTTGGAACAAGCATTCCTTGTTTTAGATATGGAACTCATTAAAATGATCCTCAGTATGGATTAGGCGGTTCATTTTTAGGCGTACTTAATTTTTTATAAGAGTTGAGTGAATTTCATGGAACGTGATAGTAGTACCCTAGTTTTCAGGTATATTGGGATCCTCGGTCCGGTTTTAATAGACCTCAACTTTTGGATATGGTAAATCTTGTTTAACAAATTTTTCCGCTCATGTGGGAGGATGATGATAGTGTTTCCGAGGTTGGGTTTCCTAATATGGTGGATGAGTTCCAAAAGGTGTTCCTGATTGATTTTCATGTTTACTTCTAGAGAGGGATGTTGTGATCTATAAAGATTTTCTATTGGTAATATGACTAACATTTCTTCCATCATATTGAATAGCCCTAAAAGAGTTGTGGGGAATTAATGGTATAGCTTGATGATTTGGAATCCAATGGATTAATTTACCCATGAATATCTCATTGGACCACCCTTGTATAATTTTTGAAAAGGTCTAATGGATCTCTTCATCTTTTCATTGATTTGCCGAATTAGTATAAGGTATCAATTTTGATTATATGTCCTTTACATCGAAATGATTACATTTTTTATCAGCATAAAGGGTAATTGTAGTTTTCAAAAAAATTTATATTTTTCTACCATCAAATGAGATTTTTAGATGCGTACATACTAAAAAATCATTACAAATCTGTTATGAATAATTAGATTACTGGTTCATACCTTTCAAAATGACAAATATTCCAATGGACTTTATGGTGCCTATGAACTGGTAGTTCTATCGGTATCTCAATTACTTCTTCCTGGTAATTTTGAATGACATATTTGTATATTCTGGATATGATAAAGATAACTAGATACATATTTGGATCATGTTAATCCCCCTTCGAGATCAGTGAATCTTTTCAATTTTTTCTACATTCACCATCATTATCGTGGACATGATGTTTTTGTTTCATGTGATATCAGAGTGAATAATTTTTGTGGACCCTGAGAAATTTAGTTTCTTTATGTCATGGGAGAATCCTAAGAATGTATTGGATATCAAAAGCTATTTATTCATGGAAGGGTATTACATGTGGTTCGTTTGGTATTTCTCTTGGATTTCTTCAACCTTGAAGGTTATCATCAAAAGGGGTAATGATTAAATAGATACTAGAGTTTCAAGCATCCTTTGAGGATCTTATGAAGAGGATGACCATAACCCCCATTTCGATCTTTCTATAATCTGGAAAGAGGTATGTAGTTTATTGTGATTTCTTAGATATGGGTCTCATGTGTGTTCATATGAATGTTTACTCTGTGGTGGAATATGGTTCTCTCCAACCCCAACCTCATGAAAATAATTACTCGTCCCATGAACTGGAGAGATTCATACTAATTCATGTCATGACAACATGGAAACACTATCTTTTTAGGGAGATATTTGAGGATTATTATAAACATAAGAGCATAGGCTATATTTTCTCCTAGAATAATCTGATATAATAGAAGAATAATTGGTTTTAGTAACTTCAGGGGTATGATTTCATCATCGTTTATATCTTATCAAAAGATAATGTTATAGAAGATGAATTGTGTAGAAAAGTCCAATGCATGCGTGCGGCAGTGTGGATTTGACTTCCACGTCTTCCACTCCCCTTTCAGAACCCATCTATTCTAAAATGTATTGGTGACATCATCGGTTGTTTTCATCAGATTGATGATCATACTCTTTGCATTAAGCAAATTGTTTATACTCGCCTATGAATCGAGATGGACCTATCGAAGCCTCTTCCAAATCGTCTTCATCTCGAGGTGGAAGGTATATCTGGTTTTTGGGAGCACATTCCTTATGAGGAAACTTTAGGGTTTTGTCCAGTTTGCGGTCGACAAGGCCATTGTACGTATTTTTTCTCTCAACATAGGAGGAGAGGTTGCAAGGGATCAGCGGCTCAGACAACTGACCACCTTGCCCCCATGGTCCCAATGGTTGATGGAATTCCTCCAGCTAGTGGCATGATGAGTCCACATTCAGGTGGTCATAACTCCCCACCAAGTTTCCAACATGATACAACCATGTCGAGACCTGACAAACCATTTTATACATCAAGTCTACTAGGTTCGGTAGCTCTTGCTCCCCCCTTTGTTCCGAAGGCACTTAGTGGTGACAGTAATGGTAAGGGAATTGCTATTTTTTGGGGGGGTGCTGGACCTTTCTTTGCTAATGTTGTGCATGGTGTGGCGGATAAACCTACCATCAAAGATAATGTCTTTGATGTTGCCGGTTCGACTGGGGAATACACTTCTATTGGTGACACAGGGGCTCATGATGAATTGGATGCACCTATGGTTTCTCATAATCAGCTTGACACCCTTGTGGATGACACTAAGCCGATTCGAAATCCAAAAATGCGAGGACAAGAAAGAGAGTTGTCCAATCTTGGTGTTTCCTCGAGGGTCTTCGGTAAGAAGGAGGAGGCAAGAAGGATGCACACTCGCTCGTATTACCGCCAATCCAATCTCATGCCTGAGGATTCAGATATCGACTCTGAGAGGGAGTAGGATGTTTCTGAAGGAATGTATGAGGATGATTTTTGGGTGTAACTTTCATTGGTTTCTCAATTTTTCATTAAAAGTGTTTCTCAATAAAAAAAGTTTATTTTCAGTCAGTTAGTGGGCATTAACCATTAATTTTTCTCATATACACCATGTGACCAAGGAGCTTGGTGGAGGTGCATTCTTGGACTATGTTAATATAAAACTATCCATACTAGAAATAATTTTACAATAGAGTCAAAATGATGAGTTGTTCTAGTTCCATATGTGGTTTATTCGTAGTGGGGATAAGAATTGTTATTGGACTTTGTCTCTAGAAGGTGTTTTGTGATTTAAGAGATACTTCATGGTGTCAATTTCAATGAAATGGGTGGTGAGGAAAGATATCCACCCATCTTAGTGGGATATTCATTGTGGAACAACCAAGATGTAGTATAAGGTGTGTCAGAAAAATTGGATCGTAGGAATACAACGAGATGTACATGACTTGGTATCATAGTGTTATATGTATCCATAGGTCAAATAGTACAATCCAAGGGCTTTTGGTGTGCATGATCCACTACCCATTCCAACCTATAAGTGGGATGATATTTTAATTTTATTCGTTGTCATAATTCCTCATACACATTGAGGGAGGAATTATATTTAGGTGGTGATCGATTGTTTTACCAATTCAGTCCATTTCATCCTAATTAGAGAGTCAACCAAGGTAAATGAGATGGGTTGATTGTTTTTTCAGGTGGTTTTGAGGCTTCATGGCCTTCCATGGAAATTTCTTCTAATAGGGACTCCCATATTACCTCAATTTATTACAAGACCTTTAAAAGAAAATATGTTCATATGTCAATTTTAGCAATGTATACCATCCTTAAATAAATGGTATGACAACGAAAATAGATCATATTTTAGAGGATGTGATCAGGGATTGTGTCTTGGATTTCAAAGGATCATCGAATTTCCATTTTGGAATGGTTGAGTATTCATATAATAATAGTTCCCAACATTTGATAATAAGGGCTCCCTTAAAGGTCCTTTATGGTTATCCATTTTGGTATCCCTTGTGTTGGGATGAGGTGGGTGTGACATCATTGTTGGGACCAAGAATTGTGAAAGTGACTTTTGATAAATTCATGTTGATCAGGAAGGATTTTATTATAGCTCAGATTCATTAAAAATATAATATCGAATATGGGAAATGAGCTTCAGCATTTTTTGTGGGTGACCTGGTTTTTCAAAAAGTGGAAACATGCATGGGTCATCAATATTCAGGTAATAAAGGGAAGCTAATTATAATATATATCGAATAAATAGGTATTAGTGACAAGGTTTGGATGGCATGAGAAAGATTATATTTTCCCTCTTAGCAGACAAAAATTACTAACATCTTCCATGCCTATCAACTAAACAATTATAATCGAGATATGTCCCATCTGATGAAATTGGAAGAGTAGGAATTAGATCTTAATTTTTCATATGAATAATACTCCAGTATAGATTGTGGATTACTAAGAGAAAGTGATTAATGGGAATTTAATTTAATTATTCTAGGTTATTTGAAAGAAAAAAAATGATGAGAATGAGATTTGGTATCAGAATTACTGGGTTGAGAAGGAATATAGATTTTTATTTTATAATCACGATTTGGGTTAACTTTATTGTAACATCCTAACCCCAAAAGAAAAATATCTTTTCATTATTACCTATCATTTGCTTGATCACAAAAGATCAAGTCTCAAATGACTGATTAGTTTAGTATCCATGGATGTAGTAAAAATATTCATAAGGTTTACATTACAAAATGAAATGGAAAACTACAACAATATAGTTTCCATATACAACACTAAGATCTCATAGACTATCCCAGTAGGTCAGTCAGAATGTACTTCTTTACATCCTGGGAAAAATAAAAAATACAAATGGGTGAGCTCAGATGCTCAGAAAGAATAACAATATAGCGGAAACTTTCATAAATAAGCCTAAACATTTAAGGCAATGTTTAATACTAAAACACAAGCCTTTTAAACATAAACTTCATCATAATATGGAAAAGATAAAATAAAATAATTCCATTTACTTATTCACATAGATATTCTACTAGTCGAATAATCAAATGCAATATCAATAGCCATATTCATAATGATGGAATGCATAATGCCAGACTTCATAACCACATAGTCAAAGCATTGTGCCAAGACTACAAATAAGATTCGGTCAAAGACTTTTTACAAGACATTAGTTTTTCTCATGAGACATACCGATGCATCGAGGAGCTATAGAGGGCTCCACACATCACTTACTAAGTCCAATTCACTCCTCATATGAAATGTTTTAAATATAATACAAACATTCGTATTAAAACTGGAATAAAAAATGTCAATACATTATCCATAAACCAAGAATGGTATGAAATAACACATCCACAATCAAATATATCTCAAAACCTTCAATAAAATATGGAATTTTTGTATCACAATAAATCAAATTCAAACAAACCTAAAATCCATGAAAGGATGTTGACATAGATGAAATCAAAATCTTTTTAGAGAAATATATCTTTCTATTTTGAAATCATTTAATAGTCACACCATTATAATATAAAACATTTATATTTGAAAATATTCTTATAATATTGTAAGTGAAGCTTCGATGATGTTATAACAGCAGAAAATAGCTGCTCTCACCGTATAAGTTAAAAAAACATTCTTAACTTAAATTTGTCGAAAAGGTCAAAAAGTACCATGTTCGGAAAATGACAGAAAGATTCCTTTCAAAACATATGAGGTCAAATAATGGTATAAATTAATTTAAACCATTATCTATCATATTGTAAAAATTTATGAAAATAAATGTTTATGATGCATGGATGTGGATGGTAACGAGGTCCCAAAAGATAATTACGTATAAACAACCTCAGATAATGAAGAGATTGTGAAATTAACCTCTACCATGTAATTTTCTATTTTAAAGGGTAGGTTAAACTCCTATATATTATTGAAATAATTTTTATTAAATTATACAATAATCATATACATTAATATCATATCATATTATATATTTTTACATTGCATTGTTAATAATATCTTAGTATTCTCGTCGTTTCGGGTGTTAACTGGTTCGTTTTCCTTTACATGCATTGTTATGTAAGCGATGTTTGTTATGGATAGGATGTATCTTATTCATTTTCAAAATGATATTAAGTCCTTAAAAATTATTTTTAATCATCTAATGAATATTTGTATTTAATGGATATGATGGAGAATGACTCTCATTGCGTTCGTGGAGACGGTAATCCGAACGTACGCACGAGCAAAAATATCATTCTTTCGATATTAAAATAATAAATAATTATATTTTATATCATATATACAGAATCATTATCATGTTATATTTATTATTTACATCAATTACACATCATTATTATACCCATCCAAATAATAATGTATTGAATAACAATTACACCACGACGTGGAGACGGTAAGCCGTACGTACGCATGTATGGTGACATGTCATTTAATGGATGAATAGAATAATAAATATGGTTGTTTTATAATAAAATCATAGTATATAGAAGATACTGGAGTTATTATTTTAGAATGGAAACATCAAATAAAGAGGATGTGGAAGAAGAAAGGAACTTGAAAGAGGAGATTAAATATTTACCTAGTCTTCGAGTTGTTCCTTTTGATTTGATCAAAAGAGCTCATTAGGTTCACTTTATGACTAAAGGAAGGCCTCTAGGATGAAGTGAGGACAGTTTATAGGGCTTTTGGACAGGGGTTGGGTGAGAAAAATTGCTTGGATGGTGTGAATTAGAGAGAAGGGGAAGTTCCCTTTTATAAGAGGGGTGAGGGGAACCTTAGGAAAAGCAAGAAATATTATTTTATAATAAAATCATTTTTGGTTTCCAATGGCTCAAAAATGAATTATTTAAAGGATCTGGCGAGTATTTGTTGAAAAACACTCAACCAATAGGTTTTATACTGGTTTGGCTCAATATATTAACCTTATCGTTGAGATTTAACTCTTAGTTGAATAGTTTGACTTTTACCGTGTCTCTTTTTATTTTTATATTATATGTTTAATAAACATAATATATACTTCCAATAGAACCCCAAGTGGTTAATTAATGATACAAATATCATTATATAAGACTTTTGTCCAAACCATATATTTTTAGGTATTGAATATCAATTAATAATATAATATTTTTTTTAAAACTCTTTTATGTAAATTTTGGTACTATTTGGTATTTTGTTTTTTCTAAATTCATAACAACATTATTACTTAGAAAAAAAGTCATCTAACCAACCATAACATGTCACATTAACCTAAAAAATTACTGTAATTCAGAAAAAGTCTCAATTTAAATTTATTTAGATATTTAAAAGATCAATTATTTTAATATTTCATTAATTAGGTAATTACTGCATCATCATGGTGTCTTAAATAAATTAAATTTTTTAATGTCTAAAAAATATAAAATAAATTAAATTATGCAGGGAATATTTTTATCTTTATAATGAAAATTTGTAGTCTAATTTATCGTGTGTGTAACCATGTATTAAAAATGGTTTAGTTATTAAACATTGAATTTAACACTTTTAAATCTTCTTTGAATTAAATAATAATATATGTCCTAATCTAATCCAAGTGGACCTAAAGGATCATATTTTATTCATAGAGTTGTGTTTGGTCAAATTAAACATATCCAATAAAATTAGGACATGTGTTATGGTAATAATAATGTCATTTTTACCCTTAATTACCCTATAAACTTTTAACCGTGGTATATAAAAGTAAAAAGATACCATTCAACAAAAAATTATTTTCATATTATTGAACCACATTTTAATTTCTGAAATCAACTATGTCTCTCTGATTTTTGAAATTCAACCCACATAAGTAGTAAAATTACGTTTTATGTAAATTTCGAAATTCTCTAGGAGGTTGGTAAAAGAACGTAAAATGTTCAAAAAAAATTTATATATATATAATTATTATAAACTGAATCCAATGAATTAAATTGAAATTATATAGGTATCATATATCTATTTTTACCTTAAATAAATTTAAATAAAATAAATCAATATTAAAAAAATTGTTTTAAACTATAACTTTGTGTTTTCACTATTCGTAAAAAATTGAATGTTTTCAGAAAAATTCCAAAAATTCACCCTAATCTAATTTCGTTATTCTGAATCCAAAAATGAAGTCCATTTTGAAAGGTAAAATTTATAAAATTTTAAAAAGTGGGAATTACTATTCATGACTTCTTGTTTGAATGGTTGTGGTGTGTTAGAATAAGATGTTATGTACAACACATACTATTGTATTATTCAAAGGGAAGTGTACCGTGGAAGATTGGGGTGTTACATTGTCCCCTCCAAATAATTTCAACCTCGAAATTTCAAGAATATTACAACATAAAAAGACTCAGATGGTTAATCATCATAAGTTCCTCGGGTTCCTAATTTGCCTCTTTCATCTTATGGTTTCACTATAGAACTATTACCTAACAAGTCTTCTCGTTTCTTAGCACTTGTCCTATTGAATCAAGAACCTTGATAGGATCTTCTCAATATAACAGATTGAGTTCCAGTTCTAATTCCTCACAAGTGAGTACATGCGTTGGTTTAGGCAAGTATTTTCTCAACAACGACACGAGGAATACATCGGGAACTTTGGAGAGACTCAGCAACAATGCCAAAATTTATGCTACATTCCCAATTCGTTCTATAATTTCGAAAGGTCCAACGTACCTAGGACTCAATTTACCTATCTTAATGAAATGTATAACACCCTTCCATGGAGATACTTTCATGAAAACATGATATCCTACATGAAATTCCAAATCCTTCCTTCCATTATCAACATAGATAATGTGACTACATTTTGCTGCTTTGATGTGGGTTTGGATTACCTTCACCTTTTCCATTGTTTCCTCCACAAGTTCTGGGCTTACGAGTTTTCATTCACCAACATCATCCAAACAGGTTGGTCTGCGACAACTCTTTCCATATAAAACTTCATATGGTGCCATCTGAATACATGAATGTAAGCTATTGTTATAGGAAAATTCTAACAGAGGTAAATATTGATCTATCATACCTTGAATGTCAAGTGAGAATGACATAAAAGTGTCTTCAAAGGTTTGAATAGTCCATTCTGATTGTCCATCATTTTGGGGGTGGTAGGCAGTGCTCAAAAGAAGTTCAGTATCCAGGGCTGTCTGGATACTTTTCCTTAATTTTTATGTAAAATGGGGATCACGATCAGAAACAATGGAAAATAATACTCCACGAAGTCTTGAAACTTCATTAATATATACTCATGTTAAATTTTCAAGTGGTAAATCCTCCCTTATAGCAAGAAAATGTGCTGAATTGGTAATACGATACAAAATGACCCATACTGCATCATTCCTTTTAAGAGTCTTTGGTATCCCCATGAAATAGTCCATCGTGATATCATCCCATTTCTACTCAGGTATTAAAAGAGGTTGAATGACTCCTCTAGGATGTTTCCTTTCAGTTTTCCAAAATTTGAAAATTCCATCTTCATACACAAAGTATCTCAATCTCTCATCATTCACAGCTTTAATCTTCTATTAAAACTCTTCACCAGTGTTCTAAGAACTATTGATAAATTCTATTAATGATGGTTTGGAAACCATTTGAAAAAGTATTGATCGTTCACCTACTATAGTGATTACCATATCCATCTTTAATATATCCATGTAAATAGGATCCTTTTCACTCTCATCTTGTTCAAAACTCCATGATCCTTTCTGCTGAAATCATCTTCCACCTTATTTGACATCCCTAGGTGGTAGTGTATAGGGAAATCATAATCATTGTGTAGTTCAAGTCATCATCTTTGCCTCATGTTGAGTTCCTTCTAACAGAAAATATACTTCAAATCTTGTGATCAGTATATATCTCATATTTTTCACCATAGAGATACTATCTCCATATCTTTAAAGCAAAGATTATAGCTTCTAAATCAAGATCATGAGTAGGAATGTTTTTCTCATGATTTTTTAGTTGTCGTGATGCATATAAAATAACCCTATCATTCTTCATAAGGACACAACCAAGTAGATTATTTGATTCATCACTATAAATAACAAACCCATAATTCCCCGATGGTAGAGTCAATATAGGATCATTGACTAATATTATCTTCAGTTATTCAAAACATTTTTCACACTCTTTTGTCCAAAATAATTTAACCCCTTTACGTGTGATCTTGGTAAATGGGTTATCCAATTGGGAAAAAATATGGACGAAATGATGATAATATCTTTCCAAACAATTAATTATACGTACCTCAGTTATACTCGTCGACACTGGACAATCATGGATTTCTCATGTCTTTGACGGATCAACAGAGATTCCATCATTAGAGACAATATGGCCAAGAAAAGAAATCTCATGAATCTAGAATTCGCAAATGCTAAACTCCCAATATAATTCATGTCTTCTAAGAGTCTTTAGAATAATGCACCAGTGATTTTCATGATCATTGTAGCTTTTGGATCATACCAAAATATCATCAATAAATACCACGACTAAGTCATCAAGATATTCCTTGAAAACACTATTCATTATATCCATGAAGACAGATGGTGCATTATTCAATCCATAAGGCATTACTGTAAACTCGTAATGCATGTACCTGGTTCGAAATGTTGTTTTCGGAATGTATTATTTCTTCACAAACAAATGATGATATCCAGATAGAATTTCAAAACAAGGAAAAGTATTGAGGTCTATTAATTTGGTCAAATAAATCATTCATGCGAGGTAGGGGATACTTTTTTCTTATTATTATAGCATTGATCTTCTTGTAGTCAATGCACAACCTTATAGATCCATCATTCTTCTTTAGCAAAAAGAAAATGGGCTCCCCATGGCGAAACACTAGGGAGAATAAATACCTTACTACTCAATGATTATAGTTGTTTCTTTAGTTCCACTAATTCCATAGTTTCCATTCTATAAGGGTTCATTTATATGATCCTTGATCCATGAATTAAATCAATGGAGAACTCAATTTCGCATTCTAGAGGACGTCTAGGTAAATATTCTGGAAACATATCAACATATTCTTGTACAATAGGTATGTCCTATATTTGAACAATATTTTCCTCACCCATAGATATTTCATTATATTCCTCCACAATTATTGAATTTAGTAGAGCTACTGGGGGTGGATCTAGATAAGGATTATGTGGTGACGATGATGCTCTAAAGATAAGGTGTTCTTTATCATTGTCAAAAAATTTAACCTTGTTCTTCTTAAAAAAAATTTATCATCATGGTTCGAAATCCAATCCATATGGAGGATTATATCAAATTCAATCATGGGTATGATGATGAGATAAACAGATAAAGTACATTTATATGCCCTAATGGGGAATGAATCACAAAACATTGTTACAATGATACTTCCCTTAAGAGTTTTGACTTACAACTCCCTTATTAAATCAAATTGGAAATATCTAATTTTCTTAGCAAAATGGAAAGAAATGAAACAATGAGATTATCCAAAATCAAATAATGCTTTGTCTAAACATGAGGAAACCATTAAATTACCGGCCTCTACTTCTTTCAGAGCTTCAACCTCTGCAGTAATGATAGCATAATCTTGTCAGTGATCCCTTGGCCTTTTACGAGGTAAGTTCCCCTGACACATAGGAAATTCATTCGCATAATGCCCCTTTCTCTACAATTGTATCATTCAACATCTACATCCTCTTTCTTCCCATTGCAATCACGAGCTTGGTGGCCTTTTTCACCATGCTTGTAACATACTCACATTCTATTTATGTAAGTACCAGGGTGTTTCTTCCCACATTTATGTAGGATGGATATTCAACTTTTCCCTTCTTCCCCTTATTTACACTTCCATAGTGTTCCACAGATTACTTATTCTATTTCTTTTATTTAATGTCGTTTGACTTAGAGAATTCTTTTTAAGTCATGATTTCACATGAGGCAATATCTTCATACGAGGAGAAGGATTGTGAGACCAATTCTCGACATTGAAATGGTTTTAACCCATCAAAGAAACCGTCAATCGTACTTCTTGGGTTATGTATATAATCTTCAGCATTCCTCGCTAACAATGTAATTTTAGATTCATACATTTCGTCATTAACATCCTCCATTTGCCTCAGACTCAGAAATTGTATTTCTATATCCACTCGATTGTCATGAGGAAAGTATTTTTCTTTGAATTTTTTTTAAAATCCCTCCATTCCATATTTTATATTTCATCATATTCCTTTGTGTTTTGAATCAACGACCACCATTGATCAGCATCTCCAGTGAGGCGGTAAACTGTCATGACAACTTTTTCCCTTTCGCTACTCCCTAAGGCATGGAATATTTTCTCTAAAGAATTTATCCACTACTCAGCTACTAGTGTATTTTTACCCCCTTTGAATTATGGTGTTTTTTTCCTCATTGAGTAATCTAACATTGATCCTCCACGTTGTGGATTAGGGTGATCTCTTCAGGTAAGGTTATTATTCATAACCTGAGTGAGTTGTCCTAGTATGATGATTAGCTTATCAGCACCAGTTGCATCACTATCTCCACTATAATTATCTTGAGTAGGAGGGTAATCCATACATGGAGTGCATGCATTGATACAGTTTACATTCCTTCTACTTGGCGCCATTTCTAAACAATGGAATAAACAATATTAGTTTATGGATCACAATAAATAAATCCAAACTTGTAAAACACATAACCTAAATTGAACAGTTTATGGATATAATCCATAATCATAAAAACATTTTCCTTTAGGATGTATACACTCATAAACCCTTTATAATAGTTTGTAAAGAAAATGAAATTATCCTGAGTATATCTCCCAACAGTGTCGTAACCAAGAGTGTAGTAATTCCCGTTATCATGCACCACTTCCCATTCGAGTCCAGCTCAAAGCGGTGTTTTCGAGTCTTACCCCTAGGTACATCTATTCCAGAGCCACCTCTACCTGCTCACATCTATACAAGGATGTATTTTTGGAAAACTCCTAAAATCTCTTCAATACCAAAATTATAGTAAGTTTATACATACTAATCCTAAAATTCGTTCTTAGGGTAATGTGATCTAATCAGTGGTTTCCTAAATCTAGATTCCAAGGTTTGTACTAAACTTCCACAGTTACCAACTGTAACGATCCATCCCCAGAAGCCCAGAGTCGATGCATTATTACGTATCATTGGCATGATCACAAAAGATCATGTCTCGAAAGACCAATTATTTTAGTTGCCTTGATGTACTAGATGCATTCATTGTGTTTACATTACATCATGAAATGGAAAACTACATCAAAATTGTTTCCATTGAAAACACAAAGATCCCATAGACTATCCCTTTAGGTCAGTCAGAATATATTTCTTCATAACCTAGGAAAAATAAAACATAGAAAGGGGAGAGCTCAGATGCTCAGTAAGGATAAAAATATAACGGAAAATTTCTCAAATAAGAATAAACATTTAATGCAATGTATAAGACTAAAACAAAATCTTTTTAAACTTGAACGTCAGAATAATATGGAAATGATAAAATCAAATAATTCCATTTACATATTCACATAGAAATTATACTAGTCGAACAATCACATGAAATATCAATAGTAAGTTTCATAATGATGGAATGCATAATGCCAGACATTATAACCACATATTCAAGGCCTTGTGCCAAAACTACAAATAAGATTTGGTCAAGGCCTTGTGGGAAGACACTATTTTGTCTCATGAGACCTTTCGATGCATCGAGGATCTATAGTGAGCTCCACCTGTCTCTTACTAAGTTTAATGCATTCTTTATTTGAAAAGGTCTAAACATGACATAAAAATTCATATTAAAAATGGAATATGAAATGTCAATACTTTATCCATAAACCATGAATGGTATAAAATAACACATCCACAATCAAACATATCCCAAAACCATCAATGAAATATGGATGTTCTGTATCATAATAGCCGCACCCGTCATATGAGTTAAAAAATACATTCTTACCTTAAATTTTTCGAAAAGGTCAAAAAGTACCTTGTTTGGAAAATGATGAAAAGACTGCTTTCAAAACATATAAGGTCAAATAAGGGCATAAATGAATTTAAACCATTTTCTAGAAAATTGAAAAAATATTTTGAAATACGTATTTAGGAAGCATGGATGTGGATGGTAAAGAGGTCCTAGTAGATAATTACATATAAAAAACTCGGGTAATGGAGAGATTGTGAAATTAACCCTTACCTTGTACTTTTCCTTAGTAAAGGGAAGGTTAACCTCATGTATAATGGTGAAATAATTTTTATTAAATTCTAAAATATTCACATACATTTATATGATATCATATATGATCTTTTAAAATTACTTTGTTAATAATATCTTAGTATTATCGTTGTTTCAGGTGTTAAATGGTTTGTTTTCCATTATATTATTTGTTACGTAAGTAATGTTTATCATGGATATGATGTATCTTATTTTTATTAAGAATGATAATAAGTCTTTAAACATTATTTTTAAACATCTAATGAAGATTATTCTTGAATGGATATGATGGGGAATGAATCTCATCGTGTACGTGGAGACGGTAATCCATACATACGCACGAGTGAAAATATAATTCTTTTGATATTAAAATAACATATAATTGGATGGTATATCATATATAAATAATATTTTTCATGTTATATTTATTATTTACATAAATTAAACATCAATATTATAACCATCCAAATAATAATGTATTGAATAACAATTACACCACGACGTGGAGAAGGTAAGCTGTACATACGCATGTATGGTGACATGTCCTTAAAAAGATGTATAGAAAAATTAATATGGTCGAACCATTTTTATAATAACATATTAGTATATATATGATACCAGAGTTATTATTTTATAATGGAAACAATAAAGAAAGAGAATGTGGAATAAGAAAGGAACTTGAAAGAGGTGATGAAATATTTACCTATTCTTCAGGTTCTTCCTTTTGATTTGATCAAAATGGATCTTTAGGTTGGATTTATGACTAAAGGAAGGCATCTAGGATTAAGGGAGGAAATTTTAAAGGGTTTTTGTGCTGGGTTTGGCAGAACAAAATGGCTTTTATGGTGTGAATTAGAGATAAAGGGATGTTCTCTTTTATAAGAGGGGTGAGGGGCACCATAGGAAAAGCTAGAAATGTTAATTTATAATAAAGTCATTTTCGGTCTATAATGGCTCAAAAATAAATTCTATAAAGTAAAAGGTTGTAATGGGTCGAAAATACTAAAACAATTGGTTTTAGATAGGTTTGGGTCACTATATTAACCTTATCTTTTAGATTTAACTATTAGTTAAGTAGTTTGACATTTACCATGTCCGTTTGTATTTTTATATTATATGGTTAATAAACATAGTATATACTATCAACATAACCCCAATTGTTTAATTAATGATACACCTATCATTATATGAGACTTTTTTTCAAACAATATATTTTTTAGTAATAGAATATCAATTATTAATATAATTTTTTTTAAAAACTCTTTTATGTCATTTTTGACACTATTTAGTATTTTGTTTTTGCTAAATTTATAACAACATTATTACTTTGAAAAAAATTCGTATAACCAACCCTAAAATGTCATATTAACATATAAAATTATTATAATTCATAAAATGTCTCAAATTACATTTATTTGGATATTAATATTATCAATTATTTTAATATTTCATTAATTAAGTAATTACTGAATCATTATTTTGTCACAAATAAAATTAATTATATAATGTCTAAAAATATAAATAAAATACCATTATGTAGGAAATATTTTTATCTTTATAATGGATACTTATAGTCGAATTTATATTTTGTTTATCTCTATATTAAAAAAGTTTTATTTATTAAACACTGAATTTAATACTTTTAACTCTTCTTTGAATTAAATAATAATAAATGTCCTAATCTTATCCAAGTGGACCTAAAGGATCATATTTTATTCATAAGGTTTTTTATGGAATAATTAAACTTATCTAATATAATTAGGACTTCTTTTAGGGTAACAATAATATCATTTTTTCCTTAATTACCATATTTACTTTTAACCGTGGTAAATTAAAGTAAAAAAGTTACTATTCACAAAATTATTTTCTTCTTATTGAACCACATTTTCTACTCACTGATATCAACCGTGTCTCTCAAATTTTTTAAATTCAACCCACTAAATTGGTAAATTTATGTTTTATGTAAACTTGAAAATGCTCCTAGGAGGTGCGTAAAAGACGGTAAAAAGTTCAATAAAATTTTTATATATATTAAATTTATATAAACTGACTCCATTGAATTAAATTAAACTTATATAGGTATTTTTTATATATTTTGACATTAAATAAATTTAAATAAAATATTTAATTAATTAAAAAAATCAGTTTTAAACTATAACTTAGTGTTTTCACTATTCATCAAAAATTGAATGTTTTCAGAAAATACCAAAAATTCACTCTAAGATAATTTTGATATTTTGAATCAAAAAATTAAGTGCATTTTGAATGATAAAATTTATAAAATTTCAAAAAGTGGGTATTACTATTCATAACGGCTAGTTTGATTGGTTTTGGTGTGCTGGAACTCAACATTGCATACAACACACGCTATTGTATTATTCAAAGAGAAGTGTACCATGGAAGCATGTATTGTTACATTTCTAGAGGGAGAATGTTTTTATTGTGGGGAAAATTCTCACATAGATGAATTTATTTGGAGTAATTTTCAATGTTAATTTTTTCATTTATAATTTATCCATAGGATTTAATTTTTTAGAGAGAAATGGTAAATTTGGCTTTGGCATCATGCGGAACATTATTGGTACATGGTTCGGGGAAACCATGCACTGATTAACCTGTGACCTTGTGGATGATGATGGGTTTGGATAGAAGCTACCATATTTTTTAGTGGTCATTATTCCATAACATGTGGGATGACTATGATGTAGGTGACTCAGGGACAATGTTTCCTGAGTAATGTCCACATTGTTTGGAAAGCCGTGTAAGAAAACTATGTGAGTGGTCCAGTTAATTAATATTTTGGTTTTTACAATTTTTAAATTTTCATATTTAAACTCACATCCACCAATTTTCTTCCACTCTAGAGATTTATATCCTTAGGATCATCCAACCCTCCTTACATATACATTAGATCACCAATTTTTATGTTATTTATCTTTTTTATTCATAAAAAACATTCAAATATTTTGTTTTCTCTATTTGTTTCTCCCCTTTTAATGGGTTTACCTTCTCCTTTATGGAGGATTCATAAGTCCAATGGGTTGGGTAACCTATTTCTAGTTGAATCATGATTTTTAGGGATAATCTATGAAGCCTTTAGTTTAATTATTCTTGTATACGGTCCCTTGGTGGTGTATTTGAGGCTTAGTACCAATCTATCGATGTTTATACACATTAGTTAGGTGGTTACATGCATAAATATTGTTATGTGATTTTTATGTTCTTTCATTGCATCATTTTTGTGTTCAATGTATTATGGCTAGGGTGAGAAAATAATTTTTAAATGTGAATGAGGTGAATATGTGTTGAAATATGGGTTTTAAAAAGAAAATGGTTATGTTCCTTGATGGTTTCATGATGGATTCTTTTTTATTCTTCATAATGGAGTTGGATGAAATATATAAATGTTGTGAAACATGTTTTTAAATATATTTTCTTTTTGTGTTGATTTAAAAGGTTTTATGTTTATTTAATTGGTAATTCATCATGTCATTCTAGATCAATTGTCTTCTGCATATGTGAATATGATGTCTTATGCGATTTTTGGAATAGAAATTGTGCATAAAGAGAATCTTATATATATATTGGTGGGTAGAATATGACTTGTATGTCAGTTAATTTAGAAGTTACTTGGTCCAGATTCATCTAGAATGATTTATGATTACAACACTTAATAAAATATGATGATGTTTGTAAAAAAACTATAACAATGGCTGGATTCCTCTCTAGTAGACTGTTCAAGATATTGTTTTGGGTTATGTTTCATATACCATGTATCACTAAGAGGCTATGTACATATTTTACAATTATTTCTAGTGTAAATAGTTATATTAAATGTAATATTTATCTCTTGTAATATATTACTTATATTTTGAATATAGGTCACATTAATGTGTGTTTCAAAAGAAAAGTGTTTTTCCGTTAAATTTTTAACCAGAAAATTGTATATAGTCATTAAAAAACGTTCATATTTATTTGTATTATAATGTTTTAGAATGAAATATATTTTAATTGGGTTAATCCTACTGGGATTTAGATCACATAGAACATACACATTATGGTGTATTTAGACCGTGACATATTTGAATATGGTAAGGGAGAGATGTATCATGGAGATGGTGGATTCTGTTGGCGGTGTTCCAATTTGTGCAGGTGTTAGTGTTGGTTAACTGATTGAGAGATCAATATTCTCTCATGGATGTTTTTGGGATTGTCTAGTTATTACCATTTGGATGTCCCACATTTGTTCTTCATTTAAGGATTAAAAAATTATATTCTAAAATTGTTGTTATGTTCTTGGTTTTGGATATTTAACATCTTGTTTTCAATATTTTTTTATATTTTAAGCTTATAAAAATGAGGGAAATGGTTCCCATTATATTATTTGATACCTATTCACTCATATCCATCCCCTAGGGATCAAGAATACCCTTATTTCCATACCATTAATTGGTTTAGGTTCTAGGTTTGATGACATCACATCATGGTTCGTGAAAAAAACACCTACCAAGAAGGAATTTATTTAAATTTTGTTTTTCTAGTATGATAGATCCTTTAAATAGATTATGTCGTGGTTAACAGGTGCAATAATCACCCTATTAATATATGAGGGTGTTAGGATCATTTTTTTATGATTAAATTAGATTAATCTATGTTTATTTGATTAACAACCCAAAATAAAATCATTTAATCATATTTCAAAATCAATATATAGATTTATGATTTCCTAAAATACACAAAATATTTTAACATAGGATAATTGAATGGCATGTTTGATCCCATGGGGAAAAAGTTTACATAATCAATGAACATCAATTTTTCATGATTTTATTTAACTAAAAATAAAATAAATGAGTGCTTTTATAGGAATAACAAAAATTTAATGTTGACAAAGAGAGTATAGATGATATTAAATGATGGGTTTTCATTAAAATAAAATTCAAATAGTATTGATGTAATGAAATTGAATTTATGGTTTAAAGGATTCATAGTGCGACAATATTTTTTTATAAATATTACATAGAACGATATAATATGATCAAATCCCTTCTCATGGTACGTCTAAAACATAATTTCGTTTATTATGTTTTATATTTAATAAATATATGATGTTATTTAATATATTTCACTTTAATTTACTCAAATACCATACGTTACCACTATAATTACCCTTAGTCTCACAAGATTATTAAGAAATTTCTTACATTTATTCTCAATTTATAACAGATTAATTTAATAAATTAAATAGTAATAATGAATCAAAATATTTTTTATAAATTTTATGTCGACTCTTCCCACAAGCATAGTATAGCCACCTATTACAGATCTCACAATAAAAAATGATTATATTAGATAATGTAAGATAAATTAGAAAATAAAATTTATAATTAAAATGTGTGACCCTAACATGAATTAAAAAAATTATATTTTTAGGAGAACCACTATTATATTATGAAATTAAAAGAATAAAAAAAACAAAAAACAATATAAGAGATGGAGATCATATTCCTTCCACTCTCACTATAGTTGTTATTTGACAATATCCTTTTAGCTCAATGAATAACCCCTAGGTGTGTTAGTTTTAACACTTATTAAAAAACACTCTCCACCAATGTATTGATATAATTTTAATCAAGATACAATTCAAATTACACATTATCTATTCCACTATCCACATGAATTATTATCCCTTTATTGTTATGACTCATCCATCTCAATTTTTAAAATATATTTTTATTTTTTAATGAGACATGGTTTTTTGAGTTATATCATTTAATTTAAAATATTATCCTTTTGAAATTATTAATTTATCTATAAATGTTATCCATTATTTATTGTTTTCTTATATTATGTTATTTGTTATTAAATATCCAATGAATATTATTTCAGATTAATCTCCCTAATGATAAGTATATATTTTTTTTCATGTGGAGGGATATTTTGGAATTCGAAATTATGGATAGAAACCCTTATATCATTGGGGGAACCACTATTAGGACTCTTTCTTAGGTGTTAAACCCACCATACATGCCATTATATCTCTATTTTATACCCATCCTCCCACATCCACATCCTCTAACATAGTTTACACCGGAACTAATTTCATTGTGAACACCTCCATTGAGTCATGAAAAATATACATTTAATTTTATTCATTTTAAATTATTCATCATTTATATCTATAATACAATGAAATATCTTGCACCTAAATCTCATCTCAATCTAATTCTTCAGAACATGTCCTCGTGCCTCCATAAAGTTATCATCACATCTTCTTTTTAATATGTGTATACTAAATAATGAAATGATGCGGCGACATTCCCCACAGGGATGATGCCTCATCTAATCACGATCCTAGGTTACTACGACATAAGGATGATGCCTAAGATATTAAAAGTCACATATACCAAGTTACCCCCCACGATATCCCTCTGGCTTCAATATTGATTATACATTATATTATGTGAAATCTCTGGCACAACGGTGGTGTTCAATGGAAATAAAAATCTCGATGGTGGGAAAAATGGGACTAGACATTGGATGATGCTATTAACAGATGTTCTTATTCTCTCTGGTGAAGAAGACATCCAAAATTTAAAAATATACTAGTTCTATTACATAATATATTTTATCTTGTAGTTGAAGCATCTATCATATTGTATGGGGCCTAGAGGACTCCCAACATCATCGTCTACCACCTGGAATTGGTACTATTATCATCCAACTACCACATGTATCATCCTCCCAAGTGTTGGTGTGGTCATATTCTTGTGTGCTTTCCATGTGTTTCTTGTTGTCCCTATTTTATGAGATTTCTCTTTATTTGGGGGTTTATACTCAGTTAATACTCTCATTTTTACCATGTCTCTAAACCCCCTTATGTAATGGAAATCTAGGTTTACTCAATTTTTTACCATAATATATAGTAAAAAAATAATAAAATAAAACTTGATAATATTATTATTTCAATTAATTTAATTTTATATTATAAAATTCATTTTAAAATATAAAAACCAAACAAATTTGGAATCATATTTATGGAATGTGTCTTAATAATTTAAAAATGTTTATTAAAAATAAATATTGCTAAAAAAATATACAAAATTATATATTTATATTAGCCATAGTAAAACCATTATTTCCCAAAATCATATATAAAATAAAGAATTTAAAATGATATACAATATCACTATTATTTAAATATCAAAAATAATAATTCATAATAAATTTTTAATAGTGGATGGAGAATATCTCTATGTAATATATAAAAATTGAACCCAACACCTAAATTGAATAAATATATTTTATTTTTTAAATTAAAATTGATAGATTACCTCCTATTGTCTATTCAATCATCTTAATATCTCATTATCTAATATTTAATGTTATGTTTTGCCTCACTATTTTTTCATTTCTCATTAATCTGATTAAAAAATATGTTTTTTTCATTATAAGTTGAGTATATTTACAACACATTGGACTTCAAAAAAATACACATTTTGTGAATTTTAGAGATAATGATCACTCTAAGTAATTGAGACATAAAATTTGGAATCATATGATTCCAAAGCTTATATAAGGCTGTTAATTAATGAATAAAGATTTTAATCTCAAAGTATTTATTTTTCTATTCATATTTTTATTGGAAATAAATAAAATATCTAATTAAATTCTCTATTTGAAACTATAAATCCACCCACATCATAATATTAATGTATGGATATAAATAATGAATGAATTAGAATTATAATATTCTTTTTCGTTTTTTCTTTAACAGTTCATAATTTTTTAAAAATTGAGATTGGATAATTCTCATATCCAACACCCAATCAAAGATGATGATAATAAATTATCAGGTAATATTCAATTTTTACCATCGAAAATCAAACAAATTTTATTGTTTTTTATACAAGGGTAAACTTTAAACAAAAATAATGAAGATATGAATATTTTTCAAAGACACAATTCAAAACAGAAACAATTATATTAAACTACGACGCCCCTTTTTCCCATTAATTCTTAAACCCATAAAAACGAACATAAACCATCATGTTAGAATCATTACCAATAGTTGGAATGGATAACATTGAAATATAATGCGGTTAAAGCCTCTCAAAGGTCATTAGTAGTCTCAATGGGTAAATTTTATGATAAATATATGGTAATTATAAAATATAAATTACCAAAAAATGTTTATACTGACATTCATATTGAATTTGTGTAATAATTGTTTTTAAAATATCAAATACACGTAGAAATAGGTAAATTATACCACGATAAAATAAGAAAATTTGTAATAAAAATTATTTTCCTAGAATACTCTCATGAATTAGAAAATTTAATATTATAAACATCATTGATATATTGTGTAATAATAAAATATTAATCCATATACTCATTTGAAATTCAAATTATGAATTATATAAGGGATCAATTCATCAATGTGTGATTAATATTGAAAATCAATATTCATTAAATTTAAATTATTTTTCTTCCTACTAATCCTTTATTATTCACATATTTCTTATTCGATGACTTAAAATTGAAAATAATAACATGGTACCATAGGATACATAAAAATAATAATTATTTGAATTCAAAACTAATAACTAATCCATGTCTGGGAAAATCATTTTATCATTAAACATGGTTTGAAGATAAAATAGAAAAAATTAATACTTGAATGTAATGTTTACAGCCCATTTAATTGAAACTATTTCTATTATATTCTAGGATACCATTATGCTTCATGGACCTATTGAGTAAATCAATATAGAAAATTGGAAAGGTCTCTGAAATTTATTGTCAAATAATAATGGGTGGAGGAGGATTCTACAACATCATAAAAAATGTTCCAATGTCATAATAATGATGAAAAATATTCACATGGTTCTCCTCAAGACACATTCTTGTAGTAGGTTCATTATTCACAACCTTACATCATTCAATCATGTGATATGAGTAAGCCATGGATCTAAATATTTTGTATTAACCCAATTATTCATTTGATGTGTGTCTGGAGTAGCTCTTCTACACATCCTCCTCTTTATTCAAGGTTTTTCAATTAGAGGATAATTATTAATGGTATACATATCTAAGGACTAGATAACATGCTTTTGGGATATTCATATTTGAATCCACTCAATATTTTCACCCTTTAGTGAATGTATTTATTCAAAATTTTCACGTATATAATCCGGTCCTATAGTCTCTAAGTATTTATATTCTATTTCAATTGTATTATCATCTAATATGATCGATAAGATAACTCCAAATTTTATTAGATCTGATTTTTTATCATACTTTTGATATTCATTTCTAGTAATGGAGGGTTCCTCTTATTCTACCCAATAAGAACATAGATATGTATCTTCCATTAAAAATACAAAATAATAATTAGAATATTAAATTACATATACTTATAAATAATATTCAATTTTATTTCAAATATATAATTAATTTTTCCCTCACACATGGCTTCTTATTTCAATTTCTCATATTCATTAGCAATGTCATCCTAAGAAAATACTGCTATATTGAACATAGATCTAATTTCTTTGGTGTGATTCTTCATAACTCTAGTGTGGTTTAGGTTCCCATGGTATGTATTATTTCTACAATTTTATACTTTGAATTTACCTCATATGTTCATTAATTTCTAATGAGTTGTTTGATTGATTAATTTCTTGGTTGTTGTGAGCCTTAATTAACTCCATTCTCTGTGATAAAAAAAAATACACCTAATGGATTGAATGTAAAATAAATGATGATTATTTAAAATCAGAACACAGATATTGGTGGTAATATATTTTTTATACATATATAATTATAACAAATATATACCCAAAAATAGTTCATGAATTTTAAATTCTAATAGGACGTCGTTAAATTATCTTATTTGATCAATTTTATAGATTTATAGAGTCATAAACTAAACCATCTTCTAGAAAATAATATAATTATAATATGGGGATGACCCATGATGGGATACTTATATAATCCAATAATTTAATGTTGATAGGGATTTTATTCTATTAAATCTAAACTATCTGGGTGTTGTAATTGGATGACTCAATATTGAAACAAGGATGATGTTAGTAGATTTGATATCTAAGGATGTTTTTATATAAATCAAAAAAATTAAATCCTTATATATATAATTTTATAAAATTAAAATCCATAAAAAATTTGGTGAGTATATTCCATCGTGAAATCATAATATTAAAAAAACTATGATTTCATATTCCACTATTGTGGAATATATATAATGAGATTTGGTTGATTAATATTAATATATGATTGAATTGTAATTTTTTGCAAGCTATTTCTATCATCATCCATCAATTGTATTAGGTTTTCTCCCCTAGTTACCATCATAATCATGGGGTAATTATGTATTTTATTATGGTTATTAATTTTGTATTAGAAATTTATAAAAATCCACAATAGTGAATTAATAAAAATTGTTGGTACACAAACCATTGCATTGACTCTACCCTCTCCCACAACAATATCTACCCATAGATGATGTATTACTCCTAAATGAATATAATAGTGGTTATATGAGTTGATTAGAAAAGAAAATTTATTATGAAAATTCTAATCCCATACTTGAAATTATTTAGCAATATATAAAATAAAATAAATTTTAATAAATAAAAAATAAAATCAAAAAAATCAAAAAATTATTCCGAATTGATTGGGGATAAAGATTTCCCACCATAAACTATTTTTATAATTATTGGAAACAAAAATCTTCTTAGGTTGGGGAAATCCCCCAAGGTTGGTATTTTTGTTGATGAAATTTAATAGTATAATCCTCCTCCTATTCATAATGAAAACATCACTAGATATCTTATTCAAACTCTTCTTAATCACCTTCATGGTCCACCTAGATTTTTTTTATTTTTGGATAAGATTCAATCTTATCTAATTTAAAATTCTGTCATTATTTTCTAAACAATCTGTTTAGTTGATTATTTTAATATATATATATATATATATTAATTTTAATGTTATTAATATCTCCATTACTCATATCCATTATTTATGGAGTGTATAAATCTTTTCATTGTTAGGATCCATCCCATGCATGTGTAGATTTTTTTAAATCCATTAATCAATATTTGTATACTTTTTGTTCCATGAGATATTTTGGAATTCAATGAAATTTATAAAAAATAGACAATGTGTGTTAATAAAATTATTACTATAGTTTTATAAAATTTATAACCCCCCGTGAATGCAGCTACATGGACATGGTGCATCTATCCATAAAAGCGAACAATCTCCTTCAAATTTCTAACTAGTATCACTTCTATTTTTTGTAAGACTACAGATTCATGAATACCATAAGTATTAGTCTCTTCAATCTTATTTATTACATATTTTTATACATAACATAATATAATATCATTTAATATAGTCTCTACATGAACTATATATTCACTAATATTCACAGTCTAACAGTGTAGATGATGGTGCATCCTCATTTATCTGTTTTGGGTCTACTCGGATCCACTATATAGCAATATAGCATACGAATCTAAGGAATTATTATTTCAAGATAAAGGGACACTAAAATGAAATGGTGTCCTTTCAATGATATCATATATCTCCCACTCTGAGAAATAGTGATAAATTTAGTAACATTAGACATTAATATTTGATACCAATTAATGTTAACTAGTTTTTCCAATCTGAACATACTAAATAAAATCAATATCTGATCGTTTATATAGCCTTTGACCTTTTATGTTTTTATTATTATAGAATTTTAACCAAACATAATCAACTTTAATTCATAAAAATCATGTTCATAATGATGAAAATCATCTCCCCTTATACTGAACATTTCTTGTTTAACATTTTGTTATCATCATCATACATATAAAATTATTTCTAGGAATAATTCATTCAAACTTATTCATCATAACTTAGGAAAGATAAAAACATAAGAATGGGGAGCTAAAATTATTTGGAAGGGTAAACATACTAATTAAAAATTGATTTTAATTTATTATAAAAAGAGGTAAATAATTGTATGTGGTCAAAAGAATAGTACATGAGTGAATCTTAAAAGAACTTATACACATTAACACCTGGATCATTAAATATTAAAGCAATATAATATCTAGATTCATTATAATCAATAATCATCGGCCATTTTATATCAGTACATGTTATAATAAAAATTATATTCTCATAGTAATCTATTGAAACTATTTTTGATAACATAGGGAATCATATTCATAAAACCTTTGAAAACACCATTTAATTTGGATAATCAGACATTCAAATTAAAATATAATAATTACCCAATACATTACAACGAAATCTCGGTACAAGCATCATTTAAGCTATAATGGACTAACCCCATGCTATATAGGTCTTAAAGTCATAAATGATCTAAGATCTCACCTTGATCTTTATTGTAAGCCCCATCGTATAAGATGTAATGGGATCACAAATCACTATTTGTGCCATACCATCACATATGTAATGTTCAAAAACCAAAACAATAATAAAGGGAAATAAACATTCATAAAATCATAAAACTCATAATAAAAACCATTATTTATTTCAAACCATCGTTAACCATTGGAAAGGAACATGTTCCACGAAAATATTTTTGAAACAGGATAAAATGGATGAAGAGAAATGGGTTTGAAAACAATCTCATTGAAATAGTCTTATCCCATTTTGTGAAATTATGATGATGGTATGAATATTAAATATTAGATTTGGAGAACATGAAAAAAAATTTCTTCGTATTGACAAATGTAATTTATATTAAAACATCATTAAAAGAATTTACGGAATATATCCTTATTATTTTGGAAATATCTTTCTAAAACGAAGCCATTTTAAAAATCCATTTCATTGAAAATAATATTCAAAAACAATGAATTATCAGAATATATAGAAAATATTTTCACTTAAAATAATCTTATAATATTGAAAAATAATACTTTTAAAAATGATTCCCCTTTTGGTGGGTAATTTTGTTCATGTTGTAAAGAAAATTCCTTTCTCATGGTAATATGTTAATAAAATTGACATGTTCGGGATGTGAAAAGATATTTCCGCTGAAAAAATTATGTAAAAATAAAGAATGGTTAAAAATTTATTTATTAAATAATTTTAATAATTAATTTTTTTTTATTTTGTTTAGTAAAATTGTTTTTGGATGAAAATATATTATTGGCCTAAGAGAGAAAAATGTCTTATTATATAATGAGTATTGTATCCAATAATTTAAGTACCAAATTGTATGAAAATGTTACTATAAATTTTAAATATAATGAATAACCATTTTTGAATAAAATTCATGAGGTTCTGGAGAGTTGGTCAACAAGACCTCATCGTTGAAAGCATAATCACACATAACCCCAATAATTGAGTAGATTGTAAAAATGAATTATTTAAAATTTATAATATTTGAATCACAATCTATAAAAAATAATAAAATTAAATTAAACTATTAGGTTCATGAAAATATGGATATTCATTATATAAAATGTAATAGGGGATATATACACACATCATCATGGAATATTGTGGTCTAACAAGATATGCATATCAAAGAAAGATAATTGAGACAAAAATATCCTACCTCTTTGGTAACATTGATATTCGAATCCCCGTGAAAGGGAGAACCACATATACATTTAAAAATACAAATAATATTAATTCTATGAATAAAAAATTGAATTCTTGGGCATCATAAATAAAGAAAACATAGATAAGTGATGAATATGGAATATATCACACATATATAATAACGATTTGAGAAATCGCTTACCTAGAATATAAATTGTAATGTGTGTATTTATCTTCCTAAAAAATAAAAATAAGATAATTTGATTAATTTATTTACTAAATATTTCATGTTTATTATTTTTTTACATTTATTATAATATTATATATTATTACTTAATCAATTGATTTTAAATCGGTTGTTTTAAATATATTCATCTTGTGTGTAAAAAATTAAAACAAAGGTGGGTTGACTATGGTCAAAGATATCTTTATTTAATGATATACATAATAATAATCAAGTAAAAATTATCATATTTTTACATAAATTATAATATTTATACCCTTCATGTTATATGTATTTGAAAACTTATTTAATGTAACGATTAGGGAAATGTTTTTTCAAACACATGCTTGAGTAACGTTTCGATTATTCAATGATAATAATGGAAAGAGTGCAATTAATATTATATCATTATATAATAATTTTAATATATAAATATCATATTATTTAATTATATGTTTTTATATATTGAAATATTTTTATCTTGTGGTTGGAAACGAAATCACATCGCTTCGACGAGGGGGCAGTCCACACATAAATAAACGACACTATCAATTTCCTCACTGAGTGAAAAGTTAAAAGATAATAAATTATTTTTAAAAATAGATTATTATTTCATAATTATCAAATATTTCATTTATATCACATATATTTATTATTTGTTCACTTATAATGTTCCATTTTACACATAATTGAAAAAATAATTACATCGCTTTGTGAGGCAGTAATAATCTATACACAAGAGAGACTATATCATATCCCTTATATAATGGAATTTAAATGGTAATATATTTGATATAATGAAACTATAGTTACAATTCTGTTATAAATATCATATATAAACATTATAAACATCGTCATTCCTGACCATGAGAGGTGGTAATTAAACAGTGAAAGAAAACCATTTTACGAGACATTAGTCTATCATACACATGAATGATACACTAATAACCCATTTTATTGATGTGTATAACAACCATTACATTTAATACACATTAATACCTGGTTTAGTTACATAATATAAAACAAAATAAATACAAAAAAATCGATAATTCAATTTTATTTGGTAATTAGCTACATTACATTACAAAATCTAACATGAATTATGACATCATTATTGAAAAATCTATTAACATGCTTGATCTTAAAAGTGAATCAGATATCATGGGTAAATAAATAATAAATTATTGTGTTATAAATGTGAATAACGGAATAATCATGGAAGAAAATGAATATAATAAAAAAATTATTCTAGGAATAACAATGATGCATAAAGGAACATTATTAATAAGTAATTATACATCATAAAAATCATTACCTGATAAATGTGGAAAAAACATAAAAATCTACATCATAAACCTATATCCTTTCTAAAATTACAGGAATTTAAGGTGGAAAATTTACCATAAAGGAATAATTTGCATGCTGTTCCCAACATTAGGAATCAAGATACTAAACATTACAAAATTTACTGCAGGGAAATATAATTTTAGGCTCCCATATCACTTTCATTTCATTATCATACTTATGTGTGCCACATAGATAAAAAGCATCAATTCATTAATATTTATAATTTATTCCATGAGAAATTATTGTGTAATAAATAAAATTATGTCCCAAATAAAAATCTACATGTGCATAATGTGGACACCCTTCATTGGAAATGGGAATGGTAATCAATACACATTTTTTGGCATGTAAATTTGATGTGAAACTTCGACAACATAACATCATCACATAAAAGGTCATAAAATGTGTGGATGAGATATTTATGTGACTATAATTATTTAGATGTGATGTGGAAAGTAATAAGGACATGTAAGTACATGTATACATATTGAAAATTATTAAAATAAAGTATACGGTAATAAATAAGCTTGAAGGATAAGGGAAAGGAAATTATGCTTATAAAATTTCGGCATGGTAACTAGTGTACATGGGAGGGATTAAAGAGAGATAAAGAATTCAATAATAATATATAAATAAAATGGTAAGTATGTGAGAGGTCTTAAATCATACCCTATAATTAGTAATTGAAAATAATTGGGAATAATAAGGTAAATAATCTTTGATAAAAGTTGGAATGAAAACAACCCTTACAAACATTCAGCCTGGTAACATGTGTTATTAGGAGGTATTAATGATAGATATAGGGGTATCATATTATTCATACATAATAATGGATTTATGGAAAATCTTTTAAAATATTCCCCATCATTATGAAATTAAAAATAAAAGGGAATAATAAAGAATAGAATCACGAACAAATGTGAGAAATAGAGGATACCTTATTATAACAGTATGACACCAAAAGCATGAAAGGGTATTATTGAGAGCCTAGAGAACCAATGGAGGATTAAATAGATAAGAAATAAGAGTACAATCATGATATATTTTTTGTTTTTAAGAGAAGTGGGAGATTGGGTGGTTTTATATAGGAAAAGAGAGGGATTTCAGTAATATTACGGTTTTGGACACTACAAAATTATTATTACAACCCATAAAACATCACATGGGTTTCTTCTATGGGTTTTTTTCCAAATTAGAGAGTTATTTATTATTTTATTCAGAAAACTGTCAATTTTATTGAAATGTTACCCATTCTTTTGTTGAGGTGGGCCATATTTTTAAATAAATGAATTTTAATTCCCACATAAATTTATATGTTTTGGAAGACTAATAAAGGAATAATAAAATTAATCAATTTAACAATAAATAACATTATTTTAGGGGGAAAATATATTTGGTTGATGATATCCATTATGAAATTTATTTCATTATTTTTGGGAGATTATGATATCATAAAACACATTGTTTATTAATACAATATTTAATTTTCACTCCTAAATTATACTCTCTCAAAAAATTATTAAAAACTCACAATTTATTAATTTAGATGTTATAACTGCAAAATAAAATTCATTTTATCTAAAAAAATTAAATATGTTCATTTTTGGTTTAAAAATAAAATTCTATATTTATTGAAAAAACGATGGGCTTTTTAAAATAACTATTTTTAACTCTTATATATTGAACATTTCACTTCATAAAAATTATATTACAATTTATAATAAATAAAACTTATTTAATAGTAATATTTTATTAATATAATAATTTTTTTCAAAAATACATTAAAAATTCAAAATAAATCACTTTATTGAATTACAATAGTTTCCAAAAATACAATTTCTGTTTAATTGTATCAAAATGAAAATAATTTTTAATGTAACAATAAAAATAATAAAATTTTTTTTATACAATATAAATAATCATATTATTAATATGAATATATGTATCCCTTTTGTTACCCCATTTTATTCCCTAAGACTAAGGTGTGTGGTGGTGAAATATTTGTGGTGGTGTTCAGAAAATATGGTTTGGGCTGTGATCTCGATGAGCATAAACTTCTCCCATAAATTATCTCTCTCAAACCTAAGGTGTTTCATCTTTTCTTGGGTTTGGTCATGGTCAATTTTTAGTGATATTATATCTCTCATAAGCTACGATATATGGGCTTCATAGGGTACGACCCTACCGGTTGAGGAAATCAATATTTTGGTCTCTATGAATTGGATTTATTAAATACCAATATTTATATTAATCATGTTATCACTGTTTTATGTATATATTAAATATGGTAATAATCTTGAAATTGTTTAAAATACAATTATATATCTATAAATTCCATGTGTTTTCAATAACCATATAACATAATTATACATTCAATTAAAATGAAATAGTGAAACTTCCTTTTGTAATAGTTTGGGTCGTTACAAGCTTCCCCCCATGAGAAATTTCATCCTCAAAATTTTCATTTCATTTCTCATTAATCCATATGAAGGTAGTTTTTTCTCATCACTTCCTTTGGTTCTCAATTTTATTCATAAAATTTACTATTTTTTCATATCACTTTGACATGTTGTGTTGTCTTATTTCATTAAACTATGTCTCTCTGATCTATGATCATCATAGGATGCTCTTCATAGGAATGATAATTTTCCAATTGAACCAATTATGTACATGTGAGGGTTTAGGTATATACTTTGAAAGAATTATACATGGAAAACATCATGAACTGGATAAAGGATAGGTGGGAGTGCTAGTCGATAGGCAACCTCTCTGATGCGATCAATGATCATAAAGAGGTCGATGTATCTTGGACATAACATTCCCTTTATCCCAAATATCATAGAATTATTCCATGGATATATATATGGATGAATAACAAGTCTCGAACATCAAACTCTAGGTCTCATTGATGATTATAACCATAACTCTTATGATGAATATAACTAGCCTTGATGTGCTGCTCAATGGTTTTATCCTTTTTTCCACTTCCTCCACAATTTTAGGATGTAGATGTTTTTGTTCCCCAAATTCATCATATAATGAAAATGTCCTACATAAAATCCCATAAATGACTTCATAGAAATATATTTTGATGGTCATGAGAAAACATTTCTTGTTTGAGAAGTCGACCCGAGGAAGATGTTGATCCCATCATCCTTTCAAGTCTATTGATCATTCATTGAACATGTCTTCAATTTTAAGGATAGTCTACTCATATTGGAAATCAGTTTGAGGGTGATATTTTGTACTAATGTTTAACTCAGTTTTCAAAGTGCACTAAAGGCTCTTCGAGAACGTAGAAGAGAATCTTTGATCTCAGTAAAATACAATCTATTGTGGTATTCCATTTAGCATGAACACTTCCCCAATGTATATCCATTAAAGTATATCTTATGATAATTCCGCTCATATAAAATTGATGTGTGAAGTCTTTGTAAGAAAATAAATCTCAACCCATCTATAATTATTCCATATAGATGTCTTTTCAAGATCAGTGACAAATTCTAGAATGATTTATTCCCATTTCATTGTAGGTATGGGTAATGGCTGCATCTTCCCCATGGATTTTATCATTTATTCTTTGACTTGATGAAATACAATGTGTCTTAATGTATATTCTATGATCCCATTCATCATATATTTCCACCAATCGTGTTATTAAAGATCTCAAATTCTTTTTGATTCGAAGGCTGATGGATAAGTATAAGTTAAGTGCATCATCCAACTGATCCTTTTTTAACCTAGGATTTGATGGTATACATAGGCTTTACCCAAATCTCACAACACCATAATCGTTATTATTGAACATTAAAAATTTACCTATCAACATATCTTTTCATTTCTTCTAAATTCACACATCAACTCTTTGAGAATCATTTAACCTATATAGAATTAAAGTTTGTGAAATTATTTGTGACTGGATTGATGACGTTCCTTTCATTATTATTCCCACGTTCATCCTTTCAAAATCTATGAATATCAGATCCCTCACAATTCTCATCATTGATATATTATTAGTATCCTTTCAATTTTAGTTTCATCCACTTTATTCTATATCCTAAGATAGAAGTGAATTGATATTTCATAGACTTTTATCATCTCTAACATCTTCATTGGCGCATGTTCAGCTCTTTCTATATGAATATATACTCGAGACATTAGTGATTTTTATATATTCCAAACGACTCACCAAATATATAATGATGAAAAATTTTAAAATATAATATCACTGAATCCAACTCTCTATAATGTGTTGGGTAGTTCTGTTCATGAAAATTCAACTGCCTTGAAGCATATTCAATGAATTTTTCATTTTTCATTAACACAAAATCCTGGTCGTTCTGTGATGTTTTGTTGAATGTCATGAATAGATCACCACATGTGGGTATTTTGATTACAGTAATAGTGGAATGACCCTTTTTCAACTTCATGATTCTTTATTTGTAGTCATCATTCCAAAAATCATTGACTTCCATTGAAGGTAGTTTGGTGATAGGGTTTTTTAATCAAGATAAATTTCTAATTAATTGTCCATAATACCCAGCTAACCCAAATAAACTGTGGAAATATATCACATAAGATGGAATCATTCATCCATAAATTTTTTTATTTTTTTAAAGGGTCTTTCTTTGTTTTGCTGTAAAAATACATACCTTTTTAAGAGAAACTTATAATTCTATCTGAAGATCAACACTTACTTCATTTTATCCTTTTTAAATGTTGCATTCTTCTATTGTTAATGAATTTATGAAAACTGCCACAAAATTATATACTTTATGATTTTTGCACTCCCCCACTCTTCTGCCTCAGATTATTTTGAACATTCATCATCTCTTAAAAACATATTTTTCTTTTTTATAAACTTTCTCCTAGTACTTTTCATCCCTTTCTCATTTGAATAATACTTATTTTAGATAATTTCATCATTGTTTTAATTTTCATCATCATAATTAGTAAGAAACATTACTAAAAATTGCCCAATCTTTCATCATAAAAATCATGCAAAAGGATGTTTACCATTGAACCTACCTTTTCCCATTTGGATATTGGGGGAGATAAATGAAATGAAATAATCCATATTTTCTTCCATGGGACTATATTCAATAGATATATTTTTCCTGGCCTTGAATGCCACTTCCTTAAGATTCCCTTTTTCCACTTCATCATTATCATCATCCCTCATTTAATATACTGAAAGGGTTATATGTAGTTTATCTAGGGTTAGCACTTTTGGGTTATTTTCTTCCAACATTGAAACATTTAGATTGAACCTGGGGGATGTTTTCTCAAGATTCGTTTCACAATATTTATATCTTCAATGACTTCTCAATAACCCAACTATTCTTCCATAAAAATATTTATCCTATCGAATAATGCACGAACAATCTCATTGGGATTCATTTTGATATCCTCATACTTATTTCATAGACCCAACAAATTTTCTTCTTTGAATTTTGTGTCACCCTGATAAATGTTTAATAATTTTCCCAAATTACATTTGATGTTTTACAAGACATTACCATCACATAAATTGCCTTTGATAGGGATCCCCCTAAAGCATTGAACCCTTTAGGACCAACATCCAATTATATTCTTTCATCACGTAATAATTTGCCACTATTAATGTCATCTGATATTCCATGCATATATGCTATAAATAAATCCATCCATATGGATCGGAAGTAGAGATGCATTTGATTCATCCATAGATGAAAATTATTTCCAACAATGATCGGAATTATTTTATGATTGACCACGTCCATTTCTTCTTTTTTAGAAAGAACCACTGACTATCACCCATTCACTTTGATATAGAGTTTTAGGTCTATTAGGTTGAATACCCTGAGGGGGGGGGGGGGTTGAATTAGGGTTTGACAGATTAAAACATTTTCTCATTCATAAATTGTTCTGTTGTTTGACAAAACACGATTCTCTCTTCCTCTATAGAAATATAAGAACATATATGAAATAATACACATGAAAAAACAACTTTTACTTGGTTCACCGTCACTGGGATACGTCCAAGGAGAATACAACAAAAATGTTCCGATGTACCAAATTTACTAAGTCTTACAGCCAATAATGAGTAAAATATTTAGGATAGATCTTCTATTCCTAGGGTCACTGCCTTTACAAGGTTTAGGGTCTTCTCACTTCATTCCCAAGGGATACTCCCTATACCTCTTTCTATGGATCACTATCAGTGGAAAGCGTCACTATCTTACTCTTCCTTCACTCACTACTCTTTGAAAGGAATCCATACATAGTTTATCGACTTATAGGTCAAACATAGCTTATGGGTTTGAATGGCCCCTAAATTGCATGAATTATTTCATTCTAAACTATAGGTAGATGCACTGGGGAAATTTAATTTTCACACGTAGAAAAAATACACCTTCTTGGGTACTTCTAGGTAATAGAAAATACATTCGCAAACTGAATTGAATCTATTTCAGGGTTCCTTGTGAAAAACGTGAACCACCTCATTTAACAGTGTACTGGGTAGTGGGTTTGGTACGTGGTCACCACAACCATGTACTGCATCCACTACTACAAACCACTATTCATCTGTAGACTGCCTCAGCTATCACGATCACATACCACTAGCGTGTACCGACTCTGTGAAACTCCTCTGTGAAACACGTCCTTCCCGCGAACTATTATGTGTTCGCGGATTCCCTTCGCTTCCAGTTACCAGAGCTCCCCCTCCACATACCACTTGAAAAATTATCCCTCTCTTATACTGTATATTCCCCCTCTACATACCGAGACAAATCCTTCCGTGTTCTGGACATCCTTCTTCGTGTATTGGACAACATACCTCGTGTACCAGAAATCCATTGCAGGTTATGAATCCAAGCAAATACCTTTAGCTCGAACCAATTTTAGACATTTCTGAATTCAAGGAGAAAAATATTCTTTCTAACGATGTTCAATATCCATAGTAATCAGTGGGATTGTCGATTCTTATATAGTAAAAGATACCCTCTTAATCGAGTATATTGTGATTTACCAATTCTTTGATTGTATACAGCCTCCACCTTTTACCGATCCTTCTACCACTACAAACCGCATGCCACCCGCAAACTGTTTCACTCAAATAGTCAATGTTCCATCATTTTTATTATATGGTTGATCTCCTCTTCCAATGAAAACCCATCCGTGTAGCACACCGCCTTCCATCGCAAACCATTTTCGGTTTCGTGAACTGCCCCCACATACACAAAATGAAATGAGTACACCCCATGTAATGAGTACACCCCATGGAATGTTCAATCACTATTTATTGTTCAATGATCATGTTTAAAAAATCTAATGGTTTTTTCGAACTAATTGATCCATGTGGATTAAAAAACACATAAGGAATTTAACATCATGTTTCTATCGCAAGGATGACTATTAGAGTGAAGCATTTACTTATTTATCATTAATTCAACTATATCCCTCATTTATCTCAACCTATATTCATTAAACAGTTATTTTTGGGTCCTCTATTTGATTTGGATTGATTTTATTGGCATTAGATCATTATAACAGTTTCATTTTATCTCTTTACATAATAAATACATTCTGCTTCTTCATTTCCTTTGATCATGGTAGAGATTTTTCATTATACTATTGGATTTGTTTATCAATAGATATTATTCATCTTATTTCCATATAGATATATTGTGAATCATTTTTTTGGGACACAATCCTAGTTGGTTATGGGTTTTCAGATGTGTGTTCTAGAGGTATGTGTTTTCTCCTCTACTCTGCTGGCCCTTTTTCTGAATTGTATAAATTATATGATGTATAAATTGGTTGTAGATCCTTTGTTTCTATTTTTTTCTTCCTTATTGGTTGATCCCATTGTGGGCTTTTCACACCCTGGGTTTTGAGGTAGGTGGTTCTGTACTTATACTGTGTTGGTGAGACTCATCTCTCCTATTATAGATAAATTGTTTTACTAAGCGGAATTCTATGATCTTCCTAATTTCATTTTATATGGATATAGGTTTTTATAAAAAAATTCATTTTAACTTGGTTTGGTAAAATAAATAGGTTTTTAAAATAATTGTGAAATGGGTTTCAATGTAATGAATGATTAAATAGTTTGGTAAAAATTTAAAATAGATAAAATGTGATTCCATAGGTTCTTTGGTGGAAGGTATAATAATTGTTCTCATCCACTATAAGGGGGGGGGGGTTCATCATGGGGATTTCATCTTTACCACAGGCCTATGGATATAGGGACTTATTAGACCTTTTGGGTGGTCATTTCCATGTGTGTTTCTATTATATTTTGACTCGATGCATATTCCTAGTAGCTTGACCTTTAAATTATTATCTATATTGATTAAGAGTTTCCTAGTTGTACTAATGTTATTTGATACCTAGTATGATTTCACGTGTTCTTATTCATTTCACTAGAAGATATTTTGTACTGCCATCAATTTTCTTGGATATGATCTTGATTTGTTTTCACACAGTATATATTTGTGATATATTTTTATGAAATTATTTTAAACAAATTTACCAAATTTATTTTGGACTGCAGAAAAGTGTAAAATGAAATTTTTTCAAATGATTTTGGATACAAAACAATTAATCTATAATTTTTCACTACTTTCATACAAAATGAGGATGCACATATTACTGTTCAGTGACTTGATATGGATCACCTAGGTGTGAATGATTTAATGAATCTATTTTTTTCTTTCTGAAAACCATCGAAAAAGTTAAATATATATATTCATATGAGTTTAAATTGTAATTTAACATATTAAAAAACAAAAAGGAAAATTTTTAGATGGTACTACATACTTTGAGGGGTGGTTTTTACCTATATTATGATGTGGTGTATAATTGGGAATATTGGAGGGCCTTAAAAAATATTTATGGATAAAAATATTATATTTAATCCATGTGTGGGAATTATTTTTATAAAAAAGTTTCCCACATAGATACAGTGTCAAATAGATATTCTAAAACATAGATTCATTTTTTATATGGATTTAATAAAAGTTGAGATTTAAAAATTATTCACATCTGATACATGGGTTTTAGCAATATTTATAATATTAAATCATTTTATAATAATAATAATGGTATATTACTTGTATGTATTAATTAAAAATTATAGTTATATATTCATCTAACCCCAAAACAAAATACTATAAAATCACATAAATACAAATTCCAAGGGATGGCTATATGAACCATGATAATTTCTATATATCATTGTGGAGTTTCATTAGTGGTAATGATGAACAAAAACTCAATATCAATTTAAATGATCATAGAAACGTCATCTTCCCGTGATGAAATTTATTGTCTAGGCCATATTATTTGTACTTTTATTAGTTCATTTTCATTGATAATTTTAATTATTTTGAATGATTGAATTACTTATATATTGTGGATTATGTATTATTATAATATGAAATTTTAATTTATCTCTATCAAGTAGTTCTCTAGTAAATTTTTTATGAAAAATTATTCAATGGATTCTGGTTAGATAATATGCATTCTTTGTTATGAATTATATGGGGGTAATAAGTGATAATGGTAGAGTTAGATTATCGCCTTTCCATCTCAACACTTATAATATTATCCCAATATTTAATATATCCCTTCATTTCCCTCAGATTTGTTTTCACCAGCTCACCTTACCAATTCCCAATGAATAGGAAACATGGTTGCTTTGTGACGGAGATGGAAATGAATAATGATAGGTTTAAATAATGATAGTGGATGATGAAATGCCTTAATATATAGAGTAGTATTCTCCATAAGGACTGATGGTGAAAATATAATGAGGGGGAAACCACTGTTATGGCTGGAGGATCATGTGAGTTGGACAACCCACTATCATTAGCTAAAAAGCACGCATTCTATTGCAGATAACATCAATTTCATTAAAAATTATTGATTGATAGACACTTGGAGTATTATTTCTCATATTTATGTGTTGGATACATAGTAGGTGGTGTGAAATTGGGAAACACACCCCACATTCTCTCCATAGTCGACGGTGGCACAATTCACCTATTAGGGCCCTTGTTGGGTAATGATGATAAGATAGATTATTGGAATGATGTCCCATGGATGGGACAAGGTCCCATTATCCCATTATATTCTATCCATGGATTCTATTGTAGGAGGGACTACTAGGATATCACAACCTAGAATCCATATGATCCAGTACATCTTACAATCGAGAAAGGAGTATTTGGTTGGACTTGTCCAGCTCTACCAAATTTGGCATTTGAATTGTGGGTGCATAAAATCACACTAGGTTTTGTGTAGGAGGTGCATAAATATCATAGTTACACACCACATGACAAGTCCAAGGTCTTCCACATATCATGTGATCTAACTTATATTGATCCATTGTTTCATATTCAAAATAGGTCCACATAGTGGTAGTAGATAACGTATCCTAAGTATTTTTTCACCTAGATTATGATGGATGGTTATATTTATATTCTTGATATCATTAACCAAGTGATATGGGTATATATAGTAATGTGATATTTAGTACTGAAAGATTTATTAATTAATGGGGACTAGGCTATTCATGGGAATTGAATGTTATCCTTTTATATTTATTTATACTCATTTATTATGTGATATAACTAATTATTGTGTTATTGCCTCGTATTTTGTGTGATATATAATGGGATTCAAGTTCTTCTTTCAACTCATATTAATAAATAAAGATAATGTTTTAGTAAATTAATTCTTCAATTAGTATACATGCTCACTAATATACCAGATGTGTGGATTGGGAATTTTTTAATGTATTTGGTCCACTCTACTTATGTCACATTTGGTTTTATTGATAAATTCTATGTTATCATCTATTCAAGTTTTTAGCAGAAAACTAATTAGGTCATACAATATAGTATATAAGGATACTATAGTGTATGTAAATACTCACCATTTCACCAGATTCATTTCTCTCACATGATGGGTCTTGTGCATATAATGTACTATTCAACGTCAACCTAAGGAGATATGGTTTTTATGGGATTTCAGGGTAACTTAGTGTGAATATAGTGGTAGTTTTGCATGTCAAAAGATTGGAATCATAGTTTAAACATCTCTAAAACTGTTTAGGTTATTTCATTGATATTTTAATTTCATATTGATGAATTTTTATTTAAAAATTTTAGTTATTTTTCTAGTTGTTTGGATTTAATGGAATAATGTGGATGTAACATGCATACTAATTATATATTATTATTTGTTTTTTTATTTCAGTTTAATCATTATTTATTATGTAGAGGGGTATTTTTTATATGTAAATTAGGTTAATCTCTCTCATTAGGATTTTAATGTCTACCCAGTACCACCAAAGAACACCTCAACTATTAAAGGAGTTATTAGGGAGGAACTCTATGCATATCCCCACACATGTGGTCCAATTGGGTTAGTTCATGCCATTCCATTTCTAATATGTTTCAAACACAATCTATCTCTATATCGTGATTATTTTTTCTGAAACTTACACTATCTATCTAATGAATTTATCTTTCACTTCCAGATCAATGTAAATTACATTAAATTTTTTTTAAAACAATGTTTTCGTTTTTTATTTTATTTGACTGTTTACATTACCCATTTCATTTTGTTTTTTTAGAAATTGTTTGAAAGATATTTTGTTTAATACACAAAATATATATTATTTATAATTTATTAATATCTCATATCATTATAATAAATATCTCATTCAAAAAGTATTTATTTAAATTATAAAAATCATATTCATGATTAATACTATTCATTATAAAAATATTATTTTATTTATTCTATTTTGGAGAAAAAGTGTTTTACATATTATAGTATATATAGAGAGACAAATTTTAACCATGAATATATTAATCAATAATTGTTTATAAATAATTACATATTATATTAATGATATTTTATGTCATTATAGTGGGAGTATAAAATAATCAACATATTTTAAACACAAAATCATAGAAAACATAAATATAATAAAAAGAAATAATAATTGAAAATAAAATAAATATTAAACATTTTGGACAATAATAATATCTATATAAAGTAAAATATTAAAATAAAATAAAATATATGTGTGTTTTAAGATAATCATGAATTTTATTTAATTCCGATAAACACACACACACAAACACACAGATATATATATATGTGTGTGTGTGTGTGTGTTTGTGTGTCAAATTTAAAAAGATATTGATATGGTAACAAAATAAATAATTAATGTTCGTAATCATAATAATGACATTGAAATATAGTTCAAAAAATATGAATGAGTTAAAAGATACATTATATATTTTAAAAAATATGTTTTATATGAATACCTTTTAAATTTTCATTAATTTAATTATTTATTTATTATAATAAATTGAAATATTAGCATTGATTTTAAAATATATATTTTATTCAAAACACATTACATTTTCATTTATTGAAATTTTATATTGAAAATGTTAATTTCTCATATTTTAGTTATGAATTTTACAAAATTAAATTTTATTTTGGAATCATAATGATGAAATAACCTAAGAGTGATTTTTTTATTTTTCTGAAAAATAATAATTCATGGGTAATAGTTTAAAAAATTTAATTATTCATGGAAGAGATAAAATCAAAATGAAAATAATTTTATATAAAAATAAAGTACATAATTTACATATATGTAAATCATATTTCAAATTGTAAATTATATTTTATTCTACTAGAGTATTTTATGTTATTTAAATAGAATAATATATTTTAATTATTCCATTGATTTCTGGAGTATTTAAATATGAATATATATATATATATATTAATTAAAAACTATCAATAGTAAGATGAATCACTATTATAAATTCTCTAGATCCTAAATAATGTATTCTTAAATATTTTATTCAATGATACCCCACTAATTTTCTTATAAAATCACCCTTACATAAAATTACTCCATACTAAAAAAATATTTACTTAGAAAGTAAAACAAAAGTTACGTAATAAATCTTATATCGAAATTCTTGATCCCCTAGTTTATGCAGGAGACCCTCAAATAAAAGTTAAAGTTTAATTTTAAATAGGTTTTCATAATAACCAATATAGGGTTCATAATCCTACACATTTATTAATTTTTTTATAATATCCTTCAATGATACGTTTTATAAACATAAAAATTAATAATTTCATTGTATAAATTGTGTTTATCATACTATCAATGATATATTACATATTCATTCTCATGAAACCTGTTTAATCAGCCATTAAAAAATTGAACTGACAACTCCTATTTCAAATACATATCCTATGAATGTATTATTTATAAATTCTATATAAAATCTGTCAATTGAAAAAAGACTAAATTGATATTTTCATTAATTTTTTGATATGTTACATGTCTTCTAGATATTCTTGTATATTTATTATTCATACATTATATAATTTATACGGGTTTCCACTTTTACACATCCATTAATTTATTATATCATCAATCTATTTAATATATTCTCTATTTGGTACATTATCCAATGTCATAAATATATATCTATTATTTTTTGTATTTTCAGTTTCCTTTTCAATTTTTTGATTTTTATGATTATATATTATGTAATTTTTTAGGGGTCTCTAACACTATTTTTGTCTATTGCGATTTTTTTACAATTTCTATTTATCTCACCCCATTTTTTGTATAAATATCTTAAATATATCTGTTATTTCACATTAATTATTGAATATTATTTTCATAATATATATTTTTTGTTTTAATGAATTAATTTAATTCTTCATTTTTAGTTATATTTCTTTCATTTTTTGGCGTATATTTTATCAATATTAATTTTTATTTAACATGATTACAACTACTTATATTCATCATCTTAATCCATTTTTAAACGTTATTATTTATATTATCGTATAATTCATTATATTTAAACATATTTTAACCTAAATGGTAAATACATATATTTTCTTCTCTAAAATGAAGTTTTCCTTATTAATTACTATTTCACTATTATGCGATAACCAAGGAATATCATTTCCTTAAATAATATATTATTCCATATAATCTTCAATGTTATTTTTTAAACTATTTAAATACCATTTTAAATCCCTCAATTTGAATATTAATTATTTTATTTTTCTCTAATTATACCTTTTCATAAGTTTTATTATGTTGAAATAAGTCCATTATTAATTATAAAATGTTTAATGAGTCAATGGTATTCAAAAAATTAATTCAATATAAATAGATTCATCCAACTATTCCTTTATCTTAAGATATCATCATCTATTTATAACTAAAAAATATTATAATACATTTTAATTGTAAATACCATGTACATAATTCTCCATTTTGATTAGTTTTCACAAAAGCTATGATATACTCAATTATCATGGTAAATTTATGGACAATAACATGTATATGTTATAAAATATAGTTTATATACCTCATATTTTATAATATTAATAAATGGGTATTTGAAAAAAAAATTAATTTATTTCATGAATTTCCGTTTTGTCTCCATGTGTTTATCATGAAATTATTTTGGTTTATTTATTATAACATTCAAATTCATAATACATATATATTTATAAATATATCATTATTTGTTAGTTGGTAATATATTTATTTATTCCCCAAATATACTGGGAAAAGAATTATATTTTTTGAGTTATAACTATTAATAAGACTGGGGTGTAAACCCAATCCAATATGTCTATGGGATTGGGGAGAAAACCCAATATATAATGTATGTGAAACATCGGAGTTAACATAATTTTTTTTATGATTTTATTGGTTGTGATATTTCTTATATGTTATGTTTTTAATACCAATAAACATGCCTCATTTGATTATTTTTTCCCATTTCGTGAACAGTTTATTTTGACTACACATCTTTATAACATGGAATATCTTAAGCTTTTATGGAAATCATTTTCATATTTTATTTCATTATATTGGATGATGTTATTATGAAACTCTATCTCCAATTATGATTTCATGATCCTATTGCGTTAAATTTTTTGACCATAAAAATTATCTTCTCTATAAAATGTTTATAATCAAATAATAAATTTTCTATATATCATTAATAATTTTTTTCCAATTATATAGCATTTCATTATAGTATATTATTATAGCCCTCAATGAAAAATTATTATCATATCTTTTAATGTAATTTACACTGATTTTTAAATGATGCATAATATATAATTTTAATAACTTATATGATATAATTATAGGATTAGGTTTCATTATGCTCCCTTTTTCCATGTATGTGGATGTATTGATCCTATGAGTTGGTTTTAATTCATGTAATATGTTATCGTATGCATGTATATATAATGAATGATTTTTAGGTTTTTTTTTCTGTGCCTTATATAAGTTATGAAATACTATAAGACACACCTCATGGGATAAAAATAAATATACATTATCAATACCACACAATGTAATCTATCATTTTAATCCCTACATCCAATAGTGTACATAGATTTCATTGTCCAGGTGAAAATTGGATAAACTAGAATTTAAAATCAAAACCCATAACAACCATACAATACTCATATAATATTATCAAAAAATTTGGTTCTTCTACATGACTTTCATAAATCTTCACCAATAATGGCATGTCTAATATAAAAGAAAACATATTTAAAATGATGGGAATGCATAAGATCCACCTACCTCATCGTATTATACATAATCCCATAAAATATATCCATTTCATTAATCCTATAAATATTGGTGTTAATAATTGTTATAAAATATCCCACACTCGGGATTAGAGATTTGTTTATTATATATATTGAAAAAACAATAAAATATGAGTAATGAAGGATATAACTATACATAAAAATATAATAGGATGAATGATAATATAAATTAAGAATAAATTGTAATTGAATCCATATTAGAATGGAGTATATTATTTAAGTGCTTTTTCAATAATTGATAAATAAGGTTGTGTTTGTAGAAATTAATTTTATTAAAATAAGTAATTAAATTTTGAATTGAAATGTTAAATCCACTTCTTGTCAAATGAGTACTTGAAGAACCATAACAAGGTACTCAATTACCACTAGACCAGGGTAACTATGTTGAGAATGGGTTACATTTTACAGTATCCTTTATATTTTTTCCACTTATTAGAAATGTATTTCTATTATTTTTTAAAATATCTAAAACAAATCAATTCAACTCAAATACCATCCCTTAACTTCTTTTGATCAGTCGAATAGTTTATAACTATGAAATTATATAAGTAATGATATCATTTTGATCTAATTATTACCAATTTCTATGGTGTTTTTTGATATATGGTTGTTCAATATACACAATAATAAATAACTATTAGATATTTATTCCCTTTGTAACTGTGAAGAGGCATGTGTATAACTAGTCGAAGACGAAATATAGTTGTAATGAGTTTTGTGATTTCAAATCAAGATGATTACCTTTACATGTAGGTTCTTAATGGGGATTCAATGTGATTATACTTAGTTTCACATGTTTATTAATTCTGTAAGAAGTGGTTTATTTTTAAAATATTAATTATTAATTTCAAATGATCTCATTAGAAATGATTTTGGAAATGGGTTTTAGGTTTTTGATATATTTATAAAAGATATATGTCATTCAAATCCATCATATATAGCATATATTATATTCAAGATATTGGGGTTGGATATAATTTGAAAATAGATATTAGGTATATTTTTCTTAATTCTTAGTCGATGCATAATAAGAACTTCGATTATATTACAAAATTTTAGTACTTTGATGATTAGTGTATCTCTTTGTTGTTCATTTAAAAAAATTTCTTTCACATAATATATTAATATTTTAATATTGTTTACATAATGTTTAATTTTGATGTAAAATAATACCATTTTAAATATAATTGTTTCTTTTTTCCTTGATATATAGTAGGGCATGCTTATTTTGATTAATTGGATAGATTTTATTAGTTGTAAAAATTATAATAAGTCATTTAATTAATAATAACTATAGTACTCATATATTAATCACATATAATGGGTATGAAATAATCCACTATATAATATGTAGGTCTAATATAAATATATATATATATAAATTAAGAAAAAATCTATATTTTCTAATCCGTTGGATAAATTCTAAAAATTAAAATTAAAATAATCTAAATTCAATATTATATTTTGGATAATATGATTAAATTTAGTATTAATTGGTATGATAATAAAACCAAGGACTTGCATCCATATTCATGAAATTAGTTTTAAAAATTTAGAAGTGGTCCGAATAAGAAAATAAAATATATTGTATATCCATATCTTAAATTTTAATTTAATATATAATCCTCTATTATCTATGTGGTGAAATTCCCTTAAGGTGACTTTGCAATGTTTTTTAGTTCACTGTTTTTGTTGAAAAGGTAAGTTGACAATGTTTTTTGAGAGTGTCATCACAATTGTTAAAAAAGTATGTATAAAATGATTAAAATATTTGTATAAAATATTTGAAATTGGCACGAATTGGTTGGTATACTAGGTGGTGTCAATTCCTAGTGTTTGAAAACATTCGATCTCATATTTATAGGATGGTCTATGTTTCATGAAATATGTATTTCTAGGAATACATCATGAAAAAAATGTAAAATTTATGGAATTCGTCTAATTTTAGTTTCATGAATTTTTAGATACTAATAATAACTGTTTCATGATATAATTATGAGCTAAAAAAGTTAAAGGTCCTATGTTATACGATTACAATTTGTTTTGAGGCTAGAAAAAACATAGTAAGTAACACAATTACAGATAAAAATAGAATGTTTCCTAAATATAAACATTTTAATGAATAAGTATGATGAGTGTCATAAATTGTAGATTACTATCATAATTTATTTATAAATGTGGTGAAACATTAATTAATAAGAATTTACCACCTTCATTTATAGATAAAACCTTAAAGAAAATTCAAAGCTCCATTTTTTATGGGAATTTGCGAAAAATTATTTACATGACGGATTTATAATGAGATTCAATTAATGATCATTGGATATTTTTTGAATTCATATAAGGTTTCAAAAGTTGTTTTTAGTTTCTTTTAGTAAAATTTTAGTGATGGGTTGAAATGTTATATGAATAAATCGGTATTTTTTTTGAATGTTGAGAATTTAGTTACATGTAACTTAATCTTATGTGAACAATATTGGATTTATGATTAATTATGTGGTAAAGAGTTATTAACCATGTTGATTAAGGTATAAATTCATGATTCATATAATGTTCTATATAAACAAATGATTCTCTTGATGAATTAAATAATGTTATAAAGAATTAGTGAGTAAAATTTAGTTGAGGAAACAATTATCATATAAATTATAATTTTTTTTGTAAACCATGATGGAATCTGAGTTATCTCCCAGTGTTTTAGTGGTGGTGTTCTTTAGTGTCATTGTTAAATTAAAAAACCATTTTATGAACCTTATATATAGCCTGATATTGTGAACCATGTAAAATTTCAATGAATTGTGCATCTTTTCATTTTTTATAATATATTTCTATGGGAAAGGGATACATGATTGTTTTGTTTAATAGTTACAATAGGTGGAAATGGGAGATTTATATCATAAATCAAACCATGAATAGCCCGTGTGGGTATTTAATATTGTTGAACTATAAATTATTCTTCACTAGAATGTTACTTTTTTAGGTTCCCTCTTAGGAAAAGCTATGGTTGTTAATCAAAAAGGGATTCTAATATTTTTATAAAACAAATTTTGTTATGGATGTATTAGATGGAGAGAAACTTCCTATCATTAGGTATAGTAATATGTGTAGCTATGATTAATGTTTTTTACCCTATTGTGGATTTTGTAGACTTATTAGAAGTATATTAATGGGAATAGGACTTCGACACTAGTGGAATTTTTCAATACATTAATATTTGTCAAATTAAATATATATGAAGGTGATGTCTTGTAATTCATATCATTCAAGGAGGTATTGTTTCAAAATACCTACAAAGTGTATTCAATAATTAGGCAAGAAAAATTATGGGTTCTATGAAACCAATAAGAGGTCCTAGCAATACACCCCCAATGAGTCTGTAGATGATATTTTGACCAGGTGAAAGATTTTTTGTAGGAACCATGTGGTATCTTATAAATTATTGATAATTTAAATATCATTATGAAAATATGTATACTAATTCCATCTAGGTTCAATATGAACGTCAATGGACAAAAAGCTAAAAATACAAAAGAGATGGTGATTGTTAACTTGCAGAGCACTATTTTTAATATTTAATATCATTCAATAAGGATATTATCAAGAACTATCCTTTTGGATGGAGATTTATCACCATGTATCATCATAGAATCCATATAAACATCCTACTACAAATCCCCAAGAAATCATGTTCAACCATGTTATGCAATATCTTCATGGAATCGCGTTTAATGATGGGCCACAAGGCTATCAAGATCTTACCACATGAATGGGTCCACCTAAATCGTAATCTCAAATCATTAACACCCCCTCTAATAGGTAATCATTTAAAAATTTCCCTCCTATTTTGAATTCCATGAAAAAATACACCCAACGTTATGATTACACCCATAAATGGGTAGAGTATAACAAGATAAGTGTCACACATCATTATGATCATATAATAGCTATATATATGAACTATTGATAAACATAAATCATAATGAAATTATAATCCTAAAATACCCATGGAATATGGGATAAATATGGGTATCAAAGAATACTCAGACACCCACAAGACAATACAATTAATTTTGAACAAATTTTCTATGCCAGAACATTATTAATCAAATAAATCCATGAATATTGTAAAAAATTGAAGACAATTTCTTATATATTGGTTATTGATGAAGTAAATAAATTTTTTTCAATGGAATGAATATAAAAAACATCTCAAACAAATGAATAATGATCTCACATATCAAGGATACATATTTTATATTTTTATTTTTAAAGAATGATGTTTACAATAGTGACATAAGAGGATTTCATCACTATATGGGTTGTTCTATAGTTAAATTTATTTAACTGTTCATGATAGTTCTACGTTTGATCAAGGGGGATTTCATTAACATTTCAATAACTGAAAAAATATAAAAAATATTCATAAAAATAATATATTTATACTATTAATGCGACATCAATAAGATGTCTTGCAGGTTGATCTACAAACAAAAATTGGTATAATTCATGTATTTCATAGATAAATTTGATTTCAGCAAGGAACAATGTCAAATCCATATAAAATATATGAAATATAAGATTATATTAATTAAGTATCGTCTAGTATTTATATAAATTGGTTATCTACCATATATCCAAGTTCGAAACATTTTAAATAAGTAATTTGGGGCATATATCTATAATAAAACTAAATATTCAAACTCCATAGAATAGTTCTAACATTGGAGTGTAAAAGAGATAAAAATGGAAGAGTCTAGATTTAAGGAAATAGGTATCAAAATTATTACATGACATTTCTTTTTGAATTGGTTGTTAATGTGGGTAAGAACACATCCAAATAAAATGAAAGGTAATGCATTATCTGAAGCCAAAAACTGGGTGCACTGGATGGACGGTGTCTATCCACCAGCTAGTTGGGGTTTCTGGAATTATTTTTTCATTTTATAGAAAATTCATATTTGAATTTGGTGTTTTAATTATCATATATTAAATAAATAAAAATAGTCTCTAATCGGTGGAAGTTTTCATCCAGCAAATAGGTGTGTCCCCTCTCCAGACTTTAGAACTCAATGACCATGAATGTTATATTTCAAAATAAAATACATTTGAACTCTTATATCCGAGATAAAATAAATTAAAAATAGAAAATAAAAAAAATTATTTCATACATTGAAATATTATAAGGATGCCACAATTCACCCTAACTATTTTTCATCCCATAGAAGTGCCTTCAGTGGTTCCCCTTAGACAACACAGGCTACAGATACCAAAAATCAGCCTATCACTCATAAGTATCATCTTATATTTTTCAATGATGCCATATAATTTGGAAACGTGGTGGTATCTTCAATAAATTTAATTTCCCACTTTGATCCACAATCCAAAATGGGTCTCCATAGATGTTGTGTTAGGCTGTACCTCAACATCCTCACTGTTGAGGACATGTTTTGAATCATGCATGTATGTCTAGGTCTATGACCAATAAAACAAATTGTAAATACCTTTGTAGTGAAAATAATGATTTGGATATAATGAAACTTCACCAATATACTTGGTGATATTCAATGAACAAAAATATTATGGTGCTAGATTTTCTTTTTGTCCTCAAATAGTAAAAGTCTATGTAAGGAATTTCTCTTAGAAAAACCGTAACACATATAAGAAACTATAATGGAATTATCCTATGGTTTCAATATGACTTAATGATTGTATTGTAAATGTTCAAAATATTATTAATCATTAGTACTCTATCAGATGTATCTTATAAAATTTTGGGATCGATGAAGTTTTTCTCACTAGCCACGTGCCAAAAAATGATGAATGAAACAACCTACAAAAAAGAGACTATGAAAGTAAAATAAAATTTTATTCCATGAACTGATTATTTTAAGTTATATAAATAATTGTATGGTTATAAACACATGTTATAACAATGTTATGGAATATTATAGAACAATGTTCTTGAATATATTGGTCATATACTCTCATTGTATTCTATAAGAAAATGGTACATTGTGATCAACCTTATCTAATTATTTATTATCTTCTCCATTCCATACAAAAAAATCTATTTAAAATTTGACTCTATTTTATATACAATGCTAATCGTAACTATTTTAAAATGTACTATCTCACATATATATAACGTTCCCATCCCATATACTAAGTGAGTCCCATAGATCGATACTATGTGAGATACATTAATTAAATGAATTAAAATTTACTAGATATTGTTTCTATACTAAAGGGACCTGGGAATCACCATCATAATATTATATATTGTCATCTTCTAACTTCCACATGGGAAAAATAAGTGTATGTATTATTCAACATGGATGTTGAATCTAATCCATTAGAATCTACTAGGTATGGTATTGTAAATAAATCCACAAATTTACCTCTTCTTACTTTTTAGGATAAACCTCTTCGTGATGTTGTGGAACATCATTGTCACCCTAGGATGTACCACCCACTTATTGGTATATTAGAATATCACCAGATCATCTAGGATAGATGTAGGTACCACAGGTATCCCATGGAAAATTATCACACTTCCGTCATCCAATGAAAACAGTGGTAGTAGGTCACCATAAGAAATTTGATCCCATATAACAACACACTCTGGGTTGGAATCCTATCCATCCTTTACTTGATCCATTAAATAAAAATTGGCCATAAATATGGAATATGTCATGGATCCCTGGTCTTCAAAAAATTCATACTTTTATTCATTAAACATGCATTAAAGGTGCCAATAATCTTTCGAATGTCACTCACTTATCTCATTATAAATCTATGCCATACGAATAATAAAATCTCATACCAGGTTACCTTTAAATATTGGTTATTCCATTTCATAGTAAATTATATTTATATAATATAAATAGGACCCCTGACTCATGTTTCTTTCTAACTATGTGAATATATAATGTGGATAAACATGGTCTATTTATAAAAAACACTTCACTAGATAGTTGGTGCCACCAAAACATCAAATTATAGACCATGGCTTCTAAACCCGTGATAGTGTTTGGATAGGTTCACTAATGGGGTCACAATTGACATGGCACATACGCTACAACCAAATCCATCTATATCAGTGTTACTCCCATATCAACACTTGATGAATTTTAGTAAGTACTAAACATCATCCTCTAATTGGGATTTATTAACAAAGGATATTTAAGAAACCTCCACTTTAGCTCATGAAATTACTCAGTAAATGGGACATGTAATTAGAACATCACCCCATTATACATGATAAAATATAGATATTTTTATATTAAAGATAATTTCTTGAAAAAATGTATAATGTGTCCTTCTAAACCATGAAATCTCATGATATCAAAAACAATATATGGACTTTTTTGGTAATTAAATTTAAAAAATCCATTATTAAATGAATTTACCATTCATAGACACCTTCTTATTCATGAATATCACCTGTAAAAAAACTAATTTCAGATCAATGTCTTGTCACAAACCCAATTTTTATGAATATTTTGCAGGGCTATCTCAAGATTTATAGCGTTATAATCAATGGTTTGTTAGTTTCTAATGACATCGTCCATGGACGCCATTATGAATTAGAAAATATTTTATTAGAAGATATTTTTTATGAGATCTATGAACCCGAATATTACATTCATCACTCTAAATTGAATTAAAATATACTAGTATAATTAATACCAAAAACAAAACAAGGTCATATATATTTCCTATCCTCTAACATGAAACTTGTTATATCCTAATCTAATTCATATCTTTTAAAACCATGACTCTCCTCTCAAATTATCAATAGGATCATCGATAATGTGAAAAGGATATATCTTATTCACAATCATCAGACTCATATATTGGTAATATTTGATGACTCTAAAATACTTTTTTTTTTGGAAAAATAGTTACACCACATTATGATGTACTAATCCTAATAAATCTTTTCTAATCAATTTCTAAAAGTTACACCTTGAGTTCCATCATTACAACCAGAACTATAATATAAGAGGTCATCAAAATATGTTTGGACAGTGGAATTTTGTCTATCTCAAACTAAAAAAATATTATGGTTATGATTATTGGAAATCATCCAGAATAAAGTATTTATGGAGATCCGATAATGGATTAAAAATAGAATTCATCCATTAGTCCTTTTAAAAAATAAAGAACTACAATGTATATTGAAATTGTCCCACAAATACACATTTCCAGACAAACTCTACTTTCTTTCAACTTTTATTAACAATTTACTATGAACATCTCTCATTGGGGGTTAATGACAAATATATCTAATAATAATCAACGTGATCATGGAAACTTGTTGTCTTTTCAATGTCTACAGTCACATAAAAGATCATCATATTTACTACCACAAATTACCACAACTTTCCAAAGTATGAAATGACTATAGGACCCTATGGAAATCACTAAATACGGTCAACTATCATTCTCAATGGTGTATCAAGGGAAATTAAGATGCAAAACAACATTTCTCACAATTCAAGGGAAATATTAACTTTTTTTATAGAAAATGTAAGGAGAAATTCTAGTACAGAAACTGATAGAAAAGATAGAAGTCATCAAGATGATACATGGATAGTAATTACCACTTCATCACCATTTGTCGTATAATGATCTACAATATTAACTCACCCTACCTCAGTTTCACGACCTTGTAATTAATATGAATTCACCTTCTATTTTTTGATCATATTATTTTTCTACTAAATAACTTGTCTAGATCACTAGGTGATCAATCTTATATGTCTTGTACAGCTGTAGAACCATGTCAAAGATTGTCAATAGTAGAACTTATATATATGTCCCGAATTTCCTCACATACAACACCTGGTATGAGATGCTATGGAAAACATGATACATTGAATTATCTTCCAATAATTGGATAAATATGGATCTCCACTTGCGGGGTTTGACGATATTAACCTATTTTCGTAAAATATAATACAAAATAGTTTTAAATCATTTATTATCCTCTTCCTACAACCATAAGTAACACTCAATGTAGTAGAAGGAGGTCCAACCACATGAGTAATAAATAGTGGAATATGATGATCCACTTGATCCTCCGCTAGGACCTTCTCAATAGTAATTCCAGTGCCCTAAACACCAGATTATGTCATTACATCACAAAACCTAACATATCATATTATTTTAGAATTAAGACTGATCATGAACATTATTTACTTATGTGAAGCATAACTAACCATTAGGGGTTAAAAAACATACCATTTTACATTGATTGGAGTATGTAGTTATTTTCCTGGACCCCAACTATAGTGTCATTAAATCCAATACTTATCCTAGATTTATTATATCATTGAGAAATTTCATGATGAATAAGCCCCTTAAATCCGCATAGGTGTGACTCTAAAATATGAAAACATGTTCCATCGTGCCTCATAGCCTCATCGAGGGTCCCTATAGTATGAATGTTTCTATATACACCATCATATTTTCTGGTGTATCAATGAGGTAAAAGGCAACAAAGATGATATTTTTCATGTCCCTCACATAATGTGGTACTCTCATGCACTAGAAGAATGGTGATGTTAATGATGGAAGACTCTATTATTTTTATCCATAGATCATGGTTCATATCATTAACTATACAACCATAAGATTTGAAACTACTTAACTAACACAATAATTATCCTCCAGTATCATTTTTTGATTCCCTTTACATCATAGGATATTATTTATCTTGTCTGTTTATCTGAATAATGATATTACCCGCATTCTATAACATTTCATTACATTATGGGTTTTCCACACTCACATAAACTATGTGAAACATCAAAGGAGGCCACTCACCCTAACTACTTATTCATACCTTGATATCTTAACTATGTAGTTCTAATTAGATAGAACATATAATAAAAAGGTGTTCCTTTTTATCATGGATTTCATCATTTTATAATTTATATATATCTTTTTTTTGGGTGTTACACTCTACCCCATTAATAAAAAATGTCTTCTATTTTTGACCCCAAATAGCAACTAGAGGAGGTTCTTATTATCTTTATGGTATATATTTTATTTTATAATATTTTTCATGAGACTGACATCCATGTGACATTATCCTAGTTATCTAAGATAATTAGTGTCATCTAATACTTGGGATACCTTCCCATCACAACATAATTTATCACTCATGACGGTCACTTATTTGACTAATGATTGTCCCCCAAGACAACAAAATTTATTTTAGTGTTGTCTTTATTCCCATAGAAACACCCTGAGAAACATTCTTGGAGTTGGCCAATCCTAACCATTACTCTAATCAAAACATTCTAATCTGTTTATTTTTACTCATATAGTCTCATGAAAATAAAGGCAATCGATTTTGACATGGGTAGTGTCATATATTATTTTATGTCTCACATGTCAAGGGGTGTTAAAATTCCCCTCATTCCTATTTAGGAACAATAAAAAGGATGCTCAATAAGTGTCGTACCATTTAATTCAACACCATAAAAAGTGAGGTAAGATTCCATACCACACCCAACAAAATAGGAGGTGGTGGGACCTAATAATCCACCCTAGAAGGAGTTTCCTTTACCATGTAAATGGTGGTCTAAATAATATTATTTCGGGAAAAGTATTATAAAAAATAATTAATACTCATATAATAATAAATTTTTAGGATAGATCCCCATGAGTTTATGGGATCACAAAATGTTATGCTATGTGTATACACACAATCCCATGGAAATATGTCTTATTAGTGACCAATATTCACCATACATATAGGTTAGACATTCTCATATATAAATAAAACCATTAAAACATTATTTTGTTTTAGAGATTAATATGACCATAGATAAATCATAACAATATAGAAAACATAAATTTCACCCAATAAAAAAAGTCTATGCTAAACAGAAATCACATTCATGGAATTGAAATGATGAACTATTATATATTCTACAATACATATATATGACATGTGATCCTATATGTATAATAACAATTCATGAATCCATTCAAACCGCATGAAATATCAACATCAATAATTTCAATGTTAACTCAGTTATTCATTAAAAATATTCTATAATAGAACATGAAAATGGCCCTACTAATGTCCCATATATCATATATATTTTCTACCACTTTCCATGTTTTTAGAAATAAATGAATAAATTTTTCTCTAATATCATTTTTAATCCCCTAGAAAAACTAGTAAATCTATACAAGAGACTCACATGACATGATGTGTGCCTCCCCATTTACAAGAGGCTAGAGAATATTATTCATAGTCTTCAAATTGTCACGGGGGTGACTATACCCTTTTTATTAATCTTCAAAAACTAATATAAATAAATTTTAACAACACAATGAAAATAATCTAGATGAAATTAATAGCATATGTCTAACATGTGATATCATAAAATAAAAAATATTCCAATATGGAAACCCAATCTAGAGTGTAAGTGCATTAGGAAAGTAAATATTCAGAGGTATCCTTTAGAGTATCTCATGTTCCCACAACCAGACACATTCTACATAAGTAAATTATTTTCTATTTACTATTTTACATCTCATTGATCTCTAGACAAGAAGTATTTATGTGCATGAAGATTAATGTAGAGGAAGTGAGTAATAAAATCTAATATGAAACCTCTTATGAATCCTTAACAAATATGATCATATAATATATATATATATATATATATATATGGAATGATAAAAATTAATACAAAATAAATAATAAAAACAATTATCGAGCACCCAAGTGCTGAAAAATCCAATGTAATCCGCACCCACAACTTCTATGGCTCCATGCCGAAAGGATGGTAAATATATTTATAATGGTTTAGTACTGTCTATAAAGAATGATAATTTTCAATTTGTATATTTAATGGAATCATGTTGAATATTTATTTATAAGAATAAATCATCGAGTTATAACATGGTACATGGTATCCTCAAGGGATCGTCATTCATGTTGGGACCCAAGGTAATCATGCTCATATCCCTTGAATGGGTCCATCGTGATCATTATTTCACATACTGTGGACACCCCAAATAAGGGTCACTCAATCCACAATTGTACACCTTCTATGAGTACTAATAATGAAACCTAAAAATTCATGGTTACATGCATAATAAGTAAATTTTAACAATATAAGCATAAATCATCATGCGGAAAATAAAGTGGAATCATATAACATGTTTTGATCAATATCAAAAATGATAACAAGATACTCTTCAAATATTAATGGAATTATCGATCATCATGGGTATCACAACATAAACACACCCCCCAAGAAAACATCAATAATAATTAATAAAAAGCCATGGAAAAACCACATGAATCATGGATAATAGAGTAAAAAATGATCCCATATATTAATGAACATCCTACCTGGTTTTTTATTGAAGTAATCTATATGGTTTTAAAGGATCAATGTACAAACCACATAACACACCCATATATAAATAGATCAAACATCAAGGATTTATAAAACAAATTATAGTTTTTTAGGAAATTAGTTTATCAAAGAGAAATGATATGATTTAAATTCAAGAAGGGCGGCTGTAGAATCACATTATATAAGGTGTTTTTCAATAGATCAATAGCCATGTTATATTGAAGGATATGTATCTAACTAACTAGATTAATTATTGATTCAAAATAAATTCATGAATTTACCATCAATCCTACAATAGTGCCTTCTGTTTAACCAAATATCATCAGTCTACAATTAATCTGTCATCATAAAATTGGTTCAAGATGACATTCAATAAGAAAAGAGTCTCAATATTATCGATCTATGACAGAATTCCAAGAAAAATCCATCATTCTAGATATGTTTCTCTCTATTCAATGTTTTGACACTGGCTTGTTTATTTTTCCATAAACATAACAATATATAAACTATATATTATGGTTCTCTCATTAGTCCCCCTTTAAGAAGATCTTCAAAAAAATAATTCATAACCCTTTAATTGTTGAATTCCTTTATAGGATATAATATCCTGATTTGATATAGGAAAAATAACAACACACTATATTATCCATCAATCAAATAATATATTAATAAAAAATAAATATTTTTTTTGATTGAATAGATCCACCATAGATCTAGCCTCAACTCATATGACGGAATGAGTATTTTGAATAGAATAAGAGAATGAATCGAAATTTATATGGAATAGAATCAATCATGTCATAGGGAGGAAATATGATAACTATAAAAAATCTATATATAGGGCTGAGTTCTCAAACTTATAAAAAACGTAGGTTTAGGAATTCAATAATAATAATAGAAAAAAATAGAAACAAATAAAATCATCATGGATGTATTATGTTCCCATTCAGATGGCATGAACATGATGGTGCTGGAATAGCAGGTTGGGAAATATTTAGATACCAGTTGGATAAGGGGCATAGAAAACTTCGTGTTTTTTCCAACACCACTAGATAGATAATGTCTACAACTTTTGAGCTAGTGGGGTCTATATTTCTATTAAAATCACATTAAAACTACCTAGGTTCGATAGTGGTATTTTTTAACCACCTAAGAGAAAATACCCATATCAACACTCTAGAAAATAATTTAATGGTACAATATTCTTCATAGACAACCGGTTTTACTCCCAAAACATAAATTAAATAAAAGATAATAGAGAATATCATAACCTTTTAATATCTCACACATTAATATAAAATGATTATTCATTAATTTAATGTTTAATCATCTTAATATTTAATATTTAGTTCAAAATTATTATTATACCTCAATTTAATTCTAAATGATATGATATATCCATAACATAAATGTATATTACAACATTTTAGTTGATTATTTATTATATATCACAATAATTCATACTCGATAACATATTTTTTTGTTCATTGAGGTATTATATGCACAACCACTATAGTTTTCATCATTTTAAAATTATATCACATATTCTATTTACAAGATAAAATTCAAAAAAAAAAAATACCTAATCCCCTACTACATAACCTAGTGAATAAAAACATGAGAAAGGGTGATATCAAATACTTTTTAAGGAACACACTCTATATCCAATAATTACCATAACAACTAATAATATTACCATATTATTAGGATAACATAATAACATCTCATCGATGTAACATAATTTAATCATGGTAAATTTAAAAAAAAAATATTACACTACATGATTAATGGGGATAATCATTAGCATAACATAAATTGTTTATGATAGTCGTGTGGGAACATGTCTTAATAATAATAATCCAAGATATAATTTGATAGACATAATATAGTTGACAAATCATAGGAATATAAATCATTATCATGGCTATGATAACTATCAATAACATCAAAAAATTATACCCAATGTCTATTTATTGATTTTTTTCACTCCACAATCTAATTAAAGATTATCAAATAGAGTCCCACGGATGATTAGGTTCACTCCAAAGACTTTTAAAAGACATTTAATGACTTATAAATCATTACCCAATTAATTTTCAGTTTATAATAGACCTACCAACCAATTAATAACTATATATACCTATGGAATCCATAAAAACATTAAAACACTTATGAATATATCATAGTCTAAATTAAACACTGGAAAGAAGAATTTTTCCTAATAACATCCAAATACTATGATCATAAATCATATAAAATGTTTTTGTGGTAGGATTACCAAGTTCATATATCTGTTTATGAATATGAATCAATAAATTATACTTCCATTGATAAACCCAACATTTATATGACCATTAAACTATTTCATTGAAAGAACCAGATGAAATATTCTTTTTTTGTTTATAATATATTCATATAAATTCATTTAAAAATGTGTGTAGAATAGTCATTAGAAGAGAATGAAATAATGAAAAATATTCCCCATAATGATGAATAAATATGTCATTCAGAAAATTTATTCTTGTTGAAATTTGTAAAAAATTTATTCTTTTCACACATCTGTATATAATTAAAGAATTTTATTTATTAAAATTGTTAAATATATTAATTTTTATACACTTATAAGAGAAGTAAAATTTAATATAAACTGAAATTAATCAATTACTAAATTACAAAGAATAATTTCATTAGTTAAATAAAAATAACATTGACAAGGAAATGAGATATTCCCACCCTAAAATAAAAGATTATATTTTTTCCACAAATTGGATACTATATGTTTTATTGTGAACCAAAAAAAATTAAAATGATAAAAAAATTTGAATCTAATAATATTTAGACCATAAGACAAAATATGGGTTTATATATATATAAAACATGTAATATATATCAAATATATCTTAAAATATAAAAAATCCTAAATTCAAAGTGATGTTGAAAATTAAATCCTTACTGAAGACTTCTTCTTAGTTAGGAATTATATATTTTTTAATTTAAAAAATTTATGATTATAATTATTTTAAAAGAAAAGATATTCAGTATTTAATATAGTTTATAATATTCATTTATAAATTTATTCTGATATATTAATTTTTAATTTTAAAATTAATATTTCTATGTCAATGGTATGGTTTTTCAACACATGCCTCTATTTAGAGGTTGTGGTTATTATTTCTTATTCACGGGTTAATCATGTCAATAATTTTGGTGAGGATTTTAAACATTTTATTTATATTAGTATTTATTCCCATTGTCTTTTCAAGGATTTTATGGTGATATTTTTAATTGAACTGTTGAAAATATACTACATATGTGATTTTTTTTCTAATCGACTAAATAACATGATTAATAAATATATATATATATATATATATTTATTACCCTTTAATAACTATGAAAACATATTAAATTATTTATTACTATATAATATTATTTTAATTTTTCTAATAGTTATTCATGAAGTATACATTGTAACATTGTTATTATATATAGTAAAACTTACATAAATAAAAACATGCTCAATGAACTAAATTATCCAAAAAATAAATTTAAAATAATATTATCACATTGGAATATGTTTATTGATTTAGAAAATAAGTAATGAATTCAAAAAATGTATACAATAATATCTATATAAATAATATATTAAATCATAATTATGGAGTATATAATACTTATTTTGAATCCTCAGATATCATATTAGAGGGCATCTTGAAAATCTTGGGATTGGGAGAATTTTTTGGAAGATTTTGTTACAAAACATGAGATGGAATTTTTTTGGTAGAAAAAATTTGGTCGTTATTCTTGAAAATTTCCATGGATATGTATTTTAGGTGGCTTGTAGAGAGTTATGCTTATAGATTACAAGGGTATGTATTTTTTGTAAATAATTATTTATTTTTATTAAAGGACTATCATATAGAAGTGATGTTGGTAAAATGATAGATAAATTAGAATAATGTAAATATATATCTATGGATGGCTTATAAACCCATTTATAGATATGTTTTTGAAATATTTCTAGAGATTACCTGTAATTTTTATAATTTACCTTGTGGTTTCTTTCACAGGGGTGACTATATTTTACCTTTAAATTAACATTTTATTAAAAAAATTAAATTGAATTTATTAAAATAATTAATATTATAATTACATATATAATAAAAATTTACCAAATTCATTATGTAATAGTTATAAAAATAAATTTTACAAAAAGAATGAATAATACGATGAGTTTTTTAGAAAATTGAATATTTCGGTACAAAATAAATATTTACATATTCCAAACAGCATAATAATTATTAAATGTTTGGAAATTAAAATGAATATAATTATAGAAATTTAATTTCTATTTACTATAAACAAAAAATAGGATATGGACAAATATTAACTAAAATCATATAATATATTTATTTTTTTAAAAAATCTAAATAATTTTTTTAGACATTAATAGTAAATGCATAACTATGTGTAGGAAATCTATAGTAAATTCATGGGATGTTACATAGATTTAAACTTTAATTTTAATCACTTGATCCCACTTATGTTAATAATTTTGGGCTGGTTATTCCATGAATTATTTTCTTACGGTCCGAAATATATAAAAATATTACATAATATTATAATGGTTGTAAAAATTATTATATTTTGAAATAATAATTAGGAATACATTAAAACTCATTAAAATAATTTTATTATAAACCACCCATCCTTGAATTCATGTAGAACTGTTTCTCTAAAACATTAATTATACCCCCATAAAAATGATCAAAGTAACCTATAATTATTTTTATCACAATTAATAAAAAGTTAAAAACCACTTGATCAACTATAAATTGGGTTTCATATATCTATATCTATTGCAAACTATCCACCACATAGTTAACTTATTGATACCTTGATACATTACTATAATTATTCGAACTAATACCATATTCATATAACATCACTAAACTCCACAAAAACAATATGTAAACCATCTAAATCCTAATCATTCAATTATTTAACAACATAACAATATTTATGCTAAATTTAAATCATATTGGTTAGCATAATAAATACAAAAAAGTAACTAGTTAAAACTACTGAAAATAATAATATAAATCTACTAATAATAAGTCCGAAGCATTATTTAATATTTTCACCATGACCATCCTCATTAAAAAAACATAACCTATGGTATTATTAAAACCCACCACTATTTATCTCTATCAATGTATTCCACTCAGATATATTGCCACTATTGATTATGGGGTCACCAACCCTACACTCTATGATATGTTAGGATGACATCGCATAAATGTGAAACACACCCAAAAGATTCTAAGAATAAATATTATATATTAAATTCATATAGAAGACCTATTTTTATATTATATGAGAAACATAAATATAGGTAAACATAATATTCTCTTATTGGAATCATAATAGTGTTTTCATTGTATTTCTAGTTAAAATAAGAGATTAAATTTTATTAGATTTAATTTTAAAAAGTCCAAAAGAATTCAAGCATTTTATCATAGTGTTTATAATGTTATTTACCCCTATAAACCTGATATTTAGGATATAGTTTCTCATTGTCGTGTTATGTTACCTATGTTCATGATCCTAGATTGTCAATGGTGGATGACCATAGTCAATATCCCTTTGAGTACAAATGACCTCACAAAAACTATATAAACTATGTAGAATAGACCTATCTTAAGGATTATACATTAGAAAACCATCCAAGATATTTTTCAATAGGGATGTCCCCAAAAGGTAATGATTTATGAGAAATATATTATTCTTTCTATAATATATAGATAATTTATAGACGCCATCATTTTTCAAAATTTATCACTGTATTGTAATGTCCATTTAATAAATCCCAAGGGTCTGATTATTCGACTCAATTTAATATGAAGAAACTTGATTACCATGTATTTTTTTTACTCATAATTTCACATATCTATACTTGGAATGCATCAAATTATATACCATGCATTATTGGTAAACATGGGACAACTAGATAAATAATTGAATAGGTATAAACTGGGTGATGACTACATCTATGTAATAGGGGAGGATGAGGTCACAGAGGTACACTGACTTGTTGTATCAATATCAGGATCAACTGAAACACCATAAGGAATAATAGATATTTAAAATTAATAAGAAAGAAAAAATTAAATTCCCTATGATTTTAATAATTATTTTGTTCCCTACATTATAGTAAATAATTATAATACAACATTGTATATATGAAAGGATGCAATAGTTTTTTCACACACCCCCTACACATAGGTGAAACCACATTTCATAAAACCCAGGAAAAATATAACCCATCGTCATTTCATACCCTAGGGGACACCTTATATTTTTTCAAATTAACCATTTTAATCACCCATTACCCTTCTTTGTCTTTGTCCAAATCAGCCCACCATTGAGAAATCATACATTGATGTGATATCATTAACTATTTCTAGATTATTATACATGAAATATTTTTATTACAAACTAATTGAAAATGTTATAGAGAATTATATTTAATATCCTCATATATATGATAAAGGGGATAATAAACTGGATTATAGTGGAGGATCCCTTTGTTAATAAAAAAAAGTAACAAAATTCCCTCACTCAAGAACATTGAGATGTCAAAACTATATAGTGCGAATTCAATAATACATTTAACTGATCTAGTAAACCCTATTCAAATTTTTTCGGATGTGTAAGTATTATAGAGTACCCCAGAACAAAGAATATTCAGTCCACACATAGTAATAAATCACTTATATCTTCGTATTTATCATTTATTTGTGTTATTTCTGAAGTGGAATATTGTCACAACTATCCCTTGATTACATAAATACATTACTATGTATAGTAGAGGAATTTTATACATATATCCAACATAAATATACATCATAAATGGGAGGATTTTTTAGAGGGATATATAGATTTAGTTATTATTGGATACATCTATATGGAAGTTTTCTTCATTCACTATTATTGTCATAAGTGAGGAGAATAATAATATTGATATATGGGATTTAACCACATTATCATAAGAGTATCCCCTTCAAATTATAAAAATTTTGCTTTTATTTATGTTAATTTTATCTAATTTTTGTGATTGAAAAGAATGTTTTCATTTTAAAAGCTTCAAGTATTTATATTTTTTAATCTCTTATTAAAATACATGGAATTTTTTAGCATTAAATCTGTATTATATAAATTTAAATACATTTTAAATTTCTGGTTATAAAATGAATAATATCAATTTCCATCCTCAAAATCATTTACTATATTAACTAATATTATTAAACTATATTTGATTTTATTGTGAAATAATGGAATAGAATATCTTCAAAACAAAATGTTGTTTTCAATTTCATTCTAAAATTTTTATACCGTATTTTTATAGATTATTGAGATTTTAAACATTCTACACATCTATCATATCTTAATAAAATATGCAAAATAATTAATAATCAATGTATGAAATGTTTTCTATGACTATTTGGTTTTTTTAATAATATTATTAGTTCAGAAGAAATTTATTTTATAATAGTTTACTTCAAATTAGATAATAAAAAATAACTAATGTATGTAAATTGATACTTTTAATTTTAAATATTTAAAAAATAATTTATTATTTACTAGTATGTTTAAACATAACATGTATAATAAATTTTATGGGGATATAATATTAATTTTAAATATAATTTGTGTATTTATAAAATTAATATCTCTTTAGTCACATGATAGTTTTTAATTTTCGAAATCCCATTATCGATATGTACTATAAAAACATTTGTTTTTTATTTTATTTTAATCTTTTCTTGAGAGAACATGAGACCTGAATAATTACTAGAACATACACCTTAATCATGTCAACGAAGTATTATTTTATAATCATATAATTATTATTGAGGGTATTTAATTTTTATATCAATACCTTTTCCCCAACCTATACTAAACTTCTATTAATCCCATATCTAACATAAGGTTTTTGGATAGGAATTCTAAATTTTAAGAAATTTTATATTTTGAAACATATATTATTTGTTATATTTATATGGATTATTTTAGTTTAATGAATAATATTGGTCATTCATTAATTATCCTCGTAATAAATCCATATATAGGAAAGATCATGAGTTCTCATTGGTGACTGGGATGTTTGTTTCAATAAATATGACATATTTAAAATTTCATTCCACTATAACTTTAAAAAACATGAAATACCAAATCCTCTCTTTCATATTTTGAGGATAAATAATAATATAAATATTATCTTCATCCAAATATAAAAATTAGTGTCATGAATAAATTACATAATTTTAGTTCTATTAATCTATAATTAGTTCCTAAAAATGTTTAATTAAGTAAAAGACATAAGAAAAAATAATGTAAAATTATACGAAGAAAAATTTAATTTATTCAGAATGTTCATGCTGTGAATTTTTGAATGTGTAATATATTGATGTGGGATGATTTATTTTAAGGTATAAAAGAGTAATGTTTTCATTTATAGTAAATATATTATCATTTATTATGAATAATTAATTTAGTCTTATTTAAAAAAATTACAAGATTAAGACATGAACTACGCAAAATAATCCTTTCAGTTTTCAATTCCATATATGAAAATTTTTATCGATAAATGGGGTTTAATTTTTTTATAAATAAATGTATATATTGTGAAATGAAATGGATATAATTATTCTATTTTACATTTATCATTACACTAGTTTTATATTAATCATGATTGTTGGGTGGAATTCTTTTTGCAGTAATCTATCAATATTGTTGCGTTAGTTTGAAGAAAGGATGAAAATGATAATTGAAGGGAAAATAAATTTTTGTTTAAATGAAATAATTTGACATTATTGGATACCTATATGGGATATATACATTAAAATTTTATAATTTTATTTTTATTTTTGGTTTTATTTTCAATGTTGGTACAATATTTCTCAAATTAGAATTATTGATCATTATTTGAATAATTTTTGAAAAGTATTTATTCAATTAAAAATGGAAACAGTGTGATGGAATTTGAAATTTATTAATAATATATTTGTTTTCATCATGTTTTTAGACATAAATAATATTAATATTATTTAAATTTGTTCAATTTAAATGAAACTAAGAAGGTTGAAAAAATAGAATAAATTAAAAAAACCATTGTAACAAATTAATGTAAATATAGATAAATCATGGTGTAAAATTACATTTCATTGTGTTGGATGTGGAACCCAAGTAGAGGTTGAAGTATATGGATGATCTCTAACTACACAATTTACAAACATGGGGTTAGTTAATATGATTTAAGGGTCATTACACCATAACAGGTCGTAAAATGGGATACAAAGATGCCGAAAATATAATGTTTCATCCATATTATTTTTTCTCTAAAAAAGTAATTAAATTGAGGAATTATTTATCTTTAAATCCTATGAACATAAACATAGAAAGTCTACAACTATCCACTGGAGTCCTTCTTAGAACTATAATGGTGAAACAATGCTCGAATATATGATCCAAAACACACAGATGTATAAAAATTCTATAGGAATAGTAATGTAATTCCATTAATATTAGGATGACTCCATGGGATAAAAATAAAGGTTACTTATCTCACTCGTAATTATAAAGAAGAAATATAGTAAAAAGATAATCCAGTGTGGGATGCGATTATCAAGAATCAATTTTTTAATGGATGATATAATGAAAAATTATATCACATCGTTATAGATGAATATGAAAAATATTCCTTAGAGTATATTTAAAAGATAATATCAACATTTATAGTACCTTGATATCATAAAAATATTGTTAGATAAATTCTTATGAATAATGAAATAATAATTTAACACATCATGCAATGATGATCAAGACTAATATAATGGAATATTGGGTCATGGAAAATGTCATTTGACTCACACACTATGATATTCAAAACAACTTCATTTTGAAAAAGTAATCTTATGTGTTAAGGAAGTGGACCATACATCATGTCATGATGGATCCATTTAAAGGTAAATAAAAAAGAGTTATAACAAGAGTTTTATTCCTCTACACGATAATGAATAAAAAATTTCATGATGGTGATTATGTCTATAAATATGATTTATTTATTTATTTTATTATATATAAATCCCTTTTAAATATTTAGTTATTATACTTGTACACTTTGAGGTACCATTGAATTTTTTATATAAATTTTACATATTTAATTATGTTATTTTTCATTTCAACATTAAATATTATTAATACAAATTATAATGAGTCTCTTAGAATCTTTATTGGATTATATCATAATAGTATTGAAATCATATGTATAACAATGGATGGTGAAAATATTTAGTTGATTTCATTCATGAATAGTTATGTTGATTTACAATTACATGGTGATGTTAATTCTATTTATTTTTTAATATTTATTTGAACAAAACACATATTATGAGATAAAATAGAAATTAATTGACTGGGTTATGTTATTAATAGTATCTTGTAGTTAAGAACATCGTCTAAGATTAATATTAATACTTCTAAATTAATTTACATATTTTTATAATAGATTTTAATTAGCTTATAATTTACCAATAAATTTGTCCACATGATGTTGGTAATATATTAATTGTATTACAAAGTTTTATTTCAATAATTATTTAATGAATGTAAAGTTATATTTTGTTGAAACTCATTCCAAATTTTCCACTTTATTCAATTTAGATAATTTTTATTAATATTATTTCAATTATATAAATTAATTATATTTAACACCAATTTACTTTTGAAAATCATCATGTTAGAATTATCAAATTAAAAAGATCTAGCAAATCACATGTATTCTAGATGGTAATATCCCGAGACTCACATAATATTATAGTTTATTGTTATTTTATAGTATTGTGTACACAATTTAATTCTAAACATTAAATTTTTTTCAAGGTGGTGACAGTGGAATGAACATAGGTAATGCTAAAAAACTATAATATTCAAAATATGTGAATATTTTTAGTATTTATATCAATATAAAATTTATTATATGATATTTAAATATTTATTTAAATATAATATCGTAATCAAATAATATTTGTCTACTAATGAGTAAAATGTTTTTAAACTAACTAATCTCACTTATTAGGACTATTTATTTGATACAATAAACAAACAATATAATAATTTATTTTAATATGTGTTTTGTAGTATAAAAAGTATCTGATCGTAATAACCAAAAAATGAATCATTCTACCCTTTTATAGTTTAGTGTGATAATGGGGATTTTAGATATTCATATTTAGATAACTGTCAATCCAACAACCCCATTAATAACCCCAACACATTTTTGCTCCATTTATTTTGATATTTCACACATCTATACTCATCTTTTCAATAATTAATTAAAAAAATTTATTTTCTTTAACATTTTTAGTGTTATTTTAAATATTTTATGAATATAGGTTCTTTTAATGACATTGTATAATAATTAGTGAACAAGAACAACTCCAATATCTCAATCAAGGCTGGTTTATCCTAGCACATATTTTTCATTTGACTCAGATATCACTGTTTTCTTTTTTCTATTAAGTGATCATTGTTGCATTATAAAAATATAGAATATCATTGAAAAAAGAGTTTTATGGGGTGGAAAATAAATATATTTTAATTGTATGACAGGAATTTGATTGAAATTAAATTTTATGCCAGACGTATTTGAAAAATATTATATATAATTATATATATTTATAATTTCTAAACATTAAATTTCTAAATATATTATAATGATATTAAAATAATCATTTCAATTATAATGAATTAATGTATTTATCTTGTGATGAAATTAATAAACTATTATTAAAATTCAAACATCATGGATTTGGCCTTATTATATTGATCCAAATATTCTACTATCAATTTCAACAAAAATAATGTCTCTCATCAATGATTCAATATATAGGGTGTTGTTGAAAAATAGATTATATGATTCCAAATATCACTTTAATAAACAATCATGCAATTATATATAATGTATAAGCTATCACAACCATCTATAAAGTGGAATTTATTTTTTATAGTAGATGACGTGTTTAAAATACCACATTACAGACTTATACCATTCTCACATTCCAAGTTATTGGTAAAAAATACAACCCCTCAATTTTCACCAATATAAGTGACATGTATTATATAAAATATAACTAATTAATAATATTCTGGATTTAGTTATTTCCAAAAAGTATAGATTAATTAAATATTTTATAATTGAATTAAAAATCATGTTTTATAAGTGAAGTATTATTAATTAGTATCATTATAGTTGTGTAATTTTATATTTTTTTTATAAAACATACTAGATATAAAATATTACTACTAAACACATATGAATGTACATAGTATAATAATATTTTCATAATTAATAAAAAAACCCATGTAAAAAACTTGTCAAAATTTTTAATGATATGATCCAACAAAAGGATAATACATAGTGGTAAATGGTTTTATATGATTCAATAAAATAAACCAAATATATGAAATATTAATTCATTATTGAGTAGGTTAAACCCCTTCTGATATCATTCCTTTCTTGAGGTATAATGTTGCGATATTTTTTAAAAAAACAAATGGCAATTACATTAAATGATTACCTGATGTGAATCAAAATGGAATGCAACATTATACATTGTACAATATTTATTATGTTAGTGAGATATTTTATTAAGGAAATTTGATTCAGTAATATATTTATTAATTATTTTAATTAGAAAAGTGATTTAAATATTGAATATCCATACTGAAATATAAAAATTTCATATCAATGAATGTGATGGTCCTATATTGTTCACTATGACTAATTATATCAAAATATAATATATATATGCTTACTAATAATAAAATATTTTTACAAAAAACTATATAAAATTATATATTATACTATATTTATTGACTTTTATATATATGTATGACATTATTATATCCCTACATGATTTTTAAAAAATCTATAATTGTAACTATAGATTTTCATTTATGATATTAGCATATTTCAATCCCAGACCTAAAGTGTAATGTAGATGACATCGTTGAAGGGATGTCAATTTATATGAAATAAATTCATATATAATAGAAAATTTTATTTGAAAACATGATGATAACCACACAAATAATTATTTACACCATGATATGGATGAGTGTCTGATAACCACATGGAGTCAAAATATGATTTTAAAAATTGAAATAAAAGGGTATTTGAAGAAAATTATAGAATATAATAAGTGTAAATTAATATAAATATTATATGAATGAGTTGTAAACAATGTGATTATGTATTGATATCAAAATAATTCAATGTTTATATTATCTTCACTGTGTAAAACATTCATTATTTTGTTGTAAATTTATTTATTCAAATTTTTTGTACTATTTGAGATACATTAACTTAGGTTATTTATGTTATAAAATATACATTTTGTATTTAATTTTTAAAATATTAAATTAATATATTTTTTTATTGTTCATAAATTAAAATGGTAGTGTATCTATAATTAATCAAAAAACATTATGTATCTCAATTTGGTATACAAATGATAGAACATCTAAAAGGGGATGTTCATTAAAATTTTATTATTATTTATAATAGATCATGACTCGTTAATAGTATTATATGAAAATAATTTATATTTTAGATATAGTTAATTTTATTCATTTTAAAAACCAAAATAATTAAATTATTACAAATCATTATTTACTTGGTCACATTATTTTCAAATTACAAATTTATGTGAAATTAAACACAATATTTTCCATGTCATCAAAAAAATATCATTAAATTTTATTATTATTATTTTTTATAAATATAATTTTTATTTACTATGGGGGAATGAAATACGATTTATTTTGGTTAATGAATGATTCAATTCTATATTGTCCATAATATATTAAAATTTTTAGATTATAAAAACTATATGATTATTAGTGATTTATTATTAAATAATCTTAGAATTGTTAATTTTATCGTATTGATGAAATATTTTACGAAAACAGTGGTTGATTTTTCTAAAAATAAATTATTTATTCCATATATAAATTAAATTATTAATTCTTCAAGCTCCTATATTTCTATATTATTTGGAATATGTAAACCATTTGTTTTCATATAAAAACACATATGAAATTCACAAAATAGATATCTTATTATAAATGTAAATGATTCATTATATTGATAAATAACGAAATAATTTTTTTTAATAACATTACATATTAATGTTGTAAAAAAAATATTAATGTAATTTAACATAAAATTAAATGAATTAATATATAGTCTACTGGAATTAGATACAACATAGAGAATGATTTCCTAATTAAAATTATTTTATGAGAATTGATAAAAATATTTAAATCTAATTGTCTATTTATTGAGTATAGAAAATGAATTATTGATCACTATATAGAAAAATGGATCGAACAATTTGTATAATATAAATTGAAAATCATAAAAATCAATAATGAATTCATTTTTCAAAATGTGAGTGTATAAAAAATAATTATATATGATATATACTATGTCATTTGATAACTAATATAAAAATACATAGGATAACATGTTAGTAAAATTTTAATAAGGAATTAGTATAATATAAAAATACTATGATGACTCTAGATGTTGTAGAGATGGGATTATAATGGGTGTTAGATTAATGTTTATATTGTATCCTCTATTTTAAATATTGATTATTTTCATTATATAAATATAAATCAAACAAAATATAATACAAAAATAAATTAATATAAAATAAAATAAAATTTGAAAATGTAATTAATATAAAATTAATATAAATATATTTAATAGCCACATGATGATATAATAAGGATAAATAATAAAAAATAAGTCAATATATTATATTGATTATATGAATCTAATACATATTTATTCAACTAATTAAGATGTGTATTATATTTTTTACATGTGAGTCCCTCAATAATATAAATTTTTTGTCTTAATTTACATTAGGATGTGAAAAAAAACATCCTTATATTACAATTATATTAAAACGCAAAATATAAGTTATTTAAAAACAAATAATTAATGAAATTAAATGAGAAATATCGAATGTAACTTCATCTAGTAAGATCAGTCCTATAAGTAAATATTATATTATACAACTGAAAATCACATCTTAGTGGATGATATATCAATATTTTCAAAAGGTGGTATGATTGCGAGATAAATTATTTTATGTTCACTGATCATACCAATTATTAACCATAAATTTTCCTAACGTATTTTGACTATGTTTTAATGGACTTTATTTTTACAAATGAACAAATGGGATGATATTTAATATTCATTTTCTTTTATATATCCTGAATGATTATTATTTATGTATATTATTTAATTGAGAAAACATATCGGTACAATAGAAATTAAATTTATTTCCTGTGAATTATAAAATAATAGAAAAATCATTCTATTGTGAAATATAAAAAGGAAATAAAGTTATAAATTAATCATATTTTGGACTAATGGATTATATAGTTCCAAATATTAAAAATATCTACTCTACTAAAAATGATATAGAAGAAAGGATAAATAATTATGTTTCATGGAAGGAGGGTGTATAAACAAGATAATATGAAACTTTATAATGTTCAAAACATTATATGAAATTTATATATGTCTCATGACATTTGGTGATATCACAGAAAACACTGTAGATAAGGTATGTAAGTATTTTTCTCTCCTCTACTACAAATAGAGTGTAATATGTTTGTCGATTTCAAAAAAAATCTATTGATTATATCAGCATAATGATATGAAATCATAATGGTAATTTTAAAAAATGGTAAATTTTTTCATTCCATTATTTTTATTATTCAATGATTTATTTTATTTCAAATAGAAAATTTATTAGAGTAAATTTTGATTCATCGACAAAAACAGTTTAAATAAAGACTTTTATTAACATTAATACATTTGTTTTTCAATAACTATTACAAAATAATAATATTAAACTCATATATATATATATATATATGATTTTTTAAAATAATAATGGAATTCAATATATAGATCTAAATATGATAATAACAGAGAAAAAATTCTTTCAAACCATAAGTGTATATATATTTACTTGTTTAATATATATATATATATTATGTGTATCCTTTTGGTTGATAATTTTTATTTAAAATAATAATGGCTAGGTCATTTATTATTTATCAGATAGTTGTGATTATCTGGTTGTTCAATCATTCACACGACTGTCATTTAATGCATTGTTCCGTTTGATTAAAATTTTGTGAGTAAATTCGTATGATGAATTTTTATATTAATGATTTGAGAATTGTATTTATTCATAAATTAACACACATCAATAAATTATAGGATACTCATGGATAATCCTTTGTGTCTTATTTATCATATATAATGAAATTAATGTGGATTTTGATAGTAATTATGCATGAAAAATCCTCCCAAATACCAGATGATCTCTATTATTTTTTCATTACATATCCTGTTTATTCACATCATGAATAGATGATAAATCCCATAATAAAGATGGATGACTCATCATGAACATTAGATACTCTAGGGAGAGATAATTTCCTTTGGATAATCTTGTTGATATTTATCAAATCTATATAGTTGTGTTTTCTTGTTCTTTTAAATCATAATGGTGTATAGTATGCATATGTTACAGTTTTTTTTTGATTTTCTTATTTTTCACAATTTTATATTAACATTAATTTAAGATCCATGGAGTTTGTGACCAATAAATTTTTTTTGCATCAAATATGTGTAATTATAATCCTGAAAATCAAACATTGGTATCATTGGGAGATCTTGTTTTTTATCAATGAAACAATCCATTGAAATAAAGAAAAAAAATATAAACTTTTTTATGTTTTATGTAAATCTAGAATTATGGTTTACCAATACGTTTCTAGGATATATAATATTCACCATTACGAAACCTTAATGTTAATAATATTTACATGGGTGAAAAATGAATTAACCTTAAATAAAATACTCTATGTAATTACCATCTCACAATACTCTCTTGTATATTGGATTTGTAATGGTAATAACCAGTCAACATTACACAAATAAAGGGATGTGTAATGGTATTTCTATTTTTAAAAGTGTTATTTATAGTTAACTATAACATTAAACATACATGTATATTTATCAGAGCTATTAAATAAATGTAACTGATGATTACCATTACATATAATATGAAAATTAATATTACATATCCAAAAATGACATGCATAAAGGTATTACCTCAACATGAGGTGCTACGTAATGTTTTCTTCCCCCTTACACATACATGATTTGAATTGTGCTATTGATGTACTCCTCCATATAATATCTATCAAATGGTATAATGTAGTTTCCCTAATATTGGTTATCTTCACAAAGGTAAACAAAGGACACCCTTACACCAAAATGGGTTCCCATATAAGGGTATATATAAAAATTATAATATATTATTAAAAAATTAAATTATTTTGAAGGATTTTTAAATTTCTATAATTCCATTAAAAATGAATTTAGGGATATTAATACAACTGAATTCTTTATAAATGAATAAATTATAAATTTTATTTATTTATTTTAATGTTTATGAAATATTTTATTTCAATATTTTAAATTGTAATGTTTGAAATGAGTTTTATAAATATTATAGAAATTTTTATTATATAGAAAATAAAATTTTTAATAAAACAATAATAAATAATATATAAATGGTTATAAAATATTAAATAAGGCCAATATATAATAGTATTATATTCAAATTATAGTTTCCCATAATTAATTATTTTGAATTAACAACAATAAAAACGACCCCTATTGGGTTTTTATTCAATACTAATCAAAAAATCTTCCTGATTGATTTGATCATGAAGAAAATAATGATATAATATATTATATTAGATCTTGTAAAATATCAATATCAATAAAATTAAATTATTTTTTAAAAATTTGTAAAATAACATATATTTAAAACTCAAATTACATATTATGATAAATATAGCAGAGTTTACATTGGAATTATTTCAAATACAAAATTATATACATAATTATGGATTATCGTAAATATTAAATATAAAATTATAAATGAGTTTGTATATATCATTTTTTTATTAATTGTTCATAAATTTTAGTTCACATTTTACTTTTTTAATTTACTAATTATTTAATATGTTATTCAATTTCATGTTCAGTATTAGTAAATTATTTTGTATGTACGATTATTTTATTCTTTTTTAAATCATCATATAGGAGAAAACCCTACATTAAGTTGTCGGATTGACTCCATAATGAATTTTTTTCCACCTACCATTTCCATGATTTTCAATTAATGTTATTTTATTCATCTATAATTTTGAATACTGTTTTTACATATTATTTGTGAGAGCTATAATGAATTGAATTCAATATTGGGTAATGTTTTCTTGGAAAGGAGGATATATGGCCATACTATATACCTATATAGAAGATTATTCCATGTATAGGATAGTGAATGGGTTTGGAAATTGGTCTCATCAGGATTTCTAATGTTTATATTATTTATATTGTATAATTCCAAATCATTAAATAATGTTTTATTATTCCATGTGTTAATAATTAATTCATATATTAATGAATACAATTGACTTCTAAATTTGGGTCAATGAAAAAACTTGTGTGTTATGAAAATAATTACACATCCATATTGTTCGAACATATTTTTTGTGGGTTGAATATGATTCCAAACAAAAATAATAGAAGAAAAAAAAATTGAAAGGGAATAACAAGGGATAAGATGGTTGTATTTATAATAGTATTAAAATACTATGTTTTATATTCCATATAAGGAAATACCTTTTAAGACCATTATCATCCAATTTGATGGTTCTTCTATAGTAGTGTGATCTTGGATTATATTTTGTAAGAAAAGACAGTAATATATGACATTGGATCATCATTGGGTAGATTCTTCCATAAAATGTTACACCTTTGTTTACTTTTACTATCCTATTTTCGCATTTACATTTGGTTACACCAATATAAGAAACAATTAGGAATGATACAAGAGGAGTACATTGTATTTCATCTATATGATTGATAAGAAAAACAGTTTTCTTTTCAACAATCCTCAAGATATATATAAAATTACATGTATAATTCCATTCCAAAAAACATATTAGTGAAATAAATGAAAAAGATGACTAATTTATTAGTGAAATATATATCATTCATAAGTAATATATATAATGAACAAAAGGGATCATAATTTTAGTGGGATATAATTTTATAAAAGTCCTTATTTCATGGTTAACAATACATGATACTCAAATGATAAAATCAACTCTTGAATATTATATTATCATCGTCATTAACGTAGACGTTTTTGTTAATCCTATTAAATTATAAACATTTTGTAATTAACTATTAAGACTTAAATATAAGAAAACATTTTTATAAAATATTTTTGATTTATGAATATTTATTTAATAAAAATTAAATTTGATTGAAGAGTTCTATCCTTAGTATATATGTATCAAGGTTGTTCAAAATGTTAATCTAGATACTTATAAAAATATATATCTATTAAATTGTGGTTTCAACTTCATTAGATGGATATTTACTAATTGAATAATACTCCCACTCATGAACTCAATATCATTGGTTAAATCAATGATTGTTTTCTTATATACTCAATATGATTTGGTGTATCAAATGCTATTCAATATGATTGATTATTCTAAATTATATAGTGAGGCTAAAGGTATAATTATAGGTTTATTGGTTGAAAATTAAATGATATTGTTCTTATAACTACTTAATTTCAATTTTGTGATTTAAAATGTGTTGTAATGACATGGAAGGTCATAAAATGATACTAATTTAAACTTATGGTTTAAATTTTTGAAATGGATAAACTGATTTTCATCATGTAGTGTCTCTAACTAGATTCCACAGAGTGGTGCGCCGAGATAGTGGGCTACATGACATCATGAGAGCCTCCCCGAATTCAAATGGAGGTCGACTAGTAGAGATGGTATATTATTGTTTGGGGGGGGGATACAATACCCTCATAATCCAATTAATCCAAAGTGTAAAATATTAACGTATAATCACATGAATAAATAAATAAAAATCATTATAATAATAAATCGTCCATATAATTACAGAAAATGAAGAAAAAAATATCAATAATAAAATAATGCTCAAATATTAAATCTATAAAAATGGTATGTACAGGGAATACAATGGAATTTAAACAAATACAACATGCTAAAAAGAAAAAAGAAAACAATAATTCAGTAATAGAATCAGCTTTTATAGGCTCAGTCCTATACTCCCACACTATATCCCAATACTCAAAAAATCATAATTTTTATTCATCCATTTATCTACATTTATAAACATGATGTATTTTTGGGTACCAAGGTGATATGAGTAGAGTGTGAGAATTAAAGAGTATGAAAACACTAATGGGGTCCAGAAAAACTATTTTAGTCAATTAATCCGAGTAATGTGCATGTAGTGATAAAATTAAAATAGTAATAAATAAATAATTGACATCAGGTTGGGTTCTTCTCTGGACACACAACCATCACTAACATATTTGACATACGGTAGATAATTTTTAACATAAGTCTAACTGTACGAATATAATATGGGTGTATCCGTTTCTTTATAACACTAAAATATAATAATATAATAGCCTTTCAATAATGAATGAATCTTTTATAGACCAGATCCAAATATTTTAGTTTGTACAATTGTTTTTCCTTTAATTAAAAAATTATTCATTCATGAAATTAAATTGAATGCATATCAATATTTTACATAAGTATCATCCTCGGACCATCAATGGTGGGACAAATTATATAACCTGTGTATTTCACTAGGAGCACAACAAATACCCAAAAAATAAGAGTTCATACAAGGAGATCTATACAAGAATCTAAATTATCACTATCAACATAGTTTATTGCATGACCATATGATCTTGTACATTGTATTTCTTCTAGGGGACTGAGTATCTCTAATGGAATGGTATAATCGTCTCACCACTAAGAAAATTTATTGTGAATCCCTTATGGAATCGATATCGCTTCTATGTAGGAAAATAATTTTCTCGAATATCCAATCCATGTTATTCTATAAGAATAAAAGTTCTATCTATATATATTTATTCACCATAACACCGAAACAAATTGTAAAATATTACATTCCCATCCAATACATCCTTATGTCATGACCCTAGTGTCATCCTCACATTGACATATAGAATGTTTTAGATATCAATATCTCATAAAATTTAATAGAAATGAAAATCATTACACTTAATCCAAGTTAGAGAATTAATTTAATTCATATAATTCATGTGATGAGATATATAATAAAGGCATATATCATAGATAAACTATTCATACATCATTTAACATACCAATATTTTTATTATAAGGGAAACATACATCTAAAATACTAGTTAATATATTTAGCTCCATTGAAAAGGATCAGTTGAATATTAAAATTGTCCCAACTAAATGGGTGACTCAAGTTGAGGAAAACGCCCCGCGATATTGATTTCTTGATAGTTTGGGCCTCCTTACATATTAGAATATCGTTTAGTATATTTATGTAATTATAAAAAGTGTGAAACCAGGAAGTAAAATTTTTTAAATCACATTATTTTATAAAATACAACTTGAATTTTAGATAAACATATATTAGAACAATCCTTTAGCATATAGTACTCTCCTCTTACAGTATCAACATTAAAATCAATCTAGAATAGGATAAATAAAAAGAAAGGATGAAAAATGAAAAAAATAAAGAAATCAAGAACAAAATGTTAACATAAAATATGGAAATATTAATTAAAATGTAAGTAAGAGGAACTCGGAATATACCATTATAAACCAAACATACTGGAATACCTTGAGAACCGATCCCAGACAGTGGAGAAGTAGATAAAAATAGGTAACGCCTGGGGATAATATCTCACATGAATGACCTCTATGTGGGAGAAGAAAATACCATTTGTATAATAAGGGGGTTCTTCCAGTTATTAATGACCTATCAATGGAAATAATATTTTTTGTACATGTATTAAACATCGTGTATTTCTCATGCCATTCCCAACCAAATAAAACATTAATAATTCATCAATATGTTATAGACAACCATGTTGACGTCACATATTTAATGCATGTCATATATTTCAATAAAATTAATGTATTTAAAAAAATTACATGTATTTAGTTGGTATTCATCTTCGATCCATCCTACTAAATTAATTATAAAAGAAAACCAACCATCCTAAGGGCCCTATCACCTGGATCTTAACCAAATGATGAGATCAACAAGGGATTAATTAAAACATAAAAAATATACATTATTGGAAATATTGGATCATTCAACCTACCACCCTTAAAAAACACATCCTGGATTTTTCTAATCAAGGATGGTATGGAACTGTATGAGAATAGTTATGGCCATTAATTACATACATCAACCACTCTATCCCAATTCTCATCCTACTCATGGTCGTGCTTCCACAACAGCCACACATGAGGAATTGAACTTCCTTATATATCATTTTTTATGAATTCAATTATTTGAATGGGATTCTATTCAAACTATGAATGATACTCCATGTAAATTCCCTCATGATAAATTATATAAGATGCATGAGAATGATAAAAGTGATATTGTGGTACATAGAAGATGTCATGCATTATATAGTACCTTTGGGATAACTGTAGTCAATAGGCCACTAAAATAAATTTTCCTATGACCTTAGAAGGCCTAAAATATCTAGTAAATATATTACACTTCCTCTTAATACTTTTATTATCCAATATATGAGAAACTCATAGAATTACCTGATGAAACACTGTGATCTATTGAGGTCTGCGGTGAACAATTGTATAATATTTTTTCCTCAGATGAGATGTATTTGTAAATTTAAAAATTATTTATACTTTGTCTAAACACTCTTTAATGAAATGAGGACCATTGATCACTGACTCAACAACCCCTAACAGCGTAGTGGTGAATGAAAGGTTCTTTCATAAAGGAAATCATATGGACTCATCAGATTAATTTCATAAAAAATCTTATTCAAGGATGCCTCAATGAGAGTTACGTAATTAAACCTAGAGACTCACATATCAATTAAATATTAATAGATTATGTACCCTTGAATAAGTATCATATTCTCGGACCTCCAATTAGTATAGGGTTATATGTTAAACTCAAAATCACATCTGAATCTATTTCTTTTTCCAAACCCATAATCAGCCTTGATACAAATTGGAAATCTCAATATGATATGATATAATGGGGAACCATATGAATGTTCATAATTTCAAAAATATAAATCCATCCAAGATATTCAATAAATTAGGTCTTTTAGATTGGGGTGAAGTGTGTGACCTTGGAGAATTTGTCAAACATCACCCATAATGTATCACTACATCAAGGGGATCAAAGAAACCCCATAAGAAATTGATAATGATGACATCCCATTTCCACTCAAGAATTAATAGAGTTGTAGAACTACCACATGCAACTTTTGATTAGGCTTCAACTACTGATCACTGGAGAACCATGTTATGAAACAGTCAATACACCTCTTTATACAATGAAATTGATACTAGAGATGTTTTTCTTATTTAATATTGGTAATTCGAGGGTATAATATGAAAATAGATGCATGATATTCCTATATAAAATATTCACATATATATGTTTTTTCCATAAATTCCCATCATATATAATAAAATCATTCTCATAAATAACCGAACTAGGTTTTGGGAACTCACCTAAGATACATTACATCATGAATATGTCATTGGGATATAAATGTTTCCTCATATTCTCACATTCTAGAAGAGAGGGACTCACATATAGTGCTACAAAAAACAAGCGTCACATTACATCCTTGAACCTCCATGTGTGTCTTAGATTCAAGGCCATCCAATACAGTCAATACTATCATATTGTACTCCATTTTTATAAGTATTTTAGAACAGTTCATCAGCCACTAAAATTTGATTTTATGGGGTATAATAAAGATCAAGGACAAATTAATGTAGTTAATCTACCCACATGTGATTCTTCAGATCCAAGTCATGATTTGTGGAAATATATTTCATACTTTTAAGGACCATGTAAATGATGAACCATTACCCTAATAAATATTGTCTCTAATAGTATAAATATGGATCCACAACTGGTAGATCTAGGTTGTGTGTAAGGTAATTCCAATAATTAGACCTCAACTACTGGGACTCATATTCTATAACATTATCTTCTAGAATCATTATTTATCCCATCCCAGTTATTTTTTCGTCACTATTGTGAGACTTTATTTTTCTACATTATATTTACATAGTATTAATGATAAATAATTATAAAAACAACACACAATGAGGATCTGAAGGTTTAGTGTCTTGGAAAAAAGAGTACCATACATGACATTTAAATCTCAAAACATTTATTTCATTACTACTTCTTTAACATCTTATTGGATCTTGTCTTCTCTTTAGTAAAAGTAGTTTGATAAGGATGTACATAAAAAAGTGGTGAGATAAAATCCTAGAAAAATAATAGTAAATAATATTAAATAATGTAAAATTGGATGAACATGATAATAACTTCATCATCATAATCATCACAATAAGAACTAAATAATATCATGGAATGTGGAAGTGAATTATAATAAAACATTTTGTCTTAGTGGTCGACAACCACACATTGTTGTGAAAAAATATAGCATCATGATCACAAATATCAATCTTGAACATATAATAACCCATAAAATGTAATGAAATTTATTTCTGAAGAATAAAATAATAAACATCTGGTTCCCAAATAAAAGAGGGGTAATAACATTATTGATATAAGATTCACCATCCTTTAGTTAGAAATAAAATTTGTGTTTTAAAAGAAGAATTATTTTGGAAAACATTGTGTTTGTCATACACTCTAGCAGAAAACATTTGTATCCTAGAAATGATATGATAATGATAAAAATTTATTTTTAAGGAATAGCCATACTTAAAATTTAGTGAACATGGTGGAACTTGAAGACTGAATGTTGGCTTCAAGAATTCCCCTTACATTGTATCTGTTTATTAAAATTAAAGAAATTTTTAATGGGATTATATTCATTTATTAATAATTATAGTACATTTTTACATGAATATGATTCATTATGGTTTCATTTAATTTTAAAGGGACTTTTTAATGGGTTATATAGTTTAAATTCATTATTTGGGAGTGTTTTTATCGTGGGTTTTTTGAACGATTTCTTTGAATTCGTGAATAGATGTTCGTGTAAAACATAGATAAACCTCAAAATTACATATTAAGAAGTTATTAATTATATAAAATAATTTGTATGATATTGTAATGATGTTGGATATGTACAGTATTGATGAATCATTTTATAAAATCTAATGATGTTCGTTTTAGGTTAATTTGGGATGTTTTTGGATCATAATGAACATGATTTCTTTTAGGATTTAGTATTATGTATAAATGTTTCTCTAAAACATAAAAGGAGTTAAAAATTAATATTATAGATATTTTGATCAATTTAATGTTTTTATTGAAATCCATGAAGGTGTTGAAAAAAACTGAATATGCATCACTCATGTTGATTGTAAATTGACATATCCCATGCAATGATTTATTTTAATAAAATTAAAGAGAGAGATATAGAGAAGAGTATAACGAATAATATTATTTTTACATCATTAAATACCCATATACCAATTATAATTGTGTTATCATGACATTGATAGAATATTTGATTAGGATAATAGAAGAAATGAAATGAAATTTGAATGGAATTTGAATGAAAAGAGAAAGATGAATTACTATTGGAATTGTCTTCTTTAGATCCTCCTAATGGAACCTCGGATTGCCCTTTTGATTAGAACAGGTAGTAGTTTATGTGAGGGAGGGGCTATGAAAAATATTTGGGTATAATTTGGGTATGTTTTGAAGCTTGAGAGGTGTGAGAAATGAGGTTGTGGAGGGTGGTATTTATAGTGGTGGGTAGTGGGATTTTCCAAATATTATAATCATTAGTTAATATTTTGGATCTCCACTATGAATTAGTTGATAATTATTACAAAAAAAATTAAAATAATTAAGGATGGATTGTGATTATGTTATTATATCAAAATTACATCAACTATGACTCATCAAATACATGTATTTAGCATTTATCGTAAATTAACAAATTTTACTATTCATAAAACTTCATGTATTTCAGAAAAATCCCAAAAATTAACCCCAACCATTTTTTTGATGTGTAGAACTAAAAAATGAATTCCATTTAATGAAAATAATTTTATAAATACAATGAATTATAATTTTTATTAAAATCATCATTTATATACAATAGACATATTTTAAAATTGTAAATGATTTTTTAACAAATTGAAAATTTACTTAATGTCTCATAATATTATAAAATACCATTATAAATAAAAATATATTTTCAGGAATATAATTTTTGAGTATAAATTTTATTTCAAATTATTAAATTCATTATAAAATTTTAATTAAATTTTAAGGACTTATAAAAACACAAACACATAATTTGTAATTTTTAAAATATCCACTAACTTATTTTATGATATAATTACATCATATTAACATTTATAATATGCATAAATTTTATTTATACTTTCACGTGTTTTTTCACTATTCATTTTTATTGTTTACTACTCATAAGGTTCATATTACTATTCCTAATACAAGTTACTATTTCATTATTATTGGTTTCCCTAGCTTTTAGAAATACATCATATTTTATTAATCCTAATTTATATAGATTATTGTTATGTTTTATATGTGATTTTATGTTCTTTATATGATATACCATTACTATATCAAGGGATAAATTGCGATGATAAAATTTTTGGGTTGTTACATTCTTCCTCCATTTTAAAAACTTTTCCTTGAAATTTCTTTTTACAAAAACTGGTGAGGATACATCTCCTTAATCACATACTAAGTCTCCCATACTTCTAATTTATAGTTATTGTTTCTCTACAAAAAGTTGACATGGTGGGTTTTCTTGGTGTGTATAACTTTATCTATCTGGTCAGGAGTAATTTCTGGATGCTCCTCATAAGAGAGAACATCTTACAATTATACCACCTATGAGTTCATTATATGTGAGTGATTTGGTACTTACTTCATCAAGAGTGATAAATTAAAAACATCATGTACTTGAGCCATATTCAAGGGAATTCCACACCAAAATTCCATTGATTCAATGCAATCAATTATATCAAATGGGCCAATGTATATTTCAATTAACATCCCTTCTTTCCAAACCACATGATGATCTTCCATAGAGATATTCAAAGGAAGACTTTATCACCAATGTAGAACTTCAAGTACCTTTGATGGTTGTCAGTAAATATCTTTTGCTGACACTATCAAAATTTGATTTTTTTGGATGGATTGAACCATTTATGTCATCTCTTGTACAATATTGGGAACATGTAGCTTTGTTTCTCCAAATTTTTAACGACCCAATGTTTTAATGGAAGTTGTCTTCTTATAAATATGCCATAAAATCACATAATAATAAACTACTAAGTGATAAGTGACCTTTAAACATATGTTTGTCACTTCTATTTTTGGAATTTTAAAAATCCGACTTACACGGTTGTGTTCATGATGTTTTTTGCGGTGTAATAAAACAAAAAAATAATTTTTGGTGAATAGTACCATACCCTAATGAATAGTAACATACCCTTATGAATAGTCATATACCGTAATTAATAGTAACCTCATCAATGATAGTATAAAAATAATATTCATGTAGGAAGTATAATATACTTATGTTTTAAAATGAGTTAATGCATGTTTTAAATCTAGTTTTTTTATAATAAATTATTATTTTAATTAAATATTAAAATAATCATATTTAAAAAATTATTTTTGAAAAATGGACTTCATTTTTGGATTCTACACATCGAAAAAAGTTTGGGGTTATTTTTTGATATTTTCTTGAAATACTTGAATTTTTGATGAATAGTAGAATCTAATAATTTACAATAAATGCTAAATAATGGATTAATTGAGTCATTGATGATGCTCTACTGATGTAAGCCCACTTGGTTCAAATTCACATGACCCATTTACTATTCATGGTCATGGAATACTTACTATTCTTTTTCTTGTCAAAAATTAATAAATTAAAAATTATAATATCATGAAATCCCTCTTCTCCACCGCTATAAATAACTCCCTACACTCCCTCATCTCCCCCCTCCTCTCAAGCTCCAAGACATCACTAAATTATACCCAAATATCTCTCCAAGGACCTCCCCCACGTCAAAAATCATTGAGCCTCCTCAAAATACCAAAACCTCTCCCCTTAAGAGGTTCTCAAAGGATGAAGTCTCAAGAGGTAAATTCCTCTTCCCAAATTTCTTCTTTTCTTTGAATTTCTTTTCATTTTAATTTCTTTCCTCACATCCCTTCACCATAATAGTATGATAAATCTAGTAGCATACATGTTCTGGAATGTCTTCATGCTTGTGGTATATTTTATAATCCTCTCTGTTGGATTGGTGTTGCCCGATCCGGTTGGGCCGATTGCTTGTGCCCCACAATTATCACGGGTGCGGACTTCAGGGTCAACTTTACTATAGCGGAGGGGACCGATTGATACTAACATGAACTATAGCTGTGTAGACTTCGGGGTCAACATTACTATAGCGCTTTTGACAATCCCAGCTACCGTTCACTATAGCGACGTGGACCAGTTTTTCAAACAGTGACCGTCTTCTCCATTGTTTTATTGCCCTTTTTTGGGATAGGGTTTGTACTGAAAAAACCCTCTGTAATTTGTGCTCCCGATTAGTGAAATATTCTACCTCTCCCATGGACGTAGAGATTAATCCCAAACCACGTAAATCTTTGTGTCTTTTGTTTTCTTTCTTTCGTTTTTCTCATTTCTGTCATTGAGTCTCCCGGAGATTCCGCAACAACTAGTATCAGAGGAGGTTTGGAATTCTCAAAAGATAGATCTGGATGAAGGAAAAGTGAAGATCGATCGCTTCGATGGAACTGATTTCAATTTCTGGAGGATGCAGATTGAGGATTATCTTTATCAGAAAAACATACACTTTCCACTTCTGGGTGTGAAGCCAACGAACACGGAGAAGTCAGAGTGGGAGCTACTGGACTGATAGGTTCTGGGTGTTGTGTGCCTGATGTTGGCCCAAAACGTGGCATTCAACATTAGAGAGGAGAAGACGACAGTGGACCTGATGAATGCCCTCCCAAATATATACGAGAAGCCTTCTGCAGAAAATAAGGTGCATTTGATATGACAATTATTCAACCTGAAAATGGTTGAAGCGAGACCTGTTGTAGATCATATCAACGAATTCAATACCATCATAAGTTAGTTTTCATTCGTGGACATTGAACTTGGTGATGAGGTATGTGCTCTGGTTTTACTATCGTCATTACCAGAGTGTTGGGAAGAAACTGTAATAGCTGTTAGCAGCACTTTAGGGAATTAGAAGATGGATCTGAAAGATATACGGGGCCTAATCCTTAGTGAGGATTTTCGAAGAAGAGAATCAGGCAGATTCTCTGGTTCTTCTTTGAATGTTGAAGGAATAGGATGGTACCCACAATGGGACAATCACAGAGGATGATCGAAGTCAAGAGGAAAGATCAGAGATACGGCAAAGGGGCTTGTTCCTACCAGCTGGACATGCGGGAAGAAAGGACATGTCAAGAAGGAGTGAAGAGATAACTGTAAGGGACCTGAAACTAGTTGAGCAAACACTACAGCTGAAGGAACTTATGATGTGTTGCTTCTTAGCGTGGACAGGCTGATGGAGTCTTGGATTTTAGACTCTGGGGTGTCTTTCCATTCTACATTGGAGAAGGTTTTCCTGGTCAAAATTCTTTCTATAAATTTTTTCAAGGTGAATCTTGCGGATGAAGAGCCCTTACAGATTGTGGGTAAAGGAGATGCACAGTTCAAGACCAACAATGGGAGTTTGCTGGTTCTGGAAAACGTGAGGTATATCCTTGGCTTGAGATGAAACATTATTTCTATTGGACAACATGATGATGCAGGGTTGAGTACCAGATTCACTGGTGGTTCATGTAAGATCACCCGAGGAGCTATGGTCATAGCTCAGGGAGAAAAGAATGGCACCCTGTACTACCTGACAGAAACTTGCATGGACATGGCTGCATCGCTGGAAGCGGTTGGATGTTCTCAATTGTGGCACTACAGACTCGATCACATGAGTGAAAAAGGGATGAAGGTGCTGGAATCAAAAGGGCTGCTACCAGAGCTGATGTCAGTGGAAGTAGGCTTATGTGAAGATTACATCTTTGGAAGGAAGAAGATGGTGTCCTTTGCAAAAGGATGCAGAACACTAAAGGCTGGAAAGCTGGACCTGGTGCATACAGATGTCTGGGGGCCTGCATCAGTACCATCCCTCGGAGGGTCACAATATTATGTGACATTCATCGATGAATCAACGAGGAAGGTACGGGTTTACTTCTTGAAGAACAAATCTGATGTGTTTTAGATGTTTCAGAAGTGGAAAGTCATGGTAGAAAACGATTCAGGAACAAAGATGAAATGTTTGAGGTCTGACAATGGTGGAGAGTATGGCTGTCAAGAGTTTAGGGAATTTTGTTCTAAAAATGGAATTTGGTGGGACAAGACAATCCCAAGAACACCACAACAGAATGGTGTGGAAGAGATGATGAATAGGACACTGAATGAATTCTCCTTGAGCATGAGGCTGCACTCAGCGTTGCCTGAAACCTTTTGTGCTGATGCAGTGAACATGGAAGCCTATCTGATCAATAGGAGTCCATCTGTGCCAATGGGAGAACTCTTACATGAGGAGATCTGGTCTGGTAAATAGGTAAAACTCTCACATTTAAGAGTCTTTGGAAGTTTAGCTTATGTACACATTGATGATAACTCAAGGTAAAAGCTTGAAGCTAAGTCCAAGCCATGTTTATGTATTGGTTATGGTGTCGAAGAGTTTGGTTACAAATTTTGGGATGATCACAAGAAGATGCTCATCAGAAGCTAGAATGTGGTATTCAATGAAGGTGTCATGTACAATGGTCATCATGAAGCTGGAGATGAAAATGGGAATATTGAATCAGAGTGCAAAGAGCAAGTGGAGATTGAAGGTGTGCCTGATCTTGAGAGATCCGAACCGGTGGAACCTACTACTCCAGTGGATTTGAGGAGATCATCAAGGGTGAGAAGGCTTGTGCAGGGGTATTCACCATCATTGCATTATTTTTTATTGACTGACGGTGGAGAACCATAATGCTTTTAAGAGGCAATGCAGCTGAAGGAGTCAAGAAATTGGGAGCTGGCAATGATGGAGGAGATTTCCTCATTGCATGACAACAACACTTGGGGGTTGAAATCCCTTCCAGCTGGAAAGAAAGCATTGCAAAATAAGAGGGTCTACTGGGTGAAGGAAGAGCATGATAGAAAGAGGAGGTTCAATGCAAGGCAGGTGGTGAGAGGCTTCCAACAGAAGTAGGGAGTGGATTTCATGGAAATATTCTCACCAGTAGTAAAGATTACCACCATCTGGGTGGTTCTCAGCATTGTGGCGTCTGAGGATTTGCACTTTGAGCTGCTTGATGTCAACGCTGGTTTCCTTCATTGAGATTTGGAGGAAGATATCTACATGCAGTAGCTAGAAGGATATGTAGTATCTAGAAAGGAAGACCTGGTGTGAAAACTCCAGAAGAGCTTATATGGACTGAAGCAGGCACCGAGGCAGTGGAACAAGAATTTTGATTCATTTATGTCTAAAAATGAATATAAACGATGTGGCATGGATCAGTGTTTCTACATCAAGTCTTTCAGTGATGAATATATTATATTGATTCTTCATGTGGATGAAATGATCATTGTAGGAGAATTTATGCAGAGGATTAATGAGCTGAAAGGGAAGTTGGCTAAGTAGTTTGAAATGAAGGATCTTGGAGAAGCTGGAAAGATACTGGGAATGAAGATCAAGAGAGACCGCATAGCTGGAACATTAATGTTGTCACATGCTGATTACATTGGGAAGGTTTTGAGAAGATTAAACATGATAGAATCAAAGGCAGTCTCCATTCCCCTAGAGAGCCACTTCAAACTATCAAAGGAGCAATCACGAAAGACGGAAGAAGAGGTGGAGTACATGGAAAAAGTTCCATACGCATCAGCTGTTGGAAGCCTGGTGTATGCCAGGGTCTGTACTCGACTTGACATTGCTCATGCAGTGGGAGTTGTGAGTAGGTATGTGGCTAACCCTAGAATGAATCACTGGGAAGCTGTGAAGTGGATACTGAGGTATTTGAAGGGCAGTAAGGAGGTATCTCTGTGCTTTGGGAAAGGAACTTCATTTCAGGGGTATGTGGATGCTTACCTTGGAGGCGAAGTTGATAGAAAAAAGGAGTACCACGGGTTTCGTTTTTACCTGTGGAGGAACTGTGGTATGTTGGATATCATAATTGCAGAAGATGGTGGCTTTATCCACTACAGAGGCAGAATACATTGCTGTAACAGAAGCTGGGAAAGAGATGGTTTGGCTAAATAACTTCTTGGATTAATTGGGAAGAAAGAGAGAGAAGAATTTATTGCACTGTGACAATCAGAGTCCTATACATCTTGCCATGAACCCATTTTTTCATGCCCGGATGAAGAAAATTCAGTTGAAGTACCATTTTATTAGAGGTTTGATACAGGATGGGTTGCTGAGTTTGCAAAAGATTTGTGGAACCAACAATCCGGCAGACATGTTGACAAAGATTATGGTGATACAGAAGTTGAGGCACTGATGTGCCTCTATTGGTCTCCACTGATGAGTTGAGGATGAGAGGCATAATGATGGAGGACCGGATGGGAGCACAAGAGGAAAACATTTTGTATTTCCTGAATCTGTGAATGGGAAGCACGCCACTGGTGAGTGAAGAAGAGGAATAACATAGAATAAGTAGGTTGCCTTCATTTATTGCATCGAAGAATATCAGTGCAGTGGATCAGGCTACATGTGGGAGATTGTTGTATTGGTGTTTCCCGATCCGGTTGGGCCGACTGCTTGTGGCCCGCAACTGTAGCGGAGCCGACCGACCGACACCGACAGGCACTGTAGCGGTGCGGACTTCGAGGTCAACTTTACTGTAGCACTTTTTACAAAGCCAGTCGTCGTTCACTGTAGCGATGCGGACCAATTTTTTGAACAGTTATTGTCTTCTCCATTTTTTATAGGCCCTTTTTGGGATAGGGTTTCTTCGGAAAAAACCCTATATAATTTGTGCTCGTGAATAGTGAAATATTCTGCCTCTCCCGTGGACGTAGGGATTATTCCTGAACAATGTAAATTGCTGTGTCTTTTGTTTTCATTCTTTTGTTTTTCTCATTTCTGTTGGTGTGCCTCCCGACGATTCTGCAACACTCTCCCCTTTCTCCACCCTTTTATTTGAAAGAAATGAAAGCACTGTTTGAGATGTGCTAATTTATCACATTCAAGGACAACAGTTTATCAATTTCTATTATTATCGTTAATTCTGGTCAAGAAACAATTTGTATTATGGTTGGAACATATTATTATATATGTAATATTTCATATTTTTGGTTCTGTAATCCTTTGGTAAAAATGGAAATAAGTTATAAATCAAACCACATTCTTTGTAATCAAATCCTTCGATCAACAAAAACAGTTATCACTATGGTTATATATATATATTAATTCAACTTCACTATAAGTAACCTAATTAAAATTAAAACCATGT